>OZ038532.1:17139036-20087786 GCA_964036665.1 Gordius sp. MW1
AAAACAAGAACCAGGGGGGTACCGCTTGTCCGTGAGATATCCATTATGTTCCTTAATGTTATTATGTGCTCTGTCGTCGTACGGCACTTCCTAAACCCTGTTTGATTGTTTTTAATTATTTCATCCACCTCCCTGTAAATTCGATTGTATATAACCTTGATGAATATTTTTGATTCCAGGTTAATGATAGTCACGCCCCGGTAGTTGTTGGGGTTGGATGGATCTCCTTTTTTGAAAAGTTTGTTCAAGTGACCTATTGTCCAGGAGTCCGGTATAACCTCTTTCGTCCAAACTTTCCGAAACAAGTGGGGCAGAAGAGAGCTAGAGATATGGGAGTCAGCTTGTATAGATGTTCCATCGGATCTTTGTCATACTTAGCCCTTAAAAATGAGATCACTCTTTGTTGGTCTTAAATGTAGCCTTTATTTAATACCATCGTGTACCTTTGTTTAGCTTTGGTGTATCTTTTAGCCAACCTTTAGCTATTTGATAGGTTAATTAATTAATGCCCATTTTAATGAACATCAAAAAGTTTGTACAATGGCCAAAATCTTACAATTAATGTCTTTGCTTTTGTACCAAACTTTGTAAAACTTTTTATTTAATTGATATATATTTGCACTTCTTCACTTCACCACCAAGTTTTTAAAAAGTTATTTTGCTAGAATTATTTTACCTTAATACCGATCGTCCCATAGTGCGAAGGCCATGGCATTTCGTTCATTCTCACATAGACTATTTTCCTTATTCTATATATATAAAAATCTAAGTCCCTTTTTTGAACGCTAATAACTTTTAGAGTTCTCAACCGATTGCCACCAAATTTGGCCAGATTATTGCCTTAGCATTGTACATGGTTTATAGATACTTTTTATCAACCTGCGACAGCGGGAACCATGTTTTTTAATTTGGTTGGCGCCATCTAGCGGACGTCAGCTAAAACGCTTATCTCGATTATAATTTTATGTTAGAGTTGTGCTCATAGTTTTAAATGTTTTTCTACTTATCTTTTGTCACATATTTCATTATTTTTATTCACCTTTGGGTTATTTTTTACATTATATATATATCTGTTACAACTAAATAATTAAAAACCGTAAAACATCAAAAATTTTATAATATAAAAAAGACGCGTGCTCTGTTAAAGGTTTACGTATCTAAACATTTGACGTGAAACTGTTCTTTTTAATAATCAAAGCGCGCATCAAGAATCACATTTCCTGTTTATAAACCGGATAGTGGTAATAATCCATATATACCATTTTCAAATTTTATTCTTAATTTTATAATTTTTTAGCAATAAATTCAATACTAATTTACTTGCGAACATCAAACAATAAATAATTACAATTTTAGGAAAGTTCATCATATTTAAAATCCATATATTTAATATAATTAAATATTCATAGCAATGCAATGCTATCTTAAATGCTAATTTCATGTATTAGTAATATTCACTTAACAAAATTTGATCCAGGATAATTGTACAAGTACATGTAGAGTTATAAGGTAATGTTTTGTTTTTTGTAGTTATTTTATTGATAAGTATGTTAGTTAAGTAATAACCTCAGAGATTTAGAGTCTTTTAACAATAAATTTAATACTAATTTACTTGCCAACATCAAGCAATAAATAATTACATCACTACTTTTCTGCATGCATAATTAAAGTTAGTATCATTTCTATTTATCCACTCATAACTTTTAGTATTTACCATTAAAGCCCATTAATTTTACTCGCGTATTATCACCTTTTAAATTCTATAATTTTATATTTATTTTAGCATTTCTCCCCTTTTTATTATGCCAGAGTATTACAACCAAATTTGACGAGACATTCACAAGAAGCTCTAATACTGTACGTGTATTACCTTATTCTTCATAAGTCCTATCATTGATTTACCCTTTATCCATCAACTTTCCCTTGCAGGTTTTATTTTACTATTTACATCATTTTTTACATTATACTTTCAGCCAAAATCTTCATACAGCTCTTTATTACCCATACATTATTATAAGCTTTTTATATTTTAATGCTTATATACTCTCATGAATTATTATTAATAAATATTTTATATCGCTCTTAAATGAATATTATGGATATTTATTTGCATTAGCATTCGGACCTTTGGCATTATAAATTATTTCATATATGACCCCATTTTAGATTAGTCTTATTAATAGGTTATACTTATTTAACCACTTAAGGACTGAGCCAAAGCAACGCTTGGCCGGGTACAGCTAGTTTCCATATAAAAACTTAATATCAAATTGCAAAACATTTTCCACCATCCACTTCCATGTTATTATTTTATTTGTGTTTTCAAATAAATGGCCATTTTAGTATGTCTATCAAAAAATTATGTTTAAGACATGTTAATTTCAAATTATAATACATACGACATCAGTTTTTATATCCTCTTAATCGTAATTAATAATTACCATTGCAAATTTCAAAATCATAAATTTTAGTTTAATGACTAAAAATGTGCTAATTAATTAAAAGTTTAATAGTAAGCAATTTACAAGTAAAATTTTAAATTTTTATATCAAGTAAATATTAAAACCCCTCAAAAACCTAAGGATTTTGCAAAAGAGCAATGATTTTTACGACAGTATATATCTTATTTACTCTACACCTTATTTATTTCAATTTTTAATATATACCAACTTAGGGTAAAACTAGAGAGGGAGGATGACAGGCGTAGTAGTAGGAATAGCTGGTATTAAGCCCTACACTTGCACCCACCACACACCATCAATTAATTACATGCACTAAGGGTATAGTGTAATATAGGCATATAACCCAATTAGATAGAGAGGGAGGGAGGCTCAAAGGATGCCACGATTTCGTATAGGGACTAATTGAATATTCGATATATTGGAAAAGTAAAAACAATAGGGAAAAAATCATTTTTCAATGTTTTACCCTAAGTTAGTTCTACCACTTAGAGGTTTAAATTTTTTTAGCTATTCAATATCGCTCTATTGAGCGTCGAAAAGGATCAAAAATGGTCATTTTCGCAACTTTGAATCGAAATATTTAAAAAACCTGACGTATAGGAAAAAAACGAAAACTTATTTGTGTTCACCACAAAAAACTCTATCAGAATATGTTGACCGTTTCCCGGTTGATTACACAAGACCATTATTTGTTGACTAGTGTTATTGAATAAGAGAGATAGCATTTTTTGCTTCATTGCCAATCCCTGTGTCCTTGGACCAATCTTTTTTGTCAAACGTTCTACGTCTATTGGATGTAATATTAATAGCCTTCGATCTTTGTTAATACACATCATTTTTAATTTTAGTGAGAAATCTTTTGTACAAGTATAAATTGTAGCGCTTGACTATCTTTTCCTAACAAAGTCTTGGTAAATTTAACATTTAGGATAAGGTAACACATACTTTTAAATATGTTGTCGCACAGTGGTTCTTAACCTTTTTATACGCGCGGTCCCCCAAATATTTTATAATTTGTTTGCGGCCCCCCAGTTTTTCATAATAATTTATATTTGTTATATTATCTATAATATACTGATTGTCTATTATTTTTTATTTTATTATATAGTAAACATAAAACACAACTTTATTATTTCATTATCTATTTAAAATTTAAATAGATAATGAAATAATAATAACATAGAAACTTCATAATTAAACATAAAAATAATGTTTAAAATAAAAAATATATGCATTCGGAAACATATTTAATGAGATCTCTTCTGCTGAACACTTCAGCCAATTTGTTAATTCTTGGTTCAATTGATTGTAATGCTATCCTTATGCAGGAATCTAGTCGCAATCGATTGCGTTTTTAGTTTTTATATCCACCATAGTTGAGAAGCCTTTTTCACACAAATATGTACTAGCGAAAGGCAGCAAATTTTGAATTGCTGCTGAAAATAATGGAGTCTGCGCGAATTTGTATCCAAAATTGCGGCAAACTTTTAGTTTTAAACAAAGATTTTAAATTACAATCATTTATTAATTCTAATAATTTTTTAAGGCAACGAGTTCGAATCCCCAGGTGAGTATTTTTCTAAAGCTTTTCTGAATATTTTTATTTTACTCTAAAAAAATTTGGCGGCCCCCCGGCAAACTTCTCGCGACCCCCTAGGGGGTCGCGACCCCTAGGTTAAGAAACACTGGCTAGCATTTCATTCAATAGTGCCCCTTAAATGTCCCACAAATGATAATCTAAGTCTTGATAAAAACTTTGTGTGGGTGGCGTTATCATATCAAATGTCTAGCATCATTCAACTAACACTACAGGCAAGGTAATTTGGCATATATTATTTTTCATTAATTATATATAGGCATTAGCATATCATTTGCATGTGAATGAATCCTAAAATTCCAAGAAAACACGAGCATGATATTTTAAAGGCGACATAAACTTATAGAACTAAGAGATTGAGGAAAAATTTTGCATAACAAATAATATAAAAACTACATATATTTTTCCTTGAGTTGAAAGTATGCTAAAAATATATATGAGATAAGGCGATATTTTTGTTAACCCAGTAAAAGCGGCAGATTTTAAATAATGTAGCTTGGAGGGGGGGGGGGGGGTACAGATGGGCCCCTCCCTAAGATCCAAATCCTTACCCCCTTAACCCTCCTTAAATAAAAATATTGGTCTCTTTGGTTCCCTCAAGCAATTTTTTTCAATTAAGTACACTTTTTCGCTTCGTTTTTCATCAACACACAATACGATTAAAAATGGCAAGTAATTAAAGTTTAGGCTACTTTTATAACCGTTGCATCCGAATAATATGTTTAATCAATGGGTTAGTATATTCTATTATATTTATTAGCTAATTTATTGTATTATTAAAGTGGGAAAAGGGTAGTCTCAAAAGACTATTATAGGTGTTTTGTTCATTCTTTCAGTTAATTCAAATTCTATATAGGAAAACAAAAAGAATTAAAGCCTTCCCATATAATTTTATCTAATAAATGTTGTAGCTCCTCAAGTATTGACAAGTCATTTTTTTTTCAAATTAAACCCATTATTCTTGTATGTGCGATGTAATAAACACGAGTTAAGTTTGGCCTTGAAGACAAATCATTATTACTCTTCTCTAAATCTAACTACTCACCATGCAAGAGTCGATAAATAAACTATATAAACTCGTTAAATAGATGTGCAGTGAAATGATCAGCAAAATATAGTTAATGACTTAACTTCATAACAATTAACCCGCTGTAAAGATTATTGTAGACTATATCAATATTTGCAAAAATTTAAAACACGCAATTAATTGCTATTATACGAACCAATTTTACAATATATGGAAAGGACCGAGTTTAAATATTGACCTTTATAATTTTTTAATTGTAGATCAACAGTTTTATGGGATATAGGCTAAATCCCGAAAAGGCACAATCCCGAAGCTACGATAATGCTACTGCTACGATTTTCAAATTTCCATATGTTTTTAATTTTAAACTTTTATCATATCCCCGATAATATTATGTAGTTTCAATCAATTCAAGAGCTAGAATTGGGTGCAACCTTTACAATTCTTACATTTAATTTGTTAAATTTATAATGAAATATTTTTACCCACCAGGATTATAAAGATCAAAATAAGGGTTTCACATTATAAAAAATATTATCACTTTTTTGAAGCTTTTCATACTTGTTGTTATCCTATATATAATTTTTATTACTTTCAATTAATTCAAGAAGCCAGATTTGGGTGCAATGTTTAATATCTACTTGTACATGAAAATTTATAAAATCTGGAACAAATTTATATATATTGTTAGCTTTATACAATAAAACATTTAATATTATTGTTTTAATATTTTATAAGACTTTGTATGCATTATGATTGATTGACAATTAGTGATGCGGAAAAACCGAGAAAAATCTCGGTCTCGTCTCGTCTCGTCTCGAAAAACCGAGACGAGACGAGAATTTGAAAAATGGAGTCGAGATCGAGACGAGAATTTTGAGGTCGAGACGAGACGATACGAGATTTTCTCGGCGAGATCTCGACTTTTTATTGATCGTTAGATTTTAGTAAATTATTGTGTATTTTAATTTACATTTAAGGCATTAAGTGTAAATCAATATGTATGGAATATATTTGATATTAAAAAAAATCCCAAATGTAGTTAATATTAAATATTTTTGCAAAAAAATTAAAATTTGGCAATCATTTACCTAAGTATGGTTGATTTTTGTCATACATTTAAATACGTACTCATTAATTTAAAGTTTAAACCTTATGTTCTTAATTCTATAATAACGCTGCTTTTATTGTTGTTTTTACAACGTATTAATTTGTGCAACTAGTTATCAATTCTGTAAATAATAATAACATCATTAAATGTCACTCGCACTTTGTGGTTTATAGCGCTATAGTAAACATGCAATAAACACTATGGGCTATAATTAATGATGGTTATATTAATGGACTTAAACATTTGCCTTAAATATGTTAAGGTCTACTTTGAAGCATTAGCAAAGGTTAATAAAGGGTCTCATTTTGCTCAATTATGCAACTAAATTAACTATAAGCGAACTTATAATTTTCGAAGTCCATTTATAGTTGACAGACACAGTGAATTTAATACAAATATTATAATTTGCTAGAACAATAAAATTTAATTTTTTTATATTTCAAATTTATCTATAGTTTTTTTAGTCTGCACTTTTTATAGAAAAGGTTATTTTTATGAGTTGATTCATATCTTTATATTGTCAATGAGATGTCGTGTCCCGCTAAATCTTTAAAAAGTTTGTGTATTAAAGTTTTTCTAAAAATATAAAATTTGCCATTTGGATTTTTGGACACTCATTTATATTTTTAATAAAACAGGAGAAATTTTTATTCCGTATATATTTTTATTTAAAAGTCGAGACGAGACGAGAATTCTCGTCGAGACGATACGAGACCTAGATTTTTCTAAACCGAGACGAGACGAGATCGAGATTTTCTTAATCGCTCCCGAGACGAGACGAGATTTTGTTTTCGAGACCGAGACGAGACGAGATCGAAACACTATTGACAATCTTTTAAAGAATGGTTATACTTTTAAAAAGTTAATTTAGATTCTGTTGTCTAACATTAAGTGTATTAAAAATTTTATTATTAATTTAGGTAATCAAAATTCATTTAAATAGTTTGAGGAGTTTATATTTTATATTATTAATGCTAAGCAATTTAATACTCTAAAAAATTATAAATTATTGTACTTATCATACTAATGTGTGTTCATAAAAACTCAATATATAACTTTCTTTTCATTCTACAACAAATTAAATTTGATACCTTATTTTATATGTTCTTATTATTACAAAGAGATTTAGTAAGCAATATATAATTAAATTTTTAGTGATAATGTTTTTTATTTTTTAATAAATTAAAGTGTAGGAGTGAAAAATATTCCCTACTTTCACTTGTTTTTTCAATGTTCATGGATGTGTTTAGCAAATCTATTTTAATGAATATTATCTTTCATTACTGATGATTTAAGTTAAAATCACTTATTAAAATCTTATATATAAAAATGAAATTATGTTTGTGTGTATGTTTGTGTTTATGCCGCCACCAATTTTGAAAAACTACCAGACCGATTTGGCAAAGTTCACAGTTTATTCCCCATACTCCGGAGCATGTTTTAAGATTTGTTTGAGCCAAATCGGTCCAGTAGTTTTCGAGGGGTCACGTTTTTTTGTTTTATACGTTGTTTTATACGTTTTAGCACTTAATAATGACGTCATATGACGTATAGTATATGAAGCTTAAATGTTTTAGTGCTGCATAAAATTTTTCTTTCATATTAAATCAGGTCAGACCCGTTACCATATGAATGAACCAGAGGAATATAAACATTAGATTCTACAAAGTATTTTAGGTCATGGTTATGCGTTTATTTTGTAGAAGAAACTTAAATTACATTTAAAACTCAGTGACATTTCTTTAAGGCTTATGCTAAACTTTACCTTAAATAAATTGCTTAGCAATTAATAAGCATTAATATGCTCTTCCCCAATATCTTATATATAAAAATGAAACTATGTATGTTTGTGTGTATGCCGCCACCAATTTTGGAAAACTACCAGACCGATTTGGCTTAAAATTTCACACTTTATTCCTGACACTCCGGAGCATGTTTTAAGATTTGTTCGAGACAATTGGACCAGTAGTTTTCGAGATATTTTTTATACGTTTAATAAATCGTCAATCAAACGCAACCTCATGACATACTGCGTATCTAAATGAAACTATGTGTGTGCATGTGCAGCATGCGTGTAGGTAGTGTTGTGATAAATGTAGTCATATGCTGTGGAAAATGGAAACTTTTTACGATTTAAAACATTAAATTACATGGGCGTACGCAGAGGGGGGGGGGCTGCCCCCCATAATTTAGAATAAAAAAAATTTTCAATACGAAAAACCTTAAAAATTAAAAAAAATTATGTTTTGCCCACCCCCCAGTTAGTCACTGCCCTTTCTTAATTAACCAATGCCCCTCCCTAATTAGCCACTGCCAAAATTTTGGATAGTCGATGACCTTTTTTTGCCCTCAGGAAAATTTTTGGTAAGGACAATTTTTGGATGTCGAGACCTTTTTTTTGCTCGCTAAAAAATTTTTAAATTATTTTTTTTTGGTGTCAGGGAAATTTTTTTTAATTCTGCCTCACCCTAATTCAAAACCTGCGTACGCCCATGTTAAATCAGTCATTTTTTTGCTTATTTTTCACGTCAATTATTAATATTATAGGACGGTCGTGTCCCCTCCTGCGTGATTATAAAAATACATATTTTATGAAGATGAAAGAAAGAAATCCCTGCGTGGCTAAATAAATTAAAGTGGGCCTGGGCCTTGGACCCTCTTTAACTATCTATTTAAAATTTTTTGCATACTAAACACTTACCAATTATATTTGATATATTCTTAATCTATTGAAATTTATCTATAAGATGATATATATTCTGCTAATACACCCGGGTAAATGGCAAAACAACGTTTGCCGGGTTCATCTAGTATTAGTATACAAATCATTTGCCTTTTATAATTGAAATCAGTAAGAAACTTACGAGTTATCTAAAAATCTCCTGCACTTTTACAGTTCCACTGAAATTAAAGCTGATACATTTAAAAAAGAAAATCGAGTAAGTTGTTACTTAATAAGTATTTATAAAACAAGAAATAAATTTTATTTATATATCAGAAATTAAATCATACACTTGTAAATACATGTATATGGATATTTGCAATTACAAATATGGGATGTGGGGTGACTAAAAGGTGAGGCTGGACTTGGGATAGGCTTAGGATTTTTAGATGTTTTGTAGCATTGAAATTCGGGATTATGCGCTTTCGGGAATTAGCCTAAGAACCAGTTTTATTACCATAGTCAAATTTTTTAGTGAATAATAACGCCCTTTAGGTCAATGTTAAAAAACTTCTAAATGTTGTAAAGATGTTCTTATTTTAGTTAACTCCTTTAATAAGGGTATGATTTAGAAATGAGTTAAATTTTTTTTGGTTCTGCAAGAATCTTGAGGATCGAGCCAAGACGCAATAGTTAGTGAATTAATTTTTTTTTATTTCTTGTTCAACATATATTAAAATTAAATGGACCAACTCTTGTTGTATTATTAAAAGTCATTTTAACAAACTTACATATTGTTGGAAATCATTTAAAATTAATATTATTTTGCTGAGGGCACAATTTTATTGACCTTGTGAGTGCGAGGTAATCAAAAGAGAGTAGGCCTAAACTAAATTGTCAGCATAATATTAGGATGGATTGGAAGAGGTGAGATGAAGCAATCAGGTGAGGTAGTATAAGAAGATAACTTTCATTAAAGGTAGTTGGTCATAAAGTTCGACAAATAGGTATGCCAAAATTTTTAGCTGCCCTTTACGATCTTCTCACATGAGTAAACTTAAATTTTGCCCCCCCCCCCTCAGGGTACAAAGCTAGCTACGCCAGTATGCCCAGCTATCATATCAATATTAAAAATCATTTCACTTATTCTTTTGTTTATGAGGCACATAATTTTAAAACATTATAGGCTGCCAAAAATGCGAAAAATTCCCTAAATTCGTCCTATGGAAATTGAACTCTAAATTTGAAAGCCTTTCAAAATGTTAACAGCTTTGATGCAAATTTAGAATGAGATTATAATATTATGATTTATTATGTTATAAAATTATTTATGGTTAGGATATTTTAAACGACTTCAATTTGAAATCAACAAAAAAATTGTTTTTATTAAACTAAATCGACATAGAAACATACGAAATTTTTAATTTCTTTTCCCCATTTTTAAAAAAAAGGAGGGAATACGTCTACCTTGCTGTTTTTTCTGCTAATACCTTGCATACTAATTAGGTATGTATATTAATTATAAATAACTTTTTCCAAGTATTTAGGCTGATTTGCATATTGCCTTAAGGGCTTTTCATATGCACTGTTACACTTCCTATATTGTAAATCTTAAAAATGACTTAATTAATTTTGTTTAATCTTAAATCTAATTGTTTAGATAATCATTATAAAATGAGTCAAAAGTCTCATTAAAACCAAACTTATAATAAGTATAAAGCTAATGTGATTTTAAAAATTGCCATAAACAAACTATTAAAAATTGTATCCTCATATAGGTTTCATCATATTAAGATGTGTTCTTAATGCTTTAGATTAGTATGACAACATGTTAATATACTGTAGCTGATTTGAATTTATTGGGTGATATGAAATTTTTTCTATAATTGTGGCTTGTATTTTATAATGTTTTTGATTGTTGTGCTTGATATAATCAATAGTCATGTTTTTAAATTTTAATAAAATATAATAAACTACCAAATAGATATTGGTAATTGCTGAGGAAAATTCTTCAGTTAATTAACAATTGAAATCTATATTTAAGCCAATTTCTAAAAATGGATGAAAATATGTAATAAAATCTATAAAATAAGTATACCTTCAAGATATCTATTTGATGTAATCAAATTCAGGTCTCATTGAAAAGTTCATTATTTTACCGATAATCTAATATTAATGTACACAAGAAGGGGATTTTTGGCTAAACCCTTTCCCTTCATGCAGATCCTAAAGAACAAAATTAATGCCTTAAAAAATTATTATTTTAAGTTACAACATAGAACTCAGTTTAATTTTTTAAATAATTTAATTAAAAATTGTGATCATGGGTGTAGCCAAGGGGGGTAGGGAGGGGTGGTTGTCCCCCCTCTAAATCCTAAAATTTGTTTAAATTTATTAAATCTATAACTAAAATTTCATAAAATAATCATTTTGCCCCTCCCTTCATCATTATTGCCCCCATCTAACCCCAATGCTGGCTACGATGACTGGAGTGAATGCTTTATATCTTTTAATTATTATAAACTTCCAATGGCAATAATATTCCTTATGAAAACGTTTTAAAATCAAAATTATAGAAGTTACCAGAATACTTAAACGTCTGAAAAAGCTTTGTAAATTTGTATATACTAGAGACCTTGGCCAGGCCTCTGAGGGTCGGGCCTGGACATTCCCCAATATAACCTAGTGGGCTCGGGCCAGACCTAAGTATACGTTAGGCCCTTTAAAAGCCCGTTACAAGATCAATTAGATTTAGGATAAATTTTTGTAATGTTTTAATTTATTCATGTTTATTTAATTAACATGGAAAATCCATGATTTATTGATCATTTATAATCTTTATAAAAAAAATTAAGAATTTTAAATATTGGGAAAACACTCCCCTATGGCAAATGAATTATATTTACAGATAGTTATGCTGGAAAATTATATTGTAATTCCTTCTTAATTCATTCATCAATATCTCTTTGTGCATTATAAGTGAAGTGTAAATTATATATTATTTATACATCAAATCCCATGGGCGTAGCCAGGATTCAAATTAAAGGGGGGGGGGGCCAGTAATGATTTAGGAAGGGGCAAAAAAAAGTTTTTTTTTATATCAAGAAATTTTGATTAATGGGGGTGCAGCTACCCTTCATGAGGGAATTAATTCAATATCAGATTACCCTTATTACTAGTTTATGTAAGATTTTAAATAACTCATTTAATATTTTATTTTAAAAGTTGTCATCTATTCATATTACCTTTATAATCCTATGAAATCTAAAATGATGGAAAAGCAAAGAAGCCAAGTAACTTTTGAAAAAATTGGAACTTTAAATAAGGTTTTTTAAAATTTTATTTGGCCTATTTGGTTTATTTATTCCGACCAAACGAGTTAAGGATATATTTTTCTGTAGGTTGCCTCTTAAAGATAGAATAATTCGTCTGACCGGAAATTATTTAATATATTAATTTTACTTTATTTACATTTTCAACACATACATATTATTTAATTATTTCTATAAAAAAAATTGAAATGTAAAATAAAAAAAAAATTATGAAAATTTTTTATAAGGGTCCGGGCTCGAGCTTTGTATAAAGTTAGCGGACCCTGCCAGGGCCTATAATTTAATATATTGACCGGGCCCGGGCTTGTAAATTTTTAAGCAGACCAAAAGGCTGACCAAAAAATATTTGGTCTGACTAAGAAAAATAGACCAAAAAATCGTTGGTCTTATTATGTTTAATCGACTAAAACCGAAGGTCGACCAAACAAAACCCAGCCCTTTTTACAACACTAGTATATATACAAAGTAGGAATTAAAAAAGTCACTTTGTATCTATTTTAAGGCCTAAACCAGACTCAAGATGATTTTAGCATAGGCTCGACTCGACCAAAACTGCTTTATAGGGCTAGCGCGACCTAATAGAAAACAATTTATAATAAATTACCCATTTTTTTTGAAAAAAGAGAATATCGAAACAATTTTAAAAAACCTATTTACTTTAAACGGTAAAATAAAGAGTTTTTGAATTAATTAAAAAAAGTAAGTTGGAAAATAATTTTAAAGTTTTCTACTTTTCTATCATTTTGTGATATTAAAGATTTTATATTTTAAAATGAGTTTAAGAATTGTTATTTGAAATAGATATCGGCACGTCTTAAACTCGGGCTTAAAAACAAAACTAAGATAAATCATCAAGCTCCAAGCTCAATGATTATCAATTTGCAAGGCTCTCTATATTTTTAAAGTAGGGCCTTTATTTGAACTATTTCATTACATATTTTGTGAAGGTGAGATAAATAAATAAAAAAATTAAGAATTGTAAATATTTGGAAATCATTCCGCTCTGGCTAATGAATTATATTTAAAAATAGTTATGCCGATTTTCTGTCGTTTAAAAACGATTCGCGATTATCATGGGTAATAAGATTTGTTTCCCTTTTTAAAAAGTTGTAAGGCTTGGGGGCCAAAGGTTGTAACTTCCAGGGCTTAGCTCAGGTCACGAACGAAGCTTTCCCAAGCCGTAACATTGGTCTTCTCTTATCCAACAACTAATTCCGCTTCGCAGTAGGCCTAAGATTAGGATGCAATATAGTCGCAGAACACACTTGTTCATTTTGCAATAATTCCGTAAAATCGAATGGCCATCATGGCCCACACTGTAATCGCAACAAAGCCCGGTACCTTCGACATACGATGGTTAACAAACTTATATACATTACTATTTCACCGAAGCTGGTTTGCCCTCTATTCTGAATCCACAAGCCTCTGTGAAGATAACAAATCACCCGATGGCCAAACTTTAGGCTCTTGGGAAAAAGGACTCAGTTGAGCACGGGAGGGACTATAATGTACTGACGTATTTGCCCCATTTAATCACAACAAAGATCCCTTGTCTTCAGCCGAGGCTCTGAAAATTTCAAAAACTCAGAAATTAACAACAATACTACTATAATTTTTTGTCCCATTGCGACAACCACCCTAACTAAATTAGTAACAATCTTAGCACCTATGTAATTGTTGTCGTGGTGAAAGGATAAAATAATTAAATAATATATATGCATGTTAATAAGTGATAAATTATTAAGAAGACATTGATTTTAAAATCATGTGTATATAAATTATTTAAAGTTTAATTGATATTTTATAAAGTATAATATAACCCCCCTCTTAAATTGAAGCTTTGCTTACGCCACTCATCTCTAGTTATGCTAAAAAATTTAGTCTCATTGCTTACATCCGCGCGCGTTTTAGCCTTTGGGTGGGGGTGGCTATTTTTAATTTTTTTTTATGTAAACAACCCATTTTTCTCTGATAAAAATACTAGTGACGGCAGCTTTATCTAGAGACCTGCAACGGGCCTGTTTAGGTCAGTCGGCCCGCCCGTAATAAAAATTTACAAGCCCGGCCCGGCCCGGGCCCGTCAAAATATTAAATTATAAGCCCGGGCCCGATACAAAGCCCGGCCCGGGCCCGTAAATTTTTTTATTTTAGGTTTAATTTTTTTTTATCTATATGGTAAACAATATGTATGTGTTAAAATGTTTAAAAAAAGATTGTAAAAATAACAAATTAATAATTCCCGACCTGACGAAATCTTTTATCTTTTAACAGGCGACCTTAGAGACCTGCACGGGTGACCCGAAGTTAGGGTTGAAAATTCTAAAATGTTTCCGGGTCGGGTTGGATTTAAAGTGTCTGTCCAAAGATTATGAATCTTACATTGCAAAATACACGGGACATATCTTTTAAATTAATGCTATTATGTATCATGGGCCATTCCATGTCAAATCGTCATAAAAAAGACGATTTTCGACCGACCATCTCAGATATGGATAATTTTTGGAGAGGATGTAGGCCTTATGTATTAGAGTAATTTCGGAAAATTTTAGCCATTTTGGGCTAATACTTTTTAAGTTATGGACGTTTAAAGGGCCAAAATCACGCTCGGCACCATTTTATAGATTTTACTATTTTTGCCATATTTTTGAAAGTAATGGCGCTATTCAATCAAATTTTGGTGCATTTTGTTCCTAAAAAAATTCTCTATTGAAATAAGTTAACAAAAAACCCCAAACTTTTGCGGCTAATTTTTTGTGGTCAAATTAGTGAAAAATCATAAAAACCTTTTGTTGATTATATGAAATCACCAATTTCACAATGTGCACTCCTTTATGACCATCATATTTCAATCATAAAAAGTTTGGGACCGGCTACGAGATGGTCAAGAATTCGAAAAATTACATTTTTACCAAAAATATTTATAGATGGCGGTATAATCAATTATCACAAGAACATATTATGGTGTTTGTTTTTCATCAAATGTGAAATTTATTAATTAAGGTAAATAAATAATATTGGAATAAAAATAAACTTAAATTTTGATCTTTTTTTCTGCGCAAATACAAATTAACGCTAAACTTTCTCATGAGCTTTGATTTCCAATTTAGCCACTCTTTTATTCTCCTGGCATAACAAAGCTAAGTTTTTATAAGAGGCGGGGACGACAGCTGCTTTCTTTGGCGTTTGGGTTTACATTGTTATACTCCGTTATTTATCCGACTTACGCTAAAATCACTTACTCCATCATGACAAAATATCGATTATTAAAATAATTATTGTCATCTTCTCCCGCCCCTCCCTTATTTCCAAAACGACCCTTTATCCCTCTCCAAATTTTGAACGGGCTTCTTCTCGGCTCCTAGCACATTTAGCGTGGGCGTTAGCTTAGTTAACTAATTTTTACATCCGTAATTTTTTAATTTTTTTTCCTTGTTTTTCATGTTATTTTGTGTGACATTTCTAACGTGATTTTTATATGTTGTTGATTTAGTTAATATTTAACACGAAGATCGTAGCAATTCGACAAGATCAATTTTGAAAGTTCCATCGTTCGATATGACAGCAGATCATCCGCAGCACGATAGAAGTAATTTTTTCACACTCTCAAACGCGTCTAATTTTTTACCTAACGTATGACTTTACTTAAATTATTTTATTAATTAACAGTAAAATCCTTAACTTTTATATTTACTATTTCATAATTAACCCATTTATCGCATTTTTATAATCGCCAGCGTTTATTACATTGCCTACCTCTAATCTAACGTCATCATTAATTTTGAAAAAGGTTATTTGCTTATATAGTGTGCCCAGAACAAGGGTACATAAGAAACTTTCTTTTAGATATTTATCTCTTTAAATTTGGCACATCTGATGGAGCGGGGATGGGTTTTCAATTGCTGAGAGTTTAGCCATTGACTAATTGTTATTATCGATCAACAGCTGTAGTAAGAAATGAGGCCGCACCTTTTTGTCACTTTAATATGGGGACATGAATAAAGGGTTTTGTTATATTTTAAAATTTAGCTTTAAACTACTAAATCAATATCCTATAAATTCATCTGGAACATAATATCAATTTTAATGGCCGCTTACCCATTCTAATCATGTTACTTATTCGACCTCGCGTAAGACTCTAACTTGTCATATAATTGTTTCGCCTTTTAATTCGTGACGTCACCAGCGATAATTTTAACTAAAAACGTCATCACTCCACCTCTTTTTACACCGAATTATATATAATCATGATATCATAATTTATGCATGCACATATTGTGAACGCCAGATATAAATTATAATAGATTGAGAAGTGGGGGTGGGTAGGGGTGTTTGTTTGCCCTTTGCTCATGCTATAACGTATACGCGTGTGAATGTGGTCACGTTTTAAGGTGATGGTCATATGAGGGCTATGTCACGGTGATTTCAAACCTTGCATTTATTGCCCTAAAATCATGCGAAAACATCGTGATCGCGTGTTAACGTTAACTATACGACTTTATAGTTAGCATGGGCGTAGCCAGGATTGGAACTAGAGGGGGTGCAATAGTGATATAGGGAAGGGCAAATTGATAATTTTGTTGAAATTTTAGCCATAATTTTAATACATTTTAACCATTTTTTGGATTTAGAGGGGGGCAGCCGCCCCTCCTTGCCTCCCATGGCTACGCCCATGTTTAAAGGCAATACTTTGATTGTAAATAGATTGCCCACTTAAGGCACATTTAATTGGCGATCTCGATTAAAGGGGTGACCTTTATTTTTACTAATCCTATCGAATAACGTTCTTTTATATACCTACCTAAAAATAATATTATAAATTTTAAAAGGCTTTAATTTTATGGGAAATTACTTAATTTTAGGGAATTTTAACGCGAAAACGACCTTCATTGCTCTTGCAATGACGCATGTGCATAGTAAAGTTTAGGGCGTGCGAAATGTCGTCCTCGTTTTGCACGTAGATTTACGCCCTAGACTTGGTTTGGACACTTTTCCCTTGTTTACTGGAATATAATTGCATACCTCGAGACAACAAGCCATGGTATTTTGTTATACTAAAAATAACTTGCATATAGGGGGCTCGCTGCGCGTGAGAAGAATGTGTCAACGAAACGTGCAACTTTTTGCATTTTTCTTTGAGAACATATTAGTGTGCTCAGTTAATTTAATTTTTGCTCAGTAGAATAATCACTTGCTCAGTAGAATAATTAAATGCTTAGTAAAATATTCAAATGCTCAGTAAATAATTTCATGTTCAGTAATTTAATTATTTGCTCAGTAATTAATTCATTTGTCCAGTTTTTATTTTAATGTTGCTCAGTAAATCTTAGCTCAGTAACTGGAATTTAATTTCAAAATAAAATAAGTATTTACGCGAGATTTGAACCAGCAATGACATTTCATAGAAGTCTCAAGTGTTACCTATGTGGTAAAAAGACAAGGATTTTGTTAAGTCGACCTTACGTGTTCGATAAATAAAAGAAGGATTTTGTTAAGTCGACCTTACGTGTTCGATAAATAAAAGCACAGAAGTTATTTTTCTCTGTTTTGGTGACGTTGTCATTGTTGTTTGTAGAGCTAAATAACTTCTCTAAATGAAAATTGGTGAGCTAGATATATCATAAATAAATTAAGAACTTTGTTCCCCTCCCTTTTTTGTCCCGTTGGTTCCCCCCCCCCACCTTATTTTTTACCCTCTTTCTCACCAGGGAAAAGGGGGGGGGGATCCCCCCCCCCTTTTTCACCCCTCCCCTATATTTTAAGCTCTTTCTCATCCGGCCCCCCCCCCCTTATTTTTTGCCCTCTTTCTCACCAGGGAGGGAGGGTGACCCCCCCTTTTTCACCCTTCTTATTTTTTACCCTCCTTCTCGCCAGGGGGGAGGGTTGATTTGCCTCCCCCCCCCTTTTTTTCAACCCTCCCCTTATTTTTTATCCTTTTTCTCATCCGGGCCTCACCCCCCTTTGCCCTCTTTCTAACCCGGGGGGGGGGGGAGAGGGTGATTTACCCCCTTCCCCTTTTTCACCCCCCTTATTTTTTACCCTCTTTCTCACCAGGGAGTAGGGAGAGGGGTCAGGATTTGCCCTCCCCCCCTTTTTTTAACCCTCTTTCTCACCTAAAGGGTCACCCCCCCTTTTTTCACCCCTCCCCCTATTTTTTACCCTCTTTTTCACCAGAGTCCCCCTCGGTGAGAAAGAGGGTGAAAAATGGGGGGAGGGGGTCAAACCCCCCAGGTGAAAAAGAAGGGGGGGGGGGCAAATCCCCCCCTATCCTCTTTCTCACCGGGGGGGGGGGAGTTAAAAAAGGGGGGGTCAAATCACCCCCCTCTCCCCTGGTGAGAAAGAGGTAAAAAATAAAGGGGGGGGGGAACCAAAGGGGCAAAAAAAAGGGAGGGGGGCAAAGTTCTTAATTTATTTTTAAAAAAATTGTATACCAATTAATATATTATTTATAAAATATAAGCGCAAAATAAATTTGTATCACAAATTACTCGGCCCTTCGGCCCTCGTGGGAAGGGAAAGAGGGGAATGAAAGTAGGGGAAGGGAAGGGGGAACTCTTCTATACTCCGTATAAACGTAGCATATTTGCTATGCAATTTATGGGCGAGAAAGGTGGGAAGGGGCGAGAATGCCTATAGGGGGGTATTAAATGCAAAATAATTAGTTATAGGCTCTTGTAGGGGAGGGCATAGGGTAATTTATCATTGTTAACCAATTTAAAAACGAAAAAAAAAATTCGATTTATTTGGCCATTGGTCATTTTTTCCATTGGTCAGTAGCCTGCGGACGATCAAAAAGTCATATTATCAATGGTATTAACAAGACAAAATATTAATTTAATTTAAAAAAAAATAAAAATTTTGCCCTCTCCGGGATTCGAACCCACATCAGTAGAGGCATAGGCCTTTTGTAGTGGCACAGGGACTCATATCAGTAGAGGCATAGGCCCTTGTAGGGGAGGGCATAGGGTAATTATCAATGTTAACCAATTCAAAACGGAAAAAAAAAGTTCGATTTATTTGGCCAGTGGTCATTTTTTTCATTGGTCAATAGCCAGCGGACGCCCAAAAAGTCATTTCATCAATGTTATTAACAGGAACAATATATTAATTTAATTTAAAAAAAATAAAAATTTTGCCCTCTCCGGGATTCGAACCCACATCAGTAAAGCCATCTGTTTACAAGCCGGCGCTATAACCCGTCACACCATGCTGGTTTTAAAATAGTAGAAGTTTTTATGTTATTTATATAGATAATGAAATAATACCATAAATTGCATAGCAATTAAAAGTTGTGTTTTATGTTTAGAAAATCAATATATTTCATCGGTCAGTAGCCAGCGGACGGTCAAAAGTCATATTATCAATGGTATTAACAAGAACAAAATAATTTAATTTTAAAAAATTAAAAATTCGTCCCCTCCCTGGCTTGAACCCGACATCTCCAGGTCACAAAGCTGGCGCCAATAACTTGGTGGACGACGGACAACTGACGACGGACGACCAAAAACGAGCCCATAAATTGCATAGCAATTAATACTGTGCATTTTAGCAAAAATACTGAGCATTAGTAATTTAAAGCTGAGCATTTTAAAGTTAATTTAATGAGCAATTTTGAATTTTAACTGGGCACTTTAATAAAATACTGAGCACATTTTACTGAGCATTTTTTTAATTTACTACTGTGCATTTAAAACATCCTTTTTCTTTTTATAGCGAATTTTCCACGAAAAAGCATAATTGACATTTTGAGTCTTCAAAATATGGAATAATGCTTGTTAAATAGTCTATCTCAATCTCAAACACGTTGAAATTTTATTATTAGTTTAATTTAGGTATTGGAAGTCTGATACAATGAGGTCTGCTATAACTATAATATTTAGGTCAAGTAAATTGAAATACAAAAATGTTGAGTATCTGCTAATAAAGAAACAAAACCAAATTTGTAACGCTGGGTCTATAATGTATTCTTTGTTAAATTATCTTTTTTTTAATGCAAAAGACAGTTTTTTTGATTGATAGCTGATGATGATATTACAATTTGTTTACTACTATAAACCAGGGCCTTCCGCCCTAGTGGGAAGGGGGAGGGGGGAAGGGAAGGGGGAACGAAACTCATCTATACTCCGTATAAACGTAGCATATTTGCTATGCAATTTATGGGCGAGAAAGGTAAGAAGGGGCGAGAATGCCTATAGGGGGGTATAAAATGCAAAATGATTAGTTAAATTTATACTAATATTTAAAAAGTTAAATTTTTGTAAAACCTGCTATAAAACACTTAAAAAACTTTATTTATTGAGGAATAGGTTTTCTTTCATTCATTCTATTTATCAACTTCTAAATTAATCAAAATGATGAAAGGAACGACAATTTGGTGTAGGCGACCCATAATTAAATTATGCCTATAGACTCTATTCAAATCATGCGCAGGACACGGTCAAAAAGGATATAAATACATAAGAGACGAAAAAAACGAAAAAATTTCGATTCACAATTTGGCCAATGGTCATTTTTTTCATTGGTCAGTAGCCAGGACACGGTCAAAAGTCATATTATCAATGGTATTAACAAGAACAATATATTCATTTAAAAAAAAAATTTGCCCTCTCCGGGATTCGAACCAACATCAGTAGAGGCATAAGCCTTTGTGGGGGGGGAGCACAGGGCAGGGAACCATATCAGTAGAGGCATAGGCCCTTGTAAGGGGGGCGTAAATTATCAATGTTAACCTAATATAGCAATTCAAAAAACGAAAAAAACATTTCGAATCACAATTTGGCCAATGGTCATTTTTTCATTCATCAGTAGCCAGGACACGGTCAAAAAGTCATATTATTAATGGTATTAGCAAGAACAATATATTAATTAATTTAAAAAAAATTTGCCCTCTCCGAGTATCGAACCAGCAATTAAGATACATGTTGGACGGACGGACGGACGGACAACAAAAAGCGAGCACATAAATTGCATAGCAATTAATTACTAGTAAGGAAAGAGCGTCATATAAGTAATATGTCTTTCCTCTTTAAGGAGAGGCCAAAAAAGATTTGAGTATAATTTTGGAAATAAAATTGCGATTTCATTGATCTAATAAAAATGCGGGGGGAATATTTAGAAGGAGGGATGAGCTTGCCTATTTCTGGACGATGCTTATTGAATGAAGTATTTGATGTCTATAATTTAAGGTACCTCATGAAAGTTCTAATCTAACTATAAATTTTTTGTTTTGAGGCATTTTCAGCCACGACATTCTAGTTATAAAGCTTTATACCCTAATTCTAAACTATATATTAAAACATGCAATGTTATCTATGTTTTCTCGCCTTAAGTGAATTCTGAATGGTGTTCATTTGCTGTCTTCTAGTTTTAGATTGCCCTATCCTATAATATATTTTTTCGTCTTGTCGATAAACAGGAAAAATTACCATAAATTGCATAGCTACTTATGGGCGTAGCCAGCATTTGAGGGGGGCAATTATGATTTAGGGAGGGGCAAAAGGATTATTTTTTCAAATTTCAGCCATGATTTTAATAAATTTCAACAAATTTTTGGATTTAGAGGGGGCGGCCGCCCCTCCCTGCCCCCCCCCTTGGTTAAGCCCATGAAGCTACTTATTAAATAATTTATCATTAATATTATATTTCTTTAAATGCAGGCCCTTTAGCATACGATCAATTTTTTTCGTGTCATTTATTGAGGATAGTGTATGGGACGTAGGGGCGTAGGTTATAGGCTTTGTCGAGCTTGCGGTTTCTCTACTTTCTTTCAACAGATGTAAAATGTATCACATCGTCAACACGGCTGTCAGGCCTGGATAGCCGAGCACCACCCTTCATCCAAATTCTAAAGAAACTGACCACCTTGGCGTGACAAACAGATATTGGAAAAATAATTGAGAATAGTTCCCTTTTCAGTATTCATCCTATAAAAATCGGGACGCAAAGTTTAGTTGTCGTTACCTAAACGCCACCCGACATAAACCAACTAAAATTGTTGAACGTATTGTATTTTTTATATAGATGATTTTGCCAAAAATGGCGCATATAAGGCAATACAGTCCTTTTTACGATTATCAAGCGATAATCGTTAAACATTTAAGTGACCCAAAAAACTGCACCAGAGTGTGGTAATACATTTATTTGCTTTAATTGATTTTGGTGTCAGATTCTTAGTTTAACGGATTTGCGTCAAAATAAAATTTCTATAAACACACATTCACCCATATGTTTTGTATGTCCTAACGAATCCAGTTCAATCCTAACTTTGCAGACTAAAAAAACTTTGGTTTGTTTATGTTTAGTCGACTTAAACCAAAAATGACCAAACAAAGCCCTGCCGTTTTTACCACACTAATTTGGAGTGCTGACTTTTCTCACAAGAAATTTGATTGAACTCAATAGTACTAATTCAAATCATTACTTACTACTCCCCCTTTCTAATCATTGCTCCTCCTCTCGAAAACCTGATTGTCGATTCGCAATCACTTTCCTTTACCCTTGATCATCATCTCTCTAATCTCGTCCGATGGGTGGGAATACTAACATTTTTGGGCAACAACCGCAGTTCCCTACCTACCCCCCCCTCACTTTTCAATTGCAATTCCTACCAAACTGTTGTTCCTTTTATTATTCCCCTGCCGGCGGCAACCCATAATTATGCGTATCGATTTAATTGTTGTCTCTACCCCTTTCCTTTTGTTCAAATTGGATATACCCTTGAAAGTGAATAAATATTATTGATATGATAGATAAAAGGTGATGGGTGGGTTTCCAACATTGTTTGGAAGTTGAGATGATTTTCCTCTTTTTTTGCGAGGGTTGTTGTTTGTTTTACCGAGTTATTACGATAATAAATAAATTTAGCCCCACTCCCGTGGTGAGACCTTGAAAAGTCTGAGCCCCAAAGTAATAGTTTCTCGCGTTGCGCGCGCCAATTAGGAATAACCTTAACGTCGTCTCGGTAGCATCGCGAATGACTTCCTATCGATTTTCTAATTCTGACGCTCGCGCATTTCATTAAGTTTATTATGGATGTGAGAGCGTTATTCCATGTTTAATCTTCAAAAATGGCTGGGATTAGTCTGGCCTCAATTTCAATTACCACTAAGTTTCATCTTTTTGCCATTATTTAATCTTATTTTTTTGTTTTAAAAAGGTTGATGTTGGAAGGCATTAAAATCTGAAGGGGTCGAGGGGCGACCGTTTATTTCCCATTTTATACCGATTTAAAACGTTTCTCACCCCACACAATTAAGATGTTATTTGTCGTTCAATGACGAATTTCTTGCTCACTTGGTCTTTAGTCGTTACTAACGTCGCCAACGTGGTACTTTTAATAATTAGCTCATTATGTTCATCGACCCGTTGCCATTTATTGCCATCGCTTATTAATATTAATAATACATATTATTTAAGCTATAAACGCGCTACGTAATTTGTTAATCAATAAATATTGTTTTATTGGGTTGTGCGCACCCCCGCAGCTACGTATTCAAACCCTCTCCTAACCTCTCTCTCACCTTTCCTTATACATTTCCTCACCACTTTATACCCCCCCCCTCCATCTCTCTCTCTCTCTCTCTCTTTAATATCAACAACCGAAAAGGTTTGACAAAAAAATGACGTCTTTTTAGTTGACTTAAAAGCAATACTTCGCCCCAGTCTACTATTAGGATACATTTTTACTAAACCATTCCTTTCATGTATCACTTGTTGATTCTCAACCAAGGAAACTCATATCGTATTATATCGAACATCAGCTAAATTGCTTTATGAAAGGCCTTTCCTCGAATTTTGTTCTCTATTTTTAATCATCTCAAACATTCAATAAACCGTTAATTCCCTTCAAAAATGACTACCGAAGTGGTCACACAGGACTTGCCCCCCGACGCCCAGGGTAATGTTGCCCATGAGGTTTCTCCCCTCTTGCGCGACAAGCAGGGCCTTCCCAGCCTCGCCGCCGCACAAGGACACAGGCAGAGTGATAAAAGTAAAGGCGCGTCTCATTGCATTCGAAATTGCTCTTCTATTTTTAAATAAAATTTATCCGATTTCAACATTTTCCATTTTTATTATGTGTTAATGGGTTACACGATAAAATTTATGTGGAGAATCATCTAAAATGACCATCTCTAGAATTGGCCCGCAATAGGCCACAGGCGAAATTAAATCAGTAAAATTGCGCCTCATTGCTTTAGGGTATTTAGTATTTAAAACTTTTTTATAATGTGGGGAGCTGATAAACGACCACTGATTTATTATCATTTTTAAATAAATTGTTTTTTTTTATTGAAATTCCCGTTTTGTGTTAGAACTTTTTATATTTAACTTGGGCATTACAAATTTTTTAACATTTATATTTTCTGTTGCTCGTTGAAAAGCTACTATAAAACTTTTTTGCTTATCTTTCAATTTTCCCATGTTAACACTTTCCAACTGAAGATTTCCTTGCTGGCCTATCTTAAAATATTTGTCATTCGTCCTTTCCCTATAAATGATAGATTCGTCATATTAAATGCAATTTACTTTTATATTCGGCCTTACTTCTAAGTCTTCATATTTTAACTGGAATTGGACCGGTAGGGGTGCGTAATGGCTAAATAGCACAACTCCCCTAAAACTAATTGAAAATTTGTTTGTAACACCGTCATTTCCTCCGACACTCTTTTTCTCCCTTTCTCACCACTTTATACAACATCGGATTTTTCCGTGGTTGCCTTATTTGCTCAACCTATGAGACATGGCAAAACAGCTAAGCTTTGCAGCAGCTACTAGGTATTTGGCTTTAATTGGTACTCGGTAAATACACAAAAATGTTGTCCTTTAGCAATGTTATCGAAGACCAATGTTACACGATCCAAATTCTTGTACTGTATAAGCGATCTGACATTCCATTTTCTTATTCGATCCAAAAAATAACGAAGCGCCGATTAGTGTTTTTCGCATTCGGAAAAACACAAATCGTAAGAAATAAACAAAATTTCTTACTCACGTTTTCATATTGTGATTTCGGACTCGCAAGGGCAGGTTTTGTAGGGTTGGGGTTAGGGTTAAGTCATTATAGGTTCAAGATACAGAATTACTTTTTTTGGATCGAATAAGAAAATGGAATGTCAGATCGCTTATACAGTCCAAGAATTTGGATCGTGTAACATTGGCCGTTATCGAAACGGCTGGGTTTCGTTTGGTCAACCTTTGGGTTTAGTCAACAATCCCTAGATTTTTGCTCAAATCCTTGGTCTGTTTGTCTTTAGTCGGCTAAAATCAAAGGTCGACCAAATAAAACGCAGTCGTTTTTACAACATTATCTTCAAGCATATAAAAATATATGTTTGAATGTTCCATCAGCCGAGCTGTTTTAATTTAACAAATTCTTAAATCTTTGATATTTGTTAAAAATTCCCATAAACCTGCATTAAAAGTTATTATTTTATTTTTAAACTGTATCAAATATTGCGGCTAATAAATGTTCGGCTTACTTAAAAACGACTCAGCCTAGCAACACGTAAAACCTATTATCCGTTTTATGACAATGGCTAAAACTAAAATATAAATTAGTTTTTTTTGCTATACCTCTAAATTAGTTCTATAAGGTTAATAACTCGGTTAAAATATATCCTGAGGCTCAATTACATATTTGGTAGTAGTTGCCTAAGCATCTTAGCCTTATGAAGCACTCATTTGTTAAATATCGATTTTTGTTTAATTTAAAATGGGATTAATTTTAAGTTTTTTGTCCAATTAATCAAAAGTTTGTAGCTAAGGGTAAAGTATACATGAATTTTTCGGTATAAATCATATCAACAATTTAGCCATTTTACAAATAATTTGTCATCGGTGTAAATTTAAAACTGTAATCAATACAAGACCAACGTATTTGATACTTAATGACTTTGCCTCTGAGCTAGATAATTTTCAAAATTTTGCATACTTATGTCGATCAAAATAGGATTATAAATGGCATATACATGATACTAGAATTGTAACTCTCAACAATTACTTATATTCTTAATATTTTAAACTGTTTCTTAAATTGAGAGGCTAGAGCCCTGCAAAGTCTAGATTTTGCCACCCGACTTTTAATTGCCACATTGGGTCGGTCGGTCTTAAGTAACCCGCAGAACTCAACAAACGTTATATGTCTGTTATCATTTCGAGTCACATGCTAAAAAAGATAGGGAGGGATATTTATATAGTTCGAATTAGTCTCTAATTAAAATTGCCTATAGATGGCGCTAATTAGAGGATACTTTTAATTTAATTGCAGCACTCCTGAAAGGGGTTATCATTATCTTCTGAAACCGCAATTTATTAACTAATTTTTAATATAATATAACATAAGTTAAATTTTTTGGTCACACGAACAAAAATATGATATATCTACTCGCAAATTTTACGTATATACAAATTATAATTTGTGAACATGACAGAGTTTTGCCTCTCGGCCCGCCACACCCTAGCCCTGCTAGGGTTCCTAGGCTTCGTGACGGTGTATGCGCTCAGAGCTAATCTTAGTGTTGCCATGGTGGCCATGGTGAGATCGGACCCGGCTGCAACGAAGAAGAGCCCGGGCGCCGCCATATGCCCAAGCGATTTAGCCGGCAACGTGACCAAAGTTAGGAAGTACAACCCCAACATCATTGTAAGTATTATAATTTTACGTTTTTGTAAGCTTTTGTCCCCTTTCCTCTCTAGAATTTCCATTCAAAGTGCTGCCTGCTAGTGTTGTAAAGAGGGCTAGGTTTTATTTGGTCCACCTTTGGGTTTGGTCAACTAAACATTAACAAACCAATGATTTTTTGGTTTGTTTTTCTTAGTCGACCTCTAGGCTTAGTCGAAATTTGAAAAACATACCCGAGTCGACCGGTTGGGTTAGGTGGAGCAAAGGTCGGCAAAATAAAACCCAGCCGATTTTACACGTACTAGTTCCTGTATTGGTTTATAATTACTTATATGAACTATTTTGATTTTTTGTTGTTGGAACTTTTAAATTCTAATTATCATATCTTATATATAAAAATGAAACTATGTGGTGTATATGTGTGTGTGTATGCCGCCACCAATTTTGGAAAACTACCAGACCGATTTGGCTCAAAATTTCACAGTTTATTCCTGACACTCCGGAGCATGTTTTAAGATTTGTTCGAGCCAAATCGGTCCAATAGTTTTCGAGTATTCGTACGCGTTGCACTCCATACGGAAATAGAACAATAGAAGTAGAACATATAGACATCAAACTTTATTTTTACTTCAATAACCGCTTTATCATCAGATATGCGCTAAAATTCCAACAAAATTTAATACACCCGGGTAAATGGCAAAACAACGTTTGCCGGGTTCATCTAGTAATATATAAAAGTGTTTAGCAGTTACGGGGAGGCAGGCAGGAGAGATTATTAATTTAAGTCCCATAGGCGCATTTTAAAGTGTGTGTGGGAATTTTGGTTACACTGTATTATAATTCGATATTATAGCAAGCCCTTACCCGTGGCCTTATTAGTATAACTTGGTCAAAATTTCTTACCCAAAACCAATATACAATTTTTATTTCGACACGCTTTAAAGCCCATTGTAATAGTTCCATAAAGCTCGACCTCAAAAGATAACTTTTTTTGTTTTTAACGGCTTTTTAATAATGTTTCAGTTAAGCTTTGGAATTTTTGTTCGTGATTGAGATGGGGTGCTAGGTAGAACTTTCGAAGTAGATTTATTTTTTTGGGAATACTCCGATACCGAAAAAACTTCTAGGCTCGACACAAAAAATCTAGCATTACGCGTGAAAAAATTAACTAATAGACGTTAGGAGAATCACCGAGAAAGTTAAGAGTTTTTACCTGCTCGCTACATTATAAATCTCAAATCAACGTCACCCGACCTAAATTAAAACTTCATTATCTTGACTTGACTATGAAGTGCCTAATTTATCAACGCCATTTCTGACTCTGAGTTTTGTGCTTTGATAAAGCCATCTTTTATGAATTGTGCATCTTTTTAACGTTTTAAACCCATCATTATTTTTGCTTATACTCCTTTTAGCACGGGGAATTCGGGTGGAACAATTTGGTGCAAGGCTACATCCTAGGTGCCTTCTTTTACGGTTACCTATTCACCCAAATACCCGGCGGTTATTTGGCATCCATCAGCGCCAAATACACGCTCGGGATCGGTATTTTATGGACCGCTGTCTTGACCCTCTTCACCGCCCCGGCTGCCAGGCTCAGCCCCTGGGGCCTCATGGCTCTCCGTATACTGGAGGGCCTCGGAGAGGTACTACACAAAATAACATACTCCCACTATGTTTGTTCAAAAATTTGATTGCCTAATTTTTATTATTAGGGCAATTTGTTGATTTGCTAAGTTGTTGTTTATGATTAGTATCCTTTTATTAAGAAGAACAGAGTTTTGGGCAATAATTTTACCTTAGGTAATATATTTTTTAAATGAGATGGCCCCGATTATTTATCTGCAGTCTATACAGAAGTTTATTTGAGATGCAGGAGTAATTATCTCATTAATACACATTACTTTGAGTTTTCAAATTATTGGTAGGCAATTTATTGGCTTGCTAAGTTTTATATTTACCTTTTTATCCATATATTATAAAAATTGGCATTTAGGTAATAAACTTAATAAATGAGATTATCCAGAGTTTTTATTGGCAACCTATCGATGTGAGGCTACTTAGCGGATACGAATGATTAACTTACTAATTATTTTGACACATTATTAATACATCTTAACATTGCGGATTCACTAAAATAATTTATTATAAGCTATAAATCAACATTAGACAGCAAAGGTTATATTTTTTTGAATTAAGACTTTTGTAACTTGACTTTAAGGTTAGTAATTTTGAGCAGAATGTTTAAGGCCCTAAACGAGTGGTGTTATTGTAATTAACCTGTTAAAAGATTGCGCTTTACATACTAGGGGGTCACTTTTCCAGCTATGCACGCTCTTTGGGCAAAATGGGCACCTCCTGCGGAAAGAAGCAAATTAGTCGCTTTCACCTATGCCGGTATAATGATTAATTTAATTTATGTTTACTTTTACATTTTGTCGCCCTTGAACTCTATATTTTACATCCGAATCGCGCTTACAAATTTTAACCCTTTTTCCTAGTAAAGTTGTTTCTTATTATAATTATGATTGTTTAAAAGAAGTTTTTACACGATATCGCATAAACTTTATATAAATCATCGATTATGCAGGTGCACCCATGGGTAATGTTATAGCATATCCCCTCTCTGGTTATCTTTGCGAGAATGGGTTCGCGGGTGGATGGCCCTCTGTCTTCTACGTCATGGGTAGATAGATATATCATATCTTTTTTAGACACGCAACAATTTTTACCTACTCTAGTACATTTCTATTAATCTGATAAATCCCGCAAATCAATAAAAATCAAATATTTTTATGGCTTTTTAATATTTAGGTCTCTTGGGGTGTATTTGGTACATATTTTGGCAATTTTTTGTTTACGAAACCCCTGCCCGTCACCCGAGAATCTCCAACGATGAGTTAACTTACCTACAAAAGAATATACAAAATCAGGATCACAAAGTAAAATCGCTTACAAAACAACGAAAATTCTATCAATTAATCGTTTAAAAATCATTAAAGAATCATTTAATTGTGTTGACATACATATTTTTATAAACGCAAATTAGGTTGCTGTGCCATGGATGAAGATATTTTCCTCCATACGTTTTTGGGCTATCGTGGTGGCTCACTTTTCTTACAATTGGGGCTTTTACACCATGATAACCATTTTACCCAAATTCTTTAAAGATGTCCTCAATTTGGACGTTGAATCGGTAAACTTTGGTCACGTCTCTAGTACTCACGTTTTTCAACTTGTTCTTTTTTGTCTTAGATTCATTGTTTATTAGTGTAAATAATTTGTTTACGTACCTAATATTTTAGATTCTTTTCATAACTTCCATGTTATTGTCGATTTATAAAATACTGTCATTATTGCTCTTTGAATTTTGTACAAGTTATGTTTCTCTGGCATATTAATAACGCTTAAATGGTTTTCAGAATGGACGCTTGTCAGCTTTGCCATTTTTGGCTCAGTGGGCCGTGATAGGCATCTCCGGTGTGGCGGCTGATTACATGTCAACCAAAGGCGGGATGAGCATCACTTCGGTTCGACGAATTTTTAACACTTGTGGTAAGGCCATTCTCCCCTTTTTATATGCTATGTTTCGACGTTTTCCAATATATGTAAATGGCTGTTTACGCATTTTCATGAAATTTGTTGTGCATTTCAAGGCTTGATTATTCCCGCTTGTTTCTTGATTGGCGTCGGATATGTTAGATGCAACGTTCCCTTGGCCATAGCGCTTCTCACTATCGGTGTCGGGTTCACGGGGATGGCCCACGTAGGATTTTTCGTCAGCCATTTGGATATAGCTCCGAGATTTGCTGGTAAAATTCGAATTAAAGTCAAAATTATAAAACAATTTGATTAACCATAACCTTTCGACTTACTACTTTGAAATTGATAGATTATGTTAAGCCAGTCGCATAGCAGTTCTTGATAAAAATTTCTTCATCCCTATTTATGTATAAAATTGAAAAATTTATTACCAATTTTAATTTTATGTTTTGAATTTATACCTATGCATCACAAGGTATACTCATGAGTTTGACCAACACCGTAGCCACGTTGCCTGGTGCCATCGCTCCTTCAGTTGCCACCGCCATCACCAAGCATCACGTAATCATATTAGCCATCTTAATTCATATCACCCTCTAATCCCTTGCTATCATTGCATACAGTCTGACGCCGAGCATTGGAGAATCGTGTTTTTTATAGCTGCATGTGTGTACATTGCCGGTGCTCTGTTTTACCTAGTCTTCATCTCGGGCGAGGAACAGCCTTGGGCTAATGAAGGTAACTACAACGGTCACGGCGGAGCCCTAAATGAGGAAAAGTATAGGCCCGTAAACACTTCACAAAATCCCGAAACCGAGTTGAGAGATTTGTAATATGACTACTCTGTGCTGCTGATCCCAACCCTAAAGCGTTGATAATCGTTTGTTAGATTCATTATCAAAGTTCCCGTTATTTGCCATAAAATTGATGATTTTAACCATTCTTGTCTTTCTTTTTTACCCAGTCTCGCTATATAGTGTAAATAATTCCTAGTCTCCTCTTCCTCTTTCAATTTTGACAAATTCGTTTATTAGCAAATACCATTTAACTCGCCATAATCCACCCCTAGTCAACGCGTTGTTATAAATGTGTACCTAGAGAGAAACCGGTTTGAATTGTTTCCTAAATTTTACGTTCGTTTATTGTTTTAAAACACTGTTGAAAACATATTAAATTCTATACACTTTTGTGACATTCAATACTTTCCTTAATTAATTACACTCGACCTTTTTTTTGATTTGATAAGGCCACGACGTTTTTGCGATTTCTCTGACCCGAATTTATCCCATTGCCTATTGTAAAAATTCCTGATTATTTTTCACGTGCAAATAAATATCAAATCTCTTGGTGTTTTTTCAACTCTCTTTCTAGCCAATCTTTCAGTCAATTGATCAGCCATTCTTGCATTAGCACCGGTTACATGCTTAAATCCATGACTTTGATTGCAATCCTCCCCTATCAATTAATTTTTTCTAGTCTGATGTTAACAATTATTAAAAAGCTTAAACAAACACACTCTGATGCGAATAACTTTTATGTAAGACACATTAAAAATTCTGTGTACATTAAATAAATATGAATTTTATGTTGTTGTTCTGACTTAGTTTACTATGATGTACAATTATTGCATCTCTAATCAATTGAGGTCTTGTTGGGTAAGCCAAAAAATAAGGCTGTGATAAATAGAAGAGCTCAATTTTTTTAAAAGATACTAGATAGTGTATTTATTTACCTGTAGCAGCATACCTTTTATCAATAGTTTAAGGCGATAATCAGCAACTAATCTATAAAATCGTTAAATTTTTCTCATTAAACAAATACATGAGTCTGCAGAAACATCAACCCTAAAACGTTTATCAGGCGTTATAGAATCTTTCATGGAAAAATATTTATTTTTCTTCTCTTCCTCAAATTTGTTAAGACATGGGCGTACCCAAGTTTTGAATTGGGGGGGGGCAGATTATTTTTAACAAATTTTTTTTGTTTGACTATTCAAAAATTTTCCTGAGAGCAAAAAAAAGTCTCGACTATCCAAAAATTTTCCGGCGACCAAAAAAAAGCAACTCCCCTAATTAGGCAGTGGGGGCAGCCGGACCCCGTGCCCCCTTCTGGCTATTTAGAGGGGGGGGGGCAAAACGTATTTTTTTTCTAAGGGTTTTTGTATTAACATTTTTTTTAAAATAGGGGGACCCCCCCCCCCCGGGTACGCCCATGTCTTAAGATATTGCCAATTGCTCCTTAACTACATTTTGATTTAATTAAATTATTCCTCAAATAATATGTACAGTCGAAATCGTATAAGTTTTAATCGGATGAATGGTAAGGTTTTTAAGTGATACTGATAAGTAACCGCGACGTTTTGGGCACAGAAACTATCATTTAAATTTGCTTATAAATGGTAATCAGATAAATGTAAATTATAGGTGATAAATGATAAAAATTTAAGTAATATTTATATTTTCATATGCATATATTGGTGCTAAGTGATAATACTTATATTATAAATGAGTTTTACTAATGAATAGGTAACCCCTCTAATTTGATAAAAAATAATTTAGGAAAAAGTGTTATGTGAAGGAAAGTCAGAAGAAACCGAGTTTGCTATTGTGCAGTTTAGTTGCAAACCAGTGCTTCTAATTCCTTATGTCTTAACAAAAAAATGTTTATAAATCATCTTATTATTTAATTTAGATAAGCACATGAGTAACTAACTCTCTTTATTGAAATGGTTTGCAGAAAAACTTTAAAAGTGCATTAAATATCCTTGTTAATTTGGATAAAACAATTTTCTAAGCATTTTGATGTGGGTCAAAAATAAGATTTAAAAAATTAACACACATTGTATTTTATATTTTGGCTGATTACACAGGACTACAAAAAAGTCAGCTGGAAAATGGTTAAAATACTTAAATAGAGTTTTTTTGTGATGAACACGGATATGTTTTTCTTTTTTCCTCTATACGTCAAGTTTTTAAAATAATTGAGTTCAAAATTGCTAAAATGAGCGAATGTGCCCCTTTTTGGAGGTGTGTATACCGAGAAAACGAATCGACAGAAATTTGAAAAATATTTTTTGGTGGTAAAACAAAAATTGAGGAAATTAACACAAGAACAAATTTTCACGCAGGTTAATTGGTTTGACTTAAAATTCCACTTACTCCCTATAATCAATATCACCAAATCGCCCCAGACTGAGGGTCTCCCTGCCCTATTCCATTGGTTTCTAATGCCCTATGTGATGTGGGTGTAGTGTTGTGTGATGGAGCAAAGACTAATAGACTGCTCAATCCCTTTTAAAATGTGCTCCAAATTTTGGCATCCACCTTGTAAATTTAATTAGATTCTTACAATGGTTTCGGCTATGCCCTCCTGGAAGAGAGTGCAAGGTAGCGTGAACCGAGGAGGGTACGTTGGGAGAAGCGTCTCCTCGGCGGCAGGGATTTAAGAATCCCCAGGAAGTTCTTCCGGCGGTCCGCCCGGTTGGGGGGGACACGGGGATTTCCCTGCCGGCGGCGCGCGGAGGACGGCACAGGGTAATCCGAAGGTAGTGTCGTGGGTGCCAACGGCACCGAAGCCCGGCATACTGGAACTTGTAAAACCCGGCATAAACGAGGTTGCGGTCAACATGCATCTCGATCAAGCTGGGGGGGGGGGGGGGGTAGACACAGAGGCGTCAATTACGTTAAAAGAAAACGATTAGACGGCGCGGGGGGGGGGTGTCAGCAAGACGAAAACAATGTGTAGCAATTTAGGACCCAACGACGTCTTTCGGGGAGGCCGTTTCCTTACGATCCATAGCGCAATATATCAACTCGACTCCCCGCTCTCGTCCTGTTGGTGTCATGCTTAATGGGGATGGTGTGGTAGCCCACACGTCTGTTGTTTTTGATGCTGTTGCTGGCACGGTGCCAACGCTTTGTTTTTCCATTAGTATTGTACCAAATATATACTATTCAAATCGCAAGATTTTATTAAATAATTGTGACTTACAAATGTCCAATGAGTGATACACCGCTATCACAATGAATAATGTACCAAATTTGCACTATTCAAATCGCAAGATTTTACTAAATAATTGTGACTTACACTTAAACATCCAATTAGTGATAAATTTAGAATGATTCAAAAATTGTGGTACGCATTATTATTATTTCGCGAGTGTGAAAAATATACATCATAAACAATTTGTGCCACTATTTTTGAATCCTTAATTTATCACTCATTTGATTTTATAAGATAAATTTTGCTCAATTTATATGGTATGAAGTTAAAACGCCTTAGTAATTAATATGGGTGGTTACATGTTATAAAGTTAATGATTATTGACCAATACAATCCATCGCTACACAAAATTGACGTAGATTTTCAAGATGGCGGTCGTTTTTAGCAACACTTCCGATACGTGAATATATAAGATAAGCAGTCTATTAGATTGGAACATTTACACACCTAAATAAATTAAATATTAGATTTGTATAAGCGCGAATTTTAGTAATTTTGGATTACAAAAAATTGCGTGAGCCATAGGACGTAAAAATTAATTGCCATGCAATTTATGGGCTCGCATTTCGTTGTCGTGTTGTGTCGTGAGTGAGTCTTGAGTGAGTGATGTCCTGTCCAACTGGTAATTTTTGCATAATTGCCGTGGTTTCTATAATATATTTATTAATTACTATGCAATTTATGGTTTGGTTGTCGTGTCGTGAGTGAGTGAGGGAGTGTCGTGTCCAACTTATAATTTTTGCATAATTGCCGTGGAAACTTATAAGGGTTCTTGATGGCTGTGAACTTATGCTTCTGTAAATGAATTTTATTTTGCTTTCGCAAATACACTAGCTTATGACCGCTGGTTGGCTTTAATTTTTTGACCTCGCTCAAGACCAAATTCCATCATTATTTTATGGGCCACTGATTAGCTTTTTACATAAATTTCTTTTTGGAACTTGTCTAGGTTGTTGCTATATATCGAATGTTTGCGGAACAAGCTAATTAATTCCCGGTAAATTAATGATGACCGTTGTTTACTTCTCCTTTATCTGATCTCGGCCAAAGGACAAAATTCTGGTTAATAGCTATTTATATTTGCTGTTTTGTAATTTTCTTTTGCCTATTTGTCTATGTTGCTTTATAAGCAATGATTGCGAAACTGGCTATATAATTCCCTGCTAATTAATGATGACCGTTGCTTACTTCTACTATCTGACCCCGGCCAAATAATTGGTTAATTGCTATCTTAATTGTATATATGCTGCTTTGTGAATTTCATTTTTCTTTTTGTCATTAACATAAATTATGCATTGATAATATATTTAGGCTTATTGGCCGTCTGCTGGCTACTGACTAATGGAAAAAATTACCACTGGCTAAAGTGTGATTGGATATTTTTTTCGTTTTTTTAATATTTGCCCCTTATGTATTTATACGCTTCTTGACCGCCTGCTGACTGCTGACCATTAAAAAATGACCACTGGCCAAAGTGTATATCGATTTTTTTTCTGTATTATAATTACAGGTTACTTGGCAGTCTGTTGGCCCCTAACCAATAAAATAAATGACCACTGGCCAAAGTTTAATTGTAAAATCTTTTTGTTTCTTTAAATTTGGCCCTTATGCATTAAGACGATATTCAACCTTCTGCTGACTGCTGATCAATACAAAAAAATGACCAATGGCCAAAGTGAGAAGCGAATTTTTTTTACATTTTGCCCTTATATAATTATAGGCTGTTTGGCCTTCTGCTGGCTATTGACCAATGGAAAAAATGACCACTGGCCAAGGTGTGAATCGAGATCTTTTTTCTATATTTTGCCCTTATATTTTAATTTCTTTCCCACGTCTCACCGCACCCCAAACCCCTACAAGGGGCTTTATATATTTTGTTTTACAAATGGATTTACCCTGTCCCTTTTTGCTTCTAGAACCGCATTTTACTAAACTAACCCTAATATAGTCCAAAATTTTAACCTTCACTTCACCGTCGCAACTAATAATCTTACCATAATGCATTCTTTTACTCGCTAGGTAAAATGTTACCATTACATTGTTGCTTTGTTGTTTATACTATACATCAGAGACCAGATTTGCCCGGCCCGGCCCGCTGCCCGAACCTGCCCGCCCGGCCCGCTGCCCGAACCTGCCCGCCCGGCCCGCTGCCCGAACCTGCCCGCCCACGGGCCGAGCCGGGCCGGGCCACTGTCATAAATTTTAACTTCCGGGCGGGTCCGGGCGGGCACCATAACAAGATTCAGGCAATTCGGGCTCAATTTCGTTTTTAAAATAATGTAATATTTTGTTATTGTCTTTGGCCACTTTTTTAATTGATTTCATAATGTTTGTTAATCCTAGTTCTCATTTAAAAAAAAATCAAAAATAAAAATCAAATTTTTAAAAAATATAACGATATTAGTGCTAAAAATTTTAAAACACACCATTTCGGGCGGGCAGTTCGGGCAGCTTGGATAATTCGGTCATTTCCGGGCGGACACATAGAAGATTCGGGCGGGCTCGGGCGGGCAGAAAAATTCTAACAAATCTGACCTCTGGTATACATAAACATATGCGCATGTTTTGAATAGACTCTATAGTCATAATTCAAATTATGGGTCGCTTTCTCCACTATTGTTTACATATGATAAAGTATTAATATATTATTTAAACTGTATTATACGTTAAAGGAATCCGCTTTAATTCTCAATTTAAAATTGTACGTTTGGAAGGATGACTATTAGCTTTTCCAAGGTCATACCTTCTAGTTGCTTTCCCTTCGTCATAAATAATATTTTTGATCAGTTTAGAATTTGATATAAGATAATGATAAAACAGGTCATAAAAAAGAATGAGTGAAAGAAAACCTATGCCTCAAAATGAAGTATAAAATGCAAAATGATGACATAGTTGTTTGGCATAAAAATACATAAAAATCTAAATTTTTGTAATATTAAATTGCGATAAAACATTTATTAATACTTATATGTAAAAAACAATTATATCGTTGTACGAGTATTATCTGACTCCCTGCTTGACCATTGCCCATTGTATAGCAAATGTGCTACGTTTATACGGAGTAAAGATGAGTTTTGGAAAAATAATACCCCAAAATAGGCGAATGCACCAAAACGAACCCCAAGTCGGACCAGGGGCGAAGCCCCTGGTTTAATAATATAATAATATACATGGGCATAGCCAGGCTTTGGATTAGGGGGCGGGCGAAAAAATTTTAAGAGGGGGGGGGGGCAAAACACAAATTTTTTAAATTTTTAAGGGTTTTTTGTAATGAAATTTTTTAATTTCTCCCGCCCCCCCCCCCCTTCATTCTAGCTACATGTTAATATCCTTAACATTATAAATATCATAAACATACAGCATTAAAATCTGTTCTGATTATAATATAATTTAGTAAAGCATCTTCTAACTTCGCCACACTTGGATCATTGTCCGACACTACATTTTTTAAATCAATTAAAATTTATCATTCAAATTTGTTATAATGGAGATACTATTGTGGCTGCAGAGCGTGTTAAAGCGGCTTTCACAATTCAAAAAGACCATAATGGATTAAACATTTATTGTGCCAGGAGTTTTTTATGCTTGAAATTGTGATATACCTTTGAAATTGTCACCCTTAAATCGCATTATGACCTTTTTGCTATTTATATCACCTTTTTACCTTACAAAGTGCAGTCTCATGCATTTTAACCCACTGAATTTCTGTAAATGCGGAATTTGCGATACATTAAAATATGTGAGCATAAATTAGTAAATATTTGTATTAGGCGAGTTTGTAAAAAATGATAATTAAATAAAAAATAGATTGGCCATTATTTCTCATACCTCTATTTTTTTAAAACCTGAGCCCATACCTAAACACTAGCCTCCGGGGCGCCTTAGCACTCCATAGTTTAAGTGAGTAATGCTGCCCTTATGTATTTGGGGCGTCGATTGAAATGAACGCCTATGGATAACAAATGTAGCAAACTTTTTGAGAATGCATCCTTAAACACCTATAAATGTCATATATAAAAATTCTGATTAATGGAATAATGTATTTTTTATTTGTTGTGGATGCACGCACACACGCTTCTCCCCCCCCCCCCCCTTCTCTCTCTCTCGTGCTAGAAGGCAAGCGATCATTAATGGGATCTCTGTGCTGAAAATCCCCTCGATATATATTGATCTCCCCAATACAATAAATATTTTCAATCTACATATATAACTCGGGGCTTCGGCCCTAGTGGGAAGGGGGAGGGGGGAAGGGAAGGGGGAACGAAACTCATCTATACTCCGTATAAAAGTAGCATATTTGCTATGCAATTTATGGGCGAGAAAGGTGGAAAGGAAGGAGATTGCCTATATGGGGGTATTACATGCAAAATAAGTAGTTAATTATTTATACAAATGTTCCATCACTTTGGCCAGTGGTGAACTTTTCTAATGGTTAGCAGACAGCCAATAACTAGGCTATAATTATAATCAATATAAAAAATTGATTTTAATCACAATTTGGCAAGTGGTCATTTTTTTCATCTGTCAGTAGCCAGCGGACGGTCAAAAAGTCATATTATCAATGGTATTAACAAGAAGAAAATTTTAGTTAAATTTAATTTTAAACAAAAATTTGTCCTCTTCGGGATTCGAACCCACATCCGTAGAGGCATAGGCTTTTGTGGGGGGGGCACAGGGACCCATATCAGTAGAGGCATAGGCCCCTGTGGGGAGGTCATAAGGTCATTATCAATGTTAACCTAATATACCAATTCAAAAATGAAATAAAAAATTCGAATCACAATTTGGCCAATAGTCATTTTTTCATTGGTCAGTAGCCAGCGGACGGTCGAAAAGTCATATTATCAATGGTATTAACAAGAACAAAATTTTAATTTAGTTAAAAAAAATTTGTCCTCTCCGGGGATTGAACCCGCACTGCAAGTCAGAAAGTTGAAAGCCGGTGTAAGAACGTTGGAGGACTGTTATCAATGTTAACCTAATATACCAATTCTAAAGCGAAAAAAAAATTATACTTTCGAATCACAATTTGGCAAATGGTCATTTTTCATTGGTTATTCCTTTCCGGAGATTGAACCGGCAAGTCAGAAAGTTGAAAGCCGGTATAATAACTTGGAGGACGGACGGACGGACAACAAAAAGCGAGCCCATAGATTGCATAGCAATTAAAAAATTTGCCCTCTATGGGGATTGAACCGACAAGTCAGAAGGTTGAAAGCCGGTGTAATAACTTGGAGGACGGACGGACGAACGGACAACAAAAAGCGAGCCCATAAATTGCATAGCAATTAAGGTATTAACAAGAACAAAATTTAATTTAAAAAAAAATTTGTCCTCTCCGGGATTCGAACCCACATCAGTAGACGCATAGGCTTTTATGGGGGGGGCACAGGGACCCTTATCAGTAGAGGCATAGGCCCTTGTATGGGAGGGCATTATCAATGTTAACCTAATATACCAATTCAAAAACGAAAAAAAAATTTCGACTCACAATTTGGCCAATGGTCATTTTTTTCATTGATCAGTAGCCAGCGGACGGCCAAAAAGTCATATAATCAATGGTATAAGCAAGAACAATATATTAATTTCATTTAAAAAAAAATTTGTCCTCTCCGGATTTTGGAAATGTAGTAAAATATTCACAACCAGCAAATTTGCCCTCGCCGGGATTCGAACCAACATCAGTAGAGGTATAGGCTTTTGTAGGAGGGGGGGGCACAGACACCCATATCAGTAGAGGCATAGGCCTTTCTAGGGGAGGGCATAGGGTAATTATCAATGTTAACCTAATATACCAATTCAAAAACGAGAAAAAAATTTCCAATCACAATTTGGCCAATGGTCATTTATTTCATTGGTCAGTAGCCAGGACACGGTTAAAATGTCATATTATCAATGGTATTAACAAGAGCAATATATTAATTTAATTTAAAAAAAAATTTTGGACTCTCCGGGTATCGAACCAGCGATTAAGAATTTGCCCTCACCGGGATTCGAACTCACATCAGTAGAGGCATATGCTTTTGTAGGGGGGGGGCACAGGGACCCATATCAGTAGAGGCATAGGCCCTTCTAGGGGAGGGCATAGGGTAATTATCAATGTTAACCTTATATACTAATTCAAAAAACGAAATAAAAATTCTGAATCACAATTTGGCCAATGGTCAATTTTTTAATTGGTAAGTAGCCAGGACACGGTCATAAAGTCATGTTATTAATGGTAATAACAAGAGCAATATATTAATTTAATTTAAAACAAAAAAATTTTTTGTCCTCTCAGGGTATCGAACCAGCAATTCAGAACGTTGGACGGACTGACGGACGGACAACGGACGGACGGACAACAAAACGCGAGCCCATAAATTACATAGCAATTAATAGTCTCATATAAGTTGATACTATATTGATGTTTTATTAGATTGCTTGTTGCAATGTAATTGTGAATTTTTTTTATTAAAGTTTCAAGTTAAATTCATAATTACTGAATTTACTAACTTTTTATCGAGGACCTGCGAAAAGGAATATAATTTGCGAATTTTGAAGGAAGAATTCTTAGGAATTAATTGGGAGAGTTGTTGGGCCTTAAAAGATAAACTATTGGGGGATGGCCGGGCTTAAAGCCACTAAATAAAGATAACTTTACCGCTCTACATTTCGCCAATCTATTTTATTACAAGAAAAATTATATTAATCATAATAATCCTGAATGATCGATATCAAAATTATCAATGCGATAACACGCCTATATCAAAATCACTGATACGTATTGATACAAATAACAAACACGTATAATCAGGGGGGGGGGGATAACATACGCGTACTAGAAATTAAATGTAAAAGAATAATGTACGCTATGAGTGTACAACGTGTAAGATTAAAAGAGTTGTACCGCGTATTGAACTCTTAGCTTTAATTTTTGAATAAGATGAGATGGGGGGGGGTGTGGGAAGATATCTTCATCTTCGTATCTCCGGATACGATACTTTTTAAAAGGAATTATCACAATGCATTAAAGAAACCTAAATGGTATCTGAAAGCTACTAAGTATATATTGAATTTTAAGGTTGCTGGAAACTTCTACTAGTTAATGTGCGCCCTTCAATGTGTTAAAAACAAATCAATAAAAAAGTTAGTTTAAATGCTATATTAGATATTATTAATTTTCTTAACCATAAATTGTACTACAATTTATAACTTTATTATATATTATTAAAAATCCATTGGATAAACACATGGGAGAGATCATTGCACTTCAATAAGTTTGCTTTTCTGTTTAAATTTAACCTAAAAATAGTTATGGAAAAAGGATGGCGTGAGTTAAACCAAGGTCAGGCAGGCTAGGTCAAAGGTTGATAGCAGACCTTCAAGGTCTTTTAAACACCCAAACTAATTCACCCAAATCTGTATTTTAATTAGTGATAAAAAATATATGAAAATTTGCTAAATCATAGCAATAGCCTTATCGTAGTTTCGGGATTATACATTTTTGGAATATGGCTATATCCCTTTCTAATATATTCATCTAAAAGTCTTAGGTTGATTTGGAGCTAATACCTCGCTTTAAAGGTTAGCGCGTCAATAAGACCATAAAAGTTTTTAAAAAGTTTGACCTATGCCAAAAGGTTAAGTCAGCAAAACCTGGGCTTTTCCCATCACTACCTAAAAAGATTGTAAAATATATTTTATAAAATTTATACTTGTTTCATTTCTCAAATAAATTAAATACCTTAAATACTCCATTTGAGCAATGATTCTGTAACATTCTGGCTTGTATATCCATTTCCTAAAAATAAATGTATAATAATTTTAAGGTAATTACTTTTTAGAAAAGGTTGTTGAGCATCAATTAGAAATATCTAAATTAAATTGTTGAGGATTACCTACATTTTAATAAAAGTAAGTAAAATTGCGTTACCTGTAGCCATTGTGAAAATGTTTGGATTGTTAAGAATTATTTATATCTTAATCATAAAATTGAAATAATACAACTTAAGTTACTTGTAGCCATTGTGAAAATGTGAGGAAAGCTGTATTCCAACATTTTAGTATTTAAATGATCTATACCAATGCAATACATATCCAACAAATTGTCATCCATTAAACTAGATGCTTAATTCCATATATTTGCTCATCTTTATTCATTTATAAAAAAAACATCAATAAAATTTAAGGTTAATATGAAACGGAAAAAATGGCGATATTTTTTTTAAACAAAGATGTTAATACGCCGAACATTCATTGATCGGAAAATATAAGAATGACTTTTGCAAATGCTTGCATGTACTAAAATAAATGGTAAGTCTAGCCATCGCACAAATCATTCACTTGCAAAGTGACATGTCGATTGGAGTTAATAGTGCTTTAAGTCATACGCTTCGAAAGAGTATTTTAATCTAGTATCATATTTTAATGTATAGACTGCTTTTTATTTAAAGGCTATAAAAAAATATTCCAAAAATGCAGTTCAAACGTGAAGAACACTAATTATTGTAATTACACTTCGCTTACTTCAAAAAGCGTGCAGCAGTTGCATAAATTTTACAAGCTTCCTTGGTATTACAAATATCCCTCATCCATTGTTATCACATATATCTGTTTTAAACAATGTGAGGATCTAATTAGTCACTACCACAAAAAGAAAACTAGGAATAAAGTTACAGATCCTGATTATATCCACACACTTGAGGATGAAATACGTTTAGCCTATCGCTGGCAGGTATATAACTTGCAAGGAATATTCTTTTTTAATAATAAAAATGAAATTTTTTAAAACTATACATTTTTAATAAACATTTTTACTCTTATAAAATAATTTAATTGCTTTACTAGTGTTAAGCTTGTTCAAAAATGTTGATATTTGCTTAGTATTGTTGGAGCAAAAATTTTATAAAATCATTATATGAATTTACATTAGAATGTATTTCTAAAATGGTAATATAAAAATTATTTTATTAACAAACTATATCTTAAATTTTTTTACATATTGTTTCATAGATTTGCAATTTTATATGTATGCAAATTTTACTTTTACTTGCTAGAATTAAGCTTTTTGTTACTATAATTTTGAAGAGCTAAATTTGGATTTTATTGTATCGGATAGTATTAAGTACAAATCTTACTTAATCTATGATAAGCAATATGCAATATGAAACTAAAAATAATAAATATATAACTTTAGTTTTAGAGTAGGGTTTGGCTTGCAAATTCTTGCATTTAGACTCATGATAATGTTTAAGTGTCACCCAGATAAAATTAAAATTATTAAAGGGCCAGTCCATGTCGAATCGTTAAAAAAAGACGATTTTTGATCGACCATTTCAGATCAGGATAATTTTTGGTGAGGTGTAGGCCTCATTTATTAGAGTAATTTCTGAAAATTTTAGCCATTTTGGGCCAATAATTTGTAAGTTATGTTAAAGGGCCAAAATCACGTTTGAAAGAGGTGTATGGATTTTACTATTTTTGTCATGTTTTTGAAAGTAATGGGGCTATCCTCTTGAATTTTGGTATATTTTGTTCCTAATTCAAACTTTTGCAGTTAACTTTTTGTGGTCAATCAGTAAAAAAGCTGAAAACCCTATTATGACCCTATAGAAAATCACTAATTTAAAATGAGCACTACTTTATGATCCATATTATCAAATTTAAACTGTTAGATATTTGGGACCGGCTGCGAGTTGGTTAAGATTCAAAAATATACATTTTAAAAAAAGTATTTTTAGATGGAATCAATTATTGAAAAAACATATTTGTCTTTATCAACATGCATATTTATAAGGAATACATTGTAAATAAATAATACTGGAGTAAAAATAAGCTAAATCTTGATCTTCCTTTTGCGCGCTAGGCAATAGTCTGTCTTTCAAAATAACTTCAATTTTAGTTAAAATAAAAAATGGTCACAACTAGCAAGCGATATTTTTATAAACACCTTGCATACTGCAAAAATTCTATAGGATGGATTGGCATTAAAAAAATAAAAAAAGTCAAGCAATTTTGCCATCATGTTTGTATTTTTTCAACCTCTCATCTTACCTTAAATGTTTTGCGTATAGGATAAGGCAAGTTTTATAACACCTTTTATAATACAAAATAACAGAACCTCGGCAATACGAAGAATTACTTAAAGGTTAGATCAAATTGTCGAAAAGGCTCTACTCAAAACATATTGCACGTCTTTTATATCCCGATGACCTAGCTAAATTCTTTATCTAAATTACTTCAACTTAACATCGAAAAATCCAATCTTATAACAAAACAATTAAAAATTTCAGGCACAGTCACTGGAATTATAAAAAATTATGTTGGCTATTTCACATTTCAAGCTGAAAATTTTATTTAATTCTTGTTCATAAATATTCTTCTAGCTAAACCATATACATCAAAATTCAAGAGATGGCGCCATCACTTTAAATAGAGCTGTTAAAGTTACTTTACTACAATAACTATTTATGTTACAGTTACTTTCACAAAAAAGTGACCAAATAAGTTTCATTTTTGATTACACATCTGATGGAACTAGTTACACCTAAAGTGACTATTAAATTTGAAAAAACGACATTTTTTAATATTATTAATTAAACATTTATATAAAAATTAAAGGGTAGGTACTCCATGATGAAATAAAACATTATTTTATATATTGCCATCCAGAGCTGTTAAAAAAGGAACTAATCAGTTACTTTTACTTCAGAGGAACTGTAACTGTAGTTAGTTACATTAATTCAGTGATTATTTAAATAAATTTACAGTTATTTTTTATAAAATTTAAATATTTTAATACTATTATTAGAAAATTACAAGTATATTTATTATTTTCGTAAATTGAATATACTGATAATATTAAAAATTAATTTTTAAATTTTTGCTATCTAAATTTTGATCATTAAGCCATTTGGATGAAGGTTATTAAGTTATTTATATATATTTTTTTTAATTTTACAGCTTGTATTCTTCTAATTTGACATGAAAATTTAAATCTTTGGCATTCTTTGATAACTTTTTTTTTTTGATGAAATCACCGGATCCCACCACCCTGGAACACGAATCGCTTTTCTTTATTTCCTTAGTTGGCGTCTCTCAATTGTAGGTCCCTTTGCAACTTCCCTGCACCCAAGAGTGAGGAGGCTTTTTGATAATATTTTTCGTTCGTCGACGTATCCTTTAGCCTTTCGTATCGAATTCGAGGTTCATATAATTTTTTTCTTTCGGGAAATACTCTTTGTCAAGATCCATAACAAGGGGACAATGTTGACTTGCGATTCCTTTTCCCGGTACTTTAACTACTTTTCTTTAAACTAAAAAGAAATAATTGTTTGCAAATTGTGCAAACCCAAAATGACTTACATATCAGCTCCTATAAATACTATTGCAAACTTATGGACGCACCGGAGATGAATGTTTAGAAAATACATCCCCATAAATAAGATAAAATGAAAGATTATAAGCTAATAGGGAGCCGGGTCTCAATTAATCCGTCCTTTACTAACAAGGTGGAATAGTTCTTTTGACGCATTCAAAAAGATTTGGTTTAGATGTCGGAAACGTCGTCAAAATTAGATTTTTCAATTTATATAGTTTGGATAAATTGGTTGCAACAATCCTCCATCCAATTTTTAAACGAATTGGACGTGGATCCGCCAAGAAAATAATAAGAGAATAAAGAAGACATCTTAAATATTAATTCATTAATATCTCACCAGGAGGAACGACAGGACCTAGTTGAATTTACTAGGTTAGATCTTTTTAAACTTTTAATGTGCGAAAGGATTTAGAGTGCGTTTATACTTTTATTAATTTTAATAATAATGATGGATCTTTAAAAATATATGATGATTGTCCTAAACGGAAAAAACTTTGTAATAAATTCATTGTACCTCTACCAGCCAGCGCCCCCGTCGAGCGCCTATTTAGTCTTAGTAAACAAATATTATCATCTAATAAGCTCGTCCGCTTTTCACTGAAAATTAACCTAAAGACTTAAAAGGCCCTCGACGGGGGCGCTAAATGGTAGGGGTATATTGAATTTAATGAAAAGTTTTTTCAATTTAGAGATATTATTTTATATTAACAAATCATTATTATTCGAATTGATAAATGTGTGAAGGCACTCTTGAATACTTTCCGACTTTAAAAGGTTAAAAAAATCCAACGTAATAAGTTCAACTAGGTCCTGTCTTTCCTCCTGGTTAGGGATAAACTAATTGATATAATTTAAAGTGTCTTCTTTAATTCTCTTATTTTTTTCAAGACGGATCCACGGCTAATTTGTTTTACGAATTGGATGGAGGATCGTTGCAACTAAATTATCCAAACTATATAGATCGGAAAATCTAAAATTGTACCTTTTATTAATCTCCATAATTATTGCTTTTTTTAGGGGTGGCACTACTTTAGGATTCCAATTCGTTGTAAATTTAATAAAACTCGAGGTCTAGCAGGAGTGTAAAATCCATAAAACATAAAATTTTCGCCTTCAAGAAATGCGATTGCCTCTGCTATAGGTTCCAGAACATAATGTAAAAATAAGCCATTGAATTAGAAATTAAATATTATTTAATTTTGAATATTCAGCAATAAATTCACAATCACACCTAATAAACCTTTCTATTATATATTTAATTCATCACAATGCGAATAAAGTTCTTATGACTTTTCCGAGATGGAAGACAAAATCTTTGTTAAAGCGTCAAAAAAACTTTCCACCTCGTTTGTACAGGACTTATTACACGAGAAAACAGATGCTTTAGATTAGAGGATCTACTCTGAAGATCTCATAAATTTTGGCATTTTTTAGATGGCATATAAATGTTTCTAAAATCCTTTTTTGTTTAAATTTATTTACATCGCTGATGCAACCAAATTTAAAATGTAATAGGCACACCTTTTGTGACTCGGTATAATTCAAAAGATAACGACCAAATAATCCTACTTTTGACGAAATCTCTTCGGCAAACTCACTCTATCACATCTTCTTCACTCTGATTGTCAGAGTAAAACAATCTATAACGTATTATTTTTTTTATAAATTATATAATATATTTGAAGGCTTTTACGAAATTTGTCGCATTATCGGTTATGGTTCAAATGTTTTTTGTTTTGTATATGGAACTCCTTAAATATGGAAACCATAACCTTGCATAGCACATCAAAGCTGTGCTTGCCTTCTAGCCTTCTAAAGGCTACTAAAACTGCAGAAACCCTTTTCCATGGGTCACTATCTATCCAGTGAACTGTTATTGCTATAAAGGGGCTAAACATTAATTAAGCATTATAAATTATATTAAATACCGATTAAAAGCTTTCCAACAGTCTACAGTTGTGCAGACATAGGGTAATGGTGATAGTTTATTACAAATGATTTCTTTCATTTAAGGCACAAATTTTGAAATTTTCTTGGTTAGTGTTTGCCGCCACATCACTTTGATGTTTGGCTGTAGCATTTTTAAGAAATCTAAAAAATATTTGTTCTCAACTAGTGAAAACGGCATATTTGCATTTATAATGAAGGATAATAAGGCATTGTCTATTGTAACTTTACTACAGGTAGAAGTGGAAATTAGGTTGGTTTGCTAAATCCCTGTTGACTTATCATCTTTGCTATTTTCATATTTATAGGGATGTATTCTCTAAAAATTAATTATCGAGGTTTAAATAGTTTCTTTTATGTGGTTCCATAAATTTGCAGTGGTATTTAAAGGAGCTGATATGTAATTTAATTTAGGGCTGCACAATTTACACAAAAATATCATCTTGGTTTTTTTTTCTTTAAAGAAAAATTATTACCAAAAAGGGCCAGGGAGTTTTCTCTTGAATTTCCATGTCAAAATAAAAGCAAGCTAGACAATTAAAAATATTATAGGTAATTCATCAAATGGTTTAATTGCCAAAATTTAGATGTTTAGGTTTGTCAAAAATCATATGTAACTTTAGGTGATGAAAATCTCTTTTGCACATATATAAAGAAGGACAACAAACAATTAAAAGAAAATAATCTATAATTAATTATTCATAATATTTTTTGAATTGCCAAAATTCTAAATACCAAACCTTATATAAAATTCTTAACTAAAGTTTTACTTGCTTATAAATAATTTTATCTAAAATGCTTGACATATATTTTTAAATTTTTTTGTTCAAAATTTTTGCAGATATAAATGCAAATTTTAAAAAATAATAAATTAGAATTATTATTTTAATAACCTTCGTTAATATTGTATTTTAAGTTATTTATTAAATGGCTCAATAATCAAAATTTAAATTTAGAGGTGGTAAATCGTATGATATTTTAAGTTGATAAAAAATTGTTTTACTCATATATAAAAAGGGCTATTTATACAATACATGGTAAATCGATTATCTCTTCAAATTTGATCCGCGAAGGAAATTTAAATTTAAAGTGATAATGATAAACACAAACTAGACGTGTAATTTTAATATTTAATTAAAAAAATTAAATTTTTAAAAAGTAACTGTATCTTTAGTTAAACACTTACTGAGTTACTTTAGCGAAGAAAAGTAACTAGTTACTAACAGTTATACTTTTAAAAATAAGACAAAAATAGTAAAATCAATAAAACGCGCCGAAGTGTGATTTTGCCCCTTTGAACGTCCATCACTTAGAAAGTATTGACCAAATAGTGCTAAATTTTTAAAATTGACTATAATATATAGGCCTACACCCTCACCAAATATCATCCAAATCTGATATTGTCGGCCGAAAATTGTTTTTTTTTGACGATTCCAAACAAAACCATTATTCTTAAACTTTACTAAAGAAATAATATATATTCGCCCTTTTTTATTCAAATTATACTTAGATTTTTGCATGTTAATATTTCCTCGTGGATTTGTCTTATTAATTAAGAACTTATTTAATAAGGTCATACATAATATTTTAATTGGTAAAATATTCAATTCGTTTGAATTTTATTTAGTTCTATATTAATTAATTTAACAAAACTTGATACAAATTCTTAAATAATTTATTTTATACAGTTCTGTAGATTTTAATATCATTGAGTTTATTATAATAAAAACTTAATATATTTATATCCTAATAAACTATGTGTAGTTAATGTGAATATAAATTTAATTAAATAACTAATTTGTCTTATTAAACATAATAGTGTTGATAAATTTCAACTTAAAATTTTTTATAATTTGTTGGTGGAAACATTTATTAATTAACTTATATAATATAATTATACAAAACTACATATATTATATAATTAATCATTTTTTTTAATTGGGTTTTATAAAGCGTCCATTTGTGTAAGTCGTAAAAATATATACCTAAATATTACTATCAAATAAAGTAGCGGCCAAAATGATCTACACTTCTGTGGCCCAGGTATTATCATCCCTTAATTTTTAAAAAAAAAATATATGTCGCATGAGAGAATAAGAAATTCTGAGCGCATATATTTGCCGATAATCGCATGGTGTTTCTGATGTTGAAAGATAGCTTGACTTATACAGCGGTAAAAGCAATTGCCATCTCCCAACATCTCGTGTATGTAAAAGTGCCCGACCAAAGGTTTCTTCACCTCCGCTGCTGCTGGCTCCAAACGGGAAGAAACTCTATAGAAATGGATGATATGTTAAATTATTAATAAATTTAATCAATTCTTCATTTGTTTTTTTGACCAAACGGTACTTAATGAACAGAATTTTAATTTCCATCTATAATGCTTGTCACAACAACTGATTCTTCATTTAAACGATAAATTATATAAATATAGTGCCTACCGGAACATTCTCACTTCTTTGATTTAAATCGTCAACTGAGTTATTTGCAACAGCATTTGTCTAAAGCAGCAAATACTGCAACCATCCATTTTTGAACAATGCCTAAATCTAGCTTTTCGATCAATCTAACACGTTTCGCTTTCTTTGAGATTATCGAAAATATTAGCGCTGTTAACATTTTTGAAAAATCAAACGCGTTCACGTTTACGTTCGTTTTCAAAAAAAGGAACGCGTTCGTCTTGATGAACGCGTTGACGTTCGTTTAAAACTTTATGATTTTTTTTAATTTAATATAAATAATTAGCCATGATAAAAAATAATAAGCAAATATAAAAAAAATTTTCTTATTAATTTTTAATAATAATTGTTTTTCAAAATTTTCGTCGGATGAGCAGGCACGCTTGGCAGTTAATACAGCATTAGCTATACTAAAAACCTCCTCCACAGGTGTAGATGAGGGGATTGGAGTATTATACTTAATAAATAAATCTTTTAAAGCAGGAAATTTATTAAAAACATTTAATGTTTTGTCCCTCGCTTTAAAAAATTGCGATAAGATATCATCTTTCAATCCGCCCTCTACTTCCTCGTCAAAAAAAACGATATCTCGGAATCGACAGTTCTTTCATTATCAATTCTGGGGGTTTCAATCCCTTTTTTCAATAACACTAAAAGTTTATTCTTTAAAGTTTCATTTTCTCGAAATTTTATTTCAAGGTTGAAGCTTGAACATGGGATGTATAATGGCTGAAAGAAGATATTGACCTTCATATATATGTTGAAATCTTTAAAAAAGAGAATATATGTAATTAATTTGATAGTGATAGGTTTATTACCTTTCATTAATCTCATTTAATACAGCGTCAATCAATAGTTGACCATATTTTAGGCCAGTGATTTTTTTATATTTTAAAATAACTATTGTTATTGTTGGGGTCACTCAAATGCATTTTCTTCACTTTCTAAAATGAGAGCTGTTGCAATAGGTTCCATGATATATTTTATTTAAAATTTATTATAATATTTACCAAAATTTTATTAGGACTTACAGTATAGTATTCTTCCAAAAAAATTTTATCATTGTTTGAAAGCCTAGCTAATCCTCTCATGTCACACACTTTGTCAAATAAATAAGGTTTTTCTTTTACTAATGAGTTTATTAATTCCAAATTATAATATGAATTCCATCTTGTAACAATAGGTAAGCATCCTTTACAAATTTTCAATCATCAGCAAATGATGTATACTGATTTTGTTTATTCCATAAATTTTTCCATGTATATCAAATGCACTTTTCAAACTGTTTTTAAAAGATATATTTTCTTAGCAGAAACAATTTTAAACCTTTGTAAAAAAAATTTAAAATACATAATAAGTTAACATTGTGTGTTTCTGATAATGCAAGGAATTTTTTAAAGGCCTTTAAATAAGTAGTCTACATTTTATGTTTTATATTTTTAAAAAATTATAGATGATTTGAGAAAATGTTGAGAAAATATCTGAAGATAAATATGAAATTGTATCATTATCATTAAATGAGATATTTGAATATCAAAATAGACAGGAAAATTTTATTTATCCAAAACATCATTCTTGTGCTTACCACAATCTCAATTTAGTGGGTGTCGATGCTGAAAAAGCACTAGAAAATATATTAAAAAGTGCATTTGATAAATGCAAAAATTTATGGAATAAACAAATCAGTCTACATCATTTGCTGATGATTTAAAGAAAAATTTATAAAGGTGCTTATAAGACCTATTGTTACAAGATGGAATTCATATAATAATTCCTTGAAATTAATAGACTCATTAGTAAAAGAAACCCTTATTTATTTGACAAAGTATGTGACATGGGAGGATTAGCTAGGCTTTCGAACAATGATAAAAAATTTTGAACAAATATTGTACTGTAAGTCCTAATAAAATTTTTTAGAATGAATATTAAAATAGATCATGGAACCTATTGGAACTACTCTCACTATTTTAAAAAGTGAAGAAAAGATGCATTTGGGCTATTTGATCCCAACAATAACAATAGTTATTTTATAATTTAAAATATCACTGGTCTAAAATATGGTCAACCTTTGATTGACGCTGTATTAAATGAGATTAATAAAAGGTAATAAGCCTATCACTAACAAATTAACTACATATATTTTATTTTTTTATAGGTTTGAACATATATATGAAGATCAATATCTTCTTTCAGCCATTATACATCCAATGTTCAAGCTTCAATGGCCTTGGATTAAACTTCCAGAAAATGAAACCTATAAAGAATAAACTTTTAGTTATATTGAAAAAAGAGATTGAAACCCCCAGAATGGATAATGAAAGAACTGTCGATTCCGAGATATCGTTTTTTTTGACGAGGAAGTAGAGGACGGATTGAAGGATGATATCTTATCGCAATTTTTTAAAGCGAGGGACAAAACATTATGTTTTTTGAAAATTCTGCTTTATAAGATTTGTTTATTAAGTATAATACTCCAATCCCCTCGTCTGCCCCGGTGTAGCGGGTTCTTAGTATAGCTAATGCTGTATTAACTGCCAAGCGTTCCTGCTTATCCAAATAAAATTTTAAAAAACAATAATTATTAAAAATTAATAAGGAAAAATTTTTATAAATAAAAAATCTTTATATTCGCTCATTATTTTTTATCAATGGCTAATATATTGTTTTAAAAAAATATAAGACATTTATTTATATGAAAACGATTTGTCAATGAACGTTGAACGTTCGATTTTTTAAAAATGTTTGCAGCACCAAGAATTTGTTTCCCTCGTGCAATTTTTCCAAAATATTCCTTCCATTGTTTCTATACCGTATGTTCTTATAAAAATATAAAATGACATACCACGGTGGCCAGCAATCTTGTATGGCTCGATCCATACAGGTGCCATCTTCTTCCTTTTTTGTCAGCTTACCTACAATTGAAAACGAGGACTATGTCATCCACTTAAAAAACCCCGTTTTAAGTGGTGCTTCTTTTCATAATAAGCCCTTTACTTGGACTGGGCACTTAGTATGTTTTCCATGGCTAATTCATAAATTTTTTTGGACTTTTCCATGAGCCTTTTAACGTCAAAAGATTCGAAATCGCTTTCCTTTATGTGGGGAAGCTCATCATCATCTTCATTATCCGAAAAAAATGAATCGAGTTGTCGTCCCCACATCAGCACTTAAGGACTAAATTTTGTTGACCTAAAAAATAACTTTAAATATTTTACATTTAATCATATATTACCGTCGTTTACTGGTAATTAAAGCATGCAGGACACCTGGTAACACAATGTCTCATTTATTTGTTTCAATGAGTTAACGATGGTGCGGTTGGCCCTTTGAACCAATTTATTAGCCTGTGGAAGGTAGGCTGATGTGATCCTGTGATGTACCCCAGTAAGGGCATACAAGCCCTCTGTCAGTGAGTTTACAACGGCCTTGATCACATATAGCAATGTAAAAATTTAAAAAATCAACGTAGTTTTTACTTTGGGACGCCCACATCGGCAAAATATTTCCCACAAATTGTATGAAATCTACTTGGCCGAGTGAGACTTCATTGGCCTGGCTTCAATCTATTTAGAAAAGTAGTCGATGGCCAACAACATACAAATATGACCCTGAGTTATGTGTAACGTGGACAGATCAATGCCAATATGTTTCCATGGCGCTCGGATTACGGCCACATTATTTACGACAGGAACGGCCTTATCAATACGTGGGATATGGGTCTGGCACACATGGCATGATCCGATATCTCCTTGATATCCTTCGTCATATTGGGCCACCAATATCTATTTAGTGTTCATAATTTAATATTGTCTTTCATTTTTATGATTAATTATTATATTCATAAAACCTTACCTTTCGACAATTGTCTCTTGTGTACGATACACCAAATGTGTGTCCCCACTTTGCAATTGAAAAATGCTATAGAAAGCCAATCAAAAATCGCATTACACGGGGCAAAAACATTCACGTTAATCATATTTTATCAAATCAAATTGAGGCGCACAATATCCTGGCGTATTTTTAATCTGCTACAGCGGCCACACTGACAAAAGATTTCCAACAAATTGTAAAAAGTCTTCTTGACCGAAGTAGACTTTATGGGCCTGGTCTCCCTCTGGGAAAAGTAATCAATAAAGACCCACATGCAAATTCAAGCCTTGTTTCGTTTTAGGCAACGTACAGAGGTAGATTCCACCTTTACAAGAGGCCGGAATCACGGTGGCCTTATCAATTCTAACCATATGCCTCTGACATGCATGACACACGCGAATCATTTTGAACTATTTTGATTTTAACCAATCATATAGGCCCATATTTATCCATGCGCACTTTTATAACCCCCAAAGGACTAAGCCTTTGAAGTTATGCCAAGTGTGTCAAACCTATATGGCTCGAATCGATTAAATCACTCCTGTCCTTCATAATGATAATCCCAGTTCTCAGCCCTTTAAAAACAGATTGGCATCGACTTGTGCACATAACTGCACGTGGCAATATGTGCATGTTAATGGCCATCAATCAATTTTACAAATGGAGTGAGGTCAGTCGATGAAGTCTCATTTGGCCAAGGAGACTTCATACGATTTGTGAGGGCGCTTCAAAATAAATAACTTAGTTGATTCGATAATCTGTTTGAGATTGTAATAAGCGATAAAGGCATTGAGTTTGTGAACCCACTTACAAGGGTCTTGTAGGCCTTTACTGGGTTACATCATAGAATTAACTCAGCATACCATCCTCGAGCTAGTGGGTTGAAAGAGTCAATGGCACTATAGTTAACTTTTTGGTGAATGTTTGGAAAATGTAACGAGTAGATGGGATATTATTTACCAGGTGTGCTGCATGCTTTAATTAGCAGCAAGTAATGGTAAGACATGTTTAGATATAAAATTAATAATGCTTTATTCTAGGTCAACAAAGTCTACCCCATAGATTCTTATATGGGAGTCACAACATGGTCCATTTTTTGGTTGTTGAGGATAAAATTAACCCCAAATAAAGGAATTCATCAATCCTTTGAGGTCAAATTTCATGGAAAATTCGAAGAAAATTTATGACTTAGCAATTGTCAATATACTGAGTGTTCAGCAAAAGGCTTATTTTGAAAAGAGGACTTAAAACCTGGTTTAAGTGATTCGTCTTCGCTTTTAATTCTAGGCTGGCAAATGGCGAGATGGCGTCTATATGATCGGGCCATATAAATTGCCTCTAGGTCATATTAAGTTTTGTCTAATATTTTTAAATGAATTATAGCCTTTAAACGATGGAGGAAGGAAGCTTGGAAAAAAATTTATGGATATAATATCAAACTAAGTAAAATTGGAAAACGAATTGTAAATAATTTGACTTTTAACAAATAATTTCTCAAAATCTGATCGAAAACGAAACGCATCAAGTTAGTCAAAAAGTGTGTCCAGACCATTGTTGTAGTTGGTACTGTTAAAAAATTTAATGCTTTTCGTATAGACTGCTAAGGGTTAAAAAAATGTTGTTAAAATACCTTAGTGAAAGAAAGTAGATTGCTCAGATGAAAATTACATTTGGTATAGTATATCGCTTAGATGATAATTCAGTTGTTTTAACAAGTGGAGATACACGTGATTAAAATTTTGTTTTTTGTTGATTTGGAAATGATTATTTAATGTGAAATAATATAAATTTTTTGGTTTAATCTCTAAGGAGCCTGTGACGATGGGTTAAACCTTTTAAAATGCACGCTATGTCGGGAGATGATAATTTTGTTTACTATTTTATAAGTCAAGCAATCTTTCAACGTCAGGAGCACCATTTATACCCATTCATACCATGTGTGTAAATTTGAAGCCCTAATTTGTCAATTGTTTGACCTAGGACATGTGCCTGGTAAAATCCAAATTGTTTTCTTCGTCATTTGTATAGATTTTTTTACTCACAGCAATATTATTATTACACAGCATTTAGTTTGTACTTTATAGCGTTAAACATGGACAGTTTTAAGTCTGTACAATTTTCCGTGACTACTGATTTTCAGCTACCATTTGAAAAAAAACGGCTTCGCAATCTCACTAAATGCATGTGTGGGCATCCTCTTGGTAAATTAAAGTGCTTTTACGATTAATTAAAGTGGGAACTTGGGCGCGAGAAACAATAAAGTGGAAGACGAACCAAAAAGTTGACAGAGATTTGCAGGTATTGCTGATTGTGGATTACGCTTTAACGCAACAACAATATGATGAATACTTAAATGTGCCACGAGAAGGAGTTTCTATACATCTGCAAGCCATGAATAGATCCAAAGTTTCAAAAATTGGTTCTTTATTAAAAGAATGAAAGGCAGGAGGAAGACGGAAAAATTACTTGCGAAATGCTACTAGCCAGCAACAAAAGTCTTGTGACTGTAGATGATGAAGAGGTTATTTTATGGATAAAAGATCACGACTACATGCGAACCATCTATTTAAACTGTAAGACCAAATCGCCATAAGCACGAAACAATGCTCTCTTTATTATAAGTTGCTCCCATTGGCGAATTATTTACTACAGAATGCCACCCACAACAAATAATAGTTTAAAATCAACTTCATGATAATTTACCAACACACAAAACAAAAATGATTACGAAGCGATTAAGGTTTTTAGTTGGAAAATATTTTTGCATGCCGCTTTTTTACCAGACTGGTTCCATCGATTACTACTTATTTGCATTGATTGGAGGCGCACTATCAATACAAAAATCCGGTTACATATTTACAAACGCACTGTGTGTTCTGAATTTTTTCTAGAAATATAAGGCTTGTTATCCTATATATAGCCTCAATCCTATTTGTCCTAATGTGAGAATGAAAATGCCGGAGTTGCTACCTGGGCCTAAGTAACTTTTTTTAACCCGAATCCTACCCGAAAATATCTAAAAAAATTTAACCTAACCCGACTCCAATCATTTTAAAATCATCTTGCATGGAATTATTACGGAAATCTGTAACCTTGGTTTTTATATAGTTTCATTCACCTTCTGATAGCATAATTTGAAACTTTGGACATAAAAAGTTGATATTTTATGATAAATATCCATGTCAAACTTTGATATTAACATAGATCAGGCTCTTTATTTTATATAATTGATCTCTATAGCAACAGGATCTTTATTATGCGGACACTATATAAATATTATGAGTGTTGTATAAAAAGTAAAATTTTATACAGTGTGGGATAATTATCTGCTTCTACTTCCGTGCTTGCGTTTTCGGTTTAAGCATGATAATTAAATGCCCTTAGTTTTTTAAACATTTTTTTGTCAGGTAAAAAATTTGATTTTATAATACAACTTAACCAACATTTTTAAGGTAAGTAATTTGAAATCATTAGATCTCTACTTCTTGGGTGATTGTTTTACTCAAATATTGTAGCTTACTACTTTGTTTAATTGTAGGTTATAGGGGTATTGATTTCTATATAGGTTTTATCAATTGTTCTTTTAATGATACTGATTAAATGGTCGAGCATTATAATCTAAAGTTTTTTTGCACCTTGATCGAAAACACATGTCAACGTTGAGTTCACTCAAAACCAATCATGGTAAAATTTGATAAAAGGAAGACCCCTGCTTAAAATAAATTACTGCCTGCCAATACAATGACTATCTCGACGACATCATTATATAAGAAGAAAAGTGGTAGTCGAGAAAACTAAGGTATTGTGCACAGCTTGGAATCTTAATATTAATTATTCAATTCCTACTATTGACTTAAGCTACCTGGCCAACTATTTCAACATAGTCAGCCAGACGGTCCAAATAACAAACCACTATTATTTTTTTGGGGGTAGTCTACATCCATTGGTGGCTTAAATATGGTTGGGTATATACCCATTATACATACATAGTTACAGAATGGATAATTTTTTTTCTTCCTAGTTGAACTTGTTATTAGGAGAATCTCCACCCTTTTTAAACTTGAATCTCGTAGTTAGGTAAATAATTAATCTGCAGGATGCTTTCCTCTTCAAGCTGAGATTTGCGTTTAACGTAATGTGCGCCGAGGATGTCTCACAATCTTAAATAGGAGTCTATTATGCAGCTCAGTCGACAGTCCCCCACCATAAATACTATAATTAGTTAGATACTCCCGGACAACTTCCATGTATTCAAGAAAGGCTCAGCGCATGTTCATCCCTTGAAAAATGCATTTTATAACATCATGGCATAGGACTTGATACGGTACTCAAGATTAAACAAGGACTTGAGAGGGTAACAACTAATAAGAATCCTACGGACTGAGCTTCCAGAGATTGAACCCTAGACCTGCATTATTGGTGCAGGATGACACAACTTGTAGATGTCAGGCATTCGTGGCGACGAAAAATTTGGGCCATAGCTAGAACTCAAGACGGTTTGTTCTAGTGATAACTAGTTATTAATATTTGCCATATATTGTCACCCCTTTTCACCATAGTTACCTTGCTTCTTTCTTGTAAAACGAATCAATTCTTTATTAACTGCTTGCATGTGGCGGAATACTTTGTAAAGCCAGCTGCCTTAGCACACCAGAAGATCAAAAAATCATTTTTCGTTGTTATAATGCTGTAGGTGGGGGAATTTTAAATTGTTGCGTTTGATATTGTATTCGTAAAGGTTTGGCATATAATAAGTAGCATGTTCATGTTACTTGAAAACTAGGATTCACAAACATATAGAAAACGGGTAGGATTATTACTTCAATGATTTTGGTGCGAGAGGAAACGCCAAATGTTGGAATCATCAAATTGCTGACAAGAATGTTACAAGGGCTCGTTGAACTTTGACCCTACGTCAGCTTTGGTATAGAAATCCGGTGTCAGGGGTCAAGGAGATAGAGCTATTGGAATTTTGTTGATCGAGGGAAAATATATTAAAAGCAACGTGCATTGGACGGCATTTATAACCAGTCAGCTTATTTAACTTGGATCTAAAATCTATCCACAAGAAATTGGGCCTTCTATATAGATGATGCTAACAAGCAGATGCCATCAGCACGTAGCAAGAACTATAGCATGGTCTCGTTTAACGCATTGTCATCAAATATTAATCTTCTCATTATCGCTACAATAAAGAGAAGGGGAGATAACAGGCAACCTTGTCTAATTCTCGTTGCGACCGAAATAGGTTAATATATTTGGCGAACATGGAAAACCACCAGCTACTTGTTTTTGTATACAAGGAAAATCATTAAAATTATTTTAGTGACTTTTATTATAAAGATGTTAAAAAAATGAAAGCTTTAGAAATATCTAAAAATACGGGAAACAGAGGACCTACAATAGTGCGCAAAACATCCATTTTACTTCTTACTTTAATATTATGCTCTGTTCAGTGAGACACCTCCCAAACCCCGCTTGATTGTTTTTAAGGGAGGTATCGCCCTAATTACTTAACAAATTATATATAACCTTAAGAAAAATTCTGTCCAGATTAGTATCTTTAATTATTATTGTTAGAGGGGTCCCCTTTTTTAAAAAATTTAATAAGTTATTTCGGTGACGAAGATCTTGGTATTTCCTTTTTTTCCACCCTTTATAAAAAAGGCACCAGAGATATGATGATCCGCCTTATGGGCTTCAGCAGGATGCCCTGACGTGGGTCACTTTATGCAAGTTAAGAAACTATAGCTTTGCAAATATCTGATATGGATGGTAGGTACGTGCCGATAGGAAGTCACGCAGCTTCCTTGAAACTATTTAAAACCCCTTTGTAGATGTCCAATGTAACACATGTGCGGCAGGAGGATAGAATAAAACGGAGGTGAACTTTGCAAGCTTCGGTCTAATCCACGCAATCGTTTGAGCCGGTTACTGAATGTTAGTTGAAGAAACGATATGCTTCACCAAAAGTCAAAGTTCGGCCACCTTCTTTAAACTTTATTTTAATATTGGTTAGAGCTGCCTGGTCAAGGTTTAAAATATCCGGCTGATCTTTTATGCCGTGTAATTATTACAGATGACCTTGCAGACCTGTTGTTGATCCTATATGCTTTTTTACATAACTTACAACTGCTGTATGATCTTTTCGTTCTTACCAAAATGGATTCAACAATTTTATTACAGTTTTTTTATTTCAAGCCTGTATATCGGTAAATAGATAAACATTTACTACAGTCGTAACATATTCAGATAACCTCTCTACCATTATCTTAATGGACTAACGGCACCTTAAATAGACTGTTGAAAAGTTGAATTTAACAACTTAACGTCTTTCTATATTATTGATTTGTATTATACTGTGTTTTTCTACGTTTTTTATTAAGCTCTTGCTCCGTATATAATCATCTAAAAACATCTTTATTATCTAACATTTTAATTTGAATGTAATTTTTTTTAACTCTTGGTTTAATTTGTACAGTGATATATTACTATATGCTAAAACAAAGTCTATCGTTTTTATTTGATTATGTATTTTTTATTAACTGTATCAATGAATATTATGATATTTTTGTTGAATAATTTTAGCATTTTGCATTTTTGTATAAATTTTCCTTGTGGATTCCTTATTCATCTGAATCAGATGATAGTATCATATGGTTCAAAATGTTTTCCGGTATTTTAAATTTCAAAGTATTCGCGTTTAGAATAGTAAGGAAGATTATATCGTTTAAAATATTTAATATATATTTTTAGATACTTAAATTTTATCAACAAAAAAATTCTTAAATCTTGTTATTCAATTTTGGAATTCTATTATAAAACATATAAATATTTTTACTATTTAATAGGTTTCAATATACAAATTACTACCACTGCGATTAGTATCTAGATTTTGGGGATACATAAATAATGTTGAACTACCTTACTGGCTCAGACAACCCTTATTGCTCACCTATATATGGTTTTACAATATTGATATGACGGAAGCTCAAATTGAAAACGTTAAGCAATACAAAAATTTGGGTCAATTATTTTGTAGGAAGCTTAAATCCAATGTCAGGCCTATAGATACAAAGAGTGATTTGGTAAATATTTTTTATAAACTGTTTCAGTTATTGCTTATTTGACTTTTTTCTGTTTCTTAAATAACTTAAAACCTAAAAATGCTATAAACTCATGCTATATTTCCCCTAAGATACCACATGCGCCTGGCTCATGTCTTAAGTAATTGCAATTTGTTGACCTTTTGGATCACAAATTCATGTTAAAAAATAAAAGGGTCAGCACCTAAAATGTGAAAACGAGGTTTGACATTGATGGCATATTAGTTTACGACATCAACGCCGATGGAGGTGCAACTAGCCCCCCATTGCCAACACACCTAAGAAGGTATAATCACTTATGTGCATTACCACAAGTAGCAATGTACATATATGCATTATATATCCCCAAATACACTCTTCAACTTCTATATCTCTCTCTATCACTTATTCAAAATGAGGGTAAATAATGCGAGGAAGAACCTTGGAGGCATAATTTTAATTGATATTATTTATGCATGTCTATGATATTTTTCGCATTTGAAATGAGCTAAACATTATATAGAAAAATTTATTACTCTGGTTGAACACCCCCTTTTATTTCCATCACACAACTGCACGGAGCATATCTTATTTATATTATCCCTAAATATTTTACCACCACAAGCCATTCCCACTCTGTCTAATTAATCAATGTGTTTATATTAAAAGTGTCAGGGAAACGGTGTAGGCGCTTCCCATTGCTCTCGGGAATCTTACAATGTTTGCGCAAAGAGAAATATTTGTGATTTTTACTGTTAAGAGATGCAAATTTTGCTGTTAAATTTACACTTTTTTCCATGCAATCATTTTGATAGGCACGAATAATATTTGTTCGAGTTGAAATGTTGTTGTTGAATATCTTGAAACATCGTTCTCGCGCCTGAACTTCTTCGTGTGGGTGGATATTAGTATTTTTTGCATCTGTTTTTCAAACCACACTCCGTGCAGTGCAGCAGCAGCAGCGTATTATACAAATCATCCACCTATTATTAATTAATATATATAGATCCTATAATAATGTAGTAAGGCATCGTGCGTGTTAAGGTGGATGATGATGATGGGTGTAATAGAGATAAGGGGCTACCTTTCGAAATAATGTAACATTTTGCCTCCTCCCCCTTGCCATCCCTTAGGTCAGTCCCGTAGATGGAAGGGTCTTGCATTGCGGACTTGTGTGCGCAGATGATTTGGAACAAGTCAAAGGCGTCAAGTACTCGCTCTCCCAATTTTTGGGCCCGGGTTGCGAACGCATTCTCGACCTGCACCTGCAAATTAAACGCCTCCCGCCCCCCACCAAAAATCGGTCGGTCCCCAACCTGGAGGATTATCAGGAGGAGGTCGAGGCCGGAAACGACGAGGACGCCTTATATAATTCCCTCACCCTCCACAGTACCCGGTACAACCCCCTCATCCCCGCTCAGGGTGCGACACCGTCCCACCGTCAGGCCAGTTTTTATTCAGCCCCGCCCGTCACGTCCGTCACGTGTGTCGATGACAATAAGGACCGGTCGCAACTGAGTACCGAGCCCAATGAGGAGGAGCTAGTTGTAAAACAGCGTCGAGTGATGAGCGATCGCCTTTGCCTTTCCCCCGAAAACGAACTGTACTACGCGATCGTGTACTTGGCACCGGGCGATTACCACGGCTTTCACTCGCCCGTCGATTGGCTCGTCGTTCATCGACGCCATTTCCCCGGTAACTCAAACATTTTTCCTTTGAAAATAAGAACACTTTATATGTAGGGGGTGCATTGGGTTAGAGTGAATGATTGTTAATGTTAGTCGTCTCTAAACCCTTGCTCTAGGATTAAAGGGGCGGGAAAGATGGCATAGTTCTTCCTGACTTGGCAGTTTGTAAGATGGGTGCTTTTTAGACAAATACTTATTAGTTGTTCCATTGAAAGCATCGATCGATAAGTAGCTTCGAGAGCATAGAAACTTTGATTGTATTTAGTGTCGTGTAAGTATGCTCCTAGCCAAAATTTGATGTCTTATAAAGAATTGTAACATTTGCTTGCCGCCAGTCTTTTCATGCTCCTCAATTACACTTTTGTAATTAACGAAACTGCACGACCTTAACCTTTTGTAAATGGTTACATAACGCGAATAGGTGAATTGTTTAGCGTTTGCCCTAGCATCGTGCGTTGGATCCAGGGGTTATTCAACTTCAACGAACGCGTGGTCTTTACTGGAACCTGGAAGTACGGCTTTTTTTCCATGGCCGCCGTAGGGGCCACCAACGTTGGTTCCATCAAAATACACATTGACCAGGTGAGATTCAATGGCTAACATTTTAATCCATTATATAGTTGAAAAAATTGTTGAAATTAGTCTTGTTGTGGAGGAAAAAATTTTAAACTATATGTTTTTATAATGCTCGCGGGCTTAGGATCTGAAAACTAATTTGAAAAAGTGGAAACCGGGCACTTTTTTCGACAAAGTATTCCTGGATCCACAAAGTGCCAATAAATCGCCCCTCGACGGGCTCATATACGCCGACCCGTATTCCAATTCTTCCCACCACTCTGCCGACGGGTTGGTGTTGCGCCGTAATGTCGCGAAGCGCAAAGGTCACGATTCGGGTATAGTAAGTGACGAGGGTGAAGACGAAGACGACTTTCTCAGCATAGATAAAGTAAGTTCTACCGGTTATTTTGGGAATGATACTACTTCTTACAACAACATTTAATTTGGGTTCGCGTTAAGATTGCCATAAACTTGTAATTGAAACGCGCTTTAAAGTTATATTGGTTTATTCTAAATCGTTATTTAAGTGTAATGTTAAAAATAATGTTTTTTGGAGCTGAATTTAGATATCTTAAAAGTTTTTAGGACGGTCTTAGTGTGATTTCCATTAACTCGTATGCATAATTCATCCCCCATTTTTTGTGTTTAGCCGCCGAGTCTAGATTCGGGGAAGCCATATACGGAAGATTATGTGTCATCATCCGAAGACTGTGATACGTCGCGGGAATCCTTGGAAAGTGGGGCCGATAGGAATGGCATATATATCAACAGGGGTGACTATTTTGGGGAATTCAATCTTGGATCTACCGTGGTTCTCATCTTTGAAGCACCCAAAAATTTCACTTTCGACCTCGAGTTTGACCAAACCCTGAAAATGGGGCAATCCCTGGGTAGATGTGTTTGAACGATTAGATTCTCCTACCACCTTATTTTCCACAAGAACATAACGGGTAATATGGTCCATGGGGTCGAGTTCAAAATATGATATTATTGGATTCGCCAAAGGTTTTCTTTATAGTATTTAAATATGAAACCTCTTATTATATTGTTAAAACTATATTTTTTCACATGCATTTTTAACTCATTTTATCCGCTCTCCTAGTGCAAATAGCAAATTTCTAGTTATCACCGTACCCAATTCTCTCTCATACAATCATTGTTGACATTAAACCCGTGTACACAATCCTATCTTCTTTACATACTCATTGACACGCGTGTTTCATCTCAACTTTTTAGGCATTTTAAATAGCGCATAACGCAACCGCCCTTTTACTACTATGTATACAAATATTATTTTGACATGTTGTTTACCTTAATTTTCGCGAAATTTCTATTCAATAGATTCTACTATTCACGTGCATTATTGAGTTGACTTAAGCTCAAAACAGTTGATAAGTTGCGTAAAAATCAAGGTTCTCGTAACATTACCTCGTGTCATGTAAAATAAATTGACACCGCCTTTCTAACCCTTACCCTTCCTTACACCATTTTGGTTCATTTATTTTGCAGCGTTGTTTTTTCATGGCATAAATTACGCGTTACCTTTATGTATCTAATATCGAAATATAATTATGTTAATTTTACACATCTTATTATCGAAGTTTTAATGATCTAATAAAATGTTCTATTTTGTCATATAATAAATGAAATTTGCATAAATGATGAAAATCTAAGATTAGGTTAAAACAATTTTTGACTGCAAAATTTATTAACAGTCTATATAAAAACTTGTAAGAAACAAAGTGTGTGACAAAATGTGATTAGAATTAACAAAAAACGCGCTTTCCGCGCAAATAAAATTGGGCATTACAGCCATCGCAGTTGTTAGAGCGGCATTCGGCATCAGGATGTGCATAACAAACATTTACTAAACATGGATCGTAATAGCAGAAGATTGGATCTTTACCTTCACCGCATTGGCAGGTATAGCCCTCAGGGCAGTAGGTATCATTAAAACCCCCTATGAAAAAATAAATTTTAAAATTTTAAGCCTCCTTTATATTAGACCATGAATGTATCGTGATTAAAAATTACTACATTTCCTTAATATAGAAATAACTAACGACTATAGCAACAATCCTCGTATAGCAATTAAAAATGCAAATTGCCTAGATGGCTCCAAATTGAAATTTTTGCAACCGTAATCAGTCGTGATATTAAGTTGTGGTGGTATGATTAATGAGCGCCAGTTAGGTAGATAGATTTAACGGCGGGTTGGAAAATTGCCTAAACAAGCGCTAATTTATTCATTTGTGGCGTGATGCTGCTAGTCGGTCTGCCTGCTATGTTGTATAGGAAATATAGGACCCAAGCGTCATTGGCAAATAGGTAGCGTTAATGAAGGGGGGGGCGAAGAAGGTAAATATACCCCACATGCACGTTTAGGAGTTGTGGGTAAGTTTAAAATTCGATCATCTGGGGTAAATTACTTGCATACGAGCATCGATATAGCCGCAGGGAAGTTTATTTGCCCTTGAAAGTTTACGAACGTTGGCGCCGCGTCGCAATAAATTAAATTAATTACAAATTATTGTATAATGTTATTCTGTGCCATTTTAATCTATAATAGTGTTCAAAATTTACTCTCATGTTATGAAGATTAATGCCGTGAATCTATTAGAAAGGAAATTTAGACTTTTCATGAATTAATATTATTTAGAATGATTTGATTTAATAGCGCGAATTCAACCAACTCATCAACCCACCTTACTTTATCCGCAAAATTTTTAGTGGCGTACGCCTGCTCGTTCGTTGTCTTTTAAGTTGCGATCGTAATTATCAAAGTATTATTACATATGCAAGCAAAATATAATATGGGACAGCTCTCAAAATTCTACGATTTTTATTATTGACAAAATGTTACATGGTTGAAAACCTTAGGTCCCTACCATTAGGGAATCTTTTAAATCTGTAATAAGAAGCCATTCTCGTTATTCTTAACTAATTATGGATTTCAGTTTAAGTAAAATAAGGTATTCGTTAAAAAGCGGTATTTGCATTAGTTAATGCTTTGACAAAAAAATTTAGTTCTCATGCGCAAATATCTTAATTATAAATGACATATTGAACTTGACTTTAGATTACCATCAATATAAATTAAATCATTTTATTGTAGCAAGTCTCGAGTTCATTATTAAAGTAAATCACTTTTAATTGTTTGCCAAATGATATCGCCAACGTTTATCTTTTTTATAGTTTTGGGCCAATTATTCATCATGAGTGTATAACGAATAATCTGCTCACCGATACATTTTAAAACCGTTATAGCGCAGCTATAAAATTTGTATTTAATCAAATAATTTCTATCCAAACGCTCAATTCTTAAGAATTCGTTTAAAATTAATTTGAATTATATGTGTTGTGTTTATTAAGTAATATGATATCATTTCAATCTTTTATCGAAAATTGCCATCTCAAGGTCACAACGCTTCTAGTAAAAGTTTTAAGCGGAATTTCAATGTCAATGTATGCTTGGAGTGCAGTGCACTTCTTTATAGTGGCTTTTAAGTGTTTATACAATTAAGCCATATTGTTTTGACTTGGTAGAGATAATAAATTGATAAGCAACAAGAGACGCCGCATCGCATCAAAACAATTTATAACTCATATAGATAGGAATGAGCGTACAAATAATGTAATCAAAAAATTGCAACTTATGAAACGAAGGAATTAAATTTCGTTTTCTAAATTGTAGAATAAACATTAAATCTAATCGGATGTAACTATGAGCTGGGATTAGTTAATTTATGCTGCCTAAACGAGAAATATTTATTTTTGCCAAGAACACCATAAATTATGAATAATGTTAGAAGTAAAAACATTCTATTGCCTTTGCCTATACAACCCGAATGAAAATCAATTTGATAGCAATTTTCTTGCCATGCAACATGCCATTGTATATTTCTTATATAGCTTGCATAGACAAATCTTTTTTGTTAACTCTTTAATACCACTCTTGTTAACTATATTTAGAGCCCGGCAATATAAAATTTCTTCGACCCGAGCCCGGCCCAAACCCGACGTCTAAATTCGTATTTATCCTTAGCCCGGCTCGAGCCTGAATAACTTTTTTATTGTTGGCCCGACCCGAGCCCGTCTCGATTTTACAAATAAATTTTTGAAAAATTATAGTTTTGAAATTTATTTCACCATCTAAATATAAAATGCACTAGATTGTTATTGTCGTATCCGTAACGACGAACCCTAAATATCTCACCCCACCCCCCATTTGCCACTGCCTTAGTAGTCCTTTAAGTAGTGATGGAAAGGTTAAGTATTAATTAATGGATGAGGAATGCCAAAGATAGAATAAGGCATGCTTTTTATTGCTTATTACCAATAAATCTAAAGAAGGGAATGCTCTAGGTGGAATAGCTGTCAAAATTAGAATAGGGGAATGATGTTTTAGTAGAAGTAAAGGTTAAGATTAAGGGAGCAGGTGTATTAAGAGTGGAGATATTTGTGTAGGGGATTGAATATTGTATCCTCATGGTGATTGAAATAAGACCGGAAAGGTTCGAAAGATGTAAAAGTAGATAAGTAAAATTTAATAGTTTTTCCATATAAGGAAAAGTAAATATAATAATAACATGAACAGGCCGGGGTTAGAAAACCTTAACGATATAAAAGCCCATAAGTACACTGAAAACAAATTAATAAATTATTTTATCTACTAGTAATTTCCCCGTTGGGGGAACCCCTGCGAACTTCCTTTCTAAAATCCCTACGACATTATCTCGATATTTTGTCCACGCCGTCTGAATAATATAATAACCCCTGAACCCTTTCCCGTCGATTGTATTACCGATTGAGATTACCTGAAACGCTGTTATATCGGTACAATAAATTGTTGTCTAAATGGAATAAAATTCATGGGCCAACAACAACCCTCTTTTTTCTTCTTTTCAGAATATAACAGATGGTGCCCCGGTTTCCGACGAGCCAAACCTTAAGATTATGAGACTTATGGCAAACAAATGCAGTTTTAGATTATAAGACTTATGGCAAACGAATGCAGTTTTTGAACAAGAGACTTATGCCAAGCGAATGCAGTTTCCGAACAAGAGACTTATGGCAAACGAATGCAGTTTTCGAACAAGAGACTAATGCCAAGCGAATGCAGTTTCCGAACAAGAGACTTATGGCAAACGAATGCAGTTTTTGAACAAGAGACTTATGCCAAGCGAATGCAGTTTCCGAACAAGAGACTTATGGCAAACGAATGCAGTTTTTGAACAAGAGACTTATGCCAAGCGAATGCAGTTTCCGAACAAGAGACTTATGGCAAACGAATGCAGTTTTCGAACAAGAGACTAATGCCAAGCGAATGCAGTTTCCGAACAAGAGACTTATGGCAAACGAATGCAGTTTTTGAACAAGAGACTTATGCCAAGCGAATGCAGTTTCCGAACAAGAGACTTATGGCAAACGAATGCAGTTTTTGAACAAGAGACTTATGCCAAGCGAATGCAGTTTCCGAACAAGAGACTTATGGCAAACGAATGCAGTTTTTGAACAAGAGACTTATGCCAAGCGAATGCAGTTTCCGAACAAGAGACTTATGGCAAACGAATGCAGTTTTTGAACAAGAGACTTATGCCAAGCGAATGCAGTTTCCGAACAAGAGACTTATGGCAAACGAATGCAGTTTTTGAACAAGAGACTTATGCCAAGCGAATGCAGTTTCCGAACAAGAGACTTATGGCAAACGAATGCAGTTTTCGAACAAGAGACTAATGCCAAGCGAATGCAGTTTCCGAACAAGAGACTTATGGCAAACGAATGCAGTTTTTGAACAAGAGACTTATGCCAAGCGAATGCAGTTTCCGAACAAGAGACTTATGGCAAACGAATGCAGTTTTTGAACAAGAGACTTATGCCAAGCGAATGCAGTTTCCGAACAAGAGACTTATGGCAAACGAATGCAGTTTTTGAACAAGAGACTTATGCCAAGCGAATGCAGTTTCCGAACAAGAGACTTATGGCAAACGAATGCAGTTTTTGAACAAGAGACTTATGCCAAGCGAATGCAGTTTCCGAACAAGAGACTTATGGCAAACGAATGCAGTTTTTGAACAAGAGACTTATGCCAAGCGAATGCAGTTTCCGAACAAGAGACTTATGGCAAACGAATGCAGTTTTTGAACAAGAGACTTATGCCAAGCGAATGCAGTTTCCGAACAAGAGACTTATGGCAAACGAATGCAGTTTTTGAACAAGAGACTTATGCCAAGCGAATGCAGTTTCCGAACAAGAGACTTATGGCAAACGAATGCAGTTTTTGAACAAGAGACTTATGCCAAGCGAATGCAGTTTCCGAACAAGAGACTTATGGCAAACGAATGCAGTTTTCGAACAAGAGACTAATGCCAAGCGAATGCAGTTTCCGAACAAGAGACTTATGGCAAACGAATGCAGTTTTTGAACAAGAGACTTATGCCAAGCGAATGCAGTTTCCGAACAAGAGACTTATGGCAAACGAATGCAGTTTTCGAACAAGAGACTAATGCCAAGCGAATGCAGTTTCCGAACAAGAGACTTATGGCAAACGAATGCAGTTTTTGAACAAGAGACTTATGCCAAGCGAATGCAGTTTCCGAACAAGAGACTTATGGCAAACGAATGCAGTTTTTGAACAAGAGACTTATGCCAAGCGAATGCAGTTTCCGAACAAGAGACTTATGGCAAACGAATGCAGTTTTTGAACAAGAGACTTATGCCAAGCGAATGCAGTTTCCGAACAAGAGACTTATGGCAAACGAATGCAGTTTTCGAACAAGAGACTAATGCCAAGCGAATGCAGTTTCCGAACAAGAGACTTATGGCAAACGAATGCAGTTTTTGAACAAGAGACTTATGCCAAGCGAATGCAGTTTCCGAACAAGAGACTTATGGCAAACGAATGCAGTTTTTGAACAAGAGACTTATGCCAAGCGAATGCAGTTTCCGAACAAGAGACTTATGGCAAACGAATGCAGTTTTTGAACAAGAGACTTATGCCAAGCGAATGCAGTTTCCGAACAAGAGACTTATGGCAAACGAATGCAGTTTTTGAACAAGAGACTTATGCCAAGCGAATGCAGTTTCCGAACAAGAGACTTATGGCAAACGAATGCAGTTTTTGAACAAGAGACTTATGCCAAGCGAATGCAGTTTCCGAACAAGAGACTTATGGCAAACGAATGCAGTTTTCGAACAAGAGACTAATGCCAAGCGAATGCAGTTTCCGAACAAGAGACTTATGGCAAACGAATGCAGTTTTTGAACAAGAGACTTATGCCAAGCGAATGCAGTTTCCGAACAAGAGACTTATGGCAAACGAATGCAGTTTTCGAACAAGAGACTAATGCCAAGCGAATGCAGTTTCCGAACAAGAGACTTATGGCAAACGAATGCAGTTTTTGAACAAGAGACTTATGCCAAGCGAATGCAGTTTCCGAACAAGAGACTTATGGCAAACGAATGCAGTTTTTGAACAAGAGACTTATGCCAAGCGAATGCAGTTTCCGAACAAGAGACTTATGGCAAACGAATGCAGTTTTTGAACAAGAGACTTATGCCAAGCGAATGCAGTTTCCGAACAAGAGACTTATGGCAAACGAATGCAGTTTTCGAACAAGAGACTAATGCCAAGCGAATGCAGTTTCCGAACAAGAGACTTATGGCAAACGAATGCAGTTTTTGAACAAGAGACTTATGCCAAGCGAATGCAGTTTCCGAACAAGAGACTTATGGCAAACGAATGCAGTTTTTGAACAAGAGACTTATGCCAAGCGAATGCAGTTTCCGAACAAGAGACTTATGGCAAACGAATGCAGTTTTTGAACAAGAGACTTATGCCAAGCGAATGCAGTTTCCGAACAAGAGACTTATGGCAAACGAATGCAGTTTTTGAACAAGAGACTTATGCCAAGCGAATGCAGTTTCCGAACAAGAGACTTATGGCAAACGAATGCAGTTTTCGAACAAGAGACTAATGCCAAGCGAATGCAGTTTCCGAACAAGAGACTTATGGCAAACGAATGCAGTTTTTGAACAAGAGACTTATGCCAAGCGAATGCAGTTTCCGAACAAGAGACTTATGGCAAACGAATGCAGTTTTTGAACAAGAGACTTATGCCAAGCGAATGCAGTTTCCGAACAAGAGACTTATGGCAAACGAATGCAGTTTTTGAACAAGAGACTTATGCCAAGCGAATGCAGTTTCCGAACAAGAGACTTATGGCAAACGAATGCAGTTTTTGAACAAGAGACTTATGCCAAGCGAATGCAGTTTCCGAACAAGAGACTTATGGCAAACGAATGCAGTTTTTGAACAAGAGACTTATGCCAAGCGAATGCAGTTTCCGAACAAGAGACTTATGGCAAACGAATGCAGTTTTTGAACAAGAGACTTATGCCAAGCGAATGCAGTTTCCGAACAAGAGACTTATGGCAAACGAATGCAGTTTTTGAACAAGAGACTTATGCCAAGCGAATGCAGTTTCCGAACAAGAGACTTATGGCAAACGAATGCAGTTTTTGAACAAGAGACTTATGCCAAGCGAATGCAGTTTCCGAACAAGAGACTTATGGCAAACGAATGCAGTTTTCGAACAAGAGACTAATGCCAAGCGAATGCAGTTTCCGAACAAGAGACTTATCGCAAACGAATGCAGTTTTTGAACAAGAGACTTATGCCAAGCGAATGCAGTTTCCGAACAAGAGACTTATGGCAAACGAATGCAGTTTTTGAACAAGAGACTTATGCCAAGCGAATGCAGTTTCCGAACAAGAGACTTATGGCAAACGAATGCAGTTTTTGAACAAGAGACTTATGCCAAGCGAATGCAGTTTCCGAACAAGAGACTTATGGCAAACGAATGCAGTTTTTGAACAAGAGACTTATGCCAAGCGAATGCAGTTTCCGAACAAGAGACTTATGGCAAACGAATGCAGTTTTTGAACAAGAGACTTATGCCAAGCGAATGCAGTTTCCGAACAAGAGACTTATGGCAAACGAATGCAGTTTTTGAACAAGAGACTTATGCCAAGCGAATGCAGTTTCCGAACAAGAGACTTATGGCAAACGAATGCAGTTTTTGAACAAGAGACTTATGCCAAGCGAATGCAGTTTCCGAACAAGAGACTTATGGCAAACGAATGCAGTTTTCGAACAAGAGACTAATGCCAAGCGAATGCAGTTTCCGAACAAGAGACTTATGGCAAACGAATGCAGTTTTTGAACAAGAGACTTATGCCAAGCGAATGCAGTTTCCGAACAAGAGACTTATGGCAAACGAATGCAGTTTTCGAACAAGAGACTAATGCCAAGCGAATGCAGTTTCCGAACAAGAGACTTATCGCAAACGAATGCAGTTTTTGAACAAGAGACTTATGCCAAGCGAATGCAGTTTCCGAACAAGAGACTTATGGCAAACGAATGCAGTTTTTGAACAAGAGACTTATGCCAAGCGAATGCAGTTTCCGAACAAGAGACTTATGGCAAACGAATGCAGTTTTTGAACAAGAGACTTATGCCAAGCGAATGCAGTTTCCGAACAAGAGACTTATGGCAAACGAATGCAGTTTTTGAACAAGAGACTTATGCCAAGCGAATGCAGTTTCCGAACAAGAGACTTATGGCAAACGAATGCAGTTTTTGAACAAGAGACTTATGCCAAGCGAATGCAGTTTCCGAACAAGAGACTTATGGCAAACGAATGCAGTTTTTGAACAAGAGACTTATGCCAAGCGAATGCAGTTTCCGAACAAGAGACTTATGGCAAACGAATGCAGTTTTTGAACAAGAGACTTATGCCAAGCGAATGCAGTTTCCGAACAAGAGACTTATGGCAAACGAATGCAGTTTTTGAACAAGAGACTTATGCCAAGCGAATGCAGTTTCCGAACAAGAGACTTATGGCAAACGAATGCAGTTTTTGAACAAGAGACTTATGCCAAGCGAATGCAGTTTCCGAACAAGAGACTTATGGCAAACGAATGCAGTTTTTGAACAAGAGACTTATGCCAAGCGAATGCAGTTTCCGAACAAGAGACTTATGGCAAACGAATGCAGTTTTTGAACAAGAGACTTATGCCAAGCGAATGCAGTTTCCGAACAAGAGACTTATGGCAAACGAATGCAGTTTTTGAACAAGAGACTTATGCCAAGCGAATGCAGTTTCCGAACAAGAGACTTATGGCAAACGAATGCAGTTTTCGAACAAGAGACTAATGCCAAGCGAATGCAGTTTCCGAACAAGAGACTTATGGCAAACGAATGCAGTTTTTGAACAAGAGACTTATGCCAAGCGAATGCAGTTTCCGAACAAGAGACTTATGGCAAACGAATGCAGTTTTCGAACAAGAGACTAATGCCAAGCGAATGCAGTTTCCGAACAAGAGACTTATCGCAAACGAATGCAGTTTTTGAACAAGAGACTTATGCCAAGCGAATGCAGTTTCCGAACAAGAGACTTATGGCAAACGAATGCAGTTTTTGAACAAGAGACTTATGCCAAGCGAATGCAGTTTCCGAACAAGAGACTTATGGCAAACGAATGCAGTTTTTGAACAAGAGACTTATGCCAAGCGAATGCAGTTTCCGAACAAGAGACTTATGGCAAACGAATGCAGTTTTTGAACAAGAGACTTATGCCAAGCGAATGCAGTTTCCGAACAAGAGACTTATGGCAAACGAATGCAGTTTTTGAACAAGAGACTTATGCCAAGCGAATGCAGTTTCCGAACAAGAGACTTATGGCAAACGAATGCAGTTTTTGAACAAGAGACTTATGCCAAGCGAATGCAGTTTCCGAACAAGAGACTTATGGCAAACGAATGCAGTTTTTGAACAAGAGACTTATGCCAAGCGAATGCAGTTTCCGAACAAGAGACTTATGGCAAACGAATGCAGTTTTTGAACAAGAGACTTATGCCAAGCGAATGCAGTTTCCGAACAAGAGACTTATGGCAAACGAATGCAGTTTTTGAACAAGAGACTTATGCCAAGCGAATGCAGTTTCCGAACAAGAGACTTATGGCAAACGAATGCAGTTTTTGAACAAGAGACTTATGCCAAGCGAATGCAGTTTCCGAACAAGAGACTTATGGCAAACGAATGCAGTTTTTGAACAAGAGACTTATGCCAAGCGAATGCAGTTTCCGAACAAGAGACTTATGGCAAACGAATGCAGTTTCTGAACAAGAGACTTATGCCAAGCGAATGCAGTTTCCGAACAAGAGACTTATGGCAAACGAATGCAGTTTTTGAACAAGAGACTTATGCCAAGCGAATGCAGTTTCCGAACAAGAGACTTATGGCAAACGAATGCAGTTTTTGAACAAGAGACTTATGCCAAGCGAATGCAGTTTCCGAACAAGAGACTTATGGCAAACGAATGCAGTTTTTGAACAAGAGACTTATGCCAAGCGAATGCAGTTTCCGAACAAGAGACTTATGGCAAACGAATGCAGTTTTTGAACAAGAGACTTATGCCAAGCGAATGCAGTTTCCGAACAAGAGACTTATGGCAAACGAATGCAGTTTTTGAACAAGAGACTTATGCCAAGCGAATGCAGTTTCCGAACAAGAGACTTATGGCAAACGAATGCAGTTTTTGAACAAGAGACTTATGCCAAGCGAATGCAGTTTCCGAACAAGAGACTTATGGCAAACGAATGCAGTTTTTGAACAAGAGACTTATGCCAAGCGAATGCAGTTTCCGAACAAGAGACTTATGGCAAACGAATGCAGTTTTCGAACAAGAGACTAATGCCAAGCGAATGCAGTTTCCGAACAAGAGACTTATCGCAAACGAATGCAGTTTTTGAACAAGAGACTTATGCCAAGCGAATGCAGTTTCCGAACAAGAGACTTATGGCAAACGAATGCAGTTTTTGAACAAGAGACTTATGCCAAGCGAATGCAGTTTCCGAACAAGAGACTTATGGCAAACGAATGCAGTTTTTGAACAAGAGACTTATGCCAAGCGAATGCAGTTTCCGAACAAGAGACTTATGGCAAACGAATGCAGTTTTTGAACAAGAGACTTATGCCAAGCGAATGCAGTTTCCGAACAAGAGACTTATGGCAAACGAATGCAGTTTTCGAACAAGAGACTAATGCCAAGCGAATGCAGTTTCCGAACAAGAGACTTATCGCAAACGAATGCAGTTTTTGAACAAGAGACTTATGCCAAGCGAATGCAGTTTCCGAACAAGAGACTTATGGCAAACGAATGCAGTTTTTGAACAAGAGACTTATGCCAAGCGAATGCAGTTTCCGAACAAGAGACTTATGGCAAACGAATGCAGTTTTCGAACAAGAGACTAATGCCAAGCGAATGCAGTTTCCGAACAAGAGACTTATCGCAAACGAATGCAGTTTTTGAACAAGAGACTTATGCCAAGCGAATGCAGTTTCCGAACAAGAGACTTATGGCAAACGAATGCAGTTTTTGAACAAGAGACTTATGCCAAGCGAATGCAGTTTCCGAACAAGAGACTTATGGCAAACGAATGCAGTTTTTGAACAAGAGACTTATGCCAAGCGAATGCAGTTTCCGAACAAGAGACTTATGGCAAACGAATGCAGTTTTTGAACAAGAGACTTATGCCAAGCGAATGCAGTTTCCGAACAAGAGACTTATGGCAAACGAATGCAGTTTTTGAACAAGAGACTTATGCCAAGCGAATGCAGTTTCCGAACAAGAGACTTATGGCAAACGAATGCAGTTTTTGAACAAGAGACTTATGCCAAGCGAATGCAGTTTCCGAACAAGAGACTTATGGCAAACGAATGCAGTTTTTGAACAAGAGACTTATGCCAAGCGAATGCAGTTTCCGAACAAGAGACTTATGGCAAACGAATGCAGTTTTTGAACAAGAGACTTATGCCAAGCGAATGCAGTTTCCGAACAAGAGACTTATGGCAAACGAATGCAGTTTTCGAACAAGAGACTAATGCCAAGCGAATGCAGTTTCCGAACAAGAGACTTATCGCAAACGAATGCAGTTTTTGAACAAGAGACTTATGCCAAGCGAATGCAGTTTCCGAACAAGAGACTTATGGCAAACGAATGCAGTTTTTGAACAAGAGACTTATGCCAAGCGAATGCAGTTTCCGAACAAGAGACTTATGGCAAACGAATGCAGTTTTTGAACAAGAGACTTATGCCAAGCGAATTCAGTTTCCGAACAAGAGACTTATGGCAAACGAATGCAGTTTTTGAACAAGAGACTTATGCCAAGCGAATGCAGTTTCCGAACAAGAGACTTATGGCAAACGAATGCAGTTTTTGAACAAGAGACTTATGCCAAGCGAATGCAGTTTCCGAACAAGAGACTTATGGCAAACGAATGCAGTTTTCGAACAAGAGACTAATGCCAAGCGAATGCAGTTTCCGAACAAGAGACTTATCGCAAACGAATGCAGTTTTTGAACAAGAGACTTATGCCAAGCGAATGCAGTTTCCGAACAAGAGACTTATGGCAAACGAATGCAGTTTTTGAACAAGAGACTTATGCCAAGCGAATGCAGTTTCCGAACAAGAGACTTATGGCAAACGAATGCAGTTTTTGAACAAGAGACTTATGCCAAGCGAATGCAGTTTCCGAACAAGAGACTTATGGCAAACGAATGCAGTTTTTGAACAAGAGACTTATGCCAAGCGAATGCAGTTTCCGAACAAGAGACTTATGGCAAACGAATGCAGTTTTCGAACAAGAGACTAATGCCAAGCGAATGCAGTTTCCGAACAAGAGACTTATGGCAAACGAATGCAGTTTTTGAACAAGAGACTTATGCCAAGCGAATGCAGTTTCCGAACAAGAGACTTATGGCAAACGAATGCAGTTTTCGAACAAGAGACTAATGCCAAGCGAATGCAGTTTCCGAACAAGAGACTTATCGCAAACGAATGCAGTTTTTGAACAAGAGACTTATGCCAAGCGAATGCAGTTTCCGAACAAGAGACTTATGGCAAACGAATGCAGTTTTTGAACAAGAGACTTATGCCAAGCGAATGCAGTTTCCGAACAAGAGACTTATGGCAAACGAATGCAGTTTTTGAACAAGAGACTTATGCCAAGCGAATGCAGTTTCCGAACAAGAGACTTATGGCAAACGAATGCAGTTTTTGAACAAGAGACTTATGCCAAGCGAATGCAGTTTCCGAACAAGAGACTTATGGCAAACGAATGCAGTTTTTGAACAAGAGACTTATGCCAAGCGAATGCAGTTTCCGAACAAGAGACTTATGGCAAACGAATGCAGTTTTTGAACAAGAGACTTATGCCAAGCGAATGCAGTTTCCGAACAAGAGACTTATGGCAAACGAATGCAGTTTTTGAACAAGAGACTTATGCCAAGCGAATGCAGTTTCCGAACAAGAGACTTATGGCAAACGAATGCAGTTTTTGAACAAGAGACTTATGCCAAGCGAATGCAGTTTCCGAACAAGAGACTTATGGCAAACGAATGCAGTTTTTGAACAAGAGACTTATGCCAAGCGAATGCAGTTTCCGAACAAGAGACTTATGGCAAACGAATGCAGTTTTTGAACAAGAGACTTATGCCAAGCGAATGCAGTTTCCGAACAAGAGACTTATGGCAAACGAATGCAGTTTTTGAACAAGAGACTTATGCCAAGCGAATGCAGTTTCCGAACAAGAGACTTATGGCAAACGAATGCAGTTTTCGAACAAGAGACTAATGCCAAGCGAATGCAGTTTCCGAACAAGAGACTTATCGCAAACGAATGCAGTTTTTGAACAAGAGACTTATGCCAAGCGAATGCAGTTTCCGAACAAGAGACTTATGGCAAACGAATGCAGTTTTTGAACAAGAGACTTATGCCAAGCGAATGCAGTTTCCGAACAAGAGACTTATGGCAAACGAATGCAGTTTTTGAACAAGAGACTTATGCCAAGCGAATGCAGTTTCCGAACAAGAGACTTATGGCAAACGAATGCAGTTTTTGAACAAGAGACTTATGCCAAGCGAATGCAGTTTCCGAACAAGAGACTTATGGCAAACGAATGCAGTTTTCGAACAAGAGACTAATGCCAAGCGAATGCAGTTTCCGAACAAGAGACTTATGGCAAACGAATGCAGTTTTTGAACAAGAGACTTATGCCAAGCGAATGCAGTTTCCGAACAAGAGACTTATGGCAAACGAATGCAGTTTTCGAACAAGAGACTAATGCCAAGCGAATGCAGTTTCCGAACAAGAGACTTATCGCAAACGAATGCAGTTTTTGAACAAGAGACTTATGCCAAGCGAATGCAGTTTCCGAACAAGAGACTTATGGCAAACGAATGCAGTTTTTGAACAAGAGACTTATGCCAAGCGAATGCAGTTTCCGAACAAGAGACTTATGGCAAACGAATGCAGTTTTTGAACAAGAGACTTATGCCAAGCGAATGCAGTTTCCGAACAAGAGACTTATGGCAAACGAATGCAGTTTTTGAACAAGAGACTTATGCCAAGCGAATGCAGTTTCCGAACAAGAGACTTATCGCAAACGAATGCAGTTTTCGAACAAGAGACTAATGCCAAGCGAATGCAGTTTCCGAACAAGAGACTTATCGCAAACGAATGCAGTTTTTGAACAAGAGACTTATGCCAAGCGAATGCAGTTTCCGAACAAGAGACTTATGGCAAACGAATGCAGTTTTTGAACAAGAGACTTATGCCAAGCGAATGCAGTTTCCGAACAAGAGACTTATGGCAAACGAATGCAGTTTTTGAACAAGAGACTTATGCCAAGCGAATGCAGTTTCCGAACAAGAGACTTATGGCAAACGAATGCAGTTTTTGAACAAGAGACTTATGCCAAGCGAATGCAGTTTCCGAACAAGAGACTTATGGCAAACGAATGCAGTTTTTGAACAAGAGACTTATGCCAAGCGAATGCAGTTTCCGAACAAGAGACTTATGGCAAACGAATGCAGTTTTTGAACAAGAGACTTATGCCAAGCGAATGCAGTTTCCGAACAAGAGACTTATGGCAAACGAATGCAGTTTTTGAACAAGAGACTTATGCCAAGCGAATGCAGTTTCCGAACAAGAGACTTATGGCAAACGAATGCAGTTTTTGAACAAGAGACTTATGCCAAGCGAATGCAGTTTCCGAACAAGAGACTTATGGCAAACGAATGCAGTTTTTGAACAAGAGACTTATGCCAAGCGAATGCAGTTTCCGAACAAGAGACTTATGGCAAACGAATGCAGTTTTTGAACAAGAGACTTATGCCAAGCGAATGCAGTTTCCGAACAAGAGACTTATGGCAAACGAATGCAGTTTTTGAACAAGAGACTTATGCCAAGCGAATGCAGTTTCCGAACAAGAGACTTATGGCAAACGAATGCAGTTTTTGAACAAGAGACTTATGCCAAGCGAATGCAGTTTCCGAACAAGAGACTTATGGCAAACGAATGCAGTTTTCGAACAAGAGACTAATGCCAAGCGAATGCAGTTTCCGAACAAGAGACTTATCGCAAACGAATGCAGTTTTTGAACAAGAGACTTATGCCAAGCGAATGCAGTTTCCGAACAAGAGACTTATGGCAAACGAATGCAGTTTTTGAACAAGAGACTTATGCCAAGCGAATGCAGTTTCCGAACAAGAGACTTATGGCAAACGAATGCAGTTTTTGAACAAGAGACTTATGCCAAGCGAATGCAGTTTCCGAACAAGAGACTTATGGCAAACGAATGCAGTTTTTGAACAAGAGACTTATGCCAAGCGAATGCAGTTTCCGAACAAGAGACTTATGGCAAACGAATGCAGTTTTCGAACAAGAGACTAATGCCAAGCGAATGCAGTTTCCGAACAAGAGACTTATGGCAAACGAATGCAGTTTTTGAACAAGAGACTTATGCCAAGCGAATGCAGTTTCCGAACAAGAGACTTATGGCAAACGAATGCAGTTTTCGAACAAGAGACTAATGCCAAGCGAATGCAGTTTCCGAACAAGAGACTTATCGCAAACGAATGCAGTTTTTGAACAAGAGACTTATGCCAAGCGAATGCAGTTTCCGAACAAGAGACTTATGGCAAACGAATGCAGTTTTTGAACAAGAGACTTATGCCAAGCGAATGCAGTTTCCGAACAAGAGACTTATGGCAAACGAATGCAGTTTTTGAACAAGAGACTTATGCCAAGCGAATGCAGTTTCCGAACAAGAGACTTATGGCAAACGAATGCAGTTTTTGAACAAGAGACTTATGCCAAGCGAATGCAGTTTCCGAACAAGAGACTTATCGCAAACGAATGCAGTTTTCGAACAAGAGACTAATGCCAAGCGAATGCAGTTTCCGAACAAGAGACTTATCGCAAACGAATGCAGTTTTCGAACAAGAGACTTATCGCAAACGAATGCAGCATCAAGGTATAAGATAACGATGACATGTTTAAAAATTCGTATTCTTTTGCGAATCGTAATATAACCATTTTAGCAAAAATAATTTACTTAAATGTTTGCATGTTAATTGATAAATTACGACGTAACTGTGTATAACCATTGATACCCAATTCCCCACCCCGCAAAAATAATTTAAACAATTATGAAGATCCTTGGTGCATGATCTGTGAATTATATTGGGCATAAGGCTTGTAAAAATAATTTTAAATTTCCAAAATTCCAAAAACAATAAAGGCCAGTGTAATCTAATTTATGCCATAATTAATATGAAAAACATATTCATTTAATTATACTCCAATAAAAGTTAACAAATCAATAAATTATAGGATATTAATTCTAACCCCCACAAATTCATATATATATCGCATACATATATACCCATATTTAATAATCCTAAAGCAAGAGGCGGCGTTAGATCAATACTCGTGGGCTAAAAAAATGTAATAATAAAGATATTATAATATAATTATAAAGAATTAATTCCACTTGAAAAATTACGGGAGGATAACGTCTTTGGGAATTAAAATATCATCAAAATGTTGAAAATATTTTTGATTTGGATTTTTGGGATTATTGTTAAAATAATAACCATTTCTAGACGATTCATTACTTTTAAAGTAAATTTATTACGTAAAGGACGAAAATACAAATTATGTGATCACACCGAAAACATCAAGCTACATGATAGCTTAATTATTAAAAATACTCTAAAAATGGGGTATATCATATATTGGGAGGACAAGTACCATATGATTTATCGAAAGACTATAAATCGCGGGAGCGAGGTTAGTAGGCGTGAGGCGCGAGGAATCGATGTCAAGCCCTGGCAAACTTCCTGTACTGGTCCTTCATTATATAATATAAAATCGATCCCGCTTATGTTGGGGCGATTACGAATTAATTGGTGTAATATTACTAATTTTAATGTTTCGGAATTTAGTGATCATAACTATTTGCATCCTTATGCGTATGTTGAATCGTTAACTATTTCTAGGGACGTTAATGAAAGCATATGTAAAACGGGAAGGTTTAAAATGTTAATAGAAATTAAAGGGCTAAAATGGGAAATAATTTTAGACAATTTCCAATTAGCTCGTTGTCGGGTACAGGATGAAAACGCCTACAACAAATATAGAAATTGGATTATCAGATACAGGTATGGTTGTATGGGGAGAATATGGATGAATTTTAATAATCTTTTAAATAACGAGGTTAATGTTAAATTAAAAAAGGGATAAAAGGAGGGGTAGAAAGAAATGGAAAGAAAAATTCTTAAGTAATAATAAAAAGTATATTGTGAAAAATAATCACTACAGCAAACCTGAATTCTACAGTAAACCTGAATTAAACGTTATAAATGTAATTTTAGGTAAAATACCGACCATTGAAATCTCGTATAATTAAATAATGGCCTTTTAATCTTTATATTTGATACGAGTTCTTACATAAAGGTCATAAGCAAAAACAATTATTTTACAAAGGGTATTGGTGGATCATACAGTATCTAATTTAGAGGTACATGTGTAAATAGTGAAAAGGTGCGCTTGTTAAAGCAATATGAGGCGCGCTTAACCATGAACTATACCAGTAAAAATTTAATTTTGCACCTGGCAAAAATGGGAACTTATTAGGGCTAACAAACTAAATTTAAATGGTTTGAATTTATTAAGGGTACTAATTTAATTAAGTAGAGATAATTTTTAATAAGAGGGTTGATGACATGTGGGACAAATTTTCATTAATGTTTGCAGAAAGCAAGTTACATAGGAAGGAAGTCGTTTATTGGGTCGATAACTGAGTCACAACGTGCGTTTTAGTCAATCGGTCCAATCCTGAAGATCCGAAGGGTATCTCTAACACAGGATGAAATGACAGGACAGAAACGGAAGATATGCATTATATAATAGCACGATTTTTACGCATCTTGTAAATCCAATTTGTATGATTCCATTTACTCGCGACTTGGCATGTGCGAACCCCGTCCAAAAAAAAAAGAAGAAAAAAAGGGAGGTGTCGTATCCGTAACTACGAATTCTAAATATTTCACCCCACCCCCTATTTGCCCCTGCCTTCGTAGTCCTTTAAGTAGTGATGGAAAAGTTAAGTATTGATTAATGGGTGTATTTAAAGTCTTAGTTCATTGTTTCTTTAGGATTTCAGGAGTTAAAATAACAGATGTATTAATATTTAATATTGCTTCCTAGCATCTGCCCATCAGAGGCATACTCACTGAGTAACCCCTTTTCCTGTAACCTTAAGTTCATAGTGATACTTTTACTTTCTATTTAATTTCAGTACGTGTGTTACTTTACCCCCCCCCCCCCCACACGCCTATATGTGTTTGTTATTATTCCCTATATATATATTACGCATCAGTGATTTTGGTAATGTATCGAAAGATTATTCATTATTAAGAAATCAGAGATTTAATTATTTTATCTGGTAGGTAATTCCCCGATGGGGGAATTACAACGAACCCCTGCGAAATTCCCTTCTAAAATCCTTACGATAATTATAATTGACGCGACTTATACCGAATGAAAAGATCGAATAAATTATTGTCTATACTTATTATCGATTCGAAAATAAACGGAATAAAATTCATGAATTTAATCCTTGTCTAAACTTCCCCCCGAATATAACCGAGGTTTTGCAACCCCAAATCCGGAAGTTACGGAAGCCCCAGAGCATAACGATTAAGATTATGACACACGCTTTTCTTCTTTTCGAATATAACAGTTATTACTCGCAATTTACAACTAGGATAAGTTTGAAATAAAAATTTATTTTCACAACCTAAAATCTAACTTTATAAATTTTATTTTTAACAGTTCTAAATAAAAAACTTTTTGAAAGATTTACCTATCTTATTTCTAAAGTTCTAACAGCCACTATGAATCTATTTAAATACTAATATTTGCAATTGGGTCAGTTATATTATAATAAACAGGAGAAAAAGCTGGAGTCTCGAAACTATAATATACATATACACGCTGTGCGAAGATAATTATTCAATATCGAGTTGAGTTTATTTAATAATATTTTATAAAAAATTAGTTTGTTTTAATTGATTTGGGCCGCGGATCGGGCCGCCTCATTAGGCCCGACCCGAGCCCCAGATCCGATTATTTTATTAAATTATGCCCGAGCCCAGTCCGAAACTCGATTGGGCCGGGTCAGGGGCCGTGCAGAGCTTTAGCTTCGCTATGTATTTTCGGCAAATGTTAAATATGTAAAAAAAAAGTTAACAAACTCCTTTGTTGAATATGTTAATTAAACATTCGCATGTTATTTATTTATACACTTTGGTGTATAGGTTAAATTATATTAATTAAGTGTTAAAACTTTTACCAAATGTTTGTCGGACTCTAAACTCTCCAAAGGGTTGATCGCAGTCAACAGGGTTTCCCCAAAACCAATATTTTACGGTGCACGTTGAACATGCATTAGGGTGACAGATGGCACTAGGGTAATTGGGACAGCCTTCGTTATTATAGATGGCACCTTTATCCTCCAACCCTTTTCTGTATGCTGATTCTTCCGGATTTAAAGATGGGCACAACTTGCTCCATTCCCAAGATGGGCAATCTACCACGTCCCCTACCCCATTGCAACCGTGATGAAGTTTCCAATCTTAATAATAACAATTACTAATAATAATAATAATTAATAATAACGCAAACTGTTTTTGTTCGTTTAATATTTAAAAATTCAACGATTTTAAAAGGTTTTGCTTTGATAAGAAAAGCAAAAAAAAACGGGATAAAAAGGGGACAGGTCGTGACGTAACATTAAAGAAATGCAAGTGAGCCCATAAATTGCATATCAATTAATATGCCTATAAATAGAAGTAGAATGAATAATTGAGCTCTAAAATTAGTATAAATCGGGCGCTTGCTCTAATTGCTCAGCATTTCAAAATACGTTTATATAAGATATAATCACACATGACTAATGTGAATATGATTCATTCGACAAATGTGTTTTGCAATGGCCCTATCTAATCTACACTAATCATATCGGAATGTTTGGATATGGAGATAAAACATAATATGTATTTGTGCCAAAAAAATTATTTATCCCTTAGGGCGGAGCAAGATGATAATTGTTTTTAAATTTAATCGTATCCTTGTTAAAGTATAAGAATATTAGGAATTATGGGATAAAATAGGGTCTATTGGCGTCCCATGCCAAGTTTTGGGTAAGGGAACCTAAAGGTATATTTTTTTAAATACTTTTAATAGCAAACAATTTAAAATACGCAAAATTTCAACTAAAAAATCCTACTATAGCGCCTTGTCAACTTGGCTACTACATTTATAAATATTTGTGTTTTTGTGAAATGCACTTTATTTTGATTTTTTTTGTATTTTAAAATTAAAGCTTTAATTTTCTTCTTCCATCACCAATGTTTCCTGTTTAAAAAGGATATTAATTATTTTTATATAATGTCATGCGATTTTATCAATCTTCCATCGTAGATCCATTCTCCAAATGGCAGCCACTATAATTCTTAATAGCTTCTGCTCCAAATTCATAGCATTGTTTTTCAGGTACCCGGTCCGGTCATTGAAAACAAGTGTTTTATTGCGGGCCGATGGTACATTTCTATAAATTAGTTGGTAGAAAAAAATGCGAAATTAAATTATACATTTTACTATAAATGAGTTATTTAGAATAACGAATGACAACACCAATCGTAATTCAGTGCTAAAACATTTTTGACTTTATTTTTTTATGGTAACTAATTCAATTCATTCGCTTTTAAGAAGATGATTTGTCAACATGATAATAATAATTATTGGATTTTTTGATTTCTTGCTTAATAGTAATTAATCAACGATTTTACAGCACAATTTAATGCACTCATATGTAATAAGACACGGAACTTATATAGATCGGATATCGACATATTTGAAATATCTTGTTAAAAATAAATTTACTTTAAAATACCAAACAGGGGATCCACACCCCATAGACCTTGGAATTTTTACATATACAACCTAGTCTATGTATACAACACCCTCTTTGGGCAACCATATTGTATAAATATGGGAATGTGTAATAATTGTTAAAAACATTTATAAAAATGTGCGTTATTTAGAGTTATTAACTGTTAGTGTAAACCTACCTCTTCTAAATTATTGTCATTTTTCTACAATTTTAAGTTTAAATGTTTGAATAATAAAAATAAAATGCATTTAATTATAATTTTAGAGGTCTTTACAACCATGTTTTTCCAGTAAATCCTTGACTGGAAATTTCACCTCAATACTTATAGTATTTCTACAAATTGCAATATATGTAAATGTATATTAAAATAATTAAAATCTGTTTGAAAATATAATAAAAACGGACACCTAGAGCAATAAATTAAAAGCAAGTACACAAAGCATCTATTTGCATAAAATCAATTTGATGTTATTAAAATTATCAACATATTTATACAGGGCGCGAAAGTTCCAATTTTATACTATCTTACATATCACTCACACTTTATCATACCAAAAGACTAAAGTAGTAAAAGATGATAGATTATGAAGCAAAATGGCTCAAAAAATTACAGCGTTCATGGGCGTAGCCAGGGGGGGGGGCTGCCCCCCCCCCCCAATTAAAAAATTTCAATACAAAAACCCTTAGAAATTAAAAAAAATTTAGCCAGAGGGGGACAGGGGGTCCGGCTGCCCCCACTGCCTATTTTTGGATAGTCGAGAACTTTTTTTTTAATCTGCCCTCCCCCCCCCCTAATTCAAAACCTGGCTACGCCCATGACAGCGTTCCTAGAGTCAACTCATCAGAGTCAAAACTTAGAATATCGCTTCTCCACATATAAATATGTGCAACTAGGAACATTGTTTATTATATTCAATGTGAGTTAGTTAAATAAGGTAATACCAAATATCACACCGTTTAATCCAATAGGTTTTGAGAAGGCTAGCCGAGGTCGCTCTTTGCCTGTCAAAATGGGGGCATCGGTAAAGCAATCTTCAATCAATTCATTCCCTATCCACCATTTGGCATGGCAATTTTCACAGACATTGGCATGACATTCAGCTTCTGGGTAGTTTGTGCATGGATTCGCATGAGATATGCAAGGGTCTTCCACGCAATAATCTATAACACTATCTTCGTTACAACCGAAATACAGTTTGGAACCTGCAATAGATAAAAAGTTTAAATCGGTAGTAACAAAGTTTTATAAACGAATTAATGAAATACGTACTATCATTTTAACATTTTTTAATCACGTAATCATTTAATTTAAATTGTAGAGTGTTAAATATGCTTTTATTTACAAGTAGGATAAGGAAATTCACAATTTAATCCTTTTAACATCGGATCTACTGCAGGAATATTATAAAAATTCGCAATAATATAATTTTTTTTATAAGTTACTAGATTTGAAAATAAAAACTTCTAATCAACCTTTTCTAGGTTACAAATTATTTATAACCTTGGTAGTCTAAGTCATCCCTTTCGATGGTGTTAGCAGTTGGTATAGCAACAATTGGGGGCCTTGCGACTTTTTTACCGTTGAAAGAGGTAAAACGGGGTGGTTGAGAGAATATAGGACGAGGTGCTGTAGTAGTCCTTGCCCGCTGTATTCGAGAAGGTGATGGCAATCTTTTATCTGCTACTCTGTTGACCGATATTCTAAAGTTTTTTCTTTAAATGAGGTAGAAAAATCACATTATTTTTATTATACATTATGATCCGGAAGAAAAATACCTACCCATTCCCAAAGATTATAGCTATTCTCAACAATGATAATGACATCGATGAAATTAGAAGATGATGACAAAGTATTTTATGGCAACCTCACCCCACTCGTTATTAAAAACATTAGAGACATATTAGGGCTAATTATTATTTTTGACTTTATTCAAATGTTCAAACTTTGGAGGGGTGTAGCGGTTAGCTTTAAAGGTCTTGCTCGGGCCTGGAACGGAGTCCGTTTCGACCCTTCTTTCGATCCGCTGACAATCCACTAACTTATCACCTATCCACCATTTGGCCGTGCAAGTTCTACACAAATTTGTGAAGCATTTCGCCGTCGGATGATCTTTGCAATGAACACCTGGTTCGCATGGATCCTTGAGGCAGCGACCTATCTCCACTTTCCCATCCAAACAACCGTAATACAATTTGTCAATGTACGACGGGGATTGAGCATTTCCACCTATGGCCCCCAAAAATAGCAATATAAGCATCGTTAATTGTATCAATTTTATTGTATTAAATTTTATTAATTCTCACCATTTACTCAACAGTGCTAGAATTGTGATTCGAGTCAATAGGCGGAACTATAATAACAACTAAGCGTTTTTTGGTAAAAAAATATTCACAACATTTTTCACAGCGTTCGATAATAAAAACACGAAGATTTCCTTTATCTGCCTGCACTAAAAAGATGTATAATTAAAGTTTTAACCGAATCCATTTTATTTTAATACAATTATAATCAAGTTTCCCACGAATTTTGTTTGATTTATTTAAAAAAGCAACCATCATAATATTAAGTCTAATTAAAAAAACAATGCCGCTCAAATTCTTATTAAGTTAGTTTGTTTTGCATGAATATTTGGATGCGACAACTTTATTATTACGTTCGCATAAATTAAATATAAAACTCTTTCCCATGAACCCTATAGAAATTACGAAGGGTAGAAAGTTGATATCTCAATAATAAAAGTGACAAAAGTAGTGACATCTAAAGTCGGGTACGCTAACCTTTTATATAAAGTGGTTTGTTTTAATAATAGATATATTTTATAATTATCTTGTCAACACTAAAATTTATGTAATTTTTTTTTTAAATTAATAAAATTCCTGCTCGAGACGTCTAGTGTGCTTTAAATTATTGAAAACGGATGCTGTATATTAAATATAAAGTAGAGTGCGTTGTTAAAGTGTCCAAAATTTTTATTGAGACAATAAAAATGAAATTAATTATTTTCTAGTCTCCCCCAAACTTCACAGCCTTCAATTAAAAATTCACGCGATTACTAATCACAAGAACCAAAATTTTGCAATTTTTTTGTTATTTTAGAGAGTGAGCATTGACTTTGACCGTACATTCTGTTGATTATCCTATTTCCTCTTTCCCTCCTGCCATTTTAAATCTTGGATCGAACCAAAAGGCCACCTTATCAATTGAATCATTATTTTTATATTACTTAAATTTACATATAACTTAAAAAAAAGTTGTGGACCATATGTGATTTAAAAATTAAAAAACAGAATCTCACACATTTTGTTCTAAATTTTTCGATGTAGATAAGATGTTTTGTACGCCCCCTATTGAATTAATATAATGATCATATAGATACGACACACTACCTAAACCTATGCGCATGCTAAAATTATGGACGAATTGGCGCGTGTTAACTCGCGAGTTGTTAAAGTCCCTTTTTTAAAGTGACTAGCTCTACACTTTTTGTATAAGGGAATTATATATTTATATTACTGACTTAAAGAAACTAACTAATTTGTTTTCTTGGCATAATTTTTTCTCATTTTAAATATGGTTATAAACTTATAGAATAAAGACATTAAAAGATGTTATTTTGTTTATATCCAATTCTTTTTTTATAATTAATAAATTTTTTAACTGTTCTTACTTCAAAGAGTCCAAAGACTTTTATATTATTTAATCTTCATTTTTTTGATACGATATCAAATTGTTAAATTACAAAAGCGAGAAAAAGATCCCTTACTAAAATAGATTCATTACCGAAATAATACCCAATTACATTAGAATTCTATTTAAGTATAAAATTAAAAATATTATATGCAGTTAACAACTAAAGGATATTTAGATTTGAAAACATATTTGGAACTTTATTTCGACAGTCACCAGGATTTTAAAACTAATCACATAACGAGTCCTTTTGAATGACTAGTTACAATAGGTTTTTTGGAAAATATAGTCATTTTACAAGGATCCTTTCATCCTAATTTAAAAAAAATATGATATATTAAAAACATGATCCACATCAACTCATACATTCATTAGGGAAGATTGAATTCGTGACTTTTAGCCTCGTATAGATCATGTTTTTTTGTCACCACGTCTAATTTATTGTGGCACGCTCACAAATATATGTCCACAATTACATTCAATTAATAAATTGTAAATTTTTCGTACCTCGGGGAAAAATTTTAGAGCTTTTTTTAATGCCATGAGGTAAAATATGCGTACTAATGACAGGAAGGATATACGTGATGCTTTATTAAATCCTTTGGCCAAATAAATAAATAGTGTATTTAAAAGAGACAATTGAGAATGCCACATTTCTATGAAATCTCCTAATATTTATTATGGATCTCAAAAAAATAATAGCTGGGGTCTTGGTGATTCTAATTTACTAAAGTTTAGTATTAAAATAATTTAAATTTTCTAATAAACGGCTACGCATGCTTGTGTCATTTGGCTATCTATACCTAGGTTATGAATTGTTAATTATTGTACTCAAACAGAGGAAGCCACTTTAAAATATAAATATTTATCCATTATTTGTTGAAAACGAATTATAGTTTTTTTATATTTTTGTCCAACTAGAGAATACTTAAATATTCAGTTTTTTCATTATACTTTTGATTTATTTGAATAACCATAGATGTTTGAAATAAATGTTTTAAAAAATATCAATAGTAATTTATTATGACTATGAGTGTATAAAAACTGGCGATTTGCTTAGATCATATGACACAAAAAGTTTCAATAATTATCATATGGGGTTGTGCAAATAAATTCATCCCAAACCTAAATATTTTATAAAATGTATAAATATGATAAATCATTAATTCTGTAGAACTGGTACAAAGAGGTATGGTTGGTTAGACTATTCAATTCGGTAAGTTTTAAAATGATAAAACAGGACAATTACAACACAACTAGACCTGACTGGTTCTGCCTGGCTTAAACCAATTTATTACAGCCCGACCAAACGAACTTAATTTAATTTTAAGTCGATATCGCTTAGGGTCCGTGCCGGATATGTTATTGCTCAAATTGATTTGTATGCAACTAACACCAAACAAGTTTTACCCAATTTGTCATTTCTAATTGAATTTGATCATTCCTCATTAATTATAAATTTATATAAACGTCATTTTACTAAAAAATCTGTTGAAAAGGATATGTTTGTTTAACAATTAGGGGATATATACTCTCTTCATATGAAATCGCTAAAAAGATCCTATATTTTTGATGAAATATTTTTTCAAACCAAACTATGAAATACAAAATTTATACGGAATTTAAAATTATACTTTTAAAGTAGTTTGGTTAGACAATGGGCCATATAAGATCCGATTCTGTCCCCCTCCCAAGAAAAATTTAGAATCGGACTCTGACCATAGAAATATTAAAATAATCGGCTTTGAAAAGGGGGAAGAAACCTAATAGGCCTGTCCTATCTAAGGCCTATCCCAAGTTAAATTCTAGCCACCAAACTATTATTTTTTGTAGAAACAAATTATATAAAAATAAATATAACCTAGGCAAGGGCGCACACTATTATAGTTTTTGTCACGCTGCCCCCCCCCTCCTTTTATAATACATATTTGTTCAAAATTATGAATTTATACTCACCCGGTCTTTGCCATTTATACAACATTTTTTTCCAAGATTATCATTTTTTACTCAATAAGGCCGACTTCGAGTCGGGTTAAGATTATATAAAATATTCAGTTTAAAAACAAATATATAGGTGCGCGTTGAATTTATATATCAATGATTTAACAAGGATCTGAGAACACAGTGGCGGGTCGGCCTCAGGTCGGAAACCTGGCTGCAAAAACTCTCTCCAAAATCATGATAAGCGCACTGCATATTTGAAATTACACTATGGTTACCGCTTGACTCACAAGGAAGGAGTTTAAGGAATTTAGTTGTATATAGAATGCGAATAACGTGCTGGAATGTGGGCACATTGACTGGAAAGAGTATCGAGGTCGCACAAATGTAAAAAAAGAAAGATACCCATTGCTTGCCCATAAGAGAACTAGTTAAAAAGGACCAAAGCTATGGACTTAGGATAGTAATACAAGATATTCTACGTGGATCACCAAATTGTTAAAATGGGGTCGATAACGTTCTAAGCGCATCGTTAAAATACAAGGTGGCAGAAGTCAAGCGTTGTCAGATAGGTTAATGTTGGCCTAGATTGCAAATCTAGTGGATTTCCTAACAGTTATGTGAGCGTATGCTCCCCAAATTGTGTCTGTAATCAGAGAAAGACATATTCTTCGATTCATTGATAACGGAAATACAAGGAATAGGACCGAAAGAAAAGCTAATTATTCGGACGGACTTTAACGCACACATAGGAAGATCGTCTTAGATATGAACGAAATCAGGCTATGGGCATGGCCTAAAGAACAAGGGAGAGAAAAACCTCTCCAAATAATCCAAGCATACGACATGGCGATAACACGTATTTTTAAAAATGCGAAAATCATAATTGACTTTGGGAATTATTTTAGTCAAATTGTTTAAGTGGGAAGGATTTTAGTCAAATAGAATATATGCTCATGCGGGACGGGATTTATGGAGGATTAAGGATTGCAAAGTAGTACCGGGAGAAAACGTCGCCAGGAAACATCGTCCGCTTGTTATAGATTCTGAAAGAAAGGTATTCCAGAAAAGAAAGGTTTATGAACCTCGAATTCGATACGAAAGGCTAAAGGATACATCTAGGAACGATAAATACCAGCACAAAGCCTCCGCAATCCTAAGTGCCAGGAACTTGGAGAGGGGGGTAGAAGACGATTGGCAGGAGACGCTAACTACGGACGTAAAAGGAACGGCGGTTCGGGTTCAAAGACAGACCAAAGAAGCCGAAACTCTGAATAGGGAACTTTGGTGGTGGGATCAATTGGTTAGGAATTTCATCAAAAGGTAGAAAATTATATATAGACGGTGGCATAAATCAAAATAAAATCAAGAATTTAGGGAGGCAAAGAGATCCGCGAAGAAGGCCGTTGCAATAGCGAAGAATGCTGCGTATACCGAAATCGTAAACAAACTGGATCATAAAGGGGTGACAGGCTTATGTACAAATTGGAAAAAATATAGCAAAAAAAGTCGCTACGTCGGAGTCTTTAAAATATTGAAAAACGAGATGGGTCAAACCTTATTCAACCCTAAGGAGGGGATCGAAATGGGGACAGGATATCTTAAGGGACTTGTGAATACTGCAAATGACAGAGAGCCCCTTCCCGATATTAAGCCAAACATAAGTATGATCCATACCTTTCAGGCGGGTGAAGTTAGGACATAAATGAACAAAAGCAATAGGGAAAAGCTGATGGCCCAGGAGCTATTCCTATGAAGGCATTGGTCGGATGCTGAGTGGAAAGAGTCAAGACCATGCCGAACCTCTTTAACTAGATATAAGAGCGCATTCATAATCAAGAGCAACAAGATTCCAAGAATTGAAATTGGATTACATCATAAATCTGCTCGAAGTCCTTTTTTATTAACATAATTATGTACACGATAACGACAGGCACTCAAAAGTCTCCTTGGTGTATGATATATGCCGATAATATCGTATTATATGAAAAGACACAAGAGAAAGTATTAAATAAGCCACAAAGTGGTCAAAGAGCTCTTTGCCGAATATGGCTTAAAGGTCAACTATCTAAAAACGGTACACAGGGAGTGAACGTTACAGGGGCCTCATCTCTAGATGACCATTTTAAGTCCCCCAAAGTAGGCAGGTTTAGAATCCTCGGCTCGATGCTACGTCAAGAGGGAGGTTGCGCAAAGAAGTTAATGTGCACGGATCCCAAAAGGATGGCTTAAATGGCGAACGGTGTAATGTGTGACAAGAAGATGCCTATTTGAAGAGCAAAGCTTACAAACCCATCGCAAAGGCCGGTGTTACTCTATGGAAGTTAAACATGAGCACTAAACGCCAAGGAAGAAAAGTTATAACAAGCCATGGAATGAGAATCATACCCTAAGCTTGACAATATGACACATGACAGTCTCAGGGCATAAAAAGGTTTTTAACCTATGGCGGATTTGATTAACCAAAATCAGCTAAGGTGGTGTTATCTACTAAGAATGGAGACGTATGATGTAAATCGAAACGTATTGGACATAGAGGTGCCGAGGACCTCGTCATGCGGAAGGGGCAAGTAAGAAGATAAATCGGGACATGGCTAACACCTGATCAAGAGGGACGAAACTTAATAAAAAAAACCCCACGACTGTCAGACCTAATACATGATAATGAAAGGGAGGGATCTGGCTGGATACCGTTATAGCGAGTCATCCTATTCAAATAGGTTATGTTAAAAGTTGTAATTCCTTTAAATCATATTTCCATATCAGCTCTTATTATGATTAAAATTTTTATTATAATTTGGATATTTCTTTTCCAAAAACTCCTTAATTGCTTTATTAGCTATAAAAATAATGGCTCATTGTTTAAGCGTCTTTTTAATTTGACATTTGTATTTGAACATGTTATAATTTAAAAAAAATAAATTATTTAATTTGTATTTTTTAAAACAAGTGCCTTGATAAATTCGATAGGGGGAATATTATAGCAAAACTTATGACTTATTCGTGCAACAAAATCTTTTTAAATTTTAAAAGTGTTACATTTAAAATATGTGAAAATAATTTTTATATCATATTAATTTTACATCAAAATAGTTATTTTTTTCGGATGTGTGCAAACATTTTATTTAATATGTTCTTTGTTTTCCTGATACCCACATAAGTTGTATTTGAGCCATTTCTTAATTTTCGCTCAATTTTGAAAATAAAAATTATTTTAACTGCTAAAATGACTCAGGTTTCACTCATATCTAAATCGGACACAAGTTTAGTCTTTATACTACTTTGATTCAAAATTTCTTAATATTTTTCACCATGGCTAGCGCTATTTCATTGAAAACCCATGTGTAACACGCTGTGTTAATAAATCACAATGAGCCAAAGAGCCCAGCAAAATCAATTTTTTCTGCCCAAACCCGGCCCGATCGACACCGGAGTTTTTATTTTGCCCGGGCCTGGCCCGAGCCCGAACAACTTCTTTTTTTTGGCCGATCCGAGCCCGACCCGATTTTTCAAATAAAAAATTTTCAAAAATTTATTTTATAATTTTTGAAAATTATTTTACCATATAAATACATAATGCATCAAATTGTTTACAACTAGGATAAGTTTCGAAATAAAATTTTCATTTTCACTCGCTACAATTTAATCAGCCAATAATTTTAAACTGTAAATCTAATTTATAATAAATTGCAAAGCAATCAAAATATTTTTTATCTAACAGTTCCAAATAAAAAACTTTTTAAAAAATTTCCTTATTTAATTTCTAAAGTAATAGCTACTAAGAATTTATTTAAATACTAGAATAAGATTTGCAATTTAGGTCAAAATAGACAGGGGGAAAAAGCTGAAGCTTGGAAGCATTATTGTATATGGTGTACGAAAATAATTATTTAATATCAAGTTGAGTTTGTTTAAATCATATTTTATAAAAGATTAGTTTGCTCTAGTCATATCGGGCCTTAAGTCGGGCCGCCTCATCAGGCCCGACTCAAGCCCGAGGCCCAATTGTTTTATTAAATTCTGCCCGAGCCCGGCCCGAAGCCCGATCGGGCCGGGTCGGGCTTTGGGCGGCCCGTGCAGAGCTCTAACCCCACCAGAACAAATTTTGACATAAATAAAAATAAAATAAAAAAAATGCTATATATATATTGAAACTTTTTAACACTAATGCTTTTAGTCATCCTCTTTAGTTGCTATATATTTCTCATAAATTTGGAGAAGCGATAGCAAGCATGATTTATTAATTTTGTAGTTCATATTTTACTAATATTTTGAGGTAATTTATAAAAAACACTTTGAATAAGGTATATACAATTGTTAAACTTTTTCTTATTCACAAAAAACACATAAGATTGCTAAAATAAAAATGTTCATAAAATCCTAACCAGCCTTATTATTTTTTTAAGGATTTTACATTATTTCTGTACATAATTTGATCCAATATACATTTTTTTATTTATAATTATTTCAATACCTCATATTGAAAAACCATAACTTGGACGATTCACTAACATTTAGAAACTGACAAACTGCTAAAATAACGTTTATTTAAATAAAAAGGTTGTGCCCCCCAATAAAAATTGATAACAAATTAAATTTACAGGAGAGTAAATAACATAGAACGCTTTTAAAAAGTGTCATAAAAATTGAGAGATTTTAAGCAAAACTAATAATAGTCACGTTTTAAATGTTTCTCATATTTTTTACCTTTTCCCGAAATATATAATATTATTGAAACAAGCGCCTTCCTCTAAAAAGTTTAAAATATTTTTATACCCTTTATATCGAAAATGTGTATAATTTACGATATAGTCTTTATATAAAACACTTATGAAAATATCTGTAAAATGATATATATATATATGTATTTTTATATTATAGATAACCACAACTATTACAAAATTTTTCAATAGTTAAAATCGTTGTCAAAAATTTATAACATTTAACCTATAAGATTATTCATTAAAAATTGATGTTAATAGATAAATTACCTATTCTTAAAGAAGAATACCACGTTGCAATACCGATGAAGGTCCACCAAAATTTCATTCCACGAATTTTATAAGTATTTTTAATCGCAAATATTCAATTAATGGGAGAGAGGCCTTAGGGATGGTACAAATCTGTAATAAATTTTATAAACTTCCCCCCTCTTTACGGTTGAATTAAATTATCAAAATGGCGTAATTTGGAGATGTCTGCTCTCTCTAAGTATGTTTTTTTCATCCTTAATTGTCCAAATGCTTTCATTGCAACCAAAGGGGGTAAGGTATATAATGCCCCTTTTCCCAAAATTTACATAACATTAATTTTATGCCCGTCCTGACAATGATGGCCGTTGACAGAATTCGTATACGTCGACGACCTTAAACAATCATTTTTTGCATAAAATGATATTCTCTTTAAAAGCTTCAAGGCATTCGCTGGAATTTTAAATTGCACTGGGCGTGGGTCATTTGCGCTCGTTAAAACACATTAAAATTTATGACTTTCCGGTTTTTTGTATGGCGCGATAATACGTTTTGGTTTATGCGAACAGACTAAATATTCAAAATTAATAAATCACTCTCGTTATTATTATTATTAAACATATAATTAGAGGCTCGCCCGCCCCTGCCCAATCCGTAAGGTTTTCGGTCGGGGCTAGGATAATAATATCAAATTGGGGAATCAGAATCGGGTCGGGTAAAAATTTTACTATGATGAGCTTGGGTCGGACTCTGCCTATGGAAAAATAAAAACATTGGGCTCCGACAGGGCTCATGCAATATTGCAAGGCTCTACTTTTAATATTTGCATATATCAATACGAATTTGTCTTAAATCTTAACCCTGTTGATTCTTAACTTACATTTTCCTGCCCATCGTTTGTAATGTTATTAAATAGGGTTTATGTCCCAATGAAAATTTTATTAAATGGTAATTTGCTTGGTCCATCGCAATAATTAATAATAGTAAAATATGATTTTTGATTATTTTTGAAGCCTTTGATTGAAACCACTTAAATATCAAAAAAGGCACTAGCCAATTAATGGCAGGAAAGAGCAGCTCTCCCCCCCCCCCCCCCTTCCCCCCGATTATATAAATTTATATCATATTATAATTTAGATTTTTTGATATTCAAACAGCCTGCTTCATAATTAAAACCTGACTAAGCGCAGTTATAACAAAAAACTCTATAAAATTAGTCAATAAATTTTTGACATTTATGGACTTGTAAGGCGATCACCATGAAAATCATTCAGTAAAACTCTCCGAAGATACATGACATTTTGTTAAAATGTAGACATAATACTAATGCGATTTTTCCGAAATTTTACTCGTGAGCAAAATTATAAAGAAAGCCATTGCTAAGTAACGTAATTGACGTTCATGATTAGATTTATCGTTTTTTAGACCAAACGGGCGCAACATCCAAAAAAAATCCACCTGTTTTTCGAAACAAATTTATGTTAAAAAATAGATAATTTTTATATTAATTTATTTGTTTTTCATATTTAAGAAACATTGAAACAGAGCATCGTTTTGATCTCTAGGCTCTCAAAATATAATATTATAAAAAGCTACGTGTTTCGCTTTTCCCCGTAAATACCGCTCTTCAGCCTTTGTAAAAAGCCCACTATAAAATGTGGACAAACAATTATGTGTGATTATTTCAAGTCTAAGTTCACGACAAACGTTTTTGTCTGGTTATATGACCCTGCTTGTATACCAATTATAAATTTATACCATTTATACCTAAAAAATAAGAGATACCCTTTGAAGATTGTCTATTTTAAAGCTTATGGTCTTTTTTTTCTTATCTATTTTTTTTTATTACAGCATACATTCTGTATAACTAAATTATGATATAAATTTTTTCATATATTAAACTGTGGGAGAGAAGTTATTAAGATATCTTAAAATCATTATTAATAGCGCTTTCTCCCTCATTTCAATTAATAGTAATTTAAAACTTTATTTGTAAATTATAGGAATATACGAGCTAAATTTTATTACTTTAATAATAAATAAATATTCTTATTAAATTTTTAAAAACATTTATTTTATTTGAATGAAACTAGATGTTGAGAATGACATGCAGGGGAAGCAGAATAATTGTTAAGGGCATGTTTTTATAGGAATGCAAGATTTCGAATTCTCTTTTAAAAACTTTTTCATACAAAAACAAAACAAAAATCTATATAGGTTAAACATTATTTTGAGCCAGGTATCAAAACTTTGATATGAAGTCGAATCTCATTTCAAATACATTTTTTGTAGAAGAAATTGCTTATAGTAAAATAATTGCAGTTAAAAAAAATGTTCATTTTGCTATTAATTATTTTACCTAGAATCAAACATTAAAAAGCAGTTACTTATTTATTATAATTTGTATGCTTTAACAGGCAATTAGCTTCAATATCTAACACATGTAAATGAGGATAATTGAATTTTAATTGTTATTTGCAGAATTCAAAGTAGTGAGGGAATTTCCCCGAACTAGCTTTATGAGATAAACCTTTAATTATAATACAATTACATTCATATTTTTATATTATTGTAGAATAAATTGAAAACTCGATCAGCATTTGTTTATATAATACAAATCTCTCATGATAAAATTATAAAAATGTTGTTTCTGCTTCAATTTGTCGTCATTAATGGTATTTATACATTTTACGGTTGGTATCTTTTCCATATCATGTGTGTAAACAATCTAACTTATAAAAGATATTTTTAAAAATTTTAATAAAAAAATTAGAAATGCATTAAGGGCGAGGTAAGAGAAGTATTATAATGAAACTCAATATAATGATGAATATAATATATAATAATACTTATCAGTCAGGTACAAATCACCCGGAGGATTAAAAGAGCTGTCTCCCCCCATGAATTTTTATAAATTATTTTCCCGCCTTGCCCTAATTCTTTGAAGTCAATGATAATTATAATTACATTATTATATTATAATAATATCTTCTTTTTCCTCTTATTCTTCATTGTTTTGATCAATCCTTTTATTGAACAATAGGGGTGATCTCCCTAAATACCGTCTCATCCATTTTAATTTTGTCGCCTCCACTTAAAATCAGGCCATCCTTTTCCTAGCTTCCCCGGTCAATATTCAATATTATATACCACTTATCATCATCGTCATCTCTTCTTAATTTTCTTATTGCCTTACTAGTTATCTGCAACTAGCCCTAGTGATCGCAACGGGCCGTTTTGAGGAAGTCGGCCTACCCGTACCCGTTTCGGAAATTTTTAGGCCCGCCCGGGCCCGTCATAAATGCCCCCTACCAATATCGGCCCGTTAAGTTCAGCCCATTCATAAGGCTAAAACTTTTTCAACATTTATCGCTATTTTACAGATATTATTAAAAGGATTTCCTAAGCAATTGAATAGGTGGATATTTTTAAGGGTTTGACTATATTCCACACCTTGATCATAATAACATTATAAAGAAATTTCTCCACCTATGACTCCGAGTTGTGATTTGTTCAAAATAACATTTTAGATAGTATATACCCTAATTTTTAGGCAAAAATGGGATTGGTAAAAAGATTTTTTCAAAGGGTATTATTATTAAGATCTATGTGTAATTAGTGGGAACCGGTCAAAGTAGTAGAAAAAAAGCAGCCAAATTGGTCAGAACCGATCAAGATCAAGATTGGTCAGGAGGGCTAGGGTCAGCGTTTTAGGTTAGGGCTAGGGTTAGATGCACATCAAATTCCCTCCCAATTTGAGATTTAATTCTAATATATTGATTATCTAAAAGTCATATTTTTCTGCTACTTTTTCATCATTCTGCTACTTTGACCCCTATCCGTAATTAGTTATCCACATATTCATAGTTGCGCCCACTGTCATTTTTAAGTGTAATTTTAATTTCTGGTAATTGGCAAACGTCAATTAAGATACACTAAACCCCTAAAATACCAAATTTAATTAGTTGGCATTTTATACATTGATTTTTAATTATGTAAACCGGTCATCGCAAATTTTCTAAAATAATATAGCACCAAATGCAAAATGAATGAACATGACACGTAAGAATTAAGAATGTTCCTAATTAAGTGCACTGATTAAATATATATAAAACAGGCTTTAAATTTTAAGTGGCCTTTGGAGTTTAGAAATTACCCAATATCAAATGTGTTCAATTATATAATTTACATTAATATTCTATATGTGTATCCGAAAACAAAAATACACAACTAAATTCTCTATATTATGAATATGATAGTAAATAATGAATTCTAATGCCAAGATCTAGCTAATAAAATATTGCTCGTCTTGCGGTCGTAATTCTCGTTTTCGGCTCAAAAAAGTCTCCTTTCGTCTTGTGTCGATTTATTGATACGTGACGAGATCTTTCTCGAATTTTTCACATCACTATCGGTATTATCGTAAATTTTAATCGCATTCTACATTCCTCCAGAAGTATAATATTAATTGTTGAGCAATTTTAAATATTGTAATTATTATATCACCTTAGTTCGTTAATTAGGGGTCAAATAGGAGGATATCTTAGTATAGGTAGGTAGACAATCCTCCCGCATCGCGCCTCTTGATCGTAATTACGACGCAAGATAAGTCCCTTTTCCAAAATCCCAAAGTAATATCCCTTAAAACACATCCATAAAATATAAAAGTTAATGCAATATAACCTTTGGCCCCCTAGCCTTACAACTCTTTAGAAAAATAGGGAAACAAATTTCATTACTATCCCATGATAAGAGCCAATCGTTTTTTATACGACAGAAAATCGGCATAACTATCTGTAAATATAATTCATTAGCCATAACCGAATGTTTTCCCAATATTTACGATTCTTAATTTTCTAATTTATTTATCTCACCTTCACAAAATATGTAATTCACTTTCTAAAAACAATAAAGGATTATGTTCTGCGTATTTAGCTGACTTTATTCTTTCAGAATCGACAAGAGGGTCTTTGTTATGGTTTGAGAGTGCAAAGGCATCCGGACAAGTGTAGTCCCATGCTAGGCATAGCCCTTTTGCCCAGGGGATGAGGGTCTGTCCATCGGGTCTCTTCTTGTCACTAAGGCAAAAACCATTAGGCTCCAATTGGGAGGGAAAGCCAGCCTTATTGAATGTCTTCTGTAGAAGAGCATTAACAGATGTGTGACGTAAAAATCTGGCCTTATTAAATTTGCAATGTAGGCCGTGATGACCTTTTGTACCTACAGATGAGCCACATAAGTTGCATTGATGGGGGGCAACTATATCACAACCTAGGCGAAGCCCTGTTGCGATCCTGAACTCGTGTTGGAGAGTTGAAGGTCATGTCCGACTTGGGATGGCCTCCAACCACTCGTGGCCGGACCTTGATGCAAAACTTCTTAAAGCTGGTAACTCCTCCAACCTTACAACAATAGGGCCTAAAACCCAAGCGCTCCTGAAAGAATTGGGGCGCCGTATAGCTGCCAATACCCTTGACAAAAGGGAAACTTTTTTTTTAAAACAGAAAATTGGAATTATAATTTGTCATTTCAACGCGATCGCAATTTTTGAATGTTTACCTCGCATATAATTTTTATAGTATATATAGTTTCATTTAATAAAAGATATCATAAAAAAAAATAAAAATAAAGGATTATTAATATAAGTTTTAAAAACTCGAGTCATAATTTAATTAATTTAAAGTGTCGGGTCTTGTTGATCCTTGTAGGAAGCCACTGTTCTACAAATGAAATCTAGCAAGGAAAGTACGGCGAGATTCATTCGTTTGTCGCAAAAACTAGATAGACTGCTCATCAGCGTTAAACAAGTGTAACGTTTTTCTGTCATTTTAAATGTGCTTAAATAAGGAAAGGTCATATGCCATCTGTATTTTATAATAATCATTTATTAACATCGTTTTTATTTATTAACCAATGAGGAGGGTAAATCTTTTTCTATTTGACCAATGAGGGACACTGTAGAAAGACATGGAAGATTCTCAAATGGTGAATCTAATGGTTCAGATTTTACCATATAATACAAGATGATCAAATAAATTATTTTGCTCATGAGCAGCAGGCGCGTAGCCAGGATTTTCTCAAGGGGGAGGAAAAACTCAAAAATTTTTTGACATTTTTATTTACAATGTACAAAAATAAACTTAGCTTTATGCGAAGCTTCAATGTACTATATAACCAGCTTTAAAAAAATCACTTCTCTTCATCAATCAGAGCATTTACTATCGCTTTTATATAATAATTAAACCCATTTAAATTAGTTATTAATAAAAAAATTTAAATTTTGGCCAAGGGAAGGAAAAGTCCCGCTTTCCGCCCCCTTGGCTACGCGCCTGATGAGCAGTCTATATATCTAATGTTTGGCGTGGCTGTAGAAGGAGTCTTTTGTCATGGTAGTATTATGGCGGATATTCTATTCTAAAACTGTTTCGCATAGTATGGTCAAGAGTTGTATGGCTGTAACCTAGAGGCCTGCACGGGTCACCCGAAACCCGAACCCGACCCGGCCCGACCCGATGTCGGGTCGGGTTATGGTTAAAAAATTTCGGGTCGGGTCGGGTTCGGGTTGAAAATTTTAGAATGCATTCGGGTCGGGTCGGGTTGGATTTATAGAGTCGGGTCAAAGGATATGAATCTTACATTACAAAATGAACGAAACGTAAATGTGGAAGAAAAGGGCGAACTCGAAGAATGCATTAATGATAAAATCACGAAGAAGGATGAAAATTACGAGCTTTTGGAATGGTGGAGGATTAATTCATGTAGATATCCTACATTGTCCAAATTGGCTCGTAAATTTTTGGACATATCCGCTTCTTCTACCAGTAGCGAGAGGTCTTTTTCCACTGTTGGGAGAATTTTAGAAGAGAGAAGGGCTAATTTACGCCCCGAAATTGTAGGCGCCACAATATTTATACATAATTATAGTAAATCAATTTAATAAATTTATTAATCAAATTTTTATGATCATTTCTGCCGTATAAATTTTTCATCCTCAAATTTTTCAACTTGATTGGGTCCGGGTTGAAAATTTAAAAACGCTTTCGGGTCGGGTCGGGTTCGGGTTAAAAATTTAAAAACGCTTTTGGGTCGGGTCGGGTTCGGGTTGAAATCTAAAAACGCTTTCGAGTCGGGTCGGGTTCGGGTGGAAAATTTAAAAACGCTTTCGGGTCGGGTCGGGTTCGAATTGAAAAAAAGTGACTTTGCAGGCCTCTACTGTAACCCTTGTTTAAAGTGACCTACCTTTGCTCCCTCCGCTCCATCATATTATAAAAGGGGTGGGAAATATAGCCAACCTAGCGTTTCTAACCGTCCTTTTTTGATAGATCCCCCCACGTTTGTTTTGTATTATTCAGTTCCTTCCTTATGCTACACGATCTTTAAAACAGCCACCTTAATGTCAAATCTTCAGAATTAAAGATTTATTACAAGATATGTGTTTTTTTAATAACAGGTAATTTAAAATAATTATATTTTTAGCCATTGCTAAAGAGATAAAATTTGAAGTTAAAAGTAAGTGTACACTTCCCTATGATTTAAACAAAAAAATGTATACAAATATATTATTAATAGTAATAAGTATATTAAAAAAACTAACATAAATAATAAGACCGCAAAGGTTTTATTTTGTATTTATTGTAAAAACGTGATTAATATTAAATTTGTATTGGTGATAAAAATGAGTTTCCTTAATGCGATACGTCAAACGAGCGCAAGTCCTGCCGCGCTTTAAGAAGCATTTAAAGAATTAGTGGGGACTTAAGAAATGGTTTATTGGTTTTTCAAAGGGTATTAAAGTATTAGCTCTCCTCGTTAGTCTCAAATTATTATCAACAACTTTAAAAGTGCGCTATAATATTTTTCCCCGTTAACCTTCCACAACACAGCTTCTTTAAGGATAATCATATTATTACACCGCAGATATCGCTAACCGCTTACCGAGGGATCTCTCCACCAAAATACCGGCTCTTGCAATGTAAGAGCCATGTTGGGAACATATCGTGCCATCTTCCACTGAGACAGGGTTATGATATATAATGGGTTAGGAAGGGCCCCCTCGATATACGAACAAAACTAAAACCTCCTTTCATTCTGTCCCTCTTTACATTCGCACTTGAAATCATGTCCAAATAGTAAATGTCTCGTTCCTCCTCGACCATCATATTACACAGTTAAACGTACTTCTTATCAAACCGCATATACACAAACAAACGCTCAAAGGATCACCCTTCTAATTTGCCAAATAGAAAGCGGCCAAAGTCATCTCGCAAACCTTAGTAATCGAATCTGCCACCTTATTAATGGATAAAACTAACGACGATGCTAGGTTACACAGGATTACGTTTTTCTCTTCTTCATCAAGTATTTGGCCCCACAGTCATGGAGTTGTTTTGATTAGTTTCTTCCATGATCAGATAAGTGACATGTCTTGATTAATCTTTTCTAGCATTCATAACTTATCCACTTGCCCTTTCTACGTGACACGAGGTCGTCCTCTTCCTTTCTTCCCCGGTTCCCCCATGTCGTGCTTTTCGATTCAAATCATTTGTCTACTTTCTTAGAATATGCTTATAACACCTTAGCCGATTTTTAATAGTTATGGTCCTTACCGATTCGCTAAGAACGATAGCGACCCCGTTTCTACGATTTGGAGACCAACTGTGGAATAGTTTGTATCCTTCTCCTAACGACGTGCCCATATTCGTTATTCTCCTTTCAACAACTAATTTCCTTAACCGCCTTCGACTAGTGTATTTTTCACATTGCACGGGCGGGAGAGGTAGTGCGCGTCAAAATGTGGAGGGCGCCCTTGCTTTCTATTGTAAGGTTTTGTTATCATGATTTTGGCGTTCGTTTTTACAGTCAGTTTCCGACCTGAAGCCAGCCCTCTAAACTAAACCCAGTATCTTCTTCTATAATTTGTCTAAAAAAGACATATTATTGAATGTGTTTTGAGGCGCACTTTTATACTAATTGAAAAAGTGAGTTGTCTCGATACACACAGTTAATTATGGTACTGATTTCTACATAAGTAAAACAAGTTAACGGCAACTGATATATATGGTATTAATTGCTATGCAATTTATGGGCTCGTTTTTGGTTGTCCGTTGATGTCTGTCCGTTGATGTCCGTCCGTTTACCCTCCAATGTATATATTTAATTAAATTAATATTTTGTTCTTGTTAATACCATTGATAATATGACTTTTTGACCGTCCGCAGGCTACTGACCATTGAAAAAAATGACCATTGGCCAAATAAATCGAATTTTTTTTCTCGTTTTTGAATAGGTTAACATTGATAATTACCCTATGCCCTCCACTACAAGGGCCTATGCATCTACTGATATGGGTCCCTGTGCCCCTATTTAATTATTTAACTAGGTTTTGGGTTCGAATACCGGATTTTTTTTTGACTCTTATGATTGTTCTTGTTACTACCATTGATAATAAGACTTTTTGGCCGTACGTTGGGTGCTGACCAATAAAAAAAATGACCATTGGCCAAAATGTGAATCCAAGTTTTTTTTCGTTTTTTTTGACTATTATGATTGTTCCTGTTACTACCATTGCTATTATAACTTTTTGGCCGTCCGCTGGCTGCTGACCGATGGAAAAAATGACCATTGGCCAAAATGTGTATCGAAATTATTTTTTTCGGGCTAACATTGACAATTACCCTATGCACTCCCCTAACAAAGCCTATGCCTCTACTGATATGGGTCCCTGTGCCCCCCCCCCCTACAATATGCCTATTCAGATCTGTGGTTCGAATCCCGAAGAGGCCAAAAAATTAAAAAAAAAAAAATTTTGTTATTTTTTTTAATTAATTATTGTTATTGTTACTACCATTGATAATATGGCTTTTTGGCCTTCCACTGGCTGCTGACCAATGGAAGAAAATGACCATTGGCCAAAATGTTAATCAAAAAAAATTTTTTCGTTATTTTTGGCTCCTATATATTAATAGACTATCTCTTGGTACTGACCAATAAAAAAAATGACCACTGGCCAAAGTGTGAATCGAAAATTTTTTTTTTCATTTCTTTTGACTCTTATGTATTTATATCGACTTTTAACGTGTCCTAGCTGCAGACCAATGGAAAAAAATGACCATTGGCCAAAGTGAGCACTATTATTGACTTATAGAGTATCTGTTGGTACTGACCAATGGAAAAAAATGACCATTGGCCAAATTTTATATATAATCTAAAAATTTATTATAGATGGTCTAACAGACAGCCAACTATGTAATATATTTTTAACCTTATAAATGCATATATATTTTTTTATTGGGTTAATATATTTCATTTAATTAGATTGTGATTTCGTAGAAAACCTAAAAAGTAATAGTTAAAAAAATATAGGAATTAGATTCTAATTTACGATACAATATATTGATAGAAACTAACACAAAATTTGAAACCTCCTTCTAAGGTATAATCATAGCCCGTTCTTTCTATTAAATTCAATCTTCTATTAAACTATTAAAACACGAATTGTACTTTATTAGATGGCGCGCGTAAGTTTATATAACTAGTAAAATTTTTCTACGTGTCATAGATATTACACCGCACGTGAATAAGTCAAAATGTATAATAGAATTTTTAATAACAATTTTAAAATAAAAATAATATATGCTAGAGATAACCCATCTTCGAAGTCTGTCAGGTAGTTAGCTTATATTATTATTGAATAAGTAAACCTGGACTAGACATACCTGCTACAGTTTTCTTGACTTATTTATCTAAAAATATATATCATTTTTACCTCTTGGTTCCATCTTTTTGCCTTTTCAAGTATTAAAAAAATTATATCTTTGAAGATTATAAAATTTTAATACCCCTTGATTTAGGTAGAACCACACATACATTTAGTTTTAAATGAACATATAGCCATATTTGTATGCCTTTTAGGCACTAATTGGGCTTATTTTAGCATGAACACATTACACGGTGATCTAAAATCATAGCTAAACGCTAAATTATTCATGTACAGTTAATACGCTGTAAAAATGGACCTTTTAAATTAGACCTTATTTGTATGGCAGGAAAATGTCTAAAAACTGATTTGGGTCGACAAAACGGTATCGGTATACGTATTGGGGTTTACTCTACCGCGCCTATTAATTATTATATAGTAATTAAAAGGGGAGAGGGGGAAATAATTCCTTCGTTATTTTATATTGATTTTTTTTTCAATGGCGCTATGCCAAGGTTAAACCCCTACCCCCCCCCCCCCCCCCCCTATCTTCCTCTCTTATCCGCCCCCCGCTAGGGGGCGGGAGTGGAGGAGATGAAGAAAGAAAGAGAGATCATCTCTCAACTACGCTTCACCGCTATTCTTACTAAATTACTTCGTGCCAAATTTACCAATACGTATAACTCAATTTTAACTTGACAAAAAGTCGCTATTTAATTGTGGGATTTTTTAAAATCCTAATTGTTTTTATAGACGACATCCCATAAATAAAATGGGATTAAAGAGTAATTTTATAGTGGCTATTTAATTAAAAGTCCATTTAAGCATGTGACAAAATCTGCGAATTATAAGTTAATTAGCCAAAATTACGTATCTTAACTGTTTTTTATTATGCCATTGTCTTCTCTAAATTTCTTAATCTTTTTATTTGAGTATTTAACTTTTATGTTTATTTTTCCTCGTGATTTTTAAGTTCTCATTTACGTAAATTTTCCTGTACATTTTTATATCTTTTAACTTTTAAACCTCCCAAAATCACTATAAAATACTTAACCAAATTCTTGAATAATTGATGATCAAAAAACGCCTATTGCTGAAGTTTTTAAATCAGTGGTTCGTAGCCTTTTTTACAGGTGGCCCCCCCCCAAAATATTTTATAATTTTTTTGCGGCCCTCCATTTTTCATAATAATTTATATTTGTTAAATTATCTATAATATATTGATTTTCTATTATTGTTTCATTTTATTATATAATATATTATTTCATTATCTATATAAATAACATAAAAACTTCTCAATATGACTTTTTGACCGTCCGCAGGCTACTGACCATTGAAAAAAATGACCATTGGCCAAAATCGGAATTTTTTTTTCGTTTTTGAATAGGTTAACATTAATAATTACCCTATGCCCGTCAGTCCAATTCTTTTGCATTTAATACCCCCTATAGGCATTCTCGCCCCTTCCCACCTTTCTCGCCCATAAATTGCATAGCAAATATGATACATTTATACGGAGTATAGATGAGTCGTCCCCCCTTCCCACGAGGGCCGAAGGCCCGAGTTTTATTATCATCCACTTGAAATTCAGTCCTTTGGTCGAATAAAACTTAAACCTGGACTCCCTCGCCCTGAGCATCGTCTATGACTCTGAACAGTTGTTTTTGTTAAGCTTCTCACCTACTTCTACACTAGGTAGCGAAGCATTGTTTATTTTCTTAACAATTCTGGGAGGGGGTGAAGATAAAACCAATATGTTATTTAGGGTATATTTTACTATTCTGTCCACCTTAAGTTTAATAGATGCTTAAAAACAATTTTTGCTCCCGAAAAAAACTGGCTAATGACCGCTGGTTGTCTTTAATTAATTCCTATCCCATTTGAACCCATATTCTGTTTTTATTCTCAACTGCTACGCCAAATTACTCTTTTAAATTTCTTTTAGCGATTGGTCTAACTTGCTGTTTTATAACGGAGAATTGCGAAACTGCCTAAATAATTCCATAATGCTGACCGTTGCTTCAAAATTCTTTGATCTTACTTTTTTGGAGCCCGCTTCTTATTTAATTTGTTTGACCCCGATCTGAGGCAAACCTAGGGTTCTGCCTTTATATTTGCCCATTTTCTCTGATCCCCTCCTTATTGTTTGACTATTTAACACCCCTACACCTCCTAAACGCTGTACACGACAGTTGTTTTTGGGCAGGGGATAGGGAGCCTCGCTTAAGGTATAATAGGACAGTACAAGACAAGACATGTTTCCTAAAGGGGGATGACTTAAAAATTTCTTAGCAATTAATATAAATTCTTGGACTAACAATTATATTAATCATTGTTTAAATTTTTATTATGAAAAAAATAAATTCATCATCTCAGTTGTTATTTGATGGAAAAAATAATAAACAATACACATAACTTTTAATCTTACATTAAATAAATGCAATGGGTAGCTGAAGGTCAACATGTATAAAAAACGCATTTTCATAGCTAGTCACAACAAAATTTATAATTCAAAAGGAATTCAAAATGGATTAGTATTTTTTCAGATTTAATCAAAGCCTTGATATATGTGTAAGGGCGCGGGTGGATGATAACTGTAAAATAGTCATGAGCCATATTAATCCACACATTTTTGCTCCTCTGATGCAATGTAGAATCGGGCCTCACATTGGAAGCAATTATTAGAGCGGCATTCTGCATCTGCTACTGAACATGTGGCATTGATGCAAGGATTATGAAAGCATGTTACTTCTGGAAGCTTGGCATCGCAATTACAGGTATAGCCATCACAACCTTTATCGTTCAGGCCACCTAAAATGGATGTATAATTAGCATGTCTACCTACCAATATAATAATCTAATTATAAAGAAATGTAATCAGAATAAATGCTAAGTCACAACTTAAGCGTCACTGGGAAAAAATCAATTTTTAACCCTATCTCAATATACCGAATGCATTAAGTTTTTTCAATTGTCCATATTCTTCGTTGCAATCAACGGGCGCACCCCAAAACCACCACAAGCAAGAGCATTTGAAACAAGCGTTAGGATAGGGGGTGGCTCCTGGGTATCCTGGACAGGCTCCTCCATTAACGTTCTCAAGCCCTCCATTCGGTTTACCAGGACCGGGTTTTGAAAGTGCATTGCTGCTTTCAACGCCGCACACTTCCCAATTGCAAGTAACCACATCTTCGGGACTCGCACAGCCATAGTATAGTCGATAATCTAAATTGTTAGGGGCACATATTTTAAAGTGTCAAACAAATTCTTTATTTTTATGATATATTCTATTCGATTCTAGTGCCGTAATTACATATAAATGACCAGAATGTTTGGCACTGAAAGTCCTTCTGATGTTTTTAGGCTTAAAATATTAATTTTTGATTAATTGTGTTAACAAAATAAACATCACCATCCAATCCTACGGGTTTGGCGGGTATTATGCCAGTTTTTTTAATTTCCCTTCCCCGTGGAGCAAATGCTTCGGCGCTATTGCAATCAAAAACCTTTTCTCCAATCCACCACACAGCCGAGCATGTGCACAAATTATTGTGACATTCAATGTGGGTGTTATTGCTGCATGGTATGGCATTTTGACAATGATCCACAAGACATTTTACTGCTGACCTGGGCTCACATCCATAATAACGTTTATCTAAATGTTAATTTTTAGAACAATTTATTACTATAAAATAAAATATGTATAAAAAGATTAAAGTAAAATACTCGTATAATAATACCTATTGGTTGCCCGCTACTTTGTTTTAACTATATAAAAATATAATGAATTTTATCAAAATATTTATTGATATTGGTCGAATATTTATTCAAATGAAGATAACAAATACATATTTGACAAATAATTTATTGTACCGAAATAAAAATGTGAGCACTCATAATTAATTAAACAAACTTACAACTACTAGAATATAAATACTGCAGAATGCTATGTAGGAATATATAATTTTTGTCATTTATAATATGATAATTTTATGCCGATCCAATATTGTTAATAGAAATCAACGAGGGTAGGATGTCCAAAAAATCTAAAATAAACGAAAAAGTATAGGAGGATGTAATATTAAATATAATGTATAAAAAGTATGAGTATGTCGGTACTAGTGACATTTGGCTCGTCATTATCTTGACTCCCAGTTTGGCGAGGCGACTATGCTTCCCCAATTTAATCACATAGCCTCCCCCCCCCTAAAAAACAGACGCCATTTGCACATTGTCTTATGTCCTAAGGACTTTTTCATCTCATTTTTCCTTGTACAAAATAGAGACCATTGTACGGATAGATAGATATCTTTTCTATTTTTAAGGGTAAATTATAATTTTTTTTCTACCCGATTGTAAATATCAGAAATAAATATAATTATAAAAGTGTATTTGTTATAAGGTCGGAGAACTCACATTTTTCCCGTGTTTTTAGTATCAGTTGAGACCCATGTTTTTCCCCTAAATTTTAATGACGAATTTACATCATTTTAGGAAATATTTTTTAAAGTCTAAATAATACGATGATTATTTATCTCAAAGTGTCATTTCAGTCATTGTATCCGCATAATTTACGTACATGCTAGGATAGTTATTGCAACCCAATAGCTCGTACGTACACTATCTCGCATAACGTATGACTAAATTATTCAAAAAAAAAGAAATATACATTACATTGGTCGACATTTTTTGGGATAACTACTTATAAGACTTCCACGGTTAACGCTCAGTAATTTAATATGCAAATTGCATGATGCGATTGGCGTCTAATCTTTATACATAAATAACGTCCCCCGCCCTTATCTCTCAAACTGTTTGTTTCTGGTATTGGCGACATTTGGATGGGATGGTTTAGATAATTTTAGTGGGTTGTCAGAGGACGCCATAACCTTCGCACCAACATAGGGATATAGAGTAGGATATAAGTCAGCGTGATGTTTCTAATATATTCACCACCTTCCTTAAGATTTACTCTCTTATTTGGCTGTTTTATAAATTCACTAATTAAATTCATTATAGATATAAGCTCCATCTGGTAATTGTTTTTCATATTAAAAATATACTTTTATGTTTAGGCATGGTTTATCAATATTAGATTTACCGTTATATATTTGCAGATTGGTATTTGATGCAGTTTCTCGGGTGATGGAATTTATATGTGGGATAAAAGTTATTTATATAACCTGGAATTGCATTATTTAATTAAGCCTTCAGTCTTAACCTTTACAATAAACATTAAATTCAAAGCATTAAGAGTGCTCCTTTAACGATACTTAAAGATTAAGTAGCGTGCTATTTTTTAAAAACTTTCTGATATTTATTTTCTAACACTTTTTCGTCCCAGTTTAAAAATGTCAAAAGATATATTCATCCATACTTGTTAGTGATAAAAATTTAGCTTGTTTCAATTAATTTAGTATATTTAGGTAGAAGATGAAAATTATGTAACCTATAAGCATTGCTACAAAGGTGTGGTTTGCGGCGCTGCGCTGCTAATATGAATTTTCTGCGGTATTTAGGTATATAATAAATGCTTTACTGGCCCAAGATGGCTCTTTGCGTTATGCTAACAAAGTGCAAATCCTCAGTAGGTGTCTTTTAAATTACGGGCGTTAGATTTTTAAATAATTTATAGGACTGGAATAATATTTGTCGTTGTTTGACAACATTTGTACCCGTATATGTAAAAAAGCTAGATTAAATAAAAAAATGGAAAAATAAATGAAACAACCCCTTATAATATAATATAAGAAACTTCCACAAATTAATTTGACATTCAAAACAAGTTTGAAAGTTTATCTACACTATGCAGGAAGACAAATGTAATTGGAGCAAAGGTCAAAATTTACCCATCGCCTCCATCTTGTTGTTCAAAAGTAAGCAAATGAAAAAGGAAATTTCAGTTAAAATAAAGATTTAAATCATTATTATCTAGAACGGCAAAAGCTTTAAAGTTATTTCGAACTATAAAAATCCAGGTATAGTTTGAATCAAAAGCTAGTGGAATATCTAAATTTTGGAGATTATTTGATGGCTTATTTATCGAAGGATAAAAATATTAACAACACCAAAAGAGTAGGATGGAGTGCTACTCTGCGATAGCAAGAAAGTCGTGGTTAAAACGTGAGAGGGGGTTGGAAGTTTGGTGTTAAATTTAAGATTTAGGGCTTGTCTTAATATCGGATTCAGATTCAAATGGCGCGAATTTATCTTTATCAAATATCCGATTCAATTTCATGTGTCAAACTCGGTTGTAATTATTAATATTTTGTTTTGTGATAGTTAAAAACGTTTTTTTGTTAATTTCAACTCTTGAGATTAATCGCTCTTATGTGATGCGTCTGAAATGTAAATATGCTGTGAATTCGAAGTTAAGACACGGCTATGTTATAACCCGTACAACGATTTTTGCTGCGCCGCAAAATCCGATATTAAGACAAGCCCTTATACATTTGACAGATTTTAATCGAGATATAAATGTAGCGAGGGATATGCTGATAGGGGGACGATTTTCTAAACTTAGTTTAGCTGGTTAAGAAGCTTGTAACTGTTGTTGAATTTTAAATTTAAGGTTTCTTTAAAAATAGCCTTGAGATAGCTTTTATCCGATTTAAAACATCTCGATGCAAAATGACTCAGAAGAGCTGAAAGAATCTAGAGAATTAAAATAGTTTTTTGATGTAATTAAAGTGATGCGCAGGCAAACACCTTAAAATTGAATTTAAAGTTTATGCTGTAAGATTTTAGTCGCTAACTCTTAATAAAAGCATTTCGCCCCCAAGCATGTGCGCAACCAAGAGGTGAGGGGAGAAATCCTCCCTGGAAAAATTTAAAATTTATTTAAAATAATAATATAATGAATTAAAAGTACATATAGTTGCTTTCCCATACCTAGTAACTAGCAATTTTAATAATGTTTATTTTTATTGTCCCCTACCTTGATTCCTTCCTTATACTACTAAATGAACGATCTCTAAAAATTTCTAGAACTTTTAAATCTTGTTACCGCAAGATCCGCCCTCTGTTTTGCTTGTAACTTAAGAAAAACATGGTTTTATCTGTCGCCAAGAAAGCTCTCGATGCCCTATCACCTTTTAAAATTATATAAGAGCCATCGCCGAATAAAACTTTTATCAATCGCCTGTCTCTGCATATTTTCATGCACCAATGAAAGAAGTTATTCCCCACAACTAGGAGTCTGTAACTTATTTAGGAATAGTACAAAACATCGAATAAATCAAAGATAAATGATGGGTTAGTGTATTATAAAGTTGTTACAAATATTGAATCTCAATTACATATCTTGGTGACAATAAAATATTTTAGGGTGGGGGGGGGGTTGTTGTAAAATATAACACAACCCAACTTGTTTCCAAATTCGGAAGCAATGTGTGGAAAATTATTCTATTATCAAAATTGTTAAAATAAGTTTGTAATTGAAAATTTTGATCTACATCTTATTAAACGAAGTCCCTTCCATAGCTAAATTATTTATAAGTTTTTAAAACTTGTAATTATTGCGTAATTTAAATTACTACTATGCATAACTTAGTGCTATGTATAAAAAATATTAATTAGAATAAACAGCTGAAATGGCACAATTTATATATTTAGCTCTATAAATGACTATGATAATAACACCAAGATACTTTGATGAATACAATTTTTTCATAATAGCTTCATGTCCCCTTAGTCCAACATTTTTATTTATTTATTTTGCTTTATTAGTGAGAATTATGAAAATTGTTATCAATATAAGTTGACAAATTTAAGTTTTAATGTTGTAACGACTTTATGACATCCTTGCCCACCGTATTATATTAAGGAAAATTATTGAGCTCTATAAATGATAATTATCACAATTGTCACCAAAACGGGCCAAAAGACCTTAGGTTCTTTTCTCTTAGACGAACACCTAGGATCGACTAAAAAACACACGTTTTTTTACCACACAGGTAACACTTAAGACTTCTAAGATTGACATTGCTGGTTCAAATCTCACTTCAACACATATTTTATAAAAAAATAAAATTTCAATTACTGAACAAAAAATTATTGAACAACATCGGAATAAAAACTGAACAAATGAATTAAATTGCTGAACAAAATTAAAATACTGAACAATAAAATATTTATTAAGCATTAAAATATTTCATTGGGAATTTCATTATTCAACTGAGCATTTAAATATTATTCTTCTTTATCTTACCAAATATTTGGTCCTAGTCGTGGGGTTTGTTTTGAAGTTTCTTCCGACTTGATCTCTTTTGTTTTCATAACTTTATCGACTTGCCCTTTCCATGTGACACGAGGTCGTCCGCTTTCATTCTTCCCCGGTACCTATATGTCCAGTATTTTTTGATTTTCGGCATGCGTCTCCCTTATTAGTATATGCCCATACCAACTTAGCCGATTTTCGTTAATCATGTCAGCCATAGCTTGAATACCCATTTTTGTCACGGAAAAGTCATTCGTCATATTGGTCGAGCTTAGTATACCCCAAGCTCCACTGTATCATTCATTCTCATCTCTGTGGCTTGTAATAGCTTTTATTCCGTGGTGTTTTATGTCCATGTTTCACCTCCATAGAGTAATATCGATCTTACAATGGATTTATAAGCTTTGCTCTTCAACCATATTGGCATTATCTTGTCACACATTACACCGGATATACTTCACCATTTAAGCTACCCTTTTTGGATCCGGACATTGACTTCTGTTGCGCAACCTCCCTCTTGATGTAGCATCGAGCCGAGGTATGTAAACTTGTCTACTTTTGAGTACTTTAGATGGTCATTCAGCGATTGGCTGCCTGTAACGTTCATTTACATGTAGCCGTTTTTCGATCGTTGATCTTTAAACCATATCCAGCTAAGCCCTTTGACCACTTTTCGGCTTTACCAATACTTTATCCTTTGTCTCTTCGCACAGTACTGTATCATCTGCATATAGCATACACCAGTGCGATTGCTTTTGAATGTCTCGCGTTAATGTGTCCATAATTATATTAAAAAAAGGGACTTAAAGCAGATCTTTGATGTAATCCGATCAACCCGAAAAGATTTAGCGTCTCAAAATGTCGTCCTAACGCAAGAATTTGTGGCTTCATAAATATTTTTCATAAGCCGTATATATGCGTCAAAGATATTTTGTTTTCTCAAGCACGACCATATTAAATCTCGAGGTACCGTGTCATAAGCTTTCTCCAAGTCGATAAAGACCATATGTAGTCTCTTTTCTTTTCACAATATTAATCCATCATTTGTCTTTGTGCGAAGATTGGGTCGATTGTGGATTTGCCGACTATAAATCCGAATTGGTTAGCCGATATTTTCACCTCGTTTTACAGCCTTGTTCCTAAGATCCTTTCCGAAGCTTCAAGGAGTTGCAAGTTTGCTTTATACCCGTGTATTTGCCATAGTCTTGAGGGTCTCCTTTGCCTTATAAAGGTTAATCGTGCTTTCTCTTCATCGATTAAAAATTCGCTCTTCTACCACATGGTCGTCACTCCTTCTTCACGGCATCCGAGCAATGCTTTCATTATTCCATCTGGGCCATTAGCTTTTCCTTTTTGCAACTTGTTTTTGTATCCTAACTTCATCCTCCTGAAAGATTTGACCATACCTATGTTTGGCTCAAATATCAATAAAAGAATCTTTGTCATTTTCAATATTCATAAGTTTCTTAAAATATCCTTTCCATCACTTCCTTCGGCTTGAGTAAGTTTTCACCCTTCTCATTTTTGATTATTTTAAGAACTCCGACATCGCGACTTTTCTTCTTTATTAAATCGTCCAATTTGTACATAAGCCTATCGGCCCGTTTATCCAGTTTGTTTGCCATCTCGGTGTACGCGGCATTCTTCGCTATTACAACGGCCTTTTTTCGTGGCTTTCTTTACCTCCCTACTTGATTATCCTCAAACTTTTTTGATTTATGCCACCTTTTATCGATGAAATCCCTAACCAATTGATCCCAACACCATAGTTCCCTATTCATAGCTTTGCCTCCTTTGTTCTGTCTAGAACTTGAATTGCTAATTCCTTTGTGTCCTTAGTTAGCGTCTCTCAATCGTTGTCTACTTCCCCTACCGAGCAAACATTGAATTAAATACTGCTGTTGTATAGCGTATTCTGTAAACGTTTCTTTACGATTCATAATTTCACGAACCCGACCCAAAAATATTTTAAAATCGACCGGAATACTACTCAAATGCATTTATAAATTTTCAACCCGAACCCGACTTGAAGTCGGGTCATCCGTGCAGGCCTCTACATTACTACATCTTTAGTGCATTATAATGATATTTAATGAAAACTTGTTCATAGACAGAGCCGTTAAAAATACACTTTATGCAAGTATTTATCAATAAATATTCTCACAAAATCTTTTTTCTGACGATTACAAATGCTCTTTACTAAATGAAAAACAGACATGATGTTGAATTCGGTTTATTCCTTAATATTTTTCATAATAGATTTTTTTGAAAAAATATAATAGTCTCCTTCATTTTATTCTCCGAGGTACTTAAATCTTAAAATTTATCTAGTATATAAAATGTTTTACTATTTTTTATATTTACATTAACAATTTTGCGCAATCAAAACATTTTCACAGTAATCCATTTGTATACGCAACTAAGTATAACATGAAATAAGTATTTTGTCTTTGTTTAAATATCATTAAATAATCACGCGCATCTAATTAAAGTAGAACATCTTTAACGCTAATTGACAGGCTATGCAAAAAATACATGACGACAATGGTTAGAAATAACAAAATATGCGATCATCTCAAACTATATTTCAGCATAATTTAGTCCGGTAAATAATTTCGCTTCACCCCCAATGTCATTACAATCCACAGGGTCACCCCAAAACCACCATTTAACGCTGCAACTTTGACAAGCGTTGGGATAGCATTCAGCACTCGGGTAACCAGGACAAGTTGCTGGAACTTTTTCTTCTTGATCCCTCGCAATTACACTTAGGAAAGGGACGGGTTTTGAAGCGTATTCTTTTGCTACTGAATGCGGTTGTGAATCACAGAGTTCCCAATTACAATCTACGATATCGGCTGTATCGTTGCAACCATAGTACAATTTGTAATCTAAGGGCAAAATAGAAGAGGATATACATGGGCGTAGCCAAAGGGGGGGGGGGGAGCAGGGAGGGGCTGCTGCCACACTCTAAATCCAAAAATTTGTCGAAATTTATTAATATTATGGCTAAAATTTCAAAAAATGATCATTTTGCCCTCCTTAAACCATGATTGCCCCCCTCTAATCCCAATGCTGGCTATGCCCATGAGGATATACTTTCATTTTTTAAAGTAATTGACCAAGGGATGTTAAAAGATAGTGAAGGTGAAACTGAGATGCGCTAGTCATGAACCACACATTCCCGTTAAATGTGACAAAAAATTTTTAAGACATTTTTCAAAATTTATCAATGTAATTAACCTGATAAAAGCTTCACAAAGAAAAGTATATAAAAACTTGCAAGATTAACAAGGACCAGTTACATAAGCACTGACTTTTTTTATAATTTTAATAGTGTGACTTAACCAAAATTAAACCAACAATGTTTAAAAAAAGTCAAAAAATGTTGGTCAAAAACTTTCTATTTCAACATATTTAAAGTTTATTTTCAAGGCTGATAAGGTGTTAAAAAGTTGAATTACCCCCCAAAATCTTGTTCCCCTTAAATTCTACTAAAAATTCATTAGTCTACATTAAGTTTTAACAAATGGGGATAGCTAACGTCCCCCTATTAGCCAATTTTCCTTATGCCCATACTTCTATAGTTGAAATGTTTTATTTTTGTTAATAATAATAATAATAACGAATTATAAGTTATGGACTATTTGATGTTATTATTTAACCTCGAGTCTCCTCTAAAAATACCAAAAATTGCGGACGAATAATATCACTTTCGCAAATGTCTACCATCTAATCCAATAGGATTGGCGGGTATTTTGCCCCTTTTCGATAATTGATATTCAATAGGTGCGTAGGCTAAAGGGTGTCCGCATTCAAAAACTTCTTCGGCCAGCCACCAAACGGCTGTACACGTGCAAGCGTTTGCATGGCATTCTATGTAAGTGTTGTTACTGCATGGTTTAGCATCTATGCAAGGATCCCTGGTACAATTGGCTATTACATTTTCCGGGTCACACCCGTAATACGTTTTATCTTTTAAAAATCACATATATTTTATTACTTTTGTGCAAATAAGGATGTATTAAATACTACATTCTTGTTATTAAAACATTTTCAATCACTTTCTAATTTTTATACATATCCAAAAAAAATAAAATTTTACAGGGATAATTTAAATGGAAAGCTGAGATGTAATGGTTAATAAATTATTATCAGTCATGGGCCTTGTCAGAGGGAGGCAGGAGGGCGGCTGCCCCCCCCCCCTCTATTTCCTGAAATTCGTTAAAATTATAGTTTACATAAAAATTCCTTCCCTAAATCATTAATGCCCCTCTCTAATTCCAATGCTGGCTACCCCCATGTTATCACTCATTTAAAATGATTACTCAATAACCCTAATTTATATAAGTATTTGAATCAAAAAGTTACCTATAGGCTTGCCGGTTATAACGACGATCTGCAGAGCAATTAAGAAATCAAGCTAATTAGTTATAAGATTTAGTGTTACCGTTTGGAATAGCAATATTGAACAAAGTAGATGCATATTTTTGTATTGGCAATTCGCCGAAAGAATATAAACGACTAAAACACGGCAAAGCCCAAGGAGTGAATAATTTATATTTTAGGGTCATGAAAGTTTAAAAATTTACAAGAATTTCGTAAAAAATTGGCATAAACATTGTATGATTTCCAAAAAAAAAACTTAATATGCATATATAATTAGGTGTTTGAATGAGGATATTGGGTTGCCTTCCTAAAAGAAATTCACAAGTCTGCGTGCGTGCGTGCCTAAAAGGGACAAATATTCCTTATTCGACCCAAACAAACTTTAGAAAAATCGCCTAAAACTATTTTTAAAAAAAGGGGCTAGAACCCCAACAGCCTTACTCCAACAACCCCAATAAATTTCAACTAAAAGTTATTCACAATACTATGTTTAATCCTAAAAACTTTTATTATCTGCAAAAATATTTATTTCAAGATTTATCAATTAACAATGCTGAAGCGTTTACTTTTGAATAAAAGAGTTTATTAGTGACACCAGGATTAATAAAATGGCATACACAACGTTTTCGTAATTAATTCTGTGTATCGTAAACCGTAAATATAGAAGAATGAGGTAAAAATGAGGCGTATTAGGCGAATCAAAAAAAATGAAAAGCAATGTTTTGATAAATTAAAACGGTAAAAATAGGGGTTGCTGAGTATGTATGTTTTAACGGTTATAATCATGTATGCTATGCTAGAAGCGCGTAAAAGTACAAAAATATGCTCTGCAATTCATGTAAAACACTTTATAGCTAGTAAAAAGAAAAGGGGTAATATCACATATTACGAGCGAGACGTTTCACAATTATATTGGAAATAATGTAACGACACAATAGGGGGAGAAAATATTAGGTTAAAGTTCATTTTCGAGCAGCGGTTGAAAGGGCGGCACCAGAAGCGTGAAATTGTTTCTTATTTTGCCACCAGAGTTCTTTAATAATGAAAGCGTCTATCGTAGCCGAAACGTGTTTGGAAGGAATGCAGATGAATGATTTGCTCCCGGAGTTATACCTTCAGACAAAGGGCAATTTTAATCTTAATATCGAAGCAACAAAATGCCTATTTCAAAAACATATTAAGAATGCGCCAAATTGTAGCGATAACGAGTGTTGTCTCAAAATATACCATGCATGAAGATACGCCTTAATCATTAGATATAACATTTAAACAAATTTTAGGAATGCAATGCTCATATTGGCGCTGGCAATTAAGGTGGGACAAGTTGTTTTTAAGAGCTAAAAGGCCTATAAAGCATTGTCTAAAAAGACTAAATAATAATTAAATTAGAACGGACTTAGAATAAAAATATTGGCACACTCTTTGCACTGCAGCTTATCAAGACGATTAACAGGAGTCAGTGACTAGAGCCGGGCAGGAGGATAAGCCAAAATGAAGACGAGTTAAAAAGGATTTTTCATTAAATTTTTGTCACAAAAAACATTAAAAAAAATCCCTCCTAGATATTGTGTATTAAGAGAGACGTGGTAGAAATAACAGAATATCCGAGCGAGCTGAGATAAAATAATAAAAATTAAAAGCAGGCTGGGGTGGTGTCTATTTGGCAGTTGCCCTCAAATATCATTACAACAACCTCTAAAAACTTAAGGGAAATGGAGAAATTGACCAAGCAATCGTTATAGCCTATAAGGGTCAAGCTTAAATGCTTTTAATCCATAGTAAGGTAATTTTTGTGAGTGGGGGGTATTACTTGTAGTAATACTGAATGCATTGTTCGGTGACGAGGCGGGGCCCCGTGCCGTGTATTTTGTGCAACTCCTCCCGATCCACGTCGTACTGATAAACTGCACGATATTGCATGCCCCGGTCACGGAAGAGGATTAGGAAATGCTTGTTCTCTGATTTTGCCATCGCCTAATCCATATAAAAGTAACAACAAAATGAAGTTAATTATAAATATTTCTGCGATTTACATGTTGTAGTGGCTTGCCAATTTGCAGGGCATGACATCAAAAATTAAAACCTCACGGATACTTCAATAACAACTCAAGACATGCAAACGGCTAGAAATAATGGGACCTCGTAACATGATATTTATTGAGTTAATTTAAACTATACTTCTAAAACTTTGGCTCGCATTTCGGCGTTTGCGGGTCCCGCGAGAACGGCATAATTCAAGGCTTGGATAATCAAAGTGCGATTAGACCTTTCGGTAGGTTTCGTGTATAGTTTGGCTCCTTTTATTATTTCGTAATAAAAACCATATATAAAATCACCTTTTCCAAATTGTTAATCGCTATTTGTTCAAATTAGCGTTTTAAAGAGACCTGAAAACAGACCAAATGTTTTTAGTTTGTTTTGTTAAGTCGGCCGTTAGTCTTAGTTTAACCAAAGGTGGACTAAACAAAACCCACGTCTTTTCACGACACAAGTTTAAAGTATGCTATTGACATCAATAATAAAGATTGCAAAGTAATTTCATTAGTGTATTACCCGGAACGGTTGACACATCGGAGGAAGGGTGTTGAGTGGGGAGGGCGTTAATTAAACTAGTGATCGAGGTTGTTTGTGGTGCATTGAAGGTTGTTTTTGTGATTAACCCGAGCCCTGGCGTGTATCTATCATTCGGCATCCGGTGTTCGTAAGCTTCTGCAATGTTCACATAAGCGACGAGTGTAAACGATTAAAAGTCCGCACAAAATGTTCTCCAGTGCTCACTATTTTACTTAAGCTCAATTTTTGTTTGTTTGCAATGGTTATTTTAGTTAAAAATTGTAACAAATTCAAATGTTGCTTCTTCCTTTAAAAATTTTGATTGAGAATTTCAAAGTGTCGAACCCTGAAGTGAGCGTTCACGCGCGAGTGTGCAGAAATAAATAAAAGCCTTTGAACAAACAAGCCGATCACCGAAATATTTGCAATTTTTGGCTTTAAAGAGAATTACCATGGATTTTGATCATAGAGACTTGGAACATTTTTGCTCTTGACTATATCAATTAATTTTAAAAGGCACAATTCTTAAACAAAAATTCCATAGTTTTGAGGGCCCCTTTAAACCCTGATATATCATCGAACTGGAAATCTATAGTCGAGCAACAGTCAAAATTGTACATAACTAATTTTTTCATCTTCCGTTTCTAAATGAAAGCGCCAAAAATAAACGAAAGTTGTATGGCAATTACCATTTTCCATGATATCCCTCAACGAGTATTGAGATTTGGCGGAGGAGAGGGGCCTGATGAATTTGGCGTTGGTGACAGAGGCGACGAGAGCTTGGCTACAAGAGGGCGAAGGTGGGAGAGGATTGGCGGTGGGAGGTCGTCCGGCGCTATTATTGGAAGATGATTTGAGGAGGAAGAGTTGAGATAATTTGGATTTGCTGTAAGTGGCCGCATTGCCTAAGGCGTCGTTACCTGCGGTTAAGAATAACATAATTGTTTTAAAGCAATTTACGATTGAACTGCCTCCTAAACATGTTACTAGCCGTGTTTAGTTTGGGATTCCCAATGAGGAGTCTAGCGTGAAATGCTACACCACATACACTTACTCAGGTTCTATATTAGCGCCAAAATTAGATGACTTTTATATTAATAACATGACGCGAAGATCAATTGAAACTAAACCAAATTTGTTTAAAATTATTAAAGTATAAATTAAGAGCAAACTAATTTAGGCAATTAAAAACTGAACACAATAAGGGCCAGCCTGCCATATTAAATTTCATTCCATCGCCCTAATAATTGGATTAAATTTATAAGAGGTGTGAAGATTGCAATCTCTATTTTTGCATTTTTTCAATTATTACGTTTAGCATATATATTGGCCAAATTATTTAAAAAAATCGAATTATATGACTCAGTTTAGGGGCAACTATGGAAAAAAAGATATAGACTGTTATCGCTACCTGAGCCCGTTGAAACCGTGGGAATCTTGGAGGGTAATCCCAGGCCGTTGGGTAAACCGGAACGGGGTTTTGTGAGAACGAGTCGACCTCTGTCCCTCGTGGTCTGAGCGGATGAAGTGAAATGAGTTGGGGCGGGAGGTAGAGGCCTTCTTTGAGTGAAACTTTGCGTTCGAGAATAGGTTTGTAGGGGTGCTTTATTTTGAGATGCTTTTGAGGGGGGCAAGGGGGAAATGGAAGAACGACCTTGGGAGGGGCGATGATCTATAGACGAAGATATTTCATTTCCAAAGGAGTTGTCCACAGCGGTAGAAGTTAGGGGCTGTTGTACTAGCAATGGATTCGTGTTGTATTTGTGTGGTAGTGAAGGAACGTTGCTAAAGGTATTATAAACAATAACAATAAAATCCAAGTTAGACAGGCCAATCGATTTTGGCTTCTGGCCAGGCAAATTAAATTTAAACGGCAGGCATTAGTATGTTTGCGGTAAATATAGCCAATTTCGCAATTATCCAAAAAGAAATTTAATTATAAATGTAATCAGTCGGGGCACAAAACTAAAAAAAAGCCAACTAGCGGTCAGGCCAGCGAGAAAACAAAATAAAAGTTTTTTCGGAAGCCATAAGTTTCCACTAAATTGCATAGCAATTTAAATTAAAAGTTGAACAGGACGGACAGGACAACCATAGGTGAGCCTCAAAATGCTAAGCAATTAATAAGCACGAAAACTAAAATGAATCACTGCAGTACATAACGAGCAAAAAATTTGAGCGAAAACTATATTAGCCAAACCACCTGGTGAGCAGCGTGTTGGAAGATTGGGAGGGCTTGGGGGCGGTGGAGCCTTTGTGGTGTAGAGGGGTGGAGGTATTGCTACCACCAGACGAAAGATGACTATTGCTCTGATTTTCGTGTAGGGCGGGAGCGTGTTGCGGCTTGATCGGGCAGCAGGGAGGATTCTCGGTCGACATCTTCTTTTCCAAATATTGCGCCAAGATGGCTTGTTTCCTCTCCCGCTCCGCCTCCTTCTTCCTCTCCATCTCCACTTGTTTCAAACTGAACCGGGCAATAAAGCATTAGTACATATATGTATAACCAGTCAGTGTTGTAAAAACGGATGGGTTTTGTTGGGTGCACCTTTGGATTTAGTCGACTAGACATAAACAAACCATTTTTTGATTTGTCTTTCTCAGTCGACCTCTAGGCTAGGTCGAAATTTAAAAAACTGACCGAAGTCGACCGATAGTCTTGGTTACACCAAAGGTGGACCAAACAAAACCCAGCCGTTTTACAGCACCTAGCAAAAATGCGGTTAGGATATATTAAGATGTTGGCTATTGATAATTAGTATAGGTGATACACTTTACAAACTCTAGGATCAAATATTAATTCAATGTTCTAAAGTAAATGCAACTTAAATTTGAAAGGGGAATCTATTAAATAAGGATACTTAATATGATCTAAATTAAATTATTATTGAAGTGAATATAATTATGGCAAGTAACCTTGCAATTTATAGAAAACTTTGTTTAAAATGAGGCCTAGCTATAAAATAGTCTAATTCGTTATGGTAGCCAAATTATTCAAAACCCAACTTATTAACCAAAAAATATTAATGACTTTCCTGCAACCTTTCCTTCAATAAAAATGAAGCGAGAAATGATGTGAAATGAGAAATTGGTTCTCAATTAATAACGTACCGCATTTCCTCTCTCTTTTTTGCAGCTTTTTCCTCCTTTTTAGCACGTAGAGCCTCCTGCTGTTCCCTTCGCTTAACCACGCATGAAATTAATTTTTCCTTCTTCTTTATAATACATTCCTCCGTTTCCTATGGGAAAAGAAGTTAAGAGCAATATAAATTGAAAATAATTTATCACGTTATAGGAAAATAAGCCCAAGGAAGGCCAAAGCCATTTTTGGCTAAATTCCCCTTAAATTTGTATACAATATCGTAAGCCCGGTTAAAACAACTATTATAAAATACTAAATTATAGCGTACCTAAAATACTAAATTAAATTTCATAAATTGCTTAATATTTTCACCGCCACATACTTAAACTAAATTTGGACGATAATTAAACTAAAAAAATATGCAAAAATAATACCGGATCAATGGAGACATTGTCGAACTTGATGAAATCTTTGAATTCTGCGACGTTGGCATCGATTGGATCCTGGGTGGAATTGGAGCTAATTTCGGACACAGGAACTGTGAAGGCTAAAAATTGGGAGGAAGCGGCCAGTTTAGCGGGAGAGTCGATCTTTGGATTGAGGTGGTTATCCCGAGGTTGGGATGATATATTCAGTTGACTCGATCTAAAACGTTGGGCGGCTAGGGAATTTTCGTTGGCGAGAGAGAGGAGCGATTTAGATTGACTCATCATGTTACGCTGCGCTTTAGAAAGCCCTTCGAGGTGATTGTCGAATTCGTCTAACGAGGTGGAAACGCAAAATATTATTATGAGTATACAGACCTAATCTTAACATATCTGACAGGGTTATATATTAAAGCATTTTTTATGACTAAAAGGTTATAAAAACAAATTGTAAGCTAAAAAAATTTTTATAAATAACTTTCTATAAATCTTTATAAAATTACATCCAGCTCCTTTTAAACAAGAGCAATATATAAGTGTTGTAAAAACGGCTGGGTTTTGTTTTGTCGACCTTTAGATTAACGGCCAACTATGGTCTGTTTTTCAAATTTAGACTAAGCCTAAAAGCCGACTCAGAATAACAGACCAAAAAAGCGTTGGTCTGCTTAACTTTAGTCAACTAAGAGCAAAGGTCAACCAAGCAAAATCCAGCCGTTTTTACAACACTAATATATAGTGAGTAGGTGGAGTAAATAAATACAGAGCGGCCCTAATATGTAGAATCAAATCAATTGTGTTTCTAAACTGGCACTAAATAAGTCACAAAATGCAGAAAAATTTGTATTTACCAGAGACCACCACTTTAAAGTGAAGTCCACGAACAAAATGATGTTCAAATGAAAATGACTGCTTAAATAATGTACTTAATTGTGGAAAGTTAACAATCATGAAAAAATTTCTACCGCAAGTAACATTTAAGAAGAAAAATTGTTTGCTATCCCACGAAGGCGACATATATATAAAAATATCTCAGAAATGGCATAAAACTATATTAGTCCAATTAATAAATACTAACTTATGGTAGATAATTGGGGAATCGCTTCTTCCCAGCATTCCTCTTCGCCCAACTCATTGGATTCTGCCGAGGGGCCAACAACCGAGAGGGAAGAGGCTGGAGTGGAGGACCTGTTACGAGAATGGATGAAGGAGCAAGGCGATATGGCCATGTTGTCTCTCGCCTTATCGTGTAAAATTTGAGGAAAATAATATAATTTCATACTTTATATTAGTGCCACACCCATAAGGTCTATTTATATGTTGTCAAAACGGCTGGGTTTTGTGTGGTCGACCCCTTTAATTTTAGTCGACTAAACATAAACAGACCAAAAATGGAGATATCCATATCTGCCTCGACAATAAATAATTCCTTAGTGTTGCACACCTGAGCTGGATTACTCATAGGCGGACGATTTGTGCAAGAACAGCCAGGATCTTCTAGCATGGATATGGATTTTTTTAAAAACCATTGGTCTGTTTATGTTTAGTCGACTAAAACCAAAAGTCGACCGAACAAAACCCAGTGGTTTTACAACACTAGTATATATATATTATGTCGTGCCCGCAGGAAGAGGCTAGACATTGCAAAGTCAACATGTTAAGAGTAAAAATTGGCTAAAGGACAAAAATTATACATACCTAACTTTAAAGGTTTATCTAATTTTTTCCTTAAATTTGAAGTTAGACATAGCGCAAACGCAAAACGACGATTAGCTGGCGGGAGAAAACGAAATGTATATTAGTTATAACGTGACACTCTTGCTGTCAATGTTGTTTTTAAAATGGCTCAGAGCAAAATAAAGTAGCTGTATTTTAAAACTCGATATCACTGAAAAAATGTAACTTCTTTTCTCGTATCCGTTAATAAACCGTATATTCTTTTATTTTGATAAAAGTAGTAATTATTTCGTAGATTAACCAAAATACTTTTTCGCATTATTTGTATTATAGGGAGACCTTTTTCAAGATATATTACATTAATTTATGTTATATATGAATTCTATCGCATTTTTGCAGGTATTCCCTCTTGCATTTATATTAAAAATTTTCAATAAATTTTTTTTAACAATTCAACATGTTTTGATGCTTTTTTTAATTGAATTGGTATTTTAAATACTTTAAACAATTTCTTTAGCATATACAAATAATATTCAAGATTCCATCCCTTTCAAGCGCTTTAATCATTTTAAACTATAATATTATCTAATTGTCTAACATATGTTGTCATTTTTCAACATAAAAATTATTTCTGTAAATCAACATTTTTCGTGCCCATTTTTCCAATCTAATCCTACTTTGCTTTCTTAACCCAAAATGAACTTCAACAACTCTAACTACTATATGGGCAGAGGAGTCAATAGCATACTTCGATCATAGACAAAGGTCTCCGGGTTGGTGACGCGCTCTGGAACCCCAATCCAGGTTCGTTTCTGGGCGAGGGCGAAGAGTGATGCTGGGCGTACATTCTCAAGTGATGACCAGCCATTTGGCCAGCCACATTATCCACTATTTCATCGTATATCGGTGCTGGTGGTTGAAGGGAGGAGGAGGCAAAGGGCAATCCCGAGACGCTATAATAATGCGCGTTCAAAGGTGGTCTGGCATTATAAGGAGCTTTGAAACTTCCTGTTCCCCCTGCTAAAGGCTTGTTGCCCGGCGGGCTAGCGCTATTTCTCAAACAATCTCCCCCGCCGCGGTAATATTTGTTGGCCGCGAGGGGGAGGGTAAATGAAAAATGATGTTTGTCGCCTTCGAATCCTACGGCTCCCCCACTTACGTATGGGAGGGGAGGACCGCGCTTACCAAACATCGAATTATGCTGCAATGGCTGATGTTGCCATGCCGGGGGGTATTTGGCTGTGGTGGTGTCGCAAGTGGAGAGAGCTTCCCTGAGGGTGGTGGTGGAGCAGCAAAAGGGGACATGATGGACGTGGGAAGTGCCGTTGGGTTCGTAAGAATGGCTGGATGGGGTTTGAGAGGAGGTGGGAGAGAGGGAAGATGAGAGGGAAGAACCGTTGAATGCGGGCATGAAATTGGTATTGTTGTTGGTAGAGGGGGGTGCCGAGGTATTGGAATGCGCTCCGAGCAGGAGCTTTTGATACAATTCCCGACCCACCTCTAATTTCCTACGCCGCGCTTCCACTATTTTACGTCGTTTCAGGCTTTGGATGCCCCTCTTGCGCGCTTCCAATTTGACACGCAGGTTGGCTATCGCATCCCCGCCCCGATCGAATTCACAGTCTGTGGAAGGTAAGGGAAATAGAATTATTATTATTATAATGATGTTATATTTAAATTAAATAAGCAATACTAAAACGCACGAAACACCGCCCTATTTTATGCGATTTTGTGCTAGGTATTTTAGCATTTCGGCATTCCTCAACTATTACTCATTTACAACGCGCCTCGAATGGAAATGTGTAAATATTTATATATGTTAACTTCACTTCAATTAAAAGAATAATCTAAGAACTGGCCTTTACTACAATTATTTACAAATTCATAGTATTGTGTTATTCATACAGAAATTAGATTTTACCTTGGGGAAAGGAATTATGAATAGCGGTTTGGTTCGATTGTTTGAGAAAAAACCCATCGTAAGGTGGCGGCGGCCTTGACGAACTTGAAATGTATATTATAGAAATATACTTAAACCTATTTACTTGTTAAGATCGACTGACTCGGATCCATTATCGAAAGTGTGAAAGTGAGAGTTGCCCTCTGTAATACAATATACATAGATAATATCAGGCTTTAATAATATACATACCTTTTAATCATTTTTTATAATATTTTTGTTCTTATATCTTTTCTTTTAAATGTCATTATATATTAGCATCTTTATAAATAAAGCATTTCTTGAAAAAAATACGTGATAATTGAAGTGCATTGGGGTCAGAATCGTAAACAACGAAGGGTTTTTGTGGTTCAACAGCATAGGGCTGTACTGGCCCGTGCGTTTCTAGCTCTTCTCCCATCTCTCGTAAACTCAGGCCTAGCAGTCGTTTGACCATTTCGGTGAGGAATGCGATCACGTTGGTGTACAGATCTTCCCGAAATTGGAGCAAGTCTTGAGAGGCGAGGGGGAAACATGAGTGAAAACGATAGGTCACGTGCAAATTCCATTCGACCTCGCTTTCGGGCAAACCAAACTTTAGGCCGTCCGGAGGAGTGTATAGCTCGGGATGCGATGCTACGAAGCTTTCCACGAGATCCCAATTATTTTTGACGTGTTGCAGGGTACGAAGTTTGTGGGAATGATTACTGCCAAGCATAGTGGCCTGACGGTCTTGTAGGGGAAAATGGGTTCCTTTGAGTTGAACGGAAATAACGTTAAAACAAACATAATTTTGGCATGCTTTATTTTTATAATTAAATCTTGTTCCAAGGTAAACAAATAATTGTTATTATCCATAATTAGTGATACTCAAAATGGGTGGGTAAGGTCCAAAACATGGACGCTAGTTTTGGTTATTGCTAAATCATAACAAACCTTGATAAATGATCTAACCAATGAAATTTGATTTTTTAGGCTTATGAATTGAGAGCAAACAGTAGTAATTAATAGTAGTGTTGGAAAAAGGGCTGGGTTTCGTATGGTCAATCTTAGGGTTTAGTCGACTAAACACAAACAAAGCAAAGGTTGTTTGACCATTTTTCTTTACTATTTATGCGACTAAGAATAACGGACCAAAAAGCCTTCGGTCTGTTATGTTTAAGCGACCAAACAAAACCCAGCCGTTTTTCCAACACTAATTAGTACTTTGAATAGGGAATTCGTCGGGGTAAAAGAAGAAGAGGAGTCCACATAACGCAGTGCCATCCCTCAGGTCTGCCATTATATCGGAGGCTTCTTTGAACAGCGGTATATTGGTATCGGCCACGAAGTTGGACGAGTCAAAGGATGTTCCTTTGGAATTTTTGACAAACTCTTCCACCTGGGGCATGCGATTAAATTCATTAAATGTCGCACATATTATGGATTAAACGTACGATTGATAAATATTTATTGATATTTACTCGGGAACAGATCTGATTTATGACGTAGGTTAGTTGGCCTTCGATGTTGTTTGGGGTGAGAGTATGGTCGAGATTTTCATTTTCGCAATCGAGAATAGACCTTCATTTAAAAGATAAGTTTAGTTTTTTTAATATGAAATTGCAATGGTGCATCCATTAGCAATTTCCCAATATAAAGAATTTTTAATTATAAAATAATTATTTAATGTTGGATTTGATTTAAAAAGCAAAAAATTATAGCAACTAAAACATTTGCAAGTGTAATTTATGGAAAGCTTGAAGATAATCATATATAGTTCAATAAACTGCATTTACTCATTAGAATAAAAAGGTATAATTAGTACTAATGTTATATTTCTTGTTATAAAATTTGGTTAGATCTGGAAGCGGGCAAGGTTGAAGTTAATTAAAAAAATACAACTTTGCAAGGTAAATAATATTGACCTCAAGGTTGATAAGAGATCCATATCGCGTTCTATAATGTCGGGGCCGAATCTCAGTTCGGGATGACCCTGTATCAGTGATTTTACCCGAATCTGTATCATTCCATCGATCAATTGCATATGGTTATGCTAAACAATAAGCATAAAACTGATGAAAATTCATGTCTAATGATCTCCTTAAAATTAGGCCTGCTTGAACAAGATAAGAATTTGTTGAAACGAAATGTGTACATTGGAGGTCAAACGTAAGCTAAAAATCACGGCATTTCATTAGAATTTACTGAACAAATATCAAGTTTTTAATCAGTCACTTTAAATAAATCCATAAAAGTTAGCCTTTAGTTAAAATTTAAATCGAAATTTTAGATACAATTGTAATACAGAAAATATAATTAAAATGGTTAAAAAATTTGCATTTGTCCAATCTCAAAAGTAACAAATATATATTGTGTGTGTATTATAACTAATTACGATACCATATTAAATGGGTTATCCACGGCAAGTGTGCCGGATGAAAGGCCATATTCTCGCCCAATTTCCACAAATTCTGGGCCCAGGGTGTGGGCCATGGTCTTGAGCAAAAAGTTGAAATTGAAGGAAGAATGGGGGGCGTTGGGTGCTTGGGACGGGCTCAAAAAATTGATGTTCAAAAATATTTCGCAACACGCATATTTGTACACTACTCCCGAGGCTAGGGCTTTGGTGAGCGAAGCTTTAAGGTTATGCGTCGGTTTGCCCTTTGAATTTATATGGAAAGTAAAATATAAATTTATAGCCTTTTTAACTTAGAAAACGAGGTGATTTTTATCTTTTAATTTTTTTTATCCTACCTAGCCATTTGAAAAATCTCGAAAAATAAATATTTATATATAACAAACATACAAAATTATCCGTGGCAAAAAAGTTAAGTCGGCGAGGGTGTGTAGAGTTATGGCGTCCAAAAGGATTGCCGTGAGTATAATCGGGTAATAACAGTTGATTTAACAAGGGGCCCAGATTATCGCCGGCTCCTCCATGGTTCCCCATCACGCAATCTACACGCAATTTCCCGTCCAGAGCCTTACCCAACAACCATTTGATGGAAGATTCGATTTGAGCCTGTAGGAATGGTTAAACACGTTTATTAGAGTATAAATCGGAATTACACGGAGATAATAAACGATTTTGTCAAAATAGTATAGAGCCATGGGTGTAGCCAAAGGGGGGGGGGGGCAGGGAGGGGCGGCCCCCTTTAAATCCAAAAATTTGTAAAACTTATTAAAATTATAGTTAAAATTTAATAAAATGATCATTTAGCCCCTCCCTAAATCATTATTGCCCCCTTTAATTCCATTGCGGGCTACGCCCATTTGTTTAGCCCAAAAATATTTGTCATACGCACGGTAAATATCTTTTCATCTGACTGCCGGAAATTTTTAAATGAGAAATCTCAAAATATATAACACGAAAGCAAATTTTAATGAATAATGCAGTTTATAACCAATATAAGGATTTGAATGGGGAAATGCAATTTTACTTTTAGAGTTTTGGCAGTAAACGGAAAACGAAAGTAAAGCTAATGAGCGCATTTCAATTTTCTTAATTTTGTAACATTATTAATCAGTACACGTTAAATAAAACCTACTTTCAACAAAAATAAAATTAAAACGTGTGTGTGCAAGAACAATTTAGTATAAATTATTGATTATCAAAAGCGTGAACTCCTTAGGGGTTATGGATCGCATCGCGAGTTGTAGGTTAATAGTTTTCTTGTGGCACGTTATTAGTTATAATGGAACGGTTATGAGTTGATTAATTAATAAATCAAGCAAAGGTTAATATACACCCAGACGCCGATCATGCGTTTCATATTCAACCAGCTTGGTAAACATATATGTTATATGATGAATAAGATTAAATTTCTCATAGATGATTAAGCACAAGCACCATGTTCGATCTACACGGTAAAATAATTTAAAAATTAATTGCTTCAAGCCAGGGGGTAGAGAGGGGCGGCTGCCCCTCTCTAAATCCAATGATTCTTTAATTAAGGCTTTTAAACATATAATCAATGTCCCCCTCTAATTTCAATGCTGGATAAGCCCCTATGTAAAAATGTGTCTGGTTATTAATTTTGGCTAATAATAACCCAAAGTTAATTTTCCTTTATAAAGTGTAAAGTTATGGGTAAAAAATAGTTTATTTTACAACCATTATATTCTCGTTACTATGAAAAGATTACCGATGTGCGAAGAGGAGACTCGTGGGCCTGAATATTAATTAGCGCGACGTGCTTTAATGAAGCAAAATTTGGTGAACAGGTAAATACTTCCCTAGTCCTCAACGCAGACATAAAAAAGATGTGTACATAAAAGACAAACTTTGGACATAGTCACAACGTGGTAGTAAAATCTCCCAATTACGCGCTAATTTACGATATTGCCTTCTTGCCTAAGCTTTTCATAAAATGGGACTAGGAAAATCAATCGATGTTGTTAATTGCAGTTTATTGATAGGAAATTAGCCAGAAAATGTGATGTAAAAAGGGCAAAGAAGTGTTGTACAAACGGCTGAGTTTTTCTTGGTCGACCTTTGTGTTAAGTCGACTATGCCACTAGCAAAAATAGACAAGAAAATGTTAAGTCGACCAAACAAAGCCCAGCCGTTTTTACAACACTAGGGCAAAGCAGAAGCGGAGGAGGGGGGGGGGCTATATTTAATTGATACAAGAAAGGGCGGGAAGTCAGGGTCAGCAGCCTAGCATTCGGACATGGAAAATGTTTGGATAGTGATAAATTTTGTCTTTGGTAATGCCCCAACACAGATGGTCCCGCGAAGTTTTCGGCGAACGGAGAGTGGAGTTAAGTCAAGACGAAGGAATCTAAAAACTTAAGCATCTAACTTTCCCACGGCCCCATACCGTTTAAATGTTTAGAAGTCTCATACTTAACAACAACAAAAAACAATGGCTATCGATAGCAATTAAAAGATTATAAGGCCATAGATGAAAGAATTAAAACTTTTATATCTTAAACTTGGCATAATCGTTTAAATTTTTGATAATTCGAATAATAAAGTGTCTAAACTTTATTCCCAAGCGGTTTAAAAAATAAAATTTCTTGAACTGCAAAAAATGGCGGAGGCTTACAATTAAGCCTAAATTATTTGACAAGTAAATGTTTTTCGAGTCACAATTCAATGATATTCAGTTAGGATTTTTAAAATCTCTTAACCTCTTGCCTCAAATGTGAATTGCCTATATTTAAATTGAGCCAACAAAAATTCGGAGATTTTGCAAGATTTATCATTTTTTAAGCCTGGTATCGCAAATGACTCATAACATATTTAAAATGAATTTCCGATCGTAATGGTCACTCAAGCCATTTCATAAGGCATGCAAAATTGCTAAGGATTTGTTTTTTGGCCTGAATCAGGGCCCTTGCCTTGCACAAAGTTTAAACTAGGGTGGAGATAGCTTTAATTTCTAGCAATATAATTGAAAAAGTGTCTACACAAATAAAAGTATTAAAAAAACGATTCGAATTTTTTGAAAATACTTGAGAGCTTAATCAACAATGGACATTCGACAAAATAAAAAAATCAAAAAATGATTGGAAGCACAAATTAATACGTAAGATGACAGTACGCGGATAGTATTAAAGTAATTCAATATTTGTATATAAATAAAAAAATTTACAATGCTAAAACGTTAAACTAAGAAATATAGAATAGAAATAACGAAAGCAAGTATAAAAATTAACAATCAGTTTATAAATAATATATGAATAAGTTTAAATGATTAGCATAATATGTAAATAATGGACATGATTTTTGAATGGAGACCTTGAGCAAAGGCGGCAACCCGAGTTAAAAAAGACACTCTATGTTATAGGACATTAAAAAATAAATCAAAAAGAAGCAATCTAATCGGTACAATCAATACAAGCTACTCAACAATTAGTATTATGCTGGTAGCTAGTTTAGTTCTTTAATTTTCGGAGAGGAAATATATCAATTTTTTGATATTAAATAAATTAGTACATGGAAATAAGTTACTAGCAAAATATCTGTTATTAGGTAAGGATTGGGCATTAAATTAATATTTACACCTGAAAACTTTAAGAGAACTTTGCAATGACAATGATACGGGAAAATAGGCGCAGCCAGAGGGTGGCAGGGAGGGGCGGCTGCCCCCTCTAAATCTATAAATTCTTAAAAATTTTGTATAATTATAGCTAAAATTTCTAAAAATTATCATTATTTCTTTCCTTAAATAATTATTGTCCCCTTCTGAATCAAGCCCTGGCTAAGCCGATGTAGGAAGCAATGAGCAATAAATTTTGCAGCAAATTAGAAAAAGGGCAAACTTATGCATTCCTGGAATTGAATTCGAATAAATCTATAATTAATAATTGACGAATCTTGCCTATAATTTTTAGCGGAATCAATAAAATGTCTAAGATTCCATTGCAGTAGCCGCCGCACGAATAAACAAATTTCAAGGTAAACCGAGTAAGGTGATCGAAGGTTTTCAAAATAAGTTGCCGGAATATAATAAACCAAAGGAATCACACAATTAAGCCACTCTGTCTTGTTCCCATCCCTATTTCAACTCTACTAAGCTATCACAATTATTGATATATGGACCGACGCGACGCGACGACAAACAACAATTGAAAATTAACCTGTCGGAGTGCTCATTAGTGTCTGAAGTAAGGCAATCAAAAGTTATCATAAAAAGAGCCTAAGGGTGGACCTCAAAAACGTAGGAAAGGTCGTGTGATGGCGCTAACAATAGAGATTGAAGCGGAAACACAATACTCCACTTAAGATGTCGTTTGTTGCCTGAGCACGGGGGCAGCATATGTTTGAGGGGGTTATGTGTGATTTAATGATAAAAGTGCAGTTTAGCTTGCACAAGTTGCACGTCATGGCGCTAACTGCTAGCTAAGAATTAACTATAGAGTGGGGGTGTTAATGTTGATAAGAAGGACAAATGCGTCTAACCACATCCTCCCCCTTCCTTTTAATCGCTTTGTGGTGGTCGCTTATGTAATGGTTGGTTGTTGGAGCAAAATGCAACAAAGGTTAGCAGGTCAAGTGGGCATGAGGCGCGAGGAAACTCTCAGCTTTCGATAAAAGAGATTTTCGCCAAGGTATTAAGCCCAGATCAAAGAATAGGTGATAATGCGTCCTAATCGGGTATTTTATACAAAAAATTAATCACATGGGTATATAATATCAGGCTGCCTTCAATCCCGAGCAACACTTTTTATCCCGTATTTTGATTTCCCTGGCAACCCCATAGACTTACAGCATTAACAACTCTGGTGACCATTTAAATAGTGACTTCTAATATAGCGAAATTCTTTTATAACCATTGTGAATAATACGACCAGAAATCATAATTCTGCAAATACGATTTTTCCACCCTGAACCTGACCTAAGAAATATTACCCCAAACTCCCACCCCTTCCAGAAAAAATTAAGTATTAAATTTAGAACGATATGTTAAGGATGGAATTTTCTAAATTTTCAACCTAATCGCGTCATATTTTTTCAAATTTATAACACGAACTTGATTTTGGGTGACGCGTGCAAGTCTCTGATAGATAATATTTTTTTATCTAAAGGGATTGACTTAACTACTAGTGAAAGCAAGGGGGGGGGTTGAAGTCAATTACGACATCTTTCGCATATTATGTAGGGTAGTGGGAGAATAATGGGCTTAGTGCAATGTGCTTTCTAAAAGAAAGATGTCGTTCCCTTTCTATACCCATATGCCAAAATGGGTGGGGAGGGAGGAAGTGAAGAATGAATTACACAAGTTAGCTGAGCGAGATTAATGTAATTGCGAAGACAAAGAGACCATGATTAATAATGTTTAGGAGGAGGGGAATGCGAAAGAAACCTTTATCTAACATACCTCCTACCTAGTGTTGCAAAAACGGCTGGGTTTTGTTTGGTCGGCCTTTGGTTTTGGTCGACCTGACATCAACAAAAATTTTTGGTCACTTTTACTTAGTCGCATAAATAGGCCAAAAAATCTTTGGCCTATACTAAAACCAAAGGTCGACCAAACAAAACTCAGGAAATTTGTGTGGTGATCTATTAATAGAATAATATGATTAACCTTTGAATCATGAAAAGTATTCATCTTATACAAAGGGGTCAGCTGTTGCAATGGACCAATTAATTGACAAGGCGAAAGAAGAGCCTTGAAGAAGATAGAACATTATGATGGTGGATAGGAACAAAGAGAAATGTGCTTAGGAGCTGGAATGTTTGGTATTTTGGCAAAATGCAAAAGTCATTAAAAACGACTTAAACTTATATTAAATTTGTTTTATTTAATGAGATGAAATTCCCAAGGCTATGCAATATCATCTAAAAATATTTGTTGCAATTGATAGGGTAAGAAAGTGAGTTTAATTAAAAAGGGTCCATCATCAAGGCAAAATAAATTGAGGACGAAAAAATAAAAAATTTCTTTTTACTTAATTTGTAATATTAGTCACTTGTGATTCAAATAATTAAAAACTTGGGCGTAGTGAGGGGGGGGCAGGGAGAGGCGGCTGCCCCCCTCCAAATCCAAAATTCTGATGAAAATTATTAAAATTATGGCTAAAATTTTACAAAATGATTATTTTGCCTCTTCCTAATTCATTATTGCCCCCCCCCTCTAATCCCAATGATGCCTATGCCCATGATTTAAAACCTTTCCTCCCCTTCAATTCAAGAATTTCAATAAACCATAAAAATATTAACTTTATTTTGAGATACTGCAAATGACCTATTATTTACAATCAAAAAAATATGCTATTAAAATCATATTCTATCATTTCATAATGGTCTAATGAAATTGAATCATATAAAAATGTGTAACATAAGGGTAACAAATTTATAATTAAACTATATGCAAACAACAAACACTTATTCTTGCATACATTTTGTATTCATATGATTGGTCATATTTATAATATATTTACCACATCTAAATATTAATTTTTCACATGTAACTTGCATATTATAAATATAAAAAATTTCAATAAAATACAAGTTTTTTTTCTAAAAAGGTAATTATGAACTTATATATCAAAAGTTTATAAGCAAAATACAAATATTAAATGTAAGCAACACGATTCATTTATCATCTTTAACTAGTACTTAACAAAGCAATTTGTTTTATATATTTTCAAGTCTCAATGACTATAAGAACAATGATTTAAAATGTTACCATGTTAGTGTTATATAATAAACAAACATGATGTATCATAAAAATGTATAAAAATTAAGTTAAATAAAAATCTAGATTGTTTACTATTTCAACAGAATAATGTGGATCCATGGCGTGCAATGAATCCATTTTCACACTTTCATATATAACCAAACGATTTTTTAATAAAAATTTGCATACAGCCTAACCTAAAAATGTTAAATTTATCATAAATTAGATAACAATTTTTTAAATGTGAATTATATGACGTTTAAATCAAAGTAATTTAAGCCTAGATGATAGTATCTTGCTTGCCTTTAATTTACAAGCAACATGATCAAAATAATTGCAGATTATTCGCTATATTTTAATATTTATTGATAAAATTTGTGGATATAATTCAAAAATATGTTAAGAATTATAATATTTGTTATTAACAAAGCTAAAAGTGTCAATTATAAACACTGCAATATATAATATATTACAAAAAAAGCTGTTATAGTTCTCAGAATCTATATAGGTTCAAACAATGTTTTAAACCCTTGTTGCCGCGGTTTTAAATAGCTTCATTAGTTACATCATTTAAGTATTGTTATTTAATAAATCTAAATTTACCAGTTACCGATTAATTGATATAAATCAAAATTGAGATTAATCAGTTTAATTTTAAATGAAGTTATAAACACTATAAATATAAAATATATAAAAGCGAATAAATATCAGATACAAAAATTTATAGCTGGTTAGCAAACAAGTATCATTCGCGAGAAGAGGCCAACTAGTATTGAATTGTAGCAACCGACTGACATTTTAAGGATTAGGAAAGCAGTTAAAAAATTTACTTCAAAATTTCAAGTCTAAATACTTAATTTGATTGTTTTATGTATATTTAATATTAAATAAAACCCGATAGGCCTTATACATCTAACATATAAAATTCTCGTGTCACGGTGTTTCTAGTTCAACTCTTCCAAAACGGCTTGACCAATTCTTATGAGAGTTCTGGGCATATTTGGTAGGTGTGAGAATAGGTTTTAAACTATTTTTTAAACCCCTAAGTGATTAGACGGTCCAGTTTTTTTGTTTTGTACATTTTGACACTTAATAAAATGTCAATCATACGCAATTTCATGACGTCATACAGGGATACTGTAAGATGCAACAATGTTAATGATCTTTCATAAATAAAAAGGCTGGTTCTACTTATAAAAATACCACATAGCATTGTCGTAGCCAGCATTGGAATTTAAGGGGGGGGGGGCAAAAATGATTTAGGGAGGGGTAAAATAATATATTTTGATAATGATTTCGCCAGTATTTTAATGAGCTTCAAAAAGTTTTTGGAATTATAGGGGGCAGCCGCCCCTCCTTGCCCCCCCCCACCCCTACTTAATAAAATATCAAGCCTATCCAACTTCATGACGTTATACATGCAAATACCTCAATGCAAATAATCTTTCATATATAAAACGACTGAAGTATTCTATTTATAAAAATTATTCTATTAATTTATTAACATATGAGCAATATGTCTATTTGTGACTAAGATTTGGGCACATTAGGCTTTTCCCATGGACAGCTATACGTGGCAGTGGGAATTGACTTCAGGAACAGACTAGAATCAGGATTTATTGGCGGTGAATTTAGAATTTTAAATGCCGTGCTCTTGAGATAATGCAAACCCATCCAAATGGCAAAAACCTTAAGGCGCGGGCAATAGATTATTAATTGCTATGCAATTTATGGGCTCGTTTTTTGTTGTCCGTCCATCCGTCCGTTGTCTGTCCGTCCGTTACCCTCCCTATCTATTTGCATTGGGTATATTAGGTTATCGCTTTTTTAAATTAATGCATGAGAAAGAGGTGCCCCACCCCTCATCTCTATCTCCCTCGCTGTGTTATTTTTAATTGCTATGCATAAGAGGTGCCCCACCCCTCATCTCTATCTCCCTCGGTGTGTTATATATAATATTTGTTAAATTATCTATTATATAAACACAAATAAAAGTTGGTTACTTTTAATTGCTATGCAGTTTAACTAGTTATATAATAAACATAAATAAAAGTTGTTTACTTTTATTTGCTATGCAATTTAACTAGTTTTTGTTATATAATAAACATAGATAAAAGTTGTTTACTTTTAATGCTATGCAATTTAACTAGTTATATAATAAACATAAATAAAAGTTGTTTACTTTTAATTGCTATGCAATTTAACTAGTTTTGGGGGTTAGAATCCCGGAGTTTTTTTGACTCTTATGATTGTTCTTGTTACTATCATTGATAATAAGAATTTTTGGCCGTCCGCTGGCTGCTGACCAATGAAAAAAATGACCATTGGCCAAAATGTGAATCGAAATTATTTTTTTCGTTTTTTTTTGACTATTATGATTGTTCCTGTTTCTACCATTGCTATTATGACTTTTTGGCCGTCCGCTGGCTGCTGACCAATGTTATATAATAAACATAAATAAAAGTTGTTTACTTCTAATTGCTATGCAATTTAACTAGTTTTTGGGTTAGAATCCCGGAGTTTTTTTGACTCTTATGATTGTTCTTGTTACTATCATTGATAATAAGACTTTTTGGCCGTCCGTTGGCTGCTGACCAATGAAAAAAATGACCATTGGCCAAAATGTGAATCCGAGTTTATTTTTTCGTTTTTTTTTTGACTATTATGATTGTTCCTGTTACTACCATTGCTATTATGACTTTTTGGCCGTCCGCTGGCTCCTGACCGATGGAAAAAATGACCATTGGCCAAAATGTGAATCGAAATTATTTTTTTCGTTTTTTTTGACTATTATGATTGTTCCTGTTCCTACCATTGCTATTATGACTTTTTGGCCGTCCGCTGGCTGCTGACCAATGGAATAAAATGACCATTGGCCAAAATGTGATTCGAAAACTTTTTTTTCGTTTTTTTTTGACTATTATGAATTTATATCCGCTTTTACCGTGTCCTGGCTGCTGACCAATGGAAAAAAATGACCATTGGCCAAAATGTGATTAGAAAATTTTTTTTTCGTTTTTTTTACTCTTATGAATGTATATCCACTTTTACCGTGTGCTGGCTGCTGACCAATGGAAAAAAATGACCATTGGCCAAAGTGAGCATCAAAATTTTTTTTTCCGTTTTTTTTGGCTATCATTGACTTATAGAGTATCTGTTGGTACTGACCAATAGAGAAAAAGTGACCATTGGCCAAATTTTTGATTTATTTAATTAAAAATTGTTCAAATTTAACAAAAAATTTCTCCCAACAATTCTGCAAATTCTTAACATTGTGTTGTTTTATAATATAATGTTTGTTAGACCCATAATCACTAAAGGCCATAAAAACTAATGTAATACGCAACTAGATGCAAACACTAAATCTAACCCTAACCCTTGCCTTACATTTTGCCTATAATGGAAAATTTGTGTAAATAATTAATTAATCATTAGGCATTTAATACCCCCCTGTAGGCATTCTCGCCCCTTCCCACCTTTCTCGCCCATAAATTGCATAGCGAATATGATACATTTATACGAAGTACAGATGAGTCGTCCCCCCTTCCCTTCCCCTCTTCCCTTCCCTTCTCCCCCTTCCCACGAGGGCCGAAGGCCCGAGTTTTTGTATATACTCGATCTTGCCCCCTAAAACCCCTAAAAAATTCTTTAAAATTATGGCTAAATTATTATCAACAAAACACCCCACAACCAATAAAAACCCAGCAGAGGTGATGCTAAAAAGGCGTATGCGAACCGAATGGGAGGTATTGAGGGAAACCGTACCACAACAATGGGTAGAGACCGGGAACCCGCGGATGTTCAACGTAGGAGACTTGGTTTGGGTACGTATGTTTTTAGGACCAAGCAAATGGGTAGAAGGCACGATAAAAGCCAAGCACGGTAGTCGGTCCTACGATGTATGGGCACAGGGAAGAAAACACCATCGACACGTGGATCAAGTAAGGAAACGGAAAATCTTGGATTGGACCACACTGGGACAAGAGAACGGGTGGCCGCAAAGGATATCATCAGAAAGGGAAGCGGGAACAAGTGCTATAAGGGAACAAATGTAAAACCAGTCAGGAACGCCCAGAGAAGAACCTAGAAGGGAACAAATTCAAAAACAGTCAGGAACGCCTAGAGAAGAACCTAGATACCCGCAGCGTAGTCGGAAACCGCCAGCATTCCTTAAGGATTTTGTCTGTGAAAAGGGGGGAACTGTAGAGAGGTAATTGGAGTGCGAAGTGCCTCAGGGGATATGTTATTTACAGATGTGTTGTCAATCAAATTATCGTTAATTGGTTATATGCGGAATGTATTATATACGTTGGATAAACACGTTTTTACTCACTTTTCTATTATGGTATCGCTTCGAAACCTGTCTGTAGTAAATAAAGATCCCCAACTCTAATACATAGTGTTTATCAAAGGGAAAAAAAATTATAGCAACAGAGTTGATAGATTTTTCGTAATAAGGGTTCAAAAAAAAACAACTCGTATAAATTCTAAAAATGACCGGGGTTAAGGCGTCCTTCAAAAGGGGCTATCGCGTCCTCTCTTATATTAAGTCCTAAAACTATAAAATATTTATTTGCATGTGCTTAAATTGCCAAAATATTAAATGTATATAGTCTTTTGCAACTTATAAAATTTAATATTATTATCTAAATGTGTTTAATCTATGATTTATATGTTTAAATTATGATATAGACTAGGTGCATGACATAAATTGCAAAAACCTAAGTTTATACAGGCTTTGTAAAGTTTCACATGATAATTTTATTATTGGATATCTGTGTTTTTTATGTTAAGATTAATGACTTAAGTGAATTTGCTTAAATTGTAAAGATACTAAAAAGTTTATAACCTATTAATTTAAAGCTTTATAAAATTTAAAAAAAGTGCCTTTCCTAAGATTTTTGTTTTAGAATCAATGATTAAATGCTTTATTGATACCAAAATGTCATATAAAGTTGATAATTATCAATGGAATTAAGATATACAATTATTGCATACAAAGAAAATATCATGATTGCAACATGAGCCATGAATTTTCTAGTATTCTTTTCTTGGCATTTGGCCACCTTTTCTTTGCCATTTTTTAATTGGCTATTATGTGAGTATTGTTGATATTTGCTGTCTAATGGAAGTCTTTCTAGCCAAAAGAGGATGGGATAAAGTTATTCTCTTGATTATTGGAAGTTTGATATACATTGAGATTAAATGATTCACTTGCATTGGAGGAATATAGGGTTTACACTTTCTTCATTATAAATTTGTAGGTTAAATAGCCAAATACCACATGATGTTAATCTTTTAAAGATAAACATATTAACTAGTGGTAGTTACCTGTTTCATCCATGTTATATATATCACAGGGTAAGTATTTATTGGTGGTTAATAGAGCTGAATAATTCTTAAAAAAGGCATCAACACTTAACTTATTGAAGCTTGTGGCCCTTGAAATGCTAGGTTTGTTTTTCGGTGGTAATTACGCACCATAATCAATAATGAATGAGTGAAAGGGGCCGCGATAGCCCCAGCATGATCATTGCATTTTAAGTTGTTTTTATAGATGATTACTCATCAAATTTATAAATTTACACATAAATATAGTAGAAGAGTCAATACTTATTACTTTAGTATATGTTTAAAGTTGGCGGAACAATTAATTTTTGTATAATTGACAAAATTCAAAAATTTAAAAAAGGACGTTTTAGCCCCGAAAAATATTATTTTCTGCATAATTTTTTTGTAACAAAAGTTAACCCAAATATTTTTTGTGCCCAATATGTGCCTTAATAGAGTGCATTTAAGATTTAAATTTGAGGTCAAAATAAGCATAAATGACAAAATTAATTGAGAGGACGTGTATAGCCCCGGTAAAGGAATAGCCCCGGTCTCCCCTATAGTTTTTTTTTTTTTAACTATTTGTATTATTTTTTAAAATGTCAACGATTTCTTGTCAATATCCCCGTTCCACTTTGAGCCTTTACAATTCATCTATACAAAAACTTATTATACCATGTGAAATTTTTAATATTGTTTCAACTACATTACTTTGTTAATAAATTTTATTTATTTTATGCCCTATAAACATGAGGGACTGAGACATACCAGTGTGATGTTATTAGAAAAAATACACAAAGTAGTAGCGGAATTTTAAGTTTGTCCAACGTTTATGAGGGAAAAAATTTTCAATTGTATTTGACCCATGGTCGTATCCAGGTTTTGGATTAGGGGGGGGGGCAAAACATAATTTTTTTAATTTTTAAAGGTTTTAGTAGTTAATTTTTTTGTCCCCCCTCCATGGCTTGACCAGCTCAGCCCCCCAAAGCAAAAAGGCTAGCTACGCCACTGTATATGGATGACATATATAAAATATGCTAAACTTTCTTATAATTATTAACTATATATTGTTTGTTGACAAAAAAAATAGTAATGAATTTACTTGAGTTACAGAACTGTGTGTGTACATCTATGAGGATAATATTGATACAACGTAAATACAAAATCATTTGCATAAAATTCCTATCAAAGAAACAATATATAATAAACACAAACTAAACATACGTGTTGTTTATATTTGAAATAAATTAATAAATTGCGGTTATGTTAATATTTTTAAGAAGATATTAATAACCTTTTTTCGGAGTGCCGCAATTAAATTAAAAGTACACTCTAGTTAGCGCCATCTATCGGCAATTTAAAGACTAATTTGACCATATATTTGCCTATCTTTTTTAGCATCTGATTCTAAAATGATAACAGACATTTAACGTTTTCGCTCTTAATAGAGCTCGTGGGAACGTTGACGGAGAAGAGAATCGAAGTCGCACAAATGCTAAGAATAAAGGTACACATTGCCTGCCTACAAGAGACGAGATGGAAAGGAATTAAAGCTCGGCACTTAGGAGAAGGCTACAAACTATTCTAAAGTGGGTCATCAAATTGTAGAAATGGGGTCGGTATCGTTCTAAGAGATTCGTTCAAGGACAAGGTGGTGGAAGTCAGGCGTTGTTCCGACAGGCTAATGTGGGTGAAGATTGCAGATCAAGGGGGCCTCCAAATCGTTATGTGGGCGTATGCTCCCCAAATTGGGTGTATAGAATCAGAGATGACATATTCTTCGATTAATTCGAAAAGGAAATACAAGGAATCGGACTGGAAGAAAGGCCAATTATTGGGACGGATTTTAACCCCACGTAGGGAAAGATCGACTCGGGTATGAACGCAATCATGGAGGCTATAGGCATAGAACAAAGAAAGGAAAAAACTTCTCCAAGTATCCCAAGCATATGACATGGAGATAGTTAACACTTATTTTCAAAAACGCGAAGATTATATTGTAGCGTATAAATGTGGGAAGCATTTTAGTCAAATTGACTATTTGCTTAAACGGCGAAAGGCTTATGGAGTATTAAGGATTGCAAAGTAATACTGGAAGAAGAAATCGCCAGGCAACATTGTCCCCATGATATAGATCTTGACAGAAGTGTATTTCCCGAAAGAAGAAAGGTCTATGAACCTCGAATTCGATAAAGGATACGCCGACAAACGAAAAATAAAATCAAAAAGTCTCCTCACTCTTAGGTGCAAGGAAGTTGCAAAGGGACGTAGACGACGATTGGAAGACGCTATCTAAGGGCATAAAGGAAACAGCGATTCGTGTTCTAGGACAGACCAAAGGAGGAAAAAAATCTATGAATAGAAAACTATGGTGGTGGGATCAATCGGTTAAGGATATCATCGAAATAAAGAAAAACGTATATAGACAGTAGCATAAACCAAGTGGGTGGATTAACAAAAGTATAGGGACGCAAAGAGGGCCGCAAAAAAACCGTTGCAATGGCGAAGAATGCCGCGTACACCGAGATGGCAAACAAACTGGATCATAAAGGGGGCGATAGGCTTATTTATAAATTGGCCAAGATAAGGGAGAAGAAAAGTCGCGATGTCGGAGTTCTTTAAATAGTCAAAAACGAGGAGAGTCAAACCTTATTCAAGCCGAAGGAAGTGATGGAAAGGTGGAAAGGCTATTTTAAAACCTTTTGAATATTGCAAATGAAAAAGATTCTCTTCTCAAATTTGAGCCAAATATAAGTATGGTCGAACTCTTTCAAGAGAATGAAGTTAGGACACAATTGTACAAGATCCAAAAAGGAAAAGCAAATGGCCCAGTTAAAATACCTATGGAAGCATTGCTCGGATGTCGTTATGACGGAGTCACCAGCATGACGAACCTTCTAAACAAGATATTAGTAGAAGAGCGAAATCCTAATCAATGGAGAGCAAGCACCATTATACCCTTATTTAAATGCAAAGTAGACCCTCAAGACTGTCGTAATTACCGAGGCATCAAGCTAACTTGCCACTCCTTGAAGCGTATGGAAAGGATTTAAGTAACAAGACTGAAAAGCGAGGTGGAAATATCGGCTAACAAATTCAGCTTTGTGGCAGGCAAATCCACAATCGATCCAATTTTTGCACGAAAATGATGGATAAGTATGGTGAAAAGAGGAAAGACCTACATATGGACTTTATCAGAGAAAGCTTATGAAACGGTCCCTCGCGATTTGATAAGATGGGGCTCGAGAAAACAAAATATTTCTAGAGCATATAAAGGGCTTATGAAAAATGTATACGAAGCCTCAAATTCGTGCGTTAGAGCGACAGTTAGAGACTCTATAGCCTTCGGGTTAAAATTGGATTACATCAAGGATCTGCTTTAAGTCCCTTTTTATTTAATATAATTATAGACACGATAACAAGGAACATTTAAAAGCCATCGCCATGGTGCATGCTATATGCCGATGATATAATGCTATGCGAAGAGACAAAGGAGAATGTATTAGAAGAGTCGAAAAGTGGCAAAGCGTTTAGCTATGGTTTAAAGGTCAATGATTGAAAAACGTTATACATAAAGATGAATGTTGGCACCCCATCGCTAGATGACCATCTAAAGTATTCAAGAGTAGACAGGTTTACATACCTCGGCTCGACGCTAGATCAAAAGGAAGATTGAGAAAAATTCTGAAAATTTTTGATTGGTTTTTGCATTGACGTATTGACCCTTTGAATAGAAGCGTAATATTGTTTTAAAACTAATGAATATATTTATATATACCTACTATAAAATTATGTGCATTTTGCTTAAAATTCTAATTAAGTTTATTTCATAGACTTATTAAATAACACTATTATCGGTGATTTGGTAAACAACCTATTTCATTTAAAAACAAATTATAAACAACATATCTATATTTATTTAATAACTTTACTTAATAGAATATATGCAAATAAAACCTCTTAGTACGGTCCCAAGTTTGTGTGCAAAGAAAATGGTTGCCGTCATGTCAAAAACCGGCTGTAAAACTATCCAAAATAAAATTTTACAGCAGAAAGCTAGCGTGTCTTCCACAAACGAATCGCAATGCATATCCCGCCCTTATAATGTGAAAAATACATTAACCGGCTGAAATTAAGTTGTGGCTAGAATGCGAATACCATGCTGGAATGTGGGCACGTTGACTGGAAGTAGCAATGAGGTCGCGCAAATGCTAAAGATAGGTACCATCGTCTGCCTTCATCAGACCTTGCGAAACTGAACCAAAGCTAGAGATATAGGAGAGGTAAGTTATTAATTGGTCACCAAATTGTAGAAACAACTTAAGTATTGTTCTATATTCGTTCAAGAATAAGGTCGTTAAAGTTAGGCGTTGTTCAGACATATTAATGTGGGTGAAGATTGCAGATCAAGGGAGCCTTCTAACATTTATGCACCTTCAGCAAAGGAGATATTCTTTGATTCATTGGAAAGGGAAATAAGCAATGGACAGAAAAAAGGCTAATAATAAGGGCGGACTTAAAAGACCACTATGGAAGATAACCTCGGATTGAAAAATGTCTTGGAAACTATGGGCATGTCTGAAGAATAAAGAGGGATAAAAATTCTACAAGTATCTCAAGCATACGACATGGCGATCGTTAATACCTATTTTAAATGCGCGAGATAATATTGTGACTTATAGAAGTGAGAAGCATTTAAGTCAAATTGACTATTTGCTCATAGGCAAAAGGATTTATGGAGGCTTGAAGATTGTAAAGTAATACCAAGAGAAAAATCGCCAAGCAACATCCTCTTGTTATGGATCTTGAATCACAAGTATTTACCGGAAGAAGAAAGGTTTATGAACCTCGAATTCGCAAAGGGCTAAAAGATACGTCGACGAACGATACACTATCTCGACCTAAGATGCCATGTAGTTGGAGCTGAACGTAGACGACAATTTGAAGACGCTAACTGCGGACATAAAGGAAACGGCCATTCATGTTCTAATACAGACAACGGAAGTAAGGCTTTGATGAAACTGTGGTGGTCGGATCAATGGGTTAGGGATTTCATCGAAAGAAATAAAATTCTATATATACGGTGGCATAAATTAAAAAAGTCGAGGGATAGAGTATAGGGAGGCAAAGAAAGCATCAAATAAGGCCGTTGCAATAGAGAAGAATGCCGTGTGCACAGAGATGGCAAACAAATTGGACTGTAAAGGGGCAACGGGAAGGGTCAAACCTGCAAGCTGAAGGAAGTCATCGTAAAGTGGAAAGAATATTTCAAGGAATATATGAATATACAAATGACAAAGATTCTCTTCCCGATATTCCGCCAAACATAACTATGGTAAAACTCTTTCAAGAGGGATGAAGTTAAAACACAAATGAACCAGATGTAAAAAGGAAAAGCTAATGGCCCAGATGGAATTCCTATGGAAGCATTGCTCGGATGTCGTGAAGAAGGAGTCACCAGCATGACGAACCTTCTAAACAAGATATTGGTAGAAGAGCGAAATCCTAATCAATGGAGAGCAAGCACGATTATACCCTTATTTACAGCAAAGGAGACCCTCAAGACTGTGGCAATTACCGAGGTATCAAGCTAACTTGCCACTCCTTGAAGCGTATGGAAAGGATCTTAGTAACAAGGCTGAAAAACGAGGTGGAAATATCGGCTAACCAATTTAGCTTAGTGGCCGGCAAATCCCCAATCGACCCAATTTTCGCACGAAGACAAATTATGGATAAGTATGGCGAAAAGAGGAAAGACCTACATATGGTCTTTATCGACTCAGAGAAAGCTTATGAAACGGTCCCTCGCAATTTGATAAGGTGGTGATCGAGAAAAAAATATCCCTGGCGCATATATAGAACTTATGAAAAATGTATATGAAACCTAAAATTCGTGCGTTAGAGCGACAGTTAGAGACTCTATATCTATTCGGGTTAAAATTAATCTATATCAAGGATTTGCTCTAGGTCCCTTTTTATTCACCATAATTATAAACACGATAAAGAGAGACATTCTAAAGCCATCTCATTGATGGCTATATGTCGATGATATAGTGCTATGCGAAGAGACAAGGAGAATGTATTAGGAGAGTCGCTATGGTTGTCAATGATTGAAAAACGGTATACATAAAGACGAATGTTACTTACAGGCACCCCATCGCTAGATGACCAAGTATTCAAGAATAGACAGGTTTACGACCTCGGCTCGACGCTGGATCAAAAGGAAGATTGCGCAAAATAAGTCAATGCACGGATCCAAAAAATATGGCTTAAATGGCGAAGTGTATCCGTTTTAATGTGCGATAAGAAGATGTCAATATGGTTGAAGAGAAATTTCTATAGTAAGACTGGTGTTTATCTAATTGAATGATACGGCGGAGCTTAGGATATACTAAGTTCGATCATATGACAAATGGCAATCATAGCTTAAAAATGGGTATTAAACCTATAGCGGACTTGATTAAGAAAATCGGCTAAGGTGGTATGGTCATAAACTAAGAAGCGAGACGAAAAAGTATAGAATATGAAGGTGAAGGAGAAGAGCGGAAGAGGACAACATCATGTCACATGGAAATGGCAAGTATACAAAGTTATGAAAACTATGAAGATAAATCAGGACATGCCGCTTAACCGATCAAGATGGAAGAAACTCTCAAAACAAACCCCACGACTGTGGGACTTAATACCTAATAATTCATACTTATGTTATTTCAAATTTTCCAGTTGATTCTTTTATCTTAAAATGGACAATTAAGCTAAGCATGGACTTATCTGACTAATACAATATTTTGCTAACACCACCTAAAGGAGGCGCTATGAGAAGGAAAATAGTTTTAGGCCTCTGTTTCATGATAAAACAAAATTTGATGATTTATTATTTTTATAAAAAAAAATTACATATTTTCTGAAGGTAAAATAGTAGAGCTACATTTTGATCTTAGCGATTAAGCCGAGATATAAATATTAAAATTTCCCTGGTGCATCCATGTGTGTATTTAAATTAAACTGGGAGAACGAAATAAACATTTTAGCAGAGTAATATGCATATATCTTAATTTTAATATAAAAAATTTGAGAGTAAAGCAATCGTAACAATAAGGTTGCAATCAAATTCTATAAGAAAAAGCTCCCCTTAGCCCTTTTATTTCATAAGGAACAAATTTTAACAAAAATGATGGAGTCTTGCACCACTAATTTAATAAGCCTATTCTCCTAATGGTAGTTATATACTTATTTTGCTTATAGCATAAACTAAATAATTAACCTTTTGAATCAAACTTATATTGCATATCTGGAAAAATAAAAAAATTTGCTGTTTACTAGCCATGTTTATTAATTAATTGGTCAATTAGCCGAAATTATATAAAATAGGCTTATTGGACGTTAAAGATCCAGTCATCATCGGCTAATTTACTACGTGAATTGATCCAAACAACATCTTAACATGTTTGGGTATGTCCAATTATAAGGAATGATAATGGAGAGAGTAAATATAAATTTATTAAAATTTAAATACAGTAGACACAATTAAATGTATAATATGTGAAAGAGCCATATTGAATAAATTATGTATAAAACTAATATATATTGGATTCAATTTGGTTTGTTTATAGGCAATACTAATAATCGGGATTGTAAAGTTCGTGCCGATCCTGGCTGTTTACACTATGTGCCATATTGGATCTAGCTCGATTGTCAGGCGTCGAATCTCTTCTAAAAGTGTGATTGGCGCTCGCAGTGCAGGAATTAGCATCAAATGGATTGTTTCTACAATGATCACTGACGCTCGAAATAGCCATTTTATCAATTATTTTCTTTGAGCTTTTTCTAAAAAACAAGTAAAAGCAAAGGGCAGTACTTCCCAGTAATCCCGATCCTAAGAAGGATACGAGGGTAGTAAATATGAAAAAAGAGATGCATGGCAAAGGACTTTCAATAATCTCTGTAGAGGGTGCGTTGTCGTGAAGCGGTAATGAATTTGTATGTGCATCATTATATAAATTTTCAGATTCATCTTCGATAGCTACTATTCGATCCATTTGTGAACCTTACAATACATAATTAATCATTTTAAAAATTCACTCCAATTTAATAAGTTATATAAAAAAATTCATCACATAGATTATAACCAAATTACAAAATATATATAGAGTGTGATATGCACATTTAAATTCAATTTTTGCCACATATATGTTATTACTCGTAGGCTTTCCATTCGAATTTTGATTCTGTTCAGGTAAGATGACTTTTACCGATTGAAATAGTGGCGTGGAAAAAGCATCCTTAGATTTGGGTTTTGAAGTAGGTTCACTGGTAGATTTTTTATTCTTTTCTATAGATGAGTTCACTTTTTCTAGTAATGCCGACAAAAATTTATATTCCGGCTGTAGTTTCCACTGGTTAACACTACGCTTGACTCTTGCAGCACCAATAGCTGGGCAATTTAGCTAATAAGTAGCAGGGAGCGCAAATATTATATGTCTTTAAATGGTCATTAATTTGATTTTTGTATAATAAATAAGTAACTTTAAATGCTGCTAAAATTACAAAGATAACCTATCTTCTCTTTGCCATCACAATATACGTTTTACAAAACTAATTCAAGGATTACGTTGCGGTAAAGTGAAAATATATTAGTTATATTATAGTTTTAAAACGATTTTAATACCTCTTGACATTTGTTGAAACAAAGTTGAACTTCACATTTGAAAAAGACATTTTGTTCGTCGGGAAATTTGAAGGTATTAAATGGCAAAATTCCAGCCAATTCTCCAGTTTGTATGAGTGACTTTTTTTGAGGCATTACAAATTTGGTGTGGACGGGACAGCTTATTAAATAAAATGTGGAATTATAAAGCCAATTTCATTAAAATTATTATATATACGTCAAGAAATAACATGTACCCATTAGCATCGAGTAATTCAACCGATTGCATGTTAGTTCCATCATGTGCAACGCATCGATACAGGTTGATATCGTACATTGCTTTAAAAACCAGGGCAGATTAAAGGAAAAAATAATGATAAATATTTTATGGAATTTTAGTTAATTTTGAAAAATTTTAATACCGGTCGGGTCTGTTCTAACAACTACAAGAGAAGCCATCTCTCCTAAAACCAACTGATTTACAGGTTCGGCATTAGGATCCATTCCTCTAATGATTTTCATCCACGTATCAGGCATCTTCACTTCAAATCCGGGGGCGGCCAAGGTTGATATCATCCTATTAAATAATAAGATTTGCAATTTATCGGATTGCCAATATATTATCCTTGCAGCTTTTGCAATATATTCAAAATGTGTTAAACGCGATTCGATATTAAATAAACATCAGACCTATAGTATATTTAAAATATGTTGCCCATAATTTCTTACAAATTTTAAAATTTTTGATATATTTTTTCGCTCATAAAATTACCGTAGCTTATTTGCAGTTAAACATATGCAAGTAATTAAAAACAGCTGCTTGAAATGCCTTTTTAATTTATATATAACATATGGCTGCTCTATGTCCACCTACAAATGTATTTATTTTTATCGATAAAATATGACGAATATGACTTACGGAACAGTGATGCCCAATCTCATTTCGTGATTTCCGAAATCAGATGCTCCGCAACTAACTTTATAGGCTTTGTCCCATGCTTCTAAGATACCGGCCTGTTTGTCATTCATTATGACAACTACATTTTCAAACCAGCGTTGTCTATCGGCCGCTGTCACACCCTTTAAATTTTCAAATTAAGTGGAAATAAATACTGGGCATCATTTTATATAAACGGTGTCTATCTTCAAATGAGATTTTACAGTCAAGCAATGTAATTATTATATTAATAATCTGTCAAACTATTAAAAAGAATAATAATGTCCAATTGTTATAGGAGTTAAAATAATTTCTACTCAACTAAATTATAATATAAGCCTTACAATTTGAAAACTTTTAATTTAAGTGGCAAAATTTTGTATAAAATATTGATTTACGGTGGTTGAAGTTAGCATTCCGCATGTGTCCAAATTAATTCTGAAATTTAATTCAGTTTGACGATCCGCGATTAAGCGGCAAATGTCATTTTTGTAATAGCCTTTAGCATATACCAATCCATCGAATGGGCGATCAAATATAAGAGACACATCCATAGTATGGGCTGACATATCACATGATACAGATATGCCTAAAAGCAAAAATTTTAAGTTGTTGAATCACTATACTTCTTCCAGTAATGTAACATGTAGAAGCAATCGATTTAATAAGAGGCTTATTTATTATTTATAGTAATAAAATATCATAGTCCAATATGAAATCCCAAACTTAGACTCATTCTATTTAATTTTGCTTACTAGACCGTTTTTACTAAAAACATAAATCATAAAAAAATTGTTCATTACTTTGCAAAACAGGAGCATTCATTGGATTTGATAAATCTACAAGGCCATTGTCAGCATCAAATCCGCTGCCAACTCCACCAGGTGAAATACCGGTGGCTTGACTCGGAAATCCAGGACCCGTTCCAATTACACTTCCTGGCGCAACTAACTGTCCAGGCCCTATATTTTAGCAAATAAGATATAAAGTGGTAGAATACATAGTTTGTTGAATAAATACTTGCTGCGGTTTGTCCCACAGACGGATCTAGCCCTATTGGACTTTGAGCACCCGGATATTGAGTGTAAGGCACGCCCCCCTGAAATGATTGACCTGGTTGGCCGGGGAATATTTGTCCCGGTATTCGTTGACCAGGTTGAAATGCACCGCTGCCCACAATAGGTTGACCGGGTAAAAATTGACCAGGCCGGCCAATGCCAGGCTGACTAGGAGGTTGAACACCCAATCCACCTTGACTAGGTAAAAACGGTCCTGTAGTACCGATACCTGATCCAGGAAAAGTTTGACCACCTCCTAACTCCTGCCCAGGTACACCCGAAGGACCTTGTCCCGGTAAAAATTGACCTCCAAAAACACCTTGCTGAGGTATAAATTGACCAGAAGCTGTTTGCCCAGGAGTACCACCCACACCTTGACTAGGCAGAAATTGACCTCCCCCTAGCACCTGTCCGGGGAAGCCCGTGGGCCTTTGTCCTGGTAAACTTGTTTGACCTGGTAGAAATATTCCAGGTGTTGATTGTCCTGGCCCAAATTGATCACCCAAGCCTGTTTGACCAGGTATTCCAGTCGGCCCTTGTCCTGGTAAAAATTGTCCAGTCGCTGTTTGTCCTGGTAAAAATTGCCCTGGCGTTGACTGTCCTGGTGCAAATTGGTCACCTAAACCTGTCTGACCTGGTAATCCATTGGGTCCTTGTCCAGGAAAATATTGACCAGGCACTGATTGCCCTGGTGCAAGTTGACCACCTATACCTATCTGACCAGGTAATCCCGATCTTTGTTCTGGCAAAAATTGTCCTGGTGTCGAATGCCCTGGTGCAAATTGACCGCCTAAACCTGTTTGACCGGGAATAACAGCCGGTCCCTGTCCAGGGATAAACTGATTTGGTGCATATTGCCCCCCTAAGGCTGGTTGACCAGGTCGTCCGATCCCTTGTCCAGGGATGAACTGTCCTGGTGCAAATTGTCCTGGTGCATATGAAACCCCTAATCCTGGTTGACTACTTCCAAATTGACCTGGAAATATTTGTCCGGGATATTGTCCTAGAGGTATTTGACCAGGTGGTAATTGTCCCGGTTGTTGTATGAATTGCCCTGGTGTCCCTGCCTGTCCAGGTAAAAATTGGCCAGGGAATTGATTCGTTGAGGATTGATCTGATTTGACCTTTCTAGGGATTTGTCCTTCTGGAAATCCACCAGGAAAAACTTGATTTGGTAGTAATTGCCCTGGTTGTCCTTGTGAATATTGAGCAGGTGACAATTGACCAGGTTGATATTGGGTTGGCTGTAATCCTTGTCCTACTTGTTGCCCAGAGAGTGGTCCTAACCTACGATCTTGCCCAGATTGAATTTGTTCAGGAAACGTTCCTAAGGGTGCAGGGGGTGCAATCGGACGTCTGAAAGGACGTTCGCTAGAACCTAAACCACCTATCTGCCCAGGTGAACCCTGAATGCCTGGCTGTCCGATTCTGCCATCTCGTGCTCCAGGTTGATCGATACCTCCGCCTATACCTATTCCACTTTGCAACTGGCCAGGCAATCCTTGTCCTAATTTAAAAAATATTACAAATTTGTCATTTTATAGTCATGCCTATTTGCTATTATAGGATTGGGGCATAAATACAAACTTAATAGTAAATTAACTAATCTTTGTAATGTCAAATAAAAAATTATATGGGGCCGCGTATAAAAATAACTAAATGGCAGATACCAGTAGCAAATTGAAATTTATGGTTTTTCGCCAAATGTATACCGACCGACAACCAAGCCACTCTGAATTAAAGCTTTTTAATATTAACACAATAACTCGCTAACTATTCTCCTTTTATGTGTATGCATTTGTCATGTTATGTTTAAACAAATAACTTCCCAAAACATAAAAAGTGTCGAATTTTGGAGTTGACCCAAAATAGTCATTATAATAAGTATTTGGAAAGTTTAATTAATTTAGCTGAGTAAAACTCCTTTTTATTGCCTCACCACGGACATGTTACAGGTTTGGCGCTGTCCATCAGGCTTAGAAATAATATAGACAAAGTCAAGGCTGTTTTATTAAATTAGAGCCTTTTAAAATCTTTGACATTAATGGTCAGAGGTTATGTATTTCACCGTAAATAAGTGTAATGATATTATACTTATTTCACCAGGATCGAATTCAGAAATATTCAAAGGGAGTGGGGTTAATTTTATTTTTAAACTTAGAAAAAATTTGTTAATTATACTGTTATAAATACTTTTATGTGAATCAAGTAATTTAATACAACCACCTAATGATATTTTGTTGATAATTATTTGTATATATTTTAGTTCAAGTTTGCGCCCATGAAATGCATTGACAGATAGGCTATTTACATTTTAAAATACAAATTCAACTATTTTGCCTCCGGGGATATATTATAAAGACTCCTTTCATCTGAATACATCAAGGCCAATGTTGACCTATTATTATAAAGGTCCATCTTTAAAAAAATTTCTAATTTTCGGTTGCCAGCAAATTTATTTTTAAATCTTGACTGCCCTACCACTTATATTTCTTATAACATTCCTTTGGTTCTAAGGTTGCTAATGACCCACGCCTATATAGCAGATTTCGGGAGAAGGCACTTTAATTTAGAAATAGCATAACATAATTTACCAACAGACAACTATGAAACATTTTATGTACCAAGGAAGGACGCAATTTATTTTTATTTTTTAACATTGTTTGGATAATATATTTAAGAGGTTTTTTATGCAAAGTGTTAGATTCAAATAAACACTTTTATAAACCACTTTTGTTGATTTTTTTAGAATCTTTGTCGTTTTTAAGGACTTTATGAGTAACTCTGCGTCAAATATGATTCGGTTTTAAATTTGAATGTTTTAAAATAAATAATATTTTTAAAGCTTTTAGGTAAGGCTTATTACTGATGTCATTTCTAAAAACCTGCCCAAAAATTCTTTAATATAATTCTAGTCATAATGTTTTATCGGGTTTTTGTGAATTGACATCCTTTATGGCAAGTAGAAAGACCATGATCTTCACAAATTTTTTTAATTAACAGACCGTTTCGCAAAAAAAAATTTATACAAGTTTCTTAAGCTTTCTACTATAGTTATTACATTCTAATTTGATATGTAAAAAGCAAATACATTATCCGACATCTGAGAGAACAGACATTTTAAAATTGATTATACAAACTTATTAATGTTAAAAAAATTAATAATATTTAAAAATAAGTTTTTTAGACTTTTGTAATTATTAAAGCTTATGCAAAAATAGTAAAAATCTAAATTTCATCTTCTGTTATTTATAAAATTATCAAATTTTAAAATTATAGAAAAAAAACTTGGAAAGTGAAAAATTTATAATATTAGATTCAAATATTTTTGGTTTGTCTCAGAATGATAATTTATTTACATTAGTTGAAATAATTTTGAGATTGTTTAAGCGAATCAGATACATGGACGTAGCCAAGGGAGGCAGGGAGAGGCGGCTGCTCTTTTTTTTAAAATTATGGCTAAAATTTCAAAAAATGTTCATTTTGCCCCTCCTTAAATCATTATTGCCCCCTCTAATTCGAATGCTGGCTACGGCCATGGATATCAAACAAATGGATAATTTTTCCCCAATACCCCTATTTTTAACTTTAAAATTAAAAATGTTGTCCCTTATTTTATTTAAGGGCTTACATATATGAAAAAAGATTGATTTATAAATGTTAAAAGTATCGGCATTAATATACTTTATAAATTATGGCGATTATACCCAGGTCTTATGGTGTTCTAAAAAGTATCCCATTCATAAATTTGTTATTGCCTATGTAATGATTATCTATAAATCCGTTTAATTATAGCGCGTTTTTATATTTTTTTAGCCGTGTATGTAATTTTTTGTATATCATCTAAAATTATCAAATAAAATAAATAATCTTCAACAAAAAAAAAAATCAAAGAATAAATAATTTACTTAAAAAACAATTTATTATGCCATGAGAATCAAATATATATTTTTTAACTTATAATAGTAAATGCCTCTTCAAAATATTCTGTTCTAATCTAAAAAATTTAAGTGATAGTTAATTAGAATTTTTAAAATAGTATTTATTTTAATACTAACCATCTAGTTAAATATTGATTTGTTTTATTAGTACTTTACTATTAACTTCTTTAAAATAATAATAGATCATGAAATTTCCCTTTAATTAAAAACATTGAGAAAGGTTGGAAACCAATATGTAAATAAACCTATTCTTATAATTTTACCGAAATCTTAAATTGTAAAAGAAAAGTATTATAAACACTTAATTTTAACTCAACATTAACAGAAAACCTATCATAAAGTTCTCCATGCAATGAGAGACAATAACATTTTTAGCATAAATGGTGAGGGGGTAGTTCTAGCTAAAACCCCCTCCGACCCCTTGCTTACTCATTGCATATCTCTAAGGGGTGAGGTATTATAAACAAGATTTTGGCTTATAAAGGTTTAAAATTACATATCTTCTATTCATTAATTTATTAAATGATTATCAAAATTACCTTGTTGAACTGCACCTTGACCGTCGGGTGATTGACCAAAACCACTTGTGAAACCGGATTTGTCCTTTTTGTTGAATTCAATCTTTAAACCATCGTTTGTTACGCTTGAATCAAACTGAGATGGGGTTGAACCCCCGGGCGAGCTTAGTGATGATGTTGATAATCCACCCCGACCGGTGGCATATTGACCAGGACCCACCCCTAACCCACCTTGTGATCCTGGAAATCTTGTATCAATTCTTCTAGGATCATATGTAGCTCCTCCCGAGGGCAACGATGTGCCTGCCCGTTGATCTCCAAATACATTTTGGCCAGGTATATCTGTTAATCCCAACCCTGAAGTTCCAGGTTGTGAACTTTGACCAGGCTGAAGACTACCAGTTTGGTCGGCGTCGGGCGATACTATATCTCGAAATACGTCTGGGTTACGTTGTTTGAGATCTTCCAGCTTTTCCAAAAATATCGACTTTTCCCTATACTTGCTCCTAAACTCGGACAGGGGAAACGTGGTAATAGTGAAGGGGAGTATAGGTTGACCGGTAGTTATTTGACCTGTCCCGGATCTATCGAAAACCCCTGGTGCTCCAAAAGCGTCATCAGCACGTCCAGTACCATCTTCTACCCCTAAGCCTTGTCTACCATCAAATCCCGTCGCTCCTGGTTGAAGCACTTGTCCGGGGGCTAAAGAGCTCAAGACACCCGAGCGCGATGTATCTATAGGCCTGCCGAATTCATCGATCCCAGTCTCGCCAGGTCTCAAACCTAAGACCCTTTGAGAAGGAGAAAGACTACTCCCGGACGCATCTCCCGCATCAAAGTCTCTACCTTGCTCCCTTTGTCGGGTGGCGAGAGAACCATCGTAAATGTCTGCTAGAGATGGCAGGGTTATTTGTTGTCCCCTATCCCGATCCCCGCCTCTAACACTAGGGCTTTCATATATAGATTTCGGGGGTTTTTGAGTGGCTCGTTCCAACTCATCGTCGCCAAATTCCGAACTGATGCCCCGTGGTAGGCCAGAAAACCTTTCGGGGGGTACTGTTAGCAGAGCACCACCGGAGCTTTGCCTGCCACCTGTTCTGTCGAAGTCAGAAGTCCCATCTCTCGCAACGCCATCTTGAAATGTTCTTCTGGTATCGGCCCCTAGCCTACCCGGTACCCCAGATGGTGCACCGAATTGATCTGGGCCTTGTGCCACTGGCCCAAAACCTCCAGTTGACACCTAGGAATCGGAATGTTCATGATTATAAGTAAGAGACATTTGAATTAACGCATTTCATTATAAAGACTGCTAAATAACTTTAAGATCTTTAGATTCCTTTTAAAGGCGTCCCACAATTATTTTTGACCATGATTATTTGTGTGTCATAATTTTGTTCTATTAGGTCATACCGGTTAACAAGCCAAAAATAAGTTTTAGCCACGTGCTAACAGGAAAAAATTTAGCTATTGAGATCGAGGTACAAAATAATGGAATGATGCTAAAATGAAATTCTTATAATATTTTAAACAATACATGGCAAAAAAACTAAAAAATCTTAAATTTTTAAATTAATTTGCATTTAAGTTTTCCATTGTGAACTCATTATTCTCGTTATAGCTATGGGCGTAGCCAGGGGGAGGCAAGGAGGGGCAGTTGCATTCCCCAAATTTATGATTATAATTTTCAAAATCATTATTTTGCCGCTCTCTAACTCATTTTAATTAATATTCTAGCAAACATTTTTATTACCTATAAAAATATTTCGTATTTTACCTCAAATATCCTACATTTATTTGCTGATTAAATTTTAATGAAAATATTTTTTATTCTAAAACAGTTTAGCGCTTGTTAAGGCCGATATAAGTATAACCTCATCTATATTTTTTAAATACGGGATATGGTTATATATTAAGATCATATGATGATTGAATTATTATCTTTCAATGTGTAACAATTTAATACCAATTTTTTATTTTAAATGATACATTTCTTTAGTCCAGAGGGTATAAAGTTTAAAGATATAATTGTCCCTCTCATCTATTATTTATCGGTTTATTAACATTTAACATCGCCTACAAGTTTAGTTCCATTGCATTTTATATTTTTATTATGTGTCAAACTATAAGATAGCATTAGAAAAGTTAGGAAAAGCTCAGGTAACCGCGATAGTTAATAAAAAGAATTAAATTTCCATTTAAGAATTTAATTATAAAAAAATTCAATTTGCAACAGTTAATCTGCAAAGTGCAATCCAAATGATATATTTAATAAATTATAATGATTTATAAGATAAAAGAGATGCATATACGTATTTTATTACCATGGCCAAAAAGCTACAGGTGGCTGTGAGAACCATCGTGTAAGATATCCTAGAATCAATATAACATGAATATAAATATCGCTATCTAAATTGTGAATACAATGTTGCTTATTTAAATAGACCGTTCAAAGTTTTGACATTTAATCTTAAATAAACAAAAAATTAAAATTAATCTTATTTTTTTCAACATTTCTATTAAAATAATGAACATTAATATTGACGACCAATTCTGCTATTATAAAAGTTAATGTCGTCTTAAAATACTCCGATACTTTAGTTATGAATTTCAGTTGTCCATTACCGCTTCTACAGCAAAAAAACTTAATATCAGAGAAGTTCATTCATATAAAATATAATGCCAACATTATAAATATTAGATAAAAACTTTACTTGATCATTCCCACCACGACTGTGGATCAATATGGACGCAGACTCGATTGAAATTTGTTTGAATTGTGTTTGATTCCAAAAAATAATCTCAAATTTTTAAAATAAATCAGTTATATGTTCTTTAAAATGACTAATTAATATTTAATTTAACGAAACCCAAAATAAGAAACTTGGCGAAAAAATGTGAAGATTGATTTGGGAATGGTAATTAGAGGTATTAATCAATTATAAATTATCTAAACGACCGATTAATGCCAGGTATTGTGTGGGCCATCTTAAACCACGTCTTAACGCCCAGACAATAGAATTATTCCCCTTAATATCCCCCCTTTATAAAAGTTATATTGTTTGGTTATATGCCTATCTCTAATTCTTCACATGATGATATTGCGATGATCGGAGAAAGAGTTGATACGGGATTATCGGGGATGACAATGGAAATTTGAAAAATGCTGGCGCATGCAGGAGAGACCATTGAGCGCCGCTTTGTGTCGTCTATATGACAATACAGGAATTTATTTTGTGTATTTTTATAAGATATACGACGAAAATGGATTTATTTTATTATATAATGACGATAACACTAACACAATAATTAAGATATTTGCGGTGTAACAAAAAAGTAAAAGTTTACATATATGTAGGTCATTGAAAATTAATCCAATCATACCTCCCCTCCCCTCCCCATCACTTAATTCTTTCTGTAAGGAAGCGTGGGGAAGGATGAGTTTGATTGAGTTAATTATACCTCATCTCGGTTCTGCTTTGTCCCGCCCGACTGCCAAACAAATTGCGAGTGAAGAATTAGTAATAGTTACACACTTTTTTATCCACAAAATTATTATTTTATCATCTTTTTCCCCGTTAATTGTGCTGGGATTACGATTTCATTGTCATTAGCTATTGGGGCGGATGGGATGAAATAGCTCTTTTTTAAAGGAAATTAAGCATCCGAAATTGTGCCCTTGAATTATTTACCCGCAAAGCGTGGTACATAGGCAGCTCTAATCACATTTTAATATTTCGCCGGTTACAGATATGGATTCCTCAGCAGCACAAGAATTAATGGAAACTATGCTAACTGATTCTGGGGGGGGGGCATATAATTACCCAAATCACAAGGTCGTTGTTTATCCAGCATACATAGGGGCAAAATAAATGATTGTAAAGCTTTGCCGTAAATAAAATAACTTTAATTGCGGAATTGTGGCATTATTATATTACATATATTTGATAATAATTAGTCAAGGGCATACGAAATTGCATCCTGAAAAGAAGATAGTAAAACTTGGTGCTGTGCATATGTAGAAATCTTGTAAATATGCCCTAAATTTTATTTGCAACAAACATAAGACTTTGTCGTCACAAATTTTCTAATCTTGACACTAACCCAAATAGTTAATTACCATAGGTGTCTAACCCTTTACTCTTTGACGCAGGTAATTAGAGTTGAAAGGGAAAGCTTGATTTAACAACTTTTTTTATAACTTTTACTACTCTTAAATAATTCACTATTCCAATTTCTAACTTTAGTGTAAGTTATGATGGAATGGAATCTAACATGTATACTAAGGCGTGGTAATGTGCTCGCCGTTTGAGAAACTCTACACTTAATATAACATAACACCGGAATCTAAGATCAAGATTTATAAATAACAATAATTATAATTTCGACTTTTGCGATAATTTTTTCTAATTTTATGTAACTTGGTTCACTTAATTAAGTTTTTTATAAACAATTAAACCCATTTAGTTAAATCAGGGGCGTAGGCAGGATTACGGAAAAAAATCTTCAATGCAAAAACTTTGAAAAATTAAAATAAAAATTTGTTTTGCCCCCCCTCTAATCGAACTTTTAAACGTTTTGCCCCCCCCCCCAATCCAAAACCTGGCTACGCCCATGAGTTAAATAGATTTAGGAGTCAGAGTAATCTTATTTTCATACGTTAAATTATGAATAACTGATTGCAGAGAGGGGCCAAAGATTGAGAATTTGTCAAAATTAATATTTTTTTAATCACTTTTCACCAAAATTGTCGTATATTTGGAAATTTAATAGAGAGCTTAAATAAAATTATAAGTCACTATGCGAAGCCTAGATGGTTAAATATTGCGCTCTATCTTAAGGTACTAGTAAAAACAAAAAATATTTGTTATCATTTTTAATAAATGAGCTTACCCCAATGGTTAAAATTCACGCATAGACTGATTTGTAAACATTAAAAGCTTTCGTAACGCTTAGGGCTTCGCACGGGCCAATTAAGGACCTATTTAGCCCAAGAAATGGCTTCCTTAGAGATTGTCTTAATATAGGATTCAGATTCAAATCGCCGGAATTTATCTTTGTCTAAATATCCGATTCAATTTCATAGGTCAAAGTCGGTTATAATCATTTATTTTTTGTTTTTTTGATAGTTAAAAATGTTTTTTTTGTTTATTTCAACTCTCGAGATTAAATCTAAACTAGGCTAATAAAAATTTGAATACATACAACATGTAACCTAAGGGAAAAGTTTGCATCTTACAAAATCGCAGTTATGTGCGCCTGAAATGTAAATCTGCTGTGAATTCGAAGTTCAGACACGGCTATGTTATATCCCGAACGACGATTTTTGCTGCGCCGCAAAATCCGATATTAAGACAAGCCCATAGATATAAAACATTGCTCTAAATGTTTAGAGATCAGACAATAACACACATATTTGTAATAAAAACTTATAAATCACCTTTAACTAGGACGTTAAATAATAAATTATTAAAATATTGTGGAACAAATGATAACTATGTAAAAGATTATCAGCAAGGGTGTTCAGCATTTAAATTAGAGAGGGTAATAATAATTTATGAAGAGGCAAAATAGTAATTCTTTGAAATTTAGCCATCATTTTAGTCAATTTTAAAGAATTTTTGAATTTATAGGGGGGCAGCCGCCCGTTCCTGCCTCCCCCTGGCTACCCAGATGGCTATCAACCTTGGCATAAAATGGGCCAGTTGAAATGACTTTAATAGTATTAGCTATGTTCACTCATTTAACACGAAATTTTGTTTTTATCGTCGGGCAAAGAGTTGCCCCAGATACCTTTTCTTCTTCTTTATCAGTTATTTGGTCCCACATTCGTGGGGTTTGTTTTGATAAGTTTCTTCCAGCTTGACCGGGTGAGTGCCATGTCTTGAGTAATCTCTTTAGTTTTCATAACTTTATCGATTTGCCCTTTCCACGTGACACGGGGTCGTCCTCTTCCTCTCTTCCCCGGTACCTCCATGTCCTGTACTTTTCGATTTGCGTCATCCGTGTCCCTTCTTATTATATTACATACCACCTTAGCCGGTTTTCGTTAATCATGTCCGCCATAGGTTGAATACTCATTTTTGTCATGAAAAGTTCATTCGTCATATGGTCGAGCTTAGTATACCCCAAGCTCCACCGTATCATGCTCATCTCTTTGGCTTGTAATAGCTTTCCTTCCGTGGTGTTTAATGCCCATGTTTCACCTCCATAGAGTAACTCATACGATGGATTTGTAAGCTTTGTTCTTTAACCAAATTGGCATTTTCTTGTCGCACATTACACCAGATATACTTCGCCATTTATGCCATCCTTTTTGGATCCGGGCATTGACTTCTGTTGCGCAACCTCCCTCTTGATGTAGCATCGAGCCGAGGTATATAAACTTGTCTACTTTTGGGTACTTTAAATGGTAATCCAGCTATGGGGTGCTTGTACATTTCCATGTATACCGTTTTTCGATCGTTGACCATTGAACCATATCCAGCTAAGCGCTTTGATCACTTTTCGGCTTCATCGAATACTTTCTCCCTTGTTTCCTCGCATAGTCCTATAGCATCGGCATATAGCATACATACACCATGGCGATGGCTTTTGAATGTCCCTCGTTATCGTGTCTAATAAAAAGGACTTAAACAGATCCTTGATGTAATCCATTTTTAACCCGAAAAGATTTAGAGTCTCCAACTTTCGTCCTAACGCAAGAGTTTGAGGCTTCATAAATATTTTTCATAAGCCGTATATATGCGTCAGGGATATTTTGTTTTCTCAGACATCACCATATTAAATCGCGGAGGACCGTGTCATAAGCTTTCTCCAAGTCGATAAAGACCATATGTAGGTCTTTCCTCTTTTCACCATACTTATCCATCATTTGTCTTAGTGCGAAAATTGGGTCGATTGTGAATTTGCCGGCCACAAATCCGAATTGATTAGCCGATATTTCCACCTCGTTTTTCAGCCTGGTTACTAAGAAAGATCCTTTCCATAAGCTTCAAGGAGTGGCAAGTTAGCTTGATACCTCTGTAATTGCCACAGTCTTGAGGGTCTCCTTTGCCTTTTAAGGGTATAATCGTGCTTGCTCTCCATTGATTAGGAATTCGCTCTTCTACCAATATCTTGTTAAGGAGGTTCGTCATGGTGATGACTCCTTCTTCACGACATCCGAGCAATGCTTCCATAGGTATTCCATCTATGCCATTTGCTTTTCCTTTTTGCATCTTGTTCATCTACTTCCTAACTTCATCCTCCTGAAAGAGTTCAACCATACTTATATTTGTCTCAATTTTGGGAAGGGAATCCTTGTCATTTGCAATATTCATAAGTTTCCTAAAATATCCTTTCCACCTCTCCATCACTTCTTTCGGCTTGAATAAGGTTTGACCCTTCTCGTTTTTGACTATTTTAAGAACTCCGACATCGCGACTTTTCTTCTTCCTTATCTTAGCCAATTTGTAGATAAGCCTATAGCCCCCTTTATAATCCAGTTTGTTTGCCATCTCAGTGTAGGCGGCATTCTTCGCTATTGCAACGGCCTTTTTTGCGGCCCTCTTTGCGTCCCTATACTCTTAATAATCCTTTAAATTTTTAATTTATGCCATCGTCAATATAGATTTTTTTTTCTTTCGATAAAACCCCTAACCGATTGATCCTACCACTATAGTTCCCTATTCATAGCTTTGCCTCCTTTAGTCTGTCCTAGAACATGAATCGCTGTTTCCTTAATGTCCTTTGATAGCGTCTTCCAATCGCCGTCCACGTCCCTTTGCAACTTCCTTGCACCCAAGAGTGAGGAGGCTTTTTGATGGTATTCTTCGTTCGTCGACGTATCCTTTAGCCTTTCGTATCGAATTCGAGGTTCATATACCTTTCTTCTTTCGGGAAATACTCTTCTGTCAAGATCCATAACTAAGGGACGATGTTGCCTGGCGATTTCGTCTCCCGGTATTACTTTGCAATCTTTGATTCTATAAGTCCTTTCGCCGTATAAGCAAATAGTCAATTTGACTAAAATGCTTCCCACTTCTATCAGTCACAATATGATCTTCGCGCTTTTGAAAATAGGTGTTAACGATCGCCATGTCATATGCTTGGGGTACTTGGAGAAGTTTTTCCCCTTCTTTGTTCTTTAGACCATGCCCATAGCCTCCATGATTGCGTTCATACTCGAGGCGATCTTTCCCTACGTGAGCGTTGAAATCTGCCCCAATGATTAGCCTTTCTTCCTGTCCTATTCCTTGTATTTCTTTTTCCAATGAATCAAATAATATGTCTTTCTCTGATTCTGAACACCTAATTTGGGTCGCATACGCGCAGATAACGGTTAGGAGGCCGCCTTGATCTGCAATCTCCACCCACTTTAGCCTGTCGGAACAACGCTTAACTTTTATCACCTTGTTCTTGAACGATTCGCTTAGAACGATACCGACCCCGTTTCTACGATTTGGTGACCCACTGTAGAAAAGCTTGTATCCTGCTCCTAATTCCCGAGCTTTTGTTCCTTTCCACCTCGTCTCTTGCCTTTCTTCTTTTTAACATTTATGCGATCTCGATGCTCTTCCAACGTTCCCACATTCCAACACGTTATTCGCATTCTTTCAACAACTAATTTCCTTAACCACCTTCGTTGTGAGTTGGGCAGTGACCCTCGTGTATTTTTCACATTGCACCGGAGGGGCATGCAGTGCGCGTCGTTTGTGAAGGACGCCCTAGCCTTTTCTTGCAAAATCTTGTTTGAAACTATCATAATTTGGGAGTTGGTTTTTATAGCCGGTTTCCGACCTGACGCCAACCCTCCACTCTTTGCACACGGACTTAGGACCGTCGTAGGTAGTGTTTTGCCCCAGATAATTGTATTAAATGTTCACCATAAATTTTTATTAATCTAAAATCCGCAAAAGAGGGAATTTATTAATAAGTTTAGGGAGAAGAAGTCACATAATCGAAAACGTTTTAATTAAAATAAAAAAATATTTAAAATAGTAGCACAGCTTCCGCTACTTCTACTTTTGAAAAATAACTAGCCAGATGTTTAATGCGCTACATTAATAGCGAAGTCGATAGCTCGTTACTTTTTAAGTTTGAGGAAAATATTTGACCAACTATACAAATTAATCAAGTCTTAAAAGGTTTATGCACGGCTCACTGGCGCTCAAAACCCCAAATGATTTTTGTCTACCTAGCATTATAGATAAAAAGAAATGTTTACCTTAACAAGTTGGGATCCCGAGAATGAGGAAACACCCTTTAATAAAGACAAAAAGGGCTTATTGTTATTCGAAATACATAACCCCTTTCGCATGACAAGTTTATCCCGCTTTGAAGCTTTTTTAAGTTATTTACAGATAATTTGAATTTAGCTTAAGTTTTCGTTTTAAAGTTCCGATAAATGCAGTTTAAAAAAATACATTTAAATCTATATAAAATTAATCAAGGCTTAACTACTCATCAACCCAGCGATTTTTTTTAAAAATAATTTAAATAAGAAGTATGATTTATAAATAAATTTGTTGTAGCCTTGCCTCAGAGATACCAGTTTTACTGGCTCGTCTCAAACAAAGAGCAAAAATAATATTTAATATAATTAAATAATATATATCAAGAAGTGTTTGAGATATTGAACTTAAATTGTGATTAGAAGTTTAAACTATGTAAAAAACTCAAGGAGTTTAGTATTTGTATAATCTAAAAAATATATAGTGGGAATTGAATATTTTTAAGAACGTCATTTACAAATTCATTTTATTGGTATTAATTAATTTTCGTTTTAGGAGGTTGTTGATTCTTTGGTTCGAGAGGCTCAGAGCCAATTTTGTAGGGTTCTAGGGGTAAAGTGGAACAAATTAAATTGGGACAAAACTGACTATAGTAAACAAGGGGCCCATTTACAAAAAATTGGAAGCATACAGCACCCTAGATTTAAACTTCCTTAAAATATAAAAGTCTTCGGTAAATGGCCTTCAGTATCAATTTAAGGGGTAGGGGTTAAAACGCTGGGTTTCATGAATCTTTAAATTAATTTAACAATATGTCAATTCTTATTTATAAATTTTTATACCATATTAGAAGATTGAAATATAAAGGAGCAGAAGCCCCCTCCTCCCTCCCCCAATTGATACATTTAAAAAATATTTTTCGATTTGTATGGAAAATTTTATAATATGTATTAGAGATGCCTCTACGATTTAAAAGCCCGGAGCCGCCTCGGCCCTGTAAAGATTATAAAATAGGCCCTAGGTCGGTCCAGTAATTTTTTTTATAAAGCCAGTGCCCGGCTTTAGCCCGTTCATTCTCTGTTTATTTTTTAAAAATCTTAGTATTAATTCAGGGCTCTTAAATAGGGTTTGTGGGCCAGATGTTTAAAAGTATTTCTACAGTGGGACATGTAGACTGGATGCGTAAAAATATCCCAAATACAGATTTCAAAAACTTTATGTAGGTTTATATTTATTTCAAGAAAAGTTGCTGCTTCTTAAATTTTCCATTCAACCATGTTAAAAGAATAAAACTTTCGACATCCATTAATTTCTGCAGAAAATTTTATAAAAAAATGAATAAGAATAATTATATTGATTAAATCATAATTTAAACAAATAGTATACGGAAAAAATATATTAAAAAACTCATTATTTTAGTACATTGAATTAATAAATAAACACATAATTTTTTGGGGGTCGGAGCTGCTCATCTACATATGGGTTCTACCCTAGCCCACTTGGTGATCTTATGGTCCGCCCAGGTCCGGCCCTTAATAATTTTTCAAAGTAAAACCCTTTTGCGGGTCGGCGTTAAAATTTAAATATTTAACAAGCTAATTTATTTTAATTGTAGTTTTTTTGTACAAATTTCTACGTCGCTATCTTCAAATAAATTTCCCAAGTTTTTAATGAAGGTTGTTATCTTTCTAATCTTTAATTTACACAAATTCTACTTTAAATTTTAAAAAATAATTTACCCGTCAGGTATAAATTAAGAAATAAAATGTGATTAATTAGAAGTAGAATCGAAATCAATAGGCACAAAGATAATATTCACAAATATTCCTGAAATATTAAAGCATACAATTGATTGTATATCAAGGCATTTAAAAACTTTAAAACATTTAAATTAAACAGCATTTATTTTTGATAAAGATTTTGGCCATAATATAACCAATAAAAAGACAATAAATCAGACAAACCGTAATAAAAGTGCTTCACAAAGGTATATAATATGAAATTCAAGATAAAATATTTTTTGTTACTGCATCAAATGGGCCTTAACAATTTATCACCACGAATTTTTTTTAAAGCTGACTCTCAAAAAGTTTTAGTATCTTTAAATCTATTTATGATAAATGCATACACATTTGAAGAGTGGTTTAATTAATATTTATGTTAAGCTCTTGAAAAATTTACATCCTTACACTTATATCTTATGTTTTATAACAACAAAAAATAACAATTTATATAAGTTAAAATTGAAATAAAGTTGAATTTATTATTACAAGAACAAATCATTTGGGAAATTGTTTCAGGAAAAATTCATGATTTTTCGTAGTTATTTAGTAAAAATCTTATCCACTTATTCATATAGAAGAAATTTAAATAAATTAAATTTTATGCGTACAAAGTTTTTATGTTTTATAAACCAAGTTAAATTTAATTTAAATTTAATCTCACTACCTCTACCTACCGAACCACTAATATTGCAACAATTATTTAAAATTAATTAATAATTTCAAACCGAGATTAATCATATTGAAAAACGTCATACGTTATTTATCCAAATTCTAGAAATACTTTTTAACCTAAATAAGAAGGGACCACCACTTTATGACTTTTTTTGAAACAATTCGAGGTAAAATTAAATATTTTTAAATCTTAAAAAACATTAGGGGAAAATATACAGAGTGAAAAGCTTAAAAATCATATTACCACTAATAGTTTTGGGCATTGTTTTATGACTTTTTCTATCATTGAATATCTGTCTAACTTACACAAAGAAAAAGCTCCAAGGAAATGGCCGCAATCAATGTTAACAGAAATGTTTCAGACAGATTTTATAGATACAAAATGCCATCACTTATTGCCAAAGTAATCTGACAAGTTTTTGAATTTATATTTATTAAGGTTGAGGGGAAAGGTAATGGTATAAAAACTGTGATTGTAAACATGACTGAAATTGGAAGATGCTTGGCTAGGCCACCAACATGTATTATATTTTCTTTTTTCTTATTAATAATTTTAGATTTAACAAAATATTTTGGTTGTGAATTTGGTGCTCAAACTAAATGTGATGTAAAAAATGATCGTTATATTGTTAATGGTGTTCATGAAGATGTTAAACTTCAGGAAGCTCTAGATGGATTTATAAAAAAATTTGTTTTATGTACAGAGTGCAATAACCCAGAAACTGAATTTGTAATTTTATTATATTCGTACTTATATTTTGTATAGCATATTAATACAAAAAAGCAAACTATTCTGATTTCATGTAAAGCTTGTGGCTATGTTGGTACCATTGATCCTAATCATCGATTAAGTGCTTTTATTCTAAAAAATCCTATAGACGACAATTCTGTTGAAAATGGTATCTTTAGTTTTATTAATAACTTATTTTGTTTTAGGGAAAAAGGTTAAAAATGGCAAAAAACTAAAAAAGGGAGAAGATCCTAAAACAGTCAAAGAATCACCACAGGTGAGCTTAATTTCATTCTTTAATTAGCATGTTATGTATAATTCGATGTGTGTTACAACAATTTCCATTATGTTAAGGGAGAGGACATACCAAATTTTGGTGGATTAGTTATTACTGATAAAAATGATGATTTTGATTCAATGTTAAACATTAAACCATCAAAAAAGGATGAAAATGAGGATGATGATGATTGGGGTGATGATAATGAGGATGACTTGGCTAATAATGCACTTTCAAAAAATTTATCAAAGTTAACACAAAAGGATTCTTTAGAGAATGAACTAACTGACACACAGCAAGATAGGATCAATAAATTTTACCACTTTGTCCAGGTATGTACTAATTTAACATCAAGACTTGAAATATTTATTTATAGTTTTCAAGCATTGATAATCTATTAATCTTAATTGTTTGATTTAAGAATAAGATACCTTATAAATAAATGTTACTTTTTAGGAACAAAAAAATAGTGGAGCCTTGTTAACGCAGGGTATGGATAAGAAAATATTGGGGGAGGCAGAAAATTTGGATGTTAAAGATAAAGCTCCATTAGTGTTGGCTGAACTGCTATTTACCAAAAACTTTCTAGCTGAAATTTCCAAATATCGTGTTTTATTTTTGAGGGTAATAAAAAATAATTGATTATTTATACATTTTTGGCATATTTTATTTATGTTATTTTTATTTTATCTTAGTTCTGCACTGGAAATACCAAGGCTCAGAAATATTTGCTGGGTGCATTTGAGCAACTTGTGGGAAAAGAATACCCTAATGAACTTTTACCAAAAGTGCCTCATATCTTGAAAGCATTTTATGATTCTGACATCTTAGAGGAACAAGTCATTATAGAATGGGAGAGCAAAGTAATTAATCCTACATTTGTAACTATTTTATTTAACCTTTAATTAATTGAATCATAAAATAGACTTATTCACAATTCATAATATATACAAACAAAGTTATTATTGTTTACCTATCCTCATAAAAACATTAAGTTTGCTATAATTAAAACTAATGCCTTCACTTGTTATATATTTATTGAAGTCAATATATCCATCGATGATCACTTCTAACTTCGAGTTTAGTTAAATTAAAAAACATTTAAGACCATTTTTAGAATCCAAATTAATTTCACAATTTTTGATTTGAGGTCTCGAAAAAGTACGTGGATAAAGAAACGGGCTCCGAAATTCGGAAGAGGGCGGCTCCCTTTGTCACGTGGTTGAAGGAGGCTGAGGAGGAAGAATCATCTGAAGAGGAGGCCTCAGAAGGGGAGAGCGAGTCTGAGGACGTCGACCCTCGAGGGGACAAAGCAGGTCACGTGGTTAGGGGCGGTGACACTCTTCACGCCTCGTCTCACACTAAGGCTGAGGTAATAGCATGGATTAATAAGGGGGCCGTTTTGGATGGAAGAAAAATAATAATGAGAACATTGAAGCTGTAACTTTCCATATGCAAGCTTGACATTTAATTATATTCGACAAATCAAATAGCGTTTATTTTGTTGATATAATAGTAAAATGGGCTGGTTTTTGTTAAAAGTGTTACAATTCCTTTCAAATATGCTTTTCTTTTGTGCCCGAGTGTGCTGAACCGTTTAAATTGCGTAAAGCAAAAAAGGGCATTTCATCTAATTATCGAAATTATGCCTGTATTAGGGGTAAACAAGTAGCTAAGCAAGATTTACTTACTAATAATAATTAAATAATTTTGCGCCTTCGAAATATTAGGCTTTAATACCTAACTTTATATGTTATAAATTTTTTATTGCCAAAAAACACTTGAACAGGCAATTAGGAAAAATATTTAATTAGTGGCATTGGCCTAATTTCATACATATTTCTTAATATATTAGTGTGTGAACACATACCAACAACCATTCACCAAAGTTTCAACTACTTTAATTAGTATTTGACATGTTTATCACCCTATTCACAATATATATTATAATGTTAAGCATGGTTTTATATAACTGTTTTTATTATTTGCAATAATTAAATTCCACTGCGAATACGCTATATTCGTAACCCGAAAAGCCCAGGCTTACTTTTATAACACATCTTATGTTTTTCCTAGGATAAACACTCCAAGGGGGATGACAGCGATTTGGATATCGATGCCATTTAAAGAGTCAAGCTACCATCTACCAACCCTCTACTTTTAATGAATTAAAAAAATTGTCTGTATTTCCATTCATTTTAATCACTTAACTCTCTATTTGATGGATCTATATTCAATCGCTCACTTTTGTTTTTTAAGTCTCTATCATCTCACCTCAATATTTTTTTTTCGCGTTATAAACTCATTAATTTGCCATTACAGTTTAGGTATGTTATTTTATTTGTCAAAACCGAGGTTACCAAATATTTTCGAACATGTGATGCGTCAAAATAAGTTTAGCCAAAATACGGTAATTAGAATTAAAGGTTAATTAAGTTCGTAATTAAGTGTATTAACATATATGGGCCTTTAACTCCTACTCAGTTATTTTATATATTAAATGTGCCTAATCATTAGGTTTTCAATTACTTTCACTTTATGTAATAGAATCAATGTAAAAGTTATAAATGTTAGAGAAGATCTATAATTGTAACTGGGGTGAGCCTAGTTCTTTACCTTTTTAAGAAAAAAACATCAATATAAAATTGACCAAAACTTGGGAAATGGTTAACAGTATTTTACAAAGTTTTCCCCACCCTTATTTTCTAGACGTCAAGGTTTTGACATAATTGGGTTCAAGGCTGCGAATAAGCATTTGCCCCTTTTTAAGGATGTATTCTGCACAAAATATATAGATCTAAGTTGTAAATCCATTAGGAATATAACACTAAAAAATGCTGTAAAATTGCTTTTTAATTTATGTAAATAAGTCACTTACTCCCTATATAATATATTTAACAAAATCGCCCTAGATCTAAAGCACGAACCCATTGGCTTTTATGCATAAAAAATTATGGAAAATATCGTTATGTGGGTGGGTGTATGAGGTGTTTAACCTGACTACACAATAATTATATACCTTTTACCCTCTATCTCTCTCCTAGTACTAATAGACTCTCCTTACTTTTTTACCTCTTTTCTAATATAAGCTTATTCAGATTGATTAGGAGCTAATTAATGTAGATAAAAATATAATATAAATATTACCTTTTAAAATTTGGTGAATGTGTTTTTGAAGTATATTTTACAAACTTTAAAACTAATTATATCAAGACCCTGAGATATAGGGCACTCTACCATTTATTTTCCAATTTATATGACTAATGTTATTACCTTATGTTGTACCCCTAATATTATTTAAAGCTCAACCATTATATATTGACATAGATATAATTTGTAGCAATAAATATTTATCATAAAAATTGGATTAACATTATAAGTGTCGAAAAAACAAGGGTTTATTGAAAACAAATTGATATAATAACCTTAATAATTTAAAATGTCAGATGGATTTTAACCCAATAATAAACGCTAAATGCGTTGCTCATGATTTTTATTCTGAGATCAAAATTATTTAAGTACTTCTGTGTCAGTTTCACACATAAGAATTATTGAGCAAATAAAAAATCTAATGATATGATTATTAATTGACAAATCAAACATCATTAATATTCTTTAACAATAATTTTGAAAAGATTTGGTTGCTCATCTTTTTATAATAGTAATTCAATTAATCAAAATGGCAATTTTTATTTTAGCAAATTTTGTATATTATCAATGTACTCACTGATTTTTATGAAGTGCAAATATTTAGAAAACATTCTAGAGGCAATAGTAAAATACATTTAAAGGTATAAATAATATTTTCTGACAAAATTCACTAATTTTAAATTTAATTTTTATTATCTTACATACCTTTTTACTAGTATATAATTTATTTTATTTTTAAGCCCTAAAAATGGTATAATCGGCTGTTAGCATTCAGAACTATTGTCGCATTATTAGTTTTGATTAAAAAAAGATAATACAATATTACGACTTTTATTATACCTAAGAAATGAATACAGATTTACGATAAATATCTTGTTGACATACAATTAAAAAATTCATAAATTAATGTAAACATGTTTATCAAGTATTATATGACAGGCAAAACCAACAGGCAGTCGTTTTATTTTCCTTATTCCTTCATTCCCAAAGCATGCTCCAATTCGAGTCTCCGTTGTTGAACCTTAAAATTAGTAAAGCAATTTCTTAACTAATGAAATGATAATAATAATCTGAATTTATATTATATGCAGTCAAAAATACATATTTATTTAAACCAAATTAAACATTATTACCTTGTTAAAAAAATAACGTCCAACGGCCTCGTTTATCCAGGGCTCGGTATAGTAGGCAGCCAAGCGTTCGCTCTCTGGGTTGCCAACGGTGTCAGTCATGATCTAGTACATAAGATAGTAACAAAGAGGTATATTGAGACGAAAAAATACACGCATAGATAAAGGCAAAACCACATTTTTTTGAAATCTTTTAAAAAATGGTCGTTTGGTAAAAAGTTACCTTTAAATCTTCGCTTTGAGATCTGAGCCATTCGTTGATAAAATTTTGGGGATCCAAAGCAAATCTCACCATAAATTCACGGTTGACCTTGAGATTATTTATGGTTTCAATCGTTTCCTGTATCTATGTTGCACATATGATATTTGTATATTACTTATTCACATATCTTCCTTCACCCATATTATGTATTAGTGATCATAATATTCGAATGATAGAAAAGTATCATAAGAAATTTAATTAAAGATTCCCTCGGTATTTAGGACCCGAGGGTAGACAATTGTGAAAGTAAATATCAAAATTGATTACTGCAATCACACACGACCCCAAAGATTTTTTCTAGATTAAGCAGAAAATCACAAAGGAAATTGAAAAATTCAATGTAAATTCTATTTAGCATGTATTTTTAAATAAATTTTAAAAAATTGTTTTATATTTGATACTAAATACTTGATTTTTATCCTAAAAAAGTGAATATTTGTTGTTCGGGTAGATGATGTAAGTTTTAATAATAATTAAGGGCAACTTACCTTGCTATCCAACATCGTTATTTCTTGCTGACTCGATATCGACATCAAAAAATTACCCATTTGACTCTTCAATTGGTCATCCTGTAGAAGTGCAGTTTCAAAATTAACAATTAATCTGTATAAAACGACCATTATATATGTGTTGAAGCTTATTAAACTATATTCGCAGCAACCATTTAACCTTGGAGTGGCTTTTTTCAAAACAAAATTTTATCTACCCTTTTATATATAATTTAAGGATTTCAGGCACATACTTTATAAGAATAATAATATGGCTTCATTTAGCGCATAAAATGTATTTTGGTTCTACATTTAACGTCACGGCAAAAGTTATGTACAAGAGAATATAATTATTCGTCCTCTTCCTTTCAAATTTCAAAGCAAACCAACAAAGAAATATAAGATATTTTTAAGTTATATATCAATTATGGAAATAGGGTAGGCTTAGCTTACCACTTCAACTTCGATATCGTAACAGGCGGTATTCCTCTTGTCAGGCCCCATAACTGCAGGATCAATGCGAATGGTGTGGTGAATTACTATGGGATCGGGTGGGAATAGTAACCCGTTCAATTTTTGCGGAATTTCCGCAAATTTAAGTCTAGAGCACTCGAATATCTGCAACCGCAAAAACGTGGAAAAAATATATTAAAATTATTTTAAGGATACAAAAAATTAAACTTTTGGTAATATAGCTAATTCTTAAATAAGCTATAAATAACCGCTTATCACTGGTAATGTCTCACATAAAAATTTAGTAATATTTAAATCTTAAATTAACATCTTTTCAGTTAAGATTGTTCCACTTAACATTTTTAAAACGAAACAAATTATAGCCTAACTCAGGATCAAATAGATATAAAGAGAAAATCGGTTAAGGTGGTATGGACATATACTAAGATAAGAAGGGACAGGAATGACGTAAATCGAAAATTACTGGATATGGAGGTAGCGGGGAAGAAAGGAAGAGGACGACCTCTTGTCACGTGGAAAGGGCAGGTCGATAAAGTTAAGAAAACTAAAGAGATTAAGTCAAGACATGGCACTCACCCGTTCAAGATGGAAGAAACTTATCAAAACAAACCCCACGACTGTGGGACCAATAACTGATAAAAAAGAAGAAGAAATAGATATAAAGAAGCATTCATAATGAAAAAATGTAGGCTAATAAAAGTAATGTTCGAGAAATATATAATTATTTAATCAAAAGTTTTCTATTAATTTTTGCCTCATAAATACTCATTAGATAGAATATATAACACATATAAAGTAAATTTATCAGAAGTGTCCCATTTTTAAAGCCTAATATTCATGCATAACATTGTAAGATTAAGAAGGATCACATATTATAGATAGTAAAGCTTTAAGGTTAACCAAAACAATGAGTGGAATTACTTAAAAACTACTATTTATTATAAGTATTTTAGCATATTATTCAAATCATTATTAAAATGTATTATGTGAAATTAAACTTAATGAAGTAACATGCAATAAATTAAATAAAAAATATTAACAGCTTTAATATTCATGGCTTGTTTTATAAGCTGCGCATAAAAGGTAAATTATGAAACTAAGTTTAATTTGCAAGACTCAAACAGTCTATACAATTCAATAACAATCAAAACTTGACTCAACATTCTTCCTTACAAAAATTAAAATTAAAACAAATTAATTATAAAAAAGATATTCATGTTCAAAAATTGATATAATTTTTTAAACAAGTTGATATAGTTACTTATCTTTTACACATATAGTCTTATCTGTAACTACCTATGTTATTCCAAGGATTCTATCATTAAAACTAACAAAAAATTAAAACTTAATGTGTATAATATGATGTGCAATTTAATATACTTGAGCTAGGTAGGGGTCACAGTTGATATATTCACGTTCATGGGCATCCTGCAATTTGTGTGTCTTTATGTATTGCCATAGAGCAGTTATAATTGCCGGTCTAGATTGTGTATGAATGGCCAACAGTCTGCCCAATCTAGGATCCAATTTAAACTGCAGTGGCTAATATAAGTTAATAAAAGATCAATTTTATCTCCATATAAATAGTGATATATTTTAAGGCTGCGACTAATGGGAAAATATAAGATTCAAATAAAGTAGGATAAAAAATAAATAAAATGTTTATACATTACCTTTTATAAAAATTTATGATTGGTTTTTAAAACCTTACTGATAGCTCAAAAACTAACCTGATAATCAAGCATCAAAAGCAGTGTACATTTTACATCTGTATCTCCAGGCCTCTTCACCTGAAAACCATCCGTTTCTTGAGTATGAGAAGTCCTGTGCCATTCAACTAAATGATTATCTGGTCCATATAAGTTTTTGTCTAGCTCAATGACCAAGCTTTTAAAAAAGGAGGAGAATTTCTTGTGTGGAACTTGTTTTGGCAAATTAGGTTGCAAGGATGGTAGCTGAGGGCCTAAATTTGTTTCTTCTTGCAGCAATCTCCCTTCAACCCTTAATTCCCAACAAGGTGGCATCCTGGGTTCTAAATAAATTTAGTAATGATATTAAACTATACAGTACATAAAACATCTATTATGTCTTAATAACATAAATTTTGTATAAGCTATACCAAATATGTTATACCCTCCTTACACTATTTGCCATTCCTATATAGAAGACTCAATATCTTTACTAATTAATCAATAGTTAAAATTCTCCACCAAAAATTGTTTGGATAATTTTATAAAATCTAAGTGGCTTTAAGTTATCATTAAAGACTTTGGCCTCTACCATCTATAAAATAACGAATTTATCAAATAATACTATATCAATTAAAAATTATTCTATCTAGCCAATATTTAACATTTTAAAAACTAAATTGTATTTACCTATATTTCCATTATAGTCAGGTTGGTTTAGCCCAGAAAAACAAGTGTGGGATATATAAATTCGGAGTTTTTTCTTGATCTGGCAAAGAAATAAAATGTAAAGGTAGAATTTGTATTACCCTCATTGGTCTTTTTAAAGCTTCTTGAATGTCCAGCCGTTTTCTCATTATAGTGGTGTCAAGCTTTTTCTCAAAAGCTAGTAGATCTAAATAAGCCTGAGACTCAGGCACTAGTTCTCTAATCTTATGAAATAATAATTATGTCCATCTAAACAATTATTACTTTGGCGGGCAAAGTTCTTTCAATTATTCGCTGCTTTTTCTTGTGAATAGGTGGATAGGTAATATGTTGAGGAATTGGATAGGTTTGCCTGAAACAAATAAAGCTAATAAAATTAATCATTAAAATACCCTCTCGGTTTGGGCGCTTCATACCTGCGCCGATGATCAGCCATAGTTAAATATTAATATAGTTCTTAATGGTACATAACAGCCATTTATTGAAATCTTCTCGTCATATAAAAACTTTGACGTGACCAGGGGGGATATTACCGTGATTTTCTTTAATGTTGGATATATGTATAAGTTATTAATTTTGAGATAAAATCGACTTAATAATTTAAAATATATTGGTACAAATTGTCGAGGCTTTCTTAACTTTTATATTAAAATTCTCGCCATATTAAGATTATCGTCTTTTAATTTTGATTTAATTAAAAGTTACATTCACATACCAGCGTATTATGCAGATAGTTTTAAAAAATGACCATTAATATTACCAACCCTAAAGGTTGTTGTATAAAGTTTAAGTCTGAATCTCCCTTCACCTACTCTCTGTCTATCTCCTCCACTCCCGCCCCTTTCTTGCGTACTTAGCTAGATATAAGGGTGCGATTGGAAGTAAAGAAGATAGGGAGAGAGCGATATGTTGGTAGATGCCGCGTATGTAGTATGTACTCTAGTGTACTCAATTTACTTAGACATGTTGTAAGAAATTTTAATGCGGAGAGAGAGGTTCAGATAAGCGTGGATAAAACTAAAAGTAATGGGGAAACAAAAAAATAAAGTTATGATCTTTATATATATATATTATTAATTATAAATTTAAAAAGGCATAGAACTTTACCCTCAAAAAACGTTAAAAATGTTATTTTTTGCAACTTCCCGTTTATTATAAAACCTGGACGACAAGAGAAAAAACTAGAAACATTTATTGTTCAGCGTTAAATTTTCTATCAAAAATTGATAGATTGCCGGATATTTTTCTTGAAGACCTGTGTAATCTTAACAAAAAATCATTTTGAATAGAAAATCTTAAATACAATTAAAACTGTTGATAGTAAAGATGACAAAATTTACTATATTTTTGACCTGGGTTATATGTTTCCCGGGTCACAGTCCTCTTAAATAATTTTGTCATTCATTATTTTACCTAAATTTGAATCATAAATGTATAAGGCTCATATTGGGCATGAAAATTTGGATTACCTCTTAGTACAAAAAATTACGCACAAAATAAGATTTTTCGGGGCCAACCTTTTTTGAATTTTGTAAATTGTTCAAAAATGACGTGTTCCTTTAACTTTTAATAAATTTAATAGTAAAAAGAATCTACTTTTTTATATGCTTTATGTGTAAATATATAATTTTGAAGAATTCAATTATCCTTCTTATTTAAAGTGAAATGATCACCATGGGGCTATCGAGACCGGGACTATCGTTCCCTTTTATTAATTCATTAATTAATGGTACATAATTGCTATCAAAAAATAACTTTTTATCCTAAACAAAAAAGCTATTATGTTTTTGAAACTAAAAAAATAATGTCAGCTTAAAAGAAATCGTTGATCTTACGAAATTTATCTTGTTATAAATTACTATATATAATTATAATACTAAATGCTTTTCGTAATTTAGCAATTTAGGCACAGGCACTAAAGTTATATATATATTTTTGACTTTAAAAAAGAGAGGACACCTTTACCTAATTTGAAGGACACGTTGACCCCGGTAATTTTTCGCAGTTATACGAGTTGTCTTTTTTCACTACCTGGCTATAAAAAATATATTATCTGTGTTGCTTTAATATTTTGTAGAAAAAAACATTTTTGTAGAAAAAGTATATGAATTAGTTGTTTTTTGGACCCTTTTGATTTTTTATGGACTAGATAGCCACGCTCTCCCCTACCGAAATAAAAACTATGTCATATAGGATGATGTAATTTTTTTGAATTGAAATATCCTTAAATATCTCTAAACTTATTTTTTGAATATCTAACCCCACTGGTCATAAAGTCTAAATATGTTTATTGATCTTTTCCCCAACTCGCTTGTTCTAAAGTCAGATGTTAATCTAACTGTATTCATAGATTATATTTAAATTTTGCGTTTAATTTGAGTTAAATTCTATATTTTGACCACAAATTGGTATTTCTAGCCATTGATAATTTATGAGGTAAGATTAGGTTATTCTATGTGTATATTATATTGTACTGCCCAAAAAATTAAAGCGATAAAATTTATATTTACAATAATATTAGATTGAAAGGTTGACATCATTTATTTTTAAAAATTGTCATGAATAAGTTGAAAGACAAAAAAATGACGATGCATTTTTTGTAACGTCATGAATGAATATAAATTTAAATTTATTGATAATAAATATTTTGATTTTTATATTATTTGTAGTATAAATGCTTGATTAAAACATTTTCTAATCATTTGGCTATAACTATATCACCTCTTGCTTTGATTTTTGTCTAGTTAATAGAGCAAATTAAGATAAAGTTGTCCCAACATTTCTGTATATTTATAATTAATAGAAAAATTTTAAAGGCGTAAAATTTGCAAAGTTAAAATGCATTAGAATTTTTTTTAACTAGCAAGACAATAGCCTACAAACTCATCATTTTGAATAAGCTATAAAAGTATGCCAATTATAAATCATATGGTTAAAAATTAAAAAAGCAGTTTTGTTTTTGTAAATATGTATATATGGCATATAGGTCATTAGTAAAAGATACGGCGAGCGCTTGTTAAATAAACAATAAAAACCAATTTAAGGTAAGGAATTATTGATTTCTTTGCATTTTTTTTTAAATTTTAAAGTAAATATGATGGTTAAAGGATTAATAATTAATTTACATTTAAAAAGCAGCATATTTTTCCAAAACAACTCGATTTGTGGGCGGGGGGTTATATTCATAGACTACATAGACTGCTCATCACGGTATAAAATGTGTGTGTGTTTTTCCGCCATTTTGATGAACACTACCGTCTTATATCACATAATGGCGTTTTGCGCTGTGCCGTTTTGTTCGAACAGGAGAGGTAAAGAAAAAAGGTTTTGATTCCATAAATAAGTAAGATATTACAAAATATATGATATTTTAAAAAAATATTTTACTGACACATTTCATAAAAATTAAAAATGTAAAAACTGTAATGATATTAAATTTTTTTAAAAATATCATATATTTTTGTATTATCTTACTTATTTATGGAATCAAAACCTTTTTTCTTTACCTCTCCTGTTCAAACAAAACGGCACAGCGCAAAACGCCATTATGTGATATAGGACGGTAGTGTTCATCAAAATGGAGGCAAATTTCACACACAATTTGCCATATGGAACATATGACATGGGCAGTCTATGTAGTCTATGGTTATATTATATTAGCCAGCCGATTAAGTAAGCCTCAATAGCAAGGATACTTTTGACCAAAAATTAAATTTCTATTCATTCTAAAACACGTAAAAGGGACGATACCCAAGGGGAGGGTACCCCCCTTGCGGACAAAAATTTATAAAACTTATGTAATGCAATACAAAATTTAATAAGTTCGATAGCGACGTAATACTCAATTTTACTTTAGGGGAGACCGGGGCTATACGTGTCTCGGGGCTATACATATCTTCTCAATTAATTTTGGTGTTATTAATTTTTACCCAGTCAAATTTATATACAAGATGTACTTTATAAAGGCACATTACAGGCATAGTAATTTTTGGAATAAATTATAAAGGGAAAAGAGAGAAAATAAGGTTTTTTGAGGCTTAAAGGTCCTATTTTTAATTTATCCTTTTCGTTAATAACTTTTTAACTATCAGAATTTTAGAACCCAAACAAGTTTTAGGTGAAAGAGTGTGAATTTTTGTATAATAAATTGTTAGGAATAAACAGTTTAGTTGTAAATAACTCTGTCATAACAACCCCCAAAGAATTTCAACCATGAAGCTATTGAGATCGGAGCTATAATTACCCTTTTATTCATTCATATATTCAAAATAGTGCAATTTTATAAGTCCAAAACAAATCATGGGCATTTTTAAGTAAAAATGGGTTAGGCAGGGGGCAGCTGCCCCCCCCCTCCAAATTTATAAGTTTTTATATACTTAATGAATTATGATTGATTTTTTAAAATCCTCATTCTACCCACTCATATTAAATCATATCTGAACTTTTGCCCCCCCCCCACATTTTATTTTATTTCTGCCTTTGCCCATGATAAGAAAAATTAAGTTTATTAAGCAAAGAAACAAAAAATTAGTTAAGCTTAAGGGATATAGCCAAACAAACTTTGCCTCTCCCTATATAAAAAATATACGAAAAAACCAAAGTTGCTAAAAAAAATAAATAAAGATTGTTGCAGTGCATGCAAAGACTATAAATTTAACATCAGCATGAAGATTGATTTACATGCAAAAATTGCTCAATGTGAGCCCATCGATATTGTTGCAATCATGATATATTTATGTATTATTTGTTAATATTAAAAAACAATGTATACAATAAATATATGTTATATTTTTGCTATTTTATAGTTGTTTTAACGTTAATTGAATGTTTTCATATAAAGTAACAAAAAACTACTAAGAGTATTATAGCCCCGCTTTTGAGACATGTATAGCCCCGGGCATTTTTTTGATTTCTAGAAAATGCGTTTTTTTCAAACCTCTCTGGAATTAAAACATGCATTGTTATAGTGTAAAAAAATTTTCCGACACAGAATTTATGACAAAAAACAATTTATGAAAAAGTTTCTTTAAAATAGTTTAAATATTTTGTCTAGGGCGCTTTAATTTTTTATGGCTACGATAGCGGTCTCCCTACTATTGTAAATAAATCATGGGCGTAGCCAAGGCAGGGAGGGGGGGGGGCTGCCCTCCTCCAAATCCAAAAATGTGTTGATATATTAAAATTATGGCTAAAATTTCAAAAAATGTTCATTTTGCTCCTTGGTAAATCATTATTGCCCCCTTCTCTAATTCCAACGCAGGCTACGCTGTGAATATGAAAAATTATTTGTGATGACAAGTAACAGAATATTCAGAATCAGATATCTTTATATTATTGAGAATAATGTTGAGAATAAAAAAATCTTGCATAAGGTGAGAGCGTCAGAAATGACGCTATTAATAAATTAATAATTGTATCAGCTAAAAATTAAAAAAAAATCAATTTTGGATCTATTATTGGCCCTAATTGGGCTTCAGAAGATTCCTGCATCTTGGTTTCTATTAAAATGATCGGGCTTCTCAAATTATATTTCACTATTTTTTTTATAACTGCAAAGCCCAGAATTTTAATTTTGAATTGAAAAATATGATGATTCCATCGTCGCAAAATAATTTAATTTTCAACAAATCATTTATCGAAATTTTAATGGTTTTTCTCACTTAGTAGCAATTAAATTAATTGTATGCTACGAGATAAAAACACATTCTGAATTCATAATCTGTTTAAAAATTACAAGGGCTTGAAAACATTATTTTTTGGGACGGGCATAACAAAAACACCAAGCTTGGATTGAGCTCAGCTTAATGAAAAACAATTAGAAGGACTCTAAATTCGCCTAAGCAGGTGTTATTAATAACAAATTTAGAACATGCTGTCAAGTTGAAAAGGGGAAACAACTGAAAAAGAATTTTGGAGGAATTTGATGAGTTTTAAAAGTGAGTATTTATTATCGATATAATTTGTTTTTTTTAATTATTAGAACAAATAAAGGACAATTACAAAGTGAGACTTTACATCAACATAATAATTGAATGTGTTGTATTACAATTTTTTAATACCAAATTAGCTTTTTTATGTTCTCATCTTCCTTACGCCAGCCTCAATAGAATTTAAAATCCAAAATCTATATTTGGCTAGACAAACTCACATGGACATGGGCGTAGCCAGGTTTTGGATTAAGGGGGGGGGGGGGCAAAACGTTTAAAAGTTTAATTATAGGGGGCAAAATATAAATAATTTTCCAAAGTTTTTGCATTGAAATTTTTTTTCTAAATTTTTTTTTTTGGGGGGGGGGAGTCCCCCCCCTCTGCCTCCCCCTCGGCTACGCCCATGCACATGGATGCTACATTATGTATATGGATCTTTAATCAAATTGCATAAAAAAATTGTCCTACAATTTTTTTCGATATTTGAAGAAAAAATTAGGAAACCCCCTCCAAAACAAAATCCTGCATCGGATTTTCACGAAAATCTTTTAATCGCGAAGTTAACCGCCATTTTGTTTTTTTTTTAACGATAATATTAACAAAAACATTGTTTATTGGCAAATCGCTTGATAGTACAATATCGGATATTCACAAACATTTTAGAGTCCTTAAATCAACCAGATAATTATATAAAATATCGTTTTATTGCGAAGCGTAAGAAATGAATATTCAATATAATGTACATATACTTTTATTTCCATCGTTTAATCGCGAAACATCGGTTAATCGCGAATTTTTTTTTATGCCCAAGGCTTTGCAATTAAACGGTTTGACTGTATCTATTGCTCCTTTAGAACCAATTGGAAACACTAGCTCTGACGGTTTAAGTGAGAACTTTTAATTTACATCCAAAAATTATATCAATACGATTAAAATGAATCTTGCATCAAAATAGTTTTAATCCAGTTTTTTCATACAAAAAGAAATGACATTAATGGATGTTTATATATAATATAGGAATATCAAAATTTCCCTCTTTGGAAATATTTAGCTTGACCCAATAATAATATACTTCTCAAAAAAACTTTTTTGGGATATTCAACAAATTTACCACTTTGAAATATGTCTCCTAACCTAAAAAAACAACTAAATGGAAACTGTTTCGATTAAAAACATTGATTTTACCTCATTTTTTTCCGGCAAAGTAAATCAAATTGATATAAATCTTTTCATGTTGGATAACTAACTTACATGAATTTCCATTTGTATATATAGCAAAATTCAGCATTTAATTAATTTTTAATAAAAAAGAATTCAAAAACATTATCATTTTTTAAATATTTGTTCCACCCCGCCCCCCTTCCCCATATTTTGTAAAAATTAAATTAAATAGTGCCTAAAAACATCAGGATTAAAATTACTTTTAATTATAATTCTTGCATAAAAAATTAGGTTTATTAATAGTTTATAAACCCAACTGAAATACCATTTTTTCTAGGGAGTTTTAGAGTTTAATAAAATCTGTGAAGAATTGGTTTTAATAATTTTATTCAAGCATCAAATGAAGCTCTATAGAGCTATTATAAAATTTAGATAAACCTTTTGTAATTTATCAGAAACTTCTCCATGAGATTAGTTGTTTTTTGTCTATTCAGTAAAATAAAGGTTTAAGAAATAATATCAAGTCTTAGCGTTACTTATCTGGGGACATGGACGTAGCCAGCATTGGGATTAGAGGGGGGGGGCAATAATGATCCTTTTTTGAAATTTTTGGCATAATTATAATAAATTTAATAAAGATTTGGATTTAGAGGGGGGAAACCGCCCCTCCCTGCCCCCCCCCCTGATTACACTCATGTCTGAGGAGGTTAATTAAGTCGATTTATAATATTTGCAGTTTGCATAGGTCACGACGTACTTAATAATGTGCACACATTTAGTCGAAGTGATTATGGCTTTGGATAGTGCCGACTTGGCCATTTAATCACATAAACATTACAAATTTAATTGCTTTCTGCCAGTAGTGGTAGGTTTGCAAACGAATCTATAATATTACCAAACTTATTTAAGATTCGACTCAGTATAAATTCGATAGATATTACATAATGTCCCCATTTCCAATACGCATCAAATTAGCCACTGCATTTATAACTGTCACTCTAATCTCGTTCATATGCTTCACGACACTTTGGATGTTAATCGGGGAAAATTACATTTCATCTAATTTTTTTGCCCAAAATATCAATCACATGAAAACTAAAGTCCCCCTTAAGAGGACTAATTTGAATTACCTACAACTGGCGCTGGATAAATACAGACTAATGAACGGGGTATTTATTAATAAAGTTATTCAGCCTACTCAACTAGCTTCCGATTTCGCGTTTTTAATAAATCCCACCCACATTTGTGTTATTGCAGGTAATAATTCCACCCCAAAATCACCATTCATTATAACGATAGTTCATTCGGCGGCAGAAAATTTTGACCTGAGGTCCAACATTAGAACTACGTGGGGTAGCGTAAGACTGTACGCAGGACTGAGACACAGGGTTGTGTTTATCGTTGGAAAAGTTGGGAGGTTCGATCATAAAATACTGCAAAAGGTGATTGATGAGGAAAGTAAACTCAACCGAGATATTATACAGGGTAATTTTATCGACGCGTACACTAATTTAACCTACAAATTTGCCATGGGAATGAAATGGGTTTATCGTCATTGTCCGAACGCTAGGTATGTTCTCAAAGCTGACGATGACATACACGTAGACATATACGGTCTCATCCGTATGCTTCGTTATTTTGATCGAACGCACGCGGAGGTATGGTATTCAAGCGTGAGGTATCATAAAGATGAAGCCACAATACCTAAGCTTTTCCCCTACAATTACACCCAGGGTGAAGTGCTTGACCTAGACACGTGGTCTTACATAATCCCGGGCCCGGAGATAGATCGACGTCTAACCCACTGGTGGAGCCAAGATGTACAAGAACGGTACTACAACGCGTTTGGCATATCACAGCATAAAAGGTCGACCCCTCACTTAGACATGCTGAATGATCCCGAATTATTGAAAGATTACTCGAGCACTTTTACACGGGGCCAATACAATCCCATAGACGATTTACTCATATGCGGTGCTATGCCCAATAGCGAAGTCCTACGTGGAACGCAAGATAAATGGTACGTTCCTGTTGATGATTACATTTCCAAATTTTACGAACCCTACTGTTCAGGATGGGGCTTGATTCTAACACCGGCCCTAGCCTTCAAACTGTACAAAGCGTATCTGACTCAGCCTTACTTTTACATTGACGACGTCCATATGACGGGTAAAATGGCTAGAATCGCCGGTGCTTACATCATAAATATAGAATTCAAAGTGACGGGCGATCCCAAATATCTATTGGAACGTTTAGAAATGTTGAAAGGTGGTGTAAAGAGGTATCATCCTAGTGGTAAAAATATGTGGATTGACGAGGATATAGCCAATGCCATATTTAATTGTGTTGATGATAAAGGGGAGGAAATCAAAAATCTGTGGCTAAAGGTGTATAGGAATACCTCCAAAATAAAGCAATTAATATGAATAGTTCCTTTCCTTCAGATAATCATATTATATCCTAGACTTAGGCAATTGTTTGCCGAAATTATGTAAATATTTAAAATAATAAAAATTGCTAGTTTTTAGGTAACTCGACTAATTCTCATTATGGTTACTAGGAGGGTCATTATATTATTTTGATTTAGGTCGTTCTTGAGATAAAATTTAGAATAATGTGTATACTTAGAGTTAGAATTAAACTTGAGGTCTAAATCCCTGACGTAAGCGGGGTCAGATATGTTTTTAAACCAGTCTAAAAACATTTTTTCATTTTAGATTGACTTTCCGACTAAATTTTTTATAATCTATTATAATGCCAGTGCTAGACTATATATTTATTGACTCGCCCCGCACGGACAGAAAATCGGCGGTTTATAAATATAAAATGAAGTAAAAATAATAATAACAATAAAAATAATGTTTGGTCATGATTGCCCTTTTTTGAATTGATAATGAGGGTGTCGGGGTTGAACCCCCCCCCCCGCCGAAATTTTTTTTAAAGACTTATTTAATGCAATACAAAATTTAAACAGTACGATAGCGGCGTATTACTCAATTTTACCTTAATAAATCATGGGCGTAACCAAGGGGGAGGGGGGGGGGCAGGGAGGGGTAACTGCCCCCTTCAAAAATTGTTGAAATATTTTAAAATTATGGCTAAAATTTCAAAAAAGGTTCATGCCCTCCCTTAATCATTATTGCTCCTCTCTAATTCCAATGCTGGCCACGCCCATGAAATAAATGAATTTCTTGTTAAAAAATTATTGTTGACAAGTAACAGAAGATTTGGTAGTGTAGTAATGTTGCGAGTAAAAAGGTTTTAAATAAGGTGACAAAACGTGCTATTAATAAATAAATAATTGCATCAACTAAAAATTAAAAAAAATTAATTTTGGATCTATTTTGAGCCTCAATCGGATTTTAGAAGATTCCTGCATCTTGAATTCTAAATACTAAAATGATCGGGCTTCTCAAATTGTATTAAAAAATTGTTTAAACTGCAAAGCAAAGAATTTTAATATTGAATTGAAAATACGATGATTCAATGTTACAAAATAATTTAATTTTTAACGAATCATTTATCGAAATTTTTTATGGTTTTTCTCACTTATTAATAGCAATTAAATTTATTGTATGCTACGAGATAAATTCAGATTTAGATTCTGAATTCATAATTTGTTTAAAAATTACAAGGACTTGAAAACATTATTTTTTGGACGGGTATATCAAAAACACCAAGCTTGGATTGAGCTCAGCCCAATGAAAAACAATTAGCAGGACTCTAAATTTGCCTAAGCAGGTGATATTATTAACAAATTTTGAACCTAAAATGTTTATATACACCTATCACAAGCATTAAATGTTGTCAAGTTGAAAAGGGGAAACAACTGAAATATAATTTTATAGAGGAATTTCATGTGAGTTTTAAAAGTGGTTATTTATTATCGAGATAATTTGTTATTTTAATTTTTATAAAAAATATAGGACAATTACAAAGTGAGACTTCACTCACATCAACATAATAATGTGTTGGTTGTGTTACAATTTTTTAATACCAAATTAGTCTTCTTTAAACCAGCCTCAATAGAATTTAGAATCTAAATTTGGCTGGACAAACTCACATGGATGCTACATTATGTATGTAGATCTTTAATCAAATTTCAAAAACAAATTTCCTATAAATTTTTCCAATATTTGAAGAAAAAAATATGAACCCCCCACCCCTCCAAAAAAAAAAAAAATCCAGCGTACGCCCTTGATGCATTATATACAGATATTTTTAAACGAGTGAGCAAGTAAAGTTAAGCAGAGTGACCGTTAGAGTCAGCGGACCAAATCATTTCCCTGATTTTTGATCAATACCGAGACGTTACTATTTACAGATAAAAAGATCCAAAAAAGTCTAATATGTCTGATATCAAACCTTTTATATTTTTTAAAGTTAATAGTATATTTAGGACAATTTTTAAAATGCGATCTAATTAAATATTGTAACTAAGTATTTAAGGCTTTACACATCTACGAAATATATCCCGGTTATAGAATATGTTGATAGGGAAAATATTAAAAAAAGGTACTCAAGTCTAATGAATAATATGCAACTTACCCTCTTTTTTTCAACCTGAACCCGATCCGACTCGACCTGAAATTCTATTAAAATTTTAACCCGAATTCGACCCGGCCCGACCCAAAAGCGTTTAAATTTTTTTACCGAATCCCTCCAGAATGCGTTTCAATTTTTAGTGTCCGACACGAGAGTAAGAAAAATTGCGGTGTGTAAAATTGAATCGACAAATTAAAGTGCGATTTATGAAACTGATTGATACCACAGATTTTGATTACTAAATTTATTTAGATATAGTGGTATGAATATGATAGCATCTAAGGGTATCGAGTCGCATTATTTAAATTATATAGTTTTGCGAATGAACTGTTTAATAAATTTAAACTTACTTTCATGTTAGTTTATGAATAGTTTAAATTAATAATGAACTACCACTTCACATTATTTATTGTTGATATATTTTACCTTCCACGAGTCAAGTTTCAATTTACGTCCAACATTTAAATAATCAGATTTAACTAACCAAAAGGAAATTGAATAAAAGATCTTTAATTATACATATTATACATTTTGATATTAATTTAGATGCCGATGGACATATTTAGCAGAATTTCCATAGCGTCTGAATAATAGATGAAGCTCAATCCGCGGACGATCCAATGTCCTTCACCAATCCGTAAAGTTTAAAGGTATGGCAGCCCCTGTGGGTGTTGTCTTTTTACCACATGTACGCGCGAAGCAAATATGCTGTTTGTTCTTGTCAGATGTTGGGAGTCCGTAAGATTATCTTTTGGGGTTGCCATGATGTCCTCCTACCCCATTGCCATAAGTCCCTCTGGGTCTGACGAGCTTCAGATCTCTCCGCCAGGCCTCCAAACGCTAGTACCCCCCTGAAGATTATCGAATTACAAGCTACATATCCCCTTGAGCCTACCTGTATGGTTGCTAATGATCACCTGCACCTATACTACAACCCCAACAATCAGCTAAGTATTCCATCTATATAAACATAAAAAGATTGCGATAAAAACTTAACAATTCCATCCCGTCTTGACCTGATGCTAATTATCCCGTACATTTTAGTGCTTCTGAAAAGACTATAGTTTCTACTTCTATACATTTCTCCCCCAACATAATTATGCGCCCACACGGCATCACCTCTTATTAATAAACTTATTCATTAATTGTAATCTCTTACCAGGGTGCGCTCTCTGCATTAAGCTTGAAAAAGAATAAAGATTTATTCGAAAGAAAAACAAGTCTAAATCAAAAATGCTGCAGAATTGCAAGAACATGGGAAGGCAAAAAAAGCCGCGAAAATGGCCTTTGCAAGAGCGAAGGACGCGCACACCTTGATGGTAAATAAACTAGATTTTAAAGGGTGTGAGAGGCTGATGTACAAATTGGGTATAAAGGGAGATGAAAGGTCGCGGTCGGAGTCCATATAGTCAAAAATGCGAAGAGTCAATTTTCATTAAAGCCGAAGAAGGTGATGGATAAGTGAAAAGGATAGTTCAAGGAACTTATGAACACTCCAAATGACAAAGAATCCCCTCCCTATATTGAGCCAAACATAAATACGATCGAGCTTTTTGCACAAATGAACAAAAAGCAAAAGTAAAAGCGGTGGACCTGATGGAAATTATATGGCAGTGGGTCATATGCCGTGAGGTCACAACATTTCGAACTTCTTAACAAAAATAAGGGGAGTGATTATAACCTAATTCAAGGGCAAAGGAGACCCATAGGAATGTGCAATTACAGACGTGTCAAGCTAACTTGCCATTCCTTGAAGCTTATGGAAAGGATATAGGTAACAAGCGGAAGAACTAGGTGAATATCGGCTAACCAATTCGGATTGGCGGCAAATCTATTATCGACCCCATCTTCGCACTAAGACAAATGATGGATAAATATAGGATGTGATAAGTAACCGCGAGGTGAGGTTTAGGCAGATAATCTATTATTTACGTTAAATTTGTTTATAAATGGTAATTGTATAAATTTTAATGATCGGATAAGTGGCATAAGGACAAAATTTAGGCAGTAGAATTTCCCAAATAGGGTTTAACGGTTTTTCAGGATGTTTCCAGTGCTCGACTATTGAGAACCTGGCTTAAAATTGGGATATGTCAACATAGCATTACTTGAGTGTATTTGGGCCAATAACAAAGAAATAAGGTCTATATTATAAAAATAACACCATAAACATAATAAAGTGGAATTAATGTTGTTTTTTATGCTCAATTAAAATTTTTCAACCGTTCATAAACCCATAATAATTTTAAAAATAAGTGCAAAAATGGTTTTTTAAATGTCAGATCTTTTATCTAGATTGATATGATCGTTGAATAATTTAAATGTGTGAGTGTTAAAAACTGTAGAGAGGTAATTGGAGTGCGAAGTGCCTCAGGGGATATGTTATTAACCGAGGTGTTGTCAATGAAATTATCGTTAATTGGTTATAAGCGGAATGTATTATATACGTTGGATATACACGTTTTTACTCACTTTCTATTATTGTATCGCTTCGAAACCTGTCTGTAGTAAATAAAGATCCCCAACCGTAATAGTGGCGACGTAAAGGATAAGCTTACGCGGGAATGCAGAAATATAAAACAACGGCTAACATCGACGCTTTTATAACACAAGTTGAGCTATTCCTAAGGAGCAATAAGACGGAGACAGATGAGCAAAAAGCAGCTCTATTATTAACCAGCCTTGATGGGGAGACATTCCAATTAATACTAGAGGATTATAGATCTCAAGAGTTGACAGGAATTACATATGAAGAAGCTAAAAATAGGTTAAAAAAATTATTCCAAAGGAATTCATGAGCGAGGGCAAAGAGGTATGAATTCTCAAAGGTCCGACAAGGCCAGGGAGAGACGATAGACACGTACGCTAATAGACTCAAGGCCGGAGCTAACAGCTGCAACTTCGGAAACGAAGAATTGCAGAACAGAATCGTCGACCAATTCATTATAGGATTGCGCGATTGAAGCTTGACTGTTGGCAGAAATTGACATCCAATGGGACCGCCTACGCGAGCTGGCCTTAACGGCCGAGACGATAAACGGGGGGGGGGGGCTAAGGACTTTGCAAGACGGGTCCGAAGAGGCGTGGAGCGTAGTGGCGGGACGAGAAGCGTGGCCTGGGCCGGTCCGAATTCTCAAGCTAAAACATGCTTTAGATGTGTTAACTGTAGATATATATATTAATAACGAATTATTCCAATGCATCTTCGATACCGGCGCCACGGTATCGATAATACCGGCGCGAAGATGGGCGAAGGAGATCCCACGCAACAAAGAGCCCGTCCCGACGGGGTACGCGTACGGCCACGAGGAAATAAAGATCGTAACCAAGGTGCAAGCTGATGTCCGAATGGGGGACACGAGAAAACAGCTGTCGTTATTGATAGCAGACTTAGCTGGGCCGCCGTTGTGTGGGATCAATTAGATCCAAGAATTTGAGCCTGAAATTTGGCGACGAATTCGTTAAAACTCCAGAGCTGCGGTGGAACGGCTCGCGGTAAATTACGTAGGAAGACCGAAGGATTCCAAGTCCGCGATCCGGCACGTGATGAAGCAATGGGAGGGCCAGCTAAACGAATTTTTAAAAGCAGTCAAGGGAATAACGGTGGAAGTGCCGTTAAAAGAGGGCATAGATCCCGTATTTATTCCCGCAAGAAGGGTGCCAATGGCGTGGAAGAAAGAAGTAGAAGAAGAGCTGGACAAATGGGTCAGAGACGGGGTGATAGAACCGATCGATTTCTCGATGGGCCAGTCCAGTGGTACCCGTGAAAAAAAGCGATGGGACTCTTCGATTATGTATTGATTACCGGTTTACTATAAACAAATACGCTCAAGGATTGTTGTACCCCTTACCCAAAATCGACGATTTGTTAAATAAACTCGATAACGCGTGTTGTTTTACTAAGCTGGACCTAACGAAAGCGTACTCACAACTTGAATTAGGTCCAGAAACGAGCCAACGATTGACTATCTCCACGCACAAGGGCCTATTTAAAGTTAACCAAATGCCTTTTGGCTTAAATTGCGCCGCGGCGATTTTCCAAAAAACAATGGATCAGATATTAGGAGGCATGGAGGGGGTAGCGGTATTCATCGATGATATACTAATCGCGGGTGAAACGGAAGAAATCCACAACGAGAGGTTACTGAAAGTCTAGAAACGTTACAAAAATGGGGTTTTGTGCCAAACATTTCCAAGAGCATCTTGTGGGCGAAGGAAGTAACATTTTTGGGATACGTAATAAGTAACAAGGGAATTCAAATCAACGACAATAAAGCCGAACTGGTCAAGCAGTGGAAAAATTTAACAAACAAAAATGAAATAAAATCGTTCCTGAGGTTAACAGCATATTTTTCTAAGTTTATTAAGGACTACGCCAAAATCGTGCACCCGATTCAGAAACTCATGAAAAAAACGTGTTGTATTACTGGGGTGGAGAACAACAAGACGCATTCGAAGCCATCAAGTCCGCGCTTACTAAAGCCCCCGTACTGGCATACTTTAATGAAGATTGGGAGACTGGCCTGGTCGTAGACGCCTCTGGTACAGGGTTAGGGGCCATCTTACAGCAACGAGCACCAGGGGAGAATTGGAGAGTGGTGGCCTATGCTTCAAGAGCGTTAAACGAAAGCGAAAGCCGGTATTCGACGATCGAACGAGAGGCTCTTGCGGTGGTTTATGGACTAAAAAAGTTCAATGAATATATACAAGGACGAAGCGTTACAATCAGGACGGATCATAGACCCCTAGTATATATATTCGATTAGAGCAAAAGGGGCAAGGAACAATGGTCACCACGTCTAACTAGGTGGGCGCTCATGGTATCAGGCTACACGACCAAGTTGGTGTACAACAAGGGATCCCAAAACGCGGCAGATTTCTTGTCTATAAAACCGAACGAAAACGCGTATCAGGTTAGCGAGGAAATGCCAGAAGACTCGACGAATCCGTTTATATCATTGGACGTAGTAAGACAACACACCTTGGACGACCCGGGGATGCGACAATTAAAAGAGTGGATTAGAGGTAAACAAAACACAATGGTCACGTAGGGGCTAAAACTCTCCTACGAAAAACACCTGCCAAAGTTACACGAAGCCAAAAGCGTAATATTTTAAAAGGACGATGAATATTAATTCCGGCTAAGTTACGAGGAGCGGTACTCCAAAGATTACATAGGGGCCACGTGGGTATCAAGCGGATGCAAGAAGTGGCGGGGCAGTATATATGGTGGACTACTCTCGACGATGACTTATTGAGCGTAGCGAAAGGGTGCCGGAATTGCAATTACACTGCCGCGGCGGCGAAGAAGGCACCGTTGATAGAGTGTCAACCTAGCCATAAACCGTGGGTTCAAGTACATATCGATATCATGGGTCCTCTCAAGGGTAAGTCATACCTGGTGATGGTGGACAATAGCTCGAAATGGGTAGAAGTGTTTAAATTAGAAGACACCACAACGACCACCATTATAAAAAAACTTGCCGAAACGTTTGCTAGATTTGGAAATCCGCCATGGTTAATATCAGATAACGGCCCGCAATTCAAAGGGCAGGAATTACAGAATTTTTGCAAGATAAGAGGGATTAATCAGCGATGGACAGCTCCTTACCATCCTGCGTCTAACGGTCTGGCAGAAAGATATGTACGATTAATTAAAGAAGCCATTATTAGAAACGAGTAGGAAGTAGGGCTAAGTAGATTTTTAGAAAACTACAGATCTACAAAACACCCCACAACCAATAAAAGCCCAGCAGAGGTGATGCTAAAAAGGCGTATGCGAATCGAATGGGAGGTATTGAGGGAAACCGTACCACAACAGTGGGTAGAGACCGCGAACCCGCGGATGGTCAACGTAGGAGACTTGGTTTGGGTACGTATGTTTTTAGGACAAAGCAAATGGGTAGAAGGCACGATAAAAGCCAAGCACGGTAGTCGGTCCTACGATGTATGGGCACAGGGAAGAAAACACACCGACACGCGGATCAAGTAAGGAAACGAAAAATCCTGGATTGGATCACACTGGGACAAGAGAACGGGTGGCCGCAAAGGATATCATCAGAAAGGGAAGCGGGAACAAGTGCCATAACAAATGCAAAACCAGTCAGGAACGCCCAGAGAATAACCTAGAAGGGAACAAATTCAAAAACAGTCAGGAACGCCTAGAGAAGAATCTAGATACCCGCAGCGTAGTCGGAAACCGCCAGCATTCCTTAAGGATTTTGTCTGTGAAAAGGGGGGAACTGTAGAGAGGTAATTGGAGTGCGAAGCGCCTCAGGGGATATGTTATTAACCGATGTGTTGTCAATCAAATTATCGTTAATTGGTTATATGCGGAATGTATTATATACGTTGGATATACACGTTTTTACTCACTTTCTATTATTGTATCGGTTCGAAACCTGTCTGTAGTAAATAAAGATCCCCAACCGTAATAAAAACTCATTGATATTAATTGTTCAATTAATTTAAGAATAATTTGTTAAGGGTAGGTATATGTATTAATAACTATGCTTACAAACGGCAGTATTTTTTAAATTTACAAAGTTTCCTAGATATTGCTGGAAAGAGCTCTTGATTCAAATATTTTTATAATTCATTATTTAAAAAAAACACGCCTTTGATCATATATAGTTGCAAGTAGTTATCGCTCTCTAGACAGTCTTATATCATTGTATATAAAACAAATTAAGGATAAAATTCGAATTATAAGATTAACTCAAAAATATTATGTCCAAATCAAAAATTCCATCAGACGGCTGTTGAATAATTTGTACCAAGTTGACTAATAATGGTAGCTATGAGTGATGTTGATGAAGAAACTGAATTCCACTTGTATTCTCTTATACACCACCAATCATTTATAGAAACAGCTTCGCAGAATGATTTTATTTCAACATTAAGTGATACAAAACATGCATCATTAAATGAGAGACCAAGGCAAAAAAATGTTCTGCATGATGCAAATCCATTTAAGCGTTCTTTTGAACAAGTCATACATCGACCGCGAAAATTACCCCTAATAGTTGCTCAACAAAAGTCCATAGGTAGAAGAAATTGTGTTAAAGATATACAACCACTTTTGAATAATATGCCTGGTATTAATATATTTATTTTTTTAAAGTTTCTTAGATCATCATTGGGGTATATCTCATGATTTGAGATTAAAAACCTTCAATCATCAATTTAAATGTATTAGCTGTAATAAAAATGGTCATAAGCATTTTGAGTGTCCTTATGTATGGAAATTCATATAATATTAAATATAATGTTTTAGCAATTAAATACTTGTTATTTGTGTGGGGAAAAAGATCACAAAATGACCCAGCATAAATTTTGTAGTGTGTGCCTAGATGATGATCATCATACTAACAAATGTTTTTATAAAAAAAGGGCCCAAAAACCTTGCCATATTTGTAAATCCAAAGGACACTGGAAAGAAGTAACATAAAGGTTAAATTTATTCATATTTTTGTTAGATTTGTTTGAGCAAGTGGAGACAATATTATATGACAACCCAATCAATTTATTATAACAATACAAAATATAAACCCTCTGCAGAATTACAATCATACCCATCATTTTGTTATAATTGTGGTAACAAAGGACATAATGGAAAGGTTTCCTGTCAATTATATTTATCTTTGTATTATCACCTTATTTAAAGTTGAGCAATTTTTATTTATTTAATTTTTTAAAGCATTCAAGAAGCTCTAATAGATTGACAAATAATGTTTGTATTTTGAAACTTTATATATAAGTTTAAGATGGCTAGTTTTACATTAAATTCATAATGCTAATTATCATCAAAATAGCATCTTTATAAATTTTATTTAATAAGAGAAGTTTTAAGTAAATAAAACCCGTTTGATTTTAACATTTCACCAGCTTTTATACTACTATCCTAATCAGCAATTTTAATAACTTCTACTTTATCAATATTTAGGTTCATAGTCGTGGGGTTTGTTTACATGAGTTTTTTTCATCTTGATCAGTTAATTGCCATCTTGATAAATCTTCCTAGTTTTCATAACCTTATATGCTTAATATAAATTACAAACATAATTGAGTTTTAAATTATTACATTATCACCTATTTAATTATAGACTTGTATAAAAAGATAATTATGATCTATAATGACTTCACACACAAAAATTAAAGTTATGATTTGAATTCAACCGTTGATCTTTAGGCTACAAACATATAAAGCCCTAGAAGGGTGACCCAAGGCTCAACCCTAGCCAACAAACCATTTAAAAATTACTTTTTATGAAAAACCCAACTCACTTATTAAGATCATAAGATTGGATTAAACATTCAATTCATATTTTTCATCGTTCTTATTAACCATAAATTTCAAACAAATCATAAAAATAATTATAAAATAACGCCATTTTATTTGAAATATTATATATTCTATTAAACATCCAATTAAACCCTATACTTTTTCCATTTACAAGACCTGTAGTGCCGCCCGAATGTCAAGGTTTGTGCCCCACGATCCAGCCAATATAATGTTTAATAAATGTCCCCCGCCCAAGCAAATCAAAGATTCCCACGAACCAAATTTAGTTTTCATCGAAGACAAGTCAGGAACTATAACGAACACCACCTTCAATCATTCACTAAATAACGCGTCCCACATTGAGAAGGCTACAACGTTTGCATTGTATCCGCGTCACGAAAAGACTCTGTTTTCCCTCAGCTTATTCCCAAGCAACTCCCTTCCCTGTTCCTTGCTTTATAAAGGCAACCCAATCGTTGATGCACCTAATACCAACATTGGTTTCGATGTTACAACAAAGCCCAAATCTGTCAACCGGACTCCAGCTCAAACCTCCCCGAAGGTTTTGAAAACAATTGGGACTGCCCCCAAGACCTCCAGCTTGGTGAGTGATAAAGCGATGACGACTAAAAAAGCGAACATTAAAATAATGCCACCCAAAAATAGTACGCCCGCACAATACAAGAATAAAGAAATTACAATGGCAAAACCTAAAGCTTCCAATTTTGAAAGATTTCTCGATCTATATCAAAGAAATTCCCGGAAAACTTTAAATGGATGTGCGACCTCAAACCGCGACTTTCAGAATGATAGTGGGCTGGGTCATGAATTAACGCAGAGACCTAGGCCTGAAGCGGACTTTTGTAAAGTGACCCCGCATAAATTTGTGCCAAAGAGGATCGGGGTAGTGAACAGAAAACAGGACAGAGATAACAATTTAAAGGCATGGAGGATCGGACTAGAACAGAAAATGCTTTTAAATTGGGAATGAATTAAACTAATCATCTAAGACGTGAATCTTTATTATGGGACCTTTTTCGAGAAACTTCAGTAAACAGATATAACGTGTTCAGATCACATAATATGTAAATTATATATTACAACTGTTAGCCGAAATAAATAAATTTTGTTGATGCTTACGTGTATGGTATGTATAGTTGTTAAATTGCTAAGCAGCTTCAACTAAAGACTCGAGCACGAACACTAGCTGGGTAATATGCTAACACAATGAGTGCTAAGCTAACTGTTCGGTGCAATAGTTTTAACAGTAGCACGTAAAAATGCTCGAGAGGTTAGTCAATAGCAGCCAAATCTGTTAAAAACGAGCAGTAAATTCGAGCAGATAGTAGATTGAATTGCTTTTGTCAAACTATTTTAGTTACTTACAATATTTGCTCATGGTATATTATAAAGTTATTATAGGTATAAATATTTTGTACAGGTGGTTAAATAAATATATATGGGGTAAATGTCATAATCTATGTTTATGATGCGATTTAAATTTTTTTTTCAAATTTTGACTCACTAAGAGTTTAAAAAATGTTTTTCAACTTTGAAATTAAGATTTTTGAAAGTTTAGCGGTCGCTCAGGTGACAAATGTCATAATCTATATTTATGATGGGATTTAAATTTTTTTTCCAAATTGTGACTCACTAAGAGCTTAAAAAATGTTTTTCACCTTTGAAATTAAGATTTTTGAAAGTTTAGCGTCGCCCAGGTGACAAATGTCATAATCTTCATTTATGATGCGATTTAAATTTTTTTTTCAAATTGTGACTCTCTGGGAGCTTAAAAAATGTTTTTCAACTTTGAAATTAAGATTTTTGAAAGTTTAGCGGTCGCTCAGGTGACAAATGTCATAATCTATGTTTATGATGCAATTTAAATTTTTTTTCCAAATTGTGACTCACAAAGAATGTTTTTCACCTTTGAAATTAAGATTTTTGAAAGTTTAGCGGTCGCCCAGGTGACAAATGTCATAATCTACATTTATGATGCGATTTAAATTTTTTTTTCAAATTATGACTCACTAAGCGCTTAGAAAATGTTTTTCACCTTTGAAATTAAGAATTTTGAAAGTTTAGCGGTCGCCCAGGTGACAAATGTCATAATCTACATTTATGATGCGATTTAAATTTTTTTTCCAAATTGTAACTCACTAAGAGCTTAAAAAATGTTTTTCACCTTTGAAATTAAGATTTTTGAAAGTTTAGCGGTCGCCTAGGTGACAAATGTCATAATCTTCATTTATGATGCGATTTAAATTTTTTTTTCAAATTGTGACTCACTAGGAGCTTAAAAAATGTTTTTCACCTTTGAAATTAAGATTTTTGAAAGTTTAGCGGTCGCTCAGGTGACAAATGTCATAATCTATGTTTATTATGGGATTTAAATTTTTTTTTAAATTGTGACTCACTAAGAGCTTATAAAATGTTTTTCAACTTTAAAATTAAGATTTTTGAAAGTTTAGCGGTCGCCCAGGTGACAAATGTCATAATCTACATTTATGATGCGTTTAAATTTTTTTTCAAATTGTGACTCACTAAGCGCTTAAAAAATGTTTTTCACCTTTGAAATTAAGATTTTTGAAAGTTTAGCTGTCGCCCAGGTGACAAATGTCATAATCTACATTTATGATGCAATTTAAATTTTTTTTCCAAATTGTGACTCACTAAGAGCTTAAAAAATGTTTTTCACCTTTGAAATTAAGATTTTTGAAAGTTTAGCGGTCGCCCAGGTGACAAATGTCATAATCTTCATTTATGATGCGATTTAAATTTTTTTTTCAAATTGTGACTCTCTGGGAGCTTAAAAAATGTTTTTCAACTTTGAAATTAAGATTTTTGAAAGTTTAGCGGTCGCTCAGGTGACAAATGTCATAATCTATGTTTATGATGCAATTTAAATTTTTTTTCCAAATTGTGACTCACAAAGAATGTTTTTCACCTTTGAAATTAAGATTTTTGAAAGTTTAGCGGTCGCCCAGGTGACAAATGTCATAATCTACATTTATGATGCGATTTAAATTTTTTTTTCAAATTATGACTCACTAAGCGCTTAAAAAATGTTTTTCACCTTTGAAATTAAGATTTTTGAAAGTTTAGCGGTCGCCCAGGTGACAAATGTCATAATCTAAATTTATGATGCGATTTAAATTTTTTTTCCAAATTGTAACTCACTAAGAGCTTAAAAAATGTTTTTCACCTTTGAAATTAAGATTTTTGAAAGTTTAGCGGTCGCCTAGGTGACAAATGTCATAATCTTCATTTATGATGCGATTTAAATTTTTTTTTTCAAATTGTGACTCACTAGGAGCTTAAAAAATGTTTTTCACCTTTGAAATTAAGATTTTTGAAAGTTTAGCGGTCGCTCAGGTGACAAATGTCATAATCTATGTTTATTATGGGATTTAAATTTTTTTTCAAATTGTGACTCACTAAGAGCTTATAAAATGTTTTTCACCTTTGAAATTAAGATTTTTAAAAGTTTAGCGGTCGCCCAGGTGACAAATGTCATAATCTATGTTTATTATGGGATTTAAATTTTTTTTCAAATTGTGACTCACTAAGAGCTTATAAAATGTTTTTCACCTTTGAAATTAAGATTTTTAAAAGTTTAGCGGTCGCCCAGGTGACAAATGTCATAATCTATGTTTATGATGCGATTTAAATTTTTTTTCAAATTGTGACTCACTAAGAACTTAAAAAATGTTTTTCACCTTTGAAATTAAGATTTTTAAAAGTTTAGCGGTCGCCCAGGTGACAAATGTCATAATCTATATTTATGATGGGATTTAAATTTTTTTTCCAAATTGTGACTCACTAAGAGCTTAAAAAATGTTTTTCACCTTTGAAATTAAGATTTTTGAAAGTTTAGCGCCGCCCAGGTGACAAATGTCATAATCTTCATTTATGATGCGATTTAAATTTTTTTTTCAAATTGTGACTCTCTGGGAGCTTAAAAAATGTTTTTCAACTTTGAAATTAAGATTTTTGAAAGTTTAGCGGTCGCTCAGGTGACAAATGTCATAATCTATGTTTATGATGCAATTTAAATTTTTTTTCCAAATTGTGACTCACAAAGAATGTTTTTCACCTTTGAAATTAAGATTTTTGAAAGTTTAGCGGTCGCCCAGGTGACAAATGTCATAATCTACATTTATGATGCGATTTAAATTTTTTTTTCAAATTATGACTCACTAAGCGCTTAGAAAATGTTTTTCACCTTTGAAATTAAGATTTTTGAAAGTTTAGCGGTCGCCCAGGTGACAAATGTCATAATCTACATTTATGATGCGATTTAAATTTTTTTTCCAAATTGTAACTCACTAAGAGCTTAAAAAATGTTTTTCACCTTTGAAATTAAGATTTTTGAAAGTTTAGCGGTCGCCTAGGTGACAAATGTCATAATCTTCATTTATGATGCGATTTAAATTTTTTTTTTCAAATTGTGACTCACTAGGAGCTTAAAAAATGTTTTTCACCTTTGAAATTAAGATTTTTGAAAGTTTAGCGGTCGCTCAGGTGACAAATGTCATAATCTATGTTTATTATGGGATTTAAATTTTTTTTTAAATTGTGACTCACTAAGAGCTTATAAAATGTTTTTCAACTTTAAAATTAAGATTTTTGAAAGTTTAGCGGTCGCCCAGGTGACAAATGTCATAATCTACATTTATGATGCGTTTAAATTTTTTTTCAAATTGTGACTCACTAAGCGCTTAAAAAATGTTTTTCACCTTTGAAATTAAGATTTTTGAACGTTTAGCTGTCGCCCAGGTGACAAATGTCATAATCTACATTTATGATGCAATTTAAATTTTTTTTCCAAATTGTGACTCACTAAGAGCTTAAAAAATGTTTTTCACCTTTGAAATTAAGATTTTTGAAAGTTTAGCGGTCGCCCAGGTGACAAATGTCATAATCTTCATTTATGATGCGATTTAAATTTTTTTTTCAAATTGTGACTCTCTGGGAGCTTAAAAAATGTTTTTCAACTTTGAAATTAAGATTTTTGAAAGTTTAGCGGTCGCTCAGGTGACAAATGTCATAATCTATGTTTATGATGCAATTTAAATTTTTTTTCCAAATTGTGACTCACAAAGAATGTTTTTCACCTTTGAAATTAAGATTTTTGAAGTTTAGCGGTCGCCCAGGTGACAAATGTCATAATCTACATTTATGATGCGATTTAAATTTTTTTTTCAAATTATGACTCACTAAGCGCTTAAAAAATGTTTTTCACCTTTGAAATTAAGATTTTTGAAAGTTTAGCGGTAGCCCAGGTGACAAATGTCATAATCTAAATTTATGATGCGATTTAAATTTTTTTTCCAAATTGTAACTCACTAAGAGCTTAAAAAATGTTTTTCACCTTTGAAATTAAGATTTTTGAAAGTTTAGCGGTCGCCTAGGTGACAAATGTCATAATCTTCATTTATGATGCGATTTAAATTTTTTTTTTCAAATTGTGACTCACTAGGAGCTTAAAAAATGTTTTTCACCTTTGAAATTAAGATTTTTGAAAGTTTAGCGGTCGCTCAGGTGACAAATGTCATAATCTATGTTTATTATGGGATTTAAATTTTTTTTCAAATTGTGACTCACTAAGAGCTTATAAAATGTTTTTCACCTTTGAAATTAAGATTTTTAAAAGTTTAGCGGTCGCCCAGGTGACAAATGTCATAATCTATGTTTATGATGCGATTTAAATTTTTTTTCAAATTGTGACTCACTAAGAACTTAAAAAATGTTTTTCACCTTTGAAATTAAGATTTTTAAAAGTTTAGCGGTCGCCCAGGTGACAAATGTCATAATCTATGTTTATTATGCGATTTAAATTTTTTTTTCAAATTGTGACTCACTAGGAGCTTAAAAAATGTTTTTCACCTTTGAAATTAAGATTTTTGAAAGTTTAGCGGTCGCCCAGGTGACAAATGTCATAATCTATGTTTGTTATGCGATTTAAATTTTTTTTTCAAATTGTGACTCACTAAGAGCTTAAAAGATTTTTAAAAGTTTAGCGGTCGCCCAGGTGACAAATGTCATAATCTATGTTTATTATGCGATTTAAATTTTTTTTTCAAATTGTGACTCACTAGGAGCTTAAAAAATGTTTTTCACCTTTAAAATTAAGATTTTTGAAAGTTTAGCGGTCGCTCACGTGACAAATGTCATAATTTATGTTTATTATGGGATTTAAATTTTTTTTAATTTAAATCGCATCATAAACATAGATTATGACATTAAATCGCATCATAAACATAGATTATGACATTTACCCCATATATATTTATTTAACCACCTGTACAAAATATTTATACCTATAATAACTTTATAATATACCATGAGCAAATATTGTAAGTAACTAAAATAGTTTGACAAAAGCAATTCAATCTACTATCTGCTCGAATTTACTGCTCGAGCTCCTGCTATATTTTTTAACATATTTGGCTGCTATCGACTAACCTCTCGAGCATTTTTACGTGCTACTGTTAAAACTATTGCACCGAACAGTTAGCTTAGCACTCATTGTGTTAGCATATTACCCAGCTAGTGTTTGTGCTCGAGCATAGCACATAGTTAGCATTGCTAAAGTTAGCAATTTAACTACGCCTAGTCTTAAGCTCATACCATTGGTATGAGCTTAAGACTAGGCGTAGCCCAGGGGAAAAGGGAAATCGTCCTCCCCCCTTGACAGAATTTATTTATTTATTAGACTGAGGAATTCTTTAGTGAGATCCTGGGTTGTGGTCAGGGATCTTGAGGATCTCATTAAGGGGAGGGGGGCGAAAGAAATAATCATAATGGTGGGGGGGCATAATAGTTATTTGTAAACTCTAATAGCGTTCGATATAAAAGTGTATAAGGAGAGTAGACCTCTCCCTTGATTATGTCCACGATGAGATGCAGTTCTGTTTAATCTAAAGACGAGTAACCACTTTTTATTTTCAACTGATCTTAATTTTAACTAGAGAACTGCAAGGGTGACCGAAAACCGAATTTTGAAATGTATTCGGGTTCAGATTGAAAATTTTAAAATACTTTCAGGTTCTGGTTGAAAATTAATATGCTTTCGGGTCGGGTTGGATTTAAGTGTCGAGTCAAAGTTTATGAATCTTAGATTGCAAAATACATGGGACATATCTTGTAATTAATGCTATTATGTATAATATTTTTATTTGATGGCGAAATGTATAATTGAATTATTCATTCATTTAATTAAGTACTTTTGTTTTTTAAAACTGATTGTTTAAATTTGGACGCAAATTTAAATTTTACTTGTGAAAGGTAAAAACAAAATAATATTTTTAAATTGTATTTAAATAGTGGGAAGTGGTAGTTCACAAATTTATTATAATTTACAAAACTATATATTTCAAATGAAATGTGACCCGATATTGTAGATGCTATCATTTTTATACAGCTATAATAAATCATTTAAATAAATTTATTAACCAAAATCTGTGGTATCAATTAGTATAAATCGCACTTTAATTTATCGATAAATTTAAAACACCCTCATGGGCGTAGCCAGGATTGAAATTAGAGGGGGGCGATAATGATTAAGGGAGGGGCAATATAACCATTTTTTAAATTTTAGATTAAATTTGATAAAATATCTAAGACTTTTTGGATTTAGAGGGGGCAGCCGCCCGTCCCTGCCACCCCCTAGCTACGCCCATGCACACCGCAATTTTTCTCGCGTTGGATAAAAACATGAACCGCGTTCGGGACGGATTGGGTTAAAAAAAATTTAAACGCTTTCGGGCCAGGTCGTGTTCGGGTTGAAAATTTTAAAATGCTTTCGGGTTCGGGTTGAAAAAAAGAGACTTTGCAGTTCTCTAATTTTGACTTTCTACGATACTGTCCTTTCAGACATAGATTAATTCCTATACAAATTGTCACATAAAAATAATTTTGAACGAATTAAAATAGATTATAGGACTGCTCTCTGTTTACAGCCTGTTTATGAAAGCCTCAAATGAAATTTATTTATTTTTTGGCATTCAACCTATTTTATGTATTAATAGTTACTATGAAAGATCTATATATTTTTTTTTAAATAAAGTTTATTGATATATATCTAAACATAATATTAATGATACAATTATATAATGATTATATTTAAAAAACATCATATGAGTAATATGTCTTCATCTTCCTCTTTTAGAAGAGGCCAGGAATCCAAAAAAGATTTGAAATTAAATTTTGCAATTAAGATTTCTATTGATTGTTTCAATAAAAATGCGGGGGAATGTTTGGAGGAAGGGGATCGCCTGCCTATTTCTTTGAATAAAGCCAACGCCATTTTTCCATAGGATCCTGAACAGGAGGAAACTATTGTAATAAAAATACTAGAGTCCAAAAGGGCCTTGTATTTTTGGAGCTTGCGTTCTTCTACGAGAGCCATGGGGTCATAATTAAGATTAGAGGGGGCAAATATCTGTGCATGTAAAATCCCACTTTAAAAGGAGACCATTTTCCCATGGGACTAGCGAGGAACCGCCAGGACGCATTCGACCTTCAAGGGCAGGATCTGAAGGTTCAAGTATGGATGGAATATGGGCTTTTCTAAGGGCTGACTGGATAATAGAATTGATTTTAGAGTGTCGCAAGTGTCTAAATTTATTTAGTCTGCAGTGTAACGGGTGGCGTGCTTCTTCTATATTAATAAGAGTATTATGAAAAAATGATTATAGATGGATAGGAGGGCTGGATCTAAAAGGCTGTACTATGTACGTTAATATTCCCTAATATAAAGATTGGTTTGCTTCGGCGCGGGTCGTGCCTTGGACCGAGATGGCCCATCAAACATGATCCAAGCCCGTTTGTTTTATTAATTTTTGCCCGAGCCCCCTCTCCTCTAAGGGTTGGGATCAGGCTGCCCTCGTAGCCAGAGTTTAAATTGTGATTGATTAAAAAGATTTTGGATTTAGGGTACGCCAGTGCCCTATTTCTGCCCTCCTTCTAGCTAAGCCCATGCTATAACTTATTTAAAGAAGTGTGCATAATCTATCGATCAAAACATTAAAAAACATGTTGTTCTCCAAACTTATCCTCAGTAACACTAACAGACATGGGCGTACCCAGGTTTTAAATTAGGGGGGGGGGGGGCAGATTATTTTTAAAAAATTTTTTTTTGCTTGACTATTTAAAAATTTTCCTGCGACAAAAAAAAAGTCCTTGACTATCCAAAAATTTTCCGGCGAGCAAAAAAAAAACAACTTTCCTAATTAGGCAGTGGGGGCAGCCTAGGGGGGGCAGGGGGTCCGGCTGCCCCCCTCTGGCTAATTAAAGGGGGGGGGCAAAACATAATTTTTTTTTAATTTTTTAGGGTTTTTGTATTGAAATTTTTTTTTTAATTAGGGGGGGGGGTGGGTACGCCCATGCTAACAGATAATGAAATGCGATTGTCATGCGTATTGTTGTAAAAACAGCTGGGTTTTGTTTGGTCGACCTTTCGTTTTGGTCAATTAAAAATAAACAAACCAACGATCTTTTGGTCTATTTTTCTTGGTCGACCCCTATTCTTAGTCGAAATTCGAAAAACAGACCAGAGACGACCGTTAGTCATATTAAAACCAAAGGTCGCCCAAAAAAACCATCCGTTTTTACAACACTAGTCATGCGATGTGGCAATATCAAGTGAAAAATATTTTAATTTCACTAATTTAAAGGGAAGAGCGATTTGTATTATATTAATGTATATATAGGTAAGCGTTTAACTTTAAACCCTAAATTAATATTAATTAGAATACTCAAGCTTAACAAAGGGGTATAACTTATTTTTCGTCATTTATATTTTGATTTTAAATTTATTTTAATTATGGTGAACGTAAATGATAGCACATGGATAGGGTAAGTTGTTAGCCCCGGTTGGACAAGATATAAATTCATTTCCATTAAAAATGTTTTGATATCATTTTATAAGCAAGTTTTAAATCAAACCACTGATTTAATAGTCTTAAAATAAGGATTAACTAATATTTTTTTTTTAACTTTCCTTAAACCTGACTATGAAATTGTGTATAGGTGGGTGTGGTCAAGTTAAAAAGAGCAACCCTCTAAATTTAAAGCATCATATTGTTAAAATTAATACAATTGTTTTTCTGCCCCAGTTAACAATGGTTTAATAAATAGATGACAATTTTTTAGTGATTAAAAAGAATATTGGAGCTAGAAATATAAAGAATAAGAATTTAGGCTACATTATTCTTAGGGTAAGTGGGTACATATTAACCTAAATGGCTTTAATAAATAACTGAATGGGCCCAAAATTAATTTTTATAACTTTAGATTATGTGAAAGACACTTATCTCCATAAATTATAAAACTAAGTTTGATTTTATAAAATGCCAGGGATGAAAAAAATGGAATATGGCAGAATAAATAAAATGGAAAATAAGATTCGTTAAAATATTTTCTCTTATAATTAGTCAAAATCTTTAAAAAATAATAAATTAAATTTAAGTTAACACCAATAGTTATAAATTTCAACCCTTTTGAAAATCTATGGCATTCATTCAAAAAATACAATCCTTAGGATAATTTTTGTGATCTGAAATCTTTTTTTTGCCTTATATCTTGTTAATTTAAATTAAGTACTAAAGTATTATTAAATTTATTTTATTTTCTCACAATTTTTGGTACAATGAAAAAACATAGCATTTTGCCTGAATGGCTAGAAAAATATAAACTTATCAAAATACAGATGGGCTCAATTTAAAGGGAAAGGTCCAAATAATGCAAGCATAAGTTTTATCTCATTATAATTCAAAATTAAAGGGAGATAGTGAGACCAACAGAAGGTTAGGTTAATAAAATATTGATAGAACATCCAAAAGCAAAATAGTTTAAGAATAAAAAAGACAGCACTTTAATTAAAGTTCAAATTGTAAAGGCATAAACCCTTCTTACTAAATAATAGGCTAATTAATCAATTTTCTTTCAGCAATTAGTTTTAGTATTAAACACTATATTGTTTCTCTTCAAATAAAACCATCAAAATAATATTTTATTAAATAATAATATCCATATATAATTTTAAAATATCAAAAAACAGCAAGTAGTGCAAATACACCATACAACAAGGCACATGGGTATGCAATAAGAAGTTGTTGACTTTCCATTCTAAGAGCATTAACAAACATTTTGGAAGCAGATATTGCACACCAACCAACAGCAGATAAAATTAAAATTGTACCAGTAATCCCACTTAAAAATAAGAACATCAAATAATTATTTAAATTGTTAATACCTGAGTGATATTATAACTGCAGCAAATGACAATAAAATAATAGGAAGAAGACTATATCCCAATACACTTATGATGCAAAGGAAGGAAACACCATATGAGCTCATAAGATTTAGTAGGCAGTACATGCTTAGACTTCCCAAACCACTAATTCCATATATATAGCCAAAGTGAACTTTGCCAGCCTTTAAAATCAAATATTTTTTATAATTAAAACACAATTGATATTAAAAGCAAATATAAAATTTCTGTATTACCAAAAGCAGACTCAGACCAAAGAGAAGACAAAATAACAAGGGACCAGCTAAATCATTGTCACTTGCAATTTGTGTATCAACAGATTTTAGGGGATATAAAACTGCAAATGTCTAAGGAGCAAAAAGAAATAAATTTATAGCGATTACTATACTTTTTGTTTGACACAATCAAAGTTGATGCCAAGCTCTATTATGGTTTTAAACTATTATGTAAAATAGATACCTTCTAACAAAGGAAGTTCATTTTCTTCATCTTGAGAAGCATATTTATTTGCATTAAAGTCAGGTTGTATAGATGGAGTAAAAAGATTTCCTTGATAATTTGAGGGGTTTGGATAATTATATTGACTTTGAGTGGGAGGAACACTATGCAAGCTTTGATTATAATCAAATTGTTGAAATTGCCTAAACGATAGATATTTTTAAATAAAAAACTTACATGTTAGGATTCGGATAGTATGGATTGTGTGGCAATTGGTTGTGATAATTTGCCTTTTCTTCCTCAGTAGAAATGGGGTACCAAAAATTTTCGGCCATTTAAACTTAAACAGATGTTAATATGCTACACGATCCAAATTTATATGTTTCGGCAAGCCATCTACAATATCAATTGTTTGGGATAACAGGGGACACGTTTATTGTCCCTGCCTTTCACAAATGACACGGATCTGAGGAAAAAACATATCGACCTATAAATACCCCCGGTACCTATTTGATTTGCGCCTTATTTTATATGCTATTTACAAAATTAGGTGGCAAAGAGAGCCGCGAAGATGGCCTTGTAAGAGCGAGAAATTCTGCGTACAGCCAGATAGAAAAAATAAATTAAAGGGAGGGGGGGTTCAGGGTTTTATACAAATTGGTAAAGATAAAAGGAAAAAGGCTTGGTCCTCAATGTGGTCAAAAGCGACGAGGGTGTAACCTTATCAAGCCGAAGGAGATAAAGGAAAATTTAAGAGAATATTTGAAGGAACTTACAAATATTGTCAATAATAAAGATTTGTTTACCGATATAATACCAAACATAAGTATAATCGGGCTCTCTCTCAAGGATGAAGTTACGACATAAATGAACAATCAAAAAGGAACAACTAATGGTACAGATAAAATTTCTAAAGAAGCATAGGTCGGATGCCGAAAAAAAAGGAGTTACATTATGCCCAACCTCTTCAACGAAATATTGGTTGAAGAACAATTCTTAATCAATTGAGAGCAAGCACGATTTATCCTTATTCAAAGGTAAAAGAGACCCGCAGGTGTGTTTCAATAGTGTATCAAGGTAACATGCTACTCCTTGAAGCTTATGAAAAGTATCTTAGGCTGAATAACGAGGTGAAAATAGCTATCCAACATGGAATTTTGGCCTTGAAATCTGCAATGACCAAATCACCGCATTACGACAAATGATGAACCAAATGAGAAGAAACATACATAACGTCTTTAGCCACTTGAAGAAAGGTTGTTACAGAGTCCCTTGCGCTTTGATAAGGTGGTATTTGAGAAAACAAAATTGTAAGGCTTATGAATTATATTTATGTAGCCTCAAATTCTTCCCTTAGAACGACAGTTGGAGACTTTAAACTCGGGTTTACATTAAAAACCTGCAAAGTCACTTTTTTCAAAACGAACCCGACGCGACCCAAAAATATTTTAAAATTCTCATCTAGAGCCCGACCCGAAGGCATATTTAAAATTTTATAAACGAACCCGACCCGACCCAAAAGCATTTTAAAATTTTTGATCCGCAACCCAGCCCGAAAGCGTTTAAATTTTTTTATTGAATCCGATTTTAACGCGTTTTAAAATTTGATGCCCGGTTCGAGAGTAGGAAAAATTGCCGTGAAAAATTTAATCGACGCCATTTATGAAACTTTTGGATAACACAGATTTGACTACTAAATTTATTTGAATGATTTATTATAGTGATATATAAATATTATATCATCTACAATATCGGGTCGCAACCTCACATTTCTCTCCTTCAAAACTCGTTTTAAAGATATCAATAATATATCATTAATTTAAAATATATAATTTTGTAAATGAGCCATTTAATAAATCTAAACTTACTTTTAGATTTCTTTTTTAATTTAAATTCATTTTTAATTTAGCCTACATAAATACAACGTCACACTATTTGAATACAATTAAAAACATTAGGTGTTTAGTGATTTCATAGTTATAGTAATTTCAGATACACGAATTATTAAATTTATTAATAACATTAATAAATCATATTATAAAGTTTCGCAAAAGAGTACTATTCACCTGCAAATTCATGGAGTCAAAAAAAAACGTATACTATACATCACAAACTACTATCTAATTTTACTAAACTGGGATTTTTTAGCGAACATTTTGCAAGATTAACATTTGTTGCTGACTAAGGAGCAAAAGTTAAAAAGGCTCTCGGTACATTAATAGATTAAATTGTTGTGCTCATTTGATTAATACCATATTACGAAATACATTTAAAAAAACTTTTATGAAAAATAATGCTCTACTAATGCTTAAATTGATTGAACAAAGTAGAGAACTTACAAAATATTTTAAAGTGGCAACATACAATATTTAAGTAAAACTCTCCATCACGATGTAGAGACAAGGGGGAATGCAAAGATCATGTTAAAAAGTCTGCATAAAATGTATGATGAAATAATAAATTTTTATCTGAAAAAGATTTGATGGAAAAATTAAAGGGCATCTCTAAAAACATATTATACTACTAATTAATATGCCGTCACCCTATGAAAAGGCAAGCATAAACCCCAATTATACAAAGTTTTACCGTTTTACACATCACTCAAAACCATCCAAAATATATTTACATCTCCGTGTTATGAAGATCCTGCTGAGCTGGAAATATGAGCCAAACATATGCTACTTTTAAAATTTGAAATTGATATCTATCATAAAATATCAACATTTTTAGTTCCTAAATTCCGCACATTAAAAATGACACCTGAAGATAAAAAAAGTTTTGTGAAAACTACTCTAGCCGAAATTTTAAATAAATACACGCAAGAAGTTCCTAAAAAAGGTTTTGTGCGGGCATGGGCCGAGCCGGACCCTATAATTTCGGCCCATGCAGACCTCTACCTGTTCTATTCTGCTCTCTTATACTGGGTGACGTGAGAATGGTTCCTCAGGTGTTAAGAAGGTTGACTCAAAGAGATTTGTTCTAGGTGTACTGGTCTCAGATTGTGACCTAGTAAGAAGCATAACTAGAGAAAAAGGCATAACAACACAAAAGTACGGAGGTAAAAGTTAGGTGAAGTAGACGTGTCTAAGGTAACAAGTGACAAAGGGGAAAAACACCAATAAACACTGAGGTTACTATCCACATATTTATAGGTGCTAATTACCTAAATCACTTTAAATAAAACGTTACTAAAGCTTTCATAGTAAATCCTGCAGTTTTTTCAACTTCGAATAATATTCATATTATATAAGTTTGCTGACTTATGATGTTTATATTAAATTTATAATAATTTCCTTGCATAGTGTTGTGGTTGCGCATGCGCAATCGCCTATGCGTAGCCTACCATGCGCGGTCTACCATGCGATCTTCCTATGCGCGTCTTCCCCCTATCCCCTCTCTCCCCCTCGCTTTGTTAAACGCGTGCTAATGACAGCTGCGCTGGCAAGTCAAGCGTATATTCATGAGATCATTGTACTTTAACACATAACATATTTGATCTCCCCTTTTTAATCGCGTTCGCGGATCGAAGGATTCTCGCGAATATATTTTCCTTACCTTCGCGCGGCTACGGACATTATTAATTATGTTATTCCGTTATAATAAATAAAGAAAATAGGAATAAAACTATGGGTTCAATAACAAAGTTGACTAATTAATAAAATAAAATTCGTTAAAGAGATAAAGTTAAATTTTTCAGTGGTTAATTGATTTTTTGAAATAAACACTTTTCATTAATCTTTTCTTTCTTTCCACATAGAAAGATATTATGTTCAAGCATTTAAAACTTAATACATTTAGCTAAGAGGTTGTAATTAATAAATTATCATTGCCACAAGCTTCATATAATAACTAGACAATTTTCTCATATCTATGATATGATTAATAATATTCAAAGTTATTGTTGTATACTGGAGTATACACGTCTATTCATACACGTCTTTTCCTTTATTTAATTTTCCTTAAGTGTGTTATACTTCCCCCCCCCCCCACGCGCTACGTGTTTGTTATTTCTTCCCCATATATGATTGGTGATCAACATGAACACGCATCAGTGATTTTTGATATACGCGTGTGATCGTATTGATAATTTTGATATCGTACATTATTATAATTATTATATTTTCCGTCTTAAGATATACAATAAAAATGTAATGAAAGAATTAAAAATATATTGTGGCTGGGGGAGTCCTTTACCCTTTTTCCCCTGCCATCTACCTATCCCTTGATTATTACGTTAAATTGCATCCGGTAAAGCTGTAAATTCATCTTAATTTAAATGGCTTATGATCGCCCCAATATATCCCCCTTTATTCAAACCTTTAGAATTTAAATCGTATTCTCAAGGAACATGATAGTTATTATAAAAAGGTAGCCGTTGTTAGCTTTAGCTTGAATTCGACTATTTACATGGGCGCACCAGCGCAGTTAGCAATTGTCCCTTGTGGGGGAACTGAACTTTCTTTTCACATAAATGGGGAGGGGTCAAATGTAATCGATATTATTATGTTCTTGAATTTTAAATACTTCCTTTTTCGTTTATCTACGACTTACACCATGAGCAAGAGAAACGAGAAACTTGTAACACACCTGTTTAGGTCAATCGACCATCCATTAAAAAAATTTGAAAGTTTGAACCCGGTCCAAGCCGGTGTAGGGTTCTAAATGTGCGCCGAGATAATTGTGCGCTCACATATAATTGGTCAAAATTGAAATAGCTGAAAATGATTAGCGTGAACGTTATCACCACCACGATTTTTGATAGGCTTCCGTACTAAAAAGGCAATATAAAAACAATCAAAATAAAAGTGCATTCTAAAAATCTGCCTTTTGTTTTGCCCCCCACCCTTTTTTTAAGCTCTATTTAAACCGGGGGGAGGGTAATTTGCCCCCCATTTTTTACCCTCTTTTTCATCGGGGGGGGGGGGGGGAGGGGTTATTTGCACCTTCCCTTTTTTACCCTCTTTCTCATCCGGGAGGGGGGGGGGTTATTTGTCCCTCCCTTTTTTAGTCTCTTTCTCTGCCCCCTCTCCTTTTACCCTCTTTCTCACAAAAAGGGGGGGGGGGGTGTTATCTACATTTTAGTATAATGCATCTCATATAAACGTAATTGACGAGTGTCAGGATAGCACAATATATCTATCAGTTACAAGTGATTGACATGTCAATGCGCATTTTTACCTCGTTGACTTTTAAACCCTTACACCGGCCGAATAATTTTATTATGCCCGAGCCACGTCCGGGTTCATATACAGAAACTTTATTTTGCTTCTTTTTAAAATCGATTATAATTATGTTCACAAAGTTATAAAAATATATATCGCTGTATTGGTAATAATCATTTAGAAATAAGACGTATCTAAATTGGTATAATTGGAGTAACACTCTATATATAGTTTCTAATTAACATTTATTAATTTGAACGTGCTGTAAACCTGAATAATTATAAATAATTATAAAACAAATAAATACACTTTTGTAAATTAATAAAACACATATATATCTAAATGAGTTTGTATAAGCGCGGCCTACTTATTCCTAAGCTTAGTCCTAGCCTGCTAAATTATTAATTTTATTGTTTTAAGCAAAAGCTGGTCCAGGATCAACCCGCGGGCTGAGTATTTCGGCCAGGGCCTTGCAGGTCTTCAAGCGACAATACCCGCAATAAAATTAAATTTTATTTCAAATGAATAATGTTTATAAATAAAACCAAAACTATCCAATTTAACGGGTTATATTAAGGCTATATAAAATATGGTCTATAGTTAAAATGGAACTCGTATGTTTGACTAGAATGGATACGATTACTAAGAATATATAGTGACCATTTTTATGACAATTTGGTATTTCCTTGATCTCAAAGTTTATGCCCTACATGTATGATTTAATTGTTGTGAGCTAAAGGTTTTATTTGCTATTTTTATTCCTTGCTAATAAATAGTACAGCGGGAATAAAATATAAAAAGTAAAAGTTGCTTAATTTAATCCAAAACATTAATTACTTAAAAACTTATAAATAAATCACAATTTTGTTATATATTGAATCAAGATAAATAAAATGCTTGGGAAGCCAAAAGAGCCAGTATTTTGCTTTTTAAAACTTTGCGCCATATAGTATATGTTTTTTTAGAAACTTTGACCTTATCATTAAAATTGCTATATCATATGATGCGCTTTCGGTTATATGGAGGTAGATAATATCACAAATAATGGGATTAAAAATGGACCCGGATTTCACGGAGTGATTAAGGAGGGATTTTTATGGAAACGAGGTTTGTTATATATTTGTTTTTTCTTATTTTATACTTTAATTAGGGGAGCATATAAAAAATTGGCGTTTACGGTATTTTTTTCTCCTTGACGATGGTAGTCTGATTGGATTTAAAAACAGACCTACTCATAGTTTGAACGATCCGCTAAATAATTTTACTGTTAAAGGTATATATTTACTTACATATGTCAATAAATTTTATATTTATATATAATTTTTGACAAACTATAATTACATTTTAGGTTGTCAAATCATGATATCTGATAAACCAAAGCCTAATGTATTCATAATTAGAGGCTTACTAATGACATCAATTATTGAACGTACTTTTAGCACACAAACCGTGGAAGAAAGGTGCATTTAAATGTGTTTAATTTATATTATTATTAACAACAACTCATATTTTATATGATATTTTAAAAATTGCCATTTTTTGTTATTTTACTAATTTTTATATGTTTCTACATTATTTTTGATACTTAATGACTAGTCTTTTTGACCATAGCAATGCATATCATTTTGATAGATGGAGGAGAGGGTTGATAATTGAGTCCTTAGATAATTTTATTATAAGAAGGCTAACTATAAACTATGACACCTTTTTTAATTGTTCAAAATTTGTCTTTGCAATGACATTATTCATTATAGTCAAATATTTTATTATTAATTCCTTTATAGGTTTTACACATCAATAAGGCTCAGATGAATTTCAAAATATCATAAAATAAACTTGGTGTGAAGATCTGAAATTAAATAACTTACATTTTATAGACATTTTAGGGGCCTGGGTCATTTGGACCTAGTACCAGCAAAGAATATTATTTTTTTAATTCATTAGTTTAGAAATTCTAATATTTTTAAAAATTTGATATTTTTTTATTACAATTTGGGTTCTTTGTAACCTTTCCTTCTTGTTTATTGTTGCATACATAAATTTTCATGATTTATACACATGGTTAAATTGTATGATGTTTATGATTTACTAAAAAAAGTATACAATATTTATGATTAAGTAACCATTAAAAATTTAATATTTGCCACAAGAAAATTACACCAGTAAAAATTGATGATTTTTGCAGTTTCAAACTTTTTTGCCTTATAACTTATTTATGGAAAATGTTAACAAATGGTCCCAACCTTATAATATTAGAAAAAAAATTTAGCTAACCTTGTATTAAAAATCAATTTTAAAATTGTTGCCGCTTACAATTTTGCTTGATGGGCTTAAAATACCCGCGAAGATTTAAATAGTATAAGTGTAATATGTATTTAGCTCCCTGTTTTAAAATTATAGAATCTTATGGGTCATATTAAACCCCTAAAATCAACTGAGGTTATATGAAATTGCCTCCAATTAATGGTAACTTTCATGGGCGAAGCCAGAATTTGAATTGGGGGGGGGGGCAATAATGATTTAGGGAGGGGCAAAATGATATTTTTTTGAAATTTAGCCTTATATAAAATTTTATAGAGTTTATGGATTTAGCCCTCTCTGGCTATGCCTAAAATACATTTTTGGTGTGGTAGTATTATTGAAATAAATTGAACAAAAGATTATAACTCTAAAAAATAGTATGCATATATGAATTTTAATTGTATTTCCTATACCATTCTCTTAAAATAGACACCAGCACATTGTGAAAGCATTTTGCTAAAATTGGCATTTTTTGCTCCCATTTATATAAATCTTTCGTCACTAGCATAAACAAAAAACGTCAGGTTTTATATTTCGTAATTTCCCGCTGCTCATAATTAACTAGTATACCGTCGCGTTCGTTAAATAACTTTACTAATCTTACCATCAAGCATTAATTAATGTGATTAAGCTTATTATTAATTATCCTATCTCCCCCCCCCCCCCTTCCTAACTCCTCTAATCTAGGCAGATGAAAGCAAAGGATTTTATCATGCTGCTGCTAAAATCTTGGATAAACTGTCTTGCGCACATCTATACCTTACTCCACTCCCCATCTGTTGTCGTTTATCGGGGTACCCATCCACCACCACCACACATTCTGACTTGACACATGCGTGTTTTGTGATACGTTACACGGCATTTAAGTTGAAGTTGCTCAAACAGTTTTGTAATCATTTATTATTTTTTTTTAAACTATTTCATGTCATTTTAACATAATAAGTATAAGTTTGATACATATGTTAATGGTTGCTTTTTTATCGGAGATTAATGCGTAAACTCCTCGACGTTCAACTGAACTTGGCACTGATTTTACGATGGCGCGGAGCAAATCTTTTTCATATATTATTTGATTTTTGATCGAAGCTTTTTATAGCCGATGTCCCAGGGGACGACAATTTATTGTAGTATCATGGCCAAAAATGTTATCACCCTTTTATGGAAGGGCTCAGCCAGTGCTTGAATAGGGGGATGGGCTCGCTTTTGGTTGTCCGCATGGGCCTAGCCTCCATTAAAATTAGAGGGGAGCAATAATGATTTAGGGAGGAGCAAAAGAAATTTTTTTCTTCAAATTTTAGCCTTAATTTTAATAAATTTAAACAAATTTAGGATTTAGAGGGGGGCAGCCGCCCCTGCCTGTCCCCCCCCCGGCTACGCCCGTGATTGTCCGTCCTGTCCTGCTTAATTAAGGATGGATAAATGGATCATTTGATTGTTTATATATATGAATATGTAGTAAAGGGAGGGAATTTAGGGCTAAAAATACAACTTTTGCGAGCTCGATTTTTATCGAAGTTAGCATGTACCCTGAGGGAAATTTGGTTGCTTGAATTGTGTGTTTTATTATTACGTAGAGACTCGTGGCTCGAAGCGATCCAAAAAGTGTCGACTTGCTTAGGAGCAGCTGAAACGGAAGAATTCATGAAAAATCCATCCCCTAGGCCCAGGAAAAAGATGGTTTTTTAACAATTAAATTTAATTTTATCAATTAATATTTTTATTATTGCCTGTGCACAGGAATTGGCGGATTTTCAATTTTTGCAAACCCTGGGTCAGGGCACTTTCGGTAAAGTTATATTGTCGCAAGAGAAAAATACGGGTAAGCTATACGCCCTCAAGATTCTGGATAAAAAGCAAATCATCTCCAAAGTAAAAACTTTTTTCACCGTTTTATTGTTATTTGTATTTTACTTAACCTTAACCGCCTACGTGTTTTTTAATAGTGGGGCTTCCATCCTTTAAAACACTAAAAAATTCTTTGAAAATTACTTTAAAAAATTAATTTTATCTGTTTTATAAAGTTATTATTTTACAAACTAGCAATTTCTGATTGTGCTACGAAAAAACTAAAAATCCCATTAATTGAGTTGTTTACCTCGTCCGTGCTTCTTATTTCCTATTACCTTTTTGGTGCCAATGTCTTGAAAACGGTCGCATATATTTGGCACATTAGGTGCTAAATTATTCGTAAACTTGGCTTGAACGCATTGTGATTAGCATTCTAATTTGTTTGTTTAATTAAGTATGCTTTAGTTTGCATTTGAACGTCCGATTGCTCATTCATTGTATATTGCAGGATTATTTAAAAATTTTATATGTATTTGGATTGAAATTTATGTTAGTTAAAGAATTGATGATAATATTATATGTTTAAGGATGAAGTTGCGCACACGCTCACGGAAAACCAAGTTTTGCAGCAGAGTAATCACCCATTTTTAACGGTAAACCAACATTTCAAAATTAAATACAGTTGGTAATGAAGGAGGGACAAGATGGTGTTTTTTCTTTGTATTTTATTATAATTACTTAAGTAATATAGACCAAAATTTTGTATAATAATTTGTTAATAATAATATTAACAACTCTTTTTGGAAAACCATTTGCTTCTCACAATGATTTATCTCTTTAGTTGGTAAAATAAAATATGAAGAGGGTTATATCCTGAGTAAAGTTTGGACTAGGGACGCTTAAACAAGAATGTAGTCTTGAATTTGTCATATAAATTATTTTTTTTTGTAAAAAATTATTTAATTTTAAACAACTTCTATAATTTCGTAAATCCTATAATATTTATAATCACGGCATAAATGAAAGATGTATACTCTTAATTAACACGCTACATTTATATGTGAAAAGGTATATTTGATATTTAACAAAAAACTAAATCAAGCATTTAGTCGTTTTTGATAACATTCAGATCCAAAATTTAGTAATGCCAAGCTTCTTTATGATTTCGGAAAAATGTTAAGTCTGCTTTTAACTGTAAAAAAACCAATTTTGTAAAAAATTAAATTTTTTTTACTAATTTCGGTTTGAATACATGTAGAAAAATAGGAAATCGATGAATTATTTTTAAGATCATAATTTACCATGAATCAATAGCAACTAAAATACTCCTTCCAAACCACGGACAAGTTGTGTTTCGTGCTAGAGTGCGCGATAGGAGGCGAGCTGTACACTCACCTATCCCAAGAGCGAATATTTAGCGAGGAAAGGAGCCGATTTTATGGGGCAGAAATAACATCAGCCATCGGCTATCTCCACGCCCACGACGTGGTTTACCGAGACCTTAAAGTGCTTACATCTTTATCATCTCATTATTTGTGTTACAAGTAGTGTTGTAAAAACGGCTGGGTTTTGTTTGGTCCACCTTTCGTTCAACTAAGACTAACGTTCGACGCCGGTCTGTTTTTCAAATTTTGACTAAGCCTAGCGGTCGACTAAGAAAACCAGACCAAAAAACATTTGGTTTGCTTACGTTTAGTCGACTACAAACAAAGGTCGACCAAACAATTTCCAACCCTTTTTACAACAATAGTTACAATCATGAGCTTAGCCAGCGTTGGAATTACATGGGGGGAGGCACTGATTTAGGGAGGGGCAAAGTGATAATTTTTCAAAATTTTTAGCTATAATTTTTATAAATTTCCCCAAATTTTTGGATTTAGAAGGGCGCCCCTCCCTGTACCTACCCCTGATATAGATAGCTTTAGTTTTATTTTCATCAAAAATGTATGACGAAATGGTATATTTCCAAATTAATAATCATAATGTTATAGATTGAGTAAAATTGGAACTAAAAGTGGGGGATCAATACGAAAATATTGATTAGACTAGTAGCAAAAAGGTTTTAATTGAAAATTACGAATGGGCTAAAGAGATAGTTTGACAAATTTGGTCGAACCAAAGTTTTGAACATGACTCAAACTCTTTGAAAGTCAGCATTTCTTGATAAAAAAAATTATTTTATTTTATATGAGAGGACTCAGCTTTTCATTGTCATGCGTAGATGATTTTGACCGTGCTATGTTCTGTTATAAGCCTAAATTTTAAAGTAAATTTTGGTTAAATTTGTAGTTAGATATTTTTTACAGTCGTATAAATTATATGGGTTGCTTCGTTTGATTCTTACTATTTGTTATCTTGTAAGCAGTATAATTTGATTTGCCAATGAATTAAACAAATATTAATTATTTGGGCTTAGCCAAAATCTAGATTGAGGCTGGCATGGGCTGAGCGAAGATCAATTAATTTTGTAATTTGCACCTCGATGTAGGGACCATTTGCATGATTTAGGAGCCTGAATCATGTTACCTTGGCAAGAGGGCTGAGCTATTTGTATGAAATGTTTCGTGTTAATTTGCGAAAATATGTGTACGACGAATGAATGATTGAACGGTCTAATTTTAGTTGGAGAATTTGCTGTTGGACAAAGAAGGTCACATCAAGATAGCCGATTTTGGGTTGTGCAAGCAAGATATCAGTTTCGGTGACAAAACTCGCACATTTTGTGGCACTCCAGAATACCTGGCTCCCGAAGTAATTAACATCGCGTCAATGTATTTTTTATCCGAGCCTTACTCAATTGCTTATGATAATATCACAACAATTTTATATGTTTTACAGGAAAGCATGTCTATATAATTATCCCAAATCTAGAGGAATCCTGTTTCTAATTTATTTAAAAAGTGTCTTAAATTGTAGGTCTGGACCTTAGAAAATGCTCATTTATAGGCACTTAAATTAGGTTTGAAAGGATTTGTTAATGGGATGTTTTTTCTTTGTCCTTATTTAATAGCAGTGTTAAAGGGCGATATCAATATAATTCAATAACTCAATCGACCGCTTAAAGTGGCCAATTTACCCAATCACAATATTATGTAATTTGTATATTACTTTATGTGTGGTTTGGCGTAAAAATTATAAGAAACTTTTTTTAAATAATTTACATACACATTGATTAAGATTTTGTTACACTCCTGACCTCACTGTAACTTGGCTTCATGATTTATACCAGCTTGAATATTTGATACGTACTTTAACCTTACAAACTTAGTTACCACTTCGTTGTTCAGGATATAAAAAGTAACCTGGGTTCGAACTTTTAATTGATTTAACTTGGTAATTTAATGACTTACCTCTCAAGCCTTTTGCGTTTATTACATAAACTCCAACATCCGAACACTCTATTAATTTCCTTATTAAGTTTAGTATTTATAACTTAAATTTCTCTTGTTTTATTATGCGACCCAACTTACAATCAAAGTCTTATAGGTTTATGTTTCGATGTACCTACATGCATATGAAATATAGCTAATAGAAGACGAATATTACGGACGGGCCGTAGATTGGTGGAGCCTGGGCGTCGTAATGTACGAAATGTTGTGCGGCCGCCTACCCTTTCATAGCCGAGACCACGAACAACTCTTTCAAATGATCGTCAGTTACCCCGTTCGATTGCCTTCCCTCCTCTCGCCTCCCGCTCGTTCCCTCATCTCCGGTCTACTCATCAAGGATCCCGAAAAAAGGTTTGTGTCCTAAGTAGAAACAATGCGATCTCATCATTTATGGAAATTTTATTATTAATCCGATGGGATTATTAAAATGAGTATATCCCTCGATTTTTTGAGGAAAATGGAGGGGCGATGCCCTAAAATGTGCAACCAATTTTGGGGCGTGTTGGTGCCGTGCTTTTTGTATAAGATAGGGATGATAACATAAATCAGGGGATTACTACAAGTTTATTTTTTCCCATCTTCCCATAATTTAAATACTATTCAGTCATGAGTTAGTTCATTAAAATGTTTGAATTAAGGAATTGTGTATAAATCACCATAGAAACGGGGGCATTCGTTAATGGTGGAAGCCAGCATAGACTAGTTTAAAGAATACCTGAATGTTATGCATAAGTTGAGAATAGTACCCAAGAGGTCACCCATAATTGGCTTTAATCGGGTTAAATATTGGTCCTTAAATTAATTTTATACGTGTAAAAAATTGAGAGCTCAATAGTTTACGTAACTCGACCCAATATTGATTCGGTAACTTATAGTTTTAACTTCATTTTTATTCACGTTCCCATGCACTACTGAAATAATGTTAATTCTTTTATTAGTTATGGCTTTTTAAAATGTAAATCAAAGACGAAATTATCTACCCGTTTCTGTACTTTTTTAAGTATGGTAAATATATCAGAACGAGATTATGAGGTAATCTATTTAGAATTTATAAGTTTCGACCATGTATAAATATATTAGATTAACAATGGATCCTAGTTACTTAAATTCAATCGAATTTATAAACCCTACAGCTAATTCTTTTAAGCCATGCTGCTAGGTTACTTTATTTTTGGTTAACACCTTATGTTAATGACTTTTATCAGCAAAAGTATTTAGTCCCACTCGTTGCACTAATCAATTAACCGCTAGAGGCAATTTTATTTCAATAATGCACAAGTTGACTATATAACTGCAATTGTGATTCGTAATCTATATAGCCTTTCCTTTTTTGCAGCGATAAGTTATTAAAACATTAAATTAATTTACAGCTACACATCTAATTTTTAATATCGTTTCATAGACTTTTAATAAAATTTTCTGTTTTTGTATTTTAAATAGGTTAGGAGGTGGGCCCGATGATGCAAACGAACTGATGCGCCACGTTTTTTTCACCGCCATTAATTGGGATGACTTAGTGGCTAAAAAGGTAAAATTTACCAATAGCTTAAATGGTATATTATTTTACTTGTACAAATTGAAGTAGTAATTTTTTAATCCCTGCGCAAAGTTGAGTTATTTTTGCGGGTATTTTAGTTAAAGGCGGTGAGGACATGTCCCCTTTTAATCATTCCAGGGTTTGAGAGTCACTAAAATACCTTTTAGTCGGCTATAATTAACATGGTTGTCAGTTATGCTATCACGACGATATTTTCATAACTGGATTCGCTTGTTGTACTTATTTCATGATTTTTATAAGCTACCATACTGATTATGGAGGGTTTAATACTATCGAATCTTACAGGATCGATGATCGATAGGCGATTCTGGAAAACTCTAAAACTTTTAATATGTGTAATGTTTTAAATTCAATACAGGGAGCAGTGTCCTCTCATCTTTAGCTATTGTAGTTTCCTTTATCTAAATTATTATAAATACAAATAATGTGATTCTTGAATATTTCGGTTAATTTGTCTTTTTTGTCTTAGGTGATTCATTAGGCTATTACTTGTAAGGGCATTATGTGTCTAATTTTGTAAATCAGTAGATAAAGAAACACATTTTCTGACCTATTACAAACAAGTTTGCCATACAATTTTGTTAATTTTTTTTATTTTTTTTGGATTTATTTTTATTACGCTTTTTAATTTAGCTTATAGATTCCTTAAACTCTTTAAATGTTCGCTTATAAAAAGTATAATCTGCCGCTGATATTTTTTTATATAATGCAACTCATTGCTTTTTAGAAATTAAACACTTTGAGATTTGACGCGAAATGAGATGATTAGGATGACTTAATAAGCAAATTTAACACGGGGCTAAATTGTCTCTTTTAAATCGACTAAGGCAGCTTTAGCCTTTGTTCGTTGTTTAATTTTTGCCCGAAAGTCAAATTAAATAGCAACAACGATTAAAAACCCTAGCGTTGTATCTATTTTTTTGCCACTAGCCGGAAGTCTTTTTAGATAAATGTTGAAAAAAGTAATTTAACCCAGTCTATGATGCACATTAATAACCCAGGTACCGCCACCATTCAAACCTTACGTGGCTAGCGAAACGGACACACGTCACTTCGACACCAAATTTACCCGCCTCCCAGTGTCTATGACGCCTCCCGGTTCTATTCGGGCAGCGGGTTCCACACTGAGTTCCATCAACGAAGATCCCGACGAACAACCCTATTTCCAACGCTTCTCCTATCAAGACACTTCTGAATCCCTCCTCTCACACAGTCTAGTCGGGGGGGCGGCCAATGGTGACAATGATATTGGCTCCTCACAAAATGACATCAGTGGTCCCGGGTTTTGAATGGATGAAATGCAGGAACCCGAAATTATGCACATGATACTTTCGTTTTACGATATAGATACTTCTCGTAGTGTTGTAAAAAGGGGCTGGGTTTTGTTGAGTTGACCTTTGGTTATGGTCGACTAAACATAAGCAAACCAAAGGTCCTTTGGTCTCTTTACGTTAAGTCGGCGTCTACCAAGAAAAAGAGACCAAAAAACCTCAGGTCTGTTTATGTTATGTCAACTAAAACCATAGGTCGACCAAACAAAACCCAGCCGTTTTTACAACACTAGATACTTAATATTTTCCTATATTTATTTACTGACACCGAGTTTCAACCTTGCACACCCCTTGTTGTCATATAGAAGTTGTGTGATTGAGTATGGTATGACCGCAAATATATATTTACGTGTATAATACTCTCGCCTCCTTCTATGTAGTGTCTATTAATTACTTCACAAATTACAGGGATTTTAACCTTGTTAATTCTAAAACGCCTTCGTTTAATGTCGTCGTGGAATATCAAACGACTTTAATTATATGCATGTAATACTCTCGTTTTTTGTATAAAATATGTAATCCTCTAATCGCGCGATTTATATTTTACGTCAAATTTTATTATGTATAAGAAGGGGTTTTCGATACATGGCTGGGCTTTAAAACATTAATTAATTGATATACTTGCCTCTTCTGCTTTGTAATATATTAAAAAATTATTTTATATGTTAATTATTTTGTATATAATAGCACATATTTATTTGCTAGCAATAAATCATTTGCCTGGCATAACACGAGATAAGTTATTGCCTCATTTAAACATTTAAGAAATTCAATTTTAAAATTAAATAGGCTAATGGCTTGAACTTAAAACCATTTTTAAATTTTTCCTATTAGATTAAGTTTGAAATATACACCTTAACGAATTCTATTCAAAATTCCCAACGTTTATATTGCCCAACATTGTTAAAACGACCGTTATTTAGAATATAACTACGTAGGATTGTAAATAATCATAAATAAGGCAGAATGTGTTTCGATCTCGTCTCGTTCTCGAAAGGAAAATTACCTCTCGGGTGCGATTATGAGAATCTTAGTTACAATATAGCTTAGGATCATATATGTTATTATTTTTCAAAATTGTAACATTTTCAGAAAAATCATTAGATTAGAATGCACCTGTCAACCCTACCATTTTAATGTAAAAGGCAAAACAAATAATTTTTGCAGCGTGAGAATTTCAGAGGTGTGTCATGAGTTCAATCATAAATCTTGGCAGAGACACATGATTCAATCTATAATGGTCTTTTCAAATAGTTAAAGATGCTCTTGAAATCGTTCTGCAGGCACAGAAATCGCTTTGCTCAAAAAATCTTCAGCCAAATTTGGATAAGTACGTTGTTTAATTAACGATTCAAAAATCAAAATATCATCACATCAGACAGGATGATGCAATTGTTGCGAAAATTGAAGTTTGTTTTATTTGCTACTTTATCAGAACTCATGTTTGTATTTATATATATTACATTATTACTCACGATAAAAATATGTAATAAATATATTAAATAATTATGCCCTCATATTTTATTGAACAAGCTAAAATTACTATTTTTACAAGGGTGATTTAATATTAATTAAACTTCAGTGTGTAAACTATCTAATATTAAAAAATTCCCAATTATATTAATATACATTTAACATCCTAAATGTGAATCATACAAAATATAAAGATAATCTAAATTTACCATATATGATTATAAAGAAAGGCCAACAAAGAAAATTTCAAACCGAGATTTCGAAAATTACATCTCGATGTCAAAATTCTTCACCTCGACTCAATCTGACCGAACTTTTTATCGGGATTTCGCATCACTAGGCAGATTCATTATAATAGGTTTAATCGTAGATAGGGCTATAAAATTCAACTTTATTAGAAAGGTTGTTTTCTTTTTTCTCTATATTTAAATTATGCCTCAAGTAAAGAAAAATCATAAATGGTTTTTATTTTTATATCAAAATAGAGCCATTACCCTTATTAATTACAATTCATTGTTTAAAAGCGGCAAGGTTTAATTGATAAGAGTAGAGGGAAATAGCATTCGATATTTCGGACTAATAAAGCCAACTTCAGGACACTTCATTTTTTGTGTGATTTCCTACTAACTCTATTCAACAATAATCAAAATTCGTTTGAATAAGGACGTTAGATGAAACATTTAAGAAACAACATTTTTATATTACATACTACAAAACATAACTTACACGAACATATATTGATATAAATACGCATTATGTATATTATATACAAAAATTGTAGGTTTACATTGATGAAAGAATCTGAGTATCATTCAACTTTAAATATTTAGTATCATAACAATTTTTGCAATATTGGGGTGCTGATTTGGTAGGTTCCATCGTTTCCTCATCAATTTCATACGTAGATAATGTATCGTCACAAGAAACAGCATTCAAATGCTCCCATTCACTTTGCTCATCGTCACCTAAAATGTAAGATTAATGTAATTCAACCATTTTATTTTCGTCCAATTAGTAGTCAGCCCCTCAGTAATTAAGAAACCGAGGATAGGCAATTCCTTAAACAAATATCAAAATTTAGCACAGCAGTCACACACGATCCCAAAGAGTTTTGTAGATTAAACAGAAAATTAATATGGAAATTGGCAGGGCGGGCCTGAAGGGGCCGTAATATAACCTAGCGAGCTCGGGCCGAGTCTAGATATACCTAAGTTCGATTTAGTGTAAACAAATGTTTATTTTATAATGTTTTACGTATAATTAATTATTCGATGTTTATTAAATACATAAATTGCATAGCAATTAAAACAAGGAAAATTAAATATTTTTCCATCTTAATTCAATCATTCATCAATATCTCAACGCACATTTTAAGCCACGTAATCCCATGGGCGTAGCTGGATTTAGAGGGGGCAATAATGATGGGGCAAAAAACGGTCAAGAAATTTTAGATTTGTGTTGGGACAGATGCCCATCCTTGACTCCCCATTTATACCGTATAGCAATATAAGAGTGAAATAATTTAATCTATATATATAAAATTCTCGTGAAAGGGTGTTTGTTATTAAACTCCTCCGAAACGACTGGACCGATTTAGATGGAAATTTCTGCGAATGATTGGTAGGTCTGAGCCTAGGTTTTAAACTATATTCCAAATTTCTGAGTCATAAGACGGTCAAGTTATTTAGTTTTATACGTTTTGACGTTTAATAAAATGTCACTCAAACGCCACCTCATGACGTATACTGCGTATCTATCGTGTTGTGAATGTATTCTTCCGCACTCAGACATATTGTGTATATACATAGATGCACTCACTACAACATATTCAGGTATGTTATTTTAATTAAATGTTAAGTTTTTTTTATTAAATGTTCAGATTTCTATTTCATCATTTTTATTCACTACAACATATTACATTTGATAATTAATCAGGTATGTTATTTTAATTAAATGTTAAGTTTTATGTTCATATTCATATTCAGTTTATTCACTACAACATATTACATTTGATAATTAATCAGGTATGTTATTTTAATTAAATGTTCAGATTTCTATTTCATCATCTTTATTCAGTACAACATATTACATTTAGTAATTGATCAGGTATGTTATTTTAATTAAATGTTAAGTTTTATGTTCAGATTTCTATTCATATTCAGTTTATTCACTACAACATATTACATTTGATAGATCAGGTATGTTATTTTAATTAAATGTTAAGTTTTTTATATTAAATGTTCAGATTTGTATTTTCATACAAAGCAACTTTTCCATCACCACTAAAAGTTGTTTTGAGAATGTTTCATCGGATGGAGCTTTAAGCATATGAACGCGCATGTTTAATTTTAGTTCTACCTTTTCAAAATTACGCCACAATGACGATGATTTCAAGCAAGCGTTGATCTCATCAACGTCCGTTGAACGTGGAATGACGGGAAGTGTTTGTCTGAAATCACCTGAAAGGAGTAACAGAGTGCCTCCAAATAGTTTGTCATTGCTTTTTCTATCTTTCAATGTCAGGTCCAATGCCTTAAGGGAATGTTTGTGTTCCATAGTACATTCATCCCAGATGATAACTTTACACCGCTTGAGTACAATCAACAGGAACTGCGTAAATTGGTAACTCTATTATTCTACCATCATCGTACAATAAAATCTGTACTCAAATTTTTTTTTTACATTTTCTTCACATACTTGCATATATATTTGTTGCTCTTCACCTAACTGCAAACATTAATATGAGCATTGAATGTTTTGAACAACAAAGGTGAATATGGTAAAACCCAACGATTGTCAATGTCAATGGCTACGTTATTGATAGTTTTAGTAAATATTTGTCTGCCATCATCGGTACTTCTTCGTCGGTATATAAGATATCCGTCGACATCTGTGACCGTATCATTGATGAAATTTTTAGGAAAACACTTTGTACACTTTCCATCTAACATGCAAGGCTATTAACGATTCAAATATCCACATGGGCCATGAATCATGTTTGTCGTGACAATATCTAACAATAATTGAGCCGTAGACGGTTTAGGAATTTCTGCAGAAATTTTTCTATCAATGTCTTCAGGACGTATTTTGTCGACGAACCTTATCAAAATGCTTGCCACTCAACCGAATACTTCCAGCAACGTGAATGGCCAAATATATGTAATTTTGTAATGAAATTAATGAAACACTTTACTTTATGTTTAAACCCCCGTGCCTTTATGTAATGACTATGTATGGAATTTAATCCTGGTAATAACAATGATGACGTTGTCTTGACCGCGTCTAATCATCAAACTATATGCATACAAATCTCGATGTGCCCAAATCTAAGCCACAAATACATCGTTTGACCTTGAGCCTTATTGATTGTTATTGCGAATGCCAATCCAACTGGAAATTGAAAACGTTTGAATTCAATTGGCACATCTGTGGGAATCATAGGGATTCTTGGCAGCAATACATTTTCACCTCTACACTTTCCATTCAAAATGGTGCCTTCGAGAAGATTCTTCATGCATCTTTTAATGACTAATCGTTTTCCATTGCACAGCCGTGGTGGGTTTAAATTCGAAGCAAAATTACCGTAGATCCACCCTTCAATTGTCAATCAAAAGCAACCTCATGACTTAATGCTTATTTATCGTCTGCATTGAAAATTTGAATATACATTTCTTTAATAAAATTGTATCACTTATAGTATATTCTATAACGTCATGCGTATTTTTACGCTTTGAAACATTAAATAAAAGTCATTTCTTGCTTTTTTCACGTCACTTATTATTATAGGAGGGTCGTGTCCCCTCCTTTGTAGCTAAATAGATTAAAAAAAATCTAATTTTGTCCTTTTTTTGCGCGTTAAATAAGGAGAAAAATGTAAATACTTTTAACAAAGTACCAATAAATGTTGATATATCTCAGTACTTCTGACCTCTAAGCAGGGCTCCGCCCCTAACTCCTAACAAGTTTATTTCCCTCGGTTCTTTAGTGTTAGGTAGCGCCCCCTTCCCCCTTTTGTTTTTTGTTGAGCCTTTAACCTATACTCTTCTACATTTCGATGAAAAATATTTCATTTGCTGTGAAATTTAAGCAGGGGAGAATAACGGGCCTTAATGTTTGAGGGCGCTTGGCTACGTCGATGCCTATACCGGTTGCTTTAAGTTTTTATGACTTATTTGAGTACACTGATATCTTATTGACCAAAGTAAGGTTTGTATTGTATATAGCAAAACAACGTTTGCCGGGTCAGCTAGTATTATATAAGATTGTATATATATATATAGTCACCAAAAAATTGGAAAAAAAATCTAAAAAGTTATACTTTATTCAAGTTTCCTTTATAACATATCACAGCTTTTAATTGTTTCATTTCATTTCAATAACCTAAAAGATTAAAAATGGTGGAAAAGCAAAGAAGCCACATAACTTAATTAAAAACATTGTAACTTTAAATAAGGTTTTAAAAAGTTTATTTGGCATATATGGTATAATGTATCCCACCCAACTAAAGAGTCACTAGTGAAAAAAACTTTTTCCCTGTAAATCTCCTCTTAAAAATAGAAGAACTCGTTTGACCAGAAATAATTGATAATTTATTTTTACATAAAACCTTAAAAAGTTATATGAGCCCAAGCTCACTATCTGGGCCCAGGCCTATAATTTAATTTTTATAACGGGGAGGGGGGGGGCGAAACCTAAACAAGCCCATTGCAGATCTCTAATTGTATATTCCAATACAATTTTGATGCATGTGCCTAGTCATTAACTAGATATATTTTAGCGAGTCTTTTGATATTGATTTGGGAAGTAATAAATTGTATTAGCTAAATATAATTATAAAAAATTAAGGACAACAGCTAAAATTATTAAACAATTTGCTAAATTGTATTATAAAAAATTTAGTGATTGACTTATTGTTTCATAAAATCTAAGTTTATATGACCCATACAGTAGGCTCAATGATTAATTAACTAATATAAAGATGCAATTTGTTTTTGATAATATATTTATAAAAGCCATGCATAAAAACACTTGTAAATACAAATCACTTATAATGTTATCAAATAACCTTTAAAATACTTTTTGCACATATCTATAAATACTAGTTGAGAATTTTGCTTTTAAATGGTGCTAACCAACTTTCCTAATAAATAAACTCAACTTTTCTGATCATATTATAGGGTGCTTGCTTTGTTTTTTATTTGTCATAATTATAAGCTAGACTTTTGTCAACAAATAAAATCAGAAATATATATTTCATATATGTCCACATGTTAGGAAAAATTAATAGTTTCGCTTGATAGGATAATAAACTAGCTCAAATTAAAAACTATGCTTATTACAGCTTGACTTTACAAGTACATTAAATTCTTATCTTAAATATAAACCTATTCATAACAAACATCTGCAAAAAAATTCTACATTTTTCCCCAAATAATTGCAATGTGATTTTTAATTTTTTACTATTTTTAATTTAACATTTTTAACTTTTGAATTCATTTAAATGAGAAACCTTTATAATGTTTAAATATTATAGAAAATATGTGCAAAAAAGTATTCTATAATTTTATTCAATATGTTGTTTGTCAAGGATTCATTTAAATAAAAAATTTAATGTTATTTGTAAAAAGAAATACTTTGACATTTAAAATTCATGGTGTTAATGTACATAATTGTTACAATAGTCTTAAGTTATGATAGGCAAATTAAACAAAATCTAAGCCAAATTTATTAAATATCTTGCACTTATTACAAAAAATATGTAAAACAAAATTAGGTCTCTGGGGGGGGGGGGGGGGGGAAATTAGACCCACTTATATTAAATCATGATGCCAAAAAATGCTATCCTATGGTTGACCAATAAAAACAAAACATTTGCTATATAAAACAAAGCATAGGATACACCTTTAAAAATAAATTTTAAAAGAGTATAATTAGTCAATTAGAACAAATTATCAAAAAAAATTAAAATAATTGTAACTCATAGGCAATTTAGACTAATTATTGTGAAAGGTAAGCCTACCTTCTCTTCCTTCATCAGTTGTAAGAAAACCACAATCGCTTTCTTCATCTTTAAAACTAGAAATTTAAAGTTACAAGTATGATGTATTACTTTCTATCAATGTCCATTTGACAATCCTGATTAATAAATGTCCTATAAGCTTATTTAAAATATATCCTAAAAATAATGATTCTACCTTGCTTTATGAGTTAATTTCAAATGTGGTTTAACTTTGCTGGGGCTTGCATTTAAATGGAATTTTGATTTGTGCCTTAATTTAGGCTTAAATTCTCTGAGCAAACTAGGAGATGATGGTACAGTTGATGCATTATTTAGATAGACATTATGAGGAGGATGTTTTATTTGATTTGAGATAGTAAAATTTTGATACTGGATATTCTGTTTTATGAAAATCTCCTTGCAGGCTAAACATTTCGAAAACTCAGTTTTATCAAAATTTAAAGTAGAGGTGGATATTTGAGATTTTCCAGTAATAAAAGATGGTTTGGTACATTTTAATTTTGCAAACTTTCTTCTTATAACATTACTGCTATCATCTGTATCAGACATTAAAGTTTCACAATTTTCATCTTCATCAGGATTATCTCTTGCATCAATAATACAAGGTGCTTGAACGCCTGGAATTTTATTAAAATGAAAATTTGCTAATTTTCTTTTTCTACAACGCCTACGTTTATATGAAGCGATATTTAACATTTTAAGATTCAGATGAGCATCTTAAATCACTTAAGATACGATACAAATCCAAATGTTTTACAATGTCGATAAATAAATAATCAACTCGCCCATAATTAAAACATAATTAATGATATTGCTCCCTTCTTGGGCGTAGCTAGCATTAAAATTAAAGCGGGGCAATAATAATTTAGACAGGTAAAAATGATATTTTTAAAATTTTAGCCATAATCATGATAAATTTTAAAGAAATTGTGAATTTTGAGGGGGTAGCTGCCCCTCCCTGCCTCCCTTACAATGGGAGTTTTACAATTTGATTTTTTTATTTTAATGTTCTTTAAATTATATAATGTTTACAATAATGATTTAGTCAAAGATAATTTTCCCGCATGATTTTTACACATTCATGATTTTTAATTAGCTTGATTCCGAAAGTTTTTATTATTTAAAAGGTTAAAAAATTAACCTCGCGTATTATCATATACGACATCTTTCCCTTTAAAAATTGAAGTCTCCATCTGATTTTGTTGGAAATTCTTATGTGCTCCATCACCAATGTGTAACATTTAATAAATCATGTGGTCTTCTCATCTGAAGGATTAAATTGTTCATGGCAAACGGGATGTCTTGAGTTACCTAATTTATGGACTGTGGGAATAATCCTGGAATAATCCTATCCTCCCCGCACTGTAATAGGCAAAAGAAACGAGTGGGAATATCCCTGCACTGTGAAATAAATTTTCTAAGAATTTTTCTTTCATTCGGTGAGTATTGCCATTTGTTATCGGATAACTCTGTTGTTAATTTTACCGCGCCATAAATTATTGACGTTCTGATCTCTACGATCTATCTTTAAAGAGGAATTCTCTTTTTATATGCCTTTACCTCCATACATAAGGAACTAGTCTCAAGAAAGGGGGGGGGGGTCTAGGTATATAAAACATCCGTATATCATACGTATATACGACACCTTCCCTTTTTCAAAAAAAGAATAGGGCCAGGGGTAGGGATATATGTAGACAAAAATTTAATTGATATAATTAAAATTAAATGTTTTTTACAAACTCGCCTGTGGCTTACAATTAAAGCCCTGCACGGGCCGCCCGAAGCCCGACCCGGCCCGGGCTCGGGCAGAATTTAATAAAACAATCGGGTTTCGGGCTCGGGTCGGGATGAGGCGGCCCGACTTAAGGCCCGAGCCCGGCCCAATATGACTAAAGCAAATGAATCTTTTATAAAATATGATTTAAACAAACTCAACTCGATATTAAATAATTATCTTCGTACACCATACACAATATAGCTTCCAAGCTTCAGCTTTTTCCCCCTGTCTATAGTATTTTGACCTAAATTGCAAATATTTTAGTATTTAAATAAATCATGTAGCTATTACTTTAGAAATTAAATAAGGATTTTTTTTTTATTTGGAACTATTAGTAAAATTTTATAAAGTTAGATTTCCAGTTTTAAATTATTGGCTGAATAAATTGTAGCGAGTGAAAATAAAAATTTTATTTCAAACTTATTCTAGTTGTAAATTAAGATTAATAACAATTTAATGCATTATGCATTTATATGGTGAAATAATTTTTAAAATAGATTTTTAAAATTTTCTATTTGAAAAATCGGGTCGGGCTCGGGTTGGGCCAAAAATAAAAAAGTCATTCGGGCTGGGCCGGGCTCGGGCAAATTAAAAACAGAGACGTCGGGCTCGGGCCGGGCCCGGGCAGAAAAAAATTCATTTTGCAGAGCTCTACTTACAATATTAAAACATATAATTATAGTTAACAATTGTGTTATGTAACGTTAATGTAATTTTATTACTTCGCATTTTAGAAATAACCGTTGTGTAATTTTCTGTATTATAATCGCGTAGATTCAAATACAATAAACTTTATATCTGGCGACAAAGATGGGATCTACAATAAAGACAGAAAATTCTTTGGGGAAAGAAGTGGATATTTATACTGCAACCATATTCCCCAGATATTCCGATAGAAGAATATTTCGAGAATGTAAAATATATCCTAATAGCCAGAGGAATATGCGCAACAAGAGATGCATTGAAACAGATATACAAAAAAATATTCCTTGCATATTTTGGAATCGGAAATGTGATCCAAGTAAAAAACTACTTATTTCCCCGTAAAATCGAAAACGTGGATTGTGAGAAGATCATTGAAACATGTAACACCATTTTTAAACCTAGATCTAGTACTATGGCTTCAAGATTAAAGTTTATTCGCCTTATGAGGTCAGAAGGCGAGTCGGTGTTAGGATTTAATAAACGTGTAGTGGTCGTGATACGAAGAGAAATATACGCACGCAGAGTCAACCCTCATTTGAATATTAACCAACCCATCCCATTATTTAGACTCGCGATAAATAGTTTTGGTTTTTTCTGTTTTCATTAATGTTTTCCGTAGAATAAACCATATGTTCCTTTCTTTATCGCTATAATTTGGTGACCCCGTTCTTTTTTCCCTCCAACAATCTCACGAATTAAATAGTTATTGCTCGCAAACAATCATCTCTTTTCAAAATGGAAAATTCTACAGAGAAAGAGGGATGTGAAGCAACTATCCAACTGAAAATACCCACATTTTACCGTAGAAATGTTAGAATTTGGCTAGCTCAGGCAGAAGCCGTATTTCAGGCAAGAAGAATTACCTCTGAGAAATCAAAATTTGGTTATATTCTTGAGACATTACCTCCCGAAGTCGCTGAGAAAGTGGAGGATTTAATCATTAATATCCCACCTGATCAACCATTTCAGAAACTCAAACAAGCACTTATCAAGAGGGTAGGCGACTCCGATGAATCAAGATTGATGGAATTCCTAACGGCAGTGGATTTAGGGGATAGATCCCCATCTCAGCTTTTGCGATACATGAAGAGTTTAGTGGGAACATACGTTCTTGACCAAAAGATTCTAAAGGAACTCTGGCTCAATAAATTACCTTGTGAACTAATTCCCATATTAGTCTCGTTTACTGAAGATACTGCACTGGAGAAATTGGCGGAAACAGCCGACCGCATCGTACTAGCCAAAAAAACTAATTATGTTAATAACATTCATAACCAAAAAAAACACTCCACCGATGCATACCCTAAAGAACTAACAGATGTTTTATCTGCTTTAAATAGGACATTAGAAAAGATAGGTCAAACCCAGACCCCTTTTCGCCCACCTGGGATTTCGAGCGACAGACCCTGGTGCTGGTACCACGACACCTGAGGATCAAACGCCAGGAAATGTGTTCAACCATGTTATTTTAGAAAAGGTTTAAAAAGGCAGGCCTACCAGTAAAGGCGATAGCTGGATCCGGCCATAACAACAATAATCGCCTTTTCTACGTATTTGACAAAATATCAGGGCTCCGCTATTTGATTAACACTGGAGCGCAAATCAGTGTAATACCACCTACCACTAAAATAAAGGTAACACTAAACGATATATGTTTAAAAGCAGCAAATTCGAGAGATTTAAATACTTTTGGGAAAATATCGTTATCATTAGATATAGGTTTAAAACGAGAATTCAAATGGATATTTTTGATAGCAGATGTACATTCACCTATATTAGGTTCTGATTTTATATCATATTTTGGTTTAATAATTGATATTAAAAATAAACGCCTAATTAATCCACAAAATTTTTCTCTAAAAGTATCAAATATAACTAATCCCATTAGCAGCCCAATTTCACAAAATAATGATTTTTACTCCATATTAAAACAATTTCCGGATATTACCAAGCCACCGGATTTTAATGACAAAGTGAAACATAATACCAAACACCATATAATAACAAAAGGACCAGCGATCCATTGTTCTCCACGACGTTTAAACCCCGAAAAATTTCAAATAGCAAAAAAATAATTTGAAGAAATGAGGAGATTAGGAATAATACGACCTTCACATAGTAAATGGTCATCCCCCTTACACATGGTCCCAAAAGAGGCCCCAGGGACATGGCGTCCATGTGGAGATTTTAGATGCTTAATTACGCAACAAGACCTGATAGATACCCGATATTACATTTACATGATTTTACTTTAAATCTAACAGGCAAATTCATTTTTTCAAAGTTGGATTTGGTAAAAGCTTACCATCAAATTCCGGTGGCACCAGAGGACATCCCGAAGACCGCAATCACAACACCTTTTGGGCTGTTTGAATTTTTAAGAATGCCTTTCGGAGTTCGGAACGCAGCACAAACATTTCAGCGCCTCATAGATGACATTTTTAATGGGTTGGATTTTGTGTACGCCTACATTGATGATATACTTATCGCCAGTTCCACAGAACATGTACACAAATTACACCTCGCAACAGTTTTTAAACGATTACAAACATACGGTATTCGGATAAATCTATCAAAATGTTCTTTGGGGGGTAAGATCATTAAACTTTCTTGGTCATCACGTCGATCAAAATGGCATACGCCCCTTGTCAAACAAAATTGACGCGATTAGGGATTTTCCGATTCCTCAAACAATGAAGAGTTTGAAACGTTTTTTAGGTATGGTGAATTTTTATAGACGGTTTATACCAAATTGTGCTTCAATTTCAAAACCACTTACCGACCTATTAAACAATGATGAGAAAGAGATTAAAATAACGGAGGCAGAAATGAATTCATTTAATCTCCTAAAACAAAGTATAATTAAAGCAACTAATTTAGGATTTTTAAAACCAAACTGTTGGTTAACGTTAACCACAGATGCTTCGAACATAGCAGTAGGGGGAGTTTTACACCAAATAATTGATAACAAACAACAACCATTAGCTTTTTTTTCTCAAAAACTATTAGCAGCTCAAACACGCTATAGTACATTTGGACGAGAACTACTAGCTATTTTTCTGGCGATTAAACATTTCAAACACATACTGGAAGGACGTCATTTCACTATATTTACGGATCATAAACCTTTAATTTATGCTTTTCAGGCAAAAGTTGATCGTTACTCACCCAGAGAGATTCGACATTTGGATTATTATAAAAGGTAATAGTAACATTGCAGCGGACACATTATCTCGGTCAGACATAACGTCTCTAACTCTACCTTTTTGTCCTAATGACAACCAAAGAGTTATGATCCAAATGGATGATCCGGAGTTAAACTATCTGGGTGCGATTACGATGAAAATCTAAACGCCTTACTACACTAAACAATGTCTTTTGCAACGTCTGCCGAAATTGAAATTGTCCACTACTCAACACGGCCATCACAAACAACACAACACAAACCTTCACGGCCTTTAAGAGCAAAGACTACAATTTCGGCGAAACAATGCAAATTACTCTTTTGTTGAATTGCTATGCAATTTTTTAAGAAGGGGAGTATCTGTAGGGAAATTATGGTTACCTTGGAACAACTTTCTTACTCAATTTGAATACACACTATTCATACTCCGCCGTATTCTATTCACCATCATTATAATTTGAATAACCCCCAACTAACGTACGAGTTATGCATATTAGCCTCGATAGTATGATATATAAACTAATGCGTGCCATCGAATATGATTAATTTATATCTTTTGATATTAATAAAGTTCCTTTAGTTAGAATAAAGTAGGTTAAACACCTACAAACGATTGAAGGAAACTGCACAAGTGGCACAGTTTAATAATGATGTTGAAGAGCGCCTTTGGGACCAATTCGTAGCAGGAATATGATTCCCGAAGTTCGGAAATTCGTAGTAAATATCCTAGGATTCTTGACGAAACAGGTAGAAGCTTAATTTTTGATAAAATTTTGGATATGGCTTTAGCATGGGAGACGGCAGAGTGCGAGGTTAATTCGTGGAATTTAAATCGAATAAGGTATAATCGTAATGGTGCAGGTGTAGTAAGAACCAGACCGACCCCAACCGTACTGCTTTTAAATGTTTTCGTTGTGACCGATCACACACTCGTAAATATTGCGCTGCAGCTACTGCAAAATGTTATAATTGCAATAAAATAGGTCATCTTTCGCGAGCATGTAGGAATAAGAGGGTTAATCAAGTTTTTGATGATTGCGAGACAGAGGTTGACGATATTAATTCCATTAATCACGTTAAAAATATTGATCGGAAACGAGCAACCAAAGGAGTCACGTTAAATGATGTTCCATTCCGTTTGGAATATGACACCGGCGCCCAGGTGTCCGCGATAAATGAGAAAATTTGGAACCAGATTGGAAAACCTAAATTAAGGCCAACACATAATTTAATGGGTTATGGCCATCAAAAATTAGACATATTGGGAGAGACAAACATTAAAGTGGGGCTAGGTCATACGAGCAAATTACTACCTGTCATCGTTACAAAAAGATCTGACGTACCATTATTTGGCTTACCCTGGATAAATTTTGGATTTTACATTCACAAATGTGTCAAAATATTTAAGGTTTCCAATCAAAACTCAAGTACGAAAGTAAATTTAATAAAAAAAATGGGCCAGAAATTTTGATGATAGGACTAAGGGCGATACGGTGAAAGCTAATAACAAAAAGAGAGGGAAAAAGTTGAAAGAGAACACCTTGCAAGATGCAAACGAAAATACAGACCAATTGGAGCAACAATCGGAATTTAAAATAGCTAAAAAGAACCTCGGGATATTACCAGAGAACGATGGCCAATTAGGCAAAAAATCAAATGCTGATCAAACAAACGGTCATGAGGATAGAAACGATGAAATCCTCCAAACTGGAATAGAAAAGAGGAATTTTATCAACTCAGATGTATTACCCAAATTTAAAATGGCTGCCAAAAAAGGCACAATTGCCAATGGTAAATGGGTTAAAAAGGATGTGAAGGCAGATGATGATGAGCCTACAAAAGAAGAGATTCTAAAAACGAAGGCAGAAACTATCGCACCCAATGATGATAAGGCGACACGGCCACGGAACTTGGAAATAAGGGAATTCTGGGTAAAAAATAAATGGACGCCAGGATGGCGGGAAGGAAAAGTACTCCCCAGGACTGGGTTGTTGTCCTATAGCGTTGAATGTAATAATAAAGTCTTGCGCAAACTTGCGGACCAATTGGGAAAAAAAGAAGAGGAGGTAGTTGAAGATCAAAATTCGTTAAATTCAGCTTTTCCTGGAGTAAATGATGCATCATTTGAAGAGGAGGAGGTAGTTTATGATCAAGAGATACCAAGAGCAGAACCTGTAGAGTCAACACGGGAAGAACTATGGCCGGTAGATATTGACACACCGGAAGATAAAGATGATGGAAACTTAAGAAGGGAAAATAGACCAAGGAAGCCACCTCGGAGATTGAAGAAATTTTAAGCTGGTTAAGAGGGGAGAGATGTAACAATTGTGTTATGTAACGTTAATTTAATTTTATTACTTCGCATTTTAGAATAACCGTTGTGTAATTTCCTTTATTATAATTGCGTAGATTCAAATAACAATAAACTTTATATATAGCAATCATATAATATGTAGATGTTATACTAATAAAAGTTAAACAAAATTAACCTCGCGTATTATCATATACGACAATTATTTAACATTTGCAACCTATAAATAAAGAATTATTTTGATATTGCCAAAAAATTTGCATTTAAGAAGCAGCAAAATATAAAAGAATATTATTTCTCCGTTCTTTGCAATATATTAGCTAGCCGGACAAGGGCAAAACGGGTCTGAACTAGATTTTTAAATTTTTCGTAGTAGTGAACTAGGTTAAACAATGGCTCTGGTTTAGATATACATTAATTTTGAAAGGAGATAAAGACCACGCGCGGACTTGAGCCACAAAAACAATAAAATAAGTTAATTAACACTTTTCCTAAATACAAATAAACTAATAGATATAATTATTCCATTATTGAAAACCAATTGTATTTTTGAATGTTTATAATTTTTAATATTATTGAAAGTTTTTGACACAAAATTAATCGCCTCTTCCACTTTTAGGCAATCCTCCCTACGCCCCAGATGTTTTATCATCGTTTGTGAACCCCCCCCCCCTCGTGAGGCAATCCTGACTACGCACTTATAATTAAATGAATTTTGAACGTTGGATCAGAAAATTTCATGTAATTAAATTGTGTGATACAAGCATTACACCACTCAAATGTGATTCATTTTTTACAGAATGATGTGAGTTTATTAATTTTTATAGTTGTACTTATAATTTTATTTAAAGCACATTTAAAAGTTGAGATCATGGACGTATATCTAAACCCATGTACAGGTCGCTCCTATATTACAATAGCTATAGATGTAAAATTTGACAAAAGTATAAATTAGAAACTGGACCAGGCTCGGGTCTATCCAAAATTGGAAATAAAGATGTAGTGCTTAACTTCAAATAGCGAATTTGATTAATGATTTATAATTTCCGCCTTATATATAAATATTTGTCACTAAATTATGAGAATCATAATTGTATGACGCAAGTAGATAGTAGGCTGTTACACATTATTCAAGATCTATATGCTTACAATAGGACCTTTTCTTCTTGATCCTGTATTTGGTGCCACAATAGTGGAGTTTGTTTTATTAAGTTTCTACCATCCGAATAAGGGCCATGTCCGAAGAGATTTTCCTATTCACATTAATTTCGTCCCCTTGCCCTTTCCACATCACACGAGATCGTCTTCTTCCTCTCTTCCCCATCACCTCAAATTCCACTTTTTTTCGATTCACATAACCCGCACTCCTTATTAAGTTTGATTCATATAAGCTTAACCGATTCACATTAATCACGGCCGTCATAGGCTAACTATAATTGAGCTTAGTGTACCCTGAGTTCCACCCTATTATTCTCATCTCCGTGGCTTGTATAAACTTCTCAGTAACGATTCCAATTTTTTAAATTACCGGTCTTTCTTTACTATTTAGTCATTTTGGCATCCTCCTATCGAACATTATCCCGAAATAATTTGCCATTTACAAATTATATTTGAATCCCAATGACTTCCTTTGCCCAATCTTTCTTGCGATGCAATCAAGCCGTGAGTAAACCTATCTTCTATTTACTGCTTCAATTTGTCATCATTGAGCGAGGAAGTGCCTATGAATTTTTCTCAATGTATATACCGATTTTAAATTATTGACTTTTAGGTCATATTCAGCTAGCTGTTTAGACTACTTTTCTTCTGCGGTCACTCCTTCCTTTGTCTCATCGGATAGTATATCATATTTAAGTACTGCTGATAAGGTGTCCATTATCAAAATAAATAAAAAGGAGCTGAGTGCAGATTGTCCTGCAATTTATATCCAAAAGGATTTGGACTAGAGATCTGCATGGGCCGATATATTGAGTTGCAGCGGGGCCTATACTCGCACAAATATATTTATTGGGCCCGTATCCAGCCCGCAGATTTAAGCCTGAAATTGCGCCGCACCGGCCCGCTTGAAATTCCAACAGTCTAACATTGTTTTAAAATTTTTTATTTCTAAAATACAAATGTTTTACAGAAAGTTACTCCGGCACATACGAAATTATAGTTTAATATAGTCGTTTAAAATTTAAAGGCTTTCTATTTTATTGCACTTCTATAGGAAGAATTGCCTTACTGAAGGTGCCCTCAGTAGTGGTGAGAGCTGGATTTGATAAAAACCTTATGGCTAATTTAAACCATAAATTGCATACCAATAATAAATTTGTTATCAATGGTTGAAATTTTTCAACCATAGAAGCACATCTGACTTAAAATGCTCAAATTTTACTTTTAGTTCAAGATAAAAATTATTAATCATAATTCTCTATTAATTACTGTCTATATTATAATTTTAAATCCTAGACCTATATAATAACAAATAAAATTTTATTTCCCCAAATATACTAAGTGCATTCTTTAGTTCTGATAATTTTGAAAGAGAGCATAAGTCCAAACTGTTTTACTTATCTAGGCCAAGCCCAGCTCGCGCATTATACTTAGCCTTTTTTGGCCCGGCGGGCCGGTGGGCTGCCAGGCCCATGACTTCCCGTTGTGTTTCTACCGCAATAAATTGTGGCTTTATGAATATTTTAATGAAGACATTTTTTCTTCGACATCTTAAATTGATAATAAAGTGAACCTTATCACGATAAAATAAATTACATAAAAAAATAACCGTTTAGGGTGTATTTTATTAACAGATAAAAAATTATTGTTAATGAGAAATTTATATTTTAATAATTTTATGCATTGTCTTATGGAATAATTTTACTAAAATCAATTGTTTATTCAGCCTTACACTTTTACCAAGAGTAATTGATAGACCGCAACACAAAACTATCCATAAGCATTATGACCCGATATCTTAATAACGGAATTATCTTCGTGATGTTTTGTTTGCCATGGAATGTTTAAACATTTGATTCTAATATTTGACAATAAATAAAGCAATTGCATGATATATAAGTTTTGTAAGAAGAAGCATTAGATAAGGATAAATAAAAAAGATACAACACATTAACGAGATAAAAATTTCAAATTTTTAAGATGTTGGGGCATGGAGTGCGGCAAAAGGGCTGTTGTTTGGCTCCTTGTGTCTACCCTTGGTTTCAACCTGTATGCTTTCTTTGTCCATTTGCTTTCCTAGATACTCCCTACAAAATACAAATAAACATAATTAATGAGTCTATCATTAATTTTGATAAGAGAAAATTTATTATGAATTAACGTTGACTAACCTTTCCAAAAAAATAAAAGTCTCATGAAACATGAAACACTTGAAGTATTATTATCATAATTTAATAATTTAAAAAGTGTGGCAAACTTAAAGATACCAGTAAATAAAAAAACAAGATTAAGATGCTAAATTTCTTGAATAAATTCAAAAAAATTTCCTTCCATTATACTTTGTTAAGTGTAATCCCCATAAAAAATAAACCGGGCCAAGATATAGCCGGGGTAAAGCAGAGAGTTAAACTGTCCGCATTAAATTCAAGATGCTATGTATTCAATATATTTATGGTCAAAATTTAAAAAAAATCAGCTTTTTGTCACAACAAAAAATTCCTCCATATCTATTATAATTTAACTTGGCTCAAATATATTACAGCATATTCCACACCCCAAATTTATTTAACAAACCCTTCTAAATAATAAATTTATAAGCAACTTTTTCACCCGTTATCCTCCTATCGTCCCCTACTTCTTAGATATTAATAAAAAAATTTTTTTTAAAAATTAATTTAATTTATATGATACTGCATACAATGCAAAATACACGACAATTTGATTCATACGAAAAAAAGAAAAATCATCGTTTTAATAAGTTGGAGTTTGATATATAGAAATGCCTTAAAGCACCTCGCGATACATAGTTTAATATATTTTGATTTATCATTGGTTAGCCAAACTCCGCCTACCCTGAAACCTTTTTCAGCGTGATATCAAGAAAAACGTTGTAAAAAGGGGTTCGACAAAAGCGAGCTAAAAAATGTGAATCAATAATTTTAAAGACGATAACTTGTTCAATACTCTACTATTTTATTCGAGAACAAATAATATATTTAACTATAATTACCTCAATAGAATAGGAAAGGAAAATAAAATATTATTCTTAAACTTTAAAAAAAGTTGATTTTGGTGCAATAGTAAAACAATATGAACAAAACGAATATATATAAATGATTAATAAATAAGCACAACTGGGTTTAATTTCAGCATTTGTCTTTTTTGTTTAAAGCTAATATAAAGTTTTGAGAAAACTTTGCTACATTACACAAGTTGTTAAAATATGAAAAAAAGAAAAAGGGACAACTTTGCCAATTAATAATATAGACATAACAGCTACGCCAATCGAATTTTCGTGAAGATATAGTTACCCTCGGATTAGATGTAGAAGCACTGTACGTGTTTAATAAAAAAAGCAACAAAAGCTTTAGCACAACTCAATAATAGCGTTTTGCACGAAGGGAAACCAATGTTTAAAATGCTTTCGCGTTTTATTATATAAACAAGTAAATTTATTTAATTTGGGACTAGCAAATAATTTTTTGTAGATATATTCTATGATCATCAGGGTAAAAATGTGAGTGAGAGGAATTAGAGCAGCACGTTAAATGAACAAGAATATATAGAACTAAATTGTAAAAAAAGTGAAGAGTAAAGCAGTATAGATACATAAGTGACACGAAGAAGAAGAGTAGAGCCATCTCTTGAACAATCTGACACGCATAATATTTTAATTTCAAAATATATATTGTGGCAATTATAACTAAAAACCTTAAAATTCTCCCCTAGTTTGTAAACGCTGGCCAACAGAGGATTAAATCATAAAGGGTATATATCCTGAATGAATAAGCTTACCAATTATGGACCATCAACTTTTGCACTGCAACGAGAGCCTCGTACCTAACAGAAGGATCTTTGTTAGTCAGTAAATTCATGACGAGCTGTTTACCACCCAACTTTTCAACGGCCCTAATAATAAACGGCATGATACACTAATTTAGTTTGAAAACTTAGCATCTCTTTGATTGATTTATATGGCAACAAAATTAATAAGGATTTTATTAATGACCAGATAACCAGAAAACTCCGTAAAAGCACATTTTGATTTACTCTGAGAGTAAAGAAGAGACCTGCATGGGTGACCCGAAAACCGACCCGGACCGACCGTTTGGGTTGGAAATTTTAAAATGCCTTTGGGTCGGGTTTGGGTTATAAATTTTAAATGCTTTTGGGCCGGGTCGGGTTGAATTTGCATGTCTCTAGACTAGAGTAAAGTAAGCAAATGCTCGTAATTCCATAAAAGTTTTCAATAAGGCCCAATTAAGATTGTAGAATAATATCAAAGAATCTTAAAGTAGAAAATAGAAATTGGAAACAATTCGAAGGGTAAGATAGAGACATTTAAATTTATGTAAAGATCCTAATATAATTTTCAAAATGGGCAATGTACTTTTTGCCAATGGGCCAATGTCGGACGTATTCTCCTATATCATGACAGGCCACGGCAAGGACCACAGGATCTAAGGAAGTACCCAAGATGTGAATCAACATTTTGACTATCTCGTGATTTTTTTCGTTGAATTTTTCCGCGTTTTGGCTCCAAAAGCGTTCGGATTTATGCACGGGACTCCATTCCAGTTGCCCAGATTTGAGTTCAGAGCAGTATTCATCAAATGAACTAAGTAGAAGTTTACATTTAGAAATTATAAGATAACAATTGTGTCTGTCAAAAACGATGTTTTTCAGGCTAGTTTCATACATTTCTTGTGTATAAATAGTATAAAAGATCCAATGAAGTGTAAAGCAACTAATAATTAAAACTCATGTAGTGTAAACTTTAACACAATTATCATAAACTAGGTAAAAAAGTTATGGATTTTAAATCACTTATAATTTATTTAACATGTATAAATTATGATTTTTTATATGAAGTGAACATGCATGGGCATAGCCAGCATTGGGATTAGAGGGGGACAATAATGATTTAGGGAGGGGCAAAATGATAATTTATTGAAATTTTAGTTAAAATTTTAATAAATTTCAAAAAAAATACTTTTAGAGGGGGCAGCTGCCCCTTACTGCCCCCCCCCCTTGGCTATGCCCATGTGAACATGAGTTAATAAATATAATGCCAACCTTAGGTCTTGAACAATTGAATGAAGTTTTTCCCTTATAAACTCTACATCATCGAGCATCTCTGGATCTTCTATTTTGTTGCTTTCCAGTAACTGAATTTGTTTGAGTACTTTACATCTTATCATGGATACACTATTAGCTTGTATGACATCTTTATTTGTAGGTGACTCAAGTAAATGCTAGGGGAAAAAAGATTTATCAAACAAAAATATTGATTATGAAAGTATCTATAAAACTGTTTTTTAAAGTTTTACCCTAAATGTTCCTAGAGTTATGCGACTAACTTTTTCTTTTACTGAATCTGCTAAAATATCTGATAGAGCTGGAATGACATGATTACTATAACATTTAGCAAGTATAAACATTACAAAAATCAGTTCAAAATAGTAAGAAGTAATATATATTACTTACGCACTCAACTTTTCTGCTAATTTTGAGTCAAAACTCATGCACCATAAACAAAAGATCAGTTGATATTGAATTTGAAAATTAACTTTTTTGCATAATAAATTCATAATTCTATATGTTTAATAAACCTAAATCTAAATCTTAACTTACGCAGGAACACCATCTAAATTTGAAAACACTATGCGATATTCTTCAACCCGCATAAACATTTGCAAACATCTTGCTACTGTTTGCATATATTCATTTGCTGGATTTTTTAATTGATCTTTGAGCCACGTTAGATAGTAAGTTAAATCAGCTCCTTGCATCAATGTCTTTGACCAACATGCAATTTTAGCTATAATCCTACTTGCCTAAAATAACAAAGGTATATTACTACATTGCATTCTAATGACTGTTATCATTAAAAACAGTCAAACCTGATTAGCAATGAAGCCATCTTGTCTGTTAAGCATATGTAAAAATGGGCCCCACACAGTGGTGTGGCTCTTTGTGGCATAATCATTAAAAATCTCTACCCTTGATTTATCTTCTTGAAGCAAATCATCAATCAAGGTTAAAATGTATTGTATTGTTTGTTCCTTTGATATATGTTGCATCAAATTGATTAAGAGTTTAGCACACTAAATGTTTGTTGCTAAATTGTCAAAGATAAAAAACTTTTGCTGGATTGCTTTCCAAAATCTGATTTTTTTGATTTGCATTTGCTTGCTCTAATGTTGTTATAAATTCCATTTCTTCTGAACTAATCATTTGACTCCTTAGGGAATATAAAAATTGTTAAAGCTATTTACTTACTGCATATATGATTGCCAATTAATTTTTTGAGATCTAACTTCTGCAGCCCTTTGCTGCAAAAGGCTTGTTCCAGTTAATACATCTTTTTGAAATTTTAGCTAAATAATCGACAATATACCTCGAGCAAACTCTAAATCGTCAGGCAAAACCTTAACAGTTTTTAGCATTAATAGCCTCAATAAAGGTTAGGGTAAAATCATATGGTAGGTAATATATCACTTCGCGACAAACGGTGATTAAAATTTGCTCACATGGCAGTGGGTCAAAAATATTTTTTTCCCACGCAAAATGGAGTTTTAAGCTATGAGTATCAAAATAACTTAATTATTTAAATTGCGTCACAATTTTTATTAATATATAGGCCCAGAAATAAAACGCAAAATTTTATTTTATCATATAATTCCTATACAAACTTTAGTAAAGTTTCAAATATTATAGGTACTAATGAGTACTAAGCATCTGTTACGCGCAACATAAAACTTAATGTAAGTAGATCTTACTATTTTAAATATTTATTTGAAAAAAGATATGCCCCACCTAAACCGACCCGTCTTAGTGGGGCCTAAAATTTGATTTATCATCTCAAATTGTAGTGAATTATAAACAGATTATGAACTAAGTTTAATAAAATCCATTTGCTTAATTTTTCAATTAGAAATAACTAAGGACCTAATAGGTTCCGAGAAGACTTGGAGGCAGACTTGAAATAAAATAATTCGGCCTCGGGCACTATTAATCATCCAGGTTAACCGGCAACACGAGATTCACCCGAGGCAAAGACTAGCCAACAAATAATTCTACAAATAATTTGTTTATTAACCCAATGCTTTTGAAAAAATATAGTGTTTGTGCAGCGTACATAATGCGGAGCTTTGCAAATCCCAAGCCTTCCTCTTTGTCTATAATTATACATTATACAGTGTATAATCTTTCCTTTTGTTAAGTTTACATCTCTTAATATATATAAAATAGCTATTTGAGCTTTAAAAACATAATTAAACAATTTTAAAATGAATGTAATATTACCAAGTTAAATTACAATTTTAAATTGTATTAGCTTATTAAATTTAAAAACATTTGTTTACTAAATTGTGCGAAATAATTGGATTTTAAATTCGTAACTCATCATATTGTAAAATTATTTATTCTTAGATAAATATTATCAAAAATTTTAATAATGAATTTAATTGTGAAGGCTTGCCTGAGAATCGCGATAAATAGTATAGTCAGGCTAAAGATCACTTCGTGTCAATATTTAAAAATGAATTTTAGTCCCGGGCAAGTTAAGAAAATAATTTTCATGGCTTTATATGCCCCAAGTATAAACAGGGTTTGTTTTAAAACTAAATACAGGATATATCTTATATACTATCATAATCACTCTTTCTATGTTTTGACGGCATATTTGATTATGAGAATTTTTTGCTCATATTTCAGTCTATTTTATAGTGTTTGGCTTCATTTTTACATAACGTAAAAACTTAGTTTCTCTGTTTATAAGAATATATAAAATCCATTAAATTGCTAATATAGCTAGTCTTAATTTTAATATAATCTAGAAGATTCTCTCATATGGCGTTTTTAAAATATCCAGCTAATCGTTAGAAAATATGTTTGGTAAATAGACATATAGATTAGAGACCTACAACGGGCCTGTTTAGGTCAGTCGGCCCGCCCGTAATATAAATTTAAAAGCCCGGCCCGGGCCCGTCAAAATATTAAATTATAAGCCCGGGCCCGGCCCGCTAATTTTTTTACAAAGCCCGAGCCCGGCCCGGACCCGTAAAATTTTTTAAATTAAATTTTTTATCGATATGACAAACAATATGTTTGTGTTAAAAATGTTAATAAAAATAGTTTAAAAAGAAAAATTGATAATTCCAGTCACTCGAGTCCTTCTATCTTTTAAGAAAAGATCTACATGGAAAAATATTTTTACAAGTGGCACTTCAGGATACATAAAACCATATATAAGCCAAATAAACGTTTAAAACCCTTATTTAAGGTTATAATGTTTTAATAAAACTACTTAGCTTCTTTGCTTTGCCACCATTTTAATAAATAAGTTATTGATATAAAATGAGAAAACAGTGATAAAAGTAACTTGAGGAAATAAATTTTAGAATTTGTTTTTAAATTTGTTAATGATAATGAGTATATAAATTTTGGCATTTGGCCGGGGTTAGATAAAGTATAAGTTAGCAACGGTCAGCATTGATTTGCACGGAATTATTTAGCCAGTTTCGCATTCATCCGTTATAAATTAACAACCTAGACAAATTGCAAAAATAAGTTTATTAATAAGGGTAATCAGTCAGGCACAAAAACAATAATGGAATTTGAGCTTAGGCGAGGTCGAAAAAAGTAAAGCCAATCAGCGGTCAGCTAAATAAAAGTCTTTAACAGAAGCATAAGTCCGCGCCATTAAAAACCCGTATAAGTTTCCCCGGAAAATTTTGAAAAATTACAATTTGGACAGGACAGGATCGACAGGACGGATAACCAAAAGAGAGCCCATAAATTGCATAGCAATTAATATAAATAATTTTAAATAATATTAAATTAATTCACTTAATATTGCTAGAGGGTATAAATGGGGAGGCAAATATGGGCAGCTGCACCCCTCCAAATCAAAAATTCCTGATGAAAGAACATTTTTTGCCCTATTTAAACAGCCCCCCTCCAATTCAAATTGGCTCCGCCCATGGGATCACGTGTTTAACTTATCTTTAAAATTTATAATGCGTGTTGAGCTATTGATAAATTAATGAACTAGGATGGAAACAAAATTTAACTTTCCTTGTTAATTTAATATACATAAAATAATTGCAAATTAGAACATTATAAAAACACCTTCTTTTTTACTAAATCTAGTTAATTTTTTAACGGGCTTTTAACGGGCCTTAGATATAACTAGGCCCGGCCCGAGCCCGTTACGTTATATATCGGCCCGCCCAGGCCCGGCCCGTTGTTTTATTTTTGGCCGGGCCGGGCCGTGCAGGTCTCTAATATAAAAGTCCAAAAAATCATGCCTCATCCTTCATAAGTTGCCACGTTAAAGATGAGGCTTAACTTAATTTATAAATTTCAAAAACGTGGGTGTGCTGCAGCTATAAGCAGCTAGACTTTGTATTATTCAAAAAACAACTTTTTAATTTTTTTATTTTTTTTGATCGAGAAGTTTATTTTCCAAATAATTATGTATGTTACATGCTAAATATATTAAATTAATAAGCTGGCATCGAGCCATGGATTGAGATTGTATTAGATTTTACAATTTCCATGGTGATTTTCTATTTGATGTAGAAAAATTCTTTGGGATCGTGTGTGATGGAGGTTATAAATTTTGATGTTTAAAAAATTGGCTGCCCTCGGGACCTAAATTACCGAGGGTCGTGGCTACTACTGGTACAAAAATAATATTGCTGAGGTTGTATTTTTCCACTTTCTCTCTCTCAGTAGAAGAGATAATTTATATTTAAGATCCAATTTATGCATAAACAAAATCTACGTGATTATATTTTGAATGAGTTGTTGAGCAATATATTAATTACTATACTATATTTAAAGAAAAATTGTACTAAATTAAATTGCGAATATAAATGCCTTTTTAAAAGGCAAAGCATTTAGGGACTTACGATTGCCACCAAAAGCTTGCCAAGGCTACCAAATAGTTAAAGCAACTAATTTTTATCCTCCATGCATTAATATATGTTAGGCTGGCATGAGTGAAAGCAAAACTTCCAATATTCCCATAAAAGTGAAGATTGCAAAATATTTGTTGAAATTCCAAATTCATTTATAATAACATACCGTTATTTAATGTGTCTAGAATGCTAAAAAATGAGTCGAAGCCTAGAAATTTTGAAAATGGGGACAACCTGGAGGGAATCCAAAAATGGCATGTAGCCTGTATTCTAATAGAGAAGTTGGATTCATAGTCGGAAGGATTATTATAATTCTAGTAATGTATTTGGCATCCCTACCAACGACGGTCCCAAATCTGGGTTTAAAAAGGGAAAGACTTAGGTCGGAAACAAGTTATATAAAACGGGATTGAAATTAAGAGTATGTTTCCTGTAGAATGCTTAGGAATCCTTTTCAGATGACAAACAGTGCGTCTATCGCCCATGCAATGTAGCAAATATACTAAAAGCCTGACACAGGTGGAGTTTATGACTTTAATTGTGAATAAGATGCAAATAGCATGTTGGGATGTGTGCCCGTTGGCGAGAAAGAGCCTTTGTGCAATGTCAAGACAAATAAACATACAAATTTCATGTTTACAATAGACTATGCAATATAACCAATCCTGGGGTAGGAGAGGGATCAAGCTGCTCTACAGTATGTCACCATAATGTAGAAATAGAAACGGGGTCCATATCGTGGTAAGCGAATCGTTCGAGAACGAGAGAATGAAAGTCAAAAGATATCAAAGAGATTGTTGTGGGTAGATTAATGCAATTTAAGTTGGCCATCTAACCGATGTGGAAAATTTGGTGTATTAAAACATCGGGAAATTTAAAACATTAATTAGGAAAGGAAAATTTCATTGAGCAAATTTAAACGGCCCTGTGGATCATCATGACTACCAACGAAATCATCGGGGCATGGGTATTGCCTCTAGAACAAGTGGAGAGAAAAGCTTCTACAAAATTTCAGACATAAAACATGACGATATTTAATACCTAATTTTAAGCCCAACGATGACATCCTATAGCATAGAATAATGACATACAGAAGCGGAAAGTGTTTTAGTCTAATTGTCTTGAAGGATTAAGGCTTGCAAAGTAATGCCGATGCAAAAATCGCCATGCAACATTGTCCATTTGGATTTTAAAGGAAAATCATTTCCGAAACCTAAAAGGTTATACAATAGAATCCTCGACAAGCAATAATCACCATTAGCTCATTACTACTGGGTTCCACGAAGTTAAAGCATAAGCATAAGATGGTAGACGCTGATTGTGACTACAAAAAAGTGACGATATATTTTTTAGAACAGCAAGGCTTTATATAAAGAACTATGGCGGAGAATCAGTCGGTTAAAGAGTTTAACAAGAAAAGTCTTTGTATATGGTGGCCTATATCATAAAAGTTGGAGAATTAGTATATAGAAGCCAAACGAGCTACGATGAAGGTGTTACAATAGAGAAAAATAGTCAATACTCAGAGACACCAGTATATTAGTGGCCATGATAAGATAGATTAGGTAAAAAGGCGAGAATTGATGAATTGTAAATGACTAAGAATTTGTTCCCACAGATATCCAAGCATAAATATAATCGAACTCATTCACCAAGATGATGTCAGGCAAATGAAATAAATGCAACGGTAAAGCTAATAGACCAAATTGAGTACCGGTGGAAGCATGTCTGGGATACCGGAAGGCTTTTTTACAGAAGACCGAAACCATTAGGATCTTTAGCGGTGTAGCAAATATAAATGTGAACCAGTAGAATAAATCTTAGTGAGTAGGCTAAAAAAGTAAATATATAGGCTAAATAGCTTAGATTTGTGGCGGAAAATTTATTATATACCCGAACTTCGCAATAAGAATGATGGACAAATCTGGGGAATCGAAAACAAATAATTTTTTTATTAACTTTAAGAAATCTTATACATATCCCCGTAAATACTTTTTTATTCCTATGTTCCCTAATAATAAAGATTTATGAAGTCCCAAACAGTTGCGTGGGGTCTATAATAGGGGTTTTCAAAACCTAATTGAATTAAATCAAGGGTTTGCGCAAGGTCCTTTTATTAAATAAATTAGACAACATAATAAGGTATAAACAAAAGTTAATCTTGTGTAATATTCCAATGTTGTATTACTTTGTGAGGAAACAAAATAATGATTAACGTCCCCCAAAATAAAGAGGGAGGTTGGGCAAAGGAACGCTAGAATTTAAATATGATGTTGAAATGGCAAATACATGATAGAAAAGAATGCTTTAAAAATCGCTTATTTTATAGCGTATTTATTTAGGACTGATAATAATGTTTTGTTATTAAAAAGGGCATATTAGATTACTATATTAAAAATAAAATTAAGCATCAATTTTGGCAAAGTTCATTCTTGTAATTGATCATTTGTGCGATTGGTGACCCTAATGTCGCTCTCGCAACTGATAGGCCAACCTGTACCTGGAATGGAGGTGGGAAAAGCCGAGATGGATGAATTTTGATATAATAGGACGTTTTAATATTTCTTATATGTAATATGCCGGCACCTGACAGGAAGACTATGACTTAAAGCGGGAAGAGGCCATGAGACAACGCGATAGTAGTATAACTGTCAAGCTGCCAATGTGGCGCAGTGGTTAAGATTGCCGAGGGTTTTTAAAGTCGATATGTTAGCAAAGATTATATCTATACAAAGCATGCTTTTGAGACGATTCGGGTACGAGTGTATTTGTGAATTTGTGACCGGATCTTTCATTTATAGTTTTGCATGCCCATATGCTATGGTGGAGTGCTGGCATGGGCGTACGCAGGGGGGGGGGGGGCAGGGGGGGGGGGCGGCTGCCCCCCCCCCCCCCTAATTTTAAAAATAAGATTTTTTCAATACAAAAACCCTCAAGAATAAAAAAAAATTTGTTTTGCCCCCCCCTAATTTTGCTCTGCCCCACCCTCATTAGGCTCTGCCCCACCCTAATGTGGCTCCCCCCCCTCCAAATAGTCGAGACCTTTTTTTTTTTTGCTCTCAGTAAAATTTTTGGTAAGGAATGGTAAGGAAAAATTTTGGATTTGGATAGTCGAGACCTTTTTTTTTTTTTTTTTTTGCTCTCAGGAAAATTTTTTTTTTTAATCTGCCCCCCTCTAATTCAAAACCTGCGTACGTCCATGAGTGCTGGTGATGTTAACTCTTGTGTAATCTACCACGAAATGGTTAAGCACCTTAACTCTGCAAGGAGATGAATTTTGTTGTGAGCCCGAGAATTCAAGTAGATAAGGAGGCTAGAAATCCTGCGAAAAAGGCTCTAATGACTAAGAATGCTGCCTACACCGAAATGGTTAGCAAACTGGATCATAATGGAAGTCTCAGTCTTATGTGCAAATTCAAGTTTTATAGTTGTCAAAAACGAGTTGAGTCAACCCTTAGTCAGGCCGAAGAAAGTGATGGAAAAGTTGAAATATTTCCAGAAACTCAATAATGTTGCAAACGACAAATTTCCCATAGAGCCAAACAATATGAAAAAACTTTCGTATGTTGGTCAGGTTCCAAATCAAAAAAAAATGAAGAAACTTAAAATTAAGATCCGACGGAGTACCAATAGAAACATGTGAGAGTGGGCAGAAAGGAATCACAACGTGACAAACCTCGTTAACACTTTATTTACAGAAGACCAAATTTCCAATCAATGAAGAGCGAGCACGATTTTGCCAACATTTAAAAGCCAAGGGATTGTGAGGAAGGATTTAAGTTTCTAGCTAACTTGTCACCTCTTGAAACTTATAGGAAGAAGCTTAGTAACAAGGCTTAAGAACGAGGTGGATATATAGGTTAACGAATTTAGTTTTGCGGAGGCAAATTCATTGTGACATAAGATAAATAAATACGAGAAAATATAATAAAACCTACATCTAGTCTTGATGCTCTAGATGGCGTATGACACGTGCTACTTTCCTTATATGGTTTAGCTGGAAGCCAAAATATTTATGATGCATATGAAAACTTACGAAAATATTTTTAAGTCTCAAATTCTTCCGTTAGAATGACAGTGGGGGAGTTTAACTAGGGTAATATGATCTCAGAAATTTTTATAACAAATTTAAAGTTCCAAAGATTATATAAATTCATGCTTAGAACTGATTAAATATTATTTACAAATCATTTCATTTTAGTTATTATTAAAAAAAGTGCAATTTTTGCTTTAAGACTTATCTCAAATAAACGATAAATAATTACATTTTTTAAATATCTTATGTTTAAATTAAGTTTCAATTCAGTCAGTTACTAAGCCCCATGAAATGTCTTAATTAATTTTGATAAAAAACCAAAATAAAGATATTTATATATTTATATTATTTGTCATATCCTTTATTCAAACGAGGAATTATTAATGATGATATAAGTAATACTTAAGACTTGTTCATTCATAAATTTTATAATAAAGAGTCTCAAAATTAAATAACCTAAATTAAATTCGACTTCACTAAATACTAAATAATATAAAAGTTGGGATTTGGCAACGTAAAAGATATTCTGTCATTCTTAGTAAATTAAATAAAATCGATTCAAACAATTGCTATCCATCATTTGGATGATTCAATTTTACTCATAATAACATCATTTTTTTAGGGTGAAGGAAATGACCAAAACATAATTAAGATAACATTATAACGAACATCTTGATAATTAAGTTAATCATAATATTCAAAATTTAAGGACGAACTGGGGGTGGGGGTCCCCTTGCCCCTGGTGGAGGAGGTGCTCTGAGAGTTGGAGGTGGCATTGGTGGGCCTCCAGCTCTCATATTAGGAGGACCACTACCGGGAGGGGGCCGCGGTGGCGGTGGACCGCCTGGTCTTAGAATAGGAGCGCCTGGGGGTGGAGGAGGCCCCGGGGGTCTAGGTGGGCCTGGTGGGCCAGGTGGTCCTTGAATAGGGCCACCAGGTCTTGTAGCATTAATAGGTGGTGGTGGTCCTCCAGGCCGTGGCGGCATTGGTGGGGCCATTGGAAGCCCTCCCCTAGGTGAACCACCTGGTGGCATTCGGTTTGGAGGCGGCATCGCTCCCGGCATTGGTGGCCTCAGTCCCATCATTCCCGGTCCTGGTGGACCCGGCGGACCTGGAGGTCTTGGGGTACCTGTTAAATTAGGTGCGCCTGGCGGACCTGTCATGTTTGGAGGAGGGGGTCTGGGCGGAATTGCTCCCGGTCCGCGTGGTGAGCCCATTCCTGGCATAGGCGGTGCTTGAGGAGGTGCACCAGGACCTCGAGGAGACGCCATTCCTGGTAACGGAGGGGGCCTTGGAGGACCTAAGACACCTGGTGGTGGAGGAGGTGGAAGAGGACCTCTCGGTGATAGTCCCGCTCCTAGTATAAATCATCGTTGAATTATTTTTAGCAGTTGTAAATATCTAACTAAGCTGACCGATTGTAGTTTTGTTCTATTTAACCCAACTAAAATGGATAGCGTACATAAATAATTATAGTGAGCATGATTTTAGTAGAACACACAAAGCACATTATTAATTAACCTGGCAAGGGTGGAGCTGCTGGAGGTGGTAATGGGGCTCTCGGGCTCGCAGAACCTGGGGCAAGATTTGTGGGTGACGTTACCGGTGTATCAGCAGGTGTGTTAGCAGGCTTGTTGTCCTTTTCTCCTTTGTCATCTTTAGATCCCGGTGGTTGCCCCTCTGGACCAGCCTTTTTCGCATCGGCCTCGGGAACAACCGGTTTACCAGCGGCGTCCTTCTTATCACTATCTTTCTTTTCCTTGTTCTTTTCATCAATCTTTTTGTCTTTTTTGGCTCCCTCTGTCTCTTTATCTTTCTTTTTATCCTTTTCTACGTCCGTTGTTTCGTCGGTCTCAGACGATTTTTTACCTTTCTTTTTGCTCTTCTCACTTTTGTTGCTTTTACTCGGGGCTGAGCTTTCACCACCTTTAAGGGAATAAAATAAAATCGGTTCGTTTGTAGAAAACTTAGAATTAGACATATAAATATAAAATTTGAATCAAATCACCAAATGATAACGGTCTACGTAATGGTCTTTGGACATATATGATTTTTCTAGCTTATAATTCCAAAACTTGTATTTAACTAAAGGATTTATCATGTATCAGCATACAATACGAAATAAATTTTATCTAAGCTATTAAATCTTATTTGAGTTTCAATAGCTTAACTTGTGGAAGCGTTATATATTTGTTAATATTAATTACTTTCATTTTCTGTAGCTGTCTCTGTGGTTCCTGATTCTTCCTCCTCTTCCACTGATGCTTCACTTTCACTCGCTTCGTCCGTTGTTTCAGCTTTTTTAGCCTTCTTTTCTTTCTTGCTTCCCTTATCCTTAGATTTCTTTTTCTTGTTCTTTTTTGAAGCTTTTTTCTTACTCTCTTTAATATCAGATTTTACAAAAAGAATATCAGGCTTTTATTAGCAACTGTGAGTTTTTTCGAGGCGATTAAAATATATTGAATATAAAGTAATACATTAAAAAATAAAAGTGTCCCTAAGAGAAGGTATGTGTGGGTGAGTATAGTTAAAGTATATTCACTATAGAGTAGGGCTGCACCGATATCAAATTTTCAACCGATACCGATACTACCGATATTTAAATAAATATACCGATACCGATACCGATATTTTACATCTTATAAAAATTAGACTTGTTAGTTAATATTTATAAAGCTTTATTTAAAATATTCCAAAATTTTTTTCATAAATAGTAATTTATCGATAGTCTTAGGTAGAAGAGATCTTCTATGTGGATTATCAATATCACCAGTTATACTAAAAATAGATTCAGAAGGGATATTGTTTATATATTATTGGATGATTATTAAGGATATGTTTTCTAAGATTTGTGGTGTTAAAACTAATTGATATCTTGCCACCTCTTAAAACTTTTTTATTGCATTTATCAATTGTACAGGCTGCAATATGTGCTGACGCTGAGTTCTCATCAATTATAAAAAAATTCCAAATTAATGACTTGCTTTTACTTTTAGACCTAAATACATTATATTATAAATTGTAAATACGAACTAACTTACATAATAATATAAATAAGTGGCGGTAGAAATTTGAATGAATAAATCAATGAAAAAATAAATAAGATTTAAGACCAATTAAGTAAAATTTAATTTAAAAAGTATATAGATATACAGCTCTAACAAATATAATATTTGTAAAAAAAGTTTCAAGTATCGGTATCGTTACGATTAATAACCGATACCGATATCGTTAAAAAATCGTGATATCGGTACCGATACCGATATCGGTGCAGCCCTACTATAGAGTAATACATTCCAAAATCTCGGTTTTTAATCGTCTTAAGAAACTCACAGCTTCGAATTATTTCAAGACAGCTTTTATCCTTAATAGCTCATATGGCCCTAAATAATGGAACCATCCCCCCCCCCCCATTTTCTTTACCAATCAGACGAGGTTATTAATAAAACCAAATTTCTTATATAAAATTAAGCTTTTCCGAGATTAATAAATCTAACAACTTTTGTAGTTATTATAGTTTCAAAACTTTATTCTCTTAATAAATTGGCGGTTATCTTTCGTAATGTTTAAATAACTCGCATTAAGAATATTTAGTATGTTGTTACGATAAATGCATTACCTTTCTTTTTCACAAGTTTTTCTTTCGATTTTGCTTTGGACAATTTAGTAGCCGACGCTTTAGTCGCTTTTTGCAATTCGATCTTTTAATCAATAATATTGATCAGTTTTACAATAAACGCACAAAAAAGAAATACTGACGATTAATAAAATTATTACACGTTAACTAGATAAAATCATTCCTAGATTCCCTTTGTTTCTAATAACAACTATAACTATTTGACTTATTATACCTATTTCTAACATATTTAATTCTAGTAGATATAAAGAACTAATATTAGAAAAAACATTGTTGATACCTGCTTCAAATAATAATTTTAAAAAATTATTTTAACGGTCATTGATAAATAAGAATCATACTTGTGATCTTGCCTTTTCTGTTTGAATCCTTATAGCTTCTAAATCAGGAGAAGGCATACTAGCCACAGCAGCCTCTATAAGCATGACGTCTAGAAAAGCAAAAAATAAAGTGAATTACAAATACGTATTTAATTAAATTTTTTTAAAGTTCTAAACATTTTTACCGTCTGTAATTCCTTTCAACTTCAAAATTCCTTCTTTCAAAGCGTTCACGGCCTTCATTATTTCTGTAGCAACTTCAATCATTTCATCCGAAGTAACATCACCAGGAACCGACATCACTTGTGCCATCATAGTTTGTCGGATTTGAGGGTTGGGTTCGCTTTTTAACTATTTGACAATTTATATTAATTATGTCCACCATAATATCACAGTTTAAATGAAACCTAGTAAGCTATTGCGGATCTTAAAAGAACTTTGAGTGATTATTGGCTCTAAAGTTAATAAATTAATTTCTAGGTGTAGAAAAATATAAGAGTAATCAAATTTAGATATTGCGAATGACTATCCTGTCTCGTTCGAAAGAGTGCCATATTTTGGCAGCAATTTCAAAAGGAATGTGTCGATGTTTTTTATGGTAATCGCTATTTCTTTATATATTTTATTGCAATATACTCTAAACAATTATCTGCTCCTGATTTATATAAAAACAGGCAGAGATAAAGAGATATAACAACAATATTTATGCGCCTTACATGTCAAATAATTATTCTGACTTTTCATAAAAGAATCAATTTAGGGAAAATATATATAGAGAAATACAAACATAATTTAATATAATACAATTGATGCTTCTTGATCACTATATTAAAAATGAAAAAATTAACTAAGGCTGTTTTTTCCAACACTAATGCGTGTGTAAAGTAATGAGATCTCTATTAATTTTATTACTGTTTCAAGAAAGTGAAACAAATTAATTGTTTTTAATTTAAAAGAGATGAGGGTTTAAAAATATCAAAATCGGGGAAATGCTGCACAGACCATTGCACATTGTAAAGCTAATAAAAACTTGTGGAATAAGTTTACCCTTCTCCAGGTATCCATGGCCATTTGCGTTATTTGAGCTGGATCGTAGTTAGGATATTTAGTTTTAAGGAGCCTTGCTATCCGTGAAATGTCGTACAAATCATTTTGTGACAAATTTTCTCCTTGATACGAAGGGTAGTGTAAAGGGCTCAATGTTGTGTAGCCACCTCCTAGCATGTTTTGGGGTATATTTGCCGGATTCATTGATAAATCCCTAGATAGTAATTGAATCTTATATTTTTCAAAGAAATACCTTTAAAATTAAAAAATTTAATTACAAAAGATGAGTTAACGCAAAATTTAAATTGTATAATATTCGCAATATCCTACCATAAGATTAACCAATAGGTGTAATTAAAATTTTTTTAATTAAATCGTCAAAAAATCAAATATTATTATTTTTAACGTTTATTAAAAATGTTGGTTATTATATTAACCATATATAAAATTATATATCATACCTGTTTTACATGATGTTACTTATTTTACCAGGAATTATGAAAGCATACTACTTTTGGAAAATTAATAAAAATTTATAGATGAGGAAATAAAATTAAAAAAGAGAACAAAATTTATCACATGTTTTGAACCTATTAGAAGTAGTTATAGGCGGTGGTAATTCTAGATTCCATTGTTCCATAGACTTTTGCCCTGTTACTAACGAATTGTAAATAACGTTAAGTTTATCCAACACTTCGGCTTTTGACATATCTGGGTATATTTTTTTCAAGCGTGTCAGCAAGCGAACCGTCTATCACATTAAATTAATGTGAAAAGAAAAATTAAAAACAAGACTATTACGATTTTTTCTGTATTAATTAAAAAACACCCTTTTATGATGATATTTAATCACAAAATTCGATGCTATAAAATTGATCTATTAACATTGAGTAAGTTAACAATTTTTAAATTATTAAATAACTAATACAAGTATTATGTAATAATTTGGGATACTTGATTAAGAGCTTCCATTTGAGCACCGCTGCCTCTTGTTGAAAATCCCTTCGGAGATCCTACTTGCATATCCAGAACATCGGCCCTTAAATTAGCTGTGTAACATTTATTGTGTTAAATGAATTATAACGCAATATAAATTATATATGATTAAGTATACTATTTGTGACATCTCGGGATTTAATAGTGTCCATCTTGGCCAATTGACTTTTATACATAGAAGGCAAGGGTTCGTTATTAATCATTTTTTCGTACAAATCATATATCAAACAAAGTAACGTTTGACGTGTCATCATGGGGATATCGCCTTTTATTGTCATAGCCAATTCCACTGCTTTCTATTAATTTATTTTCATATATTATCATTTTTCATGATGATTCATAATTTTTAATATAATTCATTATTTATAAAATCGACACTTACTGATAAAGTGCTAGCTTTGAGGTCGTCACTTAGCCCTACAGATGATTTTGCCTTATAAGTACTATTATTCGGACCTTTTATTAGCCCAGACTCCAAATCTCTCAAGACATCATCAACCACGCTTCTGCTACCTAAAATTTGAACAATTTTAAAATTCATTATTTAACCAATCGTAAGAAAGCGATAATGGCCACATAGTCAAAAACAATGCGATAATTTTTTTTATAAACTTGGATCTTGAAGAATTTTCTGATAAAGTTCTTGCGCCAATTTGTCAGCCTCGTGAATATCCATTTCCGGTTTAGCTTTACGTATTCTATTACTTAACTCCTGAATACCATAATTTCCAGGATTTTGCTAATAAACACATTTCAATTTTAACATCTCTCCTAAACTAAAATTATTTCTATTTTTTATGAAATTTTTAAAGCCTGGTGTTGAATATCGGCAATGTCCGTTTTGGATTAGGATTGTTAGCCTTAGCTTAATATAAAAAGCTAGAGTATTTAAATGCCTCGATAAAATATTAAATAGTGGGCTTTGATATGAATATATCCAAACTGAAATTTTTTAAGTCCCTATCCTATATTATACGCCTTATTAAATGAAAAAATTCATTACTATTCACAAGTACATTTTTCTAATTATAGTCCTATTTTAATTTTGTCGTTTGTCCAAAGAATGGCTATTGTTACAAGAATTTTGTATACCTTTTTGCATGGGCGTAGCCAGGTTTTGGATTAGAGGGGGGGGGCGAAACGTTCAAAAGTTTAATTAGGGGGGGGGCAAAACATAATTTTTTTTTTAGTTTTTAAGGCTTTTTGCATTGAAATTTTCTTTCGCCATTTAGGGGGGGGGGCCCCGGCTACGCCCATGCTTTTTGTGTTAATAAATTTCTCTAACTATATTATTATTTACAATTATTTGGTTTAATTTTGATTTTGATTTTTTATCTGATTGATTAATTTTTGTAACTGATAGAACTTTATAATAAACCCTATTTGTATTTTTTCCCAGACTTTCTCAAAATTAAGTTTTGATGTAGGTACTATTTATATAATTACTTAGCTTCTATAATTTTTTTGGATTTGTGAATGTGCCAATCTTTATTTTTAAAATTTTGCTCTACTACCTAACAATTATCGATTTTTTATGAATTTCAAACATTATATATATATATACTTTTAATTTTTTTATGTAGTTTTTTTCTTATTATTTTCTCATAATAAATAGTGAGTTTTTTTAATTATATAATTTCGAGTTTTTTTGTTTTAACTTTTAAATTGCCTATTACAAAAGCATGTTTTTTATTTTATTTATGTTACAGTTTCTAAATTTTTTATACAAATTTATATTCGTAGCATTTAATTCTCTAAGATTTCAAAAACTAGCAAACTTTTGTTTTGTATTATAATTATATCTCTTCTCTCAAAAAGTTTGGTTATTCGTGCCGCGGTTACAATTCTAGACACCCTGCCATCTGACGCACCATTGCAAATGTTATATGGGTCAGTTGAAGAACGATTGCAAAACTATCCCTTTGCAAAACTTAATAAAATGTAAATGCTAAGCCAGGCTTAAATTTTGTCTTCGAGTTTAGGCTTTTTATAATTAATAAATTCCTTAATAATACACTACAAAATGATTTTCATACAGATTTAATGCTAATACACAGGGATTCGGTTATTAATCAAATAATTATTTAAAAGCATGGTGATATATTTGAAAGTTAACAAAAAACATTTTAAGTTTTCAAGTTTTATCTTAAAGAGCGAGAACTTAAAGCCTGACAATTCTTCACTACATCCTAACTTTATAATATATAGGCGATGCTTAATGTAACGTCTTTGGTCAAAAATTTAATTAATTCAAATAAATTTTACTTTTGTCAAGCTTTCGCGCAAAACCTTTCGAACTTTATCCAAATCCGGAACTTGGTCCATAAATGGTGAGGATTGCGCTAAAACCCATTAATTTAAATTAAATTTCACATTTCTTTAAATCTTAATTAAATATGATAAATGCGTTATAAATATAAAATAAAATGCAAATAAGGCTTAAAGTTTAGATTTTATTAGTGATACTGTATCGCTGCTAGAATATAACATTATCAATACGCAAGTGTACCTCAAGTGATTAAAAGATTATGACAATTGTAACAGGATCCTGCTAGGCGTGCAAAAAAAACAAATGATTATTTTTTAGATTTTGTAGCTTTTACAGAAGCCTCCTAATTATCTTATTAATTAGAAATAGTAACCCGCAAAAGTATAAAAAACCGTATATAAATTAAATGTTATTCGGCGACAAAACCACCTTGATTTAACACAAGTCCTCATAATAAATTTTTCATTCGTTTTTGAAAGCTACACATATAATTAATTATCTAATAGAAAGGCCCCAACGAGTATATATAATTGGCAGTCCTTTACAGCCACACTGAATTTTATGATATTATGGCTACCCGTTCAGAAGGTAGAAAACGTAGATAGAAAACATAAGTTAATTTATATGATAATAATCTAAGTTATAAGGTATACTTGCTGTTTTGTAACCTACACCTAGGCTTGGGCGTCGTTAGGATTTGGATTAAAAAGTTCAGAAACCTCGATAAACCATTTTTGGGAGAGATATTCAAAATTAAGACCTTTGAATTTCTTACCTTAATTTATTTAAAAATCTAAAATATTAAACAGATGTAAATAGGGTAGCCTGCCATGGCTCCTTCTAACTAAGCTCTTGACATTAAGAGGTGCCAAATAGTTAATAAAATCGCAAAAGGGTAAGATGTCTCACATGCATTTGGATCAGAGAGTATATTTATCGCTTTGGAAGCTTGTTTAATCGCCTGAATGCTTTCGTTGATGCATACCAAAGTGTCCTTTATAATTTCGGAATTATTACTTTCTTCCATTTTATAATTCTACATTAAAATGCCTCAAACATTTTATCTAACAATTATTAGGAATCATTATAATACTGATTGTTGAGATTTTTATTATTATATAAAACACGTCACGGACTCGTAACAAATATGCTCAATAAACTAAACTAAATCATTATTTATAATAATATATGGTATCCTATTTTGCCTTTGACAAGGATGAATATGATTGGAATTTCATATTCTATATTTCTTTAATATTTTAAAATTAAATTTTTTTAGACATATATTTGTTGATTTTGGGCATATGTGAGACTTCAGGGGTGGTTCAAAAGTTTCATGGGCATAACAAGGGAAATAGAGGAATGGCTGCTCATTAATTAATATAGAATTTCATTATTATTTTGAAACTATGCCTAAAAGTCAAATTATTATTTTGTCACCTAATCCTGGCTGACTATGAAAATTTATTTATTATTAGGAAGGGGCGGAGTGATGATTTTTTGTTTTTTGACCATAGTTAGTTATTTGTATAGGTTTTTTAGATTTAGAGTGGAGGGGTGGGTAGCTGCCGCTTCCTGTTTTTTTTCATGCAACCATGATGTTTAAGCAATGTGCAGTTTTGTTAAGGAGCGGCGCTACAGGGTCGCTCCGGAGCGCCGCTACATTTTTTTAAAAAAAGCTGGAGCGCCCCTCCTTTTTAAAAATGAGGAGCGGGAGCGGGAGTCGCTCCTTTTAGGGCTGCAGCGGAGGAGCGCCGCTTCTCCGCTCTTTTAAATTTAACATATAAAATTATATTATTTTATAAATATTAATAATATTTGTTAATTAAATTTAATGAAAAGATAATTTTAATTTAAATTTAATTTATTCATTATTAACTGTTGAGCCGAGTTTTATTTTGATCTTTCATCTAATAATTTGATACATTAAACAGCTGTTTTTCCTTTTTATATTGAAATATTTTTGAAAAATCTTGTAAGTCATATTAATTTAATATTCATTTTATAGATATATAATAAAAAATAGTTTTATTATGGATCTAGAGATAGAGATTGTAGAAGATGAAGAAATAACCGAAGTGGAATTTCCATTTCCACCATTTAAAAAATATTTCAAGCTTATTGATACAGATATCTCCTTCAACATTCAAGATGTGCTTGCCACAGTCTTAATTTGGTGGCAACAGTTGATGCAGAGAAAGCTTTAGGGGATAGAAGCTTTAAAATAGTATCTCAAAGTTTATTCTAAAAGTGTCAATCTTTTGGAATAAACAAAATATGTCTGCAAATATGGCAGACGAAATTATCAGAATGTTGGGTAGGTATCTAATATGCCCAAATTCCACTAGGTGGAATTCGTATTATGAGTCTATGGTTTTGCTAGATAAAATGTTAGATGAAAAATAAAAGGACCTTGATGAGTTGTGTGATAACCATGGGCTTATGCGTTTTAACTCCCAAGAACGTAAATTTATTAAAGATTATAGTCAAGTAAATATTCAAATATAATCGTTATCTTAGTGATATAAATAAATTTTAGGTTATGGAACCTATTAAAAAATCTCTGAAAATCCTTGAAGGGGAGCTTCATATGAACATGGGTTTCCTAAGTCCTACCATTTTTAAACTCATTTCAAAATTAAATGAATTATCAGATTTAGAGTTTTGCCAACCTCTTGTAAAGTCTCTCATCAGCGGTATTAATAAAAGGTTTATAATAACATAAATTATATCTATTTAAATAACTTTATTGCAGATTTCCAAATATTTATAATGATGATAATATAATTGCAGCGATTGTCCATCCTGCATTTAAATTGAATTGGGAATGGATAAAAGATCCAAAAAATATGGAACAAAAAGCCAGATTAATTAATTTCTTAAGGAAACAAATACCCGGCAAAAATAGCTACAACTAGTTCACGGGAACCTTGTAATGATTTGGAAGATTTCTTTGGATTCCATGAAATCGATTACCATGAAAATATTATATTGGATAAATATTTTTTAGATAATGATAGCAAAATTACTATTTTTGAACTTCCATGAATTAAAAAATATTTATATTAAATACAATACCGCGCTTCCCTCTAGTGCTCCTGTGGAGCGCCTATTTAGTATCGCAAACAGGTCTTAGGGGAGAGGCGTGGGTGTTTGTTAGATTCTCATTTAGAAAATTTATTACATTTAAAAGCTAATAAAATATTATAAATATTTTGTATATCTTATATATAAAAATGAAACTATGTATGTATATATATATATATGCCGCCACCAATTTTGGAGAACTACCGGACCGATTTGGCTCAAAATTTCACAGTTTATTCCCCAAACTCCGGAGCATGTTTTAAGATTTGTTCGAGCCATATCGGTCCAGTAGTTTTCGAGAACGGTTTAGTCCCTGATTCTCAACTTTTGTGCAAACTACCATATCGATTTGGCTCAAAATTTCACAGTTTATTCCTGACACTCCGGAGCGTGTTTTAAGATTTGTTCGAGCCAAATCGGTCCATTAGTTTTCGAGAACGGTTAACGGTGACAACATAAAATTTATCAATTAAACCTGAAATAAATAAAATTTCTTTCATTCTTGGATAATTTTAATTCTTTTTTCCATGGCTTAAAAGGTAATTATGAGATTGTATATATATTTTTTAAAAAGATTTCTAACGTCAGTTTTTTATATGTTCAAACTTCATTTTCAATTTTCAGTTAAAGTTACATACTATGATACAGCGATCTTAGCTTTCCCTGGTACACGTCTAAACCTAACAAGGGGCTTCGAGAATGTAAAAGCTACAAGTTTAAAAGTTTCTAGAATAAATATATTCTCTACACTTATTTGATTAGCGTTAAAATTTATAAGTTTTACAATACCCAATTAATATAATTGAAAATATTTCTAATTATCAAATATGAAAATAACGTATAAAGGCCTTTAATCAAGGTAAATTTTTTTAAATCCCGATAACAGAGCAATTAATAGATTTCTAATATATTTTGTAGTTTCAACGATGAATTCTTAATATTATTACATGTTTAATTGTTTCTACATGTCACCTTGCATAATGGTCAAAATATTTTTAATGAATCTTGTAGTTATAAAGATGAAGTCTTAATATTATTGCATGTTTATTTGTTTATTTTTTTGTTTAAAGAATTTTAAGGTTAATATACAAATGCCAAAGCGAAAAAGAAATCAGGGATTTGTTTTAGTTAATTAACACATTATTTAATTATGTTTAATTATGTTGTTATCAATATAATAATTTTAAATTTATATTTTGGAAATTGCTGGCCAGCATTCATTTTTTATTTAAAATTATAAGATCCTGACTCGAATTTAGAGCAAAACAACGTTTGCTGGGTCAGCTAGTCATATAATATAAATAAAACGTTTTGATGAAAAAATATGATTTTGTTTCGGGTACCTACTAAAAAAAATGAAAATCAAAGGAGCGGTTATGGAGCGCCGCTCCATTAGTTGGAGCGGGAGCGCTCCTTTTAATATGTAGTAGCGGGAGCGGGAGTTCGCTCCTTTTGAGAAGGTAGGAGCGGGAGCGGGAATCGCTACTTTTAATAAGGAGCGTTAACAAGACTGGCAATGTGTATCGCAATAATATAAATTTTAATGCAAATATAAAAAAGCCTTAAAGGCAATGTGTTTTTAGGGCTGGCTTGTGCAATTCCTTTGTTATTGTATCCATAATTAGATTAAACAAGAATGGGCTTAACGCTGACCCTTGATGTAGTCCAATCATTATTCGGAAGGGTTTCGTTTCTCCTACGGTAGTCCTAATAGATGCAACCGCGCCATTATACATTTCCTTGATACGTCGAACATATCCTTCGGGTATATTTCTGGCTCTAAGGGACCACCATATTAAGTCACTCGGAACCGTATCGCAAATATAGGACTACCGTAGGAGAAACGAAACCCTTCCGAATAATGATTATACTCTATCAAGGGTCAGCGTTAAGCCCATTCTTGTTTAATCTAATTATGAATACAATAACAAAGGACTTTTCACAAGCCAGCCCCTTGGACTATGCTATATGCCGATGATATTATCCTATGCGATGAAACAAGAGAAGGGGTTTTTCATCAGGCGAAAAAATGGTCAGAACGTTTTTCGGAATTCGGATTAAAGGTCAGCGAGAAGAAAACGGTTTACATGCAAACGATGGGCGGTAGTCCGCAAATGCACAAAAATGACGGCCCAATGTACACGGAGGTTGATAAGTTCACATATCTTGGCTCGCTATTACATCAAGAGGGAGGATGTACCGCCGAAGTCCATTCTCGGATCAAGAAAGCTTGGCTCAAGTGGCGCAGCATCTCCGGTGTCATGTGTGACAAAAAGATACCAATTTGGTTGAAAAGCAAGGCGTACAAAACCATCGTGCGACCGGTCTTGCTTTACGAAAGCGAAACATGGGCTGTAACCACCGCGGAGGAGAAACTCTTGCAAGTCACGGAAATGAGAATGGTGCGATGGAGCTTAGGCTACACCAAGCTGGATCGCAGGACGAACGAATCCTTGATGACAAAGATGGGTACACAAGCGACGAAGGACTTTTTAAGAGAAAATCGACTTCGGTGGTACGGCCATGTATTACGAAGAGACGAGAACGATGTCACACGGCGAACGCTTGAGATGGGCGTGCCTGGAAGAAGAGGAAGGGGCAGACCACGTGCCACCTGGAAACGACTGGTCGAAAAGGATAAGGACGTCAAACAGATGGAAATTGGCATATCATTTACGCGACTCAGATGGAAGAGGCTGCTAAAAATTTACCCCACGTCTGTGGAATTTTCAACACTATAAAGAAGATATGTGTGTCTCTTTAATTTTAAGGAATATATGGGGATGACTACACACCAACATTATTTACCATAAATGTACTCATTCTCGTTACTAAATTTATACACTAAAAAGTTCGAAACTTCATAAATTTACGTGAGCTTAGCTGGCAGATTTATGACATAGGAGGTTAGATGGTGTGGCTGTAATTTGAGAAGGTGGAAACATAGTTTTGTAAAATATAAGCATACTTATAATTGAATATAATGAGAAATATTTAATAGGAAACGGTTTCTATAGATATGGTTTAATTGGTGATAGGAATAAAGGGAAAAGAAATCCGGCATTGATGCAACTAATATTATTTTTAAAATATTACTTATCGAATTTTTTATTAATTTTTAATAATATTTAGACTCATTATATAGTATAATAGCTGTAGATTTTAGATAATTCTAAAATTTATAAATTAACTTATATTTTTATTCATAATATGGATTAAGTTCGTCATGGGAGATATAAAAATTAGAGTCAGATTAGAGATAGATTATAGGCAGTTAACTAGAATTATTGGTTTCTGCCTAAAACATTTGTATATAATTTGCCTGCGGCAATATTCATTTGATTAAGAATTAAAAAATATAGGAATAAAACTTTGACCATAGTAGGGCCTGTTATGTTAGGGATAGCAGAACCTCATACATTTCTTATAGATTGTCACAAATTGAAAATAGCACCGTACATTACGGCGTAATGAATCCTTGGAGTATTTAAATCATATGTTAAAAGGTAACTTTAAAAAATTGCATAGCAACTAAAATTGTATTTAAAAATTTATCAAGATTTGGATGAGTTCTTGCACCGTTCTAGTTTTAAAACCAAATATGATGTATATAATCCAACATTTGAGATCAGTGTTTCAATTTCAAGATGGTTGATTGCTATGTAACATTTTATATATGTGATTTAAATGTATATTTTAGATTAGATCCTAATGTAAAATTAATTGAAATTACTAGTCAATCGCCAAAAGGTGATAAGTTAACATTTGTAAAGGAAATTGTAACATATTGGGTAAATAATTTTTACTATTAACTATAACTTTCATTTAGTATAATAATCATGGCATTGTTTTAGACCCAGTAAAATTGTATAAAAATGATAAAGAATCATTAGAAGAATTGTCTAAAATTGTTGACTACTTTAAACAATGTTCAATCTCTATACCTATTCAAGGCAAAAATCCTGGATTATTTTCTGTAATAAATAGCCTTATCATATATTTACAAACCATAAATGTAGTTTAATGACTTAGATGATATCAAAAAAGATATTGTGCAATTACTTAATGAAGGTACCTCTCTTTTTAAAGACATGGGCCAAGAGAATGTCAACTATGTTAGTTTATAATAATTTATATTATTGTTAAATAGTGTCATTGTTTATATGTTATTGAATATAAGATATTTTTTCTTAGATTAGTAAATTAAATACTTAAAGTATTGTACTTGTAAAATATAATAAATGATATCACTTATGTTTTTATGTACATTTGTTATTCACTGTGTTGCAGGGGAGACTCAATGAATTAGTCAAAAAGGAGATTAATCCAACAGACATTGGAGAAGGAATGAAAAACATTCAGGCTTCATTGGAAGTAATTTATATATGTTTGAATATTTTACACTTGATTTTTTATAGTGTTCTATTAGTCCCTATTATAAATATAATTTTTTTATTTATGAAATGTTTTATTGCAAATTTTAATGGGCTCTTATTGTTCTAATTGTAATTAAAGGCCAAAAAAATAAGAATCATAATTTGGTACCTGTAAAATTTTATCTTAACCAATGAATAATGGAATTTTTAGAGTAATCTTAGTTTAATTAACTTTTGTAACCTTATTTGAAATTTTCTACTAGACTTTCGTTACATTCCATTAAAATTATTTAAAAATTATTAAAAAAAGTATCTTAAAGCTGCTTGGTTTAGAAAGTTATTTAGATGAAAAAATTTGTTTTACTATATTTCTTGATTTTTGCTTAACTAATACACCTTGCCTTCAATTCTTAAATTGGCTTGGGCGGGCCAAACAAGTTAAATAACGGACTCGTCATTTTAACAAATTTATGTTCGAGCCAATGAAAATTTATTTTGATTGGGGGTCGGACCTTGGGCGACTTTGATAGAGTTTTTGAAGTAATATTTCAAAATTGTAAATTAAATAAGAGTCGGACTGTTGTCTACAGGCAAAAGATTAATATTATTATGATATTTTAAAGGTGCAAATAACCAATATAAGGTGATAATTTATTGAGAGTTTATAGTTCGTCTCTATATGTGGTTAGAATTAGTAAAATTTTGCGAGTGCTACCCAAAGCACGATTAGAGACGTCGATCGATACTAATTTGAAAAAAATACTTTTTAGTTCTAATGAGAGGTGCGAAAGGGTAAAAGTACGAAACAATAAAAGACAAGGTTAGGGCCGGGTGAGTGTTGTCACGGTTAAGGTATTTTGATTGGAAGTCTCTTTCGCAGACCTTACATATTTCGTGAGAAACTAACTTTTAAATATTATACATCATTTCCTTTCATAACACATGAAGAAAGAAATGGAAAAATTGGAGGCGTCTATGGCCAACGTCAAGAAAGAGCAAGATATCATAGATGTCAAGATTGGTCAAAAAGGAGAAGAATTGGCAAAATTAAAGACGAGGTTGGAATCTATGGTCTCCCTAACGTAAGTTTTGAATTACACCCTATCATTGTTTCAGATATAATTTAAGTGAAATTCTTCTGTAATTGTCTTATAATATGATCTCGGGAAATTGAACATGTATAAAACTTTTGGAATTATGACATTGTATGGCCTTGGTTTTTGAACTATAAATTCTTTTTTACAAAATATATGATCTTGTCTACCAACTTATAACCAACTTTTTATATAAATTTGCAGGCTTTTATTTAACAATTTTAAGCTTACTTTACGGATTAGATTAGCTAATAAAATTTAATGTTATTGTCGTGATATATTTCGAAATACAAAATTATTATATATTGTCTTCGTGCCACAATAGCCCAGCACATGTGGAAGAGAATGAACGATGTTTAAACCAAATCCGTACCCTCAACGAAACGTACGTTAGAAATTTCATAAATTTGCGTTACTTAGAAAAGCGAGCAAAGAATTTTTTGGACAAAGACTCGAAAAATCAAAATCTCAAAATTTTATGATAACAATTAATGCCAATCATTAATAGCCTGTCGATACAGTTATATTTATTTTATTTCAATACAACATGCATATTATCAATAGTGTATTTAAATTAAACATTTTTTTAAATTCCTTTCTATTTCAGTCGAATTTGTCTCAATTTTTTCAAAAGAATTTTACGTGATCAATTTAATAACAAAATATGTAAAGAAGGTTTGTCGTTCATATGCATATTTTAAATAGTATGATTTAGGACTATTAAAATTAGTAATTTAAATTATATTTCAAATCATTTCTTTATAATTTTAAAAGCTCAATTAAACGTTATTCTTGTTTGACTTAAAATGGGAATTCGATTGTAAGATTTGAATAAGTTTAAAAATTTTAAGACCACCTATCAGCAAACGCAATGTTTAAACATGCGTCCGTTAGATAATTGAATAACAAATTTAAACTCTTTGAATTGATTCGTTAGATAACCCAAATATAGTTTCAAACATGAATGCTTAAAATCGTTTAATAACCTTTTACAAGCCACTCAAAATAGAAATTCAAATTGCTAATATCTGTTAAAACATCTAATTTAAGTGCTATATTCATTTATGTTGTATCATTACAAGTAAAGATCGTTAGCATTGCGTTAAATCATAGTATTTATTTTAATACTTAAGCATTGGGGGAAGGGATGATGAGGGCTTAGCCTAGCTAAAAACAGCATCGGCACAAGCAAGCCAAACAGCATAAGGGTAGAAGGCAGAGAATGGCTAAGATGCCTAGGAAGAATGTCATCATGGAAAATGTGCAGGATCGCCAATGAGTATGCGCTAAAAAACATTCCCCCGCAAACGATGGTAACAACTTTCCTTCTGGATAAACGTGACAAGAACGATCTATCGAACAATAGTAGCACGTATGCTTAAAGGTATTGTTATATGTAGCGTGAAGACATTCGTAGCAAGATTTATTTCTTTTTTCACAAAATTGATTTGATTCTAGCACCAGTGGCAGGGCCGAAGAACTAACTTCTTTTTGTACGCTTGTTACAACGCTTATCTCCATGTTCTTGTTAATGGTTGATAAAGCGTTTGGCAAGGGGACGCTCTTGTTGTTAGTTGCTTTGATTGTAGTTTTCCTACTTTTGACAGTCAGGGTATGACCCATTAGCGAAAACCACACTATCCATTGAATCCTAGCATTATTCATGTTTTTATTTCTTCCGTATCATCATTATGTTTATGCGCGAAGAGTTAAATAAAGTAAAAAAAGAGCGCAAATTATTATTATTCTAGAACTTACTTTTTTGGAAAAGTCTTTTAATTACAGTATTTAAATGTTAAATCCATTTAATTTTTCTGGTATAAACTAAACAAAATCATAGCAAATATTACCAAGCACTTACACCGCTATAACTGCCTTGACTCCTATTTTTATACAAAAAAAAAATCGAAATGCACCATTTAAAATTTTTTGGCATCATATTATAACATTTATAATGAATGTCAAATAAAAAAAACTCAACTGCTACAAAACATTTTTTTTCTTTAAAATTTCATTTGGCTTAACTTGTTTGTGTAAATAGTTTAGAAAATTACTAAGATAAACGTTATCACAAACTTTAAATAGTCTCGGTTTCTCTTAAGATTTTGCACAATACTAAAATATATATAAAATATGATAAAATTCAGCTATTCTTATGTAGATAATTGATTTATATAAAGATATTTTTGCCTAATGTATAAGATCATAGTCAAGAGTATAATTGGACGGCAGGAAGGGGCAGCTTCCGTCCTCACAATAGTTTTTTTTATTTTATATAAAGAAATCATGGTCGTAAAATTTAGTATTTTACTCTTCCCTTAATTATTGCCAAACTTTTTGTATGTCCATCTAAGCCAATTCTTCTTAAGCCTATGCATTCGGTTAATGTACTTTACGTGCTTGCCAATTATGACGACTTAAATTAAATGTTTAAATCATGCCTACTCAAGAAAGAAAAATGGGTTTCAATTTGATTGACAAACTTCCTCCACCTATTTTAGATTTTATATAATTAATAGGCCCACGGGTGCCTACAATAAAATCGTTTTTTTAAACAACCTAAATACAGACTAGAGATATATTTATATACAATTAGTGTATAAATCAAATTTGGCCATGTAATTATTGTTGTCCGTTGCAAAAATTACCAAATTTTCATGCAAAATTTGATGTTTTCATAAGTATGCCCATTTATTTTTAATAACTTTAAACATTTTATATGTTTAACAGAACATTTAATATATAAGGGTAGAATAAAGCAAACCATAATTTTAATCATTGATTAAGTAATTGTCACACTTGCATCACCAATCATTAAATTTTAATTGCATTAAAACTACTTGGTAATTTCAAAGAAGGAACTGAAATTTTTAACGCGATACAATATAAGTAAGGCAAAAGTGGCTTTAAGGATAAGAAGGCTGGGGAACTGGAGATTTGTTAATTTTTATTATAGGCTAAGTTAACAAAAAAAGGAAGATAAAATTAATTTTGTTAATTTATTGGGCGATATTAAAAGCTAGATGTTGACTCAAGTTAAGATCTACTACTAGTGCTTTAGACATCGATGTCAATTTAGTCTCTTATCTAAGATTCGAACAAATACAAAATTTATTTAGCCATTTTTAACCAAGATTAAAATTAAAACCTAGGTTGTTAAACTCTCATGCATGACTATATTCAACAGCATTTCAAAAATTAGAACCATATTCGGACAATTAATTTTATATCTAAAATGTTAACATACAAAATTATTTAGATTAGGAATTAATAAAGATGTTGTCCAGGAAATTATCTCTTCAAAAATGCAGCTTTTCTATTTCAAGAAATATTATTAATCTTAAAAGTTTACTTCTTCCCCAGTCATAGAGAAACTCTTGTCAAATAAATTATAACTCATGTATTGGCATATTACAATTTGGTAACTAGATTCATGGGCGTAGCCAAGGGGAGGAGCAGGGAGGGGCGGCTGCCAACCTCTCAAAATTTTGGGAAATTTATTAAAATTATGGCTAAAATTTCAAAAAATAATTATTATTCCCCTCTCTAAATCATTATTGCCTTATCTAATTCCAATGCTGGCTATGCCCATGATAAGACTGAAATGGGTTTATAATCTTTCTATTAAACCATTATATTATTGAAGTTATAATGATAGCCAAAAAACAAATGTATGGTTCATGAGCAGGCATTGTATAATTATTTTTACATGAATAAATGTTTGTTTAGATTTTGAAGCAAAAATTCACCTCATATTATATTTTCAAATGTAAGTTTATTACTAATATATATTTTTTTGTAAAAATATTTTTTCTTTTTCAATTTTTATAACAATTATATATTTTTAGAGATAACCACTAACAAAGTTTAGAGGCACTATTAAGCCTGAATTATTTAGACTTGCGTTATTTTGCATTTGCTAAAATATGGATATTTTTACATCCATGAATCTACTCTGCCAAAAATCTTAACTGAGACGTTTGTCATATGTGTGCATTCATTCTTAATTTTTTAAATGTCAGTTAAGATGGAATTAGATGAAGATCAAGACATACAACAGGTTGACGAAATAACTACTACATCTTCTTCAAAATCAAAAAATGTATCTGAAAATCAACCAAAAAAACGTTTTGAAGTCAAAAAATGGAATGCAGTGGCTCTTTGGGCTTGGGATATAGTTGTGGATAACTGTGCAATATGTCGTAATCACATTATGGATTTATGTATTGAGTGTCAAGCCAACCAAGCCTCAGCCACTAGTGAAGAATGCACTGTAGCTTGGGGTGTATGTAATCATGCATTTCACTTTCATTGCATATCGAGATGGTTAAGAACAAGACAAGTTTGCCCTCTAGATAATAGAGAGTGGGAATTCCAAAAATATGGTCACTAATTTATTGTTTTGGATAAAAATATGTTTGCATTAAAGTTCTGTATAAAATGCTTACTAAAACAATTTTTATTAATTTTTGTACAAATATTGAATAAATATCTTTTTGCAAAAAACCTTAGCCATTTGTGTTAAAAAATTTTAAATAAAAATATCTAACTATTTAAAATATACTTAATTTATTAGTAGTTTTAAATTGACTTTAGTGTTATTTAAGATCAAACATTTTAATTATTGTTAAAACATTTTGATTGTATATTTTTAAACTTTATCTAATATCTGAGTTAACTCTAATATAATTACCAATGTATAATGTAAAATGGAAATTTAGCCCTATGTCTATTTTAGGTTGTAACATAATATATCTTGTTATTAGGTTGTTGCTCTTTAGCTTGAATTATAAATTGTTGAGAGAACATCATTTTATGTATAAATACTTTTACCATCTGAGAAAAAATATAATTAAACTCTTAATGCATCAAAACCCTGATTTTTTACCATAATGGGAAAAATCTTCTTTAGTTGATTATATGTCCTGTGAGTGTTTGATATTGTTAAGATAAAGGCTATTGTTTATTTAATTATATTTTGTTAATATGAATTTTTGATAAATTTGAAAATTATTCTCTAATTTTAAATGAATCTGACTGGACCACAACAAGTCCATAGGATTTTTATGCAGGTTTTTATCCATTGACATGGCTAAATCGCCAATCTTAATAAATTTACACAACAATGCTCTTTAAATGACTATTTTGTATGTTATATTTAGTATGGCTGGATCATTATGTTATGCCAATATTTATTTTAAAGCGTTAGTTGCCTTATGTTCCGCAAAACAATATAATGCTTTAAATGTTAAGCTACACTTTACACTAAAAGCCTCAATATAAACTGCTAAACCCCGATTCATTAGATTAGTATTACAGCCAATTAAAGGTTTTAGTAAAATATAATATTTTATATATCTTCTCGCATTTTTTGATATCAATCAGTTAAACGTATTGCACAAACAAGGAATAGTTAGCAAGGGCGTCTGACCCATAAATCCAAAATTTTAAACAATGATGAGTACCATTTTTTGAATGTCATTCATTATACAGCCCTTTCATACAAATCCCACAAACGTCAAAACCGCTGTTTTAGCAACTTAGACACCAAATATTTTAAAAACTTGAGGTATAGGGGAAAAATATATCTACGTTCACCGTAAAAAAACTTTACAATCTGCAAACAGTCTGCCCATTGATTTTATAATCTGTTGACTAGTGTTATCAAATTAAGCAAATTTTTGCAGAAATGAACCTCATTTTTCACACACATTCCCGTAGGTAGTGAAATAGCATGAATATGGGCATAGTTTGTTTAAGAGAGGGAGGGGAAAAAATTAACAGAGGGTTTTAGATTAAAACTCGAGGTGTGTGCTTATTATTTTGCCAATATTTTTAACAGAGTTTTAGTTTGTGCTTTCATAACCAAAGTTTCTCATTTGACCCAACAGCATACCACAACCGTTTAAAACCTATAAGCTCGCATATCTTTATTATAAAAAAACTATATACAAAAGACGTCGCACGGATTCCACTTTAAATCGTATAATTTGTTAATCATCTACACTCTGATACACCTCCAAGTTGCGTCTCTTAACCATTTTTTTGGGTGGGGCATTGCAAGGCGGTGGTATATCGTTTAAAGGCTGCTCATCATCAGACCCCTCCTGCGAAGCACTTTCAAAAACTGAACCCGTACAAGCGGGGGAAACATTAGAAGCACCACCGGTAACAACTTCGACGTCTACACTCGGTATGTTAATTTTGCGAGAACGCTTATAATGTTGAGAATTGAGTAAGTGCGCTTCGCAGGGGTCCGTTATGCCTAGGCTCTCACAGAAATGCAGGGTTTGCGGGTTAAGTCTTTGGTCTATATCCTTAGAAGAGGCATCACCCCCCCTATAATCGCGGTCTCCTAAAGGCAATATGGGCATCAGCATTTTAGCTGCTCCAGCATGAACTGACACTAGGTCCGGGTGTATAGCTAAATCTCTGCTAACATTTCCAATTTCAAACTTGTTGTCTTCAAATGTAGCTGGTAAAAAGTTAGGGCATCGCATTAACCCTAGCAAATGATCCGTTTTCTTGAGGATGCTCAGCCACTCGTCGTCGTAGGCGAAGTAACAACGAAATTTATGATTATCATCGCATCGGCCAGTGGTGTAAAAATCGGTTTTGGTCAAGGCTTGGGCGTCCGTATCGAAATAAGAAATATGATTTAAGGGCTCGCTGGTGATTTTGGGAGGAAAAGCGGAACTGGGAACGATTTGAAGGAACGAACGGCCGGGCAGACATTTGTCTAGTGCTAGAAATTTGGTTTTCCTCGCGGCTTTAACAGGGCTCGTGTCTGGGTTATCCTGCAATATTTTAGGAGCGAGAGTTAAATAATATAAAATTAATTGTCGCACTGTTACCGAGATGAAATTTTCTAAAAATTTAACGGATTTTTATAAAATGACATATTAAAGTGCTGTTCATAAGCAAAGAAACGATTAAGATATAATTCCAATCAATATTTTGGTAGAATTGTTATTGCATTTTATGTAGGAGGTTTAATAAACGTGAACAAGGGGTTTAGGGTCATAAAGTTGATTCTTAAATGGTGATGATTTAAAAATAATCTGATTTTTATTTTTAACAATGCTAGTCTGATAAGTTTTTATTACGTCTGATGATTGTGGTGAACTTTTTGAGTCTGAATCAGTATCGCTTGATGATGAATGCTCTTCACTTTGGGGGGAGGGAGATTGATGGTGAACCACTAATGCTGGAAATTTGACGTGTAAATGAGCTGAAAACCAAAAATCTGGTTTCAACTTTTCTAACAATTCTTTAGCAGCAGGATTACCCAATCGTGCTAGATGCAAATTGGTATTTAAGAAACACTATAAAATTAGGCATCTTAAAAAAGCATGTGTCATGCTACAATTGAAAATTGAAGTCAAACACAAAAATATGTGTACTTTAGAATTCAAATTAAAGTAAAATGATTGTCATCTAAACGCTTTGTACATAATAATAACCTCTTTGAATATCCTCTGTGAAAAAAGGTTTAATGGCTAATAATTGCTGTACTTCTCCATGTTCCCATATTTTAAGTGGCCAGTCATGTGATAAGCATATATCAATACTGGCACTACCATCTTTCAAAGTTGGATTTAGCATACCCAGCCTTAATACTTCTTGCTGACGGACATGATATATGCTTCGTTTAGTATCTTCACTAAATGGTGGGCACTCATAATGACCCATTTGATAATGATTCCACTTATAGATACCAGAAAGTCCAATTATACGAATTTTCTGATATAATGAGCTTGATAATTTTGTATCAAGATTTCCTACAAAAAGTTATGTTTAATATTAATTATTTACTATGATATATAAATTATGCATTGTTACCCTCTGCATTGTTTAAAGATGTTGGTGTAAAGTCAGGCATTACTTCATACACAAAGTTAACAGCATTTGCCCAACCAACATAATAGATAAGAGGTGCTACCCAACCACCATATGGCAATTCCCATAAGAATTCACTTGCTTCATGATTGCCACCAATAAAAAGAGTCAAACAGGGAGCACGTTTTGTGCCATTATAATAGTGGTAAAAGGAATTGAGTTTCCTGTATTTAAGAGGCACTGCCATACTGTTTAGATCAATGCCCCCATTATTGCGTACACTTTGAAAATCTCCACAGCAGATTAATAGTTGGATATTTTTGCCATGCTGGCTATTTACTAACTTGATTCTTTCATAAATTTTATCCAATTCTCCATGTGCACAACCTTCAATTGCAATATCGAATTTATAATTTTGCAATAAAGGATTTTTGACTTCTTTAAATAATGTGGCTGTAGAATTAGTATGTTCCATGTTATATTCTTTTGTTTATAAATATTAATTTATAATATTATTTAAGTTTTGTAACTAATTAAATAAATTGTCAATCATTTTAAACGCCATATATGAGGTAATAATACTACTTTTTTGCTTAAACAACTAAATTTACAAATTATAAGTGTAAAAGTTGGCTACAGCTGACTGATTTCGATGTCCTTAATAGGGGTCAAAGTAGCACAGAAAAAAAGTAGCACAAATAAGTAAAACAATTAAAACTTTTCATATAGTATATAGAAAACATTAGGATAATCAAAAAACACAAATTCATAGATATAATCTTACTTTAATGCTTATAATTTTATAATATCAAAAATAAATTTGTTATTATTTGTGCTACTTTTTTTCCTAGCGACTTTGACCGATTCCCCGATGTCCTACCATTTCGGTGGCCCATCAGCTTGCCGTTGAATGTCCCAATGTTAAAAAATGTCCCCCAATTATAAAATGTCCCTCATCAATTTAGTATTAAAGTTGTAATTTAGGTATTTTTTATAATAAAATTGTTAATTATTATAAAAGGTACTCAAATCAGGGCCTTCTTTATGATAATGGAGATCGTTAATGTCCCAGGGTGAATTCGGCAAGATTGTTTTCGGCGAGTTGATAGGGCACCCTACCATTTAAGCTCATTATGTGGAATAACGTAAAGTTGAAGGTAAGAGCTAGATTTAAAGAAAAAAATTAGGATAAAGTTTGGATAAACCTCAGGGCTAAGCCTTAATTGTTTTTCATATACTTTAAATTTTAACAAGTTTTAAACGTTTATGACAAGTAGCAAAAGCACATTATAAATATTTAAAATAAATATTATAACTTAAATACGAATATGTCTTAAATTTTATCATATATATTTATGTGAGGAGATAAGCGTTTTATTAACCTCTAAAAAATATCAATAATTTTTTAGATTTATTTTGATAGCTACAATCTGAAATCCTTCTAGATTATTAATAATGCTATCAATAAATCTAACAAGATTAGTTAAATGTTCTTAATTTTAATATAATTTTATAAAAATACTATAAGAATATACTAATTATACATTTGTATTAACATAATACTTTAATAGTATTTTTAAATCTTTTTTAAGTTGTTCTTGGCAAAGGACTCTGCCACAATTTGGCTTAAATTTTTATAAAATCCCCTTTTCCACTCCTTCTTGCTTATGCTTTTTTCTCAAATTTTGTCTATTTTCTTCCGCGGAATGCATCTTTGAATATGGGCCAAAATGCTTATTTCTCTGGCCTCGATTATTTCAAAAAGTTGACATATAATAACGAACAAGACCATTATCTGTTATCCAGGGTAGTTTGATAAATAATTAAGGGGTGAGGTAAATAGGTTAGGTTAAAACAAACAATTCCATTCTTAAATATTTATCAATCTTTACAAATTTTACAATCTAATATATAACGTTTGATAACACAGGTCTATAAAAAAACCAACCTGCAATCAAACTTGCGCTGAATAATTATCTGTTTTTAGTTACTTTTTATTTTTTAGAAAAACGAGGTTGAAGGTTCATCAAATGCCAATTTTAACCTTTTCTGAGGCTATATTGCCACGATATCAAAAAATATTAATTTGCTCGTGGAAAATAAAGAAAAAGATTCATCTATACGTCCATTATTTTTTTTATATCACCCTTATATTTGAATTTATTTGCGTTTAGGTAAACCCCTTCTCCTTATCAAAATTCGTCCCGCTGGCTGTGTCTAGAAAAAGTAGTACATTATAGTACATACTACATACGCGATGTTTACTAACACATCAATCTTTCTCTTTCTCCATCTTTTCTTTTCCACTCCCGCCCTCCTATCTATCTAAGCACACATGATGGGGGCGGGAGTGGAGGAGAAAGAGAGGAGAGTAGTTGAAGGGATAGAGATATGTGTTAGTAAACATCGCGTCAATCAGGTTTACTACAAATAAAGGTGTTTTTTAAGAGATAAGTTTATTGATACATATCTAAAACATAATATTAAATACTACAATTATATAATTATAATATTAAAATAATTATATGAGTAATATGTCTTAATCTTCCTCTTTCAGAAGAGGTCAGGAAATTAGAAAAGATTTGAGCATAAATTTTTTGATTAAAATTGCTATTAATTGTTTGAATAAAAACGCGGGAGGGGGGTGTATTTAGATTGCCTGCTTATTTCTTTGAATAAAGCCAACGCCATTTATCCATAGGATCCTGAACAGAAGGAAACTATTTGTATAAAAATACTAGACCTTAAGAGGACCTTGTATTTTTGGAGCTTGCGTTCTTCATCGAGAGCCATGGGGACATAATTAAAATTAGAGAGAGCAAATAAGACAATGCAAGTTAAATTTCCATATTAAAAGGAGACTGTTTTCTCATAGGACTAGTAAAGAACCGTCAGGACGCATTCGACCTTCGAGGGAAGGATCTGAAAGTTTAAGTATTGATGGAATTTGGGAATTTTCAAGGGTTTCAATATTTAAAGTGTTCCTATTAAATTCATTTATTTTTAGTAACTAGATGTGAACAAAAATTATCATTATTATGATCAATTAATAAATTTAAAAAACTCCCCGATAAAATCTCGTATCGTCTCGTCCCGTGGTCAAAATTCTTGTCTGGATATCGACCCAATTTCTCATCCCGTCTCGTTTCGTCTCGGGTTTTCGAGATCGAGATTTTTCTTGGTTCCGCATCACAAATTTTTAAGGGTCACTCTACATCCCCCTTTAACAGCGAATCTTAGCTGTTAAGGCATTAGAGATGGGGATAACATAAACAAAGGTGTTTTTATAATGTTCTAATTTATAATAATTTTATGTATATTAAATTAACAAGAAAAGTTAAATTTTATTTCCATCTTAGTTCATTAATTTATCAATATCTCAACCCGAATTATAAATGTTGAATATTATTTATAGACGTGATCCCATAGGCGTAGCCTATTTCAATTAGAGGGGGCAGTTTAGGTAGGGCAAAAAATGTTTTTTAGATTAAGAATTTTTTGGATTTAGAAGGTGGGGGGGGGGGTGCAACTGCCGATTCTTGCCTCACCATACCATGTAGCAATATTGATTGAATTAATTTAGTATTATGCAAGATTATTTCTATATATTCCTTAACAAAAAAACTAATTGATCTTTTCTTCAAGTTTTGTTTACCATATCAGAAAAAGTTCAAACAAATAAAACAAAAAATAATTTTACGCCCTGGGCGGGCTCGGGCTTTGTATAGTATTAGCAGGCCGGGCCTGGGTTTTTAAAATTTTATAACGGGCCAGCCAAGCCAACTGACCCTAACAGGCCCGTTGCAGGTCTCTATCAGCAATAAATTATATTTTCTATATTCCTTGTATTCAATATTTTTTGTGATTTACCATATAACATCCACGTCATTATGTAAAATATGCAATAAAACAGTCGGAAATCATAATGAACCCCGCATTAAAGTCTAATGCTTTAAGATTATTTAAATGCATTTATTGAATGAATAAAAGCAAATTTCAAAATCAATTGGAATATATTAGCCCCTCCTATAACTACTCACTTAAAAATGCAAAATAATAATCCGTTCCTTGTATAGGATATCCTTTATCTATTTGCAAGTTGAAAACTAATAAATAAATTAACCAGAAGAAAAGGTAAATTCAAGTTTCTCTTTTAAAGATCTGGGAGAAAACAGGTATTCATTAAAATTTTATAGTTTTAAAGTAAAAGTAGAAGGTTCAACGATATATCAAGGCACTTCCATTCAAAAGCACTTTTGATTCGTGGGGTTTTTGATTCGCAGGCAAACTGTCTTCAACATAACTCAAGTAAATTTTATTTATCAGTCCGTTCATCAAATTTTTAATGATTTATAATCGTTATAAATTATAAAAAACTGAGTAACACACATTGTAAGATTAGAAAATTATTTTTATATTTTGCGAGTATACGAAATGCGCAGTGCATTTACACTCGCAATATTTAGCGCCACAGCGCGATTTTAATGTTTGCTGCAGTGTGACTATAATCTTTCATTCGGTGGCTTTTATACAAAAATAAGTAAGTTTCACTATTAATGCATTGTATTGAAATCAATATTCGTATATATATTTATGTCTATAATAATATTTGAACTTAATGTTAATTTTTTAATACTATTAAAATATTATAGGTATGTCTAAATTACAAGTTATTACCCCAGTTAACAATGTGTTTTGCAAGACAGTGTCTAAACCTTTGGATGATAATTGTTATGAAGTTTCTAATATATGCAAATCTGCCAAAGATTACTTATTTGGGCAAAATTTAAAACTTGTCACTAATCATTGTTTCAATGTGGCAAATATGCATAATTCTGGCCCATCAGAATTGCAGGAAAATTGTTCATTGTTATCAGTATCACCCAATAAAAATAAAGCCACCATAAATAATAATGGATGTACAATAATTGACAAAAATACACCATCCTTTGATTTGTGCACATTGCAAAAAGAACTGTTTTCAATTGAAAAAGAATCTTATACATTAAATTCAGATAATGTTAAAAAGCCTTTTTCTCAATCATCTAAAACACAAAACAAAGCAACTGTCTCTCATCCCTTATCATCTGATTGTAGGCAACAAGCTTTTATCAACAATGATATAGGAGTAGGAGATTTAGCTGGTTATCTAGAGGATTTATTGTATATTCCCAAGAAAATGTCACAAATGGCTGAGTTGATGTATACCTGATTGATTCAAGGACAAAGAGTTAAGTGGTTTAATTTGTTATCCAATTGTTATTGGTTATATGTTTATCAATTGCTGTATCTTGTGATTACATTCACTTGAAAGCACATGACATGCTAAAATGATTGATGTAATATAATACAATTAATATTGTTGCCATCCTCATATATTGTGTTTGTTACTATTTTTATTACACATAAATAATTTTAAACAGCTGTCTTATAATATGCATTATTTTACTTTCAATTTTTAATACTTATTTAGGCAGTAGGGGGTGTTGTGAGTATATTAAACTAATTATAACTGTCTATAAATGAGGTTGTTTAATGACATTTAATATTAGTCAAATACAGTTATATAAAATCTTTACTTAATTCAAAAGCAATTTTGGCATAGACCGTTTAATAATTAAATTTAATTCTTTATACTTTTTTTAATTTAGCAATTTAAGTTCTTTTGTATTATTTCATTAAAATATTGGCTAATTTGTATTGCTTTGTTTTAGTTTTATTATAGCCTGATCCCTCTTTTCATTTAAAATGTTTCTATATTATTTTGCTATTTTTTATCTATTTTATTTAAACTGTTTTACTCATCAATATTTTTATTGATGTTCAATATCTACTACATTTTATAAAAGTGAATTATTAATATGCTTAAGTCAGAACAAATTTAATATTATGTTTAATCGCCCTTAATGAATTATTTTTTGTAAAATAAAGTACTAATTTTTGTGTAGCAAAATTATACAGGAATTTATTTATAGAACGACTCAAATGTAGATGCTACGAACGCTATTTTAAAAAACATTTGGCACAGTTTTCAAAGTTCTATGAATTAAAAAAACTTATTTATTTTTAGGATATATCATCAAGGATTGTATAATGAGTTAAAAGATATTCTGTATCATGAAATTATCATATCAACAACATACATGTGTGTAGAGGCCCGCACGGACTTTAAAAGGGTATAAAGCATGATACATGTGAAGCTAATAAAATTGAAGTTTTAAATTTAATAAAGTCTTAAATTCCGTTAAAGTTTTTAAAGACATCTTTTTCGCGCTTGTATACCAAAAAAATGATTTTCATATATAGGAATAAATGCCAAATGCTTTGTGTAAATATTGATTTGTAGCCAATCTTTTGTACATGAAATTTGAAATTATTAACGGGGCCGGGGTAAAAGGAGTAGGACGGAAAGGGTTTTAATTTAGATAACAGGCACCATCATCAAGGACAAAATAAAAATGGAAAAAGTTCCTATGTTACTAGTGAGGCCAGTATTGATTATGTGCTGCTGTCTCAATTATGAATATGTTCATCATATAACTCTTGTATAGGTTATGTATGTATGATCTATTTTTGCTAATGTGATGAAGGTGAAACAAGCGAGTCAGTTTTGATGGGAATGTTGGCAAATTTATATTAAGGAGTGTTTTATTCTAAGCATGCTAGCATAGATTTAAGGAATACACTCATTAGCGTCTGGCGGAAGGCCCTTTTTACAAGTCTGTGCATGCATGGACCTAAAGGCAGTGTTTATAAATTCTATTTTTAGTGAATTTCATGATTGAGGGGACGAGTACACATGGGCGTAGCCAAGGAGGGCAGGGATGGGCGGCTGCCCCCCTCTAAGGGGGCGTTCGTGATGACGCGCGAAGCGAACAAAAGCGAAGTGAAGTTTTGAGCTAATTTATCAAACTATTCATTATTTTTCTTAATATCTTTATATTCATCGTGAAATTTATCATATTTTAATGGTATTTATTGATGAGATCATAATTATTCTATAAACATATAAAATTATATAAATACGCCCTTCGGGCGTAACTGGGGGCTTCGCCCCCAGACCCCCTTGGGGGCTTCGCCCCCAAACCCCGGGCTCTGCCTCCAGTCCCCCGTTGGGGGCTCTGCCCCCAAACCCCCATCTCCTGGGGGCTCCGCCCCCAGACCCCCGGAGAAGGGGGAGAAGGGAAGGGGGGGGGGGTAGGGAAGAGGGGACGACTCATCTATTCTACGTATAAATGTAGCATATTTGCTATGCAATTTATGGGCGAGAAAGGTGTGAAGGGGCTAGAATGCCTATAGGGGGTAGGATAATTGCTAGGGTTTCCCCCTTGACTACTCCCATGCTAGTTACACAACATAAAAATCTACTTTTTTGTATAAAAAAAATAAAATTCATTTAAATTTAAAACCTCAATTTTACTCGCCGTTTTATAACGTATGTTTTGCATGTGATAAAAATTTGAAGAAGAAAAAGATAGTATTTTTTTAATTTGGCAGAAGCTGGCCATGTAACAAGGGATTGTTTTGTAAAATGAAATGTGAACATTAAAATAATCAAATATACTTTAAAAATTCTATTATTAATTCATAATATGGAAAAAAATGACCATTGACTAAATTGTGAATCGAAATTTTAATTTTCGTTTTTGAATTTGTTAACATTGATAATTACCCTGTGCCCCACCCCCTACAGAACCCTATGCCTTGACTGATATGGGTCCCTGTGTCCCTACACTTATTAACGGCTTAATCAATGATATTTAACGATTATCTTACTTTTATATACTTATATTAATAATAGCATGTATATTAAAATCTTCTATTGCTGTTAAAATTTTGTTCTGATTTTTTTAATTAAAAATTGTTCAAATTCAACAAAAAATTTCTCCCAACAATTCTGCAAAATCTTAACATTGTGATGTTTTATAATATAATGTTTGTTACCGTCTAGGTTAGGCTTTCTTTAGTGTATTAATTACTAATTTTATATTAATTTATTTGCTAAAATATAAAAGGCAAGGAGGGGGTTATAAAAATAACCAGGCCAATTGATGAACCTTAAATTAAATTCTGGCTACTACTATTAATATAAAACTATTGGTATTCTCTTCCATATATAAATCTTTTCAATATCCATGTAAATATGATGATTATGCATGTTTAATGTTATTACTTTAATTGAAACTATTTTCTAACACTTAAAATTAACCTAATATTGTGAAATAATCTTCATCTCCTCCACTCCCGCCCCCTAGCGGTGGGCGGATAAGAGAGGAAGGGGGTAGGGGTTTAACCTTGGCATAGCGCCATTGAAAAAAAAATCAATATAAAATGACGAAGGAATAATTTCCCCCTTTCCCCTTTTAATTGCTATATAATAATAATTCTAATATATTGATTATCTAGTTGTAATTTTCAATTATGACAACTGCAATTTCAAACCTAAATATTAGGTTAATTTTAAGTGTTAGAAAATAGTTTCAATTAAAATAACAACAGGCGGAAATTAGAAATAATAAAATTAATTAATAAACTTTTTAATAATAATAGAGAATTGGATTGCCTGTTACGACCGCACATCTAAAAATGATAAAATTTAATAACTTACTTTTGGTTAATGTAAAATGTTATTAAATTGGGATAATTCCTATTGTGGCTTATAATAAAAATTTTTGAAAATAAAATTTAAATATATAAAAATGCGTTAGATTAAAAAATATGACTTTTAAAATAAGATGTAATAATAATTAGATTTATTAATAAGATATCTAAAAATAAAATAGTATAGATATTCAAAAATGGTATAAGGCATTTTTTTCATTGGTCAGCAGCCAGGACAGGGTAGAGGTGGTTATAAATTCATAATAGTCAAAAAAACGAAAAAATAATTTTCGAATCACATTTTGGCCAATGGTCATTTTTTCATTGGTCAGCAGCCAGGACACGGTAAAAGTGGATATAAATTTATAAGAGTCAAAACAAAAAACAAAAAAAAAATTTTGAATCACATTTTGGCCAATGGTCATTTTTTTAATTGGTCAGTACCAACAGATGGTCTATAAATCAGTGTTAGCGAAAAAAAGGAAAAAAATAATTTTGATTCACATTTTGGCCAATGGTCATTTTTTTCCATCAGTCAGCAATCAACGGACGGCCAAAAAGTCATAATAGCATTGGTAGTAACAGGAACAATCATAATAATCAAAAAAAAAACGAAAAAAATAATTCCGATTCACATTTTGGCCAATGGTCATTTTTTTCCATCCGTCAGCACCCAACAGACGGCCAAAAAGTCATAATAGCATTGGTAGTAACAGGAACAATCATATCATAATAATCGAAAAAAAAGGAAAAAAATAATTTTGATTCACATTTTGGCCAATGGTCATTTTTTTCCATCGGTCAGCACCCAACGGACGGCCAAAAAGTCATAATAACATTGGTAGTAACAGAAACAATCATAATAGTTAAAAAAAACGAAAAAATAATTCCGATTCACATTTTGGCCAATGGTCATTTTTTTCCATCGGTCAGCAATCAACGGACGGCCAAAAAGTCATAATAGCATTGGTAGTAACAGGAACAATCATAATAGTCGAAAAAAACGAAAAAATAAACTTGGATTCACATTTTGGCCAATGGTCATTTTTTTCCATCGGTCAGCACCCAACGGACGGCCAAAAAGTCATAATAACATTGGTAGTAACAGGAACAATCATAATAGTCAAAAAAACCCGGGATTCGAACCCAAAAACTGGTTTAATTAACAAAAACTAAAAGTAAACAAAACAAGACATTCGGTGCGCACGCCGAATAGCGGACGCCGAATAGCGGACGCCGAATAGGCGGACAAACAAAATGGAAAGTGATCCCATAAATTGCATAGCAATTAAAAATACCTACATACCAAATTCAATTATTTAACCGTCGCGCGAATATACAAAATGATATGTATCTTAGGGCTTGTCCTAATATCGGATTCAGATTAAATCGCGCGAATTTATCTTTGTCTAAATATCCTATTCAATTTAATGAGTCAAACTCGGTTGTAATTATTCATTTTTTGTTTTTAAATATAAACGTTTTTTTGTTTATTTTAACTCCTGAGATTAAATCTAAACTTTGTTGATACCTAAAATTTAAAACATACAACACTTAAGCTTTGGAAAAGTTTTGCATCTTACAAAATCGCTGTTATGTTGTGCGTCTGAAATGTAAATCTGCTGTGAATTCGTAGTTAAGACACGGCTATGTTATAACGATTTTTGCTGCGCAGCAAAATTATTTTCGTTCGTTTTTTGCCGCGGGCGAAAATAATCGTTTGAGGTTTCACTATGAACGCCTCCTATTTACAATTGTCATTTTCAGGATATATGATAAATTTCACGATGAATATAAAGATATTCAGAAAAAGAATGGAAAGTTTGATAAATTAGACCAAAAATTCACTTCGCTTTTTTTCGCTTCGCGCGTCATCACGAATGCCGCGTAAATCCAAAAATTGTTGAAATTTATAAAAATTATGGCCAAAGTTTCAAAATAATCATTTTGCCCCTCCCTAAATCATTATTTACCCCTCTAAAATGCTGGCTAAGCCGATGCTAGTATACTACAGATTTTTGACAAGTCCTTGCTGATCCCCAAAATTTATGGTCGGTTAGTACCATAGACTAAAAAATGTTCCAAGTTTTGACATCCACATTGATCATTTAAAACTAGATGGTTTGTAAGTCACTTATTTATCCATTTGATATAATAAATGTGGCACAAATTTTTATCAGCACTTTTAAAACTATATTTCCGCCCTATTGTCACCCATTTAGAATGTTTTGTATCTTAATAAATTTTGTAAGTTTAAAAATTAAACGCTTTTCATTTAGGACACGACGGTAGAAAGATAAAATTCGCCACCAATAAATTAAAGTTATTCGGCGCAGTCTTATCTTAAATAAAAAATATTCTTTTTCTTCTTTTTCCCCAAATTTTTTTTCTTTTCTTACAAAAAAAATATTGAGCTATTGATTAAAACTTAGCATTTTAAAAAACACAGTCTATTAAAAGCAACAAACAAAATATTAGCGGTAAAACTATGTTTCATATCTTTAAATTTAAAAAAGAATAAGATATGAATAAAAATGATTTGGAAAAGGGGGAATTATCAGGCTTGAATTGGGGGAAATATTGGGCCTTAAAAAGATAAACTATTGGGGGATGGCCGGGCTTAAAGCCCCTAAACAAAGATAACTTTACCGCTCTACATTTCGCCAATCTATTTTATTACAAGAAAAATTATATTAATCATCATAATCCTGAATTATCGATATCAAAATTATCAATACCATAACACGCGTATATCAAAAATCACTGATGCGTATTGATACAAATAACAAACACGTATAATCAGGGGGGGGGGGATAACACGCGTACTAGAAATTAAATGTAAAAGAATAATGGTCTACGCTATGAGTGGACAACGTGTAAGATCAAAAGAGTTGTACCGCGTGTTGAACTCTTAACTTTTGAATAAGATGAGATGGGGGGGGGGGGGGGTGGGAAGATATCTTCTTCTTCGTATCTCCGGATACGATACCTTCCCTTTTTCCAAAAAAAAAATTAGGACCAGGGGTAGATAAAAGAATAATTGATATAATGCAATCGGATGGTTTTTATCAACAACGTTCTGATTATGGGTTTACATGATATTAATATTAACAATATAATATATCAAAAATATTATACTAACTATCCAAAAATTATTATATACGACATGTGTATCCTTCAAAGCAATCACGTGGTCTCTTCTTTTGAAGAATAAGTATTCATGGCCAACGGGATGTAATTATAAATACCTCATCTATGGCTTGTGGGAATACTCCTAGAATAATCCAATAATAATTTTCTTCCCCGCTCTATAGGTAACTGAATCCCGGCTCTATGAATTTCTTTTTATTGGATAATTATGTTATTGTCGTTTTAAAATCCATCTAAAATGAGAAATTCTCAGCATTTTAATATGCCTTTACCTCCATACATAAGGAACTCTTGCTCTCATCTGAAAATTAAGGAGACTCCTGCTGCCTTAACAATTATGGATGTCTCAGACCCGACCTGAATTTTCCAAGTACGATCCAGTTTCAATAAGTTTTGAAGCAATTAGTCGATAATTCATGCATTGGGTAGGGGTGATTTGTTTCTCAGCCACTTTCAATCCTGTTTTCTTTACATAGAGGAAATTTATATTTGTGCAGGATGCGATTTTGGATATGATGAATAGGAATATACGAGGGTGGGATTTTTTTTTATCTTCTGGACACCATTTTCATATCTTTAAAAAAGAATGAGATATGAATAAAAATGATTTGGAAAAGGGGGAATTATCAGGCTTGAATTGGGGGAAATATTGGGCCGTAAAAAGATAAACTATTGGGGGATGGCCGGGCTTAAAGCCACTAAACAAAGATAACTTTACCGCTCTACATTTCGCCAATCTATTTTATTACAAGAAAAATTATATTAATCATCATAATCCTGAATTATCGATATCAAAATTATCAATACCATAACCCGCGTATATCAAAAATCACTGATGCGTATTGATACAAATAACAAACACGTATAATCAGGGGGGGGGATAACATACGCGTACTAGAAATTAAATGTAAAAGAATAATGGTCTACGCTATGAGTGTACAACGTGTAAGATCAAAAGAGTTGTACCGCGTGTTGAACTCTTAACTTTTGAATAAGATAAGATGGGGGGGGGGGGGGGGTGTGGGAAGATATCTTCTTCCTCGTATCTCCGGATACGATACTATGATAATATATTTAGCGTAATCTATATTTAAGTTAATAAGCATTTATTATCATATTAATTGATGATAATGAGGAAGATAAATTCATTGTACATTGATCTAAAAATCAAACGTCTTATTTAATTTATTTTTGCTTTTTATTACACAAATGATTGTAAAAAACATTTTTAAGATTAACAATTTAAATGATGAATTATTTTCAAATGTGTAAATCTTGATTTGAAAAGATGATTATTTATATATAATTTTCAGGGAATCAATAGCCAGTTTTGCAACTGTCCGATATATAGCAACAACTTTGACAAGTTGCTCAAGGAAATTTATGTATAAAGGGAATCAGTCGGGCACAACAACAATAATAAATATTGGGCTCGAGTGAGGGCAAAAAAATAAAGCCAACCAGCGTTTAATACCTAGTCTTTGCGAAAGCAAAATAAAAGTCTTTTAAAGTCCACAGCCATTAAAAACCCATAAAAGTTTCCACGGCAATTATTGAAAAGTTACAAGATGGACGTACAGACAACCAAAAGCGAGCCCATAAATTGCATAGCAATTAATTAAAACGATTATATAGAAAAATATTTTGCGCGAATTTAATTCAAAAATTTGGTTTTGGTAATGGTCTTGTCGGATTAATAAAGTAAGGTGGAGGGAAAGGGTTCCAATGAAGACATCTTCGAAGGAGTAATAAAAAGTAAGTTAAAAATGTATTATAAACAAGAGTTGTGTCGATTTCACGGTTAAGTCCTAAAGAAAAACAAAAAAGCCAATGCCCTTTTTAAAAGACTCAACGCTTGTTCACTCAGGTACCCGTGCTGTTTGAATCGTCCCTGCGCTTAGTACCTTTTTCCTCCATTACAATTTTTTTATATAGTTATTTGAAAGTTTCTTATATTAATAAAATTTATTTTACCTTTTAAAGGCTAAGCAATTCATGGGCTCGCTTTTGGTTATCTTGCCCATCCTATCCTGTCCTATCCAACTTTTAATTTATAATGATTCTGTAAAATAGTTTTTTGGTTTCGCATAAAAGCTAATGGCCGCTAATGGCTTTGAGTTTTACAAGCTCGCCCGAGCCTATTTTTATTTTTGCACCCCGACTAATTACCTATATTTATAAATTTGTTTTCCAGCTGATTGCTTTATAACGGATAATTGCGAAAGGGCTAAATCATTCCCTACAAATCAATCCAAACTTGTCTGACCCTAACCCGAGGCCAAATTCCTTTTTAATTGCTATTTTTACTGCTTATTTTCGTATCCTACTTTTTGAAGCTCGCCCCTCATTTAATTTGTCTGACCTCGGCCTGCTGCGTTAAGGTTTTGCGCCTTGACTCCTACTTAGCGTCAAGTATACCTTATTAACAAATTAGCGGTAAAACTATGTTTCATATCTTTAAATTTAAAAAAGAATAAGATATGAATAAAAATGATTTGGAAAAGGGGGAATTATCAGGCTTGAATTGGGGGAAATATTGGGCCTTAAAAAGATAAACTATTGGGGGATGGCCGGGCTTAAAGCCCCTAAACAAAGATAACTTTACCGCTCTACATTTCGCCAATCTATTTTATTACAAGAAAAATTATATTAATCATCATAATCCTGAATTATCGATATCAAAATTATCAATACCATAACACGCGTATATCAAAAATCACTGATGCGTATTGATACAAATAACAAACACGTATAATCAGGGGGGGGGATAACACGCGTACTAGAAATTAAATGTAAAAGAATAATGGTCTACGCTATGAGTGGACAACGTGTAAGATCAAAAGAGTTGTACCGCGTGTTGAACTCTTAACTTTTGAATAAGATGAGATGGGGGGGGGGGTGGGAAGATATCTTCTTCTTCGTATCTCCGGATACGATACCTTCCCTTTTTCCAAAAAAAAAATTAGGACCAGGGGTAGATAAAAGAATAATTGATATAATGCAATCGGATGGTTTTTATCAACAACGTTCTGATTATGGGTTTACATGATATTAATATTAACAATATAATATATCAAAAATATTATACTAACTATCCAAAAATTATTATATACGACATGTGTATCCTTCAAAGCAATCACGTGGTCTCTTCTTTTGAAGAATAAGTATTCATGGCCAACGGGATGTAATTATAAATACCTCATCTATGGCTTGTGGGAATACTCCTAGAATAATCCAATAATAATTTTCTTCCCCGCTCTATAGGTAACTGAATCCCGGCTCTATGAATTTCTTTTTATTGGATAATTATGTTATTGTCGTTTTAAAATCCATCTAAAATGAGAAATTCTCAGCATTTTAATATGCCTTTACCTCCATACATAAGGAACTCTTGCTCTCATCTGAAAATTAAGGAGACTCCTGCTGCCTTAACAATTATGGATGTCTCAGACCCGACCTGAATTTTCCAAGTACGATCCAGTTTCAATAAGTTTTGAAGCAATTAGTCGATAATTCATGCATTGGGTAGGGGTGATTTGTTTCTCAGCCACTTTCAATCCTGTTTTCTTTACATAGAGGAAATTTATATTTGTGCAGGATGCGATTTTGGATATGATGAATAGGAATATACGAGGGTGGGATTTTTTTTTATCTTCTGGACACCATTTTCATATCTTTAAAAAAGAATGAGATATGAATAAAAATGATTTGGAAAAGGGGGAATTATCAGGCTTGAATTGGGGGAAATATTGGGCCGTAAAAAGATAAACTATTGGGGGATGGCCGGGCTTAAAGCCACTAAACAAAGATAACTTTACCGCTCTACATTTCGCCAATCTATTTTATTACAAGAAAAATTATATTAATCATCATAATCCTGAATTATCGATATCAAAATTATCAATACCATAACCCGCGTATATCAAAAATCACTGATGCGTATTGATACAAATAACAAACACGTATAATCAGGGGGGGGGATAACATACGCGTACTAGAAATTAAATGTAAAAGAATAATGGTCTACGCTATGAGTGTACAACGTGTAAGATCAAAAGAGTTGTACCGCGTGTTGAACTCTTAACTTTTGAATAAGATAAGATGGGGGGGGGGGGGGGGGGTGTGGGAAGATATCTTCTTCCTCGTATCTCCGGATACGATACTATGATAATATATTTAGCGTAATCTATATTTAAGTTAATAAGCATTTATTATCATATTAATTGATGATAATGAGGAAGATAAATTCATTGTACATTGATCTAAAAATCAAACGTCTTATTTAATTTATTTTTGCTTTTTATTACACAAATGATTGTAAAAAACATTTTTAAGATTAACAATTTAAATGATGAATTATTTTCAAATGTGTAAATCTTGATTTGAAAAGATGATTATTTATATATAATTTTCAGGGAATCAATAGCCAGTTTTGCAACTGTCCGATATATAGCAACAACTTTGACAAGTTGCTCAAGGAAATTTATGTATAAAGGGAATCAGTCGGGCACAACAACAATAATAAATATTGGGCTCGAGTGAGGGCAAAAAAATAAAGCCAACCAGCGTTTAATACCTAGTCTTTGCGAAAGCAAAATAAAAGTCTTTTAAAGTCCACAGCCATTAAAAACCCATAAAAGTTTCCACGGCAATTATTGAAAAGTTACAAGATGGACGTACAGACAACCAAAAGCGAGCCCATAAATTGCATAGCAATTAATTAAAACGATTATATAGAAAAATATTTTGCGCGAATTTAATTCAAAAATTTGGTTTTGGTAATGGTCTTGTCGGATTAATAAAGTAAGGTGGAGGGAAAGGGTTCCAATGAAGACATCTTCGAAGGAGTAATAAAAAGTAAGTTAAAAATGTATTATAAACAAGAGTTGTGTCGATTTCACGGTTAAGTCCTAAAGAAAAACAAAAAAGCCAATGCCCTTTTTAAAAGACTCAACGCTTGTTCACTCAGGTACCCGTGCTGTTTGAATCGTCCCTGCGCTTAGTACCTTTTTCCTCCATTACAATTTTTTTATATAGTTATTTGAAAGTTTCTTATATTAATAAAATTTATTTTACCTTTTAAAGGCTAAGCAATTCATGGGCTCGCTTTTGGTTATCTTGCCCATCCTATCCTGTCCTATCCAACTTTTAATTTATAATGATTCTGTAAAATAGTTTTTTGGTTTCGCATAAAAGCTAATGGCCGCTAATGGCTTTGAGTTTTACAAGCTCGCCCGAGCCTATTTTTATTTTTGCACCCCGACTAATTACCTATATTTATAAATTTGTTTTCCAGCTGATTGCTTTATAACGGATAATTGCGAAAGGGCTAAATCATTCCCTACAAATCAATCCAAACTTGTCTGACCCTAACCCGAGGCCAAATTCCTTTTTAATTGCTATTTTTACTGCTTATTTTCGTATCCTACTTTTTGAAGCTCGCCCCTCATTTAATTTGTCTGACCTCGGCCTGCTGCGTTAAGGTTTTGCGCCTTGACTCCTACTTAGCGTCAAGTATACCTTATTAACAAATATGCTGTGGATATAAATCACTATAGCCAACTTAGGTTTTATTAATTGCTATCCATTTTTTAGCATTCCTACACCGACCACCCTTCTCCCCAGAGCTTGCAAATCTCGTAAAGATTTTCCCATTTACAGTTATGGCCTTCTCCAGTTTGGCCATCCACAACTGTTTTCCGGCGGGCTCAAGCTCGGCCCCCCCCTTCCTCCTTTAAATTGCATAGCAAATGTGCCGTTTATATGGAGTTTGGACGAGTTATGCAAGAATAGTACCCCAGAACTAGGTTTTAGGATATAAATATTATATATCTTTATATAATAAATTTACCTTTAAAAGATGATAGTTTAAAATTTTACGAAATTCAATTAAAACTATACAGTGATATTTTAAGCCAAAACTATCATCTGAGATAAAATTTAGACCAGGCGTTACGGGATTATATCACTTAGATCTTGACCTCTTATTTTTCATTAATTACAGTAAATTTAGTTATGTATTTTGTGTTATTCACATATAGAATATTAAAATTTAATGTATGATTAAAATCCACTTGATAAGTAATTTATTTACGCACTTAGTATATTAAAATCTATTTTATGCGCAATATCTGAGGAATTTTTGTTTGTTTAATGAGCAATAAAGTATGAGTCGCCATCAGGGCATGTGTGTAATTCTATAGATTATTACATATTTATCATAATATGCATAGTCTAGAATATAATATTTGAACAAAACATACTTTAAATAATCTCACAAATTAATTACTTGATTAGTACGAATTATTATTATTAACCCAAACTGATTAAAAGGTAGATACAAATTTACGTACTACAATATTAAAAGCCCCTTATTAAATCACGCGAATAATAAAACCAGAATAAATAAAGAATGGGCAAAAAGTTTACATATATGAGAACTAGGAAAAAATGCGATGATGGTTAATTAATATTCTTACGCGATTAATTGGGGAGACCATTCGTACTCGACGGGGTCACAGTACGAAGAAAATCCCATTAACGCTCGCTTGCTAACGCATATGGCGCTAGTACGCCGCATCTTACAGAGAGAGAGAAGCGGGGGGGGGGAGGGGGGAGAAATGTGCGTGCATTCACAACAATTTTAAAATCCTGGACTTTTTAAGAGTTATGATCAAATAAGATATGATTAAAGATAAATAATTTATTGACCATCTAATGATGATCAAAACCTAGGTTTTATCACCCAATTTGGACCTAATACAAATTGGTAAAGGTTATAGCAAATGATGTAGGCCATTGTGATTGTTTTGAACTATTATAAGTGGGTAAAAGTTCCCATTTATTATAATTCCTTCGAATTTAGGTTTGCTATGGATTTAAGTCATTTATATATTTTTATTGTCTACAAAACCTTAAAAGATATTAATAAAATGCATATAGGGCAATTTTGCTAAAGAAATTTAAAAAAGAATAAAACCTTGTTCTCTTAAATTTAAAAAGTTCCTTTATATATTAAAAAATTCACTTTGCTAAATTTTAAATGAAGCTCATAGTTTACATTATTGAACTTAATGAAGATTAAGAAAATAGCAAATACATCATTGTTTACAATGAAATTTACTGTAATAATACTATGGTATTTGAGAGTATATCGTCAAAAATTTTAAATATTATTTATAAAAAGAATTTTAAGTTTATATTTATGAGATCCAATTTATAAGTCTGCTTTATGATTTCATGGATATGGACCCACCTTTATATGTATATAATTCATAAATTTTTCCTTTCCCTAAACATTATATATTAAAAAAAACCTTACATCGTTATCGTTTCCTAATTATTCCACGCATTGTTTTAGGTAAGAGGGTCCGTTTAGCATTTGAATAAAATTTCGTACATTTGCCTACTTGTCATTATGAATAGCATATAAGATGGCCTAGGCTATGTATTCTCGATTTTGAGTGATAAATAACAAAACGTAAAAACGCATTTCTTAAACGTTCCATTGCATCTAATCCTAACCCTAGCCCTAACCTAAAACGCTGACCTAAAACCCTAACCCCGAACCTTAACCCTGTCCCTTAAAGATAATTTTGACTTAAAAGGATTATTTTTAAACTATAACACACAAATTCGAACGCGATGATTGCGCTCGGGAATGGAACGTTTAAGAAATGCGTTTTACGTTTTGTTATTTATCACTCAAAATCGAGAATACATAGCCTGGTTCATATAAGATGGATAAACTGATAGCGCCCAGTCGACCTGAATTAGGCAAAACTAAATAAACATTAGCAAACTCCAGTTTAACCACCTTATTATAGACAACTAATTTCTAGTAGAAATTAGTATTTTAAAGAATATGCTAATACATTTTAATGTCTAATTTGGATAATTTTAAGTATATGAATGAAGGGAATTGCAACATTGTAATGTGTGATTGCATATTAGGCCTTGTTTTGCGTTTGGAAAAACGTGAGGGGAAGGAGAAGAGTCTATTACCATATTATGCACATATTTGGGGGAAAAAGTTTTACAATAACATTATAATGACTCGATATCTATCTCCTTATGTATCAATATTCAAATTGGTTCACTTATCTATAAATTCAAAACTTATTATTTCAGATGGTAAAAGACCATTTTCCAGACTCGAGAAATCTTTACCAGATTATATACAATTTGGTCTTTTTCAACATTGCTTTGCATGGTTACCCAAAAACTACATTGCCTTTAATCCTTTCACACCTTCCATTTTATTTGAAATTAAAGCAAAAAGAGGGTACTTTAACACTAATGAATACAAGGTTTGTGAATTTCATTATATGCAAAAACAAAAATTGTTTCAGGGTATAATAAATGAAGAGACGTCCTATTGTCCTAAAGAATTTTTTTCAATGGATAAGCACTTTGTAAACAAAGCAATAAAAGCTTTAATACAACAACCACAAAATAATTTTAAAATTTTTATAAATGGGGAATTGTTTAACTATGAATCTGTTGATTTATTAATATCAAATTTTACTAAGTTATTTTGCCATGAACTAAATGTTGATCAATTTAGTGAAATTATTACTACTTTAATTTTGGATCAAAACTATAAAGCAATTCTAGAGAAATTATATTTTTTACAGAAGAAAAGCTCACAACCCATTGAAAGTGTATATAACGCCTACAAATATTTAGTTAGTAAAATAAAAAATTTTCACAACTGGCCATTTCTAAAAGTTTGGAATTTAACAAAACGACCATCACCAAATGATGCCCTAATTCAATGTTATGCCAAGATTGTTAAGGATTATTTATTAGCTCTTTCTGCCAGTGATTGCTCAATAATGTTGACTATACAAGGTTGCCAGGGTTGTCCCAAGACACTTTGCAAATATATAAAAACTATGAATTGCAATTTACACACATACATGGGAATTATTGATCTGGAACCCAAACTTCCAAACAAAATTCCTAAATTATACAAAAGATATAAAAATTTTGTTAAATTTGATATGAGCAATTATAAAAATTGTGAACTGAGTAATGGTTCAGTTTAATAAAAAAATACCAAATTACAAAGCAATCATGACTGTATAATTCATAATTTTAAAAATTGAATAATATTATATTTTGAGCCAAAACCATGTTATAAATTAAAGGGCTTGTTGATTTTGACTGCCTATATTATTATTAAACCTTTGCATTGAAAAAACTTAAATTCTCTGAATAATTGGAAATATTAATTCTGATTAAATGGTAATATGACTTTTGGCAATCGTAATTTACATAGATATTTCGTTTTTAATAAACTAAACCGACTAAACCATAGTTTCAACATGGTGATGGGCAAATCACTTTTATACACCAAAAGCGATATAAAATTAGGAAAGCCTTAAATTACAAGGGTCATATAAAATTCTTATTTTTTAATTTATCAGCTTTATACTTGAATAAAATCTTGAGGACTTCTATACTCTAAAAATAATTAATTTAAAAATATTGATATTTTTTAGATAAGCGACAGTGGTGTTTAGTTTTATCCCAGAACCCGAAGTGGGTTTTGGATTTATAAATAATAAAAGTTTGGGCTTGACTTAGTCGGATTCTCATAATTTATTTTTTGAATATAAATCATTTAAAATATAAATAGCGAAATTATTTTAGTGATGCTGTTGATTTTAACATATTTCTCTATATACAATTTAGTGTTTGGCTAGTCTAAAGTGGGGAAGATTAAATAATAGGTTAAGATTATAAATTTAAGCAGACAGTTAATAGTTTCAATAACATAATTATCAGGTCAAAATTTCGGGCTAAGAAAATTTATTACGCAGAATTTCCGAAGCTTTGAAAATTTTTATAAATTTTTCATTTGTTTTCAAAATCTCAATATAGTGAGTTAAAAACTTTTACTTGTGTTAAAACCCTGCATGGGTGACCCGAGCCCGACCATTTTAAAATGCCTTCGGGTTTGCGTTAAAAATATAAAAAAACTTTCGGGTTGAAAAATTTTAAACTAGGGTCGGGCTGAAAGTTATGTTTATATTGCATAATATACATATCTTTTCAATTACTACTATATGATATTTTATAATTAATATCGAAAGTATGATTAATTTATCTCATACATTTATTTAAATTAATTTCTTTTAAGCTATATCTGAATTTTGCAATTGCGCAATTTTGGACTCAGAAAGGTAGAATATCTTGATGGATGCTATAAATTATGATAAACATTTAATTGATATCACAAAACTTATGATTTTCCTAACTCCCATGTCTCAACTTGTTTTATCGGATCGGGGTCAAAGTCGCAGAAAAAAAGCAGCAGAATTGGTTAGAACTGGTCAGATCAAGATTTTAGATAATCAATATATTAGAATTAAATCTCAAATGGGGAAGGAATTTGATGTGCATCTAACCCTAACCCTAACCTAAAACGCTGACCTAAAACATTAATCCTAGCCCTAACCCTCCTGACCAATCTTGATCTGACCAGTTCTGACCAATTCTGCTGCTTTTTTTCTGCGACTTGGACCGGTTCCCGTTTTATCGCCTAACATATATACCCAAAAATAAAATTAATTTATCATGATTATTTATTAAACGATTGATTAAAATGTATAAAAACATTATTTTACAAACATGATTCAAAAAATTAGTGTTTTTGAAAAAAATAATCAATTTTTCTCCTTTCATTTTCGCACAATATTGCCACAACCGTTATTGGCCTTAAAATCAAAATTGCTTGATAATACAGACAGACTCATTTTAATTAGAATATCAGCATTTTATATGTGAAATAATTGCGGGTTTGTTAATATTTTGAAGAAGATAATAATAACATTTAGGAGTGCCGCAATTAACTTAAAAATATACTAAATAAGGGCCATTTATAAGCAATTTTAATTAGAGACTAATTTAATTTAGTATATATACCTATCTTTTTTAGCATGTGACCAGAAAATGATGGACATATAAGGTTTTGCCTTTTTGGGGGAAATATTTTGTTGCCATTTAAAACCATATAATCAATTTTACAATAATAACTTTTTACTTTCGGGTCGGGATCGGATTGAAAAATTTAAAACGCACTCGGGTTCTGGTTGAAAAAAGTGACTTTGCGGCTCTAGTGTAAAATCTTAGTTACTGCGACTTTCTAATCTAAACGCCCGGGTATAAAATTCTATTATCTGAAATATTTAAAAATTGAAAAGTGATAAATTTATTAATTATGACTAAAATAACGATTTTTTAATCAAATTGCATTTCCATTTTAGTTGTAATTCCAATTAGATTTTAACACGATTCTACAAAAAAAATCAACCGGCAGATTCTGGTAGAGTTTTAACCGTGAATACGAATTTATTTTAAATTTTTTCCTTATACGTCAGTTTCTGAAATTTTTGCTGTCAAAGTTTCTAAAAACAGCAATTTTCGTTTGTCTAACGTCAATAAATTTTTAATTAATTCCATATAATTTTTTGTTCCTAGCTCTATTAAAATTTGATTTAATCACAAAATTAACTTATCTTATTTTTTTACATTGACAATTTGCCCACCCTCCATTACCTTTGAATAAAGTGAATTTTGTTGATTCCGACTATTCAACTACTAACTACCTTTATTATTATCACTACTGGCAGTGGTTGAGTCTTGGGAGTGTGAGCCATAGTCATTTACAATCTTTTACTTCTCTATTGGGTAAAAAATCATTTTAAATCGAATTTATTGAATTAAAATTTTACCGATTAATTTGCAAGTTATTGACGTTTGAAAAATGCTTAAATTGCTGTTTCTAAAAACTTTGACAGCAAATATATCAAAAAGTTGACGTACAGAGAAAAAAATAAATATATATTTATGTGTTCACCGTACCAGAATAAGTCCATTATTTGTTCACTGTAACCATATGTAATTTTTCCATTGTCAATCTTTCTTTAACTATAAAATATTTGACGCACACACAAGATTTCCAAAGAAACAGTTTTTTTTAGATTATTTAGCAATATTAACTTGTTAAACTTCAACAGGAAGTTTGTTTTTTGAATGCTATAAATACTTTTAATATATCATATGCTTTTTGCGCACCTTGACAGGATTTAATCGCGAATAACAAATGAATCATTGTAAATAATCCTCATTAGTATATGTACCTGGGTTGTAAAAAGATATGGGTCTTGTTTAGCCGTCAATCAGCTAATGTTTTTCTTAGTTCATTTCTAGGCATAATCGAAATTTAAAAAATAAACCAGAGGATTTTGAATGTTTTGTGTTGTTAAGTCATCCGTTAGTCTTAGTTGAATTAAAGGTCGACTAAACAGATCCCAGGTCTTTTTACATAATTAGTAAACACTTATACATAACATCAGCTTCTAGAAGCTGCAATTTAATTAATTCTCGCAGCTTTAACTCATTACATGACTATTTATAATTTCAAGATCACAATCCATCAATGTTTTTGCCCATAAATGTTTTTGCCTGCAAGGACACAAACCTTCTACGAATATTTTAATGGAAATGAAAATTACGGACACCTAGGCGCAAATGTTTTTCAGCGGCGCAATCTTTGTTGTTAAATTGTTTACAAGTGGTTCTTTTGGTGGAAGTTTAAAGGAATTGCTATTAAATTTCAAACAACTTTTATAAGGTTTTTTAAGAGTTTCACTTGAAAATGTATTGTTTTTTACGGGCGATTGGTCAGTTTTTGGTGTCACTATTCCTTAATAATGAATACTTTACCAATACGAATATTTCTAAACTAAAAATACGCATTTTTAAAGTCTTTAGTACTTATAAATGTACATCTTACAATTTTAGATTTATTTCTGAATATTATTTTCAATTCGATGCCATAAATATCCTCTTATTACTGAAGTTAAAATAAACAAATTATATTTGTTTACATCCTGCGGACAAAATGAAGACTAAAAAGATAATGATGCATATACTAACTTATTATATTGGACCATTTAGCACCAGTGGCTTAGCTAGCATTTTTCCCTTGAGGGGGGCCGAACTTTAATTTTTCACCCGTGGGGAGGAGTCACGGGCGTTTTTAAAAACTTTTCCATATCCCTACTCCTTTGTGTAATTTTTTTTAAATTCGTTTAATCTTGTACCAATTTAAATCCATATAATTATTTGTTCCCAAATCGTAGATCTCCTTTTAACCTCCGACTTACAAATGAGTCGGTGGAATTAACGGACTTCTTTAGATCACTTAGCCCGCCTTTTTCAAATCTATAAAAACCTAGGCTGGACTCGGGCAAATTTAAATTATAATTGATAGACCCGGTCCGCTATTTTTTTTTACAAAATTCGAGCCCGAGTCCGAGACCACATACAAAAATTTATGATTTGCTTCTTTTAATATTCGATTATAATTTGTTATTGTAGTAATTACACAATATATATATATATTTATATATATATATGTTACATTACATATGTTAATAATAATAATGCAAACAATTATACTTATCAAAATATTCAATTAGCTTATTCTAATGCTTATAGATTTAAAGTGTATGATTGCAGTGGACAACGTCTATATATAGTGTTAAATTAACACTAATCAATTTGAAATGCGCGTTTTTATATTAATGAATAAAGAAATAACGAAAAAAAATATACTTTTATCCTGATTGTTAATTTAATAAACATTAGATATTTATAAAATAATATAAAACAATTAGTAACGAGCTTTCAGCGGCATGACTTATAATCTATGCCCGACCCGAGCTCGCTCCCTTCACGATTAAGTTGTTTCAAAAAGCGGAAGCCCGGCCCGTGGGTTGAATTTTTTAGCACGGCAGCGCCAGGCCATGCAGGCCTTTTAAAGGAAATTTCCTGTAATAAAAAAAGTTTGTTTATAAAATAAGTTTATTTATAATGAATAATGCAAAAAGTTATATAACAACGAAACTATGCAATTTAAATAATTATATTGAGGCAACATAAAATTATTTGGCATATAGTTAACTTGAACAATGGAACCGCTATATTGACAATAAAAGTTATAATTTTTTAAAATGCCCAATGGTATTTCCCCAATCCAAATTAATATACCATACTCATACATATTTGATTGTAGCTGTTGTTTGAAGGTAAGGTTTTAAAAATATGTTAAATTTCAATTCAATTGCTTGCCTTTTTTCATTACTTTTTAATAAATAACGTAAATTTTAAAATAAACAAATCCCTCAGCCCAATTTTAAGATTTAATTAAAAAATAACAATCATTATTATTATTAACTAAATTATGCTATATTATATTATTGCTTGAGGGGGCCAGGATTTTTCCCTTGGTGGGGTCGAAGGGGCCAGGAATTTGTTCGTGGTTGGGGCCTTGGCCCCCTCGTCCCCCCAGCTACACCACTGTTTAAAAAAATGGTTAATAAGTTTTTTAATACACGTCCATTCTATTTTTTACTATAATAAAACTATATGCAGAGAGAAATATATTTTTGAAGAACCTTTAATTTTAAAAACTTGGGTGATGCATGATGGTGCAAAAATAAGATATTCAGAATTGCATATTTCTTCAACCGTTGGTCATCTAACTCCATACTTAAATTCAATATAAACTTTTAAAAAAATTAGAATGCCATATTGAAAATTTAAGTAGTCCGCCACATCTAGAGCTAGTCGTTTTTATGAAACCTCAAGATAAAACGCGTTACTTCTATCCTGCTCTATAATTCAGGCCGTACATTTAAAATTCCTCTCATTAGTATGCTTTATAAATTGGCTAAGCAGTGTTGTAAAAACGGCTGAGGTTTGTTTGGCCGACCTTTGGTTTAGTGGACTAAAATAAACAAGCCAAAGATTTGTTGGTAAGTTCCAGCCGTTTTTGCAACACTATGGCTGAGTAAGCAAATGGGATTATCAATTTAATTATCATACTTTGAGATCCCTAAGATAAAGTCTTATTTAAGTATATAATGGACTGTGTATTTATAAACATTTTAAACGTGTTTATGATGAAGTTTTTCAAATGTATATGTCTAAAAACTCTATAATTTGATTCGCAAAAAATTTGTGATTCCTAACCTAGGAGCATAGCTAATGAGGTCAAATAATAAAGGGGGCATACAGATCTCAAAAGCTTCAAAAATTTATGCAATCGTTGTATTTCACCTTATTTTAAGCAATCCATATAGTGCAATTTTTATGAAAAGCTTTTACTGCTCTCGTTAAGTCTTATACATATCATATTTTGTAATAATCTCAGAATATAACTTTTAATTCCTCCAAAAGAATAAAACTTAAATGTTTGCCTCTAAAGATAATTACTTCGGAGGCTTAGGGAAAAGGAAAAGACTTCAGTCCTAGCAGGGAATTTTTCAGAATTACTTTTTATTCGGGTAGAAAAATATTAAAAGGTAATAAATATATAATCATTATTTTACTAAGCACGCCATTATAGAAATGACATGAAGATTTAAAACGATTCCGGTTTGTTAAATAAACTGTGAAGGAAAAACCCGATTTAGGAGTAAAAACCGCGAGTCAAATAATAATTGTTAACACTAATTTATATGCTAAGTGCAAATTGAAATTAGAAATAATTTAACGAAATTTATACCTTACTTTTGTATATGACATAAAAATGAGCTTTTGTCCCTAACAAATTTCTAAAATAACGTAAAATTTTCAAATTATTATCCATTGCAATGCAATTTAGATTGTAATATAATTTTTGTAATATTCGAAAGAGTATTGACTAAACCTGGCAATTTTAAACAGTTTTATTTTTAAATGTTCTACTTATTTATTAAGATTCATAACAGCATTGACATAATAATACCAAATAGTTATAATGTGACATCAATTAAGAAAAATAATATTTTATTTAAAATATGGGTTTAAGACCATTGTCGTGATGCTCCTGTTACATAGGTATTTTAGACAAAGTTTGCAGTTTGCATGGGCGTAGCCAGGGGGGGCAGGGCAGGGGGCAGCCGTCCCCCACTAATTGGGAGGAAAAAAATTAAACACAAATCGCTTTAAAATTTAAAAATTTTGTCCTATGCCTCACCCCCCCCCCCTTTATATCAACTTAACATTAATCAATATAGAAAATTGGCATTACACGGCAAATTAAATATTTATTATTGAATATCAGTATGAGATTACTAATAGCATTTGTGTAATCTCCCACTCATTTCCTACCACTAAATTTGAATTTACATGGACATTAGACATTTCATTTGCAAACCATTTAAGTTATTTTTTTAAACAAATAATGTTTAAATTAAGAGTAATATTTTATGAGTAGTATGATGACATAAATGGTTGTGTTTTATTGTTGTTCACGTTGGTGAAGGAAAAAGTAGAAAATATAAACTTTCTGGCCGATTATTGAATGATAGCTTCATTAGGATATAACTTTTAATTTTTTAATTTAAATCGAGCCATAAATTTTATATAAAAAACATTAGGAGCCTGGCCCAGGCCCGAATTTTTGCATAATAAAAAATAAGGCTCGGCTCGGAATTTTAATGATCTATAGAAATATGAAGATGAACCTAACAAAACATATTTTTCTTTAAATTTTTTAATAAACTTAAAATAAAACTGCTAAATGTGCCAAAAAACGAGGCGTACCTTCAATAGTTAGATATAATTTCCAATCTCTATATATAATTAATTACAAAACAAAGTAAAAGGACAAAGTTATTAAAATATTCTAAATTTATATCTATGAGCTTAAAATTCACTAAATCAATCTTAATAAATTTCCTAAATTGCATGATATAATATGTATGATTCAAAAAAAATAGTTTTTTATTTTAATTTGCAGAAATACCAATGGACAAAACTGCATAAGGATAACATAGTAAGCCCTGAATTTAAAATATATAATTAAACAAAACAAATAGACTAGAAAGATTCTTATTGTTAGAGGGTAGATTAAATACTTCTATAATGTCTCACTTTTAGAAGAATGTGTGAAATAATGGTATATCTCTCAGGTTGCAAAAAGGTTTGGGATATATTATAAAGTAATATAATGTTTTCTCTAATAATAAATAATCATGCTACTATGTTGTAATACCTAATCGAATGATATTTTATTAATTATTAATAATCTTTTATACGACCGCCGGCCTTAACTTAAAGGACGCAGATGACGTGCGATAAAAAGATACCACAATTGAAAAAATTGTGTATTGATATTATATCACTACTCATATTTATAGACAGACGTAGAATAAACATGAACGCTAAAGGTGTTCAAATTTAGTGAGATAAGATGTAAAGCACTTGAAGTACATATAAGGAGCAAGAGAATAGAGTAATATATTAAATTTGTTTGCTGCATATCTTATAATGCCTTTACAACATAATTAAGATAGATTTATTTTGGGGCATGTCAATGCTTAAATTATTTCTATTCCCATCTAATTTCTGTTAATAGCTTTATTTAATAAATATATATATATGGATAAAATAAATGTTTTATTTTATACTGCTGTCAGATCACTTTGCAATACATTTTGAATGTTTTGATTTATAAACCATTTACTTACTTATTTTTTCTCAAATTAATATATCGCATTAATTTTGAATCATCAATTCGATTTTTTTATTTGCATGTGTTCCGATTTGTGAAAACGCAATGGTGAGTTAATTTTTAAGATGCGTGTTTAAGATAATTTAGCTATATTCTACACAAGCAAAAATTATAAAACCTCAAGGCGAAGAGCCAGATAAATTGGAGCAATCTGTCTCCCAAGCCTTATTAGATTTAGAGATGAATTCTGATTTAAAGCCACAGTTACGTGAACTTTATATATCTGGAGCTAAGGTAATTATAATATTTCATCCCTATGTATATACTTTTGCTCTTAATTAATAAATGTTTTTTAGTTATGGCTTATTCTGGTTGTAAAATATGACATTAGTTTAACACAAGGTTTTTTGCACTTAGTTTGTTTTAATGCAGAGGTTTTGATGATAAAAAAGTTATTTATTTATTAGCTAATGGTTTTCATAATTTAATTTTTATATATTTACTATTAAAAATTTTATCAGGAAATTGATATTGATAGCAAAAAGGTTATAATTATGTATGTTCCTGTTCCCCAATTGAAAAGTTATCAAAAAATTCAACCTCGCCTTGTTCGAGAGCTGGAGAAAAAATTAAGTGGTAAACACATTGTTATTATTGCAAATAGAAAAATTTTACCAAAACCAACAAGAAAGTTAAAACTTAAATCAAAGCAAAAAAGACCTAGAAGGTAAAAATATATTTTATATTTAGAATAATATAATTAATTTGTTTTTCAGTCGTACTTTGACAGCCGTTCATGATGCTTATCTTGCTGACATAGTCTACCCAGCTGAAATTGTGGGCAAGCGAATTAGGTATAAATTAGATGGCTCAAGGATAATCAAAATTCACTTGGACAAGAATCAGCAAACTACTTTAGAGCATAAAGTAGTTATAACAAACCAAAGCACATTTTTGTTATAATTTCACCTAAAAAGATCATATTAGTCTTGATTTATTATTTTGTTTACCAATTGTTGTTAAAAATGCAAGTTTTTAAAATAAAAATGTAACATTTGTTAAGAAACAATTAACAAATGACATGACTTATTTTTAAAGTCCTGTTATAAACTAGTTTTGTATTTTATACCTTAAAATTGATTATATTTAATGGCCAAATAATTATATTTTATTTAAATTAAGGTTGACATCTTTGCCAAAGTATACAAGAAATTAACGGGAAACGAAGTCGCCTTTGAATTTCCTGATCCAATTTTTTGAATGTTATAAATTGTTTAATAGAAAATTTCAATAAAATTAAACATTTGAAACTGCGTTTTTAATTCTATCAAAGAACCAATGCCTGGGTACTTTTTAAAACAAAAAAATATTATGTTACCTTTTGGGATGTCATTTGCCTGTCAGCAGATACATTTTTTAAATGGAAGAGAGGGAAATATATAAAATTATTTTGAATGTATGCTTGATATTAGTTTGAAATAAAAAAATACTCCCACTTGGATTGACATCGAAAAAACCCTGCTAGGTAGCCTGAAAAAAAATAAACATGAACTAGAATGTGTAACCCCAAATTCCACCTGATGTTGGGTTTTGATTAAAAATAGAAAATGCCTTTTGGGTTAGGCTGACTCATTTTTAAATATATTTAAACTTTTTATTTAAAAAGCTTGCTTAATCTTTTTTTATAAATTGAACTTAATAAAATGAACATTAACTGTTCTGTAAACTATTCTCAAGCAATCCTAAGATTAATTCGGAACAATAATATAAACAAATTAATTACCGGAAGCAAAATACCAAACTCATAGTTAATCTCCAGTTTGCAATTTAATTTAGCATGGGAAATATATGAACGAAATATTATTTTTTATTATAAAAAATACCTAAGTTTTAACTTTAATCCGAAATTGTATGATATGCTTATTCGTTAGGGGACATTTTTTAACATTTAAACATTCAATTTGGCAAGTTGACGGGCCACTAAATTAAGCTAATTTTGATACTGAGGAAGAAAAAAGTTAATAGGCTGGGACCATTTCACATTAGAGGTGTGCACGGATCAATCCAATCCGTCCGAACTCGGATCGGATCAACATTTTAATTTTGGAAGTCGGATTGGATCGGATCAACATCTTATTTTAGTCGGATCGGATCGGATTTTCAAATTTAAAATAAACAACAATAAGTTCTAATTAATTAAATTAATAATTTTTAGTATACCTTTTCATAATTATCTTTGCATTCTTTTTTTACTTTACCATTTTTGATGCCCAATACCACCTCTCACCTTACCGATGAAATCTCAATTTACCATTCGTTAAAAAATGAAGATTGCAAATATGATTCAAAAAAAGATTTGCTAAAATGGTGGGTTTCATATCAAACAGTCCTGCCAAGGCTTTATAAGCTGGCATATAAAGTTTTAGCTATCCCTGCTACTTCGGAAAGAAATTTTTCGGTGGCTGGAAGAACATTAGAAGAAAGAAGAACGCGAATTAAACCAGAAAATTTAGATTCTTTATTATTTTTATATGATAATATGGAATTAAATAAAATTTTATATTTATTTCGGGTCTATTAAAGTTGCTATACCTTATTTTTATGTATTTTGAATTTAATCATCAATAAAAAGTTCTGTTCGTAAAATTTTAATTTAAAAATCTCGGATCGGATCGCATTGGATTTAGATTTTAAAAAACTCGGATCGGATCGGATTTAGATTTTAAAAAACTCGGATCGGACGGATATAAAATACCCCTCGGATCGGATCAAAAAATTTGATCCGTGCACACCTCTATTTCACATATATAAATTATCGAATAATTCTACCTAAAATTATTGTAAGTATTTTTTATATACAAAAACTACAATTCTTCATTGTTTCGGAGATGTCGATATTTTAACCTTTTCCCCTTTATATTTTTATATTCAATCTTTGTATTTTTATCATAAAATTTTAATTCGATATATAGTAATTAAAGAAATGGAAAATTATTCAAATCAAATTCAGATCCTTATTATAAAAGACGAACCTCGAATCGAATATTTCTATAAATAAAATTTTTGAATTCGAATCCACTACCAAAAAATATTCGATTCAAAATCCAGAAGCGTAGTGGGCACTATTGATATCTAATTATACAAAGATCTTTAAAGCTTAGCTTTCATCCAAATTTATAAATGAAATCCCATTTTTGCATAAAATAATAAGGATATAAATTAAAAATTTTAAGTTGAAAAACACAACCCTCGGAGTCGTTAATCAAGAAATTTTCCTAATATTTTTACGGATCAAGGTGAGGATAATAGCCAAACCCTTAAATATCTACATTTTTAATTGTTTGGATATCCTATTAATAGCAAAGTAAGGTCGCAAAAAATGTTGCATAGATTTAATAAATGGGTCGGGCTTAATGGGCCGGTCTTGGTAAAGGGCCAGGCCTATAGCGCATAAAAAATACTTACGGGCCCGGGCCGACCTGAAAGTTTTCAAAACGGGTACAGGGGCTGGTCTGAAAGTTTTCCAAACGGATACAGGCCGGCCGAACCATTATACATTTATATTTAAATTTATACTTCCTCCGATTGGAAAAGTTTCTTTTTCCAATCGAAAATAAACTTCTTTTGGTTAATTCAAAATTCTTTCAGCAAATTGGCATAAAATCTTTTAATTCACTCATTTTTCTTCAGATTATATGGAAAGGGGCGATATTTTGGACCATTCGTCCCCTATGTAATTTTACTAGTATGTCAATTGAGACTTAACTTTATTACTCGTATTAGAGCCAACTAGTAATTCATAACTGAAAGTTAGTCCCTATTACGTTGCCTATAATAAAGTATGATGCATTCGATTAATTGATTGGTGGGCTCGAAATGGATTATATTTGCTTAAGTTAATCTCAATCTTAATGCAATTATAGTTAAAATTGTCTTTATACAATAATACGATAAAATATATAGACCTTATAACTTTGATGATTTTAAGACCCTAGTAGCTATTTTTAATTTTGGACGCTATATACTCAAATTAATAGTGAAAGGGATCCAAAATTTCATTTTATTTAGGACTAGTAAAGGGTGTGGTAAAATCAAAATTTAGAAAATAATGTATATATTGGCTTAGTTTTAAATTAAAAATATTTTAGCAAATTTTAGGACTTACGTTAATGAAAAACAGATTTAAGATTAAACTCAATTCATAGTTCTCGGGTTTAAAGCTCACAGGTTTCTAGTTTAATGTAAAGGATACAGATCACTGCGCGTTAAAATGTCCTTATTTTTCAAATAAAATAAGGGAGCCGGATGCGATAAATTGAGTTTCATCCTCGTGTTAACAAAAAACACTACCTTTTATTAATGCTAATTCCAGTCAACTATTTCACCTAATGATTGGTATACTTTTCTAGCAGATGTTTTATTCAGAAATCAGAGATCATAAATAACGGGTTTTGTTTAATTTAAACATCTGACTAAATGTATCCCCTCAAAATCCTATTAGAAATAGGCTAATTAATAAAGAATGCGCGTTGCGAGCCGATGGCTCAGGTAGAGAAGTCCGGGTTGGTAAATATCGTTTTCCATTGTGACTTGTAACAATCAGATGTAGTGGATACTAGGTGAACCCTCATGTGTCTGTTTAAATTGCCCGATTGAGAAAATCGCAACGAACAAAGTCGACACTTGTAAGGCTTTTCGCCACTGTGAATTCTAGCGTGCTTGGTGAGTGTCGAGCTATCGGCAAACTTTTTATTGCAGTGTCTACACGCATAGGGTCGTTCTCCGCTATGCGTCCTCATGTGAGTAGTAACCGAAGAACTCTGACTAAATGTCCGGTGACATATGAAGCAGGAATAAGGTCGCTCGCCGCTGTGAGTTCGCGCGTGGGCCGCTAGATTAGCCGCTTGGGAAAATGTTTTTCCGCACGATTGGCAAACGTAAGGCCTCTCCCCGCTATGCGTTCTCATGTGAGTTTTCAGGGTGCTAGGCCGTGCATATCCTTTCCCACAGTAGTCGCAATAAACCCTTTCTAGCTCTTCGAAGTCGCTCGCAGGAGACTTTTTTGGGGCGTTATCAAAAAATCTTTCGTTGTTGAATCGACCAGGCCGGGCATCTATCGATGATGTAACGTCGTTTTCTTTGTTTCCTAAACGTATTCTTTCCCCTGCACCATCGTCTGAAACATAGGGTAGCTCATGAAGTCTAATATTTGTCGGGTTGCCGATATAATATTCATAATGAACATCTGAAGGATTAATATTTAGCATATTAATTGGTTGCTCTTCATGCTTTTTAATTTGTTCAAAGGTGTCTAGGTATGATTTATGAACTCCTCTAATTTTATCGCCTTGACCTTCATTTCTATCGAAAGCCTCAGGATTTTCATATGCGCATTTTGTCGAATAAAGATTGTCGATATTACATTGGTCAAAATGTACAATTGCAGGTTTTAATGACTCATCGTTTTTGAAAAAAGGTTCAATATGCATCGACATCGACATAGAAACATTGACATTAAATTGTCCGGTTGGATTTAACCCATACTTACCGTTAAAATGAGTGTATGGTATAGGAGTTCTGTAATTAAATTGATCATTATGGTGTAGGTGATTAGAATTTAAGTTTTGATTTGTATACGCCGTAAAATTGTATCCAGAGGAATCATTGTTTAATTCCCCTTCAAATTCGTTGAGGTGACTATAAAAACTTGGCCAATGATCTTGATGTATCATTGAGCTAATAAACATTACAATGGGTTATTTTGAATATTAATACTATATATAAGTTTATATTGAGCTTTTAATCAAAATTTAAGGTGTAAAAACAAGGGTCAAGTTAGGCTGGAAAAGGGGGGCGGGGGTGCACAAAGTTCCGTGGAGGGGATTATGGTGTTTATCCAAATTTTAAACATAAGTTCGAGCAGTTATAATATTTTGTTATAGGGGGGAGCCGTCCCTCACCTATTTGCGGATATGCTCAAGTGGTTGTAACCATATAACTTAGCTTTAAAACCCATACATTTTTATTAGAAAAGTTACCTAGAGATTAAGCTCTTAGCTGTAGAAGGATCGTATAAACAATCCTTTTTATTATTTCTAACAGCCGAAAGGTCTAACGGAAGAGCCGCTGACTGGTAGTTGATAATTTTATATCCACAATTCATTTTGTCGTAAGTCTCACTTCCCAAGTTATATGTCGTAGATTCATCCACACTATAAATATCAAATATACGATTATATTGTTCAATAGAATGGTAATTTTATAATTATGTATTTTAATATCGCAAAATATATTATGATCAAACACTTTCAGGAGAAGGGAGAAGATGTACAAGCAAAGCCAAAGGACCAGATAATGCAATCATGTTAACAGGGGATTGAAGAAGATGTAGTTAGGTAAAGTATAGACATGGGCGTAGCCAGCATTGGAATTAGAGGGGGGCAATAATAAGACAGGGAGGGGCCAAATAATCCTTTTTTGAAATTTTAGCCATCATTATAAAAATTTTAACAAATTTTTGGATTTAGAGCGGGCGGTCGCCCCACCCTGCCTCCCCTCCCCCCGTACGCTCATGGTTATAGGACTAGATGAAGCAATGATGGAAGCATAAGTGAAACGCCCAGTGGAAGTAGCTATCACCATGCGAAGCTCTTTTACCAGGTATTTTCAGAGGAGACAATTCATATCCATATACAATGAAAACGATCATATCCTTATTTAGAGGCAAATGGTTCAGTAGTGTGTCATTTACAGAGGTACTAAGCTAGTTTACCACAAAGCCTTTGAAGAATCTTAAGAGCAAGGGTGAAACGAAGCGGACGTATCGGACACATAACCCCCTTTCTCGCTAAGACCAAATAGGGTAAAAATCTACATAAGACCTTTATCCACTTGGAAAAGCTTTAGACAGGGCGCTTCGCATTTTAATATAAGAATGCTTAAGAAGACCATATACTCATGGACCCAATATTTTTGATACCTAATTATCATGTTAGAACGACAGTGAGGAAATTTAAACCCCTTAGGTAATAAATTGGAATACATTAAGGGTCTGCACCAAGCTCCTTTTATTCACTATATGGACATTATAAAGAAGGACATACAAAAGACAATGTAATGAGGCAAAGGAAGTTTAAGACTAATCGAAATGTAGTAAAAACGGTCAACAAGAAAAGATTTATTATAGAATACACGAAAAAGCCATATGGTTATACAAGAATGAAAGGCACACGATGACGACATGAATAATGTGCCCATAGATTCTGTAATGGAAAAACTCTTTTAATAAAGTTAAGAATATAGACTTTATTTTTTTAGATCCAACCATTTAGGTAAGATACAATGACGAATGGTAAGCATTACCCCTCTCAGTCTAGCCTCGACTATATAATTAATAATTTAACATATTATATTCCAAATATTAATTTGTATTAGATGGTATTTATAGAAAAAATATTCCTTTATATGGTAAAACTTAAATAAGTCTTAAAGTTGCAACCCAAAAATATGTGTGAGATACAAAATTCAATAAAAATCGTTATAAATTTTTTTAATATTTTTTTAAACTAATAATTTTTTACTTATACCTTATGGCAAAATTCATATATATTAAAATTTATTTGTTAAAATTTTTAGAGATCAATCATTTAAGAAACCCTGGGATTGGTTCGACGCAGTTGAAAATCTTATTTCTTGAAAAAAAACAAGTGCTAAGTTGATTGGTTCAATTGTAAGTCGTGAGTTAAATCTTAACAAATTTATATATCGGGACGCATTATTAATAATATTTAGAAATAAGATGATTAATGTAAAATTTTCATAAACAAAAAATTTGCAAAAGCAGCTTTAAAAGCTCAAATAAGATATACTTTTTGTTTTGACAATTTTGTTGAATTCCATAGGTAGGCGGATTATGTAGATTTCTCTCAAAGGTTGTCATATAATTGTGATTATTAGTGTAATCCATGAATTTTGGATGGCATTTTATAGCATGCAAACAAGAATTGCTCGTTTCAAATTTACTGTCAAAATTAGGGTCGTAAAGAGCTGAGAGTTGTCCTTCTGCTTCAGCATATAAAGGGAAATGAGCCATGTCAGAAATATGGTGGCTGTAATTCAAAATTCGGTTATTGTAGCATAACATTCTATCGGTCATTTTAAGTTGATAATTGTCAAAACGAATTGAACTATAATCAAAGTCGTGATTATGTCATTAGACGTCAGTCATAATCTTAAACCATCAATCATGATGGAGGTAATAAATCAATAATTTTTAATAATATAAGGTCAATACAATCTTTATATGATTAGAATGGGCATAGCCAGGTTTTGGATTAGGGGGGGGGGGAAGTTGTCTAAGTTAAATTGGGGGGGGGGCAAAACATAATTTTTTTTAATTTTTAAGGGTTTTATATTGACAAAAAAATTTTTCATTTAGGGGGGAGGGCGGCCGCCCTTTACCCCCCTGGTTACGCCACGATGATTAGCGAGCAAGGTTATTATGATCTATCCTGAAATGATTTTAAAACCTGGGGGGGCGAGGGTTGAATAATATTTTTTATTATGATTTGCATTATACATGCCCATATTCTAAATATTTTCTTAGAGGTGGGGCGTGTATAAGTATAGCAGAGGGAAATATATATTATCATGGGCGTAACTGGCATTGGAATTAGAGGGTGCAATAATGATTTAGGGAGGGGCAAAACCTTTTTTAAAATTTTAGCCATAATTTTATTAAATTTTAACAATTTTTTTAGATTTAGAGGGGGCAGCCGCCCCCTGCCCCCCCTGGCTACGTTCATGCATATATTATCTAAACTCATGCTTTATTCTAATGAATACGGCTAAGAATAGAAAAAAAATGGAAGAAAAAAAGTCCCATAGTGGATGGTTCTTTTCAGAGAGCTGGACGAGTCACTTTGCCCCTAGGTCTTTAAACACATTTGGGCCTATTAAAAAAATTTAAACTAAAATATAAGCCCTTTAGGATTACAAAAGCCTAAGAACATTTTAAATATTTTTTGGCTTTATTGTGTTTAACCCTCAAGAGTATTCCTAAAAATCCCAAACGCGAGAGTATTCGTGGGGTATAACTCTACCCCACTTTTTAACTTCTTTTACCTTTTAAAGTATTCCTTTAAAGCCTTTGAAATTTTACTTAAGAATGATGGTATAAATTTTGATATGAATCTAATCAACATTACAAAACTTATTAACAATCTTCTGGACCCTCATATTTTATTTTGGTTATTTTAGAGCTTCCCCTCATTTTACCTCTTGACATCATATACCTTAAAATAAATCAAAATAAACGTGATTTTTTATTAAAAATGTTCAAAATGTATTAAAAACACAAATTGTAAAAAATATCTTTAAACAAAAAAAATACATACATTTTTTCATATAGAAAAAAATAGTATTCGTGGGGTATAATAGAACCCCACGAGCCAAAAAAGCTTCTATATTTTTAAAAAGTATTAAGCCAAAACCTATGGAATTTTCACCTAACCTTGTTCTTGATAAAATATTAAGCTACTGAAAAGGCCAGATTCATTAGACTTAAATTGCGTTTTATATTTAAATTTATAATTTGTGTGGGGTACCAAAATAACCCACGAATACTCTCGAGGGTTAAAAGGCCGTTTTTATTTATTCATTAAAGAATTAGGCTCCTTTTTTAATTCTGCCTCACCCAAAACCCAAATTTTTTTTATACACCTCTTGTAAATATGAAAGGATATTTAAATGAGATTTACATTTTGCTTACAAACGATGCAAGGATCATATTATTTTCGACCTGAAAAATTCTGCCTACTCCAAATATCCATTTAGCTGGACTAGTGATTATTTTTATAATGAATGTTGGGAGGCTCAAGGCCTTACTTGGACCCAACCAAGACCTGCCCCTAGAGGATTTGGGTTGGGCTCTTACAAAATTTAATAAATTATTTGAGCCTCGGGCTTGGCTGGGGTCTGTCAGGCTAGCCCGACCCTAAACTATTATTACCGCAGCTTGCCCAATGCATTGGGGTTAATTAGTACAGGAAAGGTATACAGAATTATATATATTTTTTTTAGATATATTGTATAACCAATTCAAAAATATTGTGTCCTATTTATGCTCGTGAGCATTTTTATTATTTAATAAAGCCTAGTTTGCCGATATTCAACCTAAGCGAGCTTATATATATTTGGATTGGGGTTTAAGTTGAAACTTAAGAAAGAAAGGTCTATTATATAAAAAAATCAATTATCGCTACGGTTGTGTGTGAAAAATAATACCCAATTATAATTATTTCCAGCAGCATTGATTAGATTTAAATATGGCTTCCCGACTACCTACCTTTACACAGAATTTAATTAATTGACTCTAGTGCAAAATTATAGGATACAAATGAGTCTATTTAAAATAATATCTCTGAAGGTTTATAATTATAATCATTTTTAAATCCCTTATAAATAAACTTAGTGAGTAATTTTATTACTATGGGGATATTCTGCGATATAAATAAATTCCATCATTATTGGCTAATTAAAGTCAAGAGACCGTATTTTTGCGTCTGCAATTATCGCCTTAGAATTTGCTTTTGCATTTCGTTTTTTCCATAAAAGATTTGACATGATGATTTTCATGGGCGTGCGCAGGTTTTGAATTAGGGGGGGGGGGCAGATTAAAATTTTCCTGCGACCCATAAAAACCAAAAATTTTCCTGAGAGCAAAAAAAAAGGTCACGACTATCCAAAAAATTTTCTCAGAGCAAAAAAAAATACTATCAAAAAATTTTCCTGAGAGCAAAAAAAAAGGTCTCGACTAAAAAGCCCCCCCCTGGCTAATTAGAGGTGGGCAGCCGAGCCCCCTGCCCCCACCCCCCTGCCTCCCCCCCCCCCCCCCCCCCCCCTGCGTACGCCCATGATGATTTTTATAATACTATATCTAAAAGATTTGACACAGTCTATCGTTGGCTGTATACATAGTTTTTAAAAAGCTTGTTTTTTCAGGTTTAAATTTGCTCTAGCCATATCAAGATTTATAGCAGGCCAAATGTGTAGTCATTGGCGTAGGGAAGGGGTGGTTTTCGGGTTATAACCCCCCCCGATGATTTTCAATTTATATTATTTTATAATGTATATTTAATAAAAATAAATATTTGTTGGAATTTTACTTTTAGTATTTTATTATTTTTCCTCTATTGTCACTTTAAACTTTTAGGGAAAAACATTTTTATCCAAAAAAATAGTTGCAAAAAAAATTGAACCTTGAAAATTTTATAACCCCTCCCTTGAGGAAACCCTAGTTACGCCTATGTGTATAGTATTTAATATGGGACACAAAATATATTGTTGTCTATTAATATGTGGCTTTATTTCACAAAAACATTGAGACATTGAAACAGACGCGTAGCCAGGATTTTCTCAAGGGGGATGAAAAATTTAAAAAAAAAATTTCGACACTTTTATTTATAATGTAACCAAAGTTAACTTCGCGAACAAAATATGCGAAACTTCAAGGCGCTATATAACTAGCTTTAGAAAAATCTCTTTCGTTAATTAAAGCATTTACTATCGATTTTATACCTTAAAAAAGGACATGGAACTTCAAAAAAATTTCAAATTTTGGTCAATGGGATAGAAAACTCGCACTTTCTGCCCCCTTGGCTACGCGCCTGAATTGAAAGTATTTGAAAAAATTGTATAAGCATGAAAATGTATTGTTTATGGCAGATTGATCAAAGATTGGCAGTCTACACAGACCAATTGGGGTTAGACATGTCTCGAATTAAGTTAACGAAAAATGGCTGTTAAAAAAACAACAATTAGATCAATATTGTTGTGAAAGACATTGTTAGGTAGGCTTTAAAATCGCTCGGCCTCGTCATAATAAAAATATTTTAGCGCTTTTAAAAATTAAATATTTAAGACTCACATGAATATTACATCTATAAAGTAGACTGATCCGATGGATTTATAGTATATAGATATAAATAAATTTAAAGGAGTTATATTGATTTAATTGTTTTTAAAAGGGTAATAAGATGGTTCGCCTTTTATCTTGCTAGTTTGAAAAATTTATTGAAATGCCTTTAAAAATCATTCTTATTTATAAATATATTTAAAATAAATAATAGGAAATTGCCTTGACTTCTTATTAATGTTTTTGTATTGGTTATCCTAAAAAATTTCCTACATATAATTTATTTGTTTTTGATTTTATTTCGAGGTATTTTTCTGGCGTTATTTTCTTCCTCCTCTAAAGGAAACTTTGCCTAGGACTAACTTTATATTTATTAAAATGAATGCATAATATATGTCGTTTGTTGTTTCGACCCAAACCCTGTGCGACACAATAACTAATTTTGAAGAACTTTATAATATACTCAATTTACATGCTTTACATAAATATTGTTTTATAGCCATTCAAATAATTTATATTATTTAGTATCTTTTCAATTTAAATTTTATATGACGTTAATGGGGACGACTATATAAGTAAACTCAAATCATTATTTAATGGTTTTATAAAATTGGATCAATGTTTTCACGAGGCTTGAGACGCATCATGTTCTTTGTCCTCCTAGGAATCGAATCCCATTTTATACATGGATTCAATATCATTCGAGAAGGTACAAATTAGGGCTTAGGTTTTACCTCTAGGATGGGATTATGTAACATCAATCGTGATAAATATTAGGTAACCAATAAATATTCCAATCATATCCAAGATGAGGTAAGATAACGCGTAATTCTATACTCTAGCCCTTAGTCATTACGCATGGTAATCATGTAATAAATAAAAAATACATATTTTATAAAACTAATATAAAAAACGTAAAAACATATTATTTGTAGTGTTGTAAAAACGGCTGGGTTTTGTTTGGTCGACCTTTGGTTTTAAAAATTTTGCTCTGTTTATGTAGATTGACGCCGACTCAGAAAAATAGACCAAATAACCTTTGATTGTTTATTGGACTAAAACTAAAGGTCGCTTAAACAAAACCCAGCCGTTTTTAGAACACTAATATTTGCGAATGAATAATTTTTTGACTAAGTTGAGAAATTTAGAGGGAGGCGTTAAAATTTTGTGTGACCATTTTGTCTTAAGATTGATTTTATGAGGTCACGGACGTTTAGAGTGCACATATTATGAATCCAGGGCTATTGGCATTTAAGTTGTCTAAGTTAGCGGTACATTATTTTGTGTATGCAGAGTGCCACTAGGAAAATGGTTACTAAAATTTTTTAATTTGCAATTCCTACTAGAGATCTGCACGGGCAGCCACGGCCCGCGGACGGGCCTAAAAGCCCGTTTCGCGGGCGGGTACGGACGGCCTTTTTATCATAAAAATTTCAACGGGCCGGGCCCGGACGGGCTTAACAATTAATGGAACGGGCTCGGGCGCCTGAAATCTTTTTAACGGGCTTGAACTGGCCTGACGTTTTATAAACGGGCTTGGGGCCAATTATATAAACGGTCATTGATTACAAAGGTTCTTAAAAGTCAGACAATTATATAAATATATGATTTTTATTAAATATATAGATTATTAATTGCCTAATTTTTAACCTTTAATGTTTGTATATTCTGTAGCATTCATTCCTTTTTCAAGCGCTAAATTTGACTCTTATCATTTTTATTCTATTTGCTATAGAATTTCGTTTACATAATTTATGATTATAGCTTCGTATATTCTTTTATAAGTAAATTCAAATACTTAGTTACAATGCACCAAAATTAAAATTTTTGTTGTTAATTTTATCACAAAATTTACTGGTATAATTTAGGGCCATATAATTTAAAAACGATTTTTGTTCTAATCTAAAACTTAGGTATATTAACTGATATTTAATCAAATCAATGTAAACTGCCTATTGAAAGTTGAATATTATCATGTTATTTTATTAAAGTATTTAAATTTAATGTTAATATTCTAACTTCTTGGGTGTATTAACTAAAATTAACAAATACAAGTAACTTGTTAAAAGTAGAATATTCTCATGTAATTTTTTAAAGTAATGGTAGTACTATATTAATTTTTTTTAGGTGTATTAACTGCAGAAATAATGGATGATATATTTTTTACATGATAATTATTGATTTTCTTTTTGAATATGTCAAAAAATAAAATAAAATTTTGAACATTTTTTTCTTTAAAAAAATTTGAACGCGTTATGGCGGGCCTGACGTTTTTCTAAACGGGTACGAACGGGCCTGTAAAATTTACGGACGACCTTAAACGGGCCTAAAAAATTTACGGACGGGCTCGGACGGGCCTGAAGAGTTGAAAAAATTAAGGGCGGACTCGGACGGGCCTTAAAGTTTTGAAAACGGGTACGGGCGGCCGACCTTATAAAAACGGCCCGTTGCAGATCTCTAATCCCTACTATATGTTAAATTAGAGGTTAGACACAGAAACCAATTAGATACCGTAGTTATTAATTTTGAATAAATAATTATCAAAATTATTTAATATTGAAAAGTTTTACATAAATTTTGTGATTATATGTCTAACAGCCACAGAAAAGTACTTAAATGCTGAATGTTTCGGGCTGATTTGCAAGCCCAATTTATCTGGCACTGTTTAAACTTATCGTTAGATTTCACATCACGGCTTGCTTTAGTCATTCCGAGATATTAGAAAGTGTATAGGATTAGCGTTAGGCTGTGGCTAAAGTGTACTGACAAAACCTTTGGGCGTTAACTCAACTAGCCTCTTTCTTGTTTAACTATCGGTCATTTCTGATCAGATTGATACAAATTTAATAGAAGTTATGCAATCTAAATAAATATTAAATATATTACGTTAAGAAATATTGAGCGTAGCCAGGGAGTGGCAATTGCCCCCTTCAAATCCAAGAAGTATTAACTATTCATTAAAATTATGGCTTAAATATTATAAGATTATCGTTTTGCCCCCCCCCCCCCGACACGCCCGTGTATATGCCTGTTTTAGTTTATTTCATTATTGAGTTTTTTTTAGAATATATTAAAATAAATAATTTAACATGCAAACTGTTTGTGAGACTTTTTATAAATTTTTCATTGTATATATAGCATCTCACAACCTTTTTGATGTAATAAATGTTATTTATTAATTGTTTAAATAGATAATTTATATATCCACTGTATTGTTTCATTTGTTTATTGTTAATAAATTGTATTACTGTGGCAGTATTAAGTCATAAATTTAAAAAGATTTATTGTAAAACTAAATTAAAATAGAAAATACATATAATAAACAATGGCTCAAGAGGTAAAAATAGGGAGGGGGGCAAATCACCCCCCCCCCCCATGTGTGAGAAAGAGGGTAAAAAATAAGGGGGGGGGGCAAATCACCCCCCCCCCCCCGTGTGAGAAAGAGGGTAAAAAATCATATTATTCTATTTAACTTAATATTTAATACAACACAGGCGCGTAGTTTTCTGCCCCCTTGACCAAAATTTGAATATTTTTTTGAAGGTCCATGTCCTTGCGATAGTAAATGCTCTGATTAATGAAAAGAAGAGATTTTTTCAAAGCTGGTTATATAGCGCCTTGAAGTTTCGCATATATTGTACGCGAAGTTTACTTTTGTTACATTATAAATAAAAGTGTCGAAAATTTTTTGAATTTTTCTTCCCCCTTGAGAAAATCCTGGCTACGCGCCTGATACAACACAATTAGCATCTACCTTACAAAATGTTATTAAGATGAATATAATTATATGTATTAGTTATCTTATCTCTAATTCAAATATGGGATAATTGACGTTCAAATTTAAAAACGCTATGGTATAACAACGGGATCGTCAAAAGTAGCAATGCTTTTTCCCAACCCACCCAATCCCCTGGTAGTAAAAAAAGACGTTATAAACGTCAAAACTCATTATTTCGTGTTTTTAACCAATAGCAATTCATATAAGACGTTCGCTATTTTACAACGTTCGTCATTTTTGTACGCTACACCGGCAAACGTTGTTTTGCTATATACATCATTTATAGAAAATGCTATAGTGCGTGGGGATTTGGTAATGATTAAAATAGGAATGGAGCGTTGTGACAATAATGGCCTATAAATTAGTACACTATTCTTTATTTATTTCATCCTTTATACTTTATTAAATTTACAAATATATTTTAATATACATTTCTTGATAGCTATATATACCTCAGATTATGGCAATTAAAAATAATTCAACATCAATCTCTAAGTGCGATGGAGTATACAATATTTGGTTACGTCTTCAGGGCGCGCGAAGCGAAAAAAAGTGAAGTGAAATTTTGGGCTAATTTATCAAACTCTTCATTCATTTTCTTAATATCTTTATATTCATCGTGAAATTTATCATATAACAATGGTATTGCACGAATATCATTGATAAGATCGTAATATTCTATAAACATATAAAATTATAAAATAATACATACATACCAAATTCAATTTTTTAACCATCGCGCGAAAAGTACAAAATGATTTGTATTTTAATTTCGTTCGTTTTCCGCGGCGAAAATAATCGTCTGCGGTTTCACTATGAATGTTTCCTACTTACAATTGTTATTTTCGGGATATATGATAAATTTCATAATGAATATAAAGATATTAAGAATAGAATGAAGAGTTTGGTGAATTAGCCCGAAAATTCCCTTTGCTTTTTTTCGCTTCGCGCGTCATCTACGCCCCGTTACCCACAAGAAACATGCCAGGTATAGGTGTCCATAGGAAAAGCGTGGTGTGCCTTAATCTACGCCACAAATATACATCGTTTGGCCTTGCGCCTTTTGTCATTGCGAACGCCAATATAATTGGGAAATGAATGCGTCTGAATTCATTGGGCACATAGGTATAAATCATAGGGATTTGTAGCATCAATACATTTTCACCTCTTCGATAACGTTTTTTACTCATTTTTTAATGACTAATGGTGTGCCATTGCACACCCGTGGTGGGCAAATTGCGAAGCAAAATTACCGGAGACCCAACCTTAAATAGTAAATGGTGCGGTGGCATGCCTGGAAAGTTCAATGAATTAAAAAACTTAATTGAATTATTTACAGCTTCATGGGCAACGCCACCTGTATTGACAGATTTGTATGACACCAAGTCACCTGACAACAAATGTTGTATCTCAGAATTTAAACCAATGTCGTCCACATTTTTTGCTCTAATATTGCACTCAATTTTATATTTAAGTGCAAGACAATGCGGACATACCTTGTCCATAGTACCAATGACCACTTTGGAATGGGCGTAATAACCAACATCAGGCTCATACTGGAATACTAGTAGAAGGAATAAAGCCGATGTAAATGCTTGATGTACTTGTTGGCGTTGTTGGTCATTTGCTCACGTGTGTTGATTACAAATCGGCGGGCTTGTATTTGTAATCGTCTTTGTTGATTTCGTTTATCTCGTGTCGCTTGCGATTGTGATTTACGTATTTTGGCTATGCTCACACTCATATCTGCATTATTTTGTAGAATTTTTTAGTTTGTTCTTTGTGCCCTTATGTTTATCAAGGTTGCATTTTATTTCGTTCAACGACCCAAATTAGTCCTTTTGCGTACAGCTGGCATTGTTACCTATAAAAATAACATATTTAATATATCAAATTGAATCACTTAAAGGTGGAAAACAGTAAACCAATATTGTGTTTGTTCTATTTTCATTTTACAACCTTATTGCTGATATGTTAATAAATAGAAGACTTTTTATAACCAGTCATTTTATATATGAAAGATTATTAACAATGTCATATGTATGACGTCATGAAGTTGGTTGAATTGACCATGGGCGCGTACGCAGGTTTTGAATTAGGGGGGGGGGGCAGATTAAAATTTTCCTTCGACCAAAAAAAAAATCCAAAAATTTTCCTGAGAGCAAAAAAAAAGGTCACGACTATCCAAAAATTTTTCTCAGAGCAAAAAAAAATACTATCCAAAAATTTCTTGAGAGCAAAAAAAAAGAATCTCGACTAAAAATTAGGGGGGGGGGGCAGCCGAGCCCCCTGCCCCCCCCCCCTTCTGCGTACGCCCTTGGAGTTGACTGTATATATAAGGCTCAAATTGTTTGATTTAAATAAACCGGGGAATGCATCTGTGTGTCTTTCTTGCTGTGCATTAAGATTAAAATAAAATAATATTTATGATATATGGCAAGGGCTTAGTGAGGGGGGAGCAAGGAGGGGCGGGTGCCCTTACAAATCCAAAAACTCTTTGAAGCTTATTAAAATAATGGCTAAATTATTGTCAAAAATATTATTTTACACCTCCCTAAATTATTTTTGTTCTTCTTAAATTCCGATGCTGGCTACGCCCATGCTATATGGTATTTTTTAAAGTATTTTAGCCTTTTTACATATAAAAGATTATTTACATTACCGCATTTGACAATATCTATATATGACGTCGTAAAGTTGCGTATGATTGACATTAAATTAAGTGTCAAAACGTATAAAACAACTCGGGCCTTCGGCCCTCGTGGGAAGGGGGAGAAGGGAAGGGAAGAGGGGAAGGGAAGGGGGGACGACTCATCTGTACTTCGTATAAATGTATCATATTTGCTATGCAATTTATGGGCGAGAAAGGTGGAAAGGGGCGAGAATGCCTACAGGGGGGGTATTAAATGCCTAATGATTAATTAATTATTTACACAAATTTTCCATTATAGGCAAAATGTAAGGCAAGGGTTAGGGTTAGATTTAGTGTTTGCATCTAGTTGCGTATTACATTAATTTTTATGGCCTTTAGTGATTATGGGTCTAACAAACATTATATTATAAAACAACACAATGTTAAGAATTTGCAGAATTGTTGGGAGAAATTTTTTGTTGAATTTGCACAATATTTAATTAAAAAAATCAAAAATTTGGCCAATGGTCACTTTTTCTCTATTGGTCAGTACCAACAGATACTCTATATGTCAATGATAGCCAAAAAAACGGAAAAAAAAATTTTGATGCTCACTTTGGCCAATGGTCATTTTTTTCCATTGGTCAGCAGCCAGCACACGGTAAAAGTGGATATACATTCATAAGAGTAAAAAAAAACGAAAAAAAAATTTTCGAATCACATTTTGGCCAATGGTCATTTTTTTCCATTGGTCAGCAGCCAGGACACGGTAAAAGCGGATATAATTTCATAATAGTCAAAAAAAAACGAAAAAAAAGTTTTCGAATCACATTTTGGCCAATGGTCATTTTATTCCATTGGTCAGCAGCCAGCGGACGGCCAAAAAGTCATAATAGCAATGGTAGGAACAGGAACAATCATAATAGTCAAAAAAAACGAAAAAAAATAATTTCAATTCACATTTTGGCCAATGGTCATTTTTTCCATCGGTCAGGAGCCAGCGGACGGCCAAAAAGTCATAATAGCAATGGTAGTAACAGGAACAATCATAATAGTAAAAAAAAAAAGAAAAAATAAACTCGGATTCACATTTTGGCCAATGGTCATTTTTTCATTGGTCAGCAGCCAACGGACGGCCAAAAAGTCTTATTATCAATGATAGTAACAAGAACAATCATAAGAGTCAAAAAAAACTCCGGGATTCTAACCCAAAAACTAGTTAAATTGCATAGCAATTAGAAGTAAACAACTTTTATTTATGTTTATTATATAACATTGGTCAGCAGCCAGCGGACGGCCAAAAAGTCATAATAGCAATGGTAGAAACAGGAACAATCATAATAGTCAAAAAAAACGAAAAAAATAATTTCGATTCACATTTTGGCCAATGGTCATTTTTTTCATTGGTCAGCAGCTAGCGGACGGCCAAAAATTCTTATTATCAATGATAGTAACAAGAACAATCATAAGAGTCAAAAAAACTCAGGGATTCTAACCCCAAAACTAGTTAAATTGCATAGCAATTAAAAGTAAACAACTTTTATTTATGTTTATTATATAACTAGTTAAATTGCATAGCATTAAAAGTAAACAACTTTTATCTATGTTATTATATAACAAAAACTAGTTAAATTGCATAGCAAATAAAAGTAAACAACTTTTATTTATGTTTATTATATAACTAGTTAAATTGCATAGCAATTAAAAGTAACCAACTTTTATTTATGTTTATATAATAGATAATTTAACAAATCTTATATATAACACACCGAGGGAGATAGAGATGAGGGGTGGGGCACCTCTTATGCATAGCAATTAAAAATAACACAGCGAGGGAGATAGAGATGAGGGGTGGGGCACCTCTTTCTCATGCATTAATTTAAAAAAGCGATAACCTAATATACCCAATGCAAATAGATAGGGAGGGTAACGGACGGACAGACAACGGACGGACGGACGGACAACAAAAAACGAGCCCATAAATTGCATAGCAATTAAAAATTAATACATTTTGACTAATGTCCACACCGATAGCTGATTTATTTAAAAGGAGGACAATTCGCCAGCTCCTTAAGTATATGACCATGGGATTATGATCACATTCCATATTTTAAGAGTAGGGTGCCTAGGCCATAATGTACCGATTTGATTTTTATTAGTAGAAAACAAGTTTAACTTGATTAAATCTTAAATCTATAGCTTTTAATCAGCCACGCGAATATTTTATTGAACATATTCCTTTGAGGATAAAGCATTCATTAAAATGTCAGAATTTGGCTTCAGCTTAGCTGGAGATAAAATTGTTTTATATTTTTTAAGTGAGAATACAAGCCCCTACTTGAATTAAGCATACGGAACCGACTGTTGTTTTGGGTTCTGTTCAAAAAGTGTGGGGGTGAAACAACTTTTTTAAGTAGATTTGATGGTATATTTCCAAAGAGGGATCGTATTTATTACACAGAAAAAAATAACTACTTTGCCCTCGGGTTGGGAGGGAGACTATAAAAAATCGATATATTATTCAACCCCTTACATAAAACATAACGTATTTTAAGCGTTAAAGATATATATGACAACTAATAGAAATGTTAACTTCCGAATATCTATTTAAGATATTTACCTAATAAAAAACATAATATTCGATTAAAGTAAATGTTATTTTTACTTAAGTTTACTGCGACCGAACTTGTGAAGAATATTGAATTTTGTGAATTTACAGTAAAAACTAAGCTTAAGCTAGAAGTGCTAAATGAATTTAATCTAAACAGCGTAAAAGGATTATCTTTATAGAAGATTCGAATTCTTAAATAAGTTTAAATTACAAATTATTTTATTGAAATTAAATTAGATTCAATTAATAAATAGCAATTAATTACCTGTTGTGAATTTAATTAATTGTTAATGATTAAGTTTGTAGATGGTTTATTGGAAATAAAGAAATGAGTATTTGAAAATTTACAAAGTCATGCTCTCTATACGATTTTTCGTTTCCCTCGGAAAAGCCATTAAATTCCAAGGTTGAGTAATTAAAGTAAGATTAAGTTATTGGGCGAAGCGGGTACTCGAGAGTATGTTTTTGGGGGGGGGGCATTAATTAGGGTTAATAAATAACCTATCAAAATTAATTTTGGGATAACAAATATTTTTTTTTAATTTGAAAAGGTGCCTAACATTAAGAAATATTAAATTATTATTAAATAAAAAATATAATCCTCAAGGTTTATATGTAAACTATCAAATTGGCATAATGCGAGCATACTTACGAGCTTGGAAAGAATTTAGAGGCTTCCATTGGAGGGACCGGTTAAAATTTAAAAAAATCACTTTGCCCCTCCCAGGTATTGACCTACGCAAGTCCTGCATTAAGGATACATAAAATTAAAATTAAACTTTGTTACAAACATAATTATTTAAACTAATTTAAAACTCCTCGTTTCAAATCATCAAAAGCGAATAAAAAATAAGTTTAAAAACGGGTATATGTGCCAAAATTCAAAAATATTTAAAATTAGGCGTGTAACAAACATTATATTATAAAACATGACAATGTTAAGATTTTGCAGAATTGTTGGGAGAAAGTTTTTGTTGAATTTGAACAATTTTTAAAAAAATCAAAAATTTGGCCAATGGTCATTTTTTTCCATTGGTCAGTACCAACAGATACTCTATAAGTCAATGATAGCCAAAAAAACGAAAACAAAATTTTCGAATAACATTTTGGCCAATGGTCATTTTTTTCCATTGGTCATCAGCCAGGACACGGTAAAAGTGGATATAAATTCATAATAGTCAAAAAAAAACTAAAAAAAAATTTTCGAATCACATTTTGGCCAATGGTCATTTTTTTCCATTGGTCAGCAGCCAGCGGACGGCCAAAAAGTCATAATAGCAATGGTAGTAACAGGAACAATCATAATAGTCAAAAAAAACGAAAAAAAAAGTTTCGAATCACATTTTGGCCAATGGTCATTTTATTCCATGTGTCAGCAGCCAGCGGACGGCCAAAAAGGCATAATAGCAATGGTAGTAACAGGAACAATCATAATAGTCAAAAAGAAACGAAAAAAAAATTTTCGAATCACATTTTGGCCAATGGTCATTTTATTCCATTGGGCAGCAGCCAGCGGACGGCCAAAAAGTCATAATAGCAATGGTAGTAACAGGAACAATCATAATAGTCAAAAAAAAAACGAAAAAAATAATTCCGATTCACATTTTGGCCAATGGTCATTTTTTCCATCGGTCAGTAGCCAGCGGACGGCTAAAATGTCATATTATCAATGGTATTAACAAGAACAAAATATTAATTTAATTAACAGGGACCCATATCAGTAGAGGCATAGGCCCTTGTAGTGGAGGGCACAGGGTAATTATCAATGGTAACCTATTCAAAAACGAACAAAAAATTTCGATTTATTTGGCCAATGGTAATTTTTTTCAATGGTCAGTAGCCTGCGGACGGTCAAAAAGTCGAATTATCAATGGTATTAACAATTAATTTAATTTAAAAAAGGCTGGCGCCAATAACTTGGTGGACGACGGACGGACGACGGACGGACGACGGACGGACGACGGACGACGGACGGACGACGCACAAAAAACGAGCCCATAAATTGCATAGCAATTAAAAACACAGGACCGTCTTATCACTTTAAAACCAATTCTCAGACCCATCAAATATGCACAGAAATTTCATAAGAATAAGTCAAGCCTAATCGGAGGAGTTTAACTACAAACACCGTGACAGGAGAATTTTATATATTAGATAATATATCTTCAACTAAATAATCTTATGTTATTATTACAGTGACAATGCTACTTTTTATTAACATTGCAATGTGTACTATATATGTTATGAATAATAATTAAGAGTATCCACTCGTACCTTTGTGGTTCCTATAACAATACTAAAACTTGCAATCAAGTCTTTAGGACATGATGGTTATATCAAAGGGGCCTTACTTATTTTAATCAATATAAATTGAAGGCCCCGGCTACCCAAATATTATTGTAAACTATACCAGTCAGTAGTTGTTAAATTGCTCGCTTTAGCAATGCTAACTATGTGCTAGCACGCACACTGAGCTATTTAATATGTTAGTTAGCACAATGTGTGCTAGCTGTTCGGTGCTATAGTTTTAACAGTAGCATGTAAAAATGCTCGAGAGGTTAGTCGAAGCAGCCAAATCTGTTAAAGCTTTTAGCAGAAGCTCGAGCAGTAAATTCGAGCAGATAGTAGATTGAATTGCTATTCGTTAAAATTTAGTAACTTACAATATTTGCTTATGGTTAGAGCTGTTAAAGGAACTAGTTCCAAGGAATTAGTTCCTGGAACTAGTTCCTTTTTTAAACAAAAAAGGAACTAATAAGTTCCTTTTTAAAATGAGGAACTGGAACTAGTTCCTTTTTTTCTCAATTTATCGCAAAAGGAACTATTTACAAGTTCCTTTTAAGTTCCTTTTGCCAATTTCAATTTACATTAGAATTTTTAAAATTAATTTATAATTTAAATATTATTTAGTATTTTAATCACGGTAGTGTTTGTTAAATAAATTTTTCGACTTATGGTAATTTATATAAAGTTCATTTCCTTTAATTGGTTTTTAATTTTTATCATATTCCTAAATCTCAACAGGCTGGACCTAGTTTATAGAAATGGATTTTTTTGAATTAAAAAATGATGAAAAGAATGAATCAATTGAACTTTTTTTTGCTTTCTAATAACCGGAATTTAAGTCTTTTAGACAGTTTTCCCCATTTAAAAAACTATTTATTAAATATAATACGCCATTATCATCAAGTGCCCCTGTGGAAAGATTATTTAGCTTGGGCAAAATTTTATTTGGAGACAAGCGAACATGTCTTTTAGATGACAACTTTGAAACAATATTTTGTTAAAATCAAATAAACATTTATTACCTGATGATTTTTATAAAATGTAATATATAATATATTGGTTTTACGAATTAATAAAAGATGTTTGTACATTATAAAAAAAATTAAAAAAGGAACTTCAAAGGAACTGAACTGGAACTAGTTCCTTTTTAAAATGAGGAACTAGGAACTGGAACTAGTTCCATTTTAGGCAAAGGAACTGAAGTGTTTTATTTCATTATTTTTAAGAGATACTTATGCGAAAACATGAATAATAAAATGTTAGTTTAAAGGTTGTGCTTATCTAGCTGCGCAAGCCCATTATCATTTGAATAATCAGGCGATGATTGAATACAAGCGAGGGGCTATTAAAATAAAAATAACGTGATGGTTAAGTACAAGCGAGAGGCTATTAAAATAAAAATCACGTGATGGTTAAGTACAAGCGAGGGGCTATTAAAATAAAAATCACGTGATGGTTAAGTACAAGCGAGGGGCTATTAAAATAAAAATCACGTGATGGTTAAGTACAAGCGAGGGGCTATTAAAATAAAAATCACGTGATGGTTAAGTACAAGCGAGGGAAAGAGCCTCTACAACTATCCTCGGGGCTCCACTCGGAGAGTTGTGGCTAGTGTAGTAGTTTATAGCGCCAATGCACGTGCCTTCCTCTCGATGTGATGTATGGGTTTTCTTTTGATTTTGTTAGGTCTGGGTCGGAGTTAGCTGGTCCGGCGATGTCGTCGGAGGGACAAACTTTGGGTGGATTTACATTTTCGGTATCCGTAAGCGGCTGAGTTGAAGTATCTAAATATGCAGGTTTCAATCGCTCGATCGAAACTGAGTCAGCTTTTCCGTTTTTTTCAATAATGAAATATTTAGCATGTTTTGACTTTACTCTGAACGGGCCGTCATATGGTGGCACCAAACTTTTTCGAACGAAATCATTACGGATAAAAACGTATTTACAGTCCCTAAGAAGTGAAGTTGTACTCGCATTTGTCAATTGTGTCCTGACTTTTTTAAAAGGTAACTGGTAAAAATGTTGTTTTAGGCATTTAATAAATTCGGAGGCGTTATGAGGTGTTCTTGAGTTCGTGAAAAATTCGCCGGGAAGTCTAAGTGTAGTGCCATAAACTAATTCGGCTGGAGTGCAACCTAAGTCTTCCTTGATTGTGGTTCGAATGCCAAGCAAAATTAATGGTAAGAGCTCATCCCATTTGTTTGTGTCACCTTGTGCCATCAAGGAACTTTTCAACTGTCGATGAAATCTCTCAATCATGCCGTTGGCTTGTGGATGATAGGCAGTGGTTGTGATGTGATTTACACCAAGGAGTTGCGTGAGATTCCGAAATAATTGGGACTCAAACTGGGGACCTCTATCTGTTGTGAGGCTTGATGGTACTCCGAGGTCAGCTATCCAATCCTTGATCAGAGCTTTTGCAACCGTTTGGGCTGAGGTGTCACGGATCGGCATGGCGACAGGCCATCGTGTGAAACGGTCAATAATGGTGAGTAAGTGGGTATATCCATTCGACGGTGGTAGTGGACCAACGAGATCGACGTGGATGTGGCTAAATCGAGCGTCAGGTTCAGCAAATGTGCCTAAAGGGGCTTTTATGTGACGATGAATCTTCGATTTTTGACAAGCAACGCATGATTTGGCCCATTTCCTTACATCCATATTGATGGAGGGCCAAACAGATCGACGTGAAATCAGCTTAAGCGTTGCACGCGTACCAGGGTGTGATAAGTTGTGGAAGTTATCAAAAATTACGCGTCTGAGTGAAGTTGGAACAAGTGGTCGAGGTGAGGTTGTGGACATGTCGCATTGCACGGTCAAATCAGAGCCAGGTATAGGAAGTTGCGTTAATTTTAGGGACTTTAGGTCCTGAAATGCCGACTTTTCTTCCATCTGAGCCAAAGCTAACCTTTCTACTACGGGCCTGTCTTTAAAATCAACGGAATCAATTTCAGACCTTGAGAGGGTGTCAGCGACTACATTTGATTTGCCAGCTATATATTGGAGATCGGTAGTATATTGCGAAATATAGTCTAACTGTCTAATCTCCCGCGGGGAGTATTTGTCGATAGGTGTACTGAAAGCATAAGTTAGTGGCTTGTGGTCTGTATAAATAGTGAATTCATGACCTTCTAAAAAATGGCGGTAATGGCGGATTGTTAAATATATTGCTAATAATTCGCGACCGAATGCACTGTATCGCTGTTGAGTTTTTGTTAGCTTTTGGGGAAAAAAGGCCAAAGGCAGCGTATTACCGTTAGATGTTTGATGTAATACGGCTCCTACAGCTGAGTTGCAGGCGTCGGTGGTGATTGAGAGTTGAGCGTCTTTTTGAAGATGGGAGAGAGGCACGACATTGCTTAAAGCGAGTTTGGCGTTGTTAAAAGCAGTCGAAGCTTCCGGGGTGCAGGAAATTGTCTTCTTTGAACCGTCGAGCAAATCGGTGAGAGGTCTGAGTAAATCGGCACACATCGGAATAAACCGTCTATAAAAATTAATCATCCCTAAGAAGCGTCTCAACTGAGTCATCGAAGTAGGCTGTGGGAAATTAAGGATTGCTTCCATCTTGTCCTGAAGGGGTGACAAACCTTGAGGGGTGATTTTGTGTCCCAAAAAATTAATTTCGTTTTGGCACCATACGCATTTATCCTGACTGATTTTAATCCCGAAAGACTTGAGTCTTTCAAAAACCAGTCTAATATGATTGTGGTGTTCATCAATGGAAGAACTCGCGATGAGTACGTCGTCAAGGTAAACAAAAACAAAGTCAAGTTCTCTAAAAACTTGGTCCATAAAGCGTTGAAACGTCTGGGCAGCGTTGCGAAGGCCAAATGGCATGCGAAGAAATTCAAAAAGACCGAACGGGGTTGTGATGGCGGTTTTAGAAATATCCTCGGGGGCCATTGGAATTTGGTGGTATGCCCTGACTAAGTCGATCTTTGAGAATACCGTTTTATTGCAAAGGGTCAGCGCAAAATCATGGAGGTGGGGAAGTGGATAACAGTCGGGAATTGTACGACTGTTGAGCATGCGATAGTCGCCACAAGGTCTCCAATCTCCCGCGGCCTTCTTGGGTACCATGTGCAGGGGTGAGGACCAGTCACTGTTAGAGGGACGGATTATACCAAGTTCGAGCATGTGAGTAAATTCGTCTCGGGCAATCTTAAGCTTGTCCGGGAAGAGTCTCCTTGGTTTTGAGCAAACCGGGGGGCCGTTGTGTGGATATAGTGTTGAGTGCTATGAGTTACTTGAGCCTTATAATCAGAAGGGAACACTATGGAGGCATACTTCTGAAGTAGTGATTTGATGGGGGAGGTGCCAATTATCCCAACTTGTATGTTGATTGACGTAGCGAGTGTAGCCTTACCTGCAGATGTTAATGTCGTTTGAGTGTCGAAGAGCTGCTTCTTTTTAATATCAACTACTAGATGGTAGTGATTAAGAAAATCGGCTCCGATGATTGGCTGTTTAACGTCTGCTATTGTAAAAATCCATCTAAATTCTTTGCGTAGGCCGAGGTCCAAAGTGAAAAGCTTTTGGCCATATGTTTTGATAGGGGTAGAATTGGCGGCCTGAAGTTGCACATATGAAGGGGTCAAGGAATGGTCTCGAGAAGGCGGAATAACGGAAATTTCCGCGCCTGTGTCAATGAGAAATCGCTGACCCGTGGATTTGTCGAATATGTAAAATAGGCGACTAAGTTTTAGACCAAGTCCAGGCGTCGCCATCCCTGGGTGGTCTACTAGTTTGTCGAGGGGGGGGGGGTTAAATGCGCAAGGTTGCACGCATTTGAGCGCCTTGTCTTTAAAGCGGTAATGGTACCAACAAAGTATATTTGGTTGAATATGCGCGCTAGGGTGGCGAACGGTAGAGGGATTGCGGCGTCTCGAGTTGGAACGATCACGTGGCCTATTGATTGAGATTTTTAAATTTTGTACCTCCTGTGTGAGTTTTCCAATAATCTCCCTAAGCCGAGTCGATTCATCTTCCGTGACTACATTTACAATTGGACATGTGGAGTTGTGGTAGGTCTCTACAATTTTGTCCGCAGTTTCGGCCAATTTGGAGAGGGACTGCTCGTCAGAAACAATTGCCAAAATGCCGGTCATGTTTTTTGGAAGTTTTTCTAACCAAAGTTCTTTAAGAACTCGTTCATCCATGGAATTCGTTCCCAGAAGATTTTTCATGAGACGCAGAAGCTGGGATGGGGTGCGATCTCCTAATTCGACAGTTGTGAGAAGAGCACGAAGTCTGCAGAATCGGATTGGCTAGTGCGGTCTATGATGGCTGCTTTCATGGTTGTATAGGGTAAAATGTCGGGCATATTTTGTAGGATGTCTTGAATTTCGATGGTTATTTCCAGTGGCAAGGCTTCTATTAAGTACCCAACTTTGGTAGCTTCGCTTTTTATCTTTCTTACCAAGAAAAGAGCCTCTATTTGGATGAACCATGAGCGGGGGTTTATATTGTTAAACTGTGGCAGTTTAAAATATGTGGCATTTTCGCTTTTAACCTCCATATCAGATGGTTGCGTGGACATTTTTGGGTCACCAAATGAAGTGTTTTATTTCATTATTTTTAAGAGATACTTATGCGAAAACATGAATAATAAAATGTTAGTTTTAAAGGTTGTGCTTATCTAGCTGCGCGAGCCCATTATCATTTGAATAATCAGGCGATGATTGAATACAAGCGAGGGGCTATTAAAATAAAAATAACGTGATGGTTAAGTACAAGCGAGAGGCTATTAAAATAAAAATCACGTGATGGTTAAGTACAAGCGAGGGGCTATTAAAATAAAAATCACGTGATGGTTAAGTACAAGCGAGGGGCTATTAAAATAAAAATCACGTGATGGTTAAGTACAAGCGAGGGGCTATTAAAATAAAAATCACGTGATGGTTAAGTACAAGCGAGGGAAAGAGCCTCTACAGAACTGGTACTTGACAAGTTCCTTTTTAAAAGGAACTTTTAACAGCTCTACTCATGGTATATTATAAAGTTACTAGCTGACCAGGCAAACGTTGTTTTGCTATATATATTATTTCTAGAAATACTATAAGTGTATGGGTATGTAATTATGAATGAAATAAGAATGGAGCGTTGTGACGATGTTGCCTATAAAATGATAATACACTAATAATTTATTAATTTCATTATTTATATATTATTAAATTATTTTTGGTACCTATATATACTATAGTTGTTAAATTGCTAACCTTAGCAATGCTAACTATGTGCTATGCTCGAGCACGAACACTAGCTGTGTAACATGCTAGTTTAGCACAATGAGTGCTAGCTGTTCGGTGCAATAGTTTTAACAGTAGCACGTAAAAATGCTCGTGAGGTTAGTCGAAACAGCCAAATCTGTTAAAAAATTTAGCAGGACCACGAGCAGTAAATTCGAGCAGATAGTAGATTGAATTGCTATTTGTTAAAATTTAGCAACTTACAATATTTGCTCAAAGTATATTATAAAGTTAATATATTAGAGTTTTATAAGAAATTAAGCATGTTGAGCATAAAATGATGGATTGCACGATAATAAGATGAGATTGTATATTTGACCTGACATGTAATTATATACATTTTGAGTTTTTAGGTATAAATATTTGTACAGGTGGTTAAATAAATATATATGAGGTAAATGTCATAATCTATGTTTATGATGCGATTTAAATTTTTTTTTCATATTGTGACTCACCAAGCGCTTAAAAAATGTTTTTCAACTTTGAAATTAAGATTTTTGAAAGTTTAGCGGTCGCCCAGACAAATGTCATAATCTACATTCATGATGCGATTAAATTTTTTTTTTCAAATTGTGACTCACCAAGCGCTTAAAAAAAGTTTTTCACCTTTGAAATTAAGATTTTTGAAAGTTTAGCGGTCGCCTAGGTGACAAATGTCATAATCTACATTTATGATGCGATTTAAATTTTTTTTTCAAATTGTGACTCACTAAGCGCTTAAAAAATGTTTTTCACCTTTGAAATCAAGATTTTTGAAAGTTTAGCGGTCGCCCAGGTGACAAATGTCATAATCTATGTTTATGATGCGATTTAAATTTTTTTTTCAAATTGTGACTCACTAGGAGCTTAAAAAATGTTTTTCACCTTTGAAATTAAGATTTTTAAAAGTTTAGCGGTCGCCTAGGTGACAAATGTCATAATCTACATTTATGATGCGATTTAAATTTTTTTTTCAAATTGTGACTCACCAAGCGCTTAAAAAATGTTTTTCACCTTTGAAATTAAGATTTTTGAAAGTTTAGCGGTCGCCCAGGTGACAAATGTCATAATCTATGTTTATGATGCGATTTAAATTTTTTTTAAATTCTGACTCACTAGGAGCTAAAAAAATGTTTTTCACCTTTAAAATTAAAATTTTTGAAAGTTTAGCGGTCGCCCAGGTGTCAAATGTCATAATCTATGTTTATGATGCGATTTAAATTTTTTTTTCAAATTGTGACTCACCAAGCGCTTAAAAAATGTTTTTCACCTTTGAAATTAAGATTTTTGAAAGTGTAGCGGTCGCCCAGGTGACAAATGTATTAATCTACATTTATGATGCGATTTAAATTTTTTTTTAAAATTGTGACTCACTATGCGCTTAATAAATGTTTTTCACTTTTGAAATCAAGATTTTTGAAAGATTAGCGGTCGCCCAGGTGACAAATGTCATAATCTATGTTTATGATGCGATTTAAATTTTTTTTCAAATTGTGACTCACTAAGCGCTTAAAAAATGTTTTTCACCTTTGAAATTAAGATTTTTGAAAGTTTAGCGGTCGCCCAGGTGACAAATGTCAGAATCTACATTTATGATGCGATTTAAATTTTTTTTTTTCAAATTGTGACTCACTAAGCGCTTAAAAAATGTTTTTCATCTTTGAAATGATTTTTGAAAGTTTAGCGGTCGCCCAGGTGACAAATGTCATAATCTATGTTTATGATGCGATTAATACATTTTCACCTCGGAACTTGAATTGACATGGGCATATTAATACGTCTAAAGCCTCATTAGACTCTTTCCTTAATTAATTTAACTCAAACTTTTTAGTCCATTGATATTATCATCATCATAAATTATAGCTTATAGTAGAGACCTGCACGGCCTGGCCCGCGGACGGGCTTGAACGGGTCGAAATATAACTTAAAAGGCTCGGGCCGGGCCTAGATATACTTAAGGCCCGATAAAAAATTAATTAGATTTAGTATAAAAGAAGGTGTTAATTTTTTTATAGCTCTAATTTATAATTATATTATGTGGGTATATTAAATTAACAAGGAAGGTTAAACTTTATTTCCGTACATTAATTCATCAATATCTCAACCCGCATTATATTAAGGTTATTTATACACGTGATCCATTTGGCGTAGAAATTAGAGGGGGGGGCAGTTTAGGTAGGGTAATAAATGTTTTTTAGACCAAGAATTTTTGGATTTGGAGGGGGGAGACAGCTACCCACCTTTGCCCTCCCCAATTATACCCTCTAGCAATATTGAGTGAATTTATTATTATCTAAGATTATTTATATATATACCTATTAACAAAGTTACTTTTGCAAAATATCAGGGTTTTTCATATTTATTAATAACCTAAAAATTTAAATGGTGGAAAAGCAAAGAAGCCAAATAACTTTATTAAAAACATTCGAGCCTTAATTAAAGAGTTTTAAAGTCTATTTGGCTTATATAGTTTAATGTATTCCGAAGTGCCACATGTAAAATAAATTTTTATCCTGTAGGTCGCCTCTTAAAAGTTAGAAGGGGGGTATTTGAAATTTCTAGGGCGGGGGGTCCCCCCCCCGGGCTCCCCCCTGAAAGAAACCCTGCGTATAGCCCATGATTCCGAGCTATACAGGACTGTTGGCTGTATGATGGATTTATACAGTGCGCCTTTTAGTCTTCTCGGAACGTTTTTGTCACACAGAACGCCTATCAAATCCCTCCACTTAAGCCATCCGGAATTTATCCTTGCTTGGATTTCTTTATCCATTCCACCATCCGATTGAAGTGTTGATCCTAAATATTGAAGGAATCCACGCTTGTAAGTTGCGAATCGCCTAAAGAAAGGGATGCATTTAGCTGGTTTTCATCCGATTTAAACTTTGTCTTCATGTATTAATTGCTATGCAATTTATGGGCTCGTTTTCGGTTGTCCGTCCGTCGTCCGTCCGTCGTCCACCAAGTTATTGGCGCCAGCTTTGTGACCTGGAGGTGTCGGGTTTAAGCCAGGGAGGGGACGAATCTTTTTTTAATTTTTTTAAATTAAATTAATATTTTGTTCTTGTTAATACCATTGATAATATGAATTTTTGACCGTCCGCTGGTTACTAACCAATGAAAAAAATGACCATTGGCCAAATAAATCGAAATTTTTAATTGCTATATGCATTTTATGTTATTTTTTCGTCTTTGAATATATGCCCTTTCCTACAAGAGCCTACGCCTCTACTGATATGGGTCCCTGTGCCCCTTACCAAAGCCTAGGCCTTTACTGATATGGGTCCCTGTGCCCCTTACCAAACCCTATGCCTTTACTAATGTGGGTTCGAATCCCTTAGAGGGCAAAATTTTTATTTATTTTTTAAATTAAATTAATATATTGTTCTTGTTAATACCATTGATAATATGGCTTTTTGGTCGTCCGCTGGCTACTGACCAATGAAAAAAATGACCATTGGCCAAAATGTGAATCAAAAAATTTTTTTTTCGTTTTTGAATTGGTTAATATTGATAATTACCCTATGGCCTCTCCTACAAGGGCCTATGCCTATACTGATACGGATCCCTGTGTCCCTTACCTAGAGAACTGCACGGGTGACCCGAGACCCGACCCGGACCCGACTGGGTAGAAAATTTGAAAATGATTTCGGGTCGGGTCGGGTCCGGGTAGAAAATTTGAAAATGCTTTCGGGTTGGGTCGGGTCCGGGTAGAACATTTGAAAATGCTTTCGGGTCGGGTCGGGTCAAATTTATAGAGTCGGGTCCAAGGTTTATACATTGTAAAAAACACGCGAGACCTATTTTTTTAATTATTGTTAATTGCTAAGCAAAAAGTGTTTTTAAATATCGAAATGTACAACTAATTTGGATCATTCTTTCATTTAATTCTCTTCCTCTTTTTTTAAATTTTAAAACTCCTAACTCTGAAGTGCTAGCTAATTCTCATCACTAATTCAAACTACATAAATTACTCCTGTTTTTAATTTGACTATTAAAAGGTAAATTATTTCAATAAAGTTATCTTTTAAATTTTTTTAGTGTTAACCGGGAAGTTTTAGCTAATCCTCATCGTTAATTTAAATTACATTTAATACATATATAAAAGTTAACTTAAAGTAAGTTATAATTTTATATATGTTTCATTTGCAAATTTATAATTATATAATATTTTTTTTCTAATAACTCATAATTAATTTTATGTTTCATATCAAATGAATTTATCTTAAAATCCACTTTAAACTTAAAACATTTGAACAATCACTTAAATTTCATCATATTTACTATTTTGATCATAATCAGCTATATAATAATGGTTTCATAATAACAATAAATGGATGTTAAATAGTTTTCTCAAGTCTATAACATAGGAGCAATTTACTTGATATTAGGACTAAATATAGATAATTTTTTCACCATCCCCCTTAAAGAATACAAATCATCATGGTGTTTATTTGTCGATGTAATTTTACACACAGCAATTTTCGCGCTCGAAAGTAATTTGTTATAAAATTTTTCGGGTCGGGTCGGGTTCGGGTTGAAGTTTTTAAAATGCATTCGGGTCGGGTCGGGTTCGGGTAGAAAATTTGAAAATGATTTCGGGTCGGGTCGGGTCCGGGTAGAAAATTTGAAAATGATTTCGGGTCGGGTTGGGTCCGGGTAAAAAATTTGAGAGTGATTTCGGGTCGGATCGGGTTCGGGTTGAAAAAAGTGACTTTGCAGTTCTCCCTAACCCTATGCCTTTACTAATGTGGGTTCGAATCCCGGAGAGGGCAAAATTTTTATTTATTTATTAAATTAATATATTGTTCTTGTTAATACCATTGATAATATGACTTTTTAACCGTGCCCTGACTACTGACCAATGGAAAAAATGACCATTGGCCAAATTGTGAATCGGAATTTTTTTTCGTTTTTTTTCTAATTAATATATTGTTTATGTTAATAACATTGATAATATGACTTTTTGTCGTCCGCTGGCTGCTGCACCTAAAAAAGCTTATGCTTCTACTAATGTGGGTTCGAATCCCGGAGATATTTTTTTTTAATTTAAATTAATATATTGTTCTTGTTAATATCATTGATAATATGACTTTTTGACCGTGCCCTGCCTACTGACCAATGGAAAAAATGACCATTGGCCAAAATTTGATTCGAATTTTTTTTTCGTTTTTTTTGACTCGTATGTATTTATAGACCGTTTCTTGGTACTGACCAATGGAAAAAAATCACCATTGGCTGGAAAGAAAATCACCATTGGCCAAATTGTAATTCGAAATTTTTTTTCGTTTTTTTCTTCTAACTAATATATTGTATTTGTTAATACCATTGATTATATGGCTTTTTGGCCGTCCGCTGCCTGCTGACCAATGGAAAAAAATCACCATTGACCAAAGTGTGAATCGAATTTTTTTTCTCTCGTTTTTTTTGAATCGTATGTGTTTATAAATCGTCTCTTGGTACTGACCAATAAAAAGAATGACCATTGGCCAAATTGTGATTTGAAATTTTTTTCCTTTTTTTCGTCTCTTTTTGCGATTTATGCATTTATAGCTATGTTATATAATTTTAGTCATTTTAAGTAAAGTTTAAAATATAATTTTATCGGTTATTTTAATGAAATAAATATATTGCTTCTTACTATAATTTAAAACATTATTTAAAATTATTTATTACATATGGTTTTATGGAGATAAAACGTGGTTTTGTAATTATCATTATCTAATATCTAGGCTTATAAAATTTAACACATATTTGATGAAATAATGACTTTATAACATGCCAAATTTTTTAAATATAGTTGGGTTAAAAAAAATATTAAATAAAATAACAATGATCTTTTATAAGACACAAAAACTTTGAGGCAAAATTGTTATATCATTGTTAGTTGAATTTCCATTTGTTTGCATATTGTTTAACAATCCACTTTCGTCACTCTAACTTCAAGTATTATCAAGGGCATAGCTAGGAGGAAACAGGGGCAATTGCCCCCCCCCCTCCTTCTCATAATATATTTCTTATAAATTTAATAGAATATCATTTTTTTTACTGAGCATTTAATTATTTTACTGTGCATTTGATTATTTTACTGTGCATTTGAATTTTCTACTGCGCGAAAATTTAATTTTTTACTGGGCACATTAATTTGTTCTCATAAATATACTTTAAAAGTCAACAGTGGAGTCAACTTATGCAATATCATGCATAGCTTCCGAAAAAAAAATTGGCATCATTTTATAACACACCCGAACCCTATTCAGGTTTTATCGATTTTTTAAATTAATGCATAAGAGGTGCCCCACCCCTCATCTCTATCTCCCTCGCTTTACCCTTCACTGTTTTTTATCGATTTTTTAAATTAATATATAAGAGGTGCCCCACCCCTCATCTCTATCTCCCTCGCTGTGTTACCCGCGTTCGTTAGAATATTTAATGGGATATAGGCTAAATCCCGAAAAGGCACAATCCCGAAGCTACAATAATGCTACTGCTACGATTTTCAAATTTCCATATGTTTTTTAATTTTAAAGTTTTATCCATAATCAAGAGCAAGATTTGGGTGCCCCTTTACAATTTACTTATGTAAGAATCACATTTAATTAACCTCTGCACCAAGTAACATAATATAGCTTTATTTACAGATCACTGATGAGTATTAATATTTAGTGACAAGGTATAAATTAAAGGATGCCATTAATAATAATCGTTTGGAATCAATATCTAAGGTAATTTTAACGTATTTAAAATCAGGGAATCATTAATCCTATTAGGTATACAATAATGTTTGGGTATTATGTACTCAAGAGCTATATTTGGGTGGAACCTTTACAATTTACTAATTATATAATTAACTGATATACGTTTGTTTGGTATAAGGTGGTGTATAAATAAGCAATATATAATAAATTTAAGTATTATATAAAGGATATCATCCCAGTGCTATCCCATGCCTCTAGATTCTTTTATAAAAGTTGATTAATGGAATATTTAGAACGTTAAGTGATATAGTTACAGAGTATAATCTCAGCAAGTAAACATATAAGAAATTTGTTAAAGTTTTTTTGTACTTTAATAGAAAAAATATTAAATTTTAAAAGGGCAATCTCTTTAGCCATTAGATTAAATAGAAATTATTCATACAATTTATGATGCTATATAACTTAATTTAGATCCTATAAGATTGTAAAGGGATCATTGTTAAATATGATTAGTATCAATGTGCATGTGATTAGATAAGCTTTTGTATTAAGTTTTTGCTATTATTATAAGGCAAATTTATTTATAACTAAATCACTAACTATTTCTATTTTATTTTTATCTACCTCAACTAATGTTTACTTATTGATGTGCTGTTATATTGATATATAAGATGATTGATGGATGAAACTCTTACCCCAATTTTTACATTTAATGCTTACCAAAGAGCCTAGCAAAAAAATGCCTTAAAATCTTGTTCTTGTTTTAAAAAGTCTAATTAGAAAATGTTATAGCAGGTTATGAAAATCTGGTACCTATCAATAACTTTTTTAGGAATGTGAAAAATTTTATATTTTACCAAACTTAATTTCAAGAAATATCAATAATATACTTATTGTCATATAGAAATTTAAGTTAGACCCACATTATAAAAATTTTGTTTTGGAAAATATTACATGTATATTTCTGATACCATTTTATGGAATTTGTTGAATTTATGGTTATAAAATTGTAAATAATGAGTAATCTATCAATGAGTAAAAGATTGGTTATACTTTCATTCATTTAATCTATATATATCTAGCATAGGCTTTTATTTGATAAAATTAAGCTCTAACAATCAACAAATAACAATATTTTAGCTTTGTTTTATAATCTAATTTTATAGTTTTAAGAGTTTATACATTATAGTAAATATTATTAAAGCTTAGCAACTTAATACACAAAAATTCTAAATTAATGAACTCATTATACTATGTTTATTAAGTTACTTAATTATAATTTTCATTTTAATCTACAATAAATTAAATTTGATACTCATTTTTACACAAAAATTATCATTTTTATAGTTGTATATGTTTATAGACATTACATTTAGATTTTTTCATATTATTAAATATAACCTTATATGATGTATTTTTATTTAAAGTGTCAACACTTCCTTAAGTTTGGACGATTCTATTAATTTTTGTTTTTAAGTTTTTTTTAGCCAAATTTTCTAAATTTATAGTTTGTACCTTATTTAATATGTTCATCATAAAATTAAAAAAGCTATTTTTGTTATGAGCAAAATTAGTCATATTCAAAGAAACTTTACCTAAGAGTTATCTAAATATCTCCTGCACTTTTAAGAATCTCAGTATTAATTTAAGGAATCATTGATTTAACCTATTTATATCTAGAATAGACTTTTATTTGATGTAATTAAGCTTTAACAATTAACAAATGATAATACTCTAGCTCTGTTGTATAATCTAAAGATTTGTAGGAAGAACTGATACACCCTCTCCTAAAAAATCATAGAATGTTATAAATAAACTTACAAATAATTTGAATAAGCTATATAATATATAAGTGCTAAGAATTATAAGTTACCTTCATGTGAGATGTCAAGAGTTATCTAAATATCTCCTGCACTTTTAAGAATCTCAGTATTAATTTAAGGAATCATTGATTTAACCTATTTATATCTAGAATAGACTTTTATTTGATGAAATTAAGCTTTAACAATTAACAAATGATAAAGTTTTCCATCTTTAATTTTGGTATAATCCAAGTCTTTATGGGTCAGAATCAAATTTTTTCTACTCGACTTTTTAAATTCTAAAGATAATTTATAAATATTTAGATATTAAGCTTACTTATACTTTCTGTATTATCTTGATTTGTTCTCTCAACCAAATATTCATTAAAAGCTTGATTATATGATTGCATATTTTTTACCATATGTTAATTGCCGTAAAAGTGTAGCATTAAAATTCGGGATTGTGCGCTTTCGGGATTTAGCCTAGGAACCTTACTGAACCTTGAAAATTAATAATAGGTTTTTAAAGAAAAGTAAAAAATATAGCAAATGAGATTACCTTGTAAATTTTTAGTTAATTTTTAATTCAACATTGTACAGAGGCGTTAGTTATTTGAGCGAGTAAAAATAAAATAGAAAATCTATACCTACCTAACAGCTCATGTGGGGCCTGATAGAAGTTGCTTGCGGTTGTAGTATATCTTTAAAATCCACGATCTTATTCCCATTTCCCATTCATACCACTACTGTTTGAGGTTATTAATTACTATGCAATTTATGGGCTCGTTTTTTGTTGTCCGTCCGATGATGTCTAATGTCTAGCAAGTTATTTTAACCAGCTTCCTAACGTTAAGGTTCGTGTTCAATCCCGGGAGAGGACGAATATTTTATTTTTTCTAAATTAAATTAATATTTTGTTCTTATAAATAACATTGATAATAGGACTTTTTGGCCGTCTGCTGGCTACTGACCAATGAAAAAATGACCATTAGCCAAATTATGAATCGAAAGTTTTTTTTTCGTTTTTGAATAAGTTAAGATTGTTAATTACCCTAAGCCCTCCCCAGTGCGTATGCCTCTACTGATATGGGTCCCTGTGCCCCTACAAAGGCTTATGCCTCTACTGATGTGGGTCCGAATCCCGGAGGGGCAAATTTTTTTTTGTAATTAAATGGAAAATTTGTATAAATAATTAACTAATCATTTTGCATTTAATACCCCCCTATAGGCATTCTCGCCCCTTTCCACCTTTCTCTCCCATAAATTGCATAGCAAATATGCTACGTTAATACGGAGTATAGATGAGTCGTCCCCCCCTTCCCTTCCTCCCCTTCTCCCCCTTCCCACGAGGGCCGAAGGCCGGAGTTTCTGTTTTCTTTCGATTTACCCTGAGACCACTTTCTTCTATTGCATTTACCCATCTATTTACAATATTAGCCAATTCTTGTTCACTTTTGGCACAGAGGATTATATCGTCTGCAAAGATCATTGCCCAAGGAGCTTCCTCGCCCAAATCCTTGGTAATAACATCCATTATCATTATGAATAGGAAGGGACTAAGAGCTGAACCTTGATGGACTCCAGAGTTAATGGCAAAGCCCTTTGTAGTCCCCACCGTTGTTCTAACGTATATTTCCCTTGTACATATCTTTTATTGCTCAGACGTACAATTCTGGAACGTTGTTTTCTTTTAGACATTTCTACACTAAAGTACGAGGAACTTCATCGAACGCTTTTTCTTGATCGATGAAACACATGTGCATGGTTTCTTTGAGAAAAATTGCTTCGGGGGGGGGGGGTATTTTCAACTTTGGGGGGGGGGGGTAAAAATTTTTTAATTGCTAAACGATTTTGTTTAATATTTACTGATTTTTATTGGTGATATATAAATAGATACATACACGCATAATCATTAAATAAATACACGTAATATAACGGGCAAGTGTTTTTTTAAAAAAGTAACAGAATTTTTCTTTGTTTTTTAAAGGCATACTTCTTCATCGCCATATCTAGATATTCTTATACAGTGGTCTAAAGATATCTCCCCTAGCCTGTTTCTTAATGCAACCATAATTCGGTTCATTGCACTAAAGGACCTTTCAACAGTCGCCTTTGTCAAAGGTATTGTCATTAGTTTGGCACCGAACCGTTTCAACTCTTCATACCCTAAATTGCATTTTTGAATAAATTTTAAAGGTGTTTCTGATCCATTCAAAGTAGCCGCAAGAAATTTGAATGATTTTAGTCGGCATAAAGATATTCTTCGTCAAAATGCCTATTAAAAACTCGTTTAAATTAGGGTTCACAGATGTTAAAAAATGATGTCTATGAATGATTTCCACCCTATTTGTAAAAAAATATAATTTCGCCAATTTTATATTTTTTTATTGACAAATTAAAATAATTTATTGAATTTCAATTTTAGCCTATTAATATATTTGTGACTTCATGATGGAACTTGAGTTCATGCTTCAATCAAAACTCTCCGGGGGGTATTTGAAATTTCTGGGGGGGGGGGGTAATACCCCCCGGGCTCCCCCCTAAAAGAAACCCTGGAACCACTCATAGTAAAATCAACGAACTAAAACTACCAAAATTTTTATTGTTTACAAAAATATATAATATTTACTACACTTGGGTGACTTTTTAATATTAATTATATAAACATATTGATTTACATCTAATACTTTAATGTGAATTATAAAAAATACACACAATTAATGTTACTGAATTTATAAACATTACAAAAGTTTAGCCGAGATCTCCACGAAAAATCGCGTATCGTTTCGGGTCAGTTTTTCAATTTCTCGTTATTACTTTTACAGAAAGATCAGGTCAGTGCGCATCTTCGTTAGAATATAAAATTTTACTGTGGGTAAAGCTATAGCTATTAAAATCACCTTAGGTAAAACTGTTCGGTTTTTCTGCATCACTATGTACGTTATAAGGTGATCAGCATTTTGATAAAAAAATATTTGTGCTGATTCAAATGCCACACTTATATCCTCTACAATATTATTCGAACTGTTATCTTGTTTTGCCTATGTGACCGTTCAAACTATTATTATAATTTTGTTTCGTCTAAATCTTCCCGAAAATTATCTTCGACTGAAGCAAAGGCAAGACATAATTCCATCTATTTAAGCTAACATTATGTATTGATTGCTATGCGATTTATAAGCTCGCTTTTGGTTACCTTGTCCGTTAATTGCTAAGGGGCTCATTTTTGGTTGCCCTGCCCAACTATTATCTTTCTTTTAATTGTTATGGAAACTTATTTTGGAAAAAACTATTTTTGCTTTCGCATATAAAGTAGCTAATAACTACTGGTTGGCTTTAATTTTTCCGACATCGCCCGTGCCTAAAATCCATTTTCATTTTTGTGCCCCGACTGATTGCCTTTTTACATAAATTTCTATTAGCAACTTGTTGTTTTATAGGGGATAATGGCGAACTGGCTGAATAATTCCCTAAAAATTCATGATGGCCATCGCTTATTTCTAATTTGTCTGACTCTGGTCTTAGGCCAAAATCCTTTTTGATTGCTATTTTCGTAAATCTTACTTTTTGAAAGCTCACCTCACCCTACATTCAATTTGTCTGACCTCAGCCCGTGGAATATGATTAGCCCCTTGACGTTCACTTAACGATATGTAAACAAACATTTTAACAATTATACCTCATCCGTTAACATAATTATGTGGTGGCTATAAATTGTTTTTTGGGTTTTATAAATTTATATGCAATCCTAGCACTCCTACCCCAACTAGCCCCCCTAGAGGTCGTGCAAATCGTGCGAATTTTCCAATTCACGAGCACGGCCTTCGCCAATTTCGTCTAGCAGTTTTCAGGCAGGCTCGTATAAAAGTTTAAACCAATTACTCTAAATATATGTTCGCATAATTAAAAACAAATATAATTGAAAGGCTAAAAAACATAAGGGATATCGTTTCAAAATATAATTTTATAGTCACTGTTAATCAGTTATTTTCATTTCTATTATTCTTAACCTCTTTCCTCTTGCAGCAGGTATCCTCTCAATTTTTCTTGAAATAAATAACATCGACATTTTGAGTAGGTTAGTTCAACCACAATAATAATACAACTAGATTGAAGAGGGTATGTAATAACAAGTCCGAAATTATAGGTTACAAAAACATCGGTGTTTTGCCTATTTTTAAATCTAAATTAATAAAACTAATAAATGAGAAAGTTTAAATTTAAATGTTAAACAACACAAGACACTCTATATTTATCAGAAAAGCAAGTTTAAATTTATTATATTATTCAATAAAGGCTTTACAAAATTATTTTTGTTTAATCATTAAAACAGATAAAAGATTATAAAAAACAATCCCTTTAAACTCGGCGACAAGAGTGTTCATTATATAAATTACTAGCTGACCCGGCAAACGTTGTTTTGCCATATTAAAAAAAAATTTAAAAAAAATTAAAAAATTTAAATAAGAAAATTTAAAACTACCAAAATTTTTTTTAAAAACTCAACTTTACGAAAAATAACAATAATTGATATTTTTAAAGGTGGTTAAAAACACAAAATTTTACCTCAATAATGTTCGAATTTAAATTTTCACGAAGCAAATTTTTTTAAGTCAAATTTACATATAATCAAAAAAAAATATCGCGCCTGGCCTTTATGATAAAATATAAACATAAGGCGGATACGGATACGCATATAGTTTATTTAACGAAAAATAACAAATAATTGATATTTTTAAGGGTGGTTAAAAACACAAAATTTTACCTCAATAATGTTCGAATTTAAATTTTCATGTAGCAAATTTTTTTAAGTCATATTTACCTATAATCAAAAAAAAAATATTGCGCCTGGTCTTTATGATAAAATATAAACAAAAGGCGGATACGAATACGCATATAGTTTATTTAAGGAAAAATCAAACGTTGTTTTGCCATTTAACCGGATGTATTAGCAGAATATATATCATGGGCGTACTCAGGTTTTGAATTAGGGGGGGGGGCGGACAGATTATTAAAATTTTTTGCTTTACTATCCAAAAATTTTCCTGCGACCGTAATTTAAATTAGGGGGGGGGGCAAAATATAATCTGTTTTTTAATTTTTAAGGGTATTTGTATTGAAATTTGATCCTTTTATTAATTAGGGAGGGAGGCAGCCGCGCCCTCTGCCCCCTGGCTAATTAGGGGGGGGCATATAGATAAATTTCAATAGATTAGGAATATATCAAATATAATTGGTAAGTGTTTATTATGCAAAAAAAAATTTAAACAAATAGTTAAAGAGGGTCCAAGGCCCAGGCCCACCCAAGAGAGAAAACCTGGCTCCATGGCTCCCCCCCAAGGAAAAAATCTTTGGCCCCCTGGCCCTTCAAGCAATTTTTTTTATTTTTATGTAATTAAGAAACAATATCATAATCATGGGCGTAGCCAGGGGGAGGCTGCCCCCCCCCTAATTAGCCAGGGGGAAGCAAGGGGCGCGGCTGCCCCCTTCCTAATTTAAAAAAAGAAGGATTTCAATACGAAAACCCTTAAAAATTAAAAAAAATTATGTTTTACCCCCCCCCCCCCCTTAATTAGCCAGGCGGGGGCAGGGGGCGCGGCTACCCCCCCCCCCCCCCATTTAAACTTAACTCAAAATAATACAGATTGTCGCTAAGCGAATTTACACATAAATATAAATTATTTTGGTAAAATGAAATTTAAATTACGGTCGCAGGAAAATTTTTGGATAGTCGAGACCTTTTTTTATATTTTTTTTGCTCTCAGGAAAATTTTTGGGTAGTCAAGACCTTTTTTTTTAATCTGCCCCCCTCCCCTAATTCAAAACCTGGGTACGCCCATGGATACATCAACATTTATTGGCACTTTGTTAAAAGTATTTTCATTTTTCTCCTTATTTAACGTGCAAAAAATTACAAAATTAGATTTTTTAATTTATTTAGCCACGCAGGAGGGGGGGGGACACGACTGTCCTCTAATAATAAAATTAATAATAATTGACGTGAAAAAAAAGCAAAAAATGGCTTTGATATGTTTCAAAGTGCGTAAAAAGTTTTCATTTTCCGCAACACATGCTTACTGCATTTATCACACTACCTACCTACACGATAGATATTTAAAAAACCAAGGGTTTCTATTGGTCGCCTGCAAGCGTTGACGTTTATTTTCACCCAGCCTTATCAGTGTTAGGTGAATTTTCTTGGGAGAGCTTTGGCGTTTGGCGTTTTTGTAAAAAAGACCTAAAGCGTTCTAGGTGAATGTTTCGGGGTGACCTTTGGCGTTTAGGTTTGGGTGGATTAAACACCTAAAGGGTGTGGGTGGATAATATTATTAACCTTTTGGTTTGGTTTTGGTCGTTTGGGGTGGGGCAAGCAAATATATCAATTTTAGGTAATAAACTTTTAATTTAAGAAAATAAAAATAGTTATATCATGACGTCACTGAGTTTAAACTTTTCCCATTGTGACGTCATAATAAAAAGTATTATAATTTATAATCTAATCTTTAATAAATTACATTTAATTATTATGCTTTGCTTATGCTGCATTATAGAAGTAATGTTTTATTTATGAAAAAAAGATGGCTAAAATCTGTTTAATGATTTCAAAATTTATTTTTTAGACATGCCAAAAATTTTATAAAAATTTATAAAAGGTGGGAAATTTCGCTTTGTAGAATCTTCTATATAGATGGCTAAAATCTGTTTAATGATTTCAAAATTTATTTTTTAGACATGCCAAAAATTTTATGAAAATTTATAAAAGGTGGGAAATTTCGCTTTGTAGAATCTTCTATATAGATGGCTAAAATCTGTTTAATGATTTCAAAATTTATTTTTTAAATATGCCAAAAATTTTATGAAAATTTATAAAAGGTGGGAAATTTCGCTTTGTAAAATCTTCTATAAAGATGGCTAAAATCTGTTTAATGATTTCAAAATTTATTTTTTAGACATGCCAAAAATTTTATAAAAATTTATAAAAGGTAGGAAATTTCGCTTTATAGAATCTTCTATATAGATGGCTAAAATTGATTTCAAAATTTATTTTTTATACATGCCAAAAATTTTATAAAAATTTATAAAAGGTGGGAAATTTCGCTTTGTAGAATCTTCTATATAGATGGCTAAAATCTGTTTAATGATTTCAAAATTTATTTTTTAGACATGCCAAAAATTTTATGAAAATTTATAAAAGGTGGGAAATTTCGCTTTGTAGAATCTTCTATATAGATGGCTAAAATCTGTTTAATGATTTCAAAATTTATTTTTTAAATATGCCAAAAATTTTATGAAAATTTATAAAAGGTGGGAAATTTCGCTTTGTAAAATCTTCTATAAAGATGGCTAAAATCTGTTTAATGATTTCAAAATTTATTTTTTAGACATGCCAAAAATTTTATAAAAATTTATAAAAGGTAGGAAATTTCGCTTTATAGAATCTTCTATATAGATGGCTAAAATCTGTTTAATGATTTCAAAATTTATTTTTTATACATGCCAAAAATTTTATAAAAATTTATAAAAGGTGGGAAATTTCGCTTTATAGAATCTTCTATATAGATGGCAAAAATCTGTTTAATGATTTCAAAATTTATTTTTTAGACATGCCAAAAATTTTATAAAAATTTATAAAAGGTGGGAAATTTCGCTTTATAGAATCTTCTATATAAATGGCTAAAATCTGTTTAATGATTTCAAAATTTATTTTTTAGACATGCCAAAAATTTTATAAAAATTTATAAAAGGTGGGAAATTTCGCTTCGTAGAATCTTCTATATAGATGGCTAAAATCTGTTTAATGATTTCAAAATTTATTTTTTAGACATGCCAAAAATTTTATAAAAATTTATAAAAGGTGGGAAATTTCGCTTTATAGAATCTTCTATATAGATGGCTAAAATCTGTTTAATGATTTCAAAATTTATTTTTTAGACATGCCAAAAAAATTTTAAAAATTTATAAAAGGTGGGAAATTTCGCTTTGTAGAATCTTCTATATAGATGGCTAAAATCTGTTTAATGATTTCAAAATTTATTTTTTAGACATGCCAAAAATTTTATGAAAATTTATTTAAATATATATTTTTGAATTTTCTGCCTCAGCCAGGTGGTAACAAATTTTAATATGGTTTAACTTTATATTTTACACATTTGCTAAGCAGATTAATTGCGATTAATCACAAAATTTAATTTCAAATATATTTTGAATTCCTCGGCTCTTGTAAAAGATAAAGACTTATTAGTTATATAATGTCCCTTTTATTTTATATTTGTAGTAGTGTTGTAAAAACGGCTGGCTGGTTTTTCCCAGCGTATTGCTAAGCTTAGTTGTAAAGTTGTAAACAAGCTAATTAATATTCCTTAATCTCAGCATTTTACCCCTCTTTATGACAGAGCTTATGCGTCCGAGCACATATGGTAGCTATATATTTTTTATGATCCTTATAAGCATTGTAAACGCGAGGTCTAAGTCAACAGAATAGCATGATATGCTTTTTGGAAATGCCTTATTTATTTTCTTAACACTTGAGAGGTTGGGTCAAAAATGCTAACACGGATGGTATTTGGGGTAATAATTTGAATTACCCCAAACTTTAAATAGCTATAACTTAGATATTTTATAATATAAATTTGTCAAAATTTGCAAGGATAATATTTCAACTCTTATACGTTCATTAATATATTAATTTGCCTATTTGATCAAGTGGTTTAAATTTTATGCCTATAATTAGAGCAAACTAATTTATTTTGTACATCATTTTTAAACGGCTTGGGGTCATTATTACCCCACCCGACCTACGAAGTGTTAAATTAAAGGTTAATTACCTAAACTTCTACACTAAAGTTAAACCATATTAAAATGTTCAAAAAAATTGTTACCACCTGGCTGAGGCAGAAAATGCAAAAATATATATTTAAATAAATTTTCATTAAATTTTTGGCATGTCTAAAAAATAAATTTTGAAATCATTAAACAGATTTTAGCCATCTATATAGAAGATTCTACAAAGCGAAATTTCCCACCTTTTATAAATTTTTATATAATTTTTGGCATGTCTAAAAAATAAATTTTGAAATCATTAAACAGATTTTAGCCATCTTTATAGAAGATTCTACAAAGCGAAATTTCCTACCTTTTATAAATTTTTATAAAATTTTTGGCATGTCTAAAAAATTAATTTTGAAATCATTAAACAGATTTTAGCCATCTATATAGAAGATTCTACAAAGCGAAATTTCCCACCTTTTATAAATTTTTATAAAATTTTTGGCATGTCTAAAAAATAAATTTCGAAATCATTAAACAGATGTTAGCCATCTTTATAGAAGATTCTACAAAGCGAAATTTCCCACCTTTTATAAATTTTTATAAAATTTTTGGCATGTCAAAAAAATAAATTTTGAAATCATTAAACAGATTTTAGCCATCTTTATAGAAGATCCTACAAAGCGAAATTTCCCACCTTTTATAAATTTTTATAAAATTTTTGGCATGTCTAAAAAATAAATTTTGAAATCATTAAACAGATTTTAGCCATCTTTATAGAAGATTCTACAAAGCGAAATTTCCCACCTTTCATAAAATTTTTGGCATATTTAAAAAATAAATTTTGAAATCATTAAACAGATTTTAGCCATCTATATAGAAGATTCTACAAAGCGAAATTTCCCACCTTTTATAAATTTTCATAAAATTTTTGGCATGTCTAAAAAATAAATTTTGAAATCATTAAACAGATTTTAGCCATCTTTATAGAAGATTCTACAAAGCGAAATTTCCCACCTTTTATAAATTTTTATAAAATTTTTGGCATGTCTAAAAAATAAATTTTGAAATCATTTAACAGATTTTAGCCATCTTTTTTTCATAAATAAAACATTACTTCTATAATGCAGCATAAGCAAAGCATAATAATTAACTGTAATTTACTAGAGATTAGATTATAAATTATAATACTTTTCATTATGACGTCACAATGGGAAAAGTTTTAACTCAGTGACGTCATGATATAACTATTTTTATTTTCTTAAATTAAAAGTTTATTACCTAAAATTGATATATTTGCTTGCCCCACCCCAAACGACCAAAACCAAACCAAAAGGTTAATAATATTATCCACCCACACCCTTTAGGTGTTTAATACACCCAAACCTAAACGCCAAAGGTCACCCCGAAACATTCACCCAGAACGCTTTAGGTCTTTTTTACAAAAACGCCAAACGCCAAAGCTCTCCCAAGAAAATTCACCTAACACTGATAAGGCTGGGTGAAAATAAACGTCAACAACTAAGCTTAGCAATACGCTGGGAAAAACCAGCCAGCCGTTTTTACAACACTAGGCAGTACGTGATGAGGGCGTTTGATTGACGTTCGATACCGCGTCAAAACGCATAAAACAAAATATCTCGAAAACTACTCGACCGATTTGGCTGGAACATATCTTCTAACACGCTCCGGAGTGGCAGAAACTGTGAAATTTTGAGCCAAATCGGTCTGGTAGTTTTTCAAAATTGGTGGCGGCATATATACACACATAGGTTCATTTTTATATATATAAGATAGTTAGACAAATAAGTTTATTTGAGACGATTTATGATACAACCCAAAATTTTGATTTTTGCAATCATCACTTTAGCGATTCAAAAATCCTTCCGACACTTTCTAATATATAAGATTTTATTTTATAATTTTTATTTCGCAATATTTAGCCCCTCATTTATTTTTGAAGTTTCGACTTAATTTATTTAAAATAAGATATTATGAAAATTACAATACTTCTAGCTTTGTTCAAACAATGTAAAGTAATGCATATTTTCAATTAATTTTGGGGTTCATTAATTAGGGCCTAACGGGTATATATAATTATTCGAGCCGGGCACCTTTGGACAGTCACTTATTAAGGCCGGGTTTGGGCAAAAGTTTTTGACCTCTATACCTATTAACTTTGGCCCCTGGATTTAAAGGAATTGGGGGGGGGGGAGTAGCGATGAAATAAATAAACCTTGAAAACAAATAGACATGACTTACAACTAAAATTTTATAATATATAAAACAACTAAATTATACATTAACTGGTCGGAATTAAATTATGTGAAATCTAGATGTATAAAAAACAAAGAAAGGTGATATTAAGGCTCTATTTATAGAAATTTTGGAAAGTTCCACTTCTGGTAGTTAAAAATTTGTTAGCATTATCCTGACGCTGCATATTTGTAAAATACTGAGTCAGGTTAGGATTGGGATCATATACAGAGGGGTTTGATGATAATATACTTTTGTCAGTATAGTAATTTGGAATCACATCCTTAGCCTCGCGATAGTCGCGATTAATTAGAGGAGTGGGATTATAGACAGGTGGTGGATAATTGAATGCCGACTGAGCTTGTAGTTGCTGCCTAATTCTATTTTCGTAGAAAGGATTTCCACTAAAAATATGAGAGGTTACGTCACCTTGTTTTTGTGTCGTTTCACTGCTATAATTAAAGTTCTTCGTAACATCTTCGCGTTTGTAAGATCCCTGATGGACCGGGATAAAACTGCCGATCGATGAGGGTTTATTCACCGTGTCCACGGTAAAATAACGTTGAGTAAAAGGTGTTTTCGGAACTAATTTAGAGGTGTAATTATTTTTTAAGGAAGCCTGGCTTAATCCTGGTGCATAAGTTGGCACAGCCGAGGTTCTTGATGCCAAAGTTGTATGGACCTCTTTCACTCGGGTCTGAGACGACTCCATTACCCTCATACGATCATTATTTTTTTCTAGCAATTGGACTTGAGTCCGTAAAGCTTCTTGCAGCAACCCTTTGACGTCGGCACCTCCAGGACCATGCAAAGCTGAGGCATTGGCTGGATCGCTAACTATGTCGTTTAGACGCGTTTGCAGGTGGACTGCGATGGACATAGAATCATCAGTATTGCCATTATTGGGAGTTAGAACTTGTTTCTGCAGCTCGATCAATTGTTTTAATCGATTGGTGATCAAGGTTCTTTGCAAGAGGCACCTTTCGTCAGGCATCTCTTCCAAAGTTTTGTTCGAAGCATCCACTTTAACACCAATGTCTCCCTTGGCAGTAATTTTGTAGGTTTTACCCTTTTCTATAACCGGGTGAGAGGTGGCTTGATCATGATCTGGTGTAGACTTTTGGTGCCGTTCAATGTAGGTCGATGACGATATACGAGACGATTTTCGATGTCTATAAAACTCATCTTCGGAGCTCTTACTCGGTTGCTTTGATCGATGTCTACGCGATCTATATCGCCTATGCTTTTTATAATGGTTATGACTTCTTTCCTTACTACGGCTTTTACCGTGCGAAGTGCCGTAATGCGTGTTGTAGATTACCTTACTTTCATTATTCTTATCATACCACTTACTGCTTGATGGAACGTTGGATGAAATTAATGGATTTATTCCAACCGGAAAAGGTTTCAAATCGTAATGCACAAATGAATGGGATAAAGGGGGAAAATTAGGTTCGGGAAAAGGCTGCATCAATGAACCTTGAAAACTAGTAGGCGGAGGAAAGTTGTTGAAACCCGTCATATCCAAAAAAGCTTCATTGTTGCCTATAACGCTCCCAGTAAGATAAGGGGGGTCTTTACTGAAAACAATTAATATACCCTTGAGCAAATTATGTAAGTAGCAATTGTCCACCTTCAAACTTTTGCAATATGTTGCTTGCAGTTTGTCAAAGAATACCATCAATTTATTTTTATCAAAAGGTTTGGTGACCAGGGTTTTAATGATATTAGAAACAACGTCCAAAAGTCTCCATATTGTGCTTTCCTTAGTAAAATCTTCTTTGGTCATGTCAACAGATGGCATGCCAGGAACGTATTGTTGGACTTGGTTGAGAACTTCATTTAAAAGACGTTGATTGCCGATATTTACTAATACCTTTTCGTGCAATACTTTAGAAGACGACGAATCAAATGGCAAGTTATCAGGCTTGATACCTTTTTCAATTAAAATTAATCAAAAATTGATTATTATACCTGTAACCTGAGGGTCGTTAGAGTTCTTCCCGAACGAACTAATCGTGTTATTTAAATGTTCAGATCCATTTTTTTGTGCTTGTAAGGTTCTGATCATCGCCCGTTTGGAAGCCGAATAAATAACTTCGGAAACTTTATCTTTTGACTTAGCTAATATAGAAGAGAAAATTATAACATGACTTAGTAAGATTGAGTGCGAAATAATTATAATTAACAAATAAGCTGCCAATTTTGCAACCTCTGTGCGTTTTATGGTAAATCTAGGATAAATTATCCCTGAAAATCCTAGTAAATATATAAAACATCGATTAATAATATTTTACAAAATTTTCATTTAGATATGATATAAGGTTAATGTTATACTAATAACCCCATGCATATATATATGTACCATTGACATTCGTAGCAATAATAAGGGGCACATGTTTTGGTGGCGTGTAGCCGGGACGTTTCCAAGAATACAAATTGCACTTCGGTTTATATACCTTTTTCACGATCACGGTTCGCTTGCCATCCTTTCCAATTTTACTGCAAACGTAAAAATTTGGTCTAGCCTCCTTATCGATTGAGTCTGTTGTAAAATTTGCCACGTCATTGACAGGCTTTTCCTCATCACCTGATAAGGTGTTTTTCATGTCGTAATTATCCAAAGAATTTCCGTAAAGCTCTTTGACACCTGACTCAAAACTTAGGTTATTGCCTTCTCCGTGATTACTCGTAGTGGCAACGGCACTAATTTCATCCAAAACAACCATATCCTCAATGGCCGTTGTTGGAAAAACGAATGGTTGTTCATCCACATTAGGTGCAACACGTGTTTTTACATTGTCCACCACACAAGATATTGAATCATCTTCTTTACTTATTAAAGATTCATCATTTATTGTGTTCATGGCTAGACAAGCTTTTTTGGACGAGCCCACATTTTTTTCACTTGTCTCCGGGTGGTGAAATTGTTCCTTAATGCTCTTTTTCAAAATTTTTATAGCTTCACCTTTTTCTTCGTGATGTAAATTAATCTCAGTCAATATTTTGTTGGATATTGTTGTTACATGAACAATCATGTCATAATCTGGTAGGCAGTTATTTAAATCTAAATAACATATTTTCTTGCTAACAAGTAAATGTGGAGGTATACACTTAGAAATTTTGTCCTTAACTTTTTTCACTATTTTGCTTTGTTTAACTTTGGAAAAATGGCCCAGTTTATATATTTCATTGTTTTCTTCTTGTGCATAAAGTCTATCAAAAATCTTGCAATTTCTAGGAGCATGAACCCTCTTGCAAATTAATAGATTTTAAACAAAATAACATTTAATAATAAATTTAGCTTTAAAAAAATAATAATTACCACAAGATTTCTTAAATGCCATTTAGACTGAAGATGATGAATTATTAAGGGTTGCACAGGATCTTCCATAGAATATTCATTACAGCATAAATCAATTTTGGGGGAAAATCCACACAGGTAACATATGTAATAATCTTTTCCTTGACCAACACATTTAACAATATAGTTTATACCTAATATGATAAAAAAAAGGCATATATGTATAACATACCTAAAAAATCTGAATTGATTTCTAACTTATCTGGAGGACCAGGTTTCAACCAAAATAAACTGGCTATAACCTTGTGATCTATATTCAGATACATTTAACAAATATAGGTGATAAATACTTCCAAATACAGTCACAGCTGTTGTCTGTATATAAATATATAAAAATTTAGATATATAAAATAATATTTTATAAATTGAATATAGTTTTCTTATTTTAAAAATGTTGTACTACATATATTATAAACAAAAAAATGATAGATATACCCAAATGTGGGCAGGACTATCCTTGTGATCTTCAAAGTGTTTTGTAATTACGTTGTAGTAAAAATGTAATTTGCAGATCTAGTAGAGGATATTATATGAAAATAACTAAGCTACTTTGCAGAATCTACAAAGCCCAGGAGTTGATTTTAATTTAACCAAGTGGCTTTCTTGTCGCAAATGATTTTCAAATAACTATTAACAAATGACATTATCTAAAATAAATATTATACCTCTTGCGTTTTGAAGACAGTTTTACATAATTCACACATCATAACCGTTAAGTTGTTTTGTAAACAAGGAGTATTTATAAGATTTGCCATTTCTTATTGTGGAGGTGAAGTGTGTGCTTATAAAATAGCGAATTATCAAACTAAATTAAATTAATTACGCCAGGGGTTTAAAATTATCAGATATCCATAATAAAGTGTATGATAAGGGCAAATGTAAAAACACAGAGCGAATTTAAATGCTATTTGTGCATTAGTTGAATATAGAAGGCCTAATGTTTTTATAACTAAATTATTTATTAATAACTTCAAAAAAATAACGTTGGGAAGCTTAATTATATATCACTAGTCATAAGTTCAGTGTATTTTTTAAATTATTTTTGAGTGGCATATCTATGATATATGTAAATATAACTAGATAAAAATTTAAATCGTTAAAATTTCTTAACCGAATGCTTTAAAATTTTGACTAAGTTGCATTAGCCTACGAATGGGTTCTGGTTAGTAGCAAGGATTTTTTTTGGGGAGGGGGGGGGAGGGAGTTTTGTGTTAGCTGCCAAATTTTTTTAAATAATTTCATAAAAAAATTAAACAACCAAAAAGTCGGACCCGCTGCCGGACCCTCTTGACCTGGGCAGACATTCGTCGTAAATTTAGATTTCTAAGTCGGCCCTCGCTGGTACCAAAACAATATTAGGACAATGCAGGCTTAATTTTTATATAGTTTACTTTTTTTGTCACTTTAAAATTTTTTTTGATAATTAAATCAAAATTTCGAAATATGACAAAATTAATGATTGAAATTTAAAATCATCATTTTGGACCCTGCTTTTAGGATAGCTCTAGTAATTTGGGGCAGACCGAACGGACTTTTAGAAGGGTTTGTGGCAGGCAATTTAGTTATCAGACCTCGATGGGTTCTTGCAGAAAAATTACAAATATTATGATCAATAATAAGGGTATCACTTCTGTGTTTACAATGTACAGCGATTGTCTTTTGAGATTTCACCTTGAGTAATAGTATTACCGATGATTTGTCTATATTGCCAATTCATTCCATTGATGTTTTGACTAGAGACCTGCAGGGCCCGGCCCGGCCCACGGGCCGGGCTTAAACGGGCTTCTGCTTAAAAAAATTAAACATAATCGCTTAGTTAGCTACTCACGGAAACATTTTTTATATGGTTTTTTCGTAGTAATTTGCACAATAATCTTGGGAAATTAAATAATGGTGGGGTATTAGCTTTTTGCCCAAAATTCAAATGAAAAGTAAAATTATCTCCAAGGTGTTTTTTAAGTGTCTTAAATTCTTTTATGCAACTAAACTATAATAACACGGGTCAACAAATAATTGACTTGTGAAATCAACCGGTAAACTGTTTGCAGATTCTGGTGGAGTCTCACTGTGAACACAAATATGTTTTTAGTTATTTCCCTGTAAGTGCAGTCTTTTAAATATTCGCTGTCAAAGTTGCCAAAAACAGCAATTTTAGCGTTTTTCAAACGTCACTTTATGCATATTAATCAGTAAAAATTTTATTTAATAGATTTAATTCGTAGGTAAAGGGGAGAGGAATGTATTTAAATATTTTTTATCCTAGCACATTTCTTCATAAATTATATACAAAATTTACTTACCCCCATCCTTTTACATTTGCAAATTACCTCAGACTTGAGATCGCTCTTTCTTCTCTATAACGCTAGGAATTAAGTGCGTGTTGTTTATTTACTCTACTACTTACTACTCCTCCTACTATATGGCTCTGAGCTCGTCAAGTACAATGCAAAATATTATTTTAAGATTTTTAATTAGGGGTAAAGAAATATTAAATCATCTAAATTAAATGCTTTTGTACGTTCCTCACCTTGAATTCCTTTTCCTTTAGACTAACTAACTTTCTTTCTTTAGTTTTACAGCTGGTATAAGAAAATTACATTTTCAAAATTTAATTCTGTTTTATGTTTCAAGTAAACAACATACACGCTTAAGCGGAAAATTTTAATAAAATAACAATCAATAATTAGAAATAAAATGTGTAAATATACAAGAACTCTTAATTAATAAAATTATTTTCTCGAAAAAATATAAGTACAAAAATGGTCATTTTATACAAATAAAGAAAGGTTAATTTTTAGGCAGATATTTAGTTTAATTAAAATTAATTAAGAGGTAAAAATTTCAAAATGCTCTAGGCTTCGGGTTAAAAATTGTAAGTGGAAATTTCCGTGTCTTATTTCAACATTTCTGATTGATCGTAAATGTCCGAAGGGCAATAGGAAGTCCAACAACAAATTCCGCATCGCAGATATGATTTAATATTTTTTTACCCCTAATGAAAGAACTAAAATAATAAAATATTTTGCGTATGCTAATATAGTTATAAGGGGTGAATAAGATTGTATTTGACTATCTCACAACCATTGCTAGAATTAGTTATAATAGTAGTAAAGTAGATAAACAACAACACGCACTTCATTCCCAGTCTTTAAGAAGGGAGGGAGACCTCAGGGGGTAATATATCAATGTAAAAAAATAGGTATAAGTTAATTTTGTATCTATATATATAAAGTAAAGTGTATGTATGTATGTATGTATGTATGTATGTATGTATGTATGTATGTATGTATGTATGTATGTATGTATGTATGTATGTATGTATGTATGTATGTATGTATGTATGTATGTATGTATGTATGTATGTATGTATGTATGTATGTATGTATGTATGTATGTCTGTATGTATGTATGTATGTATGTATGTATGTATGTATGTATGTATGTATGTATGTATGTATGTATGTATGTATGTATGTATGTATGTATGTATGTATGTATGTATGTATGTATGTATGTATGTATGTATGTATGTATGTATGTATGTATGTATGTATGTATGTATGTATGTATGTATGTATGTATGTATGTATGTATGTATGTATGTATGTATGTATGTATGTATGTATGTATGTATGTATGTATGTATGTATGTATGTATGTATTGTATGTATGTATGTATGTATGTATGTATGTATGTATGTATGTATGTATGTATGTATGTATGTATGTATGTATGTATGTATGTATGTATGTATGTATGTATGTATGTATGTATGTATGTATGTATGTATGTATGTATGTATGTATGTATGTATGTATGTATGTATGTATGTATGTATGTATGTATGTATGTATGTATGTATGTATGTATGTATGTATGTATGTATGTATGTATGTATGTATGTATGTATGTATGTATGTATGTATGTATGTATGTATGTATGTATGTATGTATGTATGTATGTATGTATGTATGTATGTATGTATGTATGTATGTATGTATGTATGTATGTATGTGGATAAGGGCTAAATTCTGAACCAGCCCGATTCGCGCGAAACTTTACCAGTAGGTTCCCAAGGCGGCCAGGGGTAAAATAGCTTTTGCAGAATCCTAAAATTCCTTTTAGTTTTAAAAAAGGGCTAAATTCTGAAACTACCGGCCCGATTGGCGCGAAAATTTAGCCGTAGATGCCCAGGGCGACCAGGGGTAAAATAGCTTTTTCAGATTCCTAAAAAACCTTTTCGTTTTAAAAATATCGGACATTCCCGGCCAGTTTCATTTATAGCATCATATACAATAATGACGTCATACATACAAGGCTGAAGTTTTCTCGAATTGGATATTAAAAAGTATGATAAAAATGTTACAGTATACGGTCAAAATTATTGGGGTTTAACAAACTATTTAAATTAAATAAATAAAATTTAAAATATGCAATTTTTGCCATTATTATCACGTGGTCGATCATGGAAGCATATTTTTTTAATAATTATCCATCATTCGATTGATTATTTTATTATACTAAAGAAAATTGTATTTCAAATAAATCAGCTAACTAGAAAAATAAAATAATGGTACTATTGTATAATTTAAATTATAGATTGCTATATTATGTAAATATATATTATATAGTTTTATAATAGGATAAGGTATATTTATAAACGATTGAATAGATTTACAACCGTTTTAAATATTCATTTGGTATTATTTATTTTTATAGGTCAAAAAGTGCAATGTTAAACTCTCTTACAGTTATTTAGCTGATAAGGGACTAAGCCAAAGCAACGCTTGGCCGGGCACAGCTAGTATAATATGAAGAGTAAATGTGTTAGGATAAAAGAAAACTGTAAATACATTCCCATTCCCTTTATCCATGAATTTAATCTACTAAATGAAATTTTTATCTATTAACTTGCAAGTTATAAATGTTTAAAATCGCAGTTTTTGGCAACTTAGACAGCAAATGTTTCAAAAACTTGACGTAGAGGGAAAAAACTAAAAATATATTTGTGTTCACCGTGAAACAATCTACTGTAAATAGTTTGCCGGTTGATTTTTCTTGTTGAGCCGTGTAATTTAGACCATTTAATTTAATTATTAATCAAATTTCTTTCAAATTTTGGCCCCCCCTTAGCTACGCGCCACAGTGGGTTTTTCACATTTATAAATCTGTTAAACAACGCTACCTACGACGGTCCCAAGTCCGTGTGCAAAAAGTGGAGGATTGGCGTCAGGTTAGAAACCGGCTTTAAAAATCAACCACGATAGTTTCAAACAAAACTTTACAACAGAAAACTAGGGCGTCTTCTACAAACGACGGGCGCTGCATACCCGCCCTCCCAATGTAAAGAATAAACTAGTGTTACTGCCCGACTCACAGCGAAGGCGGTTAGGTAATAAGTTGTAGAAAGAATGCGAACAACGTGCTGAAATGTGGGAACATTGACGAAAAAGTGCATCGGGGTCGCACAAATAAAAAAAAGAAAAGTACACATCGCATGCCTTATAGAGACGAGGAGGAAAGGAACCAAACTTCGGGAGGTAGAAGAAAGATACAAACTATTATAGAGTGGGTCACCAAATCGTTGAACGGGGCTGGTATCATTCTAAGCGAATTTATTCAAGGACAAGGTGGTGAAAGTCAAGTGTTGTTCCGACAATTAAATGTAGAGGAAGATTGCAGATCAAGGGTGTCTCCTAACCGTTATGCGTATGCCCCCCAAATTGGGTGTATGGAATTAGAGAAAGACATTTTCTTCCATTCATTGTAAACGGAAATACAAGGAATAGGACAGGAAAAAAAGCCAATTATCGAAGCGGATTTCAACGTTGACGTAGGGAAAGACGCCTCGGGTATGAACGAATGGGGACTATTAGTAGTTTTAAACATAGAAAGGCTCTAAGCATATGAGTTATGACAAAGCGATCGTTAACACCTATTTTCAAAAAGGCGAATATTATATAGCGATTTATACAAGTGGGAAACATTTTAGTAAACTGACTCATGCGGCGAAAGGACTTATGGAGTATCAAGGATTGCAGAGCAATATCGGGAGAAAAAATAGTCAGGCAGATTTTGAAAGTAAAGTATTTTCCGCAAGAAAAAGGAATTATGAATTTCGAATTTGATGCTAAACGCTAAGAATACGTCGACGAACGATAAATATCATCAAAAAGTCTCGTGACTCATGAGCGCAAGGAAGTTGCAAAAGGACCTAGACGACGATTGGGAGACGCTAACAAGGACAAAAAGAAAACAGCGATTTAGGTTCTATGACAGACCAAAGGAGGCAAAAACTATGGTGATGGATCAATCGGTTAGGAATTTCGTCGAAAGAGATAAAAATCTATATAGACGGTGACATTCCGAAGATTATCAAAATTATAGGGACGTAAAGAGAGCCTGGAAAGGTCGTTGCAATAGCACGATTACACCAAGATGGCAAACAAATTAAACCATAAAGGGGGCGACAGGCTTCACAAATTGGTCAAGATCGCGATGTTGGAGTCTTTAAAATTGTCATAAACGAGAAAATTCAAACCTTATTCAAGTAGACGGAATTGATGGAAAGGATATTTCAAGGAACTTATGAATATTGCAAATGACAAAGATTCCCTTCCCGATATTGTGCTAAACATAAGTATGGTCGAACTCTTTCAGGAGGATAAAGTTAGGACACAAATGAATAAGATGCAAAAAAAGAAGCATGGTGCAGATGGAATACCTTTGGAAACATTGCTCGGATTCCTTGAAAAGGAGTCGCCACCATGATGAACCACTTTAAGAAGATATTAATAGAGGAGCGAATTCCTAATCAATGGAGAGCAAGCACGATTATACCCTTATTCCAAGGCAAAGGTTACCCTCAGGAGTGTACAGATATCAAGCTAACTTGCCACTTCAAAGCTGGAAAGGATCTTAGTAACTGTCATATACTTATGACTACTACTTCTGGAATTTCCGGTGTTCGAAGGTTCAAACAAGGGTATTATCGATGCCAGGTGGTGGAAATTTACCAATCGGCGTATCAAAGAAAGGCACTGTGAAAGTTCTGAAGAGGGGAAAACAATAAAAGCATGTTTGGCGGCGCAGGATAACTCAAAGAGATGTCTAGAAAGGAAAGGGTTATAAAATCGAGTCTCGGAAGTGATGGCTCCGAAATCGATTCCACACGAAGGGTTATAAAATCAAGTCTCGGAAGTGATGGCTCCAAAATCAATGCCAGACGATAAAGGCAGATAAAGTCGATCGAGCGGAACGGATACGCCTCATGGACACGATACAATATATAAGCAAGTTATAAACGACCAGAAAAACACTTTTTTGACTTTCACTTTTACTTTTTACTCGCTCTCGTACTTTTACTTACGCCTGTTCTTGTTCATGTTTACGTTCGATGCGCCCATAACTTACTTGTATTTTTCCCCTGCCTGAAATAACCGTTTGTATTGCACATATTATTTCCTGTGGATTAAATTGTATGGTAGTTTACGCATAACCAAATATTAGATTGTTGAAAGTGGTCCCCAAATCCCCTTCCTCACATTTATTATTACGCTGATTGTCGTCATTTGGAGGAATTCTTTACAATAAAATTCTGTCATAAAATCCTGGTGGCTACTACTATATTACGCTCAGGGTTATTTGTTGAGGAATTCTCAGTTAATTAGTCCGTTCAAACGTACAGTGATTTTGGTCCTCAATTCTCAAGGCTTAGCCCCCGAAACCAACCGTCCCCACAAATTAACCCCCCGAACTTGACATTGGTGCCCCGGAGATTGACTGGACTTACAAAAGAAGGAGACTTATTGCGGCCCGCGGCAAGAAATTTCGAACAAGTCGTTAACTCGCAGCTTCAAAAAAAAAGGGAGGAAAAGGCTGGTAAAATTTTATTATAAAGGTATATTTGAGGTAAATTTGCATGATTTTTTATTACATAAGTTTTTTTGTGATTTTATTGATATCATTGATTGTCAATTTTAAGACTTATATCCTTAAATGTTTGATAAAAATAATTTTAAACTTTATTTAAAGCATGTAATGAGCAATTTATTTGAGTATATAGATTATTTATTTTTTTTATTATGTGGAATTTTAATTGGGAGATTGATGCACAAATTTAGGAATAAAATGAGATGTTATACATGTAATAGTAGTGATCACTTACAAAGGAATTGTCGCTATCTAAATAAGCCTATGGCAGATAAAGTAGGTTTAAACCATTCAATCCCAAATAAAACTAAGTTTTTTACCCCGCGGTGTGTTAATTGCGAGATAATGGGGCATTATGCTGAGGCTTGTAAGAATAAGGTGGTGTTCTCGAAGTACAAAGACTAATTTTTCGGCGCTTCGTTATACATGCATATCGCAAGACTAATTTTTCGGCGCTTCTTTATACATGCATATCGCACGTCCCGGACTTACCCCCAATATTATTCCCCCCCCCCCCCCCATATTCTCGCGTTATATAAAAAAAAAAATTTTTGCATCGTTTAATTTGAGTAGATATACCGATATAACTATGTAGTATAAATTTGTCTGCTATTTAGAAAAAAGGATAAATAATTATTTACTAACATTAGGGTTAAGGACCAAATAATTTAAAATGTTGAATAAAATATTTTGTCTGTGGGAACTTTTTATTAAAATCTGGATCAAGTTCATACAATTTGGTATTTTAGAAAATAAAAGGAGGCATGAAAATGTAAGAAGCCATTATAGTAACCTAGCTATCAACACCTTCATATGCAGAATAAATGCATTTTAAATAAAAATACGCAAAAGTATTTTTCGTATATAGTGGTTGAGTGTCATGAGACAGTTTGTCTCGGGAATGGGTCGAATGAATTTAAGATCCGAGGAATCGTGGTTAAGTCATTCGAAATTCCAGGTGCTCAATCAAAATATATGTTTAAATCGTACCCACGGGTGTTGGGCCGATTTTGGGTTTGTGATAAATTTTATTGGTTGGGAAAAACCAATTTAGGTGTTTTGGTGGGATACCGTTATGGCTGTTTACACACAAAAGCAAGCATGCCCCCTAATATTTTCGAAGTACCAAAACAATATCGGGTTATAATGGAAAGGGATAAATTTTATCGTAAAATTAATAATCATTTACACACTTTGGGGGATCTAAATCAATCAAATAAGGTTTATTTGAATAAATTTTATAAGTACGTGAGGAAAAAATTTATATTTAAAACATATGAATATGGGTATATCTATGAAAATTTGAACCGGGTAATAATCACAATTGTTAATATTAAACCCATCCAAGTTAAATATGATAAGGGTTTGAACGAATTAAAAATAAAGCAACCTTTGGAAACCGTGATAATTAAAAAATCCGAAAATAGTAACTTAAGGCCAGGTTATTTTATAAATATGCTCGAAACTATACATAACTCAATTCCCCGCCTAAAAATAACTTGTAATAATGTGCCGTTAAGTTTTGTATGGGATACGGGATCTGCGATATCCGTAATAAATAAGGAAGATTGGATAACGGTAGGAAAGGGTCGATTATTTAAAGAATTTAAAGTAGAGGCCCGGGTATTTAATAATACTAGGTTAAAATTGTTAGGGCATTGCGAGGCTCAGATAACAATAAATAATATTAGTAAACAGTTAAAATTATATGTGTCCGAGGCAGGGACAAATAATATTTGTGGATGGGATTGGATAAATAATTTTGAAGTAGAATGGTTTAAGATAATTAAGGGTAGGCTGGGCGAATGCGATAACTTAATAATAGTAGAGATACTGGGAAGGGAAGGGGTGGAAGAAAAGGGACAAGACGTTTGGGACGAGTTCCCATCCATTTTCACGGGTGGGTTAGGTTGTTTAAAAGATTTTGAGGCGACCATGAGGTTTAAGGAAGGGGTAAAGCCCAAATTTTGTCCAGCTAGGAGGGTACCCTACGAGTGGAGAAGGGAAATAGAGGAGGAGTTAACTAAATGGGTAAACCAGGGTATAACAAAGCAGGTCATATTTAGTTATTGGGCCACCCCTTTAGTCCCAGTTAGGAAAGCAGATGGTAAATTAAGGCTGTGTGCAGATTTTCGAATAACGTTGAATCCGTGTATAGAATTAGTACGTTTCCCGCTGCCGCGATTGGAAGAGATATTGGTGAAGTTAAGCGGATGCAAAATTTTTTCCAAAATTGATTTTACCACGGCTTACTTACAACTAAAAGTTTCAGAAGAGATGAGTCGGAGTTTGACCATTAATACGCACTTGGGACTTTTCACCTTTTTACGCCTACCGTTCGGCCTTAGTATATCTGCACCCATTTTCCAAATGTCAATGAATGGATTATTTCAAGGGTTGGAGGGAGTGTTTTACTATATTGATGATTTGCTAATTGCTGGGCGCAATCAAATGGAACATGATGGTAGGCTCTCGAAGGTCTTGAAAATTATTGATAATAACGGACTAAAGGTATCTAAAGAGAAGTGTGTGTTTAATGTTGGTAAAGTATCTTATTTGGGACACATCATTCAAGATGGAACGATACGTCCATTGGAAGACAAAGTGGCAGCGCTAAGGGATATTAGAGCCCCAAAAACAAAGAAAGAGCTACAATCGTTTCTTGGGTTGGTCAATTATTACAATAAATATATACCTCGGTTCGCAGCCCGCGCAGGAGTACTTTACAATCTTATAAAGATTAACACAGTCTACCAATGGGGCGAAGAAGCGGAAACAAGTTTCCAAGAACTTAAAAAATGCGTTATAAAGGCCCCCGTGCTAAATGGTTTTACGCCAGATCGAGAAATACACATAGTAGTAGATGCGTCACAGGAAGCGGTCGGAGGAGCTTTATTACAGGTAGAAGATGGGATGGAATTACCCGTGATCTATTTCTCACGCAAGTTTAGGGAACCGGAATTAAGGTACTTTGTAATTAAAAAAGAGGCCTTAGCGGTGGTTTATGGACTGGCGAAGTGCCGGGAATACATAATAGGAAGGCATTTTACCCTATATACGGATCACAAACCTTTGGTGTCGTTATTTCGAAAAGATAACCATGATTTGATGCTATCCTCGCGCCTACAGAGATGGTTGGTAGCGGTAGGAGCCTTTGACATGAACATCGTATATCGCAAGGGTAAAGACAATTATTTGGCCGACACATTGTCCCGCCTGTATGGAGAAGAAGAATCTCCAGCTCCGGAAGAAGGTAGCAGGTTGGGGGGAACTACTTACTATCAAGAGGATAGTCCCTGGATCTTACAAATTTCTAAGGGAGGACCGGTCTCTTGGGATGATGTAAGGGAAGCATCCCAAAGAAATGCGGAAATAGAAAGGCTCAGGAAATGCTTACGTTGGGACGCAGACTGGCCACTGGGATTGTTGGCGTACAAAAAAGTAAGAAAGCAGTTGAGTCTAGCAGAGGAATGTATAGTTAAAGGTCTTCGATTGGTTATACCCAAAGATCTTAGACCCCAAGTGTTGGAGGAATTACATCGAGGACATCAGGGAATGGAAAAGATGAAACGATGGGCGCGAGAGTATACCTGGTGGCCCGGGATTAGCAGGGATATCGAGGACATGTGCCGAAACTGTGAGGCATGCAACAAAATAGCGGCGATGCCCCCTAAAGTAAAAAATAGTCAGTGGTCGACGGCCCACCAGCTCTGGGATAGGATCCACATGGATTTTGGCGAGTGTATGGGAAGGGTATATTTCATTATAGTGGATGCGTGTCCCAAGTGGGTGGAGTATGCCAAAGTTAGTGGAAGTTCTACCAGGTGGTTAGAATATTAAAGGAGTTGTTGGCCCGGTATGGATTACCCAAAGTGATAGTGTCGGATGGAGGACCGGCCTTTACGAGTAGGAATTTTAAAGAGTTCTGTGAGAGTCAGGGCATTGAGCATATAATCACCGTGCCCTATCACCCGAGCTCCAATGGACAGGCCGAAAGGATGGTCGGGATAGTAAAGGGATGGATTATGAAGGAACAGCAAGGTGAGTCGGAACAGTGGCAGATGCAATTGATGTATAATAATGCGAGGGGTAGGGACGGGAAGTCCCCTTCTATGAAGTTCTTGGGGCGTCAGGGAAGGGTAAGGCTAGACCTGTTAAGGAGGGAAGAAATGGGACCGGTAACCGTAAATCCCACGAGGTTTAAGTTGGGGGATAGGATTTGGGTACGAATGTACCAAGGTTCATATAAGTGGATTAAGGGGCTGATAATAGCCGTTGAAGGAGAATGGCGATATCGAGTAGCTATTGAGAGTGGGGCCGAGTTTTGGAGGCATGTAGATCAGGTAAGAGCAAGATAAAAATTTTATAATTACTTAGTGCCTTTTTGTCAATTTCTTTTTTCTTCCTCTATAAAATTATCTCATATTTTTGCACACCATTAACGGGATCTAATAAATAAATATCAATTTTATATGTAATGTTGAACTTTTATATCGATCATAACTTATAGAAACGATTGCGGGTTTCCAAGTCTTATTGAGTTTTAGACAATATCTCGTTTGGGAGTGCGCGTATTCGATAATATAAAGATACAGATGAAGTGCCGACTATGTTTGAGGTACGACCACGAATCCCAACAATGTCCGTATTGGGAGGCCGTCAATATAACGGGGATCGTGTGCTATCTGTGCAATAAACGAGACATGCATGAGTGGAAGGAATGCCCGCGGAGGATAAGGGGAAAGAGGGCCAGTAACCGCAAAGTTAGGAAACTATGGATAAAATCGCAAGTGGCCAGGGAAAAGAATATACAGAAATGTAAAGAGGTAGCAACACAAACCGACGCGTCAGAGGGTGAGGTGTGCGAAGCCTTCAATAGACTACAAATTTGGTGTGAAACCCTGCCCGAGGAGATGAAGACGGAGGCGGCGAAAGGTCGAATCGATGATTTGATTAAGTTATTGCGGGAATGGAAGATTGGTGGGCGTAAGCAAGAAGTTGGGAGGTGGGGCCTTTGGGAGCTTAAAACATAAACTACGGCGGCTGTTTTATTTTTGTAAAAATAATGTTCTTATATGCATGTAATTGCTGTCTTCTAAAATATATATTTGAATTAAAAGCGTGCAATAAAGTAATTTAGAAATGGTTTTTCGGAGTATGTGCGTAGTATAAAAAACTAGAGCGGTGGTGGCGCCATAATTCTCGACCCTGAGTAAGGGGTCGAGCAGCATTAATTTATTTTATCTAGATATGGTACATCAAGGTTCGTGGAGAAACCTGAACCCTAAGAGCAGGAACCCAAAAACAAACTAAGATAAAAAGAGCGTAAGGATAAGGTTGGAGTGGAGGGTACGGTCGTGCACAAGTGTCAAGGGCCATCTTCAGACAGCACACCCGTCTTTTAGCAATTTTTACGACCACGCTCCAATCCAAAAAAAAAAAAAATGAGGTGTCATATACTTATGACTACTACTTCTGGAATTTCCGGTGTTCGAAGGTTCAAACAAGGGTATTATCGATGCCAGGTGGTGGAAATTTACCAATCGGCGTATCAAAGAAAGGCACTGTGAAAGTTCTGAAGAGGGGAAAACAATAAAAGCATGTTTGGCGGCGCAGGATAACTCAAAGAGATGTCTAGAAAGGAAAGGGTTATAAAATCGAGTCTCGGATGTGATGGCTCCGAAATCGATTCCAGACGAAGGGTTATAAAATCAAGTCTCGGAAGTGATGGCTCCAAAATCAATGCCAGACGATAAAGGCAGATAAAGTCGATCGAGCGGAACGGATACGCCTCATGGACACGATACAATATATAAGCAAGTTATAAACGACCAGAAAAACACTTTTTTGACTTTCACTTTTACTTTTTACTCGCTCTCGTACTTTTACTTACGCCTGTTCTTGTTCATGTTTACGTTCGATGCGCCCATAACTTACTTGTATTTTTCCCCCGCCTGAAATAACCGTTTGTATTGCACATATTATTTCCTGTGGATTAAATTGTATGGTAGTTTACGCATAACCAAATATTAGATTGTCGAAAGTGGTCCCCCAAATCCCCTTCCTCACATTTATTATTACGCTGATTGTCGTCATTTGGAGGAATTCTTTACAATAAAATTCTGTCATAAAATCCTGGTGGCTACTACTATATTACGCTCAGGGTTATTTGTTGAGGAATTCTCAGTTAATTAGTCCGTTCAAACGTACAGTGATTTTGGTCCTCAGTTCTCAAGGCTTAGCCCCCGAAACCAACCGTCCCCACAAATTAACCCCCCGAACTTGACAGTAACAAGGCTGAAAAACCAGGTGAAAATATCGGGTGACCAATTTAGATTTGTGGCCGACAAATCCACATTCGACAAAATATTCGCACTAGACAAATGATGGATAAATATGATGAAAAGAGGACTTACATATCGCTACTCTATCTGCAAAACTTCGAATTGAAATAATTGAGTTCAACGTTTGAAACGCTATAAAATCTCAAATTTATATGACTTGAAATTAAGTTTGGTAATTTAAACTATAGGCATCTGTAATATTTTAGCAATAAAGTAGATTTTTTCGATTTTTTTACATCTAAAAATGGACATTTTGAATTTCAGATAGAGCAAATTAAGCTACTTTGCTCTATCTGCATTTTTAATTGGTTTAAATTATTTTGTAGCCCGTAAAGATAAATTCATGACTAAGAACTATAATAACATAATAAATATGAGATTATTAAACTAGATAATTATTTTAATGACATTATTCAATATTGTTTTGCTTGACTCCCACGCTCCCCCCCCCCCCCCCCCCTCTCTGTAAAATGACCAAAGTTACACGATCCAAATTCTTGTACTGTATAAGCGATCTGACATTCCATTTTCTTATTCAATCCAAAAAATAACGAAGCGCCCATTTGTGTTTTTCGCATTTGGAAAAACACAAATCGTAAGAAATAAACAAAATTTCTTACTCACGTTTTCATATTGTGATTTCGGTCTCGCAAGGGCAGGTTTTGTAGGGTTAGGGTTAAGTCATTTTAGGTTCAAGATACATAATTACTTTTTTTGGATCGAATAAGAAAATGGAATGTCAGATCGCTTATACAGTACAAGAATTTGAATCGTGTAACATTGGCCCTGTAAAATGCTGCTTGCTGCTTGCTAACGCAGATGGTGCTAGCAAGCGAACATTAATGAGATTTTCTTCGTACTGTGACCTCCTCGATTTATATCATTCTCCCCATTAATCGCCTTTATAAATTATTCAATTACCATCGCGTTGTATGTACGTACGGATATTGTTTTACCAGATGAGTTTTTATTTTCGAAAGATTAATGCCCGCAATGACCTGTTTTTGGCTATACACCGGATCACCTCTAATTATCTTTGAAAAGGTCGGATTTCGTGGTTGAGCAATTGCTGGTTGCGCATGGTGTGATTTATATATTTGGTTAGTTACCGGAATGTCGCACGTATGCGAGGTAATACCATCGTAGTCAGGTCTAGGGTTACCTTTCGTGAGGTTCATAGCTCTCAGGTGATTATGGTGGCGGTTGCATTTTATGCAAGATACGCCCGGTGAAAATTTTTACACTTATTGACGTCGCTGGCGCCCGTTTCGGCGCCGATTGCTGGTGTGTGGCATAGCGACTTCACCAATTAAGCAACGTAAATATCCCTTTTCTTATGGCTAAGGTGCTAGCAGTGCGAGCGACCTTGGGTGGTGAAGTTGTTTCTGTCTCCCTCTCATGGGTCAGAAATATAGGGAGGAATTGCGTAAAACGAATGCTTGGGTAAAATATCCTGATCCCAACGACGCCCAGATATATATAGTCAATTGTTAGCCATCAATGTGACGTTACACAATTTTTATGATGAATTATAAAATGAATATCGAAAAGACCGAGCCAGAAAATAATCGTGGAAACGTTCAAGGCAGTTCGATAAGTATGCCAGAACAAGCTACCAGAGAAATATGTTTCCTGTCAGAAATTCAGGTCCGCACCGTCTGAGAGAGGTCATCACTTGGGTTGGAGGAAATTATCTAAAATAGGATGGTGTCGGTTGGCTCCCACGCTTCCCCCCCCCCCCTATGTAAAATGCCACTTGCTAGCAAAGATGAGCAATAGCAAGCGAACTGGGATTTTCAACGTACTGTGACCTCCTCGCTATATATTATTCTCTCCAATAATCGCGTTTAAATATTAATTAATTATTATCGCTTAGTATGTACGAACGGATATTATTTCCCCTAGTTCCCAATTTTTTTTCATATATTTTTCTGGGAACTTCGCGCGTTTGGGAATTAAGATTCTGATGAATTATTAAATAAACAATAAGAATTTATCTCTTCTAATCATTATGGTTTAACATTATATATTGTAAAATATTTTAGGTAAATAGGGGCTGTGTACCCTATTAAATTTATCGAATTACAAACTATTACAATTTAGAAAATAGCAGATAAATGCATATAATTATTTTCTAAAACATTTATAAAAAATTCACTAGGGCCCATTTTTATTAGATTAAATTATACTATGTACAACAAATACCATTAATAATTAATAAAAAAAAATAATACATACAAATTGAAATCCAACATAAGTACAATAAATTATATTTATTAAAGAATAGCTGATGGGAATTTATATGTCTTAATTGGTATAATTTTAATAATTCTCTTAGAAAAATTCCTATTTTCTTTTCATATCACTCGTAAAAGTTTCCTTTTTTTAGCCATAACAATAAATTTAAAGCATCTTGGGCGATAATGTAGAAAGCCTAAAATTATTAGTACTAATCATTTTATTTACAAATTATGCCCATTGGTTTTTGTCTGATTGCAATCATCATTAACAATTTCTTGATTTATCACCTTAAAACTTTATAAAAGTTTGGGCTATATTTTTTTATATTTCGCCTGTTTAAATGAGAGTTTGGGATAGAATAATTGCAGATAGAGCGAATAAAATAAGAAACTCAATAGCGAAGCCAACAAAATATTTTTAAAAATTTATTATAAAATATATAAAAATCTACCAATTAGAAATGTTAAATTTTTAAAAATTGTCGATAAAGCATTCCAAGTCTCAGATAGCGGTATGGTCTTTGTCGACTTGAAGAAGATTATGAATTGGTCCCTCGCGACTTAATACATGGTGCTTGAGAGAACAAAATATCCCTGCCGCATATATACTTCTTATAAAAAATAAAATTCAAATTCGTGCGTTAGGAGGACAATTGGAGACTCAAAACTTCTTTTGGATTGAAATTGAATTACATAAAGGATCTGCTCTAGGTCCCTTTTTATTTAATAAAATTACGGACACGATAACAAGAGACATTTAAAAGCCATCGCCATGGTGTATGCTAAATGCCGATGACATAGTACTGTGCGACTGCGAAGAGACAAAGGAGAAAGTATTCGAAGAAGGCGAAAAGTGGTCAAAGCGTTAAGCTAAATATGGATTAAAGATCAACGATCGAAAAACGATATACATTGAGATGAACGTTACAGGAACCTTATCGCTAGATGACAATCTAAATTACCCAAAAGTAGACAGGTTCAAATAGCTCGGCTCGATGTCCAATCAAAAGAGAGGTTGCGCAAGAGAGGTCAATGCATTATTCAAAAAAATTGCTCAGATGGCGAAGTATATGAGGTGTAATGTGTGAAAAGAAAATGCCATTATGGTTGACGAGCAAAATTACAAATCCATCGTAAGACCGGCCTTACTCTATGAAATGAAACATGGGCATTAAACACCTAAAACTATTAGAAGCCACGGAGATGAGAATGATACGGTGGAGCTTGGGGCATACTAAGCTCGACCATTATGACGGATATGATTAAGGAAAATCGGCTAAGGTGGTATCGGCTTATACTAGTAAAAAAGACGAATGATTTAAATCGAAAAGTATTGAACATGGTGGTTCCGGAAAATAGAGGAAGAGAACCACTTCGTGTCACGTGGAAAAGGCATGTCGACAAAGTTATGAAAACAAAAAAAATTAATCAAGACATCATAGAAATTATCCGGTCAAGCTGAAAGAATCAAAACTAACCCGGGACCAAATATTTGATGAAGATATAGACAAAACATTAAATTAACATCATTATTGAATAAAATCCCTAATTTACAAAAATTCATATTATGTAAATTAATAATATTTATGAAAATTTATTTATGATACATCAAGTGGTAGTCTAGGGGAGCTTCAATACTCCCCTTTTTAGTTTTCAAATATAGATAATAGACTATAAAATTTTGAAAATTATTGGAGCTGTATGCTTCTTGGAAATAAATTTTTTTGCTATTTATAAATTATTTCTTAAAAGACCTATTATGCTATTTAAATTGTTTGCCTTTGCTGGTGCCATTTTGTAATAGTAATTTAATAGGCTACAATAATTAATACCTGCCCAACCCCAAACAAATTAAGATATTGTTTTAATCTGCACCCATTTTATCTTTGACCTTGACTTAATTTACCTTAACACCGTTAAAGACCTAATTAAATGAGACAAAGTTTATACAATCTAAGAAAAAACAATGTGTTCAAATAAATTTGTAAATATTAATAGTTTTTCATTGAATATTAATTACTCTAATTGAAATTTTTTATAAATTGCATGCATAATCAGCAAAGTTTAAAGGGGAAAAAATGGTCATGATTTACAATTAGATGTTGAGTAATGACGATATTCAGGTTTTAGTTCCCACATATTACGATATGGATTTTTTAAATTGTAGTTACATATTTCTTTAAGAACTTCTTTCAAATAGGTGACAGGCTGATCTGAAATTTTAACCAAATCTTTTATAGAATAATATTGATGCTTCTCAAAAGCAGCAAATAATAATTCCATAACTCTGTCTTTATCCAATCTTACCTTTTTAGCATCAGCATTCAAATTGCTTTTGAAACCAGAACTAGAAGTACCAACTAAATCATGCTGAATTAATAATATAAAACAAATATTGACATATTCTTACTTTGGTAAATTTAAAATGATCAGAGACAGGTTTGTAATTTTGAACATGACGTTCTAGCTTTTGTACAAAATGAACAGGTTGGTTTTTCAGAGTAAACTGTTCTTTTTTCAACTAGAAAAACATAAGCCTTAGGTACATTTTTAATACCATTGCATTCAAATGAATCAAAGTAAAATATTTCTTCTAAATAAAATGCATAATGAGTTTTTTAAATTTAAGGAAAATGTTTAATTGTTTCAACAAGAATAATTAAAAATGTTAAACAAACCTTCATATATTGTTGAGAAGATGACAAAGGTTGTATTTCAGTTCTTTGGCTAACTTTGCCTTCAATTGTAAAAGGGAGAGTATTTGATTCCTTTGAAGGTTCTAATAATAAGAAATTTCACATAGTTTTTTATATTGTACCTAAATTTTGAGAGTATACATACATAGTATTATTTAGGACAGGGTTTAACAAAACTCTATGATTAACTGAAGTTTCTCTATTTGATACTAATGGGTTTAGCCCTCCATTGGTTTCCAAGTTAAGTTTTGCAAGTGAAGATGATGCTTCATCTTTGTATAATATTTTGGATAATTTAGGGCTAAGAGCAAACATAATTTCTGGCCCTTTGTTAGTTGGCAGATTGTTTGAATTACTTAATACTCTAAATTATTTGAAGCAACCAGGCTATAAATATACTTTGTCTTGTTTATGGTCAATATTCCAACGCTTTCATTGTCCTCACAACTTTCCCAAGTGTCCGACATAAATTTTGGAACCTTTTATTAAATTATAATAAACTTGTGCTTATACCTTAACAAGCCAAACATTTTTGGTGCAATTCGTAAAATCAATCTTTTTACCGACATCAAAACGATCCATAATCAAAATAATTTTAAGCAGCTGACTTTTGTTAAGGCAGGTCGGCTAATCTAAAATCGTGTGTTGTTAATGTTTATTTTCACGAAAAAAGTACATACTAAATACGTAATGTTTACTAACCCATCTCTCTCTCCCTTTATCCATCTCTTTCACTCCCGCCCCCTTATCTATCCAAGTACATATGAAGGGGGGCAGGACTGGAGGAGAAAGGAGGAAAGTAGGTAAGGGAGAGAGATTTAGTAAACATCGCGCACGTAGTATATACTCTAATATACTCCGTTTCCAACCATAGTGGAACATAAAGGCAAATAAATAAAAAGAGGTAAAACAAAAATAGTAAAATAATGGACCTATAGAAGACACTTTAATCTCATATATATATAGTTTTTAGTATAAATTATAAATTCCGTGGCAATATAGCCACAAAAGGTTAAAATGGGCATTTTTTGCACCTTAAATCTCGTTTATCTAAAAAAAAAAGTTTTATAAGAAAATTAAAAATAGATTTTGTTAAGCGCAAAATTCGCTATCAGAATTATATGTCCAATTGCAAGATGTTTTTTTGTAGACCTGTGCTACCTACCTTATAAATAATGAAAAAGTTATTCATCCGTATCTTTGCGCTTTTCATGCAATAAATTCTTTAGGAATAAACTGATGTAGTTATATCAGAGGGATAAGACTCATGCCTTATTATCTAAAGACATTACTTTTTTTTACCAATGCTAAAGGTCTCAACTCGTTCAGATAAAGTGAATTATCCGGACGACATACAAAATAATTTCATGATTTTATAAGAATTTGCATTTTTTTTAAGAGGTTATAATTTTTATTAATTGATAACTGGATTCAACCCTCGAATGAAGTAATGTATAAGCGATAGTTATTCCATGTTCTAAAGTTTTTAAATAAAACAATAATTGGCATTTAATTTGTTTAAATTTTTTGTTTATATAATAATTCAAAATAGTGATGAATTATTATTACTTTTTTAAAGGTCGAGAAGAGATGAGAATTCTCTTCAAAACGAGACCAAGATTTTTGTAGACCGAAACGAGATCGACATTCTCATAATGGCACCCGAGACGAGATTTTGCTTTTGAGACCGGCACTAATGATGATGGTACCGTCGAAATCGTAAAAGTGATAATCGGACAAAAGGTAAGTTTTTAAGTGATACGCAACAGCGTGTTTTTGACACATAGCTTTTATACGCTGAATTTGCTTATAAATCGTAATTAGATAAATGTAAATTATCGGATAGGCAAAATTTAAGTAAAATTATAATTTTTCATATGCAATTTTGGTCTTGATAAATTAAAAGTAATAAAAAATCTAAAGTGTTCGTTATAATAAATATTATTAATCTATTATCTAATTATAAGCATATATTCTAAATAATCTTAGTATAAACTTAAATGAATGTGGAGATGAATATTTGTACATTTTTCTATTTATTAAAGGATCTGTATAGAGCCATTTACAGGAGGTCGCCTACCCGTATCCATTTAAGACCGGACCAAGCCAGTCTTTTTTCTGCGTTTTTGGCTTGCCAGAATTCGTTTCAAAAATTTATAAGCTCGCTCAACTTGCCGGCATTTTTTTAATGCACTAAAGGCACGGAGTCGTACCAAAATCTGTTTGTTCAGTTCAGTCAACAGAAAAAGGCATCATTAAATAGAATTGATATTAATAATTAAGTGGAGTCGTTCAATTACAATTTTTGCACATTGATCCCTAAAATATCAAGAATTTTATATATTTGTAACTAGTTGTTGTTCACCATCTCATTTTTAATATCATCCCCTATTTTTGGGGGGCATTAATTTTTTTTATAAAATATCATTAATAAATTCTGATAAATATTAATAGGTAAAAAGAATATTTCTTTGGAGGCAGAGGTCCACATGTCCATAGTAGCGACCACAGCCCTAATATAAAAAGGGGGGGGGGCAAATTAAGGAAATGATAAATGTTTAAAAATCTATATATAATAAACCAATAAATTTGGTTTACAATTTTATACATAATTTTTGAAATGCATTATTGAATACCCTAAATTATGTTATAAACTTAATTTTGAATAGATAGGCAGATTTATTAAGTGAGGTTAGATTAAAGCAAATACTAGATAGTGAAATAAATATGAACAAATGTTTGAAGTCAATATAGCGTCAGGAACGCTAAATGAATAAGTATAGCCGTGTGGCAGGTTACCAAATGTTCCTAGATAAGATACGCATACATGGATCACTAATATCTATTTGGGTTATTAAACGTAATAACTATACATTTTATGGTCAAAATAACTTTTGTTTGTTTATATGCTAGTACCTATATTTAAAAATAAAAAAATTGTCTTAATTATGTTTATGGCCAGTTTAATATATAATGATTCCAGGGCCCCTTAAAGATTGTTAGGTTCATCCAAGTCTGTTTTTTATAATTGTTTGGCCTACCCGAGTCCCGCCCTTTATATTTTTTAAGTTTCTAGGCCGTGCGTATCCGCCCGCGTAGGTCGCGTCTGCCAGTGCACATCTTTTATACATTTAAAGCATGTGAGCAAAAATGTATTTTATTTTTTAACTAATTTAGCGATAATAAGTCTACGGTAACAATGCGTTAATTCCTGCTAAAATTTTTTAAATTATTCATAGATTATATTGAGTCCGGTGTTAAGTTCTATAATGTTCAATGTTATAAAGCAATTAAGCTTCAAGTTTTTTTTGCTATTGTACATGTTTTAAATTCCTTATATAAATCCATTTTTTCAAAACTTATAAATCCAAGACGAGGCATTTACAAATAAATGAAAGCAGCTCTGCTGAATATGTTAAATATAAAAATTGTAGCTAAACTCTATCAAGTGTTTGGAAGAACCTTATACCAGAAATTAAATTAATGTTCGCTCGGTTGTATTGAAATGTTATCACAGCCATAGGAGTAACCAGGGGGTGGCAGGGAGGGGCGGCTGCCCCCTCTAAATCCAATTTTTTTTCAAAATTTTATATACTAAAAATTATCATTATGCCCATCCCTTAATAATTATTACCTCCCTCTAAATCCAATTCTGGTTACTTCCATGCTCAGCCAAAATCTTCTCATGCTTCCGGCTTTCAAATTTAAGCTATTTGTAAATAGCATCGATGTTTTTTTAATAAACCTTTTTCGCTCACTCCTTTCAATTTAAAAAATATAGTTCCAACCTTTTCCTATATCTCCAAAAACTTATTACACGAAGAAGATTTTAACAAATATATAACTATTGCTATGTAAAGAACTAGGTCGACATAAAAGTCTTATTTGACTCAATGCAAAAAGGAAATACAATTACGCAAATAATTTAGCTTCATACGAAATCTTGTATTACAAAAAATTAGGGTTCAATTTGGAAAAATGAAAGGGGGGGGGGGTATTTAAATTTTCACCCACAGTGAAAATTCTGCCTAATTTTTATATTAAAGAGTTTAGAATTCACTTTAACTTTTTTGAAATTTAATTAAAACTTTCACCAAATTTTTTACTATTAATAAGCCTGACAATTTTTACCCCATTCCCCCAACTAAATACATTCTGCAAAAAATCTTGAATGCAAGTCTGAAGGAAAATTATTGCCATCGATATTTTCATAACCCACATAATTAAATAGTATTTTTACTATTATATGTGCAGACTTTAAATTTTTAATAGCGCAAAAAATTTACCTTGTATTCTTAATTTCTTAATATAAAATGTTTTAGGACTTAGTTTTACATCAAAATATCCAAATAGTCGATTATTTAATGATTTCTTTAAAAAAAGATGAAGTATGAAAATAATAAGTGTAAGCGCTTAGATTTTCCCTAAAAGCCTTAAATAAAATCAAAAAGCGCCCTTTTATAAATGCAACCTCGTGCAAACACTGCAACAAGTTGTTTTTTTGGTTAAATTAACAAAAGTCATGGAGGAAATCGGTAATTATACAATTTAACAACGGTAAAACATCACTTTACCCTGAATTTCAATGTTAAAATGGCAACGTAGATTTAACAAAACGTGTGTATTTTGTAAAACGAAAGCACGTAGAATAGGTAGGAATAATGGGTAAAACTGTCAAAATTAGGTCATCACTTTCATTCTCGGATTTAAGAATATATCATTGTCGCGCGACAAATGCTTTGGAAATGAAATGTGAGGAAGGAATGTTTCTACACCTTGTAAGTAGGCAAATTTTTTCTTATTAAAATTGCCACTCCACTATTATAGTACACTTCACGCTCTATTTGATGTGATCTGCGAACTAAATAAAAACCGCATACATACTTCATCCGTTTTTTAGAATATATATATATTTTAATTTTTATTGAAAAATAAATTTTCAATTCCAAAACGACATGGAGTTGGAATCGCCCTTTAAGAAAATGGAAAGAAGCTTTAAAGATGACGTTAAATTATTTTTCAAATCATTTTTACTGGGAAATCTGGTGGCTTGCGTGATCGGATTTTGCATTCTATTGCCTTATTTTTGCATTAAATTGGATTGGCTGGAAAAAGAGCACTTGAAAAAGGTGGGAGATTTGGCGCAAGATATCAAGTCAAAGCGCGAAAGGGTCCACCAAATAAATAGCGGTTTGCTCTTCCTAAAGGTATATTTCATACAATAATTATTTTACAGAGAAAATTTATTTTAGATACTTAAAATAAATGATTTAAAAACTATTTCAATATACAAAATAACAACAAAAGTAACATTTAATAAGAAGAATTATATCATAATGGCATAAAATTTTTAAAATAAGTTACGATTACATTATTGATAATTTAACATCAAATATTAAATTCCTAAAATATTCAATTTAATGTGGGAAAGTAGCGCATCGTAATATTGTGCTGAAGATGTAGGTCGCTAGATATAATTATTTGTCTCTCAATTACATTAATATTTAAAAATTTAGAACGATTTAGACCTGCTATCCGCAGGCTACGAGCACGATGAAGAAATTGCCGAAAGACTATTGAAATTTGATTATTTTAATAATAAAACGCTGAAATCCCCTAAAAACTATATAAAAAGAAGTAAACGATCCTACCCCGGAGCCTATTCAACTCTTCCACCATGGGCACAAAAAGGTCACACTTACAAATTACAATTAATTACAAAATTAAAACTATCTTTTTGTAAAACACACTAATAACTAAATGTTTGGATTTACAAAAAATTCTAAATTGGGTAATATATTTAAATAAGTGTTTAAAAAACATTGTCATGAGAGCCATCCTTACCGGTTTATAAAAAAGATATTTTTGGCTTTAAAGCGCAGATGATTGCTGTATACAAGGCAAAAATGGATACCCTGGTACCCCGGGCCAAGCTGGCTTTCCCGGGCCACCTGGAAGAGAAGGTCCCCCAGGTAGAGATGGAAATCCTGGTCTACCCGGACTTGATGCAGCACCCGGCAAAGATGGAGAGCCTGTAATAGCTAAATTATTTATTATTATTATTTTATTATTCATTTAGGGTCATCCTGGTCTTATAGGCTCGGTGGGAAAGCCGGGACGCCAGGGAAGAGACGGACAACCAGGTTTTCCTGGGAGGGATGGCGGCCCAGGACCAGATGGCAAACCGGGAGAAGATGGAAATGATGTAAATACGTTAAAGAATATGTACGATTACAATTTGAACTCAAATAATAATAATGAAGGATAGCTAAAGCCCATACAACTTATTAATTAGAATTAACTTCTCCTAATTGTATATCTAAAAAATATAGTAACAGAAAAGCTACTGCGATGTTTGTGACAAGAATTTAAATCCCCATTAGACGTTAAGACGATATTTTCCAAAAATCTCTGGCAGGGATTATATAATCATCTTTTGTCCTAAATATTGATTCATATGAAACTTATCAGGGCCCTCCAGGATTAGACGGAACACCAGGAAATAACGGACAACCAGGAGATCCTGGTACACCAGGACGTGAAGGCAATGACGGTTTACCTGGCATGGATGGAAGACCAGGAGGCCCAGGATTTCCAGTAACTAAAAAACATACATGACCTTAAAAAAATTCATTAAAATTTTGAAAGTATAATTAATATTTTAAAATTGTAGGAATTTATCATAGATGCCATAAACTTCCCGTAAACAAAAGAGGAACAATTCAAAATATTTTGGACGCAACTTTTAAACTATTAAAATATCTCCTTAATTTATTTAAATAAATTTAAATGCTTTTTTTGTAAAAACAAGGCTGTTGTTTTACTGGTTTTCTAACCATTCACCAAGATACAATTAACTGTTGAATCAACTTCAACTTTTAAAAGCAGCATCTTATGATGAATAGACACAAAGTAATTTCCTATCAAAACCCAGTAATGTATGTTTTGACATATTTACACAGGGTGAACCTGGATCATCGGGAAGAGATGGGCTTCCTGGATCTCCAGGTGATGATGGAACAAGTGGTATCGATGGTCTGCCTGGTTTCCCTGGCCAGGATGGCAACGGTGGGGAAGATTCTCTACAATCGGTTATACTTTAAATATTTTGAATTTCTCCTTTATATAAGACCATAAAAACAATTTATTGTTTTTGTTTATTAGGGACCACCTGGTCACCATGGGGATCCAGGTATAGATGGGCTTCCTGGGGTGCCGGGGATAGACGGTAGACCAGGAACAGATGGACTGCCTGGTAAAGATGGTTTTCCAGGAGATATTGGCTTGCCCGTAAATTAGACTGTTTTATTACGGCAGATTATTTAATTAATGTATTGACATGGTTTTTAGTCCATTTTAGCCATACAACTAAAATCTATAAATTTAGGGCGACCCTGGGGAGCCGGGTGAGGATTCAAACGTAGGAAATTTCGGAGCACACGGAAACAGAGGGATAGATGGTTTATCAGGTGAACCGGGACCCGATGGGTTACCAGGTCAAGATGGGCAGGATGTAAGACATATTAAGGCATTAAAACATTATATCTAAAGAATGATTAAAGAATCAGATTTATACATTTTTTAAAAAAACCTACAGGGTCAAAAAGGAGAACCTGGTCGTGATGGCAGAGATGGGAGAATAGGGGAAGAAGGCAGAAATGGAGAAGATGGGAACCCCGGAAGACCAGGTAGAGATGGCAGACCCGGGAATCATGGTCCAAAGGTATGTTTATTATGAAGTTAACTTAAAAATGTATGTAGGGTCCCTCAGGTGTTCCTGGCTTAAATGGATTTGATGGAAAGCCCGGTAATCGTGGTAGAGATGGTCAAGAAGGCATACCAGGCAAGCCTGGTAAAGACGGACAGCCAAATTATACCCTGGGCCCACCTGTAATACATATTGAATTATCAATATATTTATTAATCTCTTCAAATATGTTTAGCAGGTTGGTTTATAAATTAATATTTAATATTTAATAATATTTATCACAAGACATTAAGAAATTTTAATGTGCCAATAAATATGTGCAAATAAATGCATTCAGGGTAATCCAGGCCCTCTCGGGTTTCCTGGGAATCCTGGTTTAGATGGCAGACCTGGAAAACAAGGTGAACAGGGTGATAAAGGTGAAAAAGGGTTTATGGGTCCACCGGGAAATGATGGTTTACCTGGGCCACCGGGACAAGATGGCGGGTCCGGACTTAGAGGTGCTCCTGGTGCAAAGGGCTTTCCTGGAGAGCCAGGAGGAGACGGTAAGTTGATAAGATGTCTTAATAAATATGACTAAAATCATAAACATAAACTAAATGTGAGGAATAACATTATCAATAAAGGCCCAGAAGGAAATGAAGGTCTACAAGGTATTCCAGGGCCTCAGGGACCTGAGGGTCATCCGGGTGGGATAGGGTCGGTTGGGAATCCCGGTGAAATTGGAAGTCAAGGACTGCCAGGACAATGTCTTGAAGTTTCGTGCCAAGGTTGGTGTCTGTCTATAAAACTGTAAAAAATTATTGAAAAGTTTCACATTTAAAGTAATATATAATTTTATTAATTAGTACATAATAGCATTTACTATATATTTAGTTGAAAGCGCCTTAAACATTTGCAGCGGTACCGTCTATACAAGGTGGGGCCACACAAGGTGTCCTGATGGAGCTATCATAGTTTATAGTGGTAGGTTATATCGGTTATATCTTACAAAATTATATTATGTAAAAAACATTACACTTCTAAGTGCCAATGTATTTAAAAATGGCAGGTATAGCGCAAAATTAAGTTAGTTATTTTAAAAAATTACTATGTACACCATCTGAAAAAAAAGGAAAAGTGGCTGGAGGTAATGGACACAAAACGGGAGGAGGATTTAATTACTTATGCCTTCCAAAACGCATCCAAGCTCGCGAATTTAATTCAATAACCGGACCCACCCTCTCCAAGATATACGGAGCATTGTTTCACTTTTACCCAACGGGAGGCCCTTTCTCCAGCAATGCCGCCAATTTACATGTAGCCGCTTGCTCGGTATGCCTCAGGCGAGGCCATTGCCTGAATATCGTATTGCCCGCACATGGTCAATGCCCTCCTGGTTGGATTTTGGAGTATAAGGGGTTCCTCATGGCCTTGGACAATGAAAAAGCACGTTCAGAATACATATGCGTAGATGAGACGCCGGAAGGATACGACGTTGAAAAAGATAGTTATCACATCGCTTCAAGTGGCTTGTGGACGGTAGAAACTAAATGTGGAATTTTACCCTGTTCCACTTATTACGACGGCAAAGAATTACCTTGCGTCGTGTGCAGTCGATAGTAACACGAGTGTCTTATTTTAACTGAAAATTGATAATTTAAATTTGCTTGTAAGCTTGATTGATTAAAACAATTTTATAATTTTATAGTGCAAAATATAATAATATATTACCTCAGTATATTATGATAACGTATTTACTATAAAATAATTCAATGTTTAAGTGAATTAAATTTCATCTGTTTGAAAAAGTCAGTTAATGAGTTTTAGTAATATTTAGGTGTTTTTTTTACAAGCAAACGAATCTCCTTACTTTGAACTTTTAAACAACTTCAACTTTAAATATGTTCCCTTCAATCCTTTTTAAAACATATTTTTAACAGTTGTAAAATTGGTATATATAAACGATCAAAGATCCTAGGTCGTGCTTAAATTACAAACAATTATTTATTAATTGTTTAAATACCTGTGTTAGTAATCCTTAAATTTTGACCCTTGCTGTCCTATTTGTTAGATATAATTGATTCACCCTTCGTTGGTCATGCAATTTTCCCACTTAGGATTAAGGGTCAATTCAGAATTTGCTTGTTCAAATTTTTAAAATTATAAAATAGTTGAACCTTGATATTTTACTATTATATTAATTGAACACCAATTTGGAGTTCATATTATAGGTTAGCACTTAAAATTGTAGATTATTTTAATTTGGGTGTTTCATATTTATCTGCTTGAATTCTAAGGGAATAAAATAATATTAAAAATATTTTATGATAATATACTGGTACTAGTTTTTAGAACAAAATTGTCATTTATAAATTATAAATAAAAAAGATTTGATTCCACAAAAAATTACCATAAGGTGTATTTTTTATAAATCATGAAATATTAACTTTTTATAAATTTACATTTACTGATGTTGAAAATTTAAATTCTAGACATATCATTTAAACATTTGCTCTTAATTTAGGCCCATAAAGCCTATATTAAGACCATAGGCTTTACATTGATTACTAATATTCTATAAACAAAATGGAAGTTTTGCTCAATAAATGTTTGTTTTTGTCCCCAAAAATTAAAGACAATACAATCTATATTAACTAATATGTAATATCTCTACCTGAGATTGGAGGCTATATCTGCAATTTTTGAAATTTTAAAGTAACAGTGCTATTCGGTAAAGTTTTAAAAATTCTATCATAAACCTTTTAAAGTATATGAAATTTTTTTTGGGCTTCACTATTAAGGTTTTTCCAATCGGCAAATTTTAAATCTTTTTAGAATTGATTTGCTCTAGCATTATCAAATCCCAAGCGCTCATGTAAAAGCGGGAATAAATCGCCTGCTTATTTTAATTCGCATAATGTCCCTACAATTACTTTTTAACTCTGGTATGTCAAACAATAATAAAATAAAAATTATTTCGGATAAAGAAAATCAAAATTAATATACAAAATATAGCCCTAACTTTTGCAAAAGTTTGAAAGTGATAAATCAAGACATCTGTCTGTATAATAAACTTAGAAAATTTATGTGTTTGTTTGCTAAATCTTGACACAATGAGGCAATGTATATTATGATAATTTTTGCAGCAGAAAATGGGAGAAAAATCTTTGTCTTATCTCGTCTCAAAAACCGAGAAGGCGAGAAGGGGAATTCAAAAAATAGAGGAAATCGAGACGACCGATAGGAGATTATGTAAGGGAGATCTTGGCCATGAAAGTTATTAACCATCATAATCATAAGACAATAAATTTAGTTATTTTTGCTACTTTTTGGGGTTCATATTTATGATGTCAAATGTAAATTAAGATATATGAAATACATTTGATATCAAAAAACACCCAAGTAGAATAAATGTCAAATCTTAATCCGCCTGAATTTCAAATTTGAGTTATTTTAGCTTATTCAATAAATTATAAGTGGCCTTATGGACATGTAAATAATTTTTTTATAGATTTATTACATATTATCCTTAACATTAATCTAATATTAATTACTATGCAATTTATGGGCTCGTTTTTGATTGTCCGTTGTCCGTTACCCTTCAAGTTATTGGCGCCAGCTTTGTGACCTGGAGGTGTCGGGTCCAAGCCAGGGAGAAGACGAATTTTTTTTTAATTTTTTTAAATTAAATTAATATTTTGTTCTTGTTAATACCATTGATAATATGACTTTTTGACCGTCCGCTGGCTACTGACCGATGAAATGTATTGATTTTCTAAAACACAACTTTTAATTGCTATGCAATTTATGGTATTATTTCATTATCTATATAAATAACATAAAAACTTCTACTATTTTAAAACCAGCATGGTGTGACGGGTTATAGCGCCGGCTTGTAAACAGATGCCCTTACTGATGTGGGTTCGAATCCCGGAGAGGGCAACATTTTTATTTTTTTTTAATTAAATTAATATATTGTTCCTGTTAATAACATTGATGATATGACTTTTTGGCCGTCCGCTGGCTACTGACCAATGAAACCATTGGCCAAATAAATCGAACTTTTTTTCCGTTTGGAATTGGTTAACATTGATAATTACCCTATGCCCTCCCCTACAAGGGCCTATGCCTCTATTGATATGGGTACCTGTGCCCCTACAAAAGGCCTATGCCTCTACTGATGTGGGTTCGAATCCCGGAGAGGGCAAAATTTTTATTTTTTTTTAAATTAAATTAATATTTTGTTCTTGTTAATACCATTGATAATATGACTTTTTGATCGTCCGCAGGCTACTGACCAATGGAAAAAATGACCATTGGCCAAATAAATCGAATTTTTCGTTTTTAAATTGGTTAACATTGATAATTACCCTACGCCCTTCCCTACAAGGGCCTATAACTAATTAACTAGTTATTTTGCATTTAATACCCCCCTATAGGCATTCTCGCCCCTTCCCACCTTTCTCGCCCATAAATTGCATAGCAAATATGCTACGTTTATACGGAGTGTAGAAGAGTTCCCCCTTCCCTTGCCCCCTTCCCTTTCCCTACTCCCATTTCCCTCTTCCCCTTCCCACGAGGGCCGAAGGCCCGAGTATATTTATTACATATTTATATCTTAAACAAAACATAATAATAACCTACAGGGATAAAATGAGTTTTAGAAAAATATAACTAAAGAATCTCAAACTATTCCAGTAACAATGCTACTTTTATCGATACTGATTGATAAATGTATCCACTAGTAAATTTGTGGTTTCAATAACAATATTTTAGGAGCGAATTGATGATAGTCATATTAGAGGGCTAAAACTCTTATCTTTTATATATTTGAACGCATTACTTATTTTTACCATGCTATCGTTATTAAGTTCAAATGTGTAACCAAGTTAAATATAACTAAACCTTTAACTAATGTCTCAATTCAAATCTGGTAGACATGATTTTTAATAAAAATTTACCTTTTTTTATTTTTTTTAATTAGTTTTTTTATGGAAACTGTTATAATTGATAACCATCTTTATACTTCTAGTTAGGAAGTGTATAATCGATATTATTGATATGTTTATAAAAGCTTTTGATGTAAAAATGGATAGATATTTTGATTTAATATTATTATTTGAATCAATCAGGCGAAAATTTTTTATAATTTAAAAAATGTTTAATATTCGAGACATGTCGAGATATCTCGTCGTGATGAGACCGTGATATTTTTAAGCGCCTTTATCATTATTACGCTTCACATAAAATTAATTTTTAAATTTGATTGATTGAGGATAATAAAGGTATCGTCATCATTACAATTTTGATATTGAAATGACTCTAACTTTTTACATATAAGTTTAAAATGCCGATAAAATGATTACATAAAACTATATTGTAATTTGTGCTCAGATAGGCACTTTGCCGGATAATTCTTGTATATATATCTTAAATAGGATGTATCTCTGACTAGCTACTACCTTATTTTAAAGTAACACAGCAAATTTGTAACTAGAAATAATATAAGCATTTTCTTGAATTGCAAGTACTGTTAGAAAAAAAGAGATCTTAAACATCGCTTATTAATCCGTAATCATATTAACTAATAACAAGTCTCATGACATTGAGACATGTTTTTTAGGTTACATGGGAGTGGAAATTTCGATTAAGAGTGCTTGTTATACACTAAGGGAGTTTCACATCATATCATGTTCATTTAGAATGAAGATAGTCTAGTTTATTTGCTATATATACTTATAATATTCAAACATCTAACAAACTACGCTAATTATAAACTATGAATAATAATAAATTTAATATATGATTCTACATCAACGTGTTTTCTTTAAAGTGATTTAATTGTAGCTAAAAAGGATCAAATAATGTAAAATATAGCGATTATATTAAAATATTAATTATTATCCCCAAAAGGAAATATGAACATTAAATATGCAAGCTTACTTTCTTGTCTGAAAAATAAGAATAAAGCAATTTTTAAACTATTTAATTTTTTAAAATTTTTAAATGTAAACTTTTTATACAAATTTTTCACAAAACTTTTACAAAATTGCCTTTTCTTAAAATAAATGTAATTAGAAAAAAACATTTTAAGATTTGTAATATATTTTATAAATACAATACATACGCTTCCATTATTTTTAAATTTTGAGGCATATTATGAAAGTTATTATTAAATTAAAGGGCTTTTTTAAATTAGTTAAAACCAAACAATTTTTTGGGTTGAAACTTAAACATGCATCTTAAATCACATATTAATGTATGACTGGTAAAAAGTAACTGCGAAAATTCAATGCGATATTGTGTGTTTATCGAATTCAGACGAGTCGTAGCAATATAACCAAATCTAGTTGACAAAATTTCTTAAATTTTCTATTTTTTAGAGGTTAAAAATATTTAAACGGTGTCAAAATTTTATATACATTTTAGATTTAAATATTTAGACAAAACTCTAATAAATATAATTAAAAATATTTCTTTTTCATCAGTTCTTAAATAGTCTTTAAAGTAATTGAAGCCATATTTGTAACCATCTAATTATAATGCCATAAATAATGGTTTTTTGATGTCTAATATTATGAAAGAGAACTTATCCTTTTATAGCTAAAACGCTCTAACTAAAGTATTCAAAATTTTAAAATTAAATTTTGTATATCTCAATAATTTATCAAGATGACATATTAACAGTGAAGGGAAAAAACGTTCGTTGCATATTATATTTTATTATTAGTATTCGTATATATTATTTGCTAACAATTATAACATTTATAATTCCTATCCTATCAAGCAAAACAACAAAAGGTGTCTTGTTTTTATCTTTGTACATGACAGATTTTTTAATTAACGTAATAAATAAATATAATTTATTTATTTATTCAATTTTTTATTTATTTATAATTGACTAATACAAACATTAATTTTTGAGTCCTAATTTATATTTAAAATAACCTTTCCTACCTTAAAATATTCACATATAACAATTAATTTAGAAAAATAATAATAATTTGTGGCCTTTGAAATGTTACCTTGCATCTGTGCTAATTTCTCTAAAGAGTAAATTTCAAGCTTATTAAAAATCACTAGGACTTAATTTAGGAACCAAACATTGGACTCGTAGATATTACATGATAGAAATAAGAAATACCATTATTTTTTTCATTAAAATTAATTGGAAAAATGTAAAGTCTATCTAAATAAAATATTAACTGGTCAGCCAATTTTTGAAATTGCTTTAATAAAATTTAAGCTTTTAACTTTTAAAAATGAATGATTAAGAAGATGGATCTAGATCGACAAATTTTGGTTAAATATTCGTCTTTATGCTATTTCAAAGTAAGACACTAATAAACACTAAAAATAAAGAACAAATATAAATTTATTATAAGATCTCGAGGCTCGAACTATTAAAGTTAAAATATTAAGGGCTTACTCTGAAATTCGGCTATATTTATTAAACAAAAAATAAGCAATTGAACTCTCCATAATATATTTATGAAGTGTTTATATAATTAAATGTAACCTTGTTTTTGCATTTGCTCTTCTATAATTAATAAACTTCATTAAAAACTAATATTAGTGCAACTAATAAATTTGATGATAAGATTTTTTTTTATAAAACACATAAATTGGTTTATCATAATATTGTTATATTAGGATCCTACCATATATTTTGTTGAGCTTTCCTGCACAAAAAGATAACCACATTTAAATAAAATAATTTTAAATTTTTGTTTAGTATGACTAATGTTCAATTACTTTGGAGTTCTTCTAAAATTGTTAAATACACTTTCGAATTTTTATAAAATGAAGTGGCAGAACGCTTAAGTCGAAAGGGTTCTTTGAAATTTTATACAAGAAAAGAACTAAATTTGCGGAAATGTCAAAGAAATTAAACCAGAATAATGCAAGTTTTATTTCTAATCTCGTTCTAATTATACTTTTTGTTTGTCTGAAAACATATTAAAGGTTCGCACTTTGTTCGAAGACAATCAAGTTTTACAGAACCTACATTCACACTATTTTTTAGTATAGAAATTGGCAAAAATTTTAACTCTAAGCTGCCCGACCTATGTTAACCAGTTGAGAGTTTTTCCACAATAATAATATCATAGCTGAGACCCCAATTAATATTAGTTAGTTCAATTAGTTCAAATCGCTTATTTGGTCCACAAAATTGGGTCACTTTATCAAAATTCTTCGACTTAAGTTCAATTTATAAATTTTTAATTTGCCTTAATTTAATCTAGTCTAAAATTTTTCCCGGCTTGAGCCCGAGCCAAGTCCCACAATAAAATGACATTTTAGCTAATTTAATGCATACAATTTATTTTACCATATAAATATATTTACCATACAAATATATAATATAATTGCTATTAATTTTCAATTAGATTAAAGATGCAAAAGACGAATAAAGAACCTAATTTTGCTACAAATTAATTAACTATCCATAAAAATCTAACTTTTAAACTGTTTACATTATTATTAAACGTAGAAAATAAATATTATATACCATGTCTTTTAATCATCTCGTCTGCATCGGGAATAAATTTGATTAGCAAATTATCTAACATCAAGGCATATGTAAATTTGCATTTTTTTGAAAGGGTCAGGGGTAGGATTACAAAAATTCAGGGTAAACTCTAAACAATTTTTTTTGGAAAGTAATTAAGTATTTATAAAATTTATCTTATCCAAAAAATTATATTATTTAATTTTGAAATGCCGTAACTTAATTTAAAATATTTGTTCTATTACAAACCGTTTTCACCTTTTAAAGCTTACCTTGCATCTTTTTTATGTTATCTTGTATCAAATTAAATATTTTACATATATAGCATGGATGGTAATCAAAATTTATAAAATTGGATTGATTATTATTATATTAATTCGGATTTATTAATTACGTTTTTTAATAGAGATTAAAAAAAATATTTATATAATGATGTCAACCATTATATTATCAAATGCAAATAGTGCACTTACCTTGAAATTTAGCTAAATATTTATGATATAATAGACCTGGTTATATATTTAAAAATCAATTAATTTTTCTCAATTTGGTAATAAAAAGCTGAACATTTAAAATTGGACTTGACTGTTATCAAATTTACAATTTCACGTACTAAATCGTTAAGCTAAATTACAATAAACTCTTCTATCTAAAAGCTTATTATATTAAATAACGTTTTTTCTTCTTAAGGGTTTGAATTTAATGCTAAAATCTTTTACAAACACTAAATAATTTAATCAATGTTTTATTTAGTAAATTTACTATTTAGCTCCCTTAGATACTATTTTAATTTTTCAAACAACATCTAAATTTATATTCATATACCTCCATATATAATAGTCTATCATTTTGTAAACTTATAATGATGATTTTTTTAAACGTAATTTTTTACTTATAATCAAAATATCAACTTACTTTGGAAACCTTCTACTACATAATTATATGTTAAAATATTCTAGCAAACTTGATTTAACACTAACTATTTATGGCTTAAAGTTAAAACAATTAATTTTTATTTTATAAATATGTAAATATGCATTTATAATTTAATATATTAAAAAATATTACTACAAGTATATATATAATTACCATGATCCTTATTCAAAAGCTCTGTGAAATATTAAATATTAATAGTTGAATTAAGCTAAATAATAAAGTGCAGAATTTATTTAAAACGCACATTTGGACAAAAAATATATAGCTTAGGAGTTTGCTATAAACTGTAGCCTAGTTAGCAATTTACCCGTAAAACCATCCTTAATTTCATAAAATTGAATTCTTTTCTCCATAGCTTTATGTCTAACTTAATAGTCAGCTATTCCTTTGTTTAACTTTCAAAAGTTTGAACTCTAGACCAAACACTATTATGTTGCCCAATCTTATATATTATCTCTTTCAATTACCATCGACAATGAAGATAAAAAACAATTTCATATGAGCCAATTGGGCCATAATTTTGCTCTTGGGGGCCTTGGCCATCTTAGCCTTCCCGTAGCCACACCACTAGTTATAAAATACCATTTATCCTACGCTTTCTCTATATATAATAAATTTACAATTTTATATCGAGACGAAATATATATTAGTTAAGTGCCAATTATTTAACTGTCCCCATATATTAGAGTACTTCAATCCCCACTCGAAATTTTGTTTATAAATAGTATAATAGAACGCAGATCTACCCAAATTTTTGTAACGTCCTATATTTTTCATTAATAAATCATCCCATATAATTAGCAATAGGTAGCATTACTTTTTCCATTAGCAATGCAGTATTGCAATTTTAGTTATCCACTTTGTCGAATATATTAAGTCCAAAAGAAAAATAAATAAATTATAATTTCAGCCTCAATGAATTACGTTTAGACCACAATGAATTACGTTTAGATTAATAGTTGTTTATATTAATTACTATATTAATTATACAAAGAACTTTAGCATAAGTTTGGCTCCCTATACAATTAATATTTATTCTTTATGACTTACTTATTGGTTGAACATCTTCACCTTATTCAAAATTAAACAATCATTGCCTCATGTTATTTATTAATTTTATATAATTGACAAATAAATAAACACGCCCCATAACACAACTTTTTTTTTATAATATTTTTTTATATAATTATATTTAAAATCGATTAAAAGCAACATACTTTTTTAATAAATTTATAATTTAATTTTGTTTGTTAGATAAGGATGTCTATTTTAGCATTAATTAATAGTGACTAGTAAAATCAACTTAGCTATATATACCATAGTGTGCTTCAAATCTGAAGATAATAAATAAGTCAATAACAAGTCTTACTTTGAATATTGCTTATTGATTGGGTGTCATTGTGTTCTAAGAATTAATTATATAGTAATTAATATTATAAAATTTAAAGTTGAGTTGACAAGTCGTTAACCACCCACTTATGATTTATTCAGTTAATAATTAAAAAAAATGTAAAATTGCATATTATGCTTCGAAATTTTTGTTGCTTGAGTCTACTATTTATTAGTAAAACAATGTGTCAATAAACTAATAGTTTTCTTTACCTTGTTTCATGAAACCAACTATAATTTTATATGTAATAAAGATCACAAATTTTTATTAGATTTTTATATGTGCCTTATTTATCAAAACTTATCCTTACGTCCGAGTTGATCGATTAATTTATCCCCTATTATAAAATAAATTTTTAATGACAATTTTAATTCCCAGTAATATTGTTAGCAATACCTTCAGCAGGTGTTACTAAAGTACGTATATATAAAATTGTAGACATAGTGTATCATTTTAATCTATTATAATGCTTTTTAGGGATTGAATTTAATCAATTTAACTTAGCGTGGTTTAAGTTACTTACACATTTTTTTAGCCGTGATTACAGCACCTTATAAGTTCAAAAGAAATATTTAGAGAATATTAAAATTATATAAATCGTAATAAAAGAATGCATCAATTTACGGTAATTATTTGGCAACTTGACAATTGCTATAAAAATTATTTTAAATAGTTAGATTAAAATAGTTATTTATAAATAATGGACAGTAATTTTCTAACTACAAATAAATATGTTTTTAAAATTGTGACAATCCTTATTTACTATATCCATTCATTGTAGCCACTAAATAGATTTTGTGTTTATTTAGGATAAAGTTATTTATGTTACCTTTTGATCTTCCTAAAATATTTAAGTAAAACAAAATTCAAGGAATATATACACATAGGCAAAATCAAGAAGAATATAAGCTAACTACCTGACAGACTTCGGAGATGGGTTATATCTAGCATATATTATATTTATTTTAAAAATTTTATAGAAAAACCTATCATAATTTTTGATGTTATTATTGTGCTGCGTAATCTATGACACAATAGAATACGCTTTACCAAATATATAGACTTACGTGCGCCGTCTAATAAAGTATACAATTCGTGTTTTAATAGTTTAATACTAGATTGAAATTAATAAGAAGTACGGGCTTTGATTTTACCTTTGAAAGAGGTCTCAAATTTTGTGTTAGTTTCTATCAATATATTGTATCGTAGATTAGAATTTAATACTAACATTTTTATTACTTCCTAGGTTTTCTATGAAATCACAATCTAATTAAATGTAATATATTAGCCCAATAAAAAATATATATGCAATTTTAAGGTTAAAAATATATTACATAGTTGGCTGTCTGTTGGACCATCTAAAATAAATTTTTACGTTATATACAAAATATGCAATATTAAGGCCTAATTGTAAACATATGGTCAAATTAAAAGACGTAACACGAGTTAATATGATTATAATAAATTTGTAGCCTTATATGTTTGAGGGGTCAATTAAAATCTTCTCCACTAATTCCGATTAAGACACAATCATGTTTAATTTCATTAAGATTATATTTGAGTATCAAGTCATATCATACATCATAGGGTTTATCATCATTGAATTGAAAAAAACGATTAAAATCCAAATAAAATAGGGTTGATTAATGAGCGCAGCTCGATCTTAAAATAGAGGGCTAGCAGTAAATGATTAAAGGAGTGGAAAAAGAATGTTTAAATGGTTTAAAAAAATTTCACTACATTTTAAATGCTTTCGCAATCCTAAATTTAAAGAACTTTCGAACCATCACTTACAATATTAAATTTTGTTGGAATCAAAACAAGTTAAATCAACTAAATCATAGTTATATTTATATTGGCAAAAAGGCGTTGTTCATTATAAAGACTTAGATATTCTTATAATATACCTACTTAGTAAATTGGCGTGGTTGTTTTTAAGTTCAATAAAATAAGCTTATGAAATTTACCGTATCCTGTATGGTTCCATACTAAATTATTCATAATGATTTAATTAAAACGCTTGAAAATTTATTTAAATATATAATGTCGCGCTCACTATTCGTACCTGATTCTATATGAATATAAAATGAATATTATTAATACACTTTTTTAAATGAAAGTTACCATTTTTACAATCTTTGGCCGTTGTTAAAAGTAAGATATTCAACGCGAGTACTAAGGACAATAATTTTAGCATTTTTGTGCAAATCGTGTAAAAGGGAAAACTGGTCTATTTGAAGGGGAGGTTGTATGACAAATTGTAATGAACAAATATTGACTCGCCCTAAATAAAATAAAATATATAGCTCATCTTTAATCAATTGATTAGCAATTAAATAAACAAATGCTTATAGGTATTTTAAATTTAGATTTCATTTTGCGCAAATCACGATATATAAATATGCCTATTACGCGAAAACAAAATAAGAGTCTTTTACAAAAGCATAAGTTTCCATAGCAATTAAAAGCAATTAAAAGGCCAAGTTGGACAGGGCAGGACCGAAAACAAAAAGCGAGTCCATAAATTTAATGGCAATTAAAAAACAAACTTGGCCGGGAAAAAGAAAATAATAGGGCTTAAATGGCGATTATTTACAAAGAGCCGGGCGATGCTTTTTTAAATTTCTTTGCAGATTTAGAAGAGAAGAGGGAACTTTGTTATTTTGTTTTTCCTGTTCAATAATTAATTGTCGTGCCGGATAAAATGAGGCTTTCACTTTTAAAATTATACAATACCTTATGGAGTCAAAACAATATTATAATTTATCAATTAGACATTAAATAATACTTAGTTCCATAGTAATTGTAATCACCATATAACCAATAGCCGTACTAAGCTTATAAGGATAAACTTTCTAAAACATCCCGTTTACACTATATAAGACCTAATGAATAAAATTTGCCTAAACAAATCAAAGGCTTAATTGTGATAATAATTCTGATAATATTATTTAAGTCGGATCAAAAGATTTTCCACAATTTTTCTAGACTACTCTTGTTTATGAAACTATATCTCTACCTAAATATTATGCATTCCCATGGGCGTAGCCAAGGGAAGCAGGGAGGGCCGGCTGCCCCTTTCTAAATGCAAAAATTTGTTGAAATTTATTAAAATTATGGCTAGAATTTCAAAAAATGATCATTTTGCCACTCCCTAAATCATCGTTACCCCCCCTCTAATCTCAATGCTGGCTACGCCCATGTGCATTCCATATTATTAAACATTATTTCAACAGATCTTCTTAATAAGTTGCGATAGTTTTTAAAAAGCTAATAGGAAAACATTAATTATCTTTTGACTTAACTCCAAGCTGCACTCACTACCAAAGTCGGCGGTTTAGATATGCGCCCTTGTCGTGTCAGTCTCATTATTAGCATTTATCATTTTTTTGTAAATATGTCTATGGCCTTGTCGACATACTTAGGTCAGCGAGTGAACATCTTACGTTCCAACTAGAGAACTGCAAAGTCACTTTTTTTCAACCCGAACCCGACCCGACCCGAAATCATTTTCAAATTTTCTACCCGGACCCGACCCGACCCGAAATCATTTTCAAATTTTCTACCCGGACCCGACCCGACCCGAAATCATTTTCAAATTTTCTACCCGAACCCGACCCGACCCGAAAGCATTTTAAAAACTTTAACCTGAACCCGACCCGACCCGAAAAATTATAAAAAAATTACTTTCGAGCGCGAAAATTGCTGTGTGTAAAATTAAATCGACTAGTAAAAGCCATGATGATTTGTATTCTTTAAAGGGGATGGTGAAAAAAAACGCATAATTATTTATCTATATTTAGTTTCCTAATATCAAGTAAACTGCTCATATGTTATAGACTTGAGACAACTATTTAACATCCATTTATTGTTATTATGAAACCATTAATATTTAGCTGATTATAATCAATATAGTAAATAAGATGAAATTTATAGTGACTGTCCAAATGTTTTAAGTTTGAAGTGCAATTTAAGATAAATTCATTTGATATGAAACTTTAAAATAATTATAAGTTATTATAAAAAAAAATTGCACATGAAACATTTATAAAATTATAACTTACTTTTAAGTTGGCTATGTATTAAATGTAATTTAAATTAACGATGAGGATTAGCTAAAACTTCACTGTTAACACTAAAAAAATTTAAAATATAACTTTATTGAAATACTTTACCTTTTAATAGTCAAATTAAAAACAGGAGTAATTTATGTAGTTTGAATTAGTGATGAGAATTAGCTAGCACTTCAGAGTTTGGAGTTTTAAAATTTAAAAAAAGAGGAAGAGAATTAAATAAATGAATGATCCTAATTAATTGTGCATTTCGATATTTAAAAACACTCTTTGCTTAGCAATTAACATTAATTAAAAAAATAGGTCTCGCGTGTTTTTTACAATGTATAAACCTTGGACCCGACTCTATAAATTTGCCTCGACCCGACCCGAAAGCATTTTCAAATTTTTTACCCGGACCCGACCCGACCCGAAATCATTTTCAAATTTTCTACCCGGACCCGACCCGACCCGAAATCATTTTCAAATTTTCTACCCGAACCCGACCCGACCCGAGGTCGGGTCGGGTCGGGTCCGGGTCCGGGTCGGGTCTCGGGTCACCCGTGCAGTTCTCTAGTTCCAACCCTAGATATCTGGTCTGTCATTGTCAATTCACGGTCCCATTGATCCATAGTCTCAAGGTGAAAGGAATGGATGGATGCAGCTTCCTGCTATCAAGCACCGCTGCCCGCCCGTATTTCAACCTTACTTGGTTCTTGAAGGATCGGGTCAAATGGTTTAAAGCTTATGCTATCTCTCTTTCTCGATTGATGTTGGAAGAGGGAAAAATCCTAAATTTTAAAGCACTCACTGTTTTCAACTAGTTAATCTATACTCAGGGAATTTATTACACTGTCTTTTTTAGCAAAGTTATACACATAAATCACAGCAAAATAAGATCCTTATCCAGGCCTTAAAATATAAATTTATAAAAATAAATTTGCAGAATTTCTTGTATGTCTGAGGTCTGAGGGGGCGCTAAGGTTATATTTATCAAACTTCCATTACTTTCAACTTGTTATATTGCTAATACATGTTTATTTTATCACATAACGACATTGGCGTAGGGAGGGGGTGGTTTTCGGATTAGAACTACACCATGATTTTCAATTTATATAATTTTTATATTGTATATTTAATAAAAATAAATAATTGTTGGAATTTTACTTTAGTATTTTATTATTTTTACGCTATTGTTACTTTAAACTATTAGGGTAAAAACATTTTTATCCAAAAAATAGTTACAAAAATATTTACTTTGAAAATTTTATAATCCTTCCCTTGAGGAACTAGTTACGCCTATGCATAACGATAACACTATATTAGCTTAATTATACTCTTTATTTTATTTTAATATTCCTATATACTTCCCGCCCCGCGTTCGTGATGACGCGCGAAGCGAAAAAAAGCAAAGTGAATTTTTGTGCTAATTTATCAAACTTTTTATTATTTTTCTTAATATCTTATATTCATCGTGAATTTTATCATATATCACGAAAATAACAATTGTAAATATGAGGTGTTCATACGCAAACGATTATTTTCGCCCGCTGCAAAAAGCGAAAAAAAATAAGATACAAATAATTTTGTACTTTTCGCGCAATGGTTAAAAAATTATTTTCGTTCGCTTTTTGCCGCGGGCGAAAATAATAGTCTGCGGTTTCACTATAAACACCTCATATTTACAATTGTTATTTTCGTGATATATAATAAAATTCACGATGAATATAAGATATTAAGAAAAATAATGAAAAGTTTGATAAACTAGCATAAAAATTCACTTCGCTTTTTTTCGCTTCGCGCGTCATTTTGAGCTAATTTATCAAACTATTCATTCTTTTTTCTTAATTTCCTTATATTAATCGGTATGTATGTATGTATGTATGTATGTATGTATGTATGTATGTATGTATGTATGTATGTATGTATGTATGTATGTATGTATGTATGTATGTATGTATGTATGTATGTATGTATGTATGTATGTATGTATGTATGTATGTATGTATGTATGTATGTATGTATGTATGTATGTATGTATGTATGTATGTATGTATGTATGTATGTATGTATGTATGTATGTATGTATGTATGTATGTATGTATGTATGTATGTATGTATGTATGTATGTATGTATGTATGTATGTATGTATGTATGTATGTATGTATGTATGTATGTATGTATGTATGTATGTATGTATGTATGTATGTATGTATGTATGTATGTATGTATGTATGTATGTATGTATGTATGTATGTATGTATGTATGTATGTATGTATGTATGTATGTATGTATGTATGTATGTATGTATGTATGTATGTATGTATGTATGTATGTATGTATGTATGTATGTATGTATGTATGTATGTATGTATGTATGTATGTATGTATGTATGTATGTATGTATGTATGTATGTATGTATGTATGTATGTATGTATGTATGTATGTATGTATGTATGTATGTATGTATGTATGTATGTATGTATGTATGTATGTATGTATGTATGTATGTATGTATGTATGTATGTATGTATGTATGTATGTATGTATGTATGTATGTATGTATGTATGTATGTATGTATGTATGTATGTATGTATGTATGTATGTATGTATGTATGTATGTATGTATGTATGTATGTATGTATGTATGTATGTATGTATGTATGTATGTATGTATGTATGTATGTATGTATGTATGTATGTATGTATGTATGTATGTATGTATGTATGTATGTATGTATGTATGTATGTATGTATGTATGTATGTATGTATGTATGTATGTATGTATGTATGTATGTATGTATGTATGTATGTATGTATGTATGTATGTATGTATGTATGTATGTATGTATGTATGTATGTATGTATGTATGTATGTATGTATGTATGTATGTATGTATGTATGTATGTATGTATGTATGTATGTATGTATGTATGTATGTATGTATGTATGTATGTATGTATGTATGTATGTATGTATGTATGTATGTATGTATGTATGTATGTATGTATGTATGTATGTATGTATGTATGTATGTATGTATGTATGTATGTATGTATGTATGTATGTATGTATGTATGTATGTATGTATGTATGTATGTATGTATGTATGTATGTATGTATGTATGTATGTATGTATGTATGTATGTATGTATGTATGTATGTATGTATGTATGTATGTATGTATGTATGTATGTATGTATGTATGTATGTATGTATGTATGTATGTATGTATGTATGTATGTATGTATGTATGTATGTATGTATGTATGTATGTATGTATGTATGTATGTATGTATGTATGTATGTATGTATGTATGTATGTATGTATGTATGTATGTATGTATGTATGTATGTATGTATGTATGTATGTATGTATGTATGTATGTATGTATGTATGTATGTATGTATGTATGTATGTATGTATGTATGTATGTATGTATGTATGTATGTATGTATGTATGTATGTATGTATGTATGTATGTATGTATGTATGTATGTATGTATGTATGTATGTATGTATGTATGTATGTATGTATGTATGTATGTATGTATGTATGTATGTATGTATGTATGTATGTATGTATGTATGTATGTATGTATGTATGTATGTATGTATGTATGTATGTATGTATGTATGTATGTATGTATGTATGTATGTATGTATGTATGTATGTATGTATGTATGTATGTATGTATGTATGTATATAAAGGCTAAATTCTGAAACTACCGGCCCGATTCGCGCAAAACTTTACCCGTAGGTTCCCAGGGCGGCCAGGGGCAAAATAGCTTTTGCAGAATCCTAAAATTCCTTTTAGTTTTAAAAAGGGCTAAATTCTGAAACTGCCGGCCCGATTCGTGCGAAAATTTAGTCGTAGATGCTCAGGGCGGCCAGGGGTAAAATAGCTTTTCAGATTCCTAAAACACCTTTTTGTTTTAAAATATCGGACATTTCCCGGCCAGTTTCATTTTTAGCATCATTTACAATAATGACGTCATACATACAAGGCTGAAGTTTTCTCGAATTAGATATTTAAAAGTATAATAAAAATTGTTGTATACTGCAACTGCATCATGCGCGTTTATTCAAATTATGTTTATTCAAATTATATTCATTATCACGGCACTATCACACAATCACCCCACCATCACGCGATCACCCTACCATCACGCGTATCACCCCACCATCACGCGTTCTTACCCTTTATATACAAAAATCGCTAATAGTTATTCAGTCTTCGTGTTTGTAGTTTAAGATCCATCAATAAATATATCAAGACTCAACAATGGCGCGGTCGACTTCTTCGCTTACTTTCCACCCTTTTAGTCCTTCGGATAATATCGATCTATACGTATCCCAATTTAACCATTACCATTTAGTAGTTGGTGGCGATAAGAAATCACTTTTCCTTACAGTATGTGGGTCGGATTATTATGAATTACTGATCAATCTTCTTTCTCCTTTGGACCCGTTACAAAAGACGTTCGAAGAAATAGTTGCAACCTTGAAAAGTTTCTTCGCTCCCTCTCTGAGTGCTATTGTCCACAGATATAAGTTCCACAAATGCGTACAAGTAGAAGGTGAAAATATAGATTCCTTTGCAGCTAAACTGAAAGGTATATCCAGAGCTGTTAAGTAACTAGTTACATGTAACTAGTTCCTGGAACTAGTTCCTTTTCTTCAGTAAAGTAACTGTAACCAGTTACTTTTACTTCAGGGTACTGTAACTGTAGTTAGTTACATTATTTCAGTAACTTTGTAACTAAAGTTACAGTTACTTTTTATAAATTAAAATTTTTTTAATTAAATATTTAAATTACACGTCTAGTTTGTGTAATTCACTTTAATTTAAATTTCCTTCACGGATCAAATTTGAATTTCGAATAGCTAATCTATTTTAAAAATAAATTCCAATATTATATAAAATATTATTTTAGTACAAATTTGTATTCCAAAAATTTAAAAAAGTGACACAACAGGTAAAAAATGTAATGAACATTTAATTCATTTTAATTGGTTATCTCTTATCAATTGTTCAGTTCTTTTTATATATGTGCAAAACAAATTTTTGTCAACTTAAAATATCATATGATTTCGGCCCAACCTCTAAATTTAAATTTTGAAAGCCATAAAATAATAATATATTTTAAATGTTACTTAAATGCTCAGTAAAAAATTCAAAAATTCTCAGTAAATAAACTGAATAATGCTCAGTTACCAAAATGCTCTGTCTCTCCCTTCTTATATTTTACTATGCTTGTGTTTATAATGTATTTATTTGCAAATTTATTGAGATATCAATCTTAAACTTTAAAAAGGCAAAATATAAAATTTTTATTTGAATATAATCACAAAATTATTATTAACAATTAAAAATGGAAATAAGACAAATTTTGCTGGATACAACTTTCATTTCAAAAACCTAAAATTTGTTATATAATCAGTGTTAACTTATCTAAACTTATTATTACTTAACAATAAATGCGGATTTAGCCTTCCGTAAAAGCTTTCAAGTATATTATATAACTTTATTAAATCAGAATACACTATAGATTTTTTAACTCTGACAATCAGAGTGAGGAAGATGTGATAAAGGAAATTTCTGTCGAAGAAATTAAATTTTAAATTTCTAAAAAACATAGCCAAAAAACAATATATTTATTTTTAATGAACATTTTTATTATGATAATGGAATTCAGCAGGATTATTTGGCCATAATCCTTTAGATTATGACTATTTACCTTGTCACAAAAAGTGTGCCTGCCATACTTTAAATCTGGTTGCAACCAGTGATGTGAAAAAGTCATTTTACAAAAAGAGGATTTTAAAAGCATTCATGTGTCCTCTATAACAAAATGCCAAAACTTATGGAATTTTTAGAGTAGATCCTCCCAAACATTTGAATTAACTAAAAAGCATCTAAGCTCTTAATTGATAAGCCCTGTTCCAACGAGGTGGAATAGTTTTTTCGACGCGTTAACAAAGATTTTGTCTTAAATCTCGGAAAAGCCATCAGAATATAATTTGTGATGAATTGAATATAGAAAGGTTTCTTAGGCGTGATTGTGATTTTATTGCTGAATACTGCAAAGTAAATAATGTTTTCATCTAATTCAATGTATTGTTTTTACATTATTAGGTTCTGGAACATATAGCTAAGGCAATCCAATTTCTTCAAGGCAAAAGTTATAGGTATCAAGGATTTTACACTCCTACCATTTCTCAAGTTTTATTAAATTTACAACAAATTGGAAACCTTAAGTGGTGTAACCCTCTAAAAGAAGCATTAATTACAGGGATTAATAAAAGGTACAAAGCTATGCATGTTAAATTTAAAATATTATAGATTTCCCGATCAATATAGTTTGGATAATTTGGTTGCAACGATCCTCCATTCAATTTTTAAAACAAGTTGGCCGTGGATCGTGTTGAGAAAAATAAGGGAATTAAAGAAGACATCTTAAAATACATTAATTCATTGATCCCTAACCAAGAGGAAAGACAGGACCTAGAGGAACCAAATACGTTGGATTTTTTTACAAAGTCGAAGAGTATTCAAAAGTGCATTCACACATTTAGAAATTCGAATAATAGTGATTTGTTAATATATAATAATTTCACTAAATTGAAGAAACTTTTCATTAAATTCAATGTACCCCTACCATCTAGCGCCCCCGTCGAACGTCTTTTTAGTCTTGGTAAATCAATTTTCAGTGAAAAGCGAACTAGCTTATTAGATGACTATATAGAAAATAACGTATAATTGAAATCGAATAATCATTTATTACCTTCTGATTTTTATATAAATGTTTAAATAAATAATATCAAAAAATAATGTTTTTTGTAACTTTAGGTGTAACTAGATCCATCAGGTAAGTAACTGGAACTGTAATCAGTTACATTTGAAAGTTTGTAACTGTAACTGTAATTAGTTACATTTTTTTGAAAGTAACTGTAACTTAACTAGTTACTGTGGTAAAGTAACTTTAACAGCTCTGGGTATATCTATCAATTGCAACTTTGGTGCCTCTCTCGAGGAAAACCTAAGGGGTCGGTTCGTGGCGGGGTTACATAATAACAAGATTGTGGAGCGCCTATTGATATAGATAATTGACATGGCAAGGGGCATTAGAAATTGCGAGATCAATGGAGCGGGCAAGATTCCAAAGCCATATGTTCACCCAACAATTGGAACCGGTTCATACAGTAACTAACAAACACCCAGCATCAAATTTGAAATGTTTCGCCTGTGGGGGGAACCACCTTCGAGTCAACTGTAAATTCTGTTTTGCGACGTGTTATAAATGCCATACCCAAGGCCATATCGGAAAGATATGCCGTGTCAAACAGGTTTCCTCATTAGATTATTTCCATTTAAGAGACTCGTTGCGACCATGCTATGCTTTGAAGGTAAATGACCGTATTCTTAATTTTGAAATTGACACCGGATCAGCGGTCACCTTGATTAAGTCTCTCAATGGGGCCCACCTTACAACTCAATCGTGTTGCACCGAGTTAAGGGGTTATGATGGTTCGTCTATACCGCTAAAGGAATCGGCAAGAGTAATCGTGCAAGAAGAGGACGCAACCCACCAACTCTTGCTTTACGTTGCCGAGGGGAACGGGAAAAACATTTTGGGAAGAGACTGGTTGAGAATATTTTCACACATATTACGTCAATTAGCTGAGGATTGGGAGCAAAACAAACCTTTCCAACAATACGAGATGAATCATGCCAACGATGATGTAGTAACCAATAATATTGTTAAAAAATATCCGGTGTTATTTGAAAATAAACTGGGAGGGGTAGTCGGGTATGAAGCAAAGCTTAATTTAAAAAATGATAAATTATGTCCACGTTTTTTCCGTCCTAGACCTATTCCCTATATGTTAAAACCCAAAATTGACGAAGAATTAGATAGGTTAGTTAAAGAAGGTATCTTAAAACCAATAAAATACGCTGAACACGCTGCTCCTATTGTATCTGTCATTAAAAATAATGGAAACATCCGTATTTGCGGCGACTTCCGTGATTTAAACAAGCACCTGTTAATTGAAAAATATCCTTTACCACGTATTCAAGATATTTTTGTGAAACTAGGCGGTTTTAAATATTTTTCCGTTTTGGACCTTAAGGACGCCTATTTCCAAATAAAAGTTAGCGAAAAATTAATACGCATAGGGGCCTTTTTAAATATACTAAACTACCTTTTGGCATAGCCTCGGTCCCCAGTTATTTTCCAAAGATTTATGGATTCATTATTTAGAAATAATAAGGGAATAGTAGTTTACCTAGCTGACATCATTATAGCTGGCAAGACAATAGAGGACCATAATCAAAAATTGGAAAAAGGTTTTAAAGAATTGGAAAAAACAGGCCTAAAACTAAATTTAGGGAAGTGTAAATTTTTGGAAAAAAAAGTGGGTCATACCATTAGTAAAGACGGAATTTTTACCACTGACAAAAACACTAAAGCCATTTTAGCAGCACCCGCCCCAACTAAAATAAAAGAATTACACTCCTTTTAGGCATGGCAACATACTACGCGAAATTCATAACATATTTCTCTACGTTAGCACAACCGCTTTATAAATTGCTAAGGAAAACTGTAATTTGGAATTGGTCCATAGACTGTACAAATGCATTCAAAAACATTAAAAAAGCCATTATCAAGGCCCCGATATTAAAACATTTTGACCATGAGTTACCCTTAATACTCTCGACGGATGCTTCCTCTGAGGGACTCGTGGCAGGACTTTCCCGCGAAATTAAAGGTTATCATCACCCTATTGCCTTTGCGTCCCGCACCCTTAATGCTGCTGAAAGAAATTATAGCCAGATTAAAAAAGAAGCTTTAGCTATCATTTATGCTTTTAATAAATTTAAGGAATATTTATATGGCCTCCATTTTACATTACTTACAGATCACAAACCATTAATATCAATATTCAACCGGAAATAAAAATGTATCACAAGGCGTTTAAGCGAGACTTCAGAAATGGACCTTGCTAACAACACCTTATCAATATACCATAAAGTACAAAATTGGCAAGGAAAATACACAAGCTGATAGGTTATCCAGACTTTTGATACAATCTGAAGAAACGCTAGAACAAGGAGAAGAAGATGATATACACACCATTTATGAAAAACCATTTCAACAATTCCCCATTACATCCGCCGACATAGAGCGTCATACTCGTAAAGATCCTATCCTGGGACAAGTCTACAACTATGTACTCCATGGCTGGCCGAAGAAAGTTACTCCAGACCTAGTTGTTTACCAACAACGGCAAAGAGAACTCACCACCTTAAAAGGCTGCATATTTTGGGGATACCGAATTATTATTTCTCAAGGATTAAGGCAAACCATTCTGAAACTAATCCACTTAGGACACCCAGGCATGAGTCGCTCAAAAATTTTGGCTCGTCAACATCTCTGGTATTTAGGTATTGATAAAGATATAGAAGGTTATGTTCAAAACTGTGCGGATTGTCAACAATGGTTCACTGGCACAACCGAATTAGCTACGCAAAAATGGGAAAACCCGGGAAAACCATGGTCTAGGTTACATGCAGATTTTTGTGGACCAATTAATGGGTATTATTACCTAATTTTAATTGACGCCTACAGTAAATGGCCCGAGGTGATCCCTATGACAACGATAACAACGTCAAGCACTATTAACGCTCTCGAAGCTATTTTCTCAAGGTTCGGAGTACCTAGCACCCTGGCTACAGACAATGGGCCTCAATTTACAAGCGCCGAATTTAAAACATACTGCAAAACAAATAACATTCGTAACGCATATTCCAGCCCGTATCATCCTCGATCCAACGGAGAAGCTGAACGTTTCGTCCGAACATTTAAGGAGTTCTTAAACAAAACTAAAAATTTTAAAAACGATAAATTATATAACTTTCTGTTTTCTTATAGGAATACCATTTCACCCAACAACTGGATTAACTCCAGCCAATCTATTAATCAAAATACAACCAATCGGTCCATTAAATTTACTCAACCCACATGTAACTGGTCTTGACAAAGACGAGTTGGCACCCATCAAACGGAAATTTATAATTGGAGATAGAGTGTGGGTTAGAACTTTCACAACTAATGATAAATTATGGGTAACGGGAAAAATAGTAAAAATCTTAGGCCCAGTATCGTACATGGTAGAAATGGATAATGGGGCATTATGGAAGAGACATGGTGATCATATTAGAAAATCTTTAGATGAAGCAGACACGCTAAACGATGAAGATCGATGGGCTGACATTTCGCACGCAATACCGGGTGATCTGCCACAAAATGAACCCAGTGATTTATTGGACGCCACCATCCCGCAACAGCCTAATCTACCACATGATGAAGCTAGCGATAATAGGCTAGTTTCCATTCCTCCCCCGCTCTCACCTCTACCCTCTCGTACGGACTCCCCTCATTCACCTATACCCTCACCCGAAATAGCGGTCCGGCGATCTACACGAATCCGAAAACCAATAGAAAGATATGGAATAACTTAAGGGGGTAGGAGATGTTGTATACTGCAACTGCACCATGCACGTTAATTCAAATTATGTTTATTCAAATTATATTCATTATCACGGCACTATCACACAATCACCCCACCATCACGCGATCACCCTACCATCACGCGTATCACCCCACCATCACGCGTTTTTACCCTTTATATACAAAAATCGCTAATAGATATTCAGTCTTCGTGTTTGTAGTTTAAGATCCATCAATAAATATATCAAGACTCAACAAAAATGTTACAGTATACGGTCAAAATTATTGAGGTCTAACAAACTATTTAAATTAAATAAATAAAATTTAAATTATGCAATTTTTGTCATTATTATCACGTGGTCAATCATAGAAGCATATTTTTAATAATTATCCATCCTTCAATTAATTATTTTATTACCTTAATTTTTCCATATATAACAAAGTGATGCGAATGATAAAAAGGTATTATTTAAGAGTGGTTAAGAAAATATAACCGGTAGACCAACAACCCCCCCCCCCCCCCCCCAGGAAACAATAAATAAAATTTTTTCTCTCCCCCCCCCCCCCCGATAAACTCCTTACGTGCAATTAGTTATTTACGTTTACTTTCCATCGATTGTAAAAATAACACTACAATTTAGATAAAACTTCTGCAAAAAATATCCCCACACTAGAGAACTGCAAAGTCACTTTTTTCAACCCGAACCCGACCCGACCCGAAATCATTTTCAAATTTTCCTGGACCCGACCGCACCCGAAATCATTTTCAAATTTTTTACCCGGACCCGAAATCATTTTCAAATTTTCTACCCAAACCCGACCCGACCCGAAAACATTTTAAAAACTTCAACCCGAACCCGACCCGAAAAATTATTAAAACAAATTACTTTCGAGCGCGAAAATTGTGTGTGTAAATTTAAATCGACAAATAAAAGCCATGATGATTTGTATTCTTTAAAGGGGATGGTGAAAAAAACTCATATTTATTTATCTATATTTAGTTTCCTAATATCACGTAAACTGCTCATATGTTATAGACTTGAGACAACTATTTAACATCCATTTATTGTTATTATGAAACCAATATTGTATAGCTGATTATAATCAATATAATAAATATGATGAAATTTATAGTGACTCTTCAAATGTTTTAAGTTTGAAATGCAATTTAACATAAATTCATTTGATATAAAACTTAAAAATAATTATAAGTTATTATAAAAAAATATTATATAATCATAAATTTGCAAATGAAACATTTATAAAATTATAACTTATTTTTAAGTTGGCTTTTGAATATGTATTAAATGTAATTTAAATTGACGATGAGGATTAGCTAAAACTTCACGGTTAATACTAAAAAAATTTAAAATATAACTTTATTGAAATAATTTACCTTTTAATAGTCAAATTAAAAACAGGAGTAATTTATGTAGTTTGAATTAGTGATGAGAATTAGCTAGCACTTCAGAGTTCGGAGTTTTAAAATTTAAAAAAAGAGCAAGAGAATTTAATGAATGAATGATCCAAACCAAATTAGTTGTACATTTCGATATTTAAAAACACTCTTTGCTTAGCAATTAACAATTAAAAAAAATAGGTCTCGCGTGTTTTTCCAATTTATAAACCTTAGACCCGACTCCATAAATTTGACCCGACCCGAAAGCATTTTCAAATTTTCTACTCGGACCCGACCCGACCCAAAATCATTTTCAAATTTTCTACCGGAACCCGATCCGAGGTCGGGTCACCCGTGCAGTTCTCTACCCCACACACTTATAGCAAGTTAGTTGATTTGCCATATATAATGTATATGGCAAAACAACGTTTGCCGGGCTTAACTAGTTTTTGATAAAAATATTAAATGATTCATAATTTCGTTTGTTCATGGAATTCAAAAAGTCAGGGAAAAAAATTACAAAGTTTTTTTTATATTGGAAGCATAGACTAGATAGACTGCTCATCAACGCACAAAATGTGTACCCTTTTTTCCGCCATTTTAATGTTAACATGGTAAAGTAGTGATTATATAGATATTAGTGATTTTTGTAAATTAAATAATCTTAAAACGGTAAATAAAAAAATGTTGAATTGGGTAGATATCAAAAACAGCATTCAAAAATAAATTTCATGTTTGTTTAATAAATATAGCGCCATCTATATTATGTATAATATTAGTTTATTGACGTTGGTTCAAGTTTATAAACTAATGAGGAAGGTAAATTGACTATTATTGACCAAAACATTTGATTCAATTTATTTCATACATTAATTCTTCATTTTTGATTTATATTACGGGAATGATTATGAAAAAGAATTTTAAGATTTTTCAAAACTATAAAATTAATTTAAAAATTTTAAAAGTGTAAAATCTTAATTAATAAGATGATTGTTTAATGTATTAAAAATATTAGAACCCATTAGATGAGAAAATATTTTATATAATATTATTGAATTTATGTATTTTTATTTAATAAAATTCTATTTTTAAAGTTATTAAAGATGGAGTACGTAGTTTTACATAATAAAATTAATTCTTTAGAGGGATATATTAAGCCAAAATTATTTTTTATATTAATTAAATGATCATTGTTATTTAAACAATTATTATGAATAGATGATAAAAAAGAAATGCATTCAATACAAGTCAATTTACCTTTCTCTATTAGCAAAAAGCCCATCACACACCAAGGCCTTTGCAATAACTCCAGTTGGCTGAATGTAAAAGAAAGATTCTGACACTATATTTTGTAGGAGTTCTGATGTTACACCCGACACAAGAAAATACCCGAAAGGTATTTTATAAGAGCCATTGATTCCCGCCGCCATCAAAAAAAGAGCCCCAGAGGCATTAGGAATCAAATTTGAATTGTTCATATGATAATAAAATTCCAATTCTATAGCTAATTACCCATGACATTGATTACCAATGGATAGTTTTGCGTGTAGCCATTTCATACATAGAAATATCTATATAAAGGCTTACATCTGATTTGTCCTGCATTTCTTTCATCTTGTCAAGAGAGCTCAAAAAACCCGCGAGTTAAGATAAAATGAATTAATACTATATATAATAATTTTAAAATTTATCTGATTTTTGTTCCTTTTTTTCTTAATAGGTAATTAGAAATCTCCTTTAAAGGAGTGGCCTTAGAAATATTGGTTTGTCTTCTTTCTATTAATTCTATAATAAATTTGTTAGTTACAAATTATTAAAATAAGAATAAATAAATATTTAATGTTGTAAATGTAATCTTAATAAAAGTAATAAATAAAAGTTTATAGGTTTACCTGTACTGGAAATCAAATGTTGCTGGAATGGCATCTTCTCTCAATTGATTATAGAACATTTCTGGGGTAAAATGATAAGAGCATACTCTAGAGTATTTTGTTAATATAAACTCCCTTTTAATCTTATGAATCATATTTTGGGAGGCTGGGGATTTATCATTAGGTACCCAAAATTATTTACTTATGGAAAGAATATTGTTTATCTATACTTTTTCTGTTGGAACAAAATGGCACAGCGCAAAATGTCATAGTTGATTTACACCAGTTGTATCCTTTAAAATGGCGGAAAATGTGGCACACAATTAACCATATGGAACATTTGGCATGCGCAGTCCATCTAGGTAATGTTTGGAAGTTAAGACCGTCCACTTCCCGCACTCCTCAAATTTATGGGTTATCCAAAATCCATAAGACTTCCCATTAAGACCAATAGTATCTTCATATAACTCCTACAGCTTTAATGTCAGTCAGTGCCTAATATCAATTTTACAACCATACGTGAATTCACCCTTAAATCTCGCTTGAAAATTTGCTCTTTACAAGATTCATTTTCTTGTAAGTTTTGACATCCAATCACTATTTACAAACATTCCTCTAGACCATGCCATAAATTATTGTTTGAAACTTTATGACAAATTCAGCAACCCCGCTTTGCCAAAACTATCTTTAAAGAATTATTAAATTTTTGCACAACAAATAACTTTCAATTTAATAACATCAATTATGATCAAATTGATGGTACTGCTATGGGTAATCACCTTGCTCATATTGTTTCTAACATATTTTAACGATCTTACATACAATACTATAGTTTATTCCCCGCTTTTTATGCCAGATATGTGGATGACAATTTTGTATTTGGCCTCATAACCTAACTACTGTTTAAAAGATTTCTTAAATGTGTTTAATTCATTCCATAAAAAGATAATCTTTACAGTTAAAATAAAAACCAACAGTTACCATTTTTAAATTTAACCCTCCACAACTTAAACGACAAATTTATCACAACAGTTTATCGCATACCGACTGACTCTTCTTAATTTATACCATAAAACAGCCACTCCCCCTCATCTTTTAAAATCAACACTTTTAGGATGATGGTTAAAAGAGCTATAACTCATTGCTTCTAGAATCTGATAGTGACATCGAAATTGAAAATATAACACAAAGATTTTTAGAGCCAAATTATCCTCTTGATTTGCTCACAAACATTAAAAATAAATTTTTAACATTCCCTAAAATTTCAACTAGATCATTATATCTCTATACCCTTTCACATTAATCTTAATAATAACTTCCTAAAAGATATCAAAACATTTTTACAATATAGGCAGTTTTAAGTTTTTCCAGAAAACCACATCCTACCTATTCTCACTAATTAAACTTATCTATCTATATATATAAAGTGAAGTGTATGTATATATGTATGTAAGGGCTAATCTCTAAAACTACCGGCCCGATTCGCGCGAAAATTTACCCCTAGGTTCCCAGGGCGGCCAGGGGTAAAATAGCTTTTTCAGAATCCTAAAATTTCTTTTAATTTTCGAGATATTGGGTTTTATGCGTTTTGACGTTCAATAAAATGTCAATCAAACGCACCTCCTCGCGTTCGTCGAAAATTTGAATATACAGACAGTTCTGTAGTAAAAGTGTATCACTTATAGTAGTTTGTAGTAAAACGTAATCTTTTCTTAACGGTGACAACATAAATTTTATGAATTAAATTTCTTAAACGTCATCTTTTTAACGGTGACAAGACAACATTTATGAATTAAATTTCTTAAACGTCATCTTTTCTTAACGGTGACAAGACAACATAAAATTTATGAATTAAATTTCTTAAACGTCATCTTTTCTTAACGGTGACAACATAAAATTTATGAATTAACCTGAAATAAATAAAATTATAGATTATTTGAGAAAATATATAGGTGAAGAAGATGAATTTTTCTCATTATCATTAAATGAGATATTTTAAATGAGAAAGATGAAAGTATATATAATTTAAATGTAATATAAAATATCTCCAAAGTTGATTATTCTGAGTAAATGCTATTTATATATAAATGTCATTATTTATCTATCATTAATTTTTATTAAATGAGATATTTAAATGAGAATAAATTCTGAAACTACCGGCCCGATTCGCGCGAAACTTTACCCGTAGGTTCTCAGGGCGGCCAGGTGTAAAATAGCTTTTTCAGATTGCTAAAATTCCTTTTAGTTTTAAAAATATCGGACATTTCTCGGTCTTTTGGTTTTAAAAAAGGGCTAAATTCTGAAACTTCAGATCCGATTCGAGCGGAAATTTAGCCGTAGATGCCCAGATAGGCCAGGGGTAAAATAGCTTTTTCAGATTCCTAAAACACAACAAATTATTTGCTAAGTATTTTATTCAAATTGCTAAGTATTTTTAGCGTCATTGCTAATTATTTTATTCATTTGCTAAGTATTTAAATTAATGCTAAGTATTAATTCAAATGCTAAGTATTTTATTCATTTGCTAAGTATTTAAATAAATTTTGCTAAGTATTTTATTGTTTTGCTAAGTATTTTATTGTTTCGCTAAGTATTTTATTTATTTGCTAAGTATTTTATTTGTTTGCTAAATATTTTAATGTTTTGCTAAGTATTTAAATTATATGCTAAGTATTTAAATATATTATGCTAAGTATTTAAATTATTACTAAGTATTTAAATATATTATGCTAAGTATTTAATTTATTGCTAAGTATTTAAATATATTATGCTAAGTATTTAAATTATTGCTAAGTATTTAAATAAATTGTGCCAAGTATTTAAATTATTTGCTAAGTATTTAAATAAATTATGCTAAGTATATTATCTAGGTTTATAAATATATTATGCTAAGTAAAGATTTTATAAATTTAAACAAATGAAGCTGTCTGTTGATTTTAAATTCATGTTTCAAATTTTGACTAATGAGGTCATGAAATTAAGTAATAAAATGCAGTTTTTGAAGTTCTTGTCATTGATGCAGCCAGTGCAATTCATAATGCATTTAAAGCTGTTTTGGGGGATAAAATGGTTGTGTTATAGGGTTAGGGTTAGGGTTTATTGTAGTTGAATAAAATTTCTATCTATTATCCTTTTGGCTATTTAGATTATTTTATATATGAAGTCATTATAGAACATGAAGGGTATTTCTTCACCTACAAATAAATAATCATAATTTTTTTATTCAAATTTAAAATAAATTATATTTTATATTATAACAATATAAAATTGAAATATTATATTTTTCAACTATATATTTTGGTAATTCATAAAATAATTCCCATTAAAACTTAACTTCATATTTCAACACTTTTTTGTGTCATAAATAAAACTTTGAATTAAAAAACTTTAATAACTTAGCACTTCAAAATAGAAAACCTAGCATTTTTAAAAATTAAACATTTTCTTTGAAATTATTACCATTAAAACTTTGTCCTTTTTAGCTTTAAAACCTTATTATCTTATATTTTTTTAATACTCAGCATTTTGATTAAACCTCATAATTTAGATTTTTTTTAATAAAATACTTAGCATTTTAATAAAAAAAACTTAGTATATCAAAATAAAAACTCTGCAATTTAATAATAAAAACTTAGCATTTAAAAATAAAAAACTTAGCATTTAAAAATAAAATACTTAGACTTTCCTTTAAAATACTTAGCATTTAAAATAAAATACTTAGCATTTAAAAATAAAATACTTAGCATTTAGATTAAAATACTTAGCATTTAATAATAAAAAACTTAGCATTTAGAATAAAATACTTAGCATTTAGATTAAAATACTTAGCATAAAATACTTAGAGTTTTTTAATAAATTACTTAGCACTTTAATTAAAATACTTAGCATAAATTACTTAGCAATTTGTAATTATTTACTTAGCAGTTAAATAACACCCTTCCTAAAATACCTTTTTGTTTTAAAAATATCTGACATTTCCCGTCCAGTTTCATTTATAGCAGCATATACAAAAATGACGTCATACATAAAAAGCTGAAGTTTTCTCGAATTAGATATTTAAAGTATAATAAAAATGTTACAGTATACGGTTAAAATTATTGGGGTTTAACAGACTATTTAAATTAAATAAATAAAATTTAAATTATGCAGTTTTTGTCATTATTATCACGTGGTCGATCATAGAAGCATATTTTTATTAATTATCCATCCTTCAATTAATTATTTTATTATATTAAAGAAAATTGTATTTCAAATAAATCAGCTAACTAGAAAAATAAAATAATGGTATTATTGTATAATAAGTAACAGCATTAATAAGCAATTTTTTCAAAAACATTTAATTTAAGTCGGATTTGATGACTAAAACAGAATTTGCATTTGGTTTGTCTTATTATATAAATATATACTGAAAATAGTGGGTTCATAAAATCATTCGGACCTTTCACATTATAAATTATTTCATATATGACCCCATTTTAGATAAGTCTTAATAATAGCTTATACTTAATTAACCACTTAAGGACTGAGCCAAAGCAACGCTTGGCCGGGCACAGCTAGTTAATAATATAACAGATAAAAATCTTGTTCCAAATTTAATTTATAAAATATCCTTCGCCGATTGCAACCAATTTTTTGTTGGAGAAACAAAAAGAGCCTTGGCACAAAGGATCCAAGAGCACAAGGCTCCGTTAACAAGATGAGCGACCCACTCTGCCGTAGCCGAACACTCCTTAAACAATCAGCATAGCATTGATTGGGACAACTCGACCGTTCTTTACAGAGCGCGATACAACAAGGAAAGGAAGTTCGTAGAAAGCGTTATGATTGACCGCCTCAAGTCATAAATCAACGACGAACTCGGTCAATTTTGAAGCTACAAGTACACACATCCTTACCTTATTTAATAACATAACAGATAATATTCTAATTTTAATTTATATAATCTCCTGCGCCGATTACAACCAATTTTAGGCTTGGAGAAACAAAAAAAGAACTTTGGAACAAAGCTGCAAAGATGCGCGACCCATTCCGCCTTACCCGAACTACCTTAAAGAATCAACATTCCAGATTTGGAAAACCCGACTGTCCTTTACAGACCGCGATACAACAAAGAAAGGAAGTTCGAAGAAAGCTTCTGATCGAATCGACCCCCTCAAGCCCAAAGAATCAACGACTAACCCATCCAATTTCTTAACCATAAGCACACACATCCTCACATATCTATATAATTACTATGTCTACCTCTTTCATTACATTATACTATTAAACTAGAGCCCTGCACGGGTGACCCGAAATTTGACCTAAATGCTTTCGGATTCGGGTTAAAAATTTAAAAAAACTTTTAGGTCGGGTTGGTTCGGCTTGAAAAATTTTAAATTCGAGTCGGGTCCACGTCGGATTGAAGGTTATGAATTTTATATTGCATAAAAGACATATCTTTTAAATTAATGCTATTATATATAATACTAGCTGACCCGGCAAACGTTGTTTTGCTAAAAATACAATTGTCTTTAATATAATAAAATTCGAGAAAACTTCAGCCTTGTATGTATGACGTCATTATTGTATATGATGCTACAAATGAAACTGGCCGGGAAATGTTAAATATTTTTAAAACTAAAAGGAATTTTAGGATTCTGAAAAAGCTAATTTACCCCTGGCCGCCCTGGGCATCTACGGCTAAATTTTCGCGCGAATCGGGCCGGTAGTTTCAGAATTTAGCCCTTACATACATAACATTTTTATTATATACTTTTAAATATCTAATTCAGCCTTGTATGTATGACGTCATTATTGTATATGATGCTATAAATGAAACTGGCAGGGAAATGTCCGATATATTTAAAACTAAAGAGAATTTTAGGATTCTGAAAAAGCTATTTACCCCTGGCCACCCTGCACCTATGGCTAAATTTTGGCGCGAATCGGGCCGGTAGTTTCAGAGTTTAGCCCTTTTTTAAAACGAAATGTCGATATTAATTGCTATGCAATTTATGGGCTCGTTTTTTGGTGTCCGTCAGTCCGTGGTCCGTCCGTTGTATCCTTCCTATCTATTTGCATTGGGTATATTAGGTTATCGCTTTTTTAAATTAATGCATGAGAAAGAGGTGCCCCACCCCTCATCTCTATCTCCCTCGCTTTCGGGCGGGGTCGGGTTTTAATTGCTACGTTAAATTAATGCATAAGTATATCTATTCGTTTTTGAATTGGGTAACATTGATATTAATTGCTATAATTACATTATGCCCTCCACTACAAGGGTTTGGGTTAGAATCTCGGAGTTTTTTTAGACTTTTATGATTGTTCTTGTTACTACCATTGATAATAAGACTTTTTGGCCGTCTGCTGGCTGCTGACCAATGAAAAAAATGACCATTGGCCAAAATGTGAATCCAAGTTTCTTTTTTCTTTTTTTTGACTATTATGATTGTTCCTGTTACTACATTGCTAATACGACTTTTCGGCCGTCCACTGGCTGCTGACCAAAGAAAAAATGACCATTGGCCAAAATGTGAATCCAAGTTTATTTTTTCGTTTTTTTTTGACTATTATGATTGTTCCTGTTACTACCATTGCTATTATGACTTTTTGGCCGTCTGCTGGCTGCTGACCAATGAAAAAAATGACCATTGGCCAAAATGTGAATCCAAGTTTATTTTTTCGTTTTTTTTGATTATTATGATTGTTCCTGTTACTACCATTGCTATTATGACTTTTTGGCCGTCCGCTGGCTGCTGACCGATGGAAAAAATGACCATCGGCTAAAATGTGATTCCAAGTTTTTTTTTCGTTTTAGTTTTGACTATTACGATTGTTCTTGTTACTATCATTGATAATAAGACTTTTTGGCCGTCCGCTGGCTGCTGACCAATGAAAAAATGACCATTGGCCAAAATGTGAATCCGAGTTTATTTTTTCGTTTTTTTTGACTATTATGATTATTCCTGTTACTACCATTGCTATTATGACTTTTTGGCCGTCCGCTGGCTGCTGACCGATGGAAAAAATGGCCATTGGCCAAAATGTGATTCCAAGTTTTTTTTTCGTTTTAGTTTTGACTATTATGATTGTTCCTGTTACTACCATTGCTATTATGACTTTTTGGCCGTCTGCTGGCTGCTGACCAATGAAAAAAATGACCATTGGCCAAAATGTGAATCGAAATTATTTTTTTCGTTTTTTTTGATAATTATGATTGTTCCTGTTCCTACCATTGCTATTATGACTTTTTGGCCGTCCGCTGGCTGCTGACCAATGGAATAAAATGACCATTGGCCAAAATGTGTTTCGAAAATTTTTTTTTCGTTTTTTTTTACTATTATGAATTTATATCCACTTTTACCGTGTCCTGGCTGCTGACCAATGGAATAAAATGACCATTGGCCAAATTGTTATTCGAAAATTTTTTTTTCGTTTTTTTTACTCTTATGAATTTATATCCATTTTTACCGTGTGCTGGCTGCTGACCGATGGAAAAAAATGACCATTGGCCAAAGTGAGCATCAAATTCTTTTTTCCGTGTTTTGGGCTATCATTGACTTATAGAGTATCTGTTGGTATTGACCAATGGAGAAAAAATGACCATTCGCCAAATTTTTGATTTTTTTAATTAAAAATTGTTCAAATTCAACAAAAATTTCTCCCAACAATTCTGCAAATTCTTAACATTGTGATGTTTTATAATATAATGTTTGTTAGACCCATAATCACTAAAGGCCGTAAAAACTAATGTAATACGCAACTAGATGCAAACACTAAATCTAACCCTAACCCTTGCCTATATTACATTTTGCCTATATTACATTTTGCCTTTAAATGGAAAATTTGTATAAATAATTAATTAATCAATAGGCATTTAATACCCCCCTATAGGCATTCTCGCCCCTTCCCACCTTTCTCGCCCATAAATTGCATAGCAAATATGATACATTTATACGAAGTAAAGATGAGTCGTCCCCCCTTCCCTTCTCCCCTCCCCTTCTCCCCTCCCCCTTCCCACGAGGGCCGAAGGCCCGAGTTATTTTTAAAACTAAAAGAAATTTTAGGATTCTGAAAAAGCTATTTTACCCCTGGCCGCCCTGGGCATCTATAGCTATATTTTCGCGCGAATCGGGTAGTTTCAGAATTTAGCCCTTATTTACATACATACGCACAAACAAACATAAACACAAACATAGTTTCATTTTTATATATAAGATTTTAAAATTAACATCCAAATGTATGATTAATTTATCTCATACATTTATTTAATTAATTTCTTTTAAGTTATATCGGAATTTTGGAATTGCGCAATTTTGAACTCAGAAAGATAGAATATCTTAACGGATGCTATAAATTATGATAAACATGTAATTGATATCACAAAACTTATGATTTTCTGAACTCCCATTTTTCTTTTTAAATATTAATGTTTCAACTTGTTTTACCGCCTAACATATACAATAGAATAAAATTAGTTTATCATGATTATTTATTAAACGAATGATTAAAATGTATAAAAAAACATTATTTTACAAACAAGTTTTTAAAAATTAGAGTTTTTGAAAAAATAATCAAATTTCTCCTTTCTTCCGCACAAAATTGCCACAACCGTTATTGGCCTTAAAATCGAAATTGCTGATAATACAAAACTAATTTTAATTGAAATATCAGCATTTTATATGTGAAATAATTGCAGGGTTTGCTAATATTCTGAAGAAGATAATAATAACCACATTTAGGAGTGCCGCAATTAACTTAAAATTATACTCTTATAATCTTTATAGGCAATTTTAATTAGAGACTAGTTGACTTTATATATATACCTAACTTTTTTAGCATGTGACCCGAAAATGATAGACATATAACGTTTTGTCTCTTTGGGAGATAATGTTTTGTTGCCATTTAAAACCATTAAAATTAATTCTACAGTTTTACTTTATTTACTTTCGGGTCGGGTCGAGTTCGGCTTAAAAAACTTTTGGGTGGGTTAAAAAATTTAATACTTTCGGGTCGGGTTTGGGTAGAAAAAATGTGACTTCAAGGGCTCTATATTAAACACAGTTATTATATTTATACATAAAAAACCTATGTTCCCCTTTATTCTTTTCGCTTATTATTTTTTTGGCTATTGCACCTTTTTCCTAGCACCATTTGTACTTATTCTGCTTTTTAAAAATATCCATCCCTACAATCGCTATTGCTAATCTTACGCTATAACCAGATTGGTAATTTCTATTGTTTTTATCTATCAACGTGCTTATACTCACTTTACTTCATTTTAATTTTTTGGGACTTCATCTTCTCCCTTTTTTATTTTTATTTTTCCTCTGATTATGGGCTATAATAGCCCAAAATATCGCGTTTCATTTCCCTCTCCCTACGTTATCAATCCAAACTCACCGATTTCATACATTGTCATTCACATAAATGAATTGAATATTCAATATTATATACAACCATTAATTTTTGTACATTCATAGTTTTTTTAACACAAAATTAACCCCCGTCCACATTTAATCCTACCCACGCCATTGAATATATAATCGGAAAATATTTTGTTTAATAGTATTTTTATCAAATTATTTTAACCCTCCCCCCTTGAGGTAACTATTCCTTTTATAAAAATATTTAAAACCAAGACTTTTTTGTGTGATTTCATAATTGCAATCACAACAAATTTAAATTAAGTAATCTTGAAATATGTGGCGAAATGACTTTGCTATTTAGCCTCACGCAAAATCAACTCTAGCTAGGAGCTTAGAAATTGCAAATGATAAAATAATACTCAAGAAACCTCATATTTTAATATTTGAGAGGTAACATTGTCAATTAACCATCTCACCGTTACTTTTAATTTTATTTAAAATGAAATAGATCGAGGCTAATAGTGTCAATATGAGATTTTAAAATTTAAATGCGCCAACTTTTTGCAAAACGCCGATAAAACAATTAAGTAGGGTACTACATTTTTCGAATTAGATATTTAAAAGTATAATAAAAATGTTACAGTATACGGTCAAAATTATTGGGGTTTAACAAACTATTTAAATTAAATAAATAAATTTATGCAACTTTTGCCAATATTATCACGTGGTCGATCATAGAAGCATATTTTTAATAATTATCCATCCTTCAATTAATTATTTTATTATTCATAACCAACCCATACACTTATAGTATTTTCTAGAAATAATGTATATAGCAAAACAACGTTGGTCAGCTAGTTTTATATAATTGACAAATATGCAACATTTAAGCAACATTTTAATAACAAAAATATATTTTTATACCACTTTTATGTAATTATATTTGGAATCGGTTCCAAGATAACTTTAACATGATTGCAAAATTTTTAATAAAATTTTATTGTTTAAATCATGCCTTTAATAATTTCAAAGTCGATTATGCTAATTTTTACTATAGGTGTGCTCCGAGCCTGAAAATAAAAAAATAAGTTATATGACAAGATTATATTATTATTACGTATTAATTGAGTACCATCGTGATCTAAGAAATAAAAAAGTGTAAAATAGAAATTTAAAGTTCAGTCGACAAGCTGTAAACACCCCAATTTAATTTAAATAATTATAAAGACAAGCAAAATCATTGTATATTTAAGTTTCAAAGCATTTTATGAGTAAAACATTGTGAAAATAAATGAATAGTTCTTTTGCCTTGTCTAATGAAATTAACTAGAAATTCTTTTAAATTTCTATATGTGCCTTGAGTTTGATATATATCATTACTTCCGGGAGGATTAATTAATTTCTCTCAAGTAAAATAATTTCGTTTATTAACCATTTGAAAATTCATTAAAAATTATTTCATTAATACCTTCGGCAGGTGTTACTAAATTGAAGAATTAGTAATATATAAAATTATAGCCATTAATCAATTATTATATCATGTGAATCTATAAAAAATTTCTAATATAGAATTATTACAACAATTTTACTTATAATAGAGTTTATGTCGTATTTTAAAAGACTGAATTATTACAACAATTTTACTTATAATAGAGTTTATGTCGTATTTTTAAAGACTTGTATAAACTACTTACAGATTTCTTTAGTCGCAACTACGACACCTTATATATAAGTTAAAAAGAAATTGCTCAAAATTATTAGGATTAAATAAATCGCAGTGATAGTAAATCAATGTATCATTTTACTATAATTATTTGGCAACTTGACAAATGCTATATAAATTATTTAAATAGACGAATATAATAAATTAAAAATGGTCAATCCATTATAAATAGAACAAAATTGGGTTTATTAATGTTCTTAGCGATTCGATTCGATTCAATCGGTAACATAATCGAGATACTTTTAAAAATAATGGGCAGTAATTTTTAAGCAACAAATAATTTAGCTTTGAAAAATTGTAAAATTATATATTTACTATATCCATTTTTTGTTGACACTAAAACCGTGATTTTTATAATTTGGATAACGTTTGTTTAAATACCTTTTGAGCCTTCTAAATTATCAATAAAATTTAAATAAGGAGTAATAATGACAATTTAAAGAGTTATTATTGATACGAGAATTAGAAAGTCCCCCATTTGAATTTGGACATTAGCATAAACGCACTTTAAATATTATTTTATTTAAACTTTTTATAAATTTGAATATTTATATTTCAGGTAAGGCATTATAGAATAATTTTTATAATACTAGCAGACCCGGCAAACGTTGTTTTGCTAAAAATACAATTTTCTTTACTATAATAAAATTCGAGAAAACTTCAGCCTTATATGTATGACGTCATTATTGTATATGATGCTATAAATGAAACTGGCCGGGAAATGTGCGATATCTTTAAAACTAAAGGAATTTTAGGATCCTGAAAAAGCTATTTTACCCCTGGCCGCCCTGGGCATCTATGGCTAAATTTTCGCGCGAATCGGGCCGGTAGTTTCAGAATTTTGCCCTTACATACATAACATTATTATTATACTTTTAAATATCTAATTCAGCCTTGTATGTATGACTTCATTATTGTATATGATAATGAAACTGGCCGGGAAATGTCTGATATTTTTAAAACTAAAAGGAATTTTAGGATTCTGAAAAAGCTGTTTTACCCCTGGCCGTCCTGGGCATCTATGGCTAAATTTTCGCGCGAATCGGGCCGGTAGTTTCAGAACTTAGCCCTTATCCACATATACATACATACATACATACATACATACATACATACATACATACATACATACATACATACATACATACATACATACATACATACATACATACATACATACATACATACATACATACATACATACATACATACATACATACATACATACATACATACATACATACATACATACATACATACATACATACATACATACATACATACATACATACATACATACATACATACATACATACATACATACATACATACATACATACATACATACATACATACATACATACATACATATATACATACATACATACATACATACATACATACATACATACATACATACATACATACATACATACATACATACATACATACATACATACATACATACATATATACATACATACATACATACATACATACATACATACATACATACATACATACATACATACATACATACATACATACATACATACATACATACATACATACATACATACATACATACATACATACATACATACATACATACATACATACATACATACATACATACATACATACATACATACATACATACATACATACATACATACATACATACATACATACATACATACATACATACATACATACATACATACATACATACATACATACATACATACATACATACATACATACATACATACATACATACATACATACATACATACATACATACATACATACATACATACATACATACATACATACATACATACATACATACATACATACATACATACATACATACATACATACATACATACATACATACATACATACATACATACATACATACATACATACATACATACATACATACATACATACATACATACATACATACATACATACATACATACATACATACATACATACATACATACATACATACATACATACATACATACATACATACATACATACATACATACATACATACATACATACATACATACATACATACATACACTTTACTTTATATATCTAGATTACTTTTAGTATTTTAAATTAGGTTTCACTTTAAACATATCGTGATTTAATTCTACAAATAAACTTTTTAAGGTCGTATAAATGAATATTGAAATAAACAATTATGCTAAGTATAGCTGGATAAATTATTAGTCAAACTTTGAATAATACTAAATTCATATGTAAATGAATTGACAAATGATTCGGTTTTCTTTCAACCTCCCATATATAATATATTTTAGTAATTATAATCAAATAAAATTATATTCTAATTTGATATTAATTGTTAGTACTCTTAATAAACGGATTTATCCAGCCAGATTTTTCTTACTTTATATAATATATCAAAGCAAAGATCTATAAAACACAATAAAAAAACTTTTGACTGCACTATAGTATTTTATTCCCCCCCCCGCCAATAAATTAAGTTAAAAGTGCAAAAAATGGTCTTTTAGCCTTTTTTGAGGCTATATTCCCATGCCATTTTTATTTAATTCTAAATTCATTTTTATAATTCTATAGACCATTAATTGATCTTCAGGGCTATAGTTTTATTTCTTCTCGGTGTTAGCGAATGCTTTTCCTATGTTAAATTTCCACCCATCATGTCTGGAAAATTGAAGTACAACTTTATAATAATTATGCGATGATTACTAACACTTCACTCTCTCCTTCACCTACTCTCTTTCCTCCGCACTCTCTTCCACTCCCGTTCCCATATTTAGCGAAATTTGTTGTAACAAATTTCTACCAAACTCCGAAGGAATTTTTGATTACTTTTTTTCTAATTTTTAAAGTGAGACATATAAACTTTATCCCTCTAGTTGTTGCAATCCTAAATTTCACCTTTCATCTTGTATATCAATATTATATAGCAAGCTATCTCACCAATCGTTAGGCATTTTTCATTTTCTGAGATGTTATTAAAAGGTTTTAAAAGAATTTATCAGTATTTCCTAACGCTTTAAAACCTTCTAATGTTATGTCCCGTCCGAGAGCTTTTAATTCATTCCAGTGAGCAGTGCTCACTGTGTGTTTTGCACCCTCATAGCACTGTATATTTTACTCTACGGATGAGGCTTTTGATGTATCAGATGAAAATGCTCGAGAGGCCAAGTGGTAGTAGCAAAAACAAACGCATGTATAGAGCTGTGCAGTGTTGTGAAAACGGCTGAGTTTTGTTTGATCGAACTCTGGGATCGACTAAATATAAAGAGACGAAAAGTTTTTTGGTATGTTTTTCCTGGTCGGGCTTTAGGCTTACTCGAAATTTAAAAACCAGAACAGAGTCGACCGCTAGTCGTAGTTGAATCCAAGGTCGAATAAACGAAACCCAGCCATTTTTACAACACTAGAGCAGTGTGCCTGAGCAGCACTATAAGTTATTTAACCGATTTGATATGAACAAATGTTACGAATAAGCCACTTCTCTATACTGTTCATAGCATCTCATCTATTAATTAGGGTAATGAAAATTAAAGCGTGCGCTATCATGCGTGTGTTGTTGAATGTGATTGTTTTTTAATTTTTTTTTGAGGGCTAGATAATTCTCGTGTAGTCTCCTTTATATATGGATAATATATGTTTAGTGATCAATTTATTTTTTATAAATGGCAAAAATATGTTTTAATGTTTTTTTAAAATATTTTTCAAATATTTTTTTGACATTTTTAATGCGGCTTTATGTTTTAAATTTATGTTTAATATTATTAGACCAGGTCACAATGCAAAGTTAAAGGTGGGAAATTTTTTTCTGTATTATTTTGGATGGCCAAAATCTGATTAATAATTTTAAAATTTATGTTTATATACATGCCAAAAATAAGCTTTATTGTTTCGAATATAAATTTTAAATATTCTATCTCACCCAAATGCTAATATTTTAATGAATTCTTAATAGGTAAGAATTCAAACTTTTAAAATTTCTGGGCTTCCATTTTAATTTCAAATATCTACATAAACCAATTTATCCAACTTTATTTTAAACTACACATTATAATTGTTACATTACGCGCGCGAGCGCGCGTAACACAAAAACTAAGAATAATAATATATAGTAATATGAATCTTCAATATATATCGTTAACAAAATCGAAAATTATGAGTAACAAGTGAAACAAGCGATGTGCTATAATAATCGATAATAATATGACATTGAATCATCGTGACTCCTCTACATAGGGTAGGAATATATAAATAACGTATAGTGGGTTGGAAACGTAATTTTGATTGATGCTATGTGTGTTGTTGGTTAGTACAAAAATAACATTTAATATTAAGGATTATAAGAGCAAATTGGCATATCATGGCATATGCCACACCTTCCCTTTTTACCGAAAAGATTCAAACAATTTTAAAACCTTAGCCCAAAATCTAATATAATTTATCTTTATACTTTTCTCATAATTCAAATTTATGCCTATCGACATTTTTAGTTTAATATGCCATAATTTCAAATTTATACTTATTGACACCACTTACCGAAACCAAGGAATCTCGTTCCTCATAAACCGAGGTTGACTCATTAACTGAGTTCAGTGCCCCAAAAACCAAGGTTGACTCATTATCTGAGTTCAGAGCCCTGTAAATAACCGGTTTGGTAGTATCAATTTTTTAAAAATATTTCTGGCATTTCTCTCAAAACATTAATACAATCCATTTTACAATTATCAACATTATTTTGATTCCTAGACTGTACCTTGCCATTTTACATTTTATCATTACTCTCACCGTCCCTTCCTAATTTTATCAAAATAATAAGTAAACCGCTAAATTATAGTAACAAAAAACGATATGAGGGGTTTAATAACATTTTTTTTAATTTATTGTATGTAAGTACTTCCAGTGTGTTTGAATTTCATGTTTTCGGACTACTGAGAATTTTTCCTGCACCTCAAATGATGTTCATTTCTTTGTGAATTAAAGAACGGAATATTTTCATAATTTAATCAAAATTTTCGACTCCAGTTGTTTAATTCCCATTTGTTGGATTCGTTTTTCGAAAAATTGGGGTAATTGTGGATGGGTCTATGCTTTTTTACCGAATTGTTTTTCATGGCGCGAGTATTATTTCCTTTGATCTGACACCAATAATGAATTCTTAATAGGTAAGAATTCAAACTTTTAAAATTTCTGGGCTTCCATTTTAATTTCAAATATCTACATAAACCAATTTATCCAACTTTATTTTAAACTACACATTATAATTGTTACATTACGCGCGCGAGCGCGCGTAACACAAAAACTAAGAATAATAATATATAGTAATATGAATCTTCAATATATATCGTTAACAAAATCGATAATTATGAGTAACAAGTGAAACAAGCGATGTGCTATAATAATCGATAATAATATGACATTGAATCATCGTGACTCCTCTACATAGGGTAGGAATTTATAAATAACGTATAGTGGGTTGGAAACGTAATTTTGATTGATGCTATGTGTGTTGTTGGTTAGTACAAAAATAACATTTAATATTAAGGATTATAAGAGCAAATTGGCATATCATGGCATATGCCACATATTTATTGACATTTTTAATATAGTTTTATTTTAACTTTGTATTTTATGATTTTGTAAGTCCAGGTGACAATGTTAAAGTTTTATTAAAGATGCGTATTTCTATTTTGATTTTCTTTATATATGGTTAAAATAATTTTAAATTTATTTTTATACATGGCAAAAATATGTATTTTTTATTTAACAAATATTTTCAAATATTTTGTGTCACCCCACATGAGATGGATAGGAAATGAAACCTTTGAAATAAACATAATAAGTAATTAACACATTCGCTGAGTAGATTAAATAAGCAATTTGCTCTCAGCAATTGCTAGTATAAAACAGCTATCTATTTAAAGTGTTAAGCAGGTCAACATTACTATTGCTTTAGTTTGCCTTTACGAAGATTGCCTGCCCGGTAACTAGGCCCAGCAGTGGTCCCAATTTTTTGGTTGTTTAATTTTAATTTTATATTACAAAAAATTAACACTTTTTTGACAGCTTCCTCCCCCCCTTGGGAAAATCTCGGCTACGTGCCTGCTGATAAACAACTACAGGAAAATACAGAGCACATGTTAAAACGCAAATATTAATGATATATTAAATTCATTGAAATAATATACTCTACTAGGATATTCTTTAGAAAGTTTTATATTAAATAGTTTTGATTCATTGTTTTTAATTTGTTTTAATAAGACTTTAATATGTAATATGCAGATAGTAGACGAGTAGATCTGATTAATAAATATATTTATGTCTTTTGCCACTATATTGTAGCATTTATTGCGCGATGTCTACAAAACGAAAAAAAACGGACGAGAAGAATAAAGGTAATAAATGTTTGTATTATCTATACAATAATCGCATCCGATAAATGAGTAGGACTTAATTATATTTAAATGATAGAATAATTTAAACTATTCTAAATAAATAACAATAATATGTGTATATACCATAATAGATAAAAAAAAATTTAGAAGTTTAATTTTTATTCTTGTTTTGAAAGGTTAGTTTTTAATAAGTATCAATTATAATTGTATTTTTTTATTTTAAATTCTACATAATAATTTTGTAAAAAATAAAACACTATCAAGAAAATGGTACAATTGTTAATATGACCCTGACTGAGCGACTATCTCTTCCTAATCAAATACTTAGTGCCATAACGAAACCTATTACAAGGTCTGCTTTACATAATTTAACCAATATTCAAAATGAGGACATGGGATTAACACCTAATTTTAAAAACCAAAAAATGTCTTCTCCAATAGACAGGGTAGAAAATATATGTTCAAAACAAGAGGCAACCCCAATTCGTGATTATACTCGTAGATCAAGAATTTCTCCTAAATTTAATTCTAATTCTAAAGCTTATGGAGATGAAACCAAAGTGGTATCAAATCTACATGAAAAATATATAGGGCCTGAATCAAAAGCTGAAAATATAGGCAAAAAAAGACAGCCTGCTGTCAATGTTAGATATATAGATCATTTGATTATTAATAGATGCTTTTCTAATTATTTAAAATAATTATCATGCCTCTTAGCTTCTATTAATCCTTTTGTTTAACTGTAAGGGTAACAATTTTATGTCAAACTTAATCGATGTAAGAAAGAAGAGTGACAATATTTATCTGTCTTTAAACCCTGAATTAATCCTTATTTATGTGAGACTATTTGTTCAATATTTTTCATTATCAGTGCTCCTCTTTTAAAATATTTAATAAGCCTGTTTTTTAAAATTGATATAAAAAACTATTGATAATTAAATTTTTAATCAGAAGGAAGAAATCGATCGATGGTGCAGAGAAAAAAATAGTGAACTAGAAGAGATAGATAGCCAAGATTTATACATCGAATGATTGTCATACATTTATACCCATATTTTTTATGTTCAATATTATTTGATCAATTATATATACAAATTGATGTTTAAGCTATCAAATTAAATGGTTTAATAAAAAGTAACTTTTATCACACATTATATACAGAGATTGGCTTTCCTTCCCTAATGGTTTAATTATATTATCTGTCCAAACCCTTTCTGTCCAAACCCTTCTAATGTCCAACAATGAAACCCCAAACTGTCTCAATCAAATATCACATATTAATTGAAACAAAGCTACTTATATTTGTTTATAATTATAATGTAGAATTAATGAATTTGCAGGAAGACAATTAAAGATATATATTAGAAAACAAAAAAATGGTGGTAGGGGCTTCTATTAAAGCGTCAAAGAGACTTTAACATCTTTCAGAAAATAATAAATTGGATTTTTTTTTCATCAGGAAAAAGTGATTAATTTGACACGTTTTGTTATTTATATTTGATTTATTAGTCACATATTACTGTCAACGGATTTTTACAAATAAACTTTAAAAAAACTATATTTATAATCAATCTGACAATAAAAAAAAACTTTTTTATTTATTCCTAATAAAATCAATATAACTGCTCCAAATGAAGAAGAGGGAGTTCTACCCTGTTCCCTTTCTTTGTTCACTTATGAAAGGAAGGAGAGATTCATTAATTAATATAACATTCTATCAGATGTACACAGCTGAGACCAGATTGCCCGGCCCGCTGCCCAAACAGGCCCACTGTCCTAAATTTTTGTTTTCGGGCGGGCCCGGGCGGGCATGTTGAAGATAGGATTCGGGCTTAATGAGATTTTTTAAATAGTGTTATTTCGTTAATTTTTATTTATTTGCATATGAAAATGCTAAAAAAGTTAAGAAACTTGATTTCGCCTCCACAAAGTTTCTCCAATTGGCCTTATTCCCTTATCGTTCGTCGCTTTCGCTAAGTTACTACTTCTTTTTATGATAAAAAATTTCTATACCTTTCTTTTTTTAAATTGCATTTAAATTCTATTGATAAATTATTGTCTTTTTATCAAAAAAAGTAAGTTTTAACAGAGCACAGATTGACTAATTGAACTAATTTTATTCATTAAAAAGTTTATTTATGGGTAGGGCAAACGGGTTAACTCAAAAGGGGAGAATTTTGTTTATTGTAATATTATTTATTAAATATGTTAACTTTAAACTTAATTAAAAAAATTGCTACATAAATATTTTCATGGACGTCGGCTGCATTAAATTAATATTTTGCTATTATATGATTTTTAAATGTTCCAACATGTTTGTTTCTTAATGCATTATCAATTAACTTATTAAAATATTGTGACTTAAAGCGGTTTCGTCAGTGCTATCTGGCCAAATTTTTTCGAAAGACCAAATACTAACCTTTTTTGACCTATTAGGATTAAAATTAAAGATTAAAAGTTTCATTTGAAAAAATCATTCGACTTTAAATAATATAGGAAATTAGATTTTATTTGTGATAATAAAATATTGCATATTTTTTTAAGTGCCATTAATTTAATGTTTATATTTTAATGGTGGTTGATAGAATTTAAGATCGCATAATTCGGGCCTAACGGGCAAATTTAATATATCGGGCCGGGCAGTTCGGGCAGCTTTAATGTTTCGGGCGGGCACCTAGAAGGTTCGGGCGAGCAATGAAGCTAAAAAGTTGAACCGGGCCGGGTTCGGGCATAAAATTCCTAACAAATCTGACCTCTGGTACACAGCAATTAATAATTATGAAATCGTTCCTATTTATTGAAATTGTTAAAAACTATAAACTGCTAGCAATTTATGGGCTCACTTCCCAAGAAAATGTCCTGTATGTCGGTCGCAGTGTGTTGTATACTATTGGTTTATACTCTAAATTTCCTTGAAAAATAATTACCGCTTATATTTAATTTGTATGACCCACGCCTGATGACAAAACATTTTTATTTGCCCCATTGGAGCCCGCCTCTGTATAAATTTTAACTACTGTCCAACTTGCTGGTTTATAATAGAAAACTATAATTCTGACCAAATTTTTGCATTAAATAATGACCGCTCTTAAATTTATAACCCAGCCGGAGGTTAACCAAAATCTTTTTTTTTTATTTTTGGGCCCAATGAGAACCCGACTTGACATCTGCAAATTCTGGTGCATTTGCCTACAAATAAATTGTTGCCTCGATACAATTAATGACATCGACATCTATTAGAATCGAATTTGTCTGACCCAAAGTCAAAACGAAATATTTTTTTTTGTTTTGGAAATCTCGGGTTTATTTGTTAACATTTATTATAATACAAATTCTCTTACACCCATCAAGTCATCTGCTCCCCTCCCCTGCCTATCTTAGCATGCGCGCCCTCGCTACACTTGAGTGCTATACACGGGCACGTTTAAGGTTATTGATAATTCCTTGGCAGGGTAATATAATGATGTAGAGACCTGCATGGGCTCAAATTTTAGGTTCAGGCTCGGCCCAATCCGCACAGATATATATTTTTTGGCACTCAGCTCGCGAATAAAATCCAATAATTGCGCCGCATCAGGCCCGCCATAGTAAAAACAAGTCGATGCTCCTAAAAATTATTTATTTATATAAAGAACATTTTTTATCGTTCATAAAGTAGCTAACCTAAAGCATACAAGATCGGTTAAATCAAAAACTCGGGCCTTCGGCCCTCGTGGGAAGGGGGAGGGGAGAAGGGAAGGGGGGAAGGGAAGGGGGGACGACTCATCTATACTTCGTATAAATGTATCATATTTGCTATGCAATTTATGGGCGAGAAAGGTGGGAAGGGGCGAGAGTGCCTATAGGGGGTATTAAATGCCTAATGATTAATTAATCATTTATACAAATTTTCCATTTATAGGCAAAATGTAATATAGGCAAAATTTAATATAGGCAAGGGTTAGGGTTAGATTTAGTGTTTGCATCTATGCGTATTACATTAGTTTTTATGGCCTCTAGTGATTATGGGTTGAACAAACATTATATTATAAAACATCACAATGTTAAGAATTGGCAGAATTGTTGGGAGAAATTTTTTGTTGAATTTGAACAATTTTTAATTAAAAAAATCAAAAATTTGGCGAATGGTCATTTTTTCTCCATTGGTCAGTACCAACAGATACTCTATAAGTCAATGATAGCCGAAAAAACGGGGAAAAAAATTTGATGCTCACTTTGGCCAATGGTCATTCTTTTCCAATGGTCAGCAGCCAGCACACGGTAAAAGTGGATATAAATTCATAATAGTGAAAAAAAAACGAAAAAAAAATTTTCGAATCACATTTTGGCCAATGGTCATTTTATTCCATTGGTCAGCAGCCAGCGGACGGCCAAAAAGTCATAATAGCAATGGTAGGAAGAGGAACAATCATAATAGTCAAAAAAAACGAAAAAAATAATTTCGATTCACATTTTGGCCAATGGTCATTTTTTCCATCGGTCAGGAGCCAGCGGACGGCCAAAAAGTCATAATAGCAATGGTAGTAACAGGAACAATCATAATAGTCAAAAAAAACGAAAAAATAAACTCGGATTCATATTTTGGCCAATGGTCATTTTTTTCATTGGTCAGCAGCCAGCGGACGGCCAAAAAGTAATATTATCAATGATAGTAACAAGAACAATCATAAGAGTCAAAAAAAACTCCGGGATTCTAACCCAAAAACTAGTTAAATTGCATAGCAATTAAAAGTAAACAACTTTTATATATGTTTATTATATAATAAAATGAAACAATAATAGAACAAGCGGACGGTCAAAAAGTCATATTATCAATGGTAGTAACAGGAAAAATATATTAATTTAATTTGAAAAATAAAAAAAAATTTTGCCCTCTCCGGGAATCGAACCAGCAATTCAGAACGTTCGCCGGGGTTCGAACCCACATTAATAGAGGCATAGACTTTTGTAGGGGCACAGGGACCCATATCAGTAGAGGCATAGGCCTTTGTAGTGGAGGGCATAGGGTAATTATAGCAATTAATATCAATGTTACCCAATTCAAAAAGGAATGGATATACTTATGCATTAATTTAACATAGCAATTAAAACCCGACTCCGCCCGAAAGCGAGGGAGAAAGAGATGAGGGGTGGGGCACCTCTTATGCATTAATTTTTAAAATAACACAGCGAGAGAGATAGAGATGAGGGGTGGGGCACCTCTTTCTCATGCATTAATTTAAAAAATCGATAACCTAATATACCCAATGCAAATAGATAGGGACGGACGGACAACCAAAAACGAGCCCATAAATTGCATAGCAATTAATTATAATCTAATTTTGTCATTTAAAAATAAAAGGCTATCTATTTTATCAAGTAACATTCTGTCCTCTCTTCTTATAAGACGACTTGCCTTAATGAAGGTGTATTATCTAGATAACAAAAATTTAATAGCTAATTGTGCTAAATTGGGTAGCACTGATTAAATTACCAAACCGGACATTTTCAGTTTTTAAATTTAAGAGAATATTATATATTTCCTAATCTCAGATTTTTGTTCAAAAAATAATAATTTTTACCTTTAAGCTATTAAGTGCCTTCTTTGGTTCCTATATTCATAATTTTCGGATAAGGCCAAATAAATCTAAATTGTTTTAAATATCTAAGCCCTGCCCGCACTTTTTATACTGTTCATTCTTAGGCCCGGCCCATGCAGGTCTTTAAAATAATGCCTAATCAGCACTAACCAACGTACTGGCATTTTTACAAATATAAAAAAACTCTGCCTTTGTGTAAAATGTATTTGCGCCACTGAACTATACTTTGTATAAACTGTTTAAATTTAGTTAGTACTACCTGCCCGAGACCATATCCTATTTATTTTTGGGCTCGGCTAGAACCCGAACGAAAGGATTCTACAAAGTGATCATTGGTGTTTTAAAAGTAAAAAGGAATCCAAATATCTGGGCTCAAGGTGTGTGAAAATTGAGATCGCAGGTAGTTTCAAGTCGGTAACCGAAGGAGAGGGAGACCAAGCTTAGATGGAATGATAAAATTATTATGGACCTGAAAAGGTATGAGCAAGGAGTTTACTATTGATTGCTTTTTATGACCTAAAGCGGCATCAGTATCATCAGTTTATGGGGTAACTGCTATTATTAAGTTGCAGTTATTGGGTTAAGTTGCAGTAGTAATAAGCATCATTTGATATCTAACAGAGATTTGATTGTTAATACTCAGGAAAAATTGCTTCAACCCTCCAACTAGTTCATTAACTGATGTTGTGAAGTCTCTCGTTCCGTTTCATTTGGTTGTATTTCAAATTTCTTTGCCCCCCCCCTCCGAACCCACTTGTTAATATTCCATATTTTTATTTTGGCACTTATTATAATTGATAATAATTCATATGCATAGACTAATCGACTGCTCAACCATTATTTATTTGCGCGCCAAAAGTCATGCCAAAAACGATCGCCATTTTGATCATTTACCTAGTTTTTATATTGCGATGGATTGGAATGGTAAATATATCACTCATCTTATAATAGGTAGCAACCCATTTTAAACATTATAGCAATTTTGTAAATTCTTTAGCCTTTTTGATTATACAACTTTCGTGGTAAAAAACAAGATCATAGATAGCGCTATAATATATAAAAAGTAATTATATTAAAAAGTTTTTATTAAATTTTATCTATATATATTAAATTTAAAAGGGTCAAACTGATATTACTCTAAATGGTTTGTACTAGTAGATATATGAGGCTGGCCAAAATCATTATAAGCATTTTCCTAATCATTTAGGTAAGATGATTAATATGGATGTCAAAATAGGGAACAGTCTTTAAAAATGGTTGAGTACCGATGTACTTATGTATTAATTCAAGTGGATTTTTTTTAACATTTTTTCCCAAAAACCCGGTCCCTTTAAAAGACTAAGTTTAATTCTGTCCACGGCTATAAGTTCTATACAGCCACCCTTTATCGTCAAGTAAAATTTTTAAACAGCTTAGTAGAAGATAATATGGTCTTATATACTTTCAGCCTTTAATCTGTTAAGTTCAAAATTATAATTAAAAAACTCGGGCCTTCGGCCCTCATGGGAAGGGGGAGAAGGGAAGGGGAAGGGGAGGAGGGGAAGGGAAGGGCGGACGACTCATCTATAGTCCGTATAAACGTAGCATATTTGCTATGCAATTTTTGGGCGAGAAAGGTGGGAAGGGGCGAGAATGCCCATAGGGGGTATTAAATGCAAAATTATTAGTTAATTATTAATTTATACAAATATTTAAAAAGTTAAATGGTATTAACAAGAACAATATATTAATTTCAAAAGCCTGTTACGACCGCGCATTTAAAAATGTCACAGGTATCATAATGATATCTTAACTAATTTACAGGTGCTAAATTAAAACTTTTTTAACAACATTTTGACCAATGGTCATTTTTTTCCATTGGTCAGCAGCCAGAACACGGTAAAAGTGGATATAAATTCATAAGAGTCAAAAAAAAACGAAAAAGAAATTTTAGAATCACATTTTGGCCAATGGTCATTTTTTTTCATTGGTCAGCAGTCAGGACACGGTAAAAGTGGATATAAATTCATAAGAGTCAAAAAAACGAAAAAAAAAATTTTGAATCACATTTTGGCCAATGGTCATTTTTTTCCATTGGTCAGCAGCCAACGGACGGCCAAAAAGACATATTATCAATGGTATTAACAAGAACAATCATAATAGTCAAAAAAAACGAAAAAAATAATTGCGATTCCCATTTTGGCCAATGGTCATTTTTTTCCATTGGTCAGCAGCCAACGGACGGCCAAAAAGCCATATTATCAATGGTATTAACAAGAACAATCATAATAGTCAAAAAAAACGAAAAAAATAATTGCGATTCACATTTTGGCCAATGGTCATTTTTTCCATTGGTCAGCAGCCAACGGGCGGCCAAAAAGTCTTATTATCAAAGTATTAACAAGAACAATATATAAATTTAAACAAAAAAATAAAAATAAAATTTGGCCTCTCCGGGATTCGAACCCACATCAAGAGAGGCATAGGCTTTTGTGGGGGGGCATAGGGACCCATATCAGTAGAGGCATAGGCTCGACTAGGGGAGGGCATAGGGTAATTGTCAATGTTAGTCAAAAAAAACGAAAAAAATAATTTTCGAATCATACTTTGGCCAGTGGTCATTTCATTCCATTGGTTAGCAGGCAACGGACGGCCAAAAAGTCATAATTGCAATGGTAGTAACAGGAACAATCATAATATTCGAAAAAAAACGAGAAAAAATACTTGGATTTACATTTTGGCCAATGGTCATTTTTTCATTGGTCAGCACCCAACGGACGGCCAAAAAGTCTTATTATCAATGGTAGTAACAAGAACAATCATAAGAGTCAAATAAAACTCCGGTATTCGAACCAAAAAACTAGTTAAATTAGCAAAAATTAAAAGTAAACAAAACAAGACATTCGGTGCGTGACAAGACATTCGGTGTAGCACAAGACATGCGGTGTAGCACGCCGAATAGGCGGACAAACAAAATGGAAAGTGAGCCCATAAATTGCATAGCAATTAAAATGGAAAGCGAGCCCATAAATTGAATAGCATTTAATTAAATAGGGGCACAGGGACCCATATCAGTAGATGCATAGGCCCTTGTAGTGGAGGGCATAGGGTAATTATCAATGTAACCTATTCAAAAACGAAAAAAAATTTCGATTTATTTGGCCAATGGTAATTTTTTTAATGGTCAGTAGCCTACGGACGGTCAAAAAGTCATATTATCAATGGTATTAACAAGAACAAAATATTAATTTAATTAAACAGTAGAGGCATAGGCCCTTGTAGTGGAGGGCATAGGGTAATTATAAATGTTAACCTATTCAAAAACGAAAAAAAATTTCGATTTATTTGGCCAATGGTCATTTTTTTCATATGTCAGTAGCCAGCGGACGGTCAAAAAGTCATATTATCAATGATATTAACAAGAACAAAATATTAATTTAATTTAAATAGGGGCACAGGGACCCATATCAGTAGATGCATAGGCCCTTGTAGTGGAGGGCATAGGGTAATTATCAATGTTAACCTATTCAAAAACGAGAAAAAAAAATCGATTTATTTGGCCAATGGTCATTTTTTTTAATGGTCAGTAGCCTGCGGACGGTCAAAAAGTCATATTATCAATGATATTAACAAGATCAAAATATTAATTTAATTAATTATATACATTGGAGGGTAAACGGACATCAACGGACAACGGACAACCAAAAACGAGCCCATAAATTGCATAGCAATTAAAAGTTATCTTTTATTTTTTTTATAATTAAACATCTTCTAAAATGAAAGAAAAATTTCCTTACCATGCTCACATCTTTTTCCGTAGTAATTTGGAAGACACTTGCAGTAGCCAAACGGGTCGCATCCAATCCCCCTGGTGTGCTCTGAATGACACCCACATTCTAATTTTATTGAGATCATTATTTAACTTTGCACACATTATAAAGATAATCACAATGTTTTTATTAATTTTAATTGCTATGCAATTTATGGGCTTGTTTTTGGTTGTCCGTTGATGTCCGTTGATGTCCTCCCTATCTATTTGCATTGGGTTTATTAGGTTATCGATTTTTTAAATTAATGCATGAGAAAGAGGTGCCCCACCCCTCATCTCTATCTCCCTCGCTGTGTTATTTTTTAAATTAATGCATAAGAGGTGCCCCACCCCTCATCTCTATCTCCCTCGCTTTCGGGCGGGGTCGGGTTTTAATTGCTTCCTTAAATTAATGCATAAGTCTATTCGTTTTAGAATTGGGTAACATTGATACTATAATTACCCTATGCCCTCCACTACAAGGGTTTGGGTTAGAATCTCGGAGTTTTTTTAGACTCTTATGATTGTTCTTGTTACTACCATTGATAATAAGACTTTTTGGCCGTCTGCTGGCTGCTGACCAATGAAAAAAATTACCATTGGCCAAAATGTGAATTCAAGTTTCTTTTTTCTTTTTTTTTGACTATTATGATTGTTCCTGTTACTACCATTGCTAATACGACTTTTCGGCCGTCCACTGGCTGCTGACCAAAGAAAAAATGACCATTGGCCAAAATGTAAATCCAAGTTTTTTTTCTTGTTTTTTTTTGACTATTATGATTGTTCCTGTTACTACCATTGCTATTTAGACTTTTTGGCCGTCTGCTGGCTGCTGACCAATGAAAAAAATGACCATTGGCCAAAATGTGAATCCAAGTTTATTTTTTCGTTTTTTTTTGATTATTATGATTGTTCCTGTTACTACCATTGCTATTATGACTTTTTGGCCGTCCGCTGGCTGCTGACCGATGGAAAAAATGACCATTGGTAAAAATGTGATTCCAAGTTTTTTTTTCGTTTTAGTTTTGACTATTACGATTGTTCTTGTTACTATCATTGATAATAAGACTTTTTGGCCGTCCGCTGGCTGCTGATTAATGAAAAAAATGACCATTGGCCAAAATGTGAATCCGAGTTTATTTTTACGTTTTTTTTGACTATTATGATTATTCCTGTTACTACCATTGCTATTATGACTTTTTGGCCGTCCGCTGGCTCCTGACCGATGGAAAAAATGACCATTGGCCAAAATGTGAATCGAAATTATTTTTTTCGTTTTTTTTGACTATTATGATTGCTCCTGTTCCTACCATTGCTATTATGACTTTTTGGCCGTCTGCTGGTTGCTGACCAATGGAATAAAATGACCATTGGCCAAAATGTGATTCGAAAATTTTTTTTTCGTTTTTTTTGACTATTATGAATTTATATCTACTTTTACCGTGTCCTGGCTGCTGACCAATGGAATAAAATGACCATTGGCCAAAATGTGATTCGAAAATTTTTTTTTCGCTTTTTTTACTCTTATGAATTTATATCCACTTTTACCGTGTGCTGGCTGCTGACCGATGGAAAAAATGACCATTGGCCAAAGTGAGCATCAAATTTTTTTTCCGTTTTTTTTGGCTATCATTGACTTATAGAGTATCTGTTGGTACTGACCAATGGAGAAAAAATGACCATTCGCCTTTTGATTTTTTTAATTAAAAATTGTTCAAATTCAACCAAAATTTCTCCCAACAATTCTGCAAATTCTTAACATTGTGATGTTTTATAATATAATGTTTGTTAGACCCATAATCACTAAAGGCCGTAAAAACTAATGTAATACGCAACTAGATGCAAACACTAAATCTAGCCCTAACCCTTGCCTATATTACATTTTGCCTATATTACATTTTGCCTATAAATGGAAAATTTGTATAAATAATTAATTAATCATTAGGCATTTAATACCCACCTATAGGCATTCTCGCCCCTTCCCACCTTTCTCGCCCATAAATTGCACAGCAAATATGATACATTTATACGAAGTAAAGATGAGTCGTCCCCCCTTCCCTTCCCCCCTTCCCTTCTCCCCTCCCCCTTCCCACGAGGGCCGAAGGCCCGAGTTTAATTTAGAGACTTCATTGAGACTGTCTGGAAAATATGCGAATTTAAGAGTTTTGCCTATGTACAAAAGTTTTTAAATACTATAAAAAAAAGACTTTATCCTGGTGGATGGGAAGGCAAAAGTTTATGACGTGGGAAAGAATGTCAAGAAGTGGCAAGTTATCTCGATATCTCTGTAATTGCCACAGTCTTGAGGGTCTTCTTTGCCTTTAAATAAGGGTATAATCGTGCTTGCTCTCCATTGATTTGAATTCGCTCTTCTACCAATATCTTGTTAAGAAGGTTCGTCATTGTGGTGACTCCTTCTTCACGACATCCGAGCAATGCTTCCATAGGTATTCCATCTGGGCCTTGCTTTTTCTTTTTGTATTTTGTTCATTTGTATCCTAAATTCATCCTCCTGAAATTGTTAGACCATACTTATATTTGACTCGATTTTGGGAAGGGAATTCTTGTCATTTGCAATATTCATGAGGTTGTAAAAATATACTTTCCATCACTTCCTTCGGCTTGAAAAGGTTTGACCCTTCTCGTTTTTGACTATTTTAAGAACTCCGACATCGCGACTTTTCTTATCCCTTATCTTGGCCATTACATAAGCCTATCGCCCTCTTTATGATCCAGTTTCTTTGCCATCTCGTGTTAGGCGGCATTCTTCGCTATTGCAACGACCTTTTTTGCGGCCCTCTTTGCGTCACTATACTCTTGATAATCCTCCGACTTTTTTATTTATTCCACCGTCTATATAGATTTTTCTTTTTTTTGATGAAATCCCTAACCGATTGATGCCACCAGCTTTGCCTACTTTGGTCTGTCCTAGAACACGAATTGCAGTTTCCTTTATGTCCTTAGATAGCGCTTTGCCACTTCCTTACACCCAACAGTGAGAAGGCTTTTTGATGGTATTTTTCGCTTGTCGACGTATCCTTTAGCCTTTCATATCAAATTTGAGGTTTATAGACCTTTCTTCTTTTGGGAAATACTCTTCTGTCAAGATCCATAACAGGGACGACGTTGCCTGGCGATTTCTTCTCCAGGTATTACTTTGCAATCTTTGATACTCCACAAGTCCTTTCGCCGTATAAGCAAATAGTCGATTTGACTAAAATGCCTCCCACTTCTATAGGTCACAATATGATCTTCGCGTTTTTGAAAATAGTTGTTAACGATCGCCATGTCATATGCTGGGGAAACTTGGAGAAATTTTTCCCTTTCTTTGTTCTTCAGACCATACCCTTAGCCTCCATGATTGCGTTCATACCCGAGACGATCTTTCCCTACGTGAGCGTTGAAATCGGCCTTAATAACTAGCCTTCTTCTTTTTCCAATGAATCGAAGAATATGTCTTTCTCTGATTCCATACACCTAATTAAAGGAGCATACGCGCACATAACGGTTATAAAGTCCCCTTGATCTGTAATCTGCACCCACTTAGCCTGTCGGAACAACGCTTGACTTCCACCACCTTGTCCTTAAACGATTCGCTTATAACGATACCGACCCCGTTTCTACGATTTGGTGACCCACTGTAGAATAGCTTGTATCCTTCCCCTAATTCCCGAGCTTTCATTCCGTTCCACCTTGTCTCTTGTGGGCAGGCGATGTGTACCTTTTTTCTTTTTGGCATTTGTGCGACCTCGATGGCTGGATAATTTTCACGAGAAAAAAGTGATCCGTCAACGTTCCCACATTCCAGCACGCTATTCGCATTATGTCCACAACTAATTTCCTTAACCGCCTTCGTTGTGAATTGGGCAGTCACCCTAGTGTATTTTTCACATGTGAAACATGATTTTGGAGTTGGTTTTTATAACCGGTTTCCGACCTAACGCCAACCCTTTACTTTTTGCACACAAACTTAGGACCGTCGTAGGTAGTGGTTTTTGTTATATACTTGTTAAAAATTTTAAATTAAATTCTTGATTTTTTTGGATAAGAACAAAAGGAAACAAAATAATACATGAAAACTAATTATTACACTATAGAAAAATTTAGTGATGCGGAAAAACCGAAAAAAATCTCGGGCTCGTTTCGTCGTGTCTTGAAAAACCGAGACGAGACGAGAATTTAAAAAATGGAGTCTAGATCGAGACGAGAATTTTGATATCGAGACGAGACGATACGAGATTTTTTTGGCGAGATCTCGACTTTAGATTTTAGTAAATTATTGTGTACTTTAAATTACATGATTTATAATATGGTATTAAGTGTATATCAATATGTACGGAATATATTTGATATTAAAAAAATTTCTAATTGTAGTAAATATTATACAATTTTGCAAAAAATTCAAAATTTGGCAATCATTTACCTTAATATGGTTGACCCTAAGAGTATGTGAATTATTTTATAATATATTTCTTACATATAAGTATCCATAGCATTAAAAAAATTAAAAAATTTAATGCTTAGAATGAGTTCTGATGGAATAGTAAATATTACTAAGGCATATTTGTATTTCGTAGTTACTCATCCTGCATGATACGATAATTATTAACCTAAGGTGGCTCAAAATTTTTGAGCACCCGCCTAACGATTTCAAAAGTACAATAGTGTACATAATAGATTAATCTTAAGTCATGAGTCTTTTAGAAGCTTTTATGCTTCAACTAAGTGCATTCAAATTTACTATAATTTCTATAATTGTGCAATATAAAATAAATACACGAACCTATACTGTATTCAATAAATAACTATTTGATGGCAAAGTTAGTTAGAATTGTAAGGTAATTATTTGGAATATAAATTTGATTATATGATTTTTGTCATACATTTAAATACATGCACTTTAATTTAAAGTTTAAAACTTTATGTACTTAATCCTATAATAATGCTGCTTTTATTGTTTTTATTACAACGTTTTTGCAAACTAGTTATCAATTCTGTAAATAATAATCTAAATATAAAAATCACGTGAAACGGTGTGTGTGGTTAAACTCCTCCGAAACGGCTAGACCGATTTAGATGGAAATTTCTGCGAATGATTGGTAGGTCTGAGCCAAGGTTTTTAACTAAATTTCAAATTTCTAAGTCACAAGACGGTCATGTTATTTAGTTTTATACGTTTTGACGTTTACTAAAATGTCACTCAAAGGCCACCTCATGAAGTATACTGCGTATCTATCGTGTTTTGAATGTATTGAATTGAAACAGAAAACATACAAATTCTGCGTATCTATCGTGCTTTGAATGTATGGAATTGAAACAGAAAACCAAATTTAAAGACTAAATTGAAACAAAAACAGAGAAATATAAGGTATATCTAAACATAAAACATAGAAATTTAAAGTTAAAACAGGTTTTTTTTATTGGGTATACACTCTACATATGTTATGTAATTCACTAATAATAATATAAGTTTTTCAATGAGTTTAATCTAATTTTAAGACTGAATGCACAAAATAAAAATGATATATTCATTGTAATTGCAATTTTGTTGTTTTAAATTTTTGTTAAGAATCTAATTAGGATGTTATTTATGATTCCTTTAATGATTAAAATATTTACATATCTATTAATACTAAAGCTACACATAAAGCAACATATTATTCATATAATATTAGTTATAATTTTCATATTTTATTTAAAGATATGTTTAACACACAAATAGACCATATTTAAGAATATATTTTTATGTTAAGAATCTAATTAGGATGTTATTTAATGATTCCTTTAATGATTAAAATATTTACATATCTATTAATACTTAAGCTACACATAAAGCAACATATTATTCATATGTATTAGTTATAATTTTCATATTTTATTTAAAGATATGTTTAAAACACAAATAGACCATTTAAGAATATATTTTTATTTACTAATTATAACTCCTCTGAATTTGTACCATTATTATTTAAGTTTTTAAGTCATCTATAGCAAAATCAAATGAGATTGATTTATAGTATTTGTGCAATTATTTTGGTCAAAAAATATATTTATTCTGGGATGATTGTGAAAATAACGATTAAACTTTCAATTATTATCCACTAATCAATCGCGTGGATGCACGTTGCGGCTACAACAACCTCGATTCACCTTTTGCAAGGCGCATCGTCAGCCAACCGGACGCTAATATAACAATTAAACTTGCAATTATTATCCACTAATCAAACATTAATTCTCAATTAGTAAAAAAAATTAAAAAACAATCGCATATATTAGCACTCTGTTCATTGTTTGCATGATTTAAAAGAGATTTTATTTCAACATACCCTATTTATAGGTAACAATGCCAGCTAAACGCAAAATGAAAAATTTAGGTCGTCACACAAAAAAGAATGCATTAATGAAAAAAAAAGATCTCAAAGAACAGACGAACAAATCCTACAAAACAATGCAGATAAGTGTGTGAGGATGGCACAAATACATGAGTCACAATCGCAAGAGGCACAATATGAACGAAATCAACAAAGATTAAAAAAACAAGCCCGCCGATTTGTAAGTAACACACACAGAGAAAATGACCTACAACGTCTACAAGTACATCGAGCATTTAAATCGGCTTCATTCCTTCGACTAGCATTCCAGTATGAGCTTGATGTTGAATATTACGCCCATTCCAAAGTGGTCATTGGTACTACAGACAAGGAATGTTCACATTGTCATGCACTTAAATTTAAAAATGAGCCACCAGGGATGTGTTGCGCATCAGGAAAAGTACAACTAATGGCAATCGAAGCACCACCTGAACCATTGCACGGCTTACTAATTGGCACGGATCCTGATTCTAGCCTATTCCTAAAGTCAATTCGCACATTTAATTCATGCTTCCAAATGACATCGTTCGGAGCAACAGAAATAGATACAACTGATGCTGGAAGCGGTCAGCTATTTAATTCAACGTTCAAAACTAAAGGCCAAGTTTTTCACAAAGTTGGCTCACTGCTGCCAATGCCAAACGATTCCTATAAATTTTTACAAATTTACTTTGGGTGGTGAGGACTCTGAACGCGCACTAGCCAATCGCTTAGATGCAAGTTGCGGCTACAATCACCTTAATTTACCTTTTGCCAGGCGCATCGTCAGCGATCTGGACGTTCTGTTGACTGAGCACAATGAATTGTTAAAATTATTTAAAACACACATGCCCAAATTAATAAGTGACAAACATGCTATTGTCATCTATCCGGATAACACCTGCGGGACAGCATATACGTATATTTAATGCACCTGTTGTTGACGATGTTGCTAAAATCATGATTGGCGACCGTACAGCTTCGCGCCAAATCGTGATTCGAAAAAGAGATGATAATCTACAGTTCATTCCTGATACCCACCGTTCCTATGACGCTCTCCAATATCCGCTCATTTTTTGGAAGGGGCAAGACGGTTATTTTATAAACATTAAACAACGGGATCCCCGAAATGGTATTTTATACAACATAAAACATGACTACTCATTTTTAATTTTTTTGTATGTATCATATCACAGGAGCTGAAACCAGCAAAAAAGTGAGCTCGATGGATTATTATGCCTATCGTTTGATGATTGGAAACGGTGAAGACAACATTATTCTACGCTGTCGAGAGCTTTGCCAGCAGTTCATTGTGGATAGTGAAGATTGAGAGCGAGCGCTTACGCTTCTTACGTTATAACCAAAAAAAGCTGCGTGCTGAAGAATACATCACCTGCGAGACGCTAACGCTACCAACGCTGACGCTGCCGAAATTGGTAGCTCCATTATTCTACTATCATCGTACTTAGGTAGTCCGCGTCACATGCAAGTATACACACAGGATGGCATGGCTTACGTCCGCGAATACGGACGACCATGTTTTTTATCACCTTTACATGTAACCCAAAATGGCAGGAAATTACATCGTTACTCTTACCAGGACAAAATGCAATACATCATCATGACATAATAGCCCGTGTGTTTAAACAAAAATTAAGGTCTTTCGTTAACTTTATTACAAAATTACACATATTTGGCCCCACACGTTCTTGGATGTATTCGGTTGAGTGGCAAACGTGGATTACCTCATGCACATATTTTGATTTGGTTCATTGACAAAATACGCCCAGAAGACATAGATAGTTTAGTATCCGCAGAAATACCAAATCCTTCTACTGATCAATTATTTTTGATATTGTCACCAAAAATATGATTCATGGCCCATGCGGTGCTTTAAATCCTTCATCGCCTTGCATGTTAGATGGAAAGTGTACAAAACGTTTTCCTAAAGATTTCATCAACGATACGATCACACATGGGGACGGATATCATATAAAAATGTAAAAATAGACAATATTTTTCATGTTTATAGACTATGATAATCTAAATCCTCTAAATTATGTTTTTTCAAATCTTCCAATAGAAGGACGGTGGGGTGGAGAGGAGGGATGGCGGGCGCATTACAGATTTATTTTCATCGTTTATGTAAGTTAAAAATGTATAAAATAAACAGAATTTCTCCTGTTTATAGCCTATGATCCTCTAAATTATGTTTTTCCAGATCTTCCAATCGAAGGACGGTGGGGTGGAGAGGAGGGATGGCGGGTTAAATGGATCAGGGATTTGTTTTAGGTAAGTATATTAACACATTATTTAATTATGTTTAATTATGTTGTTATCAATATAATAATTTTAAATTTAGATATTATAAAATAACTAACGAATGTACATATAGCAAAACAACGTTTGCCGGGTCAGCTAGTATGATATAAATATCAATGGACTTAAACGTTTGCCTTAAATATGTTAAGGTCAACTTTGAAGCTTTAGCAAGGGTTGATAAAGGATCTCAATTAGCTCAATTGTGCAACTAAATATAAGCGAACTTATAATTTTTTAAGTCTATTTTTAGTTGACAGCTACAGTGAATTTGATACAAATATTCTAATTTGCTAGAACACTAAAATTTAATTTTCTATATTTCAAATTTATTTATAGTTTTTTAGTCTGCACTTTTTATAGAAAATATTATTATGAATTAATTCATATCTTTATATTGTCAATGAGATGTCGTGTCCCGCTAAATCTTTAAAAATTTTGTGTATTAAAGTTTTTCAAAAAATATAAAAGTTTGCCATTTGGATTTTTAACACATATATTTTTAATAAAACAGGAAAAAAAATTTCCCTTATATATTTTGAAAAAGTTTAGACGAGACGAGATTGAGATTTTTCCATACCGAGACGAGACGAGATCGATATTTTTATAATCGCTCCCGAGACGAGACGAGATTTTGTTTTCGAGACCGAGACGAGATCGAAACACTAGAAAAATCTCATTCTGTTGCTGAATCTGATTATGGTGTCCGCCCGGGCCCGCCCAAAAGTCTAAGGGGCCGGGCAGCGGTCCGGGTTGTTCTGGTCTCTGATATATCTAACTTTACATGTTATGTGTTATTACTATTTAATGTTTGTATTTTAATTGCTAATGATAGGTCACATTTATAACCAACCCTGGCAACGCAATAACATTTAAATTAACGCGTCTTAATTTCCCTATACACTAACAATACCATAAACTGGCGATCTTCTGATTTTAGCATTGATAGACATGGGCGTAGACAGGATTGGAGCGAGTGGGACGATAATAATTTAGGGAGAAGCAAATAACATATTTTAAAATTTTAGCTATAATTATATCAAAAATTTAGATTTACAGGGGGGCAGCCGCCCCTCCCTGCCTCCCCCTGGCTATCCCCATGAGCTTAGACCACCCATTTGGGTGTAGCTGCACTTGGGGATAGTATTGTAAAACGGCTGGGTCTTGTTTGGTTGACCTTTGGTTTAGTCGACTAAACATATACAGACCAAAGGTTGGACCAATAAACCTTTGGTCAAATTATGCGATTAAGAACATTAACAGACCAAAAAACTTTTGGTCTGTTAATGTTTAGACGACTAAAATTAGAGGTCGCCCCAGCAAAACCCAACCGTTATTGCAACATTACTTGGGGGTAGATTGCAAAAGTTATGGAAACAAAAACGAGAATATCCAAAAATTCCCTTTTCACACTTAATTTTTATATTTTAGCAAAACCAGTAGCCTTTAGTTAGTTTATGCGACCTACATCCCTTACTTAATAATTATCAGCTGTTCGCCAGTTTATTCTATTATTGTTAGTCTATGAATTACCCTATCCCGACTCAAATGCTAAGGGCATCAAAAACATTTTTAAGATATATTTTTGAAAAAGTCAAATTAAACTATTCCAATACAGCTTTTAAATAATATTTAAATTCAAGAAATGTATATATGTAATTATATATAGCTGATTTTGGATACATCATTATTTTGACAAATATCTTTCCAATTAAAAAGTTTCTTTTATAAAACCCTTATTTTACAAAACCTTTATTAATTACTATGCAATTTATCGGCTCGCTTTTGGTTGTCCGTCCGTCCTATCCGTCCATCCTGTCCTACATGTATTTCCAATAATTGCTCTGGAAACTTATACGGGTTTTTAATGGCTGTGGACTTATGCTTCTGTTAATGACTTTTTTTGTTTTCGCAAATTGATTAACTGATGACTGCTGGTTGGCTTTAATTTTAAATTTCATTATTGTTTTTGTGCCAAACCAAACCGATTCCTTTGTTTATGAATTTTGTTTGGGAACCTATCTAGGTTGTTGCTTTACATCGGGAAATTGCGAAACTGGATAAAGTATTCTCTTAAAATTAATGCTGACCGTTGCTTAATTCTACTTAACCTGACCCCGGCCGAAGCTAAAATTTATTTTTTATTGAGTAGCTGCAGGTTTTGGCAATTATGGTATCAAATATACACTTTCTCTGCAAAAAATAAAAAAAATTGGCCGAAATTAGGGTGATGAACGTTCCTCGCCCAAGGATCAACCATTTTGTCCTTTTTCCGGGCCTAAGTTGATCATTAATTTTTTGTGCATTTTTGTAGTTGTGGGCGGCTAACTTTTAGGGCAACTCTCTTCCCCTGCTTAGAGTTTGACCGTTGCCCCCTTCCCCCTCTTTACCCCCCCCCCCCCCTCTTTCTCCCCTTTTTACCCCCCCCCCTTTTGCACCCCCCCCCCCACTTATTTTCCTATTTGTCCCCCTTGTCCTCTTTCCCCTTGTCCTCCGCCTTCTTCCCTTTTTACCAACCCATTTCTGACCCCATTCGCCCCTCCCCTTTTTGACCGTCCCTTCCCCCCCTCCCTTGTTCCTCTCTTTGTCCCCCTTGTCTTCACCATTTTTACCTCCCTTTTTGCCCCCTTGCTCCCCCGCCCATCTTTTGCCCCCACCCACTCAAAGAGGCCTCTAGCAACAAGTGATGACGCACGGCATACGAAGATAAAATGCCATAAAATTTATTTCCGCGCAAAAGGAAAATCTGGAAGGAAGAGAACCTTATATTTGAAATCCTTGCCAACAAAACATTACATTTATAAACCAATGCGTTGTGTGTTGAATATTCATATGGTTTTAGTAAATTGAACATGTTTAAATTACTAGTTAAAATTTCATTACGAACTATGGGTCTGATTCAGATCGACTGGCTTTTTATATGTATTCCTGCATGCAAAAAAACCCTCGTTGAAAAATGAAAAAGACAATTGATCCCCTATATTTTGAACAATTTAATTCAAGAATCCTTTGACGGTGCATTAGTGAAGGAGAGTTTATGGGAGCTTTTAAATTTTAAATGCAGGGATGCTGGCAAAAGGATATAATTCCCCAGCTATTCCTTAATTCATTGTTGACAATATAAAAGCCTGGTCTTCTCGAGCATCACTGCTTTAATTGCTTCATCATACAACTCTTAAAGTGTAAAGTGTGAATTAATTTAAGGTAAAATTGGCAAGGAGCTCAAAAGTATTTTATGACAACGTCAGGCAACTTAATTAATTCTCTTTTTTTATTTTGCTATACCTGCACATTACTTGACACTTCATAGGTTAGATTGAATGCTATATAAAGCAAATTATCTTTACAAAATTTGGCTTGTTTCACTGAATAGTTTGAGGATTTATAGTGTTTTAGATGGCTAGGGACTTCCAGCGCCCAACCAACCATAATATGCAATATAAGGTTTTCAATTATTTCTTTTTAAATATATTTAAGAACCATTAATATAAACATAATTTTCTAACGAGAGTGTTGTATATATTTTCCGTTATTTTCAATACCTAATAATTTAGATTTTAATGTTTGTTTTTCCTCATGGCAAAGTGCCCATTTGCCTAAATTTTCCTCAGCACTTTGTTTTTTTAAACATGTCTAATTTTTAAAAGTGCAAAATCTCTGATACTTCTTCTCCTAAAGATAATTATAAATATTACAAATTTAACATTTTGTTTCTATTTTACTTAAAGTTAACATATTGAAAGGATTCAATTTAATTTTGTTAAGTTATTTATTAAATTAAAAGTCATAAGTTAAAGCATTTATTTTTCCTTTTTAAAATCCTAAATTGACATCTTGGATGCTTAATTGTTTTTTGATTGGCAAAAGTAAACAGTAAATTGTGTTATGGGAGCATGTACATAAAATAAAAATTATAGTCAAAATACAAAGTGCGCGTTTTATTAAAACATTCTCATTTTATGGTAATTATAGGTGTTTCCTTTCGTTTTAGTTGCTAAAATGTAAAATATTTTATGAAAATTTATAATTTTATTGATGAGATAAATTAAAATCTGAGTATCAAAAATAATTCGATTAATGAAAAATTTAAAACTTGGCACGTCAAACTAAAACTTAGCAGATAATTAATTTATAAGAATGTGTATGCCTCTTAAATTGATAGATTTCCATACCTTTAGAAGATAGTAGACTCCTTATCCATCTATATATATAAAGTAAAGTGTATATATGTATGTATGTATGTATGTATGTATGTATGTATGTATGTATGTATGTATGTATGTATGTATGTATGTATGTATGTATGTATGTATGTATGTATGTATGTATGTATGTATGTATGTATGTATGTATGTATGTATGTATGTATGTATGTATGTATGTATGTATGTATGTATGTATGTATGTATGTATGTATGTATGTATGTATGTATGTATGTATGTATGTATGTATGTATGTATGTATGTATGTATGTATGTATGTATGTATGTATGTATGTATGTATGTATGTATGTATGTATGTATGTATGTATGTATGTATGTATGTATGTATGTATGTATGTATGTATGTATGTATGTATGTATGTATGTATGTATGTATGTATGTATGTATGTATGTATGTATGTATGTATGTATGTATGTATGTATGTATGTATGTATGTATGTATGTATGTATGTATGTATGTATGTATGTATGTATGTATGTATGTATGTATGTATGTATGTATGTATGTATGTATGTATGTATGTATGTATGTATGTGTGTATGTATGTATGTATGTATGTATGTATGTATGTATGTATGTATGTATGTATGTATGTATGTATGTATGTATGTATGTATGTATGTATGTATGTATGTATGTATGTATGTATGTATGTATGTATGTATGTATGTATGTATGTATGTATGTATGTATGTATGTATGTATGTATGTATGTATGTATGTATGTATGTATGTATGTATGTATGTATGTATGTATGTATGTATGTATGTATGTATGTATGTATGTATGTATGTATGTATGTATGTATGTATGTATGTATGTAGATAAGAGCTAAATTCTGAAACTACCGGCCCGATTCGCGCGAATTACCCGTAGGTTCCCAAGGCGGCCAGGGTAAAATAGCTTATGCAGAATCTTAAAATTCCTTTTAGTTTTAAAAAAAGCTAAATTCTGAAACTACCGGCCCGATTCGCGCGAAAATTTAGCCGTAGATGCCCAAGGCGGCCAGGGATAAAATAGTTTTTTCAGATTCCTAAAATACCTTTTCGTTTTAAAAATATCGGACATTTCCCGGCCAGTTTCATTTATAGCATCATATACAATAATGACGTCATACATACAAGGCTGAAGTTTTCTCGATTTAGATGTTTAAAAGTATAGTAAAATGTTACAATATACGGTCAAAATTATTGGGGTTTAACAAACTATTTAATAAAATAAATATAATTTAAATTATGCAATTTTAGCCATTATTATCACGTGGTTGATCATAGAAGCATATTTTTAATAATTATCCATCCTTAAATTAATTAATTTATTAAACTGTTATAAATCTATTTAATTATTAAAAAATATGCTTTTTTCTATTAAGTTAAACAATATATATTTTATTTGCACATTATAAAAAGATATTTTTTACATCATAAACTCTTATACAGATAACCCATCATATATTTCCTATATACGCACTAATTTCATTTAGCTAAATAAAAGCCAAAGCAACGCTTGGCCGGGCACAGCTAGTTATAATACTAAAATAAAATATATTAGTATTAGAAAGGATATAATAAAGTTATATATACGGATACAGAAAACTTAGCGCACGATCTACCCTCTCCTGACAAAATAACCCAACTATTAACCAACCTAAATCTCCTACCACTTTATTTAGGGAATCGTATTTTATTGTCTGCAATAGTATATTATTATTATATTATCTATTCCTGATACTAACCTACCCATGGGCGTAGCCAGGTTTTTGATTAGGAGGGGGGCACAAACGTTTAAAAGCTCAATTAGAGGGGGGCAAAACATATAATTTTTCAATTTTTTAAAGTTTTTGCATTGAAAATTTTTTTTCTCGTAAATTAGGGGCCCCCCCCCTGGCTACGCCCATGAAACTACATATAAATATGTTAACACATAAACTCACTAACAAAAAACACGTAACCTCTGGTTAACGTGGCCTGAGATGCACCCCGTAGGTGTCAGATTAAATCAATCTTAGCTTGATTTACCTAAGCTCTTTAATGTCATCGGGACAAATACATACATACATACATACCTTCCCCTATTTGTGCACATTTCAAAATGGCGGAAAATGGTACACTTATTTAAAGTTGATGAGCAGAACAAAGTTGTCCTGCTCCTGATAGACTTATGAAATACAAAAACTCACTACCAAACCTAAATGTATTTTATATTATTTAATTTGATTTGTCTTTTTGATATATATATTAATTCCAAGTTAATATCACATAACAAAAGTCCTTGAGAAAGGAAGAAACGTAGGTGGATAAATTTTAGGTTAAATTGTGATTAGTTAAAATCATGCAGGGCCATCATATTTCTCTAAGTTCACAAATTCATAAAAAATCCTCATTAAAAATGGTGTCCTAAGTTACTTATTAAGGTCAACTCGCCAGTTTATTGTATAGTTGTGGCAAATAGTTGAAAAAGGAAAAGAAAAAAGGCTTAAAATTCGATAAATTGTTGAGCCAACGTTTTTGCCATTTTATGATATATTAAATTATTTGGAAATAAACTTCTATCGGTTCAAAAAAAAAAAAATTATTTCGGACAAATTTAATTTTAAAATTTTTTGAGCAAATTTATCATATTGTACGTAAGAAAATTTATTTAAATAAAATTTTTTTTTTTGTATATTTAAATAAAATTTTTAAATAATTATAAATTTTTTAATTTATTATTAATTTAAACTACATTAAATTATTTAATAGCTCCTGTACTTCCTCCTGGTAGAAAATATTAGGAAAACTAAAATTAATTATTTTCAAATATATTTTATATAAAAAATATTCAAATTTTATATTTATCTTATATAAAGGTCCCTGCCCGACGCCAGGTTTAAGAAGTATTTATTTTTTAATCTAAATATATTAATTATTATTTTTATAATTTATTTTAGCATATGTAGCAAAATTGTTGAGCCAACGTTTTTGCCTTTTTAACCATTACCCGTTCATTGCACTTTGGGAGTTGCAATCATAGAAAAAAATATTTATAACAAAAAATTTAGAAAATTTAGTTAATATCAAAGAAATGGTAAAAATTCTAAAATGTGCAAATTTTTATTAAACAACTTACTTCTGGGAATATTTGGAAAAGCTTGAATAATATGATGAAGAAAAAAATTGTTTTTACAACAAACTTGACTCAATATGTGCTTATCAAATTTGATTATTTAAAAAAATAAACCTCTCGTTGTTGTCACTAAACTCCCCCAAAAATATTATTTTGGTATGGGTCGATAAAATAATTTTGATTATACCTATTAAGGATGGTGTATAACCTATGAAAAATGGCAAAAAGAGAATTATATAAGTGGTACTTGTTTATAATAAAAAAATAATTGTGGACTATTATATCTTACCCCATGGGTTATCTGGATAAATAAATAATAATTATTGATCAAGATTTAGGAAATGTATAAGAAACTTAGCGTTATCATTAAAATAAACTTGGCCCCCTTTTAAAAATATTTTTTAGCGAAGTCGTATATAGATTTTGCATTTGTTTATGATGGTGCCTGACTCCAATCAAATCCTACGAATCCATCTAGCACCGATGGTAATCTAAGGATCGGGCATTAAACACAAGTGAAGGAAAGCTATTAAAAGCCACAGAGATGAGAATGCCATATGACGAATGACTTTTTCATGACAAAGATGGGTATTTATGGCGGAATTGATTGAGAATATTTATTTATTTAATTTATTAATTGCGATGCAATTTATGGGCTCGTTTTTTGTTGTCCGTCCGTCCGTCTGTCTGTCTGTCTGTCCGTCCGTTACCCTCCCTATCTATTTGCATTGGGTATATTAGGTTATCGCTTTTTTAAATTAATGGATGAGAAAGAGGTGCCCCACCCCTCATCTCTATCTCCCTCGCTGTGTTATTTTTTGAATTAATGCATAAGAGGTGCCCCACCCCTCATCTCTATCTCTCTCGGTGTGTTATATTATATATAAGATTTGTTAAATTATCTATTATATAATAAACATAAATAAAAGTTGTTTACTTTTAATTGCTATGCAATTTAACTAGTTTTTGTTATATAATAAACATAGATAAAAGTTGTTTACTTTTAATGCTATGCAATTTAACTAGTTATATAATAAACTCGGGCCTTCGGCCCTCGTGGGAAGGGGGAGAAGGGAAGGGAAGAGGGGGAGGGAAGGGGGGACGACTCATCTGTACTTCGTATAAATGTATCATATTTGCTATGCAATTTATGGGCGAGAAAGGTGGGAAGGGGCGAGAATGCCTATAGGGGGGTATTAAATGCCTAATGATTAATTAATTATTTATACAAATTTTCCATTATAGGCAAAATGTAATATAGGCAAAATGTAATATAGGCAAGGGTTAGGGTTAGATTTAGTGTTTGCATCTAGTTGCGTATTAAATTAGTTTTTATGGCCTTTAGTGATTATGGGTCTAACAAACATTATATTATAAAACAACACAATGTTAAGAATTTGCAGAATTGTTGGGAGAAATTTTTTGTTGAATTTGAACAATTTTTAATTAAAAAAATCAAAAATTTGGCCAATGGTCACTTTTTCTCTATTGGTCAGTACCAACAGATACTCTATAAGTCAATGATAGTTAAAAAAACGGAAAAAAAATTTTGATGCTCACTTTGGCCAATGGTCATTTTTTCCATTGTCAGCAGCCAGCACACGGTAAAAGTGGATATAAATTCATAAGAGTAAAAAAACGAAAAAAAAACTTCGAATCACATTTTGGCCAATGGTCATTTTTTTCCATTGGTCAGCAGCCAGGACACGGTAAAAGTGGATATAAATTCATAATAGTCAAAAAAAAACGAAAAAAAAGTTTTCGAATCACATTTTGGCCAATGGTCATTTTATTCCATTGGTCAGCAGCCAGCGGACGGCCAAAAAGTCATAATAGCAATGGTAGGAACAGAAACAATCATAATAGTCAAAAAAAAACGAAAAAAATAATTTCGATTCACATTTTGGCCATTGGTCATTTTTTCCATCGGTCAGGAGCCAGCGGACGGCCAAAAAGTCATAATAGCAATGGTAGTAACAGGAACAATCATAATAGTCAAAAAAAAAAACGAAAAAATAAACTCGGATTCACATTTTGGCCAATGGTCATTTTTTTCATTGGTCAGCAGCCAACGGACGGCCAAAAAGTCTTATTATCAATGATAGTAACAAGAACAATCATAAGAGTCAAAAAAACTCCGGGATTCTAACCTAAAAACTAGTTAAATTGCATAGCAATTAAAAGTAAACAACTTTTATTTATGTTTATTATATAATATAGGTCAGCAGCCAGCGGTCGGCCAAAAAGTCATAATAGCGATGGTAGAAACAGGAACAATCATAATAGTCAAAAAAAAACGAAAAAAATAATTTCGATTCACATTTTGGCCAATGGTCATTTTTTTCATTGGTCAGCAGCCAGCGGACGGCCAAAAATTCTTATTATCAATGATAGTAACAAGAACAATCATAAGAGTCAAAAAAACTCCGGGATTCTAACCCCAAAACTAGTTAAATTGCATAGCAATTAAAAAGTAAACAACTTTTATTTATGTTTATTATATAACTAGTTAAATTGCAGTATTAAAGTAAACAACTTTTATCTATGTTTATTATATAATAGATAATTTAACAAATCTTATATATAACACACCGAGGGAGATAAAGATGAGGGGTGGGGCACATCTTATGCATTAATTTAAAAAATAACACAGCGAGGGAGATAGAGATGAGGAGTGGGGCACCTCTTTCTCATGCATTAATTTAAAAAATCGATAACCTAATAAACCCAATGCAAATAGATAGGGAGGACATCAACGGACATCAACGGACAACCAAAAACAAGCCCATAAATTGCATAGCAATTAAAATTAATAAAAACATTGTGATTATCTTTATAATGTGTGCAAAGTTAAATAATGATCTCAATAAAATTAGAATGTGGGTGTCATTCAGAGCACACCAGGGGGATTGGATGCGACCCGTTTGGCTACTGCAAGTGTCTTCCAAATTACTACGGAAAAAGATGTGAGCATGGTAAGGAAATTTTTCTTTCATTTTAGAAGATGTTTAATTATAAAAAAAATAAAAGATAACTTTTAATTGCTATGCAATTTATGGGCTCGTTTTTGGTTGTCCGTTGTCCGTTGATGTCCGTTTACCCTCCAATGTATATAATTAATTAAATTAATATTTTGATCTTGTTAATATCATTGATAATATGACTTTTTGACCGTCCGCAGGCTACTGACCATTAAAAAAAATGACCATTGGCCAAATAAATCGATTTTTTTTTCTCGTTTTTGAATAGGTTAACATTGATAATTACCCTATGCCCTCCACTACAAGGGCCTATGCATCTACTGATATGGGTCCCTGTGCCCCTATTTAAATTAAATTAATATTTTGTTCTTGTTAATATCATTGATAATATGACTTTTTGACCGTCCGCTGGCTACTGACATATGAAAAAAATGACCATTGGCCAAATAAATCGAAATTTTTTTTCGTTTTTGAATAGGTTAACATTTATAATTACCCTATGCCCTCCACTACAAGGGCCTATGCCTCTACTGTTTAATTAAATTAATATTTTGTTCTTGTTAATACCATTGATAATATGACTTTTTGACCGTCCGTAGGCTACTGACCATTAAAAAAATTACCATTGGCCAAATAAATCGAATTTTTTTTTCGTTTTTGAATAGGTTACATTGATAATTACCCTATGCCCTCCACTACAAGGGCCTATGCATCTACTGATATGGGTCCCTGTGCCCCTATTTAATTAAATGCTATTCAATTTATGGGCTCGCTTTCCATTTTAATTGCTATGCAATTTATGGGCTCACTTTCCATTTTGTTTGTCCGCCTATTCGGCGTGCTACACCGCATGTCTTGTGCTACACCGAATGTCTTGTCACGCACCGAATGTCTTGTTTTGTTTACTTTTAATTTTTGTTAATTTAACTAGTTTTTTGGTTCGAATACCGGAGTTTTATTTGACTCTTATGATTGTTCTTGTTACTACCATTGATAATAAGACTTTTTGGCCGTCCGTTGGGTGCTGACCAATGAAAAAATGACCATTGGCCAAAATGTAAATCCAAGTATTTTTTCTCGTTTTTTTTCGAATATTATGATTGTTCCTGTTACTACCATTGCAATTATGACTTTTTGGCCGTCCGTTGCCTGCTAACCAATGGAATGAAATGACCACTGGCCAAAGTATGATTCGAAAATTATTTTTTTCGTTTTTTTTGACTAACATTGACAATTACCCTATGCCCTCCCCTAGTCGAGCCTATGCCTCTACTGATATGGGTCCCTATGCCCCCCCACAAAAGCCTGCAAATAGATAGGAGGGTAACGGACGGACAACGGACGGACGGACGGACGGACGGACAACAAAAAACGAGCCCATAAATTGCATAGCAATTAAAACATAAATAAAAGTTGTTTACTTTTTAATTGCTATGCAATTTAACTAGTTTTGGGGTTAGAATCCCGGAGTTTTTTTTGACTCTTATGATTTTTCTTGTTACTATCATTGATAATAAGAATTTTTGGCCGTCCGCTGGCTGCTGAGGCTGACCAATGAAAAAAATGACCATTGGCCAAAATGTGAATCGAAATTATTTTTTTCGTTTTTTTTGACTATTATGATTGTTCCTGTTTCTACCATTGCTATTATGACTTTTTGGCCGTCCGCTGGCTGCTGACCAATGTTATATAATAAACATAAATAAAAGTTGTTTACTTTTAATTGCTATGCAATTTAACTAGTTTTTGGGTTAGAATCCCGGAGTTTTTTTTTGACTCTTATGATTGTTCTTGTTACTATCATTGATAATAAGACTTTTTGGCCGTCCGTTGGCTGCTGACCAATGAAAAAAATGACCATTGGCCAAAATGTGAATCCGAGTTTATTTTTTCGTTTTTTTTTGACTATTATGATTGTTCCTGTTACTACCATTGCTATTATGACTTTTTGGCCGTCCGCTGGCTCCTGACCGATTGAAAAAATGACCATTGGCCAAAATGTGAATCGAAATTATTTTTTTCGGTTTTTTTGACTATTATGATTGTTCCTGTTCCTACCATTGCTATTATGACTTTTTGGCCGTCCGCTGGCTGCTGACCAATGGAATAAAATGACCATTGGCCAAAATGTGATTCGAAAACTTTTTTTCGTTTTTTTTTGACTATTATGAATTTATATCCACTTTTACCGTGTCCTGGCTGCTGACTAATGGAAAAAAATGACCATTGGCCAAAATGTGATTCGAAAATTTTTTTTTCGTTTTTTTTTACTCTTATGAATTTATATCCACTTTTACCGTGTGCTGGCTGCTGACCAATGGAAAAAAATGACCATTGGCCAAAGTGAGCATCAAAATTTTTTTTTCCGTTTTTTTGGCTATCATTGACTTATAGAGTATCTGTTGGTACTGACCAATAGAGAAAAAGTGACCATTGGCCAAATTTTTGATTTTTTTAATTAAAAATTGTTCAAATTCTACAAAAAATTTCTCCCAAAAATTCTGCAAATTCTTAACATTGTGTTGTTTTATAATATAATGTTTGTTAGACCCATAATCACTAAAGGCCATAAAAACTAATGTAATACGCAACTAGATGCAAACACTAAATCTAACCCTAACCCTTGCCTATATTACATTTTGCCTATAATGGAAAATTTGTATAAATAATTAATTAATCATTAGGCATTTAATACCCCCCTATAGGCATTCTCGCCCCTTCCCACCTTTCTCGCCCATAAATTGCATAGCAAATATGATACATTTATACGAAGTACAAATGAGTCGTCCCTCCCTTCCCTTCCCCTCTTCCCTTCCCTTCTCCCCCTTCCCACGAGGGCCGAAGGCCCGAGTTTTTATTTATTTATTTATTTATTTATTTATTTATTTATTTATTTATTTATTTATTTATTTATTTATTTATTTATTTATTTATTTATTTATTTATTTATTTATTTATTTATTTATTTATTTATTTATTTATTTATTTATTTATTTATTTATTTATTTATTTATTTATTTATTTATTTATTTATTTATTTATTTATTTATTTATTTATTTATTTATTTATTTATTTATTTATTTATTTATTTATTTATTTATTTATTTATTTATTTATTTATTTATTTATTTATTTATTTATTTATTTATTTATTTATTTATTTTAGAGTCGCCCAATGCAATTTTAATAGGTATTTAAATATTTTATTCATAAATTTTTGATTATTTTTAAAATAGAATTATTTCGAAGAGGATTAGTAATTCAAAGATATAAAAGTATAAAAAATTATTTTAATATTTAAAAATATATTTATTTCTTTATATATTTTTTATTTTTAGTTGAGCTTTTAAATGGAACCCTGAGTAACTATTTTATAATTTATTTTATATATTTATTTTAAATAATTTATTTATTTTTAGAAAAAGGCGTTAAAAATTTAAATACCGATGAAAGTAACAAATTTAACGCTATTTAAACTATTTCATTTCAAATCTAAAATTTATAAAACCTTTAAATATATTAAAAATTATCTTTTTCTTTTAGTAATACCTTTTGAAAATGTTGATACAGGTTTTTTTATAAATAAAATTATAAATTAAAAATAATTTTTTGAAATTTCTAAAAAATATAGCCATAAGAGGACCACTAAGCCTTGCTGATTCTTTAAAATTAAATAAATTTAATCAATTTCAATATTTTTGATATTAATAAATATGGTCTTATATTTAATCATCTAAATATTTACAAATTTTATTTAAAAAAATGATTATCATTTTTGTCTGTTATTATCAGCACAATATTATACAAATGATGTTTTAATATTTTTTCCTATTTAAATTTAGTAATAGAAGAGAACATAAAGAATGTTGAAATCAAAGGAAAAACCAATAACGTACTTATAGATACAATATATAAGAAAAATTCATATGAAGTTGAAAACAATCGCGACAATGTCAAAAAAATTAAAAAAGGTTAATTATTTTAAAATTAATACTTTTTTTTCTTTAAATAACATGCATTTTTTGAGTTTTTTTTCTATTTTTGTAAATAATAATCATATAAATTTATAAATTTTATTTGAAAATTTTCCTATTATAATAAATAGATTTATAAACTAAATTTATTTAAATATTCATTAACATTTTAAAATTATAAAAATTTAATTTTTTATGGTTAAATAAATTTTATTTATAATTTATTTGATCGCAGATGATTCAAACTCCGATTTAAAAATTTTTGTATTCTTTAAATTTTTAATTTTGTGGATTTATATAAATTGTTACTAAAATATTTGTTAAAAAAATTAATTTCACGTTAAAAAATTATTTATTCATTAAAATTTATTATATTTGTTATTTTTACGATTTTTTTATTAAATTTATTTAATTTTGTTTATAATTTTTAAAAAATGGGAAAATCATAAAAAATATAAATTATTTCTAAATAATTTAATTTTAGGAAAATTACTTGAATTTTTGGAAGTATACGAAAAGAAAAGTAATTAGAAAAATCCTAATTTCTACAATTTAATATTTATCAATTAATTCATATTAATTTGGTTTTCTCTAGAATTTATTTTATATGTTTATAAATATTTTATTAAATTAAAATACCGATTTATTTTAATATTTTAAATTTATTTATGAATATTATATCAAGTTTTTTTGTTTATTTATCCACAGTTTACAATAAACAAATGTTTAATTTTTAATAATAATTTAAATTCAAAATTACCTTATATTTGATTTAATTCAAAATTTAATATAGAAATTAAAGATAAGAAAAGAAGTTGAAAAAAGAAATAAAAGTACTTTTTGTTTAATTTAATGTATTTTAAAATTAAAGTGCAATTTGGTAAAAAATGATTATTTATAGAAATATAATTAATTTATTCAAAATATCGAATTAATTTTATTAAATTTAAAATATTAAGAAAATAAAGAATATGGTATACAACAAAAGAAAAGGAATTTCAAAAATTGTATTAATTGTAGAATTAATTTTACAAAATATTTTATTTTTATAATTATTTATAATTTAAATTTATTTTTACAAAATTCTCAACCAAGACGTATTAATTTCATTAAAATATATTTTTTATTTAATTTTTTGTTATTTATTATCTTTTTTATCGAAATATTTGTTTATTAAACTAACTATAATATATTTTTGAAATTATAAATTGCGGTTTTGATAATAATCAGATAAAGATAATAATAATAAAAATTAAAAAAATATATTAAATCTTATAATTTCGGTGTTAGCTCAAATTCCACCTCAGCCTAGATCTGATATACATTTTATAATTTTCAATATTTAAAAAAATATATTTATAATTTTTAATTATTTTTTAATTATTTATATTTTGCTTTTCTAAAAATTGATTTTAACCAAAATTAAAGATTTTAATAAATTTATCTAAATTTAATATTTTTAAAATTATGTTTATTAGTATTTTTAATTTATTAATAGTAGTACCATGCACACCTTATCCAATAGCAAGTAAAAAAATCTTTTATATAATAATCTATCAAATATTTATTTTTAAAATATTTTTTAAATAGATTTAGCTCTTTACCAACCAATACAACGTACAATTTAAAATTTACTTTAATTTATTTAATATTTTTATTTGTATAAAGGAAAAACCACTATACTTAAATATTAAAAAATTATTTTCAAATATTAAATTTAGAAAACAAAATTTATGTGTTTTATATAACGGAAAATATATTTAAAAAATAAAAAATTATATATTTGAGCATTTAAAAATAAACTTGTATCGGTTCAAAAAAAAAATAAAACAAATTATTTCGGACAAATTTAAATTTAAAATATTTTTACGTAAGAAAATTTATTTAAATAAAATAAATTTTTTTTTTATATTTAAATTAAATTTTTAAATGATTATAAATTTTTTAATTTATTACTAATTTAAACTACATTAAATTATTTAATAGCTCCTGTACTTCCTCCTGGTAGAAAATATTAGGAAAACTAAAATTAATTATTTTCAAATATATTTTATATAAAAAAATATTCAAATTTTATATTTATCTTATATAAAGGTCCCTGCCCGACGCCAGGTTTAAGAAGTATTTATTTTTTAATCTAAATATATTAATTATTATTTTTATAATTTATTTTAGCATATGTAGCAAAATTGTTGAGCCAACGTTTTTGCCTTTTTAACCATTACCCGTTCATTGCACTTTGGGAGTTGCAATCATAGAAAAAAATATTTATAACAAAAAATTTAGAAAATTTGGTTAATATCAAAGAAATGGTAAAAATTCTAAAATGTGCAAATTTTTATTAAACAACTTACATCTGGGAATATTTGGAAAAACTTCAATAATAAGAAAAATTGTTTTTACAACAAACTTGACTCAATATGTGCTTATCAAATTTGATTATTTAAAAAAATAAACCTCTCGTTGTTGTCACTAAACTCCCCCAAAAATATTATTTTGGTATAGGTCGATAAAATAATTTTGATTATACCTATTAATGATGGTGTATAACCTATGAAAAATGGCAAAAAGAGAATTATATACGTGGTACTTGTTTATAATAAAAAAATAATTGTGGACTATTATATCTTACCCCGTGGGTTAGTATCTGGATAAATAAATAATAATTATTGATCAAGATTTAGGAAATGTATAAGAAACTTATCATTATCATTAAAATAAACTTGGCAAAAAATCTATTATTATTTAAAGATATTTAGTCTAATGAACATTTATTGCTAACCTCGATAGATAAAAAAAAATTACTATATCCTCGCTTATCTTAAAACATCTAAAAATTAATAAAATTTGGGAAAAATAATAATTACTCTCTGGAGTTGTAGATATAACCACTAAGAAATAAGAAAAATTTAGCGAATAAAATAACAAACTTGGTATTTCTATTTAAAAAAACTTAGCATCGAGTTTATTTATAAAAAAATACCAACTTACCCGGTCGTGATGGGAAATTATTCCCTTAATTGGGGGAAAAATAAATAAAATACTTTGTAAAAAATTTAAAATCTAACCACAATATTTGGAAAAGAAAGCAATATACCGCTATTTGATGGTGGAGGATAATAATCTAATAAAAAAGACATAATAGCCCCACAATCTAGTGCTGTAAAAATGGCTAGATTTTGTTTGGTCGACTTTTAGTTGAACTAAGGCTAACGGTCTGGTCTGTTCCTCAAATTTCGACTAAGCCTAGAGGTCGACTAAGAAAAACAGACCCAATTATGCTTCCTGAAATGTTAGATCAAGAACGAACACAAACGCAACGATTAATTAAGGATTACTAAATACGATATGTATGAAGCTTGTAGCAAAGAGACCAAAATGGTATAATCATTTAGGAAGAAGACGAGATGGTAATTAATTAGGTTGGGGAAAAATGATTGAGAGGATAAGATTTGGGGGAAAACCAGAATTTGGAAGAAGTGAGCCTACATTCGAAAAAGGTTGACACTAGGTCATACAAAAAACATATGAATGATAATAATTGTTTCAAGTTAGTTTTATACTTAAGTCTTTGCCTACGTAATGCCCATATTTTTTACACTTATGTATCCCCCTTTTAAAAATATTTTTTAGCGGAGTCGTAAATAGATTTTGCAATTGTTTATGATGGTGCCTGACTCCAATCAAATCCTACGAATCCATCTAACACCGATGGTAATCTAAGGATCGGGCATTAAACACAAGTGAAGGAAAGCTATTAAAAGCCACAGAGATGAGAATGCCATATGACGAATGACTTTCTCATGACAAAAATGGGTATTCGACTTATGGCGGAATTGATTGAGAATATTTATTTATTTATATATTTATTTATTTATTTATTTATTTATTAATTGCTATGCAATTTATGGGCTCGTTTTTTGGTGTCCGTTGTCCGATGTCTGTCCGTCCGTTACCCTCCCTATCTATTTGCATTGGGTATATTAGGTTATCGCTTTTTTAAATTAATGCATGAGAAAGAGGTGCCCCACCCCTCATCTCTATCTCCCTCGCTGTGTTATTTTTAATTGCTATGCATAAGAGGTGCCCCACCCCTCATCTCTATCTCCCTCGGTGTGTTATATATAAGATTTGTTAAATTATCTATTATATAAACATAAATAAAAGTTGGTTACTTTTAATTGCTATGCAATTTAACTAGTTATATAATAAACATAAATAAAAGTTGTTTACTTTTATTTGCTATGCAATTTAACTAGTTTTTGTTATATAATAAACATAGATAAAAGTTGTTTACTTTTAATGCTATGCAATTTAACTAGTTATATAATAAACATAAATAAAAGTTGTTTACTTTTAATTGCTATGCAATTTAACTAGTTTTGGGGTTAGAATCCCGGAGTTTTTTTTGACTCTTATGATTGTTCTTGTTACTATCATTGATAATAAGAATTTTTGGCCGTCCGCTGGCTGCTGACCAATGAAAAAAATGACCATTGGCCAAAATGTGAATCGAAATTGTATTTTTCGACTATTATGATTGTTCCTGTTTCTACCATTGCTATTATGACTTTTTGGCCGTCCGCTGGCTGCTGACCAATGTTATATAATAAACATAAATAAAAGATGTTTACTTCTAATTGCTATGCAATTTAACTAGTTTTTGGGTTAGAATCCCGGAGTTTTTTTGACTCTTATGATTGTTCTTGTTACTATCATTGATAATAAGACTTTTTGGCCGTCCGTTGGCTGCTGACCAATGAAAAAAATGACCATTGGCCAAAATGTAAATCCGAGTTTATTTTTTCGTTTTTTTTTGACTATTATGATTGTTCCTGTTACTACCATTGCTATTATGACTTTTTGGCCGTCCGCTGGCTCCTGACCGATGGAAAAAATGACCATTGGCCAAAATGTGAATCGAAATTATTTTTTTCGTTTTTTTTGACTATTATGATTGTTCCTGTTCCTACCATTGCTATTATGACTTTTTGGCCGTCCGCTGTGGAATAAAATGACCATTGGCCAAAATGTGATTCGAAAGCTTTTTTTTCGTTTTTTTTTGACTATTATGAATTTATATCCGCTTTTACCGTGTCCTGGCTGCTGACCAATGGAAAAAAATGACCATTGGCCAAAATGTGATTCGAAAATTTTTTTTTCGTTTTTTTTACTCTTATGAATGTATATCCACTTTTACCGTGTGCTGGCTGCTGACCAATGGAAAAAAATGACCATTGGCCAAAGTGAGCATCAAAATTTTTTTTTCCGTTTTTTTTGGCTATCATTGACTTATAGAGTATCTGTAGGTACTGACCAATAGAGAAAAAGTGACCATTGGCCAAATTTTTGATTTTTTTAATTAAAAATTGTTCAAATTCAACAAAAAATTTCTCCCAACAATTCTGCAAATTCTTAACATTGTGTTGTTTTATAATATAATGTTTGTTAGACCCATAATCACTAAAGGCCATAAAAACTAATGTAATACGCAACTAGATGCAAACACTAAATCTAACCCTAACCCTTGCCTTACATTTTGCCTATAATGGAAAATTTGTGTAAATAATTAATTAATCATTAGGCATATAATACCCCCTGTAGGCATTCTCGCTTCTTCCCACCTTTCTCGCCCATAAATTGCATAGCAAATATGATACATTTATACGAAGTATAGATGAGTCGTCCCCCCTTCCCTTCCCCTCTTCCCTTCCCTTCTCCCCCTTCCCACGAGGGCCGAAGGCCCGAGTTTTTTATTTATTTATTTATTTATTGCATTAATTTTAATTTGTTTTATTTTAATTTTGATAAAAACTTACCATTTGGTTTTAAAATTGTGCCTAAATAAACAAAACACATTTTAAAAATAAATAAGATTATTCGTAACCTGCAGTTGCTTGTTGTATTTGTGCGAATTCAAACATATTTTTTATATTTTGTGTATGATTTTAGATTTTTAAGGAAAAACAATTAAAATATACTATATTTGAAAATTATTTCAAAATTTAATTTAAATTAATAAAATTATTGTCTAATAAAAAATGATTTTTTCAACAAATATAAATTATAGGCTGTCGAGCTTAAATATTATTAATTTTATGAATTATATTTATTATTCTTAAAATAGTTAAGTTGTTTAAAATATTTTATTAAAAATATAAAATATTTTATTTACAATCATTAAAATTTAATTTAATATTATTATTAAAGTATTTTTTGGAAATAATGAAGTCTGAATAATTTATTTCAAATTTTTTAAAATTATTATATTATTATAATTCTTATATACTAGGTGGCTCATATAAAACTGTAGCTAAATATGCAAAAATAAATTATAAAAATAATAATAATACATTTAGATTAAAAAATAAGTATTTTTTAAACCTGGCGTCTTGTAATGACCTTTATATAAGATAAATATAAAATATGATAATTTTTTATATAAAATATATTTGAAATTATTTATTTATTTAGTTATTTATTTATTTAGTTATTTATTTATTTATTTATTTATTTATTTATTTATTTATTTATTTATTTATTTATTTATTTATTTATTGCATTAATTTTAATTTGTTTTATTTTAATTTTGATAAAAACTTACCATTTGGTTTTAAAATTATGCCTAAATAAACAAAACACATTTTAAAAATAAATAAGATTATTAAATTTATTAATTTAATAAAAAAAATTCGTAACCTGCAGTTGCTTGTTGTATTTGTGCGAATTCAAACATATTTTTTATATTTTGTGTATGATTTTAGATTTTTAAGGAAAAACAATTAAAATATACTATATTTGAAAATTATTTCAAAATTTAATTTAAATTAATAAAATTATTGTCCAATAAAAAATGATTTTTTCAACAAATATAAATTATAGGCTGTCGAGCTTAAATATTATTAATTTTATGAATTTTATTTATTATTCTTAAAATAGATGTTGTTTAAAATATTTTATTAAAAATATAAAATATTTTATTAAAAATATAAAATATTTTATTAAAAATATAAAATATTTTATTTACAATCATTAAAATTTAATTTAATATTATTATTAAAGTATTTTTTGGAAATAATGAAGTCTGAATAATTTATTTCAAATTTCTTTAAAATTATTATATTATTATAATTCTTATATACTAGGTGGCTCATATAAAACTGTAGCTAAATATGCAAAAATAAATTATAAAAATAATAATTAATACATTTAGATTAAAAAATAAGTATTTTTTAAACCTGGCGTCTTGTAATGACCTTTATATAAGATAAATATAAAATATGATAATTTTTTATATAAAATATATTTGAAATTATTTATTTATTTATTTAGTTATTTATTTATTTATTTATTTATTTATTTATTTATTTATTTATTTATTTATTTATTTATTTATTTATTTATTTATTTATTTATTTATTTATTGCATTAATATTTGTTTTATTTTAATTTTGATAAAAACTTACCATTTGGTTTTAAAATTATGCCTAAATAAACAAAACACATTTTAAAAATAAATAAGATTATTAAATTTATTAATTTAATAAAAAAAATTCGTAACCTGCAGTTGCTTGTTGTATTTGTGCGAATTCAAACATATTTTTTATATTTTGTGTATGATTTTAGATTTTTAAGGAAAAACAATTAAAATATACTATATTTGAAAATTATTTCAAAATTTAATTTAAATTAATAAAATTATTGTCTAATAAAAAATGATTTTTTCAACAAATATAAATTATAGGCTGTCGAGCTTAAATATTATTAATTTTATGAATTTTATTTATTATTCTTAAAATAGATGTTGTTTAAAATATTTTATTAAAAATATAAAATATTTTATTAAAAATATAAAATATTTTATTTACAATCATTAAAATTTAATTTAATATTATTATTAAAGTATTTTTTGGAAATAATGAAGTCTGAATAATTTATTTCAAATTTTTTAAAATTATTATATTATTATAATTCTTATATACTAGGTGGCTCATATAAAACTGTAGCTAAATATGCAAAAATAAATTATAAAAATAATAATTAATACATTTAGATTAAAAAATAAGTATTTTTTAAACCTGGCGTCTTGTAATGACCTTTATATAAGATTAATATAAAATATGATAATTTTTTATATAAAATATATTTGAAATTATTTTATATAATTATTTATTTATTTATTTATTTATTTATTTATTTATTTATTTATTTATTTGTTTATTTATTTATTTATTTATTTATTTATTTATTTATTTATTTATTGCATTAATATTTGTTTTATTTTAATTTTGATAAAAACTTACCATTTGGTTTTAAAATTATGCCTAAATAAACAAAACACATTTTAAAAATAAATAAGATTATTAAATTTATTAATTTAATAAAAAAAATTCGTAACCTGCAGTTGCTTGTTGTATTTGTGCGAATTCAAACATATTTTTTATATTTTGTGTATGATTTTAGATTTTTAAGGAAAAACAATTAAAATATACTATATTTGAAAATTATTTCAAAATTTAATTTAAATTAATAAAATTATTGTCTAATAAAAAATGATTTTTTCAACAAATATAAATTATAGGCTGTCGAGCTTAAATATTATTAATTTTATGAATTTTATTTATTATTCTTAAAATAGATGTTGTTTAAAATATTTTATTAAAAATATAAAATATTTTATTAAAAATATAAAATATTTTATTTACAATCATTAAAATTTAATTTAATATTATTATTAAAGTATTTTTTGGAAATAATGAAGTCTGAATAATTTATTTCAAATTTTTTAAAATTATTATATTATTATAATTCTTATATACTAGGTGGCTCATATAAAACTGTAGCTAAATATGCAAAAATAAATTATAAAAATAATAATTAATACATTTAGATTAAAAAATAAGTATTTTTTAAACCTGGCGTCTTGTAATGACCTTTATATAAGATTAATATAAAATATGATAATTTTTTATATAAAATATATTTGAAATTATTTTATATAATTATTTATTTATTTATTTATTTATTTATTTATTTATTTATTTATTTGTTTATTTATTTATTTATTTATTTATTTATTTATTTATTTATTTATTTATTTATTTATTTATTTATTTATTTATTTATTTATTTATTTATTGCATTAATTTTAATTTGTTTTATTTTAATTTTGATAAAAACTTACCATTTGGTTTTAAAATTGTGCCTAAATAAACAAAACACATTTTAAAAATAAATAAGATTATTAAATTTATTAATTTAATAAAAAAAATTCGTAACCTGCAGTTGCTTGTTGTATTTGTGCGAATTAAAACATATTTTTTATATTTTGTGTATGATTTTAGGTTTTAAGGAATAAAATATACTATATTTGAAAATTATTTCAAAATTTAATTTAAATTAATAAAATTATTGTCTAATAAAAAATGATTTTTTCAACAAATATAAATTATAGGCTGTCGAGCTTAAATATTATTAATTTTATGAATTATATTTATTATTCTTAAAATAGTTAAGTTGTTTAAAATATTTTATTAAAAATATAAAATATTTTATTTACAATCATTAAAATTAATTTAATATTATTATTAAAGTATTTTTTGGAAATAATGAAGTCTGAATAATTTATTTCAAATTTTTTAAAATTATTATATTATTATAATTCTTATATACTAGGTGGCTCATATGAAACTGTAGCTAAATATGCAAAAATAAATTATAAAAATAATAATTAATACATTTAGATTAAAAAATAAGTATTTTTTAAACCTGGCGTCTTGTAATGACCTTTATATAAGATAAATATAAAATATGATAATTTTTTATATAAAATATATTTGAAATTATTTATTTATTTATTTATTTAGTTATTTATTTATTTAGTTATTTATTTAGTTATTTATTTATTTATTTATTTATTTATTTATTTATTGCATTGATTTTAATTTGTTTTATTTTAATTTTGATAAAAACACCATTTAGTCTGTATGTGCCTAAATAAACAAAAACACATTAAGAAATAAATAAAATAATTAAATCTTTATTAATTTAATAAAAAAAAATTGTAACATGCAGTTTTTTGTTGTATTTGTGCTATTTAAACCATATTTTTTATATTTTGTGTTTGATTTTAGATTTTTAAGGAAAAACAATTAAAATATACTATATTTGAAAATTATTTTAAAATTAAATTTTAATTAATAGGATTATTGTCTAATAACAAATAATTTTTTCAACAAATATAAATTTACTTATAGGCTCTCGAGCTTAAATATTATTAATTTTATGAATTTTATTTATTATTCTTAAAGATAGTTAAGTTGTTTGAAATATTTTATTAAAAATATAAAATATTTTATTTACGGTAATTAAAATTTAATTTAATATTATTATTAAAGTATTTTTTGGAAATAATGAAGTCTGAATAATTATATTTCAAATTTTTTAAAATTATTATATTATTATAATTCTTATATAATAGGTGGCTCATATGGAACTATAGTTAAATATGCAAAAATAAATTAAAAAAATAATAATTAATTTATTTAGATAAATATTTTTTAAACCTAACGTCGGGTAGTGACCTTTAGATAAGATAAATATAAAATTTGAATAATTTTTATATAAAATATATTTGAAAACAATTAATTTTAGTTTTCCTAATATTTTCTACCAGGAGGAAGTACAGGAGCTATTAAATAATTTAATGTAGTTTTAATTAATAATAAATTAAACAATTTTTAATTATTTACGTTGTTTTGGATAATATAGCATATTGGCTAAAATGTAAAAAAATACATTTTAAAAAAAAATAAAAAAATATATATTTTTATTTAAATAAATTTTCTTACGTACAATATGATAAATTTTCGCAAAAGATTTCAAAATTAAATTTGTCCGAAATAATTTATTTTATTTTATTTTGAACCGATAGAAGTTTATTTCCAAATAACTATGTATGTTATATGCTCAAATATATAATTTTTTATTTTTTAAATATATTTTCCATTATATAAAACATATAAATTTTGTTCTCTAAAATTATTATTTGAAAATGATTTTATAATATCTAAGTATATTGGTTTTCCTTTATACAAATTAAAATATTTAATTGTACGTTGTATTGGTTGATAAGGAGCAACAGCTATTTACAAAAATATTAAAAAAATAAATATTATATATATTATTATATAAAAGAATTTTTTACTTGCTATAATAAATTAAAAATACTAATAAACCTAATTTTAAAAATATAAAATTTAGATCAATTTAATAAAATCTTTAATTTTAGTTAAAATTAATTTTTAGAAAAGCAAAATATAAATAATTAAAAAATAATTAAAAATAATAAATATGTTTTAATTTAAAGATTTAAAATTATAAAATTGTTTACCAGGTCTAGGTTGAGATGGATAAAATACTCTAGCTAACACCGAAATTATAAAATTTAATATGTTTTTTTAATTTTTATTAATATTATCTTCTTCTAATTATTATCAAAACCGCAATTTATTAATTAATTTCAAAAATATATTATATAGTTAGTTTAAAAAAATATTTTGAGAAAAAAGATAAGAAAAAATAAAGAATTAAATAAAAAATATATTTTATTAAATTTAATTATTACGTCTTGGTTGAGAATCTTGTAAAATAAATTTAAATTAAATAAATATAAAAATAAAATATTTTGTGAAATTAATTCTACATATTTTTACAATTTTTGAATTATTTTTCCTTTGTTGCTTACAATATTCTACAAATAAATTAGTATTTTAAATTTAATAGAATTAATTCGATATTTTGAAGAAATTAATTCTACATATTTTTACAATTTTTGAATTACTTTTCCTTTGTTGTTTACAATAGTCTTAAAATAAATTAGTATTTTAAATTTAATAAAATTAATTCGATATTTTGAAGAAATTAATTTTTACCTTGGTGTTGTCTTTCATTTTCTATAAATAATGATTTTTTACCAATTCGTACTTTAATTTTAAAAAAAATTATATTAAATAAAAAGTACTTTTATTTCTTTTTTTCATCTTTTTAGCTCTTTTCTTATCTTTAATTTCTATATTAAATTTTAAAAATTTAAATAAAATATAAGGTAATTTTGAATTTAAAATATTATTAAAAATTAAACAAATTTTTAATGAAAAAGTAATTTTTTAATGTGATATTAATATTTTTAACAAAAATTTTAGTAACAATTTTTAATTTTTACAAATCCACAAAAATTTTTTTAAGAATACAACAATTTTTAAATCGGAGTTTGAATCATCTGCGATCAAATAATTATAAATAAAATTTATTTAACCATAATAAATTAAATTTTTATAATTTTAAAATGTTAATAATTTAAATAAATTTTAGTTTTTAAATTTAATATATTATAAAATAGGAAAATATTCAAAAATAATTTATAAATTTATATAAAATATTATTTACAATAATAGAAAAAAAACTCAAAAAATGAATGTTATTTAAAGAAAAAAATAATTAATTTTCAAAATAATGAACCTGTTTTAATTTTTCTGAAATTGATGCGATTGTTATCAACTTCACTTGATTTTTTCTTAAATATTGTATCTATAAGTTCATTAATAATTTTTTTTTTGGTTTCAACATTCTCCATGTTCTCTTCTTTTACTAAAATTAAATAAAAATAAAAAATTTTAAAAAATAATAATAAAATTAAAACTTTCACATCATTTTTATGATATTGTGCTGATAATAACAGACAAAAATGATAATCCATTTTTTTAAATAAAATTTGTAAATATTCAGATGATTAAATATAAAAACCATATTTATTAATATTTATTTAAAAAACTATTAGAAATTGATTAAATCTATTTACTTTTCAAAGAATCAGCAAGGATTAGTGGTCTTCTTATGGCTATATTTTTTAGAAATTTCAAAAAAATTTTTTTAATTTTTTATAACTTTAAATAAACCTCTATCAACCTCTTCAAAAGGTATTGCTAAAAGAAAAAGATAATTTTTTATGTAAAAAAATTTTATATCAATTTTTTTAGATTTACAATGAAATAATTTAAAATAGCGTTAAGTTTGTTACTTTCTCCGGTATTTAAATTTTTAACGCCTTTTTCTAAAATAAATATATCATTTAAATTAAACAAATAAATTATAAAATAGTTACTCAGGGTTCCATTTACAAGCTCAACTAAAAATAAAAAATAAATAAAGAATTAATTTTTTATTACTTCTATATCTTTGAATTACTAATCCTCTTCGAAATAATTCTATTTTAAAAATAATCAAAAATTTATAAATACAATATTTAAGAGACAAAAAATATTTAAATACCTATTAAAATTGCATTGGGCGACTCTAAAATAAATAAATAAATAAATAAATAAATAAATAAATAAATAAATAAATAAATAAATAAATAAATAAATAAATAAATAAATAAATAAATAAATAAATAAATAAATAAATAAATAAATAAATAAATAAATAAATAAATAAATAAATAAATAAATAAATAAATAAATAAATAAATAAATAAATAAATAAATAAATAAATAAATAAATAAATAAATAAATAAATAAATAAATAAATAAATAAATAAATAAATAAATAAATAAATAAATAAATAAATAAATAAATAAATAAAAATATTAAATAAAAAGGAGTAAAAATGAAATATACCCAAAAAACTAGTGGAATTCAAATAAAAAAAATAAAATTACTTGATATAACTTCACTTAACGCTTCAAAAAAATTAATATTAAAATATTTTAAATAATAATTATTTGAAATAAACAAAAATTCTACTTACACATTTTCAATTTTTCAATTTTGGTGTTGTAATCTATATCTAAAAATAATGATTACATTTTAACTTTTAATTTAAATTTTAAAATGAAATTTTGCAAAATGTTACCATCCATCTCGTTTGCAAAAACATTTAAGGATCCAATAAACAGCATTCCCGCTATTATCTTTAAATTTAAATTTCATAAAAATTTTGTGAATTATTTTGAAATAAGAAAAAAAAACAATTAAAATCATCTAAAAAATAATAAAAAATAGCATAAAAAAAGATGCAAATATATGAGAATTCAATTTTTTACTTTAATAATTTTGGAATTTTTCATAGCTTTTCCTGATTATTGGAAGAATGAGAAAAAAAGTTTGTGAAAGCAAAATAAAATGTTATAGATTTAGATAAGATTTTTATAAATGCCTTTTGGGTGTATATATATATATCATAATTTGTTATTCTAGGACAATGCCCTTAAGATAATAAAAGGATGTCAAAAGCAAAAAATTCTTGATGTCTAGACAAGCAGCCTTTAGGAAAAGAAATTACAAATAAATTTGAAAATAATTAACTGATTTTACTTAAATAGAAAAAAGAATAGAATAAAAATTTAAAAATAGTTTAAAAATAAAAAATTTGAATTCAAAAGATAATATCATTTTTGAGACATCAAACTTTTACTTTTTATGCAGAAAACCGTAAATTTTCTACTTTTTTATTTAATTTGCATTAATTCTTAATCTATAAGATTTTAAAAGTATTTTTCAGGTATTTTATCCTATTTATAGGGCAGAAGAGGGTGTATATTTTTCCGAAAAGCAACTACTAAAGATGAATAATTTATGAAGGATACAAATAGCCCCAAGGGTAAATTACAGATTTTACACGTTTTTCTTAAATAGTTTGAATATTTAGTGTTTGTACAATAAAAGAATCGAATATTTTAGTAATTTACATAATAAATAATTCGTTTTAAGTAATAAAATTTAATAAAAAAAATTTATATGTTTTTTCAAAAATGTAGATAAAAAAACGTATTTTTTCTTTCAATTTTGATCTGGTTATAACATGGGCCGTTATATTAAATTTAAATGAAAATATCCAAATTTTGATGGTAATATTTTTCAAAATTTTTAATTTTTGAAATATAAAATATAAGATGATGATTCTAAAAGAGATATAATAAATAGTAAACATCTTATTTTTTTAAATTTAAATTTTTTAATAGATTTTTTAAAATTTTTTGTTTATTTGATTTGTGAAAATAACAGATTTATTAAAAGGTATTCAAAAATAATTATTGAAAAACGTGTGTTTATTTATAGGTATATTTTTAATAATTTATTTCTTCTTTTGATCTTTAATTTTAATCCTAATGGGTCAAAAAAACGTAGTATTTGGTCTTTCTAAAAAAGTTGGCCAGAGTTTTTTTAAAATATTGATATATTGATATCATTAGCCGCTCTAGGTCACAATATTTTAATATATTAATTGCTAATGCATTTAGGTGCAAACATTTTAGAATGTTTACAAATCATATGACAGCAAAATATTAATTAAATGCAACCGATGTCCTTGAAAATATTTATATAGAATTTTTTAATTAAGTTTAAAGTAAACACATTTTATAAATAAACTTACAATAAACAAATCATACTCCCCTTTTGGGTTAACCCGTTTAAGCCCCTACCCTATGTATAAACTTCTTATGAATAAAATTAGTTGTGCTCTAAGAACTTCCTTTTTTGATAAAAAAAACAATAATTTATCAATAGAGTTGTTAACAATTGCATGCATTGTGTCAATTTGGGCATGACGCTCTTGTATTATGTATAGACGGCACATGTGAATTACGAACAATGATAGGGCTACATAATTATAAATGTTTTAATCCTTTCCATGAAAGTAGCTAGGGATAGGGACTTGATGGAAATAGAGGGGTTCGGGCAAAAATTATAGAAATAACTTGGGGACAGATGGCGAAATCAAGTTTCTTAACTCTTTTAGCATTTTTATATACAATCAAATAAAAAAGTAACAAAATAATACATTTTCTAAAAATTTCTACTGAGTTCAAATTGCCCGAATCCTTTCATCGTACCTGCCCGGGCCCGCCCGAAAATAAAAAAGTAGATAAACAACAACACGCACTTAATTCTTAGTGTTAAAGAGAAGAGAGGGCGACCTCAAGTCTGGGGTAATTTGTCAATGTAAAAGATAGGGATAGTTAATTTTGTATATATCTTAAAAAGTAAAAGTGCTAGGATGAAAAAAATTTAATTACATTCCTCTCCCTTTTATCTACGAATAAAGTCTATTAAATAAAATTTTTACTTATTAATTGGCAAGTTATTAACGTTTGAAAAACTATAAAATCGCGTTTTTGGAACTTTTACAGCGAATATTTAAAAAACTTGACGTATAGGGAAAAAACTAGAAACATATTTGTGTTCACCGTGAAAAACTCTATCAGAATCTGCAAACAGTTCGCAGGTTGATTTCACAAGTCCATTATTTGTTGACCTGTGTAATTTATATATATTAACTAGCTGAGTTCAATTCCGAAAATAATTACTATTTTTAAATGATGAATATAAATTAGATATCTGCAACTTGCCGTTCTTAAAAGGTTCGCCCGTCCGTACCCATTTTAAAAACTTTTAGACCAGCTCACCTTAATTTTTAGTGTAGGCACCGTTTGATCTATTAGCACTTGAAGTTTTTATGCAATAGCGTGGAGTAAGAGGAATGCTAAGGAAGAAATGGAAGTTTTGGGAAAGAAATGAAGCACGGTGGGGAAGTAAAACGCTCCAGGGTGTAGCGGCTTTTGGAGTCGATGCAATTGGAGAAAGCTTCCTACAAGATTTCTACAGATCCTACACCTCCCGCAAGAGGGCCGGATATATAAAAACACTGGAAATGGGAGCGATAGTTTAGCGCTGCGTTGAGTGTGCGTAGTAATTAATAATCTCTGCTAGGATTTTCCTAACTGCATCAGCTGGGCCGACCAGGAATCCGTCATCGAGGTACCACAGATTTTAGGAAAAGCTTCTTAGAGAGGAGAGTTTATCGATGATGGTTTGAATGGTCATACAGAAAAGGCCAAGGACCTGGATCCCTTGGGATTATTTGATTATTCGGTCCACAAAAAGTAGATAAGTTGGGTTGTCATACCTGCTTAAGAATAACTCATGGATTCCAAAAATTTTAATACGAAGGGTTCGATAAAGCAGAACTCGAGTTTATCGCCTAGGTATATCTATTTTCTCTTTCTGGCCTGTCATTTAAAGCTCCTTTTATATTATTAAGTGGGCGTAGGGGGGCAGGGAGGGGCGGCTGCCCCCCTCTAAATCAAATTGTTGAAATTAATGAAAATATGGCTACAATTTCAAAAAGTTATTATTTTGCCCATCCATAAATTATCCCTTCTAATTCAAATCCTGGCAACGTCATAAATACCTTGTTTTCCATACAAATGTAAATACTAATTGCAATAAGCAGCGCGATATTTTAAATTAAAATTATATGCAGGATATGATGATTAATTCTGAAATAATTCATCGATAATTCTTATATAATTCATCAACATATTGTATTTGAATGCAAAGATTTCCTATCATTTATAATACATTTATTACGTATTTATATTTTTAGCATTAATATGCATGATAAATCTTTAGACTTAAAATGAGTTGTGTTATTATATATCACTTAACCAACTTTAACTTTTGCGCTTAATAATAAATAATTATTATTTTGTGGCGAATGCGAACCTAAGATGGAGTCATACACTCTGATGTAGTGTTGTAAAAACGGCTGGGTTTAGTTTGGTCGATCTTTGGTTTTGGTCGACTAGACATGAACAGATCAAAGGTTTTTTGGTCTGTTTTTTTTAGTCGACGAACTCTAGGCTTAGTCTAAGTTTGAAAAACAGACCAGAAGAGCCGTTAGTCTTAGTAAGCCAAAGGTCGACCAAACAAAACCGAGCCGTTTTTACAACACTATTCTGATGCAATAGTACACCTTTCCATGTAAAAGGATTTATTATAAAATTTACGTGCAGCGATTTTTACAAAACGTCTTACAACTGTTATGATCCTATTCCAGTACCGCAGCAGCCCCTGGTAGTAGTAGATAAACAGCAGCACGCAATTAATTCATAGCGTTAAGGAAAGGGAGGGCGACCTTAAGTCTGGGCCAATTTGTCGATGTAAATGATGAAAAATTAATTTCGAATATATAACATAAATTAATAGAGCTAGGGTAATGAGAATACTTGAGAAAAAAACTAAAAATGAATCAGAATCGACAAACAATTTGTCATCCGATTTTATAAGTCCATCATTTGTTGACCAGTTTAACTATTTTAAATGTTTCGACTCGCATTTTTGTTGTTTCTATAACAATATAGTAAACATGCAATAATCTCTTTAAGAAGTAATTAACGCATTAAATCATTTTTTCACATTATTAATTTTTGCCAATACTAAAGGTCCCAATCGTTCATATATATCGTTTCTTCTTCTTTATCAGTTTTTTGGTCACATAGTTGTGAGGTTTGTTTTGATAAGTTTTTTCCATCTTGACCCGGTGTAGCGTACAGAAATGACAAACGTTGTAAAATAGCGAACGTCTTATACGAATTGCTATTGGTTAAAAGCACGAAATAATGAGTTTTGACGTTTATCACGTCTTTTTTTACTAGCAGGGGATTGGGCGGGGATTGGGAAAAAGCATTGTTACTTTTGACGATCCCATTGTTATAAAATAGCGTTTTTAAATTTGAACGTCAATTATCCCATATTTGATTGAATTAGAGATAGATAACTAATACAATTAAATTGATATAATTATATTCAACTTAATAACATTTTGTAAGGTATGCTAATTGTGTTGTATTAAATATTAAGTTAAATAGAATACGCCCTTCGGGCGTAACTGGGGGCTTCGCCCTTAAACCCCCATCTTCTGGCCCCCAGATCCCCGTTTAGCTCAGGACAGATATCTTTGCTTCAAATCCTCATACACATCGATTACTTAATTATACTTTGGAATCGTCATAATTGCATAACAAAGCCCCCTTTTCCTGGGGGCCATAAATTGCATAGCAAATATTATTGGCAAACGTTAAATTCATGCCCGACTTGACTCAAATAGTTATAAAGTGTTACCTATTGCCTACTTTAACCCTGCACTAATTTAAAACAAATTAAAAAATAAATTGCATAGCAATTAAAATAAAAATAGCAATTGAAAAAACAGTAAATGCCAGTGTTAATTGCTATTGAAAGGAAGGTATTATTATTTTATTTTTTTAGAATAGGGATATGTTTGGGTGCAATTAATAATAAAAATAATTAACACTTACTTTATTAATGGGTAATTGCTAGGATGCTTATAAATCAATTAAATATTTCAAAACCCAAACAATATAGGGGGGGGGGGGGGGAATTAATTGAATAATAATGGGCTTGCGACGAAACGAACAGCGACATGCAATAGCTTCGCTATTGCCTGTTACGACCGCGCATCACAAAATGTCACAATGAGCAGCGACATGCAATAGATCCGCTATTGCCTGTTACTACCGCGCATCTAAAAATGTCACAGGTATCGTAAGTATATCCCAAAAATTAAAAAATTGCAGGTGCTAAATTGTTTCATTGGGCAGCAGCCAGAGGACGGTCTATATATACATAAGAGTCAAAAAAACGAATAAAAGATTTCGAATCATACTTTGGCCAATGGTTATTTTTTTCATTGGTCAGTACCAAGAGACGGTCTATAAATACATAAGAGTCAAAAAAAAACGAAAAAAATTTCGATCCACATTTTGGCCAATGGTCATTTTTTCCATTGGTCAGCAACCAGGAAACGGTAAAAGTGGATATAAATACATAAGAGTCAAAAAAACGAAAAAAAATTTCGCTTCACATTTTGGCCAATGGTCCTTTTTTCATTGGTCAGCAGCTAGCGGACGGCCAAAAAGTCATATTATCAATGGTATTAACAAGAACAATCATAAGAACCAAAAAAGAAACGAAAAAAAATTTAGATTTAGATTTTGGCCAATGGTCATTTTTTTCATTGGTCAACAGCCAGTCGACGGCCAAAAAGCCATATTTTTAATGTTATTAACAAGAACAATCATAAGAGTCAAAAAAAAATTTTGATTCACATTTTGGCCAATGGTCATTTTTTTTATTGGTCAGTACCAAGAGACAGTCTCTTAATACATAAGAGCCAAAAATAACGAAAAAAAATTTTTGATTAACATTTTGGCCAATGGTCATTTTTTTCCATTGGTCAGCAGTCAGGACACGGTAAAAATGGATATAAATACATAAGAGTCAAAAAAACGAAAAAAAAATTCGATTTACAATTTAGCCGATGGTCATTTTTTCATTGGTCAGCAGCCAGCGGAGGCCAAAAAGCCATATTATCAATGGTAGTAACAAGAACAATCATAATAGTAAAAAAAACGAAACAAATAATTTCGATCCACATTTTGGCCAATGGTCATTTTATTCCATTGGGCAGCAGCCAACGGACGGCCAAAAAGCCATATCAATGGTATTAACAAGAACAATAAATTAATTTAAAAAAAAAAATTGGCCTCTCCAGGTTTCGAACCCACATCAGAAGGGGCATAGGCTTTTGTGGGGGGGGGGGTACAGGGACCCATATCAGTAGAGGCATAGGCTCTTGTAAGGGGAGCACAGGGTAATTATCAATGTTAGCCAAAAAAAACGAAAAAATTAATTTCGATTCACATTTTGGCCAATGATCATTTTATTCCATTGGTCAGCAGCCAACGGACGGCCAAAAAGTCATAATAGCAATGGTAGTAACAAGAACAATCATAAGAGTCAAAAAAAACGAAAAAAATCATTTCGATTCACATTTTGGCCAATGGTCATTTTTGTCCATTGGTCAGCAGCCAACGCACGGCCAAAAAGTCATATTAGCAATGGTAGTAAAAACTAACAAGAACAATACATTAATTTAAAAAAAATTTTTGGCCTTTCCGGGTTTCGAACCCACATAAGGAGAGGCATAGGCTTTTGTAGGGGGGGGGCACCACATATCAGTAGAGGCATAGGCTCTTGTAAGGGGGGCACAGGTTAATTATTAATTTCAACCAAAAAAAAGAAAGAAAAAATTCGATTTACAATTTGGCCAATGGTCAGCAGCCAGCGTACGACCAAAAAGTCATATTAACAATGGTAGTAACAAGAACAATCATAAGAGTCAAAAAAACGAAAAAAATAATTTCGATTCACATTTTGGACAATGGTCACTTTATTCCATTGGTCAGCACCCTAAAAAGTCAAATTATCAATGGTAGTAACAAGAAATGTATTAATTTAAAAAAAAATTAAAAAAAATTTGGCCTCCCCGGGATTCGAACCCACATCCAAGCGGTCTCAGTGGTAATACGACAAAAAGCGTGACAATTAATAATAGATTATTTACATTATCACATTTTACAGTATCCATGTATGACGGCATGAAATTGCTTATGATTGACTTATTAAGTGTCAAAACGTATAAAACAAAAAAACTGGACCGTTATCAATTAATGATTTAAAATAAAGTTTAAAACCTCAGACCTACCAAATTTTCGCAGAAATTTTCATAACATTCGGTCAAGCCGTTCCGGAGGAGTAACTACAAACACCGTGACACGAGAATTTTATATATTAGATATATGTACGACATTTTTACTTATAAAACATAATTTATTAAAGAAATTCAAGACATTTTAAGTTTAAAACAGGAAAAAAAATTGATTGAAGTGTTAATGAAAAATCAATAATCACAATTACTAAATTCATATTTCTTTTAAATATAATTACATTAAACAATAAGTCTTATTTATAGTAAAATAAATAAGATTTTTTAGAAAATCAGGATTGTATAATGGAATTACAATTATACGTCATACACGATTAAAAGTCATCATAAAAATACGGCACCGGTTGTTTTAACATGATCATAACCAATAATTTCAATAAAGTCTTTCACAAAAGAATACAAAAAATTCCTGAATGTCATGAGAATTTTCTTATGGGAATATTAGGTATCCAAAACATCCACATTCATGATAATTCACTAATGGGCGCATTCTCGTCCCAAAATTTATGTATGAAAGCAAACATAGCGTCCGTAACCGACACCTAAAATAAAATAATACTCATGAAATGGTTTTAAATGTTTACAAAACTAACTTTTTAAATGTATGAACTGAACTTTGAACTGAACTTAAACTAGTTATTTTTTTTAATTTAAACTAAGAACTAGAAATATTTTATTTTTTCCAACATAAACTTGAACAAATTTTCTTTGAAAAAATATGAACTTAAACTTGAACATATTTTTTTTCAAACTAAACTATAAACTTGAACTAGTTCGTATCTAAGATGAACTTTAACAGCTCTATTTATAACTAATAAAAGATAGCATCGAAATGAATAAATAGTTTTTCTGTTTGAAATGCTATTATAAATCAACGTCGATAATAAAATGGGCTAAATGTTATAACCTTGTAGGGTGTGGGATTAAGGTGGCGTTTGTGATCTTGCCTCAGCCGGGCTAAATTTTCTTGTACAAACTTTCGCGTTTCGTGGATGCTGGGTAGGGGGATTTGTAGCTTTCAATGCATAAACAAATAATTATTATTAATTGTTGTTATTGTCCTCGTTAATAATATAAATTTAACCTATAACTTTTCTCGATTTTAAAACTTTTATTGCGTAACAATGATTTAATTTACAAAAGTGTCTCTAACGGTAATTGTTGTATATTTGAAGCACCTTACTTTGCCATCTTTCCAATAGAGTTTTAACAAAGGTTCAACGCGCGATGGATTAACGAAGGTTCTCAACGTAGCCTAACATCAATATCCAAATAACTGAATATTTTCCCACAATTAAAAAGTTACAAACGTTAAATCCTAAAATCGCAAATTAAAGGGGAAACGTTATGATATGAAGGCATTTCAATGTAATAAAAGTTAAATATACAATTCTTAAAATTGTTGATAACCGTCTAAATTGATAAGGTGATATTATAATCTATTTAAGATTACAATTTATTATTGCATTTTTATTATCATAGTATGCCTTAAGAGAATTTAACTTATTTTTACTAAAGTCCTTATCCGCAAAATGATAATTTCTATCAAAAATTTGTTTTTGATAAATATTATAATCTGTTTGGGCGATCGAAATAATCTAAAACACTATAATGCTGAAGAAGACAATGTAAGTTTCAACATGAGTGTTAAAATCTGTAATAAATTTCAAAAATTTAGTTGTGTACACTTAGAACCCTCCACGGGCCGCCCGGAGCCCGACCCGCCCAAGCCCGGAACGAAGGAGTTTTGCGCCATATTTGGACAAAATTTAATAATAATTTTGGGCCTCGGGCTCTGGTCGGGCAGTCCGACCCGAGGCCGGCCTGAATTAAAATTAAGCCATATATATATATAAATATGATATAAATTAACCCTCTATATAAAATAGATATCTTCATAAATAATATGGCTTTCAACCTCCAGCCCCTCACCCCCCTCATTTTTTAATGAAAATGGCAAATTTTTTCCTTGATATATATCCATAGCAGCTAAATTAGGATTTAAAAATAAAATTAGTAAAATAAACAAAATTATTTTTATAATGTTAGATTATTACGTTAAAATTATTAATTTAATCAATTGTAGCAAGAAGTCAGACTCATCCTTGTTTAAAATTGTGAATAAACACAAACAAATTCATTTTATATTTTTTTTACGGTAAAATAATTTATTTAAGATTTGCCTAAAAGCTTTTATAAAAAAATCGGGATGGGCTCGGGTCGGGCTTAGAATTAAAAAAGCATATCGAGCTAGGTCGAGTTCGGGCCGAGGTCGAACCGAAGAAAATTCATTTTGCAGGGCTCTATGTACACTGAGAAGTGATGACATATTTTAAATCTTAAGGTTTTTAATGCCATATTCATTAAACAAAATATAAAGCAATGCTTAAAAATTACAGTAAATGGGTGACGGCACAAAATTTTGCTACCAGCTTCTATGGGTTGTGGTTCGTCGTTTAAGCGTATAAGATCGAGTATTGCCTTGTCTTCATTACCGTTTATAAAATATGTTTAATCATATTAATATTTTATTCCATGAATATATAAATATTATTTATCACAAAATTTACCTAAAAACTTTTAATATAACTTAATTATATATAAAAACAATCATTTTACATATGTTTAAAAAAAACTGATAACGCTGATAATAATCAAAGAAATTAAGTTTATTATACTTAGTTATATTTTAGATATGCATAGCACTAAAAAACGTTTCTAAAATTTCCCTTATTTTTAAAAATACCAATCAATCGTGACATCGATGGTTTGGACTAAAAATAAGAGTTTAAGCTTGAGATTTTTCTTGAGATAACACCTGAGGGATTCCGCAGATTTTTAGTGCATTCTAACAAGACTTAGCGCGCTTCAAAAAACAATTTCGAGACTATAAGAAGGATCATCAACTAGTGTCGCTAATACAAAGTAATCTATTTAGAAATGGGTAAAAGTTTGAATCATACCATCTTTCCCAAAGAGACGGTAAACGTTTTTCTTGCCGGGGATCGTCATCTTTTCAACGTCTTGCGTTAATTTCATACGGGCGTTCCCGTTAATTTCTACCAACTATTCCGCGAAATTTCAAATTAAATTAACTGCTAAAAATAACACCTAAACTCATTAAATTCATCTTTCCCACCAAAAATTTGGCTATTTCTTAATTTAATACGAAGAAGTTTATTGCCGTATTAAAGGCAACGGTCGAAACCTATTTAAAAATATTTCTAGACAAAAAACGCATCTCTTCTAAGAAATGATATCTGCAATTAACAAACTAAAACTTTTTAGCAGTGGTTTTAAAGTGCCAACCCGAAAGGGGCTTTTCCTTAAATTATCAGGCAAAGCCAGACCAAAATTTGTTAAAATATTTTAGCGCAAAATCAACGTTTATAATGCAGAAAGATGAATTAGATAAGTGCATAATGTAAGAAAAAATAAGAGCGACAAAAAGAGCTCCACACAGACTATCCGTAGCACGGCTCGGAAATAAATTAGACAGCGGGCTTGGTTCAAGCCTGGTAAGAGAGTCTGAACATGGCTTAAATCCTTTTCCAATACATTATTTTATTAAACCCTCACAAAATTAAGAAATACCTTCTAAGTTTGTGTTACTTTTGAAAAGTGATTGCAACATTCCTGAAGAAAAGATGTAAAATTAGGGTTCGGGCGGGAAAAAATTCCCTTATGGTTTAAGGAACAAATTATATTGCTGGTATTGGCCTCCTACAATTAAAAATCTATATCAAGCTGGGCCAGACCCAACGGGCCCAGTGCGGCCCGCTTGAAATTTCTTGTTTGCCAATCTTGTCACTGACTACTTAGAGAACAGAATATTAGAGCTATCTCAAGCATTAGTTGGTTCAAGGTTAAAAATTTAGGTGAAATGAGAAATAGGCTGAGAGAAAGGGCAGAAAAGTGTGGTAATAGATGATGGTTAGTAGCAATATAAACTGGGATAAAGGGTTAGTGATGGCAGAACCAGACATCTAGATATAGAAATAAATTCAATCCATGTTCTAACTTGCGTAATTAATTGTTGGTGGTGATCTTGGAGAGAATCCAAGGTTGATTTCGGAGGCGAAGGAGATTTTTTTAAGCATTTTGGGGAATGGGGTGGAGTTATGAAAGAATCTTGCGCCAGGCTTAAAGAAGCCTCGGATAATTGTGGTAAATGGTTATCACTCAGCCCATTTCTAGGTTGGCATTCAACCTTCTCGGGGCATAGATGAGCGGAATCTATTTGATTAAGTAATGGCATTGAACTTAAAGGATTACTCATAGGATTATCATTATATAAAAAATAATGGCTTGTTAATCCAACGAGTAATTCTTGGTAAAATGTAGGCCGCAATGAAGTTATTTTGAATGTTATATAAGTTGGGGCAAATAAAAAATTTAACAAGTGTTGCAAAAACGGCTGGGTTATGTTTGGTCTATCCTTGGTTTTAGCCGCATGAGAGACTAGTATGCTGAACAAATTCTATTTAAGGCGGATAAATTGCGGAACAATTCAGTATTTTAGTTTCAAGCTAATGCATCTCTAAAATTTAGCGTAGTGCGCTTTTCAAAATTAATACTATTAAGCGTAAAAGTGCTTTTACATATGAAAAAGTTTTCCAAGTAACATAGTAGTCGTACTGGTATTGTATTTTTATTTCAACACATAATTTTTCTACCTTTTTTATGTAAAAGTTTATTTTAAATTATTAAGTATTATAAGTATTTGTAAAACATTTGGTGTCTAAAAGTGGTTAAATCGATTTTCTGTCTAATGAAAGAAGATTAGCGACTAACATAATTTTTTTGAACTATTTTTAAAACTTGTGGGCCAAGGGTTGTAGAACAAATGTCATGGCCCTTATCGTCCGGCTCCCATAATCTTTTTTAAAAATAATCATCAATTTTTCGCAATAACAGCATATAAATTCTTCGGCCACACCAAAATAGGTTTAAAATTTTAGTGGCCATGTTAAAGCATGCAATCTATATTGATCAAAAGCTTTTAGAACGATGACTAACTAATCACCAGTGGACATCAATTTAAGTAAAATATAAAAATTTGAAGCTTTAGTCCACAATCTCATTTAAAATTAGTCATGGAAATAGGTTAAGTGAAATCAATGTTGACCAATAAAGACGTTGAATATTTGAACCACGGTTTTTGTTAACTGCTATCTTAGAGCTCACGTGCCTCATTAAAAGGCAGATCAAAATGAGATCGTCGCATTTACATTGGTTTTAGCTTAAGTTTGGCAAGTCGACTCTTAGGAAAAGCCAAAATTAATTTGACGTGACGCCGTGTATTAGGCAAGCCTCCAATTGTGGATGAAATCATATTTAATTTCCCACGTAAGGATAAATTAATGTTCGAAACGAATGGAGAAAACGCAAAAATTCCTTTCCTTTTTTACCTACTTTGTAAACGCAGCCTAAGGCGGGTTGGCGATGACAAGTGACTAAATGCGTCCCAATTCCGTAACAATCGATTTCGTTGCCCTGTTGTAGCCAAAAAAAGAAAATTACAATTTTATAATTAATCATAAGCTCTTTTATAGAAATAAAAATAAGCCTAATTAATTTTGAAAAGGTTAGCTCGGGGACGTTTCTATTATTAGCGTTCTTATCTTTGATAAATAAGATAGCCATAGATCAAAACGACTATATATATAGATCTTTATTTTCTAATCACATTCTTATTGAATTTAAATTTTAAATCTGATATAAATAAAACTTATTAATTATATTTTTGAATACTAAAACCTGGGGAGGCGTTACATAGTCCATCTGGGTAAATTAATTGGCAATACTTAACTATTTTCAAAATAATCCATCTGACAACTATTAAATCCTAAGTATGCATTAAAAATGGGAAAAGGACTCTTTTAAGCAACAAACAATTTTTTATACTAACTTGTTCGTTGAGTGAGTATAGGGTTTGTTCGTTGATATCGTTGCTGGCTACAATGGTGAGATGTGCGAACGAAGGCAGGCTATACCTTAGTGAATTGTCAATATAGCAACGTCTAATTACACTGCAATTACCCATTTAATTAATAATAAAAACCTTTTAAATAATCTTCAGCCCTTAGATGTGTTTGGTAGTGTTGTAAAAACGGCTGGGTTTTGTTTGGTTGACCTGTGGTTGATCAACTGAACAACATAAATAGACCAAGGGCTTTTTGAGGCTTAGTCGATATTTAAAAGCCAGACCAGTGTCGACCGTTATTCTAAGTTAAATCAAAGATCGACCAAACAAAACCCAGACGTTCTTACAACACAAGTGTTTGGTGCAAAACAGCGGTTAGTAGACATAATTTTAAATATGTATCACAGTTTGTTTGTGTATATTAAAAAAATCTTTTAATCTAATTTAAAATATCGTAAAAAACGGGGTTATCGTTAAACGGGTTGCTATGCTGACTATGTAAACAAATGTTGCAAAGGCTGAGTTTTGTTTGGTCGAGCTTTGGTTTCATATTTCTACTGGTCGACTAAGAAAAACAAACGAAAAGACACTTAGTCTGTTTATGTTTAGTCAATTTAATCCAAAGGGCGACCTAACAAACAGCTAATTTTACAACACTAAAAGCACACATTATGAGGTTAAAACATCAACACAATTAACGGTAGCGGAGCAAGAACCTAAAAACCAATCATACAAATTGAAAAGAGTTATTTCTATTAAATAGAGCCCTACCAGCAACGCTTATTTATAGAAAACTGTTTTATACAATACAACTATTAAAGGCTTAAAACTTTAATTAAACAAAAGCATCTCTAAGGGCTTGACAACTTCAGTGGTCGGTCAGAATTCGTAATTTCGAAGGCAGAATAAATGTATTTAATAGGAACTTACTCTGTGGCCACGAGTCGGAAAACGTGCCTGCACTGGTTAGAGAGGTAGGCCAGATCCCCGCTATCTATCCGAATCCCTACTGCTCTGTAACCCATTTGGTCTAGAGCCAAAGAGACGGCGCAAAAATTGGGCAAACCGCTCCTAATATCAACCAAAAACTTTGTGAGTAGAAAAAATATACGTAGCAAGTAAGATTTTTAAAAGATGAAATTCACGTTAATAAAATTGCTTATTTCCAGTTTTAATGCAAAATTTATGTGTACCAAACCTTAAAACTTGATCAAATCGTCATTTTATAGTAGAAGTAATAAAAGTCATTACATCCCCGCCCCCACTTTTTATTCAGTTTTTTTAGATAATTATACATTAACATTAATAGCGCCGCTTTTAAAAAGGTTTAATGATTTTTTAGATAGCGCCGCATTAGATAATTTAATGCTAGCTACTCTTTCATTGTATTTCTCATATACATCATTTTCAGTAAGTATTATTTTTAAAAACCCCATGGGCGTAGCCAGGAATTGAATAAAAGGGGGTCAATATGATTTAAAAGGTAGGGGGGGGGGGCAAAATGATAATTTTTGAAAAATTTAGACATATTTATATTAAATTTTAAAGAATTTATGGATTTAGAGGGGGCAGCCGCCCCTCCCTGCCTCCCCCGCCCATGAATGACTATCATCATAAATGGTAGAGTAAATTACTTCATAACATCGTAGGTATCAATTAGGGCCAAAAAGTGGTCAGGAAAGGCTAAGGCGTAGGCGGCAAAAGCGGTCAACTCCCCTTCATTTATTTGACTGGTTCCGTCGTCAACTAGGTTGGGGAAGATGGACGTGCTACATATTTTGCCTCGCCATTCCATGCAAATTGACACGAAATCCGGCTCGATTCGACCCGTTGCACGATTCAATATCGACTTTATTAGTTTAAAGTGTATATTAATTTATTTATTTATTTATTTTTATTAAAAATATTTGATAGGAAACAGTTTTAATACGTTTTTGTAAGCAATGATTGCTTGCTAATATTATAGTTTTTAAGCTATGAAGATATTAATGTATTTAAGCAATGGGAAATTTCATAGTATACCTTTTAAATCGGCATGGCCAGGGTTTAAATTAAAATGAACAAAAGTTTAGTAATGAACATATTTTCCTGATGTTTGAAACATTTTAAACATAAGTTATAGTAAAAACATAGTTTTGAGATATAAGGGATGGCTGTTCCTATCTACTAACCCTATGAAATTTTAGATAAGTAATGAAGAATTAGGCAATAACCTTAAACCCTATGAAAATAATAGCTAAGATTTACAATATAAGGTTAGGTACACTTGCGTTCAAGATCGTAAAAATCAAATATAATATTGAATAGTTGTATTGATAAGACATGTTTCTAAGACTTATGACATTTTAATTTAATTTTTGATTAAAAAATATAGAAGAGTATTTCATTTTTATATTTAGAAATTTAAATTATCAACTCAACTAAATTCTTTTAGTGCATTAAACATAATGGTGGAGATTACTTTGTCTTTGAGGTCAGATATTAGAATAAACGATGAAACAAATGAATGAGAGTGTGTCCCTTGAACAGGAATTCCATAAACCTTGCCAGCTAACAGGTTACTTGTTGCATCAGACCCTTAAAACAAGTATTAATTAATATTAATTTTGAGCTTTAAAAGATTTGAATGTTTTTTAATAATTATTCAAAAACCTCCTATGTAGCAATATCTTGAAGCTGAAAGTCCCCCATCAGGTCCTTGAGCTCTTCTTAGCCCAAATTCAAGCAACTTCTTGTGAGAACCTGCAGCAATTTTGTATCTTGTTGCATTTGTTGTGACTAGACTATAAATTTGTAAACATCAATTATATTTTTATTTTTACCTAGCGAAATTAACATATGTAAGTAAGGGTGTTTCAAGCAGTTGTATAATTGGTAGAGGTCCCTCTAAGGTCAATAAAGGAACCCTTGGAAAAACAATTGTTCCTTCCGGAACCGAGGAGAGTGCAATATTTTTAGTATTCATATTTCGTAAGTATACATAAAATTCTTTATCAACAGTATCAGGCAATATTGACTTGAGGTAATTTATATCTTCATTTAAACTTTGTAAATTTAATATACATATAATATACCATCTTCGGTATAACGAAAGTTTTCTATAAACTTAATGCAATCGGATAAGCCCGCAAAAACTGTGTATTCACCGTTAAATGGATTTTTACGAAAATACAGATCAAATACAGCCGTTTTATCCTTGGAGTCACTTCTCCAATAAGCGTAAGCCATAGTGACCTGATATAAGTCTAAGATTAATCTATATGATTTAATATTAATATTATAACCTGTCATTAATGGAGAAAAAATTCTATAATTTAGATCAGAGGTCATTTCGCAGGTGTAATTAAATGAATGAAATTCTATTTTCACCCCCAACATATGATTTTAATATCCATTATCCAACTTGTGATTGCACTTACTAAGCTCTTAGGTGGGCATTATAAAATACATTATATAATATAGATTAAGTTCCTTAATAAATAAAAGTAATAATAATAGATAATTTTCATAATTTTTGTCCAAAAATGTTTATTATTTTATATTAATTAAAGGCTAAATATTATTATTATTGAAAAACTAGGATGTTATATTAGTGATAATCAGATCTAAACATGGACAATACAAATATTACAAACTGGCTTTTACAATATGTTCAAAGCAAGCAATATGGACGTGTTATTTATTACAAAAAGATTAATTTCTTAGATGAAAAATGCTAATAACCATTTTTCTCAAATCATAGACGTACATCCTAGTAAATAGTCACATCAAATTAATAAGGCAAGCTCACTTAATTGTAATTTGAGACGCTTGATATTAATGTTTAACTAAATTTTTGCAATAGCTCTATTTAAATTAATCTTTTTTAACATATAAAGCTTAATTTAACATTAACGCTTTATTTTCACCTTTGCATAATAACTATCTACAGTCGGGACACCAAGTTTTGAAGTTTATTGCAGAGAGGTAATTGGAGTGCGAAATGCCTCCGGGGATACGTTATTTACCGAAGTGTTGTCAATCAAATTACCGTTAATTTGTTGTAACTTATATATTCGTTTGATATACACGATTTACACACTTACTATTTCTGTATCCCTTCGTAACGTGTATTAAATAATATTCCCAGTTTTAACAGTGGCGAGGTGAAGCAGAAACCTACGCGGAGATGCAGAACTATAAATTGGATGACAACATCGACGCTTTTATAACACAATTTGAGCTATTCCTAAGGAGCGGGAAAAAGCACAAGACAGACGAACAAAAAGCGGTTGTGCTACTAACCAGCCTCGAGGGGGAGGCGTTCCAATTAATATTAGAGAACAATGGACCTCAAGATTTGACAGGAATTACATACGAAGAAACTTAAAGTCGGCTAAGAAAATTATTCCAGAGGAATTCATGCGCTAGGATAAAAAGGTATGAATTTTCAAAGGTGCGACAAGGCCAGGGAGAGACGATAGACGCGTACGCAAATAGATTCAAGGCTGGAGCTAACAGCTGCAACTTCGGGAACGAAGAATTGCAGAACAGAATTGTTGACCAAGTCATTATATGATTACGCGATAGAGGCTTACAGGCAAGGCTGTTGGCAGAAAATAACATCAAATGGGACCGCCTACGAGAGCTGGCGTTAACGGCCGAGACGATAAATGGGGGCTAAGCACCTTGCAAGACGGGTCCAAAAAGGTGAGGAGCGTAGTGGCGAGACGAGAAGCGTGGCCTGGGCCGGTCCGGATTCCCAAGTTAAACCATGCTTTAGATGTGTTAACAGTAGATATATATATTAATAACGAGTTATTCCAATGCATCTTCGATACCGGTGCTACGGTATCAATAAAACCGGCACGAAGGGGCGAAGGAGATCCCACGCAACAAAGAGCCCGTCCCGACGGTGTACGCGTATGGCCACGAGGAAATAAAGATCGTAGCCAAGGTGCAAGCCGATGTCCGAATGAGTAACACGAGGAAACAGCTGTCGTCATTGTTAGCAGACGTAGCTCGGCCGCCGTTGTGCGGGGGCGATTGGATCCAAATTCGAGCCCGAAATCTGGCGACGAATACGTTGGAACTCGAGAGCAACGGCGAAACGGTTCGCGGTCAATTACGTGTAAAGACTGAAGGATACCAAGTCCGCGATCCAGCACGTGATAAAGCAATGGGTTGGCCAGCTAAACGACTTCCCAAAAGCAGTCAAGGGAATAACGGTGGTACCGTTAAAAGAGGGCATAGATCCCGTATTTATCCCCGCACCAAGGATGCCGATGACGTGGAAGAAAGAAGTAGAAGAAGAGCTGAATAAATGGCAGAGACGGGGTAATAGAATCAATCGATTTCTCAAGATGGGCCAGTTCAGTGCTACCCGTAAAAAAATCTATGAGTCTACGATTATGCATCGATTATCGGTGTAGGATAAATAAATACGCACAAGGTTTGTTGTACCCCTTACCCAAAATCGACGATTTGTTAAATAAACTCGATAACGCGTGTTAATTTACTAAGCTGGACCTAACAAAAGCGTACCTACAGCTTGAACTAGGTCCCGAGACGAGCCAACGATTGACTATCTCCACGCACAAGGGCTTATTTAAAATTAACCGGGTGCCTTTTGGCTTAAATTTAGCCGCAGCTATTTTCCAAAAAACAATGGATCAAATATTAGGAAGCATGGAGGGGGTAGCGGTATACATCGACGATATACGAATTGCAAGGGAAACGGAAGAAATCCACGAGCGGTTACTAAAAGTACTAGAAACGTTACAAAAGAGGGGGTTCCAAACATTTCCAAGAGCATCTTGTGGGCTAAGGAAGTAACATTTTTGGGATACGTAATAAGTAACAAGGGGATTCATATCAACGACAATAAAACCGAACTAGTCACGCAGTGGAAAAATTTAACAAACAAAAATGAAATAAAATCGTTCCTTGGGTTAACAGCATATTACTCAAAGTTCATTAAGGACTACGCCAAAATCGTGCACCCGATTCAGAAACTCATAAAAAAAACGTGACGTACCACTGGGGTGGAGAACAACAAGGCGCAAGCCATCAAGTCCGCGCTTACGAAAGCCCCCGTACTAGCATACTTTAATGGAGATTGGGAGACTGGCCTGGTCGTAGACGCCTCTGGTACAGGGTTAGGGGCCATCTTACAGCAACGAGCACCAGGGGAGAATTGGAGAGTGATGGCCTATGCTTCAAGAGCGTTAAACGATAGTGAAAGCCGGTATTCGACAATCGAACGAGAGGCGCTTGTGGTGGTTTATGGACAAAAAAAGTTCAATGAATATATACAAGGACGAAGCGTTACTATTATGACGGATCATAGACCGCTAGTATATATATTGGATCAGAGCGAAAGGGGCAAGGAACAATGGTCACCACGTCTAACTGGGTGGGCGCTCATGGTATCAGGCCACACGACCAAGTTTGAGTACAACAATGGATCCGAAAACGCGGCAGATTTCTTATCCAGAAAACCTAACGAACACGCATATCATGTTAGCGAGTAAATGCCAGAAGACTCGACAAATCCATTTATATTATTGGACGTAGTGAGACAACACACCTTGGACGATCCGGGGCTACGTCAGTTAAAAGAGTGTAGAGGTAAACAAAACACAATGGTCACTTATGGTCTAAAACGCTCCTACGAAAAACACCTGCCAAAGTTACATGAAGCAAAAAACATAATATTTTACAAAGGGCGACGAATATTAATTCCGGCTAAGTTAAGAGGAGCGGTACTCCAAAGACTACATAGGGGCCACGTGGGTTTCAAGCGAATGCAAGAAATGGCGTGGCAGTATATATGGTGGCCTCCTCTCGACGATGACTTATTAAGCGTAGCGAAAGGGTGCCGATGCAATTACACTGTCGCGGCGGCGAAGAAGGCACCATTGATAGAGTGTCAACCTAGCCATAGACCGTGGGTTCAAGAACATATCGATATCATGGGTCCTCTCAAGGGTAAGTCATACCTGGTGATGGTGGACAATAGCTCGAAATGGGTAGAGGTGTTTAAATTAGAAGACACCACATCGACCACCATCATAAAAAAACTTGCCGAAACGTTTGCTAATTTGGAAATCCACCATGGTTAATATCAGATAACGGCCCGCAATTCAAAGGGCAGGAATTAAGTTTTTGCAAGATGGGAGGGATTAATCAGCGATGGACAGCCCCTTACCATCCTGCGTCTAACGGTCTGGCAGAAAGGTATGTACGATTAATTAAAGAAGCCATTATTAGAAACGAGTCGGAAGTAGGGTAAGTAGATTTTTGGAAAACTACAGATCTACAAAACACCCCACAACCACTAAAAGACCAGCAGAGGTGATGCTAAAAAGGCCTATGCGAACCGAATGGGAGGTATTGAGGGAAACCGTACTACAACAATGGTTAGAGACCGGGAACCCGCGAATGTTCTACGTAGGAGACTTAGTTTGGGTACGCATGTTTTTGGGACCAAGCAAATGGGTAGAAGGCACGATCTCACCGACACGTGGATCAAGTAAGGAAACTGAAAATCATGGATTGGACCACACTGGGACAAGAGAACGGGTGGCCGCAAAGGGTTCATCAGAAAGGGAGGCGGGAACAAGTGCTCCAAGGGAACAAATACAAACCGGGGAACAAGTGCTACAAGGGAACAAATTCAAAACCAGTCTACGCCTAGAGAAGAACCTAGATGATTCTTATTCAAACTAAAAGCTGATCATTTCAAAAGCCAAGCAAATCTAATTGAGAACCCTACCCTTGCCCTAACAACCCTGACCCCACAAGACATCAAGCATTTTATATTAGCTTATGAAATGAACAGCTTTTAGTTTGAACAGAAACGACCTAGATGCCCGCAGCGTAGTCGGAAACCGCCAGCATTTCTTAAGGATTTTGTCTGTGAAAAGGGGGGAACTGTAGAGAGGTAATTGGAGCGCGAAGTGCCTCCGAGGATACGTTATTTACCGATGTGTTGTCAATCAAATTACCGTTAATTGGTTGTAACTTATATATTCGTTTGATATACACGATTTACACACGAACTATTTTTGTATCCCTTCGTAACGTGTATTAAATAATATTCCCAGTTTTAACATTTATCATGATGTCCGATATTAAAAGATAAAAAATTTATGGGAAAACTAATCACGAAGCCACAATTTTAAAAAAATGGAAGGGATGGACTCTAGTAGATTAAGTTCTAAAAAGTCAAGACTAATTGATTTTATATTGGCATTTTAAATTGGTATCAGTGTCAGTCGGAACAGGAAACATGCTACATATATGTGTGAATAATTAAACCCAATGAAAATAAGCGAAACTATAAATTTGCTAAAAAACATTCAGTTCTAATAATTTAAAACATTTCCCAAAATTAACATAACAATTTAGCAATTATATGCTTTAGAGTTTGTAATATATTTTTTATATGATAATTGAAAATTTGATATATTTAAGTAGTGTTATAAAAACGCAAGGTTTCCGCTTGGTCGCATGCAAGCGTGAGCCTTTATTTTCACAAAGCCTTTTTAAGTTAGGTGAAATTTCTTAGGAGAGCTTTGGCATTTTACAATTTTGTAAAAAACACCTAAAGTGTTTTGGGCGAGATTTTTTAGGATACCTTTAGCGTTTTTGTAATGAACACCCAATGCGTTTTGGGTCAATGATTTTATCAACCTTTTGGTTTATTTTGGTCTCTTTTGGGTGGGCTATGTAAATTTATGAATTTGTTATTTGTTCATATATGCTGTATTTATATATAAGTAATCAACGTTTGATCGAGGGAAAATATAAAAATTACTGTCACGTCACTAAGTATAAAGTATTATAATCTCTAGCTCTGCCCCCCTAATCCTAAAATTAAAATTATGTCTAAAATTTCAAAAAATGATCATTTTGCCCTGCCTAAATAATTACTGCCCCCTTCTAATTCCTATGCTGGCTACGTCCTTGCCTCAAATGTATCATTAGCGACATGGTCTTAATTAAATGTTTAACAAAATTTTTAATAACAACTCAAAATATTAAATCATCGCTACTTACGGTTAATTCATCTGACTAAATTTATAAATAATTTGATTTATAGATCTTATAAAGCTAACTCTCGATGATAGGCGATTTTTTTTCATTGGACAGTTCCTCGTATATATTTTTAAAATCACTTAAACAAGTTGATTTAAATTCGAATAACTTGGTTAAATTTCTTATGCATATCTCTTTTCAGTAAGGAGTCGCCTGAAAACTAACCCTATTTTATTAAAAATTAATCAATTTTTTATAGTATAAATCCGTGATTAATCTATTTCTCAAATCATTCAACTCATTAAAAGCATTTTAATGAGTGGCGCTAAATTAAAATTTCCTCAATATACTATTTATTTTAAATATCTAATAATTTAATGCATAGGCGTACAGGTTTTGAATTAGGGGGGGGGGGGCAAAAAGTTTAAAAGTTAATTTAGAGGGGGGCAAAACATTAATTTTTTTAATTTTTGAATGTTTTTGCGTTGAAATTTTGTTTTTTGGTAAATTAGGGGGGGCCCCCCCCCTTGGGTACGCCCATAATTTAGTGTATAATTCTTTAAGGAGAATGTCATTGATAATATATTTTATTTCCATTTAATTATATTTTTCACAGTTTTTCATAAATTTAGTATGGGTTTAAATTTTTAAGGCTATAATATAGAATTTTATGACGGATATAGTCTACTGAATATTGTAAAGTCAGACTTTTATTTTATATATCACTAAACAATTTTTGCGTAAATAAATAAGTTTTTATTAAATAAAAACAATATCGATAACAACCGGCAGCTTTTGGAACTTTTAGAACATCTCCACTTGACATGTTAATGTTAGACCCTTAGCTTCAAGCGGGACAAGCATTTAGGGAGGGGAAGCCTTGATTTTAAGGCTCAAAAAGTTAAGTCAACGGTCTCTTTGTCTACGATTTTTAAACCAATTCGACACTTGAGTCAAATTGAGACCCGTTTTGTGAGCCAGCTTCCTTTTCTCCTCCGAACTAGGGTACTTATTCTTTTCGTAAGCACATTTTAAGGTTCTACGAGATGTTTCTTTGAAACAATATATCGTTTCTTCGCCGTCCCATATCGTTTTCGGCAAAGGATATTTACGCCTTATTCTATATTTATCCACCGCTCCCAGCGGTTTTGCTTCAAAATCTTGTTGGTAATTGGGTAAATAATCGTCCTTGCATTCTGTAGGGGCTAACGCGGTTTTAAGGGTTTGCACTTCCAAATAACGCGCGTTAAACCACAAAGTTTGCAGCTCGACATGATGTTCTTTGGAGAATGGATGGTTTTTCAAAAGAGAAAATAACGGTCCGAAAGCTCTTTTGTGTAGCAGCAAATGCGCTAGGCTCTTCAAAACGACTTGACTTTTCGCGAAATACTTCAAAACCTTTTGATCCCCGATATTCTCAAAATTCACGGAATTTGCATCCGCGGCAGCGATGGAATCGTTCAGTATTTGTTTTAAAAAATTTTCCAGCGTTTCAAACCGTCTTCGAGCTACCATAACCGTACACAAGCATTCAATTTGGGCACTGTCGAACATAATTTTGTAATCGACAATCGGATGATGTTGATTGGAATTATGAATAAAATTTTGATCGAAGTGGGGAGCATTGATTTGCGAGATTGGCCAGCCGTGTAAATTATGGGAAGGATTGAGAGGGTTGTTATAAGTGGATATCGTCATGATGATGTTTTATATGTGTAAGGAATTTAAATTAAGAGTTTGTGGGGTTGCTATTCGGGAAATCGCGTTTTATATACTCTAGATGTCACTCATAATTTGATTGACATTCGCAGAATATTTGACAAATTAGAAGAGGCAGATTATTGTGACGTGCATGAGCGTAGCCAGGCCCCCCCCCCCCCCAAATGGCAAAAAATAATTTTTTTCAATGCAAAAACCCTTAAAGATTAAAAAAAATTACGTTTTGCCCCCCCCCCCTAATTGAACTTTTAAACGTTTTGCCCCCCCCCAATCTAAAACCTGGGTACGCCCATGGTGACGTGTATTAGTTGGGCTTAGCCAAGGGTGGGAAGGCAAGGAGGGGCGGCTGCCTCCCTTTAAATCCAAAAATGTGTTGAAAATTATTAAATTATGGCCAAAATATCGAAAAAATGTCATTTTGCCCCCCCCCCCTTAAATCATGATTTCCCCCTCTGATTCCAATGCTGGCTACGCCCATGATTCCAACTACAAAAAATATTAATAACTAGCAATTAGAACAAGATATATTTCCGGGGGAATGGTCTCACGTTTACAAATTATCCTCAAAAAAAGTGTATTTATATTCACTTTTAATTTTAAAAAATTCGATTATCACCTGCATCCGTGTTTAATAATTATCCTTATAGGGATGAATGGCGGCGTCATCATATATTTATTGCGACAACAATGGCCTAAATTTATTGTAATCAGTTTCAAACGTGATATTACATGTTGTATCATGGGCGTAGCCAGGTTTTGGATTGGGGGGGGGCGAAACGTTTAAAAGTTCAATTAGGGAGGGGCAAAACATAAATGTTTTTTCCCCGTCATTTAGGAGCAGGGGGCAGACACCCCCCTGCTCCCTTGGCTACGCCCATGTTTATAAGTATTTAAGCAGACCCTATTTCGTATAATCATAGGTCCACTTTCTCAACGAAAAACTGTTTTCTACAAATGTTTTTAACGCAATTTGCAATTTCTTAACAATCTATTTAGTCAAACTAAATAATTAATTAAATTGGTATCTCTAATCATGGGCGTAGCCAGGATTTGAATAAGAGAGGGGTAATAAGATTTAGGGAGGGGCAAAATAATAATTTATTTTTAGCCATATTTATATTAAATTTTAAAAAATTTATGGATTTAGAGGGGGAGCAGCCGCCCCTCATCGCCTACCCATTGGTGCGCCCATTTCTCTAATTCTTACCTTAAAAAAATTTGGTTGTTAGTTTAATTTTTTCCAACTGCAATTATATTGACGACCTTGCCTAAAGTTTGTTACAATTATAACAATTTGTTAACATATATAGTTGGAATGTCAAACCGTCCGCCTTTGCATTATTAGTTCGTGATAAATCTATGAGTTTTATCAAGATTTAAATATACAGAAATCTTCCTATCAAACAATCTAAGTAAGAGGAATGGTAACAATATATCCCCTTCTTCTCCTAAGATAAATTATATTATAATACCTACATTTTGCTTTTTGTAATTTTTTTAATCAGATTAAATCAGGCGCCTGGGGTCTTTAGCTAAAGTAAGAAGCAGGCAATATGATATCCGTCTTTAAAGCAGGCGCCTTTCCTCACCAAACAATATGACCGTCGGGCGACACTTTGTATTCCCTTTGACTTTTCATGTATATACTTAAGGACGTCAAGTCAAGTTGAAAGATATTAATTTACGCTCATAAAACATATTTAAAACAACTGATCAAAAAAACGAATCTGGTTCAAAATGTACGAGTGCCAAAATGTAATAAGAACTACATTTTATCAAATAAATCACTAAATCTAACCCTAACCCTTGCCTATATTACATTTAGCCTATATTACATGAAATTTACAAAATAAACGATAATAATATTTACAAAATAAAAGATAATAATATTAGAAAACTTACCAAACGCGGAGGGTTATAACTGCGCATGCGCAAAAGCAATTCTTGCCTGTATTACATTTTGATCATATTAGATTTTGAACAGAAGTGAAACTAGCACTTTTAGTCAATTTAGAATAATCATATGTTTAAAAGCTAAGACATTTGCAAAATATAGCCTTGATTTTATTTATACCTACCATAATTTATAAGCCCTATATCACCTTACTAAGCTCGTTAATGTCTTAACTCATAAGGATGGCGCGACTTGCGACTGTCACGTTTATAATTAATCAAAGACCTTCCTCATGTCATGCGTTTTAATTCTCACTCTAAACATTGACTTTTGCTGGTATACTATATTTATAAAAACAATAAGGTCCCTGTTATTTCATTTGTTTGCTTTTAAATTTACCTAGTTTTTTTTATAAAGTCAAGTGGTGTCACTCATGAAATTTAGATATATAATAAACTCTGATATTATTGTAATTGTATTTGAATTGGTAATCTAAGAATTTAAAAATATTTCATATTTATGAGCAACAATTTTAGAAAATGAAAAGAGATAAATGTATACTTTACTAATTAGTTACGCATGACACGGACTAAATTGTTAAAGTAATTTTTTATTCTCACCTCCTACCTCTTAGTTTTCGACAACCCTTTTATTTCGAAAATTCCTAAAACAAACATATTATAAAAAAAATCTATTTGATACATTAAATATAAATTTCCACAATAAATAATTAAATTTCAAAATTAAATCCCTATTGTGGGAGTATCTTAAAGATCAAAGATAGTTGAAAATTTTAAATTTATGAATATATAGATAGATGGGGGGGGGGGCAAAATGTTCAACAATTCAAAAATAAAAAAATGATGTTTTTGAATTAAAACTTAGAATAAGACACCTGCCATTCTGTGCTTCCTCTTTTAAAATTATTTTTAAGAATATTGTATATAAGGTAGCACATCTTTTAAACAATTCACAGAACGACGCTTTACCTAATAAAAATTGTAACATTTTTAGTAAATCAAGAAATTTGATACAATTAATGATGGGTTGGGGACAGGTAGAGAGAGATAGGTAATTATTTGTAATTAGACCTGCCGGTTTAATTATAAGGTACAGGGCATGTGAACGAGTTTAGCCTAGCATGGAATCTTTGTACAACTTTTGATATTTGAAACCGAACGGAAAGGAAGACACTAAAAGATATATCTTGAGCGTCGTGCTCTAGGTAATTATTACAAAATTGTATAATATTATCTTGATTTAAATTACAATTTAAATTCTAAAGGCATCTCAACACTTATCTTTACAAATATTTAGCAAATAATAAAGAAAATTTTATGGGCTTTTATTAAAATTAGAAAATATATAAGAAAAATTTAGCGAGACCATTATATTTTGAATATATTTTTTGAAATTTAAAAATGGATGGGCGTTAAAATGCGGCAGGTAAATGACACATTATGTAAATTAGAGCTAAAATGAAATTTAAATTTTTATGCCATCATTTAAAATAACTATTAAATTTAACGACCTCAATGTGATATCTATACCTTTAAATTAGAAAATTAAAGCAAGCATGTATTCCTTTCTAATTGTACAGAATCAAACACCATAACATGATTTAAGAATTATATATGTATAAAACTGGCTGAAATCTGGAGCTTTTTTGACATTATTTTAGATATTCAAGAACACTAGCTAGTGATATTTGATACTTTTAGCTATTTTAAGCGCTTTTAGAAATTGTCTTAAGTGTAAGAAATTTGTTATTATTACTGGTCTCGTTGGATTCCTATTAAACTACAATGGACAAACAAAATCTTTATATCAATAAAAATGTAAATTTTATTGCAATAAATTGAACATTTCTCATTTAAAGTCAATGATTTTTACACATAGTTAAGAGGTTCAGAGTTTAGCCAACATTCTTTACAAAGATGCGAAGAATTTGATTCACACGATTGCAATAATAAAACGAAAATTCTGGGAGGAATAAGGCTTATATATCGCTCAGGCGCGTAGCCAAGGCCAAAATTTTAAAAAAAATTTGGTTAATAAATAAATTAAATACGTAAAATTATTATAATTTAGTTGCATAAATGATTTTAAGACACTTATAAACACCTAAAAATATAATATATACATTTAATTCTTTAATTAAATTTTTGACAAATATTATTGTGCAATGCTATAAAAAGAAACTTAATTGAACATTTTTACCCCGTAAATACATCAGAACCTCGTTTTGCTAGTAAATAGCTAACTGAGAGATTATGTTTAATATAGTAAGTAATTTCAAATATATTTCAATTTTCATATATATTATAGTTAATTTTTTAAGTTGTTACTTAAGCATATGAACAAAACATAAGCCTATCCAGACAATAAAGCATTGACTATCAAAATAAATATTATTTATGGTTATCTATCCTATCTTATATACACAAAATTTTTAATCCATCATAATTATAATATCAAGATGATACCATGAATTTGTCCAATAATGCTGGTGGAAACGTCTCATCTATGATTATAAACAATGAATTAGATCAGTGGCGTAGCCAAGGCTCCCCCCCCCCCTCTAGCAAAAAATAAAAAGAATTTGATTTAAATAAAATATTAAATTAATTAAAAGTATTTATAGTCGGATGAAAGACTATGACACTTATAAAAACCTTATTTATTTTTCATTAAATTCTCGGCAAAAAAGTTTAACCTCACTTTTTTGTCATCCCAACACCACATGAGCGAAGTTTTCCATACCTGGGAGATTAGAAACTTATTCAAAAAATAGTATGTCAAGACATCAATTAAATGAATTGGCATTATTTATCATTGCAAATGCTCCTACCTTAGGTAAAATTTTATATAGACAATAGTTGGGCAAAAGAAAAATCAAATGATTATTTTGACATTTAATACTCGGAATTAGTAACTTTATTATTGATAATATTTGTCTAAATTTGTAAGGCCAGAACCCATCACCGTCTAAAAATTAAATTGCATGCCAAGGCCTGCCTAAACTCTTCTAAAAGTTCGTTCGGCCATGCTCAAATACTAGAGTTGTCCGAACTGCGGGGCCGAAAATAATGATTTTAGATTTTAAGCATAAATTTTGTCTTATTTTCAAAAATATTGATTTAATTAAATAAAAAAGTGACAAAAAATAGTAAACTATATATAAAATCTCATTAAGCCCGCATTGTCCCAACATTGTTATGGTGCCCACCTGGGCCTACTTAAAAATCTTAATTTATGACGGTTGTCTGTGAGGCCGCTACACTAAGAGGGTCCGGCAGCGGGCCCGATTTTTTGGCTGCTTATGATTTATTTTAATTACAAAAAAAAATTGTTTTTAAAAAATTTCGGCAGCTTTCCTCCCCCCCCCCCCTTGAGAAAATCCTGGCTACGGGCCTGAAATCGCTCTAATATTTAACTGGAAAATAGACAAATAATTGTTGGAGGTTGTCTTATTACCTTAACCATTTTTTATTAAGCTAATAAAGTTTATTTTCAAATCATTATATAATACATTCTAAAGTTTAATAAGCAGGCAGAGGTTATGGATCCAAATTTACAATTTCCATAGTAATTTTCTTATTAATATAGAAGAATTTCAGGGGTCGTGTGCGGAAGTAAAAATTTTTAATATATGTTTAAGATTTTGGCTACCCTCGGGTCCTATAACCTTAATTAAACGATTAAAAATTTTAACATAATTATTAATGTGTTATCGTGAAGTGAAAATACTATTTTAAGAATCAATTTAAGGGATTGTTGCATAGATGGATTAATTGCGAATTTCGGTTTATGCTAATTTGAATTTGAATTATTTTTGAAGAGATCATTAATATCCTGCAATAAGTCTAAAGACCTGAAGAGACAATTATTATTTAAATCTAAAGAATCAGAACGAGTAAGGTAATACAAAATTATGTGTTTGAATTCTACAATCACGTCGATGATGTTTTAAATTTAGTTAAATCGCGAAAATTTTAGTTTTTAAATGTCCCACAAGTGTAATCAGTTGTCCGTTTTCAACATAGGCTATATCACATATATGCAGAGATTAAATCAGATTCTCTTGTTTTAAAAGTAGTCTGTAAAGTGCGAATAAATTATAAGTTTTTACTAAAAATGAACCAAAAATCCTAACAACCTACATTTTTTCTGAATGAATTAAAGAATTATGACATATCATATGCTTTATCAATTTAAATATCAATACAATTAAAATTGACGTGCGCTATTTTTAATTAAGAGAGATGTTTATTAGGGCTTTAAAAATGTTGCAGTATATATAGTATTTGGGTAACGTTATAACTCAATAAAAAGAAATCCAGTAACTCTAAATTTGCATATCACCACAATTTTGATCAGTATTCTATTTTAAACCATATTTTAATGTGAATAAAGAAAATTTTTCAATGCTAGGCTTGCCCTTAGGCGGAATTCCTTGTTTTCGAGGCTTTTTAAATAAGCATCTTACACTTTTGCCACAAAATTGGATCTTTTAATATTACTATCAACACATCATCCTTTCTTCATAATAAACTCTTTCCTAACATCTCCAAAATTAAGCACTGTTCTAAGAGATATTTTAATCGTATGTATATAAATCAACAATAAAAGATCTCACATAAAATATTTTGAATCAAACTTTCAATGATATCAGCTAGCTTCAAGCCACCCTTCCAATTTGTATGGTCTCACTTAGCTATTTCCCTTTTGGCTTTTATCTCGTCCTTCCAATCCAAAAAGGAACTAGTTTCTAAATTAACCTCTCAAATAAAATATTTTTTAATGGAAATGACCATATAGTCTTGGCACGAGAATGTTATACCTGGAACCTGTATACCAAATTGGCCAAAGAACGAGATGGGGATGCCAGTTTAGTATCACGCTAATGGCCTACCTACTTTCGAGTTGTGGTACTGGGCAGCATTTCAATCTCACGTCACTTACGACCTGGTAAAGAATGGCTTGAGTGTATCCCAAGTAAATACTCAGGTCTTTTACTTTCAAATCCAGAAGTTTCATATGGTAGCCCTCCGATTAGGTATTAAAGTTACCAAAGAAAATCCATGTAAAAATTGCAATAAGAAAATATGTTTTCTATAAATATAGTTTACCTCCATAATAGATAAACCATTTGATTCAATCATTTTAAGAAAAGCCGGCATTTCCCTCATTCTTAGGCCATCCGATCCTTCTCTAGAAGGTAGGATGCGTCCCAACATAGCTTCTTTAAGTTCATAGCTTGAGACTTCACCTGCCACGATATCTTTGCGCCTTCTAATAACAATTTTAACCCAATATTTACGGCCCAAGATTGTAAAACAATAAAATAACGAGATATTGCTCATACTCATATTAAAAATTTTGCCCTCATAGTAGCTACCTGTTCCGCCACTTATGGTAAGAAAGCATTGTCGCTTTTTAAATCGATGGGAAAAGCTCTTCCAAAGCCAAATATTGGCTTAAATTTTTTTAATATGGCTACATTGACATTAAATAATAAGAACCTTTTCTAAATGACAAAGTTATTTTGATAAAAAATACCAAAAGACAAAAGTGATAACTAATTATTATAATTTATAAAATCAAATTAAGTATGGGCTTAAGTTTAGTTATTTTGTTTGCCAATACATATATATATAAGTATATATACTAAGCCCTACTGACATTAAGGCCAACCTATTAATTAACACTTTTACTTACGTTAGCAATTAAACTTTTAAACTTGGGCACATCACTTTAACATCCGCAAAGCCTGCCTAAACTGATCCTGGTTTCACGTCCTTGATTATTTCGTCAATCATTGTTTAGAATAGATATGGACACGGTGTCGAACCTTGATGCACATCTACATATAGGCTCAATCCTTTAAAGTTAATTTATACTTCTGTGATATCTAGCCGTGGGTTATTTTTATAGTTTAGCTTTAATTTCAATTGATAAACCCACTTCGTTGTTCACATTTTTTGTAGTATTGTTTTCAACTGTTTATGGTTTGGTGAAACGGTTAGATTGTTGCTTTACCTGTTCTTTATGTATTTACGCTAAATACATCTCTGCTCTGATCCTTAATGTTTTGTTCGCCATTTTCTTTTGTTTTTAACTTGACGTTTTGACTTTCATAAACATGTTTTGGCCTTGCCATATCATTTATAGGTTTCACCTCTGCCTCCCGCTGCCATCTTACTCCTTATAAATTTATTTTGATTTTGACTAAGGGTACATCGTAATTCCACCATCACATTTCTTTATCTTGCTGTACCGTTGCGTTACCTTATAATATTTTGCTACCGATCGTTTCGTGTTGGTTACATTATCCCTTGCAAACCAATTATCTGCATCCGTATCATCACTTGATTGCTGAAAAGGTTTTAATACAATTTTATTAATTAGATTTTAAAACAGAATGATAAAGAAAGAAAAATCCACCTATATGGCAAAATTAAATATTTTAAAAACGCTCATAACCTTACGTATTGTCATTGCGATTATGAAGAATTTTATAAAATTTTTGTCCATCAATCTTTCAAGCTAAATATTTGCAGTTTAATAAGCATATGCATTTAAATACATCCGCACTTGGTATATACATGTAAGAACCTGGAATAATGACAAAAATTAAGTTTTTTGGATTCTGGGCTAATTGCTTGTCAAACCCGTAAATTTTATTTGCCGAGCTTTATAATCCAATGTTTAATGTTTTTTAATGTGCCATTTGTTGTAATTAATATCTATACTTTAATTTTTTAATGTTATGAAACAGAATCTGCGAATATAAAATAAATCAGTAATTAAAAAATTATCAAAATGCAGTGATGTTTCCGCAAATAATATATCTGTAAAAAATATATTTGACTGTTTATATATTTATTAAAAGTAATATTGTATAAGATATATTTTAATCTTTAAAAAATATTTGTACGCGCTAAATAATAATTCACACTTAAAGGTGCGGCTATTTGACTGATCGATAATAATGCTTTTTTTATAAACTGTCTCTAAATCAATTTGCTAATTGGAAATGGTATATATTTTTGTATGATTTCTTATTTTTAAACTAGGGTAATGATGTTTCAAGTCAGCTCGAGCTATGTTCACATTGTAAGAAATATAAATGCTTAATTTTATTGAAATGAATTAGTCGATCCCGAAGAAATTAAAAGATTGGGCAAACGGTTTAAAAAATTAGACCTTGACAATTCAGGATCTTTAAGTGTGGATGAGTTTATGTCATTACCGGAGCTCCAACAAAATCCCTTAGTTCAAAGGGTAATTGAGATATTTGATACTGATGGTAATGGAGAAATTGATTTTAAAGGTAAAATAATTATATTTCATTACAAGTTTGCAGAATTTATTGAAGGTATCTCTCAATTTAGTGTTAAGAGTGATAAGGAGTCTAAATTACAATGTAAGTTAAATATATTTGTAAACTATTTGGAAATTTGTGACTATTTTATTTATATAAATTTGTTATATGTTAACTTAGTTGCATTCAAAATATATGATATTGACAAAGATGGCTACATTTCAAATGGGGAGCTATTTGCAGTATTAAAAATGATGGTTGGTAATAATCTTAAAGATACACAATTACAACAAATTGTTGATAAAACGATAATAAATGCTGATAAAGATGGTGATGGAAAAATTTCTTACCCAGAATTTTGTGCTGTAGGTTTTATTTTTAATATTTGCTGATTTTTAACATGTTTTTTTAAAATAAGGTTGTTGGAAATCTTGATGTTGACAAAAAAATGGTTGTTGATATCTAATATGAAATCAAAACCAGCATAAATCTTTATTGTAATAATTTAGTGTTGTACGTTGCAATCCAATATTGTTTTATATTTTCTTATTTATTGACTAAATTGTTACTTATTGATAGCTAATTTGTGAGTTGTGTCCCTTCAACTGTTTGCCTATAAATAAATTTTGTATAAAATCTCACAAAGTTTGAATTTTAGTTGTCTATATTTCCTGTGGCACACCTTTAATCTGTAGAACCTTGATGCCACCCTCTACCATGGTTACAATTATGATACTTAATATTGCATAAAATACCTGCACTACAAAAGCATATTGTCCAAGAGGTATGGGTGCCCTTAAATTTAATTATACATAACTTCTAAGCTCTCAAGCTTTATTATTTACTGTACAAACGTTTTTAGCATTAAAATTATCAAAAATTGCACTATTAGCTAGATAAATTGCATTTACAAACAAATTAATATCTTAATTATTTATAGTCAAATTAATGTGGGGTTATGAACTATTTGGGCTAAAAATTTAAAAGATGTTGCCGTTACTTTATGAAATCAAATTTTTTTCCTGGCCTCATATCTTATCCAAATTATATAAAAATTGCAACTCAAGTTGCAAAATATATCATAATCAATTGCTTGACTAAACAACTTAGCCTTTACATGCCAAGAATTATAATAAGTTTTTTTAAGTCAGCAGCAACTTGTATGGATTTTAAATTTATTCATAAAAATCCAATCATCACATAACCCATACATAACTTAATTTGCATCAATCTCTAATAAGGAGCTGTAAAACTCAAATAATTTTTAGAAAATTTAAATTGCAAATATTTTATTATATAAAATGCAGTTATAAATGATTTGTATTATTTTTATTGTAGAGATACACATGCTCCATAAACTCTATAGCTCAACTGATTTAAGGTTTAAATAAAGAATTTTACGCTTTCTTATAAAAAAAGACTTGCATGCAAAAAATTGCATTAAATAATTTTTTACATGATGTCAACCACTGATTTTATTAAAATTAATTAGTTTTAAGATTAACATAAAATTTTTATTTAAGTTTAAAATTAGAAGTTTCAAATGGGTAAAAACTCAATAAGCTAGAATTTTTTAATATGCCCTGAAACGTTTGATAAATAAAGCTTTAGAATTGAAGAATTATGAATTTTTTAAATGTGAATAATAGTTTAATACTCCAATAATACCTGGAAAGCATTATATAATTTAGATTTTAACCCGCTAATGTAATTAGTTTTCTTAACTAAAAATTAACTCTGAAGACCAGTTCAACTTTGCAATTCAACCTTGCCGATTTTATACGAGTAATTATATAAGAAAAAGGTATTTAAACGTCGAATTACATACAAAATGCTAAAGAAACCTCGACAAGCGATAAATACCATTAAAAAGGTCCCACACTCGTGGATGTCACGAATTATAAACGAGAAACCCTTTTATGATAACGAAGATACAGGTTCTGGGCAGACCGAGAGAGCCAAAGCGTTATATATGGAACTAAGGCGATAAAATCAATCAGTTAGGGAATTCACGGAAAAAAAGATAACTCTATATTGACCATTGCATAATAAAAAATCAGAGAATTATCTCGTATATAAAGGGAGGGGTAAAGACAGCTACAATGAAGGTCGTTGCAATAGGTGAGACCAGGGACTAAATAACTATAAAAAATTAAACCAGATTTCAAAAAAAACTAAAAATGCTCTTTATAATTTTTTATTGAAATATATTTTTATATTCTATGGAAGAAAAAAGGTTAAAGTTTTTTCACAAATTCAGTTCAAAAAAATCAAAAATTCTAATTTTGTTAAAATGCCTGGGGCTAGTCATAACCCTGTCCGGGATTGTTTCATTATAAAAACACAAGAATGTAATTGTAATATGGTTATATTTTACATAATATACAAATAAAAAACGTTCAAGATAACAATTTGATTTACCCATAAAAGACAGATCAATAGAAAAACTTTTTAAATAGTTTATTAATATATAATCATAATCTATTTGTCTTCCAAATTACAATAAGTTGAATTATAAAACGAAATTAAAGTTTTGTCATTTGTCTTTAGTGGTAAGGAGAGCACTAGCCCCTCTCCGACTATCCATGACCTTTATTTTTTTAACGATTATAACATGTTATATTGCAAATCAGGATTTAATAATAATTAGATGGTTGTTATAGGAGAAATATCCCTTTAAAAAACAAAACTTAGTTTGAAATAAATAACCAAAAAAATTTTACATGCAAAATACAAAATTTTGTTAATGCCACTAATAGCCATAGAACCCCGTTTTTCCTTTGTAAAATTTTTTATATTTGATTAAAATTTAAATGTTTTATTGTTATTATTTTTGAAAATAATAGAAAAGATAAAAGTAACCACGGTCTACTACAACCCCTGTACTCCCCTACACCAAAATACCTAGCAAAGATATAGATACAAGTTAGGCAAGCTCCTTAAAATAGTCCAAAATGAGGAGGCCCAAACCTTATTTAAGCTGAATTAACTGATGAAACTTAAAAATGTTGCAAATGACGAAGATTTCTCAAGCACATGAAGGCAGAGTGAAAACCAAAAATATGCAGAAAGGAAAGGCAAATGGACCAGCTGGAACCTTAGGAGCATGAATAGGATGCCGAGAGGAAGGAGTTAGGACTAGTGCTGTAAACATTCTAAAAAAAATCGAAAATCGAACGCGTTCACGCTCACGTTCGTTTAAAAAAAAAAGGAACGCGTTCACGTTCATGAACGTTCGTTCAAAATTTTATGATAATTTTTTTAAAATTTAATTTAACATAAATAAATGTCTTATATTTTTGAATACAATAAATAACCATGATAAAAAATAAAGTTTTATTTCGACAATATAATTATAAATCAATATAATCTAATACAGCGAATATAAAGATTATTTATTTACCTTTCAAAAATGTCATCTGATAAGCAGGAACGCTTGGCAGTTAATACAGCATTAGCTATACTAAAAACCCGCTCCACAGGGGCAGATGAGGGGATTGAAGTATTATACTTAATAAACAAATTTTTTAAAGGAGGAAATTTAATTATCATGATGGTTCTATAAAAATAAAATACTTTTTAATAAATTATGCTATAGATGAGATTATTTTATTAAACTGATAATAGCAAAAAAATGACTTATAAAGTAATATATCTAAAATCAGTGTTTGGCTGTACCACAAAAACTTGTATCTAATATAAAATTCTTTTGTATCTTGTAATTAGTATTTTTTGACATTTTTATTTAGAGTCTAGTATAGATTTTTTAATATTTATATTTAACGTTTTACATATCCCAGATACCTTGCAAGAATCTTATACTATTTCCTATTTTAAATATATGGACAAACAAAATTAGCTCCATTTAAATCACTAGTCTCCCTTCCATATCTATGCTAAGATAAGAATGGACTAATATTAATATTAAAGTGTCTTAAAGGTATTAAAATTTGTATCTAAGATATATATTTATATATATAATAATTTTGCCATAAGGTGTCTTTTTAGATTTGAGCTCGAGCCTCTTGATACAGATATCATACTTTTTGGACACATTTTACATTTGGTAATTATTAAATTTGATCCTTTATATGAAACGAGTGAAAAATATTTTTCATATTTTGGCCATGGCAATTTCAATTCATCTTCTGATTTTGAATATTCAGAATCTGAAGATGACGACGATATAATATTATGATTGTCCATATTAACCTATAAATTACACTGTAATTATTAATATCAAGTTAATTAACTTTAATCTTATCTTCTTTTGCACGTTATAGTGTGTTAACAGTATTTCGGAATTGGTAATAGGAAAAACAGCTGATTAAAAAATATAAGACTTTTTTGTTAAAAAAATTCAAATTAACATTATTTTTCAAATAAATAAAAATAAAGATTTTTAAAATTGAACGAACGTTAAATTTGAAAGCGTTCATCAAAAAAAGGAACGCGAACGCGTTCACGTTCAAAGTTCACCAAAATGATAAAGGTCGCCGTTCATGAACGAGTTCAAATTGAACGCGTTCATTTACAGCACTAGTTAGGACCATGACGAACTTATTTAACTAGATAGTGGCAAAAGAGCGAATTGCTGACAATGTAGAGTTAGCACGATTATCCCTTATTTAATAACAAAGGGGACGTTCAGGAGGGTCAATTAAAGAGGTATCAAGCAAGCTTGCCAATCCTAAACTCATGGAAAGAATCTTATTAACAAACCCGAAGAACGAGATGGACATTTCGGCTCAAGTTGGATTTGTAGCCGGCAAATCCACAATAGACCCCATCTTCTCACGAAGCAATTTAAAAATTGGGGAAAGAAAAAAATTTGTTTTTATTGACTCGTAGAAAGCTTATGACACCGCGCCTCTCGATTTGATATGGTCATGCTCGAGAAAAATTATCCCTAAAGCATATATGCTGCTTATGATAAATATCCATGAAGCCTCAAATTCTTGCGTTAGAACGACAGTTTGGAATTCTAAGCCTTTTTATCTTAAAAGTTAATTTCAACAGGATATGCTTTAAGCCCCTCTATCATTCGATACAAAAAGAGAATATCCTTCTCCTTGGTGTCTGCTAAATGCCGATGCTATAGTTTATATGCTAGAAAACAAAAGGAGTAAGAATTTGAAGAGGTTAAAAATGGTGAAAAGGGTTAGTTTAAAGCGGTATACATGGAGAGGAACTGAACAGGCAACCCATTAGATACCCAAGAATAGCCAGGTTTACATATCTCGGTTCGATGCTACATCGAAAGGGGGGTTGAGCAAAGGAATTCAATACGCCCCGGGCACAATGTGCGACAAGAAGATGCCAATAGGGTTGAAAGGCAAAGTTTACAGAGCTATAAAAAGACTGGTGTTATTTTAAAAAAGTGAAATATAGGCATAGGGAAAAATTCTACCAAGTGGCAAAATGGGTTTTCAACCTATGATTGACATGATAAAACGTAAATTGGCTAAGGTGGTTTAGGCTAAAGGTCTGCATGGGCCAAAATTTTAAGTTGTGATTCGGCCCTCGCACAACAATATTTTTTGGACTGCATTCAGCCCGGATATAAATTTTAACGCCCCACCGAAGTTGCAAATAAAAGACAAGCCACCCAAAAAGTCCAAATTGTTTAGCTAGGGCATATAAAATTATGATTTTGATACAAAATTGTTATTAACTATTGTAGTTTATAATAATATTCAATTCAGGTTTAATGTGATATTTTTTCTTCTATAAGACGGCTTGCCTTTGGCGCTGGTGTCTGAAATTGGCAAAAACCTCTAAACTAGATAAATATGGTAGCAATGATTGATGTACCTTCCACCATGGAAACACATTTGACTATAAATCCTCAGATATTAAATTTAGTTCAAAATTAAAATTTTTATTTTCTATTTCTTTTAATTATTCCCTTTTTTGAATGGGGTTATTAATTCTGGCCTCAAGGGTAAAAATTTCGAGCGTGGAGCTGGAAAAATTCAGTCATAGCCCTACACATCTAAACGTTAGGGTTGGCGCGTACAAGCAATTTAATTGTAAAATCGGACTAGGTTTGGGCAGAAAAATGTAGAGTCTGAGCGTCATTTAATTAATTTTTTTTAATAACGTGCATATATCTCTCACGCTTTAATTTTTATCAATGCATCTAGTTTATTTTCCTTACTAAAGCAAAATAGACTTGAGATAAAGGCGTGGTGCCATCAATACTGGAATAGTTAAAATGCTTTTTAATATCTAAAAGTATATTGACTAACTTTGAATCTGGCCCTTATTATTTTATTATCAATGGGCTATAAACTCATATTGCTTGCTTGAAGAGCACTTAATTACTCGATCTAAATAAAAGATTTACGTTCAAATCGATTGTCATGAAAAGTCGTCAATAAAGGTAGTAAATTAAATCTCCTCTCACAGGCAAAAATTGTGCTCGTAAAGAATTTAACAACAAAAATAAAAATTTATTTACATGTAACAATTGTTAACAAACATAAGATTTAACGTAGCAAAGAAGGAAAATTTTGGTTAGCTTATAGGGTTAATTCGTTTCGTTTTTCGATCCAAGATTTTTTGAACGTTTTTCGACATTTTGAAATTGGGATTAGATGGATCGAGCCCATACCTAGGGTCCGTTAGTAAGGCCTTAAACCGCGTATCCTTATCGTCAAACTGTAAAATACAAAGTTTTTTTTTATTTATAAATAACTAATAATTTTCTAACTTTATTTCCTTAAATTCCACAAAATTGACATAAGCCAAAATAAATTTTATATAACTTATGACTTTAAAAGTAAAATATGTTATATCATAACCTTTTTCAATTCCCGTTTAAAAAAATCTTATTATTTATTTTCACGATCTAGCCTACGCATTGATAAAATCACAAAACACTCACTTCAAAAGTGCTCTTATTTTTGGGGATATTTTCATTTTTTCCAGCATCCGATAAAACTTCATTATCGCCCTTGGCCATCTTTCTTTTCTTTTTGCCCTTAACCTTTTTCGGCTTTAAATCCTGGTCGGAATCAGAGCTATCTTCACCTCCACTCATAACCAAAAGTTCCAAATCTCCATTACCCGAAGGTGTATTTTCATCTTCGCCTCCAGAAGTGTTTTGATTTTCAGCAGGCTTATCTCGAGTTTCTTGTTTAGATCGCTTTTTATATGACCGTTTTCTTTTATCCTTTTCCAAATACCTCTCCCACGGACCAAGTTTCTCTTCTCGAACTTTCCTCAGCTTTTCGTCCACCATTCCTTTGGCAACTTCTTGCAATTCTGATGGGATATTTTTAAATAACGAAGTTATATAGCGCAAATGTATTTTCGAAGTTGCATAAATACTTAATCGAATGTTAAATAAAAGCTTAGTAATAATCTTTTTGGTGCTTAAATTAAATAGATATCTTTCATTTACAATAGATTAATTGAACCCTAAATTTTAAAACCGTTGCGCTTTCAAAAATGCAAGATAAAAATTTCAAATTATAGGTGTACATTGAGTCCAGCTATTTCGTAGGAACTTTAAAGATTAAAAAGCAATATAATAGCTTTTTTTGAAGTAAACTTTTAAAATTATAAACCTTAAAATGACTTTTTCGATGTTATAAAGTTATAAAGAAAAACCTGGTTCCCAAGTGATTTCTGTATCGCCATTTTCTTGTTCACTTTCCGATGCCGTGGAATATTCTCGAACATTTTCCCCGTCCGATTCCTTCTCACACAAAACGTCCGCTAACATTTCTCGATACGTGGCCATCTTGTTTTTTTCTTTCCCATTTAAATTTTCGACCGGTTTAGGCGCGGCGTGAGAAGAACTATTTTCTTCGTCGGAAGAACTCGGTGGCGCCAAAAGATTATTTAACTCCAATTTATTGTCTGTAACCAGGGAATCGATCATTCGTTTACGCATATGCCTCTTGAGTTTGCTAGCTTTGCTTTTGCTCACCTGGAATTAGGTTAACTTATCCAAATTTCACTCGTAAGTATATAGAAATCAAAATTTTACACAGCGCTTAAAACACTAGCTACGAATTAACGTTAAAATTCACTCGATGGATGAAAGGGTTCTGTTGGGATACAAAAACCAATCTTCACCGAACATGAATTTTGTAAGGGCTTTTTCCAGGTGATATTAATTTAATATAATTTTGAAGATAGATATTAAAATTTAACAAAATAAATAGCGTTTAGTTTTTGATATATGTGTCCCTGAGATAGCGGCATACACTCTTACTAAAAAATGATCAGCTCTTGGTCAGTGCATAGTATAATTAGTCTACGACAAGAATTCGCGAATGAGCATATTGTAAAGGTTTAAAAAACCTAAAAGATCACAAAGGCAAAGATAATAACCTTGTCAAGATTTGAACGGTCAGTTTGGTATAGTATGGCGAGGTCTTCTTCCAATGCCTTTTTACGTCTGGGGTCGGTTTGGTCCCAGGTTAGGTCAAAGCGAGTTTGGGTTAGACATTTGGCATTGCCAAAAATTGGGCCACTCCCGGGCTCAAATTGAGTTTTGGGCTTGGCACAGCCGAGGCCCGACGAGAGGAGAGCCTTTTCAACATCACAAGCAGATAGTATGCTGTCTTGACAGTCTTCGAAAGATGTATCGTCCGGTACGAATCTACATCATATGAGTAATATTATGCGACATTTTTAATTGAATTACTTTATCTAAAATTAAATACGTATTTTTTATCATTCACTTCTGAAAAATGGAAAAACGGAGTATAGAGCTCATAAATAAGGTTCAAAATATGCAATAAATCAACTCTCCATCGTTTTGAAGATCTATTGACCAACGATGGTTTCAATAAAATTTCAAACCTACTAATGATCGTAGGGAATGGATCTTATTTTTGAAAAAGATTAATAAATTTAAGAATTAAGTTTGACATCTTATAATAAATTCAGATAAAATATGTCTTCCTGGACACATTAGACATGAATTAGGTAAATTTATAGAATTTAGATAATTCCATGTGAAATATAAAGAAAAAAGGAATAAATTATAAAAATATTACGAACATGATAAAATGTATTAAGAATATGAAGAGAACGCGATAAGCCGAGAATAAAGAGATACTTTATAAATTAATAATTAAATTCATAGGCCGAGGAGGCGTGATATATAAACAAAGGAATATTTGAAAAAGAAAAAATATAAAAACATATTGTTTTACCAACTTGTTTGGTTTACGATCTTTCATATATTCACATATATGACTTTCCTGAAATAAATGCTAAAAAACTTTTTCTTAATATTTTCTTTAATTTTATAAAAAAAAGTAACTTCTGTGATGCAATTTTATCACTTTCTATTGGCATATTTTTCTTTTTTTTAATAAACGCAACAGATTAAGATTATTTAACCCTGAATTGCAATCAATGCAATAACTTATAAATGGGAGAAACCGCGAGGAAACTAAGTCTTGAAGATCCCCTACAGTGGTGTAAGCAGGATTGCCTCAAGGAGGGGGGATCGAAATTTGTTGTTAAACAAAATTTTATTAAGATATACATCGATGGCGAAGGTATTGCCCAAGGGTGGGGGAAGAGGTTAATTTTGTTTCAAAAATTTGGATTATAAAATTAGTGAAAATTATTTACCTCACTATCTACAATGAGTTTTTGATATAAAGCATTAATAATATCTTTAGCATTATGTTTGTACTTCGAAAAGGCATTAACAAATAAATTATTTATTGTTTGTAGAGCCTTTCTTCCAAGGATGCACTTTGCAAAGAGCTTTTTTTTAATTTTTTTCAATATACCAACCAGGGTCATTGTTTGAGAAAGACTTGCACGGGACTTTTAGGCTTAATTGTCCCACCAGTACTAAAGATTTATAAGCCTGGGCCCGTTTCGGCATGTTAGATTTAATTTATTTTTTGCATAGCTGGGGCTTAGCCTGGACCCTTCCCAAAAAAGATCCTTTGATATTTTGCTGCCTTTTAAATGCTAATATTTTTGTCAAAATTTAAACAATCATTTAGTTATATATTAAAACTATGTTAAAATTGATGTTAAAAAATTATCAGTTTCAAACGGGTTTTCTTCTAACAAGCACCCTTCTATTCAACCTTCACTCGTAGCACTTGTTGCTAAATAAAGCTTTTTTTAGATTGTAAATATTTTTTCTTAGATGTAAAAAATAGTATACACTGATATTTATTCCACCTATCTTTGGCTAAAAAAGTATGTTATGATTCTAACCAGGATTTGAAATAAAATGAAGCAAAAAATAAAAGTAAATTCATTAAATATATGTAATTTTTTGAGGAAGGCAGCTGCCCCTCCTCATTTCATGCAGATATCAATGGCTAAAATTAACAACAAAAGTTTAGAATTTTAGGTTCCACCTTAAAATACTCTACAAATTAGAACAGCTTAAATTCCTGAGTCTAATACAGATATACTAAACATAGTCTTACTATGATATCCACCAATAGAAAGTTATGTTAAGTTGTATTTATATCATTTCAAAAAAGCAAAATTTTGTCTTTACCTAAGATCTAGAAGATTTGATGTTTTTTCAAATTCTATACCATTTCCTTGGTTGTATATATGTTCTGCTGTTTGAGGGCAATCACATGTAACTATGGCATAGGCATATTTCATACTATAACAAAAACATTCATACAAAATAATGTTAAAATACGTATTTATTTGATATTGTCGCAATTTTTCTATGTCAAAATTATCTTCAACATCATCATCACCATTTTCATTCTCACTGATATTTGATTGATTATCTAATTTGAGTAGTTGTAAGTTTATTTATTCATATGAAATATTATATTTAATAAATAACTTTTTACATAAACATATTAAAAATGCTATTAAATGTCAAAAACAAATTTATAATCTATTATAAGATGTTTACCTTTTGAACAAAGTCCTTTAATCAGTGAAAATGGGCCCTGAGTGTCTTCTAGAGTCTTCATTTTTTTACCATAATCTGATTGATAAATCTATCATAATTAAAATATTTATTAATAAAATAAAAACCTCACCTTTATATTCTCAACAATCCCTCCTAATGGTTTGAGAGAATCAAATAAAGTAAACAAATCATCGGCAGTAATTAAATCCCATGACATATTACAAACAGCTAATCTATTAGTTGCTTCAAGTATTTCAGGACAATCAGCATCCAATTCTCCCCATTTGTGATCAATTTCTTCTGTATATTTTGATATAAAATTCAAAAAAAAAATCATACCTAATTGATCTTCATCAGTAAAAGTATCAGTAGTATCCCCATCAGATTGTGTATCCAGTAAATTGTTTTTAGGATCCACAGGTGGTTGCTTATATTTTTTGCTTTTTATTTCCCTAACATCCTTTTCTAAATCGTTATCATCAGAGTCACTTATTTGGTAAAATCGCTTCAAATCTTCCTTAGAGGATATTTTAATCTCTCTTCCACGTTTATCCTTTGTTCCTTTAATTTTAAACTTTTCATCAGTAAACATGCCCTGAAACCTCTTATCAATTTTTGTTTTTTTAGCAGCATTAGGAATTTTTTTAAATTTTGGATCTTTAATAACATCTTTAAATCTATCGTCATCCTAATTTCTAAATATAAACCTAGCTTCTTAAAAATTTACCATTTTTGAAAGCAATATGATTATTAAAAATATTTAGACATTTAAGTACAACGTTAGTTAGCTGCATTTGCGAAAGAAGTAAAAGCGATGCCTTTCAATGGGCGTAGCCGTGGTGTGGTAGGGAGTGACTAGTGCCCCCTCTGAATCCAAAAAAATCTTATAAATTTTATCAAGTTATGGCTAAAATTTAAAAACATGCCCTCCCTACATCATGGACCCCCCTAATTCTAATCCTAGCTACACCCATGCTCTGATCACAAAAATTCAAAATCAGAAGAAATCCCATGTATATGACCCAACCTTCTTTTCCTTTATGTAAGCTTTTGAATATACTAAGCCACCAATGCGTCACTATGGATGTAACAAGCAATAAGAAAATCCACTTGTTCATGGAGAATCTCCACCTCGCACTCACTAAATTTTTGACAATTTTACTTTTCTAAGGACAACGTTGCACTTGAACAAACTGTGTAGTTTTTGTTCGAAAACATATAGTTCTCTAAAATAATGATTCAAATACACGTGGCTAATTAATGCATGCAACCTCTCATTATCGTTTAAAAAATATGTTAATACAGAGGTAATTAGTGAAATATTGATTATTATACAAAAAAATTACTTTGATTACAATTATCTTAAAATATAAAAATGGATTATATTTTTGAGTCTAAGATAATCTTTTATGGTTTTAGCTTTTGGATTTAATACAATCTTATTTTAAATCAGCAAAATTCCTTAACTTATTAGTTTTTGCCTGCAATTAAACTGTCTGCAATTCACCAGATATAAATTTGTGGTATTCGCAATTAAACACTACCTACGACGGTCCCAAGTCCGTGTGCAAAATGTGCAGGGTTAGCGTCAGGTCGAAAGCCGCTTATAAAAACCAAAACCAAAATCATAATTTCAACAATATTTAACAAGATAAAGCTAGGGCGTCCTCCACAAACGACGCGCACTGCATACCCCGCCCGTGCAATGTGAAAAATACACTAGAGTTACTGCCCAATTCACAACGAAAGCGGATAAGGAAATTAGTTGTGGAAACAATGCGAATAACGTGCTAATATGTGACCTTGACGGGGAAGAGCATCGAGGTCGCACAAATGCTAAAAAGAAGAAACACATCGCCTGCAAACAAGAGACGAGGTGTAACGGAACCAAAGCCCGGGAATTAGGAAAAGGATACTAGCTATTCTACAGTGGGTCACCAAACGGTGTCGGTATCGTTCTAAGCGACTCGTTTAAGGACAAGGTGGTGGATGTCAAGCGTTGTTCAGACAGGCTAATGTGAGTGAAGATTGCAGATCAAGGGGCCTCCTAACCGTTATGTGCGCGTATGCTCCCCAAATTGGGTGTATGAAATTAGAAAAAGACTATTCTTCAAATCATTGGAAAAGGAAATACAAGGAATCTGACAAGAACAAAGGCTTTTGAAGCGGATTTAAACGCTCACGTAGGGAAAGATTGCCTCTGGTATGAGCGCAGTCATGGAGGCTATAGGCATTGTATGAAAGACTAAGAAGGAGAACAACTTCTCCAAGTATCCCAAGCATATGACGTGGCGATCGTTAACACCTATTTTCAAAAACGCTAAGATAATATTGTAATGTGTAGAAGTGGGAAGCATTTAAATCAAATTCACTATCTGCTCATACGGCGAAAGGACTTATGGAGTAATAAGGATTGCAAAGTAATATCGGGAGAAAAAATCGCCATCGTCCTCTTGTTATGGATCTTGACAGAAGAGTATTTCCCGAAAGAAGAAAAGTATATGAACCTCGAATTCATACAAAAGGCTAAAGGAGAATACCATCAAAAGGGACGTACATTTTCTCTAAAAATTGGATCTTTAGATCGCATAATTTCGGGACGACGATTGGGAGACGCTAACTAAGAACATAATGGAAACAGCGATTCGTGTTCTGAGACAGACTAAAGGAGGCAAGGCTATGAATAGGCAACTATGGTGGTGAGATCAATCGGTTAGGTTTCATCGAAAGAAAGAAAAATCTATATGGACGGTGTCATAAATCAAATAGTCGGAGGATAGCAAGAGTATAGGGACGCTAAGAGAGCCGCAAAAAAGGCCGTTGCAATAGCGAAGAATGCCGTGTACGAAATGGCAAACAAATTGGATTATAAAGGGGGCCATAGGCTTATGTACAAATTGGCCAAGATAAGGGAGAAGAAAAGTCGCGATGTCGGAGATCTTAAAATAGTCAGTAACGAGAAGGGTCAAACCTTATTTAAGCCGAAGGAAGTGATGGAATTGTGTAAAGGATATTCTTAAAAACTTATGAAAGTTGCAAATGACAAAGATTCCCTTCCCAATATTGAGCCAAATATATGTATGGTCGAACTCTTTCAGGAGGATGAAGTTAGGACACAATTGAACAAGATGCAAAAAAGAATAGCTAATGGCCTAGATGGAATACCTATGGAAGCGTTGTTCGGGTGTCGTGAAGAAGGAGTCACTACCATGACGAACCTCCATAACAAGATATTGATATAAGAGTGAATTTCCAATTAATGGAGAGCAAGCACGTTATACCCTTATTTAAAGGTAAAGAAGACCCACAGGATTATGACCATTACAAAGGTATCACGTTAGCTTGTCACTCCTTTAAGCATATGGATAGGGTCTTAGTAACAAGGCTGAAAAAGCGAGGTGGAAATATCAGCTAACCAATTCGGATTAGTTGGTGGCAAATCCACAATCGACCCTATCTTTGCACTAAGTCAAATGATAAATAGATATGGTCAAAAGAGAAGAGACCTACATATGGTCTTTATCGACTTGGAGTAAGCTTATGACACGGTCTCTCGCGATTTAATTTGGTGGTGACCTAGAAAATAATATCCCTGACGCATATATACGGCTTATGGAAAATATTTATGAAGCCTACATAGACTAGATAGACTACTCATCAATGCACAAAACATCTACCCTTTTTCCACCATTTTGATGTGAACATGTTAAAATGATCATAGAGAAATTAGTAATTTTCGCAAATTAAATAATCATAAAGTAAATAAAAAAAAATATTGAATTGGGTAGATATCAAAAACAGCATTTTAAAATAAATATCATCTACATAATACATAAAAATTAAAAACTGCGATCAAAGTTTGTTTAATAATATAGCGCCATCAATATTTTGTATAATATTAATTTATTGAAGTTCGTTTTAATTTATAAACTAGCGGAAGGTAAATTGACTGTTATAGGGCAAAATTACATGGTTAAAATACACCAGTTGCACTCTTCAAAATGGAGGAAAATTTGACACACAATTAACCATATGCAACATTCGGCATGAGCAGTCAACCTAGTCTATGGAAGCCTCAAACTTTTGTGTTAGGACGACAGTTAAAGGCTCTAAACCCTTTCGGGTTAAAATTGGATCACATCAAGGATCTGCTTTAAGTCCCTTTTTATTTAAAATAATTATAGGCACGATAACGAGGGACATTCAAAAGCCATCGCCATGGTGCATGCTATATGCCGATGATATAGTACTATGCGAGGAAACAAGGGAGAAAGTATTCGAAGAAGCCGAAAAGTGGTCAAAGCGCTTAGCTGGATATGGTATAAAGGTCAACGATCGAAAAACGGTATATATGGAAATGAACGTTACAGGCAGCCCATCGCTGGATCACCATCTAAACTACTCAAAAGTAGACAGATTTCCATACCTCTGCTTGATGCTATATCAAAAGGGAGGTTGCGCAACAGTATCAATACCCGGATCCAAAAAGGATGGTTTAAATGACGATATTTATCCGGTGTAATGTGCGACTAGAAAATTCCAATATGGTTGAAAAGAAGTTTACAAATCCATCTTAAGACCGGTGTTACTCAATGGAAGTGAAACATGGGCATTAAACAACATGGAAGGAAAGCTATTACAAGCCACCGAGAGGAGAATTATACGTTGGAGCTTGGGGTATACTAAGCTCGACATATGACGAACGATTTTCTCATGACAAAAATGGGTATTCAACTTATGGTGGACATGATTAACGAAAATTGACTAAGGTGGTAATGCCGTAAATCGAAAAGTCCTGGACATGGAGGTACCGGGAAAGAGAGGAAGAGGACTACCTCGTGTCACGTGGAAAGGGCAAGTCGACAAAGTTATGAAAACAAAAAAGATCAATCAAGAGATGGCACTCATTCGGTCATGATGGAAGAAACTTATTAAAACAAACCCCACGACTGTGGGACCAAATAACTGATGAAGAAGAAGAAGATCCCTTTCGCAATTACCCCACACATATTTAAGAAATGGTTTTTATACGCGTGCGCTTCCCCATTCCTTTCCCTTAATTGTTTTAATAATGAAATGTTTATTGTTGTTTAAAGCAGATCTCGATCATAGACTTTAAAAGATGTCATGGGACAAGGGGCGCACCATCTGCGCGTACTCTAATGAAGCACGAAAAATAAAAAATTTAAAAAAAAACTACGCTACATTTATATTCCTTAACCCAAAAGAAAAACTGATTCTAGCATTATTCATCACTTTTATAATATTGACATTACATTCACGGATTTAATAGACGTTACCCCGTTTATATTATACCTTATCTTCTGTTAATAAAACCGCTCATATTCTATTAAATTCGCTGACTGCTTAAATCAAATAAATTACTCCTTAAAACTCTCTATCTTATCCCCGGACTAAAAATTATTCTATAAGGAAATATATTTTGTTTCAAATTTCTGAAAGTATAATGACGCAAGCATTTAATATAGATAAGATTTATATTTTTGAAAATGAAAAGAACAAATTAAATGTGACAGTTATTTATAATCAGCAAGGGTTTATTTACTTATATTTTCCCAATAATAATACGTTTTTTATAATTAAAAGAACCCCAAACTAGAGGTCTGCATGGCTCGGGCCGGACCTTCAATAAAAAAGTACGGGCCGGGCTTGGGCTTTGAAAAGTGAAAAAATTTGAATTTTTTTAACTTTATACTATAATTATAATTTAGAAACAAAAATGCACCTATTAGCTTGATTATAAAAAAATCTATATTTCCGAATAACAATCTGGTGAAACTCAAAAATCATTATGTTACAAAGTTTGCATGAGATGTATGATGAATTAATCGTTCTTTATCTAGCAAAGATTAGATGGAACAACTTGGAAGCGCTTCCAAATGTGTTTTCACCTTATGCAATGGTAAGCATCGAGTTAGAAGCGGATAAGACATCAACACTCTATAAAGTTACCCTTTTATCCATAATTAAAAAGCTTCACAAATTTGATTCCATCTTCCACGTATAATATTAATTGTCTATGAATCGCAATCAAGAGCTCACACTATGCTAATTTTAAAGTTTAATATCAATATTCTTCAAAAAATATAAACCTACCTTGTTTCTTAGTTTCGCACATGCTATCCGAAGATGAAAAAAACTTCGTAAAAGCTACGGTAACAGAATGTTTACAAAAATCCATGCAAGAAGATCCTGGCTCTTTTTTGCATAAGTCGTCCAACTAAGGCAATCCAGCTCAGGGCAACAGTAAGCAATTATCTATTAATGAGGCAGTGTCGTATATGATAATACGCGAGGTTAACATTTGCTACATATTATATTAACCATATGTTTTGACTCTTATTCTCTTTTGTTAGTTAGAATGTAAATTTATTTATGTCTACACAATCTCCCCTCCCTAGCCCTGCTATTTAATGTGTGGTATACCTTTATTCCTTTCCATTTAATTTCCTTAGGTGTGTGTTACTTTTCTTCACCCCCCCCCCCACGCGCTTGTAGGTATTTGTTATTTCTTCCCCCATATATTAGTGTTGATTAACACGCATCTTTGAATTTTATATATGCGTTCTGTATCGATAACTTTGATATTTCAATCATTCTATAATTCTTTTTTAATTTTCTTTGTCTGAGAGTGAAATAAATAACAAAGATGTAGAGAAAACAATAAAAGTATATTTCTGCGTACGCGCGTGGGACTTTTAACCCTTTTTCCCCTCCTGCCGTCTCCCAATACATCCCCCTATCCTCCACAATTCTCCCAATATATTCCTGATGCCCTTCAATCATTTTAAATCATGTTCCCGCGGACCTCTTTATTTTTTGCCTTATTCCGCCATTGGAACATGATAGGCAGATATGGATATTATCGTTGGAAGGATGATGAAACGGAAATGATAGAAGATTTCAGCGAAGTTGATACTTATCGTTATCTTAAATCAAAGCTGGAACCTGAAGATGTTCAGCTATATGTAATTTTATGGTGGAAAGAACACCAACTTATGCTACCAAACTTAACAAAATTAGCTATTCAGTTTTTGTCAATTCCAGCCAACAGTGCGAGTGAACGCATTAGTAAGGCAAGTCGCCTTAGAGAACAGAGAAGAATAAAATGATTGCCTGAAAAAATAGAAGTCTTTTTTTAATGACAATATTAAATTATAATCATTGATTAAAACCGATTTTATATGCTGTAGCTAAATAATTTTTTGAACAATAAAAAAATAAGTGTAAAACAACGTAGACTTGTTTTGAGTCGTGCGGGCCTGATGCGGCGCAATTTTTGGGTTTTTCTTGCGGGCCGGGTGTGGGCCTAAATAATAATATTTGTGCGGGTATGGGCCAGGCCTGAACTTAAAATTTCAGCCCATGCAGACCTCTACCCTAAACCCATATATAAACATCACAAATCGCGCTTTGTACAAGCGAAAATTTTATGGAGAACTAGGAAAAATATATATAAATCCATCTGGTTTTGCTCGATCTCACACACGAGAAACTGCTAATGCTCGCTCGCTAGGACCATCTGCGCTAACAAGCGACATTTTAGAGCGAGAGACAGGGGGGCGGGGCGGGAGTGGGAATAAACCAACCACACCAGATAACTAAGATAATTCATATTGTTTTTTATAATAATATAATATTATTTAAGATCAGCGTCTGAATTTAATCTAAATTTAAAAAAAACTAAGATAAAGATTTGGTAACGAAATTTGTTTCACTATTTGCTTAAAGCAGCCAATATCTTATTCACTCGTATGATTACTCTTATTTGAGGAAATCCCTATTTAACTTTAAATTTTTAAACTTTCACTAAAATCTTTAAATTTGCTCTAAAAACCTTCACAAACTTATTTTGATTACACAAAAGGCGTTGGATTTGAGAAATTGCTAAAGCATTACAGTCAAAATGTTTAATTGCAAAGGCTTGGGCCTGAATTTTTTTTCGCGATTAACCGATATTTCGCAATTAAACGATGGAAATAAAAGTATATGTACATTATATTAAATCTTCATTTCTTACGCTTCGCAATAAAAGATATTTTATATAATTATCTGGTTGATTTAAGGATTCGAAAATGTTTGTGAATATCCGATATTGTACTATTAAGCGATTTGTCAATAAGCGATGTTTTTGTTAATATTATCGTTTAAAAAAAAAAAAAATGGCGGTTAACTTCGCGATTAAAAGATTTTCGCGGAATCCGATTTGCGATTAAGAAGTTTCGACTGTATAAACAAAATTACTTATATATAGTACATTTTTGATGTTAAATTTATCAACGAACTAAAAGCCATCTAATAATATATCTGCCTCTATTTCCTCCCCCTCCATCTTAATGTTCTTAAGCCAACTAAGTCCCGATCCCTTGTAACATAAATCTCTAATATAATGTGCCGGATTTATTAAATTATGTAAAATTCTGGCAGGGAAGTTTTTTTGACAAAAGAAAAGGAAGACACATTGTAAAAAAAACATATAATGCTCTCCTAAAAATCAAAAATAATATTTAGCCTTTCCTTAAATTAACAAAACCACCATTTGAAAACATATTCTAGCTATTTTAAATAAATTTTATCAGCATGGTATCCTATTTAATTACCATATCTGCTATTCAGAGTTTTTACACTTTACAACCAATCCCATTTTGTGGATTTGAAAAATGTTATATAATATAGATGATAAAAGGTGCATTTTGCTTAAAGCGATATACTTGAAAAATGCTTATTTTAATCCAATTGATAACAATTAATATCATATATGGTGGAACTTCAACGGCTAATATACTTATAAAATATAGTAAAATATAGATGGCGCGAAAAACAAAATAATGTAGATTAAGGTTTTCTTTTTTCTACATTAACCTATTTAAATAATTTTAGCTAAGCAATTAATTTAATGTTACAATTTAATATTTGAATTATTTATTGAAAAATATATTATTGTTGATTTGAAAAATATACAATTAAAACAAATATTAAAATCCATATGCTATCTAAATTTGTGCATTATATATAGCTATCATTCAAAGATTTGTACGTGTTGAATAAAAAGGAGAGACGGTTAGCACTCCCCTTGATAAGGACGGATGGGGTCTGTATCGACCCTAAAAACACATTTGATGTTTAAGGCATCAGTACCTTTGGGTACAAACCATTTTTTTGTGCTCTCTCTAGTTTAGTTATAATTGTGTTGTGTATACTCTAATATGAAATTCATCAAGCCACAACTATTAATATTTATATTTATTCTTTAATGCAAGATCAAATTAGCATAAGTGGTGTTATTGATTTATGCCTAACAACATAAACGGGGTCTTCGGGACTCCAAATTTCGAGAACTTCTTTAGAAATAAGTTAGCAAACTTTGTAAAATTTTTTTCATTTAATTGGTAAATAGAGCCATGCACGTGCCGCCCAAAGCCCGACCCGGCCCGAGGCAAAATTTAATAAAACAATCGGGCCTCAGGCTCGGGCTGATGAGGCGGCCCGAATTGACTAGAGCAAACTAATCTTTTATAAAATATGATTTAAACAAACTTAACTCAATATTAAATAACTATCTTCGTACACCATGCATAATATAGCTTCCATGCTTCAGCTATTTGCCCCTGTCTATAATATTTTGACCTAAATTGCAAATCTTATACTAGTATTTAAGTATATTCATAGTAACTATATGAGAAACAAAATAAGGAAATATTTTTAAAAAGTATTTTATTTGGAAGTGTTAGATAAAATATATTTTATAAAGTTAGATTTCTAGTTTTAATTTATTAGCTGAATAAATTGTGGCAAATGAAAATGAAAATTTTATTCAAACTTATCCTAGTTGTAAATTACGAGTAATAACAATCTAATGCATTATGTATTTATATGGCAATATAATTTTCTAAAATTTTCTATTTGAAAAATGGGGTCGGGGTCGGGTCGGGCCAAAAATAAAAAAGTCGTTCGGGCTCGGGCAAAATAAAAACAGAGACGTCGGGCTCGGGGCGGGCAGAAAAAAATTCATTTTGCAGGGCTCCATTGATAAATAACTTTAGGAGAAAATTGTATATGTTGTTTGGATAAAAATACATACTTGTAAGATGAATATAATAAAAAAATATTAAGTTTTGTGGCATTACAAGAGATTTGCGATCATCATGGGTAAAAATAAATATGTTTTCCTAGTTTTTGTATATTTCTAAGGCTTGTGGGCCAAAGGGCGTAGGTAGTATAGGGACATTTTAAGGGTCTAGGCAAAAGTGATAAAATTTATTTGGTGAGATAGTGCAAAGATAAGTGAAGTCTCAAGGCCCACAGTTTAGCAGATACCCTATTCCCAAGGAAGTAGCGTTTGACCATGAGGTTTATTGCTGTCTATCTTCGCTTAGTATGTGGGTCCCAGAATGGACGGGGGACCAGCCTTGTTAAAATCGTGTTATATTAATTTAAACTCGGTTATTTAGGATTGCAATAGGCTATGGTGGACTTTAAGTTCGACAGGATCATTACACAACGAGGTGTGTTCGGCAACCGTATTGCACGCTAATGTGACAATTGAATTAATTTGGAATTCGTTATCAAATATAAATAAACCGCTTGATTCAATAACTTTTTTAGAGTATCTCACATTAAATCGACTTCAAAATTAGCCCAAAGTTGGGTTGCTTAACAGAATTTTATTAAAACGAGCGAATTCCGGAACGTTAAAGAAATGAATGTGGCAAATTTTATACAAAAAAAATAAAATAGAAAAGAACTGTTCAAACATTAGGTACCATTAATCCCTGATTTCTCAAGGCAAAATGTGAGTAGTATTGTCCACATATTTTGTTATTTTCGTTTTCAAATATTATATTATATATACATCATTTTGTAGAGGCTTTATATAACAAACAAAAAGCTTTCATAATATTAAATCCAAGCAAAAAATGTAGACAGGGGTCCAAACCTTTTTTTAAAAAAAAATTTTGAATTCGAATAATTAGATTCTTTCTGAACAACCCTAATTTTCACCTATAAATAACTAATTAATACAGATAAGATATATTTAGCTGGCAGATTGAAAAAGGGAACGAGATAATTATTTATATTGGAAACTAAGTAAAATTTTTAATATAGCACCTTTGCTTGAACGTTATATTTGTAATTATAAAAGAAAATTTATTGATAGATATTGATAATAATAAGCACGAACTAGTTTAATGATTAGTTTCAGAATTTAAAACTAAGTTTTGCAAGTCTTAAATATGCTTACTTCAATGTTCAATAAATCCCCCCCCCCCCTAAATGACGAAAAATATAATTTTATGCAAAAACCCTTATAAATTAAAAAAATTGATGTTTTGCCCCGCCCTTAATTAAATTTTTAAACGTTTTGCCCCCCCCCCTTCTATAAGCTGACTACGCCCATACCCCCCCCCCTTTCCTTCCCTTGCTGGTTTAACCAATAAAGATTGACACAGGAGTAGTGTTGTTAAAATGCCAAAATGCTACTACCATAACCTATGGTAGTAGCATACATCTCGCCCATTACCATCATCATAACCAGCATCATGCTGCTTAATAACCCGGTTGCTATCACTGGCAACCATGGTTGCTTGGTTGTAAGAGATGTAAGTAACCGGGCATTTGGCAGATAGGATTGATATAACCGTGGTATTGAGCAGGCTCGTTTTAAACTAAACATGGTTTTTAGCAAATTGAATTTTAGCTTACTATTAGAGTTGGTAGCTGCCATATAATGCTAATCAATATTTTTCAATCATTTATTAATACAAAAATGGTGATTAAAAAATTTAAATATATTATAAATTTGTCCCGTTATTTTGCCCCCCCCCTAATTTTTTATCCTCTTTCTCACCAGGGGGGGGGGGGGGTGTTTTGCCCCCCCCCCCCTAATTTTTTATCCTCTTTCTCACCAGGGGGTAGGGGGGGGGGGGTGTTTTGCCCCCCCCCTTATTTTTTATCCTCTTTCTCACCAGGGCGGGGGGGGGGGGGGTGTTTTGCCCCCCCCCCTAATTTTTTACGTTCTTTCTTACCAGGGGGGGAGGGGGGGGGGTGTTTTGCCCCCCCCCCTTATTTTTTATCCTCTTTCTCACCAGGGGGGAGGGGGGTGTTTTGCCCCCCCCCTAATTTTTTATCCTATTTCTCACCAGGGGGTAGGGGGGGTGTTTTGCCCCCCCCCCCTATTTTTTATCCTCTTTCTCACCAGGGGGGGGGGGGGGTGTTTTGCCCCCCCCCCCACACCCCCCCCCCCTTATTTTTTATCCTCTTTCTCACCAGGGGGGGGGGGGGTGTTCTGCCCCCCCCCCTAATTTTTTATCCTCTTTCTTACCAGGGGTGAGGGGGGGGGGGGGGGGTGTTTGCCCCCCCCCCCTTATTTTTTATCCTCTTTTTGACGAGAGGGGAGGGGGGGGGTGTTTTGCCCCCCCCCCCCCTAATTTTTTACGTTCTTTCTTACCAGGGGGGGAGGGGGGGGGGGGTGTTTTGCCCCCCCCCCTTATTTTTTATCCTCTTTCTCACCAGGGGGGGGGGGGGGGTGTTTTGCCCCCCCCCTAATTTTTTATCCTATTTCTCACCAGGGGGTAGGGGGGGTGTTTTGCCCCCCCCCCCTTATTTTTTATCCTCTTTCTCACCACCTGGTGAGAAAGAGGATAAAAAAATAAAGGGGGGGGGCAAAACACCCCCCCTACCCCCTGGTGAGAAAAAGCCTAAAAAATAAGGGGGGGCAAAACACCCCCCCCCCCTCCCCCCTGGTGAGAAAAAGCCTAAAAAATAGTGGGGGGGGGCAAAACACCCCCCCTCCCCTCTGGTCAAAATAAGGATAAAAAATTAGGGGGGGGGCAAAACACCCCCCCCTCCCCCCTAGTGAGAAAGAGGATAAAAAATAAGGGGGGGGGCAAAACACCCCCCCCCCCTGGTGAGAAAGAGGATAAAAAATAAGGGGGGGGGGCAAAACACCCCCCCTACCCCCTGGTGAGAAATAGGATAAAAAATTAGGGGGGGGGCAAAACACCCCCCTCCCCCCTGGTGAGAAAGAGGATAAAAAATAAGGGGGGGGGGCAAAACACCCCCCCCCCCTCCCCCCCTGGTAAGAAAGAACGTAAAAAATTAGGGGGGGGGTGAGAAAGAGGATAAAAAATAAGGGGGGGGGCAAAACACCCCCCCCCCCCTACCCCCTGGTGAGAAAGAGGATAAAAAATTAGGGGGGGGGCAAAACACCCCCCCCCCCCCCCCTGGTGAGAAAGAGGATAAAAAATTAGGGGGGGGGCAAAATAACGGGACAAATTTATAATATATTTAAATTTTTTAATCACCATTTTTGTATTAATAAATGATTGAAAAATATTGATTAGCATTATATGGCAGCTACCAACTCTAATAGTAAGCTAAAATTCAATTTGCTAAAAACCATGTTTAGTTTAAAACGAGCCTGCTCAATACCACGGTTATATCAATCCTATCTGCCAAATGCCCGGTTACTTACATCTCTTACAACCAAGCAACCATGGTTGCCAGTGATAGCAACCGGGTTATTAAGCAGCATGTGCTGCTTAATAATGATGGTAATGGTAGGAGATATGTGCCTATTACCAGGTTTAGCACTATACCAGCAGAACCCATTTAGCAGATTAACAACACTACACAGGAGCATAGTCTAAACATAAATAACAGTTAGTGTCAGAAATTTTTCTAATGATTAAAAACGTAATGTTTGTTTTAAACTTAGTAAATAGGCAATCTAAATCAAAATGATATAGAATGCAATTAAACATTATTTATTGATGTAATTCAATTTACTAGTGCTATAGGCATGTAATGCAAAAAAATAATGTTTTATATCAAAAACTAATGTCTATGTACGCGTGATTTTGAGCATATAGTAGAAAAATAGAAAAAATATACAAATATCAATTGATAAAAGAGTTGATTTACATTTTCGTTAAATTTTCTAAATATTAAAAAAAATAATATGTACAAAAAAGGTGGATAAGTTTCGAGATCCAAATTTTATAAAAAATTAGGAAGGGGCGGTGAGAGAGGGGGGGGGTAATATTCAATGGCACCCACAAGCTTGAACCACCATATTTCGGTACTTCTTGAGTATGACGTTGGAGTCGTTGTCAAAATAGAGGACGGAGATTGAGGTTAGGCCGGTGGAGGCACAACAAGACCGAGGCACGAGGATGGGATTCATGAGGTGCACCAAAGTTTGCACTATCGCGTGATTGGTAGCGTTCATGTGGGCGTTGAGGGGAAAAGAACATTCCCCGTGACAGTAGTAAGCCGCGTACCCGTGTGGAGCTATTATCCAATCCTATAAATACGAGATTTATGTATAAAGGGTGGACATAGGAAATGATAGGGGACATTTAGCAAATTTTTACCATTGCTTAAATAAAATTGAATTTGTCTGTGAATATGTTGTGAAGGATAGGCACAAACGACAGACATAGGGTTAAGGATTTAAGTCTAAATCAATATTTTATTTCACGATAAAAATTGAGTGAAAATACCTGATTGGAATCAAAATAAAGATATACTTACTTGCCACCCCAAGTCGGCAAAACTGACGAAAAAGGATCTCTTTTGACAAGTTCGTTGAAAGTATCGCTCGTTGTAAACTATAGAATAAACATGAAATAACACATCAAAATCAATTTAGGTTCTCGTCTAAAAATGCAAGAAAATTATAATTAGGCAAAAGGCGCATTAAGGGGAAAAAAATAGATATTACAAGGTGGGGGGCTGAGGTGTTGCCTCATTTGACTGTAATAACTATCGTCTGCGTAGTAGGAGGCATCTTCCGATTTTCCCGAAGGAGCATTATTTTGCCGTTGCAAACGTTGTTGACGTAATCTCCGCTTCCGACTCCCAACCATGGACTCGTAACTATGCATGACGTCATCGATGACATCATTACCCATCAGTCGACGCATGCGCTGTAAACGTCTTCTCCGATGCTTCTTGCGACCCCTCCGAAAACGGCGGCCATCTTGAATAGTACCGTCCTTTACTCCGCCATTTTTCTCTTTTACCCTTTGACGAGAAGTAAGAAGAAAAGGTTTTATCACGTTTTTACCGATAACAAAATATATATATATGGATCAGATATCAGATTTAGTATCATTTTTCTGCCCAAACCCGACTCGGTCCGATTTTATAACTAAATTGCCCACCCAAACCCTTTTATGTGTCCGCCTGGCCAGGCCCGAATCATTAGTGCTACCCATACTGCTCGGGCCGAAATGGCAGTGATTTCGTTAAATTTTCTAAAAATTTTAAATTTGATTCTTAAATTTTTTGGACAAGAATTTCCATTAATAAACAATATACAATCAAATAAAAAAGTGACAAAAAATAAAAAAATCTCATTGAGTCCGATTCGCCAGAATCTTGTTTTGGTAGCCGTCCGGGCCTGCCCAAAAATCTAAATTGCCGAAATTTTTGGTCAATATGGAGATGATATTAAAGTAACCATTTGATTTATCGTTTCAACTAAGTATCTCGTATTTTAAATCATAACTCAGTCATTTTAATAAAAAGCAGCCTACTATATATTAATTTTCAATTTATGATAGAAAACTTATAAAAGTTTGGAACATGAGCTAGCCAATGGGGAGAAGGCAGGGAGGGGCGGCTGCCTCCCTCTAAATACAAAAATTTGTTTAAAACTATGGCCACATTTTCAAAAAAATGATCATTTTACCCTTCCCTATATCATTATTGTCCCCCTCTAATTCCAATGCTAGCTACGCCCATTGTTTAGGACCTGGCAAAATTTTAATGAATATTTGCGTAATAAAAATTGATGCAAAAATTGACAAATAGCGATGAAAGTAACAATAAAAATGTCAAGATGAATTAGAAATGGTTAAAATATAGTATCGAACTAAAAATACTCACCTCTTTCTTTTCTACTACTAAAAGAGTTAAAGCCACTTAACATGCAAGCCAAGGGTTTCAAATTACATGCAGAGACACGTATTAGTCACACTAACAACCTATCCTACGTCCATAATAATAAATAAAATATATTTAGTGACTGAAATCATAAAAGGCTTTCAAAAAATGGCGTCGCGATAAGATTTAGCCAAAATTTGTCAGCTGGTAGCGATAATTCAAAATACACACATGGGTGTAGCCAAGGGGGGGGGGGCAAGGAAGCATAATTTCCGTAAAATTATATTACGCATGTGCTTTTATTATTAATATTTATACTAGTATTAATGTTTATAATAAAAGCGGGGGGGGGCAAGGAGGGGTGGCTGCCCCCCTGAAATCCAGAAATTTGTTGAAATGTATTAAAATTATGGCAAAATTTCAAAAAATGTTTATTTTGCCCCTCCCTAAATCATTATTTCTCCCATCTAATTCCAAATCCAATGTTGGCTTCGCCCGTGATTACACATTAAGAAGTTTATAAAAAAAACAATATTTTAATGAGCTCACGCGATGTTTGTACGTTTTAAGATACCTTAAAATCGGCATGTTATTACAAATTCTGAGTTTGTAACTTCACTAAATCTAATAATATTGAATGGAGTATTAACATTTATTAAGTTTCTAAACAAAATATTAACATTGTGTAGCATTAAGCCTGTAATCTGGCCAAGGGAGGGGCGGCTGCTCCCCTATAAATCCAAAAATTTGAATTTATTAAAATTATGGCTAAAATTTCAAAAAATGACCATTAAGCTATATAACTTATATCGAGTTGGGTTTACTTAAATCATATTCGACCCGAGTTTGGGCCTCGTTTGGGTTTCCTCATCAGGCCCGACCCGAGCTAATTATCTGATTAAATTTTGCCCAAGCCCGGCCCGACTCGGGTTGCCCGTGAGAGGCTCTAATCACATTTGCCCCCCCCCCGATGAAATCCGTACGCCCAAGCCCTCTGCCAACCCCCAGACGGCACTTCATGGCAAATCAAATATTATACTTTGCTTACTCTCTTTTAACGCGCTTTTCCATGCTCGTGGATACCATACCAGGCTCACCACGTTCAATGTCTAACACTCCACCAGGAAGGATGGATGGTAGGCGTATTCTTTTACGGCGCACAGTTTTAACGATCTCAAAAAAGGCCAATAAAAATGGGTTGTGTGATTCCTCAGGGGCCTCATCGGTATTGCCTGCATTTGAGGAACTTTTTGTATCGTAATTTTGTGTTAGTTGGAAGCCAACATCCAGAGGGTCTACATCCACTAAAAGTCATAAAAATAAGTTTATTAGTTACCTACTTAAAATGTTGTTGCTTTTGGATTGAATTTATGTTTATGCATGCTGAAAAGTTTATGGTTTAGAGGCCTCAAAGGATTTTTTATTGTTTAGGCTATTTTATGCATGGAAAAATTCCAAATAATAGGTATTCATTGCCCACCCCCCACCAAAAAATATTTTTTTAATAGTTATAACAAGCATGTGATACGTATATATTAACATAAAAAATGTTTTATAACAATTTTTATATATCTTTTATATTGTTGGCTTATCCATTAAGACTGAGTTATTAAATTAAATTGACAGCTTATCTGTATTATGTTTTTAGCTAAATTTCAAAAATTACAGCTATAATTATTTCCTGTACCTTCATTAATTTTGACTCCAACAATGACCCCAATATTTAAGTCAGGATCATCCAGCCATGTTTGAAATAAAGTGGTTACATTAAGGGAGACCCATCCTTCTAATTCATAGGAGAGTTTTACTGATACTTCTGGCTTTAAACTATAGCTTCTATTAAAATGATTTATTTATAAACTACCAAAATTGTACTCACTGTGATTCATTTGAGTCAGGTATTTGATGCAATGTTAATACTATATCATGGCCCTGCCATTTCTTCATTGAACTCTCATTGTATATTTTATAGATATGAAGTTGTGCTAAGGTTAGCACTTCATGCAAAGGTATATCTTCATTAAGCTCAAATAACAATGTCCTATGCCTTTTGTTTTCAACCAAACCATATAAAGATGCTAAGAATTTATATAGTTTAAATAATTCGTATTTAAAAAACAATTGTTTCATATGAAATAAATTTTTTTTTGATAATCAACATTACCATGGTTAGCTAAAGAAATAATTGTGTCTGCTGTATTAAATTTTTCTAAATCCAAATGCTCAGAATGGCTAATACCTTGTTTTACAGATGCATCTATTTCTGATTCACCATTTATACTGTCAACAATTGTTTTGTAAAGTGAAAGCATAAATTTCGGAATAGAATCTTTAGAATATAGTCTAGGTTCATGGTAGAGTCCCAACAAATCAAGAATCTCACTACGAATTTCATGCTCCACAACGTGCGGAATATTCTTATAAGGGACAGTTTTGGAATTTTCTACATCATCCCAATATACAATGCAAGTTACAAATTTACTAGGCCATAAAATACACAAAAATATCAAAAGAAGGTTTAAAATTAAAGAAAACAGTTTCATTTCCAGCTGACATGAATTGTCGTAATAAAAATACAAGCGATCTTTATTTAAAGACTTTAAAGCAGGAAGAAGTTGCTTTATTGAACTTCATAAAATTATAAATATGATTATAAAATATATTTTGCAAATCCCTATATCTTTGATTTAAATCTTGGGTTATACGCCCATGCAATCACTTATCGCTCTATACTGAAAAATTGACCTAGAAATATTAATAAATGGGGAACCATCTCTAGACCAAAATGTCTATAGTTATTAAAAAGTTATAAAATTTGGTCTGTACTGTTGAACTAGATAGATAGTAGAGATAAAATAAGATGATAGGCATTAATTAATTTACATTTTTATATGACAATGTTGTGCAAATGTTGGTATGAATGTTTGTATACACCAAACCACCTACAATATAAAGACGATTTTAAATGATTTCTCTCTTTTAGGATTGTTTCTGCCGACTTTTTTACAGTGGCGTCCCTTCGAAAGTATCTTATTCATAGAGCCTTCTAAAATTAAAGAGGAACAAGATGTTGGGTGCATTTTGCCCGCTTTAATATTGCCCTTGACGTCTGTCACGGGCGTTTCAATGAGTTTTTAGAGTTTAATTTATAATTTAGTGCATACAATGTTATAATGCGATCATAGATAGGAATAAAGGGAAATTATTAAAAGCGGTTAGTGATGCGGAATAACCGAGAAAAATCTCTCGTGTAGTCTCAAAAAACCAAGACGAGACGAGACGAGAATTTTTACCTCAAGACGAGACGCGACAAGATTTTTTCAGCAAGATCTCGGCTTTAATTTTTATTTTTAACTATTAAGTTTGAGACTTAATTTAGCTAATGAAGAATTTTTATTTTATGAGATTTACACTTAGGATATTACATGCAAATTAATATGATTTTACAACTTTTGATACTAAATTACTTACGCACCTAATTATTCCCTTCGCGCAAATTTCAATTTTATAATTTAATCTTATTCAATAGACAACATAGTATTAGTGGCCCTTAGGGTATATGAAAAATTAATTATGTATTTATTACTTATTTGTATATATCACGTTCCAGCGGCGGAATAAAGAAAAAAGAGGCCGCGACATATTTAAAAGGTTTGAAGAGGAATCAGGAATAAATTTGGAGAATTGAGGAGGATAGGGGGTTATATTGGGCCTGTGGTAGGATAAACCTTGCCCCCCTCCCAAAGGGAGACTTACTTTATTTCATTGTTTACATCCTATATATATATTTTATTAAGAAAAATCACAGAATAAAATAATGATCGAAATACTTTTCGATACAGTACATTGTGTACAAAATTCAATGAAGCGTGTTGATCAATACTAATATATGGGGGAAGAACTAACAAATACGTACAAGCGCGTGGGGGGGGGGAAGTAACACACACGAAATGAAAATTAAATGTAAAGGAAAAGACGTGTATACCACAGTATTGCATTATTATATAACATAAAATTTTACACCTATGATGAGTTTATGCGCAACAAGTTGATCATCCAATCAAAAAAGAGCAAGCTGCTCAAAAATCTCACGGTATCCAAGGATGAATCAAATAAAATGGGGAAGTGTTAATTGTGCTTTAAAGCAGTAAGACTGATAGCAATACTTCAAGATTTCAACGACATCTTAAACGTCACCATCATAAGGATTATTATAACCTTTACCCCACTCAAGTTAATAAGGAATTAAACTGCCCAAAAACTTCTTTTCAGCTAACCTAGATGCTTTAGAAAATCAAAGCATTTAACAGCTATTATATATCAAACATATTCTTTAAAAATAACTAAATAATTGTATATATTATATAATTAGTTGATTATATATAATTATCCCACTTTAGCAGCAATGATTAAAGATTTTCTGAGCACTCCGGCGACCTGAAAGACTGTTTTCGAAGGCATATCTAACTATTCAAAAACATCGTAATAGATTAACTCATGGTCAGAGGGGGGGGGCAGGAGGGGCGGGTGCCCCCCTCAAAATCCAAAAATTTGTTAAAATATATTAAAATTATAACTAAAAATATAAAAATGATCATTTTGCCTCTCCCTAAATCATTATTGCCCCTCCCTCTAATCTCAATGCTGTCTACGCCCATGCTCATGAATTTGTCAGGAGCTTGTTAGGCCTAAACTCATGGCCCACCTCAATTTTCAACCTATCACATTCAATTTTAGGTCAAAATGTAGGCTTGGCAGATACAATCAAATTCACTAAAAATTTTTGCAAAATGCTTCAATTTATCAATGAATTAAAATATATGAACAAAGCTTTATTGGTACGTAATTATTTTATGCGAAAATTAATAATAAATGGATAGAGTTAATACTTTGTTATGTATAACGGGATGTCACATTGTAATAGAATTGTTTAAATTTTATAACTTTATTTTAATTATACATGTGCAATTAACGTAAGATCTCAAGATTTATGTTCTTTCAGATAATCTCTTGTTATAAACATTGTTAATATTTTAAAAGTTTACTCTCACATTTTCGTCATTATTTTAACGTTATTATATATTCTCAATAAATTTATTTTGTTAAAATATGATGATATTATTAAACTTTATCCTTTTATTGAGCCTTAGCCAGGATTAAAAAATTATTGATTTAGCGACTTTATACCTTCGAGTTAAGTAGTACATAACACCTATATTAATGCTTCCTACCTTAAGTTACTCATCTAGCTTGTGTTTTGGGGTTTGAGATAAAAATTTGGTTCCATTATAACCAATTTATATCTTATTAAAAATTTATAAGAGCTAGAAGAAAAATATATATGGTATGATTATTTTTAAAAGTCGAGATGAGAATTCTCGCCGAGACGAGATCGAAATTTTTCTAGGCCGATACGAGATCCAAATTTTAATAATCGCTCCCGAGACGAGATCGAAACACTACCTAAAGTGCCAATCTGATATAGCTTTAGCGGCTTGCATACGCTATTTCCTCATCACTAACTGTTGGAAGGAATAGGAAGGAAGAGGGAATATATTCACGAACAAAGGAATAACATCACCAACAAAACAAGTCACACTTTATTACAAGGATAGCGCGACACAACACAACGAACAAAGTGGTAAAATCGAACAATGGAACTACTAAACTAATATCGTCACACTAGGAATAACGCAATATAAAATAATACATTTATCGAAATATTACACAAACGTAATCACGCTCTTTCCACCCTCAACACTTCCCCCTTTTCACAGCTATAAAGCTTTAGATATTCTGGGGCTTCTCGAATACGTCGTGGGTATCTAGGTTCCTCCTTAAATGTATCAGCCCGGCTTTGGCTAAATGTTCCCGATACACCTTGGCCCGTTTGATTTTGCTCCGCCGTTTCCTTTTCGACTATCTGCTGGGAGCCTTCTTGCAAATTTATATTGGGCCAACCGTTCTCTTGACTCAGACTGGTCCAATCAAGCGCTTTTCGTTCTCTTATTTGATCCAGGTGTCTAGGAGCGACTACCAAATTTGGCTGTTATAGATCCCTATACTCATTTGCTAGGTCCCAAAAACATGCGCACCCACTCCTTGTCCTACGCCGAACGTACTCAAATCTTCGCTCCCCGTCCAATGTTGTGGTTCGATTTCCTATAACACCTTCCACTCGGTTCGAATTTTCCGCCTTAACCCTCCTTCTGCAGGGGTTATTCCAGTCGCTGGGTGGATTGATGACCTGTCATTTTCTAGGAATGAGCTTAAATCAATTTCGGAATTGTTTCGCACCACCGCCTCCTTTGCTTGCCGCACGTACCTCTCCGCTATTCCATTTGACGCGGGGTGATAAGGTGCTGACCAACCTTGTTTTATCCCCCTATGCCTACAAAATCCTCGAATCTCCTGACTTCTAAACTGCGGACCCTTATCCGATATAAGGACTGGTGAGTTACAGAGCTTAGCGAACACCTCAGCCAACCTTGTGATTATGGTTGAGGTTGACGTATCTTCTAATTTAAAAACCTCCAAACATTTTGTTCCAATATCGACCAAGACTATATACGATTTGCCGCGCACCAGCCCAAACAAATCCACGTGTACCAGGTTCCAAGGCCTAAAGTTTTGTTCACTCTTGATCAACGGCGTCTTTTTTGGTGCTGCAGCCGTGTATTTGCATGCCGTGCAAGTTTTTGCTAGGTTTGCGATATCCTGAATCAGTGTTGGCCACTACACATATTGAGCTGCTCTTGTTGCATTCGCTTTACGCCCACGTGGCCCTTGTGGAATCGTTGTAGCACCGTGTACCTTAATCTGGCTGTAATGAGGTCCAGCGTCCCTTGTAGAATATAACATCATTGGACTCGTGTAATTTCGGTTACCTTTCCGTAGAGGCGCATCGTACGCGCGACTACTGCGGCATTTTGTGTCCCCTTTATCCATTCTTTGAGATGTTGTAAGTTAGTATCATCACGAGTATATTCACGGACCACCTGGACTAAAATGAATGAGTCCGGAGCATCCTCCAACACTTCCTCGGTAACTAGATAGGCATGTTCACTTAGTCGCCTGGACAAAAAAACGACCGCGTTATCCTTACCCTTATTGTAAGCGAATTTGGCTGCGTAACCCAATGCCCACTGCGTAAGGCGAGGGAACCATTGTTCTTACCTTCTCTTACCTTGATCAAATATGTAAATTAACGGTCCGTTAACATGATGATTTCTCTTCCCTGAACAAAATCATTAAGCTTTTTTAGTCCGTAGACGACGACCAAAGCCTCGCGTCGATTGTAGAGTATCGCCCCTCCACCTCAGGGCCCTTGACGCGTACGCTATCACTCTCCACCTGGCGGTCGCTGTTGCAAAATTGCCCCTAGACCTTTTCCCGACGCATTAACTACTAACCCCGTCTCCCAATCTCCGTTGAAATAGGCTAATACTGGTGCGGTAACGAGCGCACTCTTGATGTTCCCGAAGGCTAACTGTTGCTCTTCGCCGCAGTGGAAGACTACGTTCGTCTTTGTTAACCTTTGGATCGGTTGTATTAATTGGGCGTAATTTTTGATAAACTTTGCGAAGTACGATGTCAGCCCCTAAAAAGATTTAACTTCCGTCTTGTTAGTTAGCTGTCCCCAATTGACAACCACCTTAACCTTCTCGTCATTCACCTTTATTCCGTTGTTTCTGATGATGTATCCCAAGAACATCATTTGAGTTGCACCAATTACCGTTTTGAAAAGTTTGGGCTAAAACCGCCTTTGTGCAACGTGGTGAGCACTTTATGCAATCGGCTGTTGTGGACCTCCTCTGAATCCCCCACTATCAATAAAATGTCAATGTATACCACTACACCTTCCATGCCACCAAATAATTGATCCATTGTTTTCTGGAAAATGGCCGCCGCACAATTAAGTCCAAAAGGCATTCGCTGGACTCTAAAAAATCTCCAGTGAGTTGAAATTGTTAGATAAAGGCTTGTTTCCCAGCCACACTTAATTGGTGGTACGCCTTGGCAAGATCAATTTTTGTGAAGTATGATACGTTTTCTAGCTTGGTGAGCAAATCGTCAATATTGGGAAGAGGGTACAATAATCCTCGCGCATATTTGTTGACCGTAAAGCGATAGTCGATGCAAAGTGTAAGTTTTCCGTCATTCTTTCAAACTGGCACCAACGGGCTAGCCCAACAGAAATACTCGACTGGCGCGATCACGTCGTCTTTCACCCACTTATTCAACGCTTCCTCGACCTCCCTCCTCCATGCTAAAGGAACTCGACGCGCGGAGATGAACACCGGCTCAACCCCGTTTTTCATAGGATGCCCCTCACCGCTTGTGGAGTCGCATCCTTCTGGATTGCCATCTGTTTAATCGCATCATCGATTTCGCTCCTCGTTAACGCCGGCTCCCTCACGCTTCGATCGTCGATGAAGTTCATGCGTAGCTTTATCGCTACCCTTGAGTTCCACCGCACCTTTTCCCATATTTCTCTCCCGAATTCCTTTGTCCAATTAGTACCAAGCAACGTCGGTTTCTTCGCGTCAGCCACCAACAGTGGCAGCATTTTCCGTGTCCGACCTAGTTGGGCCTCGACTTTTAGGTCGGTGATTATCCTTATTTCCTTTTTTTCATATCCGTAGACGGTGGGCGTGGGATCTGCTACGGTTGGTAGGGGCTCCCTCCATAGCTTGTCCGGCACGATCGTCACCGAAGACCCGGTGTTCAATAAAAATAGCACCAAATTATTATTAACATATAAATCGATAGTTAAAATATCCAAAGCATGAGTGAACCTGGTTAAGTTACGGTCCGCCCTTGACGTATCCATCGCGAATGCTTCTTCTACTGGCATGTGCACCGTTCTTATCCCTTCTTCAATCGCTTCCATCCCCGTGGCTAACTCGATGGCCCTGTCCCATTTTAGTTTACCCTCAGCCATCAATCTGGCTTGCATCGTCGGAATCCCAGAATGAGCGGATCCAACAGCCTGTTGGGTAACTCCACGCTTGTGAAATTGCAATCCCTTGACGCGGATTTAGGTCTACGTACAAATTGTGTTATCTGCTCCTCTTCCATCTGTCTGATGTTTCCCAGTAGGAATCTTTGAGCCAAGGGGCTATTTTTACCTTTGAATATTATCTTCAACCTGCCTGATAATTCCTCGAATGGCCCTATAGGGTTATCGGGAATGGCATCCTCTGCCACTACCCGAAAGGCTTCAGTTGATAGACAACTAAGCAGCTTGCACGTTTTTTAAGCCCCAGTCGGTGGAATTGCTTGGCTTAGGACGTGCGCTTCAAATTGCAGAAGAGAAATATCAAACAAATCTCCCAATTTATAGGATTCCATGTAGGTTTAAATCCTACTTACGACGCCTAAATGTTAGAAGATAGGAAGGAAGAGGTAATATATTCACGAACAAAGGAATAACATCATCAACACAAATCACACTTTATTACAACAACGAACAAAGTGGTAAAATCAAACAATGGAACTACAAAACTAATATCGTCACACTAAGAGTAACGCAATATAAAATAATACATTTGAAATATTACACAAACTTAATCACGTTCTTTCAACCCTCAACAATAACCTTACTCAATTTAAAGAAGATAATAAAAACCCCATATATGAGTGCCGCAATTAGATTTAAAGTTTACTCTAATTAGCGCCAACCTATTCTTTCTATGCCTGTTAAGCAATGGCATAGCTAGGGAGCCAAGACCCCCCTAAAGGCAAAAATGTAGCCCTGCGCCCCCCCCCCACAGGAAAAAATCTTTGGCCCCTTAAGCAATTTTTTTAATTTTATCTTAATTAATAAACAATATGATGACTATAATTATTTGTTTCTGAATAAACTTTTAATTATAAAATGACAAATAAAGATGCTGCTACTTTTGACGTCGCGAAAAAAGGGTTCAAACCCAAAACAAATCGTCGGTCCCTCGCTACCAATAATTGGCGTTATCTCACGCCCCGTTTCGTTAGATCAGTCCCCCGTGTCCATCGTAACTTAATTTCCCAAATTACCAATTCCCATATTGTCAGACGAACCCCCCGATAAATCCCCTCTCCCATGTACTTTATGCCAAAGTCTGATGGATCACCTCGTATGATTGCAGATTTACCCATCATTTCCAAGAATTTTGCAAACTATCCCTTTTCTCTCAAAACAATTCCCTTAATTGCGATACCATAAGCGCTGCTAAATATGCTTGAAAAATTAATATGAAAAGCGCCTTTTCTCTATCCCATTAGATCCCTCCATTTCCCATCTCTTTGGTTTTAAAACAAGACGACACAAATATTCCCACAACTTCTTACCAATGGGTGCCAGCTTTTCTCCCTTTGTCTTCCAACAGATCATGCTTGATTTATGCGCCAAATCGATTTCTGTGTGTAACTATAATGTATATTTGGACGACATCCTCATCTACTGAGAAGATGCTGTCACAGTCAGATATGACACCAAAAATTTTCTGCACTTGGCAATGAAATGGAACTTGTCAATCAACCTGATGAAGTCACAAACTACCCCACAACAAGCTCAACTATCTGGGCATTTACATAAAGCTGTTATCGCATGAATCATGTTCTATCAATTAACTTGAAATTCCTGGGACAAATTGATGCAGCAATAATGATAATCAGTCACTTTAAATTCAACAATCAGATACCACATCCTCTTGTTGCTCAAACCTGTCTGGGTATTCTCGCTCATTTCAGTAAATGGTCACAAGATGAGTCAAATTCTTTTCCTCGGCATATAACTTATTCTTAAATTTTTAATTTATTTTTTTTATGAAAAAGATGGCGAAACGTCTTTTTTATATTATAAAATTTTTGATGTTTTACGGTTTTTAATTATTTAGTTGTAACAGATATAAATATAATGTAAAAAATAACCCAAAGGTGAATAAAAAAAGTGAAATATGTGACAAAAGATTAGTAGAACAGAAGTTAAGCTGCGAAGCATCTCTTACCCGAACCTACAACCCTCTTTATAACGCCTCACTGCTTTTCTGCATGCAAAATTAAAGTTAGTATCATTTCTATTTATCTACTCATAACTTTTAATATTTACCATTAAAGCCCATTAATTTTACTCGCGTATAATTACCTTTTAAATTCTATAATTTTATATTTATTTTAGCATTTCTCCCCTTTTTATTATGCCAGAGTATTACAACCAAATTTGACGAGACATTCACAAGAAGCTCTAATACTGTACGTGTATTACCTTATTCTTCATAAGACCTATCATTGATTTACCCTTTATCCATCAACGTTCCCTTGCAGGTTTTATTTTACTATTTACATCATTTTTTACATTATACTTTCAGCCAAAATCTTCATACAGCTCTTTAACCCATACATTATTATAAGCTTTTTATTTTTTAATGCTTATATACTCTTATGACTTATTACCAATAAATATTTTATATCGCTCTTAAATGAATATTATGGATATTTATTTGCATTAGCATTCGGACCTTTGACATTATAAATTATTTCATATATGACCCCATTTTAGATTAGTCTTATTAATAGGTTATACTAGTTTAACCACTTAAGGACTGAGCCAAAGCAACGCTTGGCCGGGTACAACTAGTTCTTAAATAAAAACAAATACTTTGAATGTACATAATTATTGCAAAATATTTCATTAAGATTTATGTTTTTATTACAATCATTTTAAATCTAAAGTGTCTTCTTTTATTCTAGCTATGAAATCAAACAATATAGTGTCTAAATCAATTCAGTTTTCCTATTATATTTTAAGTTATAATAACATCTATGCAATAAATGGCACGAATGTTTTAAATCCCCAATTTAGGTTTCCTAAACAACGATTAAACATTATATAATATATATAAAATTATTGTAAGATTTAAATATATTCTTGATGAAAATATTGGCGAAAATAAGCAACTGTCAGCTGAGTCATTTTTATACCATAAAGTTATTACATGGGCTCTAAATTTTAAAAAACGCACAACTCTTTTAATAACATTAATGTTTGCATTATATATTTTAAATATAATTGCTAAAAGCTCTACAATGATAAAAATATTTTGGGCGCATAAATTAAAAAAAATTAAATTTAATTAAAAAATCTGGTTGTTGTAAGTATGTACCCCATCTGTAAACTGATCTAGCTTATATTAGTGAGTGGCATTTATCATGCCACGTTCAAACGCACAGGTTTACTTTGAAACAAACTCTAACGTAAACCTGATCGTTTTATGGGTAATAATAATTGTCCTCTATTGAGTGCCTAGCATAATCATTTGATCATTTGAAAAAATAATCGATTGAAAAATGGTGATGGAATTTGTCAAGTTTTATTAAAAGTATAACTTTGGTATATTACCATGTTACATATGTTTCTTCAAAATTCAAAAAATTAATTACATTTTGCCTAATCATAATAATCATTTTATATTATTCATTTGCGAAGAATCTAATAAATATAATTCGTAAATAGAGCATTTTGGTTGTGAATCGCTGATATGAACTATTCTAAACAATTAACACAAGATGAAGATTTATCCTTAATGGAATATTTAAATTTATACTCAATACCCAAAATCAATCATATAGATCAGTCTTCTACACTACTGGCACAACATGAAGATCATTTATATATATATTGTGCTGGAAATAACACAATTTTAGTGCTTAATTTAGGCATTGCTAAATTTGATAAAGGTTTCTATGGAAATTTTGCCTACAAAATCATAAGAATTAAACCTCCACCAAATTTTACAGTAAACCATATGCAAATATTATTGTCACATACCAATGCCTCAATGTTATTATGGGGCTTATATGGTGTTTACATTATTGGCAAATTACCAAAAATTTTATCTAATACACCTCATTTATTATTTGTTAAAGGTGTAATATTGGAAAAAAGTCTATATAAAGAAACCATAATTAAATGCAAATTAAATTTATCCATAATAGATGATCATACTTTATTGTACATTAGTGTTTTAACGTCCATTGGTAATTTTAGTATTTATCAATTAAATAACAAAGAAAGATTCTCACCAATCAACAATAATTATTCTTTGTTTGCAACCAATTTATGTTTGGGAGAACTTTTTCCATCAGACATATCAAAATTGAATCAATCATATAGCAACAATTTTTTAAACATTCAAGGAGCTTTAAATGAAAATTATGTTGATTTTGTATTTGGCCCATGGTCTCTAAATATACTTGAGATTTATTTTCTACAAGGCACAGGAGCTATCTTGGCATATGATTTAACTGTAGTTTTTAACCCTGATAAAGAAAATGGTGAAATAGTTGCTAAAATCATTGCTAATCATTCATATCATACCCAATTAGTACCAGAGCTCGAAGAAAGTTATAATTCTGATGTCAAATACACATCTCTTACTTACATAGCTGCGAAGAGTCCTGATATACTAGTTATAGTCCAACACATTAATAATACTCACGACACAGAGCTTCAAGATGATAAATTTGACAATAATATTATATTGCGCCATTATGCCATCATAAAAGACACCCACAAATCCCTCAACCAGGCCGATGATATAGATGATCATCGATCTCGATTATACCTCATAGAAAGTTTGGGATTTAAAGTGGGACATATTGCATACGGTACCGAACTCCTTTTGGCACTGCCCACTGCAGAAGCATCTAGTTATTTGGTCTCCCTTTCGCAACAAAACTCGTCTCCCCTCACCCTTTTGATTACCCTGCCGTGGACCGTGGATGCGGGAAAACTTTTAGACATATTCGTGTCTCAAAACGATTCGCCCACTAGCGAGGAAGAAATTTCCGATCTCATCACGTATAACGTCAACATCAAAAGTACCATTAGAACTTGTGGTAACGAGAATGGGGCGAGCAAAGGTTGTGTTCTGCTGGGAGCCTGTTGTGCCAACCTTAAAACTGCAGATGAAATCACAATTTTACAGCTACTAAGTCAACCGCCACCCGCCCAAGGTTGTTGTCGATTGATGTTCGTGAGCCTGGATAAGGTCACGTGCGATAACGATGGCCAGCCCAGGGGGAATGCTAGTTTGGGCGAGGCAGATGCCTTCGTGTCCCGTTTGATCGCTATGATAGCCGATAGCCAAGTGTCTGCTTCACCCGGCGGTCATGCTTTCCAAAATTTACTCATAGACGTTATGTACGGAACCGACACTGCGTTGTACGATACCGTTAAAAGTGCTTTGAGTTCATCCTTGGCCCGTTTGAAATTGATGTCGAAACGTGCTAATGACGATGATCCATTCCGGGTTATGAAGGATCCGTTAAACGCCATTTCTGAAACTGTTGTAACACCTAACGAGCAAATCGCGCACGAGCTCGGCCTTAAAATTCAGGTAACACTTATTGTATAATTACTAGGCTAGAGTCGTAGAGAAGCTCTAACTAAAACGGAAATTTTTTTAAATTTATTATGTAACGCGTATGTGATTGGTAAAACTCAGTCATTTCATGAGTTATCAAGATTGCGATATGCATGGGCGTAGCCAGCATTGGAATTAGAGGGGGGCAATAATGGTTTAGGGAGGGGCAAAATGAACAGTTTTTAAATATTTTAGCCACAATTTTAATACATTTTAACAAATTTTTGGATTCCCCTCCTTGATCCCCTTTGGCTACGCCCATGTGTATATAAAAGTAACTGGAGAAAAAACTGTGGGAAATTGATTAATAAACCGAGCAAAATTATATGCTCTCTTATTACTAAAATCTTTGAACAGGAGATTCTGAGCGAAATGGCGAAGCAGGGAGCATTGAAGGCAACTCTAGGTCAGAAATTAGAAGACTTGCAAAGTGACATTGGGGGAATCAAGGTGAGGTTAGATGGTCTACGTCGAACCCTAAAATCTTATTTTGGGCGAGCGCTCAAATTGGTTGAAGGATATGACGGAGACACGGCCAAGCATTTTAACACGTTCGCTGATATGTTAAGGAAGTGTCAAGCCCTAACATGCTCTCTCACATCTCTGCAGGTAGTTTTGACAAACAGTTAAAAATTTAAATAGATTAAATTCTATCACTCATTTTATTTTCGAAATCAATATATTTTGGTTTGGTTAAATGGTCCAGTCTGTAGCAATGTTGTAAAATGACATGGTTTTGTTTAGTAGACCTTTGGTGTTAGATGACAAAACGAAAACAGACAACAATTTTTTAGCCGACCTTAAGGCTTATTGGAAATTTGAAAAACTGACTAGAGGGTTTTAGTCTGTTTTTGCTGAGTCGGCCGTTAATCTTAGTTGAACACAAAGTCTACTAAACAATACCCAGATCTTTTTACAACAAGGGCATTCCATGTCAAATCGCCTATTTTGCCCATTTTTGCTATTATCAGATGACCAATAAAAGATAAAAAAAATCATTTTTTCTATGGAGACAGATCTTACCTTTCACAACCGCAAGATTTTATGATTAGGAGATGAATTAATTTATAAATTTAACGTCATGACCCAATATAGTAAAAGACCAACTTTTGACCAATGAGCTCTCACAATTCTAAAAGCAGAGGTCCAAATGAACTAAAAATTTCACAATTTCCTTATTATCAATAGTTTCTACATTATTAACAAATTTAAATCTGAGAGGGTAAGCCGAAAAAGGCGTTTTTGTGATTGATTTGACATGGAATGCACTAACACTATGATTCAGAATTGCATGAATCATAAAATTAAACTTTACGCATAATTAAAACAATTCCAAAATTGAGCACAGGGCTAAAACCCATTATTATGTGCAATTTCTACCTTTTAGGAATATTACGTCAAATTGGAAATGGCCCACACAGAAGCTAACATCGCTCGTCCCGACAGTCCAATTAATTCCCCGACCGATTTGAAGGGCAAAAAATTAGATTTGTACGTCGGAATGATCAATGATCACGATGCCGCTATTGCTAGACTGGTGAAGGGCGTGGAAAATTTAAAAACGAGTCTTACCTTATGATTATGCCATACCCTTATTTCGCTCATGTACATATAATATTTTTGCCCAAAATTATATATTAAAGAGATAAATCTTGAAATTATTTTTAGTTAAATAATTTATAATTGTGTACGCAGGCGAAGTCATAAAACAAAATAAAAAGGACATAGAGGTTAAATACAGATATCTAAATAATTATCATCTAAACGGGCCAAGAGTCGGCAAAAGCTTTTAAGTTTTCTGAGAATCCCAAGTTGTTGTCTAAGTAAAAAGTAGGTGAATTATCAAGATTTAGAAGAACGTTTTCCGATTTCTTAAAAAATATGTCTTTAAGCAATGGCCTGTTCATTTTTAAATATCCACAAACATTAATATCGTTTTGTTAATTATTGATCAGTAATAATGACATTTTTTAGATTTTCTTAAAACACTGGTATTATTTCGTTTAAAACAAAATGGCTGAGCAAATAATTTCGCTTTGATATATTTGGTAAATGGCAAAGCACGAGTTGTTGTAATCATATTATTTGTTCATTTTATTTCGTTTTGAGCTAAAATTTTGCGTTTTAGTCCTTTTTACACGCGTTCCCCGGTTTTTTTTCTCGTTAGCTTTTTTCCGTTTAACCGCTGGCGTTTTTTCGGTAGTGTAATCTTGAGCGAAGTCAATGTCACCAATGGACTTTCCCCCTTTGGTTGTTTGGACGTCTAAATTGGGCAATTTATGTTGGCTCTTTTCTCGCGGTTTTCCTTTTTTTCTACGAATAACAATACCTTTAGGCGCATGATATACAATGCAATTTATACTTTTTGGTGGAGTTTGTGTCGGCATTTGAATGCGATGTTGATTCTTCTAAACCTAGAGTACGAGAGAAATCTAATGTATAAATTGGGTAATTTTGTGAAATATTCTTAGTAAGATCTCATTTTTAAGATTTCTAAATAATGCAAAAAAGAGGCAAAACCTAGCTAAATAGCACACATAATATCTGGTCACAAATAGATACATCAATACGTTGAAGGAGCACAAACAGTTTTCTTTTTTAATTTAAAAACACAATATAGTTTTCTATTTACCTATAATTTAATTTGAACGTAGTTCTTTTGAAAGGGAACAATCTACAATCAAAAAGACCTCAAAATGCTCAAATTTACCCTTGAGATCAGCTACTTCAAACCTCTGAGGGTTAAATTAAACAGCTTAAAATTTTATGACTCAAAAATCATAAACAAAATATATTATGAGGATTAGCAAATGATGTATGGTTCTTTATTTAAAAACTGACAAATAATTACTTTTGTCTTCTAAAAAGCTTTTAGGATTTTTATGCGTGAAACCTTCAAGGAAATTGTAAAAAGCAAAGTTTTTCATAGGATCCCCTTGGCAATCGATAAATTTTTCGTTCAACAGGTCTCGGGCGTACAAAGAAACGGTGGGGTGAAAGTGATTGATTAACTAATAATGTTGAAAAATAAAATTAATTAAATTAAAAAATCTTTTGGGCGTTCAATTTTTTAATTATATTATCAAGTACTACCGGACGTATTTCATGAAAACGCTGAATGTTGCCAGAGTATTTCGGATCTCTTGCTAAGAAATCGTAGTCTTTGGCATCTGCACGATTTAAATTTTGAAATAGCGTGTGCGAGTTATAATATTGCAAATGTAAATTTAAGTTAATTCACCAAAAAATAATTTAACAATATCTGTTATCTGCAAACCTTTTAGAAATGTTAACTTAAAAGAGAAAACCCCAACGATGATGCAGTACCAGTTAACGCATAAAGCGATTGTAATTTTCTAAACATAACGCTTTGCTGTGCATTGCCGTTGTTAAACTGTGAAAGTGTGTTCTTTAAGAAAAAACGTTTGTGTTTGTAAAATGGTTAAGCATACAGACTCATATTATATTCCTAATAAGTGTAAATGTGAATCCATAAAAATATGCATGTTTGCCGCATTTATATAAAATCAGGGAAAGCTTAGGTGATCAGAGACGTAACCAAACGCCCTTCAAATTGCCAAAAATTTAAAGCTATCCATCGGAAAGATCGATGTTAACAAATCTTCTCTAATCCCCTGGCAAAATGGTTTATCCCTCAAATGGGATTTCCCTTGCATTGACCTATTTGCCCCTTCCCATTTTAATTACGACCCTAGCGCTACCGCAGAAGGGCTTAAAACGGGAACCGGTCAAAGTCGCAGAAAAAAAGCAGCAGAATCGGTCAGAACTGGTCAGATCAAGATTGGTCAGGAGGGTTAGGGCTAGGGTTAGTGTTTTAGGTCAGCGTTTTAGGTTCGGGTTAGGGTTAGATGCACATCAAATTCCTTCCCCATTTGAGATTTAATTCTAATATATTGATTATCTAAAATCTTGATCTGACCAGTTCTGACCAATTCTGCTGCTTTTTTTCTGCCACTTTGACCCCGATTCCTTAAAACTACAGAATATTCTGCTCTTTTGGCATCCAATATTTTTATGCCTGTCGTTGCCTCGTGCTCTGGTTCCTTCGGTAAACAGGCAATGGCATTTTTAAAAAAATCGGAAAACGCTCACCGTCCAAATTTCCGCGTCCTCTTTACTTGGCAACAACTAGGGATTCTTGTTGTACGATACAACTTTAAATGTTCACAAAATGTATGTGGGCCAAAACCGATGATCTACAAAAGCAAAATGAGCTCTCGAACAAGCGCTATAACATTTTTCAAAGAAATTTTATGAGGAACGATCAAGGGGCGATAAAAATAAATTATATAATGAAGCCATTCCATGTCGATTCGTTAAAAAAAAGACGATTTTCGACCGACCATCTCAGATCAAGTTGATTTTTGGCATTGCTGTAGGCCTCATTTATTAGAGTAATTTCTGAAAATTTTAGCCATTTTGGGCCAATACTTTTTAAGTTATGGACGTTTAAAGGGCCAAAATCACGTACGGGAGCGTTTTATGGATTATACTATTTTTGTCATATTTTTGAAAGTTGGTGCATTTTGTTCATAAAAAATCCTCTATCGAAATAACTTAACCAAAAACCTCAAACTTTTGGGGTTAATTTTTTGTGGTCGAAGTGAAAATTCTTAAAAACAAATTTACCCTGTATATGAATCACCAGTTTCACAATGTGCACTCCTTTATGACCCATTATCATATTTCAATCATAAAAAGTTTGAGATCGGCTACCAGATGGTCAAGAATTCGAAAAATTACATTTTCACCAAAAATATTTATAGATGGCGGTATAATCAATTATCACAAGAACATATAATGATATTTGTTTTTTTTAATTGCAAATTTATAAAGAATGTATGGTAAATAAATAATATTGGATTAAAAATCAACTTAAATTTTAAATTTTTATCTACGCGATGGGCAAGTTCAAAATCTTCTTTTATAATAATGAATCAAACAATAAAGTCAAACTTAGAGCATTGGAGTCTTTGTTAATCGTATCGTCTTGGTCCTCTTCTACATCTAAGCTAACACATTTGACCAAAAAATCGTTAAGTTTGAAATCATTTCGGTGCTTGGACACTTCGGACATTATGATGAGTGAAGCTGCTACAAAGGGAACGGACGACGAAAGATTTAATGTAAGGAGCCTTTTAAAGAATGCCTATATGTAATAAACATTAAATTGTTTTCAACTATTCCAAATTCAAAGTAATAAATGACATCTTTTTTGCATAAAGCATATGAAATGAATTATACACTAAAAATTAATAAATAGTTTTGCTTTGACTACTAATGCAAAAAGCAGCGTAACTTCGTAATAAAAAAAATAATTAACTGTATAAGAATTAATAGATTATAAAGCCATGCCAAAGATATATATAGATTATAAGAAACCTTTGTGCGTTCAATGTTATAATCTTGAGAAAGGGCCTTATGCAAAAGGGCAAAATATTTGTCTTGTTTGATTGAGGTTTTAAGTTCGGGATCCAAAAGTTTTTTGTACAAGCATTTATAAAAACGATCTTTCAATTTTTCTTCTACAAGTCCTTGAGGATTGAATAGAAACTGAAAAAGAAATGCCAAAATTTCAATACCTAATTAAAAAATTATATTACATAAATAATATATTTCAATTTTAAAAGATTTACTTGTATTAAAGTTAACTTTATTAAGGATTTCGTAAAATACATTAATTTCTCTAAGAATCTCATCATAAGAGTAATCCTTTTGACTGAGGTAAGGAAAAGCTATATTAATTCCATTGAATATTAGAGCCATTAATTTTAATGGCATATCTTTCTCTTTCAAAAGCATCTAGAAATATTAACTGTCAATCTATTTTTGATGCTAGATATTATACCTTGAAAAGCCCAAAATATATTTTGATAACCTTCAAAACTAGAGGACCATCCTTGTGTTTATCAAAAATCATGGATGACTTTATAAACATTGTGGCATAAAATGGGGCCTGGGTATTAATGTTATTTGCTCTTTTAAAGAGAAGTGATTCTATTTCTTCTAAAATAGCCATACGCATATTAGGATGACAATTCACAACCTCTTTCAGTAAATTGCACACTTTGTTTGCCATTTTAGGTTTAGGATCACCCAATTTATTAATTAAAGCAACTAATAACTCCAATTCACCCTCAGGCTTGTGAATCAACAATTCTTGCATTGTTTGAATTGATAAAAGTTTTGTTACATCAAGTTGATCAAGACTAAATACTTTGAGGTGCTGAATATAATCAGGATATATCTCTTGTTTTAATATGTGTTCAAAATAATATAATGCTAATGTCTGGGAAACTTGAGATTGATTTAATAATTCTGTAATTTTCACTTTATTCTCTCCAAAATGTGAATTGTCACTTTGATTATGTGGTGTTCCATTAAGAAATTGTCTTAATAATGGCAAATGAGGTTGATCTATAAATCTTGTTAATTTACGATCAGATGGTAGTATCTGAGTTAAAAATAATTCCCTTAAGACTTCTATGACCATAATTGAGATTTTTCTATTAGTTTGTTTGATAAGACCTGAAATATTATAATTTTAGATTAATATACTAGTACATATCGATAAAACATTGGGAAGATATAATCAATCAGAATGAAAGTTTCAATATATATACAGGTTTACCAATTAATGATCTTAAATAGGATAAACTATAGAGAGGTGATTTTTGAACTAAAAGCACAAGGGCTGATACACGGTCGCCAAACGTTCCAGAATTAATTAATTTAAACAAATATTTTCCATTTTTATCTTTTTTACGATGCTCTATTAATGAATTATTAAAATAAGAAACAATTATTTATATACCATGCTCATTTTTAAAAGCATATTGTTCATAATATTTTTTTGCCAAATTAAACAATTCCTCATAATCATTCTCCTTGAGATCATTTATATCAATTTTCACATCCAAATTTATAGGGATGGGCTACTGTTTATTAGTATAATAATAGATTAATTTACCTGATAATCAAACCATTTACAAAACATATTTTTAACAAATGACGTCCTTCAAGTGGTAGCGGGTACGAATAAATTACCAAAATATTTTTTGATATGTGCAAAAATCTTTATTTTAAGTGCGTATTATAAACACTATCAAGCATAACATAGGCGAAATTGCTCCGACCATAACGAAATATAGTTTGTGCTCAAGATATATTGTGTCCGAGGAAGGATAGAGTGAATAATAAATTGTGTGCTTATTTGGGTTCCCCAGACACCGAATTTAGTAGAGTAAAAGCGGATTTATTAATAAATAATAATGCAAAATATAAACTTTATTTTTATATTAAATTTTTATACCGAATGATATATAATAAGCATAAGATCATCCCCCAATAATAATAATTTTAAAATGGGAAGGGGTTATACAACTAAAAGGTGCCGAGTGTAAATCTATTTCTTCGCCCTCTCTTTAATACGATCCTATTAAATTACTAACTATAAAAAAACAACACATGCGAAAAATAGGGACACTAGACATAACACGCATGCAACAAGATCAGACAAGCACATTGAGTGTATAACTACAAAATAAATAATGATCAAATCAAAATACAATATCTTGTTAAATATTTATTCACTTTTAGCAAGTTAAAATACATAAGTATATTTGTGGTTATGGTTCTTCCCTCAATTTTTAGACTTATTTTAAAAATAACCCAAGTCCATTCAATTTGCGGCAAACAAATGTTAATGACAAGTAAAAAATTATGCAAATTTTTTTAATTTTCATATATTTATTTATATATAAATATTTCATTCAATAATTTAGAAATTTTAAATTAGACAATACTTTGCACCTAACATTGTCGGACGGAAGCGACGGTAGAATGTTATTAAATTGATACGCTTAAAGAACCTAGCTTAACACCACATTGAATGACTTTTTTATATAGGGCTTCTTTTTGAAGATTTTATGGTCGTAAAAGATTTTCACCTTTTTAAAAAATTAAAATCTATAATAATATTATTAAAATTTTTTTGACAATGCTGTCTTATTTGTTAAAATTTATAATAATATTAATTTTAACTAAAACGGACTTATGTTTTACATAGGAGATCCAAGTGGGACTAAGACGGAATAATATGCAAAGGTGTAATATATAGAGATGCACCGATACCAAGTATCGGCATGGTATCGGCGCCGATACCTTGCCAAAAGTATCGGCCGATACTTTGCTAATATCGGCAATTATCAAGCCGATACCTTTTTCAATATGAAACTCAAAAAATAATATTTATAGTATCTCCTACCATTAAAAAATAGAGGACTTTTTTGATTTTTTGAAAATTGTTTTATTATTGGCTATAAATATTTCTATGTGGAGTATAATAAACTCATTGACCATCTGTTCCGAATAACTGCGCTTTTAAGTAAAAATTGTTTTATGTTAAAAATTATTTCGGAGAAAATAGAACACTAACAATTGTCAAGTTGAACATAAGAACTAAATTTTCAATATTAGTTTTTAATATAAGCATATTACACCTATATTTACTTTTTTACAAAATAAATTTATGTATAAATAAAATATAAAGTGTACCATAATAAAATTTAAATTTCTTTTTTGATCTATTAATCACAATACGTTTGAATAAATTAATAACAAAATTTATTATTATAAATTAATATTATATTACAATTGTTTTATCGTCAAAATTCTGATCTACCAAAATTTGGATGTGACTTAATTTATAATATTTAATTTGCATATATTTTTTAGTATAAAATTTTTTTTATTATAAGTATCGGCATGGTATCGGTATCGCCAAAAAAATCTTAAGTATCGGCTGGTATCGGTATCGGCACAAAATAGTGGTATCGGTGCATCTCTACTAATCGACAACTATAAAGAGCAAGTGCCAAAGGAGTCAGCAGTTGTTAGTATTAAATAAATCTTAAACATTTGCTGATAATGTGAATAAATTTAGAACTATTAAATAATATAAACCTTAATTTTTTTAAATAATGTAGTGGCGTAGGTAAGGGGGGGGGGGGGGGGTTCGGGTTATTATCTCCCCTCCTCTCATCATTGATAAATTTTAATCCCCCCCCCGAATTCTATGAAAAAACTTAATGATATTTAAGAATCTCATTAGTGGTATAGAAATAATTAATTACCTTATTTTTGAGTTAATTTGAGATGACTACTAATTTTAAGACTACTTATACGAAAATTTTCCATTTGTAATGCGTGTAACTATCTTAACTTATAAAATAGAAGAGTAAGATGCTAATACAAGCCAAATTTTGTATTAAAAGTAATTAATGATTTATTTTATAAGCGTTAACAAGCTTATTTAAAACTTACTTTAAATTTTATATATTTAGAAATCGCAATAATACTAGAATAATGAATAAACAAAATAAATGATAATATCACAAAGCGTTTTAGTTTCTTTAAAACGGAGTGTGCTAATTCTCCAACATAGATTGATGATCCAATTTAACTTAGTACTAATAATCCGCCAACTTTATAAAAGCAAATCTAGTTGGCATCGGCAAAGTTAGCATTATCCGGCCTGCAAATGGCCTAATGGCAGCGAGCATTGATGGCCTTTTAATTTAAAAATTAAGGGAGGGGCTTGGACGAGCTTTAAGTAACGAAAGGCAGGCCAGACTTAGTTATAAATAGACCATACTCCGCCCCCCCCCCCCTTAAATTTTTTCAACTATGTTTTCATTTATGTAATTTAATGTAAAGGAAATGATGAGTTTTTTGTGATATTTATCAAATTCTATAATTATTTGATTTTTACAATTAAAATCAATATCATTCTCTCATCATTTATTTATAGAACTTGTGATTCCTTGTGATTTCTTTTATTTTTTTTTCAATATAGTTTTCCCCAAAAGTGGAGAGTGAAAGTTTTTATTTTTTAATAAGGTTAAAAATTAACAAAGCTAATTTTAAAAAAATCAACCTTACTTACAATTTTTAATTATGTTAACAAATGTTTCTATTTTAGCTAAATTAACACATACTTTGACAACTTAATCAAGGAAGAGTATGACACACCTATTTCTGAATATTAATAAATAATAAATGGACTCTTCCTTTAACAAACATCTTAATCATTTCAGCAACTCGTGACATAAATGTGCCGAGAAGACCTAAGTTTTTCCTTTTAAAGGAACAATCTATGGTTTTTTTAACGTTTGATAAAGTAAACAGAAAATCTTTATATGTAACTAATGTCTACAATCTTTCTTTACTTTTTAATAAGAGATGTGCAATCTATTACCTTTACCTTTAGTCTTTATATGTCTTTACAAATTGCCTTCCTTAAAACCAATAAATCATTCATAGTTTTATAGATTATGTCAAGAAATATAGATAAATACCAAAGAAAAGCTAGAGTTTTATATAAATTTCAAAGTATCATCTTTCTTCTTTTATTTTAAACATGACAACCTCACCATGTCCAGCCTGTCATAAAATTACTGTGCTAACAAAACTGTGAAAAATAAGGACCAGTTTCCTCCAGAAATATCCCAACTTTTTTTTGGCGGAAAACTATTGGTCTTCAACAAACCCGGCGACTTAAATCGTCCCATCGCTATAGGGTCAGTTTTCAAATTCATCACGATCAAAATTCGCGCTTCTTTGGCCTATTCCTTTCTCCCCAACCAATTAGGTTGGGGAGTCAAGGAAGGTTGTGAAACGGCCGCCCATACGGCTCAAATCCTATTCGAGTCATCACCATAGGCAGAACTTTTAGTTGAACTCAACTTTAAAATCGCTTTAAACAGCGTCAAGAGGGCGGCGTTCCTTGCACCCTTCCACCCAGAATTGTACTCATACGTCTCAATATTTAAGGAGCCCCATAATTTCTTCTATTTAGGGATAAGATAATCCACTCCTCCAGAGGGATACAGCAAGGATCCCCTAGGCAGAGCTTTCCCGTCTAGCCATTCAGTGAATTATCCATAAACTGTCTAACACATGAAGCCTTTCCTGCATGCTGTGATACATGAACGACGGTTTTTTAGTGGGCCCGCAAAGGAAATAAGTAAAATACTACCAATTATAGCATCCTTTTCAGATTCAGGCTTCGAACTCAACCAACTGTAATGCGAAATATACAGTAAAGATACCTCAATAGATCCTTCACTCCCCTTCATCACTCATGGGCCGTTCAGTCACCTAGGCGCCTCGCTGGATGGGCCCATATATTCCTAACTCCTTTTGATCAAATTTGCAAATTTTATAGAGATCGTCAAATCTACCCTGCAAAAACGTACCCCTCACCATGCCATCTCGAAAATAATGCCTTGCGTGCATCATCCATAACCGTCCCCAGCAACTAAATTTAATTGAACGAAATATTCAGACTCTTTTTGGAACCTGCCTAAATATAAAGCTTAGTCCCGTTCAATGGCTTCAAGCATCCTTCCCTTTCAGAGTGGGGGAAGTGGTATTAGATCTCCACGACAGATAGCATTAGCGGGTTTTATATCTTCGAGTATGAGTACCGACTTACTTATCTCTGGCATGACATCCCTCCCAGACCGTCACCTCCAGGAGGCCCTCCACAGGTGGGATGCGGACAACCTCGAATCGGCCAACGACCACTCAGAGGGACCTAAAAGGAATAGTATCTCTCCCTGATAACACGTTCCGTGGCTTATGTTTCTTCGAACGAACTATCCCATAAACTCTGTTTAAATTGGGCCTATTCCAAGAAGAGTTACGAATGGCTCGAAGTCCCGAGCAGTAGTTTGGGACTCCATATGTATAGGGAGGAGTTAGGCATTGCCATAGGCCTCCGTCTCGTGACATCGTATCCCCATTCGTATGCGATTTCTGCAAACACCCGGCCCAACCCAATGGACATCATCCCCTCCATTGCAAATACATCACGACGATTAATAAAGTCATCGGCAAGTGCATTGAGAAGGGTGGCTATCCAATTGGGGCCCGTCGGCCTTGGCACAACCGACGATAAAAGACCAGACAACGTCACACTCATTCCATGGTCCCGTGGCCTGAATCTCACTTGGGACTTTTTTACGGTCGAGATATTTGCCCCAACCAAATCCTCTCCTGACCTTGACGTCACTGCAGAGAAATGAAAAACAACAAAACATTCCTCCCTTGCGGACGCGATATTCTTTCCCGTAGTGGCAACCACAATCGGAACTTGAGCATTGAAGCTCTTGCTTTCTCGAAACAAATTGGAAAGGCGATCTCTAACGTCTCATTAGATTTTAATAGTGCTTTTTATTATGCAAAAGATCACAATGGAAATCGTTAAATCCAACACGATTTCCAACACGGATTAATGCCATCCGTTTTTGTTTTAGGTCGTTTTGAGAGTTTTTTAGTCGTGAATCTAATCTTTTTTATATTAAATAGATTTAATCGATAGTTGTTGATTATAAACTCCTAAATTAAAATTATAAAAATAAAAACAATTATTTTTTGGTCATAAAGAACTCAGTTACTATGCTAAATTCAATCAAAATGCCTAGTTTTTTTAAGAGGTGTTAATTAATTTTAAAGATGTTAAGTTTCACCGATAAAATATTGATCTTTTTAAGGTTAAAAAGGGTTTTTTACCCAAATATTCCATTATTTAAAGGAAATAACCTGACCGATGTCAAAATTATTGTGATTTAAATTGACAATTATCGTTCAACTTGTTGAGAATGGATTGACATTTTTATAAATTTCATATAAAACTCTAGCAAAAAAATCAATTCTTCAAATTTTTTCATTGCTTTTATGGGCAAAATCAAATCGTTAAGGCTTACAAACATTAAAATCTTGGTTACCTAATTTATTATAAGGCATCAAATTTGTGAATAAATTAGCTTAAAAATTATAGAGTTTACAAAATTAAAAATTAATATTTAAGTTCAAATGCAAAGAAAGCTGAATTACTCTAATCTAGGGATATTGATCAATTTTAAATGGCAAAGCGTTTGGCCTGCTTTCACAAAAATCTTTAATTTCTTTAGCACTTAAAGGCAATAAATGTTGCAATTGTTGCCACAAAGCCGACAGCTCTCGGACATTAGAATGGTATCTTAATGTTGAGCTAACGTGATCTTTATAAGCCACTTTGACATGGTATATTGGCTTGTGTTGAGCGCCCATGGATTTAGACCAAAGCTCCAGCACTAGCGTTGCTCCATAACCTGGCCTCTGATTAAAAGGCATACCTAACATGTGCATTAAGGGAACTATTGTCCAATCATGACCGACGTAGGCCACTATTGATGGCCTATCATTCGAATTAGGTTTTGCATCACAGTATCGTGGTTTACCATGTGCTTTAGCTAGACGTAGCATAGAATCTAAGATGGTTTTTAATAATAACCCCACCGAGTGTCGCAAAATGAAATCACTGTTGCGACCTAGGTTGGAATAAATGGAAAATGCGATTTTTTGAATACGCGCGTATATGCTAGAGTTGACCCAATTTGGAAGCTGATGACCAGCTAATTTGTCAGTTGCCAGGGTGTCGGCGACGGCAAGTATATAAATTGGGGCTACATTGCCGAACCCTGTTTTACCCCCTAGAAAGCGTAAAAAATCGGCGTTTTGTTCGGTCAATTTTAACAAAGCAGGATCTTTATTAAATTCTTGTTTGAGAGCATAATCAACTAATCGTTTGCATTCGACGGCTCCGAGTAGCAAGAGATCGGGATCCTTAAAATTAGGTGCTTGAACCATGCTAGGAAAGTCCTTGATGTCCAAGGTATTGCTAATTTCTTTGAGAGAATTGATCATGAAGAATTTCAGAAAAACGGCAGCCCCCATTCGACTTCTCAGTGACTTTGCGGAATATACGAACAAAGTGGAATTTATATTAGGATAATATTTATCTTCACAAGCCCATTTCATGTAAGCGTAGCGTTCCCCCATTTCTTGTCCTAAGATTTGCATTTGGTAAATCCCATGATCAGTTAAATTTCCTGGTCCATTCTTCCAATTCGACAAAGGGTAATGATAAGTGGGGTACGTGATGACTGGAGCCCTCTCCCCATGGCGTAATATTAGACTAACATGAATTATTTCTTAGAGCATAAATAAAACAATTAACATTTATTATAAATTTAATATAAAGTAAGTATATTTACCTTCTTTGCCCTCGATACGGGCAATAATTAATAAAACAATACAAATGTGCAACATCATTTGGTATAGTGCTGACGAAGATATAATTAAACTAAAAAAAATTATAGCTGAGTATGTATAATTTTTAAAAGAGGCTTAACGTCAAAAAGAGCAGTTTGTCATCAATCATAATCAACTTTTGGTCATAAGAAAAAATTCGGTTTGTTGTATGAGAGAGGCTAAATGGAGACATTAAAATCTTCTTTACTTAATATGAGTAATAACTCAAAGAGGATATTATATATTCTCTTAAACTCAGATTTTTTTGTATGCTTTGACTTTAGCATGAATACATCTTTTTATCATTTAAGATTTCAATGTAATTTATGCAAGATTGAAAAAACATTTATCTCTGTTATTTTTGTCATGTTTTCCATACACATGACAAAAGTCTAATTAATATACATATGATATGGATCCTGTTAATTTGAACTTGTATATTTAAAGTTATCCAATTTCATAATAGGATAGAGGGTGGAGATTACAATTTACGATATGTAACATATTAAATTTCATAAATAATACAACATTTATGAATCCAAACGCAAAGGTAGTCTAGTAACACTTGAAAATTGCTAATCAGATAGTTAATTTTAATAGGTGTAAGTTGCTTGAAAAAACTTCGCTTATGATTAATAAAATACTATCTGTATTGAATAGCTTAAATTTAGACGTCTCATGACTTATGTTTACATCTTTCATTTGAGTTCAAGCTTCTAAACTTAAACAAAATTGGTATTAAACATACATGCTATCTTCTAAATATTCCCTAACAATTGTCAAAGCTGCTATTTGTAGAAGATTGACTGATGCCTCAGGAATATTAAGTAAATGGTTGTCGATTTTGAACCCGAGCACGTTTTCCGCACGATAGATACTCGTAAGTTATGAGCCAAGCACAATTTTTGACGCTCAACTACCTATCCTTTTAAATTCGTGTAGCATGAGAATGACACATTTCAAATTCATTTGCAAACATTTTGTTGCTAGAAATGATAGGGCATACCATTAACTGATAAACACTTTTATCAAATTATTTAGCAAGTGTCAAAGCATTGGCCTTTGGCTATTGTACAAGTTCAATCACTTAATGGATCACCAAATGTTCGGACATTAGAAGATCTTTTCAATTTGTGTCCTAACGTTTATATTAAAGATTTTAAAAAACTACAAAGACGCCCTTTGATAAAACCTTTTTTGTTGAGTCCGACGACCGCACTCTTTCAAATAAGTGAAAGCTTGATGATGATAGATGACAAAATAATGTGCGTAGAATACACATATTATATAGTAGCCATAAATTGTTATTTATTTGCATTGATAATTCAGGCATTTTAAAGAATGTTGTTAATTTAGATTTATTTATTTTTAAAATAATATTGTTAAAGTAAAAGAGGATAAATGAAATTCTTTAGGCTACTCACAACTTATTAACAAATTCATAACTAATTTGAATGTGATCATTTTCATTTTTTTCTTTCTAATTTTTTAAAAAGTATAATATTAGTAGTCTATTATTTTTCTAACTCTGATTCTGGCACCCATAATTTTGTAGGCCTATAAAAATAATATATTGCAAAAGGGGAGTCTCGTCGGTGTGGGATATCGCCAACCTTGGTTGATCGGAGGCATCTGGGGAGTCATCGGCGGCATCCATTGGTTCAACCTCAAGTGACGCAAACGAATTACTTACCAGCACCTGGGATGTGGATGCTGTGTTTGACCTGGGAACAGGATTGATTTGTTTTGGCGTCTTTTTCTGTGAGCGGGAGTTAAATTTTTTCTTAATCGTTGCAGCCCTAACAACGTCAACCCGGGCGATGTAGGCTAGAAGTTGATCAGCCATATTCCTCGGAGGCGGCACGGCTCTGCTTGGGTTGATAGACGGTTTAGAAACAACTGCTTGGGCGTAGGTGATTTTGGGGGAGGGGCATAGCGGTGCTGCAGGAATTTATGGGGATGATATCGGTCCTATTATTTCCTGGCTAGGAGAGCACGGACTATAATGGAAGGTTGAGCAAGGGGCAGGTACCCTAATTTCTAACCTAGGGGCTTTAGGAAATATATATCTTGGTGGCGGGGGTGGTGACCACGCTCCTACCTGTCTCCTCGGAGTTGGGTATTCCGGTGATAGAATAAGAGTCGGCAAGATTTCATACTTCCGAGATTTTGTTGCGGGGGGCGTTTAGGACAATTTGATTTTTTTAACGCAGTGATGCTTGTGCGGGGTGCCGACTATGTCACATAGACAACGTTGACACCGAATCACTGGGGTGAGGTTAAGTTTATGAGCTGCAACCAAATGGATTTGCAACTCTAACTTACGCTCCCAATTTCTGGGACCAGTGATTTCGGTGGTGCAACCTTGTGCAGGGCAGATGAATGACGGGGGAAAGGGAAATGGGAAAATGACTCTTCCACCGTCAATCACGAGTTTCACATTGGAACGTCGTGGTGACACTGAAAGGTGTATCAGAAGACGGTGAGTGGGACAATGAGAGACAAAGAATGGGGATAAGTATAAAGCGAAAGGTTTGTGCGCTTTGCGTAGAAACCGAGTTAAAGCCGAACTTCATAAAAATAGCAAAAAAGCACGAAACGTGGGAACGGTTCTAAAAGCGCGCGTTATATTTAATGAAAATGGTGATGTTTTATAGGTTTCGAAAATATTTTTACAGCTTTATATACTGTAAAAAAACGGGCATAGTTGAGTAAAAAATTGAGACACAAATGACAAAGCAATTGTGGAAAAAGTTTAAAGCGAAAAGTAGCACCATAAAGATAAATAAGTACAAAAAACGTAGTATCTCTCGTCCGCTAGATGGCGGTAAGCACTACCAAAAAACAGGGTTACAGCTGTCGCAGGGCGATAAAAAGTATATATAAACCATCTAGGATGCTAGAGCAATTGCCTGGCCAAATTTGGTGGCATTCTGTCGAGAACTTTAGGAGTTATTAGAGGACAAAGAAAACGGAGTTACATTTTTGTATATATAGATAATGGGAAAATAAGGGAAATTTAACAAAAGCTCCATGAAGGGTGAAACAACAAGTAAAAAAAATAATAAAAACACTAAAATAACACATTTAACTCGATTTTAAAAAGAGAATTTTATAACAATAATTTAATAAATGCATCTAAAAAGTTTGCTATTTATGTATATAAACAGATCAACGCGGAATATGTTTCAATTTTTTCTATATCCCCATCTGTGGATCTGAGAATGACATTGCATAATAATCAGGTGGGTTTAGTCGGTTGTTAAGATGTAAATTGTATCTTATGACCACAATTATGCTTTTGTCATTAAAAGTGTTGCTGAGTTTACTGTAACTCGTATCCAGAAAATATCGGCAAAATGAATCTTGAGACCAAAAAGGTTAACTTTTTTTAATTGGAGGATTTACATGGGTGTAGCCAGGTTTTGAATTAGGGGGGCAAAACGTTTAAAAGTTTAATTAGGGAGGGGCAAAACGTAAATTTTTTTAATTTTTCAAAGTTTTTGCATTGAAATTTTTTTAGCATTTAGGGGCCCTGCCCCCCCCCCGGCTACGCCCATGATGATTTATATAATTGCTCTTGTAATACGATGACCCTTCGTTCAACGATGTGTATATTACATAAAATGCTTCGATTAAATCGGACAAAAATGCTCTGTCCCCCTCTACCTGCAGTATTTTAGAATATATAAGGCCTAGGAGGGGCAAAATAGTTTAAAAAAGTGTTAAAAGTTTTCGTTATCCAACAAAATTTTCATCTTAAAAATTTTAACTGATTGCCATTTCTTGAAGAATAGCTTTAAAAATCAAGCTCTCAAGCAATATAACAACCCCACCCCATCTTTTATGGCCTGGAACTTTCAATAAAACTGATTTTCCTTTGAGCAATTGTTTTTCTTTTATAATCCATGTTATAAATTGCATTGCGCTTTTTATAATTGATAATTACCTTGGTTTTATTAATCAAACTATGTATGACTAAATTTTTTGAACCAATATCCTTGATGATTAGGTTCAAGCCATGGGCTGCACACCCAAAACATTCGTGCGGCTTAATTAGCTTTCAAAACCCAATTATCTGTAACAACGGCTTGCCAATTTGTTGTATTATTTTACCTGTTTCTTAACAAATAAATTAAAACCTGTATTTACATATCCTAAAAATATAGGGGTCAGAGTCATAACTATAAAGATTATCTTTTCTCCACGCAAATTAGTCCATCCATCACTTATTAATGCCATATTTCCGCATTGATTTAACTTCATAGTAACAAGATCATTTATATTTTCATAATGGTAATTTAATGAAGTAGTACAAAACATGATTCTCCATGGAATTTTTTTAAGAAGGCCTTAGTAGCTTATTTTTTTTCCAATAAAAAATGATAAAATATTGGACATGTATGAAATATAATTACTTAATTGAATATTTTAATTAAAAGATGCATTAAGCGCCAATATTAACTACAAAATAAATAGCCTCGGGGCATAGTAGATTAACATTTTAAAAACATAATATTTGATATATCACCACATGTAATTAGCTATAAAGGAAATTGCTGGGAAATATAAAATTCCCGGGGGAATTTCCCGTGGAATTTCCCAATTTTCCCGGGAAATTTCCCTATACTGCCATCTCTAGTAGCCAGCATTGGAATTAGAGGGGGCAATAATGATTTAGGGAGGGGCAAAATGATCATTCTTTGAAAGCCATGATTTTAATAAATTTCTATATTTGATTTAGAGGGGGGCAGCCGCCCTTTCCTGCCCCCCTTAGCTACGCCCATGCAAAACATAGAGATTGGGTTAAAGCTTGGGGAACATAAAGCTCAACTATAGGACGAATAACTGCCTCAGGGCAATTAAGAGTATTCAAACCGTGACGGACATGATGAACAAAAACCGGCTAAGGTGGTATCGACATCAGAGGTAAGATTTGATAGAATTTTTCAAACCCGGGCTGATCCGATTATATAATTGATCTGCCAACTCGAGCCTGCCCGAACCCTTGGATGTGTCCGTCCGGCCATGCCCGAATTATAAAATCTGCCCGAACTGCCCGGCCCGAAATGGTGTGTTTTAAAATTTTTAGCACTAATATCGTTATATTCTTTAAAAATTTATGTCTTAGATTTTTTTGGATAAAAACTAGGATTAACAGACATTATAAAATTAAATTAAAAATTGACAAATTATACACAAAAACAATATAATACATTATTTTAAAAACGACATTGAGCCCGAATCTTGTTATGGTGCCCTCCTGAAAGTCAAAATTTACGACAGTCGGGCAGCCGGCCGGGCCGGGCATTGATGGTCTCTGATAGACATATATTACGAAGGGATGTGAATAATGTAAACAAATAACATCGAATATTGAGGTGGCAGCAAAGAAGGAAGGCGGCGGAGAAAGAAAAATAAACAAAGTTGTAGTGAATAAGAAGATATTTGGGCATGGCTGCACGATTGAGATGGAGGAAACTGATCTAAACAATCACTACTTTGGACCAATTACACGATGAAGATGATTGTTGATGTTGCGCATAAATAATTTATTGCGAAGATTTAGGCATAAATTTTTTTTTAACTAACAAACTTTGTTAACAATTAGGCGGGGTGTGACAATTTACTTAAAAAATAAATAATCTTAGCCTCCATGTACCTCTAAGTCAGCCTCAGGTATTAAAAGCCCAACCCAAAGTGGTCGTTATAAATCCTTGGTTTCAGCTACATTTATCATAAAGCTCTGCCTAAAATGATCAAAGACTCGTTAATTAGTAGAAATGGTAAAATTATTATTATTATGCCAAATAATTACACTAGTCAGCAAAAATGGGCCTTGTGTAATCAACCGATAAACGGTCAACATATTCTGATAGAGTTATCTGTGGTGAACACAAATATGTTTTTCGTTTTTTCCCTATACGTCAAGTTTTTAGAATATTTTGATTCAAAGTTGCGAAAATGATCGTTTTTGGACCTTTTTGACGCTCTATAGGGCGAAATTGAATTTTTTTTAAACTCTAAGTGGTAGAACCAACTTAGGGTAAAACATTAATAAATGATTTTTTCTCCTATTTTTATTACTTTTTAATATATATCAAAATTGCAATTATCCCTATGCGAAGTCGTGGTTTCCTTTGAGCCTCCCTCCATCTCTATCTAACTGGCTTATATGCTTATATAACACTATAACCTTAGTGCATGTGAGTGATTGATGATGTGTGGTGTGTGCAAGAGTAGTGGCTTATTACAAGCTATTTCTACTACTACGCCTGTCATGCTCACTCTCTACTCCTCGTCACGTGATCACGCACCTAATAAACGCGAGCCCCGAGCATCACCATATTCGCTCGTTTTTCACGTCCTACGCGTTTACGCTTATTGCCCGCTCTCTTTCACCTCGCGTTTTTTACCCTTAAAATTTTTTCTTTTCCCAGCTATCTACTTAAACCGATGCCTGAGACAAGGTCGCATGGTGGGGCAGGACAGTATGACCCGCTAACTCCCGATGACTCTCGCAATACCACTCTGAGCCCTGTTAGATCAGGGTTACCTGGTGCGGGCTCAGATCTGGTTGCTCAACTGGTCAAACTACAACGGGAACAGGGCCGAGCGAATCAAAGGAAAATAGATGCCATGAGAGAAATGCTTCAAAACTCTATGATAATGGTGGAAAACCTTACCCAAAGGCCCGCAGAGCCAGCGGGGATATTTGGTATCCAGGCTTTACAAATGCCATCTACGGTCCAAATAGTATTGACTCCAGATCCACCAAAGACCCCAGCGTTTATGTGCGAAGAAATTAAAAAGCACACCGCGAGCCTTGAAACCTTACTTAGAGACCCAGATTAAAGGGTTCAAAAGAGGGACAGACATGAGGCAAATTATGCCATCCTCATGTCACAAGTTTGTCTACCCACGTCTCTCCTCTTGACAGCTCATGACAAGCAATTAAAAACTCTTTGTCTAGCCATCAAATACAATTGGGCCACAACCGCCTAGCACGACACAACTTAACTGACAGATATGGGCTTCAAGAATGTTGACATCTCAATGCCAAGATCCCAAAGAAGAACCAAATGTTTTTTCAGGGAGCTGGCAGGGACCGAGGCAAAAAGCCGGGCAGAAACTTCCAGAAGAACGCAGCCCCTGCCTTGCGCTAGAAAATTAATCCGCAACACAGTCGATCGGTGGGAGGCCGGGCCCTCGGGCGAACCGACTCTCAACGGGGATAGAAATTGTGGCTCTTTTAGGTGGTGGCAACAAATCAAAAACTTTTTAAAGGAGACCCGCCACCAAATTTTTTCCCCCGAGCAACAAACCGACAACGACGACAACACATCCGCGCAACCTCCACTTCTGGCGCCTGGGGAATACCCGGAACGTTCCTACCGATGTAGGAACGCGCGTCAACCCAGATTATGAATCCCTCGGCGGGGACGCAGGGTCGGAAATCATCTCGACCCTTGTGGATGACAATAGAGCCATCTTCAATGGAGAAAGACCCTCACTACAAATAAGCAGCTTGATATAAAAACAAGCCGGTTAACACCACATCTTATTATGTCGCCTTTCACACTCAAAGTAACCTTTGAGGAGTTCAAACCGCCACTTGATCTTCCAATAATACGCACAAATGACTGCTACTTCACTACTATGAAAGAGGCTGGAATAATGGACGAAGCGTAATCCCTTGCCATTACCTCGGCTACCGTCTTTATTGCAAAACAAAACGGGACGCAAGGGTCATAACGGACCTATCCGAGGCTTCAAAAAACTTTAAGCCTCTCCCTGTCAAGCTAGCAACCATCCCCTTAACAGCCAAAAAACTGGCAAATGCAACGCAGCCAAAATAGATCTAAAAGCCGTCTTCTTTAGTACACCACTACATAAAAATGCTAAAAAATACTGCGGTTTCAAATAGAGGAACAAACTATATCATTACAAAGTTCTACCTATGGGGGCATCCTTCTCCCCCTATGTCCTCCAAACAATAGTGGCCGATCTTGTCAAAAAAGCAGTGACGCGATGCATCTATAATGTATACCTTGACGATCTTATCTTCGCTTAAGTCGAAGACGACGTCATGACAGATTTAGGAGAAGCTAATCTCGCATCCGATTGGGGTCTCACGATCAACACAAGCAAAACCTCACTACTGCCTGAAGTCAAGCTAGAATGTTTGGGCCTAATCCTGGACTTTCGAACACACTCTATCAAATGCTCGCCAGAAACCCAAAAAAAGCTCACTTTCGCAGCCGACATATTATTCCTCTTCCTATCAACTAAAACACCCCCACAGGACTACGTGCTACTCGAAGCCCTGGGAGTGTTAAACTACTTCTTTTATAACCTAACCGGCATGCCCAAGCTGTTTAGCACCTTCTACGCCATAGCGGCCGGAAAAGGCACAGCCCATAATAGAGTAGCAGCCTAAGCTAAGCTACAGGGATGCCTCGCAATCCTAACTCAAATTGTCCCGTACAACGAGCACGACACAACGATATACGCAGATGCATCAGACGAACACATAGACATTTCATGGGGAAAACAGACTTTCTCTATCACGTTCGCCGACGCAGAGCTATTGGTCTCGCATGGGTAAACACATGTCACATAACCGCCACCGAAACGATGGCAGCAATTTACGTCTACATCCATGCGCTCTTTAAGGGGTTCAGATTCCCGTAAGTAGTAACGGGCTCCACCACAGCTTACTTCGTACTCCTAAAAGGAGGCTCCAATTCACCTATAATCGAAAATATCATCGCACATTTTGTGGCAGCATACGACATATAACCTGAGATGGGTGTCCTATTCGAACAACCCAGCTGACGTCCCGTCTAGAACCTGGTTGCCCCCCGAAAGATATGTTGTACCAAACCAACTCACAAGCCAAACCCCACAAGGGATAGAACTACCAGAATTAGACGAAATGGAGAATGAAATAGACTTAGGTTTTTGGAAGCCGAAATTTTCAGCGAGCTAAGCGAGGAAAACGGAACACCAAATCCCTCGGTCACGTGATCATGCACCTATATAAACGCGGGCCCCGAGCATCATTACATTCGCTCGTTGTTCACGTCTTACTCGTTTACGCTTATTGCCCTCTCTCTTTCACCTCGCGGTTTTTACCCTTAAATTTCGTCTTATGTACGCCATTTATATAATTGAATACGCGTTAATAAAAGCCCCTAATCAAACAAATAGCGTAACCAGGGGATCTAAGAGAAGAGCTTAACCCTTCTATTTGTTGACTTGTGTAATTATAACATAGCCAACTTTATAAAAGCAAAGCTAGTTGGCGTCGGCAAAGTTAACATTATCCGGCTTGCAAACCCTATCATGGCATCGGACAATGATGGCCTTTTAGTTAAAAAATTACTGGAGGGGCTTGGACAAGTAACGAAAAGCAAGCCAGACTTAGCTATAGTTAGACCCTACCTCGGCCCCCCCCCCCAAATTTTTTCAATATTTATGTAATTTAATATATAGGAAATGATGCGTTTTTGTGATTTTTATCAGATTCTATAATTATTTGATTTTTACAATTATAATCAATATCATTCTCACATCATTTATTCTTATAAAAATTTGTGATTTCTAAAAAGGTGATTTTTTTGTTTTTTAATCAATATAGTTTTCCTCATAAGTGGAGCCTGAATTTTTTTTTTTAAGGTTAAAAATTAATAATACTAATTTAAAAAAAATTAACCTTACATACAATTTTTTAATTATGTTAACAAATGTTTCTATTTTTAGCCAAATTAATACATACTCTGACAACTCAATCAAGGACGAGTATGACACTCCTATTTCTGAATATTAATAAATAATAAAAGGACTCTTCCTTTAACTAACATTTTAATCATTTTAGCAACTCGTTACATAAATGTGCCGAGAAGACTTAAGTTTTCCCTTTAAAGGTTCTATGTTTTTTTTAAATTTGGATAAAGTAAACAGAAAACATCTTTTTATCTTTAACACCTCGCTAAAAATAGGTACTCCTTTCCATAAGTAACTAATGCCTACAATCTCTCTTTACTTTTTAATAAGAGATGTGGTATCTGAGCACTTTACCTTTAGTCTTTAGATGTCTTAACAAATTGCCTTCCCAAAAATTAATAAATTGTTTATAGTTTTATAGATCATGTCAAGAAAAATACATAAATGCCAAAGAAAAGCTAGAGTTTTATATAAGTTTTAAAGTGTCATCTTTCTTCTTTTATTTTAAACTTGACAACCTCACCATGTCCAGCCTGTCATAAAATTACTGTACTAACAAAACTGTCAAAAATGCGTTGTCCATGGCCCCCTCAGCATCCGTTGCCCAGCATCAAACACCTTCAATATACTTAACCACAACACCCTCAACAATACCCCCTAACAGTTATTTCTATAACAATCTAACTGTTAGACACCACTCATGTGTAGACACCAACAATCTCCTGGCAGTAATTTTTTTTTAAACGATAGTAGTTTATTTCCAAATAATTAAGTATGTTGTATGCTAAAATATAATAAATTAATGAGCTGGCATCGAGCCATGGATTGAGATTGTGTTAGATTTTACAATTTCCATGGTGATTTTCTGCTTGATGTAGAAAAATTCTTTGGGATCGTGTGTTATCGATGTTATAAATTTTACTATTTGCTTAAGGAATTGGCTGCCCTCTAGACCTAAATTACCGAGGGTCGTGGCTACTACTGGTACAAAAATAATATTGCTCAGGTATTTGTATTTTTCCACTTTCTTTCTCTCAGTAGAAGAGAGGAGGTCGTGAGAGGCGTTAGATTTGGCAAATATATCCATTGTAGTGAAGTTCCAGCAGGCGTTTAGGCCACGAGCCCACGGGATGATTGTTACACCGTCGGGTCTTTTACCGTCAGTGGAACTTAGGCCAGTGGGTTTCATTGAATTGGGAAAGCCGGCTTTCTTCAAAGATTGTCCTTTTATTTATTGTGGCATGGCGGGGATGCCGCCGCTTGCTGTATTGGCAGTAAAGAGGATGATGGCCGTTTGCTAGAACGGGTTGGCGACAGAGATCGCAGTTGAATGGTGACACAATGTCGCAGCCGAGGCGAAGGCCTACAGCTATTCGAAGTTCCTCGCCCGACAAGTGTAACCCTAGATTTTGGCTTGGTAGGGCCTCGAGCCATTCGTAACACCCGGAGGATGCCCAATTGAGGAGAAGATTTCCCAAAGATAGGTTGTTCGAAGAGAGGTAAGCTACGGAACGTGCTATCAGTGGTAAATCCCATTCCTTTTGGGTAGTTCCAGTTGGGTGAGTTGCGGAATCAAGTTTGAGGTCTTCCCAAGCCTGAAGGGCGCTGTCGAGGTGCGGGTCTTGGGTTTGAGTAATTTGCTTGATTAACTCATCCGTTGATAAACTGGATGAGATGAACCCTGCTAGTGAAAGTAAATGGGGGGGGGTCGGATGCCTATACCACTACTCTTGGAGGGAAGAGTGGCTTGTGTAATATCATAGATTTATACTTTGTATTTATATATACGTTGAAGTTCGTTGTTCCTAGTGGAATATATACACGTTTTTTGATTATCACATGTTTTAGTTGATTTTGCATATTAATAAAAAGCTTCAGCGATTTCTGAGTAGTTGATATACTACATTGTAGTTAAGAATACTACATTTATTGGCGCGGTACTACATTTATTCTTTGGCCATGGACATAATTCCTTGCTACAATGGCACAGATAAGATTGATTCTTATATATTTACCATTGAAAATATTTTTAGGGCCAGGAATATTGAAAATTTGGATAAGAAAGCCACCACGCTGATTTTAGCGTATATGGGCTTATCTCACATCGAGAAGATAAGAACTTTTGTATACCCAAAGGATATTACTAAACTAAAATACAATGAATTGATTCAAATCATCAGAAAGGTATTTACTGTAAAAAATACCATTTTTCAAAATAGATTAATGTTTATTCGTTGCCTAAAAAATGATGGAGAGTCAATAAAAGATTATGCAACAAAATTGAAACAAATTGCAGAAGAATGTGACTTTTCTATACAACTTAATGATAGGTTGAGGGATCAATTCATTCATGGAATACAGAATAAAACTTTTGAAATTGAAGTTAGAACAAAATGGCCAGATGCAGTTGATCCCGAAGGAAATGCAATTACGTTTGAAGATTTGTATAAAATTGCTGAAGCAATGGAATTAGCAAGAAATGAAGTAGTAACTCATGAAATAGATGTAATATATCAAAAGTCTAAGCCAAAATTTAGACATGTCACCACAAAGAAATTTCTCCACCAAGGATCAACATCTACTAAAAGATGTGAGAGATGTGGAAAGGTGCATGAAGTTAACAAGTGCCCAGCATTTAATAAAGAGTGCTACAAATGCCACAGAAGGGGACACTTTGCAAGATTTTGTCATACAGGATCTGTCAATATGATAAATACTTTACACGTAAAAAATTATACAAGTTTGGGGATGAAGAAACCCTATATCAAGGTTTGTATCAACCAAAAACTATGCAAGATGCTTTTCGACACAGGAGCAGCAGTCTCAATTCAGAATCCAACTCTTGAAGAATGCCCAAAATTAAGATCTTTTGGATACCATCCATTACCAATCTTAGGAAAAACTAAAGTTACAGTTCAACTTGGTCTAAAAGTTTTGACATTACCTGTAGTGGTTACAACAGCAAACGGAGGGGCAATTTTTGGCCTTGACTGGATAAAAGCGTTTGACCTTGACCTGCCGGGTGAGGTTTCAATAAACAAAATACAACAGGAATTAGATTCCCTATTACTTACTCGGTATCCAACTATATTTAGCGATGGCCCCGGAGTTATTAAGAATTATAAAGTCAAAATACTTTTAAAAGATGAAAGCCAGCCAATATCATTTCAACCCCGAAGGGTACCGTTTCCGTTAAGGAAAAAAGTAGAATTGGAATTAAAAAGGTTGGAGGACGAAAACATTATTGAACGAGTGGACCCATCTTTAAGTGAAGTTAAATGGATCACACCAACGGTAAATGTTGTTAAAGGGAATGGTTCTATTCGAATCTGTGGGGATTTCAGAGTTACTTTGAACCCCTACCTTAGTACCAATGATCATATGCTGCCAACATTTGATGATCTAATTACAAAAATAGCTGGTGGTGTGAAATATACTGTGATAGATCTACGCGACGCGTATTTACAAATGATGGTAGATGAATAGAGTAGACAATTGTTAACAATTGCTACGCATGTTGGTCATTTTAGGTACAAACGTTTGCCATTTGGTTTAGCGACGGCACCAAATCTTTTTCAACGATATATGGAAAACTTATTAAAGGGAATTCCGCACACTGGGGTACTGTTAGATGATATTATAGTCACGGGGTTAAATCAAGATGACCATTTGAAAAATCTAAACGAGGTCCTAACAAGAATACAAAATGCTGGGCTGAAAGCAAAAAAAGGAAAAAGTCAAATTTTTCCAAAACTCAGTTATCTATCTAGGACATAAAATTGATTCGACAGGTATCCACCCTACAGAAGAACGCATTGAGTCAATTAAGAATTTCAAGATACCAGAAAATAAAAAGGAGCTACGCTCATTTTTAGGTCTTGTAAATTATCAGGAACGGTTTATTCCTCGATTACACGAAAAATGTGCTCCACTACATGCCTTAACTGGTTCTACCATAATGTGGAGATGGACGATTCAGGAACAAAATTTTTTTGATGAAGTTAAGTTGATGCTTTCATCTACTGACACCTTAGTACCGTATAGTACAACGTTACCAGTTAATCTTGCAGTTGATGCGTCCGAGACAGGTGTGGGCGCCGTGATATCTCATGTTTTTCCCGACAAATCTGAAAGACCCATAGCATATGCTTCTAGAACGTTGAGCCAATCAGAAAAACATTATTCGACGATTGACCGTGAAGCTAGAGCCATAATTTTTGGAGTTGAGAAATTTAATCAGTATCTCAGAGGACGAAAATTTACGTTAACAACGGACCACAAACCGTTAGAAAGAATTTTCGGTTGTAAAAGGGATCTACCCAAAATCGTTAATAACAGGCTGGTACGGTGGGCTTTACTATTAAATTCATATCAATATGAAATTAAATATCGTATGGGTAAAGACAACAAATGTGCAGATGCTCTGTCTAGATTGACCACTCACGAAGATGGTGACGATGCAAATATAAACAATATTGGGTTATTAATGATCGAGGACTTAACACTGAATAGAGAAATGATTAAAAATGCAATAAAGACAGATCGTAGTTGTCTAGAATTAATTCGTGCTATTGAGCGCAATTGGCGCATTGACATGTCCAAATTTCAGTTAGATATAAAAGGATATTTCAATAAACGTGAAGAGATTTCATACGAAAGTGGACTACTGTTTCTAGGAAATAGGTTGATCATTCCGAAATCTTTACAGAATTTGGTTCTTCGGATTTTACATCAAGGACATCCTGGAATTACTGGGATGCGAAATGTTTGTCGCTATTATGTTTATTGGCCGAGAATGGATGAAGACATTGACAGACATGTAAAATCATGCGAAGGATGTCAAGAAGTGCGACCTCCAGAAAAGCAGGTACCGCTCTATCCATGGAATTTACCTGATCGTGTGTGGGACCGTGTGCACATTGATATAGCTGGTCCAATAGAAGGAAAATGGTGGTTAGTATTAATAGACTCATTCTCAAAATGGGTTGAGGTAGCAACGGTAACTTCGACAACAACATCGGCCGTAATCAATCATCTACGGAATTGGTTCTGTAGATTTGGAATTCCGACGCAGATTGTGTCAGACAATGGACCACAATTTGCTGGACAAGAATTTTTCAAATTCTGTGTTTCAAATAATATTACTCACATAAAATCGACTCCATATCATCCTAAAACCAATGGGCAGGCCGAAAGGATGATAAGGACGTTAAAAACAAGATATTATGCGGCGAGAAAACAGACTTGGAACAAAGAACTTTGTCTCCAACAGGTCTTGATAAGTTACAGAAACTCTCCTCAAGCGACGACGGGAAAAACCCCATCCGAATTATTTTTAGGAAGGAGATTACAAACCGCACTAGATTTAATAAAGCCGGATTTAAGAAACGTAATAAGGGAGAAGATATGGAAGCAGAAAACATATCACGATCAAAATGTACGTTTTAGGGAATTTGATGTTGGAGATCCAGTATGGATTCGCAACGAAATTAAGCCGGGATGGTACAAAGGTATTATTGTAGAACGGAAGGGCCACTATTCGTATAATGTCCGGACAGACGGTGGAATCAAAAGAAAACATGCTGATCAAATGAAGTTTAGGCTGCGATCACAGTTTATGCCAAGTTTAGAGACTGCGACAACAGGTTTGGAACAAAACATAGAAGGAGTTGAAAGTCCCCCTATATTGCGACGTTCAACAAGAATATCAAAACCACCGGTACGATTCCACGATGAATTTAACTTTTAAAATAGGGAGAAATGTAATATCATAGATTTATACTTTGTATTTATATATACGTTGAAGTTCGTTGTTCCTAGTGGAATATATACACGTTTTTTGATTATCACATGTTTTAGTTGATTTTGCATATTAATAAAAAGCTTCAGCGATTTCTGAGTAGTTGATATACTACATTGTAGTTAAGAATACTACAGCTTGGAGACATTGGAGAGGGCTAAATTTAAGGTTTAGGCACCTTTCAATTAGCAATTGGATTTTTTTTCCATCGCGTGGAGTAGGTTAACGGTTAAAAAGACGGGCGAAGCGCGTGATGCATAGTTAATTTTGGGTAAAAGGAGGAAGTTTTTAAAAAAAGAAAGCATGGTGGGGAGTGAGACGCTCCAGAATGTGGGATATGGAGTCAATAAAGTCGGAGAAATGCTCTAAGAATGTTTCAGTTGTTTGACGCCTCCAATGGGAGCGCCTAAGTAATGAAAGTCATCTCTTGATATGACAGAAAATGGGAGGGAGAGTTTGTCGATTGTGAGATCTTTGGTGTAGATCTCACATTTCGCTGTGTTTAGGCTGAGTTATATAGTGTCTGCGTAGCCATTGATGATTTGTGGGATTTTCCGGACTGCTTCGGCTGGGCCGACCAGGAATCCGTCATCAAGGTACCATAAATTACATGAGAAAACTCCTAGAGAGGAGAGTTTATCGATGATGGTTTGAATTGCCAAACAGAAGAGGGCCGGACCCAAAGGATCTCCTTGTTGGATTCCTTGGGATGATTTGATTATTTGGTCTCCAAAGAGTAGATACGTTGGGTTCCCATAGCTATTTAACAGAAACTGTTGGAATTCCGGAAATTGTAGTATGAACGGTTCAATAAAGGCGGCTCAATTCACGCTGTTAAAAGCTTTTTTAAAATCGAGTTTCACCAAGAGGTCATATGGTGAGGAAGACTCAAGAAATGTTCGAGCTATGTGGGAAGCAGCCTCGCATCCTCCTTTCACGCCAAAACAAGTTGGTTTGGGAGGAGAGAAGCCGTTAAAGATGAACCTATTCGAGACGTTATTATTTAGGAAACCATGCGTCGGAGGACTGATCCAACAACAATGGGTCGGATCGAACCATCTGGTTTTTTAAAAGCAATCAGTTTTGCACCAAATAGGAGAGGAACTATTTTAGAAGGAAAATGTCCCCGCCTTATTATGTTACAAAGGCTGGTTAAGTTGGCTAGGAGAGAATGTGAGCCGCTAAGTTAAGGTTTGATGAGGTCCTGAAGGTAAATTGGTCGTATACCATCGAGGCCCCCGGCCGAGTCTGACATAAGAGCTACGGCTACTTCCTGGATAGTGAAGTCCATGGGGGGAATATCTGAGACGTTTAGGAGGTTAGGCGGTAATGGATGACCTTCGGGGTGTTATTAGGCAAAGGATTTAATTTCCCTACCAAAACCAAACACACTTAATAGGATCCCTATGCGAGCAAGGGAAGCTTTTAGTCCTCATATCTATCAATAAAAACCCTGACAATTAAGATGAGTTAAAAAATCTTTTCATCACATGTTTTCACACCTTAGCAATACCACGATTTATAGTCGCACAATTATCTAAGGTCATTAAAAGATCAAACCTAAGTTTTGACCCAAATAAGCCCCTCCTGCTCTCAAAAGAGTCACATAAACCAAAGTCTTGATTGGATTTAAGAGCTAAGGCAAGGCAATATCGATCAAAATTAATGCCTTGAAAATTAGCTCATCTCTCCTTATTCTGGGTTCGTCCGATTTGATTGCAACTCCTACCAACGCTATATACGATCTCGTCCTCACTAAACATCCCGAGGGCCAATCTTTAACTCCCTCACTGTAGGAAACCTCACTAACCCCCATCATCGACTTTACTATTTTAAAAGTCACAAATGCAATACAAAAATGATATAACAGCACGTCTAGATGGAATCCGCCAATTATTCTGCAAGACCTAATCAAGCCCCATATAAGGGGTTCGCAAAGTTAATTTGCGAAACTAACCCATTTATAAGGGGCCAGATTCCTGCAGAAATATCCCAACTTTTTTTAGCGGAAAACTATTGGCCTTCAACAAACCCGGCGGCTAAAATCGTCCCATCGCTATAGGGTCAGTTTTCAAATTCATCACGATCAAAATTCGCGCCTCTTTGGCCTGTTCCTTCCAACTAATTAGGTTTCGGAGTCAAGGAAGGTAAACAGCCGCCCATACAGCTAAAATCTTATTCGAATCATCACCACAGGCAGAACTTTAGTTAATTCAACTTTAAACAGCGTCAACAGGGCGTCGTTCCTTGCACCCTTCCATCCAGATTTGTACTCATACGTCTCAATAGTTAAGGAGCCCCATAATTTCTTCTATTTGGGGATAAGATAATCCACTCCTCCAGAGGGGTACAGCAAGGTTCCCGTAGGCAGCACTTTTCTGCTTAGCCATTCAGCGGATTACCCAAAAACTGTCTAACACATGAAGCCTTTACTGTAAGCTGTGGTACATGAACGACGGTTTTTTAGTGGGCCTGCAAAGAAATAAGTAAAATACCACTCAAATTCAATAGGTTTCGAACTCAACCAACTGTAATGCGAAATATACAGCAGGGATAACTCAATAGATCCTTCAACACTCCCCTTTCCTGTCCTCACTCATGAACAGTTCAGTCATCTAGGCGCACCGCTGGATGGGCCCATATATTCCCAAAGCCTTTTGATCAAATTTTCAAGATTTATAGATATCGTCTAATCTACATTGCAAAAACTTACCCCTCACCATGTCCCGAAAATAAATCACGCCTTGCGTGCATCACATAGCCGTCCCCAGCAACTAAATTTAATTGAACGAAATATTCAGACTCTTTTTGAAACCTTCCTAAATATAAAGTTTAGTCCCGTTTAATGGCTTCAAGCATCCTTCCCTTTCAGAGTGGGGGAATTGGTATTTGATCTCCACGACAGGTAGCATTAGCGGGTTTTATATCTTCAAGCATGAGTACCGACTTATTTATCTCTGGCATGACATCCCTCCCAGACCGTCACTTCCAGGAGGCCCTCCACAGGTGATATGCGGACAACCTCGAATCGGCCAACGACCACTCACAGGGCCCTCAAAGGAATGGCATCCCTCCCTGATAACTCATTCCGTAGCTTATGCTTCTTCGAACGAACTATCCCATGAACTCCTTTTAAATTGGGCCTATTCCAAGAAGGGTTACTAATGGCTCGAAGTCCCGAGCAGGAATTTTGGACTCCATATGTATAGGGAGGAGCTACGCATTGCCATAGGCCTACGTCTTGTGACATCGTATCCCCATTCGTATGCGATTTCTGCAAACAGTCGGTCCAACCCAATGGACATCATCCCTTCCATTGCAAATACATCACGACGATCAATAAAGTCATCGGCCAGTACATTGAGAAGGGTGGCTATCCAATTGGGGCCCGTCGGCCTTGGCACAACCGACGATAAAAGACCAGACAACGTCACACTCATTCCATGGTCCCGTGGACTGAATCTCACTTGGGACTTTTTTACGGTCGAGATATTTGCCCCAACCAACTCCTCTCCTGACCTTGACGTCACTGCAGAGAAATAAAAAACAACAAAACATTCCTCCCTTGCGGACGCGATAATCTTTCCCGTAGTGGCAACCACAATCGGAACTTGAGCATTGAAGCTCTTGCTTTCTCAAAACAAATTAAAGCGATCTCTAACGTCTCATTAGATTTTAATAGTGCTTTTTATTATGCAAAAGATCACAATGGAAATCGTTAAATCCAACACGATTTTCAAACATGCATTAATGCCATCCGTTTTTGTTTTAGCGCGTTTTCAGAGTTTTTTAGTAGTGAATCTAATCTTTTTTCTATTAAATAGATTTAATCGATAGTTGTTGATTATAGACTCCAAAATTAAAAAAAAATTTAACTATATATGACATAAATGGTTTTATTGATAAAAATAAAAACAATTATAATTTGGTCATAAAGGGCTCAGTTACTATGCTAAATTGAATCAAAACGCCTAGTTTTTTTAAGAGATGCTAATTAATTTTAAAGGTGTTAGGTTTTACTGACAAAAAAACTACACATTGATCTTTTTACGGTTAAAAAAGGGTTTTTTACCCAAAGATTTTAATATTTAAAGGAAATAATCTGATCGATGTCAAAATTATTCTTATATAAATCGATAATTATCGTTCAACTTGTTGAGAAAGGATTGACATTTTTATAAATTGCTTATATAAAACTTTAGCAAAAATATCAATTCTTCAAAAATTTTTATTACTTTTATGGGTATAATCAAATTGTTAAGGCACTTACAAACATTAAAATCTTGGTTGCCTAATTTATTATAGCATATCATATTTGTGAACAAATAAGCTTAAAAATTATAGAGTTGGCAAAATTAAAAAATAATATTTAGGGTTAAGTGCGAAAAAACCCTGAATTTCTCTAATCCTAGGGATATTGATCTATTTTAAAAGGCAAAGCGTTTGGCCTGCTTTCACAAAAATCTTTGTTTTCTTTGGCACTTAAAGGCAAAATATGTTGCATTTGTTGCCACAAAGCCGACAGCTCTCGGACATTAGAATGGTATCTTAGAGTAGAGCTAACGTGATCTTTGTACGCCACTTTGACACTGTATATTGGCTTGTGTTGAGTACCCATGGATTTAGACCATAGCTCCAGTACTAGCGTTGCTCCATAACCTGGCCTCTGATTAAAAGGCATACCTAACATGTTCATTAAGGGAACTATTGTCCAATCCTCACCGATGTAGGCCACTATTGATGGCCTATCATACGAATTAGGTTTTGCATCACATGATCGTGGTTTACCATGTGCTTTAGCTAGACGTAGCATAGAATCTAAAATGGTTTTTAATAATAACCCCACCGAGTGCCGCAAAATTAAATCACTGTTGCGACCTAGGTTGGAATAAATGGAAAATGCGATTTTTTGAATACGCGTATATATGCTTGAGTTAACCCAATCTGGAAGCTGATGACCAGCTAATTTGTCAGTTGCCAGGGTGTCGGCGACGGCAAGTATATAAATTGGGGCTACATTGCCGAACCCTGTTTTACCCCCTAGAAAGCGTAAAAAATCGGCATTTTGTTCGGTCAATTTTAACAAAGCAGGATCATTATTAAATTCTTGTTTGAGAGCATAATCGACTAATCGTTTGCATTCGACGGCTCCGTTTAGCAAGAGATTGGGATCCTTAAGATTAGGTGCTTGAACCATGCTAGAAAAGTCCGTAATGTCCAAAGTATTGCTAATTTCTTTGAGCGAATTGATCATAAAGGATTTCAGAAAAACGGCAGCCCCCATTCGGCTTCTCAACGACTTTGCGAAGTATGCGAACAAAGTGGAATTTATATTAGGATAATATTCATCTTCACAAGCCCATTTCATGTAAGCGTAGCGTTCCCCCATTTCTTGTCCTAGGATTTGCATTTGGTAAATTCCATGATCGGTTAAATTTCCTGGTCCATTCTTCCATTTCGAATATGCGTAATGATAAGTGGGGTAAGTGATGACGGGAGCCCTCTCCCCAGGGCGTAATATTAAACTAGCATGAATTAATTCTTAGGACATAAATAAAACAATTAACATTTATTATAAATTTAATATAAAGTAAGTATATTTACCTTCTTTGCCCTCGATACGGGCAATAATTAATAAAACAATACAAATGTGCAACATCATTTTGGTATAGTGCTGACGAAGGTATAATTTTGAACTAAAAAAATTTATAGTGTATAATTATTTAAAAGAGGCTTAACGTCAAACAGAGCAGTTTGTCATCAATCATAATCAACTTTTGGTCATAAGAAAAAATTCGGTTTTGTATTAGAGAGGCTAAATGGAGACATTGAAATCTTCTTTACTTAGTATGGGTAATAACGCAAAGAGGATATTATATATTCTCTTAAACTTAAATTTTTTAATATAAGCTTTGACTTTATAAAATCGCATGAATACATTTTTTTATCATTTAAGACTTCAATGTAATTTATGCAAGATAAAAATTATTTATCTTTGTCATTTTTGTCATGTTTTTGATACACATGACAGAAGCCTAATTTATATACATATGATATGGATCCTATTAAATAGAACATTAAAAGAAATTACGTTGTAATTTTTAAAGTCATCAAATTAAATAATGGGATGGAGGGTGGAGATTACAATTTACGATATTTAACATATTTAATATCAAAAAAATACAACACTTATGAATCCAAAATAAAGCTGTAATCTAGTAATGCTTGCAACATGCTAATCGAATAGTTAATTTTAAGTAGATATAAATTGCCTGAAAAACTGCGCTTGTGATTAATAAAATACTATCTGTATTGACTCATGTCTACACCTAAGCTTAAGAATTTAATTAATTAAATTTGTATTAAACATTCATAATATCTTCTGAATTTTCCCAAACAATTGTCAATGCTGTTATTTGCAGAAGATTGACTGAAGCCTCGGGAATATAAGTAAAATAAGTAAATAGTTGTCGATTTTGAACCCGAGCACGTTTCCTGAACGACTCGTAAGTTATGAGCCACGCACAATTTTTGACGCTCAGCTACCTCTCCTCTTAAACTTCATGTAGCTATGAGCACAACACATTTCAAATTCATTAGTAAACATCTTGTTGCTAAAAAATAGGGAATACTAATAACTGATAGACAGACACCTTTATCAAATTATCTTAGCAAGTGTTAAAGCAATGGCTTTTGGCTATTGTACTAAGTTCAATAAAACTTAATGGATCACCGAATGTTCAAACATTAGAAGATCTTTTCACTTTGCGTCATAACGTTTATATTAAAGCTTTAAAAAACTACAAAGAGACGCTTTTTGATAAAACCTTTTTTGACGAGTCCGACGACCGCACTCTTTCAAATAAGTGAAAGCTTGATGATGATAGATGACAAAATAATGTGCGTAGAATACAAATATTATATAGTAGCCATAAGATTATTTGCATAGATATTTCTGGTAACTCAAAGAACGTTGATTATTTATTTTTAAATAATATTGTTAAAGTAAAAGAGGATTAATGAAAATCTTCAGGCTACACACAACTTATTAACAAATTCATAATTAACTTTAATGTGATCATTTCATTTTTTTCTTTGTGATTTTTTAAAACGTAAAATATTAGTAGAAGAAAGTATAGTACAATTATTTTTCTAATTATGCCTGATGTTGGCACCCAAAATTTTGTAGGCCTATAAAAATAATCAAACCTTTTCTTACAAACTTGGTAAAAAGAAAGGTTGAAAAGGGCGTTTTTAACTTTTTTATTTTACATTCATCAATAATAATCCTCCTTATTCCCAATAAAAGTCTTGCCATATTTGTTCTAATGCCTAAATATTTATTTTTAATTTTGTTTATTTATTTTTGGACTAAAAATTGTGTATAAGATTTTACTACTTCTACTTAAAGATTTTATGTTCCTTCTCCCTTCCTGCCTTACCCTCTCTAAGAATCATTAAAAGCGTTTTTCGCTTTGTTTTAAACTTATCTCTTCCAAAAATTTTGTCTTTTTTGCATATATCATTTAATTTAATATAAAAATGTATGAGTAAATAATATGGCAAATTTTCATAGTTTCAATTTTTACTTGGCGTATCAAAACTTCAACAAAATAATTTTATAGGTTAATTATAAAGAGATTCATTTAAGTAAATTATTTGTATATGAAATATTTGAAAATTTTTCAGATAACGATAATCTAAAATAAATACCAAAACAACATTTAATTGAATTTCCGACAATAATATGGATTGTTTGAAAACCTTATTCCAAACTGTAACACTGCAGCAATTGCTCCAAACCTATGGATATTTAAGCCGCCCCCTACACTGCCTTAAAAACAAATTAAAAGATATACGATGCAACAATATCAAAATATCAATTTACTGATTCAGGCTACCCATAAAAAGGCTAGCCTTCCATCGGTCCGAGAGACTAATGACTCTTCGTTGGAAGGAAGATGCAGCCGGACGCTCAACTCTCATCCCCTGGCAAAATGGTTTACTTCTTATATGGGATTTAACCTGTATAGACATTGTCATCCCCCCCTCCCTTAACCAAAATTATAATGCTCTAATTCTTGCAGAGAAGCGCAAGACGGCCAAATAGCAGGCCCTCCTCCCAGCCAACTATTTAACCCCCATTGTTCGTGCTCAAAGACTTTCGGACCAATCGCGATTACATTTTTGAAGAAATCGGCAGACCTTGCCCAATTTGCAAGTATTTTCCTTTGCATCCTTATTGCGAAATATAATTTTATGTCCTTGGCCGAAAGCTGGCCGATTCTTGAGGTACCGGTGATGCCTTTGTGCTCTAATTTATATATATATTATTCATTTTTATATACTGTGTTTATTTTTATAATGTATACAACTTCTAATAAATCTATCGAAGTATAAAAAAGGTCATAAGTCATAAATAAGGAGAAGAAAAAAAGAAACAAGCAAAAAATAAAATATTAAAACAAAGTAGACACAAAAAGAATAATTGTGAGCTATTGCTTTAAAAGATTGTTCCACATTTTGACATCCATCTTGACAACTTAGTTAGATGGTCAGGAAAATGCTTAAAATTGGAACGGCTATGCCTTATATATCCATTTTATATAGGAGTACAAATCATTTAAAATTATATAACCTTGAGTCTTTAAAATTGAAATTTAGGGATAAAAATAAAAAAAATTCCAACTAAATGACTTTATAAGGCCACCTGCAATTAAACTTATTTTTTAATAAGATTTATGCTCGATTTTTACGGTTCAAAAAAAATTTTAAATCGTTATTATAATGGTTAAATTTGGTTGTTATGTGTTATATAATGATTACTGATCAATACAATACATCGCTCTATAAATCTACCTAGATGTTAAAGATAGCGGTCATTTTTAGTAACACTCAACATAGTTGGATGATTAAAAGGGTTGTAAAGCGGCAAGAGAGCTGCTAAAGCGAAAAGACCCCTACACGAGATGGCTAGCAAACTGGACCAAAAAGGGGGCGATAGGATTATGTACAAATGAAATAGTCAAACGAGGTGGGTTTAACCTTATTTAAGCTGATTGAAGTGCAAGGGTGAGGATATTTTGAGGAACTCATGAAAGTTGCATATTCAATGATCCCGTTCCCGATTAGAGCCAAAAAAATTTAGGAATGAAGTCGAGGTGCAAAAGAAAATATGCAAAAAGAAAGAACTAAAGGACCAGGTCAGATGAGAGCATGGATAGAATACTGCAGGAAGGAGTTATGCCATAACGAACCTCTTCAACAAGATATTAGTAGAATAGCAACCTATAAAGAAAAGTAAACAAAATGGGAGCTTAAGGACTTTAATGTTATATAATCTATGTTTATACACGTTATTTATAATATCTTTTAGTTCTATATACCTTGTGTATATGTTGGATATTATCATATGGTGATTTATATAATTTGAATAAACTTATTATTATAACGGCGCGGTCGATAAAAAATGGACAACATAGGAATACCTAGTTATAAGGTAGGGGATAATGTTAATACATATCTGTTTATACTAGATAACATATTTGAGTCAAAACATGTACCCAAAGAAACAAGAACTAAAACTATCTTGGGTTATATGGGACAGAGAAACGTGGAATTACTTATAATCTTCGTGTATCCAGAGAATATATCCTCACTTGAATATGAAGATTTGATCATAATCAAAAAGGTATTCCAAACAAAATCCACCATATTTCAGGCAAGATTAAACTTTATGCGATGCAGAAAACAATATAAAATTAAAAGCCTCTGCTGAGTGCTATAATTTTAAACTGTTAGAGGAACGATTAAGAGATCAATTTTTAAGGACTGCATATTATACCATTAGAGATAGATGTTAGGACAATATGGCCGGATGCTGTGAAACAACCAGAGGTGACTTTTAATGATAGAGACAACTTAGCTGAATCGATACAACTGGCTAATAAGGAGGTTATTCCATCCTCTAATGAATTGAACAAATTACAACATAAAAATAAATGGGTAAACCAACAAAACATCATAAGGAATTGCAATTGCTTTGCCTTTAACAAAATTTGCCATAAATGTAAAATGATAGGACATTTTGCAAAACAAGAAATCAAGTAAATCAAATAATCAATACAATTGGGATAAATTATGATATAAACAATTTATATCAAAACAAACCTTATATAAATGTTATAATCAATAATAAGAAATTCACCATGTTGTATGACACTGGATCATGCGTATCACTGAAACAACAAAATGTATAAAATTTTAAAAACACCATTCTTACGTCCTTGTTCAATATTAAAAGCTTATGGGAATCATCGAGTGCCAATTGGTGGAGAAACTTTACTCCAAGTACGTTGCAATAATAAAGTTACGAAGTTACCCGCTGTGGTGACAACTGCTGATGAAGAACCTATATTTGGTTTAAATTGGATTCAAGCATTTAACTTGAGACTTCCATATCAAGTCAAAATAAATTACATTCAAAATGAACCCAAAAATGTAGAAGATACATTCATTGAAAAATATCCAAATGTATTCAATGAAGGAACCGGCTGCATAAAGGATTATGAGGTTGGTATTTTCTAAAGGAAGAAGCTAATCCAATAGCTTATTCAGCCAGGAGAGTTCCTTTTTTAATACGAAAGAAAGTGGAAGATAAACTTGCAAGATTGTTGAAAGACGATATTATTAAACAAGTTGATCCATCAAAAACACCAATCCATTGGGCAACCCCAATAGTTAGTGTCATAAAGTCTGATGGTACAATTAGGATTTGCGGTGATTTTCGTGTCACAATAATTTCTTATGTAACCTTAAATAATTATTTACTACCAACATTCGATGATCTTATCATGAAGATTGCAGGAGGTCAGAAATATACAGTCATTTACGTGATGCATATTTGCAGATAAAGGTCAAGGAAAACTCTAGACAATACCTCACGATAGCAACTCATATTGGCTATTTTAGATACAAACGGCTTCCATTTGGATTGTCGATAGCCCCAAACTTATTTCAACGTTACATGGAAAATTTATTGGATGGCATACCCCAAGTAGGTGTTTTATTGGATGATATTATTGTGACTGGTACAACCGAAGATGAACATATAAAGAATTTAAATGAAGTATTACAAGAATCCAACATGCTGGGATAAAGGCACGAAAGGAAAAAGTAAAGTTCTTTCAAAAATCTGTAATGTATTTGGGTCATAAAATCGACGCATTAGGAATTCATCCTACAGGGGAAGAGTTGAAACAATAAAAAATTTTAAGATTCCTACGAACAAGAAAGAGCTACGATCATTTTTGGGATTGGTGAGTTATCAAGAACGTTTTATTCCTAGGTTACATGAAAAATGTGCACCCCTACATGCACTCACTGGTTCTTCCGTGATGTGGAAATGGATGGCTACAGATCAAACAATTTTTGACGTTGTTAAGAAATTGCTATCATCTTCTGATACTTTAGTTCCATATATGCCTACGTTGCCACTAAACCTTGCAGTAGATGCATAGGAGACGGGGTTAGGCGCCGTTTTATCTCATAAATTTCCGGACGGTTCGGAAAAACCAATCGCTTATGCATCCCGAACTTTAAGCAGAGCCAAAAAAAGATATTCTACCATTGATCGTGAAGCTCGTGCGATCATTTACGGGATTGAAAAGTTTAATCAATATCTTCGGGGAAGGCAATTTACTTTAACAACCAATCATAAACCATTGGAGAGGTTATTAGGATGTAATCGGTATCTACCAAAAATGGTAAATAATAGGCTAGTACGTTGGGCCTTTTTTTGAATTTCTATCAATTTGACATCAAATATCGTATAGGTAAGGAAAACTAATGTGCTGATGCTTTATCCCGTTTAACGATACATGACAGTGACGAAGAATCGACGAATTACATCAATAATGTCGGTTTATTATGTTGGAGATTTGACATTAAATAGGGAGATGTTGAAGAATGCAATTAAGACGGCTACTAGGTGTCGGGAACTAATTCGCGCTATTGAAAGGAATTGGCGAATAGATGTGTCGAAATTCATATAGATTTGAAAGCGTATAATAGAAGAGACGGAATTTTTTATGAAGATGGCCTTTTATTTTTGGGAATTTGTTTAATAATTCCAGGAAGCCTACAAAGACTTGTCTTAAAGATTTTACATCAAGGTCACCCCGGAATTACAGGAATGCGGAACGTAGCAAGATATTATGTGTGGTGGCCAGGAATGGATAAGGATATCGACTTTTATGTAAAAGAATGCGATGGGTGCCAGGAAAATCGACCATCGGAGCAGGAGGTTCCTTTATACTCATGGTCATTGCCGGAACGAACTTGGGATAGGGTACATATTGATATTGCCGGCCCGGTTGAAGGAAATTATTGGTTAGTGTTAATGGATGCTTTATCTAAATGGGTGGAGGTAGCAGTTATATCTTCTATAACTGGCTCGCAAATTGTGAGACAACTGACAACTACATAGCTTGTTTTGCAGGTTTGGGATTCCATCGAAAGCAGTATCCGATAATGGACCCTAGTTTGTTGGCGGTGATTTAGAAATTTTTGTTTGGCAAACAACATAAAACACATAACATCAACCCCCTACCACCCGAAAACAAATGGATTAGTAGAGAGGGTAATAAGAACGTTAAAGTCAAGGTACTGGGCTGGAAGAAAAGGTGGGAGTGATAAGGAAATTTGTTTTTTGCAAATCCTTATGGCTTATAGGAACACTCCACAGGCGACAACGGGTAAAGCACCGTCGGAACTTTTGTTCGGAAAAAGGTAAGGACAGCATTTGATTTAATTCGAGCTGATTTAAAGGACAAGATGAATCAAAAATTGGCAAAATAAAAATTTTACCATGATAGGAAGTCCGTAGTTAGGCGATTCGGGGAAAGAGATTTAGTGTGGATTAAAAACAAAACAACTCCAGGTTGGTATAAAGAAGTGATTATGGAACGAAATGGCGAACACTTCTATAGCATTCGTACCAACAAAGGAATTCGAAGAAAACATGGAGATCAGTTAAGAACGCGATACATGTCAACAATTATACCAACGTTCGATTTTCCGACCGAACAAAATATGAAACCGGAAAGGCAAATTATTGAAGAGGTTCCGTTAAGAAGGCAAATAATTGAAGAGGTTCCGTTAAGGCGGTCGACCAGAAAGCGAAATCCTCCGTTACGCTATCATGAAGAGTTTAAGCTTTTGAAAGTGGGAAGAAATGTAATGTTATATAATCTGTGTTTATACACGTATATAATATCTTTAAGTTCTATATACCTTGTGTATATGTTGAATATTATCATATGTTAATTTATATAATTTGAATAAACATATTATTATAAGAATTATGGCAATTATATAGAAATTATGCAATCTTGTCACTCCCTAATGGAAAAAAATCTGAATAATAAGGATAAAGAAAGAGGTGGACATTTCGACTAACAATTTAGATTTTTTCTGGCGAATCCATCCATAATCGCCCGATTTTGCGTTAAGACAAATAAAATAAAAATGAGAAAAGGTAAAAAATCTACTTTTGGCCACTATGGACTTGGAGAGGGTCTATGACAGGGTGCGTCACCATTTCATAAGGTGGTGCTTTGAAAGACAAACTAGCCTTAAGGCACATTTTGGGCATAAAACATTTATGAGGCCTTTAATTCTGTTAGAACGATCCTTTTGGGTTAAAATAGGATTAGATCAAGGATATGGATTAAACTATTTTTTATTCAATATGATTATGGAGACCGTAACGAAAGACATTCAAAAACCATCCCCTTAGTGTATGCGATGGCGATAATATAACTTTTATAGCTTCGATTACAAGAACGGAAAATAGCAATAAGAATTATAAATGCGAAAAAAGCAAGAATGAATATATGCGATAAATTGGTAATATATAGGAAAAAGCGTGGGAATAATAAATGTACTTAAAATAACGAAGGTGAACTTGTTTACAAGTACAAAACTCAAATGATGGATGATGTAATCCTAACGTCTAAAAACTACGAGAGAAAGTAACTAATGATATTATAATTAATGGGAGAGTGTGTGGGAATATTAACTATGAGGGAAAAGAACTAATGAGTTAATTAATGGGTAAGAGTGTGTGATTATCAAGGAGATAGAGAGTGTGGGAAAAGGCGAGTTACAGCATTTCTTTCCCCTTAATCGATTCCGTATCTTTGCATCGGGTATTTAATTCGGGTCGACCGTCGTGGTAGTGTAGGTGAAGGTAGTCCAACTACGTCAGGATCTATCGGCAACCGGGGCGGGGACGTAAGTGGTATCGTCGAAGATGTGGATGGTGGCGAGTTAAAAGGAAAGGTCGCAGATGGAAGAGTATTAATGGAGGGCGTCATAGGTGGTGTACGTAAAAAATTAGCTTGCTCCGTGCTGTAGTCGTCAAATGGTGAATCATTTGCCAAGTCTGTAGAAGGAGAGGGGCAGGGCGTTGTTACCTGTGTAGGCAATTCTTCTTCCATGATTGTATCCGATCGTTTCCTTATGTGGTCGCCATGTCTTTTCCACATCATACCTTCTTCTGTTTCGATTATGTAAGAAACGGGACCAAGTATTTTACGAACGACTCTTTTGCACCATAATTTGTCACTACTTGTAAAATTTCTCACCCAGACTTTGTCACCGATTAAAAATTTTCTTCTAATAAAATTATCCTTTTTAAGTTCCCCTTCCGTCATGTGTGGTTTTAAAAAGCTAAACAAACTGAAGGGGTGAATTTTGATTAACAAATCTGCTGGGGTAAAACCAGTTGTAGGATGGATAGTACTCCTGTAAGAAAACAAGAAATTAAATAATTTATTTTTTAAAATTTTGCGACTTATATGGAAATTTTTAAAAGTTGAATAAAACGTTCGGCTTCCCCATTAGAACGAGGGTGCTAGGACTGGAATAAATGTTTTGAATATTATTTTTCCTGCAATATTCCTTGAATTCAGCACTTGTAAATTGTGGACCATTATTTGAAACAATGGAATTTGGTAGTCCGAAACGAGCAAATATCGATTCGAGGGCATTGATAGTGCACGATGCACTAATGCTGGTCATAGGGAATATTTCTGGCCATTTGGTATATGCATCGACCAAAATTAGATAATAATAACCGTGAATGGGACCACAAAAATCTAAATGTAACCTAGACCAAGGTTTACCAGGGTTTGTCCAATTTTGGGGAGCTAATTCTGGTGTTCCAGAAAACCACTTTTGGCAATTTTTACAATTATTAACATAATTTTGGATGTCCTTATCGATACCTGGATACCATAAATGTTGATGGGCTAGAATCCTAGAGCGGGTCATACCAAGATGGCCTAAATGGAGCATATATAAAATGTCTTTTCTTAATCGTTGTGGAATTACCACTCTATATCCCCAGAAAAGGCATCCTTTTAGCGTTGTTAACTCTTTTTGGCGTTGATGGTACACGACTAGTTCAGATTCCACTTTTTTGGGCCAACCGTGAAGTACGTAATTATAGACTTGTCCTAGAACAGGATCTTGACGGGTATGTTTGGCCACATCTGCCGATGTAATTGGGAATTGCTTAAATGTTTCTTCGTAAATAGCACAAATATCTCCCTCTTGAGATATTGTTCGTCAGGAACAGCTAACCTTGAGAGCATAGCACGAGCGTTTTCTTTGGTATTCTTATCTATATATATAATGTAAAGTGTATATGTGTATATATGTATATATGTATGTAAGGGCTAATCTCTGAAACTACCGGCCCGATTCGCGCGAAAATTTATCCCTAGGTTCCCAGGGCGGCCAGGGGTAAAATAGCTTTTTCAGATTTTTAAAATTCCTTTTAATTTTCGAGATATTGGGTTTTATACGTTTTGACGTTCAATAAAATGTCAATCAAACGCACCTCCTCGCGTTCGGCGAAAATTTGAATATACAGACAGTTCTGTAGTAAAAGTGTATCACTTATAGTAGTTTGTAAAACGTAATCTTTTCTTAACGGTGACAACATAAAATTTATGAATGAAATTTCTTAAACGTCATCTTTTCTTAACGGTGACAATATAAAATTTATGAATTAAATTTCTTAAACGTCATCTTTTCTTAACGGTGACAATATAAAATTTATGAATTAAATTTCTTAAACGCCATCTTTTCTTAACGGTGATAACATAAAATTTATGAATTAAATTTCTTAAACGTCATCTTTTCTTAACGGTGACAACATAAAATTTATGAATTAACCTGAAATAAATAAAATTATAGATTATTTGAGAATATATATAGGTGAAGAAGATGAATTTTCTCATTATCATTAAATGAGATATTTTAAATGAGAAAGATGAAAGTATATATAATTTAAATGTAATATAAAATAGAACGTTGATTATTCTGAGTAAAAGCTATTTATTAAATGTCATTATTTATCTATCATTAATTTTTATTAAATGAGATATTTAAATGTGAATAAATTCTGAAACTACCGGCCCGATTCGCGCGAAACTTTACCCGTAGGTTCTCAGGGCGGCCAGGTGTAAAATAGCTTTTTCAGATTGCTAAAATTCCTTTTAGTTTTAAAAATATCGGACATTTCTCGGCCTTTTGGTTTAAAAAAGGGCTAAATTCTGAAACTTCAGATCCGATTTGAGCGAAAATTTAGCCGTAGATGCCCAGATAGGCCAGGGGTAAAATAGCTTTTTCCGATTCCTAATACCTTTTTGTTTTAAAAATATCTGACATTTCCCGTCCAGTTTCATTTATAGCAGCATATACAATAATGACGTCATACATACAAAGCTGAAGTTTTCTCGAATTAGATATTTAAAATTATAATAAAAATGTTACAGTATACGGTTAAAATTATTGGGGTTTAACAGACTATTTAAATTAAATAAATAAAATTTAAATTATGCAGTTTTTGTCATTATTATCACGTGGTCGATCATAGAAGCATATTTTTTATAATTATCCATCCTTCAATTAATTATTTTATTATATTAAGAAAATTGTATTTCAAATAAATCAGCTAACTAGAAAAATAAAATAATGGTATTATTGTATAATAAGTAACAGCATCAATAAGCAATTTTTTCAAAAACATTTAATTTTAGTCGGATTTGATGACTAAAACAGAATTTGCATTTGGTTTGTCTTATTATATAAATATATACTAAAAGTAGTGGGTTCATAAAATCATTCGGACCTTTCACATTATAAATTATTTCATATATGACCCCATTTTAGATAAGTCTTATTAATAGCTTATACTTAATTAACCACTTAAGGACTGAGCCAAAGCAACGCTTGGCCGGGCACAGCTAGTATTTAATATTAAATTGGTACAGTGTTGTAAATAAAGCCCATCTTTGATCGCGCCGACACGGCTTGTGGTACGTTTTTGGTTTGATTAAATATTGATAATAATGGTTTGTGGTCTGTTATTAGATTGAAGGTTTGACCATAAATATATTCTCTGAATTTTGAAATGCAAATATAATTGCTAACGCTTCTTTTTCAATTTGGCTGTAATTTCTCTGAGCTGCGTTGAGTGTGAGCGTGGCAAAAGAAATGGGATGCTCGTACCCCTTAATTTCATGTGATAAAACGGCGCCGATACCTTCCGCTGAAGCATCGGTGGAGAGTAGCAATGGTAATTGAGGATTAAAATAAACTAAAACAAGAGCTAATTAATTTTTTCTTTATCTTTTTAACGGCATCGATACAATCTTGTGTCCAACTCCATTTTACACATTTTCTTAATAATTTATTCAAGGGTTGGGCTAGAGTCGAAAAATTTTGTATAAACTTAGCATAATAGGTAGCCATGCCTAAAAAAGATTGCCTTAATTGATGTAGGATCAGGAGCATTTATAATTGCCTTAGTATTTTTGTTAGTTGTGTGAATTCCTTCCTCGTTTATCATATGTCCAAGATATTCATTTGATTTTTGTAAATTACATTTTTCTCGTTTTAATTTTATGTTAGCCTCATCCAATATTTTGAACACTGTTTCGAGGTTTTTATTGTGATCCTCAATTGTTTTCCCAGCCACGATAATGTCGTCTAAATAACATACGACACCAATAATGTTCCTAAATAATGAGTCTATGAAGCGCTGAAAAATGGCTGGGGCAGAAGCAATTCCGAATGGAAGTCCAGTATATTTAAAAAGACCACGGTGGGTATTAATTGTTAAAATATTTTGTGATTTTTCAGTAATTTTAATTGGATAATAGGCTTCCTTGAGGTCTAATATGGAAAAATATCTAAAACCTGCTAATTTAGAAAACAAGTCTTGGATGCGGGGAATTGGGTATTTTTCAACCACTAGACAATTATTCAAATTTCTGAAATCACCACAAATTCTTAAGTCCCCATCTTTTTTGATAACAGTAACAATGGGTGCTGGTGCTGCATAATCGGTATAATTTACAGACTTCAAAACCCCTTCATTTACTAGTCGGTCTAACTCCTTGTCCTTTTTCTTTAATGAAATAAGGGATTGGTCTGGGCCGAAAAAATTTAGAAAAGGATTCGGGTTTAAGCTTAAGTGTTGTATAAAAATCAATAAATCCGGTGGATTAATTATTAAATAACGAAGAATATTTTTTAGTAATAACATTCAAATTATTGGAACAATTAACCATATTAATTGAAGAGGGAGTTGTATCATCTTTAATCCATTTATTTGCCAGTTGAATTAGGATATAGAGAAAATGTTGCACCCAATCGCGCCCTAAGATGTTGTGGCCATGGCCTTCTGATATGATTAGCGGTAATTGAAATCGTTTGCCATTTTTAAATACTGTCACCTCGGTTTTTCCCCTTGTTGGTATGGTTATACCATTCTAACTCTTTTAGATAGTTTTGAGTGGGAGACGTTCCGTACTACAATTTTTCCTCCATTCACCATTGTCACCGATGACCCTGTATCTATCAAAATTAACATCCAGATACCTTTAATGTGTAAGTGGGAAATGATGAATATCCCTCGGAATAATAAACCTGATAAAGCGTACCACTACATTCGCTCTTGCATATTTTTCCAATGTGTCCCTTTTTTGACATTTAAAACAAACTGCAGTTCGAAATTTACACGTGGCCCGATTATGATTACCCCCGCATAATTTAAAGACCTGGGTTTCACCAAATGAATTGTTTCCGAATGATTCAATAATTGTGATTGTAGTTCTGCCCTTTCCATGGCACGAGAGGTGCCCAACGCAATTTGCCATGTCAAATTTTCGATGCCTAAAAGGCGTTCAACGATCCTTGTTTTATGTAATCCAGTTACAAACCTATCACGGAGGCAGCTTTCAAGGTTCGATCCAAATTCGCAATGGATTGCCACACCCTTTAACCTTGCTGTAAATGCATCGATGGTTTCATCATCCATTTGGGACAGCTTATTAAATTTGTAGCGTTGTACGATTGGGTTTAATTTAGGAGAATAGAAGTTTTTTAGGGCTAAACATAGTTCTTCAAAAGGAAGGTTTGCTGAGTCCTGGGGGGCAATAGGATTTGTAAGTAATTCGTAGTTTTGGGCTCCTATCACCGTAAGAAATAAGGATTTTTATCGGAACCGACAACATTGTGATAATAATTAAATTGGGACAAATATAGGTCGAAGCTTTCTGTGGGACTATATTATGGAATTGTATATTGGAATTCGACCACGCCATACCTTATATTCGATTACAAGAACGGAAAATAGCAAGAAGAATTATAAATGCGAAAAAAGCAAGAATGAATATATGCGATGAATTTTTACTATATAGGGAAAAGCGTGGGAATAATAAATGTACTTAAAATAACGAAGGTGAACTTGTTTACAAGTACAAAACTCAAATGATGGATGATCTAACGTCTAAAAACTATGAGAGAAAGTAACTAATGATATTATAATTTATAGGAGAGTGTGTGGGAATATTAACTAAGAGGGAAAAGAACTAATGAGTTAATTAATGGGTAAGAGTGTGTGAAAATCAAGGAGATAGCGAGTGTGGGAAAAGGCGAGCTACAGCAATAATAGTGAACGGGATGAAAGAAAAAAGTATTCCATTAAGCCGAAAGTGGTCAAAACGATTAGCTAGATGTGGTTTAAAGTCAATAATTGAAAAACGGTATACATAGAGATAATTATCACAGGCATTCCATCGCTAGATGACAAGCTAATTTACAAATACCTCAGTTCGATGCTACAAGATGGACGTTGTGCAAACGAAATCAATGCACGGATTTGAAAAGGATTGCTTAAATGACGAGGTATATCTGGCTTAAAGTGTGACAAGAAGGTGCCAATATGGCTGAATGTCTGCTTAAATATCAATCGTATGACCGGTATTCGTTTAAGAAATAAGGATTATGGGCCTAGCCAGCATTGGAATTTGAGGGGGGGGGGGGTGCAAATGATTTAGGGAGGGGCAAAATAATCATTTTTTGAAATCATAGCCATAATTTTAATAAATTTCAACATTTAATTTAGAGGGGGCAGCCGCCTTTTCCTGCCCCCCCCCCTTAGCTACGCCCATGCAAAACATAGATATTGGGTTAAAGCTTGGGGAACATATATAAGACGAATAACTGCCTCAGGGGAATTAAGAGTATTCAAACCGTGGCTGACATGATGAACAAATATCGGCTAAGGTGGCATCGGCCTAAAGAAGGATGGGAATGATGTAAACCAATAACATCGAATATGGAGGTGGCAGGATAGGAGGAAGGATGCGGGAAAATGAAAATAAACAAAGTTGTAGTAAATAAGAAGATATTCGGGCATGGTTGCACCATTGAGATGGAGGAAACTGATCTAAACAATCACCACGATTTTTGGACCTGTTACATGATTAAGATGATTTTTGATGTTGGGCATACATAGGCGTAGCCAAGCGGGGCGGGGGGGGGGGGGGCAGGGAGGGGCGGTTGCCCCCCTCTAAATCCAAATATTTGTTTAAATTTATTTATATATGGCTAAAATTTCAAGAAATAATCGCTTTGCCCCTCCTAAAATAATGATTGCCCCTCTCTAATCCCAACGCTGGCTACGCCCATGGCGCATAAATAATTTATTTACGAAGATTGGGCATGGAAATTTCTTTAACTATTAAAGACTTTGAACAATTCAATTAAGCAGGGTGTAACAATTTACTTGAAACGTAAATAATCTTAGCCTCCATGTACCTCTAAGTCAGCCTCAGGTATTAAAAGCCCAACCCAATGTGGTGGTTATAAATCGTTAGCTCCTGCTACATTTGTCACAAAGGTATGTCTAAAATGAAATGAAAGACTCGTTAATTAGTAGAAATGGTAAAATTATATTATTATTATTATGACACATAATTATTTTTTTTTGAATTGTGAGAATTGGCAATTCTTAAGATAAAATAATCTTTTCACTTTTTTTAATGAATAGGTGTTACAAGTGATGTGGAAAATTCACTTATTATTATTAATTATTCAATGAAATATAACTTTCTTGAATACGGGTTCGACAGCGGCGTTGTTATAGTTTGAAGGCCTATAGATGGAAATATAACTGACCAAGTTTGGGCCTTGCGAAAAATGGCCGAATGATATTTTTCCATAAAATGGGTTTGCTACGAGAAATTTTACACTCTCTTATTTTTTTTTGATAAGGCAAATTCTATAAAGCAAGCAAATTGGGGCCGTTATCTTTTATTAAAATAATCTATGACTAATTCTGTCGGCAGAATTGCTAATTAGGATATTAATGAAAACACCATTTTAAGAATTCAGACACTTTGCTTATAATAGCTGTGGCTAAGCGCCTAGCTCAAGATACCCCTATACAAAAATCCTACAGAGAACTATCATTAGTCAAATTAATAGAATCTACGTATTTTCTTCTTTTTGGGGATATGGCCCGATCCCTTCCTAACATTGCCTATACCCTAGCAACCGAAAAATTAGTGTGTAATCAATTTCTCAACGGATCTTCATTTATAACCGCAAGATGCCATTTTATATCTATACAAGCCTAGGGCGCCACAACGACTTTTATCTCGAATAAATCATTTGGGCCAGTTACAAAAATCATTTTCGATACTATGCACCACCTGATTAAAGCATACGGTAGGCCATGATCCTGGTTTCAAATATAAGACACTCACTAATGTTAATGATATACCGGTAAGTGTTAAAACGGCTATTTTTGGATTTTTAATTTAAATTCGATTTAATAGCTGTTTAGTGTTAAAACTAAATTATTTCAATCTAAAAAAATATATAGCATTGACATTGACACTATCATGTTCATTAAGTATATTTAATGTAATTGCATATGATATTAAAAAGTTATGTTGTGATCATGCATCTTTAAATTATGTTTATCTTAATATATATACAAATCTTGAAATTGGATTTATTTTTTTCAATTTCCATATATTATTGAAGTTGTGGGATTGACTTTTTTTAATTAAAAAAAATCGGGTCTTTATATTCCACAATAAGTATTAAATAAATAATTTTAACGACTTCCTTATTCTAATCTATACCTATTGCTAAGTCAACACCTCAAAGTCATTTAATTCTGAAACAAAGTCTCGATGCTTGTTTCTATTTTATATTTCGGAACAAAATTTCTGTTGAAAATGACTTAAAATATCAAATTTATTATTTTATCCAAATATAAAATGTTCAAATAAATAGGGAAAATAGAGTTCTGGTCATGCCTAACTTTGATAAATTGCCTTTATTAATCATAACTTCTCTAACTATTTATTAAAAAAACTTATTTCTATTCTTCTTACTACCTTCCCTTCCATGCCTAAAACTTAATAAAAAAACTATACTATTATATAGTTGAGACGACACAGCAAGGAAATTTTTGGGAAAATAGGGGTAATTTATAGGGGAATTATATATTTTTCGAATTAGTTTCTCCATATTTTAAAAATAATTCAATGAACTTTTTTACTTTTAATTACATACATGTTTTATTAGGACGAATAAGTTGCTAACATTGGATATTTAGGACAAACTAATTCCTATAAATCATTAGGTAGGATAAATATCCTAATCTTTTTATCTCGTCAATATTATTTTATCGTTTCTAAATTTCTTATCTCTTACGGCTGTGGTGTTTTGGACAATATTTTTGTCGGAGAAGATATTTTATTTAATTAACCACAACAATCGCGAAGCAATTTTAAAAACAAAAAATTGCAATAATTATTTTCTATATTAATCTTTCGTCATATATAATTGTTTATCGTACCTTTACTTTTATTAAATTCATGTGCAAATCCAGAGGGCGGCAGGGAGGGGTGCTGCCCCCCTCTAAATCCAAAAAATCTCAAATTTTTTATAAAATTAAGGCTAAAATAGAAAAAGAAATCATATTGCCCCTCCCTAAATCATTTTTGCCCCTCTCTAATTCCAATCCTGCTAGTTTTTTCTTTCAACAGTGTATTTTAATTATTTACTAAAAATGTCACATAAAAGATATTCAAATAATATCAATTTTTTATGATATGGTGTGTATCATGGTTCATGATATAATATAGAGGCGTTAAAAGTGGCACCTTTTTGCACCACTTATATAGGGGCGGCCTTTAAAAACATGCCTTGAAGCTATAGGTCTTCTTTTAACATTAATAATGACTAGCTAATATGTATTAGCAAAAAAATGTTTTTATAGCCTTTTTTACGCAAAATTTACGATTTTTTATTGATTCTTAAAATTTTCTTAATAAAACTGTAAACTCGAATATTTACTAGTTATTTCGTTAATTTTAAACGGTAAATTCGCGAAAACAAGATGTTTTTTTTAATGATATAGAGAATTTATTTATCAAGAATTCAAAGTGATCAATAAATGTAATTTTGACGTAAACTTACCTTTAAATTGATAAAGGGTGGGAAAGGGCAATAGATAACTTGTGGCCTTGCCATGTAGTCATCATACATGAATGATCTATTAGCTTAACCCGCAAAATATTATTACGTATAAAAAGCAATAATAACGACATTTTGCTTTTATATGGCGTCGGGTATACAAAAAATATGGTTATTCCTAATTTTGGTAAGAACAATATATATTACTTTGATTTTTATTAAAATATGATTACTTTATTAAAAATTGTGTATATAAAGTGTTTTTGGCAACAATTTATTTTATAATTTTTGTCATAGATTCGGAGCAATTTCTTAAAAATAATCATCAAAAAATGTTTATTAAATTTTTAGATAAGTTTTTGGGGGTAACTTGTAAAATATATTCTAATCAACTGGACAACCAATCCCAATAAATTTAATATACACATAAGACATCAAGTCAAGCATAAAGTTATTTTTTAACTTAACTTGTACGGAAAATCAATTTAACAATTATAAATTCGACATACACAAATATGTATTTTTTAACGAATAATAAAGTTAGCCAATTCAACATAACAAAAAATCGTCAACTTAATTTGACCTTAAGCATAGAATAAATTTAGTTGAATCCAACCACAAAACTCTAGTAAAAAATAATCGGGTCACCTTTATAAATAAATTAGTTATGGTTTGGAATACTGAATTTTATAATCATTAATTAACAAATGATAAGATGTATATTTGAGCCTTTTTCTCTAAAAACTTACCTTAAAACAATTAGTTTTAGTCTAAGAGCATTGTTTTTTAAATTTATTATTAATTTATTTATGGCTACAGCCTTAAATTTCTACATGCATATATAAGTGCCACTATTCTGTTTTTGTTTTAATGTAAATATCTAATAAAACTGAGATCAAGTCAGAAGCATAATATTTAATTCAATGGTTTCTTAAGTTTACCACCTCCCCTCACTTTTTATCGAACTTAGAAATGAAAATGTTTGACGTTAAAAAATTTAAATATTGCTTATTAACATAACACATTGGGCATGGAGGGGCGATTGCCCCCCTCTAAATTCAAAATTTGTTAAAATTTATTAAAATTATGGCTATAATTTTAAATAATGTTCATTTTGCCCCTCCCTAAATAATTATTGCCCCCCCCCCCTACGCCAATGAACACATTGTATTTCAAGAAAAAAAGTATAAAACAATTTTTATTTTACTTCTACATTTTAAAAGCAAAATACTTTGTTGCAAAGTTTTGGTGTAATAGTAATAAAACCAATTAAGGCATGTGGCTTTAATCTTGAGCTTTTTTTGTACAATAATTAAAGCATGATTAAATGATATTTAGATATAACAAAATGTTACTTAATGAAAACTCGTGTTATCTGGATAAATTCGGCAAATAAATAAGTCCTATTTTAATATAAATTAGCCAATTGTTAAAAATTGTTGGAAAATTACCATAGCCAATATTAAAACTGTTACTATACATTTCTTAATATAAAATCACTCAAAAATATGCCACGCATTACGCCTCTGGATTTCGAATCGAATCGAATATTTTTGGTATTCGATTCGGATTCGAATTTTTTTTTTAAAAAAAATATTCGATTCGAGATTCGTCGAATATTAAAATGAAGATTCGAATTCGATTCGAAAAATAATTAAGGATTCGAAATCGATTCGAATATATATTAAGTTTTTTAACTAATAGAAAACACATTAAAAAGGCTAGATTTAATTTGCATATACATTTGAAAATTTATTTGAAAGACATTTAAAAAATACACTCATTGAAAATAAAAATATTAAAGGCTAACAAAAAACTATGGCGATATGTGTAGGACATTCAAGATTATCATCCTACCCCACTAAACGATTGGTTGTGTTTTTATAAATGTAACCTTTTCTCCCATTCAATGTTGGATAGTAATTCCTCCTAAGAGGAATTTAAAGGCCAAATCCAATGCCTGCTTTACTAAAATAGCCTTTTCTATCATTATATAGGTGCTGTTCCACCTGACTACCATGTCAAGTATTGCCTATATGTAATTAATTAATGGGTGAAATTCTTTAAATATAGCCTTTAATCGTTAAATATTTTTGGGCTGTCTTGCAATTTATATCAAAGTCCATAATTTAATTTAATTGTGATCCTAGTTCTCCATAACTTATGTAGGTTTGAAAAATTTTAAATTAGCAGGAAATACAACTAAAATGCGGTAAGATAAAAATAGCTAAATATTTGCGTCTCGTCTATTTAAATTAGATTTTTAAAAAAAATGGATTTTTTAAGGATTCTATTCGGATTTTCGAATCTTAGCAGCGTAAATATTCGATTCGAAACTTACACATATGGATTCGAATTCGGATTCCATTCGAAAATTCGAATCGAATTCGAATCAAATCTCGAATCGAATGTTACCCAGAGGCGTACCACGCATCACTCCACTAAATCCAAAGGCTCACCTTTTGCCCCCCTGTTTTCTACAACCCTCAAGATTTTTATCAACCACCCTAGAAATTCACTAATTTGAATCATTAGTGTTAGACAATTTTTCATTACTTATCACTAATCAATTGTTGGTAAAATAACAGGGCCAACTCGGATACTTAAAACTTGCCACAAACCTTATAATGTCAACTTAATTTTAAATTGACCAAAACCAATTTCATGACGGTCAAACTTAGATTATTATTAAATTATAGGCATCCATAGGGGTAGCCAGCATTGGAATTAGAGAGGGACAAAAATGATTTAGGAAGGGGTAAAATGAACATTTTTTAAAATTTTAATATATATCAATCAATTTTTGGATTAGGGAGGCACCGTCCCTCCCTGACCCCCCCCCCCCCCCCGGCTACGCCCGTGTAGGTATCTACAATAATAAATGACAATATTAGATCACTTCTATTTTAACGCTTTACCTAATACTCACAGATCATTAAATTGAGCGAGAGGACAGTGGGAAGAGTTGTGCCGCAACATTTACTTTTCCTAGAAATGGATAAAATATCTAAGAACGAAGCTTCAGCAAAATGGTCTAACGCTGCTTCAAGTAATTTCGGGGCTCAAAATGACCCCTTTAAATATTCTAACATAGCGAATCAAATAAAAAGAATGAAGAGAGCGGCACCCGATACTGCTCATCAGCCTAGGAGAATACTACCGCGGGTATTGGAGCGCGCTAATGATTTAAGCAGCGCTCCTAGTGTTTTACAAGCGCCAAGTAATGAAAGTCATACTGACAGAAGGCGTCAACTTATAATTTACAACCCATTAGGAGGGGGCATGTCATATTTACCGACCGAGAGCTTATACAATTCTCAAGCGTTCCCCATGGGACCCTATGGAACGATGGGGGCAGGGGGATTGGCAAGCTATCCCCCATTTTCTGCTTCAAATTTTGGCCCAGCTACAATGATTAATCCGTATGCTATGTCTGGAAACGGGTTTTGGCCATATCCTCCACAACAGCTAGCACAACCATTTATACCTGGCATGAGTCCCTTTATGTTCGGAGCACCCGTTAACCCCCTCATGATGATGCCAGGCAGTAACAATAATAATGCCATAGGTCCCTTAGTGGCCGCTAACCTCGCGTTGCGTTTCAACCAAGCCCAATTTTATAATAACATGCCTCTGGCCAGGAGTGGTACATCTTATAGCCCGAATATTATGACATCGCTGGGCGCATCACAAATGGCTGGCGCTAATATAGCGGCAGCGGGAAGCGCAGGTGGAGGTTTGGGGAGATTTGGTGAGATGGGAAATGTCGGTTTTAGACCCGTTCCCAATTCCCTTTTTCCTGCCTATGGGGCCCGAGGTCCCTTTAATTTTATTTCGGGTTAAGAAAAACAATGTAATGTATATAGACGAAATATAGTGTATTTTATTTTAAATAAATTAAAAAAATTTATTATGCATATATAATTGCTTTCTCCCAATGATTATCAATATACTGTATAATATGGGCTACGCGGTATTACATATGGCGCGCTTCAAATCAATCAGAATGTTTTGACATATTTCCACTTGAAACTTAATGACTTAGGCTTCAATAGCTAATATTTGATGCCCTTAACAACTCAATATAAACATCTAATCAAATTATATTAAAACTAATAATATAGCGGCCTCGATTTCTATTTTACAACTCATATCAATTTCCAAATAATTAAAAAAAAATCATAAATAAATTATCTGCTTTTTTAATTTTATATAATTGCTAGCAACCAATTGTAAAAAAATAATAGGTAGACATTAGCACTTTGTGGATTTTATGTTTTAAGCCATTAAAGGCAAAATAAATGAGTTGTAAGTCAATTTTTAAATCGCAAAATGCCAACTTAATATTTAATTTTTTAAATAAGTCATTTAAAAAACATTTAATTCACATAATTATATTTATAATAATGCATTAATGCTAATAAGTAATATATTTTTCTAAAATTTCTTGCGAATGGTTGTTATTAACAAAAATTATGTTATTTATAATTTGGATCTTTTGATGCCCCTTTTCTGGTTGATTTTAGCCTTGCTAAATTTTTTAGACATGTGGATTTGGACTAGTAAAAGGTCTCTTCGCAAATGTAAAGCTTATCACATAAAGTGTGATATCATTCTTAAGATATCCTATATTTTTAAAGCATAAGATATAGAAAAAGTGTTGCAGAAATACTAGAATTTAGGATAAAAGTATAAAGGGACAAAAAAATCGTTCGTGTTTACTAAACTATCATTGGAAAAATCTTAACAATCAAAATCTCTCCCTAAATTCATAAAATATGTTCATTTATCAAACAATAATCGTACAAAACATATGACACTCATATTTAATAGGAGGCCTGAGATAAACGCAGGGCAAAGTATGCGAGGAAATGCAATCAGGCAAAAATTTCAACCACAAGGTTACTAATAATTCTAACATTAATATTTCAAACATTAAATCGAAAAAACTTAGGGCTAGTTTCAGGGGTTACTATAATTCAAGTCTCCAAAAATGTCTAATATCTTGTTATATAGATTCAAAATGTGCATAATTTTTTATAAATTAGAATGATATTTTTTGCTATTCTATTGAAAATTTAATGTCTCCTCACCTAGTAACTTTTATGTGCCGGCCATGTTGAGTGTTGACCCTAAAACTTACAAAGGGTAAAAACATAAAATATAGTTCAGATACCTAGTATTAATTATTTTTGATAATGCTTGCTTTAAGGTTATAAATATTTACTTGACTTATTGTCGTGCTTTTATTTCCCATAATACCATTAACTTTTTTTCGACTTAAATAACTGGACTTTGGCATTTCCTTTGCCTTAAAAATATCAAGTTTCAGTTCACAGTGTTTCATTGTAAAAATTATGTAGTCTAGTTCTTTTTTTAAAACAAGCTTCAGAAACTAGATTACTTGGAACCAATTCATATATTATCTGCATATTTAATATTTCGGTTTAAAAAATCACCTTGGGTAGTGCAGATTAGGATTTTAAATAATTTTTTTTCTCATCTCTATGATTTCTTATTGACTAAAGGACTATGGGTTAAATAATGCCGTATTCTAAAAAAACATTAAAAATTGATTTTTAAAATCTAATGGAAAATTTTTGAGTTGCAGTTTATAACATCATAAGCAAAACACATCATTGATTTTAACACAAATTAAATCTTAAAGGCTAAATTTAAGCTCAAATCTAATTCGAATTCAATAAAATGGTTATGAGCAAAAGCGATTTTTATGTCAACGGAAAGCTAATTTTGATTTTTATAGGATACTTGCTACCATTACCATATGTTCGCGACAAAGGGAACCGGTCAAAGGAGCACAGAAATAGGAGCGAAACTCGTCATGATTGCTCAGGATGAATTTAACATATTGTCTTAGCACAAAATATTTTTTATTAACATGTCCTAGTGAAATCATAACAAGTAAATATATGGGTTAGGGTAAGTGTTAGGGTAAGGGTTTGGGTTATACTTATAATAACAAAGTATGCTCCTTTCCTGATGAGCTCTGATGTGCTCCTTTGACCCCCACTCAAATTGAGAGATCGGTATAATAAAGTTGAAAATGACGCTTTGGAGATCATCCGGATTTTCGTAATATTTAAAAGATGTAATATATCTAATTGTTAAATAGATACTTAAAGTATTCGCAATTAGCTGCACAAGCTTTAAGGAAGGCTTTAAAAGTTCAGCAGAAAGTGGATACTGCCAAAAAAGAAGCTATTGCAATAAAAGTTACTAAGTGGAAAGACGGCAAACCCTTGACAAGTTTTTAATATAGTGTAATTTTTTATAACTTTTATTAGAAGCCGTTGAATAACTTTTAAATGTGGCTTACAGACATGCACTGCATTTGATTGTGTTATAATCAATAAATTTTGATATGAAATGAGGTGCTATGTATTTGTTTGATGAATATTTTTTATTCTTTATATTGGTTCCTATTAATAGCCTTTTAAGTTTTTAAAAATTGTGATCTTTAATTATTATTTAAATGTATTGAATTTTGAGGATGTAAAAGTTTATATGAAAAAATAATATTTCAATATTATATACTTATACCCCATAGGACAATTTGTGTAACATTTATTATTTTCCCACCATTTATAAATATCTAAATAATATTTTTCCTTAGTCTTATGATTTTGGTGGAGCATTTTACACAACTCACACATGGCATGTTGTGTTGAGTATGGATGTGGGGCTGGGATTACAATCATTCCTTGGTCTTTCATGAATGCATATTTTAATTCAATCATGTGTTTGTAAGTCAAAGTATCATGATGAAGTGCTAGCAAATGTTGACTCAATTTTTTTGGACTAGCAAAATTTCTCACATCTACATAAGTTCTTTGTGGGCCAAATAATTTATAATTCACACTACCAAGGGTCACGGGAATAATATTACGCTTAAATGGCTCAAAAAATTTCTCTGTCACGTAGTCCTGGCAAAAACTATTTTCAAAAGATAAGTAAAATGAATACACCTCTTCCACCATGTCAAAACAGTGTGCCCGCTGTGTAATATCTTCTTGATAAGAATAATTTAATCTCCAAATCAGGGCTTCTGGACCAGTATCTTGATGACCACATCTTAGATTACCACATGCTCCATACACATCAATAGGTAAGTATTTAGCTAATTCCCTATAATATATATGCCTAGCACTACTTGCTTGACAATTAGATACAAACCACGCTGCCACTTTAGCTTTAGGAAGCACGGGGTAAGCCTTCCTCTTAAAAGTATTTTCATTAATTGAAATTTCCCTGCCATATGGCCAATATATATCTGAATCTCTCCTATAAGACATGGTCAGATTAAAGCTGTTTGCCTTGAAGAGAGCTAAGTTACGAGATACATCAAACATGGTAGGTGGTTCTTTAGCAGCAAAAATCCACAATTGACCATTCCTTTTGCGAATTGGCATGCCGTGGGTTGGTTGAAGCGAAGGTACATGAAACAAAATTGCATCGGCTGAAGCTTGAATCAACAGATCTTCTTCCTGATTTTTGCCTTGAGCCAAAGTTTTGCATCGCTTTTCTTCTTGACAAAACTCAAAGGACGACCCATGCTCAATTCCCAATAGCCAATTTGGGTAATACCACAACGAGTTCCACAAGAGGATAAGTTTGAAATTTTCAATTTTTTGCACGTTTTTTGGTTTTATTGCCAGCTTGATCGGGCCGAAGTAAGGCGTCAAAAATAAGAATATTATAATAAGTGAAACGAAAATGCGACTTTTTTTCGAAAATGCCGTCTTTATAATGTACTTAACCATGTGGGATGAAATTATGTTGCGAGTTTGAAAATTTTGCTGAGGAAATTATTGTTTGGGAGTTGATTAAAATGCTAGTCCCCTTAGCAGGTCAAATGTATGACAATAGCATTTCCCTACCCTTTGTTTTGTCCACAATTGTGGTGTCACCATTGTAGGATTACCATATAACTATTGTTTATATACAATCTGAAGCTCTCGCTCTCTTGAAACAATTTGAAAAAGCGATATTTTTTATCAGGCAAAAGATCACAATGGAAATCGTTAAATCCAGCACGATTTCCATACACGGATCAATGCCATCCGTTTAGTTTTAGCGCGTTTTTATTGTTTTTTAGTCGTAAATGTAATTTTTTATATCGATTTACTCTATTACATATTCCATTTTTGGTATAATATATAAAAAATATAATAATTTTTACAACAAATAAAAATTAAATGATTTCAATCATGGGAGGAGGCATTATTAGTTCACACGCCCTTTTAAATAGCACGTATAAAAAAGGTAAATTATAAAAATGAATTTATTTGTCGAGGGGAAAGGAAGTATACCACAATAATTTATGGTTATATAATATCAATGTCCATGGATGAGAGATCTACCGAGCACAAAATGGATTCAAAAGTTGAACAATTTTTAGGTTAGATGGGTTTGCAATCGTCTTTTCTCAAATTAACTTTAACTGGACCCTGAGGTCATTCAAAATTAGGCCAATTTTTAAACATCTATTGATAATGGCTTTTGCTTAATTTTTAAAACCTAAATTAATATTCAAAAAAATAAATTGAAAGGGAAAAGTTTCTGCTTTTTACGAAATTTCAAGGAATATTTTTGACAATAATATAATGTGACAACATAAATATTCTTTAAGGGTTAAGGGTTTGAAAAATGAATCAGTTATTATTTTGAGCTTTTATTATGTTTAAACAGCACAAAATGTGTCATATTTCAGAATCTATAAAAAAAATTTTTAGCCCAAAATTAAAAAAGGTTGCTTATCTAAAATATGTTGTTTTTTTAATTTTATGCCGAGATCAAAAAGAGATAGATCTTGTATTTTTTTATCATTTGTTAATTATATTTTTTTAAACACAACTACAAGTATGATTTTTAAAAAATACAAATTTTGTGAAGATGAAAGAAATTGTGAAATAAACTAGGTGTCAGTAGCTATTAAGTCTTAATAGGAGAAATTACATTTAAGTTTATTGCATCCATATTACTTCATACTTTTTGAATATTTGTTTGCCATTAATTACATAACTTACTTTCAATTTTTAATGCTCGCTTGCAAAATAAATTTTAGAATGTTTTTCTTCATAGATTATAATCGTGACAGAACACTTTAATAATTATTTTGGCTTTTTTATTTTTTAAGTTATAATTTTGCAAACACACATATATTCACAATCTTTTTTTCAAATTTTTCTGCTAAACTCAAAACTTAGGACATACAATTAGTTTGGGATATTCGGCTTTAGGGTTTTATGTCCTAGGCAAAAGAGACTTAACTTGATATTAAAAATTTTTACATAAAATTGATGTTAGATATGCTTATTTGCTTTTTTTGTACTTTAAAATTTAATCCATTTGTAAACACCTATAAAATATGTTTTATACTTTTAATTAATTAAAAGCCTATTATAGGAGGTAATATTATATTCAAATTATAAAAAGAGAATTTTTGGTTTTAATGATTTTTTTTGCAATCAATAAATTTTAAGATATGTTGAATATTAAGAAAGTTTATAAAACACGCCTAAGCTTTAAATAACCAAAACGAAATCATTTACATGACGTAATTGTAAGAAAGGCCCATAGGCTTAGCCAGGGGGTGGCAGGGAGAGGCAGCTGCCCCCCTCTAAATCAATTTTTTTTTCAAATTTATAATTATGGCTAAAATTATCATTTTGCCCCTCTCTAAATCCAATCCAGGCTACGCCCATGGAAAGGCCTATAGCAACGAATTATCAATTTTATAAATTAAAATTCTAAATTATAAGCTAATTTGTATTCAAGCAATTTGCTAAGTCTCTTATTTATTAAATTACATCAATAAATTTCAAATTACGTTTATTATTTTTTTATTAAATATTTATTTTGATTAATATTTACTAAAAATTTTGAAACGAAAAAATATTAATCTTATGGTAGGTTTAAACGCAATATAATACAAAAGTAAGTCTAGGGTTTTATTCGTCAATCGTTTTTCTAATAGCTAAATTTATTTTATGACTTTAGTTGGTTAAAAGCGAAATAAATATAAGAAATAGAAGCCCTCACCACGGACTGTTATCTTGCAAAATCTTTCGTTTAACAAAGGAGAGTTAAAATATTTTCATTAATATTTTATAAAAAATATGGTAACAATATAAATTTTAATTTTATTTCACCTATTTAAAGTGAAACATTGCAATTTCAAAACATTTGCGTGAATAAAAACATATATCGTAGGGACGTTTTAAAACCTATCTAACACTCGATGCCATGTTAAACTCGTTATAAATATTTAAAGAGGTCAAAAAACGAATTTAGTTAAAAATATGCATATCTTTTGGGTAAATATTAACGCACATAGTTGTACGTAATTTGAATTTTAATATATTAAATAAAGTTATAAAAAGCCAAAGGTGTGTGTGTTAGTTCCATTAACCTCGACATCAGCAACCTTATATTATGGCAGTTTGTAAGGTATTATCATCATTGTAAAGGGTAGGAAGAGGTTCTAAGTTAAAAAATTTGTCCACAATTATTACATTTGTGGGCCGAAGCCCTAGTCGCTATTTTAGGCTTTAAGAGGTCCCCATTTCTGCGGTCTAAACTTGGAGCGGGACATTGCTTGTGATTGAAGGCCCCGCAGTTGCTACATTTAACCATAGCGTGTGTACTGGTGGAGCAAGAGTGTTCACTGCGTTCTTTAAAAAGGGTTCCATTATTGAAAGTCAAATTATTGATTGATGTAAAGGCGTCGAGATTTCTGGTGATCAGTTTGGGTATGTCGTGATTGATTTTCGAAGTTGGGAGAGGGAGGCGAGTTAGGTTGAGTTGTTCTCGCAACCTGAATAATTTACTCACACTTTCGGCCGCGTTATCAACGATGGGCATTTCGTGGCTGCTCGACTCACTTTCAATCTTGATGTGCGGGCCAGAAGAGGGTCCATTAGGTTCACCCTTTTGCAGGGTGTGTGCTACGGAAGCCAAAAAATTACGCTTTAACTCGGGGTCTAAGTCGCTCAAAAAGCGCTCGTACATATTAGCGGGGAGCGGATGATTCAACCTGAGAGGAGGTAAAGCTGCTAAAGTTGGTTCGGGCAAAGGCACCGTGTCGCAAGAGGATAATACAACTGCAGGACCGCTGTGCTTTTTCTTATTTTTTGAGAGCTGTTCTAGGCTATAAATTACTGGTTTGAGGATGGGATTCGTAGGCTGATAATGATTGTCGGCCCTAGAGGGGGTAGCAGTCGGTTTTGGGAGGATGAATTGATAGGCAGAACTCGCCTTAGGCGTGCAATTTAAAGGTTTCGAGGCAGTAGGTGTGTGCTGATTCCTTTGTGGAATGGAGGTGTCTGTGGCCGTTTTTATGCGCAAGATGAACTTACAACTGTTGGGCATAGTGGCGGGGATAATGACGAATTCGGGACCTTTGTGATGTTTGGGTAACTTCGTCCTTTCGTAATTCTAAAATTTATTATACATTGAAAAGTGAATTTCAAGTACACAAGCTAGACGTTAAGCGTTTTTCATTACTTTTGCACATCTTAACTGCTTCTTGCACATTAGTAGAAGAGAAAAAGGGTGAACAATCATAGCTTTTAAAAGAGAACGGTTTTTCTTTCTCCTAATTAAGTAGGGAAAAAGAGCGTTCTCTTCCCAAGGCCATGATTGCTCACCTTATTCTCTCCCACTAGGGTGCGGGACGAGAGTTAAGAAGTGCAAAAGCAAAGAAAAATGCTGCAAATCAAATGTTATATTTATCATGCTGCTAAATTCTAAATATTATCATCTTAATTTCCCTTATGAATCTATTTATAAGAGTGGTATCGAGAAATTTAGAAATTACCATGGGATTGGGGATGGGTAGTAAGAGTGGTGGTGGTGGCGAAGGCGTGGTTAATGCTTTATTAACCAATACCGGAGGTGAGGGGGCTAAGGCTATGGTAGAGCTCGTGGTGTTAGGTTTTGGGATGGCGTTCAGTTTGTTACAAGGCGGAGAAGTGGGATGTATGAACGGGAGCAATAATGGTATATCGGGCTTGCGATGGCACGGTACCTCCTCTGTTCGTTTGATGCAATTAAAATGTTAACTTAAAAAAATGTTCCTGGTATGCTGGGTCAAAGTGTATGTAGTACTAGTGTTTTAAGAAGGGCTGGGTTGGTCTGTTTTTCAAATTTCGACCAAGCCTTAAGGTCAACTAAGAAAAACAGACCAAAAGACCTTTGGTTTGCTCATGTTGTCGACTAAAACCATAGGTCGACCAAACAAAACCCAGCCGTTTTTACAACATTAGTATGTACTAATTTAAAAATGCCAACTGGCGTGTTTTCATTGATAGGTTACAAATGACAATTTATAGATCAGAACACAGGCTGATAACGCAATCACGCAAGCCTCCGATTCGCATATGAAACTCGCCAAAAACTTAAAACATAAATTTTTGTCCGTGATATTGAGTATAATAGATGATCAAAGATCGATTATATTTAATAATTTTAATGTAAATTATATACCATCTATAATATTGAGACTCAACTAAGTGCTTATTTGTTCAAGTGGTCTACCTAACACTGAGCCAGCCCGGCGACAAAATTGCTTTTGACTATTTTGCGGGACGGTTTTGATAAATTTTTATCCTCATTGCAAAAATAAAACAAACATTATTTCAATGCTGCTAGTTCCCACTGAGTACAATTACTGCAAACAAAATTATGTAAGAAAAATACAGAAATTTGTATTAACTTGCAGCTATTGTTATGAACTTGTATAAAATGTTTTCTTGATAAAGTACATACATAATTAAATTAATCTAGCTCGGGTAACCGATACGACTTAGATTACGATTGTCTATTAGGCAGTTTTAAAAATAAATAACAAATGACGAACAAAATCAATTTTAGTGTATTGTGTCTAAGAAACAAAGTTTAGAAGGTTTTAACTATATCAACAGACATGGGCGTATCAATTTTGGATTAGGGGAGGGGGCGAAATTTTTTTAAAGTTATATTAGGGGTGGGCAAAACATAAGTCTTTTTAATTTTTAATGGTTTTTAACTATATCAACAGACATGGGCGTATCAATTTTGGATTAGGGGAGGGGGCGAAATTTTTTTAAAGTTATATTAGGGGTGGGCAAAACATAAGTCTTTTTAATTTTTAATGGTTTTTGTATTGAATATTTTTTTGTCATTCAAGGGGGGGGGGGCGACGCCCATGTCAACAAATAAACTTTCAAAACCATAAAAAATCCAAACATTGTATATTTGATTAAAAAAAAAGCCTAAAAGAATAAAATCCAGCTGCCCCTTCAACGCATTACTTTCGCGCTTAGATTGGGCTAATGGTAAAGAGCCATTTTCCTTTTCTTCTCCACCATCTTTCGCCATAAGTTGGCAGGCGTTATTACGTATTATAATTCCAATTTTGGGCTTGGGTTCAGGCTGAGTGATGATATCTTTAGTAGTTTGGGTAGTGTGGATAGGGGATGTGTGGGGGTATTTGAGCGTTTGTGGCAAAATTACTGCATTTCCAGCGCTTTGAAGGGGCCCGACTTCGAGTTTAGTGCTCGTGGAAGAGTGACAAGACGTTACATTTCTTAGGGGTACCAATTCCGACCCAGGACTTTTTTCAATGGGAGGTGATCCCTTCTTTACCCTATCATAAAATATGGCATAGATTTAGCACATATTTTTAAAGGAAAACTAAAATAACTATGTTAAAATGAAATTCTAACTAATAATCCTGAAATATTCAATAAAATCCAGTTTTTATAAATTAGATTTTTAGTTAAAAGCTAGTATCGAATTCATCTTCATTTTTTTAGGCCGGAATCTGCCTGCATAGGTTCGGCCAAGAGTCAGAAGTTAAAGATTTCAGCATAATTTTTATGATAAATACAATTGATTTACCCCTTTTTGACGTGGTTGCTATTGTTCTTCTTAACCTTGTGTTTGGCCTTTAATGCAATAAATGATAAAAAAAAGTATTAGGTACGATTCAATTAAATCAAGCAGAATAAAAAAATAAGCTTATCTACCGTGTTTTTAAAATAAAATTTGCACTCTATGATTGTTAATTTTATCAGAGCATTTTACCTTGAGCGTGGTTTTTTTGATAGTCTTGGTAATTTTTTTCGACACGCGCGATATTAGAATTCGCTTTTGCCGGGGCACTTTGGGCTTATATTCGCCTGGACGAAAAGAGATAAAATAAATCAATGTAAATAATAACACTAATCCCCGATCGTGATTTTCCCATAATTGCAATCGCTAACTTTACTTTATGCAACGTATTTGAGAGCTATAATTAAACACGTTATTATTTAAGTGTCCTTATGTGTAATTTAGCTTACGAAGAGGCTCAATCTAGTTTAACTCACTTGGATTTTAAGCGACTTCGGAGAAAACATAGATAAAATTTACTAAAAATGAGATTCAGAATTTAAATTTTGTAATGACTCTGGGAAACTCAAATAATATTTTTTTAAAATTTCGCCATAATTTGCATTGAATATAAAAAGGGGGAGAGGTAGTCATTGTAAGTTCATGACGCGAAACTATTTAACTTATGACCGACAAAAGTTATTTAGATAAGTGGTTTTATCAGACCCATTACTTAATCGACGAGTCTTTAAATGTTATATTAAAAGGTTTCGATAACTTTCCAGATAATAAAACTTTGGAAGTTTCTGAATTGCCGCACGTAATCTAAGCACACAAATTGCGGTGGAAATAGTTTTATAAAACTTCATAAATTCCAAAAGAAGATAAAAATTATACAAGTTTTCACTGGTTAGTCTTCCATTTAATAAATTATGCCTGTTCTATATAGACCTTCCGATGAAAATTCTTTGATAAATTATCCCATAGTGCAAACTAGCGTTGTAAAAAGAGCTGGATTTTGTTTGGTCGACGTTTGGTTTTAGTCGACTAAACATAAACGGACCAAACGATGTTGGTCGGGGCATTTCTTAATCGCATAGAATGTTTAGTCGACTAAAACCAAACGTCGACCAAACAAAACACGGCCATTTTTTACAACACTAGAACAAACCTCGTATCAAGTGCGTTTTCCATTGGACTAGGGCTGAGCTGAGAAATTCGTTGTTCAACGCTGAATTAACGGACGGGACATATGCTTTTTGAGAGGAGGTCGAAGTGCCTAAGTTGTTGTGGTCAAAAGACATAGCCAAGGCATCTGGTGGAGGGAGCTGGGATAACAAATGGGTCATATCGCAACCCATGGATTGTAACGTTCTCCAATTCGTGAGATTAATGAGACCCTGTAATTCACATTTTGTTATGTAAAGGCAAAATGTCATAATCACACACTCAGTAAACTAGACTCTGTGGGTTTTTTTAAAAAAAATTTTTTGGGAATATTTGAGAGCGATAAAAATAAATTATAATAATTCTTCGCCTATTAAAAGGGGGGCCCCCATGGGCGTAGCCAGGATTGGATTTGGGGGGGGGGGGGGCAAAATGATAATTTTTTGCAATTTTAGTCATAATTAAATTTTAAAAATTTTGGATTTAGGTGGAGAAGGGACGCCACCCCTCCATGCCTCCCCCTAGCTACGTCCATGCGGGTTCCTAAGACCTTATATCCTTTAATTAAAACAAAAAATTAAATAATGAATTAACATACGAGTTTACATATTAAAGTTAAACTATAATGGGTTGTAAAATTTTTAGAAAAGGTTTCTAAAAATCTAGATAAAAAGGGTGCTTTTCAATCCTTTATATATATAGAGTGTGTGTTTATTTATAGAATTCCTGAATTGATAAAATGAGTAGGAGGGAAAAGGCTCAGACATGGGCGTAGTCAGGGGGGGGGGGTAGGGGACAAGCTCCCCTCCCCTAAATGGCAAAAAGAAATTCAATACAAAAACCCTTAAAAATTGAAAATATTTATGTTTCCCCCCCCCACCCCCAATCCAAAACCTGGCCACACCCATGGGCTCGGATATCTGGGGCCACAGGGGACCAGGTCACTCACTATTTATAACCTAATCAATGAAGTGATTAACTGTCAATATCAAAAAAAAATATTTAACAATTTGCAAATCATATGCAATAAATCAAAAATTAGTTTTGATAGGCTGTAGTTAAATGTGTAACAAAATTACTTAAAAGATAAATATAATAGAAAACATATTTAATCAAAAAATTTCATGGATGGATGGTCATTTATAACTAACTTAAACGTTTCTATAATGTGAGGTCACAGCAATTATATCTAAAAATCAAGAATAGAAAAAATTAAACCTTTAAATTAGTTTTGCCCAAGATGGAATGAGGGTTCTGCAATTCTATAATTCCATTTATTTTTGCATTTTGCAATTGATTTGAAAAAGTTAAATTTCTTCCTGTATTCATAGAAGTAACCATGTTTGTGCTTCTATTTTGTATCTAATAAAATAATTCATAAAATAATAATGACCTCACTTTATTGTATAAGTTAAAAAGATAAGTACATAATTAGGGATCAAAAATAATACTTTAAATGGTGTTGAAGTTTTAATACCAGATTTTCTCATATATTTGGTGGTTACATGTCTAACAGCTTTCCTCATACTTAACTTCTTTTTTAGCACATTATTGCTTTTGACATCACTACATTTTTCCTTGACATTATTTGCCATTTCATAATCATTTGATTTATTGCCATTTGTTTCCAAATTATTTAAGATTGATGTTTGTTTTGAAAGATTGTAATCATGTGGTTTGATCCTTATTAGTGGTAATACTGGGATTCGGGTTCTGGATTTTATTTGATCATATTTATTGATCATGGGACTACTTTGAACAAGTGTACTAGTCATCTAATCAAAAACAATGGTTTCCCAAAAATAAGCTTTATAACTTTAGTCAAAAAAAATAAAATATTGAATAAAGCACATTGTACCTTATTTAGAATGATAGAAGATGATAGATTTATATAGAATGATTTTGCCAATGTAGAATCATTTGATATTTCAGTTGGACTAGCACAAGATGTATGACAAATAGAACTATTTGTCATTCCCAAATGGGCCACTAAAAATAAACAATTGTGTTGTATTGTAAATACATTCTCATATTTTGTAATATAGATATTTTAATGCCAAAATAAAAGAAAGTTGTATTTCAACAATCTTTAAAGAAGCTCCATTGAACTATCTTAAAAAAGACAAACTAAGAAAGTATTGTCCAAGCAGTCTAGAATGTAAATTAAAGTTTTAAACTTTGACAGTTGTGCATAAAAATAGCAAAGTTATATTATCCAATTTTTAAAAAGTGCAGTTGTAATAAAACTTACTTTGATCAGTCATTGAGTTATTAGGAATAAAACTTGGTTGGCTTATATTAAGTGTCTCACTGAGTGATTTGTTTCTTAATTTATAACGTGTCATTTCATATTGATGGGGTTTAAAAAAATTTTCATTGATCATACCTAGACTAGCATTCATATTATTTTAGAGATGACATCGAAATGAATCCTGAATAGATCAAGCAATTAGATAGCTTATTAGTAATAAATAAAAATTATAAATTAGCATATTCATCTAAATTCTTTTAGTATGGGGTATAGTATTAGCACTAAAGCATAAAATATTTTTACATTTTATAAAAGCAGTATTAAATATTTCATATTTTGTTTGTCATACTGTGACAAAACCACAAATTTTCAAATATTTTACCATTGTTAACACAGGTTTATAAAAACAACAACCGGCCAATCGGACTTATAATTCTGATAGGCGCTGAGTCGAGTTATTAAATTGCTAACTTTCTTTAAACTCCAGACGCGAGCACGCACACTGAGTTGCTTAATATGGGCGTTAGCACAATATGTGCTCGCTGTACGGTGCACTGGGCAGAACAGTAGCATATAAAAATGCTCGAGGGCCGAGCAGAAACTCGAGCAGATGATAGCTGGAGTTGAAGAAAGTTAGCAATTTAACAACTCTAGCGCTGAGCAATAATATGTTCATAGTTTTTTTCCCAAAACCTCCGGTTTTTTAGATAAACGAAGTTCACGGTACAAAAGACATTTAACCTTATTTAAAGCCATATTGCCACTAAATCTTGAATTCATTTTAAAAAATAGTAATTATTTCTGTAGAGTGAAGTTTCATCTATTGGTCCATAACTTTAGTTTTTTAGTTTCCACTCTATTTTTAAATTTATTTGCGTTTACGTGAACCCCTTTCTTTATTTAAAATTCGTTCAATTCTGAAAAAGGGAGTATTGAGTTCATACTACGTACGCGACGCTTACTAACACATCCATCTCCCACTTTCTTTTTCTCTTCCACTTGTGCCTCCATATATAGCCAAGCACATATGAAGGCGGAAGAAGTGGAGGAGAAATAGAGGGAAGTAGGTGAAGGAAGAGAGTGCATTAGTAAACATCGCGTACGCAGCATGCATGGGCGTACCCAGGGGGGGGGGCGGCTTCCCCCCCCCCTAATTTCAAAAAAAAAATTTAACACAAAAACCCTTAGAAATTAAAAAAAAATATGTTTTGCCCCCCCCTAATTAGCCAGAGGGGGCAGCGCCCCAACTGCCTAATTAGGGGAGTTGCTTTTTTTTTGGTCGCCGGAAAATTTTTGGATAGTGAAGGACCTTTTTTCTTTTTTCTTTTTGCTCTCAGGAAAATTTTTGGCAGAGACCTTTTTTTTTTTGCTCTCAGGAAAGTTTTTGAATAGTCAAACAAAAAAAATTTTTTAAAAATAATCTGCCCCCCCCTAATCCAAAACCTGGGTACGCCCATGGCAGCATGTACTTTAATGTACTCCGTTTTCCAGACGTAATACAAATTTTGGCAAGGGGAAGGGGTTTACGTAAACGCGAACAAATTTTAAAGTAGAGGTGAACAAAAAACTAAAATTATGGACCTATAAATGAAACGTTAACCTATATGAATAAATTAATATTCTATAGTATTAATTAAAAATTCCGTTGCAATATTGCCTCTAAAAAGATTAATATGGACTTTTTTTAATGTCCTTTATCTAAAAAACTGGAAGTTTAAAAAAAACTAAAAAAAGTTTGTTTTCAACGCAAAATTCTCCATTAGAATTAATGGTCTGATTAGATAAAATCACCACGTCAATATTATTAGACCTGTATAATTTATCATATTTAACTCGTCAAATTTTGTGAATAGTATATATATTTAGCCTATAATATAAAAAACAGACAGTTATATACTTATAAATTTAGATCTTGTAAGAACACCGGTAATATAAACAATGATCGAAATATCTAAACCCATTTCCCTCTCATTTTATCAATCCAACATTACCATTATTTAACACAAATTCTATATAATATTTTTTATTAAAAAAGAATCCTTAATAAATTTTCCGAATAAATTTTATCCTTATGCCGCTTGTTTATTTTACTGGTCAATACAAGCGTATGGATAATTTTTAATAGCTTTGCAACAACTGTGATCTGTACATATTTTGTTCAATATGGATTCTGAGTTTACAGGCGCGTAGTTGAGATTTTCTCAGGGTGGGGTGTAACTTCCAGAAAATTTCTTTAACAAGTTTATTTGTAATTAGAAAAGATTTAACAACCAAAAAGTTGGACCTCCTTCCCGGCCCTCTCGACCAGGAGCCGGGCAGGCAACTCTCGTAAATTTAGATCCTTAAGTAAACCCTAGCGGGCACCATAACAAGGTTGAAACAATGCAGGCTTAAGGAGATTATTTTATAAAATTTTATAATTTTTGTCACTTTAAAAAAATTCATAAATCAAATATTTTCGGAAACATGAAAATTAATGGTTGAGATTTAAACATCATTTTGGGCCCGGCAGTTCAGACAGCCCTAATAATTTGGGCATGATCGAACGGACTCTTTGAAGGGTTTGGGCGGGTCCTGGCAGGCAATTTAGTTATCAGATCGTTATGGGTTCTGGCTAGAGACCTGCAAAATCAATTTTTTTAAGGCCCGGCCCGGGCCCAAAATTAAAATGAAAAAATAGGCCCGGCCCGGGCCCGTATTTTAGCATCTTTAAAAACAAGGGGAATTTTAGTAATTGCAGAAACTTAATCAAATTTAATTTTGGTAAAAAAATTTATTAAATAATAAAATACACATAAAAAAACCACGGGAAAAACTGTCCCAAACGGTCGTCCAAAAAAACTGTCCCTAGACTATGCCAACTTTTACCTCCTCGCCTTCCCTGCTAACGTGCCGGTAAATTATTTCATATATGACCCCATTTTAGATAAGTCTTATAAATAGGTTATCCTTATTTAACCACGCGAAAAACTGTCCCAAACGGTCCTCCAAGAAAAACTGTCCCTAGACTATGCCAACTTTTACCTCCTCGCCTTCCCCGCTAACGTTCCGGTAAATTATTTCATATATGACCCCATTTTAGATAAGTCTTATTAATGGGTTATCCTTATTTAACCACTTAAGGCTTGAGCCAAAGCAACGCTTGGCCGGGCACAGCTAGTTGATAATAAAACTATTTTGATGCAAAAAGCACAGGCATCAAAAATTTCCGTGTTTTAGATTTGTTTTCCGCTCTTCCTAAATGCGGCCAGCTGACGAAAAACACCTCTCACTCGAGGCCAAATCAGGTCTCGAAAAAATCTTACAAACAAGAGGGCTAAGCGCTGGAAATGACCACTGTGGTCTTTCGACCAATCCGATAATTTTTTTTCTCGTAGATCTTTAACTTTGTGTTGGTGTCAACTTCATTTTCCTCTACCTCTTTCTTCATAGAAGATGTTTCATGCCATATCCCTTCTACAAAATTGGGCTATTGAGGATATGAGATCTTTTTTGATTTTTGCAGGATTTGTAAGTTTTGTTAAAACAACTAGCATAGGTAATTGTCCAATTTTTATTTTCCTGGACTTCTTTACAGCATTTATGTTTTTGGAGATGGGTGTTCCATATTAAGCATTATCAAAACTAACATAAATATTGCCTAATGAGCAGGAATTATAGGATAACACATTCCTGCAAATCTTACAAAAAACAAAATTTATTTTCTTATAATCTTTTCCATACTTCACTCTTTTCTCTAAGATTTTCTTTCACTTTATAAAATTCTTTCTAAATATTTTCAGCTATTAGCAGTAGATTTTTTTTGTTCCATACTTAATTGTTTTTATATTAGAATAAGCGCGAAATGAATAAATGAGTGTTTAACAGATTCAATAACTTGTAATTAATTTTTTAAAATATTAAATATTGTTTTAAACAGAATAAAAGACTACTTAGACTCTTCTAAATTATTCCGGGCCGGGCCTATAATTTATAAATTAGGCCCGGCACGGCCCGGAATTTTAAAGCCTTTTCTGCCAGAACTTCTGGCAGAAAACTTTAGACAAATATGATCATTGATAAAGGTTTCTATTCTGTGTATGAATGTGAAACGTTATAATAAATAGTCATTTAATTTTTCATTCGCCCATTGTCTTTTTAAGATTTTACCTGAAGTTGGAGCATTCCCGATTGTTGATATTGCCAATTCATTCCATCAATTTCTTGACATCCTGTTTTTTGAAATAAGCTCCTCGTGTCGTGTGTATGGAAAAACTAAGATCACTGATGCATGAGGTGTTGCGAAGACTAAAATGGTTACCGACATGGGCGTACGCAGGGGGGCAGGGGGGCTGCCCCCCCCCCTAATTTACGAGAAAAAAAAAATTCAATGCAAAAACATTGAAAAATTAAAAAATTTATGTTTTGCCCCCCCCCAAAAAAAAATGAACTTTTAAACGTTTTGCCCCTCCCCCCTAATTCAAAACCTGGGTACGCCCATGGTTACCGAAAAATTAATTTAAAAATAAAAGGTATAAACATAAGCTTTTAACGTATTTATAAGTATCTTAGTCGTTTATCCGACTATGAATAATTTTAATTAATTTAGTATTTTATTTAAATCCAAAATTTTTAAATATTTGCTGGGGGTCGAGGGCCCTTGGCTACGCCAATCATCTACATCATTGTTTATAGCTATAGGTGAGACGTTTTTCTACATCAATTCAGGAAATCATCTAAATATTATTAATCTAATGGATTAAAAATTTTATATATATAGGATAGAATAGATAACATAATTAAAAATATTTATTTAGCTTTGTAGCTCTATAGTTTGTCATTTAAATATACACTGGAGACTCGAGGTCAATGATTTTTTGTTACCAATTTTAATATTACATTGTGTATATTTCGTTATTCTAAACACCTGAACATCATCTATATAAAGCAATGTTTATTTAGTAAAACGGACTTTGTGTGTTAATTTAGTCTTGTGTTTTATTTACCATTTCCGCAAAATTAAATTAAGTATTATTTCAAACAAAAGATTTTTTAACTGAAGAAGACATTATTAAACATTTCCATCTGTATTTAGTCAAAATTTGGGCAAAATGAATGTAAAGTTGTAATTGATGTAGATAATACAACAGGGCCGGTGTAATATTGGATTCAGCGAACGTTGTAAAATAACGAACGTCAAACATGTCAATCAAGAGTCATTTATTATTTTCATTAAAATGGTTGAAATAGTTCTTATTGGCGGATAAAACAGTCAATCATCAATAATATAATGTTGTTTTTATGCTTAATTTATGAAATGAATAATAAATTTAATAGTTAGTTAATTTCTAATCAACTTATTTTTTTAAATACATCATGAAGTGGCTAAGCTTATACAACATTATATATTTAGGCCAAATATTAATATAATTGTGTTATTTTTATGCTTAATTTATTAAATCTTATATATAAAAATGAAACTATGTATGTATGTGTGTATGTGTGTATGCCGCCACCTTTTTGGAGAACTACCGGACCGATTTGGCTCAAAATTTTACAGTTTATTCCTGCCACCCCGGAGCGTGTTTTAAGGTATGTTCCAGCCAAATCGGCCCAGTAGTTTTCGAGATATTGGGTTTTATGCGTTTATGCTTTTTGACGTTGTTGTATCGCACGTCAATCAACCTACTGCTGCGTATCTTATCTATCGTGTAGGCGCAGGCAGTGTGATAAATGCAGTAGGCATGTGTTGCGGAAAAATCAAAGCCATTGTGTCTTTATTAATTTAAGTTGAGTTTAATTAGGGGGGGGGGCAAAACATATTTTTTTTTAAATTTGGTGTTTGTTTATATTTTTTAAAAAAATTTCCACAAATTTTTGGATTTCGAGGGGGGCATCCGCCCCTCCCTGCCCCCCTGTGTTTTTTTTTAACCACCCTTAAAAATATCAATTATATTTGTTATTTTTCGTTTAGTTGAGTTTTTAAATTTTTTTTGGTAGTTTTAAATTCCATAACTACATTCATAAAATTATAGCCACCATCTTGGTTATTTCCTTTCCCCTTTACAACACCCCTCCCCCCCCCCCTCTTTAGTAGTCCTGCCCTCTCATTCGTCTATTGAGCAAGGGAGCTCAAGTTTATAATATTTACTTCACACACGCAACGCACACGCTGCATTTTATAAATAAAATACGAGGGATCAATCTATCTGCCTATATTTACATTATAAATTATTCTTTGATTCTGTAAGTTATCATTAATAAATCTTTTTTATATTTCACACCTACCTACTTATTAAATAATATTTTTGCAGCATCGTTTGTTAACAAATATGATTTACTAAATGTTAAATAACTTATAATGGATGTGTAAAAACGTGCATTAAAAATTAAAAAATGATGCTTAATTCTATTTTATAGTTATTATAATCATGGGCGTAGCCAGCATTGGAATTAGAGGGGGGCAAAATGAACCTTTTTTGGAATTTTAACAAATGCTTAAAACTTTCACCCTACTTTTGAATATGCTTAGTAACCATTTTTATATATAAGATGTACAAGAAGAAACTAACATATACCTTTAAAAGTTTCTTAATAATCTATATGTTAATTTATCAATTTATATCCAACCCTTTGGTAGGCTTTACAAAGGCAAAGAATGATGTCATTAAGCCAAACATTTACTCTTTTACTGCAAGCATTAAATTAATTGCTATGATAATTAAGAATATATGATAATTGATTATTTTATAAATCTTTTTTATATTTCACACCTACCTACTTATTAAAACAAGAGGGGGGGGTTGTATGGTATGGATGGCATGTATGTATAAAATCCCCCCTCATACTACACTTTTGTCTACTACTCCACCATTGTCCGACTAACTATTATATCCAGAATTTCTACTTGCTAATTTTTTTAGAAACGAAAATATACTCAAAAAACCCCCAGAATTCAGAGCCGCCTTCCCCCCTCCCCCTCAGAGACGCGTACAGATTATTTAAAAAGTGCAGCCATTTTAAATATTCAGGAGAGAAAGTGATTTATTTAGCATTCGTATCACCCATAAAGCCAATGAGTAAGTTTACTGACTGTCTAATTAATTGTTATGCAATTTATGCTTTTTGCTTATTTTTAAATTACTTTTTTATTTTTAATCAGGTGCCACATTTACCCTCCATGACAACTTCTTTACTATCGAAGTCAAAGTTCGGGCTCATCCAAGCCGCCGTACGAATGTTGCGCCACCGGTAACAATTGAAATAATGGAGGAGCGGCCGATGGAGCCGGTTAAAAGGGTAGTACCCGCCCCCAGAAATGCCTACTTTTATCAAGATGCAGGACGGGTACGGTCACCCGACGCCCATCTGGATGCCACCTACCGGCGTACCGTAACCCCTCAAGATGCGGATCGTCTGCGGTCGCCCCAAGCTAGGAGACCGAGGCATCGCCGTAATAATATTCAAAGGCACTCAAGGAATGACACAAGACGCCCGGCTCATTACCGCGGTAGGGCTAGGGGGCAACCATCCCTGGGTCGATGCCGATGTTGTAATGGGTGCCGACGTTGGCACAATCCCCCCCCTCTGTACAATAAGCCAAGCGCCCTCTCGGCCTAGCACCCTATCTACCATCTCGACTCAAATACCCCAAGAGTCTAAAAATGGACACCTGCTTTGTCAGTCGAAGAAATCGAGCTGGAACATCTACGATAATAATATTTAGTATTGCTATGCAATTCATATGGTCACATATAGTATTTCTCCTTTTATTATATTATAATTTTGTTCTAATAAACGTACATATCTATTGCTTAAACCTAAGAAGTATGTATATCAGGACGATTTTCTTCTAAAGCATAAGAAAATAAAAATTAATAAACAATTATGTAAAAAAAAAAATAATTCATTATATATTAATTGCTATGCAATTTATCCTTAAACGACGTTTAATTTTTTGATTGCCTTAATAATATTTTAATGTTCACATTTTATTTTACAAAAAACAAAGTGTAAGTCTACAGCCATTAGAAACACTTAAAAAGTGATACTGCAAAATGCAAAAATAAATGGCAAAACAACGTTCAAAGCCATTGTGTCTTTATTAATTTAAGTTGAGTTTAATTAGGGGGGGGGGGGGCAAAACATATTTTTTTTTTAAATTTGGTGTTTGTTTTAATTTTTTAAAAAATTTCCACAAATTTTTGGATTTCGAGGGGGGCATCCGCCCCTCCCTGCCCCCCTGTGTTTTTTTTAACCACCCTTAAAAATATCAATTATACTTGTTATTTTTCGTTTAGTTGAGTTTTTAAATTTTTTTTTGTAGTTTTAAATTTTCTTATTTAAATTTTTTAATTTTTTTTAAATATTTAATATGGCAAAACAACGTTTGCCGGGTCAGCTAGTGAATAATAAATTTAATATTCAGTACTATTAACCTATTTTTTACTATTATATTATAACTAGATTACCCTCTTTCTCACCAGGGGGGAGGGCCCCCCCCCGGGTGAGAAAGAGGGTAAAAATTAAGGGGGGGGGCAAATCCCCCCTGCCCTCCCCCTCCCGGTAAAAAAGAGGGTAAAAACAAGGGGGGGGGGCAAATTACTTCCCTCTCCCCTGGTGAGAATGAGGGTAAAAAATAAGGGGGGGGGCAATTACCCCCTCCCCCTGGTGAGAAAGAGGGTAAAAAATAAGGGGGGGGGGCAAATCCCCCCTCTCCCCTGGTGAGAAAGAGGGTAAAAAATAAGAGGGGGGCAAATCACCCCCTCCCCCCTCGTAAGAAAGAGGGTAAAATAAGGGGAGAGGGGGGGGGGCAAATCACCCCCTCCCCCCTCCCAGTAAGAAAGAGGGTAAAAAACAAGGGGGGGGGGAGGGCAAATTACCCCCCTCCCCCCTGGTGAGGATGAGGGTAAAAAATAAGAAGGGGGCAAATCACCCCCTCCCCCCTGGTAAAAAAGAGGGTAATAATAAGAAAGAGGATTAAAGGGGGGGGGGGCAAATCACCCCCTCCCCCCTGGTGAGAAAGAGGGTAAAAAATAAAGGGGGGGGGAGACAAATCCCCCCTCCCCCTAATGAGAAAGAGAGTAAAAAATAAGGGGGGGGGCAAATCACCCCCCCCCCCCCGGTGAGAAAGAGGGTAGAAATTAAGGGGGGGGGCAAATCACCCCCTCCCCCCTGGTAAAAAAGAGGGTAAAAAATAATATTATTCTATTTAACAAATTTAATGCAACACAATTAGCATCTACCTTACAAAACGTTATTAAGATGAATATAATTATATCAATTTAAATGTATTAGTTATCTATCTCTAATTCAAATATGGGATAATTGACGTTCAAATTTAAAAACGCTATGGTATAACAATGGGATCGTCAAAAGTAACAATGCTTTTTGCGAATCCCCATCCAATCCCCTGCTAGTAAAAAAAGACGAGATAGTCAAAACTCAGATTGCACTAACTAAGCTCTTGGGCGTCTTCGCGGCAAACATACATACATACATTAAGTCGTGTTTTTAACCAATAGCAATTCGTATTGACGTTCGCTATTTTACAACGTTTGTCATTTCTGTACGCTACACCGGTAACCTTTAGCGCGCAACGCTTGCTTTTTCCACTACCCCAGGCTGTTGAAAAAGAAATCAGTCGTTTGAAAAGTGAAGGCGTAATTCGAAAAATTGATCCAACACCCTACTGTAAACATCAAAAAGAAATAGGGCGACGTCAATAAAACTTTGTAGAAACTCTGTTCCTATAACCACAAATGAAATTCAATACTTCCTATTAAGCAAAACAGATCGGAATGGGAAGCCTTTTCAGCCTCCCACTTTCCCAAGATCTAGCCTTCCGTGACGAGCCTGTTTTTTACATTTTTACTATTAATATTTCAATGACACTAACGTAAATCATATCTTTATATATATCTATTCTAACACATTACCCCACAAAACACGTAACCTCATCTTAGAGAACTGCACGGGTGACCCGAGACCCGACCCGGACCCGACCTCGGGTCGGGTTCGGGTAGAAAATTTGAAAATGATTTCGGGTCGGGTCGGGTCCGGGTAGAAAATTTGAAAATGATTTCGGGTCGGGTCGGGTCCGGGTAAAAAATTTGAAAATGGATTCGGGTCGGGTCGGGTCAAATTTATAGAGTCGGGTCCAAGGTTTATACATTGTAAAAAACACGCGAGATTTATTTTTTTAATTAATGTTAATTGCTAAGCAAAGAGTGTTTTTAAATATCGAAATGCACAATTAATTTGGATCATTCATTTATTTAATTCTCTTCCTCTTTTTTAAATTTTAAAACTCCAAACTCTGAAGTGCTAGCTAATTCTCATCACTAATTCAAACTACATAAATTACTCCTGTTTTTAATTTGACTATTAAAAGGTAAAGTATTTCAATAAAGTTATATTTTAAATTTTTTTAGTGTTAACAGTGAAGTTTTAGCTAATCCTCATCGTTAATTTAAATTACATTTAATACATAGCCAACTTAAAAGTAAGTTCTAATTTTATAAATGTTTCATGTGCAATTTTTTTTTATAATTACTTATAATTATCTTAAAGTTTCATATCAAATGAATTTATCTTAAATTGCACTTCAAACTTAAAACATTTGGACAGTCACTATAAATTTCATCTTATTTACTATATTGATTATAATCAGCTAAATATTAATGGTTTCATAATAACAATAAATGGATGTTAAATAGTTGTCTCAAGTCTATAACATATGAGCAGTTTACTTGATATTAGGAAACTAAATATAAATAAATAATTATGAGTTTTTTTTCACCATCCCCTTTAAAGAATACAAATCATCATGGCTTTTACTAGTCGATTTAATTTTACACACAGCAATTTTCGCGCTCGAAAGTAATTTTTTTATAATTTTTCGGGTCGGGTCGGGTTCGGGTTGAAGTTTTTAAAATGCTTTCGGGGCGGGTCGGGTTCGGGTAGAAAATTTGAAAATGATTTCGGGTCGGGTCGGGTCCGGTTTGAAAATTTGAAAATGATTTCGGGTCGGGTCGGGTCCGGGTAGAAAATTTGAAAATGATTTCGGGTCGGGTTCGGGTTAAAAAAAATTGACTTTGCAGTTCTCTCACCTTAACGTGACCCGTGATGCACCTCGTAGGTGTCAGATGAGACCCAATATTAACTTGCTATTTATAAATTTTAACATATTTTATAGGCCTAGGCTATGTATTCTCGATTCAGAGTGATAAATAACAAAACGAAAAATGCATTTCATAAACGTTCCATTCCCGAGCGCAATCATCGCGTTCGTTAATTTGTGTGTTATTGTTTACAAATTTTTTTAAATTCGCCATTTTTGCTTGTTCTAATCCATATGGTAAGACAACATTTTGTCGCAATATAAAGGTATGATAAATAGATGTATTAACTATTTTCCTAGATAAATAATTTTGAATTTTTAATCTCTTCAAACAAGATTTGTTCATTAATTCAACATTTTGTGGCAATAAAAAGGTATGATAAATAGATATATTAACTAATTTCCTAGATAAATAATTTTGAATTATTTTCTTAGATCAGTTGCAAAAGAGGTGGGAAAAATACATCAACCATTCAAAGGTTCAACATATTTGTCTCATTTACTAAAACATCAATCAATAATTGATTCAAATACATCAACCATTCAAATGTTCAACATATTTGTCTATTTTACTAAAATATCAATAAATAGTTGATTAACCATTGTATTTAAGATTTACAACATACATCTAATAGGTTTTTTTAATGAGGTTGAAAACCTTATTTGTTATCCGTGTAATACAATAAACCTTGTGTTGTTGCTCATATTATTGTTGTTAGCAGTGTTATATTCAACATATTAATACTATTTGTGATTCAGGGAGATTTACAATTATTAATTGCTATGCAATTTATATTAATAAGAATGACCATTTAAGTATTTTATCAAATTTATAATATGATTTTTATTAGAAATCATTAGTATTACAATTAAATTTACAATTTTGCATACATATTCTGACAAATCCTTAAATATTAGTTTGTAAAAATCTGAATACATTTATACATATATCATTAAGAGTCACATAATATAAGTGCTGTTTTCTTATTTTAAGAGTTAATTGGTAGTATCAGAATCCTGTATGTTCTAAAAGTGAAAAGCTTTGTGCATATAGTTACCAACAATTTATTAATTCTATTTTCAAAACTTATTTTTTAAATGATGTTATAATCTAAAAGTTACTCAAGATAGTTACCAACAATCTTCTATTTCATTTTTTATAAAAGGCACATATAAAAATGTCAAAAGCATTTCCAATATTTTTACCTGATGTTATAATCTAAAAGTTACTCAAGATAGTTACCAACAATCTTCTATTTCATTTTTTATAAAATGCACGTATAAAAATGTCAAAAGCATTTTCAAATCTAATTTTTTATAACATGCTATCTTAAAAAATACAGTTTATTTAAATTGAGCCAAATTCAGCAAACCTATTAGGAAATTTATTAAATCTCTAAAAAAACAACACTCAAATATGTCAGCTGCAGTTTATTATTTTTAAGCAATAAGAAACAATGGTGAATCAACTATTAATTGATGTTTTAGTAAATGAGAAAAATATGTTGAACATTTGACTGGTTGATGTATTTTTCCCACCTCTTTTGCAACTGATCTAAGAAAATAATTCAAAATTATTTAAGAAAATAGTTAATATATCAATTTATCATACCTTTTTATTGCCACAAAATGTTGAATAAATGAACAAATCTTGTTTGAAGAGATTAAAGATACAAATTATTTAACTAGGAAAATAGTTAATATATCAATTTATCATACCTTTTTATTGCCACAAAATGTTGAATAAATGAACAAATCTTGTTTGAAGAGATTAAAGATTCAAAATTATTTATCTAGGAAAATAGTTAATATATCTAATTATCATACCTTTATATTGCCACAAAATATTTTTGTTTCCATATGGATTAGAACAAGCAAAAATGGCGAATTTAAAAAAAAAATTTGTAAACAATAACACACAAATTAACGAACGCGATGATTGCGCTCGGCTCGGGAATGGAACGTTTAAGAAATGCGTTTTACGTTTTGTTATTTGTCACTCTGAATCGAGAATACATAGCCTAGGCCTATTTTATATGACCCTTACCCAAATCCAGACTAACATGCAAACCTCCAATAGCTGCTATAAATGTAATCAACCACTAGTTTTTGATGCATGTGAAACTCTTGGTATTGGAACTAAATGTATTATAATAAATTTTTTTTGTTAATTTAATTATAGTTTTAATTTCCGATTTTGAAGAGCCCTTAGAGTCAGAAGTAATAATCATATTTTATTCATACATATTAAGGTTTATATAAAATTAAATGATATTCTTAAAGGTCACATAGAAATAACTCATCCATTATGTCAAGTAATAAATACATGTTTGTCTTAACTTTTCAAAGAGTTGTTTAGATATTTTACATGATCAATTGGATAAGGAATTGACCAAGGTGGATGAAGATATTATAATATATACTCAAGGATTAGAACTTATCACTAATTATAACAAACATCAGATAGAGAGAGAGCCAACAGATTGTCAGCATGAGCATAATAAAGTAATTGTTTTAAATTGTATTTTGATTTACTCCTAAGAGAGTTTTTTTAATAAGTTTCATTTAGGTTGAAGAAGAACAAGAATTGGCAAAAAAGCTAGAAGCTTTGAAGATGGAATGTATGAAATTAGATCAGGATTATAAAGAAGCTTTAAAAGAAAGTTACCAATTAACTTTGTTGGAGGAAAAGTAATTTGAAATTTATTTAATGAAATCATTTTTATTTTTTTATGTTTTAAATTAAAATTTTAAAGGCTAAATCAAGAATACAGTCAAATTATATATGATAACATTCAAACAAGTGATCAAACTACAAGGTAATTTTAAATAAAATGTTAATATCAATTTTATGTAAAAAAAGTCACAAGTTGTAATTTTTAATTAATTGATTTACATGTCATATTTTTATAATTACTTTATTAAGAATAATATTCTATACCTAGTTTGCTTTTGTTTTGTTTTTAAATTCTTTTAATTTAGTTCACTGAGTCACAGAGGTATCGAACGTTTTATTAACTACTAAGTAATATATATATTTATTTTTATTTATGAAGTGTCAAGAATCAATTACAATATGTAGAAGATCAAATTGAAAAATGGAACAATGTAGACCCTATTAAATTTGTCTTTAAGATAAGGTAGGAATTAATTTGAAATTTATCCCATGGAAAATTGATATTTTAGGTATGCTTTTTAATAAATATGCTGGGGATAATTAATCTCTAAAATGTCTATTTTTAATCAATTTGTAATGATTTAAAAATATTTAATTTTAGTTGAACCAATTTTTGATTTGTTTTTACTTGGATAAAAAATTGTTGAAACAAACCCAAGATAGATATTGCTTGATTATTTTAGTTTTTAGAAATTTGCTATTTTTCATTTTCAAATGTATAAGTAACTTGCTAATAAACTGGGTTTTAACTATAACTAAGAGACCATCATATGCTTGGATGAATATAATATATATGTGTGTAAATAAATTTTTCAATGATTACATTAAACTTATTTATATGCTATTTTAAATTAAAAGAAGTATATTTACTATCAATTAGATTTGAAGGACCATTTGGTATAATAAACGATTTTTGTCTGGGTCGATTGCCACCAAATTCTTCTACCGTTGCCCCCATATCTTGGAACGAAATTAATGCGGCTTGGGGTCAAACACTATTACTCTTGAACTCCTTGGCTAGAAAGTTAAAGTTTGAATTTGATAGGTAATACTAAATTCTAAATTTTTATATCACTAGTGCCATATATAATTTAGTGGCAACCATGTATATTTCTTGCCAAATGCAAGGGTCCTCATAATTTTTTGACTGGACTACAACTTATTTTTAGGATTTAAGAGTCATTTTTTGGTTAAACCATAAAAAAGAACAAGTATTAAATAATGTAGAAAAGAAAAGTATTTTTGGAGTTTCCATAATTGTATGCGAAACTTGTATCTCTTTTATTAAATGACTAGCTGTGCCCGGCCAAGCGTTGCTTTGGCTCAGTCCTTAAGTGGTTAAATAAGTCTAACCTATTAATAAGACTTATCTAAAATGGGGTCATATATGAAATAAATATAAAAAGCTTATAATGTATGGGTAATAAAGAGCTGTATGAAGATTTTGGCTGAAAGTATATTGTAAAAAATGATGTAAATAGTAAAATAAAACCTGTAAAGGAAAGTTGATGGATAAAATAAAGGGTAAATCAAAGATAGGTCTTATGAACAATAAGGTAATACACGTACAGTATTATAGCTTCTTGTGAATGTCTCGTCAAATTTGGTTATAATACTCTGGCGTAATAAAAAGGGGAGAAATGCTAAAAGAAATATGAAATTATAGAATTTAAAAGGTGATATACGCGAGGAAAATTAATGGGCTTTAATGGTAATTGCTAAAAGTTATGAGTGGATTAATAGAAATAATACTAACTTTAATTAATCACGCAGAAAAGTAGTGAGGCGTTATAAAGAGGGTTGTAGGTTCGGGTAAGAGATGCTTCGCAGCTTAACTTCTGCCTTAGAAAGGAACAAATTGCTATAATGCTTGGGGATAGACAATATTTTTGGTCATGTTATTTTCTGTGTAGATGTAGAGATTTAGTGGATTGCCGACTCGCGAACATGCAACATATAATTGTCCATGTGAGAAACAATCTGTTTCTAAATCGATCCACGAATTGCAAGGGACTGGCCTTGAGCTTTGTTAATGGTCATAGCAAATGCGAGTTTGAAAGGAAATTGCAATCTTTTAAATTCAAAGGGCATATCTGTTGGAATTAAAGGGATCCGTGGTATGAAGACATCTTCTCCCGTGAAAGATCCAGTCAAGTATAAATAATCCGCTAGATGGCGGTAGAGACTACCAAAAAACAGGGTTAAGGCTGTCGCAGGTCGAAAAAAGTATATGTAAACCATCTAGGATGCTAGGGCAATAATCTGACCAAATTTGGTGGCAATCGGTCGAGAACTTTAGGAGTTAGGCCGAAGAAAACGGAGTTACATTTTTATATATATAGATATGTGAATTTTTAATAGTTATAATTAATTACCGAACTTTATTAAAATAGCAAAAAAGCAGGAAATGTAGGAATGTTTCTAAAAGCGCGCGTTATATTTATTTAAGAAAATGGTGATGTTTTACGGTATCGAGAATATTTATTTGTTACAGCTTTATATATTGTGGAAAAAACGGGCGTAGTTGAGTCAAAAATTGAGACAAAAAAGATAAAGCTATCGTGGAAAAAAGTTTAAGGTAATTAGTAGCACCATAACGATTAAGTACAAAAAATGTAGTATAAATATTCCGCTAGATGGCAGTATAGACTACCAAAAAACAGGGTTCCCGCTGTCGCAGGGTGATAAAAAGTATCTATAAACCATCTACAATGCTAAGGCAATAATCTGGCCAAATTTGGTGACAATCGGTTGAGAACTCTAAAAGTTATTTGCGTTCAAAAAAAGGGACTTAGATTTTTATATATATAGATTTTGAAAACAATGATAAGTAAAATAAATATGTTTTGTGTTCGAGCAAATATTCTTAATCCAAATTGCACACGTTAACAGGTACAAATTAGTTCCTTTGGGTAATCACTCCTATATAAAATGGTATCAAGATAATAAGCAGCCTGACGTGGAGCCCTTTAAAGAATTGCCACTCTACTGCACGGGTGGCTTCAAATTCTTTTGGGACACCAAGTTTGATCAGGCCATGGTCGCCTTTCTGGAATGCTTGCAACAAGTAAGGTGGCCTTTATGGATTTTAGCTATACCTTAGGTTAAATTTGGCTGTGGTAATTAGAGACCTGCACGGGCCGCCCGAAGCCTGGGCCGGGCTTGGGTCTTAAATTTTGAGGCTTTATAATTCCTGGTCGGGCCTACGCCTAATTTATAAAAAGTAGACCCGAAATAATTGTGAAGTAATAGTCTAAGTAGTCTTTGATTCTTTTTAAAATAATATCTCACATTTTTAAAATTTAATTAGTTAAGTAATAAATCTGTTTATAGGATGGAGGCTTTAAATGTATTGGTTGAAAAATGGGGCTTATCTCATTACGTGTTCCAATTAGTAAATAGTAAATATCCCTATCTTCCCATACACTAAAATCTAAATTGAGCATTATCAAATTAAAATCAATACACTACCTAATATTTGACATTGATCATTCCTCGGGGTTATATTGCCTTAACAAAGTTTCTTTTCGTTAAAATTTATAATATACCATTGTTTTGTCGTTCATAAAAAATTGCCAATTTTGTTATTACCTATTATGTTCTAAAATAATTGAAGAATGCACTCCGACAATATGGGGAGTTTTTAATAATCTCCTGCATTATCCCCATTTACATTAATTCTATTAAATTTGCCTTTTTCATAGCTAGTGTTGTTAAAACGGCTGGTTTTATTTGGTCGCACGTTAGTTTTAGTCTACTAAAGATTAGAAGACTAAACCTTTGGGTCTGTCTATGTTTAGTCTACTAAAACCAAAGGTCGATTAAACGAAACTCAGCCGTTTTTACAACACTATTCATAGAGATACAAACATTTACCCTTTTTAAAGCAAGCCCAAAACTCATCACTTACTTTACCATAACATTCACCACAAAATCTTCTCGTTTGTTTTGTGTAGGACGTTGATGTTAATCCCTTGCATACCCACTTCTACCATTGAGGCTTATCTAAGTTTTCTGACTACATCTTTATTGTAATAGTTAGTTAATGGCTTAAAACACTATAAAATAAGTTTGATTTTATAATATGTCCGGTTTATGATATTTTTTAAAATTTCATTTTATAGTCATTTTATTATTTGAAACAGGTGGTTCGTGAATTGGAGTTGAAAGATGGACAGTTTAATCTACCCTACAAAATAGACAAGGGCCGATTGGTTGAACCATCTTCTGGCTTGTCGTATTCTATCAAGTTATTAAAACTAATTTTAACATAAAACTCCGGTTTATAATTTTACAGATTTTAAGCTTATTTAAAAATATAATTAGTTTAAATTGTATCGCTTTAGAAATGCACTCCCTATTTAATATAAAAACTCTATTTATAGAGCACAATTTAATTCGGAAGAAAATTGGACTAAAGCTCTCAAATTTACCCTGACAAATATGCAATGGGTCCAAACGTGCATTTGTTCTCAATATTAAAACTTGTCAAATTTTATATTTTAGCGTTATAATCTAATATATCGGCTTTATGCAAATCCTTTATTTATTTCGCTAATTATATGAATATTAAACAATGGGGGTTATTTAAATGCTAAGTAGAAAATTACAAAATGTTTTGTGCTCATTTTTTTATTGGAAATTCTAAGTATTTTAAAGTAAACGCTAAGTTTTGTAGTGAAGCTAAGTTTTTTGAAGAAATCGCAAAGTTATTTAAAGAAAATGCTAAATTAAAAATAGAGGGATAATATCAGCAATTTATTTTTTTACATCGAAAATATTAACACTTATATTGCTAATTAGATTGTCATTAAGTGTATAGAAGATATTAAATATTGTAAACACATTAGATTAGTATATGAGAAGTAAGTAAATGAATTGCGGGTTTATCGATAATAATCAGAAGATAATAATAACCCCTTTCAGGAGTGGAGCCAGAAATACCTTGTAGTGGTGGTTGAGCTTGTGTACTCTCGTGATCCAAGAAGCTATACCTTTGGTAGCCAAACACAATTTTTATGTTTGTTACTGGTGGGGTCACCCTATTGGCAAGGTTCTTGGTGAAGGGTCAGACTAAAATTTCTGGGCTTTTTGAGGGAGTGCTAGTGAAATGGAAGTGCTAGATTACGCCTATCAATACGAGTGGTCTAAAGAAAAGTTTAATTCACCATAATGACTGCATCATAAAGAATCGTAGGTACTCAAGCGCCAAAATCTAACATAGTTCCGTCAGGCTTGGAAGGCCGAGATATCAATACTCCCTCATTCCATTTAAACCAAAATGTATACTACAACAAGTAGCAGCATGAAAACCAAGCTAGGGCGTCCCCCTTAAGCGACGCGCGCATTCTTCGCCTGGAATGTGTGGGAAATAAACGAAGGCTACCGCTCTCTCAACAAACGGAAGCGGTTAAAGACATTAGTTTGCGTAGGATAAAGTTTGGGTCATGGAATATTGGTACAATTACTAGCAAGAGCAGAGAATTGGCAGACGTCCTAAGGAGGAGAAAAATCGATATCGCTTGTATACAAGAGACCAAATGGAAGGGCCAAAAAGCAAAATACATAGGTGACGGATACAAATTATATTTTTACGATACAGAAACTCACCGGAATGGCGTTGGTATAGTCCTATCGGAAGAATTTCAGCAAACTGTCGTTGACGTTAAAAGAATCAATGACAGAATTATGGCGATACAGCTTTGTTATAAATCTACTACGATAAACGTTATATCAGCATACGCCCCTCAAAGTGGATGCTCTCAGACGGAAAAAGAGTGTTTGGAAGGAGCTTGAATATGTTCTATCCCAATTCGGTAAAGAGGGACTAATAATTATCGGAGCGGACCTCAATGGACACGTGGGCAAATCAAGGGAAGGATTTGAAAGAAATCACGGTAATCGGGGTTACGGCCTAAGAAATGAAGGAGGTACGGAAATTCTAGAAATTGCTCAAGCTTTTGACCTAGCAATAGGAAATACCTTCTTCAAAAAGAGACAGGAACATCTTATAACGTACAAAAGCGGCAGCCGTACCACTCAGATAGATTTCTTTCTAGTCAACAGAGCGCACTTAAAGTATGTTCAAAATGTTAAGGTAATACCGAGTGAAATATTGGCCTGCCAACACAAGCTGTTGGTGATGGACTTTATATTAAAGGGTCTTAAAGGGAAAAAAGTACAAAGAGTAGCCGCTACTATACAATGGAGGAAACTAAAGGATAATATTTAACATTTTCAGGAACAAGTAATTAAACATGCTGAATTTAAGGAAAATACTTCATGTGAGGATCAATGGAATGGTATAGCTGCCACAATGCGAAAAGCGGGACGACAAATACTAGGTGAAAGCAAGCCAACTAAAAGAATTCTCAAGGAGACTTGGTGGTGGAATGAAGAAGTGCAAAAATGTATCAAGGAAAAGAAGAGATTGACAAAGTTTGGTATAAAAGCAAGGATAGTAATAATAAGCAAGCTTACCAAGTAGCTAAAAGATCGGCTAAAAAATTCGTAGCGAAAGCTAAAAACAAGGTGTACGACGATATAAATGTAAAACTAAACTCAAAGGAAGGAGAAAGATTGATCTACAAAATCGCAAAGTCAAGGGCCCAAAGTTCTAAAGATTACCTAGAATGCCGGCTAATTAAGGGTCAAAAGGGAGAAATACTAACACACGACAGCCATATACTACAAAGATGGTACGACTATTATAGCGATTTATCAATTGAAAAGGGGCCTGTAGTCGAATACACTAACCAGGAAAATACAATAGGAGAATTAAACACAGCGGACTGGATCACGGAAACGGAAGTGAAAGTTGCTATGGGTAAACTAAAGTCAGGAAAAACTCTTGGACCCGACAATATACCGATAGAGGGCTTCAAAGCGTTAGGCAATACTGGTGCACAATTCCTCGCCAACCTTTTCAACAATATCTTGAAAACGGGGGTAATGCCTAACGAGTGGAGGGATAGCTACATGATCCCGATATACAAGATGAAAGGGGACATTCAAGATTGCAACAATTATAGAGGGATAAAGCTTATGAGTCACACTTTCAAGGTGTGGGAAAAAGTGATCGAAAAACGACTTCGGAGTTTGGTTCAAATTCGAGATAATCAATTCGGATTTATGCCGGAGAGGTCTACAGCAGACGCCCTAAACAGTGTTAGAAGATTAATGGAGCGGTTTAAAGAAAGGGAAGAGGATTTGCACATGTGTTTCATCGATCTAGAAAAAGCGTTAGACAAAGTTCCTCGTAATTTAGTTTGGAAATGTCTTGAAGAAAACAATGTGCCAGAAGTATACGTCAGAGCAATAAAAGATATGTACAATGGAAATAGAACGTACGTTAGAACAACGGTAGGGACTACAAAGGGCTTTGCCATTAACACCGGAGTCCATCAAGGTTCAGCTCTTAGTCCCTTCCTATTCATAATGATAATGGATAATATTACCAAGGATTTGGGCGAGGAAGCTCCCTGGGCAATGATCTTTGCAGACGATATAATCCTCTGTGCCAAAAGTGAACAAGAATTGGCTAATACTGTAAATAGATGGGTAAATGCAATAGAAGAAAGTGGTCTCAGGGTAAATCGAAAGAAAACAGAATACATGAAGACAAAGTTCAAATCGGATGAAAACCAGAAAAGTGCATCCCTTACTTTAGGCGATTGGCAACTTACAAGCGTGGATTCCTTCAAATATTTAGGATCAACACTTCAGTCGGATGGTGGAATGGATAAAGAAATTCAAGCAAGGATAAATTCCGGATGGCTCAAGTGGAGGGACTTGACAAATGTTCTGTGTGACAAAGACATCCCGAGAAGACTAAAAGGCGCGCTGTATAAATCCATCATACAGCCAACAGTCCTGTATAGCTCGGAATCATGGGCTATACGTAAAAGAGAAGAGCAACGTCTTGCGGCCATGGAGATGAGAATGCTAAGATGGGTGCTAGGAGTAAGCAAAAAGGACCATAGGCGAAATGAAGATATAAGAAGAATTTTGGGTACTACATCAATTGCGACAAAGCTCCTAACAAATAGACCACGATGGTATGGCCATGTCGAAAGAAGGGACGATAGCTACGTAGGAAAGAAAATAGAGATGATAAATTTCGCAGGAAAACGACGGAGAGGAAGACCCAAGCTTACCTGGATTCATAAAATACAGCATGATATGAAAGTCCACAAGATAAGGAAAGATCTATGTAAACATAGGAACAAATGGAAACGAATGCTGAAAGGACTGACCACCAGCCTAGGTGACAAGCAGTCATAGAAAGAAGAAGGAGTGCCGCAATTAATTTAAAAGTTGACCCTAATTAGCGCCAGCTATCGGCGATTTTAATTAGAGACTACTTTGAACTATATATATCCCTATCTTTTTTAGCATGTGACTTCGAAAATGAGAACAGACATATAACGTTTTCGCTCTTATTAGAGCTCATCAGTATGCCATAGGTAATTTTCTAGTCACACACTAAGCGAGATAGGTATATATAATGCTCAAATTAGATTGAAACCCATTCTTATGGTGGCTATGAAATAACCCTCATAATTATGGTAGTAATGCTAAAAAAGATTGGGATTCAAATTAGTCTCTAATTAAAATCGCCGATAGATGGCGCTAATTAGGGTAAACCTTTAAGTTAATTGCGGCACTCCTGAAAGGGGTTATACTTATCTTCTGAATATTAGATTAGTATTTCATAAAAATGTGCGTATTAAAAATTAGACTTCTAAATTAAATATACATAACAAATTAAAAAAAAATATTTGATTAATAAGGCAAAATCTTTTCGCATAATGTTATTTTAAAATCAATTAACACAAGTCTACAAATATAGACTTTCTGACTATCCCTTGATTTGACAATTAATTTTGATATAGAATTTAACGCTGAACGATAATATCTTATTTTAGCTTTCCCCTAGTTTTATAAAGTTTTGTGATAGATGAGGCTAAAGGTGCAAAAATGGCCTTCTTACGTTTTCTAAGTACCACGCCATTTTTGATTTATATTTAGTAATACTTTACAATCCTATAATCTAAAGGTTCGTGATCACCATTATTTTAAGTTTTATCCACGTTTATCTTAACATCCTCCCATTATGTCTGGAAAAATAGAGTACATTAGCGCAGTGGTTCTTAACCTTATTATACACGCGGCCCCCCAAATATTTTATAATTTGTTTGCGGCCCCCCATTTTTTTCATAATAATTTATATTTGTTATATTATCTAGAATATATTGATTTTCTATTATTTTTTCATTTTATCATATAATAAACATAAAACACAACTTTATTATTTCATTAATAATAATAACATAAAAACTTCATAATTAAACAAAAACAATGTTTAAAATAAAAAATATATGCATTCGGAAATATATTTAATGAGATTTCTGCTGCTGAACATCTTCAGCCAATTTGTTAATTCTTGGTTTAATTGATTGTGCTATCCTCATGCAGGAATCTAGTCGCAATCGATTGCGTTTTTTAGTTTTTATATCCACCATAGTTGAGAAGCCTTTTTCACACAAATATGTACTAGCGAAAGGCAGCAAATTTTGAAATGCTGCTGAAAATAATGGAGGACATTCTGCACGAAATCCAAGATTGTGGCAAACTTTTAGTTTTAAAACAAAGATTTTAAATTACAATCATTTATTAATTCTAATAATGAATCTTAAGGCAACGAGTTCGAATCCTCTGGTGAGGATTTTTTTCGAAAGCTTTTCTGAATATTTTTATTTTATTCTAAAAAAATTTGGCGGCCCCCCGGCAAACTTCTCGCGACGCCCTAGGGGGTCGCGACCCCCGGGTTAAGAATCACTGCATTAGCGTACATACCACCCACGCGATGTTTAATAACTAGAAACTAGTTACATGTAACTAGTTCCTTTTATTCAGTAAACTTACTAGTAACTTTTACTTCAGGGTAACTGCAACTGTAGTTAGTTACATTCACCTGTTGAACTAAAGTTACAGTTACTTCTTATAAATTTAAATTTTTTAAATAAATTTTAAAATTACACATTTAGTTTGTGTGCATCACTTGAAATTTGAATTTCTTTTGCGGATCAAATTTGAATTTCTAATAGACAATCCATCGGATGGATTGTCTTTTATTGATAGGATGGATACCATTGTGTTTTAATACAAATTTGTATTCATGCAAAGTTTAAAACCAAAAATTAAAAAACATTGATAAATTTAAAATTTTGATTAACAAAGATTGTATATTATTTATTTGGAGATAAAAAATGTAGTATTTTGTAATTATTTTGGTCATTTAAGTTAACTCTTATTGAATTTAAGATTATCTCATCTCAAATGTTTTGTAAAAATAGCCCTTTTTATATATGTGCAAAACAGATTTTTATCAATATAAAATATCTTATGATTTTTGCCCAAACCCTACATTTTGATCATTAAGCCATTTGATAAACTACTTATAATACAATATTTATGAAGGTTTAATATAATAATTCAAATAATTAAAAAATATTTGTGCAAAAGTTTTAGATATATTATTTATTAGCAGTAAAACTTTAGCTAAGAACTCAATGTAAGGTTGGTAATTTTGACCATGCAAAAATAATGTTGTGGATAATTATTGATTATTTTCTTTCAAATAGCCCTTCTTGATATATGTGCAAAGAGATTTTCATCCCCTATAGTGTCATATGATTTTTGACCATCATAAACATATAAACTTTGGTAATTAAGCCATTTGATAAATTACTTATAATATAATATTAATAAAGGTTATTGAAATAATAAATTTTTCAATTATCTAGCTTGCATTATTTTATTTTGACATGGAAATTCAAGAGAAAACTCCCTGGCCCTGATAATCATTTTCCTTAAAAAAAAGAAACCATAAAATGATATTTCTATGTAAATTGTGCAGCCCTAAAGTAAATTACATATCAGCTCCTTTAATTACCACTGCAAATTTATGGAAGCACATAAAAATAACTATTTAATGATAATTAATTTTTTTTAAATGCATCCCCATAAATATAAAAAAATCAAAGATAATAAGTCAACAGGGAGTCAGCAAACCAAACTGCCATTTTTACTTGTAATAAAGTTACAGTGGATAATGCCTTATTATCCTTTATTGTAAAATCCAATTAAGGCAAGTTGGCCATGGATCTGTCTTGAAAAAATAAGTGAATTAAAGAAGACACTTTAAATTACATTAATTCATTAATGTCTAACCAGGAGAAAAGACAGGACCTAGTTGAACCTAATTGGATTTTTTTGAACGTTCAAAGTAGTAAAGTATTCAAGAGGGCATTCACACTTTTGTCAATTAGAATAATAATGATTTGATAATACATAATAATTTCCCTAAATTGAACAAACTTTTTATTAAATTTAATGTACTCCCAACATTTACCGCCCCCGACCAGCGTCTTTTTAGTAAATTAATTTTCAGTGAAAACCGGTTTAGCTTATTAGATGACATAGAAAATAAATTTTATAAAAATCGAATCTTCATTTATCTCTGATTTTTATGCATAAGTTTAAATAAATAGTATTGAAAATATCGTTTTTTTAAATATACTAGAGTCACTTAAGGTGTGACTAGTTCCATCCGCTTCTGTACTGTTGGCGACTGACCTGTTAGGCGACAACCAATTAGGGTTAGGGTTATATTTATTGTAAAATGATATATATTATATTGTATTGTATTTAATCTGTTGTATAATATTTATTTTATTGTATTATATTTATGGTATTATATCATATTTATACTATATTATTTTAATTTAATTTGCATAATGATTATGTTGCAGTCACGTGTTCAATGATCGCGAACTGAAAAATCGCCAACTGAACCAGATTCGTTCCATCAGTTAAAAACACATTTTTCCAAATGTAACTGTAGAGTGGGGGTCAAAGGAGCTCATCAGGAAAAAAAGGAGCACACTTTGTTTATTGAAAATAAATCAAGGCAAAACTATCAAACCTATTTCTAAGAAGAATTTGCACAAAGAAGGGTGTATTAATTTTAAAATAACCCTAACCCAAATCAAGAAATCAGTCCCTCATTTTTTTTAAAAAACATATCATCTCTAAAATGTCAATATCCATCATGCAATTATATCACATGTATATAAACAAAATAATACAATAAAATCTTTTCATACATGATTGACTTTTATTATAAGTATGAAAAAACATCAGGATAAATAAAATATGTAATTTTATAAATATCCATAGTTGGTATTTAAAAAATATAAGTGCTAAATTATACAATAAAATCTTACCATACATAAATGACTTTTATTATAAGTATAACATCAGGATAAGGTATTTGCTAAAATAATATGTTAAATTCTGATGTACATGATGAGAAATGTTCCAATACAATCTTTATATATTCATATATTTACTTGTTATGATTTCACTAGGACATGTTAATATAAAATATTTTGTGCTAAGACAATATGTTAAATTCTGATGAATAATATGAGATAAGTTCCAATAAATTCTCTAAAAATTTATGTATATATTACTTGTTCAAATTCAAATTCACCATATCAAAAAAACCCTGAGCAATCATGACAAGTTTCGCTCCTATTTCTGTGCTCCTTTGACCGGTTCCCGTAACTGTAACTCTAATTAGTTACATTTTTTGTGGAAGTAACTGTAACTTAACTAGATACTGTGGCAAAGTAACTTTAACAGCTCTATAATAACAAATCACTAGAGCTGTTAAAAGTTTCTTTTAAAAAGGAACTTGTCAAGTTCCAGTTCCTTTGCCTAAAATGGAACTAATTCCAGTTCCTAGTTCCTCATTTTAAAAAGGAACTAGTTCCAGTTCCTTTTGAAGTTCCTTTTTTAATTTTTTTTAAATGTACAAACATCATTTATTAATTCATAAAACCAATTATTAATTGTTATATATTACAATTTATAAAAATCATCAGGTAATAAATGTTTATTTGATTTTAACAAAATTTTATTTTCAAAGTTGTCATCTAAAAAACATGTTCGCTTGTCTCCAAATAAAATTTTGCCCAAGCTAAATAATCTTTCCACAGGGGCACTTGATGGTAATGGCGTATTATACTTAATAAATAGTTTTTTTAAATCGGGAAAACTGTCTAAGACTTAAATTTCGGGTATTAGAAAGCAAAAAAATTTCAATTGATTCATTCTTTTCATCATTTTTTAATTCAAAAAAATCCATTTCTGATAAACTAGGTCCAGCCTGTTAAGATTTAGGAACAAACAAATTGATATCCTCTAAAATATTTGCTTTCATGTTCGCAGCGCATGCTTTGCGAATCCAAAAATCGAAAAATTTAAATAGCAAACACTACCGTGAATAAAATACTAATTAATATTTAAATTATAAATTAAATTAAAATTTTTTAATGCAAATTAAATTGGCAAAAGGAACTTGTAGTTCCTTTTGCGATATATTGAGAAAAAAGGAACTATTCCAGTTCCTCATTTTAAAAAGGAACTTATTAGTTCCTTTTTTTTAAAGAAACTAGTTCCAGGAACTAGTTCTAAGAAACTATTCCTTTAACAGCTCTACAAATCACTCTCTTCCTTCGCTTATTCCCTCTTTCTCTCTCTCCATCTCCTTCACTCCCGCCCATTTCTTGTAAGCTTGGATAGATTTGGGGCGGGAATGGAAGAGGACAGAAAAGGTAGAGAGTGATGTATTAATAAACATCGCTTATGTAGTATGTACTCTAATGTACTCGTTTTGCCATACATAGTGGGAGACGGGGATAAAACTAAAAGTAATGTCGACAAAAAAATAAAATTATAATCTGAGATATGGTCTATAGGATTTTATAAATATTAGTTTATAAATTTTAAATGGCATTGGAATCTAGCCTCAAAAAACGCTAAAAAGGCCATTTTTTGCGCTTTAGCCACATTTATTATAGAGTACGACTAGGAAAAAAACATTACATATATAAAAATAAAATTTAATATAGATGGTGCTCAGACTAAATTGGCACATTTTACTTTATAAGTGTTATTTTTTAAATTTTAGCATATTTTTGTTTTTATACCTATTGCGTCCCCAAAAATCGAGGGAACGCGAGGAAATTAGTTTTGTTTTACAAGGGAAATTTTAGAATTTTATTTCTTAATTAATTTGTCCGCGATAACATGTTCCGCGCGCGATATAATTTCTGGTTTATATAAATGTTACATCTTTATCGATTTACTTATTACGAACCAAAAAAAAGAAGAATGAATTTTTATCAACGTAGCGAGGTAATCATATATTGTATCATCGCTAAATCATCGCAAACGCAGGGTAAAAACCGATAACGATGAGTAATAAACATTGTATCGAATAATTATAAGTAAATGTGAGTGGGGGTGCATGAATATACGCACTATAAATAACGTATAGTGGTTTTCTTTAAATATCTTTCTGGATCTTGTATAACGCATATATCGGAAGATTAATAAATGGCGCATGTGTTTATAAATGTCAGTAGGAGATGTACAGCATTATACGTTATTATAAGAGTTTACCAAAAATCAAAGCGCGTGTATGTCATTAAGAATAAATATAATTTTAATATTAATTATAATAAGGATGATTAAAAATCGCATCATTAAACGTTAATACCTTAATGGTGGAAGGGAATCAACAATGTATGATAACATTCGCTAGGAAATATAAATTGGATGTTCTGTGTTTACAACAAACTCGGATCCCCCTCTCCAGAGTCGATAGTGCCTACTCAGACTACACAATATACCATACGGGCTTCGGCGAGAACCCAACCACAGGAGTGTCCACGATTATAAATAAACGTCTCTCAATCTCGAGCATTGATTGGGTTAACGACAGAATCCTCATCCTCAATGTCACATTTGGGTCACGTACTCTCTCAGTGATAAACGTCTATGTCCCCACATCGTCATATAAACTTCAAATATTAAAAGACTTCTTCACTCTACTTTCAGGAAAGATCAAGACTTTAAAGCGCAGATCATTGCCTGTTATCATTGGCGACTTCAACTCTTCTGTTAAGTACACTGACCGTGATGACCCTGGCTTGGTAGGCCCTAACTCTTTAGGCACAAACAATAGAAACGGGATTTTTCTGAAAAATGGTGTAGAGGGTTGAAGTGGCGTATTGCCTCTACTTTTTCCGAGCTTCCGACAGATCAGTTGGCTACATTTAGAAGAAGGAATAGTCCCCAAATAAGCCAAATAGATCACCTGCTGTGCAGATCACGGCATTATAAAACTGTCAAAAACTTTCGTGTTATACAAGATACAATAATTGAAAAGGCGGATCACAGCGCCATAGCTGCTGAGCTGGTAGTGAAGTCAGCCACCTTACGAATACCATCATTGCGCAATAATCCAACGATAAGGCCACAAGGTTTATCAGGTACAATCGAATTCAGGGAATATCTACGCTCCAAATTTAGAAATACAAATTTTTCTGCTTTACCCATTAATGAGTTGAGTCTGAAAATATCAGCTATATTTGCTAATGCCCCCAAGGGCCAGAATCGAATGAAGACAAAAACTTGGTTCTCACAACAAACGCTGGGGCTACTGAGGACAAGAAATCAACTTTTTTTCGATGATAAAAATTTCCCCTACAAATCCTCATGCCTGTCGGCCCTCAGCAAACGTATCAAGTCAAGCATAAGACAAGATAAAATGGCTTATATTAACTCGAGAACCAGCGAGGCAGAGGCCGCGGCCCGCTCAAATAATACTCACCAATTATTCAACATAATAAAAAGCCTGAATCGTAGCTCGTTTACAAAAAGGGCATACTACAACATAAAAACAGTTAGTGAGTCTAATGATTCCTTGGTGCAAACCAAAACATGGGAGCTATACTTTAGATCAATCTTGTCACCCCAATTCAAAGTGCCGGTATTGGACTTTTTCAGAGAATTTATAGTAAATTTTAAAGGACCTCCGGCACTCCCAATATCAACTGACCCACCATCGTTTTCTGAGATCAAAAGAGCAATAAAATCACTTAAACCCCATAAAGCGGCTGACCTGATTGGACTCACTTCAGAGGCACTGAGCGCGGATCCATACGTCTCCGGTACTATGCTACATCTACTCTTTTGTAAAATTTGGGCGAAAGAAGAGGCACCAGAATCCTGGTCACGAGGGCGCCTTATCAAACTTTTTAAGAAAGGAGACCCATCTGATCCTAACAATTACAGGGGAATCACAATTATAAATCTTGAGTCCAAAATATTCATAAAAATAATCTACGACAGAATATATAACGAGGTTGAGGGCATCCTCAAACATAATCAAGCAGGATTCAGGAAATGCCGGACCACAACGGAACACATCATCACTTTGAGGAATATGAATTGATGGTTGATAGATTTACTAATCAGGCGAAACAAGCAGGGTTGTTTATAAATGCTGGTAAGTGCTCTATGCTCGTAATAAATAATCAATCAGAAGAGGAGTTGATTATTGAAAATAACCCAATACAAGCATCCAATAGAGTAAGATATCTGGGAGTAGAACTAACAGAGGATACTTATGCCGACGGAGACATGGAATTAAAGCTCCGACGAACCCTTGTAAAATTTTATTCTTGTTCGGCAATCTGGCGCTCGCGCCAACTGGTCCTCAACACCCGCCTGAGGATCTTTAAAGTTATGATTCTACCAACACTTCTTTATGGGTGTGAATCTTGGTCGTTGCGTGCCCCCGACATAAAAAAACTCCAAGTTAACATCAACAGAATGCTACGAATTGTATGTCGAATTTTTTACCCAGCAACGATAACAAACGAAAATCTGTGGATGCGTTGTAAGATCCCTCCAGTTAAAAATATTTTGTTAACAAGGAAATGGAATTTTTTAGCACATCAGGTCCGAAGAAAAGGTACAAACTATTGCCTGTCTTCACTGTTCTGGTATCCTCCTTCACTAAGGGGCTTGAAGTGCAACGGCAGCTGGCTTCACAAGACTTTTCGAGAAATTCAACTATTAGGTCAGGACTGGGATTCAATGTTGACAATAATGCAGGATAGGAAATTATGGATAGAGTTCTCAAAGAACCAACTATCTAGTCTTTCAACTACAAGGGCGCGTATATCCCATTCGTAATAAATGCTCACCTACAAAGTTCTCTTTAATTCTCATGCAGTTGGGTATTACATATTAACATGCCATAATTACACTGCATATTAATCAAATTTGTTACAGGTACATTACACACGTTGTCACCAACGTGGCCTTATGCGCCATTTGGCGTGAGAAGGGGCCCAACCTGCACTTACTAAGCTCTTGGGCGTCTTCGCGGCAATCATACATACATAGAAAATTTTTGATTGTGGTTTGCGTCCTATTCACATATTATCATGCCTGAGATTGCACTAACTAAGCTCTTGGGCGTCTTCGCGGCAAACTTACTTACTTACTTAGAATATGCAACATTCAGTTGGTATAAAGAAATGAAAATACAACAGTGATACAAAAATTAGACTGGATGTACCCAAATCATTGCCGACATGTTGCCAACATAAGCTTAACCATCATCTGGATCTTTCAATATGACCCCTTTGCTGGGATGGATATATTCGTAACTAACTGTCCTCAATAGAGCTGATAGAATTCATAAAGAGAGGGGAAAAAAATCAAAATTTTCGAGTGGAGGATAAAGATAATATTCCTAAATAATGTGGGATATTTTGCAAAAATATATCATCCTACCTCTACAAAACCCAACTCACTATTTATCAACATCACACTCCTCCCAAATGAATGATTTTATTTATAACTGAGACCAATTGTGTCGCCCAAACTAGCTAACCATGATGAGACACTTTCTTTCCACATCTCCAAACCTCGATCCTGAGTACAATGCCCAAACTAGAAAACAATGAGAAACTGCAGGTCTTCTTTCCAAAGTCCCAAGGAAGTGTCGTATCCTATATTTATATGCTTATACTATTTGCTTGCATGTTTTGCTTTTACTTTAATGTCTCCTGCTACTAACAATACTGATCTTTGCTTTTACATACTAACACACTATACCACCTGTAATTGAGATAAGATATATTAAAGCTGAATGATTTCTGAATTCTTGCACTCTTATCATTTGGGGGAACTATCACAATATTTAAACTCATTTATAAAGAACAAAATGTTTGATGTTTATTGTATTCTTAAATTGGGAATATTCTACTCAACAGTATGAATCATAGGTTTTAAAATGTTAAATGTGGACTGGACTCTACTAATAAAAATGAATTATTGTTTAATAAGGACTTAAAATTTGAGGAGACTTTTGTAAAGTTTTTTTTTTCAGCAACCGTATTTGGTTAGGATTTATCCATCTAACTGATTCTTTACTACATCTCTTACAATGCAAATTTTCATTTTATAAGTTGAGGAGAATCTCTTTTATTATAGTTTATACAACCCTTTTTACATCATCTATGATAACATAAACCTTCCTTCCCAACCTAATCACATGCCATCATAAATCCCTTTAGGATGAGGGTGCCTTGTTTTGCTTAATAAAAGTTTCTATAATGCATGCACCCTTTGATAAACTTATTAATACTCAGCACCTGCCATCCAAATCAAATGATTAGCCAGAATCGGAGGTTGTCCAATAATTTGATCTCTATGATAGACTGACCTTGAATTTGACATCACATATATTATGTAAAAAAGATGGCTTAGATGAATAGGAGAAGGTTTTTTAAAATATCGATTAATGTTAACTATTGGCTTGTAATTTTAACTTTATCTCATCTATTGGCATGGATAAAAATAACTGGCACATTGATATTTGACAAATAAGAAATAGAAAAACTTTGGAATATTCGTCATTGACATGCTAAAATGATATGATTAATAGTAACAGATTTGCTACTGGATAGTAGAATCTTACCTTTCGTTTTGAACTGAATGGATATCTAATAACTAAATCTGATATATATATATAATACGTATAAAAGTAGAGAAAATTTTAATTTTAACTGATCTCTATACACGATATTAAAACATAATTGAGATTACATTAATCAATAAATAGGAAAGGGAAATGCTTGATAAATTTAAAAACTAAAGTGCGCTCGCTTTTGACTTCGATACCTGATCTTTAACTTTCATTATCCATAGTAAACTAACACTAACCCCCCCCCCCCCCTCCAAATCTTAACTAATAATATCATTGGTTTTCATAACTGGACGAAATATAAACTATCATGCGGATTAAGATCGCATCACTAAACGTTAATACCTTAATGGTGGAAGGGAATCAACAATGTATGATAACATTCGCTAGGAAATATAAACTGGACGTTTTGTGTTTACAACAAACTCGGATCCCCCTCTCCAGAGTCGATAGCGCATACTCAGACTACACAATATATCATGCTGGCATCAGTGAGAACCCAACCACAGGAGTGTCCACAATATTAAATAAACGTCTCTCAATCTCGAGTATCGATTGGGTTAATGACAGAATCCTCATCCTCAATGTCACATTCGGGTCACGCACTCTTTCATTGATAAACGTCTATGTCCCCACATCGTCATATAAACTTCAAATATTGAAAGACTTTTTCACTCTCCTTTCAGGAAAGATCAAAACTCTAAATCGCAGATCAGTGCCCATTATCATTGGCGACTTCAACTCTTCGGTTAAGTACACTGATCGTGATGATCCTGGCTTGGTTGGCCCTGACTCTTTAGGTACAAATAATAGAAATGGGATTTTTCTGAAAAAATGGTGTAGAGGGTTGAAGTGGCGCATTGCCTCTACTTTTTCCGACCTCCCCACGGATCAGCTGGCTACATTTAGAAAAAGGAACAGTTCCCAAACAAGCCAAATAGATCACCTTCTGTGCAGATCACGGCATTATAAAATTGTAAAAAACTTTCGTGTTATACAGGACACAATAATCGAAAAGGCGGACCACAGCGCCATAGCAGCTGAGCTGGTAGTGAAATCAGCCACCTTACGAATACCATCATTACGCAATAATCCAACGATAAGGCCACAAGGTTTATCTGGTACAACCGAATTCAGGGAATATCTACGCTCCAAATTTAGAAATACAAATTTTTCTGATTTACCCATCAATGAGTTGAGTCTGAAAATATCAACTCTATTTGCTAATGCCCCCAAGTGCCAGAATCGAATGAAGACAAAAACTTGGTTCTCACAACAAACGATAGGGCTACTGAGGACAAGAAATCAACTTTTTTTCGATGATAAAAATTTCCCCTACAAATCCTCTTGCCTGTTGGCCCTCAGCAAGCGCATTAAGTCAAGCATAAGACAGGATAAAATGGCTTATATTAATTCGCGAACTAGCGAGGCAGAGGCGGCGGCCCGCTCAAATAATACTCACCAACTATTCAACATAATAAAAAGCCTAAATCGTAGCTCCTTTTCAAAAAGGGCATACTACAACATAAAAACAGCAAGTGAGTCAAACGACTCCTTGGTGCAAACCAAAACATGGGAGCTTTACTTTAGATCTATTTTGTCTCCCCAGTTCAAAGTGCCGGTATTGGACATCTTTAGAGATTTTATAATAAAATTTAAAGGACCTCCGACACTCCCAATATTAACTGACCCACCATCAGTATCAGAGATCAACAGAGCAATCAAATCGCTTAAAACCCACAAAGCGGCTGACCTGATTGGACTCACCTCAGAGGCACTGAGAGCGGATCCTTACGTCTCTGGTACTATGCTACATCTACTCTTTTATAAAGTCTGGGCGAAAGAAGAGGCACCAGAATCTTGGTCACAAGGGCGGCTTATCAAGCTTTTTAAGAAAGGAGATCCATCTGATCCTAATAATTACAGGGGAATCACAATTATAAATCTTGAGTCCAAAATATTTATAAAAATAATCTACAACAGAATATATAATGAGGTCGAGGGCATTCTCAAACAAAATCAAGCAGGGTTTAGGAAATGCCGGACTACAACAGAACACATCATCACCCTGAGAAATATGATAGATGTGTCGCGTTTCAGTGGGGATCCTTTGGTTTTAGTCTTCCTAGACATTTCGAAAGCGTTTGACTCTCTTTCCCATCTTTACATATGGGAGTCGCTATGTCTATTGGGAATTCCCAAAAAATTGATTCTTATGATCTTCCTGATCTACAAAGACATGAAAGTAATAATAACGCATCTACAACACAAATCAGACCCGATCCCAGTGACAGTGGGAGTTAGACAGGGCTGCCCACTGTCCCCTCTTCTTTTTATAATAGCGATGGACTTGATCGTAAAGCGGTCTATACTTGGCTACGATGGCATCAATGTAAACGGTACCAACATATCATCACTACTTTTTGCGGATGATATATGCCTTATCGCTTCGTCTGTATCACAGGCTCAATCGATGGTTGATAGATTTGCTACTCAGGCGAAACAAGCAGGGTTGTTTATAAATGCTAGTAAGTGCTCTATGCTTGTAATAAATAATCAATCAGAGGAGGAGTTAATAATAGAAAATAACCCAATACAAGCATCCCACAGAGTAAAGTATTTAGGAGTAGAACTAACAGAGGATTCTTATGCTGACGAAGACTTAGATTTAAAGCTCCGACGAACTCTTGTAAAATTTTACTCTTGTTCGGCAATCTGGCGCTCGCGCCAACTGGTCCTTAACACCCGCCTGAGGATTTTTAAAGTTATGATTCTACCAACACTTCTTTATGGGTGTGAATCTTGGTCGTTGCGTGCTCCCGGCATAAAAAAACTCCAAATTAACATAAACAAAATGCTACGAATTGTATGTCGAATCTTTTATCCGGCAACGATAACAAACGAAAATCTGTGGATGCGTTGCAAGATCCCTCCAGTTAAAAATATTATGTTAACAAGGAAGTGGAATTTTTTAGCGCATCAGGCCCGGAGGAAGGGAACAAACTATTGCCTGTCTTCCCTGTTCTGGTGTCCTCCTTCACTAAGAGGCTTGAAGTGCAACGGCAGTTGGCTTCATAAGACTTTTCGTGAAATCCAACTATTGGGTCAGGACTGGGATTCAATGTTGACAATAATGCAAGATAGGAAATTATGGATAGAGTTCTCAAAAAACCAACTATCTTGTCTTTCAACTACAAGGGCGCGTACATCTCATTCGTAATAATCGCTCTCCCAGAATGTTCTCTTTAATTCTTATGGATTAGGGTATTACATATAACCATGCCATAATTACACTGCATATTAATCAAATTTGTTACAGGTACATTACACACGTTGTCACCAACGTGGCCTTATGCGCCATTTGGCGTGAGAAGGGGCCCAACCTTAGATTGCACTTACTAAGCTCTTGGGCGTCTTCGCGGCAATCATACATACATACATACATACATACATACATACAACATGGCATTTGTGCACGAATTTAGAAATTTTCTAGCGAAAGATTAATTAAGTTAATTATATAGGCTGTACATATTTTTTAGAATTTAGGAAGTCAGCAAGAAATGGACAGGTGTTGACTTATGGCCGATACTCCTATACCAAAGCAAAGATAGGAAAAAACCAACAAATATTTATAGGTGCTGAAAAACTAAATGTAATGGGAAAGGGATTCTTCGACAAGATTTTGATATAACTAAAGAGCACACTTGGGATGTATCTTCAGCATTGCCTTCCACAAGTAACCTTTTTAAATCAATATATTTTATTAATCATTCAGGTTCCAACTCAAAAAACGATTGTAGTCATATTACATCTATAGCAGTTGATCATCATCTAGCAAATTCCAACGAGCAGCAGGGTATTTATTTTTAAAAAATGTTATAATTAATATTATTAGGTACATATGGTTGCACCCATCTTAGGATATAACAGGCACTGACACCATAGATGGTAAAATGTTGTATTTGATATACTTAATTGGTTTTAGATAATTTAAATGTTGTGGTAAAGTCTCAAATGGGATATGATTTTATAATGTACCTTGGGTATCTTTATGAAGTACGGAGAAAGAAATGTTTATTTACCTATTACTCTCTAATTATATACATATTGTTAACTGAATTTTATTAAATATTGTATACATGATTTATTTAGAAAGATATAATAAAATATAAACCTAGCTGAATATGTGGTTATATAATAAGTTTTGGTAAGCCATTAAATTAGCTTTTAAAAATGTAACATACACTTACTTAGATGAAAAATTTTGTGTCTGATTTTATTAACTTAACTAATATCAATTACAACATGCAAAAAATTTTGTATATAATTTCAATAACTCTTGAACAATATCAATTAGGATATATATGAAAATTTTTGCATCTCTTTTTATTAAATCTTTCAGTCTACAACAAAAATTATTAAATAATTACCTACATATAGCTGGGATCTAAGATCTATACTTTCACCATATCAATTTTCATATGGTTTTCGTGACGAGAGTAACGAAATGTGATGAGCGTGACGAGTTTTAGCTCCTTTTTCTGTGCTGCCTCAACCAAGTCCCGTTTAAACATATTTTTTTATTTTAAAGTTGAGTAATATTAATCAGAAGATAATAATAACCCCTTTCAGGAGTGCCGCAATTAACTTAAAAGTTAACCCTAATTAGCGCCATCTATCGGCGATTTTAATTAGAGACTAATATGAACTATATATATCCCTATCTTTTTGCATGTGACTTCGAAATTGATAACAAACATATTAACGTTTTCGCTCTTATTAGAGCTCATCAGTATGCCATAGTTAATTTTCTAGTCACACACTAAGCGAGATAGGTATAATGCTCAAATTAGATTTAAACTCATTCTTATGGTGGCTATGAAATAACCCTCATAATTATGGTAGTAATAATTATTTTGTTTTATTATATGAAAAATAAGTAAATGAATTGAGGTAGTTAATTTGGAATTCGACATTCAGTAGTTTAATAAACTTAAATAAATAACTCGATAAATTCTCCATGATTATTATTTGAATTTGTAAGAATTCATTAATACCATAAGTTAATTTTGTTTAATGGCTTATACAATGCTATTTTATATCATATAAGATATGGTTAATCTAAAACTCATATAAAAATTATAATATAATCATAATGCATCCAAACTAATATTAAGTAAATCCGAATTTTTTTCGCGTGTATTTGCAGAATGAAAATATAAAATTAAAGCCAGAATATGTAGTGTATTATTTTCTACTCTGAAACTTTTTTATTCAAATTTTTTTTCCCCTATAGCTCTTTGTCACATTTAGTGGTCAGCTCCTTCAAGTAGGTTCTCCATGTATTCATGCACTTACATCAACTTCGCTTTAATTCGTACCTAGTGTTATTAATATGTTTAAATGCTAAAACCATAACCTATGGTAGTACTCGCCCATTACCATCAGCATAACGAGCACATGCTGCTTAATAACCCGGTTACTATACTAGCACGGCAAAGTTGCCATGGTTGCTGTTTGAGAGAGATGTAACTAACAGGGCATTTAGCAGATTGGATTGATATAAACCGTGATTTTGCCTATAAAGGAAAATTTGTATAAATAATTAATTAATCATTAGGCATTCAGCGTTTCTCTATTTGTTTGAACATCTTAACTCCCCTCCCGCACACTAGTAGGAGAGAAAAGGGTGATCAATCAAAGCTTTTAAAAAAGAACGCCCTTTCTCTCTCCTTCCTTCGCATGCAACTTACTCCCTCCCTGACCATTTACATGCCTTCGCTACTCTTACATTATTGTTTGCCCTTTTTTATAATTTGTAGGTTTTGGTCAGAAATTTGTCGATTTTTTTGCCAAATTTTTTGATAAAAAAGAGGTGGCCGAAATTTTTAAATCATTGCGTGGGATTTTAAATAAAAAAAGCTGCTATTTTTTAAGTTTAAAATTATAATTTTTAAAACATTTGGTGGTTTTTTCAGAGATTTTTCATTGCTAAATTTTTTAAGGGACCAACAATTTAAAAAAAGCAAAAAACTTAGTTGCAAGTATAGAATATAGAATGACATTTTATCAAATTTTTTTACATATATGTATACTAATTTGAATATCTAATTTCTTTTTAAAACCTTTAAAATATTTCATACAAACTTCATACCAATTTTGTAATAAATTTTATAAATTTACATGACAGTTTTTTATTCAAAATTTCACGCAATTCAAAATTTCAACCACGTTTCAAAAAAATCGACATTTATCTGAGAAAAACCACCAAATATTTAAGAATATTACAATCTTACTTAAAAAAATAAAAGTTTCAAAATTACGCAATAAATTAAAAATTTCGGCCACTTTTTTATCAAAAAATTTGGCAAAAAAATCGACAAATTTCTGACCAAAACCAGCAAATTATAAAAAAGGGCAAACAATAATGTAAGAGTATCGAAGGCATGTAAATGGTCAGGGAGTAAGTTGCATGCGAAGGAAGGAGAGAGAAAGGGCGTTCTTTTTTAAAAGCTTTGATTGATCACCCTTTTCTCTCCTACTAGTGTACGTGAGGGGAGTTAAGATGTTCAAACAAATAGAGAAACGCTGTATATATTATAAAGAACTTTGCCCCTTTCCCTTTTTTGTCCCGTTGGTATTTTTCACCCTTTTTCTCACCAGGGGGAGGGGGGGGGATTTGCCCCCCCCCCCCTTTTTTACTCTCTTTTTCACCAAGGGTTTAATCGTGCTTGCTCTCTATTTATTAGGAAATCGCTCTTCTGCTAATATCATGTTTAAGCGCTTCGTCATGGTCGTGACTCCTTCTTCATGGTTTACGAGCAATGTATCCATAGGTATTCCATATGGGCCTTTTGCTTTTCTTTTTTGCATCTTGTTCATTTGTGTTCTAACTTTATCATCTTGAAAGAGTTCGACTATACTTATGCTTGGCTCATTGTTTCATTTAATAGTTTATTTATTAATCAAATTTTTTTTAATATTTGCTAATCCCCCCCCCCCCTTGACTACGCCACTGATCAAGTGTTTAAATATAACATTAATCCTTTTGTTTAAAGTTTAATTATATACAACTTTATACTCGTTTATGTTTATTATATATCTAAAATATCATTTTTAGCTGATAAAAGTATTTAATTAAAATTTTTTAATAAAATACGTAGGATGCATATCGAATCATGTTCAAAATAACGACCGTTCAAAATACTGACAGCTTTACAAATTAGACATTAAATCTACAATCAAAAAATATATGAACATATGTTTAAACAAATAATTGTATATAATAGTATATATAGAATTATATATAAGCAATTACTACATATAAAATATTATACACTAAATTATATAATTAATAAATACAAATTATTTGGTATAGGGTGGTATATAATTAAGTGTATATAATAAAATATATGTAATTATTTAATAGCAATTCATACATACTTAATATATTAAATACTAAATTATATAATTAGAAAATTCAAATTAGTTTGTTATAGGGTAGTATATAGTTAATATAATAAATATATGTAATTATATAAAAGCAATTTATACATACTTAATATATTTAACACTAGATTATATAATTAATAAATACAAGTTAGTCTGGTAAGGGTCGTATATAATTAAGTGTATATAATAAAATATATGTAGTAATATAAAAGCAATTTATACATACTCAATATATTAAATACTAAATTATATAACTAATATACGTAGTTTGGTATAGGGTGGTGTATAATTAAGCAATATATAATAAATTTATTATATAAAGGATATCATCCGAGTGCTATCTCATGCCTTTAGATTCTTGTTTACAAGTTGATTAATGGAATATTTAGAATGATAATTGATATTTGAGAGGATAATCTCAGCTTAAACATATAAGAGATTTGCTAAAGTTTTTTTTGTACTTTAATAGAAAACATAATTTTAAGAGGGCATTCTCTTTAGCCATTAGATTAAATAGAAATCATACATACAATTTATGATGCTATATAACTTAATTAGATCCTTAAAGATTGTAAAGGGATCATTACTTAATATGATTAGTATCAATGTGCATGTGATGAGATAAGCTTTTGTATTTAGTTTTTGCTATTATTTTAAAGCAAATTTATTTATACCTGAATCACTAACTATATCTATTTTATTTTTATCCACCTCAACTAATGTTTACTTATTGATGTACTGTTATATTGATATATAAGATGATTGATGGATGAAACTCTTACCCCAATTTTTACATTTAATGCTTACAAAAGAGCCTAGAAAAAAATGCTTTCAAATCTTGTTCTTGTTTTAAAAAGATCTAATTAGAAAATGTTATAGCTGGTTGTGAAAATCTGGTAACTATCAATAACTTTTTAAGAATGTGAAAAATTTTATTTTTACCAAACTTAATTTCAAGAAATAAGAAACACTAAACAAATTTATAATAAATTAATAATATGCCATAGACTCTGAAGCTGTTGAAGGGCAAGAGGCAGTAAAACATTTGTAATAAGATTTGTTGGGCCTCTTTTGACTTGTCATATATAGGTATGAGGAGTAATACAAGATTAATCCTCCTTTTTGGGGCCTAAGATATTCTGGGGAAGCCACTAGGTTAATAAATATAAATTAGTTGAATCTTAGATATAAATACATATTTTGTGAAGATAATGAAATAAATAAAAAACTAGGTAGTATAAATATCAAAAAATACCTCTGTCCATTTGTTGGTAACATCCATAATTTGTGGATTATCAGTAGGTATAAAATGGCTTATTTGTGTATTAGGAGTGGCCACACTTTGCTGAAAAAAATACAAAAATTAAACAATACAATACTTTGTGGCTGTTCTTGCCTAACTAAAACTCTAGGCAATATTCTCGGATAGTTGGTTGAAACACTTATTGACTGGCTTCTTAGTGTATTATGACTAGCAATCTGCTGATCTAAAAAAAGATTAGAACAAATTCAGCAATACAATACTTTGTGGCTGTTCTTGCCTAACTAAAACTGTAGGCAGTATTCTCGGATAGTTGGTTGAAACACTTATTGACTGGCTTCTTAGTGTACTATGACTAGCAATCTGCTGATCTAAAAAAAGATTAGAACAAATTCAGCAATACAATACTTTGTGGCTGTTCTTGCCTAACTAAAACTGTAGGCAGTATTCTCGGATAGTTGGTTGAAACACTTATTGACTGGCTTCTTAGTGTATTATGACTAGCAATCTGCTGATCTAAAAAAAGATTAGAACAAATTCAGCAATACAATACTTTGTGGCTGTTCTTGCCTAACTAAAACTGTAGGCAGTATTCTCGGATAGTTGGTTGAAACACCTAATGACTGGCTTCTTAGTGTATTATGACTAGCAATCTGCTGATCTAAAAAAAGATTAGAACAAATGCAGCAATACAATACTTTGTGGCTGTCCCTGCACAATTAAGGCTCGAAGCAGCAGTTGATTAGATGCAGAGATAGAAGGGTGATCATTCTGGCCTATATAATATAAATTTGAAAATAAATGAAATTGCACTTGTAGGCATGAATAATAAATGAAAATATTGATTGCACTTTGTGATATGGTAAAATTTTAAAATAAACGTTAAAATCAACGTTATAATGATTGGTTGTTTACTTGAGATATGTATGTAGACATTTTATATAAATTTCGATTGCGAAATTGTCTATGAATTTGATTGGTTGTCAGTATTATGAACGGTCGTTATTTTGAACAGAAGCGGAATTACATTTTTACTTGTAGCAATTTTACTAAATCCGGTAAAAATAAATTTCTCTACGAAATTTATATAGTTTTTATTTTTAATATTAGAAGATCCTTCCCCATTATTGTGACTAAGTAAAAAAATTCACTATTATCTTTTTCTATGCCATTATATAATTAATAATTAATTAATTTTTATTCTGGAGTATCTTAACCAAGCAAAGCATCACTACTGTTTAGGAACTGTCAAATTTAATCATGGTGATATATATATATATTTCCCACTTATTATGGCCGCCGATTTTTAGGCATAATTTTTACCTCTAGAGACTACAAAATAAGTAAATAAAAGTACAATAACTATATTAAACATGAGTTGGGTGTTTCAGTATTAGTTTATATTCGATATTTTCCGATAATTAAACAAATAATTTGTAAATCGAGGAGATACTGTTTGTTCTTTATTTCTGGAATATCTCCCTTGCTTTCTAAAAACTTACATATTAGCAATATATTGTTTACTGTAATTTAGTGGCTATCATATTGTAACAAATACTTAGCACTAACTGTTACATTTCCTATAATCAAACATTAGCAATATAGTTTTTTAGGGTAATTTAGTAATCATCTTATTTAATAATTACTTGGCATCAGCTGTTACACATCTGTCTCTATTCATAAACTTACATATTGGTAATCTAATTATATTATGGTAATTTAGTGATCATCAAGTTTAATAATTACTTAGCATCTCGGATTAAACTAAAACCTGTGAATATTCAGTTAGATTTAATGTTATGGTGGAACGAACATCAACGTGTGCTACCCAATCTAACAAAATAAGTTATTAATTTTTTGTCAATTCCAGCCACCAGCGCCACGAATGTACGCACCTTCCGTAAGGCAAGTCGTCTTATAGAAAAGAGAAGGCCCAGATTATCGCCTAATAATTAGCCTTTTATTTTTAAACGACAAACATAATTATTGATTAAAACCGATTTTATATGCTCTAACTTATTTACTTTATGAATAATACAAAATGTTACAATAATAATTTTTAAACAACGTTGACTTGTTCTTACTAGTGCGGGCCGGATGCGGCATAATTTTTGGGTTTTATCTGCAGGCTGGGTGCAGGCCGAAAAAATACATTTGCTTTAAAGTAGCACAAGTTGAATTTATGTTGATTATTTGCCATATCAAGATGTTTAAAATGCATACCTAGTTTAAATCAATTGTGAATTATAACCTTGAGATATTAACTCATATTTCATCGGTAAATATTTACTTTATTATAAAAAAGCATATAAATTGGTGATTTATGAATACGAAACTCTGGTCTATTTTAATAATTAGCTATAATAATCCATATGAGTTCTCATTTATTAAAAATTGCAGAATCGTGGGACTGCAATTTATGTCTTTTCACATCATTAATTGACCCTTTCCCATAAGAATGACTCTACAAATATAGTCAGTGAATTGTATTTGTTTTAACTTATTAAAATAAGGAACTTTATAAAAAATAGCTTTAACCCTCAATGGTAAAAATTGGACTTTTTAGGTGCATCATAATATTAAACGGATTCATATTTTTTAAATACTCCCACAAATTATAGCATCTTACATATAGTGGAAAAAACAGATTTTATTAACTGACACACAACAAAAAGCTAGGGCGTCCTCCACAAACGATGCGCACTGCATTTTCTACCCGTGCAATGAGGCAGTTAAGGAATTTAGTTGAAGATAGAAGCGGATAACATACTTGATGGGCACGTTGACGGAAAAGAGCATTGAGATGCACGAATGCTAAAATGAGAGACGAGGTGGAATGGAAAAAATTCGGGAGTTAGGATAGAGATACAAGTTTAGAAACAGGGTCGGTATTGTTCCAAGCAAATCGTTAAACAAGGAGGTGGAAGTTAAATGGTGAAGATTGCAGATTATGAACCCCTCTTAAGAGTTAAGTACACATATGCTCCTCAAATTGGGTGTGTGGAATTAGAGAGAGAGAGACATATTCGTCGATTCACTGGAGAAAAGGTTTTAAAGAATACGATATGAAGAAAAGTTGATTATCGGGGCGGACTTCAACGCCAATGTAGGATAATATCCTCTTGGGTATGAACAGAATCATGGACTTTTGGTCATAATCGGAAGAACAAGGAAGGGAAAAACTTATTATGCATCTCAATCATGCAACATGACCATGGTTTTTTTGCAAAAGCACGAAGATGATATTGTTACTTAAGTAAAAGAAAACATTTTATTGACTATATGGAGGATAAGAGAATGCAAAGTAATACCGAGACAGGCAGCCTCCCATTTATTATAGATTTTGAAATAAAAGTGTTTCCAGAAACAAGAAAGGTTTAATAACCTCGAATCAGACACAAAATGCTAAAGGATACATAGAACATAAATCCATTAAGGCTCTACACTTTTATGTTACAAAGATTAAACTGAATCTTAACGACTATTAAAAGACTTAATTGCTGCCATAAAGGAAATGGCGATTTAGCTAAAATCAAAGCTTTGATTAGGGAGTTATGGTGGGGGATCAAACGGTTACGGATTTCACCGAAGGAAAGAAAAATTTTAAAGATGGTGGCATATATCTAAAAAGTAGGAGAATTATCATGTATATAAGGAGTAAAATAAAGCCAGGGAGAAGGCCGTTGTAATAGCGAAAAATGCTGCGTACACTGAAATAGCAAACAAATGAATAAGGGGGCCACAGGCATATGTACAAATTGGCCAAAAAAGGAAGAGATTCGATTCCATCAAGGATCTGCTTTAAGTTATTCGATTTGGTTTTAAACATAATAACGAAAGACATTCTAAAGCCATTTTCTTGGTGTACTATATAAGGGTCCAATGATATAGTACTAAGTGAAAAGGCAACGTATTAGAAGAAGCAAAAAAGTGATCATAGCGCTTGCAACGTCTACAATAGAAAGTCGGTATCGGTATAAATGGAGATGAACTTAATAAGCACCTTTATTGCTGGATACAAATCTCGGCTCTATGCTACATAAAAAGGGGCATTGCACAAATAAAGTCAATGCAAGGATTCAAAAGGATGGAATGGCGAATTATATCTATTATATGCGACATATAGATGCCATTATGGTTGAAGGGCAAGGCTTACAAATCCATTGTAAGACAGGAGTTACTCTATGGAAGTGAAACAAGCTCATTAAACGTCATGGATAAAAAGTTAAAAGTCACAGAGATGAGAAAGCTTGGGTTAAACTAAGCTCGATCATTTAACGAATGACTGTCTCCGTGCCAAAATGTGTTAAATCTAAGGCGTATTTGATAAAAAAAATCAGTTCTGGTGGTCATATACCAAGAAGGGAGGCGAATTATATAAATCGGAACAAACATGGAGCCGGGGAGGAAACGAATAGGACGACCTCGGATTCCTGGAAAGAAAAAATGGATTAAAAAAATTCGGGCATGACTCTTAAACGATTAAGTTGGAAGAAATTATTAAATACTTCACGCTTGAGGGACTTATTACATGATAGAGAAGAAAATTAGCTGACTATGGCCAGGAGATTCATTTTGACGCGATTAAGTTTCCATCATTTTTAACTTGACAATGCATTTGCCATCTCGCCTTCAGCGGTGCACTTTACCAAAACAAATTTTTTTTATTAATTGCTATGCAATTTTATAAGTTTTACTAGAAATTTGAGAAATATAATATACAAATTTATGTTTTTATAAGATACTTTATTTTGTGAAGATGAATGAATTAAATAAGAAATTCATCTGTTATTAGTATTTTAATAATGTTCATGCTTTGCCCAGTGTCATTAATGATCCATTAACAAAAATCTAAAACTTAGTATAATGATTAATCATCGACTACCATAAGTTTAATTTCGGCAGCCTAAAAAGCAATCTAATACGGAGGTGGGTTGTTATCTCATTAAAATTTAATTATCACCTTTGCCCCCTAATTGAGCCTAATTACATACCTACCCAAAAATTAATCATTTAATCGATGAGTTTAAAAGATGTAAAAGCCGAAAAGGTAGTTTAAACATATTTAACCCCCAAAATCTTGATTTTCAAATGTCGGCAGTTGATCTAAGTTACCATCGTTGTTTTTACGCAGCAACTTTAATGAGCATCACACGTTTGGAGAAGATTTATTACTTGAGAGTATTTCCCGTTCTAGTATCTATCGGATTGATTGGCAACTTCATAGCTTTATTGGCGATTACCATAAAGTAATATATACATTATTGTTATTAAGATTAATTTTTGAGAACTCTAGGTGCTTTATGAATTTAGCATTTCATTTTTGAACTTTAAAAGCTATAAAATAATATACATGTTACTTTATTGATATTAAAAACTAGATTTTAAATTAAATCTGTACTTAGCATTGTCAGAAAGAAGAAAAAATTGCGCAAGCGCCACCAAAATAGATATGTATCTAACACGGGAATTCAAAGAATAAAACTTCTTGACAAGCTAAAGCACAAGTTTTTAAAAATCAAGTCCAATATTAATCATGGCAACGGTAATCAAGTGTCTCCCTATCCTATATTAAATGTGCATAACTTGAGATTAAATCCACCGATAGATCAAAACTTTTCATCAGCAGATAATCTAGGGCCTCAAGTGTTTGCCTTAGCCCTTTTCAGCAATAATATTCTGGTGCTTATCATTCTGATTGCCGATCCGATATTAAAATTCTTTTTTAAAAGTCAGAGCCATTCCCAGTTTTATCGCCAAATATGGTTTGGGATGAGCTGGAATGACTTTGAGGCCAATTATCATCATCCTATGATACAGACGTTGTTGAGTGTCAGTTTATTGATTTCGCTCGTCATCAGTTTTTACAAGTACGCCTGCTCCCGACATTTAAATCAATTATACGTGACGTTTTTTACGACGAGAAATTGTCAATTGCTAACTCTTGGCATCCTAATATGCTCCATTATCATGTACGCTCCTACTACATTTTGGTACAAAGAGGTCGAGGGTCGACTATGTTACGAACGATATTCCAAGTCACCTATCGTTAAAAGACACACCGATTATTTAAACTTTAAACTTAACTTTCTAAAAAAATACCATCATATCCATATGAAATTGAATATTGGGAAGAACAAATTTTTAAAAAAAATTAATTTGCGAAACAAACGCGCGATCTTTGTAAAAAAATATGATGACAGAGCTACACGATACACAAGTAAAACACCTTCGAACATATTTTATTTAAGCGTTAGCAATTCTTTTAAATATAAGAATGCGATATGGTTGATTTATCAATCACTGAGGGAGATAATGTCAAAATTTATTCCTATGTTATACTTAGTGTACATAAATTTACAAGTCATGTTGTCGCGAAGAAAGATACGGGCATTGAAGAAATCAAATTATGATGGAATATCATTTATCATGCATTCTGAAATTCCTTATAAAAAACCTTCAATTATTAAACCCAAAGCAGCCTCATCTCCTAACCTATTAAATAGCAATGAAACCACATTTACATTTAAGGTCGAGGGACGTAATGAATCGATTATCAGTCAATTTAAAGGGTTGCCACCAAAACCAAAAAATTATTTAACTATTTTTAATTTGAGAAAGATTAGACTTAACTTATTTCCGAGAAGAGCGACATCAAATAATTTACAAAATAAAGGGGATACTATTATTCTCGCATTAGGCTCATATGTAATCTTGATTCAGGCCTTCCTATTCTTATTACCGACTATATTGATAAATCTCTCATGGGATTTTGTTCTAAAAATGAGCATCAACGATATAATTAAAGTTGACATCCTATATGAAATGTGTCATGTGCTTTATGTTAGTACAACTTTCTATTTAACCCTGCTACAATCACGTGATTTTAGGAGCGTTATTTATCAATCATTTACATCAGCGTACCGTTAGAGAATTTTAATCCAAAATAAATTTTTTGAATGTGTAAATGAATGTTGTTTTATTATGTGAAATATAAGTTATTAATTCATCATGCTGATAAGTTAATAATATAGTAGTGTAGAACGTTAAATATTTATAATTTATTTCAACTCGTTATCATGTCGCGTTTACCAATCCAAAATAAATTTTTTGAATGTGTAAATGAATGTTGTTTTATTATGTGAAATATAAGTTATTAATTCATCATGCTGATAAGTTAATAATATAGTAGTGTAGAACGTGAAATATTTATAATTTATTTCAACTCGTTATCATATCGCGTTTACCAATCCAAAATAAATTTTTTGAATGTGTAAATGAATGTTGTTTTATTATGTGAAATATAAGTTATTAATTCATCATGCTGATAAGTTAATAATATAGTAGTGTAGAACGTTAAATTTTTATAATTTATTTCAACTCGTTATCATGTCGCGTTTACCACCTTACATAGTAATACTTAATATTCATGTAATGTTTTAAACCTTTCTATATTATTTAATGTTACCAAGATTAAATTGATCTTGGCTTTGATTACACATATTGAATATACTTAATTAAACTATTAAAAGTGATGGTCTTTTAAATCAACTTACTATTGGAGTTGGGGATCTTTATTTACTACAGACAGGTTTCGGAGCGATACAATAATAGAAAGTGAGTAAAAACGTGTATATCCAACGTATATAATACATTCCGCATATAACCAATTAACGATGATTTGATTGACAACACATCGGTGAATAATCCCCTGAGGCACTTCGCACTCCAATTACCTCTCTACACTTACATAGACTATTTATGTATATCAATCGTGAACTCAAATTTTGTACAAGCCAAAATAACATAAATTAAGGTGATCGATAATTTCTCTGTCAATAAAAAATGCCAAATTATCAAAGAACGCTCATATTAAGATTGAAAAGAAAATTAAAATAAATATATCGGTATACTATAATATAATAGCACGCAAGTGAATCCGTATACATAATAAAGAATATAATTTAGCATCAAACAGTAGGTCTTAAATTCAAAAATAATGTAAATAATTAGGTGCTCCATGAAAATTCGGTCAGAATAGGTCATAATTAATTAGCGCTTTTAAATAAATCAAAAACAACTGAATTCAATTGGTTCATTCTAACTGTGTTCGACCAATAAAAATCGAAACATAAGCTAAATGATTACTGATTGGATCAGAGAATATTATATTCTAGATATTTAAATTTTAAAACGCAGTGGTTCGTAGCTTTCCTAAAAATGGCATATGTAACGACATATAGAACAAAATATGGGTTAGCTAGTTTAGGCTGGTCTTCCCTTATGTTTCATGCTCAAACTTTAGGGTTATAAAAGCCATATTTGATTAAAGTCACAATATTTAAAATTTATATTTTTTATCTGGTAATCTAATCTTTCTTTGGCCCAATCATAAATTTATTGGTTTGCTGGAGAGCATTATGGCTTCATAAAGTTAGGAAGTCATGTAACTCATCTTTGCCTTGCGTCCTATTCGCCTAGGATTTTTGTACATGTTATAAAATAAGGATTCTAAATAATAAATATAAAAATCATAGATAATAAGTCAACAGGGTCAGCAAACCAAACTGACTACCACTTCTACATGTAGTTAAGTTAAATTGGATAATGCCTTATTGTCCTTCTTTATAAAATCCAATTTTTAAAACAAGTTGCCGTGGATCCGTCTTAATAAAATAAGAGAATTAAAGAAAACACTTTTAAATTACATTAATTTATTGATCCATAACCAGGAGGAAAGACAGGACCTAATTACGGTGGATTTTTTTAATCTCTCAAAGTCGGAAAGTATTCAAGAGTGCATTCACACTTTTATCATTTCGAATGATAATGATTTGTTAATATATAATAACTTCCCTAAATTGAAAAAACTTTTCATTAAATTCAATGTACCCTACCATGCAGCGCCCCCGTCGAGCGTCTTTTTAGTTTTGGTAAATTAATATTCAGTGAAAAGCGAACCAGCTTATTAGATAACAATATAGTTTATTGAAATTGAATCATTTTATTACCCTCCGATTTTTGTACAAATGTTTAATTAAATAATATTAAAAAATATATTTTTAAATTTACCAAAGTAACTTTAGGTGTACCTAGTTTCATAAGGTAAGTAACTGGAGTTGTAATCAGTTACATTTGGAAAAATGTAACTGTAACTGTAATTAGTTACATTTTTTGTGAAGTAACTGTAATCTAACTAGGTACTGTGGTAAAGTAACTTTAACAGCTCTATTTAGCACAAAACAAGCACAACTAATTCGAGCATATTAACAACTACTCGTACCTTCTCAAGTCCATATATATCTTATGTTTCCATGTTAGTTTAAGCCTCTTTCTCTTTCGCTTACCTTCGACTTGCACTTTCTTGATACGATTTGCCATGTGACTTTCCTCCCGTCTCTCCAAATGGCCATACCATCTCAATCTTCTTACCACCAACTTTCCCTAAATCGAAACTACATTTAGTTTATCCCTTATGTCTTGATTCCTTATATGGTCCTTTTTGCTTATTCCCAAAATCCATCTTAACATTCGCATCTCCATTGTAACCAGGCTTTGCTCCTCTTTTGCCTTAATTGCCCAGGTTTCCGCTTCATACAATACCATGGGTACAATAACGGTGTTATATAACCGTCCTTTCAAATGAAGAGCAATGGACTTAGGGCCGATCCTTGATGCACACCGACATTTAGACTGAATCCCTTTGATGTACTACTGGATGTCTGAACTTTCGTTTTTGCATTTCTATACATATCCTTTATTAACATTTTATAAGCGTCGAGTACACCATTGGAACTCAAGCTATCCCATATCAACTGCCTTGGTACTTTATCGAAACTTTCATAAGATCGATGAAATACATATGAAGATCCTTTTGTTTTTCTTATATAATTCCATAAGTCTCCTAAGACCTTGTATTGCATCTGAAGTCGATTTTCCAGGCATGAGCCCAAATTCTCGTTCATCTATTAAGATTATTTTTCAGAGTCTAGCTTCAATAACCTTTTCCCACACCTTCATTACGTGACTCGTTAACTTTATCCCCCGATAGTTGTTGCATTCTTGTACATCTCTCTTTATTTTATAGATTGGTATAACATAGATTTCCCTCCAATCATCAGGCATCATACCACTTGCAAGTATTTTGTAAACAGCTTTGCAAGTAGATGTAATCCTAGCATTTTGGAACCATCCATAGGTATTGTGGTATACTGTGGTATAGTTCCTTTCCTCCCCCCTCCCACGCGCTTTTATGTGTGTCTTATTCCTTCCCCATATATTATTATTTGTCATCACGCATCATTGAATTTTGTAAACGCATACAGAACGCGTACTGAATCGAAAATTTATATATATATTCTTTCATTAGTTTTATGAAATCTCGAATGATTTAAAGGCGAAAAGAAAAAATTATATTATTGCGCTCGCGGCTGAATCTTTACCTTTCACCCTGCCGGCCAAATGAATCTCATATTTCCTCAATTCGTATATCGTGTATCCGCGGAGTTATCATACCTCGGGAACACGAAAAGTATATTATGAGGTCCCACCGCTCTACCCTTGGTCAACTTTTTAAGCACCTGGTCAACCTCTTCCTCTGTCGTTTCAAACTCTGAAGCCTATGCATGAGTTATCATACCTCGGGAACACGAAAGGTATATTATGAGGTCCCACCGCTCTACTGGTCATCTTTTTAAGCACCTGGTCAACCTCTTCCTCTGTCACTTCAAACTCTCGGTCCTATTCGTAGCTCTTGCTTTCGCAGTGGTCCGAAAACCCATTTTCATTGTTTAATAAATTTTTATAATATTTTTCCCAACGATCTATGAATTGATGGTCCAGAGTTATCCTTTAAGTTGCTTGCCCTGGTCTTTGCGATTTTGTAGATCATTCTTTCCCCTTCTTTACTGGTTAACTTGGCATTCAAATTCTCGTAATCTCCGTTTTAGCCTTGGCTACACAACGTTTTGCCTCAATTTTAGCTTTCACATATGCCAATCGTGTTTATTCATTTCTGCTTGACCATAATTTGTAAAGCTTTTTTTTCAACTTGACCAGGCGTTGCACGTTATCGTTCCACCACATGTCTCCTTATCTTTTTGTTTACCTGGTTAACCTTCTCCTAGAACACACCTCGCTACTGATCGTACCGTGTTAGCTATGTTATTCCACATATCATTGTATTCTGCTGATCATCTATTTGCAGCCGTTCAATTATTTGACCATTGTAATCTTTCAATTTGTAGCCGGAACCATTTGATTTTCCCATTTAATCTCTTCGGCTTTTGTGTTTTAGCCTTGGAGATAATATCGTCCATCATAACAGGTCTATGCTGGGCTGCAATAGCCTTACCACAGGTATAACCTTACAATCGCGCACATTCTCTAATTTTATTCTTGATACTAAGAGGAAGTCAATCTGCAAAGATCGATTTCCACTTTTGTACGTTATTAGGTGATTTACATTCTTTTTGAAGAAAATATTTGTGATGGCCAAATCAAATGCTACGGCTATTTTTAATATTTCGTCTACTTCATCGTTTCTCGCTCCGTATCCATTTCCACCATAGTACCGTTCAAATCTCTTGTTTTTCCTACGTGACCTTTCATATCCGCTCTAATTATAACTATCTCGGCTCTGGGTATCATGCGCAGCGTTTCGTCTAATTCTTCACAAAATTCCTCCTTTTCTTTATCCGTGCATTAAGTTTGCGGAGCGTATCCGGAAACTACTTTAATCACTTGACCTTCTATGCATAGTTTCAACAGTCGCCCACTTTTCCTTCGTACCTTAATGACTTTATCTTGCAGATGTGAGGCTAATATGATTGCCACGCCATTTTTATTTGTTTCTAGGCCATTGAAGTAAAGTTTATAGCTTTCATCATCCTTGCTTTTGCGCATTCAACTTATTTCCTGTATACACGCTATATCGACCCGTAGTGAGCCCACTCTCAATCTCGTCCTTAGCAAACTAGTTTCTTTAACTACATCCTTTTGCGGAAGATGTAGTGACCCTGGTTGATTTTTCACATTATACGGGCGCCTTCCATGCGCGTCGTTTACGGAAGACGCCCTAGCGCTTCATTACTTTCAAAATTACAAACTTTCATATAGCATTTGGATCAGGGGTGACGCTCGGCTATCCAGGCCTGACAGCCGTGTTGACTATATGAGATATTTTTAATCTTTGAAATAAGAGCCGGAGGTGGTATCGAACCGGCAACCTTTTGCTTCAAAGCCTAAACATTACCCCACCAAAATATTAACATAAAAGCATTGATAACAATTACGTGTATAATACATTAGAACAACGAAATTAAACGAATATATAAATACAATGTATTAATCTATTATATTACATTTCTCCCTATTCTAAAAAAATCTCGGTTAAAACATTTATTTGCATTACCACCATTCATAATGTAATTAAGCAATTAGGGTTTTTCTCAAAATTTTCATCATATTAATAACTTTACAGTAAACACTTGGATATAGTTATTTGAAGAATTATTTTTAGATAATATATATTTGAGTAATTATGTTTTAATCTGTAATTAAAAAATAATTTCTGTTTTACGTAGCTTTTATATATTCGTTTTCCCTCTTTCTCACTTAGCCAATCTTACATGACCATGTTACTTTAATATATTTTGAGTTTAAGATAGATAAGACTTATTAAGACATTATTTAAATATCTCGATCGAATCCAAACAGAAACAAAAATTTAAAATTAAACAAGGTTTCCAGTGACGAAAAAAGGTTGATTAAAGAAATTAATTTATATCCTAGCCAGAGGTTTTTCACGTTTTGTATGTTTCGGCCACCAGTATTGATGCGTGATTGGAATACATCTAATATTAAGTATTTTACAAACCCAAATGGAGTAAACACTACATATATTTTCGCTCAAAATTTTTTTAGTTATCCCAGCGTTTTCAATTAAATGGGTATGTGAATAATTATATAATATATTAGCATTATTATATATTATAAAAAACTCTGATCTTAAAATGGGGTTTGAATAGGATGTAAATTTTAATACTTCATCTTCAATTTTCGCATTAATGTCATCTAATGTGGAAATTCGAAAAGATTATCGGTCTCGTCCTTAAAAACCGAAACGAGAAATTAAAAAGAGAGACCAGACCGAGAAGAGACGCCAAAAGATGAGTCCCTGAAGGGATATCCCCCACATCTATAGTTTATTTTTTTTTATATTCACCACGGATAAAACGGGAACCGGCCAAAGGAGCACAGAAATAGGAGCGAAACTCGTCATGATTGCTCAGGGTTTTTTTGATATGGTGAATTAGAATTTGTAACAAGTAATATATACATAAATTTTTAGAGAATTTATTGGAACTTATCTCATATTATTCATCAGAATTTAACATATTGTCTTAGCACAAAATATTTTATATTAACATGTCCTAGTGAAATCATAACAAGTAAATATATGAATATATAAAGATTGTATTGGAACATTTCTCATCATGTACATCAGAATTTAACATATTGTTTTAGCAAATACCTTATCCTGATGTTATACTTATAATAAAAGTCATTTATGTATGGTAAGATTTTATTGTATAATTTAGCACTTATATTTTTTAAATACAACTATGGATATTTATAAAATTACATATTTTATTTATCCTGATGTTTTTTCATACTTATAATAAAAGTCAATCATGTATGAAAAGATTTAATTGTATCATTTTGTTTATATACATGTGATATAATTGCATGATGTATATTGACATTTTATGAGATGATATGTTTTTTAAAAAAATGAGGGACTGATTTCTTGATTTGGGTTAGGGTTATTTTAAAATTAATACACCCTTCTTTGTGCAAATTCTTCTTAGAAATAGGTTTGATAGTTTTGCCTTGATTTATTTTCAATAAACAAAGTGTGCTCCTTTTTTCCTGATGAGCTCCTTTGACCCCCACTCGATAAAACATTACAATGATATATTATGAATATAAAAGTTGTTACGCGTACATTAACGTTATATCATTATTCTAAGCGAAAGTTTTGGGGGTATTACAAGGACTGACAGCAACACGGTGTGCAACAAGAAACAAGATGAAGTGAGAAAAAGTAGGTCGTGAGATATACTACGTTTCTTAGGAACAGCTACGGTATTGATGCTAGAGCAAACAGGTTGTAGTTCTGTGGTAGAGCTCCAAAACCTTTCGCTATAACATAATTGACCTGATTTCTCTCCACCTGTCGGGGTTGGGGATCATGTTCTTGAAGGTAGGTCGGCTGGTTTAGCATCTGTAGGTATCCAACCCTTGCTTGATGGTAAGAAGCCTATCACAACCGATGATATGTAGAATTTTGGAGAGGGCTTTCTCTAAATGGGGGGCATGCGCGGACCCCATTTTGAAGATGTAAAACGCTTTCTTCGAGTCCGTACATATTTTAGGGCGCAGGTTAGGGAACTCCGCTTTTACTCTGAGGAGCGCTAGAGGTATGGCTAACATTTCTAGCAGGTTAATCTTAGGGATGAAAGAATGGCACCTGACTAGCGCGTCCGTTTTTGAAATGGACATATTTTCACCCCTGAAGGATATTCCTAAGTATTTAGTAGACGCGTCCGCTGCAACCACGTGTGATAAATTAATCGTCAGGGGAAAGGGAAAGTAAATCAATCTCTAAGTTTCATTTTACTGTCATCTAACGCATGTTAAAGTCAGCTGGATGTTCACACAAGAATAAGTTGTACCAAGGGGACATAAATTTTGACCATCCCGTGACCATATAAATGTAATGCGTCAGGATTCCTAGGCATACTTGCGTGACTAAAGGATGTGGTCTGGTATTTGTGGTGGTATAGTGTGACATAATTCTGACCGCTGCGTCAATCTTGTCAAAAAATCTATCATTAATGTTGAGTTGGTGTCTCCTTAAGTTGATGTCTATCCCCAGGGATGATAGTTCTTGTGTGGATGTTAAGATGGACTTGGAATAATTGAACCAGATCGTAAAACTGTAATCATTTATGTGTGAAAAACCTTGTCAATTTTATTGTTAATAATGATATTTTAATTTCTATTTCTAACAATAACATTCAAATTTTACAATTAATTTTGCCCCCCCCCCCTAATCGAGATTTATTTCAAATAATTGTGTATAATATCTGTTGTAGGTGTGAAATTATTTGCATAAAAGATATACCAATGGTTCTGTTGTAGGTATGATTTAGTTAATGTTTGCAAACTAATGAAGGCGCTTACGCAAATGAGATAGCGTGCTAACTAAAATTAGAAGTAAACGAATATGCTAATGGCAGTCTCAAGTTAGTGGAGACGTGCAATATATCCAACTGTCTGGAAGCATTCTCCATTCAAATGAGAGGCGCTTCGACAGGGTTTTAAATAGCGAGATGTTGACCACGAATGATCAGTTATTTTATTCAGTTATTTTATTTAGTTACTTTTTAGTCCTGCAGGAGGAGGTTGTTAGTTTTTTAATCAGGACACGTTTAGTCCTGCGGGTGGGGAGATGTTTCTTTCTCATTGTAGACACGTGGTTCCAGCGGCAATAATCCATCAAGAGCCAGACCAGATACCTGCCCTTCTCCCTTACTATGATTATCAACCACAAGCGTAACATCCCGCAATTAAATACCTCCGATTACACTTAGTTGACACTCATCCTACCGGACCGATTCCACGACGATCTCTCAAGGCCATCATCCCAACACTTACATATTCACTTACATTTATTGATTGACTGGAAAAACATAATTCAATTGATTGATCGTGATTTGTCGTTATTACGCTTGTTGTATTTATTGATTGGCTGGAAATAAAGATTACGAGTTGCTTGACATATTAATATCATAAGGTACTTCAATTGTTTTACCCAAAGTTGCACATATATATAGAGCTGTAAAGAACTAGTTCATTTTGAACTAGTTCATTTTTGAACTAGTTCACTTTTTTCTGAACTTAATTGAACTTGAACTAGTTTGTTTTTTATAAAGTTGAACTATGAACTTTAACAAATTCTTTTTTCAATATTTTGAACTTGAACTTGAACTTTGCAATATAAATAAACTAGTTCATCACAAAAATTGTTATTTAAAATGATTTTATAAGCCGAGTTTAATTGTTTTTATTGTTTCGATCTCGTCTCATCTCTTTCTCGAAAGCAAAATCTCGTCTCGTCTCGGGAGCGATTATGAGAATCTCGCCTCGGTCTAAAAAAAATCTCGGTCTCGACGAGATTTCTCGACTTGTCTCGACTTTTTAAAAAAATGTTATACTAAATCGAAATTTCTCTTTATGGTATAAAATTATAAAATAAGTGAAAAATCAAAAATGGCAAACTATTTTATTTTTCAAAATTTACTACACAAACTTGATAAAGATTTAGTGCGACATGTCATTGACATTATAAAGATATGAACCAATTTTTTAATTAAAATTGAAAGTGCAATATCAAAAAAAGACTATGAATAAGCCTAAAGTATAGGATATAAATTTTTTTAATTTTAGCGATTTATAACATTTATATCAAATTCACTGTGTCAAATATAAATACACCTATAACAAAAATCATTATAATGAAAAGTAAACTATGATATTAATACTTAAGGTCCCAATTTATATACCAAAAAATTGACTCCCGTTTCTAACTAACTTTGCCGTTAAATATTTATTTTCTTATAAAGTATATATCGTGTATTTAATTTGCAGAATTTCCATATACAAATTTTTGTTGAATGCACCTGCCTCCTATTTCATAAGTTCATCTTTATTAAATGATAATTTTGAAATAATATTTTATTCAAGTCCAATTCCCATCTACTTCCCCCTGATTTCTATTATTAATTGTTATTTATATATATTATATTGTTTGACAAAATAAAAGTTTTACACATTGAATTGTTTTTCAAAATTATATAGCTTATTTAGTTTGTATAAAAAGCTTGTTGGTATAGGAAAAATGTTTATTAAATTAGATTTTATAATGGACTATTTCTATTCTAATTTAAATTAAACAATAATAAGTTGAAATAATTAAACTCAATCATATAAAAATTAGAGTTCATAGAATTTTAAAATTGTGGATTGGACTTTGATTTCAAAAACTGATTTTGGATCAGAAACGTTTTTCAAAGACCCCTTGGATCGGATTAAAATTTGATTATATTAAAAAAAATGAACTGCACAATAAACTGAACTTGAACTAGTTAATTTTGTAAAATTTGAACTAAGAACTGAACCAGTTAGTTTATATTCAAAATGAACTTGAACTTTAACTAGTACTTTTGAAAAAATATGAACATGAACTAATATTTTTTTTCAAAGTAAACTATGAACTTGAACTAGTTCATATCTAAGATGAACTTTAACAGCTCTACATATATATTGCATGCGCGCCCCCTTAATTTTATCTCACACATGTTAAGCTAAGCAGAATTGCATTGCAACAGAAAGCAAATAATTCGGGGGAGAGGGGGGAGGTGAATTAAAGCACGATTTAGGTGTGTGTGTATAGGATGGGTGGGGTGTGTCTAGGTTGAACCGACGTGGCAACCGGGTGTGTTCAGGTTGGAACCGGGTGGGTCAAGGTTGGAAGGGAGAATGTGCAGGAGAGAACGGGTGTGTGCGTATCGTTCCCACCCCTAACATAACATAACGATAAGGTTGTTAAGGTTTGGAAGATACGCCTGTAAGTTACAACACACACCCTACCCAGTTTTATCTACACTACAATGCTCTGCTGCATAGTATATGCATGCAATGCAATGCATTCCAACTAGTGTGTAAACATTGGTAAAAAAATCGAACGCGTTCGCGTTCAGCGTTCATTGACAAAAATCGAACGCGTTCACGTTCACGTTCGTTTAAAAAGAAAAGGAACGCGTTCACGTTCGTGAACGCGTTCACTAACGTTCAAAATTTTATACAATAAATAGCCGATAAAAAATGATAGTTTTATTTCGAAAATATTATTATAAATCAATATAATTTTATCGAGCGAATATAAAGATTATTTATATATTTTTTTTAATTGATTTATAATAATAATTGTTTCTCAAAATTCTCGTCCGATAAGCAGGAACGCTTGGCAGTTAATACAGCATTAGCTATACTAAAAACCCGCTCCACAGGGGCAGATGAGGGGATTGGAGTATTATACTTAATAAACAAATTTTTTAAAGGAGGAAATTTGTTGAAAACATTTAATGTTTTGTCCCTCGCTTCAAAAAATTGCGACAAAATATCACCCTCCAAACCCCCCTCTACTTTCTCGTCAAAAAATGATATTTCGGAATTGACGGCTCTTTCGTTATCATTTCTAGGGGTTTCAATCCCTTTGTTCAATAACACTAAAAGGATGACGACGATATAATATTATGATTGTCTATATTAACCTATAAATTAAACTATAATTAATAATATCAAATTAATTAACTTTAATCTTATCTTCTTTTGCACTTTATGTTTATAGTATGTTGTTAAAAGTATTTTGGAATTGGTAATAGGAAACAGGAAAAACAGATGATTAAAAAATATAAGACTTTTTTGTTAAAAATTCGGATTAACATTAATTTTTAAATAAATAAAAATAAAAAAGGATTTTTAAAATTGAACGAACGTTAAATTTGAACGCGTTCATCAAAAAAAGGAACGCGTTCACGTTCAAAGTTCACCAAAAAATAAAAGAACGCCGTTCATGAACGCGTTCACAAAATTTGAACGCGTTCCATGAACGCGTTCATATTGAACGCGTTCGTTTACAGCACTAATTCCAACGCTTTATGAAAATTTGTTAAAATATAGATGCCGCATTCACCAAATATACATGTTAAATATTTAAATCATATGTATATTAAAAAATTTTTAATTTTTTTTTAATTAATAACAAAAAAACTATTTTTCCTTCATTTAAAATTGTAAATATTTAAAAAGTTTAATGCATCTTGAAAAAGGAAAATATTTAAAATAAAATACCAAATTTATACTTAAATATAACATATAAAAACAAGAATTTTCCAGGTTAACCTGAGGTCAACCTGGGGTTTCAGGTTAGGTGTATTGACCTGAAGGTTTTTCCGGTTGATTTTTGGGATCAACCTCAGGTTAAGGTTGGGGTGTTCAAAAAACCTCATCAGGTTTTTGAAAACCTGAACCCTCAGGTTGGCTATGCAAAACCTAGGTTTTGATCATCACTAGTGGAACAACCCAATTCGTGAGGCGCTAGCTCTGAATCTAAAATCTTGAATTACCAGGGATCTGCAAATACAAGATTTTAGGCTCAAAATCTGAACAAAATCATTCTTATTTCGTAAGATCCCACCCGCTGCTCTGCTTACCTCTAGCCGGCAACCTTATCTAAAAATCTATTTTAATTAATGATCCCCGGCCAGGCCTGCCCGAAATAAATTATTAACCAAACAGGTCAAATTTTAATCTAATTTTTTACGTTTATTCTACATTTAATACTATAAGAATGTTAAAACAATAATTGATTTATATAGCCGAAAAATATACGATGGATTCTTATTACATTTAGGTACAGTTTAAATGAAATAAAACTATATGATAAGCTAAATGATTTATTCAACATAAACCGAGTTGACCCTATTTTAACTAACCGTGTTGCTAAGTATTATGCTATTTGTAGAGGTTTTTGATTGTAAAATTAACGGGAGAAAACTATTACTTTTCACACTGCATTTTTTTTTTTTTTTTTTTTTAACTATTACTTTTCACACTGCATTTATTAGATTTATAAATGAATTCAGGCAAAAAATATGATAATCTCGATTTAAATAACTTTGCACTTTTAAGTTGCCCTTCACCTCTTCTATTTATCGTTTGTTTAGTCCCTTTTAAAAGTGTCAAGTCCGTGATTGAGATGGACCATATAAATACACCAGTCATAATATAAACCAAATAACACGTTCGTAGATAATAAAACATTAGATATTTAGTCTAATGAGACAGGAACGCGAGCTAGAAGACATTTTAAGATCAAAACTAGTGATGCGAAAAAACCGAGAAAAATCTTGGTCTCGTCTCGTCTCGAAAAACCGAGGCGAGACGAGAATTTGAAAAATTGAGTCGAGATCGAGAATTTTTACCGCGAGACAAAACGAGATTTTATCAGCAAGATCTCGGCTCTAATTTTTATTTTTAACTATTGAGACCTAATTTAGCTAATTAAGAATTTTTCTTTTATGAGATTTACATTTAGGATATTAAAGCTAATTATATGATTATGAAACTTTTGTTGCTAAATTACTTAAGCACCTAATTATCCGCTTCGCGCAAAATTTATAACATAATCTTATTCAATAGACAACATAGTATTAGTGGCCCATAGGGTTTATGAACAATTAATTATTTATTTATTACTTAATTGTACAGCATTGTTATATAATATATAAATTGTAGACCTATAATGAGTTTATGCCCAATAAGTTCATCATCCAAAAGAGCAAGCTTGGCTTCCTTTGAGCCTCCCTCCCTCTCTATCTAATTGGCTTATATGCTTATATAACACTATACCCTTAGTGCATGTAAGGGACTGATGAGTGTGGTGGGTGCAAGAGTAGTGGGTTAATACGAACTATTCCTACTACTACGCTTGTCATTCCCTCTCTACTAGAGGAATAGCTCGTTTTGCGCCACTACTCTTACACACCCACACCCCCACAACATCCATCAATCACTCACATGCACCAAGAGTATAGTGTTATAAACCCAATTAGATAGAGAGAAAGGGAGGGAGGGAGGCTTAAAGGATGCCGCTTCGCATGGGGACTAATTGAAATTGATATATTGAAAAAAGTAAAAACAATAGGGGAAAAAATCATTTTTCAATTTTTACCCTAAGTTGGTTCTACAACATAGAGGTTTAAAATTTTTTTTAGCCATTCAATATCGCTCTATTGAGCGTCGAAAAGGGTCAAAAACGGTCATTTTCGCAACTTTGAATCGAAATATCTAATAAAATTGACGTATAGGATAGGAATACAACAAAAAACATATTTGTGTTCACCACAAAAAACTCTATCAGAATATGTTGACCGTTACTTGGTAGATTACACAAGACCTTTATTTGTAAACCAGTGTAATATATAAGAGCAGAAAAAAATATGGTATAAATATTTTTACAAGTCGAGACGAGAATTCTCGCCGAAACGAGAACGAGATATTAATAATTGCTCCAGAGACGAGATTTAGCTTTCGAGACCGAGACGAGATCGAAACACTAATCAAAACCCCAAAATAAAAAAAATTGTGTTTGCCCTAATAACTTTTTCTTCGAGCAAAATTTATGACGCAAGTGTTAGTGATGGTCCCTCTTTTGCCCTAACGCCTTTGGCCTTGTTAGCGTCCTAGCTCTCTAATTATTTTTTTGTGCCACCATGTTTTACGGTCTATGTCTTCTCCCACCATTCTAATTTATTCCTTTGGTTATTTTTTACCTAGCTATGCCAATGTTTATAAAATTCTTAACCATTGATTTCATCAATAGTCATCATATATAATTTGGATAAAAATATCTAAATGAAGTGAAAGCTTTTATGAGAGGAGGCTTTTGTTTCTTAACAAATTAATTTAATAAAAAAATAGCTGTAAATTATGAAAAAATAAGAAGAAGAAGGACTGGGAAGAAGGAATGGATTCACGAATAATGGAATAACATCACCCACGACATAAATTACACTTTATTACTAGGATAGCGCGACACAACAACCAACGAACAATGGAACTACAATACTCATACCGTCCCACTAGGAATAACGCAATAAAAAATATTATATATTTATCGAATTACATAAATGTAATCAGATCTTTTAACTCTCAACATAAATACTGTTAGAATTTTATTAAATAGTTTCAAAACCTATTGATTATGTATCAAATTGTAAAAAGCTAAGGTATGTCACATGGTTTAACAGCTGATCTATCATATGTCTGCTCAATAAATGCTCGCTTAAAAATATTGCAAAATGGTTATTATCGGTGATGAGGGAGAATGTCTTGCAAGGGATCGAGAGCTTCAAAAACTTCCTTTGATAAAAGGTATTATATCTATACTTACTTACATATAGTGTTTTAGATTTAAATGATGATCAGGAAAAAGAACTTATGTTCATTAACAAATTAGAGCAATGTAGTGTTATCTTTGATTTTACAAATGACCCCTTAAGTGACATTAGAAGCAAAGAAGTGAAAAGGATGGCATTAAATGAATTGGTCGAATACATAGTAGATAGTAGTGATACATTGACAGAGAATGTATATGCCAAGCTGATAGAAATGGTAATTTTTGATCGTTTAATGATTTACCCTATTTAAGTGAATTTTTAAAATGATGTAAAACCATGCAATATATGGTCTGCAATAACTTCATACAAAACTTTTTTAAAGATAAAACCAATAAAATTAAACTTTTTTTTATATTTTCTCTTAATATTTTTTGCCATTTTTTATCTAGTTTAAAATCAATGCTTTTCGAACTCTACCTCCATCATCTAACCCTCGTGGGGCTGAATTTGATCCTGAGGAGGATGAACCTGCCCTAGAACCTTCTTGGCCTCATTTGCAGGTTAGAATTTTAAAAATATCTCTAAATCATATTTTTAAATGTTAACATGACAAGGAAGATTTTTTATAACACAACTCTAGTTTGCAAAGAATTAATTTATGCTTGTATAAATGTCATTTGCTTTGATCTTTGATCCTCATACAAGAGCATAAAAATAAGGCATATATAAAATGTTTAACCATACATGGAGGGTTTATTCCCTTAATAACGAATTTATTTAAATAATAATCCTCATCAATAAATTAAAAATGCAAGTGGTGCTTATTAGATACATAACAAATTAATGAAATTGCACATTTTTATTTGTCATAGCCACATTGAGTAATGACGTTTTAACATTAATAAATTTGTTTTTTAACAGCCAAACTCTGAACATTATTTACCCATTCTACATTTTATTTGATCTCTTTGCCCAGTAATGGATATCAAAAATGACCTTTACATACGTGACTCTCACTAAATTATTCATGACCAATTGCTTGCTGCCACGACCAAAAAAAGAATATTTATTACCGGTTTTAAATCGATATAAAATCATGTCAAAATTCGCATAAATAAAGTTAATTTTTATCGTAATTTTAATTTTTCAACATTTTAAATTGCTCAAGTTGAATGATTCTTGGCCACTTTTGAAAGATCCTCTCGATTATTTTATATTCAAACAGTTTATTTTTATTATTTTGCCACATTTCGTTTGTATATTATTGTCAAATTTTCGGATTTAAAAAAAATCTCAGATAAAGTCGAACAAAAGCATTATAAATTTTACATTTGATTAGTGGACAATATTTTGGTGCATTGAAGATGATTAAAAGAGATTCGCTTATATTAACTTTCGTGCTAATGTGCTCTTAGTCTTGCCAAGCGAGAGTTAAATGGAAAGTGGCGCTGAAATTATGAAATCAATCACTGTAGTTGTTTTAGTGTCCACTAATGGCCATTCAATTGGCCTTGAATTAGTTTTAGTTTGTCGCTTCTCATTACTTAAACACCATTTGCAAATGATAATAGGGTGGTTGTATAAGTTGAGACCTTTTGTAGTTAAATAAAAATTTATATTTGAAAATTTCGTTTGTCTGTTGCAAAATAGCTTTTTTTCGCTATTTTTTGCAATTGATATCATAACATTTTAAAGTTAGGGTTCAAGATCTTTCGTAAAAAGCATCTAATAACAAAATCTCTCAATCAATTTGATATGGCTTCCTTTCTTTGAATTTTACAAATTTTTTAATTTTTATTTGTAATTGAGTCTTAGAGATGGATGGTTAATATTATATTCAATTTTTGTGGTTGACAGATAGTTTACGAACTATTCTTGCGTTTCTTGGAATCGAACGACTTTCAAACCAACCTAGCTAAACATTTCATAGATCAGGGCTTCATAGTTAAGGTACTCAAACCGTCGTTTCAACTTCCCACACTAAAATATAGTGTTGTAAAAACGGCTGGGTGTTGTTTGGTCTGCCTTTGGTTTTCGAAGTTTTTTTGGTCGATATTTCTTAGTCGACCACTAGGCTTAGTCCAAATTCGAAAAACAAACCAGGGTCCACCGTTAGTCTCAGTTATATTAAAGGTAGACCAAGCAAAACCCATCCGTTTTTACAATACCACTCAAATAACTCTAAAGCAAAGTCTTTAAAATAATTTTTTGTACTGTCAATAATAACTGTTCAGGAAGTTTTCCATAAAGGAAATCGTATCCTAACAAATAATGCCAACATATAAAATATTTTTTAAATTAGGTAATATAAGATGGGAAACCTGGAAATTATGCGTTAATAACCCTTACAAGTCTCGAATTCCCATTTTAGTCTAACTTTTGTGCACCTTAAATGATAACATTTTTTGGAAAAAAGAAGCTTTTGTATTTTCTCGCGAATTAAATACATTTTTACAATTTGCGTTTTAACGTTTGGTTCGAATTTTGATTTATCGTTTGGTTTTCGTAGTTGTTAGATTTGTTCGACAGCGAAGATCCGCGCGAACGCGATTTTCTAAAAACTATCTTGCACCGAATTTACGGCAAGTTTTTGGGCTTTCGAGCTTTCATAAGAGCCCATATCAACAATATATTTTACAGGTGAATTTATTATTCTTTGAAATTTTATATATTATTAAATTTTAACTTAACTGGTAGAGGCTATTTCATTATGGGTTTCTTTTAATACCTCTTAAAATATTGATTGGAATGAGGGATTGAATATTGAAAAAAGCATTTTGCATCGACAATCTGAAGCTTGTGTAAATATAAAACTGCAGATATTTAAAATTATTGGCCCTCTCAAAACTAATCATTTTTATGGGATACAAAATCGCACTTTTGCTATTCTTTACCCCCAAAAATGTCGATTTTAAATACTCAACTAGAAGTGGATAAAAATTGCTTTCATCAAGTTTTTGGGGTTTCTTTAAATACCTCTTAAAATATTGATTGGAATGAGGGATTGAGCATTGAAAAAAAGGTATTTGAAAATATTGGCTTTCTCAAAACTATTCATTTTTATGGGATACATAATCGCACTTTTGCTATTCTTTACCCCCAAAAATGTCGATTTTAAATACTCAACTAGAAGTGGATAAAAATTGCTTTCATCAAGTTTTTGGGGTTTCTTAAAATACCTCTTAAAGTATTGATTGGAATGAGGGATTGAGCATTGGAAAAAAAGGTATTTGAAAATATTGGCTTTCTCAAAACTATTCATTTTTTTGGGATACAAAATCGCACTTTTGCTATTCTTTACCTCCAAAAAATTTCTATTTTATTTTTGCCCCCCCCCCTTCTATTCTCTCTTTGGCTGGACGGCGTTTAATTTGTTATTTGTGTGTAGGTTCATATACGAACAAGAGCTGTACAACGGTATTGCGGAATTGCTAGAAATTCTGGGCAGGTACGTATATATATACTTTACTACGTTGAGATCAGGTTTTAATTGTCATTTTTTTTATAACTGCCGACATCTAATTAATTATACTTCTCCCAGGGTTTATAATTGCTTTAACAATCACAATACAACTCGTCAGGCTGGGGAGCGCATTTTTATACGCTTGTATGGTTGTAGTAGTATTATGCTCAATTTAGATAAAAGAGCTTGAGGCAATTTGAGATGTGACAAAAGTCAACCTCTCTCAGCCTAACATCATCACAAATGATTTATAGTTTTTGCAGGGAAAGAAATCAGCTTTTCTCGGTTTATTTAATAAATCGGGGATTCCCCCTCCTTACTACTTTGATTTTGTAAAATTTTAATTAAACTCAATAAAGCGAATTTCCCAAAGAATGCAGCAATTTGGGAGAAAGAGTTTTTTAAGAGGTCTGCCCCTTAATATTTTGTTATGATGAGTTTTGCTGATTGAAATTTTTTTTAATTTTTTTGTGCATTTATTTTTTCGTTGTAAGAGTTCAAATTTCTTTGTAATTACAGTAATATGACACGTATTAAGGCTTCCTAGAGTCACTTTAAGCTCGATTATAAGTCGGGACGGTGGAATTAAAAAACGGTGTTGCATTATATAAGACATCATTAAAATGCAAATGGATTTAAATACTACTTCAACGTTAAGGTTTGGGCTAAAAAACTCTTAGCTGGCAATATTTGTTAAACATCTCTCAATCGAAATTTGATTTGACTTCTAAAATTGGCTCTTTTTAGTTTAATCCAAAATATGCGTTAGAATTTGCATGGAAATTAAATAAAATAGAAGTCTAGGTTTCTGATTAAAATTTTGACGCAAATTTCGTTAAATTGGTTTATATCATCTTTGTGTAAATTATTAAGGTATTATTCCCTCTCCATAGTTGGCAAAGTGTATCAAAAGAATTAGGATTTAATTAATTATGATTCCATATCAGTATTAGTATTTGTTAAGCTCAACCAAATGTCATATTATGGTGTCTGTTGCCAGCTTTATCAGCTAAATATAAAATCAGTTATTTCGCACATTTGTAGTATTTTTCTTAGGTGTAAGAGCATGTTTTTAGAAAAATAAATTAAATTAAAATTTTGTATAATGCTAGCTTTTAGCTTTATTTGTTAAGCCTCAAAATTCTTTAAAAATTAATTTTCAATAAAATGCCGAACAATTTATGTTTCAAAAAATGTAATTATCAATTTTGTGTACGCCAAATAACGGTTAACCACGTTTTTTAGCATTATCAACGGGTTCGCGTTGCCCCTCAAACAAGAACACAGAAATTTTTTGCTTCGCGTATTATTGCCCCTGCACAAGGCTAAAAGTTTGTGCTTTTACCACCCTCAACTCGCGTATTGCGTCGTTCAATTCCTGGAAAAAGATTCATCTTTAACCGAACCTGTAAGCACTTCTTTAATCTGTTATCATGTATATTATTTAAATGGTCTTTTATCGTTGTTTGTTAGCATGAGCGTAGCCAGCATTGGAATTAGAGGGGGGCAATAATGATTTAGGGAAGGGCAAAATGAACACTTTTTAAAATTTTAGCCATAATTTTAAAAAAATTCCACCACTTTTTGGATTTCTCCCTGCCCCCCCCCCCTTTGGCTACGCCTATGTTTGTTAGATATTTAAGTTTATGCCGAATATTAATACTTTTTTTTGTTAGTTTGAAGGTAGTGACTTTCATGTTAAATGGGGCCCTGACCTCAAACTTTATAGCTTTAGATTTTTGAGATGTTGACCTTTTAACTTCAGACGCATAACATTTCAACGTTGTTTATCAATTTTTTTCTAAGTTTATCATGTCATTATAAAATCTGATATTTAGTGAAGTTAAGTTAAATAGATAAGAAAAAATAAGTTGTTGTAGAGATTTGGAAATCCATATATAAATCGAGACTTTTATATTTACAGACGTTTATGTCGTTTTATTTGTAAGTAAAAAATAATCGCGATTATATGAAAAGTAAGGAATAAATATTTTATATCACTAGTTAAAACAACCCTCTAAAATTTCCCCTGTTTTTGGAAGGCTTGAAATCCGCCTGATCGATGAAGTGTTTATGTGGAAAAAAATGTAAAAGACCTAAAGAAATTTGTTACTTAGGCCATTTGATCACGTTGATTGATAGAATCAATATCGATTAATGTGCAACCACGATATTGGTAGATTTTTAGTAAAATTTGTGGGGTAATTAAGAACGTTTTCTGGGACTTTATCAGATATTTCTTCGAGATCTTGTGGTTAGATAATAGTATTTTTTCTCATTGTTTATCATCATTCTTGTTTTTACGCATTATGTTTTTCTAGGTGATATTGGGTCTTCTCAAATTTTGGCCAAAAATTCATTCGCCCAAAGAAGTACGTTTATCTGTTTATTCACTTACTCGAAGCATTTACAGTTAAATTTGCAAGGCTTTTTGGGAGGGGTTTAATATAATTTATACTTTAAAAATTTACTCATATTTTAATTTGTGATTTTTAAAATACGTAGACACTTATTAAATTTGAAAGAAGAAATTAATGAAGAATCCCACTAATAAATAATGTTAATATTAAAAATGTTTAAATATTTTTATTTTCTCATGGGAATGGGCTAGGTAATGTTTTTGAACGAACTCGAGGAAATATTGGACGTTATAGAACCGGGGGAGTTTGTGAAAGTGCAAACGCCACTCTTTCTGCAATTAGCCAAGTGTGTGTCCAGCCCTCATTTTCAGGTCTATCATAAATTACATATCTTATTTTTTAGGCTGTCCTTTAATACCCTATTATGAGGTAGGGCAGATAAATATACTAACATATTAAAGGATTACGTTATTGAATCCATAAAATTATGGCGCGCTTGAAGTTGAATCGCTTAAAACTCAGCCGAGGTAGGGTGGAATCTTAAAAGTTGCATGCATCTTTTTATTAACGCCTAAAGGTTATATATAGTTTGTAGATATCGGCTATGAAATATAGATTTATTTGCTGAATCTTGTATCTGGAATGTGAGCCATCTTTTTAGTTATTTCATAAAGTTATGTGTCTATACTTAGGTAATTTGTTTGCAATTAACATTTGGTTGTATAATATACACTACTATATTTATTTGCTTTATCCAGTTGGCTCTCATATAATAACGTTTATAGCGAAAAATCATGCATAAAACATAATGTTCACGATAAATTATAGAATTATCTGAGTTTTAAAATTAAGAATTGAATGATAAGTCATTATACAAGATACTCTGCCAAACTAAGAGTTTAGAAAGGTTTTAAATGGACCGTATTTAGGACTCTAAGTAGACGATCTACTCTTGAGTTTCCTTGGCATTTTTGTATCAAATGCATAAATTTTGCTATTCATCATATCGATGCTTTAAACATATGTGGTAATTTAAGATAAAAATAAAGTGGGACCTTAGATGTTCATTTAAATGGTGCCCTATCAACTCGCCGTAAACAATCTCGCCGAAACTCACCAAGGGACATTTTCTGATTGGTTGTTTAATGTCCCCCAGCTTAAAATCGTCCCCCATTCAACCAATCACAATTTTGGGGACATTTTTTAGCTTGGGGACAATAAATTCGGCGAGATTGTTTTCGGCGAGTTGACGGGTCACCCATTTAAATAGCTGCGATTTTGTTTGGGCGAGGAGGTCAAAATTTTTTAAAGCGAATTCCGTCTTTTTATACAGTAGTGGCTCACACTTACATCGTAGCACTCCATTGGAATGCTAAGCGCTTTAAATAAGAGTGCTAGATAAAAGTTTATTGCTAATTTAAAAGGTTGCCGAACGAGCCCTGTATTTTTGGAATAACGAGTACATCATGAGTTTGGTAAGCGATAACGCCACCACCATCATGCCCATCATGTTTCCCAGCCTTTACAAAAACTCCAAAACGCATTGGAACAAGTATTTTAAAGAGCTGTTATTTCCATTAAAATTTAAGTAGTTTTCCAATTAGACAGAATTTTGCGACTTTATGGAGTCCGACTAAATGCTATTAAAATCTTTTAATTTTTTAGATATATTTTATATTTCTCACTATAGGTGGTAGATTTAAAACAAAAATTCGACCTCTAATCTTATTTCCTAGATATTTTTCTTTAAAGACAATTTAAAATTTTTGATATAATAAAATCTAAATGGTTTTAAAGCCGACTCTAGTTTTAAAAACAACGTTTTGAATCTGTTAGAGCTTAATTATAATTAAACTTCCTCCCCTCAAAGGCAAAATTATTTAGTCATAAAAATTTTTAAATAAAATTTGCCTTAAGTAGAATATGTCGTCATTTAAGTTATTTTGACGGAAAATTTGTTTACATATGACTTCCTTTATTCCAATCATAGTTAGTTATTTTACAACTCTCATTTTTATGTTCAGAACAATAAACGGTCTAATATACAATGCTATGAAATTGTTCATGGAAATGAACCAGAAGCTTTTTGAAGAATGTACTAAAAGATTCGAAGAAACTGTTCAAAGGTAATAAGGAATGGATAACATTGTTAGATCTTTCACACCATTATATTAAAATCTAGCATATTTTAAATTGTAGTAGATGAATAAAGGACACTATAACAATTAGTAACACAATAAAAATACCTTCGTCTTGACATTCCCTCTAAAAAGAAATTAAAAATTATTTGAGACGGTTGTTGTTTATAGTCCAAAATTCAAATATTATGTTTAAGAATATCTCACGCAAATATCATCCAGCTTGGAAGAGTTTAAATATTCAACAAATTGTTATATGCATTTCTCAAATTTAATTGACAACCCATTAATTACATATAAGTTCTGTGCTCGCCTTTGCTCAACTTAAGCATTTTCGCGCACATCTATTCCTAATCACGCCTTTCTCTAATTTATATACCCGTAGCGAGATGGAGAGAGAAAGGGAGAGGCGTTTGGCTTGGGAAAAAATAGCTATCGCAGCCAAAAATCATCCGGCCTACTCCATATTTGTGACCGAAAATGGAAACACACCACTCAATGGTGCCGACCATAACCTCGCCTCGCAGTTTATGCTTCTAGAAGCTCGTGATTCTGATGCCTCTCCTCCGCCCCAGAGCCCGGCTCAGGCAGTAACCAACGGCATCCATCCCGACAAGGAGATTTACAACGGAGTAGGATCGCACGTTAATGGGGAACAAAGGGTTGGGCAAACTTTTACATTTAACTCTCCATAAATTATGCTACTTAGTGCTCAAATTGATGTTCAACGAGATTTCCCATAAGTTTTTGTTATGCTTACGATACCGAATATTTGAAAATTTTAAAAATGGCTAAATCAGGAATTCGTAAAACATTGCATTACTATGGCTAGAATATCTTGTAGGGAGCCTTATATATTTTTATAGTCTTGTGTTAAATTTTACTTAAAACGTGAGGGTTTGCTTCGCCGCATAAAATTGTTATATTTGTTGGTAGGTTCTGGGTTTTGTTTCTAACGGTCTGCTTTTCAAATTTCGACTAAGCTTAGAGGTCGACTATGAAAAACTGACCAAAAGAAGTTTGGTTTGTTTATGTTTTGTCGACTTAAACCAAAGGTCGATCAAACAAAACCAGCCGTTTTAACAACACGAGTATGACCTAATATTTATTGTTATACATTTAGAATAACCAGTCTTACTTGCAATCGATAGGGAGTAGCGCCTGATCCTATCGTCGATATCAACTTAGAATCACTTGATGTTAGGACCACACATTTGGGCCAGATTTTTTTACACCAGAGCACAGTATATGTTGTGATGTAACGAAAGTGTGCTAAGTTAATTGGAAAAAATAATTCACGCTATTTATTAATATATGGTTATCCCTATTTTTATAAACACACATATTTATCGCATTATTTATTAAAAATGGATAATAGCCTGTTTAGGTGGCGATTTTTTGCAAAATGTAAACTTTATAATTCCCGTTTTAATATCGTGACGCTCGTTATCTGTACATTTTTAAGGTACACACATGTCGTTGAAACATACTTTGAAAACAATTATGTCAAACTTTACTATTATCGTATCTCACTATTTGTAGTTGATTTTATGAAATTTTATATATATTTCTTTATCCCCCGCGATCAACAAATCGTTTTTACGTTATTATTATTACGAATACTATACGTGTATTTACGGTTAAGAATTCGTCTCTTTTGGAAATCTGAAGCATAAGTCCTAAATTTTTAAATAAGGGAAAAAAGCTTTTTTATACTAAAGATGTTAAACATACTATGAAGTTTAATTTTCAGAAATGTGCTAATTTTTATAAACAGGTTTATAAAAAAATTCTTAGCCAAGTATTTCTAATATTATTTAAACTTTTTGAATATTTGTATAACTATAAGCTTGCAAATTTTTAAGTCCATAAGCTGAAAGAAAATTAATGATTTCCTTGTATACCGCTTTAAACAATTAAAATTGACAGGTGAGCGTTTCAATTAATACGTGGCAAATTCTTACAATAAAACAAACACATTCATTAACGTATGTATAGCTTAATTTAAAAATTAGAAATATTGACCATCCTTTTAACATTATCGATTATTGCTTGATTGATGCAGGGTCGGCCTTGTAAAGTTTCATAATTTAATATGTATTCCTGACCAGTCCCTGATATCGAAGCATCCCTTTTTGAAACATTTTTGCGGTGCCCATATTTGGGAATTTTTTGCGATCTTCTAGCTTGTGATTGAGCCAAGTCCACAGTTGGATTTTTGCTGGACGAGCACATACGTTCGTTTCTATTCGGATAATCCATCAAAAGTCTTCTCACAGCCCTCACCACGTTGTAAAAGATATTTCCCAATAGTAACCGACCCCCGGGATAATCATTCGCTGAAGAGGATTTTTTATCACTTTGGTTGCGCCCCGTTGTAGTGGGTAAGACGGGAGACTTAAGATTGATCAGTCCTACTCTCTTATTAATTTCCGCGTCCACGTAAGTATAGATATCGAACGGCTGTTGATGGGCGCTATAATAAGTAAAGATTAATGTGGCCCAATCGTGGAACTCACGTTTTTTAAGCGACTTAGGGAGTAAAGAAGGTTTAGGTTCTTTATAATATAAAATTGATTTGACGTGATTGAAGGGGTCACAAGCGGTAGCCCAACAGCCTATAAAGGGGGATGGTTTGGCTGAAAACTTCGATTTACCCCTGACACCATTATTATCCGAATGCAGCATGTGATTTTTATCGATAATCATAATTTGGGATATTTCGAAGGATAAAACGTATCCCATCCTATTTTCGTTCCCTTGACTAGACCACAAAGGCCTGCTGTTGAAATAAGTATCTAGCGCGGCTATAACTAGAAGCGCTTCTCGGGTGGCTATTGCAATCGAATCATCTGGAGCTTGATGACTGTGGCCTCTTATCTCAGACATCCAATGGTAATTGAACAACAACTTTTCGTCAATTATAATTTTGAGTGGTAATACTAGCCGCAACAAGCTAGGCGCTATGGGTATGATTTTTAATCGCATTAAAGGGTGTTGACCAGAACCTAATAAAAACATAATTTTTAGTAAATTTAAGCTTGAATTCTCTCTTGGGCATTGTATCAATTTAAAGACGAGAATGATAAAAAAGAATTTCAACTAAAGAAAGCATGGGCGTAGCCAGCATTGGAATGAAAGGGGGGCAATAATGATTTAGGGGGGGGGCAAAATGATCAATTTTTGATTGTGGCCATAATTTTAATAAATTTCAACACATTTTTGGATTTAGAGGAGGGCAGCCGCCCCTCCTTGTCACCCCTTGGCTACGCCGATGAAAGAAAAATTTTGTTAAAAATTGATCAACGAAAAATGAATGGAAAAGCATTACTTGAATTTTTAACAAAATGATTTTTGGTTAGACGAGCTCGATCACATAAAGAGGGTTCCAACTTGAGTTCCCTGAACAGAACTAAATTATTTTTTAAATAACGAGAATCGGGTTCGTTCCCAGATGCCACAGCAGAAGCTATTGAGGAGCCAAAACTTCGACTGCCCATGATGGCATCTATATCGTTAGGTAAAACAATCTTGGTGATATTTAGCTTTTTTTCTTCGGTTAAATCAACAAGAAAGGTTGCGTTTTGAACGGTTATTATGCTATCTCGCGTGAAAATGATGCCGTTGAATGATGTTTCGTCGGAATCATTATCTGTTTTCACTGTATTTACGAATCCCAAAAGTATTGGTCGGTGAGACGAATGCTGATAATATTGATTTGTCATGTAAAAGTTCGCTATCGATTTACTGTCTACGTAATTTACGGTCGAGGGTTTTTGTTTTGATTTAGAAAAACGAAAAACAGTAACGGAAATTCCTGATTCGGCTGGTTTCAGTGATCCTGTGGATGCAAATGGTTGACCCAAAGGATTATGTGCCCCATGCACCACGGGGCAGAATTGTAGGAGGTTTGTGAAATTGTAACTGTCTCCCATAGTTTCAAAATAAAGGGTCACCATGTTAAGGCTTGTGTTGCTTTGTGTTTTAGCTTGAGGCACTAAAATTATGCTCTTTGGATGAAGGTAATCACAGTATTTAGCTTTTATCGAACAAACGCTCCAATCGATTTGAAAGCTACCCACGATTTCCGCGATGGCGTAATATATAACGACTAATGTTGGACAAAATAAAGGGCCAAATTTATTAGGTAAAAGATTGTTTCCGATCAAATTATTAAATAAAATCATTTTTTAAAAACACTTAAATTTAATAGCAAAACATAAAAAGGGTTAATTTTGTCACAAATACTTTATAAACTTAAATCGGTAAAAGTAATTAAAACAATGTTTAATAATGGTTACGCAATACTCCAACAATCATATTAAAACAAAATACAGACAAGGTAAACTATAAGCATAAAAGTACTATTATTTTATGCCAGTTTTTATTAAAAGTTTCTGCTAGAAAAGTTATAACGGTAACTTATTAAAAGTAAACACTTTCTTTATGCTATCATTAAAGAAGGCCACCTTAAGATGCTTAAAACACATCGATTAGAAGCGAGAATTAAACTGGTTAAGATAGACAGCTTAACCCTTGACCCAACATTGCAACTATTTCAACAATGAAAAATATCTATAGGTGAATAAAATACTTAAAAAATGATTTTTAATCTGAAGAAAGCTTTGGTAAGCAAACAATGTGCTTATGAGTCACTAATTTATGGATGATGAAAAATAGCGGTAAGTCAAATTAAAAAAATACAAAAAATTTAAGAATATCTTACTATGAGACCTCTTAAATATATTAGCCATTAAACTGGTACAAAATATCTATTTTTAAACAGATTTTGACTTGGTCAAACAACGTGCGCGTATAAAGTGTATTATATATATTATAGGCTGTAAGTTAAGAACGAAGCCGGCTGGAGAAATGTGTATTGTATTGTAGTAAAGTAATGGTGATTAAGCGATGCAATGAAGTAGTTAGGTGCAGTAAAACATTGCAAGTCAAATTTACAACGAACAAGATCGAGTGCGGTTTACGGTTTAATCGCAATGCAAAAATCGAAGATAATGGAGAAAAGCAGAACAACAAGGGGACGATGGGGGGGGGGGTGAGAAAAGCACGATTAAGCGATGATTAAGGTATACGCGATGTGATAAACGTTTTAAAGAAATAAATAAGTTCGAACACATCAAAATACGTTACAGAATGTTGTGGGCGCTTTTGCCAAATTTAATTTTTTATCAATATGCAATGGATTCAAATTTGGCGAAGGAGTTAAGCATCAACTTACAAAAATTTCAATTATTAATGCATGCATTTATTTTTATGATTACATAATATATGGTAACTACGCGTGTTGCTTAGTTTATAAAGGAAATGTATGAGCGACATGTTTGATTAAAAGTTTCGTTTAATATAAAAGGGCAAACGAATAGAGAAAACACAATATGGCTTTGAATGTGAGGAAGAAAGATATGAAACGTACGTTTATCAAATAAAGGATATAAAGAATCGATGTGGATGGTGCTGTATACACAATTTATGTTTTTAGATAATTGTAAAAGGGCAAACTTTGTGCTAATAATGTACAATAACAACGATGACAACTAGGCGCATTTCTGGATCAATGCGTCATCTACATTGGCGCGCAATGTCTGAGTTTGCGTGAGATTAAGTCGAGTTCCAACAATGATCGCACATCTAGAATTGTCTAAAAAATGCCCATATCTGTCAACAACGTTCCCAATTCTTGGCTGATGGCTGGCTTAGTAGTTCTTAGCGTCAACCTGTACATCTGTGAGATTAAGCACGTCATAAAATACATTAACAATAGAGGAGATAATAAATATAATTAAAACTTTAGATGGATTAAGAACATATTAATACGAGAAGATTGTTGATTTTTTAAATATTCCATATCTGCTTTAATCTCTAAAGCTTTATTGTAGTTTTAAAATATAGTGGGATTCACCTTTTTCGAAAGTAATTATTACATAATAAGTGCAAAAGTTTATGAAATAGCCATCGATCGCTCTTTCACTTAAACAATACCTAGTTATACACGTGTCAATCTTTAACAAAACTATCGCACCGCAACATCTTTCGGGATAACAAAAATAATTTCTTCCCACATCACAAATAAAGCCTTCTTATTTCCGTTAATTAATGTCATAAATTTAGAAAGCAAATATTTTAGAGTTGCTTTACCTGAGTCTTCATGTTGGGTTCGAGTCGCAGTAAACAGCCGACTTGCTGAGATTTCGTCTTGATAATGCCGGCGCCTACCGCGTTATCCATGTTACTGTCGATGGCTGGAAGCACGGCAAAACCAAAATTGGTCAGCTATATCAATGATAATATGTTAAGGCGATGCGATATAAAAAGTCCTTTTAATGAACGTTCATTTATTGTTCCATCCCTAATCTAAAAATCAAAAATTTATTAAATTCTTAATATAAATGGAAGTTTTACTTTCAATATTTGCATAAACAAAAGAGATTAGTCGAGACATGGCACTTACACGGTCAAGATGATAAAAAAACCACGACTGTGGGACCAAATAACTGATGAAGAAGAGAAAATCTACCAGAAATTCCTAACCAAAAATATATATTTCAAGATACTTTTAAAAATACTTAAGGGTTATAGGTCATGATACTTATTTATGTCCATCCTAAAATGAGGGATAAATTAGCATTTTAATATAATAAAAATAAACTTTAGTTCTATTGGCCTCTGGGTCAATGGGAAGCACCGTGGCGCCGAATATTTTTTGATATTCCTGTCCAGGCAAAACGAGCGATTTCCACCTAGTTACAAAAACGCGTATTAATAAAAACTTATATTTGCTTATGTATGTTTGCAAAAAATGATCCCGTTGCTATTCAATAGTCGAAAAAGTTTACATCGTACATTTTAAAAAACAAACTCTATGACTCGAAGCTACAAAATTTTAATATATTGCGAAATAGTCAATCCCTCTACAATATAAAACTTGTAATTTAGTGTCTTAATGAATTAATAATGGGTTTCGATATTTAAAACCATGGCCTATTATGAAGGGTGAATGAAACACAGGTCGGTTATATTAAAACCCTTTCTCTAGCTTAACCAAACCCAAAATAAATGCTCCATTCGAAGGCTCAGTTAGAATTCTGAACTGCTTGGGAGGGTAAAAAGTTAATTACCTTTGAAAAAAACCGGCTTGATCCATGGGCGTTTGGGGACCGAGCGGTTCCAAAAAGCGATTTAACGTGAGGGGAAGGTAAGACTTGAGTTTGATCGTTTGCCTACTATCCCCACCACCACCTCCTCCGTCTTGGGATGGGGTGAATGGGGAGAAAGGGTCTATTACGACGGCTAAGTTGCCGGGTGCCGATTGACTTTTGCAAAATTCCAAGCATAATTGGGGTTGTGGGAAGGGGGCTTCGGGTGGAGCCAGGCATTCTACCCCTACTCTCTGCTGCAATTGCGAACCGGGTTCGAGGCTATCCACTTCCAAAGGTTGGACGCTCAGCGATAAACGTAATGATGGATGACGAGAGTTAAGGAGGGCAAATGGTTGAGGTGGTTACGCAAAATATAGCATATATACTAAAGGTGATTAGTGTAAGTGTAACTCTTCATTCAGTCCCAACTAGAGAACTGCAAAGTCCATTTTTTTCAACCCGAACCCAACCCGAAAGCATAATTTTTGACCCAAACCAGACTCGAAGACATTTAATTTCAAACCCGACCCAACCCGAAGTCGGGTCCGGGTCATCCGTGCAGGTCTCAAGTCCTAACGCAAAAAACATATTTCCCCCGTGAACTCTTATTTAAAACAATTTATACTTAATTTTAAGAAGACACGGGTTTAAAACTCAATGCAAAAAAAGCCCGAATTAAAAATTCCGTCACTGCGGCTAGATAAAATTTAAAGATAAAAACAATTATTCATGTGTAAACAAACAACACACAATTTATAATAGCAAAGGATATAATTAGCGTCGAATCCGAGGGGCTCTTCGGTGCCGGTCGTGAAATGGGCCCGGACTGAAGTAAAGCACGAGGAGGCAGACTTATTCCCGTAAAAAATTTGCAAGGAACCGCTCCCGTTCCCGAAATCGCCCAGTTTCGCTCCGACCTGTATGTAAGCATTTTCGAAGAGCACCGCCCCGAGCTTGGACCAAAACGGGGCCAAGATTTGTGGTCGCGGCGCAGAAGTTATGACCACCACCTCATTTTCTCCTGGCCCGTCTCGCGTGGGCAGGCCCAGAGTTTTGTGAAGCTCCCCGTTCAAATTGCCTTTATCGTGCGGGTGACCGACGTCGTTATCGTGAAATATTTCGAGCAAAATGTCCCGAGTGCTTGCGTTTGATAATGCATTAGTATTAGTATTGTTCCCTCTAAACGGTAACCCTGGTTCGGAGTGTTTTACCGAGTGAGTGTCGGTTAAGGAGCCACCATTGGTTGTTATGTTGGTGGCAGAGGAGGGGGTTGGATGGGGTGGAGAGCCGAGAGATAAAAGCAACAGATCGTCGGTGGCACCGCTACGCTCTGTTTGATGCACTCCTATCAAAAAGAATTGCTTTTAGTCTGTTAAAAAAGCGTTTTATCCATTTCCAAAAAACTCGATTAGGTATCGTGCATATGCAGGAAAGTTATTAGGGTGTTCGAGATTACCACTGTTATTAATGAAGAAAAGACAGTTAAGATAGGTTGGTGATTATTTAGCCTCCTATTCAATTGATATTTGCAGACTGAGTATACACTCGACAGAATCTTATAATCTGATCAAAAATCAATTTGCGTCATACGATGATGAAGTTCTATTCTTAATAGTTACTCGATTTTAGATGCAACAATATTTTAAATTTCCATACAAGTATATTCCGTGCAAAAATTTCCCTTGGCCAACGCTATTAGCTCAAGCATGAGGGGGGAGGGAGAGAGCAAAGCCTTGTAATATTTTAAGAATGGGGAAAATATTAATAACGACAATTAGTAGATAAATAGAATATTAGCTGCTTCCCCATGTTAAGCTAGATCAACTTAAAGACAAAATCTTCGAACCCAGTCCAAAATTAAGATTAAAGGCTTTAATAAACACCTTTAAAATGCTGTATCGAAGACAACTTAGGACGCGGGCTCAATGAGCTTACTCGGGGTCTGGGCCGGGGTAGTGGGGGGTCTCTTAGGCAGAGCCGGGCCCGGTTGAGAATGGGGGCCATTGTTGGAGGCAGTCGCGCTCGTTTCGGTAGTTCTCAATTTGCCCAGTAACAGGGAAGTTTCTCGTTCAGGGAAGGGTGGCATTTCTTCCAAAACCACGGCCAAGACGTCGGTAGAGACTACGGAACTTAGCTTGAGATATTCCACGGCTCGTTGCTGGATTTCGGGGTCGGAGTTGCGTATGTTGGTATCGGATCGCAAAACCTAGAAAAATGAATTTGGTTTAAGCTATGTCTTCTCAAGCCTACACACCAATTTGGGCAAACTGTTTATTTGAGCTATTTCTCTTAATCGACCTCTAAGCTTGGTCGGAGGTTGAAAAATAGACCAGAGCCGACCGTTAATCTTAGTTGAACCAAAGGCCGACAAAACAAATAATTCTCCATAACTTTTGCAATTTTTAACAGGACAAGTGCGCATAATTTCACATAAAATAAGCCAAATCAATCGTATTATTACTAGTATATCGTTTTATTTCCAACCCACATACGACAGCTTAGTCAATAGAACAATTTAATGCACTTAAAAGAAAAAATGCGGCAATATACGGAACTCATCATAGTATTACCTCCTGTATTTCGGCCTTGATTTCGGGGAAGAGATTTATGAACTTGACGTAGGTCGAGAGCAGCAAGGCACGGGTCGGGGCAGAACACAGGGGAAATTTGGAGTGTAAGGCTTGAAATTGTATGGCGGGCGCGGACCTCGGGTCTCCCGCTATCAGATTACCAAATTCACCGAGCACGTAGCCCGCCACTTTAACCATGTTTTCGTGACAAAAGTAATGCGTCGCATTAGACGCGGCGGCTGCTTGAGAAGCACCAGCCGCCAGGGGTGGTCTCTGTAACAGGGCTTCAAAAACGGTTTTGGCCGCGTAACCCTAACGTGTATGATGTGTGTTTAGCGGATAGTTTAGAAAAAATTCAATGACAAATATTGTTGAAATAAAGATTATAAATACGATTCCGGTTCGGGTTCTGTAAAGAGGGCCCGATTTAAGACGAGTGGTAACCATGAATCAAATAAGAATAACTCTAATTAACATGCCATCTAGGACACAATTTATAATTAGCGACTAATTTGACTAAATTATCGAGCTATCTCTTTTAGAATGTGACTCGAAAATAAAAACAGATATATAACGTTTTCGCTCGCATTGGAGTTCATCAGTATGCCATAGTTAATTTTCTAGTCACATAGTAAACAAGATAAAAAAAAAATTAAATTGCCACGCAATTTATCGGCTCGCTTTCGTTGTCCTGTCCTGTCCAGCTTGTAAATATTTAAAAATTTCCATGGAAATTTATACTGCTGTAAAAGACTTATATTTTGCTTTCCCATAAAGACTAGCTAATGACCGCTGGTTGGCTTTGCTATATTATATATTTATGCGAGAATCAGCTAGCTTGATTAAAATCGTGTTTTAGTATTGCAACAATGGTTCTCTTTAGGCAATAAAATTGCACCCTAAACAACTTTTTATTAGCGCTGCGATTAAATAAATGATTTTAGTTCCGTGTCGTTTCTAAGTGATCGACTAAAGTAATCTTGCATTAAACAGCACTAGGATGCTGTAATAGGTAACATCATTTGGCAGAGGTCTTGAAATAACTTTGAAGCGCGGCTTTTGATATAAAATTTTGCTTCAAATGTATGTTAATCAACATAGACTTGGGTGACAATTAGCGTTAAGATTTTGGCATGTCTTAGATATAAAGGTTTAAATATATACCTTGTCCGCTAAAAACTAATTCAATCGCAACTCCTAATCCATGCTATAATCGAACGTCAGAAGTTAGTGTGTGCTATTTATTTATAACAACTCATAAAACCATTACATTATCATATTTTGAAACAAAAATCAAGAGTTAAAGATAAAAGGCGATTTATAACACTATTCATTTTCTATAAAAAATGGTTAATGACGTCAAAGAACCTAGTCGTTAATCAACAAACCAATTCTGCGCAAACGCTTTAAGATAGGTTCTTGTTGCCTTAAAAATGATAGTTGTTCAAACGTCAATTAAGTACAATTTTGCTTATTAGAAAGTCACGACTAACTTGCTCGTCAAACATACGCATAAATATCTAAGTTTAATAGATCGTTTATAAATTTGATCACAACAAATGACCAAAATTATTAAATTTTTAATATTTAGGTCAAATCAGTACTATACTGCAAAAATTGCAATTCCCTGAAAAAAAGGTTTAAAGGTGTAAGGATCTTAAGGGAATCGAACCTGCACTTCTTCCCGGTTAACGATGATTTGTACAGCCCGGTACCAAACCTCTTCGCCAACATGGTCCCCGGCTACTCGGATCAAATTAAGGATGGTATCGACGTACCAGGCATAATCTCGCGCGTAACTTTCGGCCAAAGCCGCTATCTTCAGCACCGTTTCCTCTCGTGCCGTATAATCGGCGGGCCCGACGCAACCTTCCCCTACAATAAAATTAAATATTGTTATTTCCAACAATTTTGCAAAGGGATCCCAAACATGGGCGTGGGGGAAAGGGGGGGGGGCGGCTGCCCCCCCTCTAAAACTAAAAATTTGTTAAAATTTATTATAATTATGGCAAAAATTGAAAAAATGATCATTTTGTCCCCCCCCCCTAATCATTATTGCCCCCACTAATCCCAATCCTGGCTACGCCCATGATCCAATATCTTTGAATAGTCGTGGCAACAATTTTGAAGCGTAGATATTAGGAGTAATACCACCTTAACCATGGGCGTAACCAAGATGGTGGGGGGCAGTGAGGGGCGGTGCCCCCTTCTAAATACAAAAATTTGTTGAAATTTATGACTAAAATTGCAAAAAATGTTTATCTTTCCCCTCCCTAAATCATTATTGCCCCTCCCCTCTTTAATCCCAATGCTGGCTAGGTCCATGACCTTAACGATAATTTATGTTTGCCCTTTAAGGGAATCCTTTAGAGTAAGATCATTTTAAGAAAATTACCCAACAGAATCCATAGTACTTCACTTTAATATGATAAACACAAAGATACGAATGAAGATTTGTAGAAGTTAAAAAACATTATCTCAAATATATTATATACTAGATGAACCCGGCAAACGTTGTTTTGCCATTTACCCGGGCGTATTCAATTATTTGATAAAGCGGTTATTGAAGTAAAAATAAAGTTTGATGTCTATATATTCTACTTCTATTGTTCTATTTCCGTATACAGTGCAACGCCTACGAATACTCGAAAACTACTGGACAGATTTGGCTCGAACAAATCTTAAACAGGAATAAACTGTGAAATTTTGAGCCAAATCGGTCTGGTAGTTTTCCAAAATTGGTGGCGGGCATATATACACACACACACATAGTTTCATTTTTATATATAAGATGAGTCCCGTGGGACATTAATAAGGTTAGATACCGTCTCACTAATAATCACCCTCAATTCCAAACTTTAAAAATATTAATAAACTAATAATTAAACCATCACAAAATACGTAAGCATTTAAGTAAAAATCAAGGCTGGATTCTTCCTCTTAACCCCCGTCTTAATACACGATTCAGCTTCAAAGCGCAATATTATTTTTGTCCAAATAGCGATTTACATGTCGTGGAATCAACAATTTTAGCTTACCATGTGAATTATGCATTAGTAAGCGTAATTAAAGGATAAACATTTGGGACATTCATTCCATGTTAAATCGATCATAAAAAGGCGTTTTTCGGCCGACCCCCTCAGAATTTTATAAAATTTGGTGGAAATGTTAAAACTAGTAAAATTATTAATTTCCGAAAATTTCAGCTCATTTGGGCCACCACTTTTCGAGTTATGGGCGCTCAAAGGTCGAAAATCGGCCATTTAAAAAATCGGGTTGTGACGCTATATTCAATAAAATTCATAAGTTATTGGCCCCCAAATCATAGAATCTTGTTGTAGTAATAGGTAAGACCTATCTCCATAGAAAAAAAATTAAAAAATTTTTTTTTGTCGAATGGTCATCTCATAATGGCCGAAATGGCCATTATGGCATAACTACTGTTGAACCCTCTCAAACCGTTTCAAATTTGAGACAATTGTTTTATACTACCTATTAATCAAATTAAATAAAAGAGAAAGTTGGGCGGCCATCTTGAAGTGGTCATAAATTGCTAGAAACGGTATTTAATTTATTTGGCGCCAAAATGACCCTCTAAAATTGGTTTTATTACTCATTTAGCCATCTTATAATATTATTATATCTATTATACAAATATTTTTGCTATAAATTAACACCCCAACCCCCCCCCCCCCCCTATAATCTTAAATCAAAATAGCGAGTAATTTTTTCCACAAATTACTTTATTGTAATTTGGAAACAGGCTCGTGAAATAGATAATAAAATCGTCAGGATTATTGAATATAATATAGGCTTTAAAATTGCCTTATCAACACAGATTGATTTCATTTTTGGCGCGTATGAATTAATTTGTATGACCTCTAGCGCGAATTTTAAATGATGTCGAATTCTTTTGATTATCGTTTAATTTTACTATCAATTAATTATCCCCTCCACGTTCGAAATTTTGAATATAAATTATAATAAAAATTAAGACGATGAAAAAATATTAGTTAGTTTGCTTAACCCATGCGAACCCCGTCAACTCTTTCGCTTTCTTAAATAAATTTCCCAAAATATCTCTAAAGAAATGGGATATATTAAAAATTGTATCACCTTTAACCTCAACCGGAGAACTTATACCTTATTTAAAAACGAAATGCTTGATGCGACACCAAAACATATTGCCTTACCTAAAATATGCTTCAGATATGTATTAATTTTTTATATGCGCTTGAAGACATGCCCTCCGTCATACTTTTTTTTAATACTTATTACATATCGAATAACAAACAATGAATATATACTTTGAAATAAATTATTATTTAAGGTGATTTTTCAAAGCTGTTTCTATTTCAAAAGGGAATTAAATTTGTAGCCTATTCGGAGAAAAATCACTCCCTATTTTGATTGTAATTTATAGGGAATATGGGGGGGGGGGGGGGGGTTGGGGTGTTAATTTATAGCAAAAATATTTGTATAATAGATATAATAATATTAAAAGATGGCTAAATGAGTAATAAAACCAATATTAGAGGGTCATTTTGGCGCCAAATAAATAAAATACCGTTTCTAGCAATTTATGACCACTTCAAGATGGCCGCCCAACTTTCTCTTTTAGTTAATTTGATTAATAGGTAGTATAAAACAATTGTCTCAAATTTGAAACGGTTTGAGAGGGTTCAACAGTAGTTATGCCATATTGGCCATTATGAGATGACCAATCGACAAAAATTTTTTTGATTTTTTTTCTATGGAGATAGGTCTTTTGAGCGCCCACAACTCGAAAAGTAGTGGCCCAAATGAGCTAAAATTTTCGAAAATTAATAATTTTACTAGTTTTAACATTTTCACCAAATTTTATAAAATTCTGAGGGGGTCGGCCGAAAACGTGGCGATTTGACATGGAATGTCCCATTTGTCTTATAAGCAAAAACACAAAAACAAATCAAAAATGACGTGACTCTCCTATTAAAAGGCGGCTTTTAACATGCATTAGCTTTTAGATTCAAAATCGCGTATTAAGAAGACACACCCTTACAAGCATAAATTTCACAAAAAATCCAAAGATTTTCCATCATTACGCGCCATCCCAAATATCGAATGTGTCACAAGTTAAAATTTATGGGCATCTATCTATATTACCGGTGAGGTAGGCCATGAGGTTAGAGCAAATCTCTTCGCAATCCTCGCATGATTCGTCGCACGAGGCGTAAAGCAAGTCCGCCGCCCGTCTCCTAACGCTAGCGTCGCGCTCGTTCCTAAGCGCCGCAACCACGGCTTCGCGGTGGCGCTTCACGGCCGCCCTAAGACCCGGGTCCGCTCCTTCTACGAGCGTGCGCATCGATTCGAGCGCCAAATAACGCAAATTGGTTTCACGGTGTTGCAAGAAACGACCTAACTGTTCGCAGGCTCGGGCCATCAAAAAATTTTCCGCTGCACTCTCGTTGGGCTACGTGTGTCCGGAAAAAACGTTCGTTGTAATTACGTATCGTTGCGCGTGTGTGGCATTTAAATTTTTAGCTTTCGTCTCAATTAGCTTTGTACAATTCAAGATTACATTATATGCATAGTTTCGTAAAAACGGCTTGGTTTTGTTTAGTTGACCTTAGGTTTTAGTCGACTAAACATAACCAAACTAAGGGTCTGACCAAATACCTTAATCTTTTTGTGAAGAAAAGCAGACCAAAAAATCTTTCGTCTCTTTATATTTTGTCGACTAAAACCAAAAGCCGACCAAACAAAACCCAGCCGTTTTACAACACTGATTAGGCAATAAAGTAAATCTATATGAAAGTTAAGCTTAGTTCCTTTACAAAAACTGCAAGGGAATGTAAAGTTGTAAAGGAGAGTCAAGATTGAGGCAGAGCTAGCAATTTTTATTTTTTCACGCTCAGCTCTAAAATTATATATACATATATCTCCTGGCCCACTGTTAAAACTATTTAAGCTCTTTCAATACATAATTTACCTTCTTCCAGTTTATAACGGAACGGCTTAGCTATATATTAAAAATTCGGCATTTCGCCAGCCCTAAGGCTTATGTAGGATTGCGACTCACAGAGTAGGATGAGAAGCAGTGAGCGATGAGGTCTATAGCTTCGAACAGCACAGCGTTGCGGGCGTTAGAATGTTGGACTTTCTTGGATTTCGGCGGTTCGGCCGCTTTGTTAAGCACCGTATCCAAGCATTCCACCAGCTTGGCCCGGGTAACCCCATCGTAGGCCGTGTTTGGGTCGGGCCAATTTTGCAACAAGCGCAGCAGCTTGACGGAAAGCCAGGGCGCCGGGACAAAGTAGTAAGTGTAATCTTGCAGGTCCGTGTACGACGAAGTAACCAAGCGGCTGAGGCGGGAAACTGCTAAGGTGGCGCAATCTGTGCGTGACGAAATGATCGTTTATGCAACAATTAGAACACGGGTACTATAATAAAGATGATCCCGGTCTTAAATTTGGAGCGATGAAAGAGGGTAAGTTAGCGTTAAAGGTTATCGAGAGCGCTTTTTGGGACACAGGGCCCGATGACGCTCAGATCATTATACTAAAAACATTAGAGCATAGCAATAGCAGCGGAATAAAATATTTAAAATGAAAGATACTATCCTATAAGAGCCAAGGCTAGGTATTCAAATTAAAGCTGATGATAATTTATCAAAATGAACTAGTTCTTAACAGCTCCATTGATAATACAGAAATTTTAGTAAATGCGGGCTGATAAAATCTAAGGTTGCAAATAGGGATTTTAATCTTGATTTTCTTCAAAGAGAGACGACCTGTGCTATTCAAATGACTTCAGCCATTCATAGCGCACCTGACTGTAAAGTCTCTTTAGTACACATTAGAGCTGCCGTTTAATTGCAATCGCGACATTGATATAATATCAAGTCGCAAATAAACGTTTTGATATCAATCGAGCTAATAAAAGACCATTAGTATTAACGAAGTTGGGGTCGTTCTGTACCCCAAAAAAGGTTTGAACAGTGTAAGAATATACATATAATTCGTTGCTGAAAAGCGGTGAGGTCGGATTGAAAAACAGAGTAGAGGGGAATGGCCCTCGACATTTCGCGAAAATATAGACTATCTTCAGGAATAAAAGATCTAAATTCCACTCAAAAATATCGAGTGTCATTTCCCTAGCTACTCGTTTTAAAAATTCAACCCCCCCCCCCGCTTCTATACAACGTATAATTTAAGAAGGATTGACAGTGAAGTGACTAATTTCCGTAAATCGTATTATTATATTGTACTTTTGTATTCCTCAGGATTTTTGCGAACCACGGCATCGATGAGACTGGAGGCTGCCGTAACTACGCCCAAATGCTGGTCATTGAGCAGGTGGACCACGCGAGAAGCCCAATCACCCGGGCTCAGGCAATCGGGGTGCGCGCGAAACAGTTTGAGTAAGCACAGCGATGCGCTTTGCTTCACGCTATCTATGCTATCCCCTGATGCAAATTATCGTGTTAGATAAAAAAAATTTCCAATTAATAATGATTTATTTGCAAATCCTTGTATATAAAACATGCTAAAACATAAAATTAATAAATTAATGGGCATGCATAGAGCCATGGATCGAAATTGTATTAAATTTCACAATTTCCATGGTGATATTGTGCTAAATGTAGAATAATTCCTGAGGAGTCGTATGTAATTGAGCTGTAATAAATATTATATTCGTTTAAGGGAATTGGCTACCCTCGGGCCCTAATTATTAAATTCTGTATATGGCAAAGGAAGTGCGATATTCTATTTCCATGTGAGAATTATAGACCCCAGATTTAAAATATTTAGTTCACGCCAAAAAATAGCAAAATTTAATAGAATTTTATGTGTTACAAATCCGGGAAAAAAATTTACAAAAAAATTTAATCCGTGTGTCGCACCTTAATTCTCAACCCCTCTAAACCAAGGGCATCATTATAGAGCACTTTACGTGGGCAGGTTGAGATATTAAAGCAAACAAAGTTCGAAAAACTATTCTTTATAATAACTAAGAGCTCTTTAAAATTCGTGTCCTCAAAATCGGCTCATCAATGGAGCGTTAACTTTTGAAACAACACCAAAGCACTTATGCAACACCACCTTCTTTGAACTAAATAGCAACCTTAATTGTTGTGATTTTAAAGGGTAAAACCATTGTGCGGTGATTAAGTTTAGCCATTACGATGGGCGTAACCAGCATTGGAATTAGAGGGGCGTACAATAATGATTTAGGGAGGGGCAAAATGATCATTTTTTAAAATTTTAGCCATAATTTAATAAATTTTAATAAATTTTTGAATTTAAGGGGGGGGGGCAGCAGCCCCTCCCTGCTCCCCCCCCCCCCCCCTCAAGCTACGCCCATGGCCATTTGTCACACATAGCGTTTGATAGAGATTAGTTATAAAAGTACCGGTAGTCAAAAATTTGGGTATGTCCTTCCCAAAGGCCTCTGCCATCTCCTTGGATCCCAAGTTGGCTATGCAGGTCAGGGCTAGGCAAACGTGGACGGGATTTTTGCTAGCCAAATCGTTCTTCAACGATTGGATAACTAGTTTCATGAGTTCGCTGTTGGGGTTGACGAGTACCGATATAAACAGGTAACCAATCTGCTTTTCTGTATATCTAAAACAAAAAGCAAAAAAATATATTTTGATTTGCTTTTATATATATATATATTGAGGAACAATTTAAAAGAATTAATTAACATAAAAAGATTCTGGTAACGTTATGTTTATAGAAAAGCACGTTTTCGAACATTTGGGCTTATTCCAGCGTTTAACTATATAAGAAATATGTTGCCGACGATAAAACTTTCCATAAATAATCAAATCACTTCAACAAAAACGTGCGAATTTCGATGGAGCATCTCAGAATTTGACAATTTTGGTGGAGGTGTAGGCCTCATTTTCGCAACTATTTCTAACACTTAGTCAGGGTGTTCACAAAATAGGGAGAAACTGGAAAAGATTAAAGGAAAAGTTAATCGAAAATTCCTGGAACAGGGATGCGTAGAAGCGATACGCAAAACTCGTTAGATATACACATTCATCTCAAACACGTCCACTACCCGTACGCCTAGAGCCTGGCAAAATGAAATTTCTTCGGCCCTAGCCAGAAATATTTTTCACTCAGGCCCAACCCAAGCCCGGTCCTTTTTGAAATTTAAATTTTTAAAAAAACATTTTTTCTCCTCTAAACAGCCTACACATTAAAGAAATTATTAAAATGTTTTTAAAAATCTATGGCTAGATTATGCCTCGGGCCGGGCTTAGCTTCGCGAGCGCAGTTAAGGCTTGCCTTAATATCGGAGTCAGATTCGAAACGCGCAATTTTTTTTTGTCCATATATCAGATTTAAGTTCATGGTTCAAACACGAATGTAATTAATAATTTTACTCAACCGTTTATTAAAAACAAGTAATAGAAAGAAAAAAGCAAAATTTTATTTTTTTAACATTTTTGATCAAATCTCTAAACTTCGCTGATATCTAAAAACTCAAACTTCATAGAGCATTATACAAAAAATTTTGCATCGTATAAAATCGTTGTTATGTTATGCGTCTAAAATGGAAATCCGCTGCACTTCGGATATTAAGACAAGGCTACGTTGAAACGCGTACGACGATTTTTGCGGCGCAGCAAAATCCGATATTAAAACAAGCCCTTATAATTATATCAACTAGTGTCGTAAAAACGGCTGGGTCTTGTTTGGTCGATCTTTGGTTTTAGTCGAGCGACTAAGTGAAACAGATCAAAAAAATCTTTGGTTTGTTTATGTTGAGTCGCCTAACCAAAGGTCACAAAACCCAGCCGTTTTAACAACGAGAGGACAACAGAGTGCGAATATCCTCACTTATTGGAGCTCAGCAAATTGACCGCCTCCATGTGTCCGAAATCTATGTCATGCCCGAGGAGGAATATGAAGAGAAGCTTGCAAACGTATTTCTTCTTCTGGTACCCGTCCAGCGTTTTGTCGCCCCGAAACTTGCTCCGTATATTGGCGAGTTCCTTGTTGATCCGCTTGATTTCGGCTTCGCGAGACTTGCAATTCCTGATATCGCTTATGAACACGGCCAGGCCCCTCATGCCTCCGGCCCCATCCGACCCGCCGGAACCAGCCCCACTTCCCCCCACCCCCAAACCTCCGCCTCCACCCCCCACACCTCCTGCACCCCCCGTGGCAACGCCTACCACTCCACCAACTACGGAGTTGATGACCCCCGCGGCTCCTCCGCCCCCGGGCCCGCCCAACTTCACGGCCGGGACCCGGAATTTGTGATCTCGCGTGGATGCCGTGACGATCTAGAATTTATGTACAAAAAAAAACAAAATTATTATCGTGGTAAAAGTAACATCAAATGCAACTCTAAATTGGGAAGATATAGTATACAAATCGAAAATTAAGGTTCGTTGAAATATGCGTAAAATGAAATAGGCTTAATACTCATCGCCTAAATTTAACAAAGATTTATATTAATCAATAGTGGGTTAAGTTTTTTAAATGTAAATGTGCCAATTTGTAAATAAAAAACATTTTACCCTCTCCGGGATTCGAACCCACATCATTAGAGGTATAAACCTTTGTAGGGGGGGGGGGAACCCATATCAGTAGAGGCATGGCTCTTGTAGTGGGGCACAGGGTAATTATCAATGTTAACTAAAAAAACGAGAGAGAAAAAATTCGATTCACACTTTGGCCAATGGTCATTTTTTTCATTGATCAGTAGCCAGGACACGGTAAAGTAAATATAAATACATAAAAGTTATAAATTGCATAGCAATTAAAAAAAAAACGGAAAAAAAAATTCGATTCACACTTTAACCAATGGTCATTTTTTTCATTGGTCAGCAGCCAGCGGACGGCCAAAAGGCCATATTATCAATGGTATTAACAAAAACAATATAATAATTTAAAAAAAAATTTGGCCTCCCCGGGATTCGAAACCACATCAGTAGAGGCATAGGCCTTTGTAGGGGGAACACAGGGTATCGTACTCAGGATGGCTTAATCGAATTTCAAGCGGTCTCAGTGGTAAACAGGCCGAAAAGCGTTCGGTGCGTGACACGAAAGAGCGTGACACGACATTCGGAAAATGGAAAGTGAGCCCATAAATTGCATAGCAATTAATACAACACACCCAAATAGTGTTGTACAAACGGCTGGGTTTTGTTTGGTCGGCCTTTGTTTCAACTAAGAGTAACGCTAGACTCCGGTCTGTTTTTAAATTACGACTAAGCCTAGAAGTCACTAAGCCTAGAAGTCGACTAAGATAATTAGACCAAAAAACTTTGGTCTGTTTATGTTTAATAGACTAATTAACCAAAAAAGGACCAAACAAAACCCAGCCATTTTTAAAGCATTACTTCCAAATCCAAAAGCCAACTTTCCTGAATGTGAGGCCTCTACTACCCAGTACCCATTAAAATAAAGTATTTCCCAGTTTGACTGCGATCAAAATTCCGAAAAACTCGACTGCTAATGACACCACTTACTTTAAAAACCCTGAATAATAGGCAAAACACCCGACCCTTGCGTTACACAATGAAAAGTGTCAAAGTTGGTTAAATTTAGGAGGGAAAGAATGCTCCAGGGGCAGATGATCATTTTTTGAAATTTTATCCTTAATTTTCATAAATTTTTGGATTTAGAGGGGGGCAGCCGCCCCTCCCTTTACTACGCCTACGAAAACACCCGAGTTAAAGCCTAAAAAACTAGTAAAAGCGTGCGGTGAAAATAGAAGAAATACATCAATGAACCCCCCTGGGCAACTCGTTGTAGCATGCGTGTAATGCATACAGTCTGTCATGCAGATAGGAGGAGACACAATCATAAAACTAATTTAATAAATGCATCCCTAGCTAGATGCTGGTTAATATGAATTATGAATTAAATTACATGGTAACCCAGCAGAGCGCGCGTGGGATCAGCGATGACAGAAAAAGAGTATTAAAATACGATTAGATAATTAAAAATGATACCAAAACATTAAATGTTATTAATAAATTACGTTTTGACGTGTTGTGGGCAAAATTTTCCGAATGTAAATGTACCAAAATGAAGATTAATACCACACAAACTTCCAAAGAGTGCTATAAAAACGGCTGGGTTTCGTTGGTTGACCTTAGGTATACTAAGACTAACAGCCACTTCTGGTCTGTTTTTCAAATTTCGACTAAACCTAGAGGTCGACTTAGAAAAACAGGCCAAAAAACTTTTGCTCTGTTAATGTTCCGCCTCCTAAAACTAAAGGTCGACCAAACAAAATCCAGCCGTTTTTCCAAAAAATAGTTGCTAGTGTGGGAAAGGTTATATATAGATTTAGCGATAAAAAATGTTATAAACGCTTTCTGTAACTTAAAAAAAAGAATGTTAAAAACAGAAGGGGGAAGCCTAGGGCCTATTTCAACCCAGGTTCGGTAAGGGGAAAAAATATATATATTAATTAGATAACGAGACTTAGTTGATTTTATGAAAGCTTAGCTAATTTTTTTAAAAACAGTCTTATAAAGTATGGAATGACTTAAAGATGGGATTAAACTACGATTTATTAGTTCCGAATTGAAAAAGCAATTTATATAAAATTAACATAGTTTACCCTAAATTATATTGCAGCTAAAGGTCGAACCAAAAAGTAAGCTATAAATTAAACAAATGGCCCTCTTCTTTGACCTATAAAATAAAGTTTAATAAGAGGTAGGTCTTGATCAGCAAGGAATTAATTGTGATGTTAAGAGAACTTTTAAAGTACACAAATTTTTTGCTTTAATGTGAAAAAAACAAGACACAAAAAAAATAAATTTAATGATTTAAAATTTTACATAGTAATCTCCATGAACTGCCCCCAAATTTACGAAAAAAAAATGCAAAAACTTTGAAAATTAAAAAAATTTATGTTTTGCCCCCCTCTAATTGAACTTTTAAACGTTTTGCCCCCCCCCCCCCCTAATCCAAAACCTGGCTACGCCCATGCTAATATTAATGTAAAACATATAACGATACAAATAAATGCATATTTCACATATGGTAAAATTACAAATTAAATAGGGCTTTAAATGAGCTAAACCATGATATATTATAATTTTTGTAAAAATTGATGATTTTGCCATGTTATTAGATAAGAGCTAACTTATTATTAAGCAATTAATTATAACAGAATATCATTACTATATTACAAAATGAATTAAATTATTTGAAAATTAGTCTTTTTGTATTGAATTTTGGAAACAATTGTAGCTTTATCTTATTCAAACAATTTTTAAAACCTAGTAATAGGGTTGAACCTAAAATCTATGTGCTAAAATATTGATTAGACATTGCAGGTGTGCTCAACACAGTTAACTTAAATGATAAACTATAATATTATCAGATCTAAGAATAACAATTCTCAAATGATCCAGATTAATACTGCTATGTTACCAGACAAAAATTATCTATCTATGAAACTTTTAAGTATTTTTTGTATAATTCTGCGACAATTAATTTTTAAAGAATTATAGCTAAATACAAATTTTCCTTTGTAATAACAACTGTAAAAGCTGGTCTCTATAGATAATCCTCTTAAGTTAGTGAAGTACTTCAAACTAATTTAATTAAGTGCTAACATAAGATAAACAAGAACATAATGGCACATTTTATACTTCTTAAAAATAGATTATAACATAAGAATTTTAAATTTTAGAAATTTATTTTAGAATTAAAAACATGTTAAGTTGACTAACTAAAGCAAAGCTGTTTTATTTATTAAGGGGTGTATTCTTGCTATATCTAAATTAGATGATTAAAAAAAACGTTTTGTCAGATTTTATTTGTAGGGCTGCAATAGCTAAACAAATAATTTGTCTAAACATATTAAAAATATGAACTACAGAATTAGAAATTAAATTGAGATTTAAAAAAAACTCAAAATAAAAATACTAATATTATGAGAGAAAATACTTCACGTTTTTTAAATATTAGATGCATAATATATACATAAAAGTAAAGCCAATAAAATTGCTTATGAAAAAATATTTGTTATATGATGTATAGGCAAAATGACTTAAATGAGAATTTTTCATTAAATGATTAAACAACTTACTTTAAAACTTTAATATTGTAAATTAATAGCTTGTTTAATTGATAATAATAATTTGTGAAAGCATGTGTGAACTGAGAGCGTTCATAGTTTATAAATAAAATGTGTGTCGCAGTCGTCGCAGTCAATCACAAATCGACTCAGATTATTTAAAGTCAACTTTAATATTTAATAATAAATCTTGAAATGAGTTATTAATGTTGATTCACAAATAAAAACATGTCAGATAATAATTTATTATACACTTTTCTATCAATTTTTGTTTCTCTATTAAACTTTGCTTTATATAAAAAATTCTTTAATGTATCATCCGTTTAATATGACAATTTGAGCAATGCAACTATTAAGATTACAGCATAATGAATCCAAAATGTATTTTATGTTATAATTTTAATAATTATTTTGTATATCCCTACCTTAAGTATTTTAATGCAGATATCAGCCTGAAACTCATGGATTAACTTATACACACGCGTGTAGCCAGGATTTTCTCGAGAAGGGGGGGGGGGGATTTTTTTAATTTATTTTATAATTTTCTATATAAAAAAATGAGAAAATACCGGCCCGTTGGGCCTACCGGGGCCGGGTCACTGCCGTAGATATTGATTTTCTGGGCGGCCCGGGCGGGCATCATAATAAGATTTGAGCCATTCGGGCCTAATAAGTGGTGTATATAGTGTATTGTATTAATTGTTTTTATGTATAACTTTGTCATCTTTTTATTAAATAGTTAATTTTTTCGGAATAGTGTTTTTTATCTAAAATGACCAAGTATTCTGACCTAGGTCCATCAATTATTTTCTGTCCCATAGCGACCACTACCTTAACAACATTTGGCCCTCAAGCCCGCAACCTTATCAAAAAAGTGGGAAAACATCTTTCCACGTTTTCCGGCGACAAACGTGAAGCATTTTTTATGAGGCAGAAAATTGCAATTACCATTTGTAAATACAATTCAATCGCGATATATGAATGTTTTCCTGATATTTATAATAATGTATAATCAAATTTAATTTTATTTAAGATGATTGAAAAATAAAGTATATTATTAATTAAAAAAAAATACAAATACAAATTAGATTTATAATTGTTCATAAATATAACAAAATTACTGCTAAGCCTAGCAACTATGATAATTAGGACATGGCTGGGCGGATTCGACTGGCCGGGTTCGGGCACAAAATTTAAAAGTATAACTAGTCAAGGGAACCCCGCATATCCCCGAAACCGCACAATCCCGAAACTACGATAAGGATATGGCTACGATTTTAAATTACCATATGATATTTTTCAATTCACCTCACAAGTAACCTTATATAATAATCATATAAATTGTTGTATTAAGAGAAAATTATTGATAACTTGTTAGCCCTGCAAGAAATAACTGATGCTAATATGTTACACATTAACTAAGGAAAATAAATTATTTTAAGATTAAAAAAATATGAAATCATTAGTTGAAGTTGGTGGAATCATTATTTTAAAAATGATATATTTTTTCTTATCCGCATATTGTGAATTATTTACATGTTGAACATTATACAGAGCCTTGCAATAAAATATCAATTCAATTGTTGCTAGTACTAATCTTATTGCTTTTATTACATGTTTTCTTGTTCATATTTTAATATAATTACATATAGTATCTAAAAATTCATAACAATCAATTTCATTATTTTTATAAAGACTTTGTAGGCGTATCACTTTTTTAGCCTTTGTTTCCATTTTCCTTTTAACTTTAAACAATATATTTCCATTGTTGATTTGTATTATTTTTGTTTTAGTATTCCTCTGATATTCCTTTATCATTTGTATAAAACTATAGATATTAGGATTTGGTAGTTTCACTATCTTTTTTAAGGCACTGTGATAACCTTCCAAGTGGTTGTTGGTGGTTATGCCCGGGGTTAGGGTTAATTTGTTTTATAATTGTACGAATTGTTTGATCTTTAATATAGTCTCCAGTAAGACCCAATTTCTTAGATTTTTCAATTATTGCTTGTGAAAAATGGAAATAGCAACCTTAAAAGGTTCCATAACATTTAGGGCATTATTGTTAAAATCTATTTACAATAAATTTAATAGTTAATAGTAACTAATAGTTAATGTCTATAATCAACCATGTGACATTATTTGGTATTATATCATCCACTGAGTTTAATAAAATTGCACCTTGACTAGAATCTTAAAAAAAATCTAAAAATTATAGACATATCTTACTTCTTGATTTTCTATGGGTGTAGAGATATTTTCTATAACCATAACACTTGTTGTTTTTTCATTCAAAGCTAAATTTTTATTAAAAAACTTTTAAATTTCTTACTTTGGAGATTTTGTTTTTGTATACAATTTTGGGAATGTTCTGATGTTATCATAAAATTATTATATCTAAGGACAGCTCTTCGGGCATTTACATATAGTGCATGCACTTATAGTATACTTGTCTCATCTTACCTGCTCTGATCTTGATATAGTCAAACTTTTTGAAAGTGACTATATCATTTTTTCTATTAGATTTTTTAAAACCTATAACAATATATGTATACTTGCATAATAAAGCTTACCTATATTCTCTTTGTTATCTTGATTTGCAATAGTTAAAGAGTTTTCCAAATTTCCCATATGTTAAAATTGGCGGGAAAACGTAGTTTCGAAATTCGGGATTCTGCGTTTTCGGGATTATGCGGGGGAACCCTAGTCAAGATTAATTTCATTTGCCAGGCGATTTTTTATCAAAAATTTTACTTGAATTGGGAACATTGCCGATGATTTGTGAATAATGGCAAATCATATATCGATGGACCTACTATTTAATAAGTTTGAATCTAATGACTATGGAAATTCATTCAGCGGTGCTTGTGGTTAGGAGGAAACAAAAATAGTGGTTATATTAGGCAATGGTTCGATAAAATTTTAAAAGCCCTTAGGGTGTCTAGAGCATTCTTGGAACCACAAATCTTTTAAATTTTGAGATAAAGCCATATACCATAAACCATCTTTTTTTAGTTGATGTTTGTGCCAATTAAATTACTTATGTAAGATTCTGTCAAAAAAAGCAAGATTTCCAGTTAGCTATGTTTTTATCGAAAACCCTTTATTAGCCAATAGAATGAAGGATCTGACTAAAGAAATAAGAATTGCTAATATAAATAAACTTCAATGGCATTAGTTAAAAACTTAGTACGAATGTCTCTTGGCCAGTCGTGATTCAGATCTAACATCTAATTAGCTTTAGTTTTCGCCAATAAAAAAACTTATTCGACAACATTGTTTCTTATAAGAAGTTGCGATATTATCTGCTAATCGAATCACTTGTTGAATGTCATAATCCTTTTTATGCAATTGTTTGCATAGTAAGAATGTAAAGGTAAAAAATTCATCAAGATCTAGAAGGGAAATCAAGTTTCCAGATTGCCGAAGAGAGCTACCCCCAAAATTTATAATTGCTATTTACTAGTAGTGGAGGGTCATGCAATCTTGTGGGAAAGATGTTCATTCTAGTGTTTTTGACAAATAAACAAGTGATTTTGGAAAAGGGAATTTAAGGATTAAAAGCATTTTTGTCCAAAATTTAATTCGAAAAGACGTCGTTATAGACTTTGATAATTACAAGTGTATTAGCCCTTTATGCAACTACAAATACTCTTAATCTATTTAATAATTTATTTATAAATCAGAAGAAGATTTTAAAATTTTTGCTAAGGGGGAGGGAAATTTCCCGCAATCCCTCCCTTCCCTTGTCTGTCCCACTGCTGATACATGAATATGGTCGGTTGTTACTTGAAGTACTAGATAAAACACGAATTTATATAAAATGAAGGTAACGTATTTGTGAAAATGCATTCGTATGTATATTTTAATAATAAGTACTTCATTAAAGTAGAATATCATAGTTTTTTATTATGACTCGAGATTTAAGTTATGCCAACCAGTCGATCTCGAACCCGGGTGTGGTGGCGTAGTAGGTATAGGTTTTTTCTTCGAAGCTGGAGCTCGCGGGTTTAATCCTGTTTTTGGCGTTTTTCAAAGGACTAAAAAAATCTCCTATTGTCAACTTTGCTGTCAGGCCTGGAAAGGAGCATCGCCCCTTATAAAATCCTCTAAATGAAAATATATAACAAAAGCTATCAGAGCGCTACAACGTCCTCCGTAACGACGCTCATGGTAGGCGCCTGTATCTTGTGAAAAGTCAACGAGGGTCATTACAACTTCCGCAAACGGATGTAGTTAAAGAAACTAGATTGCTAAGGACAAGATTGATAGTGGGCTCAAAAAATATTAGAACAATGACTGCAAGAAGCCGAGAAGTTGCTGCATAGCATGTATACAAGAAACAAGATGGAAAGAAGCAAAAGCAAGGATGATAGGTGAAAGCTATAAACTACCTTAATTGACTTAGACACGCTTAAAAATGGCGTGGTGATCATATTAGTTTCGCATATGCAAGATAAAGTATTAAGGTTCGAAGAAAAAGTGGCCGACTCATAATGTAGAAACTTTGCATAAAAGGCCAAATCAAACAAAATGCATAAATAAAGAAAAGGATGCGTATGATACCGAGAGCCAAGATAATTATGATTGGAAAATATGAACACACTGCAAAATAAGAGAAGGATTTGAACGGTACCATGGTAGAAATGAATGGTCGAGAAACGAGGAACGAGAAGAAATATTGAAAATAGCTGTAGCGTTTGATTTGACCATAAATACCTTCAAAAAGAATGAAAATCACGAAATAACATTCAGTGGAAATAATTTTGATTATGTATAAAACAACTGTTACTTATAATATCTCTGTAATTTAATTAACATATTAGTCATAGGTGAACACTACCAACGACGGTCCCAAGTCCGTGTGAAAAAAGTGGAGGGTTGGCGTCAGGTCGGAAGCCGGTTGTAAAAAAGCAACTCCAAACAACATGGCAGCTTCAAATACGAACTTATACCAGAATGCTAGGGCGTCCTCCCCAAACGACGCGCATTGCATCATCCGGCTGTGCAATGTGAAAAGTATACAAGGGTTACCGCCTCACTCACAACGAAGGCGGTTAAGGAATCTAGTTGTCGAACGGACAAGAGTGGCCAGCTGGAATGTGGGCACGCTGACGGGGAAGAGCATCGAGGTTGCGCAGATGCTAAAAAGGCGAAGGATACACATAGCGTGTCTACAATAAACGCGGTGGCATGGAACAAAAGCCAGGGAGCTAGGAGATGGTTACAAGCTATACTACTCGGGTTCCCCATCACGGAAGAACGGGGTCGGTATAGTGCTTAGCGATTTCTTTAAGGACAAGGTAGTCGAAGTCAAACGATGCTCGGATAGATTGATGTGCATAAAGCAGGCGGATCAAGGCGGCCTTGTCAATGTTATTTGTGCGTATTCGCCCCAGGTTGGATGTTCCGAAAATGAGAAGGACGAATTCTATGAGAAGCTCGAAAAAGAAATACGCTACGTGAAGCCTGACGAGAATCTCATCATCGGAGCAGACTTTAATGGGCACGTTGGGAAAGAAAGGGGCGTGTACGAACGAAATCACGGCGGGCATGGCTATGGGGTGAAGAATAAAGAAGGAGAGAAGTTGCTACAGATGGCGCAAGCTTACGATATGGCCATTGTGAATACCTTCTTTCAGAAGCGTACCGAACATTTAGCGACGTACAGCAGTGGGCATCACCTTACACAGGTCGACTACATCCTAGTGAAGCGCAAAAATTTGTGGCAAGTTAAAGATTGCAAGGTTATACCGGGGGAAGAAATCGCCAAACAACATCGGCCAGTTGTCCTCGATATAGCAAGAAAGATTTTTCCCGAAAGGAGAAAAGTCTACACACCAAGGACAAAGTACGAAAAGCTAAAGGATGATAGTGCAAATGAAATGTTTCACGCTCGAGCAACTCCGCTCTTGAAGGTTGCAGGCTTGGGGGGCGACATTAACAAAAGGTGGGACAGCGTTGTAAATGTTCTAAAGGAAACGGCCTTTCAAATCTTGGGACGAACTAAGGGCGGCAGAGCTCACAAGCGTGAACTATGGTGGTGGAATGACTCGGTCAAAGAGGCTATAGAAGAAAAGAAGGCGTTGTACCTACGATGGTACAAAACGAAGAAAGGAGAAAACTACGTGGCATATCGTGAAGCGAAACGCAAAGCTAAGATAGCGGTTGTGATAGCGAAGAACGAGGCTTACACCGAGATGGCAAACAAGCTCGATACCAAGGGCGGCGACATAGTCATGTATAAACTCGCAAAGATTAGGGAGAAAAAAAGTCGAGATGTCGGGACACTGATAGTCATTAAAAGTGAAGAGGGACGAACGTTGTGCAAACCGAAGGAAGTCATCAAAAGATGGAAAGATTATTTCCAAAATATGATGAACAAAACGAATGATAGAAGACCGCTAGAGAGGGTGGAACCGAACTCGAACTTGGTTTTACCATTGCAGGCTTATGAAGTAGGAGCGCAACTAACGAAGATGCGGAAAGGGAAAGCTCTAGGTCCCGATGATTTACCAATCGAAGCTTGGCTTGGGTGCAAAGGAGAAGGAATCGACATAATGACAGGCCTATTTAACGCTATGCTGTATGAGAGTCGTATCCCTGACCAATGGAGGGAAAGTACGATCATACCCATATACAAAGGCAAAGGAGACGCGCAGGAATGTGGCAACTTTAGAGATATCAAGTTGACCTGCCACTCACTAAAACTACTAGAAAGGGTGCTAGTGAAAAGGCTCAATGATGAAGTATGTCTCTCGCCTAATCAGTTTGGATTCTTGGCCGGTAAATCAACGATGAATCCAATCTTTGCGTTGAAGCAGACGATGGAAAAATATAACGACACAAGAAAGAACTTACACATGGTCTTCATCGATTTAGAAAAGGCCTAAGATACGGTTCCGAGAGACTTAATATGGTGGTCCCTTAGAGCCAGAAATATACCCGAAGGATATGTTCGACTTATCAAGGAAATGTATAATGGCGCGGTTGCATCTGTTAGGACTACCGTAGGAGAAACGAAACCCTTCCGAATAATGATTGGACTACATCAAGGGTCAGCGTTAAGCCCATTCTTGTTTATTCTAATTATGGATACAATAACAAAGGACTTGCACAAGCCAGCCCCTTGGACTATGCTATATGCCGATGATATTGTCCTATGCGATGAAACAAGAGAAGGGGTTTTTCATCAGGCGAAAAAATGGTCAGAACGTTTTTCGGAATTCGGGTTAAAGGTAAGCGAGAAGAAAACGGTTTACATGCAAACGATGGGCGGTAGTCCGCAAATGCACAAAAATGACGGTCCAATGTACACGGAGGTTGATAAGTTCACATATCTTGGCTCGCTATTACATCAGGAGGGAGGATGTACCGCCGAAGTCCATTCTCGGATCAAAAAAGCATGGCTCAAGTGGCGCAGCATCTCCGGTGTCATGTGTGACAAAAAGATACCAATTTGGTTGAAAAGCAAGGCGTACAAAACATCGTGCGGCCGGTCTTGCTTTACGGGAGCGAAACATGGGCTGTAACCACCGCGGAGGAGAAACTCTTGCAAGTCACGGAAATGAGAATGGTGCGATGGAGCTCAGGCTACACCAAGCTGGATCGCAGGACGAACGAATCCTTGATGACAAAGATGGGTATACAAGCGACGAAGGACTTCTTAAGAGAAAATCGACTTCGGTGGTACGGCCATGTATTACGAAGAGACGAGGACGATGTCACACGGCGAACGCTGGAGATGGACGTGCCTGGAAGAAGAGGAAGGGGCAGACCACGTGCCACTTGGAAACGACTGGTCGAAAAGGATATGGACGTCAAACAGATGGAAATTGGCATGGCATTTACGCGACTCAGATGGAAGAGGCTGCTGAAAACTTACCCCACGTCTGTGGGATTTTCAACACGATAAAGATTAGTCATAGGTGCTGATCACAAATGTCTGATATCAAATAAATTAAATTACTATGCAAATAATTGTATAAAGCATTGCGTACATGGGCGTACGCAGGGGGGGGGGGGTGGCAAGGGGCTTGGCTGCCCCCCCCCCCCTCCCTAATTTTTAGTCGAGACCTTTTATTTTTTTTTGCTCTCAGAAAAATTTTTGGATTTTTTTTTTGGGTCGCAGGAAAATTTTAATCTGCCCCCCCCCCCCCTAATTCAAAACTGCGTACGCCCATGATTGCGTGTACGACGATTATGCTGGTATAAAGTTTAGTATTGCATGCGCGCACGTTGTACCCGTTTGCGAATTAGTTTTCGTTCGGAGGCCTAAAGCCCGTAATGACCTGTTTTTGGCTATATGCCGTATCACCTCTAAGTAAGTTTGATGAGGTTAGATTTCCCGGGTGGGCTAGTATTTTTTGATGGTTTTGCATGCTTTGAGTTAAATATTTGTTGATTAACAAAACGTAGCACGTGGTTTGATGAAAGGTAATACCATCGTAGTCCAAGGTTACCGGTCGTTGAGTTCATAGTACTCAGGTCATTATAGTTGGCGGAGTTGCGCGAGATACTGGTAATTTTTTTTACACTTAGATGATGTCGCGGGTGCCCGTGTAGGCGCCGATGGCTGATGTGTGGCATAGCGACATCCGTGTGGTCGAGGGGCTAGTAGCTTTCATTAATGGCTCCACGACCTGGGGTGGCGTAGATGTTTCTGTCTACTACTAGCTGAGAGATGGCCTGGTCAAAACCAAGGATGCACTGCGAAGTTGCGCGCAAAAACAATGGTAGATTATACTGAATTCAACGACGCTCAGATATACGTGGTGAGATAGCCGGCAATGTCTCGTTATTTACAATATCCCCGCGGTAGCAAGCTCGATGAAGGTCAATCACGAAATCAGATTTCACCGAGGAGAATACAAACACATAGAAAACAATCGTATACGACATTTCCCGTTAACCCCAGTCACGTGCAAACTTAATTACATCTTTCGAAGAAATTTCGATACGTATGCCCGAACAATCTATTTGAAAAAAAACATTTGCTATTTGTTAGAAACTCGGGTCTGAAGTCCGTGCCGATAGAGGTCAACACTCGGGTCGGAAAGTATCTTGAAAGGGATAGTGTTATGGGTTCAATGCGTATTATAATTAACCCCCCCTCCTTTCTTTCGATAATGATTGATGCGTTTCTATGTCTTGCTAGCGCAAATGGTGTTAGCATGCGGAAAGGATTATAATTTTTGTGTATAGAACACACTAACTTTTCACCTTGATAATAATTTAGTTGAATTTTTACTTTTTCTTTGCGACCAATAACGCAAAAATTAATTAATCTATTATATTTTTACTTACATTATTAATATGAATATCAATATTTTTCCAAGCAATTAACATGCATTAGAAATATATATTATTGCGGGGGGGGGGGGAATGGCGATCGCGCAAATTTATCAAAAAACAAATTTTACAAAGCCAATTCTTTCTGAATAATAATAATGTTGATGTAATTTTTACACCAGGGATAAAATATGTTAAGCTCTGCTTGCTTGCAACATCTATGCTAACAAGCGACATTTTACAAACGCATCATATATAAACGAGAAAGATAGAAAGGGGGCGGGGGGAGTGGATAATTGTGGTGCAGTGCATTGAACCTACAACTAAAATAAAATTACAACAAACAAAATAATAATAATAAATGTAAATGTGCTTTAAAAGTTACCTTCATAACTAGTTAAGTTAAAATCCTTTTAGCACGTTTGGATTTATTTAAAATCCTTATTTTATAACATGTACAAAAACCCTAGGCGAATACGTCGCAACGCATAGATGAGTTGCCTGACTTCCTAAATTTATGAAGCTTTAATGTTGCCCAGCAAACCAATAAAGTTATGATTGAGCCAAAGAAAGCTTAGATTACCAGATAAAAAAATATAAATCTTTAATACTGGGACTTTAATCAAATATGGCCTTTTTAACCGTAAAGGGTTGAGTATATGAAACACAGAGACCAGATTTGCCCAACCCTGTCCGCTGCTCGAACCTGCCCGCCCACCCCACGGCCCAGGCCGGGCCGGACAACTATCGTAAATTTTAACTTTCGGCGAGCCCGGGCGGGCACCATAAAGATTCGGGCGATTCGGGCTCAATTTTGTTTTTAAAATAATGTATTATTGTTTTGTGTATATTTTGCAACTTTTTAAATTGATTTCTTAATGGTTGTAAATTTTAGTTTTCATTTTAAAATCAAAAATTAAGATAAAAATTTTAAAAAATATAACGACATTAGTGCTAAAATTTTTAAAACACACCATTTCGGGCCGGGCAGCTCTGATGATTCGGGCATTGCCCGGCGGACACAAAGAAGAGATTAATAATAAAATCGGGCCGTGTTCGGGTAGAAAATTTTTAACAAATCTGACCTCTGATGAAACACAAGGGAAAGCCAGCCTAAACTAGCTAACGCATATTTTGTTCTATATGTCGTTACATATGCCATTTTTAAGAAAGCTACGAACCACTGCGTCTTAACGATTATACATTGAAGACACCTTAACCAGATTTAAATAGCTAGAATATAATATTTTCTGATCTAATCAGTAATCATTTAGCTTGTGTTCCAATTCTTATTGGTAATGGTTAAAAAGTTTATTTTCACGAAACAAGGTTACATAAATAAGCGAAGTATATAAATAAAGAAAGACATATTGGTTAAATACAAAGATCTATATCATTATATTCTAAAACGGGCCATGAGTCGGCGAAGGATTTAAAGTTGTATCGTACAACAAGAATCCCTAGTTGTTGCCTGAGTAAAAAGGATCCAGAAATTTTAGATTTCGGTGAGCGTTTTCCGATTTCTTTAAAAACCCCATTGCCTGTTTACCGAAGGAACCGGAGCACGAGGCAACGACAGTGATAAAAATATTGGATGCCAAAAGGGCAGAGTACTTGTTCCCTTCTGCTGTAGCGATAGGGTCGTAATTAAAATGGGAAGGGGCAAATAGGTCAATACAAGTAAAATCCCATTTGAGGGATAGGTCATTTTGCCAGTGGACTAGAGAAGAGCCGTCAGGGCGCATCCTACCCTCGAGAAAGGGATCTGACGGCTCAAGAATTGAGGGGATTTTTGCCTTTTTGAGGGCAGCTTGAATTAATTGGCTTTAGTGTGCCTAACATATTTATATTTGTTTGCTAGGCAGTGTAGAGGGTGCCTAGCATATTAGTCTACAGTGGAAAGACAGTTTCGACAATTGAATTCTCTGCTGTAGCTGATCCCCAACCTTAAAGCTATGGAATATGATAGCTCAAAGTCTTCAAGCAGCATTCCCAAAAGTTTGCTGGGATAGGTTTCAAGCCACTCGTGACCGGAACCATCAGAAGCGAGGGACCTAAGGTTGTAATGCTGGCTATCGTCGCTGCTCGATAAAAGGTAATCAACGGAGCGCGATACGAGTCCAGAATCCCAATCCTTTTGTCTCGTACTTTGAGGTTGAACGGTCTCGGGTGTGACATTCAAATTCCAAAGCTCTAAGGCTTGAGTTAGCAGAGGGTCTAAATCATGTGTTGTGAGATTAAAAATTAAGTTTTGGACCGACTTTAAAGAGGAAATAAAAGCAGCTAGCGATATGCTGCCGGGAGGACGAATTCCCAATCCTCCAGATTTGGTTGGAAGGGATGCCTGAACCCAATTATTAGTGTTAAATTTTAAATTTAAAATTTTTTCTAATAAAGTTTTTAAAAAGCCTTCGTACGACTTTAAAACTTCTGGGTGCAAAAATGCACCAGATGAGCGAAAACAATGATTAATCTTTGAAATGTTAAAATAGTTTTTGATTATGTAAAAAGAATGATGTGCAGGCATGCATTTTAAAAGTTCCGTTTTAGATTTTAAAATTTCGAGGTTTTTATGAAGAAAATTTAAAAGAGATTTTTCACCGCCAATAGGTGATCCCAAAAGGGATATGTCTTCTCTATCTAAAACTAAAAAAGTTTTAAAAAAGGGAAAGTCAATAGTGTTAGGGGCCTGATAGATTTCACATTTTTTCGTGTTTAATTTAAGATTTAGAGTGGGTTCAAAATTGTTGATAATTTCTATAGCTTTACTAATCCCCTCCGGGCGGCCACATAGGGTGGCGTCGTCGAGGTACCAAACATTTAAATCGAGGGTACACTGAGATGATATTGCCTCGACTAAATTATGAATGGCCAAACAAAACAAAGGAGGGCCTAATGGATCTCTTTTTTGGATGCCTTCGGACGAATCAATGACGTATTCGCCGAATCGAAGCTTGGTTGTAGAACCATAGCTTAATAAAATGTAATTTAAAAATTGTGGGAATTCAGCTAAAAAAGTGTTAATAAGGGTTTCTCTTCGAATACTGTTAAAAGCATTGGCGAAATCTAATTTAACAAAGCAGGACTCGGTAGAAATATTTTGAAGTGTGCTCCGGCCAGCATGGCTGGCTGCCTCACAGCCGCCTTTAATTCCGAAGCCGAGTTGATGAGGGCGGAGCTTAGCGGACAAGGAGGGTTTTATGAGTTTGCAGAGTATTTTAGATATAAAACGGCGAAAAAGGCTTCCAACAGCAATAACTGAGTTATCCGGTTTTTTGATGGCGATTAGTTTTGCACCGAATAAAAAAGGGATGATTTCATGAGGAAATTTGCCATTAACGATGATATTACAAAAAGAAGTAATAGAATTTAAAAGAGGTTCAGTATTTAAATTATTTAAATTGAGTAAATCTTGTAGATATAGGGCGCCATCCGTCAAGTCCAGCTGCGGAGTCCAAAGGAAAGGAGTTGAGGGCTTCACGGATGTCTGAAGACTCAACCACTATTGATGATGGAGATGTGGGGTATTTACTGGCTGAGGATGCTGGTGGGTGTTTTTGATTAAGCTCCCTATAAGAGTCAGGGCAACAAGGGGCTATTGAGTTGTTATCATAAAAAGCTCTAAGGGCACTTTTTGGGTTAAAATTATGGATTTTATTTGAGATGTGCTTGGCAGTTTGGTTAATTGAGAATTCCAGTGGAAAGGGTTTTGTTTTGCTTGTGCATGTAATGGGAACGTCAGTATTAAAACACAGAAGGGATTCCTTGATGAGACTTGATAAATTATGTTCATTAGGTTCCATAACATAAAGGATATGATATGGAAATTTAAAAAGTTTGTCCCAATTAGTTAAGTTATAAGGGTTTTTGATAATAGAAGTGAATAAATTTAGCAGAGATTGTTGAATGGAAGGTCTGGCTCTTCTTGGGATTCTAGAGATAGTATTAGGAAATGAATTTGTTAAAAAAGAATTGCTCCAAGATAAGTCAGGCGGTTGTTTAATTAGTGGGGAGCATTGTAAGGGTGGGGGGATGACAGGGCTAGGGATTGGCAATAGGGGAGCCTCTTCAAAGTTAGAAGCCAGGGGTGGAATTGGTAAGCAGGTTGGAGGTAATTTGCCAGAAGAAGGGCACCTTGAAGACACAGGGCCATGAATCCAAAAAAAATTGTGTTTATCAAGGCATATTCGTCGCTTACAAGTTGGGCATAGGGGTTTAGAGATTAACATGTGGGATAAAGTTGGGATCATTTTAAATTTTAAAGCTGTATGATTTATAAGAATTTTGCAAGTTTAATAATACAAAAGAGTATCTGGGAAATTAATTGTATGATATTGAAAAAAAATGGCTCAAAGGATTCACCAAAGGTCATATTAAAACTTGTAGGGTATATTGCTTACCTTTTATGGAAAGCATCATAAAATGTTTGTGAACATCCTCTGATAGTAGTTAAGAGATAATAAAATATATTTCAAAGTAGAATTTGATAATAAATATATTGTGCAAATGTGAGGTATATCTGGAATAACTAGCATTGGTTAATGCATCCTCATGATATATAATTGTTGCTGCTGGTGGTAATTAAATAAATCCTTTTGTAATAATATGAGTTTTTGAATGAATTAATTGCAGTTTTTGATTAATTGTAAAACAATACAAGTAGATAACAATTAAACTTTTTTTTTATTGTATTTGTTAACTTCAATACACAAGCATATAGGTGGAGATTTCATAGTTTCAGATATAGAAGGACGAATTGAAGCTTTTTATTGTAATTTTAGTTAAGAAAATTTGTTTAATTAATCAAGCACTACAAAGAAACACAGAGCAATTTATAGATGGTAAATACACCAGCTCTATTTTTTTCGTTAGAATTAACCAAATCAATTTAAATGTTTTTGGCACTAAAAAGCGCATTGATAATAACCTATTCTGACCGAATTTCTATGGAGCCACCTAATTTATCACTAATAGCTTATTATTTTTGTATTTAAGACCTACTATTGGATGCTAAAATATATTATAATATGTATTCTGATCACTTGCGTGCTATATAGTATACCGATATATTTGTTAAATTTTCTTTTAAATCATAATATAAGCGTACTTTGATAATTTGGCAATTTTGAAATTTTTATCGATAGATAAATTACCGATCACCTTAATTTATGTTATTTTGGCTTGTACAAAATTTGAGCTTTCACGATTGATATTCATAAATAGTCTTTGTAAGTTGATTTAAAAGCCATCACTTTTAATAGTTTAATTAAGTATATTCAATATGTGTAATCAAAGCTAATATTAATTTAATCTTGGTAACATTAAATAATATAAAAAGGTTTTAAACATTACATGAATATTAAATATACTATGGAAGGTAATAAATGCGACATGAGAACAAGATGATATTTTTAATTTAAATAGTCGTACTTAAAGTCTACTTTACTTTACGAACTTATCAGCATGACGAATGAAATAACTTATTATTTCACATAATAAAACAACATTCATTAACACAGTTTTGGATTGAAATTCTCTAACGGTATGCTGATGTGAAAGATTGATAAATAAAGGTCCTAAAATCACGTGATTGTAGCATGGTTAAATAGAAAGTTGTACTAACATAAAGCACGTGACACATTTCATATAGGATGTCAACTTTAATCATATCGTTGATGCTCATTTTCAGAACAAAATCCCATAAAAGGTTTATCAATATAGTCGGTAATAAGAATAGAAAGGCCTGAATCAAGATTACATAGGAGCCTAATGCGATAATAATAATATCCCCTTTATTTTGTAAATAATACTTTGATGTCGCTCTTCTTGGAAATAAGTTAAGTCTAATCTTTCTCAAATTAAAAATAGTTAAATAATTTTTAGTTTTTAGTGGCAACCCTTTAAATTGACTGATAACTTCATTACGTCCCTCAACCTTAAATGTAAATGTGGTTTCATTGCTATTTAATAGGTTAGGAGATGAGGCTGCTTTGGGTTTAACAATGGAAGGTTTTTTATAAGGTATTTCAGAATGCATGACAAATGATATTCCATCATAATTTGATTTCTTCAATGCCTGTATCTTTCGTCGTGACAACATGACCTGTAAATTTATGTACACTAAGTATAACATAGGAATAAATTTTGACACTATCTCCCTCAGTGATTGATAAATCATCCATATCGCGTTCTTATATTTAAAGGAATTGCTAACGCTCAAATAAAATGTGTTCGAAGAGGTTTTACTTGTGTATCGTGTAGCTCTGCCATATTTTTTCTCAAAGATCGCGCGTTTGTTTCGCAAATTAATTTCTTTTAAAAATTTATTCCTCCCAATATCCAATTTTATATGGATATGATGGTATTTTTTTAGATAGTTGAGTTTAAAGTTTAAATGATCGGTGTGTCTTTTAACGATAGGTGACTTGGAATATCGTTCGTAACAAAGTCGACCCTCAATCTCTTTGTACCAAAATGTAGTGGGAGCGTACATGATAATAGAGCATACAAGGATGCCAAGAGTTAGCAATTGACAATTTCGAGTTGTAAAAAACGTCACGTATAATTGATTTAAATGTCGGGAGCAGGCGTACTTGTAAAAACTGATGACGAGTGAAATCAAGAAACTGACACTCAGCAACGTCTGTATCATGGGATGATGATAATTGGCCTCAAAGTCATTCCAGCTAATCCCAAACCATATTTGGCGATAAAATTGGGAATGGCTCTGACTTTTAAAAAAGAATTTTAATATTGGATCAGCAATCAGAATGATGAGCACCAGAATATTATTGCTGAAAAGGGCTAAGGCAAACACTTGAGGCCCTAAATTATCTTCTGATGAAAAGTTTTGACTTATCGGTGGATTTACTCTCAAGTTATGCACATTTAATATAGGATAGGGAGACACTTGATTACCGTTGTCATGATTAATATTGGACTTGATTTTTAAAATCTTGTGCTTTAGCTTTTCAAGAAGTTTTATTCTTGGAATCCCCGTGTTAGATACATATCTATCTTGGTGGAGCTTGCGTAATTTTTTCTTCTTTCTGACAATGCTAAATACAGATTAAATTTAAATTCTAGTTTTTGATAACAAAACATCTATATTATTTTATAGCTTTTAAAGTTCAAAAATAAAATGCTAAATTCATAAAGCACCTAGAGTTCTTAAAAATTAATCTTAATAACAATAATGTATATGTTACTTTATGGTAATCGCCAATAAAGCTATGAAGTTGCCAATCAATCCGATAGATACTAGAACGGGAAATATTCTCAAGTAATAATTCTTTTCCAAACGTGTTATTCTCATTAAAGTTGCAGCGTAAAAACAACGATGGTTACTTAGATCAACTGCCGACATTTGATAATAAAGATTTTGGAGGTTAAATATGTTTAAATTACTTTTTCGGCTTTTACATTAAACTCATCGATTAAATGATTAATTTTTGGGTAGGTATGTAATTAGGTTCAATTAGGGAGCAAAGGTGATAATTAAATTTTAATGAGATAACAACCTACCGGTTGCCAAAATAAACTTATGGCGGTCGATCATTAATCATTATACTAAGTTTTAGATTTTTGCTAATGGATTATTAATAACTCGGAGCGCCATGGAGTCAATTCACCATATTTATAAATTTATAAAATATAATACAAGATAGGTAATATTTTTAGTGAGTTTCTTCAAAAGTATTAAATTCACTTTCATCAAACACTTTAGTTCATAGTAATTTGTGAATAAAGACATGAGTATATTTAAATACGATTAACCTGATAGACATGAACCTTTTCCAAATACTAATAACAGATTAATTTCTTATTTAATTCATTCATTTTCACAAAATATAGTATCTTATAAAAACATAAATAATTATATTATATTTCTCAAATTTTTAGTGAAAATTTCCTTATTTAAAGAAAATTAGTTTTGGTAAAGTGTACCGAGGAAGGCGAGATGGCAAAAACACTGTCAAGCTAAAAATTATGGAAACTTAATTGCGTCAAATTGACCACAGTCAGCTAATTTTCTTCTTTATCATGTTTTTATTCCACAAGCGTGAAGTTTTTGATAGTTTCTTCCAACTTAATCGTTTAAGAGTCACGCCCGGATTTTTTTTTTATCCATTTTCGGTCGTCCCATTCGTATCTTCCCCGGCTCCACCTTGTTTAATACTTTCCGATTTATATCATTCGCCTCCCTTCTACCACTTTAACTTTTTTTTATCAAAACCGCCTTAGTTTTAATACTTTTTGGCACGGAGACAATCATTCGTTATTTGGTTGAGCTTAGTGGAACTAAGCTCCACCGTATCATTCTCATCATTGTGACTTGTAGTAGTAACATTTGTCTTACAATGGATTTGTAAGCCTTGCCTCCATAATGGCATCTAATTGTCGCACATCACACCTGATATACTGCGCCATTTAAGCCATCCCTTTGGATCCTTGCATTGACTTTGATTGTGCAATGTCCCTTTCAATGTGTAGCATAGAGCCGAGATATTTATCCAGCAATAAAGGTGCCTATTAAGTTAATCTCCATTTATACCGACTTTCTATTGTTGACCTTGCTAGCGCTTTAACCACTTTTTGGTTTCTTCAAATATTTTATTCTTTGCCTTTTCACTTAGTACTATATCTTTGAGGAGCCTACTTGTACTTAATTGTTTAGAGGGGTTCATGATCTGCAATCTTCACTATTCAACTTCCACCACCTTGTTTTTAAATCATTTGTTGGAATACCGACCCTGTTTCTACGATTTATCGTAGAATAACTTGTATCCCTATCCTAACTCCCGAATCTTTTCTATTCCACCTGGCTTATAGGCGTCAACTGTTCGATCTCGATGCTCTTTCCGTTAACCTCAACATGTTACTTGAATTCTATCTTTAACTAAATTCCTTAACCGTCTTTGATTGAGTCAGGCCGTAACCTTAGTGTATATTTCTCATTGCACAGGCGGGAGAAGCAGTGCGCGTCGTTTGTGGAGGAAGCTCTAGCTTTTTGTTGTGTATCAGTTAACAAAATCTATTTTTTCCACTATATGTAAGAGGCTATAATTTATGGGAATGTTTTAAAAATATAAATTCCGTTTAATATTATAATGCGCTAAAAGGTCCAATTTTTACCATTGAGGGTTAAAGCTTATATTTATTTATTATTTTTATAAGTTAAAACAAATACAATACAATGACTCTATTTGTAGAGTCATTCTTATGGGAAAGGGCTCAATTAAAGATGCAAAAATATATAAATTGCAGTCCCACAATTATTCAATTTTTAATAAATGAGATCTTATATGGACAATTATAGCTAATTAAAACAGGCTACAGTTTTGTATTCATAATATCAACTATTTATATGCTTTTTTATAATAAAGTAAATAATTAGCGGAGAAATATGAGTTAATATCCTAAAGTTATAATTCATAATTGATTCAATCTAAGGTATACTTTTTAAATATCTTAATATGGCAAATAATAAAAATAAACTTGTGCTAGATTAAATAAAACTAAAATGTAATTATTTTTTCCTTAAGAAATTAGCAAATATATATATTTTAACAAATTTTTGTGCTGTTTAATGTTTGCCTTTGCTAGCAAGGTTTTTAGTCTGTTGTTTGGAAAAATATAATGATAAAGTATAGTCTAAATGTGAGTTTTAATGGATTGACTACATGCCAAAGGCATTGCCCTTCAATTGATTTGTATTATCAATCCAATATTATGTAAATAATAAAAATTGAAGTTTGTTATTTTCTCTATTTACAATTTGCCAGAATTTGGAGTAATTTTAATTAAAATTATACTTATACTAGAGGCTTTCATGTGCCACAATTTTAGGTTCAGGCCGGTGTAGGGTTATCAGATTCACATGTTATCAGATTCATATGCGTAATAGAACGCACTAATTGGCTACAAGCGTAAAAGTAAACAAAATCACGTTATTTTCGCCACATCGCCATTGGTTATGAGCTTTATACAGAACAATTGTACGCGTAGAAAACACTCGTTAGGAGAATAATAAACGTTACCAGATTCAAGCTAATAAACCTACAAACAACTCTAACCATTTTCCAGTGTTTTCCGAATTGGAAATTGGTAGGATAATATGTTGTTAAGTAAGTAATATATAACATGTTTTATATAACGTTTTAGATATTAAAGAGTGAAATACTTGTGTTTACAAAATATATAACATTTTTCTGGAAATATTTAAAGTTATAATAAGACATGAAGAGGAGAAATATATTGTAATGAAGAGTTATCACGATGGCCCAACAAACTCTATCATGGAAATCTGGAAAGTCACATGGGGATTAATAAAACTAGGAACAAAATATCTGAAAAGTGCATCATATTTCTTATCATTGTAAATATGTTCGCTTAGGTATTAGTGGCCCAATATGTGGTCAGATATAAATGATTATTACCATTTTGATGTAATGATATTTATTTAAATAAAATTTATATATCCATTGTATTATATTACTGTGTTTGTTATATAAACTTAAGCAATAATTAAGTCATAACTTTAAAATAAACAAGGAACAAATTATCTGAAAAGTACATCACATTTCTAATCAAAGTAAATATGTTCATTTAGGTATTGGTGTCCCAATATGTGTTCAGATATAAATATAACCATTTTAATGTAATAATATTTATTTAAATAAAACTTTTATATCCATTGTATTATATTACTGTGTTTGTTATATAAACATAAGCAATAATTAAGTCATAACTTTAAAATAAACAAGGAACAAAATATCTGAAAAGTACATCACATTTCTAATCAAAGTAAATATGTTCATTTAGGTATTGGTGTCCCAATATGTGTTCAGATATAAATGATTATATAGCATCTCATAACCATTTTGGTGTAATAAATGATAATTATTTAAATTAAAAAAATATATATTACTGTGCTAAACTTAAGCAATAGTTATCAATGGAAATTACATATTATAAAACTAGGTCTCGAAATATAATTTTAATGATCTTTATCAAATCAAAAGACTTATTATAAATGAGCAAATAAAAAATAGCTATCAATATATATATTTATGTATGTCATTAATTTTGATTTCTTTTGTTTACAAATTTAAAAATGGCTGTCAATCACGACATACGTCAATCAAAGTCAGATTGACAATTGAATCTGATCATACTTGAATATGATAACCTGACACCGGCACCATTCCCGCACAAATATATTTTTTCGGGTCTCACCCAGATAAAACCCCTCACTAGTAAAAACAAGGCGACGTTGTTTAAAAATTATAATTTGTATTCCATAAAGTAATTAAGTTAAAGCGTATAAAATCGGTTTTAATCAATAATTATATTTGTCGTTTAAAAATAAAGAGCTAATATCAGGCAATAATCTGGGCCTTCCCCTCTAAGACGACTTGCCTTACGGAAGGTGCGTACACTAGGGGCGCTGGTTGGAATTGACAAAAAATAAATAGCTTATTTTGTTAAATTGGGTAGCACACGTTGATGTTCGTTCCACCATAAAATTAAAAGCTGAATATCCACAAGTTTTAAATTTAATCTGAGATGCTAAGTAATTATTAAACATGATTATCACTAAATTACGTTAAAATAATTAGATTGCCAATATGTTTGTATTTGAATAGTGACAGATGTGTAACAGCTAATGCCAAGTAATTATTAAATAAGATGATTACTAAATTACCCCAAAAAACTATATTGCGAATATGTAACGATTTGATTAGTGGAAGTGTAACAGAATGTTAAGTAATTATTAAAATATCATAGTCACTAAATTTTTTTCTTTTTATCGATAGAAGTTTATTTCCAAATAATTATGTATGTTATATGCTAAAATATATTAAATTAATAAGTTGGCATCGAGCCATGGATTGAGATTGTATTAGATTTTACAATTTCCATGGTGATTTTCTGCTTGATGTAGAAAAATTCTTTGGGGTCGTGTGTGATGGAGGTTATAAATTTTGATGTTTGTTTAAGGAATTGGCTGCCCTCGGGACCTAAATTACCGAGGGTCGTGGCTACTACTGGTAAAATAATATTGCTGAGGTATTTGTATTTTTCACTTTTTTTTTCTCAGTAGAAGAGATGAGGTTGGGAGAGGCGTTAGATTTGGCAAATATGTAGTGAAGTCTCAGCAGGCGTGTAGGCCACGAGCCCACGGGATGATTGTTACACCGTCGGGTCTTTTGCCGTCATTGGAGCTTAGGCCAGTGAGTTCAGCCGGCTCTTCAAATCTTGTCCGATTATTTTTTATTGTGGCATGACGGGGATGCCGCCCCTTGCTGTATTGGCAGTACGCCTGTGGATTTCGAATCGAATCGAATATTTTAATATTCGAATTCGATATTCGTCGAATAATGAACTGAAGATTCGGATTCGATTCGAAAAAAATTTAAAAAATCGAATTCGATTCGATCATGTTTTAAGTTTTTAATTAATCACTACAATACAAATACATTTCAAAAATTTATTTAAAAATATATTAAACACAAATAAATTCAATATGGAACTATAATAGGCGAACAGATATATATTTGTAAAATAATTAAGCAGTGTTTTTCAGCCAATTTTTGAGGCAAATTATTTTACTTTTAACTTCTTTAGCACCTAAATTTAACAATATAGGAAAAAAAGTATGTTGTGTATATGAGAATGCAGGATATAAGATTTAATCATCTTAATTAAATTCAAATAGATATTATATATATAAATAAATATAATAAATTATGTTGCTTACCAATAGCACTGGACATTATTAATTGCTATGCAATTTATGGTCTCGTTTTTGGTTGTCCGTTGTCCGTCCGTTACCCTCCCTATCTATTTCCATTGGGTATATTAGGTTATCGATTTTTTAAATTAATGCATGAGAAAGAGGTGCCCCACCCCTCATCTCTATCTTTCTCGCTGTGTTATTTTTTAAATTAATGCATAAGAGGTGCCCCACCCCTCATCTCTATCTCCCTCGCTTTCGGGCGGCGTCGGGTTTTAATTGCTACGTTAAATTAATGCATAAGTATATCTATTCGTTTTTGAATTGGGTAACATTGATATTAATTGCTATAATTACCCTATGCCCTCCACTACAAGGGCCTATGCCTCTATTGATATGGGTCCCTGTGCCCCTACAAAAGCCTATGCCGCTATTAATGTGGGTTCGAACCCCGGCGAACGTTTCTGAATTGCTGGTTCGATTCCCGGAGAGGGCAAAATTTTTTTTTATTTTTTAAATTAAATTAATATATTTTTCCTGTTACTACCATTGATAATATGACTTTTTGGCCGTCCGCTTGTTCTATTATTGTTTCATTTATTATATAATAAACATAAATAAAAGTTGTTTACTTTTAATTGCTATGCAATTTAACTAGTTTTTGGGTTAGAATACCGGAATTTTTTTTGACTCTTATGATTGTTCGTGTTATCATTGATAATAAGACTTTTTGGCCGTCCGCTGGCTGCTGACCAATGAAAAAAATGACTATTGGCCAAAATGTGAATCCGAGTTTATTTTTTCGTTTTTTTTTGACTATTATGATTGTTCCTGTTACTACCATTGCTATTATGACTTTTTGGCCGTCCGCTGGCTCCTGACCGATGGAAAAAATGACCATTGGCCAAAATGTGAATCGAAATTATTTTTTTCGTTTTTTTTTACTATTATGATTGTTCCTGTTCCTACCATTGCTATTATGACGTTTTGGAAGTCCGCTGGCTGCTGACCAATGGAATAAAATGACCATTGGCCAAAATGTGATTCGAAAACTTTTTTCGTTTTTTTTGACTATTATGAATTTATATCCACTTTTACCGTGTCCTGGCTGCTGACCAATGGAAAAAAATCATTGGCCAAAATGTGATTCGAAAATTTTTTTTTTCGTTTTTTTTTACTCTTATGAATTTATATCCACTTTTACCGTGTGCTGGCTGCTGACCAATGGAAAAAAATGACCATTGGCATTGGCCAAAGTGAGCATCAAAATTTTTTTTTCCTTTTTTTTGGCTATCACTGACTTATAGAGTATCTGTTGGTACTGACCAATAGAGAAAAAATGACCATTGGCCAAATTTTTGATTTTTTTAATTAAAAATTGTTCGAATTCAACAAAAAATTTCTCCCAACAATTCTGCAAATTCTTAACATTGTGATGTTTTATAATATAATGTTTGTTAGACCCATAATCACTAAAGGCCATAAAAACTAATGTAATACGCAACTAGATGCTAATACTAAATCTAACCCTAACCCTTGCCTATATTACATTTTGTCTATATTACATTTTGCCTATAAATGAAAAATTTGTATAAATAATTAATTAATCATTAGGCATTTAATACCCCCCTACAGGCATTCTCGCCCCTTCCCACCTTTCTCGCCCATAAATTGCATAGCAAATATGATACATTTATACGAAGTACAGATGAGTCGTCCCCCCTTCCCTTCCCCTCTTCCCTTCCCTTCTCCCCCTTCCCACGAGGGCCGAAGGCCCGAGTTTTATTTATTATGATGTGTCAAAATCAAATTTAATTAAGCGTGTTTGTAATTAAGAAGTTTACAAAAAAATGATAGCGGGAAATATAACTAAATTGCGATAAAAAACAGCTGTATTTTCAGCGACTAATCTATTTAAAATAAATTTAAAGTTAAATAAATTTTCGAATCTTTTTTTAAAGATTCGATTCGAATTTTCGAATCTCAGCAACTAAATATTCGATTCGAAATTTACATATAAGAATCGAATTTCCGAATCGAATATCGAATCGAATCTCGAATATTTCCCACAGGCGTAATTGGCAGTGTAGAGGATGATGGCCGTTTGCTAGAACGGTTGGCTACAGAGGTCGCAGCTGAATGGTGACACAATGTCGCAGCCGTGGCGTAGGCCTACAGCTATTTGAAGTTATTCGTCCGACAAGTGTAACCCTAGGTTTTGGCTTGGTAGGGCCTCGAGCCATTCGTAACCCCCGAAGGATGCCCAATTGAAGTGGAGATTTACCAAAGATAGGTTGTTCGAAGAGAGGTAAGCTACGGAACGTGCTATTAGTGGTAAATCCCATTCCTTTCGGGTGGTTTCAGTTGGGTGAGTTGCGGAATCAAGTTTGAGGTCTTCCTATACCTGAAGGGCGCTGTCGAGGTGCGGATCTTGGGTGTGAGTTTTGTTTGATTAACTCAGCCGTTGATATACGGGATGAGATGAACCCTGCTAGTGAAAGTAAATGGGGGGGGGGGGGGGGTCGGATGCCTATACCACCACACTTGGAGGGAAGGGTGGCTTGGAGCCATTGGAGAGGGCTAAATTTAAGGTTTAGGCACCTTTCGATTAACAATTGGATTTTTTTTCCCATCGCGTGGAGTCAGTTAACGCTTAGGAAGACGGGCGAAGCGCGTAAAGCATAATTAATTTTGGGTATTAAGAGATAATTTTTAAGGAGAAAAAAAGCATGGTGGGGAGTAAGACGCTTAAGGGTGTGGGTTATGGAGTCAATGAAGTCGGAGAAATGCTCTAAGAATGTTTCAATTGTTTTGACGCCTCCAATGGGGGCGCCTAAGTAGTGAAGGTCATCTCTTGATATGACCGGAAATGGAAGGGAGAGTTTGTCGATCGTGAGATCTTTGAATTACAGTTAAAATAAATATATTGCTAATATGTAAGTTTTTAGAAAGCAAGACGGAAATAAAGTTAAATACAAACAGTATCTCCTCGATTTTCAATGTATTATTTATTAAATTATCCGGAAAATATCGATAATTATATTTTTTTGAATTATTCTTATTATGTTTAAATCCGAGATTTTTGTTCAAATAAATATTAATGTTAACTTTCAAGCTATTAAGTGCGTTCTTTTGTTCCTATATTTATAATTTTTGTATAAAGTCAAATAAATCTAAATTATTTTAAATATCTAATCTCAAGCCCTGCCCGCACTTTTTATATTAGTCTTTTTAGGCCGTCCCATGCAAGTCTCCAACTAAAACAAATATCAAGTGTAACATCCAACTCATGTTTTATATAGTTAGTACTTTTATTTACTTATTTTGTAGTCTCTAGAGGTAAAAATTATGCCTAAAAATCGGCGACCATAATAAGTGGGAAATATATAGATATATCACCACATGATTAAATTTGACAGATCCTAAACAGTAGTGATGCTTTGCTTGGTTAAGACACTCCCGATTAAAAATATTAAAATTTAATTTTTAATTATATATAATGGCATAGAGAAAGATTATAGTGAATTTTTTGTAGTCACAATAATGGTGAAGGATTTTTTAATATTAAAAATAAAAACTATATAAATTTCAAGACCGGATTTAGTAACATTGCTACAGTTTAATATGTAAAATGTAGTTCATACGCATCCTAAGTATTTTATTATTTTTTTAATTAAATACTTTCATCAGCTAAAAATTATACTTCAGATATTAAATAAACGAGTATAAATTATATATAATTAAACTTAAAACAAAAGGATTAATGTTACATTTAAACACTTGATCAGTGGCGTAGTCAAGGGGGGGGGGGATTAGCAAAAATTAAAAATAATTTCTGATTAATAAATATTATTAAATGAAACAACATAAGTATAGTCGAATTCTTTCAGGAGGATGAAGTTAGGACACGAATGAACAAGATGCGAAAAGGAAAAGTTAATAACCCAGATGTAGCGTGAAAGCATTGTTCGCATACAGTGAAGATGGAGTCACGACCACGAACCTCTTTAACGTGATATTGGTAGAAGACCGAAATCATGATCAATGGAGAGCAAGCACGATTATACCCTTTTTTAAAGGCAAACGAGACCCTCAGGACTTTGGCAATTACAGAGGTATCAAGCTAACTTGCCTCCTTGAAGTTTTTAGAAAGGATCTTAGTAACAAGGCTGAAAAACGAGGTGGAAATATCGGTTAACCAATTCGGATTTATGGTTGGCATCCACAATCAACCCATTCTTTGCACTGAGACAAAAGATGGATAAATATGGTGAAAATAGAAGACCTATATGGTCCTTATCGAATTAGAGAAGGTTTATGACGCGGTCACTCGCGATTTAATATGGTGGTACTTGAGAAACTAAAATATTCCTGACGCATATATACGGCTTATGAAAAATATTTATGAAGTCTCAAATTCGTGCGAGGACGACATTTGGATATATTAAATCTATCCGGGTCAGGGTTTCTTCAGAAAAATGCTCCAGGGGGGGGGGGGGTGTTTTCAACTTTCGGGGGGGGGGGTAAAAATTTTTTCAATTGCTAACCCATTTTGTATAATATTTACTGATTTTTATTGGTGATATAAGTGAAATATAAATAGATACATACACGCATAATCATTAAATAAATACATGTAATATTTTAACAGGCAAGTGTTCTTTTAAGAATAGACAAAAAAAGATCTTATTTTTTATGCTTGCAAGCAAATTATCATTAGTTAATATACATAATGACCAATATTTTGTTAGTAACATAAATATAAATACCATCCTTTTATAACATTGAATGGAACAAACCAGAGTTTTTTCTACAGAACAATTATTCACATCTTCACCTGTTGAATAATTAAAATTATTCCAAATTAAATCATATTTACCATCTTTTTTATTAGGCTTTTCCTTTTTACTAAAGTAGTGTAAAAGAGTACTTTTATATTTACCAGACATCTGCAATTCAAAATAAGCATATTATATCAATAAAAAACAAACAATAGAATCTATTATTAATAATAATTCTTTTTAAGTTTATAAGTAAGATAGTGATTTAATAATTCTAAAAGCATTTATTTATGTTTATTTACCTATTTGTAACTTTCAAGATTGTAAAAAATGCCTATTAAAAACTCGTTTAAATTAGGGTTCACAGATGTTAAAAAATGATGTATAATTTGTAAAAATAAATTAATTTCGCCAATTTTATATTTTTTATTGACAAATTAAAATAATTTATTGAATTTCAATTTTAGCCTATTAATATAATTTATGACTTCATGATGGAACTTGAGTTCATGCTTCAATCAAAACTCTCCGGGGGGGTATTTGAAATTGCCCCCCCTACGGGCTCCCCCTGAAAGAAACCCTGATCCGGGTTGAAATCGGATTACATCAATGATCTGCTCTAAGTCCCTTTTTATTTTTTATAATTAAGGACACGATAACAAGTTACATTCAAAAGCCATCGCCATGGTGTATGCTATATGCCGATGATATGGTACTTTGCGAAGAGATAAAAAAGAAAGTATCCGAAGAGCCAAAAATGGTGAAAGCGCTTAGTTGGATGTGGTTTAAAATCAAAAAACGGGATACACGGAAATGAAATTTATAGGTGCCCCATCGCTTGATGACCATCTGAAGTACCTAAAAGTAGACAGGTTTACATACATCGGCTCAATGCTACATCAAGAGGGATGTTGCGCAACATAAGTCAATGTGCGGATCCAAAAAGGATGACTTAAACGACGAAGTATATCTGATGTGATCGACAAGGAAATGCCAATATGGTTGAAGAGCCAACCCTACAAATTCATAAGACCGTGGAACATGGGCATTAAACACCACGGAAGAAAAGCTATTACAAATCACAGAGATGAGAATGATACAGTGGAGCTTGGGGTATTTTAGGCTCGATAATATGACGAATGACTTTCGCATGACTAAAATGAGTATTGAACATATGGCGGACATAATTAAAGAAAATCGGGTATGGTATGGGCAAGGGAGACCAATGATCTAAGTCACAAAGTACTGGAAATGGAGGTAAGGGGGAGAGAGGAAGATGACGACCTTGTGTCACGTGAAAAGGGCAAGTCGACAAAGTTTTAAAACAAAAGAGATTAATCAAGACATGACACTTACCCGGTCAAGATGGAAGAAACTCATCAAATAAACCCCACGACTGTGGGACCAAATACTTGACAAAGAATAAGAGGAGTATTTAGAGTTGCATAAAAGACTAAAATATTTGTAGAAATTTTAAATTATATACATCGTTTCTATTTTTAAATTAAATTATAATTTCCATTTTCTAAATTCACTTGCTCATTTGCCATAAAATTCGATTAAGCATCTTCCCCACATGATTACCTGGTCCTCCTGAACCAAAGGAGTAGCAATTTTTTAAAATATAGGAATAGTTTTCTTCAGCAATCTTAATACTTAATTTAACAAATATTTTATATATACATCCTTACTTTTGACATTTAACAAGTGATTTGACTAGCAGGATAAGAAACAGTGTCGGCGAACTATTAGCGAGAGCTATTTTATTTTATATGATTTAGATGTTGAATCTAAAACTTATATTGCCAAGTGGCAAAATTCTCCTACTTACAGCGTTTCTCTATTTGTTTGAACATCTTAACTCCCCTCCCGCACACTAGTAGGAGAGAAAAGGGTGATCAATCAAAGCTTTTAAAAAAGAACGCCCTTTCTCTCTCCTTCCTTCGCATGCAACTTACTCCCTCCCTGACCATTTACATGCCTTCGCTACTCTTACATTATTGTTTTTTGCCCTTTTGATAATTTGCTGGTTTTGGTCAGAAATTTGTCGATTTTTTTGCCAAATTTTTTGATAAAAAAGTGGCCGAAATTTTTAAATCATTGCGTGGTATAGAGTCAAATGGAAATTAATGTTTAAAGGACTGACCACCAGCCCTAAGTGATAAACAGTCATTGAAAGAAGAAGTGAAGGTTTTTAATCAGTAGAATTTATTGTAGCTATTGTTTAATCGGCATAAGGTATTTCATTTTTAAACCCTGACTAACTTTACTAATTCGTTAACATAATGACAATTAACTGCTTAAAATAAAACGGCTTGACAGAATAGCTTATTTAAAATACCAATATGTTATTATTTGACCTTATTACTATTTTCCAAATTTTTACAAGCAGAAAAAATTATGTATGGGCATGATTAGAACTCAGAGAAAAGGCTGCAAAAATTCTTTTTTAAAAATAAATTATTTTTCAATAGCTCAACAAACTAAACTTAAGTCATTTTAGTGCATTAAGTTATATAAAAATGTGTAAAATTCAAGTATTTGTATACTCAACTTGCAATTGTTCATATTAAATTAGATTAATTAATATCTTTTTTTATTTGTTATAAATTTGTAAAAAAAATACACTTTCAATCAAAAATTTGAAAGAGTTGACTCATTTTCATCGTCAAAAATCGTTAAAGCCTCTCCCTTAAATTAATTTAGCTGCCTTTTATCTCCTCCTCTCACTGATAACCTTTTATCAAAATGTTCAGTTTTATTTATTCATTAATAGTAATATATATAATTAATGAAAGAAAAATAAAAGCCTGTTAATTGCACTTACTAATGCTTTTAACGACCCTACTACATGCCTATAATATATAGCAACCATCATCGTTCCAGAAGGGGACAAATAAGGGTAGTTAACCCTAGTGACTATAAAAATTGTAAAATATCACGGTTCGATAAGAAAAATCAACCGGCAAACTGTTTGCAGATTTTGAAAGAGTTTTTCGCAGTAACGATATATTTTTAATTTTTTCCCCAACCTCAAGTTTTTGTATTATTGGCTGTCAAAGTTACCAAAAACATAGATTTTGCCATTTTTCAATGGTCAATAACTTGTAAATCCATTAAAATTTTGATTTTGTAAATTTGATTTATAAAAACTCTACCAGAATCTGCAAACAATTTGCCGGTTGATTTTAAAAGTCCATTATTTGTTGACCAGTGTATTTTACAAAAGGGTCAAATTTTAGGAAAAATACCCTATCTTAAATTAAGGTTGTCTCATGATAGTAACATATTATCCTACTTCATTTACCCCCTTCTTGAATAATGTTTAACATTACCTATCTTTGTATTTATTTTTATACTAGATGAACCCGGCAAACGTTGTTTTCCAATTACGCGGGTGTATTAAATTATGTTGGAATTTTAGGGCATATATAATGATAAAGCGGTTATTGAAGTAAAAATAAAGTTTGATGTCTATATGTTCTACTTCTATTATTCTATTTCCGTATACAATGCAACGCGTACGAATACTCGAAAACTACTGGACCGATTTAGCTCGAACAAATCTTAAAACATGCTCCGGAGTGTCAGAAATAAACTGTAAAATTTTGAGCCAAATCGGTCTTGTAGTTTTCCGAAATTGGTTAACCATTCTCATTTTTTAGCTTTGTTTACCTTTTTAAATATAGTTTCTATGAAACCTATATGTTAATTAAATATTTTATTTGATAAAATATTTTTTTGGCTAAATTTGGACATGTATAGTTGTAACCACTACATATGCTTCAAATGCTCCCGTAACGCCTTTGTTTAATTTTGCTACCATCTAAGCAATCAAAAATTTATTTACGTATATACTATATACGTTACTAATTTGTAATAAAAAGCTCATACCACGTTTTAAAAGGAGTACCTTGTTTTTCAATTTATATCATAAGACATTCGTTTGAATATTTAGGCACAGTGTACATGTTATGCTTTAGCTTTTATTTAAATATCTAAATATAATCATATATATAAAATATCCAAATAATTAGCCTAAAGCAATACAAAAATGCCATATTATGCATTATAGACAAATCAACTTTTAATGAGATCATCATATTAACTCTTAAAATATAGCTAACTCTAGTAATCAGTGAAGCTAGTTAAACAGTCGTTAATTTATCCAATTTATATGCCGTAAACGTTCATGATTACTGTATTAAAATATTTTATCAATTTAAAGCTATATAATGAATGAACTAAATTAAGAATTGTTTTGATTAATCGATTTTCTAACATTTAGCATATCTATATATATAAAGTAAAGTGTATATATGTATGTAAGGGCTAATCTCTGAAACTACCGGCCCGATTCGCGCGAAAATTTACCCCTAGGTTCCCAGGGCGGCCAGGGGTAAAATAGCCTTTGCCGATTCCTAAAATTCCTTTTAGTTTTCGAAATATTGGGTTTTATGCGTTTTGACGTTTAATAAAATGTCAATCAAACGCACCTTCTCGCGTTCGTTGAAAATTTGAATATACAGACAGTTTTGTAGTAAAAGTGTATCACTTATAGTAGTTTGTAAAACGTAATCTTTTCTTAACGGTGACAACATAAAATTTATGAATTAAATTTCTTAAACGTCATCTTTTCTTAACGGTGACAATATAAAATTTATGAATTAAATTTCTTAAACGTCATCTTTTCTTAACGGTGAAAAGACAACATAAAATTTATGAATTAAATTTCTTAAACGTCATCTTTTCTTAACGGTGACAACATAAAATTTATGAATTAACCTGAAATAAATAAAATTATAGATTATTTGAGAAAATATATAGGTGAAGAAGATGAATTTTTCTCATTATCATTAAATGAGATATTTTAAATGAGAAAGATGAAAGTATATATAATTTAAATGTAATATAAAATAGTCCAACGTTGATTATTCTGAGTAAATGCTATTTATATATAAATGTCATTATTTAGCTATCATTAATTTTTATTAAATGAGATATTTAAATGAGAATAAATTCTGAAACTACCGGCCCGATTCGCGCGAAACTTTACCCGTCGGTTTTCAGGGCGGCCAGGTGTAAAATAGCTTTATCAGATTGCTAAAATTCCTTTTAGTTTTAAAAATATCGGACATTTCTCGGCCTTTTGGTTTTAAAAAAGGGCTAAATTCTGAAACTTCAGAACCGATTCGAGCGAAAATTTAGCCGTAGATGCCCAGATAGGCCAGGGGTAAAATAGCTTTTTCAGATTCCTAAAATACCTTTTTGTTTTAAAAATATCTGACATTTCCCGTCCAGTTTCATTTATAGCAGCATATACAATAATGACGTCATACATACAAAGCTGAAGTTTTCTCGAATTAGATATTTAAAAGTATATAAAAATGTTACAGTATACGGTTAAAATTATTGGGGTTTAACAGACTATTTAAATTAAATAAATAAAATTTAAATTATGCAGTTTTTGTCATTATTATCACGTGGTCGATCATAGAAGCATATTTTTAATAATTATCCATCCTTCAATTAATTATTTTATTATATTAAAGAAAATTGTGTTTCAAATAAATCAGCTAACTAGAAAAATAAAATAATGGTATTATTGTATAATAAGTAACAGCATTAATAAGCAATTTTTTCATAAACATTTAATTTTAGTCGGATTTGATGACTAAAACAAATTTGCATTTGGTTTGTCTTATTATATAAATATATACTAAAAATAGTGGGTTCATAAAATCATTCGGACCTTTCACATTATAAATTATTTCATATATGACCCCATTTTAGATAAGTCTTATTAATAGCTTATTCTTATTTAACCACTTAAGGACTGAGCCAAAGCAACGCTTGGCCGGGCACAGCTAGTTTAATATAATTTAGCACGGAATATGAACATTTTAAGTCAGTTATTTTTTGATTAACTTATAGACATTAACTATATAGCTTAATTAAACAGACATTATTACATATAATTATTTAATACAATTTGCTTTTATCGCTTGTTTGTGCCAAAATGCTATAATGATTAAAAAGAGACAGATATACATAATTGTTTAGAGAGTAGATCGCGTGAATTAGTTAAAATTAAATGCTTAGTGACAGATTATAGCTTACATTAAATTTAATTTATGTAAGACTCAATGAACATAATTATTCAAAATCAATAAATATTAATTTAGGGTTAAATATTTTTTAAGAATTGCCGTAGTAATTATCGAATATGCTTTACCATTTTTCTTATCGAGAAATTCAATTTTTAGACATTATGTACACTACACTAGGGATTCTAATTGTTGAATATTACTATATTATAAATGTTTGATTTTGTAATAATTTAAATTAAGTCGATTTAGAAAGTATCCAAATATGTAATAAAAAATTTAAACATGCATATAATTTTTAGGTTATTTTATATAATTTCTTAAAAATAACGTCCAATTTAAAATGTATAAAGTCAAAATTACTGTTAAAATTTAAATTTTTATATCTATTTTTTATATTTACTTTTCACACCGCCTACACCTTTCTACCCTAATCATGTGAACAAATTTGAATTCAGCATTCCTTAGGAAGCATAGATGGCTTTACAAATTTAAAGTCTTTGCTAATATTAGCTTTTTAATAAAATAGACAACTTAATTATAATAAAGAGCTAGGGGTTTGAGGAGATGCAATCATTCCACACCTTTATCTCTGTTTATAAACCATAAAATTTGAAAGAGGATTAGTAGTAAGCTTATATACGTTACGACCGATTAGTTTTTCCTTATTAAACCTTTAATAAATATTTACTATATATATTTTGATTAAAGAATATAGATATTTGCTTTAAGAATTTTGCGATCCATTCAAATTCATTATAACCACAATTTTATATTTCAATTGTTGAGAATAAAGGTTAATGTCGCTATAAACCATATCTACTCTTCTCCGGGTCTAGAATATACGCTTGGAGCAGAGCTGTTAAGTAACTAGTTACATGTAACCAGTTCCTGGAACTAGTTCCTTTTCTTCAGTAAAGTAACTGTAACCAGTTACTTTTACTTCAGGGTAACTGTAACTGTTGTTAGTTACATTATTTCAGTACCTGTGTAACTAAAGTAACAGTTACATTTTATAAATTTTAAATTTTTTTATTAAATATTCAAACTACACGTCTAGTTTGTGTACTTCACTTTAATTTAAATTTCCTTCCCCGATCCAATTTGAATTTCGAATAGATAATCTATTTTATCAGTAAATTACCAATATTATATAAAATATTATTTTAGTACGAATTTGTAATTCCAAAAATTTAAAGAAGTGACACAACAGGTAAAAATGTAATGAACATTTAATGAATTTTAAATGGTTATCTCTTATCAATTGAACGTGAACTCAATCTAATTTGGCCTTATATATAGCTATCTCGATTACTATGTGACTAGAAAATTAACTATGGCATACTGATGAGCTTTAATAAGAACGAAAACGTTATATGTCTGTTTTTATTTATAAGTCACATTCTAAAAGAGATAGGGATAATTTAGTCAAATTAATTTCTAATTTAAAATGTGTCCTAGATGGCATATAAATTAGAGTTATTCTTATTTGATTCGCGGTTACCACCCGTCGTGAATCGGGCCCTCTTTATAAAAACCTGCCGGAATCGTATTTTAAATCTTTATTTCAACAAAATTCCATAGTAATTACCTATATTTCCCATTCTAAAATGCTCTGTCTCTCCTTTCTTAAATTTTACTATGCTTGTGTTTATAAGTATTTATTTGCAAATTTATTGAGAGTTATCATTCTTAAGCTTTATAAAGGCAAAATATAAAATTTTCATTTGAATATAATCACAAAATAATTCTTAACAATTGAAAATGGGAAATCAAATTTTGCTGGATAAAACTTTCATTTCAAAACCTAAAATTTAAATTGTCTAAACTTACTATTACTTAACAACTAGCTGTGCCCGGCCAAGCGTTGCTTTGGCTCAGTCCTTAAGGGGTTAATTAAGTATAAGCTATTAATAAGACTTATCTAAAATGGGGTCATATATGAAATAATTTATAATGTGAAAGGTCCGAATGATTTTATGAACCCACTATTTATTATAGTATATATTTATACAATAAGACAAACCAAATGCAAATTCTGTTTTAGTCATCAAATCCGACTAAAATTAAATGTTTTTGAAAAAATTGCTTATTAATGCTGTTACTTATTATACATTAATACCATTATTTTATTTTTTTAGTTAACTGATTTATTTAAAATACACTTTTCTTAAATATAATAAAATAATTAATTGAAGGATGGATAATTATTAAAAATATGCTTCTATGATCGACCACGTGATAATAATGACAAAAACTGCATAATTTAAATTTTATTTATTTAATTTAAATAGTCTGTTAAACCCCAATAATTTTAACCGTATACTGTAACATTTTTATTATACTTTTAAATATCTAATTCGAGAAAACTTCAGCTTTGTATGTATGACGTCATTATTGTATATGCTGCTATAAATGAAACTGGACGGGAAATGTCAGATATTTTTAAAACAAAAAGGTATATTAGGAATCTGAAAAAGCTATTTAACCCCTGGCCTATCTGGGCATCTACGGCTAAATTTTCGCTCGAATCGGATCTGAAGTTTCAGAATTTAGCCCTTTTTTAAAACCAAAAGGCCGAGAAATGTCCGATATTTTTAAAACTAAAAGGAATTTTAGCAATCTGAAAAAGCTATTTTACACCTGGCCGCCCTGAGAACCTGCGGGTAAAGTTTCGCGCGAATCGGGCCGGTAGTTTCAGAATTTATTCTCATTTAAATATCTCATTTAATAAAAATTAATGATAGATAAAAAATGACATTTATATATAAATAGCATTTACTCAGAATAATCAACGTTGGACTATTTTATATTACATTTAAATTATATATACTTTCATCTTTCTCATTTAAAATATCTCATTTAATGATAATGAGAAAAATTCATCTTCTTCACCTATATATTTTCTCAAATAATCTATAATTTTATTTATTTCAGGTTAATTCATAAATTTTTTGTTGTCACCGTTAAGAAAAGATGACGTTTAAGAAATTTAATTCATAAATTTTAAGTAGTCTTGTCACCGTTAAGAAAAGATGACGTTTAAGAAATTTAATTCATAAATTTTATGCTGTCACCGTTAAGAAAAGATTACGTTTTACAAACTACTATAAGTGATACACTTTTACTACAGAACTGTCTGTATATTCAAATTTTCGACGAACGCGAGGAGGTGCGTTTGATTGACATTTTATTGAACGTCAAAACGCATAAAACCCGATATCTCGAAAATTAAAAGGAATTATAAGATTCTGAAAAAGCTATTTTACCCCTGGCCGCCCTGGGAACCTAGGGGTAAATTTTCGCGCGAATCGGGCCGGTAGTTTCAGAGATTAGCCCTTACATACATACATACACTTTACTTTATATATATAGATAAGTGGTGATTTAGCCTTTAAGGGTCTGCCTCGCTTTCTTTTTTGCCCCAAACTTTTGGCTTCTTTAGGTGATTGGCAAAATTTAAGTTTAATTGCCAACAAAACCACATGCTTGCAAATATATTGTATAAAAAGCAACAATTGTACTTGCCTTTAAAGCATTTTTCACAATCATTTGGAAATTCCATAGCCAAAGCCAAAAATTCTTTGACATTGCTAATGTTATTTTCACTAATCATAATACTTCTTGCTGGTATACAATACTCAGTAATATTAAGATGTTTTTTTGGCAGACTATTAATATTATTACTTGCAAATTCATAACCTTCTGTCCATAGCTTCAAATTTTTCTTAGGTTTTGACAATTTTTTGGAGTATAGTTTTATTCAATTTACAACAAACTGGAAACCTGGATTAATAAAAGGTACAAAGCTATGCTATGCATGTTAAATTTAAAATATTATAGATTTCCCGATCTATCCGTCTTGAGTAAAATAAGAGAATTAAAGAAGACACCTTAAATTACATTAATTCATTGATCCCTAACCAGGAGGAAAGACAGGACCTAGAGGAACCAAATACGTTAAATTTTTTTAATCTTTCAAAGTCGAAAAGTATTTAAGAGTGCATTCACACATTTATAAATTCGAATAATAGTGATTTGTTAATATATAATAATTTCCCTAAATTGAAGAAACTTTTCATTAAATTCAATGTACCCCTCCCATCTTGCGCCCCCGTCGAGCGTCTTTTTAGTCTTGGTAAATTAATTTTCAGTGAAAAGCGAACTAGCTTATTAGATGACAATATAGAAAATAACGTATTATTGAGATCGAATCATCATTTATTACCTTCGGATTTTTATATAAATGTTTAAATAAATAATATCAAAAAAAATTGTTTTTTGTAAATTTAGGTGTAACTAGTTCCATCAGGTAAGTAACTGGAACTGCAGTTACAATTGAAAATTTGTAACTCTAACTGTAATTAGTTACATTTTTTGTGAAAGTAACTGTAATTTAACTAGTTACTGTGGTAAAGAAACTTTAAAACTCTGGCTTGGCGGCCTAAGTTTTACCTTGCAATATTATGAAGGAAAACTCGAGCTATAATCCGAACTCCATTCCCGGATCAATGGCAAGTGAATTTGCCCTTACATTTATTTAATTGCTATGCAGTTTATATTTATACTAGCTGACGCGGCAAACGTTGTTTTGCTATATACATTATTTCTAGAAAATACTATAAGTGTATGGGTATGTGGTTATGATTAAAATAAGAATGGGCGTTGTGACAATGTTGGCCTATAAAATGACAATGCACTAATCATTTAATAATTTCATTTTTTATACTTTTTTAAATAAATTTTGATACTTATATATACATCGAATTATGACCATTGAAAAATAATTCACCCTCAATCTCTAAGTGCGATGGAGTATACAATATTTTTGGTTAGTCCATCTTTAGCCAACACAAATAAACGGGATGGTTTACCCACGCAAGAACATGCCACGTATAGCTGTCCTTGGGAAAAGCCTAATGTGCCCAAATCTAAGCCACTTATAGACATCGTTTGACCTTGAGCCTTATTAATTGTAATTGCGAATGCCAATCTAATTGGAAAATGAAACGTTTGAATTCAATCGGCACATGTAGGGAATCTTAAGAATTTATGGCAGCAATGCATTTTCACCTCGGAACTTGCCATTCAAAATGGTGACTTCGACATTTTCATATTTTTTTTAATGACTAATCGTGTGCCATTGCACAGCCATGGTGGGTTTAAATTACGCAGCAAAATTACCGAGGATCCAACCTTCAATTGTAAAAGGTGCGGTGGCATGCCTGACAAATCCAATGAATTCAAAAACTCAATAGGCTAATTTACAGCTTTGCTAGCATCGCAAACTGTATCGACAAATTTGCATGACACCAAGTCACCTGGCAACAATAAATTCAAATATGCTTTAGTAATATTTACTATTCTATCAGAACTCATTCTAAGCCTAAACTTTTGTAATATTTAATACTATGGATAAAAATATGTGATAAATATATTATACAATTATTCACATACCCTAAAAGAACCATACTCATAAAGATTGCCAAATTTTAAATTGTTTGCGAAAATATATAATATTTACAACACTTCGGAATTTTTTTAATATCAAATATATTCCATTATATATTGATTTACACTTAATACCTTTAATATAAATCATGCAAATCAAAAGACACAATAATTTACTAAAATCTAACGATCAATAAAAAGTCGAGATCTCGCCGAAAAAATCTCTTATCGTCTCGTCTCTATATGAAAATTCTCGTCTCCGACTCCATTTTTCAAATTCTCAGATTTTTCTCGATTTTTCCGCATCACTATGTATATAGATCTGGAAATCTGTGGTCGATGAGAGCATTTTGCGAGTCGACGATTGTGCAAAAATCCGAAGGTAATTTTGTGCATTCAGTATTTTTTACAAAGCAACTTTTCAATCACCAATATCTAAAAGATGATTTGAGAATGTTTCAGCGGATGGATCTTTAAGCATAAGAACGCGCATATTCAATTTCAGTTCTAACTTTTCAACATTACCCCACAGTGACGATGATTTTAAGCAAGCGTTGATCTCATCAGCGTACGTTGAACGTGGAATGACGGGAAGCGTTTGTCTGAAATCACCTGAAAGGAGTAACAGAGTGCCGCCAAATAGTTTGTCATTGTTTTTTATATCATTCAATGTTCTGTCCAATGCCTCATGTTTATGTGCTATAGTATATTCATCCAGATGATATCTTTACACCGTTTGAGTACTGTGGCCATGGACTTGTTTTTTTTAAACACTCGTGCCGTAATGTCATGACGATGTATTGCATTTTTCCTGGTAATAGCAATGATGTAACTCCTGCCATTTTGGATTACATGTAAACTTGATAAAAAAAAACACGGTCGTCCGTATTCGCGTACGAAAGCCATAGCATCCTGTATGTATTCTTGCATGTAAAGTGAACTACCTACGTACGATGATGGTAGAATAATAGAGTTACCAATTTCAGCAGTGTCGGCGTTGTTCGCAAGAGCGTCTTGTACGTGATGTATTCTTCCGCATGCAGTTTCTGTTGGTTATATCATAGTATCGTAGTTCGCTCTCTATCTTCACATACATGTCGACCATGAATTGTTGGCAAAGCTCACGACAGCGTAGTATCACGTTGTCTTGACCGCGTCTAATCATCCAACGGCATAAAAATCCTTCGAGCTAACCTTCTTGTTTGTTTCGGCTCCTGTAATAATGTGTATACCAATTAATTAAAAATGAGTAATCATGTTATTAATAATGAATAAAGTACCTGTTAGGGGATCTCTCTTAATGTTTATGTTATATCCATCTTGTCCTCCAAAATATTATCTGATATTTGGAGAGCGTCATATGAACGGTGGATATCAGCAATGAAATGAAGATTGTTATCTCTTCTTCGAATCACGATTTGGCGCGAAGCCGTACGGTCCCCAACCATGATTCCGACAACGGCGTTAACTACAGGTGCATTGAATCTATGAATGTGCTCTCCAACTGGTATTTTATCAGAATCGATGACAATAGCGTAATTGTCATTTAGTAATTTGGGCATGTGTGATTTAAATAATTTTAATAATTCATTGTGCTCATTCAACAGATCGTGTAGTTCGCTGACGATACGCCTGGCAAAAAATGAATCGAGGTTGTTTTAGCCACAACGTGCATCCACGCGATTAGCGAGTGCGAGTTCGGAGTCGGCACCACCCCTAAAGTAAATTTGTAAAAATTTATAAGATTCGTTTGGCATCGGCAGCAATGAACCCACTTTGTGAAAAACCTGGCCTTTTATTATTGACCGTTTGCAGCAATATTTTGAACTATTTCTGTTGCTCCGAACTATGTCATTTAGAAGCATGAATTGAATGTTCGAATTGACTTCAGGAACAGGCTAGAATCAGGATCCTTACCGATAAGTAAACCGTGCAATGGTTCATGTGGTGTTTCAATCTCCGTTAGTCAAACTTTTCGTGATGCGCAACACATCCCGGCTGACTCATTTTTATATTTAAATGCAAGACAATGAGGACATACTTTCTCCATAGTACCAATGACCATTTGGAATGGGCGTAATATTCAACATCAGGCTAATGCTAGTCGAAGGAATGAAGCCGATTTAAATGCTTGATGTAATTGTTGGCGTTGGTCATTTTCTATACGTGTGTTGATTACTAATCGGCGGGCTTGTTTTCTTAATCGTCTTTGTTGATTTCGTTCTTCTCGTGCCTCTTGCAATTATGATTCACGTATTTGGGCCATCCTCACACGCATATCTGCATTGTTTGTAGGATTTGTTCGTCTGTTCTATGTGCTTTAATATTTATCATGACTGCATTTTGTTTCTTTTGACGACCCAAATTGTTCCTTTTGCGTTTAGCTGGCATTTTTACCTATAAATATAATTTAATATATCAAATTGAATTACTTAAAGGTGAAAAACATTAAACTATCGAATTCTCATGCAGGCTACGCCGATGCTATATGATATTTTTATAAGTAGAATACTTCAGCATTTTTATATATTAGATTATTTACATATTCGCATTTTACAGTATACATCTATGACGTAAATTGTTGCATCTTACAGTATCCTTGTATGACGTCATGAGGTTGTTTTGATTGACTTTTATTAAACGTCAAAACGTATAAAACAAAATAACTTGGTCGTCTTATCACTCAGAGATTTCGAATGTAATCTAAAACCTATTTTCAGACCTACCAAATATTCGCAAAAATTTTCATAAAAATCGGTCCAGCCGTTTCGGAGGAGTTTAACAACAAACACCGTGACACGAGAATTTTATACATTAGATGAGACTCTTTATATTAATAAGTCATATTTTTTTAATTTTTTAATGATTTAATTCTAAATATGCATGGAATTTTATAGTTAAAATTTAATTTTAATAAAGTCTGCATTTTAAATATTTAGATATGGAAAAACTTTGAACATAGGAGGGGCGATCAACAATGATGATTTTTAACTCTAATTTATAGGATTATTTGGCTAAAGGAAGGGGGAGAAAGGAAGCCTCACTACCTCCCGCCGCATTTACACTATGGATTAATTTGGCCATCTAAGAGTAATTTAAGCATACATTCAAATATATAGTTTCAAAAGAGCAACGTTAAGGTTAAGAAGTTTAAATTATATTTACCACATCAAACAGGTCGTCACGTTATAGACATCGATACTTTAATTAATTGGCCTTGCAATTATTTACTATTGCTTTAAGTTTCAAATTATGAAGTTCAAGGTTATTTTAAAATGATACAATACTTCAAGAGTTTAATAAATTACAACATATACTTATTATTGAATCAATCCTGTTGAAAACATTGCGATGAGATTTATACTGGTAAAGTTATATGTTATGTATGATTTAAATCTTATGAATTAACTAAATCAGGTTATATATTTTTTTATACTCCATTCTACACTAATTAACATATTAAAATGATAATGTATGTGCGCCCATTAAATAGGTATTCGTTGAAACCCAACTAGTTATATTTCAATGTCCATCACTCATATGATAAATTAAGAATAGACTAGACAGACATTAATGTTAAATAGGTGTACCGTTTTTCCGTCATTTTTGAAGTGCATAAATAAGGAAAGGTTATTTAGATTATAATTATTTTGGTAAATTAAAATGTTTTAAAAACATTGAACAAGTTAAACATTAAAATCAACATTTCAAACTATATATCATTTACAGAATACATAAAATTATAATACTGTGATGCTGATGTCAAAACAATTTGGTGTCCTGGAATTATTAAAGCATTTATTAACATTCTTTTTTATTTATTAACTAATGAGGTAAATTCACTCCTGTTTAATAAATGGGGACAATGCAAAAAAAATATGGGAGACTGCCTAATTCAAAATGGTGGACTGGGTGATACAGATACCATATGAAAAACATGTCATGAGCAGTCTATGAAATCACATATATTTTAAACCTGATATCATGGGCTTAGCCGGGGGGGGGGGGTCGCCCACACCTAAATGGAAAAAAAATCCAATACAAAAACCTTAAAAATTAAAAAATTCGTGTTTTGCCCCCCCCCCCTTAATTGAACTTAAATAACTTTCACCCCCCCCCCCCTAATCCAAAACCTGGCTACGCCCATGCCTAATCTTAATACAAAAATTAATATATTACTTTAATTAGCATTTGTGTTATTACTTAAGCTGAATAGCGGACGCTCATTAATATTTAAGCTAGACTTTTCAATTACACCTAAAATTATATTATAATTATCTGCATAAAAGGTCATTTCAATCATCTCATTAATTGCGTTGGTACATATTGATTCATCTACAAGCCAAGAAATAACACTTTCCAAAGATGCGTTGCCTTCTGAATCGATTAGTGGAGAAAAGTTGAACGCGGAAGAAACTGTTTTAAATTCCGAAGAATGTTGTCGCGGTGGGGGTGGAGGTCGTGGACATGGGGGTAGGGGTGGTGGTGGGGGACGTGGATATGGGGGTAGGGGAGGACGTGGTCATGGTGGCAGACATGGATAAAGAATATAGTCCTCCTTTAATGTTAATATCAAAACTAAATCATTGCTGTTTCCTTCTAATATATATATATTTCTAAGTTTATGTATTACTATCATTGTGGAATAGATTTATCGTATTCATATTATAATGAACATTAATAAACTATCGAGTAAATAGTTCATCATTTGGCAAAGTTGTCGTGTTACTTTTGTCTCACTATGGCTTTTATTTGCGAATATACAGCAAATTACTATTTAGTAGAATTTTGTCTTCGGCGAGGAACTATCACAAATCGCTGCTCTAACTATATAAACATCCAGAGGATATTGAGATTAGCTCCTACTATAGAGATTTGCAAAATAGTGGCTAACCCAAAATATTTTTAAAAAGGGTTTAAACAGGCCAAAGTTGATCAATAGAGTTTCCTCAAATATTTTGAACAGTGGCGTAGCTTGCCTTTTTGCCTTGGGGGGGGGGGCTGAGATGGTCAAACCATGGACCTGAGTAGGGGGACAAACATTTTTTTACTACAAAAACCCTTTAAAATTAAAAAATTTTATGTTTTGCCCCCCCCCCCTTTAATTGAACTTAAAACGTTTTCTCCCCCCCCCCCCCTCTAATTCAAAACCTGGATACGCCCATGGGTCAAAAGCACTTGAAATTTTTCCCTCATAAACGTTGGACAAACTTAAAATTCCGCTACTACTTTGTGTATTTTTTCTAATAACATCACACTGGTATGTCTCAGTCCCTCATGTTTATAGGGCAAAAAATAAATAAAATTTATTAACAAAGTAATGTAGTTGAAACAATATTAAAAATTTCACATGGTAAAATAAGTTTTTGTATAGATGAATTGTAAAGGCACAAAGTGGAAAGGGGATATTGACAAGAAATCTTTGACATTTTAAAAAATAATGCAAATAGGAAAAAAACTATAACACAGTTTTTGTAAAAATAATTTATTGCCACAACCCCAAAAAATCTTGGCCATATATATAATAAATTTTAATTTTAAATATGCAATATTGGCAGCATTTTCAGTCAGCATTTATATCAGGAAAACAATGAGAACAAAAGCCTTTTTTAAGGTTAGATCCTCAAAAGGCGAAATTATAACATAAAATATAAAAAAATTAATTATGAAATTAATATTCGTTAGAAATTAATGCCCCTGATGATATATAAATAAATTTGTACACACCCCCCCCCCTCTTTACACCACCTAAAAATTTAAAATGAACTAATAAATTTAATGACTAAATAAACCTTAAAAATATTCTGTCATAATTAAATGAATCAAAATTTTATTTCATAATTTTAGATAAAAGATGTGAGATGCACAGAACAACTTAGCGTTTGTGTAAATTTTGTTGAATCCAATGACACACCAAAGGAATTTTTTTAGGATTTTTATCCCTTGAAAGTTTTGATGCGTTAACAATTGTCTATAAAATTCAGGAATTTTGTTATTAATTCATACAACTTATGATGGAATATCACTAATAAAGGGGGAAATATGGTGTACAAACTATTTTTTGGAAAATCATTGGCTTTATATGTAAATGTGGTACATAAAAATATGCAATTTATGTTAAACAATAAGCATGTGTACACTGGTATCTTTCGGGACCCGAGAGGTCCATATAACCTGTAGGTGACACCACTTTGAACGTATAATTTAAACTATTGGATGAAATAGTAACTTTTAAATTGAATATAAAAGAGCACACATAGGCGAATCAGCTGATATGTTTTATCCCCCTTCCTCTTCCTTCTTTCATTAATAATGAGGTCTCAAATATCGCTAATTTTGAAATTTCGACTGCTTCTCATATATTCACTAAAAATGGAGATTCAACCATATGTAATTTTTTTTTTAAATTATATCATTTCTTGAACAATTATTTTGATATAAAATTTAATTGTTTTTGGTTAATTAAAATGGGAATATTGTTTGTCCAATGGTGTAACTTACAATTAAATTTTGTGGTTAAAAAGTTTATTTTCACAAAACAAAGTTACTTAAATAAGCGAAATACAAAAATACAGACTTATTGGTTAAATACAAAGATCTATATCATTATCTTCTAAAATGGGCCATGAGTCGGCAAAGGATTTTCCCTAGTTGCTGCCTGAGTAAGGACGCAGAAATTTTAGATTTCGGTGAGCGTTTTCCGATTTTTAAAAAAAACTTATTGCCTGTTTACCAGAGGAAGCAGAGCACGAGGCAACGACAGGTAAAAATATTGGATGCCAAAAGGGCAGAGTACTTTGTAGTTTTAAGCCCTTCTGTTGTAGCGATATGGTCGTAATTAAGATGGGAAGGGGCGAATAGGTCAATACAAGTAAAATCCCATTTGAGGGATAGGCCATTTAACCAGGGGACTAGAGAAGAGCCGTCAGGGCGCATCCTACCTTCAAGAGAGGGATCTGACGGCTCAAGGATTGAGGGGATTTTTGCCTTTTTAAGGGCAGCTTGTATTAATAGATTAGTTTTTGTGTGCCTAACATATTTGTATTTGTTTGCTAGGCAGTGTAGAGGGTGCCTAGCATATTCGTCTACAATGGTAAGACAATTTCGACAATTGAATTCTCTGCTGTAACTAATCCCCAACCTTAAAGCTATGGAGTAATGCTACTCTTTTACTTGCTTTAATTTGATTTTTTATAAGTAATTTAGTATAAAAATATCCTTATTACAAAGTTGATATCGCTTTGAGGTAAAAATTATATGATTAATTTAACCTTTGACCCCATCCACTGGGAAATCCTGAAGATTACTTGAAACAATTTCTTTCAAATGATGTTATTTTGTATGTGGTGAATGGTGAATATGAGTAAATTTAACTGTTAATGAATTTAAAGTCTAATTCTCAATTCTTTTTTTAACGGGCTACTTGTTTCCTAAGTGTATTAAATGTTTTGGGAGCTCTGACTTGACTGTTTTAACATGATGGTATCTAGTGGAATGCATAGAAACGCTTCTAAGAAATAACTGAATATTTACATTTGGCCGACAAACAAATTGGTAAGGGTTGACACTTTTTTAAAAGTTCGAGATTATATGGATCTTTGAAATGAAAAGTTCAAAAGCAACTTTAAACATCGTAGCTCTTCTCACATATCCATGGATGAGTGTATGGTTCCTTATTTCGGGACCACAATGCAAAACAATGGCAAGCCTTTTCGTTTCGGCTATAATATGTGGTGTGCTGCAACAAAAAATGGCTACCTTGTCACATTTCAACCTTATCAGGGGGCTAAATTTTTCTTAAATTGACAAAACGAAATAATTTTAGGGGGAGCGGTCATATTAGACTCAGTAAATCAACTACCACCAGAATTTGGTCCATGCAATATTCATTTCGAAATTTTTTTACGAGCCACAATTTAATGATATGTCTTTCAAAGATGAATATTGGGGGCACAAGAACGGTGCGGGTCAATTGTTTAAAATGCCTAATCATTGATGTAAAAGAACGAAGGTTTCTATCAAAAAACACTCATTTAATGGCTGTCCGATGGAATGATAATAGTTTTGGCACAATATTGTCAAATTGTCATAGGGTCAAGTCTATCACCTCTATTGGAAGAATCACTAAAGCGAAAAACTAGAAAAAAATTGTAATTCAATATCCTCATATGATCAAAATGTCTAATTGTTTTATGGGCGGTGTCGATGGCTTTGAGCAAAATATGGTTGCAAACTAGATTATCATTTCGCGACAGAAAAGTGGTATTTTCCTATATTTGCATTTGGGCTGGATGCTGCATGCCAAAATGCATGGCATCTATATTGCTTCAATATGGAAAATTACATCATGTAATTTCAAAAGAGATGGTGCAAAATTATTTTAAAATATACGGACAACCGCGTAAACGGACTTTAAACCCTAAATTAACTAATTTTAAGAATAATAAAACATACAACAAAAGGTATCGTGTACTCAGAGGCGTTGTGTCGTCTGTCATAAAGCTAGTAGAATTTTTTGTGCATATTATAAAGTAGGCCTTCTCATACATTGTTGGTTAACATTTCATAATAATTAACATATTTTATACTCATTGATGTTAGTTAATACATTTTTATGTATTTTATAAAAAAAATCATCAGTATTGTATACATAATTGTAATATTTAAAAAATTTCTTTATACGTGAGTATATTTGTGCTGCCCAGTGTAACCTGCAGGTGACACCCCTTTTTTTCTCAAAGTAAATAATTTTTTAAAATTTTTGAATTGTTTAGCTTTATTTAGCATGTAAGAAAGCCCAGAAAAAAATTTCATAAAAATTTTTTCGGCCGAACTGGGTCTGGTACCTGTCGGGTTAAGTCCAGGATGGAGCTTTCGTAAATTTAATAATATTTAATATATTTTAAAAGTGTTAAAAAGTTTAAAACAAGTTTAAATGCCTAGATAATTTTCATTAAATATTAAAATTAGTCTTTTAATAGTAATTCATTACGCCTTTTACTCGATGTTGCAAATGAATTTATAATATCATCCGGGGAAATAACATTTATAAAGTCATGTTCTAAGCTCAATAAAGCTAAGGAAGAATACCTATTTGATTTAACCTATTAAGGGCTTTAAAAACTATTTTAATTGTGTTAAATCCCTGAGATCCCTTATATTATTTGATAAATATTATATCTTTTTCTGACCTAGTCCTCCCTCAAAAAGGGAGGACGGAATTTATTAAGACTTCGAAACTAGGATTTATTAACACAAGAATTTATTATCACTACGACTATGACTAAAATATTTCTACTGACTTCGTTTTACAATTCGGTTTAAATAGTAATAACAATAATGATGTATGATGTAGGATGTTGATAACAAATAAAATGGTAGCGTACAACAATAATACATAGATATAGAGATCATTGGTGAGGGGCGTAAATAAAGATGGCGCTAAATAAATATGGCGCATCGTAAACATAAACAACGCCGCTAACAACTAACAATTAACGAAATTAACAACCATCATCGGAGAGGGGAATTGAAGATGTAGTAAGTATGAAGGTGGTAAGCAATACAATGGGGGGGGGGCTTTAGAAGAATCAAACTAACACGAGATCACCGTGACCTTGGATGGGGTATTTTTTTACGACCATTTATAAAATCTATTTTTAACTCTCCCTAAGAGAAAGAAGGGTAATTAAAACTGGAAAAGGAGGGAATCTAAAACAAAGCGCCTCCAACTGGATCAAACTAAAAATTAAGGGGAGAAAGGGGGGAAAACAGGGAGTAGTGATTCCACAAATTGCTTGCTATTATTTTTCATTGCAAATCAATTAATAAAAAAAAGCGTAAATTAATTATAAAAAACTCGGCTTTTAATTGAAAAATATTAAATTATGTAATTATGTCAACTCAACAATTTTTTACAATTTTCACCCTTTATTGTCTTATACATTATCTTTATTTGTAATATTATAATTAAAAGTTTTATTCAAAAACAAATAATTATAATCTTCATATTGTTTCTTAATTAAGATAAAATAAAATGGGTTAAGGGGCCCTGGGGTCCAAGATTGATTTTTGCTCTACTTGTACCAGTAGTGGCCACGACCCTAGGTAATTTAGGTCCCGAGGGCAGCCAATTCCTCAAACAAATATCAAAATATATAAACTCCATTACACACGATCCCAAAGAGTTCTTTTACATCAAGCAGAAAATCACCATGGAAATTGTAAAATCTTATACAATCTAAATCCATGGCGCGATGCCAGCTCATTAATTTAATATATTTTAGAATATAACATACATAAATATTATATATTATTTGGAAATAAACTTCTATAGGAAAAAAGAATAGTCATTTAAAAAAAATTAATATACTATTCTTGTTAACACCATTGATAATATGACTTTTTGACCGTGTCCTGGCTACTGACTAATGAAAAAAATGACCATTGGCCAAAGTGTAAATCGAAATTTTTTTCGTTTTTTGAATTGTTATATTAGGTTAACATTGATAATTACCCTATGCCCCCCTACAAGGGTCTATGCCTCTACTGATATGGGTCCCTGTGCCCCCCCCCCTACAAAGGCCTATGCCTCTACTGATGTGGGTTCGAATCTCGGCGAGGGTAAATATTTTTTTTAATTAACTTAACATTGATTGTTATTGTTAATACCATTGATATATTGACTTTTTGGCCATCCGTTGGCTGCTGAGTGCTGACCAATGGAAAAAATAACCATTGGCCAAAGTGTGAATCAAAAAAAATTGTTTTTTTGACGCCTATTTTAATTGCTATTTTAACACTTGTTGCATTTCCCTCATTAACCTATCAATTCATACCGTCACATGTAGTTTTTTATATTTTTCCCCAATAAATAAATTGCATCTCTTTTGAATAGACTTTGGCAATTTAATGAGGCTTTAAACAATTAAAAAATTTTATTAATTCATTCTACTTTATCATTCATTTATTGAAGTAAGTTTTTTCTACTATTGTTTTTTATACCTAATATTATATAAATTGCAATTTTTAACCTTTCTATTTTTATGTTATTTTGTTTTGTTTTATACCTAATATTAATTGTATTAATTGCAATTTCTAAGCTTTTTATGTTTGTTAAGCAGATGTCATGAAAGAGCATGTCGAAAGATCTTCCTACCCCTATGCGTCGCACGATACTTTATGATTTACGTGCGCACCGAGATTCAAACCTACACCACTAGAGGCATAGACACTCAGGATGGCTCAATCGAATTCTAAGGAGTCGCTGTGGTAAACACGACGAAAAGCGTGACCGTGACATTCGGTGCGTGACATTCACGTTCGGCGTGACATAAACAAATGGAAAGTGAGCCCATAAATTGCATAGCAATTAATTAATATTTAAGTTCCAATAGCTGTTTGTCACACTAAGGTGGTTAACTCCTTTAGATATTTGGAGGGGGGGTGACGCTTGGCTATTTAGGCCTGACAGCCTTGTGACGGTGTGATATATTTTGCAAAGTTTTAGAAAAAAGTGCTGAAACGGGATTTGAAGCCGTGAGCTCTTCTAAGATCAAGCTTATACCAACTACGCCTCCACCCCCCAAATGTTATTAATACTTACATAATAAATTGAGTTACAAATTACTGCTTTAAAGGTTAGAGGAGCCAATATGAAGCCACTGCTTATAAATAACGATTAAATATATCATTTGTTTTAGTTAATAATTATTTAGCATTTGTTTATTAGAGCTCCCAACAAGCTTACCTGGCATCTAATTCCTATAATACATATTAATGCAACGCAAGCATAAATTCTTACCTTTTCAGTATACGGTCAAGACAATTAAAAACCCCCAAGGATACAGTGCAACTAAGCTATTTATGAAGAAATTGCAAATTATTTATATATTTTTTTAAGGTTTGAAAACCTTACCTCAAAATATCACTGCCTTATTTAATATATGCCCTTTTAATTCTATGATATCATTAGTCTCTACTATCAAACAGCTTCCGTAGTCATAACATCGTACATATCAGAGACCAAATTGCCCAGCCCGCTGCCCGAACATGGCCGGCCAGGCCCGTGAGCCGCGTCGGGCCGGGCAACTGCCCTAAATTTTTATGTTCGGGCGGGCCCTGGCGAGCACGATTATAGGATTCGGGCAATTTGGGCCTAATAAATATTTTTAGATAATTTATTATTTTGTTACTTTTTTATTTGATTGTACATAAAAATGCGCGTTAAGAAACTTGATTTCGCCATCTGTCCCCAAGTTATTTCTAGAATTTTTGTTCGAACTACTCCATTTCCATCCAGTCCCTATCCCTAGCTACGTTCATGGAAAGGATTAAAATATATATATTTATGTAGCCCTTTCATTGTTCTTAATTCACATGTGCCGTCTATACATAATACAAAAGCGCCATGCCCATTGACACAATGCATGCAAGTGTTAACATTTAAACTTTATTGATAAATTATTGTTTTTTATCAAAAAAGTAAATTCTAAGAGCACAGATTGACTAATTGATTTAATTTTATTCATTAAGAAGTTTATTCCTAGGACAGGGGCTTAAACGGGTTAACCCAAAATGGGAGTATAATTTGGTTTATTGTAAGATTATTTATAAAATATGTATAATTTAAACTTAATTAAAAAATTGCTATATAAACATTTTCAAGGACATCGGCTGCATTTAATTAATATTTTGCTGTTATATGATTTGTAAACGTTCTAACATGTTGTACCTAAATGCAATAGCAATTAATATAACAAAATATTGTGGCCTAGAGCGGTTTCGCTAAACAATATTTTAAAGAAACTCTGGCCAAATTTTTTAGAAAGACCAAATACTACGTTTTTTTGACCTATTATAATTAAAATTAAGGATCAAAAGTTTTATTTGGAAAAATCATTCGCTTTTACATAATATAGGAAATTAGATTTTGTCCTGGATAATAAAATATTGCTATATTTGTTCTAATCAATATGCCATTAATTTAATACTTATTTTATAATAGTGGTTGAAGGAATTTGAGGTCGCAAAATTTCGGGCCTAACAGGCAAATTTAATATTTCGGGCCAGGCATTTCGGGCAGCTCTAATGTTTCGGGCCAGGCCGGACGGACATCAGAAGGGTTTGGGCGGCCTCGGGCGGGCCATGAGGTTAAAAAATTGAACCGGGCCGGGTTCGGGCATAAAATTCCAAACAAATTTGACCTCTGGTACATAGTAGTGTTGTCAGGCAAATTTAATATTTCGGGCCAGGCATTTCGGGCAGCTCTAATGTTTCGGGCAGGGCGGACACCTAGAAGGGTTTGGGCGGCCTCGGGGGGGGGGGCCATGAGGTTGAAAAATTGAACCGGGCCGGGTTCAGGCATAAAATTCCAAACAAATTTGACCTCTGGTACATAGTAGTGTTGTCAGGCAAATTTAATATTTCGGGCCAGGCATTTCGGGCAGCTCTAATGTTTCGGGCCAGGCCGGGCGGACACCAGAAGGGTTTGGGCGGCCTCGGGCGGGCCATGAGGTTGAAAAATTGAACCGGGCCGGGTTCGGGCATAAAATTCCAAACAAATTTGACCTCTGGTACATAGTAGTGTTGTCAGGCAAATTTAATATTTCGGGCCAGGCATTTCGGGCAGCTCTAATGTTTCGGGCCAGGCCGGGCGGACACCAGAAGGGTTTGGGCGGCCTCGGGCGGGCCATGAGGTTGAAAAATTGAACCGGGCCGGGTTCGGGCATAAAATTCCAAACAAATTTGACCTCTGGTAAAAAAACACAAAGAGTTTTCGACCAGGTTATGGCTAAGGTTCGGTCTTGGTCTATTTTTCTAAAATGACCTGAGGTCTTTTGTTCTGTTTTCTTAGTCGTTTAGGTTTAGCCGATATTTAAAAAATAGACCAAAAGGTTATTAGTGTATTTTGTTTAGCCAACTTTAGGCTTAGTCATAATTTTATTAATAAACCAAAGGTTTTTGTTGTTATTATTAGTCGACTTTGGTATGGTTTAGGTGTTTTGGGGTGCGGGAAAAATAATATATAATTTAATGAGTGACTTCAAAATTAAGCAATATAGTTAAAAGGTAGCATTTTTAAAGTACTGATTTATTTAATAATGGTTGAGGGTAATATTTAATATTGATACGTTTCAGGAATAAATCATTTGTCAACTTAATTTGGAGACAATTGTCATAATTGCCGTTTATGAAGCAAAATAAAATGTTTTAACGATAATTGGTTGGTTAGGGTGTCATAAAATTGTTGCAAATAGAAAATTTAAGTTTGTCACCTTAGCTTGGTGCTAGTTAAATACTTTTAACAAAAATTGGTGGGTTAGGGTGTCATAAAATTGTTGCAAATATAAAATTTAAGTTTATTACCTAATCTTGGTGACAATTGTCATAATTTTCATTTTCAGAGCTATATAAATACTTAAACCGAAAATTGGTGGGTTATGATGTCTTAAAATTGTTCCAACAAAGTATTCTTTAAAACAAGTTGTCAAATTATTTTAGTGACCTTTGCTAAATAGTATAATTGCACCATAATGATTGTTTATTTTATTTTATATTTTTTATCCTCGTTATTTATAATAATAACTTATTTAGAATTATTTAAAACAATAATATGGGTTTCCCACATTTAGTAATTAATTGACATTTTATCAATCATAGTGGTTAGAAGCTTTCTTAAAGTTAAAAGTGTTGCCAGAGAAAAAAATGTAGAAAATTAGGTTTTTTGAAGCAAAAATTTCCTTTTTAATTTTTCTTTTTCGTTAAAAAACATTTTAAGTATCGTTTGAACTCCAACAAGTTTTATGTTAGAGTGATAATTTTTATATAATAAATTGCTTGGAATAAACAGTTTTGTTGAAAATAACTCTGTCATAACAACTCCCAGAGAAATATTCTAACCTTGTGGCTATTGAGACCGGGGCTATTAATACTTTTATTCATTCAGACATTCTAAAACTAACCCCTGTAGTTGCTAAAAAGTCAATTAATTACCAGAGTTGGAAGATTAGCACTAAAAATGACAATGGCCACCAAGATAAGGTGACAAATTTAAAATTTGAGTTGGCAACAATTTTATGACACCCAATTTTTGTTAAAAGAATTAATGCAGCACCGAAAATAACAATTTTGACTATTGTCACCAAGCTAAGGTGACAAACTAAAATTTTGTATTTGCAACATATGACACCCTAACCCAGCAATTTTCGCTAAAACAATTTATTTTGCTTCATAAACGACCATTATGACAATTGTCACCAAATTAGGTTGACAAATGAATTATACAGCTTGGTATCAATATTATAAATTACCCTCAACCATTATTAAATAAATCAGTACAATTGAAAAGCTATTGCTTAACGTAGAAGTCATTCATTAAATTATATATTATTTGACCCCTACCCAAAACACCTAAACCAAATCAAAGGTCGACTATCAATGAACAAAAACCTTTGGTTTATCAACAAAATTATGCGACTAAGCCTAAAGTTGGCTAAACAAAACACACTAACAACCTTTTGCTCTGTTTTTTAAATATCGCCTAGACCTCTAGGTTGACTAAGAAAACAGACCAAAAGATCTTTAGTCTGTTTTGGTTTAGTCTACTAAGACCAAAGAGGTCGGCTAAAAAAACCCAGGTCTTTTTACAACACTGGTACATAGTGATGACGATACAAGAAAAATCTTATGCACGTCATATAAATGTGTTTGTGCAAATTTGAAACTACCGGCCTCTACATGAGCTTTTTATTAATAAAGTTGTCATTAGATTCAAGAATATATTTATTATTCATTTTATTCGTTCGTATCTGTTAAAATTGGTTTTTGAAGATGATAAATTTTCAAGTATTCTTATTATCTCTACAAGTAGACTTATTAAGTGACTAAAGAACTGTTTAAATGTTTTAATTTTGCTATAAATGATTCAATTAAATACTATTCTTATTATTATGAGAAATAGGCGGGGTAATCTTAGCAAATCTGCCTACTAGCGCAACGATATTTTTAATTACAACTTATTATTTAAAATAACAATATCGATTTTTTTTAATATATCTTGGTATTTAGGTTGTTCTTGCATTTTTAACTAAAATCTTAGTTGACTGGGTTAACCCTTTGTAAAAAATAAAGAGTATGTACCTGTAATTAAGCTAGATTAAATTTCAGTAGTACGTGATTTCTAAGGTTCGTGCACTAATTAAAAACGCAATGCTATAATAAGGCTTGGTAGGTATCATTAAATTTGCTTAATTTATATGACTCTCTAAAAATTATAAATTAAAATTTTTTGAAACTTCGCACGTTTCGCCCCTCGGTTTCCATTATGTGTTAATTTTTCTATCGTAGTTTTAAATAAAATCATGAGATACTTAAGGTAAAGTTTTATAATAAGATTAGATTTAGGTTGATGATATGACTATGATATGACAGAGATATTTTTCTCGTCTTGGATTTTTTAATAACTCTTCATTTTAATGCTTTATAAAAGCACGAAAAATTCATATGATCAATACATTTAATTAATGATGATTATTGTGCATATATTAGATAATATTGACTCTTACAACGACACTGAATTAAAAAAATTTCACTTAACAATTTTTGAACACAATTAAATGGAACGTTTTTTGACATATTAGATGAGACTTTTGTTAACTATTAAATTAAAAATGTTGGCTTTCTTAAGTCGTTTGGATTCCCTTCATGAATTCTAATAAAATTGAAAAAATATTATTAATTTTTAAAATATGTACAAAAATCACTATTATTTAACATAAAATTTAATTGTACCTCTGAAATCTTCGTTTAAGCCAGCAGGGTCATAGGCAACACCCCTTTTATATGGTCGTATTTTATATTCTCTGTATAATTATAATACCATTATATTCGTCTTATTTTAGTTAATATATTATATCAAATTTAATTTATAATGTTCCATATTAGCATGATGTCTTGTCTATATAGTAATTGCGCATTATTTTAAAACATTAGTATTTAGTATTATGTGCTTAGTTCCCATTAAATCCATCTTTTCCTTTCATTCAACGAATTATTGGACATTTATCTAAATCATTATTGTTCATCAAGTCATGTCTATCCATATTGGCATCCTTTTTATTTGTAAAATGTTCTTAAATAGGGAAAAAGTTATAGCACGGTCTCATATGCATTTATAAAAAAAGCATGCTATAATTATAATTAATTTACGGGGTTTATTAATCTTCAAAATATTTCATTATTATAATGAGGAAATTTTCACCAAACAGGCTATGATTTAAAGATGATATTACATAAAAATAACAATTTCCTATTAATATATTCCCGTTTTGAATATTTATATTGAATATGCATTGAGATAAGAAGGTACCCTTGGCCGCCCCTCTCCCATATTGGGTACCAAATTTTTTAGGATATTATAATTTTATTTTATAATATACAGAAAAAATGGGCTGATACTCGAATGAATTTAAATTGCTTTTTCCGGTGTTTTGTCACTTGCACCCTTTTAGGTCAAGGGTTTATATTGTTAATTAAGATAAAAGCTTTCTGGCACCTCTATATATGCGTTAAGCCAATTTGAAAAAACGAACAAGCAACGTATGTAAATCAACGAATATATTACTTTTTTTATAAAAGCACTTAATTTTTCCCTTAAATATAAAACATAATTATTTTTAATAGTCAGACGAGCAATTTTAGGTATAGTAGTTATATCTCATTTAGTTTAAAACATAAATGGCCGAACCAAAATTTATTTTTATATTAATAGAAACGTTCTAATATAATATTTAACTAAATAAAATTAATATATCTATACCCGTCTCTGTAGGCTAGAGTGAATGGCATGTAACGAATAAAACTATTGAGTGGAATCATCCTTTTGCTACGTACCCTAAAGATAAAATAATAAATGTAATATTCATTTTAAAAAATGTAAAAAATAGCAAATAAAGCTCTTACTTGTTTTCTAATACAGGATTCGCCTTGATAAAATTAAGGGAAATCGTCAAAAGTAAAATCATAAACCACACTGTAACTGGTCGTGATAAATTCATTAGCAAATTTATGATTCAATTTCCAGGTGAAAAGGCGAAAAAAACACTATGCACCTAAATGAGCTGCAATGCGCTGAAATGTTATAGTACTTCTCTTATAAATATTAATTAAATAGTATATCGAACGTTCTTGACTTGAATACCATACTTCCTGGCCTCAAAAATTAATTATTATCAATAAAGGTTATTAAAACTAATTTATTAATATGATTATCGATAATTATTTTTTCCTTCGTATATTATTAGGGATCGTTGCTTTTAAAATTTTAAAACAAAATATGGGGGGGGGGGGGTTATCCTATTTAAAGTTATTAAGATAATTTCAAATCGTTTAATTAATTTTGAATAATGATAAATGCTTTGCTAAATTTGATTTGACAAAGTAATCTTGTCAACAAAATAATATTTAAAGCTTTAAATTATCTAATTGAGTCTTTGAAAAACCTATTAGGCATATATACATTATGAGCTTATGGGATTTATTTAATTAATAAAGCATTTTTAATAAAAAAATATAACCTAATTTATAAATATTAATGTTTTTTAGTGGCTTTTACCTCGTATGTAATAAACAGAGTATTAAGTGCACTTTTGTAAATGTCCCTTCCCTAAATTAGGTCAGGAAACATTAACATTGGTTAATGATTAAAAAAAGATTCGGTACTAAAAAATCTGCTTTGATATATATTAATGTATATACTCATTAAAACGCTGTGGGTTAGCTTGTTTTAGATTAAAAATAATTAACAAAAATCCATAAACACTTCCCTTACAAAAGCTGCTAGGACGTGCGCTTGAGCATTGGACATATCTTGCAAATGTCTTTATTAAGATAGTTCAAAATGAAAAAGCTATTTATACAATCAAAAACAACGTATCGATTAGAAAAAAGGTATTGTCAAAAATGTATTGTAGTTAAAATGGTTAAAGCATTAGCTAAGTAATTTTATAGATTAAATAAAATACTTTAGGCAAAACAGTTACTTTATAATAGGAAATGTTCAAATTACAGTTAGATTCTTTAAACATTGTAGTCCTATTCGCTCAGTCCCGGGATGCAGTAGCCAAATTCCAAAATTTTTATATATTCAACGAAAATCAATTTTATAAATTAAACGATTCGGCCGTTCCTAAGTTATTCACAAACATTTTGGCCCCGAGCCCATTCTAATTTAAATCTGGCTATGCCCGTGTTCACGACATCAAACAGTTTTCAGCTTTGCAATTTTTTGTTAATTTAAATAGTATATATAGTTTAGATAAGTAAGTTAATTAAAGATAAAATAATTAAAATTCATAAATAAATAAGCTTGTTTTAAAGTGTAACTATTTATAAATAGATATTTAATTACATTTATATCGATTAACAGATTTTTAATGTCATTGCTTTTATCATCTGAGTAACAAAATATTAATTTAACGAAAAAATATTTAATATTAAAAGAATATAGAATTTATATGATATTTATACAAAATTTGTGATATGCAATGATTGTTACAGTTTACAGAGAAACACTAGCTATCTATAATTTTTAATTAAACATTTGTTTCCCTTGTTCTTATAAATTGGAAAGTATATATTATATTTTTATCAAAAATGTCATAAAGATTAAAAATTAAAATCTATTTTGAAGCTGATTAAGGTGTTTAAAATTACAAGAGGCTAGGAGGAAGAGAAGGATCAATCAAAGCAGAAACAAGTGGAACAACATATGGTGTCAACGTAGACAGATGTGTAAGGATGCGGCAGTCACTTACGTGAAAGATAAATAATCCAGAGGGTGCAGTTCCAGAAACGAACTTACTAAATTACAAAAGGGTGCGCCACCAGAAAAATATGATGATGATTCATAGGGGAGCTATGTCATGTTGTAATCTGATTGATAACGTTAAGTATATGATTTGACTGTTCGTTTGCACTGGTAGCAAGAAGGTTTATTCAAAAATTAATGTTTATAAGTAATTTTTAGATAGATTATTTATTTATTTGAAATCATAATTTTGGAGAAACCGGTTTCCGACCTGATGTTAACCCTCCACCTTTTGCACGTAGAATTGGACCGTCGTTAGGGGTCCTCTGCAAAACGCGCACTGCATATCCGCTCGTTAATGTTATAAATAAACTATGGTCAATTAAGGAAATTAATTTAACATGCTAGAATGTGGGCACGTTGACTGGAAAAAGCATCAAGGTTGCAAAAATGTTAAAAAGAAGAAAGGTATACATCCTCTGCCTACAAAAGACCAGATCGAGCGGAACCAAAGCTCGGGATTTAGGGGAGAGTTACAAGCTATTCTGCAATGTGTCGCCAACGTAAAAATCGGGCCTATATCGTTTTAAGCTAATCGTTTAAGGACAATGTGTTGGAAGTCAAGCGCTCTATAGATAGATTAATGTGGATGAAGATTTCAGATCAAGTGGCTTTTGTACGCGTATGCTCCCTAAAATTGGTAAATGGAATCAGAAAAACACATATTCCTTCAATCATTGGAAAAGGATCAAAGAATGAGACAGGAAGAAAAGCTAAATATTGGGGCGGACTTCAACGCCTACAAAGTGAAAAATTGCTTTATGAACGAAATCATGGAAGCTATGGGTTTGGTCTCCAAGCAGATGGCATGACCGTTAACATTTTCAAAAATACGAAGTTCATATTGTGACTTATAGAAGTTGGAAGCCATTTAGTAAAAATGACTATTTGCTCTTACGGGATATGAATTAATCAAAGATCAAAGATTGCAAAGTGACACCGGGAGAAAAAATCACCAGGCAACATCGTCCACTTAATATGAATATTGAAAGAAAAGCATTTTCCGAAGGAAATAAGGTTTACAAACCTCATATTCTATAAGAAGAGGCTAAAGGATACGTCGATGAACAATATATACCATCAGAAAGCCTCCCCACTCTTGTGTGCTAGGAAGTTGAACAGGGACCGTACACTACAATTGGGAGGCGCTAACTGCGGACTTAAAGAAAACGGCTTTTAGGATTCTAGGACAGACCAAAGGAGGCAAAGATATGAATAAAACTATTGCGGTAGGATAAATTGGTTGGAATTTTATTAAAAGTTAAAAAATTAATACAGACGGTGGCATAAATCAAAAGAGTATCAGGAATATAGGGAGACAAAAAGAGCCGCAAAGATGGCGGTTGCTTTAGCGAAGAATACAGATTATACCGAGATGGTAAACAAACTGGATCATAAAGGGGAAGACAGGCTTGTACAAGTAAACCAAGATAAGGAAGATGAAAAGTCGCGGTGTTAGAGTCCTTCAAATAGTTAAAAACGAGAAGGATCAAACCATATTCAAGCCGAAGGAGGTGATGGAAAGGTGAAAGTAATATTTCAAGAAACTTATGAATAATAAAATGACAAAGATTTCCTTCCCGATATGAGCCAAACATAAGTATGATCAAATTCTTTCAAAAGGATAAAGTTAAGGCACAAATGAACAAGATGCAAAAAGGCTAGCTAGTGATTCAGATGGAATTCCTATGGAAGCAAGGATCGGATACCGAGAAAATGGAGTCACGACCATGACGAACCCTTTAACAAGCAAGATATTGGTAGAAGGGCTAATCCCTAATCAATGTAGAGCAGCGCGAATAGACCCCTATTCAAAGGTATAGGAGACCTTATGGACTATGGCAATTACAAAAACATCTAGCTAACTTGCCACACTTTGAAATTTATGGAAAGGGTCTTAGTAATAAGGCTGAAAAACAAGGTAAATATCCGCCTAAATACTTTAGATTTGTGGCCGACAAATTCTCAAACGACCCAAAAATGATGGATAAATATGGGGAAAGTGAAGAAACCTACATATGGTCTTTTTCCATGGAAAAAGGTTGTGACACGGTCCCTCGCCATTTAATAAGGGGGTGCTTGAGAAAATCAAATATACCTGACGCATATGCACGGCTCATAATAAATTTTTATAAAACCTTTAATTAGCGCCTTAGGACGACAGTTGGAAACTCTGTGCTTTCTAGGGTTAAAAGTGCATTAAGGAATTAAGCCCCGTTTTATTCAATATAATTATGGATAAGATAACGAGAGATATTTAAAAGCCATCTCCTAGATGAAAGTTACTGAATTTTTCTTTACTTTTGCATTTCTTGACTCTCCCTCGCACACCAGTGGAAGAGAAAAACGGAGCTCAATCATATCTTTTGAAAGAGAAGGCTTTTTACCTCCCCATACTTCGATGTAACCTACTCCTTCCCTTACTTTGTATGTGTTTTCGCCACTCTTGCATTTGACCCCGTACTTTTTTATACTTTAGTGGCTTTTGTACTTAAATTTTTTTTTTCTTAAAGTTTCAAATTAAAATTTCGCTATATTATTTGGTTAAATAACCTTTAAAAATGGCTCATTCTAGTTGTTTTTTTTACCAATTTTGTAATGTATACGTTTATTGTCAAAAAAGATTTAAAGTATTTACTCTATTATTTATTAAAATAATCTTTAAAAATAGTTTATCCTAACTTTTTACCAATTTTGTAATGTATTCGTTTATTCTCAAAATTTTATAATTATAAACTTTGATATAATTTAACCATTTTAAAATTAATTGATTCACTCTCAATTTATAAATTTCGGCTGAGTTTTTAGCTTTTTTTAAATATCAAAATATTTTGGTGAAGAAGTCGACAAATTTCTGACATAATCCACCAAATTTAAGAAGGTGCGAGGCCAAATGCAATAGTGACGAAAACACATACAAAGTAAGGGAAGGGGTGGGTACATGTGATGTATAAAGAGGGAAAGAGCGTTTTCTATCAAAGGCTATGATTGTTCACCCTTTTCGTCTCCCATTAGTACGCGAGAGAAAGTCAAGAAGTGCAAAAATATATAAAAACCCTGTGTATGCCAATTGTATAGCACTATTAGAAGAGACAAAGGAGAAAATATTTGAAGAAGCCGAAAGTCAAAGCGCTTAGCTGGATATGGTTTAAAGGTCAAATCGAAAAACGATATACATGGAGATAAACGTTGCAGGCACACAATCGTTAGATGACCCTCTAATGTACCAAAGGTAGTCAGGTTTACATAATTCGGCTCGATGCTACATTAAAAAGGAGGTTTAGCAAAATAAGGATGGCTTAAATGGTGGAGTATATCCGGTGTAATGTGCCACAAGAAGATGCAATATATTATAAATCCATCGTAAATCGGAGTTAGAAACATGGGCATCAAACGCCACGCAAGAAAAGTTATAACAAGTTACGGATATGAGAATGATACGGTGGACTTTAGGGTATTGTAGAGAGGTAATTGGAGTGCGAAGTGCCTCCGGGGATACGTTATTTACCGATGTGTTGTCAATCAAATTACCGTTAATTGGTTGTAACTTATATATTCGTTTGATATGCACGATTTACTTACTTTCTATTTTTGTATCCCTTCGTAACGTGTATTGAATAATATTCCCAGTCGTAACAGTGGCGTCGTGAGTAGGATAAACCTACGCGGAGATGCAGAAGTATAAAATAACGGAGATCATCGACGCTTTTATAACACAATTTGAGATATTCCTAAAAAGCAATAAGCTTGAGACAGACGAGCAAAAAGCGGCTCTACTATTAACCAGCCGAGGGGGAGGCATTCCAATTAATATTAGAGGACTATAGACCTCAAGATTTGACAGGAATTACATATGAAGATGCTAAAAATCGGCTAAGGAAATTATTCCAGAGGAATTCATGCGAGAGGGCAAAGAGATATGAATTCTCAAAGGTTCGACAAGGCCAGGGAGAGACGATAGACGCGTACGCAAATAGACTCAAGGCCGGAGCTAACAGCTGCAACTTTGGGAACGGAGAATTTCAGAACAGAATTGTAGACCAATTAGGATTGCGCGATAGAAGCTTACAGGCGAGACTGTTGGCAGAAGACGACATCAAATGGGACCGCCTACGAGAGCTGGCGTTAACAGCCGATACGATATGGGGGGGGGGGGGGGGCTAAGCACCTTGAAGGACGGGTCCGAAGTGGAGCGTAGTGGTGAGACGAGAAGCGTGGCCTGGGCCGGTCCGTATTCCCACAGTAATATATATATTAATACAGTAGATATATGTATTAAAAACGAATTGTTTCAATGTATCTTCGATACTGGCGCTACGGTATCGATAATACCGGCACGAAGATGGGGGAAGGAGATCCCACACAACACGGAGCCCGTCCCGATGGTGTACGCGTACGGCTACGAGGAAATAAAGATCGTAGCCAAGGTACAAGCCGATGTCCGAATGGGTAACACGAGAAAACAGCTGTCATTATTGTTAGCAGACGTACCTGGGCCGTCGTTGTGCGGGATCGATTGGATGCAGGAATTCGAGCCCGAAATCTGGCGACGAATACGTTAGAGCTGCGGCGAAACGGTTTGCGGTCAATTACGTGGAAAGACCGAATGATACCAAGTCCGCGATCCAGCACGTGATGAAGCAATGGGATGGCCAGCTAAACGAATTTCCAAAAGCAGTCAAGGGAATAACGGTGGAAGTACCGTTATGAGAGGGCATAAATCCCGTATTTATCCCCGCACGAAGGGTGCCGATGGCGTGAAAGAAAGAAGTGGAAGAAGAGCTGGACAAATGGGTCAGAGACGGGGTGATAGAACCGATCGATTTCTCAAGATGGGCCAGTCCAGTGGTACCCGTGAAAAAAAGCGATGGGACTCTTCGATTATGTATTGACTACCGGTTTACTATAACAAATACGCTCAAAGATTGTTGTACCCCTTACCCAAAATCGACGATTTGTTAAATATACTCGATAACGCGTGTTGTTTTACTAAGCTGGACCTAACGAAAGCGTACTTACAACTCGAATTAGGTACAGAAACGAGCCAACGATTGACTATTTCCACGCACAAGGGCCTATTTAAAGTTAACCGAATGCCTTTTGGCTTAAATTGCGCCGCGGCGATTTTCCAAAAAACAATGGATCAAATTTTAGGAGGCATGGAGGGAGTAGCGGTATACATCGATGATATACTAATTGCAGGGGAAACGGAAGAAATCCACAAGAGCGGTTACTCAAAGTACTCAAAACGTTACAAAAGTGGGGGCTCGTGCCAAACATTTCCAAGAGCATCTTGTGGGCTAAGGAAGTAACCTTTTTGGGATACGTAATAAGTAACAAGGGGATTCAATACAACGACAATAAAGCCAAACTAGTCACGCAGTGGAAAAATTTAACAAACAAAAATGAAATAAAATCGTTCCTGGGGTTAACAGCATATTTTTCAAAGTTCATTAAGGACTACGCCAAAATCGTGCACTTGATTCAGAAACTCATGAAAAAAACGTGACTTACCACTGGGGTGGAGAACAACAAGCCGCATTAGAAGCCATCAAGTCCGCACTTACGAAAGCCCCCGTACTGGCATACTTTAATGGAGATTGGGAGACTGGCATGGGTAGACGTCTCCAGTAAAGGTTTAGGGGCCATCTTACAGCAACGAACACCAGGGGAGAATTGGAGAGTGGTGGCCTATGCTTCAAGAGCGTTAAACGATAGCGAAAGCCGGTATTCGGCGATCGAAAGAGAGGCGCTTGCGGTGGTTTATGGACTAAAAAAGTTCAATGAATATACAAGGACGAAGCGTTACTATTATGATGGATCATAGACCGCTAGTATATATATATATATTTGATCATAGCAAAAGGGGCAAGGAACAATGGTCACCACGTCTAACTAGGTGGGCGCTCATGGTGTCAGGCTACACGAGCAAGTTTGAGAACAACAAGGGATCCGAAAACGCGGCAGATTACTTGTCCAGAAAACCGAACGAGCGTATCAGGTTAGCGAGGTAATGGCAGAAGACTCGACAAATCCATTTATATCATTTGGCGTAGTGAGACAACACACCTTGGATGATCCGGGGCCACGTCCATTAAAAGAGTGGATTAGAGGTAAACAAAACACAATGGTCACTTTTGGTTACATGAAGCAAAAAACATAATATTTTACAAAGGGCGACGAATATTAATTCCGGCTAAGTTAAGAGGAGCGGTACTCCAAAGACTACATAGGGGCCACGTGGGTACCAAGCGAATGCAAGAAGTGGCGTGGCAGTATATATGGTGGCCCTCTCTCGACGATGACTTATTGAGCGTGGCGAAAGGGTGCCGGAATTGCAATTACACTGCCGCGGCGGCGAAGAAGACACCTTTGATAGAGTGTCAACCCAGCCATAGTCCGTGGGTTCAAGTACATATCGATATCATGGGTCCTCTCAAGGGTAAGTCATACCTGGTGATGGTGGACAATAGCTCAAAATGGGTAGAGGTTTTTAAATTAGAAGACACCACATCGACCACCAGTATAAAAAAACTTGCCGAAACGTTTGCTAGATTTGGAAATCCACCATGGTTAATATCAAGGAGTTACAGAATTTTTGCAGGATGAGAGAGATTAATCAGCGATGGACAGCCCCTTATCATCCTGCGTCTAACGGTCTGGCAGAAAGGTATGAACGATTAATTAAAGAAGCCATTATTAGAAACGAGTCGGAAGTAGGGCTAAGTAGATTTTTGCAAAACTACAGATTTACAAACCCCACAACCAATAAAAGCCCAGCAGAGGTGATACTAAAAAGGGGTATGCGAACCGAATGGGAGGTATTGAGGGAAACCGTACCACAACAATAATTAGAGATTGGGAACCCGCGGATGTTCAACGTAGGAGACTTCGTTTGGGTACGCATGTTTTTGGGACCAAGCAAATGGGTAGAAGGCACGATAAAAGCCAAGCACGGTAGTCGTTCCTACGATGTATGGGTACAGGGAAGAAAGCACCACCGACACGTGGATCAAGTAAGGAAACAGAAAATCCTGGAATGGACCACACTGGGACAAGAGAACGGGTGGCCGCAAAGGATATCATCAGAAAGGCAAGCGGGAACAAGTGCTCCAAGGGAACAAATGCAAAACCGGGGAACAAGTGCTACAAGGGAACAAATTTAAAACCAGTCAGGAACGCCTAGAGAAGAACCTAGATACCCTCAGCGTAGTCGGAAACAGCCAGCATTCCTTAAGGATTTTGTCTGTGAAAAGGGGGGAACTGTAGAGCGGTAATTGGAGTGCAAAGTGCCTCCGGGGATACGTTATTATGTGTTGTCAATCAAATTGTCGTTAATTGGTTGTAACTTATATATACGTTTGTTATACACGTTTTACTCACTTTCTATTATTGTATCGCTGCGAAACCTGTAGTAAATAAAGATTCCCATCCCTAACATATATAGTATAAAATACTTTATTATTAATAAAAATATTAAGTAATGAAGATAAATAAGAACTGCTGGTAAATGACAAATGAGCAAGTACAATACGAAAGAATATCCAGATAGGCGTGGTTAAAAAACTATGGAATATCCAAATGTAATGTGATTAGAGCGAAATGAGTTGTAAACTCGAATGTAGTGTATAAGTGGTATCTATGAAGGATCGGAGCGAAGTTGAGGTGAGTGATGTTGAATGGAGTGGTGTGGAAATAAACTGACTCATCTCTTTGGTTGAATTGTGTTGGGATTATATCTATTTGGAGAATTTCTAGATGCGAGTTGGTACATTCTGTAAATTTCTATGTTTTCAGCATTTGATACATCAAAGTCACTGGTCACTACAAAGTCTATGATTAATCTTTATAATTAATAAAAGGAGTATTTGTAATCTTTGGTTTTTTCAACAGGTATTAAATGTAAATCAATATGATTTGAATATGTTTGATATAAAAAACGCCAAGTGTGGTAAATATTATATAGTTTTGCAACAAATCCAATTTTTGTTAATTTCCGTTCATTTACCTAAGTATGGGTGGCTCTTATGGTACATAAATAATTTGATATATATTTATAACATATTTGTATCCATAGTATTATTATATATTACAAAAATTGTTGGCCTAAAATGACTTCTGATGAATTAAAGCATTTTTTAATTTCGTTATTTCTTATCCTGCCTGATGTGGTAATATCAAACTGGTGGTTAATTAATTTATATAATTATCCAAGTTAAGCTTAGGTGGTTAGAGATTTTTTAAACCCCTAGCGCTTTGCCTGCCGAACGACTATTTTTAAACTATATTTGAGTATTCGATGAAACCCGAAATAGATTAAATCATTAATTTTCTAAAGGTAAATGCTTTAACTCATAACCACTTAAATTAAAAGACATTATGTTAAATGTTAATACATTTTTTTGTAAAACATTACTTTTCACTTTATTAACTGGGGTTGGCGGGTGCATTCGAATTTAATATAATTTCTATAGTTGTGGCAATTGTATATTAGAAAATAACATTTAATGGCAAATTTAGTTAAAAATGAAAGACTACTTTGAAATTTAAAACGGAATCTTAAAATTTATCATGAAAGTTTCTTTTCATTATAAAGATTCTTTCTTAATCCAACAAAATTCTACTTTAATAGTTGCTTTTACAACGTTCTAATAAGTGCAACTAGTTATTAATTTTATAAATAATATTATTGTTATGAACAGTTTGTGGTCTAAAACGTTAAAACATACAAAAAGATTTATGGGCTATAATTTATCATGGTAATAACAATGGACTAAAACGTTTGCCTTAAATTAGTTAAACAAAGGGTCTACTTTAAGCTTTAGCCAGTGTTAATAAAGGATTTCAATTAGCCCAAATTCGAAACCAAGTCAAAAATAGGTAAACATATAAATTTCTTAGTTTACATTTGACGGAAATAGAATTGGATGCAAATGTTATAGTCTCCTAAAATAAAAAATTTATTATCTATACTTCAAGTTTTATTATATATTTTTGAATTTTCACTTTCTATGGAAAATGTTATATTCATAGATGGGTTGATATTGTAATTGACATGTCGTATTAAATCTTTATAAAGTTGTATATTTTTAAAGTTTTTCACAAAATTAAATAGTTTGCAACTGATTTTTTAAAATTTATCACTTTAATAACTTTCTATCTTGTATAACGATTTTTAAAAAAGTCTAGACAAGTCGAGATGAGACGAGATTTTTTCAGACCGAGACGAGATCAAGATTATCAGAATCGCACTCAAGACCTTTGCTTGCGAGACCGAGACTAGACGAGATCGAAACTATTTAGTCCGACGATTGCGTTCGTTATTTTAATCAATTACTCCATCTTTAAATTCCCATCTATTTACCTATTTACTCCAATTTGTCTTTTTCCCCCCTATGATCTATCTCTTCTTCCCGGCACGTCCATTTTTAATAATATATGACTAACATCATCGGTTTACCCCCTCAGCATTTGTTGATACTAGAAGTTCGCCATTGGTGAATGTCTGTCTTTGATATGAAGATTTTATCATATAATTGTGATTTTATACCCCAAGCTCCATGATGCAACACCGTGTGGTAATCTACACTATTTACTTTTTTCCTACAATTGATATTAATATAACCCAAGCTCCAGTGAAATATTATCAATTTCGCTTTTAACAACTTTTTTGTAACGTAAAATTTTCAATTAACTTTCATATAATATAAGCTCTACTCTTCAAATATTTTGACATCTTCCTTCCGCACGTTACATGATATATTGCCCATTTAACCGTCCATTTTGAAACTCGAACAAGGTATGTAAACCTGTATACTTTTAAGTAATTCAATATCATTCAACGTTGGGTTGCAGATTGTATTTATCTCGTTTTATGTTATTTATTGACTTTAAGTATGCACCTCACCGTTCTGACGACGTTTCATTTCTTCAAAACCCTTATGTACTCACACACCGACATATGGTATAGAAGATGGTTTTTTATGTCCTGGACTTGAAGCAGACCTCGGTGTAACCAAATTATAACCTGAAAGGTTTTGCACTCGTTTTAACGCAAGAGTTTGAGGCTTTTTAAATATTCCTCATCCGTACGCATGCATCAGGAATATTTCGCTTTCTCATACAATATATCTAGAACTTTTAAAATTACTTTTCCACAGTAACTAGTTAATTGACAGTTACTTTCAAAAAAAATAACTAATTACAATTACATTTTTTCAAAAGTAACTGAATACAGTTCCAGTTACTTACCTGATGGAACTATACATTAAAAGTTACTAGAGTAAATTAAAGAAAAAAATAATATAATTTATTCGCATATTATGAAAAAAAATCACAGGTTAATAAATGTCGATTCGATTTTAATAATTCGTCCCCTCCCTGGCTTGAACCCGACACCTTTAGGTCACAAAGCTGGCGCCAATAACTTGAAGGGTAACGGACAACGGACAACGTAAAATCAAAAACGAGCCCATATAAAAAACGAGCCCATAAATTGCATAGCAATTAAAAACGTTGAATTCTATATTGTGGTCTAATAAGCTTGTCCTCTTTTCATAAAATATTAGGTTAGCAAAACTAAATGAATTTAGTAAAAAGTTATTTTAATTTAGGAAAACTATCATATACTTTCAAAAATCCATCATTATTATGAGAATATAAGTATAAATGCACTCTTGGATCCTTTCCGACTTTCAAAGTTCAAATAAATCTTACCGAGTAGATTCGACAAGGTCCTGAATTTCACCTCTTGAGCGATGAATGAATTAGTATAATTAGGATGTCCATTGAAGAAACTCTATTCAGTGAGTCACTATCTATCCAATGAACTAGTGTTGTAAAAACGGCTGGGTTTTGCTTGGTCAACCTTAAGCTTTTTTTCTTAATCGCCTAATTTATGTTTAGTCGACTAAAACCAAAGGTTGAATAAACAAAACCCAGCCTACTTGCAACACTAAAATGAACTGTAATTGCTATGAAAGAGCTAAACGTTAAATATGGATGAAAAATGGTAATAATAATATTTTATTTAAAATAATATCTTTCATTATGTGCAAATATTATGCTTTTAAATTCTATTAGTAAGTGTTTGGCGAGACATAACTTTAATGTTTGATTTTAACGTCTTAATATTTGTTTCAACCTGTGAAAATTGCATATTTGCATTTGTAATGAAGGTTAATAAGCATGGGCGTACCCAGGTTTTGAATTAGGGGGGGGGGGGGGCAGATTATTTTTAAGAAAATTTTTTTGTTTGACTATTCAAAAATATTTCTGAGAGCAAAAAAAAAGGTCTCGACGATCCAAAAATTTTCCAGCGACCAAAAAAAAGGTCCTTCACTATCCAAAAATTTTCCGGCGACCAAAAAAAAGCAACTCCTCCAATTAGGCAGTGGGGGCGGCCGTACCCTCTGCCCCCCCTGGCTAATTAGGAAAGGGGGCAGGGGGTCCGGCTGCCCCCTTCTGACTAATTAGGGGGGGGGGCAAAATATATTTTTTTTTAATTTCTAAGGGTTTTTGTATTGAAAATTTTTTTTAATTAGGGCGCCCCCCCCCCTGCTCGCCCCTGGGTAAGCCCATGTTAATAAGGCATTATCGACTGTAACTTTACTACAGGTATAACTAGTTGACTTTACTACAGGTAGAACTAGTTGACAAAGTCAGTTTTGTGCCTCCCTCTTAGTTTATCATCTTGCACATTGCATACAAAATTTTTTTATGTTTAAAGAAAAGTAGTTATCAAAGAATGGCCAAAGTGTTTTGTTTTAGAATGGCCAAAGTGTTTTGTTTTGAATTTCCATGTCAAAATATAATATTACAAGCTGTATAATTTAAAAATATAAATAATTCAATAACCTTCATCAATATTAATTGCTTTACAATTTATGGGCTCGCTTTTCGTTGTCCGTCCGTCCGTTGTCCAGTCTCCAACTTGTAATTTTTGCATAATTGCCCTAGAGATTTTTAATGGCTGTAGACTTATACTTCTGTAAAAGACTTTTATTTCGCTTTTGCAAAAAGACAAGCTTACGACCGCTGGTTGGCTTTAATATTTTTGACCTCGCCCGAGCCCAATATTCATTATTGTTGTTGGGCCTGACTGATTAGATTTATATATAAATTGCTTTTAAAAATTTGTTTGGGTTGTTGCTTTATAACGGATGCTTGCGTAACTTGCTAAAAAATTTATTGCAAATTAATAATTACCGTTGCTCAAATTTATTTGACCCCTGCCAAAGGCCAAAATTATTAATTTGGTTAGTTGCTATTTTAATTGTATATTTGCTGCTTTGTGAATTTTTTTCTTTTTGTTATTATCCTAAATTTTGCATTGATAATATATTGTTATTGTTAGTAAGATTAAAAATATAGGTTTTTTGACCGTCTGCTGGCTACTGACCAATGGAAAAAATGACCACTGGCCAAAGTGTGATTCAAATTTTTTTCGTTTTTTCTATATTTGGCCTTATGTATTTATACGCTTCTTGACAGTCTGCTGGCTACTGACCAATGGAAAAAATTAATACTGGCTAAAGTGTGATTGAAAAATGTTTTTGTTTGTTTAATATTTAGCCCTTGTGTATTTAGACGCTTTTGACCTCCTGACTGCTAACCATTAGAAATAATGACCACTTGCCAAAGTTTATCAAATTTTTTTTTATCTATATTCTAATTATAGGCTATTTGGCCGTCTGCTGACCAATGGAAAAAATGACCACTGGCCAAAGTGTGATTAGAGATTTTTCGTTTTTTCAATATATGTGCTAATAGTATTGCTTTTACATACCAATTGAATAGAAATTATCCCAATTACAAAGATTACTATTTGATAATTTATTATATAATTTTTTCCCCACGTCTTACCGCACCCCACACTCCTTACAAAGGTCGTTACATATATAGTTTTACATTGGGTTTGCCCTGTCCCTTTTTGCTTATAAAACAGCTATCCACTAACTTAACCCTAAATATTGTGCAAATTTCTCACCTTCATTTCATCGTCGCAACTAAGATTAGCACCATAATTCATTCTTTTACCCGCTAGATTAGGTACAATGTTACGTATCATTGTTGCTTTGTTGCTTATACAATGCCTATGCGCATGATTTGAATAGAGTCTATAGTCATAATTCAAATTATGGGTCGCTTACACCAAAATTGTTTAAATTTATAAAGTATCAAAAAAATAATTATTTAAACTGTTAGGTTAAAGGAATCCGCTTTAACTCTCAATTTAAAGTTGTATGTTTTGGAACGATGACTATTGGCTTTTCCAAGGTCATCCCCTCTATTTGCTTTCCCTTCGCCATAAATAATATTTTTTATTAGTTTAGAAGATAAATAAAGAATGAGTGAAAGAAAACCTATGCATCAAAATAAAGTGTAAAATGCAAAATGATAATATAACTTAGTTTTTTTGTATAAAAAGACTTAAAAAGCTAAATCTTTGTAATAATAAACTGCTATAAAACATTTATTAATACTTTATTTATTGAGGTAAATTATTAATATGAAAATAGTGTATGTAAAAAAACGCTGTACGAGTATTATCTAACTCCCTGCATGACCAATGCCCCCTCCCCCCGCATAAGCATTCTCGCCCCTTCTCACCTATCTCGCCCATAAATTAGCAAATTTGCTACGTTTATACGAAGTAAGATGAGTTTTGTAAAAACAATACCCCAAAACTAGGCGCATTTAACAAAACGAAAAATAAACTTCAAGTCCTCGGCAGGGTGTTGGGGGCCAGCCCCCAACGCCCCTTCCCCTCCCCCCCCCTTTCCCACCAAGAGCGAAGCCCCTTGTTTATATAAATATAAATTAAAAAGATAATTCGTGCATGTTCCTTACTTAATCAGTTAGAAGAAACGGATCAAAATTAAGCCACTGTAGTACCAAATACACGATAGAAAAGATATCTATATTTTCAAGTCGAGCTTAGTCCATCTAAATTTCCCACACGAATGTAGCCTAGCCTGACGACAATAGCACGATCTACAACTTCAATTAGATCCTATACTCAACAATTATTTGAGCTTAAATGCATGTGGGGCGAGCGGGTAAACTAAGAGCTAAATAAAATCATTGAGTAAAATAAAGTTATAGAAGGGCGAACCGCCTAAAGATTCAGTTTCTCACCTTCATGCAGTCCCAAATTATTAAGAGAGACATGTTGATATTACAGACACTAGTTTAATTAAAAGAGAATGCAAGACAAGTAACTTAAAAGTTTTATAAAATGATGTAATCTAAACGTCGATAGAGAATAACTTCGCTGGATACAGGTATAAAGGCATGACCAAATATTTAAAATCAAAATTAATCAGTTGGCTACCACTATAGGCAACCTATGTTCAGAGGCTCTCGCTTTCCTCAAACAAATCGAGAAAGCGATGACGAATTCTTCTTTAGAACCTAAGGAATTCTTCTACATCAGGCAAAAGATCACTATGGAAATCGTCAAATCCAACACGATTTCCATACATGGATCAATGCCATTCAATTAGTTTTTAACGCGTTTTCTTTTGTAGTATTTTATTTACCAATTATTTTACCCATGTGATACTTTTTTGTACATTAAATACTATATATTATTAAAATGTTTATTCTAATAAAACTGAAAATAAAAAACAGTTCCTGTTGCGATATTCCTCCCTTAGGTAATAAGCTTAGTTTATTAACTTTATTAATAACATTAGTGCAGGTTGATCTCGCGAGTCCATGAATAAGTTCTTTTTAACCTAAAGTTAAACGGAATTAATATGTTGAAACCAATATATATATAAGGAAAACAATCAATTTTTATGTTAAGTCGAGCTAGTTAAATGTTCACCGGTATTTATCTTGCCATACATATGATAATACTAGTTAAATTGTATTTTCTATGATGACTTTAATCGAGTTACATCCAAATCATCCAAACTATTCTTTAATATAATATGTTTTCGGTAGCTAAATCTCTTATTATTGATGCAATGTTTTATTTTTTTATTTTATATACCAAAAGAGGAGGTTAAACAAATGCCTCAATAGTTTATTTTAATGTATATTAATGAAACAAAATATATCGGCGAAGTTTAGAGAAGTTGTTTTAAATTGGTCGCTTTAATGCATGACAACAAAATTAGAATATGATCAATATAGATGTAAAGAATATTAAACAGTTATTCCATAGGGATCCAGTCATTATTTACATCTAGTTGTTTGTCCTAATATTGCATGTGTTAAAGCTTAACAATGAATATCAAAAAGGATTTTAACATAATCTCATTAGTTGCAGGAATAGTAAATATAAAAGTAAAAATATGACCAGCAATAGAAAATTAATAGAAATATAAATATTTGATGATCATTGTTTAATAGTTAGTACTCAATTTTTTCCACAAGAATTTCATTATGACGCGAGCGCGACCCTTTATATGCATACTATTTGTCAACTGTCTCAATATAAATATATTTAAAATTCAAAACAAATTATTGTCAATTAATTTGTGATCGCAATGTTTTATAAAGCCTTAACGCAATGTGCCAACTGCATTCTAGATGGTTCAAATCCTTGAGACTAGTGTATAATTCATTAACACCGAATGAACGATTTATAATATTAAATATACACTTTGCAATTAACTTTATGAAACTAAATTCTAAGCGATTTATTGTTAAGGAAACTACAATATTATAGTATTACCTTATTTGGATTTCGATCATTCACACCCCTCACTATTCATATATCTTAACCTTATTATTTGAATATATAAATTCAATCATCCACACCACTCATTATAATTTGAATACGCACAAAACATACCTTACAATTCACCAATATTATTCAAATTAATAACCTCGCTACATGTGTATATGAACACGATGTTTTAACTAAAAGCATTCATAAGAATCACTTCTTTCTTTGGGTTATAATAAAGTAGAGTCTTTTAATTCTCTACAATATATCCCATAATTTTTATTTGGCAGATTGATTGTCGAGCTTTTTTAATATTGCTCTTTATATAGAATAAAATTTTCATAGGGCATGGGGGCGTTATGGTATAAGTTTGTTTTTTGAAATAAAAACTCGCGGTTCGCTCATGGCGTTTGCTTTCAAAATATTAAAATATATATATCGCATCGTCACCATGGCAATCAGGCCTGGATAGCCGAATCCAATCTCTAAAGAAGCTGACCACCAAGTGCATTGCATAGGCGTAGCCAGCATTGCGATTAGAGGGCGGCAATAACGATTAAGGGAGGGGCAAAATGAGAATTTTTTAAAATTTAGCCATGATTTTAAGAAATTTCATCAAATCTTTGGATTTAGAGGGGGGCAGCCGCCCCTCCCTGCCTTCCCTTGGCTAGGCCTATGAACAAGTGTGACAAACAGCTATAGGGAATTTCTATATAAAATATAATTTTAACAATATCAAAAAATATAAATTATGACTAAATTAAGGGCATACAAGTACCAAACTGCTAACTGATGAAAATTTTTTGAAAAATATACTTAAAATGTATTTCGTATGCGTTAAAATAGGAAGAAAAAATAAACATTTTTACGTTGCACGTAAATTTTTAACACAAGCTTATACCTTGTTCCTATGGGGCTTGTGGCCATGAGTTTATGATACAATTATTCGATCTATCGTAACAATGACTTATAGCAACGTCACGTCATTGTAAAGGTTAAGATTTTAGAGTTCAGACTGGACGTATAAAAACACAAGCTATAATTTTATAACATTAAGTTTTAATTTTGACAATTATACCCATTCACTGTCCCTTAATTCCATGAAAGAGTTACAAAAACAAGCCTAAGTTTAATTTAGCCTAGAGCGTTTGTGGTTATTTGAAAATTATTGTATTTTTGAGCATTAAAACACATTCAAGACACATGGGTTGTGACTTCCAATTTGTGTAAAAGGGCGGTATTATATAAAATAAAATATTAATACTAGAAAATGGTGGGCTTTAGGGCCTTTGTAACGACTCATTTGAATACATATCATTGCTTCTTGATCTCTTAAATCGATTTGAATATAAATCATTCTTTTTGAAAAATGTTTCCATCTCAATCTATTATAATCTATGCCGATTAGCCCTTCTCCGCCACAATTTATAGCTCTTAAGGCTCAGCAGAAATACCACTTTTTCTCTCTAACTTTATTTTTTTTAATCAATTCCACTCTTCCCACATTTTTAATTATAAAAACTATACAAGCTAATAGAAATATCAAACGCTAGTAATTGAAGCTCTGGCAATAAATTGGCATCTAAATAATAGCTATTTATGTTAGTAAACGTTTTAATTAGCAAACCACCTCTGTTATATGAGATTTTCAATATGTATTTACTTAAAAGCAGCAAAGTGTTTAGAAAATACATTTAGGCAATAGGGTTCAGAGATCTACTACGGGCCGTTTTTAGGAGGTCGGCCTGCCCTACTTTTTTTCAAAACCTTTGAACGCGCCCGTGCGTATTTTCAAATTTAGGTCCGAACCCCTCTCAAAAGATTTATTTATATTGGTTGTTATTTTGATGATATTTTTATGAAGATGCCCACATAAATGGGTGGATTTTAAGGCATCTATCATATTCAACATCTTGGTCCGTGTATTGATTAATAACGCCTGATGTTGTAATTTGTTCAACATCACATTTTATAAATGTCATTTTGTAAAATCGGTGGATTTGGATTGATAGCGTAGGTAGAGGGAAATGGAACGCAATATTTCGGACACTTATGGTCCATCTTCAGGGGGGAAAAAAGGAGAAGATGTAGTCTCAAAAAATAAAAAATGAAGTAAAGTGATTATAACAACGATGATAGATATAAAAAAAATACAAAATTGGTAATAGCGAGAAATTAACAAAAGCGATTGTAGGGATGGATGTTTTTATAAGAATAGAATAGATACATATGGAGATAGGAAAAAGGTGCGAAAAAATAAATAGCTAATAATAATAAGAGAAAAGGGGGGGGGGGGAACACAGTTATTTAATATATAAATAGAATAACTCTATGTCATCGTTGTTATAATCACTTTACTTCATTTTTATTTTTTGAGACTACATCTTCTCTTTTTTTTCCCCCTGAAGATGGACCATAAGTGTCCGAAATATTGCGTTCCATTTCCCTCTACCACGCTATCAATCCAAATCCACCGATTTTATACAATGACATTTATATAAACGGATTGAAAATTTTTGATTACATATCACATTTTATATATAATACCTTGATATATTTGTACAAAAATAGGCTGTAAAAAAGACTTTTTCGAAGGTTGATTCAAATGAATGCTAAGTGTTAAAGATTTTTGAGTAATTAGATATCCACGCCCATAGTTGAGCACATAGCCCTTTCTAAGTGTAATTTTTATTTATGGAATATTGCAAAATTCAATTAAAATGCAAGAACCCCCTAAAATACTAAATATAAGTAGATGGCATTATACATAAATTTTAATTTGCATATAAGTATTGACTCTTTTATTAAAAAAAAATAAAAAATAAAATATCTTAAATTGTTAATAATTTTTAAGTAGAGGCTTCTTTACTAAGTTATGTAAAAGGGTAATTATATATACTAGGAAATAAATTAAAATATGAGCTAATTGTTTATGATTAAATTAGCACAAAATGCTAAATGAATAAATATGCCAGGTAAGATTGTTCCTAAATAAATTTAATTAAATATTAAACACCCTATTTTTATGGGTTAAGGTTATCTAATTATATTTTTTCTTCAAAAATTTAGATTTTAAATACTTAAAATGCATATTTTAAAGAAATTCAAAAAAATATTTCCCTAATAGCCTCTTTGGTCGGTTAAATTTTAAATAAATTTCAGGACCGTTTACATATTTTTATCCCAGTTTGAGCCCGTTATAAAACTTGTTTGGCCCGCCCAAGCACGTTATTAAACTTGTTTAGTCTGCCGACGCGCGGCCAGTAAATTTTATTTTATATTTAAAGCCCGTCCGTACTTACAATCGTGTTATGGACAGAGAATTAAAGGCTAACTGCTTCCCCTGTAAAATCTAATAAATCGGTGCAATATAAATCTATTAAAAATAATCACATTGTTCCAACTATGATTTTTCTACTCTTTGAAGATTTATGATTTGTCAACGAGTGCAGCATTTACTTTGATTACATGTATAAATAATTTAACATGAAACATATACCTCGCACTAAAATCAGCAACTTAAAATTTTGGATTCTCCTAACTAATGCTTTTTTCTAAAATTTCTTAAAAATAGGCATACTATTTAATAAATATAATAACTATATATAAAGTTTAGTATTTTTATTGTCTTATCCGGTTATAAAGGGGATTCAAATGAATAAATAATTATTATTCAAATCATTTAATTTAAACTAATTTATTCAAAATAGGTTGATTGACATTTAGATATTTATACTTTTGGTCTCCAGGGATTATTATAGACCTTCAAGATTCTATGTAATTATTATGATGTTAGACGGCAAAACGATCGTCTATAGTTATATATAACGCAAACCATAAATTCCTGTCTATTTTGAATGTATTAATTTCCTTTGGCATTTGTTTGATAATATATATAATATATTAAAATGTAAATGTTTGAAATGGTTTTAAGCATAACATAGAAATTTAAAAGGTTTTCACCTATATCTACATTAAAAAGTTTCTAATTGAAGAACTATTAATTTGCAATTACTCTAATGCCCTCTTTGAAATGGCCTATGTAAAAATGCTTCTAAGCTGTAAAGTTTATACCTAGGACAAGCGTCGTTGTTAAAATAAAAATTTACGATTTTAAAATTCATGCCTTCCCTGGGTTATAGCTCATTTTTTATAGCGTACTTCGCTCTGTTTTCTTAGGGGCTTCAGAGGGTAAAAGCTTATCAAACTTAATGGTCAACTTCTCTTTTATGTTATGTTTTCAAATCTTTAAACTTATATTATGTTTCTATATCAGCTTAGATCTTCCATCTTTCATTTAGCTTCGAACCCTTGTGCAAGTCAAAATAATTACTCTCAGCTATTTAAAATTTGAATTTTTACAAAATAGTACAAAATTGAACCGATCCATTAACTATTGAAATTTTGGTTTGTGTAGAACCCCCCCCCCCCCCCTTAAGAAAATCCTGGCTACGCGCATGCTTTATAACATAGAGAAATATGTTAAAATTAGCAAAGATTTAAGGTAATAAGGCAAAATGGCAATTATTACCCGTGTAAACCAACCCTTAACACTCATCTTAAATTGCGTTAATAAATGGATTTGTTAAACATAGATTAATCATCATTTAATTTTATATAAAATATTATTTGCAATAGGCTATTAATAATTAATAAGTTTCATTACGTTTGTTAAAAATACCATGTCCAAAAGAGACCATCAAAGATGTTTCTAAATTTAAAAGCGGTTTCCAAAAATAGCAAATAATACCGTTACAAAATGACGTTGAAAATTAGCGGACTAAAAATAAATTCTTTGATGCATGGATTTTGGTAAAAATAGGTATATCTATCTTTTAATCTATTTATGATGTAAATACTACTCTTTTATTGCGCCGATTAAGACGCGCGCGTTGACATACGACTTAATCGCATTTAATCCCAAAATGTCACATATTGGGGTCTATATTGGGAACAAATGTCAATCTATCGCTAAAAATATTGGTCATTATCGTTGTATTTTGAAAGCAGCCTAAACGCTAATTAATCTTTTATCGGATTCTCATAATAATAATTTCCCCGCATTTAGTTCATATTTACCGAATACTCCTAAACATTAGTAACACCATAATCGTTTAACCTATTAACAGTCAGTCAATTTTACAACTTTATTTAATTTAAAAAAACGAGCTGCATTACATGGCTTCTCGCGACTCTAATTGCCAAGGACCGATGAGCACCGTATGTTTATTAATCATCATAGGTTGCATATTAATTGCTACGATTCCGCAAAGTAAAGCTTTGGATTGCAGGTTAGCAAATTTAAATCATGTTCATTGTATAAAAGTTTACTAATAAACTGAGCTCAAAATAACAAGTTGTCCAAGTCTTTAGATTAACAATATTCCTACATATAATCTAAGATAATTATTTACAGTAAACGTTGAAAGTTAATTTTGTATTATTTTAATATACTAGAAAAGCGATTTTTGCCCCAAAATGTCGAGGAATAACAGCTAAACGCGGATTGATCAGAAGCGCTTATAAAAGAAAGATGTTGGAATATCAGAGATTGAGCGAGTAAGAAATTTTCATTTAAACTCAATTAATCAAAAAAATTTAAATTAAGAACTAAAGCATTTATGTTAAAAACATCCACTTAATTTAAACTACAATCTTAATGTATAATTCTCAGTTATAACAGTCTAACAGTTTAAAAATTCTATAGTTCCTGTTTATATAATATACTAATAAATAATAATTAAGCTTAAACCACCGCGAGTTAATTAATTCTAAGAATCCTATAATTTATATAAATAAATTTTTAATGAAGAACTTCTCTTTTTCTTACAACCCCTTCAACCGAAGGTCCAAGGTTTAATTAATGGTCTTATAATAATTGTAAGGATTAGAGAACTGCAAAGTCACTTTTTTTCAACCCGAACCCGACCCGACCCGAAATCATTTTCAAATTTTCTACCCGGACCTGACCCGACCCGAAATCCATTTCAAATTTTCTACCCGAACTCGACCCGAAAGCATTTTAAAAATTTCAACCCGAACCCGACCCGACCCGAAAAATTATTAAAACAAATTACTTTCGAGCGCGAAAATTGGTGTGTGTAAAATTAAATCGACAAATAAAAGCCATGATGATTTGTATTCTTTAAAGGGGATGGTGAAAAAAAACTCATATTTATTTATCTATATTTAGTTTCCTAATATCAAGTAAACTGCTCATATGTTATAGACTTGAGACAACTATTTAACATCCATTTATTGTTATTATGAAACCATTATTATTTAGCTGATTATAATCAATATAGTAAATATGATGAAATTTATAGTGACTGTTCAAATGTTTTAAATTTGAAGTGCAATTTAAGATAAATTCATTTGATATGAAACTTAAAAATAATTATAAGTTATTATAAAAAAAATATTATATAATTTTAAATTTGCAAACGAAACATTTATAAGGTTATAACTTACTTGTAAGTGAATATGTATTAAACGGTGAGGATTAGCTAAAACTTCACGGTTAACTAAAATATAACTTTATTAAAATAATTTACCTTTTAATAGTCATATTAAAAATAGGAATAATTTATGTAGTTTGAATTAGTGATGAGAATTAGCTAGCACTTCAGAGTTGGGAGTTTTAAAATTTAAAAAAAGAGGAAGAGAATTAAATGAATGAATGATCCAAATTAGTTGTGCATTTCGATATTTAAAAACACTCTTTGCTTAGCAATTAATATTAATTAAAAAAATAGGTCTCGCGTGTTTTTTACAATGTATAAACCTTGGACCCGACTCTATAAATTTGACTCGACCCGAAAGCATTTTCAAATTTTCTACCCGGACCCGACCCGACCCGAAATTATTTTCAAATTTTCTACCCGGACCCGACCCGACCCGAAATCATTTCCAAATTTTCTACCCGAACCCGACCCGACCTCGGGTCGGGTCTTGGGTCACCCGTGCAGTTCTCTAGTAAGGATTCAATAATCGTACAACAAATTGAGCTATGCACGGGTTGCACGACTTGAGCCTGGCCCGGCTCAAAAGAGTTTAAAGCCGGGCGCTGGTAAACTTTAAAAGGATTGGGTCTTGAGCTGGAATGGGGCTTGATTGGGTAGCTTGAGCTGAGGCTCGAGTCAGGTCAAACCCGAATTAACTAACCATTTATAAAATATGATTTATATGAACCAAACTCCACTTAAAATTAATATCTTCTTACAGCGTGCATAATATAACTTTCAACTCCTGCTCCCTATCTATAAAAGTTTTCCAATGTAAAATTTGCCTATAAATAAGATCTAGCGTGCTCGGGTCGGGCCAAAATATAAGAAACATTTCGGGCTAGGGGAAAATTTAAAATTGAAACGTGGCACGCGGACCCGAAAAAAATGCAGAACTCTAAGGACAAACCTCTTAAACACATAGGCTCATATTAAAAATTCAAATTTCCTTTTTATTTTTAATTAGTCAAAGAGTAATCGTAGTCTAAATTTTCAAATGTATTTCTTCATTGTTTAAAACACTTCATAATCAATACTATTTTTAACCTTGACAAGGGCACGAACGGCTTAATTATTTTCTGAAAAAAACAAAATAACCGCAAGGCCATTTGGCTAGTACTGCAAATAGTTAAAATAGCGAAAGTTAAAGTTGATGTTTATTAAAAATTTTAAAGGCTATTTAATGTGTGATTACCCTAAAACAACCTGCCTTCCAATACCATTGGACCTTGAATAGGAATTCTATAAAATTAACAGGCAGTTTGTGGGTGTAGCGGGAAAATAATCAGTTATATTAAGGATGGAGGGCAAAGTGTTAATTTGAAAGCATTCTGTAATAAAAATATTTAAATGGAGTGGTAGCTGGTTGATGGAAGTGAAGCTGACTTACGTGACTATGCCCTCGATATTATATATTAAATGCAATTTTTTAATTACAATATAGAAAATTTAACTAGCATCTAATATACCATTGAAGCTAGTTGAAATGATTGCTTGCAATAGAAATATATACATGGGCGTAGGCAGTGGGGGCAGGAAGGTGGCGCCCCCCCCCTCCCAAATGACAAAAAAAAATTCGAATGCAGAAACCCTTTAATTAAAAAGATTTATGTTTTGCACCTCCCTAATTGAACTTTTGAACGTTTCGCCCCCCCCCCTAATCCTAAACCTGGCTACGCCCATGGATGTAAAATTCTGTAACATGCTAAAAGAGTTTTATCCTCCTGCTCTTTGTAGGTGGATTAATCTACAAAGTTATGATATTTGATTATACCTAAAAAATATTAGTTCTGTCTTGATTTTCATCTTCATTTATAATTATTATATATATTTTAGAGCAAACTAATAATTCTTCATTTATAAAATTAATCAAATAATAACAATTACAATTAAAAAAATATAATTCTTGGCAATTCTATATACCTATATCATTGAAATCGATCGCAAAACTATTAGGATTATTTTTGTGCTAATCCTAGCATTGTAATGTTTTAAATAAAGTGCGTCAAATATATTATAATTATTATATTTAATATATGAAACTACTGCAAGTACACCTATTGGATTTAACTTATTAATGTATTCAATATATTTATCTATAGGATGCTCAATAAACTGTATCCTAATGATTTCATGGATAATATTGAGGACGGTCAAGAGAGAGTCCTTGGTAATTATTTATTTTTTATAAATATTGTATAATAATCGTGATCAATAATAGTCTATATGCTTTGACTATGATCTTTCTCAACACATTAATAGTTTTTTTTCATAACTATCGTGTGTTAGAGTAACTATCATGTGTTAGAGGTGGAATGAGTTTTTTGGTTTAACATCAGTTTTTAATTACAATAATTCCTGTTGAAACTATTCGTTGAAAAATGTAAAGTTTAATTTGACAGTAGTTACATGATGTGGCCTAAATTTCTATTAAATGCTCTCTGTCAAATGAGTAAATGGCTATATTTTGGCGCTTGACATCCTATTTTTTGATCGTTTAATTAGTCTTTATTATCGACCCCTCTCCAATCACATTTTTGCCCTGTAAATAATTAAAAAGTTATCGAGTTTTCTTATCTCAACAATCTCAACTATGACGCATTTGACAGCAGTTGTCTGTAGGCTTAGAGTTGAGATTGGTGTTGATAAATTAATTTTTTTAAGAATTCGTTTTCCCTCACATGTTAACGGATCAGGCTCCGGAAGCGACATGTTCAGTTTATTTTATAACAAAGGCGAGTTTTAATTGATTAAATTTATATTAAGCACCAAATTATTAAACTGATTAAAATTTATGATTATCTCGCTTGATAATTAATTACAACCGAACAATACATTAATGATAAATGCTATGTCAATACTATGCTTATGTTGTAATCTATAATGAAATTTTACAAAAGTCACTATCAGTTTAGCCAATTATATTATGTAGTCTATTAGAAAATAAATTAATTTCATGTCAGATTTATTTTTAAAAACAATCAACAAAAATACATCATTTTTTAAGGATTTACATTCGTTTTGTTTTTTCCATTTAAAATAACTACCATTTATAGAATTAAAGATAAACCGGTATAATGTTGATAACCAAATTAATTATGGAAAAAATCTGGCGTTTACAATTTATTTTGAATGCTTGCTACAAATTATAGTATAAAATCATATTTTACCTCTAGTTTTTAAAACGATCCCTTATTTTTTTTGACTGCGTTATAAATATTTTAAATTTAACATCACATTCATTAGCATAAAAAATATTATTAAACGACCAATAAATAATTTAATCTTGCAATTCATATTCAGTAGCTATATAATTAATATACTTATCCTACAGATTATGGCGTGGGTCAAGATATCTCCGATAAACAGAAGTTACTTGACGGAATAAGGCGATAGACCTAGATGATTAGCTTTGTTGTCCTGCTTATTAGATATATAGTTAAATACACTTCTTCATTATTAACTTTAGTCTCAATGCAAACTTATTGTGTATATTAATACCGTAATAGATGTAATTTATAGCCCTAGTTTGCAATGTAATAATAAAATTAGATATATTTAATGCAAGGAAATGAATTTAAGCAGTATATTCATTTAGCCAATGGAAATGCATATAGTTTTAAAAAATACCTTTATACTAAAATCGTTTTTTGAATTTTAATATTGTCTTTCTACCCCAAATAAAAAAATTAATTAATGAAATATTTATACTTAAATTATAGTTTACGGTTGTGTCATGCTATTTTAATTTTGTTGGGCAGGTATAGAAGCCTATATGTAACTTCTATTTTGCTTCCTTTAATAATGGGTCCTTAAAAAATAATTATTGATATATTCAAGTGTCCTATCTAATTCGTGTATAAATTAAGGATGGTGAAATGGTGAAAAGCTTAGCACCAGCACGTGTAGCGCCTCCCATCTACATAGCATAGTCACGTGGAGGCGCTACAGTTATAGAACATAGTCACTTGGAGGCGCTAGAGCTATAGCACATAGTCACATAAGGCGCTAGGCTATATCACATAGTCACACGGAGGCGCTAAAGCCATAGCACATTGTAACGCGCTAGAGTTATAGCGTGGCGCTAACTTCTTCTTTATCGTGTTGAAAATCCCACAGACGTGGGGTAAGTTTTCAGCAGCCTCTTCCATCTGAGTCGCGTACATGCCATGCCAATTTTCATCTGTTTGACGTCCATATCCTTTTCGACCAGTCGTTTCCAGGTGGCACGTGGTCTGCCCCTTCCTCTTCTTCCAGGCACGTCCATCTCCAGCGTTCGCCGTGTGACATCGTCCTCGTCTCTTCGTAATACATGGCCGTACCACCGAAGTCGATTTTCTCTTAAGAAGTCCTTCGTCGCTTGTATACCCATCTTTGTCATCAAGGATTCGTTCGTCTCGCGATCCAGCTTGGTGTAGCCTAAGCTCCATCGCACCATTCTCATTTCCGTGACTTGCAAGAGTTTCTCCTCCGCGGTGGTTACACCCCATGTTTCGCTCCCGTAAAGCAAGACCGGTCGCACGATGGTTTTGTACGCCTTGCTTTTCAACCCAATTGGTATCTTTTTGTCACACATGACACCGGAGATGCTGCGCCACTTGAGCCATGCTTTCTTGATCCGAGAATGACTTCGGCGGTACATCCTCCCTCTTGATGTAATAGCGAGCCAGGATATGTGAACTTATCAACCTCCGTGTACATTGGACCGTCATTTTTGTGCATTTGCGGACTACCGCCCATCGTTTGCATGTAAACCGTTTTCTTCTCGCTGACCTTTAACCCGAAATCCGAAAAACGTTCTGACCATTTTTTCGCCTGATGAAAAACCCCTTCTCTTGTTTCATCGCATAGGACAATATCATCGGCATATAGCATAGTCCAAGGGGCTGGCTTGTGCAAGTCCTTTGTTATTGTATCCATAATTAGATTAAACAAGAATGGGCTTAATGCTGACCCTTGATGTAGTCCAATCATTATTCGGAAGGGTTTCGTTTCTCCTACGGTAGTCCTAACAGATGCAACCGCGCCATGATACATTTCCTTGATAAGTCGAACATATCCTTCGGGTATATTTCTGGCTCTAAGGGACCATCATATTAAGTCTCTCGGAACCGTATCGTAGGCCTTTTCTAAATTGATGAAGACCATGTGTAAGTTCTTTCTTATGTCGCCATATTTTTCCATCGTCTGCTTCAACGCAAAGATTGGATCCATCGTTGATTTACCGGCTACGAATCCAAACTGATTGGGCGAGAGACAAACTTCGTCATTGAGCCTTTTCACTAGCCCCTTTCTAGTAGTTTTAGTGAGTGGCAGGTCAACTTGATACCTCTAAAGTTGCCACATTCCTGCGCGTCTCCTTTGCCTTTGTATATGGGTCTGATCGTACTTTCCCTCCATTGGTCAGGGATGCGACTCTCATACAGCATAGCGTTAAATAAGCCTGTCATTATATAGATTCCTTCTCCTTTGCACCCAAGCCAAGCTTCGATCGGTAAATCATCGGGACCTAGCGCTTTCCCTTTCCGCATCTTCGTTAGTTGCGCTCCTACTTCATAAGCCTGCAATGGTAAAATTAAGTTCGAGTTCGGTTCCACCCTCTCTAGCGGTCTTCTATCATTCGTTTTGTCCATCATATTTTGGAAATAATCTTTCCATCTTTTGATGACTTCCTTCGGTTTGCACAACGTTCGTCCCTCTTCGCTTTTAATGACTTTCAGTGTCCCGACATCTCGACTTTTTTTCCCCTAATCTTTGCGAGTTTATACATGACTATGTCGCCGCCCTTGGTATCGAGCTTGTTTGCCATCTCGGTGTAAGCCTCGTTCTTCGCTATCGCAACGCTATCTTAGCTTTGCGTTTCGCTTCAGGATATGCCACGTAGTCTTCTCCTTTCTTCGTTTTGTACCATCGTAGGTACAACGCCTTCTTTTTTTTCTATAGCCTCTTTGACCGAGTCATTCCACCACCATAGTTCACGCTTGTGAGCTCTGCCGCCCTTAGTTCGTCCCAAGATTTGAAAGGCTGTTTCCTTTAGAACATTTGCAACGGTGTCCCACCTTTTGTTAATGTCGCCCCCCAAGCCTGCAACCTTCAAGAGCGGAGTTGCTCAAGCGTGAAACATTTCATTTGCACGATCACCCTTAAGATATTCGTACTTTGTCCTTGGCGTGTAGACTTTTCGCCTTTCGGGATAAATCTTTCTTGCTATATCGAGGACAACTGGCCGATGTTGTTTGGCGATTTCTTCCCCCGGTATAACCTTGCAATCTTTAACTTGCCACAAATTTTTGCGCTTCACTAGGATGTAGTCAACCTGTGTAAGGTTATCCCCACTGCTGTACGTCGCTAAATGTTACGCTTCTGAAAGAAGGTATTCACAATGGCCATATCGTAAGCTTTCGCCATCTGTAGTAACTTCTCTCCCTCTTTATTCTTCACCCCATAGCCATGCCCGCCGTGATTTCGTTCGTACACGCCCCTTTCTTTCCCAGCGTGCCCATTAAAGTCTGCTCCGATGATGAGATTCTCGTCAGGCTTCACGTAGCGTATTTCTTTTTCGAGCTTCTCATAGAATTCGTCCTTCTCATTTTCGGAACATCCAACCTAAGGCGAATACGCACAAATAACATTGACAAGGCCGCCTTGATCCGCCAGCTTTATGCACATCAATCCATCCGAGCATCGTTTGACTTCGACTACCTTGTCCTTAAAGGAATCGCTAAGCACTATACCGACCCCGTTCTTCCGTGATGGGGAACCCGAGTAGTATAGCTTGTAACCATCTCCTAGCTCCCTGGCTTTTGTTCCATGCCACCGCGTTTCTTGTAGACACGCTATGTGTATCCTTCGCCTTTTTAGCATCTGCGCCACCTCGATGCTCTTCCCCGTCAGCGTGCCCACATTCCAGCTGGCCACTCTTGTCCGTTCGACAACTAGATTCCTTAACCGCCTTCGTTGTGAGAGAGGCGGTAACCCTTGTATACTTTTCACATCGCACGGGCGGATGATGCAATGCGCGTCGTTTGGGGAGGACGCCCTAGCATTCAGGTATGAGTTCGTATTTGAAGCTGCCACGTTGTTTGGAGTTGCTTTTTTACAGCCGGCTTCCGACCTGACGCCAACCCTCCACTTTTTTCGCACGGACTTGGGACCGTCGTTGGTAGTGTTATAGCGTGGCGCTAACATTGTTATAAAATTTATAGATAATCCATTATTATGCGCACATATGGCACCACATGTGCGTGCGTATATTAATGCAATTAATAATGGAATTTAACCTATAAATTTCATAACAATGTTAGCGCCACGCTATAACTCTAGCGCCTTATGTGAAAATGTGCTACACCTCTAGCGCCTCCAAGTGACTATGTGCTATATCTTTAGCGCCTCCGTGTGACTATTTGCTAAAGCTTTAGCGCCTCCATGACTATGTGCTATAACTGTAGCGCCTCGTGTGACTATGTGCTATAGCTTTAGCGCTATCAAACGCTATTTCACCATCACTAGTATAGATTAATACTTAACTTAGAAGTTTTTAGAAAATATCGACTTTTTACTGATTATTTAATAACCTTCTGCTCAAATTTTAAAAGTACCTAAAGAATTTAAAAAAATATTAGGTCTTAAAATTAATTGTTATTTTAAAGTTATATTTAGAAGATTGTAATAAGGGATATATAACCCATAGCAATTTACGAAAGCCTGTTTAAATTGTTAAGGGCTTTACAGTTTCAAAACTATCATTTAAAATTTAATCCTATAAAAACAACAAGTTTAGTTACAATCTTTTTATAACTCATTCAAAAATATATTAATAAAAAGGATTATAAGTGTTATAACACTATTTAGCAAAAAAGAATTATTCACTCCTTTATTAGCTAAGGTACAATTGATTTAGAAGCAATTTAATTAATTTGTGGATGTGCAATTCGCTCACAGGGTTTGATAACGCGAGCAAATTACGTATTACAAGAATAAGGCTCTTATCGAGTGTATTTGTCGAAGTGTACCAGGTCTTTAATATATTAAATATGATCAACAATAGAATATGATATCACACATTAAATTCTTAAAAAGATATTATTTAAATTCATCTTTAATGTGATAATGAGCCACAATTAGGTGTATTCGATGATTAATTTATAAATCACGCGGAGGTAATAAACCACACTGGAAATTCTAATCTTCTATAAGTTTTTCAAAATAATTTTTTGGATTTTAATATATATTGAAGTTGAATTGATTATTAATTTTAATTAAATATATGAATTACAAATATTTTATTATTGTAGTAGTTTCTAAATTCATTAGTTTAAAAACAAATTATTTTCCTTAGGGGGTTATATGGAAGCAGCTCCTTTACAGCTGTTACGATATAAGCCTCCTTGTTATATAAAAAAATTTTTAGATGAATGGCGATTGTGCAATGCTACTATGATGTTTTAAATGTACTTAAAAGTAGGTTGTTAAATTGCTAACTTGCTTCAACTCCAGACGCGATCACGCACACTGAGTTGTTTAATATGCGCGTTAGCACAATGAGTGCTCGCTATTCGGTGCACTAGGCAGAAAAGTCGCATATAGAAATGCTCGAGTGCCGAGCAGAAACTTGAGCAGAGGGTAGCTGGAGTTGAAGCAAGTTAGCAATTTAACAACTCTACTTTAACCATTAAAGCCTACCGTCATATATATCATATGCAAAGCGTACCATTTTTAATTAGTAAATTTGCACACTTATAGACCTTTTGATATTAACGAATATAGTTTATAAATATAGTTTAAGATGTGATTAACCATAATGATTAACATTTTTAATTTCTTACTTATTAAATGACTTCCATAATTACCCTATGCCCCCTCCTACAAGGGCCTATGCCTCTACTGATAAGGGTCCCTGTGTCCCCCCCCTACAAAGGCCTATGCCTCTACACATGTGGGTTCGAATCCCGGAGAGGGCAAACTTTTTTTATTTTTTTTAAAGTAATATATTGTTTTTGTTAATACCATTAATAATATGACTTTTTGGCCGTCCGCTGGCTACTGACCAATAAAAAAAATGACCATTGGTCAAATTGTGAATCGAAATTTTTTTTCGTTTTTTGAATTGCTATATTAGGTTAACATTGACAATTACCTATGCCCCCCCTACAAGGGCCTATGCCTCTACTGATATGGATCCCTGTGCCCCCCCCCTACAAAAGCCTGTGCCTCTACTGATGTGGGTTCGAATCCCGGCGAGGGCAAATTTTTATTATTTTATTTTTAAGTAATAGATTGTTCTTGTTAATACCATTGATAATATGACCTTTTGGCCGTTCGCTGGCTGCTGACCAATGGAAAAAAATGATCATTGGCCAAAGTATGAAATAAAAAATTTCCCCCCCCCCCCCCGTTTTTTTCGTCTCTTATGTATTTATATCCTTTTTGACCGTCTCCTGGCTGCTGACCAATGGAAAAAATGACCATTCGTCAAAGTGTTTAGCTTTTTTTTCTATATTTCAAATATAGGCTATTTAGGACCAATGGAAAAAATGACCAATGGTCAAAGTGTATATAGCATTTTTTTTCTATATAATTTAATTATAGGCTATTTGGCCGTCTGACCAATGAAAATATGACCAATGGCCAAGGTGTGATTAAAATTTTTTTTGGTTTTTTAATATCTTGTTTATACTATACATATGCGCATGATTTGAATAGAGTCTATAGTCATAATTCAAATTATGGATAGCCTACACCAAATTGTTTAAATTTATACAGTATCAAAAAAACTCTAAATTGAAAGTTGTATGTTTTGGAAGGATGACTATTGGCTTTTTCATTCGTCATTTTGATTAATTTGGAAGTTGTTAAATAAGAACTAAAGAAAACCTATTCCTCAATAAATAAAGTATTAAATGTTTTAAAGCAGGTTGTACACAAATTTAACTTTTTAAAATAAATAACTAATTATTTTGCATTTATACTCCCCCCCCCCATAGGCATTCTCGCCCCTTCCCACCTTTCTCGCCCATAAATTGTGTAGCAAATATGCTACGTTTATACGGAGTATAGATGAGTTTTGTTCCCCCTTCCCTCCTGCACCTCCCTCCCCCCCTTCCTTCCCCCCTCTCCTTCCCCCCTCCCCCTTCCCACCAGGGCCGAAGGCCCTGGTTTTAATTGCTATGCAATTTATGGGCTCGCTTTTTAGTGTCCGTCCCTCCGTCCGTCCTCCAACGTTCTGACTCCGTATTTCTACTTTCTGACTTGCTGGTTCAATACCCGGAGAGGACAATTTTTTTTTTAAAAAATTAAAATTAATATTTTGTTCTTGTTAATACCTTTGATAATATGTTTTTTGACCGTCCGCTGGCTACTGACTAATGAAAAAAATGACCATTGGCCAAATTGTGATCGAAATTTTTTTTCTTCGTTTTTGAATTGGTATATTAGGTTAACATTGATAATTACAGTATTATGCCTTCTCCTACAAAGGCCTATCTGACTCCGTCTTCCAACTTTCTGACTTGCTGGTCCAATACCCGGAGAGGACAAATTTTTTTTTTTAAATTAAATTAATATTTTGTTCTGTTAATACCATTGATAATATGACTTTTTGACTGTCCGCTGGCTACTGACCAATGAAAAAAATGACCATTGGCCAAATTGTGATTCGAAATTTTTTTTTCGTTTTAGAATTGGTATATTAGGTTAACATTGATAATTACCCTATGCCCTACCGTAGAAGGTCCTATGCCTCTACTGATACGGGTCCCTGTGGCCCCCCTCCTACAAAAGCCTATGCCTTTACTAATGTGGGTTCGAATCCCGGAGAGGGCAAACTTTTTTTTAAATTAATATATTGTTCTTGTTAATACCTATGATAATATGACTTTTTGACCGTATCCTGGCTACTAACCATTGAAAAAAAATGACCATTGGCCAAAGTGAGATTGAAATCGATTTTTTTCTTGATTATAATTATAGGCTAGTTATTTGGCTGTCTGCTAACCAATAGAAAAGATCACCACTGGCCAAAGTGATAGAACATTTGTATAAATAATTAACTAATCATTTTGCATTTAATACCCCCCTATCGGCATTCTCGCCACTTCCCACCTTTCTCGCCCATAAATTGCATAGCAAATCTGCTACTTTTATACGGAATATAGATGAGTTTCGTTCCCCTTTCCCTTCCCCCCCCCCCTTCCCTTCTCCTCCTCCACTTCCCCCCTCCCCCTTCCCACCAGGGCCGAAGGCCCGAGTTTTTTAATAAAGATTGAAATTAAGCGTTGTTTTTCAAAGGTAGTACTTATATTAAATGATATGTGGTGACTTCAATTAATTTTTATAATAAAAGTTATTTATCCAAAAATGAAACAAGTCGTTTAACCGCGCCTGGTAAATTTAGTGCTAATATAAAATATTTATGCCATTACGCGATTTTACTTTAACTTTCACAACTTTTTACATTAATCCATTTACTGCCATGAACAATTGCTTTTCTACGGCTCCAAGATTGACCTCAGCCTAATGTTAAGCTTAATTTTTTTTTTTTTTTAAATTGACATGCTTTATTAAAAAAAGTATTAAATATAAAGTGGAATTAATACAAAGATACAAGAACGAAAATATTTATAAAAAAAATGATTAAAACACATTATCCGTTTCTTCATCTTTAAGAATGGGAATTGAATCCCTCAAAGAATAAAAATTGGATTTAGCAATCGCAATGGCAATTGATTGTCTTAGTAAGAAACTATTCGATATTTTAGAAGGGGGCGAGCGTTTATTAAGTTCTTTAAAAAAATTTAATGCGCTCTTTCCGAACGTCCCTGAGCACGACGAGACGATAGGAATAAAAACGGAGGTTTTCGATAAAGCTGAGTATTTTAAGGATTTGCGATGCTCTGCCGATCCTAGAGGGTCGTGAGTATCGTTGGAGGGGGCAAACAGGTCAATACAGGTGTAGTCCCATTTTAAGAAAAGGCCTTTGTCCCATGGGATAAGTGATGAACCGTCAGGACGCATCCGCCCTTCGAGAGAGGGATCTGACGGTTCAAGGATGGAAGGAACTTTTGCCCGTTTGAGGGCAGCTTGAAGCAGTGTATTTATTTTTTGGTGCCTACTATACCGGCTTTTGTTAAATTTACAATGCAGAGGGTGACGCGCTTCCTCATCTACAAGTGAATTACAAAGCCGGCAGGGGTATGGGGACGTGTATTTACAGCCCAAGCGGAGGGCTATGTTGAAGGACAGGGTAGGATTCTCTAAAAACATTCCCGAAAACTTACTAGGGTAAGCTTCAAGCCATTCATGACCAGATTGGTCGAAAGCCAATGACCTAAGATTGCAATGCTGTTTGGCGTCGCATGTCGAGAGAAGGTAAGCAACGGACCGCGACACCAAACTTGCATCCAAATCTTTTTGGGCATATGATTGTGGAATGTCAACTCCTAAATTGACATTCTCATTCCATAGAGATAAGGCTTGATTGATAGAGGGGTTGAGTGAGAAAGGGACAAGGTCGTTAATAGATTGTTTAAAAGAAAGGGAGGAGTAAATAAAGGCGGCTAAGGAAATCGCGGTTGGGGAACGAATACCTAGACCGCCTGGGGAAGAGTGGCTTGAAGCCAAGTATTCGTGTTAAAAGAAATATTTAAAATTAATTCAAGTGTGGATTTAAAAAAGTGTTCATAATTGTGTAAGACATCTTTAAATAAAAAAGCTTGCGTGGAGCGGAAGCAGAATAAAATTTTGCTAATGCTGTAATAATTTTTTATAATGTAAAAGGAATGATGAGAGGGCATAGATTTAAAAATGTCTAATTTGGTTTTTAGAGAAGAAAGGTTTTTGTTTAAAAAGTTTTTGAGGCACTCAGGGCCCCCGATAGGTGCGCCTAAAACATACATATTGTCTTTATTAATTTTGGCAAAGTCAAAAAACTTTGGGTGAATATTATCCAAGTCAGTATATATTTCACTTTTAGAGGCATTTAAACATAAGTTTAAAGTGGGGAAAAAAGCATGTATTACATCTAGTGCTTGGACTAGGTTGTCAGGGTGAGGTAGTACTTATATTAAATGATATGTGGTAACTTCAATTAATTTTTATAATAAAAGTTATATATCCAAAAATGAAACAAGTCGTTTAACCGCGCCTGGTAAATTTAGTGCTAATATAAAATATTTATGCCATTACGCGATTTTACTTTAACTTTCACAACTTTTTACATTAATCCATTTACTGCCATGAACAATTGCTTTTCTACGGCTCCAAGATTGACCTCAGCCTAATGTTAAGCTTAATTTGTCAGCCCGGCCCAACCCTTTTATTATTTTTTGCCATTCATAAAAAAATTTACCCGTTTTTCTCCTCTTTATGGCCAAAACTTCAATTTTATATATTTAATTCAGATATGCTTGTATATAAATATATTGCGGTGAATTTTATAAGCAGTCTCAAGACCTCATGGCCAAAAACTAGCTCCTGGGGAAAAGAACTCTGCTTAACTTGTGACTTCATTTGTTCCGTTGTCTTCACGCCATCTCACCAAAAAATAGCATGCTTTCGCTTCTGCAAAGACTCTTAACTTGTTTAAATATTTTGTAATGCGTATGTCAATAATTTTTTGTCCCATTGCGACAATTAATCTTTAGCTAGCACAAGCCTTAAAAATATCTTAATATAAGAAAACATCTTTCTTTTTTCCATGTTACGCAAATTTATTTTCATCAGACGGGAAATCGGTTAAGCAATTTATTCATATAAAATAAATAATATAGACATTCTGTATTTAGCATTGTTTACGGTAGCATTAACATTTGTTAAACTCATTAAAAGTCAAATGGACGATACCTTTTTTAAAAAACAAAACCATCTTTGCTTGTATGTTCTCTAGAATTACATTAGGGATGAGATAAGGAAGGCTATCTAAATTTCAAATCTCCTTTTATAAGATGAATTTATTATGCAAAAATTCTATTTTATTTTCTCTTCTATTTTCCTGGATTCTATTCATAAACTTTATAGTAGTTGATGGATTTTCAAATTCTCCAACGACCGCAAAACCTAGAAAGCGAGTTAAAAAGATAAAAAGTAAATTAATATATATTTATTTTAAAATTGCTTTTGACTAATTTTTTTTATATTTCATGCAAAAACAAAAAAATGATTATTCCTACAAATGGAGCTAATATTAATAAAATTTCATCAGACGTTTTTTCTTCTTGAATTAAGATTTTTATTCTAATATAAGTGATATTCAACGTTATTTTAATCTAAAATAATTGTTTCAAATCCCTTATATTTATTTTATATGAACCGATAATTAAAACCAAGCTATAAAAACTTCACTGCATTTTTTCAGAAAAACATATTTTCAGATGCTAATTAAAAATTAAATCGTTGAAAAAAGTATTGGCACTCCTCAATATTATGTCTATTGTCGAAAAATTGAGTCTGCATGGGCTTAGTCAGGTTTTTAAATTAAAAGGGGCAATAAGGATTGAGAAAGTGGCAAAATAATTTTAACCAAAATTTTATTAATTTTTTATAAATTTTGGAGCCGCCCTCGCTGCATCTTAGTGGCGATGCCCATGGAGGTCTGTATGCCGGAGGCGGGTTAAAACTTAAAATGGCATAGGTACCAGAGTTTCGAAACCTGCACGGTGACACCGGTATAAAATTTTGAATTTAGAGTGGGATCATAGGTTAGAAATCTTACGTTGCAAAATACAAAGGACATTTCTTTTAAATTATTGCTATTATGTTTAATATTTTTAATTAATACTAAATGTATAATTAATTTAAATAATTCAATCATTTAAATAGTTTTTTTTATTTAACCCTAATTGGACGCAAATTTGAATTTGGCTCGTGATTGGGAAAATCCACAAAATAACATACCCGACTCTATTAGCACTTTTATTTAGTAGTTGTTTTATCAACTATAGCAGTTACCACTTTTCCCTCATTATGCCTTTATTTTAGAATATCCTTTTTCTTTTATTCCCTTGATAATGGTCACAGGCTGACCGAAATATAGAAGTCCCTTTCCTCCCACCCAGGGGTTTGAACCCGCCCAAAATAAAATCGGGTTCGGGTTTGGCATAAATTTTGAAATCGGGTTCGGGTTCGTTTTCGGGTTTAAGGAATTGGGTTCGGAGTCGGGTACAGGGGTTCAAGAAATTATATTATACTAATAATACATGTTTACCTTCAAAAAATTATTCAATAGTTAATTTAATTTTTAAATAGCACCTAATAAATGTTAAAGTTCATATATTTAAAGTATATTACAATTATTATATAAATTATAGTTTAAATATAATATATAGAAAAGTAGATTTAATTTAATATTTACAAATTTTTCTGGAGTTATTAACTTATTAAAAACTGTTATTATAATTAAAAACCATACCATAACTAATATATATCAATTATATATATAATACTTACAAATAATTCTTGAGATAATTAGTATCGATTAATGAATGAAAAATGCCGGAAACATAAAAATATTGAAATTACAATCGTATGGTTTTCGTTACATTGTCTTGATAGAGAAAACTGAGTATTCAATTCACAATATATTTTTGAATTAAAAACCCGAACCCGAACCCTTTTTTGTATTCATCGGGTTCGGGGTCGGGTTTTAAGGGTATTTTTAAAAATGGGTTCGGGTTCTGTAAAACATCGGGTTTTACCCTGTTCGGGTTCAGGGGTTCGGGTTCGGGAAACCCCTGCTCCCACCTTTTTTATCAATCCCAAGAGCCATTAATAAAACCCCTTAGTTTATTATAATGGATTGATATTATTTCTGAGTTTATGAGATTATATATGTCGACTTTTGGAAACTTGTATTTTGAATCTCACAATCAGATCATAAATAATAGAACAAAAAATCAATCACCTTAGAACGTATTAAAGACTTAAATTAAACGGTGATTTTTATCCTAAGAGCAGGCTTAAATTATCTTTTTATTAAAAATGTTTTTTTTGCTTTTTCTTTTATATCCGACATTTGAAATTGCTTAGCATAAATTCCTGTAAATTTAACCATAAGTTAGTTGTTAAATTTAGAAAACTTTGAGCAAACATTAATTAATACAAACTTCACCTTTAAGGGATTGGTAATTATAAATTATCTTAATTTTAATATTTATTGCTCCATTTAAACCGTTATTACTTCCCGATAATTATTCCCCGTTGAAAATTCCCACAAAAGCTTTTATATTTTTATATGATTAATAAAAGAAAAGTTATGAAATATATAATTAACTATTCTGGCCAATTTGATCTTGGGGCCCAGGTGGGGTTGTATGAAATGGCTGGACCCTAGCCCCTTATTGTTTTTAGGCTACAACAGCTCGAAAAGGGCCTACACAGAGTCTAATCTATTTTTTGGAACTTTTTATACATAGTAATATGATAATTGATATTTTTATTTAGTTGAACTCCTAATTAATTAAAAGCATATTTACTTAAAAATACGCTTGATAGGGTATGTATAACATATATTTAAAAATTTATTTATAGGATTATGTGATAAAATTTGGTGTGTAGCAACCTACTGCGTCGACGGATTTCAACTGGGTCTAGATGGATGTCCAATCTGTAAATGCAAAGAATATGGATTGCCTTAATTTGCAAATTTTAAAATACATTTTACAATAAATCAAAATAAATATATTTAAAAATTAATGTTTAGAGTAATATTTTAGCAAAAGCTCATGAGTTACTAAGTGAAAATGAGCAAAAAATTATATACATATTTATTCGTAGAAAAACCATAAAACTAAACTTCATATGTCTGTAACAGGTGATTACAGTAGTCAATTAAACAAAGTGGACTTCCTTTAACAAGATCGAAAAAGATTTTGCGATTTTTAAAGGTCAATTAACAAATTATATAGATAAATAAACCCGATTTGGAAAAATTTTGACATTGTAATTTAAAATTTGACTCTAAAGACCATTAACATTACGTAAAGACCTTTAATAATAATGAAAGAAATGCTATATAACAAAAGAAAAGTATCTTCAAGGGGCAATTTTCGTGCTTAGTTTATATGCCTCAGACCATTTATTAACCAATGCAGAAAGCTTCTTTAGGAAAAATTGAATTACCAAAGTCATTTTAAGGGACAATTAGTTAAATCAATAAATGCTAATTTTAATATTAAAATGAATTAACTTTAATACTCTTTAACTACAACTAACTATTCCGATAGCATAAAGAAGTTTGATTAAAAATTATAGCTAGTTGATGTCTATTGATATTAGGTTAAAAAACTTTTACATTCTACCCTTTAATCAAAACTTTATATTAATTTGTAAATAATAATCTTTTTTTGTAAATTAATTATTAAAAATATTCCAAAAAATTATGACATCTTGCATCTTACATATCCTGTGGAGTCATTTATAGAGCAGACGATTTTATGAATCCTTTGAGTATAATTCACAATTGGCGTTTAGATAGGTATGCTCGATTAAAATGTAATGAAGAAAGCAAATCAATGATTGATATAGAGGCCGATAAAAATTGGGAGGTAAGTAACAAAATAATATCATTAAATTCCTAATTTGTTAGATTTACAATGATGAGGAAAATAGCAAATTAGCGCTACTAATAGTTAAAGCGGGATATTTAGTTCTAATGAAAGGAGACAAGGTGATGGTATAAATATAGAAAAATATGCTTAAATATTTTAGGAAAATTTTTGTTTATTGAATTTGAACCAATCGTTATCGGCTTATTCCAAGGGAGATAGTATACTTTTTAATTATATACACAAGGTATAATATCGAAATTTTTCCAAATAATTTTTAATTTGGATTTAAAAATGGTTATACAATTGTAACTATCAACTTTAACAAATACTAAAAGTTTAGCTTTGCTAACTAATAAATTCTAATTTAATACAAGATTGTGTCTATTGTGCCTCTAATTTTACTCAGAATCTAAGGGGTATTTAAACACCAAAATCAAATCAATTTTAAAAACAAAAATATATATGACAATTCTTATAAATCGTTTATCGCGATAAATAGTTTATGAGTTATCTCATATATTAAAAAATAATTCGTTAAATTTTTGCGATTTATATCCACAAAAAATGATAGAATATCAGTTATTTAAATTATTTTAATTGAGGTTCGCTAAGTCCCGTATTTATTTTATATACTTTTAAAACCCCACCAGAAATACTAACCTTTGATTGATTATTTTTAAAAAATAATGTTCCTTTTAATTTAAAAATTGGATTTTACCAAGTGAACAGTTTATAAGGTTTTTTAGCAAGGTCAGCGACATTCCGTCTATTATAGGATTTTTCTCTATAAGTCATTAAAAACATAATTTATAGAGTTAGCTAGAATTGAAAACAGAGCTAAACTTTAAATTGGGATATGAATTAATAATTTAAATGCAGAGTAATTATAATAATAATAAAAAGATTTTTTCGATCTATATATTAAACTAACATTGCACCTTAAATAAGTAAATAAAACTTTTATTTAATCATTACTTCAATTTTCCTTAAGAATTTAAAAAATAAGCTGGGGGCTTCGCCTCCAGACCCCCTTGGGTGCTCCGCCAATTTAGGGAACGGGGGCGGCTGCTAGGTAAAGTATCTAATTCTAATTATAAATTATGAACATCGAAAAAATATTATTTAACATTTTTGAGCATATATGTTTTAAGGGACCATGATATGTCCAAGGCAGGTTCAAGGCTAAGTACTTCAAAAACCTTAGGGAACTTTGCATGGTTAGGACAATTAAGTAAAATTAAAAAAATATCATGACGCCCTGTCAATAATTAAGATAAAAGAAGGAAATGGGATGTCTTAATGACTAGTGAAAACTGTCAGAAATAATAATTTTATAGTTTTAAACGAAGGGGCTTATAATTAGTATAAGGTAGAGAGAGCACCTCGAAATAATATACAGTTGTTTTAGAAATTGAAATATATCAAAGATTCCTCATCCATTAATTAAATTAATAGAGCTAAAAATCTTAGACTAATAACCCGGGAGCCTATATTAACTTTTTGTCCTATAATATTTCTTTATTGGGCAGAGTTTTACGAGAACGTTTAGAATAAAATTCAAATTAATGAATATTGACACTATATGCCATACCGGTGAATTAGCTTGCAAACAATTTGCGAATATAGTAAAAAGACGAATAAGCGTGAATCAGGTAGATGCCGAGGGAAATGTGATGGAACACACGAGCAAAGCTAAGGAAAACAATTCGGTACTCTTAAGTTTTCAAAATTAATATTTATTATGTGAAAAATTTAAAATTCAGCTCGATAACAATAACCATATTGACGAAAATCAAATTGAATCTGCTAAAATAAGCAAGCTAGCGGAGGTATTGTTTACGTATTTTCAAATGTTCATATTTTTTAGTTGTCTAATTTTATAAGACTCAATTCTTTATTTTGTTTTTTTGTAAAACTTTTCATTTGTGTAGAGAAAATATTAACACATTTAAGTTTTACCATATTTGTATAAGTATATTTAGCTTAATTTATACCCCTTATCAAAATCCAATCTGCTTTTAACAACATTCAAGGCTGTAAAAATTGATTAGTTACATAATAATGTTATAATTCATTAATCTTTGGCCAAACATATTTTAAATTCAGATACTCCTATGCAAAGATAATTCGATGCGCAATCAAATTAATTCTCTAGGCAATAAAATTTCTTCAACAGCGATCCCCATTGAAAAGAGTAAAGAAGGCGACAAAACGATATCGCAATTAATACCTTTATTTTTAAGTGATCCATGTTTTCCTTCCTTTGTGGACCAAATTGAAACTTTGATAACCTCTAACAATTATTTGCCCATTTTGTAAACATTTCATGTAAATTGAGCCTATAGTCTAATATTAGAAGAATCTCGCAGATTCAATAAAGTCGAAATTTAGAAGTTAAGAAAAATGCGTTAAATACCTATTTATTAAATTATAAACTTTCTTTATTTCCATTTAAATAATAATGCAAATAAAATCGATAATAGCAAATAAATATATTTTATCAATAGAATTTAATTTAGTGTTTTTTCGTCATTTAGCATTACGTGGTTATAGCGAAATCAAAGGCTATTTAAAATTTTGGAGCATTCTCCTATAAAAGTATATCTATTTATCAACACAATTTTTATACTTAATTAACAACTTTGATCATGCTCTTTAGATGATAAATGTATCTATTTAAACAGCGGTTCAGACAACACTATTCGTCAATTTTTAATTCTATAATGACATGACATGCATGGGCGTAGCCAGTGGATTTAGAGGGGAGCAATAATGTTTTAGGGAGGGGCAAAATGATAATTTTTTTTGTAATTTTAGCTATAATTATATTAAATTTTGAAGAATTTTGGATTTAGTGGGGGGCAGCCGCCCCTCCCTACCACCCTCTGACTACGCTTATGATGACATGTGAAGATGAATTATTAAATGTAACCTCTCCATCTACTTTACTTTTTTAAAATGCAATATGTAAAACAGTTATCATTTATTCAAAAATGATTCTCAAACAAGTAAGGGCTATATGAGGAAGTTCTAACGTTATCTAGCTTAGGTTTAATAATAGAATTGGATGAATTGATCAGGACATTAGCAAACAGCGAATCAATATCATTTAATGTATTTAGCCATTTTTCCGGTTTCGTACTAATAATATAACTGTCAATATTGCAGTCGTTGGATTCTTTTCTTGAAGTGATATTTGAAGATGATGTGTCGAAGCAGTCAGAGTTTGTGCTCTTTAAATTTGTATCTGACTTTAGGTTTGAAAGGCCAGCTGGTCTGCTTTTGATCAAAGTGAGGTTTGCTTTTTTCCTACCTTTCGATTTTCTTATCATTTCCCCTACCAATTTCATTTTGCGTTCAGCCTCAGCCATCATAGCTTTCCTATCTTTGCTAATAGGCTCAATAGTAACTGTTGTCCAGTTTAAACCATTATTATTATAAGGGCTAGTTGTAAAAAATTCCTTATATTTTTTCTTGACATCTTTCATCAATACCTGCCATTTTCTCGTCCCTTTGCTTGTTAGCGCTCTCACTACTGCCGATGACGTCTGCTGAGTTGGCGCCGTTGTTGTAATAGGTTTTAGTTGTGTTACGTTAAATGCTGTGAACATTTGTTCCAAAATAGCTTTCGTATGTTTATGACGATGTCTTTTAATTGTTTTACTCTCACTTATAAAAGATAAAGATGCTAACGTGGTTGGAAGATTCGATGTTAAATTAATTCTTTTTATGGTCATAAACTTTTCCCTTGTGTATAATGACTTAGTTGGAGTTGAAAAAATTAATTTAATTTTGGTGGTAGATAAAGCCGTGCTTGTTAAAGTTGATGCTTTCGTTAGCACTGTGGAGGGTGTCGTGCGATGTCTGTGACGATGACGCGTTACATTTCGCAACTTCACAACCGGTTGAGTTATAGCTTGGGTAGACGTCAAAATCATTTTTTGCGTCGTTTTTGTAACGTTGATACGCTTGTATTTGTACTCCTTCTTTGACTTCAAAGTTGAATATGTAGTGGCACTTGTCGTTAAGGGTGTTGTCACCTTAGTTGTCATATTTGAATTTGCACCAATATTTTTGTAATGACGGTGTTTAAAGTTTTTGATTAATGCTTTTGTTACAGGAGTTGTAAGGGACGATGGCTTGTCTTCAGTAACTGTTATTTCGTAAGGGGTGCTATTGACCCAGAATGACGTGGTTTTACGACGATGATGATGCTTTGAATGGAGCAGAATCGTGGTTTCAATGCTTGGATTTAATGTTGTTTCGGCAATTTTAGCTTCATTAGTTAAAGTTTGTGAAATATTAAAATCCATGTTAATGAAAGATGTTGGGGTATCATTGAGGCTTACTAAAATTTCGTCAGATGTTAAATTCTCTACTCCATTTGTAAAGGAGGTAGTATTCAAAGATAAAAACTCCGTTTTTTGTTTTCGGTGGATGTGATGTTTATGATGCTTTGTCGTTAAATGAGTAAAATCTGTATTATTTGTTGTGGCTTCTAAACTCATCAATTTTTCACTGCTTAAAACTGTAGAGACCATTTCGCTGCCGATTAAGGAGCTAAGGGGCGATGGTGAAAAAGTTTTAGAAATTTTATGCCTATGCGAATTACGTCGCTTTGGTGTTGTCATCAAAGCCGATGTGGTTAGATTACCAAATTCATCAATGGCTAATTTCTCAGATTTGTCTAAACTTTGGTTAGATGTAATAGTATAATTTGTAATTTCAAAATCATAATTTTTTCTGTGTTTGTGAAATTTAATTTTTTCAGTTAATGGACTTTGTGTTGAAGTAAACTTTAAATTTGTTGTAAAACTTGAAGTTTCTATACTAAAATATTGAAATGGCAAAGTGATCCTTTTATGATGCTTGTGCCTTCTAGAAGTTTTGACTGTGTATATTGGGACTTTAATTGTGGATGAGATAGATTCTTCTGTCGTGCTTCTAATTATTTCTGCGGGATTATTACCGGATATAAACAATCTTGGCTGTTTAATGTGCTTAACCGTTTTTAAGCCAACATTAGAGGAAAATTCCGTTTGAAGGTTCAATAAAATTGTCGGACTTTTGAATTGAAGTAAGGAATCTGAATAGAATATGTCACAATTTAGATTATTAAATGTATGTGAAAAATTTAGTATAGCGGTCTTTTAATATTTATATAGGTTGAGGTGATTATATTCGTGAGTTTTTGAAACTATATTTTCCACTTAGAAATAGTATGAAAGCAGATGTGACGACTAACAATTTGTGATTTAGTGTTGAGCAGAATCAATTTACTCTAGTAAATTTAAGTATTTAAGATAAATCATTGATTATTCTAGCAGACTTAGTTTCCACCACGGAACTCTCCCTTTCTAATTTATTTTCCATATTATAATAAATTTGAGAATTTAAAAAATTTGAAATGTTATTTTTAGTACTTAATGTATTACGCCCCTTTAAAAATTTGAATTTTATGGGTATGTTGATTTTCAAAGTAAAAAATTACCTGTAGACTTTCCATTTAATTTGAAATACAATGAATTAATGTCAAAAGACACTTTTCTTTCGCCGTTCCCGTTTAGGTTCAGCGGAACGTGGAATACAAGCTTAGCTCCCATCATGTTATCATCATTATAGGTCTGGCTTATACGTTTAAAGCGTCTTTTAGCTTTATAATTTTGATCATGTATGGCTAAAATCGCCTTTAAAAAAGGAGGACTCGTCAGAAAGAACATTTTAGATACCATTAAAATATGGCGTTGGTTCGAGTAAAAGCAATTGGTAAAATTATTAATCCAAAACAGAAGAGTTACATATGTAAGAATCGACCACATATAATGTGATTCATGTATAGACACTATTAGGATTGATCAACCATTCAAATACAACAATATAATTTTACTTTATGATTGTTTTAGTTAATTGTTAAATTTAAAGTTGATTTTCTACAAAAAATTAGTGTACAATATATGTATACCTTATTAATTTTACTTTTGTTAGTTTTTATTTTGTATGTAACATCAATAATATATGTATAATCTCTACATGGTTGGATTATTATTACGATGGCATGAATATTAAGCAATTTGATTTGTAGCTTTTTAACAAGGACTATTTTCTATAACAATTGACATTTAAAAACATTTAAGAGGTAAAATAAAATAGCAGTAAGCAGCATGCATGGGCGTAGCCAGGATTATTTTAAAGGGGGGCAATAATGATTTAGGAATGAGCAAAATAAAATTTTTCTATATTTTAGCTATAATTTCATTAAATTTTAAAGAATTATTGGATTTAGAGGGGGCAACCGCCCCTGCCACCCCTTGGCTTAAAACTAAGCCTATACTATTAATCAAATCCCGTTAAACATTTGCTTCTTTCCCCATACACGGAAATATCTCTTCGCTTCCTGGGCACGCTTATTGAGATTTTCTGTTAAATACCTATATATCTAAGCACAAAGTTAGGAGCCATTGTTTGTTATTCATAGACAAAACGTGAGGACACACGCAGAGTTACAATAGTAGGTATTTGCTGCGTGCAACACTGTCGTCACTTGATACTACGGTTTCTCATTCTTTCAAGTTTAAGTTTAGTTGAGAAGAGTCTCGCTTCTCCCGGTCTTTTAAAATCTCATTCGATAATAAAATATTTGCAAAAAAGTAATGCGAGATGGTGTTTGTTTGCAGGTAGATCTCACAGTTTACTATTATAAAGTAGGTGAAATATTTTATGTCCTCTATAACCCCCCCCCCCCCACGCCCTCACTCCCATTTCACCATCAAGGGGCGACTGTCGACACAGTTTACAATCAATTTATTCCTTCGCACTATGCACTCCATACAAAATGCATCTTACTAACAATACTCCCTGTAATCCGGATCAAGTATCTGTGACCTTTTAACATGTGAAAAAAGAGAGAAATTTTATTAGTTAAACTTTGCATCGCTTTAGCGAGAAAATAAAAACAAATTATTATCGGATCGGATCAATCCTAGCTGTGATGAATCCGCTAATGCTTGTCCTATAGTAAAAATCGATTCATTTTTCCCAACCTCGTGTCCAAAGCATGTAACCACTATTCGTAAATTCAACTAAATATTAGGTAAAAAGCATTTTTGGATTATTAATATTACTATTTTATTAGATAACTTTAACATAAAAATAAGGTGTTTAAAGGCAAACTTTAACTTACAAGATTAGTATTCAAAGAGTATGTTAAAAATATGTAGAAATTGATAATTAAATTTAATTCAAAAACGTTTATTCAATATATTACCAAAATTATGGCAGTTTTGTAGAGAAATCCTCAAAATACCTATTAAATACATAGTATAAAATACAAACCCTAACGTTATCATATACATTTATTTTATAATTGTGCGTATTCGATCATTAGATTCGTTACAATTTGATAAATCTACCAATAATTCGTTTTTTTACATATTGACCTACAATAGAAATGTTATTTGTCATGCACAAACATTTAAAACTAATCGAGAGTGCTGCAACTTCATTAAAAAAAGTTTGTTTCAAAATTTTAAATAAATTTCAAAAATTCTATTAAAAACATCTTGTCTTCTTTTGCTGACTTTATTATATTTAGATAGATTGTGTTTAGTATCTTTAAAAAGTAAATTACTAAAAAATCTTATATTACCATCTCCCCATTCCCCCCCCCCCCCCCCCTAATTCAAATAATTAATGTTTTGCCCCTCTCTAAATGGTTATTAGAAATCCTGTTTTTCTGCTATCCGATTTGTTAATATTTTTTCCCGAACCCGACCCGGTCAGATATTGCCCTCCCGGTCCGCTCGAAGTGTCCGCCCGTTCATGCCTGAATTGTAACAGCTGCCCGATTTGCCAGGCCCGAAATTATGTTTTTTAAAATTGATATCGTTATATTTTCTAAAAATTTGCTTTTAATTTCAAATATTTTTGGAAAAAACTAGGATTAACATGGTTTATATAATCAAATAAAAAAGTTCCAAAATAATAGACGAAAACAAAAAAAATCTTTGAGCCTGAATTGCCCGAATCTTGTTTTGATACCCGCCAGGGCCCGCCCAAAAATCTAAATTTATAACAGTTGACCAAACGGGCCCCTGGGCCGGGCGGGGTTTGAGCAGCGGGCCGGGCTTTTATGGTCTCACCTGTGTATACCAATGACAATATTGACATAATGTTTAACATGGTTGAGAAATTGAATATTGCTGGGGGGTTAGAATTCAATTATTAATAAAGCAAAAAATGGTCAAATATTAATTTAAATCGATAGAATGTTCATCTTTTTTGTTTTAAGGCAAGAAATACCTCGTCCTTAACATAATTTGACCTCATCCGTTTGAGCATTTAACATAGCAAAGCTTTAATTATTTAAAAAACTAAGTATAAGTTTATATTTTAGAACATAAACGACGATCGATTTCGATTTTAGTCGATTATAATTGAATGTATAATAAAAAGGCAATCTGGCAAATTTGTTAAAGCTAATTTATTGGCACATATGTAAATGAAGTTTTGACCATAATTATTTTAATTATGTCACAACACCACAATAACGCTCGTTTATCGATGTGGACCAGAAAAATTGTGCAAATAAGCCACCAAATTGTCCAACTTGTCGAAGTAAACTTACAATTCGTCCCCCATTGTGTGTTTTAAAGTGAACTTAAATTGCTGTGAGGACTGGCACACGACCATTACAGAAGCACGTGCGAGCGCATATAAATTATACTCGGCCTTAAGACAATTTTATATTCTATATCTAGGTCAATATTGTTACAACATTCTCTTCTCTTATAAAGTAATATTTATGAGCATAAAAAATTTGTTATGATAATTAAATTAAAATTAAACAAAAAATAAGCATGAGCCTAGCAAGAGGGAGGAGAAGCAAATCCCGTTTTCCCCTCCCTAAATCATTCTTAAAGCTTTGCCCCACCATAATATGCCCACATCTTTATAATATTTTAATTAACTAGATATTAAACTAGGTCTAACATCATATTTTTTTATAGTTAAGTCGTGCCTAAACCAAGATAAACTAAACTTAATTACGATAGAAGATAAAGTTAAAACAATTGATAAAGTGCAATATCATAGGCAACGCTTTAATGATGTGCCATACTTATTCATATAAGGATTTTACAACGCCCTCTTCCACCTAGTGATAAATTACTAAAAAATCTACATTTTTATATGAAACTGTGTTTTCTGACTTCTAACCTATCATCCATCTTCAACTATTTTAGTCAAAAATTAGTTTGACAAAATTTTTATGAATATTTAGAACTAAAAAAAGAAGAATACAAAGTAATTTGAGCAAACATCTTAATAACTTAGGCTGATGTTATTATAACGTCATTCCAGAAGTATTTTGTTCCATGTCATTATTTTTAATGAAAAATATTAAACTAATTTCAAAAAATTTGGCTTTTTAAAATTGAATCTCATTTTTAGATTTATTTGTCTCTCATCCGTGTGTTTTAAAAAAGGTAAATAATAATATTCTACTAAATAGTTAGATTGACTTTGAAAAATGCTATTCCTAAATATTAACTCTCAATTCATAGCTTAACAATATTAATACAAGTCCTCAGGTTAATGTGACTTTTATTTTAAGTGTCTAAAATATAAATTGCATAGCAATTTATTTGTTAAAATGACTAAATTAGACCATAAAACTTAATATTGTGAATGATAAGAAAATTGAGATCATTATTTAACTCAGAGACTAAAAGCCCTGTCCGCCGCCCGGACTGACCGCTCAGCCAAGGGGCCGAGCACCTGTCATAAATTTAGACTTCCGGGCAGGCCTTGGCGGGCACCATAACAAGATTTGAGCGATTCGGGCTCAACTAATTTTTTGTTTTGGTATATTATTTTGTCATTGTTTTCAATTGTATAATATTTTTTTAATCTTAGTTCTTTTCAAAAAATCGGAAATAAATTTGGGAAAATATAACTATATTCTGCTAAAATTTTTATAAAACCTCATTCCGGGCCAAGAAATTCGGACAATTATAATATTTCGGGCATAATCGGGCGGACACTTAGGAGCGATGGGGGGGGGCAGCTTAGTTATAAAATTGGAAGGGCCAGGGGCAGAAAAATATTAACAAATCTGACCTCTGATTTAGGTATATTTATATTAAACACGACTAGTATAAAATTAATTTATATAAAATTAATTTAGTTTTATAAAACTATTACTTATAATTTTTGTCATATTTTTTATTTTACACTAAAACTAGGACAAAATTGGTATTTGGTCAAATTCGAAGCCTCAATGAAAGGAAGATTCATGCAAATAAATATCCCACTATTCAGATCATATGAAATCGAATAGAGACTACATGTCCGCTAAAAAATTTGAAAGCGCAGGTGGTTGTAGCTTCAGTCCGTGGAAAATTTATTATATCCTCATCATATTATATTCCTATCTCCCTGGAATAGTATATGGTAAGTGTATATAATAGGCTTAGACAGTGCTAGGCATCGCCTTAAATAAACATTTTGTAAATATTCAATCCAATATCAAAACCTCAAAAATTAAAACTGAACCTTGTTTCCTCCAATAATCATGTGCCCGTAACAAAAAATGTTAATCTTTTATTCGCAAACGTGGCAGTTAAGAATTCAGTGCTCATTATTAAATAATCCTGGTTGGTTAGCCATTGGAAATCAATAAAATGCGGTCTGTTTGTCACTAGGAGTGAGGAGAAGAAGGGAGGGAACGACTCAAATGAGTTCAATCACATCACCTATTTAACGCAGCATTAAAAATTGCCTGGCTCGGTCCGAATAGCTCATTTAATTTATTTTTCGGCTAATAAAAAATCTATAATTTCTACTCTTCTTTATATTATATTAAAAACAGGGGCAAATGTTTGATAAAATTAACTGACGTGGCAAAATGAAATGATAACTAGCAATCAATTAGAAACCTAAAATATATTTTTTACACTGATAAAACCTCGTTTCTAAAGTTATCCTTGAAACTGCTTCAGATTAAAAGCCCCTATACAATATAACTCAGGCAATTTTAAATACTCGGTGATCCTTGTGTACTAAATTGTAATGGGGTCAAGCTTGTTTTAATATATACAATAAATTATAGAAGTACCAACAGGTTAATAAATTTGGCCACCAAATTTTTGCCATTAAGAAATGCATTATTTAGCAAGGTAATATTTATAAGGCATTACGGGTTGATGGGTGGAAAATTTAGATTATGAGTATGTTTAATATATAGATTTTATTACATATTTGTGTATTTGGTTAACATTATATATATATATATATTAACAATTTTAGGAGCGAGCTGTGATATTCCCACTTTGGATCGTATAATTGATATCCCAGAAAATTTGCCACAAGGTAAATTTCATTGATATATATAGGCTTACAAATGTCAAAATTTAGGTATTGTCAACCCAAAGCGTCCTAAAATAATTTTGTAACAGCGTGTAGCACCAGAGATTTTTCAAAAATATTTAAAATGAATTTAATTCCTGTATTATATTACAAAATAAGATCATCAATTTTCAATCATTTGTCACTAATTAATTTTCCTTGTAATAAGCTTTAACCCACCACCCTCACGCCATAAATAAAAAAATTTTAAGCTGTTATTTATATTAATTTACACGCTAAAAGGGAGCATAGTAAAGACTTTGAATACAGCCAAAGCGAATGCTCTAGATAAAAGATCAGAGGCAGTTGATGGCAAAATCATTAATATGACGCTAGAAACGAACCCCTACATTGAATTGAATGCGGATACATTGAGTTTTACCTTGCTAAAGTCGCTAGATGCCGAGGTATTAAGATCTAAATCATTTTAGAGCTCTTCCTAACAATTTTTGGAACCTTTTCCAACTATATTAAATCGTCTATTGTAAAATTAAAAGATTGATGGAAAGAGCTATATAAAAATTTATTTTTGGATAACACAAATTTGTTATTTTTAATAATTTGTAGGCCGATAGCCAATCAATTAAAACCAAGCTCCGATGCATCGATTCCGTCACTAATTTAGTAGTAAGCTATTATTTTACAAATTCATTGATTACAAACAACAAACTTAGCTTTTTTTAATCTAAGGATTAAGATCCGGCATCATATATAAAGATCATCTAGATTCTATAGCTATGCCCTTTTTATAAGGGCTTAATTCATTTAGAAATAAACTACATGACTTTTTATTGCTTTAAAAGTTAGGGTATCGCTTAATATTGAGCGTTTTTCGTTTAATACTAGTTAGTATTCAAATTCTGTTATAGTAATACATTGACATTTAAGAACCCTGCGAGTTTTATTATAAATGTTTAAACAAACCCCTTCATGAAAAATCTAAAAACTCCCAAAATTAATTAATAATTTTAACTTTATGATTGCTGTTATCCAAAAATGTCTTGGTTTAAAAAAAAAAATTTAGGACAGTCACAGATGAGAATTGACAAAAAATATTTCTGCTTAAATATAGTCTTAACTTCTATATTTAATTACGTCCATTTTTTGATCATATTAATATAACCAAAAGTTAAAAAAATTCAACACCACATTTTTAGATCTCCTACGACATCTCAATTAACATCCTAGATGCCAACGACAATGCTCCATTCTTCGAGCGAGCCATTTACGATGTTTCAATAAATGAGGTAATTTTAATATCTAAAAGCAATTATTGAATCATTATACATCTATAATCCTCATATCTTATCTTCAATTTTGTAACATTATATGAATTTTATGTAAATCATGAAATTTCAAAGTGAGGAAGATGGATAAATACTTCTATAAAATGGGTTACGATATGAATTTTTAATTAATGATTAAAAAGAACTTCAAAATTTTAGCAAATTGTTAAAGGGCCTGAATTACCGTTATACTATTGATTTTTGGTTTCAATAAATCATACTTGAGTAAGAATATCATTTTTCCGCTAACAAATTATTTGACAAAAATGTTCTACGTTCCCCACATTTAATTTTAAACCATCACAATCTTGTTTAGCTCACGCCGATCGGAAGCACAGTCGTACAAGATATAAAGGCCATTGACAGGGACATCGATTCTATGAATTCTCGCGTTACTTATTTTATCGAAAATGGCCCTTTTTCTGTAAGTCATGGCATTTGTAATACCTAATATTATTGATTTAGTTGATTAAATTAATATTTTACATGTGACAGGACTATTTCAGCCTGCCCGATCCTAGAAGGCCCACGGTCATTTTAGTTAAATCTTTAGATTATGAACGAATACGCTCAATGTACTTTACCGTTATAGCCGAAGTAATCATTTTCACTTATAATACTACATGTCTTCACTAGGTTTTAAATCTGCATCCAAATATAATTGAAAATTTTATGTAACTCAACTTATTAAAAAGAGAGCATAAAATTACTGTTTTATAAAAAGATTCTGATCTTCTTTTTTTCAAGGCCTGTGTTTATAGTGCAAGTATTTGGGATAGTTTGGGTCAAAAACGAATTTATATAAATGCAGTTAACCCCGTTTTTATAATTTAGTACAAATAACATTATAAGTAGTGTATAGGAAGGTAGTCTGCAAACAATGAGTTTTTCGATTATGGATTTCAATATCACAATTTTATAATAGGAGTTTAAAATTAATTAAACTGGCTTAATAGCATCTATTATTTATATGAATATGAGATTAAAATATTGCTTTTTTTCGTTCTCTTTGACATTGTAAAGGACCATGGTCAGCCTCGGCTCCGAAACCATACAATTATTAGAGTAACAGTTCTCGATGGAGATGATAAAAATCCGGCATTCGTTCACAATAACTATTGGGCAATAATAAACGAAAATTATACCCTCGTAAGTATATTTCAATATGGCTATCATAATTTTCGTGCCGATATGAAATGCTATTTATTAGTCTCATTATTTAAATATATATATGCCGTTAAAACGTTAGAAAACTGAGTTGGAAGTAAAGCCTGAAGGTTTGCAAGCGTTTGATCAAGATTCAGGAATAAAGGCGGATATTGTATATTCTTTCGAAGGTGCTAATAATAACGACACAACGGGTAAGGTTGAGAGTTTACCATGGGAGTAGCCAAGGCCCTCTAAATCCAAATATTTGTTGAAATCTATTATAATTATGGCTAAAATTTCAAAAAATGTTAATTTTGCCTCTCTCTAAATCATCATTGCCCCCCTCTATTTCAATGCTGGCTACGCCCATGGACTTTACCATTTTCATTAAGATATATCCTTAATAATAACAATTAACAATACTTTTGCTTTTAAAGATGATAGAATATTTAAAATTCATCCCTTCACCGGCTCTCTCTACATCAACAATCCCGTCCCAGATGCTCAAGATTATTTTCTCATCATAAAAGTATAAAATATTTTGCAAAATATTACAGCATTAAAATGTGCACACATAGGCGACTCAAAAAGATAACCCAGATAGGTATGCGACGACTGGTGTTAAAATTCAGGGCCCAAAAAAGGCTTTGGAACCTTTTGATGAATATCCTGTCATCGATTCAAATCCCATAAGAGTTAATGTCTTAGAGGATGTCATTCCAGGAACAACCATAATTAGTTTGGGATCAAAAATTAAATCGTATTATGCGATAAAATTTGCGATATTACGGGGAAACCATGTCTCGCTGCCATTTAATTTAACCGAAGAGTAATTTAAATTTTTTTCTTATTGATCAATTATTTAGGGGAGATCTGATAGTTACCGAGCCGTTGGACTATGAGAAGATTACAAATTACGAAATGATAGTTGCAGCCAATCATCTTAATAATCAGGTATACTTTTAATAATAATGTCATAATTCGGCATTCATTATATAAAGCAAAAAAATGTTTTTATGAAAGAATATAAATGGCTATTGTAAGATGGAAAGATGACTTATATATTATAATTATAGTAATAAGAAAACAAAAAGTTATGAGTTGAATATATATCACATTTCAATAAAATGTTAGAAATGAACAACATCATAGCTGAAATATTTGGAGATTATAATTGTTTTGTGGCTCGCTTTAACTCCAATTCTATACAATACCCCTAATAAAACCTTTATATAACTAAGATAAACTTAAATCCAATTGTATGGCATTACAGCTTTTTATCGATAACAAAGATTACAATTTGATAGGGGTGAGAAATTTTTAAAAAATTTAAAGCTTAATTGCATTTATACAAAATAGTTAAGGGCTTTCCATTTTACCATGCTAAACCCTACCATAAATTAACACTTAATAATATGTATTTATCAACCTTCCATTTGTTTTAATCAAAAATAAAGACACAGGAACTTCGACTAATTGTAGATGTTATTAATGTGAACGATAATGCACCCGTCTTTTCAAAAGACTCTTACACTCTTAGCGCCTCGCGTAAAGACGGATCCTACGTTGGGAAAATTAAGGTTTTTAAACCTTCATTTTGATGCAATAAACGTTTAATTAGGTTACGGATCTAGATGATGACGCAATAACTTTGAAATTAGTGGGCTCAAAGTACTTTAAATATAATTAACATCGTTTATTATGGTAATTCTAGATATTTTACAATAAACGAACACGGTGATATATTTATCCATAATCCTGACAAACTACTTGAAAGTACTTATGAAATGACGGCGGTCGCCATAGATAATGGCAAAACTCCTAGAACCACCACGGCACAAATAACCATCAAGGTATTAAATATTTTCCGAAATAAATATATTTTGGGTTTAGCTGCCAAAGGTAAATGCTACCAAATCATTCGCAACTTCACAAGTACGGGAACCCAAATCTTTTTGGAAAACTAGAGATAATTACCTTATAATACTTGGAGCTCTTCTAGGATTTGCCCTTGTTTTTATCCTCATCCTATCCATCTTAATAGCTAAAAAGTAAGCGAGTGATTTCGAATAGATCAAATCTATTAAATTAAATTACATTTTAATTCAATACTATTACTTAAACAAAACTTAAACCATCTCTTAAAGTTTGCATACAATATATAATGTATTTGTCTTATTTATGTATATACTATCTTAATGTTTTGCTGACGCATTTGCTTTACTTTTTTACAATTATCTATCGTAACAACCGTTGTTATACTAACACATATGCTCCACTGATACCAACTTAAATTGACTCGCATATTACCGTGTTACAGAAAGATATCGCCTGATCAAAAATGGCTCAATTCATGGAATTACATTTGGAAGGTCTCCAGGTATGTTTGCTAAATTGTTTATTTTTATTTGACGTCCAATTAATTTATTTACAATAGACCGCATAAAGACAATGTAGTAAATCGTTCAAGCAATCAAAGCCAAACCCAAAAAGAAAATCATAAAGGAGCCTAAACCACATCAAAATGCAACTTTTTGCTCCAAACCTCGATTTATTTCTAATCAAAATTGTTAAAATTGCGAATACGTTGATCTGATTTTTACATTTCTATTGTTATGTATTTTAATATCATGTTTAACAAATCGTTTTTATAAATCCGCTCTTTTTTTGTTTTTCATTGTTATTGATATTTTAGGTATAAAAAATTTCAATACGAGTAATTCATTTATGTGTAAATTAATTAATATATTTTTAAAATATCTACGATTAGTGCTTTTATTTATAATACTAGCATTTGTATGTTTTTAATATAGCAAACTCTGCGCCTCAACAAACCGGATAGGTGATAAGGGACTTATAGGTAACGAAGCTTTTGTGCAACCAGATAGAGCGCATTCGCTATCAACCACGAATCATTTACCCGATGCGTTTATGAATCGTAACACTCATCAGCCTCTTGTCCAAACTGAACTGCCAACGGGCGATCCATCAAGGGTCAACAATTATACTAATAGTACTTCTTTTAATACAAAATTTCATTTTTAAATGGTTTAAAGATACTCAAGGAAATAATAATGGTCAATTATCGAGGCCTGGGGAATACCAAATTTCGACCATACCATTGACAATGTCTTCACATGACACCCAACATTTAAGTAACTAGTAGAATAAATAACATATAAATTGGTTAGCTTATAATCATCAAAATGATATTAATAACAACCCACATTTAATGCCAGTGGGATCCGATAATTTTGGCTACACTCCAATGGAACAAAATTTAAACTCACATGTAAGTAAATTAGAACACTTAGAATTTATTAGTTCATGTCCAATTGATCTAATATTATCATTTCTTTAATAATATATGTATCTATCTAAAACAAATTAGCATACAACTAACTTGACTCCTATAATTCCAAATGAAGTTTTTAAGTAAGTTTTATGTTGTATGTTTCATATTCGATATTTAAAACAGTCGAGTGTTAACGCCTTTTTATAAACAAGATATAAAAGCATTTTGCAAAAAAATTAATATTTCTTTTCTTAATTTAAACCGAACGATTTTCAATGGGATACGGCTCTGAATAAAATTTATTGTAAACAACTCTTTTGCTAATAAAGCGTAGAAACACATTCGACCACCATTCCTAAATTCCAGAAGAAGTATCAATATTGTTGTAAATTTCACTCAATCATCCCGCGCATAAGAATCCATCCGTTAACACGTAAATATTTTCGTGAGATGTCGTGACTTGTGTAATCTATAATTCTGTGCAGTCCTGTGCTGTGGCCGTTCTGAAGTCTTAAATTAACATGTTATCTAACTTAATTAAGAACACATTTTGTTTAAGTATATTCATAACATTTTTAAGATTTAATTATTTTACAAAGAGTCTTTTGACACGAAAGACTAAATAAAGTTAATCATTTTCCCATATTAATGACCATGCTAACGTTCGACTTAGGGTGATGGCTATAATACTCAGCCTATGATGCCACGACATTACCCGCTGGTACCATATGGAATGGATACTCTTTTGCCTCTCAATGACGATGCTTATTGGAATTACGTTCACGTGGAAAAGGGGAGACGCACTTACGATGCCCAGCATTCCGGTATTCACATATGTGCTCCACCTAGCCTCAACTACATCCCCTACCACCAACCGAATGTATTACAAACATTCACTCCGAATAAATTGACGAGCCATCAACAACCACATCTCGATAAATCGTTTCAATATTACCCAGATATGTCTGTCTACTTTTAAACGACCATTCGAATACTCACATCCAATATGTTATTAAAAATAATTTAAACATATACTCATGCACTCGTCAAAGGACACAATTATTAATATCTTCCAATCATGCATTAATTTAAATCGTTCGTTAATATTGACCCATGGATGATTTAGCAAAATTATAAGATTTTTTAATTATGCTCTTAATATGATATTGCGGCAGAATAAAGCATTAATATGAATGTGTCTAAATACACATGATTTTAGGCTTGTAAATTTGACGATGTAGGTAAAGGAATTTAAAAATAAGAGGTTTATTTGACTAATGTACATCAAAATGTTTATTACTTGGCTTAATTAACTCGTTAATTACTACTGCGAATAAAATGTGCCACGAATATCACAACTAGAACTTATGTCTAAAACAATTAAAATATCAATCCAAAAACTTTAAATTTTTCAAAAATACCCACTCATCTCTTTTATTCTTCTAACACTTAAAGCCGAGATTACAGCCACCTGCAACGCATAGCAATTAGGATTTCCCGACTACTATTACAATTTAACATCAATGGTTTATTTATTTACATATAGATATTAGAAGCAGGGGTCATTCAATAACCATGACCGAACTACAAATCGAAAGATAAAATTAGATTAACTTAACGACGCACAAAAATGACTATATTCTCTTCCCTAATATCAACGCTTAGATGCTTGTCTATTCTCAATCTTATCCAATTAGGATCGCCAGACTTTTTGTTTTCAGTTCCTTATGCTTTAGGATGACCTATTCTTGACCGCTGCATGACCCTACCATAAAACTTAGCATATACGAAGCATGTATATAAACACATTCCATGTCAAATCAATCATAAAAACGAGTTTTTGGCCGATCTCCTCAGAAATATATGTAATTAGGTGGAAATGTTAAAACTAGTTAAATTATTTATAGCATGATATTTGTATTATATATATACTAATGATAGCTAAATGAGCAATAAAACCATTTTTAGAGGGTAATTTTGGCGCCAAATAAATAAAATACCCTTTAGAGCTTATTACCATTTCAAGATGGCTCCCCTACTTCTTTTATATTTAATTTGATTACTAGGTAGCATAAAACATTTGTCTTAAATTTGAAACCGTCTGAGAGGGTTGCAGTAATTATGCCATTTTGGCCATTATGAGATGACCAATTAATTAAAAAATTTTTTTTAATTTTTTTCTATGGAGATAGGTCTTACTTATTATTACAACAAGATTCTATGATTTGGGGGCAACTTATAGAAATATAGCGTCACGAACCGATTTTTGAAAAGGCCGATTTTCGATCTTTGAGCGCTCACAACTCAAAAAGTAGTGGCCGAAATGAGATAAAATTTTAGGAAATTAATAATTTTGATAGTTTTAACATGTCCACCTAATTTTATAAAAATCTGAGGAGGTCGGCCGAATACATATAGATGTTGTACTGTCAATATTCAGCTGTAAAGAGCACGTCAAATTTCTGCCTCCAAATGGTTCGCAGGATGATAAATAAAGAATTTTGTGAGGGCAAATGGTTACTTACAATTCGCTTAAAAGGTGCGAAACAACATCCTGACTAATTTGTCAGCTTCGTGTTGACATTCAGTCACTAACATTGCAGTGTAGAAATCAAAACAACCACAATACCTACCTTTTTTGACGTTCTTTTTGAGTTCTTGGAAAAGGATATGATCACTCTTGCAGTCGGGGCATTGTTTTAGGGTTTGGGGATGGACAACTTTATGCTTTGCATGCGCTGTGGGGAGGATAGAATTTGTTTCGATTGTTTTAGAGGATTTCCATTTAAAGATCAGGAGTTATACCTTAGATTATTGGGTTGGGGAATAAGACTCTACAGTTAATTTCAACGAATCAAAGTTTCATGGTCTGAAGAACAAAGAAGAAGAAAAACTTCTCCAAGTATCCCAAGCATATGACATGGCGATCGTTAACACATATAAACGCGAAGATCATATTTTGACCTATAGAAGTGGGAAGCATTTTAGTCAAATTGACTATTTGCTGATTCGGCCAAAGGACTTATGGAGTATCAAGGATTGCAAAGAAATACCGGGAAAATAAATCGCCAGGCAACATCGTCCCCTTGTTATGGGTCTTGACAGAAGAGTATTTCCCGAAAGAAGAAAGGTCTATGAGCCTCGAATTTGATACGAAAGGCTAATGGATACGTCGACAAACGAAAAATACCAACAAAAAGCCTCCTCACTCTTGGGTGCAAGGAAGTTGCAAATGGACGTAGACGACGATTGGGAGACGCTATCTAAGAACATAAAGGAAACAGCGATTCGTGTTCTAGGACAGACCAAAGGAGGCAAGCTATGAATCGGGAACTATGGTAGTGGGATCAATCTGTTAGGGATTTCATCGAAAGAAAGAAAATTTTGTATAGACGGTGGCTTATATCAAACAAGTCGGAGGATTATCAAGAGTCTAGGGACGCAAAGAGGGCCGCAAAATAGGCCGTTGCAATAGCGAAGAATGCCGCCTACACCGAGGTGGCAAACAAACTGGATCATAAAGGGGGCTAGGCTTATGTTCAAATTGGCCAAGATAAGGGAGAAGAAAAGCCGCGATGTCGGAGTTCTTAAAATAGTCAAAGACTAGAAGGGTCAAACCTTATTCAAGCCGAAGGAAGTGATGGAAAGGTGGAAAGGATATTTTAAGAACCTTATGAATATTGCAAATGACAAGGATTCCCCTCCCGAAATTGAGCCAAATATAAGTATGGTAAAAAGGAAAAGCAGATGGATGGAATACCTATGGAAGCATTGCTCGGATGCCTTGACGAAGGAGTCACCACCATGACGAACCTCTTTAACAAGATATTGGTAGAAGAGCGAATTCCTAATCAATGGAGCGCAAGCACGATTATACCCTTACAAAGGAGACCCTCAAGACTGTGGCAATTACAGAGGTATCAAGCTATCTTGCCACTCCTTGAAGCTTATGGAAAGGATTTTAGTAACAAGGCTGAAAAACGAGGTGGAAATATCGGCTAACCAATTCGGATTTGTGGCCGGGAAATCCACGACCCAATCTTCGCACTAAGACAAATGATGGATATGTAAGGTGGAAAAAGGAATCGCGATTTAATATGGTGGTGCCTGAGAAAACAAAATATCCCTGACGCATATATACGGCTTATGAAAAATATTTATGAAGCCTCAAACTCTTGCGTTAGGACGACAGTTGGAGTTTTTTCGGGTTAAAATTGTATTACATCAAGGATCTGCTTTAAGTCCCTTTTTATTTAATATAATTATAGACACAATAATGAGGGACATTTAGAAGTCATCGCCATGGTGCGTGCTATATGCCGATGATATAGTTCTATGCGAGGAAACAAGGGAGAAAGTATTCGAAGAAACCGAGAAGTGGTCAAAGCGCTTAGCTGGATATGGGTTAAAGGTCAACGATCGAAAAACGGTATACATGGAAATAAACGGTACAAGCAGCCCATCGCTGGGTGACCCTCTAAAGTACCCAAGAGTAGAGAGGTTTGTTTACAAACCTCGGCTCGATGCTACATCAAGAGGGAGGCTGCGCAACGGAAGTCAATGCCCGCATCCAAAAAGGATGGCATGGCGAAGTATATCCGGTGTAATGTGCGACAAGAAAATGCCAATCTGGTTGAAGAGCAAAGCTTACAAATCCATCATAAGACCGGTGTTACTCTATGGAAGTGAAACATGGGCATTAAACACCACGGAAGGAAAGCTATTACAAGCCACAGAGATGAGAATGATACGGTGGAGCTTAGGGTAAACTAAGCTCGACCATATGACGACTAACTTTCTCATGACAAAAATGGGTATTCAACCTATGGCGGACATGATCAACGAAAATCGGCTAAGGTGGTATGGGCATATACTAAGAAGAGACACGAATGACGTAAATCGAAAAGTACTGGACATGGAGGTACCGGGCAAGAGAGGAAGAGGACGACCCCGTGTCACGTGGAAAGGGCAAGTCGATAAAGTAAAGAAAACAAAAGAGATTAAGATATGGCACTCACCCGGTCAAGATGAAAGAAACTCATCAAAACAAACCCCACGACTGGGATCAAATAACTGATAAAGAAGAAGAAGAAAGTTTATTTTTCTACTAATAATCAGATCATCAATTTTGAAGTGACTTAGATAAAAAGGTGATGGGCGAATGGGTTCAAATGTAAATAATAATAACATGTTCGGTTTCGAATATAAACGTTTTCACGGTACACGGTTAAGTAAACAATTCAGTCGATATTAGAGATGGGAAATGTTCTCCCGCGATTATAAAGGGAAGTTTTTTTCTATGTAGAGTATTGGCTATAAAAGTGCTCTGCGAAACGCCTAAAACGTTCTACTTCTTTATTTCCATGAGCCTTTTATATCTTCCACCCCTGGCTGGGCTCCAATAATCGAAACCCTTTTCGTTTCTTTAACCTATTTTTAGGCGCCATGTTTTAATTCCTAACATCTGACTTTATCTCCTCCCCCCATGTCAAACTAGTCTCAAATCGTTTTGCAAAATATAGCATAGAGTTTGACATAAACGAGGTCTCCAGAGATAGATATTTTTCTGTGCATAGGCATTTTGCACATTACATCGGTTGGTTGGAATGCATATCAAAATTATTTAAAGCAGCATATATTTAATCCCTATACATGAGAAAAGGAATCTCGTTCTCTAGTAATTACTCAGTTGAGTTCTACTGCATCATGGCTTAAGCAGCAGTCAGATTAAAGAGCCTAATGATATCTGAACCGCAAACTAACTGACTTCTAACTCTTATTAGTAAACGCGAATTTAATGAGTAAAGTAAATGGCTCTGCAAAGATGAAAGGTAGTGAGTAAATAAATAATAAACTTATTATATGGAAGAAATGTACAGTAGCTTTTGTGAAGGGAAGGTGATATATTGAGCAAAATAGTTGCAAGGAAGGAGGGTTGAATATCTATATAGGTTTAGACACAAGTATACTTAGACAAACTATCCTGCTAACTAGAAGGAATGAGCTGGTTGAAGCTCCGCACTCCTAATCATTTCAAATAATGATCAAAAATTCCCTTATTAGCCTTTGAAATTGTACAATGCTTTATGCTCAAGTGCGTTAAGGAAAATTAGAAGCGCACAATTGTAATGGAAAATAGTTGGTAAATATAGGGGAAGACAAGTGACAGTGACGCTAGATGTTAAGTGCAAATTAACCGGTAGATGCCCTTCATGTATGGAATTTAGTGAGGGGTGTTCAGTTTGTTAAAGAGACCCATAGTTACCAACAAATTCAATTAACGAACTATTAATCTACTAAATTGTTTGAAATTCACTTTCAATTATCAAACTATTAATCTATTAAATTGTTTAAAATTTACTTACTCTTTATTTTGGGATGATTATAATAAGAGTAATTGAGGTACAATCTTTTCAATATTCAAAAAATTTATAAAAAAAAATGGTGCGTAGATGTTTTTCTGAAGCCGTCATGATGTTTATTTTATTTCATACAATCACTCGCTATCGTCTATCACGCTGTGCATCAGAACAAAGCAATAAACGTCAGTAATTAAAGCGATGGTAGCGATAGAAATAGACTTAAAAAACGAGAGTTTAATAGAATAGTGGTATAGCGTGTAAAATTGAATAAAGGAAGATATAAAACAGTTATACCACCTGGCACGTAGGATGCCACACCATCCCCTTTAAGTATGACCCAAAGAAGACGGGAGCGGGGAGTCAAGTTGATGTAGCGCGCCGTAGAACGTAAGGGAACGGCCTCCCCGAAAAACGTCGTTAAGTCTAAATTGCTACCCATTGTTTTCGCCTTGCTGACTCCCTCGCGCCGCATCCCACGCCGTCTAGTCGTATTCTCTTAATGTGACTGGATCGCTACATCGACCGCAACCTCGTTCAAGTTAGGTTTTACAGATTCACCCACCGTGACACTAGGTACCTCCAGCGGTGCCTTAGGCGTACACGCCGGCCTTCGGTGCCGACGTTGGCACCCAAGACACCACCTTCGGCTAACCCTACGCCGCCCTCCGCGCGCCGCTGTCAGGCAATCTTCGTGCCCCTCCGAACCGGGCGAACTTCTCGGGGATTCCTTCGAATCCCTGTCCCCTAGGAGACGCTTCTCCCTGCATACCCTCCTCAGCTCACGCTACCTTGCATTCTATTTTCGGGCTGCGTGGCTCCGCCCAAGGAATAACTATGCTCGCGAAAACTGATGATATGCGGGACACCGTCTTGCCCAACCACGAACGAAACATGCAAGTTGGTCGGGGCGTATAGAGAATCGATCACCTCCACCACCACCCTGAACCGGCACCATGATCCTATGATATCTATCTAATGCAAAATAACATATATAGTTATACATTTACATATAAAAAGACATCATATTATCGTAACCGTAATTATTTTCGTGCCTAACGGTGCAATTATTGGAGCTAGTAAACTCAACCTCGTAGGCTTTTGAGCCCACATGAGACTTTACCACACCTTCCAACAATCTCTCGGGTTCCACCGTAAACACGAACCCAAACTTACTCATACCGACTGGTAGTGGACTCGCCAAGGGTTAACCCGGCGTCCACCACACATCGATCGGTACACGAGGTAAAAATATTTTTCCAACGGGAGCGCGACACTGAAAACGAGCGGACGCATTATGTAAACCTGTAAATCCATATGACGTCCCTCTCCACCTGTTTCTCAATCATTTTTAAACGATCGCAACATGTCGCTCGGCAAACTCGTTAGAACTGGGGTGATATGGAGGCTAATACATGCAGTATACCCAATTTACCACATAACGCCTTAAATCTGCACTTGTAAAGGCGGTATCGAACACTATACACCTTGGGATACCATAACACCCATTAAATTCTTTAATCGAAAACGACCCTGGTGGACAACTTCGCGTTGAGATTCAACCCAACTCGAAGTGGCGTCCACCAATAAAAGGCATTGTTTCGAGAAATCAAAAAAGTCGAGATGTATCCGGTCCCAAACGTTTCGAGACCGCGGCCACCTAGCTTGTTTATCATGTTTGGGCATATTCGCTATCGCCGCCCATTTTAGGCCACCAAACATAGTTAAGCGCCATTGCTTTCATTTTAGCCACGCCACTATATCCAGCGTGCATTAATTCCAGCAGTTACCTAACTGCATAACCATCTTTCATATCCAAGCATTTTTATGTGATATGATTAAAAACTTGTTGGACCCAGAATAACTTGGGAAGAATATTCGTGGCGGGATTAAATTGATGAAAAGGGGGATAGGTCATTTAGAATATATTGGGGAGTTTTTAGAGATATATTGGGGAGATTTTACTGGATGATAGGGGGCCGGGGAAAACCAACCTTCTCCCCGGTAATTTGTCGTATTATTAAACTAAAATCTCTCTTGTGTATAAACTTTATTTCTATTACACAAATACAACCAAGAATAAATTAATTAATATCTAAAAGATATCCCCGTACTATCATAATGACTCCGGCATATTATCAGTGATACACAATCATATATGGGGATAAAATAAATAATATCAGCGCGTCGGGGGGGGGGATTTAATATGCGTACTAAACTTAATTAGAAAAGGAGAGATGTGTGGCGGCGGCGTCTATACCTTTTACAAACAAAGTAAACATCTGGCTTAGTCTTTGTATACTTGTATCTCCGGATACGCTAACTTCATTCTTCGTGTATGGGTACACGATATCTTTCCCTTTACCAAACTTGTATGCTCCCTCTGGGTGATGGGGGGGGGGGGGGGTGTGAAAAATTTTCCGGTCTTAACATTAAAAATATCAAACTAACTTCAATGAATTTACGCAGTATTTTCTTTTGAAGAATCCATGGCCAACGGGATTTACCTCATTTATGGCTTGTGGGACTTTTCATGTTCTTTTTCCCCGCTCTTTAAATTGTGGTAAACTAATCCCTGCTCTATGAATCCTAAACATTTTCTTGCAGTGCGTGTTGCCATCTGTTATCGGATACTCTTGTCCTATGATGCATCGTATTAATTATTTCCTGGTTGAATAATTCCTGATTTCTTTAACCAGATGAAATTTAGATTTGTACAGGATGCGATTTTATATATGCTGAATAGGAATATCCGAGGGTGTGAATTTTGAACTTCTGTTATATCCTGAAAAATGAGAATAATACTAAAAAGAAGGTTTGAATGAAGGGGAATTTCAGGAGTAATTTCTTAGAATGATTTCTCAATTCAGAATAGTAGGGGTAATTTGTCTAGAATGATTTTTCAATTCCGAATAGTAGGGGTAATTTGTTTTTACCGAATTGTTTTCCGGGGGTATTTCATTTTTTTTTAAAGAAATTGTTTTTCTTGGCGTGGGTACATCTCCTTTGGTCTAATTTATGATGGGGATGGTTCGATTACTTTTTTAATCCGGCGCCAATTTCGTATCCAAGCCTTTTTTATGTGATATGATTAAAAACTTGTTGGACCCAGAATAACTTGGGAAGAATATTCGTGGCGGGATTAAATTGATGAAAAGGGGGATAGGTCATTTAGAATATATTGGGGAGTTTTTAGAGATATATTGGGGAGATTTTACTGGATGATAGGGGGCCGGGGAAAACCAACCTTCTCCCCGGTAATTTGTCGTATTATTAAACTAAAATCTCTCTTGTGTATAAACTTTATTTCTATTACACAAATACAACCAAGAATAAATTAATTAATATCTAAAAGATATCCCCGTACTATCATAATGACTCCGGCATATTATCAGTGATACACAATCATATATGGGGATAAAATAAATAATATCAGCGCGTCGGGGGGGGGGATTTAATATGCGTACTAAACTTAATTAGAAAAGGAGAGATGTGTGGCGGCGGCGTCTATACCTTTTACAAACAAAGTAAACATCTGGCTTAGTCTTTGTATACTTGTATCTCCGGATACGCTAACTTCATTCTTCGTGTATGGGTACACGATACCATCCAATAACTTTACCAATCATTTATTTGAAATACAATTAACTTGTTTGATCCCAAACTTTCAACAACAAAGTTTATTATTTATATGGAGCCTTTATAGATATACCTGATGCTAATTTTAACTAATGACTACCATAACGCAAGAACTTATTATATAATTAACTAGCTGACCCGGCAAACGTTGTTATTGTATGTATGACGTCATTATTGTATATGATGCTATAAATGAAACTGGCCGGGAAATGTCCGATATTTTTAAAACGAAAAGGTATTTAATAAATCTGAAAAAGCTATTTTATCCCTGGCCGCCCTGGGCATCTACGGCTAAATTTTTGTGCGAATCGGGCCGGTAGTTTCAGAATTTAGCCCTTTTTTAAAACTAAAAGGAATTTTGATTCTGCAAAACCTATTCCCCTGGCCGCCCTGGGAACCTACGGGTAAAGTTTCGCGCGAATCGGGCCGGTTGTTTTAGAATTTATACATACATACATACACTTTACTTTATATATATAGATATAATGCCTACTTGTTTCTTTTAACTATTTAAAGTAAGTGATGAATTTTATAACGAATTAATGGCATTGGCATAGCCAGGATTTGAATTAATGGGAGGCAATAATGATTTATGGAGGGCAAAATAATAATTTTTCGACTTTTGCCCTAATTATATTAAATCTTAAAGATTTTTTGGATTCAGAGGGGGACAGCCGCACCTCGATGCCCCCCCCCCTTGGCTACACCCTTGGTTAATGGCGATAGATTAACACCAAACCCATCGTCATTAACGCATTACTACATTCATGTGAAAGCTTATATTTTAATAAAAATCAGATTATTAATAAACCATGCAACAATGTGTTTTAAAAATCGATTAAAAAAATTAATAGGCATTTTAGGGGCCTTCATCCTTCTTTTTACTTAATGGACGATTTGCCCATTTTCTACATAAATTTTTACATTTATTAAAGACTGCATTCGTCTAAATCACTTTGCTATTGACAACTTTTGTTTTCTGATAAATAAGTTGTATATTTCTTGTTTATGAGGAACCATTGCATATCTATTGTTCTAAAATACTGGCAATCAAAACTTGCATAGTTTTTTGTCTGGCGTTTTGAAAAACCAAGCTTTGTTCTGAGAAACGAAAAAACCCTATTTCAAACGAAAAAACCCTATTTCGTTTTAGGTGCTATCAGAAAAGTGTGTATGTGTATAAATTTTCTTTCTTTCAAGTTTTGAGAAATTGCTTTATCATATTTATTTTCTCTATTAAATTCTTATATCTGGAATCTCTTGACGATTAAAAGAATAATCATACAAACAATCCAGTAGAAGCCAGGGAAAATGCAAGCACTAATTATTATTATTAAGACAAATGCCCGCTCGTGCAGAAAACGAATTTTTTGCGAAAATTTAACAAAAAGAAAAAGAATTAGTTTTGAATTATAGCTTGTACATATAAATTATGAAAGGTCATGAAATTGATAAATGGACGTTTTATGCTATAAATCATCAAAATCTTAAAAGGGTGATCTTTTTAATATGAAGGACTGTTTTCAAAATAAAACAAATAATTGAATATCTGATAATGCTCATTTTTATTGTTATATTCTAGATTTAAATTTGACAACCGAGTTCATTAGGACTCAAATTTTGTCCTTTTTATGAGTTAATAATAACATTGTGATTAGTTAAAAGTAACAGATTTATATTTTAAAGAATTCAAATCTACGCTCTATCCCTAATTTGTTTGTGTAAATCGCCTCTTGAATTTTCTTACCTGATAGGTTAAATAAATGCTCTGCTATTAATCCTATCTCCAAATGCTTACAGCCACATTGGTGATACTTTACTAAAAATTTGGGCAAGAACGTACTTAAAAACGGCCTATTTAAATTTAAAAAACTTATCTTATAGAGTTTTCGGAGAGCACAAATCTTTGGCCCAATGATATCAAATTACTTGTTGGTATTGATTAAACAACTACCAAATTAAAATGTTTTATTAAACTTTTAGGCCAGCTTTGAATTAAACAAAGGCTGTTCTTAAAGATATAAATGAGATTTAAAGCAAAGAAAAAAATTAGCAGTTTTTTCTTGACTTGTAGAGGCAAAATTCATTTATTTGATTCTATACTCTTTTGTACAATTAATCATTCAATTTATACTAAACTTTTTAAAGATGCGCATATACCCCTAAAACTACAAAGTAGGTACAATGAAATTAGTAAAATAATCAGTAAACTTTTATTCCATCAATAAAAGTTATTAAGAGTGCAACTCTTTTTTAATTAATTCTAACAATGTTTCAACTTGATTCTCTGAAAGTCTCTCTTCATTTTCTTCAATAATCTAAATTACATGATGTTTGTGGAAATTAAAACTTACTAATTGTAGTTCAACCATTGAAGTTGGTTGAAGATTTATTAGCATCAATTTTTCAGCCTTGGTCAAATTGTACTGGGATATATTTCTGATAAAATTCTGAATTTTATTTTTATCCTGATTTCCGATAGGAGTTGATTTAAGATAACGTATGGTTTCATACATGACAGTTGAAAAATTTTGATTAATAGTTTTACTTTGGTTATCTTTAGGCTTATTTTGTATCTCTTGAAGAAGACTTAGAACTTCATAGTTACATAAAAGAGCACTGCATTCATTGATCATTTCCATACTAATTAACAACTTTTAATGAAATAATATCGTTTTTGCGTATTAGAGCGTCAGAAACTTGACCAATAGGTGTTTCTAATTTAGAAATATAAAAATATTGGACATTCGTATCACATATTTCAAAAACGCCCTTATATACAGAATTCTGAGAAAAGGTGACTTCAACTGGCTTATTCTTAAGATATTTAATTGCCTTTAAAAACTTTGTGCGCAATTCGAAACAAGCTTTTTGATTTTCTTTTTGTAAAGGATTGTCTTTGGGATTGGTCATATGGTTAAAAAATGACCATCTTGGTACAAAAATAAGATTGACTGATTACAATATTAATGGATTATATCTGCAGGCTATGTAAAAACGCGGGTTTCCAAAATATTTCAATTTTTATACATGTATATAGCAGTAATATAGGATAATAAAAAGCCAAGAATGTAGGTCCTAATCAGACAGCACTACAACTCTTTATGATTTAGTATGATTTAATTCCAAATAAATACAGTCATCCTTATTAAGTCATCTCACCATTAGATCATCTATAAAATTTTGTTGAAAGTAATTAAAAAAAATAAAGTTATTAATAGAATTGTAGTTTGGAACAATAAAACTATTACAGTCGAAATCGCTGAAAATTGCTGGACCTTATAAAAAAAATCAATAAGTGTTTTTAACATTTAAATAATCTAGTTTAACTTTTATTCAATCTATAAATTTGTTTACGCCAAAACTATTTTAATAATTATAGAGCCATTAATAATTATTTTGCAAAATATACAATGTAAGCAAAAAAGTTTATCTTTAACATTTTTTTATTAACAACATATTTTAAATTTTATAATAGTTGTAAATATATATTATATGACATGAGCGTAGTCAGCATTGGACTTAGAGAGGGCAAAAATAATTTAGGAAGGGGCATGGGCGCAGCCAGGTTTTGGACTGGGGGGGGGGCAAAACGTTTCAAAGTTCAATTAGAGAGGGGTAAAACATAAATTTTTTTAATTTTTAAGGGTTTTTGCATTGAAATTTTTTTCCCCTCGTTCAGGGGGCGTTACCGCCCCCCTGCCTCCCCGCCTGGCTACGCCCATGGGGAGATGCCCAGAATTTTAAAAATTTTGACAAACGTTTGGATTTAAAGGGGGCAGCCGCCCCTCCCTTCCTCACCCCCCCCCCCCCTTGGCTACGCCCATATTATATGATGTTTAATTGTTTTTTAGGAAACCGAAATTAAAGATTGGCATCATTCGTGCAATTTATTTCATTGTTATAAACGTTATTGTAGCTTAATAAATTATAATTTAAAAAATGACTAGATTTTGCACTACATTAATTGATTTCAATAGTTAGAATAAAATTAGACATTTTAAATTTATTTTAATATAATGTTGAAATAAGGATTTAAATATGATACCGGCTTGAGCTTATGTAAAGAGGGCCTGTTTACGACGGGTGGTAACCGTGAATCAAATAATAACAACTCTAATTAACATGCCATTTAATAACAATTTAATTTAGAAACTATTTGAATGAATTTTTTACAATAATTAAATATATTTATAGCATATATTTTTTATTTAATATATAAAAAAGTATCACATTGTATATTTATTTAAGAATTGTAAAATATATTTTTTATTTAATATATAAAAAAGTATCACATTGTATATTTATTTAAGAATTGTGTAATATGCAATGGATTGTTTTCACGTTTAAATAGTGTATTTTCTATAAAGTACTCAAACTCTTTTTTGATCTTTTGGAACATGGTGTGCTTATTTGGCTAAAATATCTCATTTGGGATTCTACTAAATTAACTTCATCGTCCTCGTCCCCAGCATGATAGTACTTTGCAAAAATTCTGAAAAAATTAATAGTAAATATGTAACATTACCTATGTTCTTTATACATGAGTATAATCACCAAATTGTTTTCACTCCATATGAAGCTGTCACTAAATCAGTATTACCCTTTCATTGTTTGTAGTATAATAATGTTGTTCCTGGTACGGAACCTTTAAATTTAACAAGAATTTGGAAAGTCGAGTTTTTTTTAGTTATATAAATTTGTTTAAAAAATATGCCAATGCGAAAAGTCAAAAATTATGAAATTCTATACTAAATGATGGTTATATGCAGAACTAAAGCATGGTAATAATTAAAAAAATATTTATGCGAAATTGCCAGACCACAGTGCAAAATGCATTTTATTTTTCACAAATTTTCTTTTTGTTACATACATTTAATTGTTGTTTTACAAGTTGATGTTGCAAGTGTACGTTTGATACAGTAGGCTTTATAAATATAAATGGGGTAAACAAACTTACTAAAGTAGAAAAAGAGAAGTTTTGGAGATAGCTGTTATAATTAATAGTTTTAATTATAAAAATGTATAATCGCAAATTATAGAATCTTAGAAGATTTTTATTCTAATTATAATTTACTTATGGTGTTATTTTTGCAACGATCTTTTTTGTGTAATTAATTACTCGTGTTACTAATAATGATGGTCTGGTTTTTATAAGTGTTAATGAATATATCCATTAAAAAATTTATGCCAATAAATAATTGTATAAGAGGTCTACAATCTTGCCCTAAAGTTATTTTTGATTGAAATAGGAATAGAGTGTTCTAAAATTCAAATTTCGATTAGAACATTCTTTAAGCTATGGTTAGAAGTTCCAGCTAGACTCGAAGTGTAACTAAGTTAAATATAGTTAAACTTATAATATATTTGAATTTTTAATCAACATACATATGGTCATAACATTAATGTATTATTAGTAAAAGCATGAAAATTCATCCTAATGCATTCCAGTTTTTTCATGTTTTTTAGAATCCATATATGTTCAGACAAAAATAAAACAATTTTTTTTTATAATCAATTTTTTATTAAATGAAACTATAGAAAACTATAAAAATTATATGCGAGGTAAGCATTCGAAAATTGCGATAGCGTTGAAATGACAAATAATGATTCCGATTTTCTGTTTAATGAAAAAAGTTTCCCTATTGTCAAGGGTATTGGCAGCTATAGGGCGTCCCAATTCTTTCAGAAGGGCTTGGGTTTTAGGACCTATTGTTGTAATAGTGGTGATCACTATGGGGGAGAAAAGTAGTGAGGAATTAAGTTCTGCGTATTTAGCGGACTTTAATCTTTTAGAATCAACGAGGGGGTCTTTGTTTTGGTTTGAGGGAGCAAAGGCATCCGGACAGGTGTAGTCCCAAGCTAAGCATAGCCCTTTTGCCCATGGGATGAGGGTCTGTCCATCATGTCTCTTCTTGTCGCTAAGGCAAAGACCATTTGGCTCTAATTGGGAGGGAAAGCCCGCCTTTTTGAATGTCTTTTGTAGACATTAACAGATGTGTGCCGTAGAAATCTGGCCTTGTTAAATTTGCAATGCAGGCCGTGGTGGCCTTTTGTACCAACAGATGAGCCACATAAGTTGCATTGATGATGGGCATGGTCGTAGAGAGGAGTGTTCCAACTTTTTTGAGAGTTTATGGTAGGGAATGGAGTGTTAGCGGACAAAGAGCTCCACATGTCGAGAGCGATTTGGATGGAGGGATCTGGTTGATCGATTATTTTGTCGATGATTGGTTTGGCTGAAAGTCGACTCGAGATGAAGGCCGACAAAGCTACTAGAGGGGGTGATCTCAGGCCCAAACCACTATATTTTGTGGGGAGACACGCTTGTTTCCATTGGGACCCTGTAAAAGAAAGGTTTGTGATTTCCTCGACTACATCTTTGAGTTTTTGGTCGAATATAGATAGAGCACTGGGATTTAAAAATGAGGTGGATGACCTGAAGATATGTTTTATCTTAGGTAAAGAATAACAGTTTTTAATTAAAAAGAAAGCCTGGTGAGCTGGCATGTAAGAAAGGAGGGGTTTGATTTCTACTAGTTTTTGTATTGTCTCTGTTAATAACTTGTTACAAGGGTGTGAGCCACCTATGGGAGATCCTAAGTGCGTTAGTTCGTTAGGGTGAATATGTTTAAAATAAAGCGTCAGTATTGTTTTTGCAAACCTCGGTCTTGCTATGATTTAGATGGAGACCAATTTTTGAAGCTTCGGCTTCTAGATATGAGAGGGCTTCTTTGACGTCTTCGGTATTTCCTTTGATGGTACCATCGTCTAGATACCACAAGTTGAGTGATAGGTTATATTTAGAGGCTAGGTCTTCAGTCAGGGATTTGATACCTAGGAAGAATAGTAGGGGGCCTAGCGGGTCTCCTTGTTGTATGCCGTCACTCGATGCAATTATTTTGGAATTAAAGTTGAGCATGGAAGTAGGAGCGTAGCATGCGTTAAGGAAAATGGAGTACTCGGGAAGGGATTTGTAAGCCTCTGTTAAGAAGTGTGACCTGTAGATCGTGTTAAATGCGTTTTTGAAGTCAATCTTAGCTAGGATCGAATTGTCGGGATGGGCTAGGGCTATGCAAACAGCGTGAGAGGCGATTTCACAACCACCCTTGGTTCCGAAACCTAGTTGTATGGGAGCTAATTGATCTGCAATGTCGGATTTTACGCGTGCAAAAAAGTTTGCAGCATAGGCGTCTAAAAATTGAACCCATGGCAATTGGACGAAGGCCACCATCAGGTTTGGTAAGAGATATACAGGTGGCCCCAAAAAAATAGGGAGAGATCGCGTCAGGTACTAAGCCTGTAATAACCTGGTTAAGGAAGGTTGCTAGGGTGGATGTGAAGTGGCCAGACCTGTCAATGTAAGGTCTTGTTAATTCTATTAAATGTGAAGCCCGGAAGTCGTCTAAACCAGAACCTACTGAGGATTTTTTAAAAGAACCGATAGCCTCGAGAATTTCGGGCGATGTGAAGTCCTTGAAGGGGGAGTTGATTGTAGGGGCAAATTGGGAGCAATTTCTTTCAGGGTGTTTAATTTGTAAAGATTCGAAGGTTTCTTGAGTGTCTGGGGAAATTTTGCAGTCTAAATTGGCCAGGCGAAGAGCACCCTGGATGTCGAAGTGGTTAAGTTTTGCGGAAACCCGTTTGGCTCTTTGTTGAACTGATGTAATCTTATGGATGTGTGGCTCGTAATGGGGGATGATGAAACGTGCCATTTTGCTGAGTTTTGTTTAACCCAATTCGAGAGGGTACCTTTGTAATTTGATGGTGGTACTGAAAGGACACGGGAAGTAAATTGAAAAAGGTTGGCCCAATGGAGGGTGCTGCTTGGGTCCTTGGAGAGGTTTGAGATCTTGATGTCTGGCTCCTTTAGGAATGTTTTTTAGAATCCTGTTAACAGGAGAATGAGGAATGTCTGAATATGTATTGTTGGTGGTGGTATCGAGCGGGGAGTAGGTATTATGCGATAAATGGTTGTGAGTTGAGGTAGACCTCTTGGGGAGTGTAGCTGCTGGATGTTTTCCAGAGCCTGGGCACCTCTGTTTTAATGGACCGTGAACGTGAATCAAATTAGAGAGGGTAATTGAAGCTAACCTGTAGCAGACTGGGCAGGTTCTGGTTTGGGTTGTGGAGTTTGTGTTGTTCATGTCGAAGAATTATGGATATTTGGGATAAATCTGTTGTTGAGTTTTTCCTACAAAATGGCAGCTATTTTGATGTTTGGTATTCAACAGTTGGATTGTCATGGAGAGAACTGTTAGGAGGTATTGTTAATTGGTATTTTTTACCTCTGAAAGGCGTAAAGGCTTGGTAAAGGTTAGAAAAAATAAACCCTTTGCCCGCTGCTTGCTTTAAATTTACTATTTATTCTTTAGCGTAGGTAGTATTAATATATATTCGTAGAGTCAAGTTAATGTACAATGACGATCAACAACAACTTGCTTAAAAATCGAGTTTGTATTTCATATTTTTTAATAAAATAGTTTGCCATCGATATTATAAATATTTTTTATTAGTAAATATTTGAATGAACCGTGAGAAAAATTTATGAAGTATAATTATTTTTTTTTCGTTAAGTCTATATCAAGAAGTTATATGGTTGACTGGTTATCAAGGCTGAGAAAAATTGTCAAATTGAACAAAATCTTAAATACACAAAGAGATTCTAATACTTTGATATCAAGTGATTAAAGAAATCAACCAGACATTAAAAAATTTAAGTTTTAAAAGATTATAGATAATTAACAATATTTTCTCTTTCATTTTTAATATTTTTTATATATTTTGCATAAAGTCTCTATAAAAGTGTCTAAAAGACCCTACTTGTCATAAATATTACTTCAATTACAGGTATGGTACTGAACAAAACATATTTAAATAATCTCACAAATTAATTAAATAATTAGAGTATTTACTTATTATTTACTCATTTTATTATATAAGAATTTTAGAACCACTCATAGAATCGCGCGAATAATAAAACAAGAATAATACAAGAATGCGCAAAAAGTTTGCATATCTGGGAACTATGAAAAATGCGATGATGGTTAATTAATATTTAATCGTGATTTATTGGGGAGAACAATAGATATCGAGGGGTCACAGTACAAAGATCCCATTAATGCACGCGGCATCTTACAGAGAGAGAGAAGGGGGGGGGGGGAATTTCATTGATCTCCTTTAAGACAGCTAGCGCAAGTTATTATTATTATCCTTTAATACGTTGGATGCACTTTTAAACACTTTATATAATTTATTTAGAGGATATATATAATACTCAGAGTTGTTGAGGTGCGCGCGCACACCGGGTGCGTGCGCCGGATTTGCGGTGCGACGTGCTGGTGCCCGCACTCTTTTATAACGAAGAGCGAGTGCGGGTGCGCGCACCTGATTAAGTCGGTGCGGGTGTGCAATTGCGCTCCTTTGCGCACATTAAGAGTTTTACAATTTATTAATTTATTCGAAATTGTATTATATCGCATATTTCACAAATTAAATTTCTACTGATTTACTGTATATAACATACATCTATGTGATGGAGAAGATAAGAAGGCGGGAAATTGGTTACTATCGATAGACAATAAAAATAATCTAACCGCGATATTTCACATTATTCACGTTTTTACTTTATCAATCAACGATTAATCTTTACACTTTTGAACTCGTCGCTTAATAAATAAACTATAGTAAAACACTAAAACGATTGAAGTTGAAGTTTAATAAGATTAGAAGATTAAAAACACAGATAGGTAATTTGATTAAAGAATTACAATAAAATATTTAAATAATGATAATATCCTTAATTCAGCGTTTTTTGGAATATTGTCATCTCCCGTTACTATCTTAATATTTCAAAACCTATCTTTGCTATCGTAAGTTTAATCACATATAATGATCTAATCACAATTAATTTTAATTAAAATATATTAAATTAGTTAATTAATTTTAATTATTAATTTGATTATTGTATTGGTTGACATAGTAATCCTTATCCAATTTTTTACTTTTTTCTTTTCTCACTGCTTATATATAACACTTTAATATGATAGTGAGTTATGGAAATAGAAGAATCAAGCATAAATGTAACAAGCACATCATTCATGAAAATTTTTCCATTTTCAAAATATGCTAATATGTTTAGGGTTAGGTTAGGGTTTACTTTTATAATTATAACAAATTCATTAGTTTTATGCATTAGACAAAATAAAGGTTATGCATTAAACATTACTCTATATTTTGTTTTGTTATAGTGCAATCAAATTTTATGTGCGGGTGCGAGTGTGCGCACCTTTAATACTGGTGCGAGTGCGCCCACCGGATTTTCCTAAATGTGCGAGTGCGAGAGCGGCACCGTTTTTTGAAGTGCGTAACACCTCTGAATACCAATATTGTCATATAAAATATACCGCCGTTCAGAGCCCGATTTAATACTTTATAATTTTCTTATAAAATTCTTTATATATGATAGATCAAAGAATATTTTATAATAAATTTCGTCTAGTTTGCTGAATGCTCTTATTTTTAACCCCTTATTGAATTCGGTTCTCATTTTATATAAAGGTAAGACAAAACTCTTTGATAAAATTTCATGCATCTTAAAAAATTGCTTTCCTCTTTAAGCATATTTGTTATCAACTTGAAGTAAAATAATATTTGTTACAAAATTTACAACTCTAACTTTATGATTATACCTTGTTTAGGCCTATATTTAGGCCAGGTTTGCAATAATAATTATCATAATCTTGATCAAATTTTAACTAGTTCAGGCATTTGCCCGTAATGAAAAAAGAAATAACACAACAATGTTAAGAGATGGAGATTAAATTATGTTTTTCATTTGAAAGCCTAAAAAAACTTGTTAAATCCTATCCTAATTTATTGAACGATTTTGTTATCTTACGTTTTAAACCTTAATATAAATTTATCTGCTATTTACGAAGCCACGTTTAAGTAACGAAGTTTAAAATTTAAATTCAAAAAAATCAAAGTTGAGATAAATATGCGAATCAAATTTTTTGTTAATACTAATTTCAGCGTTTGAGAATTAGGCAAAAAGTATTTTCATCAGTACAAGGCATGGACTACAATTTAAATGCTCTGCCGTTTGTAGGTCATCCGTTCTAACAATACATTTTTATTTAAGGCTCGTTTTGCTCCACTTTTTTAAAAATTCGAAAAACTTGCATAATTTTTCTATCAAAATCTCAAAATTTGTTATAATCTTTTCAATATCTGAGTTAAGTGTTCAAAAAAATAACGGGTTGATAAAAATAATTATAAAAGAATTTTCAAATTTTTCGGCATCACAAAGGTTTGTTAAAAAAATATTTTATCAGCATACAAATTGTAAGGTATACACACTTATTATTGGCATGTTTAAATTATCTAATATATTACTATTTAATTAGTAAAATGAGAAATTGGAATGCTTTTCTAATAGGCAATTAAATAAGGCTATATAACTTTATAACCACTCCCTGTACGTTATTTCGAGTTTAATTTGTTCATCCTTTCATAGTAAAATAAGTATAAAAAAGCATTTACATAAAGATAGCTAATTCTATAAATCATTTTTGTATCGGATTCAGGTTTATATTTAAAAAAGAATATGTTAAAATAATGTAGATGGCACTCTAAATTATTTAAAATCTCTGTATAATGTTATAAACCCAAGTACATTTTAGGAATGACACATAGGGGAGACCGGGGCTAGTTATAGCCCGTGGTTACTATTATCTTTGTAATTATTTTTAAAAAGAACCATATGTGTATGTTTTCAAAAGGTATAAGTAAAAAAATTTTTGTTTAGAAAAAATAAAATTAAAATTTTTTATAGAAGATAAACGATTTTTCCGGGCTATAAGTAGCCTTGACAAAATTTTCTATTTTGCACATAAAATATTTTGGCTTTAAATTTCGGACTATTAAGTTTTATCTTATAAAGGGATATTTTTTAAATAAAAACCGGCGAATGATTAAATTTTTATTCGCAATATAACATGTTGAATTATTAATTGTTTATAAAAATAGGGGTCGGGGCTAGTCGGAGAGGGGCTAGTTATAGCCATTTTTCATTGGGCCTTACAAATGACAAAATTTAAAAAACAAAAATCTAGTTTATAATTCAACTTAGTGTAATTTAGAATAGAAATAGACTATATAAATTTTTTTTTAAAACGACTAAAAGTTTTCTTACATTGCAGAATCTGTCTTTTAAGAATACTTGAGTCAGATTGTCATCTTGACTTTTATTTTATTTTAATCATATAAAATAAAATCATATTACATTTAAATTTTCTATGTTTTTTATAATGTAACAATATTTTTATTGATTTGCGTTAGCATACACTATTAAGAAGTCAAAACGTCAGGGTTAATCTATCCCCCGAATATAGCTATAACTAACCCCGGGCACTTTTGAAATTTCTAGGATTTTTGATTTTTTTAAACTCAATTTATGAAAAAACTATAAGCACTTTTTTCTCAATTTTTTCCCTTATAGTAGAAATAGACTTTAAAAATGTATTCCAAAAAAAAATTATAAAAAACTTTATTAGTTTTTTTTCAAACGTGATTTAATTTTTTATGGCCATTTAGTCACCAGCTCCCTAAACGTGAATAATATGATTGGCATGAAATGCCACCTATTCGGATCCATCTAAATTAGTTTTCGAGATATATATCAAGACGTTCCAAACTTTTATAAAGGGGTTAAGGTCTATTAGTTTATGGTTTTAGAATTAATTGCTATGCAATTTTGATACTTTTGGGTAAAATTGTATATTATATTTCAACATTGAACACAGATGTTCTTACACTATGATTCGCATCCAAAAGTGATTTTGGTCATAATCTCATGTTTGTTCAAGATAAATGACATTTTGAGAATATTTTAATACATCAAATTAATTTATGTTTTGATTTTAAATATCATGAAACTTATTAGATAAAAATTTTGGTCAAATAATTGTGTATGTTACATTCTAAAACATGTTAAAATAATAAGCTGGCATCAAGCCATGGATTGAGATTGTATTGGATTTACAATTTCCATGGCGATTTTCTGCTTGATGTAAAGGAATTCTTTGGGCTGGTGTGTAATGGAGGTAATATATTTTGATATTTGTTTGAGGAATTGGCTGGTCTCGGGACCTAAATTATCGAGGGTCGTAGCCACTACTGGGACAAAAGTGATATTGCTGAGGTATTTGTATTTTTCCACTTTCTTTCTCTCAGTAGAAGAGATGAGGTCGGGGGAGGTGTTAGATTTGGCGAATATATCCACTGTAGTGAAGTCCCAACAAGCGTTTAGGCCACGAGCCCACGGGATGATTGTTCCGCCGTCGGGTCTTCATTAAGTACGGAAAGCCGGATATTTTCAAAAATTGCCCCATTATTTTATTTATTGTAGAATGACAGGGATGCTGCCTCTGGCAATGTAAAGGATGATGGCCGTTCGCTAGAACGGGTTGGCGACAGAGGTCGCAGTTGAAGGGAGACACAATGTCGCAGCAGAGGCGTTGGCCTACAGCTATTCGAAGTTCCTCCCCCGACAAGTGTAACCCTAGGTTTTGGCTTGGTAGGGCCTCAAGCCATTCGTAACCCCGGATGCCTAATTGAAGTGGAGATTGAAGAGAGGTAAGCTACGGAACGTGCTATCAATGTTAAATCCGATTTCTTTGGGTGTTTTCCTAGTTTGAGGTCTTCCCAGGCCTGAAAGGCGCTGTCGAAGTGCGGGTCTTGGGTGTGAGTATGTTGCTTGATTAGCTCATCCGTTGAAATGAACCCTGCTAGTGAAAGTAAAGGGGGGGGTCGGACGCCTATACGACCACTCTTGGAGGGAAGGGTGGCTTGGAGCCATTGGAAAGGGCTAAACTTTAAGTTAAGGCACCGTTCGATTAAAATATATTGAAAGTTCTGACAATTTGAGTTGATTATACAAGTGCCTATTTATTATATTAAAATTAGATATTTAAAATCAGCACAGAGAAAAACGGCATTTAAAATCTTGCTTTAATTGTATATTAATCCACAAATATATTAAGCGTTATTTAAAAAATCGTTATCTAATAAATTGTCAACATCCCCTATTTTCCTCCTTTTCCCAATAACTTCTCTCTTTTTTACTTAAATTAATGTAAAGGTAGGCGTCACAATTTGCCTAAAAAATATGGAATTGCCTGAAGTTTAATATGGTGCCCGCTCTGGCTCGCCCGAAACTTTAAATTTACGATAGTTGCCTAGCCAGCAGCGGGTCGGAAGGGCGTTTCTAATCTCTGCAATTAACCTATAATTCAAACAGCAAGTTATCTGTCAAAATTTTTGTGGACTAAACATGAAAAGTTATAAAATTTGTTGTTTTTCTACTTTTATAAAATGTATAGTTCTACATATACCAAGCACCAACACATTGGTACAAGTTATATTATAAATAACTGAATAAATTTATAAAACTAGATTTTTTACATATTTTTATGTTTTATATCCTTTTAACAAATTTTGCCTAGGTAAAAATACTTAGTTGCACAAGGTTTATCTTGATTACACGCATGGGCGTAGCCAGGGAGGGGGGCAGGGGGGGGGGCAGCTGCCATCCCCCCTAAATGGCGAGAAAAATAAATTTCAATGCAAAAACCCTTAAAAATTATACGTTTTGCCCCCCCCCCCCCTATTTAAACTTTTAAACGTTTTGCCACCCCCCCCCCCCCTAATCCAAAACCTGGCTACGCCCATGATTACACGTAAGAGAGAAAAACTAAACTGATGCAAACATGGTCTTGGTGTAGGAAAGGTAGGAATTGAATCGAATTTGGGGTTAGTACAGTTATGACGGGAGATATTACCAGATAACTTAGATAGCAATTGAGTTCGACAAGCACTTATAAGAATTTAAGGCGCCGTATAACCGACTTCACGGAATTATCATTAAATTTTGACACCTTTAAGGGTTAACTCGCAATACCACTCCTCTTGTTTGTAAATTTTGTAGGCTTCCTATCAGATAGGTCAATATAGAAATCCACTTATCTGAATCATGAATAATTAAAGCACTTTGTACACCACATGTCACATATGATTGTAGTTTAAAGCTTAATTTAATATAAAATCTAAATGCACTATGATGTTATTATAGTATACAAAAAATTATAATTAATTATTAATTATACAAATTATGTCTCATTTGTACATTCTTTCGTATTCTGACATGCTATTTGTTTATTCCGTTTAGCCTGCTGATCGTAATACGTGTAGCTTGAAATGGATATTACAGATATAGAAAATCTAAAATTTATAATTCCCATTATGGGGGTTATAGGTTTAGGGAGCTTCATATTTTTATTTGGCTTTAAACATTCTGTAACCCCACCCTCTTTTGAAGATTTGATTGATTTGGATAATAAAAAGAGCAAAAAGAAAAAGACTAAATACGATAAACTTGTAAGCCAATATTTATAATTATATTTACCATCAACTAGAAAATTGCGAATTCAAAGCCTAAAGATGTACTTGCTAAAAAGTCAGTTGCACCATCAAAATCTAAAAAGGATGACCCTCTATCTGCCCTGTCTGATACTAAAGTAATTATTACTACAGAGATTTTTTAATATAATTAGGAAGGCAAAAAAGTTGTGGACAAGAAAGAAAAGAATATTAAGAAAGAAGATCCAAAGGGAAAAAAGGTAAAACTATTTTTATCATATTATATACCTTTTTTTAAAATAGCCAACAGATCTTGAAAAAACATCTGCAGCAATGGGTATATATATTTGTTTTCTACCTTCCATTTTTATATAAAATTTAATGTAAACTAATAGTGTGTTTTCCTTTAGCTATATATTTTTATACCAACATATGTTAAAATGATTTTAAAATTTTTTTGGAAAATTTAACAATGGAATGATTTGCAATACTTTTGTTTGTTATGGTAAGCTATATAATGTTAATATTTAAAATCTTTTCATTTTGTAAAATACCATGGAACATCTGAATTAGTATATATTAGTAAATTTATGCATAAGATTTTATATAAACCTTAGAGAATAGTCAATACTGTATTGCCAATTCTAAATTCATTAACAAATATGTCTAAATTTTCTTCCATTTGGTGGATTACACAAGATTTTTACTTTAACACACATTACAAATTTTTTGATATATAATTTTGTAACTTTTAAGAGGGGTGGATGACAATTCCTCCACGTAAGGATAAAAAAGTTGTTGCACCAGCAACCAAACAAGGAGGTAGACTACATCCTGGAACGGATGAAGGGAGATCTAGTACTTCCCCTGAATTTATGTCTCACTCTGAGTCTTCTGATCATGTCCAAGAGGTGCAAAGGAGGAAAGGTGGCATCAATCAGCAAGAAGTTGCTCATGATAAAAAGAAAAATGCCACTGCTAAAGGCAAAGATAAAGTTAAAGTAATTTTATAATTCACATTTTTTGTACTTCAAATCTTTAAAATTGATTATACCAGGGCAAAGATGGAAACTTGATGCATACTATGGATAAGATTTCAGAAAAGTCAAATGTTTATGATGATTTGGATGTTGAGGCGGGAACTTATTATGATTACGATGGTTATAATGATGACCAACCTCAGTATTTGATCGAACATTCATCTACAATGGAGCATCCAAAAGCTAGAGAGCCTGTTACTAAAACTACACATGCTGACACTTTTGCAATGGATGCTAATCATCCTGCAGCAAAACCAGGATTAAATAAGGGTCAGTCAAATTTGGTGTTATTCATACAGAGCAGTGTTGTAAAAACGGCTGGATTTTATTTGGTTGACCTTTAGTACTCTGGTCTGTTTTCAAATTTCGACTAAGCCTACAACGCGACTAAGTGAAATAGACCAAAATTTTTGGCCTGTTAATTTCTAGTAAACCAAACAAAACTCAACCATTTTTGCAACACTAATAAAGAGACTAGAAATGCTGCTTACCTGCTTTTATAAATTGTAGTCTGCAAGTTTTTTATATCAAAAGTTTAGTGAGCTCCTTTCAAATGTTTAATGCAGATTATAATAATAATAGATCATTTTTGGGTTGTCCTTTTAGTCTTTATTTCATTAATATCTGAGGTCAGATTTGATAAAAAATTTATGCCAAAGTTCATTCTTGTTCGATTTTATAATTAAATTGTCCGCCCGAACCCTTTTAAGTGTCCGTACGCCCAAAATAATTATTTTAAAATTTTTTAGCCATAATATCGTTACATTTTGTAAAATATTTATTATAATATCATTTTTTTGGATAAGAACTAGGATTAACAAATATTATACAAGCAAATAAAAAAGTGACAAAATATTACGTGAAAGTAAAATAATACATTATTTTAAAAATATGATTGAGTTTAACTCTTATTATGGCCGGTCGGGCGGGCAGTTTCATGCAGCGGCCGTGTATTTCTGGTCTATGTTTAATATACCCTTGTAACTAGTTTCATACAGCTTAATATCTTGTATATTCCGTGATTACACTTCATTTTTTTTATTTACGCACACAGGTCAACCCAACATAAATTACCCTTCCTTTTCTTCGTCCGGTAGTTCAGCCACATCTCGCGATACCATAGCCAACGAATGGGAGCTCGTGAATCACCCAACCCTCGTCGATGGACCACGCGAACACGACGCCATGTCCCGTCAACCGCCTGCTCCCCCTGCCGCGGTTAAACCTATTCTCACATTAACCCTCGAAGAAGAGTGGATGGGTATGGATCATCATTCCCAGTTACAGCAACAGCACCTCCCCTTGCTCCCCTCCTTTGGATGTTCATTAAGCGCAGCCGCCACTCCATCCATATTAGCCGATCACGGTTCCGACGCTTGGCTCAATAACTATTCCAGTTACCTTATGGGCGTCCCCACAACCGGAGCTAAGGAAAAATCTCCCGTCGAAAGAGCTTTGCTCGAAGAGATCAAGCGCAAGAGGGACGTCCTCAGGGATAGGGTTCCCGAAGCCTTCACCTTCGAAGATGACCACCCCTCGGATACGTCTCACGTGCCTCCTAAGCAGCAACAGGCAGCCCGTGAAACGAATTCGAGTGCTGGTGGTGGAGGGGGCAAACAGCCTTACTACCAACCCGACGCTCATTCGCCCGACGAAGCGGTGCGGGGCATCCTGCCCGAAGCTTATGGTGGTCCTAAAAAGGTCCCCAAGAAGAAGGCACTTCCGAATGGTATCGGCCATCAAAACACCCTAGCCGAGCCTGTTGCTAATGGCGAGCCTGGAACTGTCAAGAAGGCAGCTAAAAAGAAGAAAAAGAAACCTAACACCGCTGCACCCTTGGATGGGGTAGTAGCTTGAAATGGTTTCCCTTTTAAACAACCAACACGATGCGGACCACGATTATTGATTTTTTCTCACGAATAACATTAACGCCGAAACACACTTTTATAAATATTATATCATCCTATAATTACATGCATAGATTATTATATAGATTTTGTTGCTGGATGACGGCTAATGTATTCTAGCTATTCACTTTATTTGCTTAGGAGCGATATATGAATCCCATAGTTGTGAACCGTTATGAAATTTTCCGCTTTTATTGGCCACTACTACGCGTTTCTCATTTTAACCGACTTTATTGGAATAGTGTTAATGTTTTCCATCCTACACGGTGCATACTATTTCCCTACATAATAATAAGTTATATATTTATATCATGCTTCCTTCCTTCCCTTCATATCCTATATTTGACGATATAAATATTATTTTTTGGCTAATAAGACGCGTTCAATTTTTAATTTCACGGCTACCAAACATGCCACTTTGGATGCGATTTTATTTCTAATGCAGTTCCTTCCAATATATCTTAACAGTTATAGTTATTTTTGATAGCACTCACACACACCCTTAATGCTTTGTTTTGTAATTTAATGCTAATTAATCACCTACCCGTTAATACTGGAAGCGCTCATTCATATATTTAATTATTTTACGTATTGTTTTACCTCTACTTCCCTTGTTTACCGCGCATTATTATTGATACACACGTTTTAAATTTTTGCAATCATACCCCTTTGAAGGTAATGATTTTTAGTAATATCCGCGAATAAATTATGGGCAACGATCATGATCACATTTTGAATATTCGTTTTGCCGGGTATGTAAATTCTAGACGGAGTAATTATAGATTTGCTTTTGAAAACTGTCTACGCAGATAATTTTAATTAAACTATGAACGAGGGATTATTATGTCTCAATTGAAAATTGTTGAAAAGGCAATATAGGGAATGTCTAGAGTAAACGGCCACTATTTGGGAACAATTGCTGTTGGGAAACGGTTTGGTGTAAGATATTCCCAGTCTCGAGGCTATAGGGACATTCCATGTCAAATCGCCACGTTTTCGGCCGACCCCCTCAGAATTTTATAAAATTTGGTGGAAATGTTAAAACTAGTAAAATTATTAATTTCCGAAAATTTTAGCTCATTTGGGCCACTACTTTTCGAGTTGTGTGCTCTCAAAGGTCGAAAATCGGCCATTCAAAAAATCGGGTTGTGACGCTATATTCAATAAAATTCATAAATTATTGGCCCCCAAATCATAGAATCTTGTTGTAGTAATAGGTAAGACCTATCTCCATAGGGAAAAAATCCAAAAAATTTTTTTTGTCGATTGGTCATCTCATAATGGCCGAAATGGCCAATATGGCATAACTACTGTTGAACTCTCTCAAACCGTTTCAAATTTGAGACAAATGTTTTATACTACCTATTAACCAAATTAAATAAAAGAGAAAGTTGGGCGGCCATCTTGAAGTGGTCATAAATTGCTAGAAACGGTATTTTATTTATTTGGTGCCAAAATGAGCCTCTAAAATTGGTTTTATTACTCATTTAGCCATCTTATAATATTATTATATCTATTATACAAATATTTTTGCTATAAATTAACACCCCAACCCCCCCCCCCCCCCATATTTCCTATAAATTACAATCAAAATAGGGAGTGGTTTTTCTTCGAATTTTGAAATAGAAACAGCTTTGAAAAATGACCTTAAATAATAATTTATTTCAAAGTATATATTCATTGTTTGTTATTCGATATGTAAAAGTATTAAAAAAAAGTATGACGGAGGGCATGTCTTCAAGCGCCTATAAAAAATTAATTTAACATATCTGAAGTATATTTTAGGTAAGGCAATATGTTTTAGTGTCGCATCAAGCATTTCGTTTTAAATAAGGTATAAGTTCTCCGGTTGAGGTTAAAGGTGATACAATTTTTAATATATCCCATTTCTTTAGAGATATTTTGTGAAATTTATCTAAGCGAAAGGGTTCGCATGGGTTAAGCAAACTAACTATTATTTTTTCATCGTCATAATTTTTATTATAAATTAGATTCAAAATTTCGAACGTCTAGGGGATAATTAGTTGATAGTAAAATTAAACGATAAAGTAATTTTATTAAAAGAATTCGACATCATTTAAAATTCGCGCTAGAGGTCATACAAATTAATTCATACGCGCCAAAAAAGAAATCAATCTGTGTTGATAAGGCAATTTTAAAGCCTATATTCAATAATCCTGACGATTTTATTATCTATTTCACGAGCCTGTTTCCAAATTACAATAAAATAATTTGTGGGAAAAAATTACTCGCTATTTTGATTTAAGATTAAAGGGGGGGGGGGGGTTGGGGTGTTAATTTATAGCAAAAATATTTGTATAATAGATATAATAATATTATAAGATGGCTAAATGAGTAAAAAAACCAATTTTGGAGGGTCATTTTGGCGCCAAATAAATAAAATACCGTTTCTAGCAATTTATGACCACTTCAAGATGGCCGCCCAACTTTCTCTTTTATTTAATTTGATTAATAGGTAGTATAAAACATTTGTCTCAAATTTGAAACGGTTTGAGAGGGTTCAACAGTAGTTATGCCATATTGGCCATTTCGGCCATTATGAGATGACCAATCGACAAAAAAAATTTTTTGGATTTTTTCCCTATGGAGATAGGTCTTACCTATTACTACAACAAGATTCTATGATTTGGGGGCCAATAACTTATGAATTTTATTGAATATAGCGTCACAACCCGATTTTTTAAATGACCGATTTTCGACCTTTGAGCGCCCATAACTCGAAAAGTAGTGGCCCAAATGAGCTAAAATTTTCGAAAATTAATAATTTTACTAGTTTTAACATTTCCACCAAATTTTATAAAATTCTGAGGGGGTCGGCCGAAAAACGCCTTTTTATGATCGATTTGACATGGAATGTCCCTATAGAGTATGGAAGTTTCTTATCCTCAAAAATCAACCCAAAAAGCGAGCTAGGATTAGTGTTTCGATCTCGTCTCAACTTTTTAAAAGAATGTTATAATAAATAAAAATTTCTCTTGATTTATCAAAATTATTAAAAAGCGATAAATTTTCAAAAATAAGAATCTTAATTATTTTGACAAAGACTAAATGCGCCATGTCATTGACGATATGATCAAATTCTGTGTCTGACAAATATAAATACACTTAGAAATATATATGTTTACCCTTATTTGACTTGGTTATAAATTTGGGCTATTTGATATCTTTTATCTGGCTAAGCTTAAAACTCAAGGTAGACCCTTTTTATACTAAACTAGCTGTGCCCGACCAAGCGTTGCTTTGGCTCAGTCCTTAAGTGGTTAATTAAGTATAAGCTATTAATAAGACTTATCTAAAATGGGGTCATATATGAAATAATTTATAATGTGAAAGGTCCGAATGATTTTATGAACCCACTATTTTTAGTATATATTTATATAATAAGACAAACCAAATGCAAATTCTGTTTTAGTCATCAAATCCGACTAAAATTAAATGTTTTTGAAAAAATTGCTTATTATTGCTGTTACTTATTATACAATTATACCATTATTTTATTTTTCTAGTTAGCTGGTTTATTTGAAATACAATTTTCTTTAATATAATAAAATAATTAATTGAAGGATGGATAATTATTAAAAATATGCTTCTATGATCGACCACGTGATAATAATGACAAAAACTGCATAATTTAAATTTTATTTATTTAATTTAAATAGTCTGTTAAACCCCAATAATTTTAACCGACTGTAACATTTTTATTATACTTTTAAATATCTAATCGAGAAAACTTCAGCTTTGTACGTATGACGTCATTATTGTATATGCTGCTATAAATGAAACTGGACGGGAAATGTCAGATATTTTTAAAACAAAAAGGTATTTTAGGAATCTGAAAAAGCTATTTTACCCCTGGCCTATCTGGGCATCTACGGCTAAATTTTCGCTCGAATCGGATCTGAAGTTTCAGAATTTAGCCCTTTTTTAAAACCAAAAGGCCGAGAAATGTCCGATATTTTTAAAACTAAAAGGAATTTTAGCAATCTGAAAAAGCTATTTTACACCTGGCCGCCCTGAGAACCTACGGGTAAAGTTTCGCGCGAATCGGGCCGGTAGTTTCAGAATTTATTCTCATTTAAATATCTCATTTAATAAAAATTAATGATAGATAAATAATGACATTTATATATAAATAGCATTTACTCAGTATAATCAACGTTGGACTATTTTATATTACATTTAAATTATTATATATACTTTCATCTTTCTCATTTAAAATATCTCATTTAATGATACTGAGAAAAATTCATCTTCTTCACCTATACATTTTCTCAAATAATCTATAATTTTATTTATTTCAGGTTAATTCATAAATTTTATGTTGTCACCGTTAAGAAAAGATGACGTTTAAGAAATTTAATTCATTAATTTTATATTGTCACCGTTAAGAAAAGATGACGTTTAGGAAATTTAATTCATAAATTTTATGTTGTCACCGTTAAGAAAAGATTACGTTTTACAAACTACTATAAGTGATACACTTTTACTACAGAACTGTCTGTATATTCAAATTTTCAACGAACGCGAGGGGTGCGTTTGATTGACATTTTATTGAACGTCAAAACGTATAAAACCCAATATCTCGAAAATTAAAAGGAATTTTAGGATTCGGAAAAAGCTATTTTACCCCTGGCCGCCCTGGGAACCTAGGGGTAAATTTTCGCGCGAATCGGACCGGTAGTTTCAGAATTTAGCTCTTACATACATATATACATACACTTTACTTTATATATATAGATTAAGGCAAACGTTTTAATCCATGGATATTACCATCATCAATTATAGCCCATAGAGTTTATTGTATGTACCACAAAGTGTGAGTGTATAACTTGAATAACAATAATACTATTTCTAAAATTAATAACTTATTGCACATATAAAACATTGTAAAAACAGCAATAAAAGTAGCATTATTATTGAGATAAGATCTTAAGGTTTTGCACCTGGTTTTATAACAAAAATCATAATAATCAAAAAGTAACTACTATTATATTATAGTTTAAGGTCCCATTTTATGTTCCAACAAATTATTTTTCTTTTCTAATAAACTTTGCCTTTAATTATATACTTGTTAGTAGTATACGTTGGCATATTTAGATGGCATAATAGCCACATTTTTTGGAAATTATAGTAAATTCGAATGCGCCTGCCAAGCCCACTTTGAAATGTTAAAAGCCATTTTTTACGAAACAATGTTATTTAATTCATTTATGAGTTAACGCATAAAAATCATAAAAAATTAATGATTTATTAATTGCGAGATCATCGAAAACTCGAATAAACTAATATATGCTAGGGTGCTTAATTATCTCGAACCACCTTAGTTTAACTAGGATGATTTTTCAAATTAATTAACCACCGGTTTAATATTATTACATCAGGCAGGAAGAATTGCGGAATTAAAAAAATGCTTATCTCATTCTAACACAAATATGTTATATATAATAATGCTATGGATATAGGAAATGTGTGAAAAATATATTTTTAATTTATGCACATACTTAAAGGGCCATTCATAAGTAAGTAAATGAATCAAAATTACAAAAATTTGGGATTTTTGCAATATATTAAATATTTACTACACTTGGGGTTTTTAATATCAAATATATTCCATCTAATACCTTAAATGTAAATCATACAAAATAAAAATACACAATTAAATTTGATAAAATTTTAAAAACTATAAAAAAATTTAAGTCGAGATCTCGCCAAAAAATCTCGCATCGTCTCGTCTCGACTTGAAAATTTTTGTCAAGAAAGTAACTTTATTTTTACTAAACAGTTAATAAAATAATTTAATTACAGTTACACGAAGCCCGATCCTACCCAAGCCCGCTGGCAGAATTTTAAAAAATAATCAGGCCTCACTAAAGCAAATTAATCTCTTAAAACAAAAAATTATAATAAACTGAACCCGATATTAAATTATCTTCGCACAGCGTACATTATTAGCTTCCAAACTTCAGCTTTTCCGTTGTCTATTATAATACCCCTGACCTGAATAAATCTTATTTTAGTATTTAAACTAGATTCATAGTAGCTGTTACAACTTTAGAAATTAAGATATTTATATTTCAAAAAGTTTGTAATTTTGAACTATTAAAAACATATTTTATAAAGTTAAATTTTTAGCTTTAAATGAGTAGCTGAATAAATTGAAACGAGTGAGAGATTTTTTATTTCAAAACTTTGTAAATTACGAGTAATAACAACATAATGCATTTTAAATTTAGATGGTAAAATACCTTCAAATATAATTTTTCACAATTTTATTTAAAAAATTGGGTCGGGCTCGGGTTGGGCCAAAAAAATATATTTTGGGCTCGTCCCGGGCTCGGGCAAAATAAAATTTGAGATATCGGGCTCGGGCCGGGCTCGGGCATAAGAAATTTGATTTAGCAGGGCTCTAGTTACAGTTTCCCTGCAATTGAACAAATTAATAACAATTCTTCTCTTCTTCTTCTTTATCAGTTATTTGGCCCACAGTCGTGGGGTTTGTTTTGATTAGTTTCTTTTATCTTGACCGGGTGAGTGCCATATCTTGACTAATCTCTTTTGTTTTCGTTACTTTATTGACTTGCCCTTTCCACGTGACACGAGGCCGTCCTCTTCCTCTTTTTCCCCGTACCTTCATGTCCCGTACTTTTCGATTTACGTAATTCGTGTGCCTCATTAGTATATGCTCATACCACCTTAGCCGATATCGTTAATCATGTCCACCATAGGTTGAATACCCATTTTTGTCATGAGCAGGTCATTCGTCATATGGTCGAGCTTAGTATACCCCAAGCTCCACCGTATCATTCTCATCTCCGTGGCTTGCAATAGCTTTCCTTCCGTGGTGTTTAATGCCCATGTTTCACTTCCATAGAGTTAGACCGATCTTACGATGGATTTGTAAGCTTTGCTCTTCAACTATTTTGGCATTTTTTTGTGGCACATTACACCGGATATACTTCGCCATAAGCCATCCTTTTTGGATCCGGGCATTGACTTCTGTTGCGCAACCTCCCTCTTGATGTAGCATCGAGCCGAGGTATGTAAACCTGTCTACTTTTGGGTATTTTAGATGGTCATCCAGCGCTGGGGTGTTTGTACCGTTTATTTCCATGTATACCGTTTTTCCATCGTTGACCTTTAAACCATATCCAGCTAAGCGCTTTGACCACTTTTCGGCTTCTTCGAATAATTTCTCCCTTGTTTCCTCGCATAGTACTATATCATCGGGATATAGCATACACCATGGTGATGGCTTTTGAACGTCCCTCGTTACCGTGTCTATAAATATTAAATAAAAAGGGACTTACAGCAGATCCTTGATGTAATTCAATTTTAACCCGGAAAGATTTAGAGCCTCCAACTGTCGTCCTAACGCAAGAGTTAGAGGCTTCATAAATATTTTTCATAAGCCTATATATGCGTCAGGGATATTTTGTTTTCTCAGGCACCACCATATTAAATAGCGGGGGACCGTGTCATAAGCTTTCTCCAAGTCGATAAAGACCATATGTAGGTCTTCCTCTTTTCACCATACTTATCCATCATTTGTTTTAGTGCGAAGATTGGGTCATTTGTGGATTTGCCGGCCACAAACCCGAATTGATTATCCAATATTTCCACTTTTCAGCCATGTTACTAAATTTCTTTCCATAGGCTTCGGAGTGGCAAGTTAGCTTGATACCTCTGTAATTGCCATAGTCTTGAGGGTCTCCTTTGCCTTTAAATAAGGGTGTAGAGGCTCTTTCGCACGCTACTTTCCCTTGACCCCGTCTAGGCGAATTCTAACACGTTACTTTATTTAATAGCCCCTCGCTTGTACTTAACCATCACGTAATTTTTATTTTAATAGCCCCTCGCTTGTACTTAACCATCACGTGATTTTTATTTTAATAGCCCCTCGCTTGTACTTAACCATCACGTGATTTTTATTTTAATAGCCCCTCGCTTGTACTTAACCATCACGTGATTTTTATTTTAATAGCCCCTCGCTTGTATTCAACCATCGCCTGATTATTCAAATGATAATGGGCTCGCGCAGCTACATAAGCACAACCTTCAAAACTAACAGGATCATTATTAATTTTTTCGCATAAGTATCTTTTCTAAATAATGAAATAAACCACTTCATTTGGGACCCAAAAATGTCCACGCAACCATCTGATATGGAGGTTAAAAGCGAAAATGCCACATATTTTAAACTGCCACAGTTTAACAATATAAAACCCCGCTCATGGTTCATCCAAATAGAGGCTCTTTTCTTGGTAAGAAAGATAAAAAGCGAAGCTACCAAAGTTGGGTGCTTAATAGAAGCCTTGCCACTGGAAATAACAATCGAAATTCAAGACATCCTACAAAATATGCCCGACATTTTACCCTATACAACCATGAAAGCAGCCATCATAGACCGCACTAGCCAATCCGATTCTGCTAGACTTCGTGCTCTTCTCACAACTGTCGAATTAGGAGATCGCACCCCATCCCAGCTTCTGCGTTTCATGAAAAATCTTCTGGGAACGAATTCCATGGATGAACGAGTTCTTAAAGAACTTTGGTTAGAAAAACTTCCAATAAACATGACCGGCATTTTGGCAATTGTTTCTGACGAGCAGTCCCTCTCCAAATTGGCCGAAACTGCGGACAAAATTGTAGAGACCTACCACAACTCCACATGTCCAATTGTAAATGTAGTCACGGAAGATGAATCGACTCGGCTTAGGGAGATGATTGCAAAACTCACACAGGAGGTACAAAATTTAAAAATCTCAATCAATAGGCCACGTGATCGTTCCAACTCGAGACGCCGCAATCCCTCTACCGTTCGCCACCCTAGCGCGCATATTCAACCAAATATACTTTGTTGGTACCATTACCGCTTTAAAGACAAGGCGCTCAAATGCGTGCAACCTTGCGCATTTAACCCCCCCCCCCTCGACAAACTAGTAGACCACCCAGGGATGGCGACGCCAGGACTTGGTCTAAAACTTAGTCGCCTATTTTACATATTCGACAAATCCACGGGTCAGCGATTTCTCATTGACACAGGCGCGGAAATTTCCGTTATTCCGCCTTCTCGAGACCATTCCTTGACCCCTTCATATGTGCAACTTTAGGCCGCCAATTCTACCCCTATCAAAACATATGGCCAAAAGCTTTTCACTTTGGACCTCGGCCTACGCAAAGAATTTAGATGGATTTTTACAATAGCAGACGTTCAACAGCCAATCATCGGAGCCGATTTTCTTAATCACTACCATCTAGTAGTTGATATAAAAAAGAAGCAGCTTTTCGACACTCAAACGACATTAACATCTGCAGGCAAGGCTACACTCGCTACGTCAATCAACATACAAGTTGGGATAATTGGCACCTCCCCCATCAAATCACTACTTCAGAAGTATGCCTCCATAGTGTCCCCTTCTGATTATAAGGCTCAAGTAACTCATAGCACTCAACACCATATCCACACCAACGGCCCCCCGGTTCGCTCAAAATCAAGGAGACTCTTCCCGGACAAGCTTAAGATTGCCCGAGACGAATTTACTCACATGCTCGCACTTGGTTTAATCCGTCCCTCTAACAGTGACTGGTCCTCACCCCTGCACATGGTACCCAAGAAGGCCGCGGGAGATTGGAGACCTTGTGGCGACTATTGCATGCTCAACAGTCGTACAATTCCCGACTGTTATCCCCTTCCCAACTCCATGATTTTGCGCTGACCCTTTGCAATAAAACGGTATTCTCAAAGATCTACTTAGTCAGGGCATACCACCAATTCCAATGGCCCCCGAGGATATTTCTAAAACCGCCATCACAACCCCGTTCGGTCTTTTTGAATTTCTTCGCATGCCATTTGGCCTTCGCAACGCTGCCCAGACGTTTCAACGCTTTATGGACCAAGTTTTTAGAGAACTTGACTTTGTTTTTGTTTACCTTGACGACGTGCTCATCGCGAGTTCTTCCATTGATGAACACCACAATCATATTAGACTGGTTTTTGAAAGACTCAAGTCTTTCGGTATTAAAATCAGTCAGGATAAATGCGTATGGTGTCAAAACAAAATTAATATTTTTGGGACACAAAATCACCCCTCAAGGTTTGTCACCCCTTCAGGACAAGGTGGAAGCAATCCTCAATTTCCCACAGCCTACTTCGATAACTCAGTTGAGACGCTTTTTAGGGATGATTAATTTTTATAGCCGGTTTATTCCGATGTGTGCCGATTTACTCAAACCTCTCACCGATTTGCTCGACGGTTCAAAGAAGACAATTTCCTGCACCCCGGAAGCTTCGACTGCTTTTAACAACGCCAAACTCGCTTTAAGCAATGTCGTGCCTCTCTCCCATCTTCAAAAAGACGCTCAACTCTCAATCACCACCAACGCCTCTAACTCAGCTGTAGGAGCCGTATTACATCAAACAACTAACGGTAATACGCTGTCTTTGGCCTTTTTTTCCCCAAAAGCTAACAAAAACTCAACAACGATACAGTGCATTCGGTCGCGAATTATTAGCAATATATTTAACAATCCGCCATTACCGCCATTATTTAGAAGGTCATGAATTCACTATTTATACAGACCACAAGCCACTAACTTATGCTTTCAGTACACCTTTCGACAAATACTCCCCGTGAGAGATTAGACAGTTGGACTATATTTCGCAATATACTACCGATCTCCAATATATAGCTGGCAAATCAAATGTAGTCGCTGACACCCTCTCAAGGTCTGAAATTGATTCCGTTGATTTTAAAGACAGGCCCCTAGTAGAAAGGTTAGCTTTGGCTCAGATGGAAGAAAAGTCGGCATTTCAGGACCTAAAGTCCCTAAAATTAACGCAACTTCCTATACCTGGCTCTGATTTGACCGTGCAATGCGACATGTCCACAACTTCACCTCGACCACTCGTTCCAACTTCACTCAGACGCGTAATTTTTGATAACTTCCACAACTTATCACACCCTGGTACGCGTGCAACACTTAAGCTGATTTCACGTCGATATGTTTGGCCCTCCATAAATATGGATGTAAGGAAATGGGCCAAATCATGCGTTGCTTGTCAAAAATCGAAGATTCATCGTCACATAAAAGCCCCTTTAGGCACATTTGCTGAACCTGACGCTCGATTTAGCCACATCCAAGTCGATCTCGTTGGTCCACTACCACCGCGAATGGATATACCCACTTACTCACCATTATTGACCGTTTCACACGATGGCCTGTCGCCATGCCGATCCGTGACACCTCAGCCCAAACGGTTGCAAAAGCTCTGATCAAGTATTGGATAGCTGACCTCGGAGTACCATCAAGCCTCACAACAGATAAAGGTCCCCAGTTTGAGTCCCAATTATTTCGGAATCTCACGCAACTCCTTGGTGTAAATCACATCACAACCACTGCCTATCATCCACAAGCCAACGGCATGATTGAGAGATTTCATCGACAGTTGAAAAGTTCCTTGATGGCACAAGGTGACACAAACAAATGAGATGAGCTCTTACCATTAATTTTGCTTGGCATTCGAACCACAATCAAGGAAGACTTAGGTTGCACTCCAGCCAAATTAGTTTATGGCACTACACTTAGACTTCCCGGCGAATTTTTCACGAACTCAAGAACACCTCATAACGCCTCCGAATTTATTTAAATGCCTAAAACAACATTTTTACCATTTACCTTTTAAAAAAGTCAGGACACAATTGACAAATGCGAGTACAACTTCACTTCTTAGGGACTGTAAATACGTTTTTATCCGTAATGATTTCGTTCGAAAAAGTTTGGTGCCACCATATGACGGGCCGTCATATGGTGGCACCTCAGAGTAAAGTCCAAACATGCTAAATATTTCATTATTGAAAAAAACGGAAAAGCTGACTCAGTTTCGATCGAGCGATTGAAACCTGCATATTTAGATACTTCAACTCAGCCGCTTACGGATACCGAAAATGTAAATCCACCCAAAGTTTGTCCCTCCGACGACATCGCCGGACCAGCTAACTCCGACCCAGACCTAACAAAATCAAAAGAAAACCCATACATCACATCGAGAGGAAGGCACGTGCATTGGCGCTATAAACTATTACACTAGCCACAACTCTCCGAGTGGAGCCCCGAGGATAGTTGTAGAGGCTACGAATTATTTTAATAGCCCCTCGCTTGTACTTAACCATCACGTTATTTTTATTTTAATAGCCCCTCGCTTGTACTTAACCATCACGTTATTTTTATTTTAATAGCCCCTCGCTTGTATTCAACCATCGCCTGATTATTCAAATGATAATGGGCTCGCGCAGCTACATAAGCACAACCTTTAAAACTAACACGATCATATTATTCATTTTTTCGCTAAATAATGAAATAAACCACTTCATTTGGTGACAATGGGCTCGCGCAGCTACATAAGCACAACCTTTAAAACTAACAGGATCATTATTCATTTTTTCGCTTAAGTATCTCTTCTAAATAATGAAATAAACCACTTCAAGGGTATAATCGTGCTTGCTCTCCATTGATTAGGAATTCGCTCTTGTACCAATATCTTGTTAAGAAGGTTCTTTATGGTGGTGACTCCTTCTTAACGACATCCGAGCAATGCTTCCATAGGTAATCCATCTCGGCCATTTGCTTTTCCTTTTTGCATCTTGTTCATTTGTGTTCTAACTTCATCCTCCTGAAAGAGTTCGACCATACTTATATTTGGCTCAATTTTGGGAAGGGAATCCTTGTCATTTGCAATATTCATAAGGTTCTTAAAATAACCTATCCACCTTTCCATCACTTCCTTCGGCTTGAATAAGGTTTGACCCTTCACGTTTTTGACTATTTTAAGAACTCTGACATCGCGACTTTTCTTCTCCCTTATCTTGGCCAATTTGAACATAAGCCTATCGCCACCTTTATGGTCCAGTTTGTTTGCCATCTTGGTGTAGGCGGCATTCTTCGCTATTGCAACGGCCTTTTTGCGGCCCTCTTTGCGTCTCTATACTCTTGATAATGACTTTTTTGATTTATGCCACCGTCTATATAAATTTTTCTTTCTTTCTTTCGATGAAATCCCTAACCGATTGATCCCACCACCATAGTTCCCTATTCATAGCTTTGCCTCCTTTGGTCTGTCCTAGAACACGAATCGCTGTTTCCTTTATGTCCTTAGATAGCGTCTCCCAACCGCCGTCTACGTCCCTTTGCAACTTCCTTGCACACAACAGTGAGGAGGCTTTTTGATGGTTTCTTTCGCTTGTCGACGTTTCCTTTAGCCTTTCATATTGAATTAGGGGTTCATAGACCTTTCTTCTGTCGGAAAATACTCTTCTGTCAAGATCCATAACAAGAAGACGATGTTGCCTGGCGATTTCTTCTCCCGGTATTACTTTGCAATTCCTCATACTCCATAAGTCCTTTCGCCGTATAAGCAAATAGTCAATTGACTGAAATGCTTCCCACTTCTATAAATCACAATATGATCTTTGCGTTTTTGAAAATAGGTGTTAACGATCGCCATGTCATATGCGTGGGATACTTGGAGAAGTTTTTCACCTTCTTTGTTCTTCATACCATGCCCATAGCCTCCATGATTGCGTTCATACCCGAGACGATCTTTCCCTACGTGAGCGTTGAAATCGGCCCCAATAATTAGCCTTTTTTCCTGTCGAATTCCTTGTATTTTTTTTCAATGAATCGATTCCATACACCCAATATACGCGCACATAACGGTTAGGAGGCCCCCTTGATCTGCAATCTTCGTCCACATTAGCCTGTCGGCGCAACGCTTGACTTCCACCACCTTGTCCTTGAACAATTCGCTTAGAACGATACCGCCCGTTTCTCCAATTGGTAGAAAAGCTTGTATCCTTGTCCTAATTCCCGAGCTTTCTTTCCGTTCCACCACGTCTCTTGTAAGCAGGAGATGTGTACATTTCTTCTTTTTAGCATTTGTGCGACCTCGATGTTTTTCCTTGTCTACGTTCCCACATTCCAGCACGTTATTCGCATTTCCATAACTATTAATTTCTTTAACCGCCTTCGTTGTGAGTTGTGCAGTAACCCTATTGTATTTTTCACATTGCACGGGCGGGGTATGCAGTGCGCGTCGTTTGTGGAGGACGCCCTAGCTTTCACTTGTAAAATCTTGTTTGAGACTATCATGATTCTGGAGTTGGTTTATATATCCGGTTTCCGACCTGACGCCAACCCTCCACTTTTTGCACACGGACTTGGGACCGTCGTAGGTAATGTTAAATTAATAACAGTTACTTTTATAAATGGCACTAGTTCCAGGAACTAGTTATTTAACAGCTTTAGTGATACCCAATAGGTATAATATAACCACTCTTTAAATTCTAGAGTTTATATAACATGACTTTAATATAATAGCGATACTCCTAAGTGGGGTTATTATTATCTTCTTCAAATATAACATACCGCAATTTATATTAATCTCAAAATATAATATGAGCAACGATCTTGAATAATATGCATCTACACAATGTGAAAAAGCTATTTATACCTTGCTTATTAAACATGAAATTGTATAAAATGTCAAGTAGGTTAATATTATACATGGAAATAAACTTGTTTTTAAAAAATTTTAAATTAAAATTTATTCAATGTAATATTTAGCTATGCCTAGTATATTTCGCAAATTGCCTTTGAAGTCAATTTAAAGTTCTGAGCCAAAGGAAAATAATGTTTTTTTTAAATAACCCATTTCTTTTTATGAACAATTGGGCAGTGTGGCCATTCAATTAATTATGCAAAGTGTGTGAAATAATATAACCAAGATCAAAGCAGTTTTCCGTTCCTTACCTAGGAATGAGGTGCTCATTGGAAACAATTCTTAGTTAAAAACTTGACATTTTCTCCTATCTCTAAGTCATACACACTACCCACTAAAACAGGCAGTTTAACAATATAGCCAACCGCTTCAATCCCATTGGCAGCTTTCATCTCTTCCTTTAATCCATGAAATAATCGACAGGCTTGCAACACTATATAATGACCCTTTCATTGGCTGGCTCTAGCTGTCTGGTCCCCCAGCGTCAACCCGGGAAGCAAAGGCCTGGTATCGCGCTTCGTTGATTACCTCCTATCGAGCTGATGCTCGCCAGCACTTCAACCTAAAATCTTTGATCGTGTCAAATCGGAGCTCTCTTACTACATTGCCCTTAGACTGGGTCTACCTTACTCCAAATTCTTCCCCTGCCGCAATTGCGCCCAACATGTGGACATATATTCAAGGCATCCCTACATTGCCTATATAGCAAATATAAATATAGGCCTCGCCGAATTAAATCACTAATTCAGGCTGCCCTTAATAAAACCAACGTATCATGGGTTAGAGTTTTTTGACCCATTGTTGAAGGGAGAATGCATTCCGGACTCATAATTTATCCCCTGGCAAAATGGGCTATCCCTTAAATGGGATTTTACCTGTAGACATGCCACTCTCAACGAAAATTATAATGCTTTTATTGCAGAGGAAAGCAATACGGCCAAATATTAGGCTTATTTTCCAGCCAAAATTTTCACGCCTCATGCACATGGTCGAATAAAGGGGAATCAACCTTTTAAAATATTTGGCGGAAGTATTTTTGATTAAATGAAATACGGTACCTTAATAGCTAGATATGATTTTAAATCCATAGCCGATAGCTGGCCTTTACTCTAGGATGATATCTGTAATGCCTTTAAGTGGTATACAATTTATGAGCTTGCTTTTGGTTGTCTGTCGTCAGTCCGTCCGTCCTGTCCGTCCTGTTCAATTTGAGATTTTTCAATCATTGTCGCGAAACTTATATGGGTTTTTGATAGCTGTGGACATATGCTTATGTAAAAAACTTTTATTTTGCTTTCGCAAATACACTCGCTAATGACCACTTGTTGGCTTTAATTTTTCGACCTCGCGAGCCCATTTCCTCTATTTTTTTTGCCCGACTAAGTACCTTTATTATTTATGAACTTTAAGCAACTTGTCAAGGTTGTTGCTATATGTAGGATAATTGCAAAACTGGCTAAATAATGATTGCAAATAATGATGACCTTTCCTTGCTTCTACTTTAATGATCCTGGCCAAAGGCCAAAATTTTGTTTAATTGCTATTTACATTTTCTGCTTTGTTTCTTTTGCCAATTTGTCTAGTTTGTTGCTTTATAAAGAATGTTTGCCAAACTTAATTCACTGCAAATTAATGATGCCCTTAACTTACTTCAACATTATCTGACCCCGACCAAAGACCAAAATCAATTTTATTTTTGTGCCTGCATGTTTTGGCATTTATAGTATCTGTTGTATTTTGAAGAGAAAAAATAAGAGGGTTGTCGTTGGCCCATGAATTTTAATCCATTTAGACAACAACTTATTGTATCGATATAACAGCGTTTCAGGTAATCTCAATCGGTAATACAATCGACGGGTATGGGTTCAGGGGTTTTTATATTATTCAGACGGCGTGGACAAAATATCGAGATAATGTCGTAGGGGTTTTAGAAGGGAAGGGAATTTCGTAGGGGTTCGTAATTCCCCCAACGGGGAATTAACTATGAGGTAAAATAATTAGTTTATCTTCAATTAATAATCTATATATGGAAACTGGAATTCTTATACTAACGACAAGGTTTCATAACCCCGGCCTGTTCCTTTTATTCATTATATTTACTTCTACTTTCCCCTCTCTTAATCTTGACAGCTCTCCTCCCTATAAGGATACAATATTGAATCCCCTGCACTACACCTGCTCCCTTAACTCCTGAGGGTACATTAGGATTAATACAATATAAATAATCCCAACTAACTCTTAACACCTGCTACCTTAATCTTAACTTTACCCATACTAAAACATCATTCCCCTTATTCTAATTTTGCAGCTACCCCACCTAGAGCATTCCCCTCTTTAGATATATTGGTAATAAACAATTAAAAGCAGGCCTTGTTCAATCCTGGTATTCCCCAACCTTAACTACACCCATTAATCAATAATTAACCTCTCCATCACTACTTAAAGGACTACTAACAGGGGCAAATAGGGTCGTCGTTACGGATACGACAGTATCTTAACTTCAAATATATAAAAAATAATTTTTTCAATGAAAATAAAGAATAATGACCGCTGGTTGGCTATTGTGAAAATTTCTTTTGGCAATTTCTATATGATTTTCTTTTGTGAGTTTTTGTAGGTGTGGGCGGTTAGCTTTTAGGCCAAAAATGTATATATTTCTCTGGCTTTTTGCTTGACCACCACCTCCCCCCTAATAGCCATTCTCAATCTTCCCCCTTATTTCCCCCATAAATTGCATAGCATATGCATGGGCGTAGTCAAGGGGGGGGGGCTGCCCCCCCCCTAATTTACAAAAAAAAATTCAATGCAAAAAATTGGATATTTATGTTTTGCCTCCTCTAATTAATCTTTTAAACGTTTTACCCCCCACCCTAATCCAAAACCTGGCTACGCCCAGGAGCATATGTGCTACGTTTATACGGAGTATAGACGAGTTTTGTCAAAAACACTACCCCTAAACTAGGCGTATGTACCAAAACTAAAAAACGAATCCCAAGTTGGAACGTCGGCGACTCATCCTTTCCCCTCCCCCCACCAGGGACAAAGCCCCTGGTTAAGTTATAAGCGTTTTTAATTTTCATTAACCTTGTTTTTACTCATATTTGATTTTTTTAGACTTAAAAAGTCTATTTGTTAATAATCCGTTTATTATACCTGGTTAAGTTATAGGCGTTTTTATTCATTAACCTTGTTTTTACTCACATTTGATTTATCCTGGATTTATCCTGAAACCACTTTCCTGATATATACCCAACTCTTTAAAGCATTTGCCAAAAAATGTTTATCTTTGTTACATCGGATTATACTGTATTTAGGATTTATTGCTTATGATAAATCCTACCCCAAATCTCGCCCCAGTCTTTTTCCACAATCTACCCTTTTCCTATTATTAACAGAGACAGGTTTTATTATTTGGGTTCTCCTTTGGGGAAGGTAAATCTATTGAAAATTTCCTGAAAATATCCAACTCAACGATGTTATAAGATTTGTACTCGAGCGGGTAAATTTTCTTCTCTGAAAAACTTTATCTCAATTTTTATAGTACATTATTCCTTGAGCGCCTTTCTTTTTATTTTTAGGATAAACCTTCTTCATACCATCGGGAAAAATAGTTTAATTGCCACTCAGAAGATGCTTCAAAGGCTCCAAGTCACCTTCTACTCTAAGAGCAACGGTACCTAAATCCCACCTATGATAACACTAGCAGGCTTCATTTTATTTATGTTTATTTCTCAACCGAGCCAAAAATACCTTGTTGTGGTGGTTGAGCTTGTGTACTCTCGTGATCCAGGAAGCTATACCTTTGGTAGCCAAACACAATTTTTGTGTGTGTTACTGGTGGGGTCACCCTATTGGCAAGGTTCTTGGTGAAGGGTCAGACTAAAGTTTTTGGGTTTTTGAGGGAGTACTAGTTAAATGGAAGTGCTAGATTAAATGAGTGGTCTAAAGAAAAGTTTAATTCACCAAAATGACGGCATCATTAAGAATAATAGGTAGTTAAGCGCCAAAATTTAACATAGTTCCGTCAGGCTTGGAAGGCCGAGATATCAATACTCCCTCATTCCATATAAACCAAAATGTATACTACAACAAAGAAGCAGCATGAAAACCAAGCTAGGGCGTTCCCCTTAAGCGACGCGCGCATTCTTCGCCTGAAATGTATGGGAAATAAACGAAGGCTACCGCTTCTCAACAAACTTAAGCGGTTAAAGACATCAGTTTGCGTAGGATAAAGTTTGGGTCATGGGATATTGGTACAATGACTAGCAAAAACAGAGAATTGGCAGACGTTCTAAGGAGGAGAAAAATCGATATCGCTTGTATACAAGAGACCAAATGGAAGGGCCAAAAAGCAAAATACATAGGTGATGGATAAAAATTTATTACGGTACAGAAACTCATTGGAATGGCGTCGGTATAGTGCTATCGGAAGAATTTCAGCAAACTGTTGTCGACATTAATAGAATCAATGACAGAATTATGGCCATACAGCTTTATTATAAATCTACTACGATAAACGTTATATCAGCATACGCCCCTCAAAGTGGAGGCGGAAAAGGAGTGTTTTTGGAAGGAGCTTAAAGATGTTCTATCCCAATTCGGTAAAGAGGGACTATTAATTATCGGAGCGGATCTCAATGGACACGTGGGCAAATAAGGGAAGGATATGAAAGAAATCACGGTGGTCGGGGTTACGGCCTAAGAAATGAAGGAGGTAGGGAAATTTTAGAAATTGTTCAAGCTTTTGACCTAGCAATAGGAAATGCCTTTTTCAAAAAGAGACAGGAACATCTTATAACGTACAAAAGCGGCAGCCGTACCACTCAAATAAATTTCTTTCTAGTCAACAGAGCGCACTTATAGTAAGTTCAAAATGTTAAGGTAATACCGAGTGAAATATTGGCCTGCCAACACAAGCTGTTGGTGATGGACTTTATATTAAAGGGCAAAGTAGCGGCTACTATACAATGGAGGATACTAAAAGATGATATCCAACATTCTCAGAAACAAGTAATTAAACATGCTGAATTTAAATAAAATACTTCATGTGAGGATCAATGGAATGGTATAGCTGCCACAATGCGAAAATTAGGACGACGATGACTAGGTGAAAGCAAGCCCACTAAAATAAGTCTCAAGGAGACGTGGTGGTGGAAGGAAGAAGTGCAAATATCAAGGAAAAATAAAGATTGTACAAAGTTTGGTATAAAAGCAAGGAGAGTATGATAAGCAAGCTTACCAAATAGCTAAAAGATCTGCTAAATATTCGTAGCAAAAGCAAAAAGCAAGGTGTACGACGATATAAATGTAAAACTAAACTCAGAGGAAGGAGAAAAATTATCGCAAAGTCAAGGCGAAATTCTAAGGATTACCTAGAATGCCGGCTAATCACGGGTCAAAAAGGAGAAATACTAACACACGACAGCCATATACTACAAAGATGGTATGACTATTATAGCGATTTATCAATTGAAAAGGGGTCTGTAGTCGAAGACATTAACCAGGATCCAATAGGACAATTAAACACAGCGGACTGGATCACGGAAATAGAAGTCAAAGTTGCTATGGGTAAACCAAAGTCAGGAAAAGCTCTTGGACCAAACAACATACCAATAGAGGGTTTTAAAGCGTTAGGTAATACTGGTGCACTTCCTCGCCAACCTTTTCAATATAACTTGAAAACGGGTAAAATGCCTAACGAGTGGAGGGATAGCTATATGATCCCGATAAGATGAAGGGGACATTCAGGATAGCAACATTTACAGAGGGATAAAGCTTATGAGTCACACTTTCAAGGTATGAGAAAAAGTGATCGAAAAACGGCTTCGGAGTTTGGTTCAAATTCGAGATAACCAATTCAGATTAATGCCGGAGAGGTCTACAGCAGACGCTCTAAACAGTGTTAGAAGATTAATGGAACGGTTTAAGGAAAGGGAGGAGGATTTGCACATGTGTTTCATCGATCTAGAAAAAGCGTTCGACAAAGTTCCTCGTACTTTAGTGTGGAAATGTCTTAAAGAGAACAATGTGCAGAATTATACGTCAGAGCAATAAAAGATATATACAAGGGAAATAGAACGTTTAGAACAACGATGGGGACAGGGCTTTGCCATTAACACTGGAGTCCATCAAGGTTCAGCTCTTAGACCTTCTTATTCATAATGATAATGGATATTATTACCAAGGATTTGGGCGAGCAAGCTACTTGAAAGATCTTTGCAGCCGATATAATCTTCTATGCAAAAAATGAACAAGAATTGGCTAATACTGTAAATAGATGGGTAAATGCAATAGAAGAAAGTGGTCTTTGGGTAAATCGAAAGAAAACAGAATACATGAAGACAAAGTTTAAATCGGATGAAAACCAGCTAAGTGCATCCCTTACTTTAGGCGATTGGCAACTTAGAAGCGTGGATTCCTTCAAATATTTAGGATCAACACTTCAATCGGATGGTGGAATGGATAAAGAAATCCAAGCAAGAATAAATTCCGGATGGCTTAAGCGAGGGGACTTGACAGGCGTTCTGTGTGACAAAAACATTCCGAGAAGACTAAAAGGCGCATTGTATAAATCCATCATACAGCCAACAGTCTTGTATAGCTCGGAATCATGGGTTATACTTAAAAGAGAAGAGCAGCGTCTTGCGACCATGGAGATGAGAATGCTTAGATGGGTGCCAGGAGTAAACAAAAAGGAACATAGGCGAAATGAATAAATAAGAAGAATTTTGGGTACAACATCTATTACGACAAAGCTCCTAACAAATAGACTAAGATGGTATGGCCATGTCAAAAGAAGAGACGATAGCTACGTCGGAAAGAAAATCGAGATGATCGCAGGAAAACGAAGGAGAAGAAGACCCAAGCTTACCTGGATTCATAAAATACGGCACGATATAAAAGTCCAAAAGAAAGATCTATGTAAACATAGAAACAAATGGAAACGAATGCTGAAAGGACTGACCACCAACCTAGGTGACAAACAGCCATAAAAAGAAGAAGATTAAAGCAACTTATTCGCAATGATGCGGAAATTTTCGGTCTATTTGTCATCGAGACTAGAAATTCGAAGACTGCAAAATTTGATACGGTACCCTCGGATTTAGAATTTGTTATTTGGCATCATAATTATAAAATAGTAAGTTAAGTAGCTTATTTTTATTTTATGCGAATAACATTTTGGATGTTGATTGTTAATTTATATGAATAGAATATTCGATATTAAAAATATACACACTCCGATTTTGTAAAGACTAAATATAAAATTCAGTAATTTTAGCTCATTTAAAAATTATAAGTGACCATTAGTTTGTAAATAATTATATAGTATTAATCAATATCAAATTTATAAATTCACTTTCGCTAAAAAATGTCATTTTCCCCCTTGGGATTCCGGAAAAGAATATTTACCTGCTAATAAAAATTAGCTAATGCTAATTAGCTTTAATTTTTCTGGCCCTCCCCCGGGGGCTAAATTCGTTTTGTGTCCCAATGAATTCCCTTTATAAAACATTAACTTGTTGCTTCATATCAGAGAACTGCGAAACTGACTAAATATTTACCAAAAAGTAAATAATGTCTGCTGTTTGCATATAATTTATCTGCCCCCTGCCAAAGGCCGGATTTTTGGGGTATTTTTTATCTCACACCGACCCTAGGTCAGTTTTTATTTTTGACCGGAACTAGTTATTTTTTACGCGCGTCCAATTAGTGGCTTATAACGTCGACTACACTGCTGTAAATCATTGGCCCCTAATAGAACTTTGGAATAGGCCCTTAACCACTTTTTTCTTGTAAATTTCGTAGCCAAGCATGGATGCATCTATTTAGGCTTCCTTTCTTTAACCCTTGGTTTAAATGCGTAGCGAATGCACTGCTTCCATACGACGTGTAGAAAAGCCTAGGATAAAGGCTGAAGAAAACCGCACGGGACTGGGGGCTTTAGGGAGGTTTAACGAGCCTTTAACGGAAACAGTTCTTGTCGGGGTTCATCCCGGCTTAAACTGCATAGCGGAAACCCGGTGGGGTGTAGGTTAGAAACCCTGTCGAGATTCAAGAGGTGGACTCTCTAGCCAGGTCTACCTAGTTTATTTATATATATTAACCCGCAGTCATATATGGGAATACAGGAAAGAAGAATAGTTTAACTTAGTATAACTTTATTTGTATATCATTTTCTACATTTAATATTTCTGCTATGATTATATATTTTAATACTCTAAGCAAAAGTCGAGTTTGTAAAAACCATATGATCTCATCATATTTAATTCTTTTAGATTTCCAACACTAACCTACGACGGTCACCAATTCCGTGTGCAAAAAGTGGAGGGTTGGCGTCAGGTCGGAAACCGGCTATAAAAACCAACTCCAAAATTATGATAATTTTAATACAAGATTTTACAAGTGAAAGCTAGGACGTCCTCCACAAACGACGCACTGCATACCCCGCCCGTGCAATGTGAAAAATACACTAGGGTCACTGCCCAACTCACAACAAAGGCGGTTAAGGAATTTAGTTGTTGAAAGAATGCGAATAACGTGTTGGAATGTGGGAACGTGACAGGGAAGAGCATCGAGGTCGCACAAATGCTATAAAGAAGAAAGGTACACATCGCCTGCCTACAAGAGACGAGGTGGAACGAAATGGGAGACGCTATCTAGGGACATTAAGGAAACAGCGATTCTAGTTCTAGGACAGACCAAAAGAGGCAAAGCTATGTATAGGGAACTATGGTTGTGGGATTAATTGGTTAGGGATTTCATCGAAAGAAATAAAAATCTATACAGACGATGGCATAAATCAAAAAAGTTCGGAGATTATCAAGAGTATAGGGACGCAAAGAGGCCCGCAAAAAAAGCCGTTGCAAAAGCGAAGAATGCCGCCTACACCAAGATGGCAAACAAACTGGATCATAAAGGGGGCGATATATGTACAAATTGGCCAAGATAAGGGAGAAGAAAAGTCGCGATGTCGGAGTTCTTAAAATAGTCTAAAACGAGAAGGGTCAAGCCTTATTCAAGCCGAGAGAAGTGATCGAAGGGTGGAAAGGATATTCTAAGAAACCTATGAATATTGCAAATGACAAGGATTCCCTTCCCAAAATTGAGCCAAATATAAGTATAGTCGAACTCTTTCAGGAGGGTGAAGTTAGGACACAGATGAACAAGATGCAAAAAAGAAAAGCAAATGGCCCAGATGGAATACCTATGGAAGCATTGCTCGGATGTCGTTCAGAAGGAGTCACCACCATAAAGAACCTTCTTAACAAGATATTGGTACAAGAGCGGATTCCTAATCAATGGAGAGCAAGCACGATTATACCCTTATTTAAAGGCAAAGGAGACCCTCAAGACTATGGCAATTACAGAGGTATCAAGCTACCTCGCCACTCTTTGAAGCTTATGGAAAGGAACTTAGTAACAAGGCTGAAAAAAGAAGTGGAAATATTGGATAATCAATTCGGGTTTGTGGCCGGCAAATCCACAAATGACCCAATCTTCGCACTAAAACAAATGATGGATAAGTATGGTGAAAAGAGGAAGACCTACATATGGTCTTTATCGACTTGGAGAAAGCTTATGACACGGTCCCCCGCTATTTAATATAGTGGTGCCTGAGAAAACAAAATATCCCTGACGCATATCGGCTTATGAAAAATATTTATGAAGCCTCAAACTCTTGCGTTAGGACGACAGTTGGAGGCTCTAAATCTTTTCGGGTTAAAATTGAATTACATCAAGGATCTGCTGTAAGTCCCTTTTTATTTAATATAATTATCACGATAACGAGGGACGTTCAAAAGCCATCATCATGGTGTATGCTATATCCCGATGATATAGTACTATGCGAGGAAACAAGGGAGAAATTATTCGAAGAAGCCGAAAAGTGATCAAAGCGCTTAGCTGGATATGGTTTAAAGGTCAACGATCGAAAAACGGTAGACATGGAAATAAACGGTACAAACACCCCAGTGCTGGATGACCATCTAAAGTACCCAAAAGTAGACAGGTTTACATACCTCGGCTCGATGCTACATCAAGAGGGAGGTTGCGCAACAGAAGTCAATGCCCGGATCCAAAAAGGATGGCTTATGGCGAAGTATATCCGGTGTAATGTGCCACAAGAAAATGCCAAAATGGTTGAAGAGCAAAGCTCACAAATCCATCGTAAGACCGGTCTTACTCTATGGAAGTGAAACATGGGCATTAAACACCACGGAAGGAAAGCTATTGCAAGCCACAGAGATGAGAATGATACGGTGGAGCTTGGGGTATACTAAGCTCGACCATATGACGAATGACGTTTTCATGACAAAAATGGGTATTCAACCTATGGTGGACATGATTAACGAAAACCGGCTAAAGTGGTATGGGCATATACTAGGAAGGGACACGGATGACGTAAATCGAAAAGTATTGGACATGGAGGTACCGGGAAAGATAGGAAGAGGACGACCCCGTGTCACGTGGAAAGGGCAAGTCGATAAAGTTATGGAAATTAAAGAGATTACTCAAGACATGGCACTCACCCGGTCAAGATGGAAGAAACTTATCAAAACAAACCCCACGAATGTGGGACCAAATAACTGATAAAGAAGAAGAAGAAGAGTTCGTTAGATTTCCCCTCCCTGGCCTTATTAGTTAATAAAGATTCATTTTAATTATCCTTCTTCTTATAAGTTCTTGATCACTATTCAATACTTAGTTCATATATTATTATCTTAATCATACAAACATATACTTCTTATAATCTTTCATCCTTTGACCATATTACTATTATCATTCACCATATTTTTCCTTATGTATTTATAAGTACCAATGTAAATTTTAAGTTACACCTATTAAAATGCTGTTTATTTAAAAAGCATTTATCGAAAAAAAATTTAAATTGATTTTAATACATAGTTGTTGCCCAATAATCTCATAAAATGTTTATCTCCTCCGGATCTATCGTTCTTCAAATATTTTATTCCAAAGTTCATTATTTTCATACCTGTCAAACAATCAATTTTATGGAAAAACGAGCTTTAGTTATAAAATATTTTTGCATGCCCTGAAAGAGTAATTTCTGCCTATTCTTTTGATATTAATTTTCTTTATAATTATATTATATGTCTATCTTTTTTTAACTTTCAAATTTACTCTCATCTAGATGTGACATTGGGAAGAGCATTTTGGCAATAAGGTATTTAGGCATTTTTAAAGCTTTTAAACGATGCCTGTTAACAATTATACTATAAAAAACATATTTTAATTTTTGAGGGCCATCTTATAATAAGTCTTGTTTCTCTCCCTTTGATTTTTAAAGCCACAAAGACAAAAAAAACTGTGAGAAAAGGTTTAAAGTTGTGCCTATGTGGTTTTCGATAAATTTTGTATTAATTTTTAAACCAGTGTGATTGTACTGCTTTTAAAACATTGAATGACCTATTATAAAGAAGTTATTTCCTTTAAGTAAGGAAGGTGACAGAAAGTTGAGATAAAATAGAAGCCGATCGATTTGGAGCATCTACTCATAAGTCTTGTGTATAGATTACTTGTTCTTTCGATCTAAAAAGTTCATGCTTAAAGAAATTAGCAGGATGATTAAAAAATATTTTTTTATGTGGTTGCAAGGAAGGTGATAGTACAGACGTCGTCAACCACACAAGGTTATTTCGAACAACTTTTCTCCGATAAAATTGTGACATTTTTTTGTTAATATGACAAATTTAAATGCCAGTCATTATAAAATCATAAAGGAGGGGTGTAATATTGTTTACTCCTAACAGGATTTCTAATTTTAAAAAATCTTCAATGTTATGTGGATTCAATCTCATTGCTACAATCAGATGGTCTCATACGAAATGCGCCGTTATAGGTTTAGGAGATAACAAAAAATTTACATTTATGCGACAGTCAGTGGCGTAGCTAGGGGGGGGGCCCAGGGGGCCCGGGCCCACCCAAGAGCAAAAACCGGGCCCCATGGGCCCCCCCAAGGGAAAAATCTTGGGCCCCGTAAGCCATTTTTTTTTATTTTAGCTCAAGAAAAAATATAAAGATTACAATTATCTTTGAACTTCTAATTATAATATAAGCCTAAATATTTGTCTATAAATGCAATTTCAACTGTTAATAGCCTTATATTAACTTTAAATGATATTAGAAATGAGGATCACTATCAAATTCTTTATAATAAGGCGAGAGATTTAGCTTCAATTTTTGATTTAGTACCTTATAAACGTATTAAAAAATCAAAAAAGTATGACACTTTTTACTCCTTTAAATCTACCAATTCATTAATGGATTTCAAAATTGATTTGTATTATTAATTGCTATGCAATTTATGGGCTCGTTTTTGGTTGTCCGTTGTCCGTTGTCTGTCCGTTGTCCGTTGTCTGTCCGTTACCCTCCTATCTATTTGCATTGGGTATATTAGGTTATCGCTTTTTTAAATTAATGCATGAGAAAGAGGTGCCCCACCCCTCATCTCTATCAAGAGGTGCCCCACCCCTCATCTCTATCTCCCTCGCTTTCGGGCGGGGTCGGGTTTTAATTGCTACGTTAAATTAATGCATAAGTATATCTATATTTAAATTTTGGTAATTGCTATGCAATTTAACTAGTTTTGGGGTTAGAATCCCGGAGTTTTTTTTGACTCTTATGATTGTTCTTGTTACTATCATTGATAATAAGACTTTTTGGCCGTCCGCTGGCTGCTGACCAATGAAAAAATGACCATTGGCCAAAATGTGAATCCGAGTTTATTTTTTCGTTTTTTTTTGACTATTATGATTGTTCCTGTTACTACCATTGCTATTATGACTTTTTGGCCGTCCGTTGGCTGCTGACCAATGGAAAAAAATGACCATTGGCCAAAATGTGATTCGAAAATTTTTTTTTTCGTTTTTTTTTGACTTATGAATTTATATCCACTTTTACCGTGTCCTAGCTGCTGACCAATGGAAAAAAATGACCATTGGCCAAAATGTGATTCGAAAATTTTTTTTTAGGTTTTTTTGACTATTATGAATTTATATCCACTTTTAACGTGTCCTGGCTGCTGACCAATGGAAAAAAATGACCATTGGCCAAAATGTGATTCGAAATTTTTTTTTCTCGTTTTTTTTTGACTATTATAAGTTTATATCCACTTTTACTGTGTCCTGGCTGCTGACCAATGGAAAAAAATGACCATTGGCCAAAATGTGATTCGAAAATTTTTTTTTTCGTTTTTTTTTGACTTATGAATTTATATCCACTTTTACCGTGTCCTGGCTGCTTACCAATGAAAAAAAATGACCATTGGCCAAATTTTATATATAACCTAAAAATTTATTATAGATGGTCTAACAGACAGCCAACTATGTAATATATATTTTTAACCTTATAAATGCTTATATATTTTTTTATTGGGTTAATATATGTCATTTAATTAGATTGTGATTTCATAGAAAACCTAAAAAGTAATATTTAAAAAAATAATATAGGTATTAGATTCTAATTTACGATAAAATATATCGATAGAAACTAACACAAAATTCGAAACCTCCTTCAAAGGTATAATCATAGCCCGTTATTTCTAATTAAATTGAATCTACTATTAAACTCAAACACGAATTGTACTTTATTAGATGGCGCGTGTAAGTTTATATAATTAGTAAAATTTTTCTACGTGTCATAGATATTACACCGCACGTGTGGCAGGGAAATGTCCGATATTTTTAAAAACGATAAAATATATCGATAGAAACTAACACAAAATTCGAAACCTCCTTCAAAGGTATAATCATAGCCCGTTATTTCTAATTAAATTGAATCTACTATTACACTCAAACACGAATTGTACTATATTAGATGGCGCGCGTAAGTTTATATAATTAGTAAAATTTTTCTACGTGTCATAGATATTACACCGCACGTGTGGCAGGGAAATGTCCGATATTTTTAAAATGAAAAGGTATTTTAAGAATCTGAAAAGGTTATTTTACCCCCGGCCGCCCTGGGCACCTACGGGTAAAGTTTCGAGCGAATCGGGCTGGTAGTTTAAGAATTTAGCCCTTTTTCAAAACTAAAAAAAAACTTTTTTTTTTAATTTTTTTTTTACATTAAATTAATATTTTGTTTTTGTTAATACAATTGATAATATGACTTTTTGACCGTCCGCTGGCTACTGACCGACGAAATATATTGATTTTCTAAACATAAAACACAACTTTATTATTTCATTATCTATATAAATAACATAATAACTTCTACTATATTAAAGCCGGCATGGTATAGTGGTTATATCGCCGGCTTGTTAACTGGAGGTGTGGGGTTATTCAGGGAGGGGACAAATTTTTTTTTTAAATTTTTTTAAATTAAATTAATATTTGTTCATGTTAATACCAATGATAATATGAATTTTTGACCGTCCGCTGGCTACTGACCAATAAAAAAATGACCATTGGCCAAATAAATCGAAATTTTTTTTCGTTTTTGAATTGGTTAACATTGATAATTACCCTATGTCCTCCCCTACAAGGGCCTATAACTAATTAACTAATTATTTTGCATCTAATACCCCCTATAGGCATTCTCGCCCCTTCCCACCTTTCTCGCCCATAAATTGCATAGCAAATATGCTACGTTTATACGGAGTATAGAAGAGTTCCCCCTTCCCCTCTTCCCTTCCCCTACTCCCCTTCCCTTCTCCCCCTTCCCACGAGGGCCGAAGGCCCGAGTTTCCTATCATCGATAGAATAATAGCTGCATTAAACCTAAGATTTTCGGAAATTATTTGGAATCTATATAGGTCCTTAGATGGTTTCATGGGCATAGCCAGAATTTAAATTAGAGGGGGGCAATAATGATTTAGGAGGGGGCAAAATGATTATTTTCTCAAACTTCAGTCATAATTTTAATAAATTTCAACAAAATTTTGGATTTAGAGGGGGGGCGGCCGCCCCTCTGCCACCCCCCCCCCCTTGGCTAAGCCCATGGAAGTTTAAACCCTTCATCCCCTTTTTTGCGATAAATCTCTTATCAGAAGTAATTAACCATTATGAATTAAAACTGCAAGATGCAAAATAATAATGGCAAAAAATTATGTAAATAAAATGCAATGATATTTTTTCACTTATTAAAATTTTGCCCTTGATAGAATAATTTTAACTATCCAATAACTTCATGCTCATGCGAAGGATCGTTCTCATTACTAAAATGGATTAAAAATATCTGCATCACAATTGGACAAGATAGGTTATCTTCATTAGCTTTATTGAGCTTAGAACATCACTTTATAAATGTTATTCCCCCGGATGATATTATAAATTCGTTTGCAACAACGAGTTAAAGGCGTAATGAACTATTATTAAAAGACTAATTTTAATAATTAATGAAAAATTATCTGGGCTTTTAAACTTGTTTTAAACTTTTTAACACTTTCAAAATAGATTAAAATATTATTAAATTTACGAAAATTCCATCCTGGATTCAATTAATTGTCCATCTCACATGCTTATTGTTTAACATATCTTGCATATTTTTATGTACCACATGCACATATAAAGCCAATGATTTTCCAAAAAATAGTTTGGACACCAATTTTTCCCCTTTATTAGTGATATCCCATCAAAAGTTTGATAAATTAATATCAATAACAAATTCCTGAATTTTGTAGACAATAACGCATCATAACTTGCAAGAAATAAAAATCCCCAAAAAATTCCTTTTGGTGTACCATTGAATTCAACAAAATGTACACAAACGCTAAGTTGTTCTGTGCATTTCACATCTCTAACTTCATCTAAAATTCTTAAGTAAAATTTTGATTCATTTAATTTTGACAGAATTTTAAGGTTCATTTGCCGTTAAATGTATTAGTTCATTTTAATTTTTAGGTGGTGTAAAGGGGGGGGGGGGGGGGGGGGGGTTGTGCAAATATATCTATAATATCATCAGGGATAATAACTTCTAAATACTCTTCTCAAACGAATTTTAATTTGATAATTTTATTTTATGTTATAATTACGCCTTTTGAGAATCTAGCCTTAAAAGGCTTTTAAAATGTTCTAATTGTTTTCCTGATATAAATGCTGCCTGAAAACGCTGCCAATATTGCATATGTAAAATTAAAATTTGTTGTATGTATGGCCAGATTTTTTGGGATTGTGACAAATATTTTTATAAAAACTTTGTTGTATAGTTTTTTTACTATTTGTATTATTTTTTAAAATATCAACGATTTCTTGTCCATATTTCCGTTCCACTTTGTGCCCTTAAAATTCATTTATACAAAAACTTATTATACCAAGTGAAATTTTCTATATTGTTCTAACTACATTACTTTGTCTTTTAATGAATAAATTTTATTTATTTTATTTATTTTATGCCCTATAAACATGAGTCTAAGACATACCAGTGTGATGGTATTAGAAAAAATACACAAAGTAGTAGCGGAATTTTAAGTTTGTCCAACGTTTATGAGGGGAAAATTTTTCATTTGCGTTTGACCCATGGTCGTATCCAGGTTTTGGATTAGGGGGGGGGGGAAGCAAAACATAATTTTTTTCATTTTTAAAGGTTTTAGTAATTAAAATATTTTTTTGTCCCCCCCCCATGGCTTGACCAGCTCAGCCCCCCCCCCCCCCAAGGCAAAAAGGCTAGCTACGCCACTGGCGACAGTGTGAAGTTAGAATTGACTGACAAGTTTGTCAAAGTGTGGCAGTTTTTCAATCTTTTAAATGAACAATATAGGAAAATATTCAAATGTGTAAAAGCATAAATGTTTCAATGGCTGAAACCATGGCGATGTCCCTAATTATTATTGACACCATACCACTCAGCAATTTATGAAAGATAAGCCAATGCGATTTGGATATATTAATTATGGTCAGCAGAAACAAGGCCTGGGTACCTTTCCATGTTTATCAGGGTGCTTCTTGTGTTCTACCACATCTAAAAACAGTTGGTTTAGGGGAGCTTCAATGGACCTTTTGATAAATTACTAGATACACTTTGAGCACAAATTTGTTAAATGCACTTTCAGAAATCATGTTGGAGCGATAGGAACACTCAGAACGAATCGAATAAAATGTCCTCTAAGTGATCCTAAGGTTTTCTAAAAAACGAGGTTATTTAGAGAAAAAAGTTACTTCAATTTTAGTAGCAATACAATGGAGACAACTGTATCGAATTGTCATGGAACCAAGATTTTAAAAATATACGGCGGAATCGGTTCAAGCAACAAGGTGAAGTCGAGAATACAAGTTGATTGCCCGTTTTAAATGTACAATAGATAAATGGTTGGCGTGGATAGATTTGACCAAATTGTTCATCCTACAAAGATTTCTTTTAGGGTAAAATGGTTTTTTGATTGCATTCAAAATGTGTGGCAAATATACAATTTTAACAATGAGTATATTATAAAACTTTAAAGAACAATAGTAGTGTTTTATTCTAAACAATATGGTTTTAAACCGAAAGAAAATGTTTGCTTTGCTTTAACAACGTATATATTGAACATCTCAAAACATCAAAAAGAAGCCTGTTTACGGATGGGCTGTGAAGTTTGTAAGAAAGCCAGAGGCCTTAAATGTGATTATTCTAATGGCGGATTGGAATTGAAAGGCTTGACTAATTATCGTGACTCATAATCAATTTAATTGTAATTGATTTAAAAAAAAAATTAAATGTTGCATTTTTGTGTTACCATTGTAACCTTTAGATGACACCCCCTATCTACTCGAGTGCATTATTTTTCAAAAAAATTTAACTAACTGTTCTTAACTAGACCCTAGGTATGCTAACTAATTATTTTCTAACAAAATTTGACTGGTCAAAAATTAGTAACTGGCGGGTTAATATTCTAGACACTAATAAATAAGTTCTGATATTAAATATTATTAATACATCTTCAAAGCAGCAATTAGATCAACGTGTAGGATGCGATGATATGTCAAATCGCTGTTTAATAATCAATAATTATATACACTTTGTTACAATGGTTAAAAAAATTGAGGCCCCTTTTGAAAGCATTACTCACTATTCGTAAAGACCGTAATAGATTAAAATATAAGTCTATCAAGAGTTATGCTTGAATTCAATGCTGCTTATAAATATACTATTAATTCATTAGCCCATGACTTTAATTTTTTGTATTAATAAATGAAATTGCCCCCCCCCCTAAATTACGGGAAAAAAGTTTCAATGCAAAAACTTTAAAAAATTAAATAATTTTATGTTTTGCCCCCCTCTAATGGAACTTTTAGCGTTTTGCCCCCCCCCTAATCCAAAACCTGGCTACGTCCATGTATTACTGTCCTGAAACATATTTTCCTTAAAAGACATTTTTAATGGCCTTTTAAAATAATTGCTAATTGAGTGCAACGCAAAAATATAAAATTTCTGATATTAGGGTATTTCACTTATTTGATAGTATAGCTATCTTATTTATTTTATCCACTAATTAAGTATGTATAGTCTTCAGACAAAGATACATTCTTACTAGGTAGTTTTTACGCATTTGAACGCTAAAATCATATTTAATAATTTATTTTTGACATTTATAAGTAAATCATTAATATATAGGATATTTATTTATTATAATGATTAAATTAAAGATTCATAATATTGGCAAAAAAAGAAGACTAGCTTTCATTATAGAATATAACATTGAGTACACAAGGTAATGGGAGTTTAGAACCTTCGAATACGTCTTCAATTATCTTTAAAAACAGTTTCGTATTCTAAAAGCAAATATAAATGTGTTTATTAAAAACTATAATTTAGAAATTCATGTTATTTAACTTTTTAAATTGTCAACCAAACAAAATAATGCACACTCTCAATCTCTAATTTAGAAAAGTGTGCTTTAAAGCATTGTTAACGAAAATACATATAAAGCGCTGTGTCTCGCCCACCCCTTTAAATTATAATTTTATGTATGTCATTGTTCCAGTTTTTTTTTGAAACAATTATATACCCTTACAATTTCGTAGCAGGCGACAAGGTCTAAGTGTCAATAATATTAATAACTCGTGATAAAATTGTATTGACTGTATTCACAAATTTGGCTTAACAATAAAATATTAGCTACTCTTTTGGAGGTCACATGAAATTATTACTTATAATTTAACATACAATTTTAGGTATAGCTTCAAAAATAGTAAGCGCCTTAGCTTGCTTGCACCCATAGCCCAGTATCTAAGAGTGTTTTAGTTTAAAAAATGGCGCTCTTAGTTAAGTGTACAAATCAATAAATTTTTATTAACTAAGACCAAAAACAAATTTTTATATACGATCAAAAAAATAAACTATGTACCGCTTAAGCTAATTTTTCCATCACGATTGCGGTCGAGCAATCTGAAAAACAAATCCGTGTTGGCCACGTATTTTGGAGCTTCTTTTTTTGACAAAAAATTGTCCTTGTTTAGGTCTAGCTTGATAAATTCTTCCTTGGCATCATTGGTAACAGCAACTAAGTTCCAATTAAGAATTATGTTTAAAGTGCAAATTTTTATATCGATTAGAATGATGGTTAAAATTCAAAGTTTTAGCGATCATTTTTCTTATATCTTTGGAACGGAGTACCTACATGTATATATAGATAGTTTCATCACATTTAATCGTTAAGCTAAATGTTGCTTTAACTAGAGTTGTTAAATTGCTAACTTGCTTCAAACTCCAGACGCTAGCACGCACACTGAGTTGCTTAATATGCGTGTTAGCACAATATGTGTTCGATGTTCGGTGCACTAGGCAGAACAGTAGCATATAAAAATGCTCGAGGGCCGAGCAGAAACTCGAGCAGATGGTAGCTGGAGTTGAAAAGTTAGCAATTTAACAACTCTACTTTTAACTAAAGTTTCTAACTGCTTTCAAAAAGTGCACGGGCTAAGCGGATTTAAATGGGGTTGGGACAAATGTTTTTGACTTTAGGAAAGTGAGGTCTAATCATGTGAAATTTTAACCATAATTGGTAAAAAAAAAATTTTAATTAGATTAAAGGCGGATGATACACCCTCCTAACTTAATCACGTTTGCAACCCCATGCTAGTTTGCTATTTTTAAAGTAAAAAGGTTATTTGTGCAAAAAATTAATTGGAAAATTTTCAAGCCCACATCACCACTTTCAGTATTTAAAGAATATTAAAAATTATTCAGGCAACATAATTAAGTAGTAATTCCACATTCTAACGAGTAGTTAATAAAGATTAATATTCTTATATTGTCGCATCATGAGCTATTTTATTAAATCGATTGATATCTATTCATCCTCTTAAGCCGCAGACTATAAACATAATTTTCAAAGTATGTTTTATTGACATAAATGGTAATATTAATTTATAAATGATAAACTAAACAAATTAATATTTTACCTGCTTTTGCAATCAATAGATAAACAAAATTCGTGATCTATAAAAAAATTATATGTTAAATCAAGTCTAATGCAAATTGTAATAACATAACACTTTATATGTTTAGACAAGGCAGGTAGCAAGGAATCAAAAACTTGATTTTGGACCTAATTTATTTAAATTGTAGGTATTCCACAAAATAATAATAGTGCCCTGAGAGTGATAGGTTTCTTAGTTTATAAAAAAATAGATAAAGTATTATCTAAGTAAATTAAATAGTAACTTTTTTTTCTTATTATTAAAAATTAATGCACTTATTAATTTAAATTTCTCCTATATCTTATAAAAGATCCGGATTTTTCTGGTGATGTGATGTATATGATAAATTAAGTTAGTTGATAGCTATAATGCAAATTTATTAAAAAATTACAACCCTCCCTCAGGTTTAGAGCTTTAACTTTTTATAAACTTAACAAAAATCCTAGCTTGGTTAATTCTTTTCTTAATTAAGGAACAATAAATTAAGCAGAACGAAATAAAGCTAGTAATGTTAAGTTAAAAAACCTATTAGAGTTTATAACAAATATTATAATCGTAAAATTAAGATGTTAAATATGAACATGAATTGAATAGTTTTATCTTTGTTATTAGCCAAAAGTTTGAATTAAATATCGACACTCACTAGAAATAGCACAATCAACATCGTAGCAAGAATTTAAGTTTTTCCGAAAATAAGAATTAAATAAGATTTGTTATCAAGGTGAAATTGTTAGCTCTTTTGGCATAACTTATTTATTAGTATGTTTATGTTGTCAAGTTAATTTCCATGTTAATTATATGAATTAACCCATTGACCTAGAATTTTGTTATTTTCGTTTTGGAACGCGCCCCTGTAATATCTTATTAAAGAGATTTATAACTTAATTCATATAGTAGGTGATTTTTTAGTGAGTTCGTCGAAACTTTTTATAATAAACACTATACAAATGTGCGCTTATATTTGATTGACACCTTTATAACTACTTGTGAACTTTATATGTTTATTAATGCAATTCATATTGATTACAAAATAAACACAGTCTCTAGTATATGATTAATATAATTTCATAAACAAATTTATTCTACACACATCATTTCAATTAAATAAGTATTCTACCAAGTGTAGATTGGTGTTTCCTATAGAGGGAAATGGTTCAACGTGTTTGTAAAGAGCATAGAGGTATTTAACATAATATACAAAAGTCCACACAAACACGGCCTCTTTTTCGACTTCTTTCGCACTGCGCTCCTCCACAAAAGGGGGCTGACACCATGGGAACAACGAAGCATAGGTTTTTTTGCCTTTGGCCACCACATCGATATCCGGCCTGTCTTCTATGTAAGGGACATTCGGGTCAAAAAATATAATGTTCGGAGGGACTACCAATCGATCACAACATCTTTCTATTTGATCGGGTTTGATCCAAGCTTGTTTCAAACCCAAAGTTGGACAATCCTTAAAAATGAGGCTTTATGCACGTTTAAAATGAGTAAATTACTTGTTTCTTATGACCGAAACTCAAACAATATTTGCATCGTTTGCCGTTGTTGACGGCTGGGTTACAGGGGAGCAGAATATCCTTCAGCTTGAACGTCTTATAATGCGTCGGACAATAAGGCACTGGCTAAAATTTTAAAAATCGGCAAGTTAAGTAATTAATTAAATGCAAAATTTACCTTTATATATTGCTTTGGAATAATTGGGGGTGCTCTATAAGCTTGATGATTTTGTCCATTTTTATTGCTTTTGGATAATAATTCTTCAAACATTTTGTTGATATCTGGCATTTTAAAGGCTAAGAATTGTAAAGTAATGTGTCTGCACAAAATTGCCCTTTATATAAAAGACGATTTGGCGCCAGCAATCAAAACCAAGCGCGCCACTATCTCTGACTACTGAACGATGAATGACAATGAAGACGGTCGATCTTAGAACAATGCAATCGAGCGCATATACGAAGAACCAATAACAAAAGGAGATAGGATTAAATAACTTACGTAAAACCAACTAGTGTTTATTATTGTGCTCAAATATAAAATTATATTTTTCAAATTAATCGAAAAACTCCTTATTAAAATTTTCAAAGAAGTTATTAATTTTTTTGGGAGTCAGGGTTTTAGGATCTGTTAATTAGTAGAATTTAGCTATAAAATAAAATTATCACAAGTTTAGAAGGGTATACGGCCTTCCACTGTAAAGGCCAATATTTAAAAGTATTTTTTGGCCAAATCAAAAATTCACTTTGCAAATTTAATGTGTTGATATGCATATATAAATCGCGATACCATTTCTCTAGCTATTTGCAACACCAATCAAATATACGGTAACTATAAAAAAAAATTTGGGGCAAAATAAAATTGTGTTAAACTAGGAAGGGCTGTAGTCTCTTAATTTTGAATATTCGCTACCTGAGAATTAGAGTGCTCTATCTACAATTTAAAGTAAAAGTGCTATCCGGTAGATTTTATATTTTATCATAATTTTTTTGAAAGATGTGGAAATTTTTTTTCGCTAATAAGGTTCGTATTTTGTTCAATATGCAAATTTTGGTGGAATAGTTTTCCTCTATCTGCAATTATCTTATTTCAAATCGTCTGCTTTCAAATATAAATTCGCATAATGCCCCTAAAATTAATTTATAACTGTGCTATATCAAACAATGATAAAATAAAAACCATTCGGATAAAGATAAACATAAGCAGGGAAATTCAATATAATTATGACTAAAATTTCAAAAAAAATATCATTTTGCTCCTCCCTATATTATTATTGCCCCCTTGGATACGCCGATGAAGATAAGCAAAATTAAAATCAAAAATATACCGCCAACTTTAACAAGTTTTAAGATGTTAAATCAAGTAATTGTTAATGATTGTTGCAATTAGACAATCGCAAAATTTTAGTTTGCTCCATCTGAATTTAAAAAAGTAATTTTTATATTGAAATAGAAGTAAAAATCAACCTTTTGCTACATATTACAGACTAATCTTACATTACCAAACTATATTTTAAGTCATATTAATAATAAGTTTAAATTGTCTAGCATTTCAAACTTTCAACTCATTTTTCTCATTTCGGAGTTTTGCGCAGGAGCACTCTAATTCTCAGGTGATAACCCACATTTGTAAAATAGAGATGTCATATATTCCTCGGAATCTGCTTTAAATCCTTTTTTATTCAACATAATTATGGACACGATGCCGAGAAACATTGGCGTACGCAGGGTGGGGGGAGGGCAGGGGGTCTGGCTGCCCCAACTGCCTAATTAGGGGAGTTGCGTTTGCTCTCATGAAAATTTGGATTTGGATAGTGGAGACCTTTTTTTTTTGCTCTCAGGAAATTTTTTTTTTAATCTGCCCTCCCCCCTAATTCAAAACATGCGTACTCCTATGCCGAGAAACATTCAAAAGCCAATCATTTGTGTGCTCTATGCCAATGATATGAACCTACGCGAAGATACGAAGGACAAAGTATTGGAAGAAGCCAAAACGTGGTCAAAGCGCTTAGCTGGATATGATTAAAGTTCAAAATGGTATACATGGGGATAAATGTTACAGGCACCCCATGATCCTTTAAAGTACCCAAAATAGCAAGTTTACATACCTCGGCTCGATGCCACATCAAGAGGGAACTTGTGCCAAAGGTGTCAATGCACGCATCCCAAAAAGTAAATGACCAATTATTATCCGATGTTAATGCCAATATGGTTGAAGAGCAAAGCTTACAAATCCATCCTAAGACGGGTGTTATTATATGGAGATGGGCGTTTAACGCTACGAAAAAAGTTATTGCCACGGAGATGAGAATTATAGGATGGAGCTAAAGGTATACTAAGCTAGACGTATATCAACACTTTCACGAATAACTAAATAATATTATTTCAATTAGTGTTATATCGTTGAATATAAACTTAGTATTTCGATCTAATGATCTTTGATGTATGCCTCGTAAAAAGTTAGTGATGATTTAGGTTATCATGCTTCCCGTCAAAGCTACTAAACCTGGTGGGTTATTAACAAGTTCCCTGCCAATAGAAAATAAAAGTTAACATGAAAGAAACATTCAAAAAAGCGGATCACTTACTCAAGAAAATTATTGTATGAGTAACCACCGACGGTGGATTATTTTGAGAAGATTTGTTTTCAACTCTTGAAGTCTTGGGTATTTATAGGAAATATATGGGTCAGTTATGACAACCGTAAGAGCTTAGATATTAAAGGCAATTCGACTATTGCTATATAAGATTAATAGCCAATTATAGTTTACATTTTCATTATTTAATTTAACAATCAATCTAGAGTTTTTGTTCTAAATCTATTTTTCATTAGTCACTAATTGAGAATAAAAGAAGCAAATAATAAGTTTGACATTAATCTTATCAATTTGTTTTTGACATTTGACAACCTATGACAGACTTGATTTACGAAAATGGCTTAGGTGGTATGGTAATATTGTAAGAAGGAAGACGATTAAGTAAATGGAAAAGTATTAGACATGGAGGTGCAGGAGAAGAGAGGAAGAGGGCGACCTCGTGTTACATGGAAAGGGCAAGTCGACAAAGTTATTAAAACTAGGATAAATCAGGACATGGCGCTTACCTGATCATGATGAAATAAACTTCGTATCGAGGGGGTGGTTTTCGGGTTAGAACTCCTCCCATGATTTTCAATATATAATTTTTTTATTGTATATTAAAAAAAATTATTAGTTGGAATTTTACTTTTAGTATTTTACTATTTTTACGATATTGTCACTTTAAACTCTTAGGAAAAAAACATTTTTATCCAAAAAAATAGTTACAAAAAATTTAGTCTTGAAAATTTTATAACCCCCCCCCCTTGAGGAAATTTTAGTTACGCCTATGCCCACGACTGTGGGACATAATAAAAGTTAAAGACGTGGAAAATAAAAAAATTAAGCTGCTATTTTAAGGTGATTATTCTCATTATAGTTTAAGCATAGTTATATGAAACGCGGAGTAAAAATTTAAAGCATATAGTAATAATTTTTTTAAGCAAAATGGACATATGGCATTAACAAGTCAGTCCACATACTTCTCCAATCTGTTGGAGGCCAATTAGGCAACATTGAGATTGAATAACTGGAGGCTTGACGCCACAAATAATTCAAACGATTCATTTAAAAAAAAATTATATATTAATTATCATAAAAGTAAAAATATTTCATTATCTTACAAACTCTAATTTATTAGAGGAAGAATTTTAAAGGTTATAATGTGTTTTTTACTAAATTTCTTACTAACAATAAACAAATATGTGCATGAGCGTAGCCAGCATTGGGATTAGAGGGGGGCAATAACGATTTAGGGAGGGGCAAAATGATAATTTTTAAACTTTTAGCCATAATTTTAATAAATTTTTGGATTTAGAGGCAGGGCAGGGAACCCCTTACTTTTCTTACTAACGATAAATGATATGGTTATCCTACCTTACTTAAGGGTCAACAATAATTAGTTATTTAATCTTTATAGGTGCAATCAGGAGGATAAAATTTTAGATATCCAATAGAGGCACCGACACAGATAGTAGTCAAATTGCCACATGATGCACCTTTCGCGCCCTCTAATTGTCGTAGTTCACTGTCTGCTGTGCATGTTGTATTGTCTATTGCTTGTCCTGTTTGCTCTCAAAATCATTATTTGTTTAATTTATCATCAATTGGTCACTAATCAAAAATATTAGAACAATATTTTAGAATGTTAGTTAAACAATCCAAATATAGGTTAAAATTTGGCTTTTTTTATTTGGCAATATGTCGAATCACCTTAATATCTAAGCTCTTGGGGTTGTCATAACTGACCCAATTATTTCCTTTATAAACCCAAGACTGCAAATTTTTATATATTCTATATTGAACTTTTTTAAAAATGGATAATTTTTGTGACTAAGTGATTTTGCTTATTCAATGTTTCTTTCATGTATGCTATTGAAGTTTTCGAATGGCAAAGAACTAGTTAAAAACCCAGCAGGTATGAAGCTTTCGCTAAAAACATTGCTAACCTTGTTCATCATTACAATTTTAACGGGACAATATAGAATGCAATAAACACAATGAGTTATATAATGATTTAACACGAATGAACTAACATTATTACGTTATTCGTCAAAGTGTGTATTTTATAATTTAATTTTAATATATTCTGTCATGTAATCCATAGCTTTTAAGGCAAGATTTGGAGACAAGCCTTATTTTGATGTTGCCAGCAAATAGATCTATTGCCGAGGAATTCAAGAATGAACAAGTTTTTTTTCTTTATAGTTGCAAATTGATTGATAAAGAAAATCTCCACTTTATGAGTCACATGGACTCACTATTAAGGACAAAATAAAAAAAAACCCAAAGCGACTATTAATCAAATTTATTTTCTTAAGATAGTCTTTAAACAATCTACGATGTGGTCATTACGCTAGCCATTATTACTTTGGAGTAAAGACTTACGATTTCGCTGGATTGGTAAGGGTGTACACGACATGATAGTTGGCAGGAAGTGGGGAATGAACACTGCATTATAAAATGGATTTTTATAAATTTTTGGGTTCCTTTGTTAACAACACTTTCCCACGTTAAACAATTTGTGGTTAAAAGCTGTAACATTAAGTAGATAGGATAGGCGCTTAATGCCATATTATTAATATGTTGCGAGAACGTTCTTAACGATGTTTTATTTATTATATTGCCTAAATTGTGTCAGAAATTAAAATATCATTTAAACGATGATAAAATCAGACTTTAGTACGTTTAATTCATCCTTGTCTAATAATACATTCGGAAAAAAATTTAACCTTAAATTTTTTGTAATTTATAACAAATTTAGTCTATATCAAAATCAATGCAGTATGCTTTGATTTTATTATATTGTCAAAATTACCCCATAGTGCAAACTAATCAATATTTTCTCGACCTTAAAATCAAACTTAGAGTATATATTACAAAATTTAACGAATAACATATATATGATTTGTACCAAGAGTCTTTTTTTAAATAGATTACTGCTCTGGAAATGTGGGAAAGTTTGGGATCTAAGCTGTTTTTTGGATGGCATTCTAAGGTCGTACTTGTACCTTGTCATCTCTAGCGGAGGTGCTGCATACTCTACAGATATATTTTCAAAACGCTTAATATTATTGTGTTTCTTGGTCTGACTGACACTTTAAAAAAAAGACATTTAAGTAATAATCTACCTAAGATTTATAAGAAATCTATTAATCGATCGGCCAAAGATTTGACCATGATTAAAGAACTATTCCTTTTAACAAACATGTTTCAATTTGTTGCACGAGATCAAGAGCCATAAAATATTTAAAATGTAAGATTCGCCCTTTTACTCTTGCTTGAGGTGCTTGTGTGTTAAGTTAACATTAAATGTTGTTAAATATACTGTGCCAAAGTAAGAGAAATAAAAAACTAAATTATAAAGGCAAGTCATATTAATTTACTCGGTTTAAAAGTATAAATACATCCATCAGGATATACCCCTATCTAGATTCTAGACATAGAGTAAATGAGTTGCGAGATCGCCTTGATTATTAGGTATATCCATAGACTAATAGACTGCTCATCTCTTATATATTCACGCACCAAAAGTTTTGCCAAAATCGACCGCCATTTTGATAAGTGAAGTAGAGTTTGTATAGCGATGGATTGCATTGGACAATAATCATTGATCTTATAACATGAAACAACCCATTATAATCATTATAGCGATTTTTAAAATTTATCAAACCATATAAATTGGCCGAAATTCATGTTTCACTTATTAAAATGGCTGCCAAAATGGGGTGCCCTTTTTAAAAGGGGCAGTCTATTAGTCTATGGGTATATCATATTTCACTAATCCGTTACACGATTTAAACTAATATAAAAAATATATAATAACGAATGGAGACCAATCGATTGAGCTTAAGTAAACATATATAGCAAAGAAGAGTAACGTTTTTTGTTTTCTAGAGCCCTTAACTTTAAGAGCTGAAATACAGGGAGTATATAAAACATAATAAACTGATTATTTTAAATAATTTTATCTAAGAACGTCGGCAATTCATTTAAAATAACAGTTTGTATAAGCATTATAATCTCTAGGTTATAAATTATCCTATATATCTATATCCCTCCGATCGATTGTTAATTATGGCCCTATTTTAAAACATTTACGATTATTTTAGTGTCAAGTTACTATTTTAACTTATTTTAAAGTTCATCACGAAACTGATCCTATATTTATTAAAGTCATTTAAAACATTTTCTTAAATTTAACAAACTTTAAATGCTAAACAAAACTTGACTGCAAAATAATTTTAATTCATAAAAAAATTAATTTTAATTTACCTTAGGAAATATATTGTATTTGAATATATGTATGATAGCATCATAATTTAGCTTCCACTTGATTATTATGTTATCTTTATCTCTTCGTTTGAAAGTATTACCTCGGGTCAAAGGAATCTCAAAGTACTCCAGATCAGGGTCCAGGCAATAAGTTGGAAAATTTGTTCCTTTTGAAAAATATTTTGTTATGACAAGCAAACTCAAAATAAGCCAAAATAGGCAAAATATATTCTATCGTGGATTACTTTACGTAAACATAAACATGCGAATATATAAAGGGTCATTCAAATTAAGTTTTTTTAGGCACACATGAAATGCTTAACCATTACATTTCTATACGCAAATTATTCAAATCAGGGCACTGGGCATATGTAGATCATGCCGCATCTTATGTAAACTACAATTTTGATTATTGTCATATTCATTTCTTTTGTAAGCTTTCGCGATACAATACATTTTATAAAAAAATATAATAAATAATGAACATTTTAATGTTCGCTAATACATTTTATTGAAATGTTATTGGCAGTAATATAGGGATAGGGATATCCTGATTTACAAAACCAATAGTTTATTAGGGTAATCTAGTTTTACAGTTAATTAATATAAACTAAATTAGAAATTTTTTCAATTGACCTATAATTGGTTAAAATAGCAATTGTACGAATTTAATTAAAATATAATTAATTTTCATAACTTTATAAAAAAAATAGAAATCTATTATCTCAAGGGTTGCCATTATTTCTTCTATATTTGAGATATTGCAAAATTTTGACTTTTTCCAATAATTGATTATTAATTTGCAACTTCGTTTATCAAAAGCACGCAAAACGATTAGCTCCAAATAATATCTGTATCTAATAGTTAGGATGTTTTATATTTTTATTAATAAGGTTGTTTATTTTATTACTGTGTGATCTCAAGGCTGTGAAAAAGGAACTTAATTTATTTATTCACTTATATCAAATCATGAGCGAGAAAATAGAAAGTATCAAGGTAATTACAGTTATAGCCGTCCGAGCACGACCCAGCCTATGATGTTTTTAAATTTAGCCCTTTAACCACGTGATTTTTAAGCAAATTTTTAAATAGATTTTATCTTATGTACAAATCCAATTTACCTGTTGTATAATTTTATCGTTTTTAATGTTGAGACAAATCCTCCCGTATAAATTTAGACGTGACTTAAGCATCTTTTGCATTTTTAAGTCATTTATATACATGTTTGTATAGAAAAAGAGCGGTGCACTCACAAACTACTTACCATATTTCATTTTACGTTTTCATATTATAACCACCGCCATATGCTATAACAGTATTTTTCTAAGTGTAGGGTTTCATTCAAGACATTCGATTCACGGGGATTGGTTATTTCAAAATTACAAATTAATGTTCAAATAAAATCTGTGGCATGGGGTTTTTCCCTCTACCTCACATGAAAAGACACCCTGTCTGTGTATTACCGATTTATAAAAAAATGATTTTTTGCCATAGGAATCGAGCCAATCGTATTAAATTTTGATTGTTTATATCAATTAGGTGGGATTTAAATATTGTGTAGTAATTTTGCATCTTGAAACAATGTCACAGCTGATTTCCACAATGCTCGACTCTCTCTAAGTCAATCATAGTATGTTAACACGCCTTTTTAAGTTATGCAATAAAGTAATGATTCAAGCATGGGCTAACAACAATTTGTGGACAAGTTTTTTATAAGAAACCCTAAATTTGCGCACCTGGCTTGCTCAAGTAGACATATCAGCAGTGAAGTAGCTAAAAATTTTCCCTTAGGAGGGGTACGAACTTTAATTTCATACAAATGGGTACGGGTCATTGGTGATTGAACTTTTTTCTCCCACTGTCAAATTATTGTTTGAGAAAAGTGTAATTTCACTTTCAAAATTCATATTAACTGGTACCTTTTAAGTCCATATAATTGTTATGTTCCCACAGATCTTCTCTCTTTCGTTTATCTCTGAAATCTAAGTATTCTTTTATAGAACTTTATAAAATAAAAGAAACTGGATTCAAAACTAAATTTTAGTTAAATAATATTTTGTGATCGACACTAGGTTCCGATTTCCCTTAAATATAGTGGAACGTTATATTATTACTATTCAAAAAACCATAAAATTGTGATATGTGCATATACAAAAGATGATTTTTTCATTATATCTTTTACATGGGAGTAGCCAAGATCAACATTAGAGGGGGGCAATGGACAATAATGATTCGGGGGGGGGGGGGGGGGGAATTTAATGATGGCTTTAGAAATATTAGTTATAATTATATTAAATTTTAAAGAAGTTTTTAATAAATGAGTGTCAGCCGCCCCTCTCTGCCTCTCCATGTCCACGCCCTTGATCTTTCATCTCTATCATTATCTACATATCAATATGTTATTATTCTCATAATCATCTATTTTATATTGTAAAAAAACGTGTTTATCAAGACATAGATTTAGAAATTTATCCTTCTTTCTGCATATCTCTAGCTCCTATATATCCTCCTTTAAATCTCTCTAAGGTTAAATTTTTAAAGTGACAACACAAAATTCCGATCCAAGGCTATTTCACGCCTGGAGCTTTGGAACATGAATGGCACACCTAAAACCAATCTCAAATAGTGACAGAAGGATTGAAATTCTGGTCTAATGTCGCGCTCCAATGATTACCTCTTATGGAGCAGCGATAATAACTAGCATTGCAACCTTAGGTTTCTTGCTTTTGATGGTTCCGGTCACGAGTGGCTTCAGCCAATCGAGTATGTGCTTGACGACTTTGAGCTTTCTTCTATAACTCTAAGGTTAATCATAATTATAATAATGAAATTCCTTTCGGAATCGCCTTACCTTAGTAAACAAATATGCTAGACACCCTCTACATTGCTTATTTATATATATGAGGCACAACAAAGCCAACTTATTAATCCAAACTACCCCCAATAAGTCAAAAGTCCTCTAAATCCTGTAGATCGCCCTGATGGCTTTTGGCAAAGTGGTTTATCCTTTGAATGGAATTAAACAGGTATCGACCATTGCCACGTATAAAACAAAAAAACTTGACCGTCTTATCACTTAGAGATTTAAAATAAATTTAAAACCTATTCTCAGACCTACCAAATACTGGCAGAAATTTTCATAAAAATCGGTCAAGCCGTTTCGTAGGAGTTAACTACAAACACCGTGACACGAGAATTATATATATTAGATTGTATGATAGGGAAATCACCATAGCTCGACACGTTAGTCCTAGACTGAGACGGTCTGGAATTAACATTCCCGCATATACTATAAAAATATAGACTATATAAATTTACGTGATGTTCTTCTTAAACTGTTTGTTTAAACATGCAGCTATAAGATGCCCATTTTTTTCTCGTATACTTAGATCCGTTTGGAGCTGGTAGAATATAATCGAATGAACGGGCATGATGAGGTAAAATGTTAGAGCCAACTATAAGGTTTGAAAAGCTATTTCTGTGCGTGTTCTTCATAATATCGTGCCTGTGGTTGATTCTGACAGCTGGGCAAGGGAAGAACATTTCATGAAAAACAATGGACTACATATCCTTACTTATACCTAAACAAAAATGCATTATAACTCTTTTAGCTTACATGCTGATCCGTGTTGCCTTTAAAGGTCTTTACAGCGCGTCCGACAAACAAATTCGCAGCATCTAAAACATCAAAAAACTTAAATCACTCTATTAATCCCAGCGCACTAAGAGCCGTCCTTGTGTGGGTTGTTTTTTTTACAATTCCTAACTTCTGCTTCCACTTTGCTTGTAAAATGTCGTTTCTGTTTTCTGAAGTCTTTATAGCTATGAGCTACACTAGACTTTGTTCTGTACAATAACGTATTTTAAAAGAAAATAGGAGTTAAATTTAAAACCAAACAGGCCCCTAATATATTTTGGTGTTTTCAGATGATTATTACACTAATTCGTCATTATATGTAACTTAGGAGATATCAGTTCAATAATTCAATTTACTGCCGGGGGAAGCCTCTTTGTACCAAGGCTCTTAAAGAGGTAAATTGTACTGTTTAAAGCAACAAATAAATATAAATAAAGATGTTAATAAAATTTATCTTTTTTAAAAATACAATGGGGTTTAAATGCCTAAGGATATTTTTATTCTTTAATCATATGATAATGACATACTATGACAGTTAAAACAAAATGTGCATTAATACATCATCGAACAGTGTCTATTGAATAAATATTTGACAAAATGTATTGCTACGTGCAAGGAAACAAATAGGAATTCTATTTTTTAGAATTAGTGAAGTAACAAAACATAAAATAAACGATACATCGTCGAAGATAAATAATAATAATATCACACAAATATTAATTTACTATACAAGTGTTTATGCTTCGTCTATACATATGCCCGCAACTTTCTTTCAAATTTGTAGATATCTGCACCCATACAACATAGTTCAAACAAAAACATCAACTATGATAGTAAACCATATTGTAATAGTAAAACGATAAACACCATAGAAATTAATTTTTAGTTTTAATAGGCCTAATATCCTTTTTAGCTAGCATCCCCATCATAATTAATATGAGTTAGTTTCGGACTTGCCATGACTGTACAAAGAATTCACTCACATAAAAAATATCATTCTTTTAAATTAGTGTTCACCATCTATTTGCTATAAATCTAAGCTACAGTAACCCATTTGTATAAAAAAAACTCAAATTGAAAAATAAAGTTATGATTGGTAGTGATGTTTTGAGGATTAAATTTTTATTGTTGTTAAATTGGCCGCTGCTAGTTAAAAGGATATACTTGATAGTATTTTTGCTAAAATTCGCTTAATTAAGTGTTTAAAATTTTAAGCCCCCATAATCATATATAACGATTTTGACTGTATTTAAACAATTTTAATGTAATAAGTGACAATACCTGTTGCTTTCAAAAAAATTAGTCGCCCTCAAAAATAACTTATAAAAAAAGGCACATTAATGGCATTTGCAGCCTTTTATATCATATGTTTAACATAGAAAATGATTCTATTTAAAATGAATATGTAGGATTTAATATTTTAAGTATAGATCGAGAAAGATAAAAGCTATAAAATATTTAACTATTAGCTAATGGGCGTAACTAGGTTTTAGATTCAGGGGGGACAAAACGTTAAAAAATTAGGGAGGGGAAAAACATATTTTTTTTAATTTGTAAGGGTTTTTGCATTGATTTTTTTTTGTTATTTAGGGGGAACGGCCGCTCCCCCTGCCTCTCCTGGCTACGCCCATGTATTAGCTTATGCATGGAGCTTAAGGCTTCTCTTATTAAATTTTATAAAAATAGCCAACGAATTAATAAGTTTTTAACTTATCAATAATCTAAGTGTAAAATAGCCTAAGATATGAGTAGTTATATCTTTATAATTTATAAAATTGATAATATGTTTGAATTGCCTTTAAAAAATTTAGTTTAATGAAAGTTATTGAATTTTGGGCTTTAAGAAAAAAAAAAACAAATTAATATATAAATTGAGAAGCCCTGCGATTATATCACCTATGCATTTCTGATTCGCAATGGGTTAGTTTCAAAATTAATGTTCTATATAACTTGTTAGTTTAGGTGCCCGCGTCTATTTGTACTCAAAATACTGCTTGCTAATTACTGACCATATGACTTTAGAAGCGAAGAAAAATCCCTGGCCTAACGATCCTGAATCATATGAACTTTTGGATATTATAGGTTTCATTATTACTTAAATATAATCGCATTAATATTTTACGTTTAAATATTATTGCTATATATATATGTTTAAGTTGGTTTTTTATACAACATTGTCTTAATGTATCCTTTTGGTGTTGATTTATTATTTGATTTCTTCATTAACTTTTTGTTTGTTAAATTTTGGTTTAAAATTTTAGGTTTACTTACACCCCTCTGGTGATTATTGTTTTAACCATATTTAATTTTATGTTATTTATATAAAATGGATTATAAAAGTGTATAAGAAATTAACACTTATATTCTTAACATAATATTCGATATTTAATGATTTGATTTATTAATTCTTTATGGCTTATTAATATTCTGCTAATTGGCTTAAGCATATTGTTTGAAGGACATTTAGCTTGCTTGTTTTAATAACTTTATCAGCAGTTTGTAATCATAATAGAGCTTTTTTTATCTAGATAAGAGAAAAGCTTTATAAACCTTTTGAATTAACATATTATTATCACTACTTTGCTTATTTTTTTTTTAAATTATTGTTGTCATAATTATAAATCTTAATAATATATTATTAAAATAAAATAAAGTATAATATTAAACAGCTTATTTTTGTAATTAATTTTTGTAAATTATTATTTTATCAAATTAATAAAGTTATTTTTACAAGTAATTGATCTATTTTATTTCAATTAGTCAGCCCACTCCAATTATTTATTCAAAATATCTAAATTTAGCCTAGCCTATTGTGATTATTTTTTGATGTGCCCTACTTAAGAATTTCCCATAAAACTTTCTATAAATAAATATTTTACTTTTTATACAAAAGAGATTTTTTACACCTAAAATATTAAATTATTATATTAATAATTAAAAATTCAAATTATTTTTTATATAAATGGTGTAAAATTCTGTTAGTCTACTCTTCCCATTCTAATTTTATTAAATGACGGAAAAATTAAATAAATTACACTTTTTTCCCCTATGCCTGGCTGTTCCTGAATGCAGAAATAATCATTAATATTTTAACAAAATTTGTTACTTAATGTTTCAATAATAACGATCAAAAGTTTCACATTTCCGAGCCAATAATAATCGATACTTGTGTTAACCACTAAAAATTTAGTATTTAAAACGTAAAATTTGAAAATCCTAAAGGCCAAGTCAGCCAGTCGGCCAATAATTGATTAAACTATAATATGGAATATATTTTTGATAATTTTAAAAATTTAAAGCCTCTATTGTTCCCTAGGCTCCCCTAAATTTATGACTTTAAATGATGACAAGCATCATATATCACCTTCTTAATTATTATCAGTGATTTATGTTCTCGCGATCAATAATTTATGATGATGATGATGGCGCGCTTACGAGGTTTATTACGAAAAAAAAATTGGCTAAATTTCTTGTAAATATGGCTGAGTTTTGTTTGGTCGGCCTTTGGTTTTAGTTGACAAAACATAAACGACCAAGATTTTTTGGTCTATTTTTCTTAGTCGACCATTAGGATTAGTCGTAATTTGAAAACAGACCAGAATCGAACCCGTTAATATTAGTTACACCTAAGGTCAACCAAACAAAACCCAACCGTTTTTACAATAATAAATCCTAGGGATCGTTAATTATTACAATCAATTAGTTTGGCGCGATGAAAACCGTTTTTTTATATTCGAAACTTTAAAATTATAAATTTTTTTTTAAGGACGAGCCTTAATATGATTTAATAAAAGCCAATAATGCCGTTTAAAGAGTTTGTAATTTGAAGGGATTTTTAAAACTAAGAATGGCTTTATAAGGCTTAACATCGATTGAGTTTGGTAATAAAGTTACGTTCACATAGGTGGTATCGATTTTGTAAACTGATCACTAGCGTTAGTTATATATCTATGGATCTTATAAGCTTTAAATATATACCCTCTATTGCCTGAAATAACTTTTTTTGTTGTTGTTAAAAACGTTCGGTTAAAATCTAATTTTTGATGCTTTATCATTATTTTTTTAAAATTTGGTCAAAAACAATTGCAAATTCAGGTTTTGAAAAATAAGCATTAGGAGTCCCCCAAAAATTCTCCTTTAATTTTGTGCAACCTGTTAAACCTGGTTCCAGGTTAAAGTGTTTTATTTTTGTGGATTGCCTGTGGCCATTAATTGCTATGCAATTTATTAATTCATTTTGAATCTACTATCTCACCTAGGATTATTTTCGACGAGGTTTTTTTTTGTTTTTTATATAATAAACCAAAATCATTTTTAAGTATAATTGCTCATGGGCCTAGCGGGGGGGGGGCCGGGATGGGCGGCTGCCCCTTCTAAATCCAAAAATTTGTTAAGATTTATTAAAATTATTTCTAAAATTTCAAATAATGATCATTTTGCCCTCCCTAAATCATTATTTTCCCCCTCTAATTCCAATGCTGGCTGCCCATGTACTTGTTTTTTATATAAATTAAAATTATCATCCCACAAAAAGTTATTTTTGATCTCGATAAATTAGTATTTACGGATTTTCAATAAAAATTTCAAAATTATCATATTACTTCTGTTTTGAGTCCTAATTTAAAATATTTTTGTTTTTTGTGAATTTTTGAATATACCTTTTATAAAGGAGTCTATAACTTAAGGGGAGCATTAAAAAATATAATTTGTATAGTTTTAACTTAAATTTTATAATTACTCATATTTCATATAAAACTTGTATTCAAGATATTAAAAAATAACTGGCGCTTATTGTAAAAATTTTAACTGAATTTGTATTTCAGCTCTATCCGCTTAGATATATAATTATAGCAAATTTGTTAGAAAATTTATTTTAAAAAATTAGTTTATGTGTATAGTTTTGTAAATATTTAAATAATTAGGAGCTCTGTAGATTAAAAAAATTATGATTTTGCCCCCCCCGCCCCCTCCTAATTATTTACTTTGACTCTTACGACTGGTTATATTAATTTGTTTCTTTGCTAGAATTTAGAAAATCTATAACTTCATAAATTTTTTAATTGATTTTATATAACACATGAATTACTCATTACGATACAATTTGATGTATTGATAAACTTATTTACCTTCTTTATGTATTAAAATTTAAAAAAATGCTCAAATTAAATAAATTAGAGTTAAAAATATTTAATAATAACATGGCGATAATCTATTGCGAAATAGGTTACGGAGCAACGGCTACCGTGCAGGCTGCCCTGTGTAAACCGCGCAACGAAAAATGTGCCCTAAAACGCATCAATCTCGACAAATGCAATGTCACCATGGATGAGCTATTGGTATATTAAAATTTTTTATTTATCTTAAAAAATATATATTTTATTATTTATTTATTTAAATTTATTTATTTATTTATTTTAAAAATATATATTTAATTATTTATTTATTACATTTCAAAGATATTTGATTTATTTAATATTTTAAATTTTAGAAAGAGATAACGGTGATGAGCCAATGTCACCACGAAAACGTGGTTAGTTATTATACGTCATTCGTGGTGCGAGACGAATTGTGGCTTGTGATAGAACTCCTTAGGGGAGGTAATCTAATTTCCTGTTTAAACTTTTACATTTAATTTTTATTCGATCGAAAAATAGGGTTTTTTTAATTTACGATTATATTGTATTGTGTAATATGATGATTTTTTATAATAAAAGGTTGCGTCTCATCTCTGATTTTATATAGGGCTACCATAGGCGTAACTAGGATTTCCTCAAGGGGGGGGGGTTATAAAATTTTCAAGGTTAAATTTTTTGTAGCTAATTTTTTGGATAAAAATGTTTTTTCCCCTAAAAGTTTAAAGTGACAATAGCTTAAAAATAATAAAATACTAAAAGGAAAATTCCAACATATATTTATTTTTATTAAATATACAATATAAAAATTATATAAGTTGAAAATCATGGGATGGGTTCTAACTCGAAAACCACCCCATCCCTACGCCAATGTGGGCTACTATCTATCTATGCCTAAGTGTCTTAGTATCGGATTTTGCTGCCCAGCAAAATCTTCCAACTGTTTCGTGTCTTAACTTCGAATTAACAGCAAATTCATTTCAGACGCATAACATGACAACAGCGATTTTGTGTGGCGCCAAATTTTTCGTAAGCTTACATGCTGTATGATTCTTAAGTTTTTAGATGTCAGCGAAGTTTGAATTTAATCAAATGTGTTGAAATAAACGAATATTAACTATCCCAAAAAAAATTAATGATAACAATCGGTTTGGCTCATAAGCTGGTGGGAAGGGAGACGAATGATCTATATCGAACAGTACTGGACATAAAGGTAATGGGGAAGAGAGGAAGAGAACGACCTCGGGTCACGTGTGAAGGACAAGTCGACAAAGTTATGTTATGAAATTTAACAAGATTAATCAAGACATGACACTTACCCGATCAAGATGAATAAACTCCTAAAAACAAACCCCACGACTGTGGGTCCAAATCTTATATATAAAAATGAAACTATGTGTGTGTGTGTGTGTGTATATATGCCGCGACCAGTTTTGGAAAACTACCAGACCGATTTGGCTCAAAATTTCACAGTTTATTCCTGACACTCCGGAGCATGTTTTAAGATTTGTTCGAGCCAAATCGGTCCAGTAGTTTTCGAGTATTCGTACGCGTTGCACTGTATACGGAAATAGAACAATAGAAGTAGAACATATAGGCATCAAACTTTATTTTTACTTCAATAACCGCTTTATCATCATATATGCTCTAAAATTCCAACATAATTTAATACACCCGGGTAAATGGCAAAACAACGTTTGCCGGGTTCATCTAGTATTTGATAAAAAGAAGAATCAAATTTGACCTATGAAATTGAATCTGATATTTAGACAAAGATAAATTCGCGCGATTTCAACCTAAATCCGATATTAAGACAAGTCCTGAGATGTAAGAACGAAATTTTTGGAAGTTCTATTAAGGTCCAACTTGTTTTGCGTAGATGAAGTATCTACCTACTATATCTACAAAAAAGATGTAAAATTCATTTTAGAAGCAGATCATTAATATATATTTTCGCTGACCTTAAATTGCCCATAACTTAGCCCGAAGAGGGACAGTTTACCTCCCACCCCCCCCCCCCCCCCCCCCCCCCTTAAATTTATTTTATAATGTGGTCGAGCAATATTTATGGCTAACATGAAGTAAAATTAAAAAAAGCTTATCTAACCTTTGAGGAGATAGTCATGGAAATTATTTTGAATTGAATCATTTAAATCTATCGAGTGAATGCTGAAAAATTTGGAAATTTATAACAAATGAGCACGGGACTAATGCAGAGACTTGCCATTTTTTAATCTAAACTCGACATCTTTTCTTTAGGTTTAATCCGAACCCCACCCTACCCTCAAATTATTATTCTGACTCGATTCGAATTTAATTTTAGCCCTTTTTAAGTTCCTTAAATTACCAAGTATGAAATTTTGAGAAATATACGAAACTTGACTATAATAACCACCTTACTGCACTTTGTTTTTAAACCGGTTTTTCATTACAAAAATTCTAAAAAAAGAGACTGACTATAAATTCGCCACCTAACATTAGCTTTATCCTTAGTAAAGCCCTGCAAAGGTGGCTCGATTTGGCTCGAGAGACCTTAGGGTCGGGCTAGCGCTAGGTCAAATAAGATATTCGGGCCACGGGCCGAAAAACAATTTTTCAAGGCACTATTTGTACTTTGTATAGGTAGCTTGTTGGACGAAATAAAGCGCATAACTCGGACGCAAGATTGTAAGAATGGGGTGCTTGAAGAGGTTCTTATAGCCACCATCCTCAAAGAGGTCTTGAAGGGCGTTGAATACTTTCACAACAACAACCAAATACACAGGTATATAATATCATCGATATAGTTATTAATTTTTGAAATATGTATTTAATAATTCAAATTTAATAATTAAAAATATATCATAGACACTCATTGATTTTACTAATAAAATTTTCTGATTTGCATTGCCCATTATTGCTTTTTATGTTGCGATTACGCCTGTGGATTTCGAATCGAATCGAATATTTTAATATTCGGATTCGAATTCGAAAATTTTTTTGAAAAAATATTCGATTCGATATTCGTCGAATAATAAACTGAAGATTCGGATTCGATTCGAAAAAAATTTAAAGATTCGAATTCGATTCGAACATGTTTTAAGTTTTTAATTAATCACTACAATACAAATACATTTCAAAAATTTATTTAAAAATATATTAAACACTAATAAATTCAATAGGGAACTATAATAGGCGAACAGAAATATATTTGTAAAATAATTAAGCAGTGTTTTTCAGCCAATTTTTGAGGCAAATTATTTTACTTTTAACTTCTTTAGCACCTAAATTTAACAATATAGAAAAAAAATATGTTGTGTATATGAGAATGCAGGATATAAGATTTAATCATCTTAAAATAAATTTAAATAGATATTATATATAGAGATAAATATAATGAATTATGTTACTTACCAATAGCACTGGACATTATTATTTATTATGATGTGTCAAAATCAAATTTAATTAAGCGTGTTTGTAATTAAGCAGTTTACAAAAAAATGATAGCGGGAAATATAATTAAATTACGATAAGATAAAAACAGCTGTATTTTCCGCGACTAATCTATTTAAAATAAATTTAAAGTTAAATAAATTTTCGAATCTTTTTTTTAAAGATTCGATTCGAATTTTCGAATCTCAGCAACTAAATATTCGATTCGAAATTTACATATAAGAATCGAATTCGGATTCGATTCGAAATTTCGAATCGAATCCGAATCGAATCTGGAATATTTCCCACAGGCGTAGTTGCGATATATCCTTTTTTTAATCGGGCCATTCATTGATTTTTAGGGGGGAGATTGATCCGAATGCCCCCCCCCCCTTTTAAAAAAATCCTACTATTATGATACCACTCGTTTTTTTTATAAATATTGTTTCGGGGGAGGGAGGGGGTATATACTAACCAATGGTAAGTATAAAAAATTATGAAATTCTTCACTTCCCTTAAAAAAAGATTATGACTTTAAACCCCGAATAGTATTATGTATAATTTGTAGTGTAGTGTCATTTAATATTAATTTTCACATATGCGTCGATAATTTGTGGAACGCCTTCGTTATTTCCAAATTAAGCCCAATCCTTTTGCTCTAACTTTGATCTGAATAAAAGATTCACCTTTTTAAAGTCTTGCAATTTTAAGAAAAAGGATTTTTTCCAAAATGGGTTATTAGCCTACATCACTTGAATGATAGATATACTTGGTTTAGCATTGTGTTGAGTTTATTATTTTAACTTATCTACTTTATTAACGTTTTTAATCACGTTCATGTCAGGGACATTAAAGCTGGAAATATATTGATCGGGGAAGATGGTGTCGTTCAAATAGCCGGTACATTCATTCTTTGATATACATATCTTGCATATTATTGATTCTGATTTCATAAATTAGCAGAATATATAAGCAAATTATGCGCTATTTTAAGTAAAACAGTTTTTAAAACTCCAGCTAAAACAGTAGTCCTCTCTTCTTCTATTACCGTCTCTCCCAAATTTATAATTACATACTAGGTATTCATGGGCGTAGCCAAGGGGGGGGGAGAAGCAGGGGGAGCGTGTGCCCTCCGCTAAATCCAAAAATTTGTTGAAATTTATTAAAATTATGGTTAAAATTTCAAAAATAATCATATTGCCCCTTCCTAAATCATTATTGCCCCCCCCTCTAATTCCAATGTTGGCTATGCCCATGTTATTGTTCTGATTTTATAAATAAGCAGAAATGTATAAGCAATTAAGTACTATTTTAGGTAAAACCGTTTTTTGAACTCCAGCCAATAGTCTTCACTTCTTCTGTCACTCTATCTGCCAAATTAATAAATACATACTAGGAATTCATTATTTTTACTTATATATTATTATGAAGGCGCTTGCACTCCGCAACGAAGTTTTGATAGATTTTTAGGTTTTTTGGAAAAATTTTGAACTATAGATTTCGGGGTTAGTTCTTGGATCAACACGGGCGGCAATCTGGATAGGCGTAACATTAGGCACACCTTCGTTGGTACTCCGTGTTGGATGGCTCCAGAAGTTATGGAACAAGTAATCGTTTAGATAGTAATGTTGTAAAAACGGCTGGGTTTTGTTTGGTCGACCTTTGATTTACCTAAGACCAAGAGTTGACTCTGGAGGTCGACAAAGATGAACCGACCAAAAAACCTATAGTCTGTTCATGTTTAGTCGACTAAAACCTACGGTCGACCAAACAAAACCCAGCCGTTTTTTCAACACTATTAGATAGGAATTTAGCATTGTTTGAACTTAAAAAACTAACTGAAGAAGACCCTTTTTAATCCACGATTTTAGTATAAATTAAAAATTATTTTGCATCTTTCAATATACAAAGCCCTAACGTACGACTTTTACTTGTATTGATAATTTTATATGAAGAGTCACATTTTCTTTAGCTTTTTTCGTGAGGCTTTACTCTCAGTCTTTTCACGTCAATCATTTTTGCTTTGAAGGTGAGTGGGTATAACGCCAAAGCTGATATTTGGAGCTTTGGGATAACCGCTATCGAATTAGCTACCGGCACTGCGCCCTACTACAAATACCCTCCCATGAAGGTATTCCTGGATACTCAAACCCTCATAATTTGCATATAATTGTTGTGTTCAGAAGATTATTTTAGTGTCAAAATTAAAAACTTTATTACTTTGGAACACTAAATTTTTAACTTTTATCGATAATAATTTTTTAAAAGACCTTTTTATAAGCAACCTCTATCCCGCATGCTTATATTATGAGTTTTAGGTGAATACTAATTTGAACATTCGAATTCGAATGGATTTAAATATAATCCTTTAAATGATTCGATTATAATAGGTCCTATAAAATTGCCACGAGTTTGTGTTATGGCACTTCTTGAGAGTGCTTATGGCAAATATAAAGGACCGTCTTCTTATATAAACCTAAGCGTTTTTTGATAAATTGTTTATATAAAATGGACATCGCAATTATTACAGACTTTTAAATGGTCTATAATAAACCAAATACCTAGGTGTCATTAATATATCATGGTTCTCCTGTTAATTTTAATGGCCGTCTCATAAAGAATTGTTAATGTTTTTCATCTCAACCAGGATCCTTTAAACCAGTTTATTAAAGTAAAAATTCATTATAAACAATGCAATGATATGAATTAACCATATGGTGTCACGGTGAGTTTTTGGTAATGATTTTGGCGAGGGGTATTAAAATGTTTTTTTTTAATTTTGACCAGACTACATATTTTATATGATTAGGAATTGTGTCGTTATGCCACAAGGTGTTAAAGGAATATTTTTATTTGCATTTCAGGTACTGATGCTGACCCTCTCTAATGATCCACCAACACTTGAGACCGCGGCCGAGGACAAGGACCAATACAAGAACTATTCTAAAGTTTTTCGCAAAATGATCGCCGATTGCCTACAAAAAGATCCCGAAAAGAGGTACATAAAATTATATTGTTGTCGTTTAAGAGCGAGGAAAATAGCATATAAATTAGATAATAAATTTAGATTTACACTTCTTGTCATTTTTGAAACATAAAAATATGTTCGAATCTCAGCATTAGTGATACATTTTATCACGACCTGAAATTTGGTGTAGCTCTATGCCGCCCGAAAAAATATGTTCGAATCTCAGCATTAGTGATACATTTTATCACGACCTGAAATTTGGTGTAGCTCTCTGCCGCCCGAATTGTACATCCTTCTTAGTGATGTATTGGGCACGCCTTGAGGTCTGCCAGATTGGTATTATAGTGTGCATAAAAGAGCCGTACCCACATTGATAGTCTCCTTTTCTTTTTATGACATTCAATGTGGGTGTGTTGCAAATGTATACTACATACGTGATCTTTGCTAATTTTCTCTCTCCCTTTCTCCTTTCCTTCCGCTCCTGCCCCCATAGCTAGCCAAGCACACATGAAGGGGGCAGGAGAGGAGGAGAAAGAGAGGAGAATAGATGAAGGGAGAGGGAGAGTGATGCATTAGTAAAAATCGCGTACGTAGTTGTACCCGAATGTAGTCCGTTTTTCAGACATAGTCGGACGAATTTTTATAAAGGGAAGGGGTTCACCGAAACGCAAATAAATTTAAACATAGAGGTGAAACTAAAAATTAAAAGGTGGACCCATAGATGAAATTTTATTCTTCAAGAATAAATTAATATAATCAGTATAATAAAAATGTCGTGGCAACATAGCCTCAAAAATTGTTAAAATGGGCATTTTTGCACCTTCAATCGCGTCGCGTTTGTCTAAAAAACTGGAAGTTTTGGGAAAAAACGAAAAACATGTCATTGTTTAACGCAAAATTTTCATACAAAATTATATGTCCGATTGTAGGATGTTTTTTTTGTAGACCTGTGTTATAAGACAAAGGACAAAAATTGTTAATTAAATTTGCGTGCGTGTTTTATTGTATGCTTGAAAAAAAAGGCTTAAAACCATATGCCAGCCAGTCTCTAAATATGTTATCTTTACTGTTCTTCATCTGATGGACCCATAATTTGTACATTAAACGTTCATGGAAGTAGGCAACATTGAAATTAGAGGGGGGCAATAATGATTTAGGGAGGGGCAAAAAGATCATTTTTTCAAATTTTAGCCATAATTTTAACAAATTTTTGGATTTAGAGGGGGGCAGCCGCCCCTACCTGCCCCCCTTTGCTAATTTACCTTATAAAAGAGGTAATTTTAACGTGGTTTTTTTAATGGAAAGGCCGACGGCTACCGAATTGCTCAAGCATCCTTTCTTCAAAAAAGCCAAAGACAAGCGTTACATATACCAAATGCTCCTGAGCGATCGTCAATTACCAAAATCTCTGCCCCAATCTTCCGCTCCTAAAGTAATAACAACATTCATAAGTTGGGGGGGGGGGGGAATATGTACCCCTCTAACCCCTCCCCCTTCTTTTAACCCATTAAAGCCTACGGTCGAATTTATCTACGCGAAAATACCACATTTAATCTAGAAATTTGCATACTTAAGGACCTTTTTATGCTATCAAATTTAGTTTTTATTAAAGCTTAAGATGTGATTTACAGTAAAAACTGATTTTATTATGTGTTTGCTTATTAATTGGCTTTCTTTTTTCCTAAAAGAAGCGACTTTTCTCGAAATCTTATTTTCTTCATTTATTTATTGACATTTAGGCAAAGACGACACCCTCGCTAACGTTTGGCCGTTTGCATCGTACGGAAACTGGCGAATGGGAGTGGTCGGGAGACGAAGACAGTGGGACTGAGAAGGAGAGTCCTTCCAAAACTTGTCCACCTTTAAAAGGCGTCGTAGCTTCAGTTAAACTAAAAACTTCTTTTTTTTGTTTTTTTTAAACTTATTTTGATCATCTAAAGACAATTCAATCTTAAAATTATATGATTGTACAGATAGGCGTAGCCAATGGGAAGGCGGCTGCCCCCTTTAAATCCAAAAATATTGTTGAAATCAAAATTATATTTAAAATTTCAAAAAATGTTTATTTTGCCCGTTCCTAAATCATTTTTGCCCCCTCTCTAATTCCAATGCTGGCTACGCCCATGATTATACATAATCGCTCAAAACTTTTTAGTGATTGAGCAATTGTCATCCTAATTATATGGCAATATTATATCTGGTAAAAAATATTTTTGTTGTAAACGTCATATTAGTATGCGTGGGAAATTATTGATAATAGAATAGTCCTTAAAATTGTTGCTCGCTTATACATTATTTTAAGAGTTATTATTGTCTGAAAGATTGGAAAGTTGTCATCTATCTATATATATAAAGTAAAGTCTATGTATGTGTGTATTTATGTATGTATGTATGTATGTATGTATGTATGTATGTATGTATGTATGTATGTATGGATGTGGATAAGGGCTAAATTCTGAAACTATCTGCCCGATTCGCGCGAAAATTTAGTCATAGATGCCCAGGGCGGCCAGGGGTAGCTTTTTCAGAATCCTAAAATTCCTTTTAGTTTTAAAAATATCAGACATTACGTTTTAAAAAGGGCTAAACTCTTAAACTACCGGCCCGATTCGCGCGGAAATTTAGCCATAGATGCCCAGGGCGGCCAGGGGTAAAATAGCTTTTTCAGAATCCCAAAATTCTTTTTAGTTTTAAAAATATCGGACATTACGTTTTAAAAAAGGGCTAACTCTGAAACTATCGGCCAGATTCGCGCGAAAATTTAGCCATAGATGCCCAGGGCGGCCAGGGGTAAAATAGCTTTTCAGAATTCAAAATTCCTTTTAGTTTTAAAAATATCGGACATCTCCCGGCCAGTTTTATTTATAGCATCATATACAATAATGACGTCATACATACAAGGCTGAAGTTTTCTCGAATTTTAGTATATTAAAGAAAATTGTATTTTTAGCACAACAACGTTTGCCGGGTCAGCTAGTTTAAAATATCGATAACTTTTTTAGCGTGAAATTGCTATGTGACCACTATGTTATTGTATTATATATTGCCATAAGATTTTATAATTAATTTTGGGACCAGTTGTTCCAGGTAGCGCGCGAAATAGAATACGTTTTTAGCAGCCAAGCTATAATAACATCTCGGCCAGTGTTTTAAAAATGGTTGGGTTGTGTTTGATGACCTTTGGTTTTAGTCGACTAAACATAAAGAGACCAAAGATTTATTGGTCTCCCGTTCTTAGTCGACCTCTAAGCTTAGTCGTAGTCTTAGTATAAACAAAGGTCGACCACACAAAACCCAGCCCTTTCTACAAGACTAATCTCTGCCACTCGCTAATTTTAATCTCATTATAAAGCAATTTTAAAATGGCCATCGCTCGATTCCACACAAAAACTAACATATAGTAAAGTAGATGTTATGCATCCTTCACAGAATAAAACATCCAGGATATCAAACTTTAAACTCAATTCAGAAAATATGTTTTGCCCAAAAATACCGAATTTTTTATACCGAATGAGTGGGGTTTAGGCTTGGAATTTTGAATTTTTTATAATTCATAAATATTTATTCAAATTTTTTATAAAAAATCGTTATGCACAGGGCCTCGAACCCGCCGATCAGCAAGCTACCATATCATCTGGCGGCGGCTCCCCCAGCCCCTACCTTCTGTCACGTGATCGGGGCGCGTTAGAGTCACGTGACCGAACGAAATTACGTGACGAGAGCGAGGACGACGACGATGATCCCGACGTGACGCAGCGGACGCAACGATTGGTTCTCACGTCGTCCACATCACGTGATCACGACACCCCGACCGCAAAATCACGTGACGTGAGAAAGACGAAGGAGGTAGAACTCATTAGACGCACGCCCTACGAACGGCGGGACATTATTAAATTTGGAAAATAAAATTTTTAAATAATGTTTTAGGGGGTTGTGGGGTAATACATTCCCTCAAATGCATTTAAATAAATAAATGATTTTAAGTTTTTTCTGCTAAATTTGGTTTTTGAATTTTAAAAACGTTTCCTATTGATTATATATTGTTGATCTTATTCGTTATGGGGTGAAGGTTTTTTCCGCACAATTGTTATGCCTTAATATCTTTCAAAAATCATCATAGATTAAATCTCGTTGGTTTTGTAAATGCACAATGCACATTTCTTTTGTAAACGATGTTTTAAACTCCTGTCTCAAATCGGTTGACTTGCCCATTAAACAATTTATCTATACAAATTAATCTTAATTAATAAATATTTATATTCATTTCATTTGTATTGTGTAGAAAATAGCTTAATATATGACAAAATGTCTGAACATCCTATGAATATATAAGCACAGGCTGTAAGAAGTTTCAAGTCTATGTATATCAAAAATAAAGAAATTTATTTGCAATATATTCGACTAAATCAGTAAAAAATTTATATTTTCAAATGTCTTTTAAGTTTGTTTATGCAATCAATACAGCTCCCTCTTTTATTCCCCCCCCCCCCCGGCCATTAGTAAAAAAATTTATTGAAAATTAACTTATTTTAGTCGATCAGGGCTCAATTTTTTGACGAGCCATTGCCGACTGATCAACGCCTTGTTAAAGGGGATCAATCAGTGGGACTTAAAGCAGGAGCAACTGACAATCATCACAATAACAATCTCGCGGAACTCATTCTGTTCCTGGCTCTAAGAATTAGGTTGGTGTGCTCTTAAGAGTTTCAAAGTTTCCTGTTTTTTATACTAATTAGTTTAGAAATTTTAAATTAAGGTTATTACCTACATTAAAACAGAAATGTAATTTATCAGGTCGGATTCTATTTAAATATCCATTGGAATAAAAATAAAATTGAACCACGTTTATCTACCTTTTTATTTTATTTTTACTTCTGAAATAAAAACTTTAGGGGTAAATTTTGTAAATAAATTGTTAAATTTTTCATGCGTTTTTTTCATTCAGAATAACTAGTTTACATAAACTTTTATATGGAATTGGCAATGCAATAATGACTAAATATTGCGATTCGACCGCTAAAACTTTTACTTTTCTTATATTAGAAAGTATTGAAGCCGGGTCCCTTGATCATTTAAAACTACACCCCATCGATATTTTATAGAGTTCCTTTATCAAGTTTGTTAACCACTGTGAATAGTTATGAGTATCTGCTTTGAATCTACTTGAGCTTAGTTCTTTGCCGAGCCTAATTAGATAGGATTGAAAAATAGAGGCTTACCAAAGCACTGCCTAGCTCTTGATTTAGAAACGAGCATTATATTTCCACTTTAGCATACTCTGCTACTAAATAAGTGGGAATTTCGCCAAACTATGGAATTTATTCTTAAAAACGCATTTTTGAATACAGGTCTCAACTCTTATGCGTAATTCGTTAGGTTTGACCATAATTTACCCTCCAAATTATAAAATAACTTATCTTTTAATTGAAACTATTATTACAGGAATTCCAAACTGGAACTGAACGACATTAAGTTCGACTTCACACCGGGTTCAGGTTTAAATTGCTATTTTTTCTTCTTTTATTCTTCCATTTGGTTATATGATAATGCTGATATCATAAAAATATAAAAACGTTTTTTTAAATCTTTCATAACAATTTTTTCTATAGACACAGCCGACGGGGTGGCTCAAGAACTGCTAGGTGCCGGACTCATTGAATCCTCCAATATTAAGGTCATCACTGAAAATTTGTCCAAACTGATAGCCGAACCTGTAGAAGGCAAATCAATCGTTTTCGCTTTGGTATAATTTCCATGCTTTGATCAACACTTCAGCTAAAAAGTCTACTAATTGTTAATATAGTCTGACATGGGGGTAGCCAGGATTGAGATTAGAGGGGGACAATAATGATAATTCTCTGCAATTTTAGCCATAACTATATTAAATTTTAGCGAATTTTTGGATTTAAAGGGGGGGGGGGCAATCGCCCTTTCCTGCCACCCCCTGGCTACGCCCATTTAGTCTGAATAGCTGAAAGACTTTAGCTCCTAAGTTTAACTATTATGCATGAGATTTTTGGTTTAAATTTACGACATTTTATGATGTTTATGCAAAGAAACAGGGTTCTGAAGGAGGGTCCGATGCCGTTACGGACCCAAAAACTTTGGTGGGATACGCCCAACTAACGCTTTTAACCATAAGTTACGCTACGCCCGAATATACAAAAGGAACCGTCGAAAATGTGATAGCTTGAAATTTCTGCTAGGGAAAATTAAAGATGGTGCTTCAAATAATTTCCACTTCTGTGTGCTGTTGTTCCATTTAAATTCGTACATAATCACGAAATGCATTGTTATTGCGTATTAATTGTGTATGAATTGTGTATACATTCAGTTCGATATTTATTTAATTCAGAAAATGTGAATTTAATTGTGCCCTATGAACTTTTTTATGTTCTGAACTAAATGGAAAGTAGGCAACGTTATATTCAAGAAATCGTTGCTATATTATTATTGATAATTTTACGAATTAAATTGAAAGTATTAAAACGTGTTGTTTGCCTACATTGCAACTATTTCGGAACATTTGTTTAATCACAAGGCTTGTATATGTAATTAGATATTGTTAAAAACACATTTTTATACAAAAAAAAATCCTCGAACTACATGAACATGCTTCGAGATTATTCCTATATAACTTGCATTCATTTATAATGAAAAAATATATGTTTTCTATTGCATGTACGAGCCATGTTATTTAATTTTTAGAATTTCATTTATAGCAATGGTGAAACCCAAGAGTTTCTACATAAAATTGTTGAACTGGCGGAATTTAAATATAACGATGAAATTAATTATTAAAAGCTATTGTTGCTCATAAAGATGTTACGAATTTCTGAAGGAAGTTTTAACAGTCTTATTTTATTCGTATGAGCGGTTAAAAGAAATTTAGAACCTTCTTTAGCTTTTGCCAGGATACGTAATTTTAGCGGTTGGGGTTAAGGTCTATTATTTTTTTAATTAATATATTGTTCTTGTTAATACCATTGATATTATGACTTTTTGGCCGTCCGCTGGCTGCTGACCAATAAAAAATGACCATTGGCCAAAGTGTGAATCGAATTTTTTTTCGTTTTTTTGACTCTTATGTATTTATAGACCGTCTCTGGGTGCTGACCAATGGAAAAATGACCACTGGCCAAAGGGTGGTTGAAAAAGTTTCAAGCACATGTGAAATTTTTGAGACATACTGACGCTGTGACATTTTGAGATGCGCGGTCGTAACAGGCAATTGCGGAGCTATTGCATATAGCTGCTCATCCCCTACAAAGGCCTATTGTACTAATAAGGGTTCGAATCTTGGCGAGGGCAAGTCTTTTTGTTTTTATTAACCCCAACACTAATTGTTCTTGTTAATAACATTAATAATATAGGCTTTTTGGCCCTCCGCTGGCTACTTACCAAAGGAAAAAAATGACCATTGGCCAAAGTGTAAATCGAAAAATAATTCGTTTTTTGACGCCTATTTTAACACCTATTGCATTTTGCCCCAATAAATAACGTTCATCTCTTTTCAATAGACTTTAGCAGTTTAATGGCGCTTTCCCTCGAATTAATGTAAATCAAATATTAATTCCTATGCAAGCCAAAATCACAATTGTCAGTCTGTCGCTGTCACATAAATGACATTTTGAGCTTCGCTGTAGGCGTTTAGTTAGTTCAGGGTTACACTAGGTAAAACTGCTTTTTTCGATATAGATCGAGTCAAGTCGAACATGAAAATTCTTAAGTTTTTTCAATAATATTTATTGCTATGCAGGGTTAAATTTTGCATGATGCTCCTATCGATGTGAACATAAATTGCATAGCAAATATGCTTTGTTTATACGTAGTATAAAAGAGTAATAACCGATGTGTATTAGGATTTAAAGCAGAGATATGTGAAGCAGGCACTGTGCTTGGCTTAGCAAGGGTCTGGTGGTGGAGCCAACAGGGGTATGGGGGTCAAGCCCCCAGCAGGAAGTTTGGGGGCGGAGCCCCCAACGGGGGTCTGGGGGCGAAATCAGTTACGCCCGAAGGGCGTATGATGTTTAACAATTGTTTAATTTATTCAACCTTCTTATAATTTAAGTAGAACTGATAAAATTATAATATCAAATCTAATTATGTCCCTGTTTTATGTGCTAATTATATTTTTTTACTATGAAAATTACGTATATATGATGATTTTATTAAAATTCTATAATGCTATCAGTTCTAATCAATTTTAAATGTTTTTAAATAGCCATGAAAATTTTAATTTATTATAGTAGAATTTTTTTAGCGTTGCTAAGGTTTATTCAAAAAATAGATCAAGCTCTAAGTCCTTATCTCCGACCTAACGATCTAAACATTGTTGAGTATAAAAATATCATTATGTATTTTTATTTAAAATGCTAAAAAAAACAAAATTTTTAATTGGATCAAATTTACTTGCTAACAAATTATTTAATGGAAAATATTTAAAAATTTAGTATTAATTAAAACTTTAACCATGAACATTTAATTTATAGTAAAAATCTCTTTATCAGATTGTAAAATTAAATAAAGAATGTAATTGGATTTAAAAATTTTGCAGTCATGAACTTTAATAAGCGGACCTTCGTTTGATATATTATTATATAACATTTCAATAAAGACGAATGAGCTTTAAGAGAAAAGACAAACTAGGTAAGCGGTTGAACGATAAAACAAGAATAATGATCATACTTAAAGATTTTAATCTAGAAACGAACCTAAAATAATTAGGTAAATTTTTTACAAGTGACATTTTCCTGCCTATAATATTTACATTTTAAAGGAAAATACAAAGCCTAAATGTAGCGGTGCTGAAAGCAATTAAATTTGTGCTAAATTTTAATTTTTGATCTTTTTATAGAATAAATAAGTTTGAAAATTAGAATGATTAATTAACAATTTAAGAAAAGACACTTATTATGAAGCCAAACGAAAATAAATCTATTTGATTTTGCCAATCGCTGGCCGACTCGTGGCCTCTTTTAGCTGATGATTTCAGTGTAGACTGATTTTTTAATTTTTTTTTATATATATTTATTTTATATCCTGTATTGTCAATATCTACGTATTTGATTCAATAAACTTTAAAAAATAATAAAAATAAAAAAATAAGTGACTTTTAAGATCTATTATTGTGATGTCTTATTTGAATTTCAAGCAACTATGAAAGTTAAGCCCATTAGAATATTTGTCTTAAGATACAAAAGTCAAATAATAAACATTATTAACAATATTATAATTTTCAGGACTATTAAATTTTGCGTACTTATTTAATAAAATTATTTTTAATTATTATAATGTGCTTTGAAAATGATATATTACAAAAGTAATTCCTTAGTTCCTATAAATCAGCTATTTTGGAAAGAAGGTTCTAATTTAACGATATGAGCAATTTTTTACCGTGATTCGCCATTTGAAATACATCACATTTCTAAACAACGAGTCTGCTACTATTTTATTAAACTTTAATAAATACTAAGCTTTAGACCACGAGAAAATAGGATAGTTATTAAGATTATTATATTTACCAGCTCTCTAATATTTGTACGTTCCTCTTTTTGTTCTCGCCATTTTGTTTCCTTATGCTTTGACTTGGGGGCAGCTTATTGTTTTTAAAATCCCAATTAAATGTAAAAATGAGCGCGAATTAAATGCTATTACAAGACGTTTAATTAAAGAAATAATTTTCTCCTTCAGCCACCTCCATATATTGATAATTTTTAATCAAAATCGAATCATAACGCATCCTTGAAGTAAGAACAGCGTTGACAATCTTTGATATATTTAATATAAAGATTGAATTAGAGATTACATTTTGATAGGGTATTTTAGGCAAGCAAAATAAAAGAAATATTTTTAAAAATTATATAACAACCTAGACTTTTCTATATAGCAAATAAGATAACATATGAACAACCTAGACCCGATAATTTGCAAATGGTTTTAGGGGTTTCTATATTACTAGCTGTGCCCGGTCAAGCGTTGCTTTGGCTAAGTTCTTAATTAACAAAATATTTGGTACCTATTAATAGGATTTATATGAAAAAATTTGGGTCAGCTGAAAGAGAGTTTTTGATGTGGAAAAATATATTTTATATTATGCAAATAAATGTTAAATTAAAAGGCATATTTATTATTAATTAAATAGATTTATAACAGTTTTAAATACTTATTAGGTAGCGATGTTTAGCGACAATATGCGTAATTGGGTGACAAAAGTGTCTATAAACCACTAATATACAAAAGACAATGCTAATATTTGACAATGCAGAGAAAAATTTTGGTACAGCGAGTAGTGTATTGTCATAGCCTATAATATACAATAACAAAATGAAGAGATAGTAGAAAGGCACCTTCAAATTTGATTTAATGAAGGCTTTTACAATCTACTCAAACCCCTGAAGTAAACAGTCAAAAGTGTTGGAATGGCCCCCTATCCTAGTCCCTCGTAAAGTCTCTTATTAATGACGCTTCGGAAGGGGAACTTCCAGCGCTTGCGAGCTCCACGCTCAGGTCACGAATGGACCGAGGCTTTCCCAAGTCGTAACCTCGGTCTACTCTTATCGAACAACGATATCCGTTTCGCTGTAGGCCTTAGATTCGGATTAAATATAGTTGCAACAAATTTCTTCACTTTGCAATAATTCCCTAAAATCGAATGGCCATCATGGCCTACACTTTAATCGCAATAAAGCCCGATATCTTTGACATACCGCGGTTAACAAACTCATACATAACTATTTTACCAAAGCTGGTATCCCCTCTATTCTTAAACCCACAGGCCTCTGTGAAGATAGCAAACCACCCGATGGCCAAACTATAGGCGACTAGGATAAAGGACTCATTTTAGCATGGGACTATACAAGTACTGACGCATTTGCCCCATCTTATCACAACAAAGATCCCCTGTCTTAGCTGAGTCTAGAAAACAATACTATACTTTTTTGTCCCATTGCGGCAACCACCCGAACATCCTTTGGCCCCCAAGCCTGAAAAATTATTAAGAAAATAGGGAAACAAATTTCTTTACCTTCCCATGATAATCGCAAATCGTTTTTTATATAACAGAAAATCGGCATAACTATCTTTAAATATAATTTATTAGCCATGGCGGAATGTTTTCCAGATATTTATAATTCTTGCCTTTTTATTTATTTATCGTATCTTCACAAAATATGTATTTTCTAAAAAAATGATTAATATATTTAGTTGAAATTAGAATTAACTGGAAATAATACAAATTTCGCGAGTATAGTGAAAGCAAAAAGTTACATATGATAAAAAAATTAACAGCAGGCAAAATCTGATCGTAAATGGCTTTTTGATGCAGCGTTAGCTTTGAAACATTAGATCACACATGAGACAAAGGGTCACGCTAGTTGCAACTATGTTCACGGTGTAAGTCTGCATCAAATAGAGCAGCAGCAGATCGATTTGGTGCAGGCATATCCAATTGAGTCAAAACTTTGTTTTAATTTCTAAGGATATATCTTCAAAATAATTAATGATTCGTTGTTGTGTTTTAGCAAATGATCCAGATGACTATTCCGATAAATTATATCTTCTGTCATGTCTGCTTTATATTTTTTCCATCAATTGGTATAAATTAGTGGGAAATGAAGAGCAGGAGATCAGTAAAACACGAATTTGTTATGGATGTGAATCATAGCACGCGTCACTAATTCCTTCATATTAATGATTATTATGCTCTAATAAATGCATGGCTTTGCATGCACTGTGGAAAGTGTAATGTGCAACGCCGATGACCACTTTTAACTGCTGGAGACACGTTGGGCCAAGGACGTCATGCAGAGAAGAACACTCATCTTGATTGGGATAAAGAGTATATAGTCGGTCTATCTCATGCTGCGCGAACTCCATGAGACTTCGCAATATTGCAGCTTTTGCGCAAAATCATCGAGTTAGCATAGCATGAAGAACGCAGATATTATTGTATCTGGGGAATTTAAGGCTATTTTGTTGACATTTGCATTTGTAAAATAAATGCGTTGCCCATTTTCTAGATGTACAGCTAAGGGAACCATAGCAGGACTGCGTACATTTATTGGAAAGTATTGAATAAGCCATATAGCATCATTGCTGCCTATATATCTTCCAGTTTGATATTAAGCAATTTCATCGATGTGAAAACTCGTGATATACGCAGTGATATCAGGTTGAACGTTAAAAACTGTCATAACACTACCTGTAATCGAATTACAATATTCAACATTGATGTGTGCCTTGCATAATTTGATAGCAGAGGACAATATGGAACAGCCCAGCAGTTACCATCTCGTCACGAAGTTGAATGGGTACCATGTTACCACAATCCTTTTTTGTTCTTCTTTTGTACAAATGATATCCATTACTGCCTGTAATTGTGTTGCATACCAAGCCTCGAGGATACCGCTTTATGCCTTTACCATATATCACGCATCCATATTTTTAGTTATAATTTTGTAAAAGTCCTTATCTTGTTTAAGATCAGGTATTTAAGCACATACTACATCGTCGATTTCGTTTGGAGGGGATCTAGTTATATAGCCATATGTGTGTATGGGCATGCACTCAACGTGTCTTTGCCATTCCACAGAGTACATACACCAACGCACAGAGCTAAAGACCTTATGCCTAACAATAAGATTAATTTGATTTAAGTTTTTGGCATAAAACACGTGCTGCGATGTCATGCCAATAGATTGGTGATTGGCCATGAAATAAAAGCTCATGTGCATTGCTCCAAGCAGGATTGCATGTAAATGTAATGAATAGGTCTGGAAAACCGTAGTTAGGAACATACGCAATCGAATCTTTAGCGTATTCACGCACATGATGTGAACAAAATGGTTAGTTATCTAACGTAAATTGTATTAGGGTCGTTAAGAGGTGCATCCCGAAGCACTATTCTTTAGAAATTATAGTTCATAGCTCTGCATTTTAAGTTTGGCGGTTACCATTGTTTGCATTTATCATCTTAACGTTAAAGTAATGTTTTTGTACTTGTAATATCAATAACCAAACTTCGTAAAAATAGGAAAAAAGAAGGAAACGTGAGAATGTTTGTGAAAGCGCGCGTTATATTTATTTAAGAAAATGGTGATGTTTTAGGGTATCTAGAATGTTTATTTGTTACAGCCTTATATTTTGTAAAAAACGGGCGTAGGTGAGTAAAAAATTGAGCCACAAATGACAAAGCAATTGTGGAAAAGCTTTTTAAGGCAATAATTAGCACCAGAACGATAAATAAGTATAAAAACGTTGTATCAATCATCCGCTAGATGGCGGTAAGCTCTATCAAAAAACAGGGTTACGGCTGTCGCAGGTCGATAAAAAGTATAAATAAACCATCTAGGTCGCTAAGGTAATGATCTGGCCAAATTTGGTGGCAATCGGTGGAGAACTTTAGGAGTTATAAGAGGGCAAAGAAAACGGAGTTACATTTTTATATATATAGATTTTTAAAATTGTTTCACAAATATAGTTATCTCCAAATAAATGATACATGATAGAATATATTAAATTAATGAGCTGTCATAGAGCCCTGGATTTAAATTGTATTGGATTTTACAATTTCCATGGTGATTTTCTGCCTGATATAAAATAACTCTTTGGGATCGTGTGTAGGTAATGGGGGTAATACATTTTAATTTGTTTAAGGATTTGGCTGTCCTCGGGACCTAAATTACCGAGGGTCGTGGCCACTACTGGGACTAATGGTATTGCTGAGGTATTTGTATTTTTCACTTTCTTTATCTCAGTAAAAGAGATGAGGTCGGGAGAGATGTTAGATTTGGCGAATATATCCACCATAGTGGAATCCCAACAAGTCGCAGCGGAAGAAAGACACTATGTCGCAACTTGCCAGACAAGTGTGAGCCTAGTTTTTTACATGGTAGGATATCAAACCGAGGACGTCCAATGTAAGTGGAGATTAATAATTTTTTGAAGAGATGTAAGGTGCGGATTGTGCTATCAGTGACATGTGCCATTCCTTGGCAGTTCCAGTTGGGTGTGTTAATATCTAGCTTAAGGTCGTCCTGAGTCTGAAGGGCGCTGTCGAGGTGCGGATCTGGCATGCGAGTAAATTGTTCATTAGGTCATCCGTTGATAACCGAGGTGAAATGAAACCTGCAAGTGAAATTAAATGGGGGGGGGGGGCTAGATGCCTATACGACCACTCTTGGAAGGATGGGTGACTTGGAAGGAACCATTGGAGAAGGCTAAATTATAAGTTTTGGGCACTGTTCGATTAGCAATTAAATTTCATTTTCAATGGCATGGAGTAAGTTTATGCGAAAAAAGGCGGGGGAGGCCGTGAGGCATAATTAATTTCTTGTTTTAAAAGCAAGCTTTTAAGAGGAAAAATGCGTGGTGGGGAGTAAGGGGCTCAGGGTGTGACTTATGGAGTCGATGGAATTTGAGAATTTCTCTAGAAAGGTTTAGATGGATCTGACCGCTCATATGAGAGCACCTAGATAATGGAAATCGTCTCGGGTGATGACTGGAAATGGGAGGGAGAGTTTGTAGCTAGTGAGATATTTGGTGAAGATCTCACATTTCGCTGCGTTGAAGCTGAATGATAATGAGACTGCGTATTCATTGATAATCTATGGAATTTTCTGGATTGCATAGGCTTGGCCGACCAGAAATCCGTCATCTAGGTACCAAAAGTTGCAGAAAAAGGTTCCTAGAAAAGAAATTATCAAGGTGAATGGCAATACAGAAAAGGACAGGGCCCAAGAGATCACCATGATGGATCTCTTGAAGAGATCACCTTGATGGATCTCTTGGGATGAGTTGGTTATTCGGTCCCTAAAAAGTAAATAAGTGGGGTTACCATATGGAACTCCGTAAATTGTAATTAAACTGTTCAATAAAGGCGGCTTGGTTTATGCTGATAAAGGCTTTTTAAATCAAGTTTTACCATGAGGTCATTTGGTAGAGGATTTGAGAAAATTTTGAGCATGATTGTTACGCCATTGGATCTTTTACCATCAGTGGAGCTTAGGCCTGAGGGTTCTTGTGAGTTAGGAAAGCCGGGTTTTTTTAACAATTCGATTATTTTATTAATTGTGGAATGACGAGGATGCTGCCCCATTTAACACTCATTTTTATTTCCGGATTAAAAGCATTTGCCTTCAAATGTTTAAATAGTAATGTTTTAAATTGGCCAAAAAGCAAATAGTATTATAACCATATTATAACCATGGACCCGTTTTAGGTATTGATGTGTGTTAACAGCAGCAGCTATTTTACATATAGGACGAGGTTTAATTAATTTGTCTTTTAAAACTGTGAGTATATTAAATTTGGCTATTTAGTCAATTTTAATGGACTTCATGGTAAAGCTAAAAATCTTATTCTGCCAACACCTATAAAGTAAATGGATTAATTCTATTATATCCATAATAATAACTAGAGCCATACAGAGACAAGACGTGTAGTGAACAATTTAAAAATCTATAATTGAAATTTGAATAACTCTTTAAACTTATTTTGACAAACATATTTAACCTATCATCTCGTACACTTTCAAATTTATTTTACCTCCACTAGCTATCTATAATCCCACCTTCACACTAGTATATATAGCCATATCCTTCAGGGCATATAAAAGGCCCTTGAATTTATAATAAATATCAACTTTTAAATAACCTTTCCTTTCTTAACAGACCTCTTAAAGCAACACATTTTGCTTCAAAAGATATTAGAAATAAACAAGTAATTAATGAAGCTTGTATACGACATATAAAGCTAACCTCTACATGTGTTATACTTAAACATAACATTATTAAGATGAGGTAAGTCTGCATAATTATATTAAATTTTAAAAAGAAAAGGAAATTTTAACAATATTAGAGTTTATCAATAGAATGCATCTTTGCATAGTTAAGAGGTGGGATAGGTGAATATTCAAAAATGATACGGTTTCTTTTAACCACTTATTAGACGTCCTGATATGTAAGGTATCCAAATTTAATGTCTTATTCTTCTTTTAATTTGATTAATCAGGGAAATAGCAGTTCCTACTAATGTGAGGTTTTTATAGGGAGCGACCTTAAGAATGTTAGAATTATTTACAAAAAATCCATACTTAATACAAAATTAATTAAGGGCTTAAATAAATTTGGGGAAGAGCTATATAATAAATTTGAAAACAATTATTTATTCGGACGTAATATTGCTACAATTACAAGAAATTTTTCCATTAACATGTAATTAACAAGAAATAAATTATATTTACTAAAAAGATAATATGACTTAGGCGGCGGATTATAGAAGAAAAACCCGATTTCTCCTCTTAGAATATTGATGCTTTAAATAATGTATCTACGTATTTCTAAGTATGGAAAAGCGATTTTTTATCGCGACTAAAATCTTTATTTTAGCCGTAATGATATTTTTGCTTATTCTCCTATTATTAAAATATTACTTACATTATTTTTGTTCGTTTTTTAAATCTACCGAAATTTTAATCTAATCCGCCAGAGATTATTTAAGAAATGGCGAAATCATTTTTTGACAAATTTGCGATAAAGTTATGAACATAGGGCCTAATATACGCTTGAACTTCATGACGTCATATTTTTGTTTGTCTAAATATGCGTTATTCTTGTCGCGGAATCAACCATTTTAGTTTAGTTACTATGTGAATATGCATTAATAAGCGTAATTAAAAAATAAATATTTGTTTTATTAGCAAAAACACAAAAACAGAGCAAAAATGAAGTGACGCTCGTATTAAGACGCGTCTATGTTTTAACATGCATTCGCTTTTTCAAGCTAGCTACAAAAGCGCTTATTAAGACGCACCCTAAGACTAGCAAGTTACCATAAAATATAAATGGTATCCTATGTCCCAGGTAAGGAGGGAGAATTTTCTTGCTTTACATATCGCCATTACAATGTGTCCCGTCGAAAGGAAATTTTATAAAGAATCCAATAGTTTCTGTGAGTAATCTATATATATATAATATAAAGAAAAGTGTATGTACGTATGTAAGGGCTAAATTCTGAAACTACCGGCCCGATTCGCGCGAAACTTTACCCGTAGGTTCCCAGGGCGGCCAGGGGTAAAATAGCTTTTTCAGGATCCTAAAATACCTTTTCGTTTTAAAAATATCGGACATTTCCCGGCCAGTTTCATTTATAGCATCATACACAATAATGACGTCATACATACAAGGCTGAAGTTTTCTCGAATTAGATATTTAAAAGTATAATAAAAATGTTAAACCGGTAGACCAACAACCCCCCAGGAAACAATAAATAAAAATTTTTCTTTCCCCTTCATTCCCCGACAAACTCCTTACCTGCAATAATTAGTTATTTACGTTTACTTTCCATCGATTGTAAAAATAACACTACAATTTATATAAAACTTCTGCAAAAAGTATCCCCACACACTTATAGTAAGTTAGTTGTTTTGCCTCCGTCATTTATATTATTTTATTTTTAATTGCCATAATTTGATGTATATATAGCTATCAAAAAATGTTATTTAAAATATATTTGTTAATTTGATAAGTTATAAAGTATGAAATAAATAGATAATGTATTGTCATTTTATAGGCCATCATTGTCACAACGCTCCATTTCTATTTTAATCATAACCACATGCCCACACACCTATAATATTTTTTAGCAATAATGTGTATAGCAAAACAAAGTTTGCCGGGTCAGATAGTTCATTAATAAAGTTAAATAAAAGAAAAGAATAACATTAAAATGATAAATCATCGAATAAAAAGAAAAATGTGACCTAATTTCATGCTATTAGTGCCAGCCCTAAATTATTTATCAGGGTGCCTTTTTAAATTTTAAAATTAAGGATAGTGCATCTTTCTATAATATAATTTGATACGATTTCTTTAACTATTTAGCATATTTACTTTGTATAATTTGTTATTTTGCATATCTTGTGAAAAGATAGACATACATTTTGGCGAATATAAACGTTATACGATATACTAATTGAAATATATGGCATGAACCACACTTGGAACCCATGCATTTGGTGAAGAATTCATATCTAAAAAATACGGTTAAAGTTTTGTAGCCTATTTGCAATTAAAAATTTAAAATCCACTTTTTAGATATTTTTTAGTAAATTACAGTAAAAAAATAATACTAACATAGTCGACCGACACTATAGAATATTTGCAATCTGCATATAAGGTTTCTCTCTTTTAGATAAGACAATATTAGATATTCACTTTTATGAATTCCTTTATTATCAATTTTTTTCGCCAGAAATCTTAATTTAAAGTGGCCTTCAAACATTTCATTTAATCAATACTATATAACTAATTTAGACACACCAAGAAATACAGGCTTATTTCGTTAAAAATTGTTTTGTAACATATTTTTTGACGAATCCAAGATTTTATTTATTGTCACGACTGTTAACTTATATAAGGTACCTACCATGGGCGAAACAGATTAGAATAGCAATTGTAATAGTAAAACTTACCCTCCTATTATTAATAAATGGCCTTTCAAAGATTCAATTCCAAACAGGGATTTTTATAAAAAAATTTCAAAAATACGTGCTTGCTCATTGGGAGACATACATGGCTGGAAGCGGTTGACTTCTGCAATAAAAACTTTATTGAAATCATAATATTTTTAGATAGAAGGCCGAAATTGGTGGGGATGTTTATTTAACGTGACTCACAATATTTTACATTTTAATTTATAACAAACATATATTCTAAGGTGAGGTGCTGGAAAACCTCCTAACGAGACAAATATTAACACAAAATAGTGGGAAAATTTTACAGTCACCTAGAACTGTGGTTAAAAATAAAAAGTTAAAAAATAAAAAGCTTGCTGTCGTTGCTAACATCTCATTGATAAAAAAATAGGGAGATGGCACTATTAAATAGCCTAAAATGCTGTCATTGAGTTGATGTTGAGGCTTGTTTATCAAATAATTTTCAGTGCTTGATATATTATTTTTATCTGTTTATCATAAAAACGTATATTATGTTTATTAATAATATTGATAAATACATATGTCTATATAAGATCTATTTAAAAACCGCTTTCTTGCTTTAAGACTAAGATTAATAATTTAAAGCTTTTACTTATCGCATAAAATATTGGTTTTAGTGCATAAACATTTGATTTCTATTGATTATATTTAACTATTAACTCAAAATAAATTCATTTTGAGATGTCAATCAAACGTTCCCAACGTAACGATCAAATAAACAAATAATAACATTGGATCTAATTGGGTATAATTTAAATGGTAGACGCTAAATCGGCCATATTGGAAATGTAATAGTAAAAATTGTGATTAATCTACAATAGTATGATAAATATTTTCTGGCTCCTTTCTAAACCCATATGTTTATTAATTTTGTTAATATATTAAAAAATGATTAATTAAAAACCTATTTATCCAACATTCGCGCCTTAGTAATGAAGTGATGGCTGTATATATGGAGATCATCTTCTAAATAGCAGCATTTGGATAATTATGAGCAAGTTATCATTCAGATCTCGTCAACTTGACGTCAATAAGCCAATATTTATTTATAGACATGAGGATTATAGCAAAATATCCGAATTTGCTCATGGCTCTAGGGCGGTGGCCCCTATCCCTTCTGGAATGGAAAAGGAAGAAGAGAGTGTAATTTTTTTAATTATAAGTGCTATATAAGCATATCATAATACTTTATAATCTTATAAGTTTCTTAAAACTTTATACAATCCAATAGTTTATTATACTTGTGCCTAAATCTCATATAATAATTACTATTCACTTTTTTAATTGATATGCAATTATACATTCTAATTATAAGTTCATTTAATCTAATGTTTATGATGTGTTTCTACTTTTTACATTACTAAATATTCAAAAATATTATTAGGAATTTCACATTCAACAAGCAATTCAGAATCAAAAAGTTACTGTTAAGGGGATTGTTATACCAACTCCATCGGTTGAAACAGGGGATGATTACAATATATTTTATAAGGGAAATTTTTCTTTACCTAAACAATTGATTCACATTCAACGTAATTCATTTATTATACATACAATATTTTTTGGACATAATGCATATGCATTTTACTCAAAAACTTAAGATAATATCAAATTAGATTTTCTATGTAAAAAATCATATTCAATTTAGCTTTTGATTTGGAGGAAAATTTCCCTGAATACGATTTGGATACTGAGGATGAAGAATGGCTAAAACAGAAAAAAGAACATCAAAATTTGGAAATTAATTCTGTGGTGTTTGAAAATATAATCAATCATTTGGAAAAAGGGAGTGGCCAACATGTATACCTTTTACATTCAGACTTGAATTATGTGTTTTCTCAAATAATATATTAATTTTTTTTAAACTAAACGTTTTTATATTTATTTTTAGATGCTTACATTGGTAGAAGCCAAACTTTTGATGAAGGATCACCCAGTTTACATGGACATTATCTATGATTACTGGGCTAAAAAGAGGCAGAGAAATGTATGCATATATCTTCAATTGTTATAAGGATTACTTTAAAACTACTTAATTATCATATGAAACCCCTGTTTAAGTAGTTGTTTATCAAAAATACATTTAATGCAGGGGCATATAACTTTGATGCCTCAAGTATTAACGGATAAAAAGGCAATTTCAAACAACTCAGGCCCCAGTAAAATCACCACAGGAACCAATGCGACCAGTGCTGGCAATGATACCCAACTTTCTTCTAACCCTTACATTGCTTTCAGGAGGAGAGCCGAAAAAATGCAGACTAGAAAGGTAACTTTTTTACCGTTGACATTATTTAATTTGTAAATACCCATTTTTAAAATATTTTTAACTAAAACTTTTCTAACCTTAGAATCGAAAAAATGATGAGTACTCGTATGAAAAGATGCTTAAATTGAAGCGTGAGCTTTGTAGAGCCATGTAATGATTTCCTTACATAACATCATGATTTTTTATCTCCTAAATCTTCATTGACTTTATCCATTACACGTTCATTAACCCAACTTATACCTAGGGTCCTGTTCAAAATGGTTAAAAAGAGGGAATCCCTGAAGTGCGACCTGATTCAAATTGTCATGAACACATTTCGTTCTAGGTTTGACTTTTATTTTTAATCTTTTATATTTATCATTGATTTTTATAATGTCTACCAAACAACTTAACTACATTTTTGTCTTTTATTAAGCAGTTGAAAATTTGTTTTATAAAAACCTTTTCTTACTTTAGGAGAATGTTAAATGCAACACGTTATTAATCTATTAAAGTTTTGTGCATTACATTTTACATAAACATTTACAACAATACATGGGCGTAGCTAAGGGGTGTGCGGCGGCCCCCTCTAAATCCATATTGTTGAAATTTATTAAAATTATGGCTATAATTTCAAAAAGGATCATTTTGCCCCTCCCTAAACCAATATTGCCCCCCTCTAACCCCAATGCTGGCTATGCCCATGTAACGATTTATAAGAAATAAACTTTATTTCCCACATGCCATGTTCCAGGTACGAGTTGCAAGATTTCAGTGGAGAGTGTTGGAAAGAGATCAAATCCAGCATCCAATCAACCACACGCTCACCCACCAAAACGAGCCAATACACGAGCCTTTATGCATCGCGCCACTACACTTCGCCCTTCAAAGATCAGTACGAATGGGGCCACGACCTCAAAGTAAGTGCCCCTTCCAACGACTTTTGTGTTTTCCTCGCTGAGTTTAGTTTGATTAAACAAATATAGGTTGGGTTTGGATGGGCCAAATTGGATATGCTCCGTCGTTTTTTAGATCGTTTTTGGCATTATTCATTTGGAAAGATTTAAATATTTGTAATATATTCATATTATGTTAGGCGTTAGTCCTTACTTAATGGATGATATCGTTTAATATCAAACGGGGGGCGTCAATAGGGCCTATATAAGCTCGACAAAATATTCGGCTCTTTTAGCTTTCACTTTTAATCCCAATTAATTTGCTGCCTTTGGAGAAACCTTTTTCTTACCTCCTTTATATCTTTCTACACATATCCTGTATAATAATATTTTTAATATGCCAAATAAACTAGCTTGCCTTTATACGATTTACCTACAAATACACTGCGTGCGCATTATGTGATCTTTTAGCAATAAAATTTCTTAAAATTCATAATCATTGTAATAAATTTCAGAAACGGAGAATATCGACGTCGCCCCTCAAACGCAAACGCTTGTGGTCTGGTGGCGCTCAGCCAGACCCCGAAATCTCGATGCCGCCCACGTCCGCGACCCCGGCCCCACACAGATCTCGGAGGCAGCCGGCTATGCCCCCGCTCCGTTACGTTCTCGATCAGGAAGGTAGCGGGGACGGGGTGGTGGGCAAAAAACAAAGACACCATCATCACGGCAACAACAGCAGTAGTTATTACTACTATTACATGGACGAATCTTCCAATTTCTACCACGACTCTACGACCCCCTCCGGTAGGAGTGGCAATAGGCGACTGAAACGATTACAATCCCAGCAACAGGTACACAAAACACACTACTAATACACGCTTCAACTTTAAGGCGCCGTATTTTTTTGATGCGTTTTACTTACATTTCTCGGAATCAGCGATTTTAGTTTAGTTACCACGTGAATATCCATTAGTAAGCGCAATTAGAGGAGGTTTGTTTTACGTGCAAAAATGCGAAAACAAGTCATCAATGATGACGTGAGGCTCGTATTTAGATGCGGCTATGTTTTAACACGCATTCGCTTAATTTTTATCTAATTTCAAAGTCGCGATTAGGACACACCCGTCGTTTAATTTTTTGGCTAAAACTAGATCTACCGACCTAAACGTCATCAAACTTTTCATGGTCCGACCTAGTAGTGGAAAAACGGTTGGCTTTTGTTTGGTCGACCTTTGGTTTTAGTCGACTAACCATCAACAAACAAAAGATTTTTGGTTTGTTTATCTTAGTCGCATAAATAGACCAAGGGTTTGACCGAAAAACCTTTGGTGTATCCGTGTTTAGTCGACCAAACAAAACTCAGCCGTTTTTACAACACTAGTTCGACCCCTGACGACGTTGATTAAAACGTGAAATTTAGCATGTTGTTATAATACTCGTCACAGGCACTCCTCCACAAAGCGCATCAAAATAAGGGAGGAGTGGAAGGGGGGCCCTGTCCCGACTCCCCGCCCCCTATTTTGTCTCGGGTCAAGGCCATCCGACAACTCAAACGCATCATAGACGCCAAAGCCTTAGCCAACGCCTCCACTACGAGCGCCATTCCTAGCTTGGCTGCTGCGGTATCTTGCCCGTCAAACCTCGCTACCTCACAACCCTTTCTCGATCATAAAAGCTCCACGGAATCGGTACGGTATACATAGACTATCAGATTATGGGTTTTTTCGTTTACTTAAAACGTGTTTTCTCGAGTTTTTTCATTAACAATATGTCTTATACATTGATGGTTATCGTGGAATTTCTAGTGTTGTAAAAACGGCTGGTTTTGTTTACTCGCCCTTTGGTTTTAGTCGACAAACGGTCGACTCGGGTTTGTTTTTAAAATTTTGACTAAGCCTAGAGGTTCCCTAAGAAAAACAGACCAAAAAACGTTTGGTTTGTCGACTAAAACCAAAGGACGCTTAAACAAAACCCAGCCGTATTTACGACACTAGGATTATCTTTAGGAAAGACTACCATTATTACTGTGAACATAAACGGTATTTTTGGAATTTAGGTATTTATTAATGCGTTAAGTTATGCACAACCCGTTCTTACCTTTGTCTCAATATAAGTTCAAAATCAAAAAAAGTTCGACATTTAGCTAAAATTTATCTATCATTTATTGAGCAAATTAAAAGTATATATTCAAATAAATGTAGACCTCCCCGATAAATATTACTTAATATCATTGTAGCCTGAAAAACCCTTTTTTAAATAGTGTGCTTATATCTTTGTTGTTGCAGGCTACGATGGATGTCGACGGAGAGTTTACCTTTAAACCGCTCCCTGGTTGCCGATACGTCTTGGTAAGTGTGCCTTCCTTGCTTTTGCTTAATTTGCTGGCAGAAACATTCCATCATTACCTTTACCTTAAAACTAAAAAAGTGTAAGTTTCTTCAATTTTAACCAATCATCTGGCATCGTTTTTTGCAAATGAAGGTATCGCAAATCTCACAATTGTCCCATTATTTTAAAATTGCTCGAAAAGCCTTTAGTTATCGGTTTATTTAAAACAAATTTCAACGAAATCTTTTATCCTTAACTAGCGCTCAAAAATTTCTTCTCTGCTGGATTACACGTTTAATACATATATATTCATCCACACATTCGAACAATAATTTCTTATTAATACCTCGGCCCCCTAGCCTCTGCCCCTGAAACCCGCGTGGGAACTGGTGTATTACGACGATTCAACCACCCCCACCTACGCCCCCATCAAAACGACCACCACGGCAACTCAGCCAGCCAGTAGTTTACAGTGCAATTCTACGACACCACCGCCCCTTTTATCACGCCTTGCCGGCCCAGAGCTAATCCTAGGGCCCAACAAACCAGAAATACTCTTGTGGCAACGACGCATTTTGCCCCTCTCGATACCCGTGTACTCCAACGCGTGGTCTCCAGAAGACCCCCTCTCGCCTTTTAACCTTACCCTGAGGCCGGGCTCTAAGCTCGTTTTTACCCAGCCTTGGCAGAGACTCAGGAAGGGACGATCTCTGAGGTTTAAGACTATTCGCGTTAAGATAAGTATGTTAAGTAGAATTTTTTTGAGTTTTTAGAAAACCTAAGGATTCCTAAAATATATAGTTATCCGAATTTTAATTATTCAATTGCTCTAGGCCTTACTTAATAGCAATTTACCTTTAACTTAGGTCACATGTTTAGTGTTTCGATCTCGTCTCGTCTCGGTCTCGAAAACAAAATCTCGTCTCGTCTCGGGAGCGATTAAGAAAATCTCGATCTCGTCTCGACGAGAATTCTCGTCTCGTCTCGACTTTAAAAAAAAAATATATTCGGAATAAAAATTTCTCCTGTTTTATTAAAAATATAAATAAGTGTTCAAAAATCCAAATGGCAAATTTTATATTTTTCGAAAAACTTTAATACACAAACTTTTTAAAGATTTAGCGGGACACGACATCTCATTGACAATATAAAGATATGAATTAACTCATAAAGATAACATTTTCTATAAAAAGTGCAGACTAAAAAAACTATAAATAAATTTGAAATATAAAAAATTAAATTTTATTGTTCTAGCAAATTATAATATTTGTATTAAATTCACTGTGTCTGTCAACTATAAATGGACTTCGAAAATTATAGGTTTGCTTATAGTTGATTTAGTTGCATAATTGAGCAAAATGAGACCCTTTTTTAACCTTTGCTAATGCTTCAAAGTAGACCTTAACATATTTAAGGCAAATGTTTAAGTCCATTAATATAACCATCATTAATTTAGCCCATAGTGTTTATTGCATGTTTACTATAGCGCTATAAACCACAAAGTGCGAGTGACATTTAATGATGTTATTATTATTTACAGAATTGAAGTTGCACAAATTAAAACGTTTTAAAAACAACAATAAAAGCAGCATTATTATAGAATTAAGAACATAAGGGTTAAACTTTAAATTAATGAGTACGTATTTAAATGTATGACAAAAATCAACCATACTTAGGTAAATGATTGCCAAATTTTAATTTTTTTGCAAAAATATATAATATTAACTACACTTGGGATTTTTTTTAATATCAAATATATTCCATACATATTGATTTACACTTAATACCTTAAATGTAAATTAAAATACACAATAATTTACTAAAATCTAACGATCAATAAAAAGTCGAGATCTCGCCGAGAAAATCTCGTATCGTCTCGTCTCGACCTCAAAATTCTCGTCTCGATCTCGACTCCATTTTTCAAATTCTCGTCTCGTCTCGTCTCGGTTTTTCGAGACGAGACAAGACCGAGATTTTTCTCGGTTTTTCCGCATCACTACACATGTTATTAGATTTTTTAAGTCGCTTATGCTAATTTATCAATTTTTGTATATTTAGAACGTTCATTGATCAAAGGATTGATCTTAATATTGCCCAACCATCCTACGACCCTCTCTCGTCACCGCCATCTAACACTGCGGAGCTCGTGAATACTACTTACTGCGCCTCTCCTTGTGCTTTTGAATTTAACGCTGAGTTGTACCCACATGAAGTTCAATCTGCAGAATTGGTTTTACAAAAGCCATCGCTTCTGAAAAAGGGCCCGAGCATGAAAACTGACTCGATTAGATTAATTTATAAAAATACTCGAATCACGCCGCTCTCCCACGCCATGAATCGGATTAGAAAACGGTAAGTCTCCTTTTTTGTTTACTTAACCCATCCTAGGAATTTTGTTAATACACATATATATCATTTCGGCTTTATAATTATTAGCTTACCAAAGCCACGCGATTTTCCCCTCACCTACGACGAATCCTTGCTTAGCCCTTCAGATCCTATAGCCCGATTGATCAAGCGATCCTCAAGCTCGACCTCGGTCCAAGCCTTCGGCTCTCTTCAACATAACGTGGTGGGCCCCGACAAAGTATGCGGCACTCTCGTAAACGCCTCCACAATATCCTCCTCCTCATACATCCACAAACTTCTACCCCCTCCGACCTCTAGCAACGGTCCTCACATACATTTATCATCATCTAATGCTTACCATTCCCCAGCGGTATCATCGTTTGCGGACCACGCGAGCTACGTGCTAAAACAGATGATCGCGCCCGGGCAAGGCGATAGAATAGGCATCGGGTCAGCACAAAGCATCTCCAAATCAAAGCCGTTCGAACCCAGCTTCCTACCCGCCTCCACCACTCTAGTGCCCCCTGCCTTGCAAACCAACCTCATCTCCCTGATTAATAACGCCAACTCTTTCGTTACTCCTCCCTACGATAGCTCGGGCTTTTATCGCCAGCTAACTTCCTCGACTACCACCATTCAACCGACCGGCAAAATGGTGGCCCAAAGTTCCGCCGCAGCTTCTACGGGTTTGCAACACTTTTTCATCTTGAAACAGCCACGAACCCAAGCACAACCTCAACAACAACTCCCACCTCAAGCGGTCGGAACTCTAACATTTCCCATAAGTCATGCCGGGCTCTCTAGCGCCTCGGCCCTTAATGCATCGTCAAATAATTTGCCCGGGCAAAAAAATATCTACAAAACCATCGTTCCAGGAACCTCCTCGATGGTCGGGAGTACGGGCGCCAGTGGCGTCACTTCTATGGGCGGAACCATCATAAGAATTAGCGGCTCCGACGTGCTATACAATTACGGTACAAATCGCATAAGTATCCTGCCACAGCCTAGTGGTGGTGTTGGTGGCGGTACTCAAAATTATTTCCTTAACAACCCTAACCATCAGCACCTCCTCCTCAACGTCAGCAACGAAACCCCTAACCCTGGAAGCATAAAGACGACCCCGTCAGTCACGCTCAGGAATGCGATAAATTCGCAATTACTAAGCCTCCCCAACAGCTTGGTCGCGACTACTTCTATCACGCCCCTAAACCGAGTTATCGTCAGTAATCATCCTCCCTTCCCACTCCAAAACTTAGCCTTCGCCCCCAAAACCTCCAATTTGACCGGCCCCAAAAGCCTCAAAATACCGGCTGCAGGGGGCGTCGAGCCACCTTTAGATAACCTCACCACCTTCACCACGAACACCCTCAAAACTCTACCTTCGCTCGTTGGGCTGACGGGCCAATCTGGGGTGCCGTACCAACAAAATTACAGACTATTAGCACAGCAGCCTAGCGTCGGCAAGTTGCAACAGGGCTCATCGCCGTTTAACAGCTTCAAAATAATGGCGACCACGGACGTCGCGGGTGGGGGTAGTAGTTATATCGTTTTCAATAATCCAAAAGCCCACTCTGAACCCGGTCAAGTCAATCAAATCAAGTACGTCACCAATTTCAAGAACTCCGATAACGCGCTCGAGCTCGCGTCCAACAGTACGTATTTAGACGGGGGCGTTCACCCTTCCCAAACCACACATTCTCAAGCTGCCTTGGGCGCGGGTCAAACCCTGTTACTCCTCAGTCCTCAACAACATCCCAAACGCCTATCCACACAAAACCCACCGCAGGGCCATCAGCAAGCTCTAACCTTGAGTGGTTTCGTCAACGGTAACAACCGAACGGGTGGCATTGGCATTTCCTCCACGCCCCAGCTCGGTGGTGGCGAATTAACCTCTGCTAAAACTTTCGATTCCTCTACAGCTCCCCAGCCCCTCAACATCAACGGCTTATTTTTGCCGTCGTCTCAGCAAAATCAACGCTTAAAAACCCTATCCTTACTGCTCCCCAACGGCCAACTCATTCATACCGTGGGTACGAGCGCGGGCTCGGATGTGGCCGATTATCAAGTGCAAGCCTCGGGGCCTAAAGCATCTAACAGCGACTCGGCCAATCAACCCTTCAAAAACTTGGTGTTGACGTCGATGCCCAGAGATAAAATAGCTTTGAATCGAACTACCTCTCACCCCCTGACACTTAACGAGAAACGGACTCATCCCCTAATTACTGCCCAGTCCTCCCAAATCAGCCCATCCATCTTGAACGGACTTTTGGAACAAAGCTCTAGTACGTTCATTATTTTTGCATTTCATTACACGGCAGCGAATGTTTAAGCACTAAAACCAACATTTTAAGCGCTTAAAAGAATCTTTTTAATTATTTATATATAGGCAAACACATCTATTTATTGCATTAATTTAGACAATATATAAGCAAATATGGCCCCCCGGGTGAAAAAAGGGTGGGCCCAAATCATCCTCTCACCCGGGTGAGAAAGAAGGTAAAAAAAGTGGGGGGGGCCAAATCTATAATAAAAGCAGGAGTGTACCAATACATAATTGGTTTGTCTCAAGATCAAAAAAGGGAGGCTGGCAATTCTATGTACAGCTACCCCCCAATTCCCGGGTGAGAAAAAAGGTAAAAAATAAGGGGGGGGGAACCAACAGGACAAAAAAATGGAGGGGGGGGGACAAAGTTCTGAATTTATTTATGATATTTTTGTAAGAAATTATAGCAAATAGCAATTAAATCTCCTATCTGCTCGAGTTTACTGCTCCGGCTATCTGCTCAATTTAACCGATTCGGCTGCTTCGACTAACCTCTCGAGCATTTTTACATGCTACTGTTAAAACTATTGCACCGAACAGCGAGCACTCATTGTGCTAACTAGCATATTGAACAGCTCAGTATGCGTGCTCGAGCAAAGCACATAGTTAGCATTGCTCACGCGAGCAATTTAACAACTCTAGACACAACTAAAATCGCTTTTTTTCATGAAATTTTTAAACTCAGCCTTGCTATTTGTATTGTACTTTGCGCGTAATGATTTTTTTCTTAACGCACTATTAAAATAAATTATCAATCAAGTAACTTGCTAAACAAATTCTTTGAATCTTGCCCGTCGAATAACGCGGCAATTCATTTGGCCAGGCAAAATAAGCGAAAGTAAATATTTTTAAAAAATCATGATAACACCTTGATGCAAAAGTTAAAACAATTAATATTAATAAGAAAAAGTTATTTCCAAGTTACACTGACTACCAATTAAACATGGCTCAAAATTACTTTGCTTTAGAAAGTCACTCGTCTAACGCTGCCACGTCTCTCTTGGCATATCAAGCCTCCCAGCCCAAGTTTAAATTAACCGACGACACACCTTCTCTCAACAAGCTAACCAACAAAAATCTCCTAACCTCCCTCATCTTCACTAACAACATGAGACTAAACAGCGTGGTATCCCCTTGCCCCCCAATTAACGGTTCTACCACGTTTCCCAAACCCCAGTCCGTTCCTTCTAACTCGATATCTCTGACGTTGCCCGGAGATGGCAATTTACCAAGGACTAGTATTGGCACGGCTAATAACCAACAACAACAACCAGCCCCATCGTGCTGCCTCCCTTTACCTTGTGTCGTAGAAGGTGGAGTGGGAAGCGGAAACAATAAGGCTCCCTTGGCCAGTGTTCTGTCCAATCCTACATCATCGTCATCTCCTTCTTTCTCCCCGACAATCGTCAATTTATTTGCTATAACGTGAGATCGGTACTTTAGTGGAGACGAACGAGGAAAGTGCGAGGATCTGAATACTGCGCGTTCGATTAATTGATTTAAAGATTGATTAACGATCGTTTAGGGAATGTATTGTGTTACACGGGCCCTCCGCCCCTCGCATATATTTCATCACTAGTTACCTCTCTTTATATGTATTAGCCGACGATAAGTTCGACCCGCCCCCTCCCATACCATTGTCCCTCTACTTTAAACCTGTATATATATGGTAGTGTTGTATACGCACTCCTTTATTTATAAATATATAAACCCATAATATATGTAATAAATTTCTATATATAAATATCTATATAATTTATGATTCGAATAAAAGTTTGACCTCGTTGCGTCTAATATAAATGACTTGACCCCTTGTTACACCAAGGTATAATGTGTCTATTTTTATTTTGGTGTCAACAAATTTTATGTAAGAAATCAATTATTAAAATAATCATTATTTATAAAAAAAGCCTTTAAATGAAAATTCCTTGGTGTCTGGCACCCAGGCACATCTGTTTCTGAATAAACTAGATTTGTTATATTCATTTAAAAATTGTTCTACTACATAGATTAGAAACGACAATAAAGTTATTGAATAATTTACATTTCGCTTAAATTGTTTTTCTCCTTTTAGGACGTGCTTTTAAAAATAACAGGGGCTAACCTCTTATATGATCCCCTAACCTTTGGGCTAGATTTTTAATATTTAGAGCTTAGAGACACATGCAGTTTGACAAATGATTGACTTCATTAGCATCGTACATTACTTATTTGGTCGTGATGTTTCCAATTCCAACTATTCTCTGTTCAATGGTCTCTATACGACTCTGGGAAGTAATCAAGATTCGATTCGAAATTTCTAATCAAAATTCGATTCTTTAGGTCTAAATTTTGAATCGAATATTTACCTGGTGAGATTCAAAAATCCGAGTTGAATCTTTAAAAAGGGATTCGAAAAATTATTTATACTTGATAGTTATTTTAAATATACAAAACGAAAATAATTTAGCTGTTTACATCTTTCAGCAAATTAGTTTTTCCTAATCAATAAATTTTATAAGCATACACAAAATATATTAAAAATAGCTTTTTTAAATATGGGGTTCAATTTCTAAAAAATTTCTAATATTTTTGCTAACATTTTAGGTCAACCTTTATTTAATGTTTAATATTATTTTTGTATTTATCCATGAAACTTTAACGTAATTTATTAAACTATAAATAATATATTTTGATATGCATTAACTTTTTATGCCAAGATTTTATTTTATACGTAAACAATTTGAATTGATAATAAAACAAGATTTACCCGTTGTACCAGATAAACACTAATTAATGTTATCTAGGCGAAATTTGTTAAATTTAGATAATTTTAATACTGAAGGAGGAAAACCAGTTAATGGTTTGGGACCATAAAATCAACGAATTATGCAACCTGCAATCATTGTAAGTTTTTTTTATATAACTAATAAAAACTGACTACAATTGATTTAGGGATATCGATACTTTGGCCTTTTCGCTATTAATATTTTATATTCAATCTTTGTATTTTTATATAATTTTTTCGAAATGTATATTAATTGATAGCGATATTTAGGAATTAGAAAAACTGAAAAAATATTCGAAATCGAATCTTAAATATTTTTTTAGAATCGAACTCGAATCCTTATATTTTATTATTTCACGAATCTCGAATCGAAGATTTTTTTTAAAAAGTTTTCGAATTCGAATTAAATACTAATAATATTCGACTCGAAATCTAGAGGCATGATCTCCATTGCGGGAAAACAACTATTTATTTGTTTGTTTACATTATATGCGCAGCTGCAGAGCTGCATTATCAACAAATGGCAGTTGCTTGCATGTCTTTTAACATTCAACTTTAATGATAAACTAATCCACATGTCAACATTGAATTTAGTTTGTTAAAAATATAAAAATTATTTGTTTTCCTATTTTCACGGGGTTGAAAATGGATCGCATCAAGAATCTGCCCTAAACATCGTTTATTGATTATATTATGGACACAATAACGAGCAACATCCATAAACCAACTCCTGGGTGCATGAGTCCAAGGATAAAGTACTAACGAGGAGATAAAGGAGGAAGTGTTCAAATTGAAAAGTAAATAATGAAAAAGGGGATACGTAGAGATGAACGTCACCATGATCTCATCGCTGGATGACCATTTGAATTACCTAAATAGACAGGTTCATACTTTTCGATGCGATACCAAGAGGGATGTTGCGCGTAGCTAGTCAATGCACGGAGTCAAAGGACAAATGGACAAAGTTATGATTAATAGGTAGAAAGATTTCGACATGCCCCTTTATTGATCAGAAAGGAAGAAATTGTTTGGGACGAATTATACGATAGAGAAGGAAAAAATTAGAAGAAGGAATATTTTACCATAATTGATTAAAAGTCTCTCAATAAAATTTAAATCTCTTACGAAAAAACTGGAAAATAATGCGAGATATATTGACACTCAACGTTTTTAATAGGTTTGAGGTGGGCAAGAAGAATATAAACTCGAACAATGGTTAAAATTGAATGACGGTATTTTAGTAAAAAGCGTCCTTTTATTCTATGTTATGGGTTTAGATAATTCATTACAATATTTTTTTCCTTTTTTCAGGAATTTGTTGAGGGGTGCCTAGAAGATGGTAATAGCTTCACCTCCTATTTTAGCGGAATGAAAGCACGTATCAAATATATATTTTTTACTAAGAAATAATTTAAAAATGCCTCTAAATTTATTCAGGGTTCCCTTATCATTTAAATTTAATATTAGGATCCGTAGAAACAGCAAATAACAACAACAGCATACTGTTATGATTACTCCTTTAAAGGTGTGTATCTTGCCTCCTCACTCATTTTGCCAAAATTGAATCATTATTTTTCCTTGATAATGGGTCCATGTGACCCATCATTCCGACCAGACCAATATATTCAACTTTCTCTTACAATGTATTAAATAATTATAGGTTTTTATAACTATTCCAATCAAAAGGGGCTTCTAAACGTCAGAATGTGCTTTTAAAACCTTGGAGCCACTGCTGTCGTGTTATTCAAGAATGATACGCGGTATTAGTTATTGGATGAAATAATAGGGTAATAAGCTTATGCTCATTCAACGTTTTCTGAAAGAGTATAAGTGGAACGCTTTACAGCACTTTCATATTTGATTGTTCAGCATATTACTAAAGTCGTTTAAGATAAATATCACATGACAACCTACCTATCGCTTTATAGTCAAATTAGAATAAAAAAATCGCCCAATAACCCAATTTATGGCTACCTTTTTGACAAATGGTCTTTTGTTTTAACTTTAAAAACTCGTGAAGACCTCAGCTCTTATAATCTATTGGCTGCGTAGTTTTATTCTTTGAGAATAACTTTTTAAATATTAAGTGTTCATTAATATATTTCAATAGATGGGATAATTTTTAATTTAAGCACACATGGAGAGTAAATAGGCAAAATTCATATTTTTAGTAATTTTATTATTTATTAGGGTATAACCGGTCTTTAGGGCATGCATATCTATAGCATAGTTAATGTGTTTTGAAATAAAATTGGTATGGTATATTCTCTACAAGTTAAAAAAGCCTTTTTACACCTTAAACCTAATTTATCTCAAATTTGGACAACTTAGAAATAAAAGTAAGTATATATTTTTGTTTAGCATATAATTCTTTATCCGAAATAACATATGTGATTGTGGGAAGCTTTCTCTTAAAATCTTGGCAATATATCTTTAAGTGACAAATCAGGCAAGTTATTTAACGTCCATTTTCACAGGCTCTTTAACACATGGTGGTGTAAAGAAGAAAAATATTAATGTACAAAAAGCGTACCTCCAGCTCACCCCCGATTTCATAAACTACGCAAGTTTTTAGGCGCAAAACACATAACGGTAAACAATATTATTTGTCTGACCACACCAATGAGAATACTGTCAGTTCCATCCATTTGAAGATTCCCCAAATTCATGTTATATAATTCATTTATCTTTTATAAAACCGCATTTAAAATGATCAAATTATAAAATAATCCTCTATTAAAAACTATATTGCTTGTCAAATGAAACATTAGGATTAATTAATACATATGCTAATAAGACAAATGGTATATTTACTTTAAATTTTACAGAATAAATAATATTGTCTGAGGTGCTACTGTTTGCTGGCGCTTAAATCGACCACGTAGCGAATTATCGAAAAAAATATTATTCTGGTCGTCACTAGATAATGGGAGACCATCAAAAGTATATTTTTTTATTTAATATTTGAATAAACTATGAGATCTTGTTGCTATTTTTTAAAATTGATAGTAAAAGTAATAATCACATAGCCAAACATGTGTCTTATTATAAACTTTTACTCTATTTAACCTACAATTTGTTACACAAATTAAATTATTATTTTAAATAAACTTTATGTGTACTCTACAATTATTCATATTATTTTAAGGATTTTACTCCACATTAAAAATTGCATAAATTTCTGCCTAATATTTGTGATATTTAAAAGCTATGAATTAGTTACTGAATTCAAAAATATTTGTCTAGAATATAAATATATTTCGTTTAATACATTAATTCCAAAGTTCAAATTAAAAAATGTTTAATTAAGTAATATAATTATTCCTCTTGCAGCTAAGACAGGGATTAGAGTAAGAGATAGAATTTCACCAATAATAAAACAAAAATGAAGGTTAAACATAAAGTTCTAATTGTTTAATTACCAAATTTATTAATATATTTGCTAATTATCCTTACATGTTAAAACACTTTAGAGATTTTAAAGTGCAAATAGTTATTGAAGATGTGAAAGCCAGTTGTATATCGTTTCCGTAACAAAAATTTCTGTTAAACTTTGTACCACAGTGTGTACATAGTTATTACAAATTTGAAACACATTAGATTTGCTTAATATAATTTAAATTTCTGCAAATAATTTAGACACTTCCCTCTGGGTACTTTGGCCTTGCTCAAGCTCACAGCACGTAAATGGGATGTTGAACCAGTTACTAGCTCAGTAGCCAGTCCTACTCCTAGCAATACGGTAGGGCCTAGGTGTTCAAAAGCTGCCAAGACTTTGTTTGCCCGATACCCAAGCTTGGTTTTGGCCTTAACTTTCGTAGTCTACGCAGCTTATCATGCTAGTCGTAGACCCATAAGCGTGGTTAAACCAGCCCTCCATCATCCGCCCTGCAATTTCAGTGGTTAGTAAAAACATATTAAATATCTATTCGAAATAAATTAACAAATTGCGGGTTTGATAATGATCAGAAGAAGATAATAAATACCCCATTTATGAGTGCCGCAATTAACTTTAAAGTACGCTCTAATTAGCGCCATCTCTAGGCAATTTATTTGCTAGAAAAGATAGGAATATATATAGCCAAATTAGTCTCAAATAAGTGCCTATAGATGGCGCTAATTAGACATTTTCGAGTCACATGCTAAAAAAGATAGTGATACATATATAGTCAAATTAGTCTCTAATTAAAATTGCCTATAGATGGCGCTAATTAGAGTGTACTTTTAAGTTTATTGCGGCACTCCTAAAAAGGGGTTATTATCTTCTTCTGATTAATATTGAATGTACTTCTTGATAGGATTGCGATCATAAGGGTAATCAGAGGGGGGCGGCTGCCCCCCAATCTAAAAATTCTTTTAAATTTTATAGAAATATGGCAAAAAAATCAAAAAAACTATCATTTTGCCCCTCTAAATCATTATTGCCCCCCCTCTCTGAATCCAATCCTGGCTGTGCCCATGATTTCAACTATATTAGGGCGTATCGGCAAACCATAAGCTTTCTTCTATTAATGTATTTATAATTTCTACATTAAAGTGTCGTTTTTTTATTCAATTTGTTAATAAATTATTTAGGTTTAAATAAGGGACATACTCTAGAAGTATTTTTTTGAGTGCATTTTTCGCCAATAATTTTAATTGGTAATTGGCCCGAAAAGAACCACAATAATCTGAATTGGTAATGGGCCCGAAAAGATGGGGCCTAATTCACTAAATTTTTTTTTAATTTACGGGATTATATATAAAATGGCATGAATATTCATATATATAAGTCCTGCTGCTAAGTCTATTTTTTACACCCAACCCGACTCAAAAATATTTTTAACTTTTACCTTGAAATAACCCTGAATCCTATTCATTTGTTTGTAAAATCTTAATCCAACGCGACTCGACTCAGCGCCCCAACGACAATTTAAGACCCTTTTAGAGTTTTTCAAGTATATAATCGTAGATTTAAGAAGATCCCTTCATTTTTGGAGCTAATAGCCAGGGGGTGACCGGAGGAGCAGTTGCCCCCTAAATCCAAAAATCTTCTATAAATAACGGGGGAAATTTTGAAGAAAACATCATTTTGCCCTTTCCCCTCCCCCTACCTTATTTAGCCAATGGCTTTAAAATTTTAGAGCCAGGGTTTTTAATCAACTTTTCTTGGTACTTTCACTTAATTCTGCATCCGTGACTGCAAAGATGAATCACACTCCCAATTATACGGAAAATTAAAACGATTAGCTTTGTAAAACGGCTAAGAGGGGGTAGTTATTTGGTTGGCAACTAATCGAAACTAAATAACATTGCTTGGATCCTGTAAAACATACTAATTTTACTTGTAATTGATAGGACGAATACTAAATAGCTTGATAAATGTGATCAACTTTCTCAAAATATACGTAGGGGCCGGGGAAGGGCCCAAGGTTTGAATGGAGATGCAAAATAATATTCACCAAAATTAAAAGATTTTGATAACGAATTTTATAATTTTCTTAGAGTATTCTGTCCTTCTTCCGAATCCTTTTTATAAAAAATTTACTTGTGATAATCGGTTTTGTTGGGATGTGAACCATTTGATTTTAGCTATTAATTCTAATTTATTTTTTCACATCAGGACCTTAGACCATCTTTAGCATTTGTATTCGTGATTCACTTAACTCACTAATCGTTTGATTCTAGCTAGCGATGAATTTTGATAAAATTGGGCCAATTTTATATATCAGTTTATGTGACGAGTTTGGGCAATAATGAAATTATTGAATATTATTAATCAGTGTCTGTTCCGGTTTAATTTGTTTTGAAGATATACCTTTTTCATTGTTGCATCATGATTTGTCCCCCCCCCTACTTGTTTGATTCTGCCCTCCGCCACTTTTAATAGTTGACACATGCGACGCTTTTGAATAATAATTTTTTTATTTTATTTTAATTCGCTCTTAAATTTTTCCATTATTCACTCTTCGTTTTTATAATGTTCTTACGTCAAATAAACAAACAAATAGCAAAAAAGAAATTTATGGTCTCGCTTTTGGTTGTCCGTCCTGTCCGTCCTGTAATTTTAAGGTCTTGGAGCAAAGAATTTATGGCTCTTCATAATTGAGGAGATGTTATTATGACTTACATACACTGAACATGATAATATACCTTATCTCTTTATGCCTAGAGTCATGGGCGTAGCCAGGTTTGGATTAGGGGGGGGGGCAAAACGTTAAAAACCCCTTTGGCTACGCCCATCCCCAGAGTTGACGAGCTTTACGGGTCACTAAGCATTCTTAGTTGTGGGTAAAGTTGTGACGGTTATTACACATTTTTTCCCCTAATTTCCGTTTCTCATGAGAAAAAACGGTTATCCATTTTTTTTATTAACTAACCTTATAAAAAGCATTTAAACAATCATTTAGTTATATTTTGATAAAGCTTGTTCTAAACTCAGACAAATCCCCTGCCATTGTAACATAGCTTTAAGAAACAATTTTACAACGTTTTAAGGAAGAAAGTTCTTGTGATTTCTTCAATATTTTAAAATCTCCTTGACGCACAATTGTTTAGCTTCTTTTCTTTAGTTTTCACCCATCAATTAGACATACTTTATTATATTTCAAATGTTCAGTTGTCACCAATTCATTAATACTTGTTCGAATACCAAGTTATATATTATTAAAATATTTTTTTAAGGTATCGATTACTATCTCAATTAAGATTGATTTTTAAGATCACAAAGCTTTGCTTAGTCTGGTTCGGACCCGGTTTCTCTAACATTTATTACCGAAATATAAAAAATCTTTGCATCCACCTTGATTTCAACGGGTTTAACGAAATGGACGTGATTAAAATTTACCACAAAAAGGCTGAACTAGATACACGTTAAAATTACGTGTTGCGTAGCCACTCTAAATCCAAAAACTTAGTCAAATTTATTAAAATTACAACTAAAATCTCAAAAAAATGATTATTTTGCCCCCCCCCCCACTTAAATTATTATTGCCCCTTTCCTCTAATCCCAACGCTGGCTAAGCCCATGTGTATATATAATCACTATTACCTATAAATAAGCCTTTTTTTGCCATGTATCGCTTTATCACAGGCGGGGCTTGCCTCAATTTCACGGGCAAAGATTGGGCCCCCTTCGACGGCCCCAATTACAACGAGCTGTTCGGGGCGTTGGACATGGCATACCTCATGGCCTACGCCATTTCCATGTTCTTAGCTGGTCACCTAGCCGAACGACTGCCCCTGAGATCCTTCCTAACCGTGGGCATGATCGGGAGTGGCTTGCTCACCGCAGCTTTTGGACTCGGCTATTTCGCTAACATTCATTCGGCACCCTTTTATTACGGTGTTCAAATCGTGGGTGAGCTTGCAACATTTACTTTTTTTTAAAAATTATTATTTGGAATTTTTTTGTTATTTATTTCTCAGTACTTGCACGAAGGCAATTTGAGAATTTTCCCAAGAATGCGATATGAATTGACATTTGATGTAGTTTTTTAGCGGTCTTATTGACTTATTAAAAAAATTTATTACGAAAAGTAATTTTTAACATTTTGTAATCATGTCCAAAATAACGGATGGATGCAGTCAATTTAAGATCCTAGATTTTTTATAATAGATTTTAATCATAGACTTATGAACAATAGACCGGCTAACAGCTGATTTGTGTATTATAATTTATTAAGAAACCTAAAATGCCAGTGAAGATTTTTATTACTTTACAGCTTAAATAAAATACATTACAGATGGCGCCAATGTTTTTCCATAATTTTAGTACATAGCGCACTTATGTTCGCAGTTTGGTATAAATAACATTTGATCTACGTTTCATTATTTTGTTTCGAAAGCATTAAAACTCACTTTATAATTTTTGTGTGGCAGGTGGTATATTCCAATCTACGGGTTGGCCTAGCGTGGTAACTTGCGTGGCCGCCTGGTTTGGCAAGCGAAAGAAAGGCCTTATTTTTGGGCTGTGGAACAGTCACACCTCGGTAGGCAACATAGCGGGCGGTTTACTAGCTGCAGCCTGGGTTAATACAGCTTGGGGTTGGAGTTTCGTAGTGCCCGGAGCCATTTTAGTTCTCTGCAGCCTGGCCGTTTACTTATTCCTAGTTCCTTCGCCCGAAGAATTTGAGGAATGCTATCAATCGCTCAAAGGCATCCACTTGGCACCTTCCAGCAGGCCAAATTCTAGGGTGTCCTCGCCAGAAAACTCGCGAAAATGTGAAGGTAACTAAGCTTTTAAACACCGACGCCTTTTAGTGATGCCGCTCTGTCTAATGAAACTTTATTATTTATTTTATTGAATTTATTTGATAAATTTCATTTCCATTAATATATTAATTGCTATGCAATTTATGGGTTTATTTTTGCTTTTGAAATAAAATATGTTTTGGCTGCAGGCTTTAAATCGCGGAGATTAAGGGTTTCAATCGCTTAAATTTGAATCGAATTATTTGATATTTCATGAGTATCGTAATTTAACACGTATACGTAGATAGCCTTTTGAATCCCGCAGCCCCAAAAGGGGACGATGACAGTGGTAAGCTTATCGATGGGAATAGGCATAGCGACGATTACGATGAAACTACCTACCTCTTACCACCATTACCAGGCACTCACCACAAGCACCACCACCATAAGGTGCAACTCAATTTATATCACAAAATGATGTTTCAGCGATCGTTCTAACTAAAAATTAGTTAACCTTAAGAGTTTTAGGGCCCAAACCAGGCCAACCCTGTTTTTGAGGGTAACCGATCCTTATTTTATCACACTTGCACCTCTATAGCTCGGTGGTTTTATAAAGCAAACTCGTGTTTTAAGAACGATTAGTCAGAACTCGAAAAATAGACCACAGTCGACTGTTACTTTTAGTTAAACCAAAGGTAGATCAAACAAAACCTAGCCGTTTTACAACACTAATGTAACCATTAAAATTTATCATGGTAGAGTGATTCTGATAGCTTGAAACATATCAAGAATTTAGGTAAAAAATTTGTAAATTAATTTCGATTGGGTTAGAGTGAATGTGCAGAAAGCTACTCCCTTTGCAAATTGTTGTTTCCTCTATTGTAAACAGTGTTAACCTTCAGATGACACTTTATAATTGCGTTATCAATATTAGTCTTGGGACTCCTTTACAATACAAAATCTTTGTTATGCCATACCCTTGGTTAAATAGCAATAATATAATTAGTGATACATTTGACTATTGGATGAAAGAAGTTTTCCTGTAATATGCCGACGTTTTCCTGTTAAATACTTTTAACAGCTGTTATTGTAAATATTGTTCGTTTCTCCAACATTCATGAATTATTTCAGACACGCTAAAGACATGTTTAAAAAACCTGTGAAATACATAGCGCGCCTGATCCGGCATATGCCTTGTTAATTAAGATCTCCTAGCCCCTTCCAACGACTAAGTACTGTTGTAAAAACGGCTGGCTTTTGTTTGGTCGACCTTTGGTTTTAATTAAATGTTTTTTGGTTGAACTTTTGGTCTATTTATGCGACTAAAAAACATACAAAAAAATCTTCCGTTTGTTGATGATTAGTCGACTAAAACCAAAGTTCAACTAGGCAAAACCCAGCCAGTTTTACAACACTACAACGCTCGATTTTGGCACCCATATTCTCTCGAAATTGGTTTTAAACAATCGACTGCTACTTAAATCTAATTTAAAGTCTATTTTCAATTTTTGACCCACACTCGGGACGCATCTAAATATTTCATATAATTCTTTGTCACAGTCGGGCGAAAATGACGATTCGGCGGATGGCGTTGTTGATATTGGAGGTAGTGGCTCTTCTCGACACCGGACCCCGACCCACGCGAAAAGACCCATAAGCATAGCCAAAGCGATTAAAGTACCGGGAGTGGCGGAGTTTAGTTTGTGCCTTTTCTTCGCGAAAGCCGTTAGCTACACCTTCCTCTATTGGCTCCCCAATTACATTAGCGCCAGTTCTTCGCTCGACCCGAGCCAATCTGCCCAGCTCGCTTCCATTTTCGATTTTGGGGGCATACTGGGGGGCGTGATTGCCGGTTAGTGTTTCTTTATTTTGTAAGGTTTAGTATGCGACAAAAATAGTAAAATCAATAAAACGCGCCCGAGCGTGATTTTGGCCCTTCGAACGTCCTTAACTTAAGAAGTATTAGGCCCAAAGTGGCTAATATTTTCAAAAAAATTTCTAATATTTGAGGCCTGCAGCCCCACCAAAAATTATCCAAATCTGAAATTGTGGGTCGAAAATCGACTTTTTTTGACGATTCAATATGGAATGAAATGATCCATCCATTGGCCTTTTAGATTGCTCAATATCTGGAGTATTAAGGAATAATGATATCTTCATAAAATAACTATTAATCTCTAATATTAGCTGCATTTTATTTGTGACAACGCTAAAATTTATAATTGTAACCTAGTTTAGAACCTTAAAATCTCCGTACATTGTTTAACGAAAGGTGTAAATTTTTTTTGGTTTGACATGATGTTTTAATAGTTAAGCAATTCAAACCAAAATTTGCTCTGTTGTAATATGACACCACCATTCAAAATATACAGTTACGAATCATATCTTAATATTGAAGATGGCGTACTCATTTTATCAATTAAATCAGCCATGATTATTGTTTATTTAACGATTTTATTTCTCGATGGACATAGAAAATCGCTGGTAAAAAATAAACAAGTTGAGTATTACAAACCTTTATGGGCCTTTCTTCCCCATTTGAATTATTTAATATTTCATCTAAATGTTTGTCACATTCCATATAATAATTTTTGTTGACAAAATTGTACTTCCATTCCCTTAATATACAACTTATCTATAGAGCAATGGAACCTTTTATGCGTCAATAGCATTATTTTGTGGGTTAACACCTATATAACAAAGATTTTTATTAACTTCTTCAACTCTATCTTTGTCTGAATTAATGTCTCGCGTTAAATAGTTAATTATAAGTTCTTAATTCTATGTATAAGATTAATAAGCTCTTTAAAAGAGATATTTCCTTATATTTCCACTTGAGGATTTTATTTTTTATACATACCTCGCTTTTCATTTATTTAAACTTACACAACGAAATTAGTCGATTTATAGGTGATTTTATTTTTGACAGGATTTGTAGCGGATTATACAGACGCCAGCGCCTCGGTTTGTGCTACCATGCTCGGTTTATCCTGTCCTCTCATATACTATTACCACGGCTACGGTCACATCAACTATACCATAAACGCCATCCTCTTGTTCATAAGTAAGCAATCTCTCCCCTTTTAAATTTGCTTGACGCATGCATAAAAATATTCTAAGTTTGATATGAGAAATGGATTTTTGCAATAGCAATCAATAGAGATTTATGATATAATATATATATAAATCTAGCTTAGTGCACTCTGAGGTGGAAAGCAGTTTGTTCGAAAATTCTAGAATTTCGCTATTTAGTTATTTTGCCAAACAAAAATTTTAAGAGCTCTTAGGTTTTGCCCATTCGATTATTAAAAAGATCACTTTGAATTAATTAGTAAAAAATGTTATAACCGGGCTCGCTTTTATATCTAAGTTTGGGTCATTTGTTACTCTGGGTTAGACATAAATCACCATTGTTGTCACACATACCATTTTTAGTGACAATTTAAATTTTTTTAATATGAAAATGCAGATTTAACAATTTTAATTCAACCTGAGTACCTTAACAGACATGGTGCCCCTTATGGAAACAGCGGTGATTTTCCTACTATTACCATCTGTTTATTTTTTGCCTTTACTACATTAACTACGTTTTTTAAGAGTCTCGATCATATTTTTCTTTTTTTTGCATCCTCCTTATTGCTATTGAAGCCGGGTTGTTCGTCAACGGACCCTACGCCCTTATAACAACGGCCGTATCCGCCGATCTTGGTAATAAAATCGGGGCTAGCCATCACGCCAAAGCTTTAGCCACGATAACCGCCATTATCGATGGTTCGGGGTCCCTAGGTAATTTCAACTTACTTTTTTGCCCCCTTAATCATTAGTCTTCCTGCATTATTTACTTGGGCCAATAAGCCTCGTATTTGATGCTTGTAAACGATATATATGATACCAAAATTGTTGAACAAATTAATTAAATTACTATAATCTAAAGTAGTTCTAATCTACATTTCAAGTTATTGTATCTCTATTTAGATAGTTTTTTATATTACTTCTCATTTTGCCAGGTACACCTAGTAATAGTTAATCATTAAGATTCGTTGTGCATAAGCTTAAATTAAGATTTGACGACTTTTATGCTACCAACCTTATATTATTTGGGGTATATTTACAAAAACATCAAATCAGTTTGAATTGATCAATAGGTGCCGCCTTAGGTCCTTTGGTAGCTGGTTTGGTCGCCTCTAAAAGTTGGTGGAACGTATTTTGTATGCTCATCATGTGTGACATTTTGGCCATCCTTTTCCTCATCCGCCTCTCTTACAGGGAAATGAAACTCATGTACCAATTGAAAAAGGACCGAATCATTTGATCATTTCAAAATCATTACTCACTTACTATCAAATCGCTTTAAAATTGTATTTAAAAAGTTAAACCTTACATAACAAAATATTTCAACCAAAGACGCTCGTGGAATTGTAAATAAGGTTTTTTATTTTAACTAATGGTTATTGTTCCAAAGTTATTCCAAAATTATATTTTACGCACGGTAAAAATATTAATATATTCATTCCTCACAAAATTTTATTCGCGTTGAATGGAATTTGTTTCAAAATTTTTAAAGGTTGTAAAAATTTGCTTTGAAATAAAACTCTTTGTAGTGTTTATCCGCATTTTTTAGTCTTAATATATGATGTACAAATTACAATTACGCCATGAATTTTAAATTATATAATTTTTCTAACTGTCTTTGAAAATGCAAGTTGCAAAATTGCTTTTAATTAACTTGTTTAAAGCCAGGCTTTAAAGGGTATTTTGTTTATGTTATAAGCCAAACTGTTTGACATGGCCTACATTATTTGAATGTGGTCGGCATTTCAAGTGGCTTTTATAGAGAGAGCTACTATGAGTGTGTGCTTTATGATAAATTTACTGAAGGTTTTTACAATGAGTACTCGTGGAAAAGGTGAAAATTCTCCACTGTTCAATTTTGTATTTTGCGAGACTTAAAAAAGTTGTAATTTTAGGCATGAAAAAATTATTTTTATTCGGTGTAATTGCATTTTTTGCGATGTCGTCTAATGTTTTTCCAATGAAATTCCGATCGAATACTTATATACCTCGTGGTTACAAAAGTGAGTAAAAAGTTAAACGATTAATTTAAGTTTTTATATCATTAAATATTTTTATTGTTTGTATTTTTTTTATTAAAAAATTTTTTTAACGTAGCCGTGTTTGAAAAATTGAGCGCCAAATTGACTTTCCTAACCAATTGTCTCATGGTTTGCAGAATAAGAATAAATGATTTTCGCGATTGTGTCCATGAATGTGATCGTGAACAGAGAAGTAAAATTGATTTAACTCCCTACAGAGCTGTTGTACCCAAAGCAAAACCAATCCCAAATGACTACTTCAAAAAATATTGGAAAAGTCATGCTAAACAGAAATTGTAAAATAAACAAAACGATTTTATTAATACTTGATCATCATCATATACATACGCTTTTTAGTAAAATAAACGATACCCGTTTTCAGCGATTGTTTTTTGATGTGAGTTGTGCTGGTGCATTTAATTTATAATTAACAAAGTTTTGGTAAAACAAGAGAATTTAAAGGTTTTTAATGATTGGCTGGTAGGACAATATTGAAAATAGTATAATAGATAAATTATTGGTGCGACACAAATGCATTTATATTTTAATACGAAGCACCTTTTAAATCATACCCACATTAACATAATTATAAATTCACTTTGTGTTGATATCGTTTTACACAAGGGGCTCAAAACCAACAATCAGACATTCATGTTATAATACATAAGTAAAGAAGTTAAAAAAATGTATTTGGAAATATTTTGGCAATTATTGAGGTAGATTAAATAAATGGAACAAATGAAAATTTAATATAACATTAGAATACAACATCATTATTATACATTTTAAAATGCACATTATTATAATCATGATTAAGCATTATTTTACATTTTTTATCTTAAAATGCACGTTGAAAGTTCTTATGTCCAGAGGGTATAATTTAATCTTCAGACTATCTTCTACAGAGTTTTAATTATAGTATTTGAAATTAAATTTTGTGTAAAATATAAAATTATTTAATTAAAATTAAAAAAGATTACGATCAGAGTCATCTAATTTTCTGTCTGTCCATTTTGAAGTGACCCAATCGTAGCGTTGTGTATCTTTGAGTAATCTATCACCTCCCAAGGCTAATTCTTCGACAGCCATTATATCGAACGTTTTGAATAAATCCTTTGACGCCATAAAAAATATTTTATTATTAGATTAGTAGAGTTACGAAACGCCGTGTAATTATAAATTTGGCTAACCTTTGACTGTTTCGACTTAGAAATTTGTCACTACTAATTTATTGCTATCGAGCTAGATGCCTTAAATACTAATCGATGAATTCAGAGGATCTTCTTAAGTTAATTTGATTTTTGCCCTCAATGTGTTAAGTTTGCTATAAAGTCGCGAATTTCTTTAGTGTATTGGATTAAGCCACAAATTAAGTTTTTAAAATAATGTTCTGTGCGACAAAACGATCCCAACAAGACTTAAAGGTACACTGTATAGGTCCATCATACAGCCAACAGTTCCTGCAGAGCTCGGAATCATGGGTTATGCGTAAGAGGGGAGAGCAACGCCTAGCCTCCATGGAGACTAGAATGCTAAGATGGATGCTAGGACTAGGAGTAAGCAAAAAGGAACATAGGCGAAATGAAGAAATAAGAAGAATTTTGGGTACTACATCTATTACGACAAAACTCCTAACAAACAGACTAAGATGGTAGGGCCATGTGTAGAGAAGGGACGATAGCTACGTCGGAAAGAAAATTGAGAAAATAAATTTTGCAAGAAAACAAAGAGGAAGATCCAAATAAAATAAGGCACAATATGAAAATGCCCAAGATAAATAAAGATCTTTGTAAATATAGAAACAAATGGAAATTAATGTTGAAAGGACTGACCATCACCTTAGGTGATAAACGTTTTCTAAGAAGAAAATAATCTCACAGCAAATTGGCATTACAATGTCACAAAACTTTGTAATTTTGAGATGGTATATATATATTTACCTTTAAATTGATAATTTCTGGCCTAGCTAAGACTGGATGTTCACCGGGGGAATAAATGTGTTCTAACCTGATGAGAATTGTCTCATTCCTAAGAACCAAGCTAAGCAATTGCACGTTCGGTGGTAGCTCTCGATTCAAAAAACTCGTCTAAAATTTAAAAGCATATTTATTAAAAATTGAATTTGCAAATTGAAATTTGCACCAGAGGTTTGCGTACACGACTCTAAATTAGGGCTCAATAGGAATAAAAACCGCCTTTAAACTAAAATTGTAAACTGAATTCAAATTATTCCCGTCCTGGCAAGTTGATATAAACTAGAGTTTGTTCAAACGATTGTAAAATACACAAAATCATCAAATTACCCTGGATTCAAAAACAAACTTATATTTGAACTAATTTCTTTTTTCATTAGAGGGAAAACTCAAAATTTCCAATGAGGCAAGCTAAGAAACAATAGAGAAAATCCTTGAAATGTGTTATTTGACATTTTCTCTAACCTGTGCTTGCATATCGTTTAAATCCCTTTTCATAAGCAAGGGATTTAAGAACATGATTTGTGGTTGAAGGTAGCATTTTTGAGCCAGACTGGTCATGAGCTCGTTACATTTATGGGGCGCATCAAATATCAACCAATGTCGACCCCGGACGATTAAACCTATGCAGAAATTATAAGTGATTAATGCAATCCATAAATATAGCACATTTTATGGTAATTGTGTGCGCCTGGATCCACAATTTGGATTAAAAGAAATCGCTATTAAGGCAAATATTTGTTACATTATTTAATGACATTTAACACTAAAAGTCGTAACAAGAGATAAAAAAATTATGGAGCCCCACGTTCACCAGGATCCTATTCTATATTTTTATCTGGCTCGGCTATGCAGAATATTACATCATGTATATTTTAAAATAAAAAGATGAATTATTAAATGAAGTACTTAATAGTATACAACAATGTGTAACTCAGCTATACTAAATATTAATACAAGTTTTAATATATTTAAAATAATTTAAACTAATAAAATCAAGTGAAACCAAATAAAAATATTTTTTACATATTGCATTTAAAAAAACGCATTAATACATTTTAAAAAGGAATACTATTGTCAAGCCTAATTATATGAAAATCTAAATTTTAAGTGATTTAAGGGTTTAGGTAAATTTTAGGCAATAAAATAGAGGGGACAATATAAATGAAAATGAAAAATTTAACATTCTATATGATGAAAACACCTGACCAGAGAGCATAGAACTAATAAATAATTTATAAAACCCATATAATTGCCTACAGCAAGTATGTGGCCGGTTTATAATTCATGATCATTGCATCACCGTTAACTGAAAACTTAGATTTCTTTCGTTATATTTATCCTGTCCAGCAAGCTTCCCGCTAAATTATTTAAGATCAGTTTCTACCTTCAAACTCGAGCTTGACCACAGATTAGTAGTAGTAGTACATAATATTGCTAAATCGGTTAAAGCCTAAGAAAACCTAATTAACTTTTATAATAGCAATCCAAAATAGCCTTTTTCACAAAGTATTATTATACTCAAATGGCTGCTAGCGCTGCTTATACTGGATGCATTAGTATATTGGTGTTTTATAGCTCTGCCCATCGATATTAAGATTCGTTCCTCAAAACTTAGCAGCTGAAGATTATAAAAACGGGTAAAAGGTAGTAATAAATGAATTTTAATACATAACATAATTTAGCAGCCTGAAACATACCATTTCCATCGCTCCCGGTCTCATTTAAAGCTTCGTTCACTCCCAAACCATCGTCGTAAAAGAGCCTCCTGTGCAACATTAATTCCAAACTCCCATTTTCCAAACTGCTAACTCCTTGGGCTCTGTCTATAACTATCGCCAGTTGTCGAACCTCTCCATTCTCCTAACCAATATAATTCAATTTTTGGTTAAATAGTTTATTTTAACGAAAACAAAGTTACATATATAAGCGTAATACCAAAAAAGATATTGGTTAAGTAAAAAAAAATATATGCTTGCACGTTTTCTACTCAAATCTAAAAAAGGGTAAAATAAGTAAGAGGTTGTTTCAAAATTAGATTTGAAGCGATTCACAGAATCAAAACTTTAATTAAAAATTTTATCTTTGTACTAACGTTGAAATTACAAAACTTTAACATGTATTTATTCTGTTTTTGTAAATTTTATCTAAATAACGTAGGTAGAGGCCCGAAATATCGCGTTTCATTTCCCTCTACCTACGTACGTTATCAACCCAAACTTACTGATTTTATTCAATGACACATAGACTCAAATACTTTAGACGGGCGAACAGCGGATATTTTTAAGTAAGGGTCTAGTCCGCCATCTTAAGGACATATATTAACAAACTAAAAGCTATTTATTTTGCTGAATACTAATATTTATCTTTAAAAATTGGTATTTAGCTCACCTAACAAAGATCCGTGTCGAAGCAAAAAACGTATGTTAGGGGAAAAAATCCAAAACTACATTGTAAATAATTAAAAGAAGTGGGATAAAACATCCAAATTTACATATATAGCTATATATCATGCGAAACGGCAGGTTAAGTTGCTTAATAAATTACAATACAAAAAAGGGCAATTTATCAGTTTATAGTATCATTAGTCTTTGGTAGGAATGAATGAATTTTTCATTGTCAATGAATGAATGAATAAGTGATGTAAAAACGGCTGAGTTGTGTTTTGGTCGACCTTTGGTTAAACTAAGATTAACGGCCAATTCAAATTTCTACTACACCTAGAGACCGACTAAGAAAAATAGACCAAAACACCTTTAGTGTGTTCATGTTAAAATCGACTAAAACCAAAGGTCGCTCAAACAAAACCCAGCCATTTTAACAATACTAGTGTGATTGATTTCTTACCACGGTGACATTAATAGTGCGCTGGTGACTTTTAGGTATAAACCGAACCGCCCAAAGACTATGACACTATTAACTAGCGAAGGCCGCCATTTTGGGTTGGGTTTTTTCCGATAAGCGCACTCGTGTAATGAAGTTTTGAGAAAAAGTGTGATGAGAACAATCAAGGATTATCTTTACACGCGTAAGTTTAACATTTTATATTCAACAAAATGAAGAGGGTTTAGTTTGTTAATTTACTATTCATAAAGATGGCGGACTTTTGCTTTACTCAAAAATTATCAGCTGTTCGCAAGTCTATAGTATTATAGTCTATGGGGTAAACACTAACCCGAACATTCTCGTCCCGGATGAAAATTTTTGTCGTGGCCGGATAATAATTTTCGGCGGGATCTTTCGACGAATCGAGGTGGTCGGTATCGTGATGCCGACGTATCGAAAAGCGGCCATTCGAATCAGCGTACCAAGTGTCACGTGACTCCAGATCCGACGTATATCGAGTGATCACATCTTTGGGTTGCGCAGGCCGACCAATTGGAATCGGGCCAATAGTCCACGTGACTTCGACCCATTGCAAACCTGCGAATAGCGTTATCTCTTGGTCGATCCAATCGCCGTGCACTCCGATTTGACGAGCTTTTTCGAAGAGGGGTCCCTGTTTGTGCAAAGTTTTGGATTTTTAATGTTGTCTATTCAAAAATGTTTAAAAATTTTCTGAGTTAATAAAGAATGCGGAATAATTTTAGTATCGTTATGTTGGGTATAATGACATGTGTTTAATAACACAAGACATGAAAAAACATCCAGCAATGGGATTGATATCTCTGATAGAGAATGTTACGCTAAACAGTATTATGTTTTTAGTTTTTTTCCACGTCGTCTTGATCTTGTGATAAATAAAGTGCTAAAAATGGCATTTTTACCTGTTTTTAAGGGTATATTCCCACGTCATTTGACATTTATTTTAAATTAATTATATAATCCTGTGGACGATTTATTGATCTATAAGATAATTTCATTTTTTGTTTCCCCTCCTCTTTTAGTATTTTTCGCGTTATTTGAACCCCTCTCCGCATTAAAATTGCCCCCTTATGTCTGGGAAAACTACATAGCACTTATGCGATGTTGACAAACACATTCTCACCTTACTTTCTCCCTTTCTTCCACTCCCGCCCCCATACCTATTAAGCACCGCATACTTAGAATGTACTCTAATGTAATCTGTGGGAGGAATTAAAATTCGGGGAGGGGGGTTCAAATAGAGGCGAAATAAAAAAGAGAACAAATTATTGTGCTCAGTATTTTATTTTTTGCTCAGTCGAATATTCAAATGCTCAGTAGAATAAACAAATGCTCAGTAGAATAATTAAATGCTCAGTAAATAATTTAATGTTCAGTAATTTAATTATTTGTTCAGTGTAATATTCATTTGTTCAGTTTTTTTTTCAAATCTTGCTCAGTAATTTTTTTATTTATGCAAAGTAACTAAGAATTAGTTTTTAAAATAAAATCCTAGAGCGAGATTCGAACCCAAGTACGAGTCTTGCGTGTTTCCCATGGAGGCAAAGTGCTCGCCTGAAAAATGGTTTATTTTTGTTTATATGTTAATTAAAATAAATTTTATTTCATAAACTACCTCCTCCAAGTGCAATTGTCCATCGTTTTGTAAACAATATATTTGCAAACATGTCGTTGGGTTATCAATTAAACTTAAATTTTGCCAACCACCTAAAGAAGCCAAAAGTGTACCTATATGGCAAAAAAGAAAACGAGGCAGACTCTCAAAGGCTAAATCAGCCTTTATTGTTCAGTAATGGTAAGTTTAGATTATTTAACATTGATCAACAAATTTAAGGTTTTTGAAATGAAAGTTGTCTCCAGCAAAATTTGTCTATTTTTCATTTTAAATTGTTAATTATTATTATTTATCTGTATTTGTAAATCTTTGTGATTATATTCAAAAAAAAATTTATATTTTCCCTTTGATTGATAAATCTCAACAAAATTTGCAAAAAAATACAAAACATGTAAATTTAAGAAGGGAAAGGCAGAGCATTTAGAATTGGAATTATAGGTCATTACTTTTTATAGCTTTTTTAACTTGCCATTTATTTATTTGAATTGAGAGAAGGGAGGACTTAAAGGGAAAAATTCAAGACACTAAGATACCTTATAACCTTTAAAAATTTAACAATCAAAATAAACTATTTCAATTTCCACACATTCAATTTAACTTTATTTTTACAAAATATTAGTGCTAAATAGATTAAGATTGAGTATTATTTATTAAAACTACTGAGCATTTTTTGAAAATACTGAGCATTTTGGATTTATAACTGAGCAATATTAAGATTATTTACTGAGCATTTTTGAATTTTTTACTCAGCACATTAATAAAATACTGAGCATATTTTACTGAGCATTTTTGATTTTTTAACTGAGAATTTAAATAACATCCAATAAAAAATAAAATTATGATTCTATAGATTAATAAATGGTCTATAGGATTATACAAATATTATTAAATTGGCGTGGGAGTATAGCCTCAAAAACGTTGAAAAGGCATTTTTTGCACATTTAACCTCATTTGTAACAAAATCTGGACGACTAGGGAAAAAACTCGTAACATATTATTGTTCAGCGTAAAATTATCTGTCAGACTTATTAGTCTGATAACGGGATATAATCACAAAGCAAAAATTTGCTGACTTCAATAATTTATCAAATGCCTTTGAAACAAGCGAATAAAATTTAAGGCTGAAAATATTCGAACTAAAGGAATAAAACTTGAATCGTTATTATCCGCAATAAGGAATATAAGCCCAATAAGGAGTTTAGAAAGAGGACTAGAAACTAATAAAAAATTACACTGAGTTAAATGGACAACCTTATCGATGTTAGGAAAATTTAACTATGGTAATTTAAGTTTCACCCTACCTACCGTTAGTGCGATATTGCTATAAACTGAGCATTTGAAAATAATAACACATCAAAAGATTCTGAGACTCGGATGTTTTAATAAAAAACGTAGGCATAAAAAATTGAATCGAAAACTAAAGAGATAGTTTGCGACAAACAAATATAAGGCATTTTATGTGGAAAAACTTTGATTATTTCCAATTTCGTCCCGTTTCCCATGGTAAACAAACTAGTGGGCGGCATAGATTGGGTCCTAAATACGTATGCACCCGAGGAAAAACTACCAGAAGTTCCATAATAAAGGAAGGATTGGGTAAGATTTGTAACCTCCCCCGATGCTTTATTCGTCAAACCAGACATCAATTTGGTGTCGGGGTCAAAATCCAACCTGAGATACTGTATTTCATTCATAAATTATATTTACATTAATATTGCAATTTATATTTTCTTATGGACTTTTAAAATGATTAAAAAATGTATAAACTTTTTGTAGAAATGCAAAATAAAATCCGTAAAAGCGAGTATAGTAAAGGGGCTATTAACCTCAAATATTTTATTTATTTGCGAAAAAACCTTACACGTTTTTAAATTTACATTAAATCTATTTAGCTTATAGCAAAAATTTTAGCATGTCATATAGTCAATATATAAGAGATTAAAAATTAATCAAATTCTCGGCAAATTATATGGTTGACTTTGTGGGGTTTCATAATATAAGTCGCTATTTTGCTTTTATTTGTTAAGCTTACCTCATTTTGTATGAAATATTCATCTGATGGCCGCTTTTCGATCTCTATTTTCTCAGGATATCTACGCGACACATATAAACAAAAGGTTCGATTTAATCAAAAAAAATTTAATTATTCAAGTATAACCCAAAAGTATAACATATACAATTTAGACACCAATTAGTATCAATATTATTTCGTATCTAGGATTCCGACAAAAATTAACAATGAAGCCCTTATCATTATTATTAGAAAACATTAAGTATGTTGCTTAAGTCTCGTTTATGTGTCAATCAAAAAAATTTATATAACATTGTTCAACCCCATTAAATTGAGGATAAGAAAAGTAAATTAGGTTGTGGCCAAAATTTATAACTTAATTCGCATTAAAGTCTCCTAAATGTGTTCAATTCTAAAATTCTACTATTGCCGATTTATGGAACTAAAACTGGCAAATTTTAAAAATGCTGTAGTTATTCATACACCCCCCCCCCCCGAAAAAAATAACACGGTACTAAAACAAAAGTTACTTTTGAGAAGTTTTGTCAATTAGTCGGATCTTGTATCTAGTCGAACCCAAAGCGACTAAATTAGTCTCGAAAGTGACTGACAAATTCATAGAATCGCTTCTATTTTCTGCATCTAGGTATCTTTCCGGTATACGCAATACTGATGCGGGAATTTTGGAAATCTGGACAAAGGCAAACAGTTTATGAAAGATTATATATATGTGGATAGTAGGCGGGACTGAAGAAATATGAATTGCTATTTTGTGGCTTGGGGGTGTGCATAGGCCGAAATTTTAAGTTGAGGTCCGGCCCACACCCACATAAACATATTTTCTTAGACCTCGAGCCTGCGAGAACCTTAAAATTGCGCAGCATCAGGCCCACATTCGTTAAGAACAAGCCCACGTTGTTTGAATTTTTTTTTATTCGCAGAATAATTATAGTTTATCATGTAACTAAGCTAGATCATATAAAATCGTTTAAAATCTCAAGTGGCCGAAGATCAGTAGCTGAGAATTTCACAAATCTTTAAATTAAATCAACTTTTAGTATAATGTTTAACATTTCTTCAAGCAAAACAAGGTTGTTTTTGGCTAAACAACACCACACTGGTGTTTGGCGAGGTGTGACGTTCCCGTTTTTTTAAATGTAATGTGTCTTTGCAATTGCACATTGCACAAATTCGTATTTCTCATTAAGCTCGTTAACTATATTCTTAAAGTTTTTTCATACAGAACTTCTATTATATTTTCGTTAAAAGTATATTTTTGCGCTTTCAGCGTTTGAATTATATTAGTTTTGTCAAGTCTATAGGCATTATTTTATTTTTTCTCTGCAGCCATTAGAACCTTTATTTTAAAGATTCCATAAAATGATTTTCATCTAACTACAACAGCTAATGTTTAGCAATTATTAAAACATTATAACATCCAATTTCCTTTAAAAAACTTTATTGTCAATTAAAGTTATACTTATATTAAAAATAAAATTAATATCAAACACTACCTCCTCTCCTTTTAATTAATTATTTTTTTATGTAAAAATCTTCGAGATTGTTTTCTCATTTATTACCTTTTAAATAATATTCATATCATTGATATAAGGCCAAAGAAATTCGAATTATCAAAAGCAAAATAAACTACCTAACCTAATTATAAATATTAACTAACTTGCCTTAAACATCAACGTTAAAAAAGGTTAAGTTTTAATAGTTTGCCATTAATTTCCTTCTATGTTCACGGTGAACTGAAATAATGTGAAATAGTTTGTTGGCCCTCGGTTTGCATGTAGGGTATTTCATTTGATTCCCCAAGCTATACTCAAACTAAAGTAATTTTCAGCTTACGAGAAACCATTACACCCAAATTTAAAGTCTGAAAATGTAGCCTCTGCATCATTATATTTTAAGCTTGTTTCAAAAAAATTTAAAATAAAATGTCAATGTTAGAGGATTAAAAAGGGCAAAAATTTGGCTATTTGTTAGGCTTTAATTTTTTGAATACGGGGGGGGGGGGCATCAATAATTACCAACCAATATTTTAAAAAGAAAAGCATTTTGGAATTTTTCTAACGGGCTTTTAATTAAAAATCCCTCGACAAACTTGGAAAGGAACTTCGGATCCGTTTGTGGTGGTTATTGAAATATCATCTCTCGCAATGGGCAACGTTACGTAATAATGGCTGATCGTCCACGGCAGGGGATTATACAGTAATACGTCAATCTGAATGTAATTAATTTAGGTTAAAAATGGCTTCTCGAAAAATGTTATTAAATTTTTTTATCAAGTGTTCGCCACCCATATTTATATATAAAGATAAAGATAAAGGAAAAACTCAAAATGTATGCATGCTAAGCAACTCTACAATAATCGGAAATTTACATTTTAGTTGTTTTCTATTTAATGTTAATATAGGATCAATGTTTTAAAAACCCAGTTTTTTTAATTAAAAAAATTGCTTCAAATAATGTGGTTAGCACTTTTAAAATTACAAATATATCTCTTTCCTGCAATGTTTAAAGTCTTCATAAAATTTTGCTGTGGACACCTCTAAAATTTGTTAGAGGGCTCTTATAAAATAACTGCAAAAAACAAAAGGCTGATAACTAAAGTAGATACTTAACAAACAAACAAAAATAATTTGGCCTTTTTTCGCATTTTTTCAGTAAGTGTGCAACAGTAAACTTCGTTGAAATATTTCAATACTTGTCATTCAAAATTTATGTATGAAAGAAATTATTTGCCCTGAAAAATATTACTTCCGGAAAATTTTGCGTTATCTCGCACACACTTATGTTCAACAGCGGGCAAAAATGAAGATTCTCCAAGGTGTCCAGGATCTTTAATTTTTTAAGTCCATTTTCTATAATATTCTAAAATAAATTGCAGAAAAATAGTGTAGAACCCAAGGCTGCAAACGTGTTAAGGCAAAGAAATTAACATTTTTATAAAAATTCATCAGAGTAAACTTTTACATAGTTACATATTAATCTGAAAATATTATACGTTAAAAGGCATGGGCGTAGCCAGTGGGGATAGGGGCGGCTGCCGCCATCTAATCCAACAATTTTCTTTTAATTTAATGTTAATTATGGCTAAAATTAAGAAAACTTTTATTTTGCCCCTCCCTAACCTGTCTGCGCCCATGTTAAGAGAGAATCTAACAGACATAAAACAACCGATAAATTTTTTTTAATAAATCACATATGAGCGTATAAAATCGGACGGTATACCATTGCACACAAGATTCAGATAAAAAATTTAACCCATTTTTACCCAATTAATACGGCAATCTAAAGAAAAAACAGCTGAACAAATCTAAAACTACTAACATACACTACATTTTAAAAATTACAAAACAATCTTTAATCTAATGCAATTTTTGTTTTATATTTTTTTTTTCGTCGACCTTGTTCCAAAAACCATTAAAGATATTAAATAAGGTATTACCAATTTAATATAGATTTTTTAGCACGCTCTTGTAAAGTAGTTAGGCAGTAACTGTTTACATCTAATAAAGCGATAAATTAATAACAAATCCATTTTAATGGCAAACCTAACTCGTGTTTAAACATAAGGTCCGAAAAACTACCTAAAAAACAAAATTTTCTCATCACAAGCACACGCAATTTTGATAACGTTTTACTTTTACTTTACCAAAAACAATGCACAATAATGGCCCATTAATCGAGCAAGCTATCCATTCCAAAATTTTCAACCTTTAAATTTGCGAGATTAGTTGTTTTTTCAAACTATGTTTCATAGTTTCTGTTTTCGGCTTTTAACAGGTTTTTTTTCAAAAGTATAAATGTGCATACGTAACATCCGGGATAACCTTTGAACATTCTTTGCACATAATCGTACGTGACCGCTTGTTTAGCCGTACCCGTTATACCGTCGTGATGCTGAGCTAAAGCCACTGCCCGCTCCAATTCTTTCACATCATTTTCTCCGTCATTCTTTATGCCAGCGAGGACTTGGATTTGTTTGCAAACCTTTTCCAAATTATTTTACACAATATTTCAGCTCACTTGAAATAAGATTTAGTTATCATAATTTGAAAAATCTAAGACAAACTAGATTTATGAAAATTTCTTAATATTATTGCAAACGAATTGTTCTAAAGATAATTAACTCGGTTTTGTATATTAAATAAATCAATGCGTATAACAGCATTTCAGATGCATCTAAATCTTATCATGAAAGTTAATAAAAATTGAAGTTCTCAAACTCCCTTTTTAGATGGTTGTTAGTCCCATCATCACAGACAATTTTGTATTAACAACCAGAGCATTTGTTTACCACTTACAAAATAAAAATGCTCAATCATAGAAAAATGACAACGATTCTAAGGAAATTTAAATCATCGTGAAATTTTAGGTCAATGGACCAATATAAAATAATAGTGCTTATTTCTAATCTCTGAGAGACTATAATCTATGAAATAAAATCACTCTTATAAAAGCTTACCTGTAGTAGTCGACTCGATTCGCGAATCATGTATTTTAAGCTGGGCCTACTCGTGTAATAACCGGTCCATGTGTGGATGTAGCTTACGAGCGGGAAAAAGTCCCCACCTTCAATCCGTGGCCATCTTTGTTTCAACGACCAGCGATTGTTTGGGGGGTTGACGTCGCCTTCCTAGGTTACAATTAACGCGTAACATGGTAAAAAATATTTTACGGGGAGACATTGCAATTGGCAACTAGGCAACAACGTTTAATCTACAAATTAAGCTATATTTCGCTTAGACTATAATGATTCTTGCCCTTATTTAAAGTTTTTCCTTTAAATAAGGGCAAGATTGGTTTCAAAGAAATTTATGCAAACTTTGTGGTTATAACCCCTTTGGTTACAGCTGTTTGTTGCCACCATAAATTTTGCAGTTCTTATAATAATGATCGCAGTTGTGATTATTAATAATTTTTAGATGGGGCAAATGGTTCTTTAAAGTAAACATATTTTTTAAAACATTTAAAAATTTAGATATAGGTGGAGACAGTTGCCCTCCTGCTTCCCCTAGCTATAATCATGTACGGAACAACAATATATATAAAAATATAATTGAATTTGAGCTAATCGATGATTAGTTAGACCAAATGAAAATTGCCTAAACGAACTGCTAATTTCAAATCCATAATAAAAACGGGAGTCCAATAGTGTGCCGAGTTTTTAAATAGTATTTTGAAAAGTTAGTCCCAAGGCGCACTTCGAAACTTATATTCACCAAAGATTCATTGATTTTAAATCCCACAAAAACTAAACAATCATCATAGCAAACCATATATTCATCTTTCTAAATCCATAAATGAATTTAACAAGAGATTCTATTTTTACAGTCCCTACTTGATTAAGAGCGGTCTTATTAGGGAATGGTTTGAGGTTAAAAGGGTTTTTGACGGCTGAAGTCCGCAAGGCATGTAAATAGCATCCCGGGGTGGAATAGAAGAGGTTAAATACGATGTCAAAACCACTCAGACGGCGCTGCCATACAAAAAAAAACATTTTAACGTTATACATTATGCCTCTTCAAACTTTTTTAAAAATATCTTTAAAATAATAGTATTTATCGTTATCATAGAAATTGGCGATTCTTTCAGTATTGTCCATTAGTCCTCAAACATAATGTTCTTTAAACTGCAACAATTAAATTTATTTAAATACAAAGTGTAAATTCCAGTTTAATATGGTGTCCCGCCTGTCTATTTAAAATTTTCGTTCAGCCAAACCTTGTCATTGATGTAGGCTATGAGCTTATCCAAATTCTTGTACCACTTCTCGGCTGCTTGGTAATGGAAATCGTTGCCCATAGTAACTATCATGTGATTGGTGGCGTAAGAACGGCTTTGAGCTTCCATGAGGGCCATAAAATTTTCCGACCTTTCCTTAACGTTATACGTGCTGGAATTGGGATCATCCTTATATTACATCGAAAAAGTTTGTTTAGACAAATTCAAGAGTTAAAATATAATTTAATAAGGCAACACAATTTTTAAATCATAGGTCGGCTTTCGGAGTTTGGTTAGCTTAATATAAATAAGGGCTATACTATTTAGACAAATTCTCAATGTGTTCGAAGCAAGTAAATTTAGAATTCCGATTTCTCAAAATTAATAAAGACAATAGACCTCCAACCAAGAATGTGTCAAAACAATGACATACCGAAAAAATCAAGCTTAGTTATAGGCTTGCATAAATCGTAATTTTTACATTATTAAAAAGATATTAATCTTAAAAGCATTTATCATCACAGCATTTCCCTAAAATGTTACTAGAGTTCCATGCCATAAAACATAGAGTCCTATACGGATGGATAAAAGCTGTAATGAGGGCGAGTCGACGCTCACCCTAACCTTACAGGGTGGCAAATCAAATGGTAGTATTGAGATCCACAAAGATTCGATGTGAATTTTTTAAAGCTATTAATTTATTCAATTTATTAAATAATTCTGAAACTTGGAATGGTAAAGTAAATGATTTTCACGGAAATCACTGAAATTTCGGGGGGAAAAACAATTATTAAGCAAATAAAAAATTGCAAAATTAACATCGATGGGGTCGTCGCTGCAGAAAAGATCGAAACAAAATCCCTGCGGTGGCTGGTACAGATTGGGCAAAATCGAAACAAATATATCGTTGCCACTCTTGGCTAATTCTTCTTCCGCATCGCTTTCCTCCATTAGTGTCGGATCTATGGGGAATCATTTGGAATTGAATAAACTTTTAAAAGCTTAAAATTGATATAAAAAATAATAAATGATAAGAGGAATCTCACAAAATATACCACCTTAACGAAAATCGGCGCTAAGATGGTATGGGCATATACTAAGAAGGGACACGAATAGCCTATGAAAAGGACTGGACATGGAAGTACCGGGGAAGAGGACGACCCCGTGCACGTGGAAAGGGCAAGTCGATAAAGTTACGATAATAAAAGAGATTAGTCAAGACATGGCACTCATCCTGTCAAGATGGAAGAAACTATTAAAACAACCCCACGACTGTGGGACTAAATAACTCAAAAAGAAGATGGATATAATCGTAGTGATGCTGCTAATATATAAGTGAACATTTTATTAACAAGACGTGCTAATTTTCAGACTAAACAATTTATTACACATGTTAAATTTTAAGTTTTCTAATTAATAAGGGGAATGATAAAAAATATCTAAGTAGGACAAGTTTCGAAATAGTATAGTGTTTAAATAGTAACAAACATATTTTTAAAATTTTAACCTTTTAACATTAAAATTAGGCATTATGGGAAATATTCGAGCTTTTATTCGAATTTGAATCCTTATGTGTAAATTTCGAATCGAGGATTTACTTGCTAAGATTCTAAAATGTATATGAAATCATTAAAAAAGGATTCGAAATATAGTTTAAATATATTTTAAATAGACGAGACTAATATAATTAAGCTGTTTTTAGCTTTCCGCAAATTTAATTATTTTTCCCAAACACTAATTTTAAATTTTTGTAGGCACACACAATTTATTATTAATAGATTGTTTTTTACATATAATATGGCTCGTTATTAAATGTTTTATATTATTTTCGTACTTTTATATATTGATGTTAAACTTTTGTAGTTAATATTTCGGTAGTAACAGCATAAAGCTGATTTAGGGCAGCCACCTATTTTTTATGTCTTCAAAATTTATCCTTCATTTAAACTTTTTTTGTCTAAAATAGTGCTTCGAGCTCGTCTCGGTCTCGATAGCGAAATCTCGTTCGTATCGTCTCGGGTGATTATAAGAAACTCGATCTCGTCACAATTTAGAAAAATCTCGATCTCGTCTCAACGAGGATTCTCGACTCGTCTCGACTTTTTTGAAATTTTTATTTATAATAAATAAAAACTTCTCCTGATTTGTTATACTTATAAAATAAGCGATAATTTCAAAATTTTTAAATATCAAACCATTTCATTTTTGTTAACTTTAATACAAATTTGATAAAGATTTAGTGCGACATGTCATTGACAATATAAAGTCATGAACCAATTAATAAAAATAACATTTTCTACAGAAAGTGCAAATCAAACAAAAAATCATAAATAACTTGGAGTAAGATAATTAAACCTTGTTTAGCAATACTATCTGTATCCGATTTAGTGTCTTTGTAAAATATAAATAAACTTAAAAATTCATAAGTTTATCTATATGACTTGGTTAAAAATTTGAGCTAATTAAGACCCTCTATTAACACGTCTAAAGCCTCATTAGACTTTTTGTTTAATTGATTAAACTCAAACTTTTTAGTTCATTGATATTAGCATCATAAATAATAGTCCATAGAGTTTATTGCATTACTATAACGTTATAAACCACATAGTGCGAGTGTTTATTTTTAATAATATTATTATTATTTATAATAAAATCTTAGTAAATTTGAATGCACCTGCCAACCCCAGTTTATAATGTGAAAAGTTATGAATGAATAACATATAGTGTTTTTTTAAGTGTTCGAAGATTTAAGAGGTATACAATCAGTTAACATGAAAACTTTCATGATTTCTATAACGGTGTGATCAAATACTCAAATTTACTTTTGGGTTTCATGTCAAATTAACACGTTTTCAGCCGACCCCCTAAGATCTTTAGAAACCTTGCCGGAGATGTTAAAACTAGTAAAATGTACTAATTTTCGAAAATTTTAGTTCATTTGGGCCACTTCGAGTTGTGAGCGCTCAAAGGTCGAAAATCGGCCATTTAAAAAATCGGTTCGTGACGCTTTATTTGATAAAATTTATAAGTCATTGGTCTCCAAATCATAGAATCTTGTTATAGTAATAGGTAAGACCTATCTCCATAGAAATAATTAATCAAATTATTTTTATCGATTGGTCATATTATAATGGCCAAAATGGCATAATTGAGCTAAAATTTCCGGAAATTAATCATTTTACTAGTTTTAACATTTCCACCAAATTTTATAAAATTCTGAGGAGGTCGGCCGAAGAACGTGTTTTTATGGTAGATTTGACGCGGAATGTCCCTTTTAAAAATAATCGTTTGGCAGGCACAGATGTTGCAAGGGTGCTCAAAAAATCTCAAAGCCTTAACTTAATTTGGATAATTATTAAATTAAGTAACCATCAATTAAATAGTACGACATCAGGCCAGATAAGAAATTGCGAAATTTAAAATGCTTTATTAATATGTACTAAATCATCGAAACTCAACTCATTCCATAAATTTTTTAATATATAACCATGGATACAAATATATGATAGATACATTATTAAATTATTCACATACTTATACTGAAGTAGAATACCAAAATTTTACTTTTTTGCAAAAATATATTATATTTACAACACTTGAGTATTTTTTTAATATTAAAGATATTCCAACGCTATTGATTTAAATCTAATACAATAATGTTAATACTACAAAACAAAAATACACATTAAAGTTACCAAAATTTCAAATCATTAAATATTTAAGTTTAGATCTCGCCGAAAAAATCTCGTCTCGTCTCGACATCAAGATTCTCGCCTCGATCTCGTGTCAGTTTTCAATTTCTCGTGTTGTCTCGTCGACTACACGAGACCGAGATTATTTTAGCGTTTTCCGCATCACTAGTCAAACATCATTAAAGATCATCAAGCCCCTTTACCACATCACAAAACAATTTCACTTCCTGAGTGAGTCTATCATAATATTTAAAAATCGTCCTTACCTTTAGGTCCTTCCGATATAGGACTCCAAATAAATTCCGCTGAAAGATTTGATTGTTTCTGGTATTTTACGTTGTCAGATATTCGTCCAAAAAAAAGACCATCAAATCCCATTTGAGACAACAGAGATGCTTGGGCTGCGGAATGTCCGAATGGGTCTATTTGCCAACCCGTTGTTGGTCTACCACAACCTAAAAGTTGCAAGAAAAATTTCCAATTTACACGGAATCTTTCAATGGGAGCAGGCATTAAAAGCTTGATTATAAAAATTTAAATTAAAACCAACGAAACATGATCGTAAGATGAATTTGAAAACGTTGAAAAAATACTTTCTCCAGGTATCATAAATATTATTTAAACTTTTTTTGCTAAATCAAATCGTGTTTTATGTGTTCCCTACAAACCAAGATTAACGGTCGATTTAACAAAAACCGACCAAAATGTTCTGGTCTGTTTTTCAAATTTCGACCAAGCCTAGAGCTCGATTAACATCAAAGGCCGACCAACCCCATGTCTTTTACACCACTACCTGGTGGGTCAGGGTAAAACATAAGACATGGATGGTAATGGAGGGCCTGAGGAATCCAAGCTTTAAATAACTGTAACTTTATCATTTTAAAAGATTATTTTATCAAACTCTAAATGAAAAATATTTTATTACATAATATTATAAATTATAATTAAAATGAAATACTTCCAAACAAGTCGTTCATCAATTCGAATCCTATGGTCATTTGATTTATAATGTCGTTGTAATGAGTACACGCTTCGTCATTCATAACCCAACCGCCTGACACAATTTCCAATTGACCTGTAGTACCAAGCGATTTTTTTCGTTAACTTTCATTTTAAATTCATTTTCAAAATTTATATTTAATAAAATTCAAATGTGTAAATTATCCATTAATTCTAAGAATGTTGCATAAAAAATTATTTGTTTTAAATTTTTTTTATTTATTAAAAATTACCTATTATATGTAAAAAGAAGTAAATAGGTTAGGTTTAGTAAATTATAACTAGTAAACATTGTTTTAACCCGGATATTATGTTATCTATATAACACAACTAGTTGGTAGGTCAACTACGATACTAAAAAGCAAAACAAAAATAGGTATCGATTCAGGCAGGCGAAAACACTCGATAAACATTTATCTCTAATGTGATGTACATCAATTTAGAGGGCTTTTAGGTATATATCGAGTTAAGGATATGCTATCACGCAAATACATTTTATTTACACAGCTTGTTTCAAATATAGTTGGCGCTACTAAAATGCGAAAAACATAGTGGAGTGATTAAAAATTAGTCAAAATGATAAGAAACAATTTTTATAACACATTTTTTTAATAATTAAGACAAAATGAAAGCAGTCTAAGTCAAAATTTCACCATTTAACAGCATTTTTAAATGCATCTTCATAAAATCTCTAAAGAAGTATGAAGCTTTTCACAGGCTTACACAAAAATCGTTCCATAATCTAAAAAAAAATTATGTCATGCTTTTGAAAACAATTTCTCTTTAAATATTTCAAGGGATTTAATATAATTTCCTTTTTTTAATTTATTTAAGCTTATCAATGTTTACCTGATGACCCCTCCCCCTCATTAAAATTCCCAGCACTGTCTGAAAAAGATATCAGAGTTAATATTGCCATTCTAATTTCTCCCTCCACTTTTCCAAAGTGAGAGGTGTGATATGGGAAGGGGGTCAGGTTAACACAAATAACCTTAGAAATCTAAAAAAAAAATTCACAATGGTTGAATAAATCATACATTGAAAATGGAGATGAATTTCAATTATAAAACGTCAATTTTTTAAAAACTATACCATAGTTTATGGATAAGAAAGCCCTATTACTGTTCAAAATAAAATTCTCTATAAAAAAATTTTGTGAAATATGGATTTTGCAGACGTTTAGTTAGTGCTTTATATGCACAAAAAAGGGTGATACTTTTAAACTTAAAAATTTTTGCATGAACTCATTTTTAAATATAATGGTTACACCTTGCATTATTTTAATTGAGATGCTTCAAATAACTATTAAAAATAACAAAGATAAATGTTAATAGACATATAAGCTTTTCATGAATTACAATAGCCTGCATTTATAAAAACTTATCAAATCTTAAATTTAGCAATAAACATAAAACCCTAAATGTTGTATTTAAAATTAAAAATAATTTTTGCTTTTTACCATTTTTTACAAGGGATACTAGTCTTTGTACATCTAGAGCTGTCCTATGTGGGTCATGAAGCCACATATAAATATAGACTGATTCAACATAGGAAAACTTTCTGCTACCATCCCTTTCTAAGCTCTTCATAACAGAATTTATGATCACCTGAACATTTGCCTTATCAATATGTTTCTTACCTAGTAACATAAAAGCAATTATATTTTAAAATATGAAATAAATTTCTATATTTAAATAAAAAATGTGACATCCATTTAAATTTAATCAAAAGAACACAAATTATGAATTATGTTGAATACTTCCTACATAGTACTCATGAATATTTTTTAGCCAACCAGCATCATCATGTGTATGTGCGATTATGTGAACATTGATCATGCTTGCTTTTCCAACATTGCATTTCTTTTGAATTTAGTACAAATAATCAAAAAATGTTACTTCATCCATTCCACATTTTGAAAATTTGTAAATGTTTATATATGACCAAAATAAAAATATAAATAAAGCCAAACTCATTTTCAATCATTAGCACATTTTATAAACATTCAAATTTCCCAGGTGATTGAGATCAAAAGCTTTTTATCGATATGACAAATTAAATACTTTATAATAAAATGATGCGGGCAAAAATAGATATGATGTAACAGGTTTTAATAGTAGCAAGAAATAATTATTAGTAGATAAAGTTAAATTTTGATCAGTTAATTAATTAGATATAATGAAATATTTATTGATTAATGCGGCTAAACAAAAAATCATCTTAGAGGGGGGTTGTAATTACACATGTCTACAAAAAAACCATCCTGCAATCAAGCCTTTAAAATTTTTAGTCTTTTAGATAAACGAGGTTAAAGGTGTAAAAAATGCCCATATTACCCTTTTTTAAGGCTCGATTGCCACGATATGTTAAATATTTATTACAAAATCTTAATATATTCCTGTAGATTAAAGTTTTATCTACACGTCGATTATTTTATTTTTTTATATCACCCTTATATTTAAATATTTTTGCGTTTACGTAAACCCCTTCCCCTTATTAAAATTCGTCCCGCTATGGCTGGAAAAAGGAGTAAATTAGAGTACATACTACACACACGATCTTTAATAACACATCAATATCTCCTTTTCTCAATCTCTTCCACTCCCGCCCCCATATCTATTTAAGCCCACATGAAGGTGGCGGGGGTAGGAAAAAGATATTAGGCACAGAAATTGCAGGGGGTTTAAAAAATCTTTAGCCAAATCTATATAAATATGTCAATAAAAAATATCATCACATAAAACAGAATGATGTAATTGTTGCGATATTTGAAGATGTTTTAGTGACATTACTACTTTATCATAACTCATGTTTGTATGTTTATGTTATATTAATGCTCAAGATTTAAATATGCTACAAATATATTAAATAATTATTTAACAGCCCTAAAGGGTACAGCTAAAATTCAAATTTTAGGCGGATATATTTAGTATTGATTAAACATTGGTGTGTAAAATATCTAATAATAAAGGTACCCGAATTATATTAATTTACATTGAACATCCAAAATGTAGATCATACAAAACAGAAATATAAACTTAATTTAGTATATATGATAATGATGGCAAATAGAAAAAATCTTCAGTCGAGATCTCTCCTATAATATCTCGACTCGAGATCGAGATTTTTCTCGGTTTTTCCGCATCACTATAAAAGATTATGAACCTAAAACCTTTTTAATGTTCTGACACTATTTGCACCAAAATTTAGACTTTTATCGAACATTTAAAATTTAGAAAAAGTAGGATTGCAAACAATTAAAAAGATCTTAACAAATTTAGTATAACTTTAATTCACACATTGTTTATATTAAGTTTCCGACAATTTTTCATCAATTCAATATCAGATTTAAAATGGGGTATGCTTTTGTTGTTTACCTTTACCAAAGTCCTGCCAAATTTTTGCTACTTGAACTCGACCACTAGTGAAAATGAATGTGCACAAAACGCTAACGCATTCATACTTTATATTTATGAAGCGCCTGAAATTGGAGACAAAAATATTATATGTTACATTAACGCATAATGGTTTTAGACAAAATTTTTGAAAGGAGATTTTTCTGCCTTATGGATTATTATAGTATTCTCAAAATTTGTTCAAACTAAAACATTCTCGCCCACTCTCTGAATTTTATATCGTGATACAAACTTCCTTATATAATTTTATGTAACGGTTAGGATTATGTATTAGATTTAGTGTTTCAATCTCGTCTCGTCTCGGTCTCGAAAACGAAATCTCGTCTCGTCTCGGGAGCGACTATGAAAATCTCGATCTTGTCTCGTCTCGGACTTAAAAAATCTCGATCTCGTCTCGTCTCGACTTTTCATAAAAATATATACGGACTAAAATTTCTCCTGTTCTATTAAAAAATATTAAATAAGTGTTAAAAAATCCAAATGGCAAACTTTATATTTTTTGAAAAACTTTAATACACATTTTTAATAGCGGGACACGACATCTTATTGACAATATAAAGATATGAATTAATTCATAAAGATAACATTTTCTATGGTAAGTGCAGACTAAAATAACTATAAATAAATTTAAAGTATAGAAAATTAAATTTTTATTTTCTAGCAAATTATTACATTTTATTAAATTAACTTGTTTGTAACTAAAAATAGACTTAGAAAATTATAAGTTCTCTTATAGTTGACTTAGTTGCATAATTAAGCAAATTGAGATCCTTCTTTAAATCAAAGTGCATGTATTTAATTTTATGACAAAAATCATTATAATCAAATTTGTATTCTAATTAATTTCCTTTCATTCTAACTAACTTTGCCATTAAATATTAATTTATATAGTACAGTATAGGTTCTATTTATTTAATATTGCACAATTATAGAAATTATAGTAATTTAGTTGCACCTGCCCACCCAGCTTATAATGTGAAAAGTAATGCATATGACAAAATTATGTATCCACATAATTTAAGGTTCAAAAATTTGGAAGGTGTCCATATTAGTTGAAGCATAAAAACTTCTAGTAAACTCATGATTTAAGGTTTGATCTATTACGGTGTTATTAAATATTCTATTGTACTTTTGAAATCGTTAAGCGGGTGCTCAAAAATCTCGAGCCACCTTAGATTAACTTGTTTAATCTTTCAAACTTATCGACCACCAATTTATAATTACCGCATCATGCAGGATGTGTAACTGCGAAATTTAAATATGCTTTAGTAATATTTACTATTACACCAGAACTCATTCTAAGTCCAAAATTTTTTAATATTTAATAGTGCTATGGAAAATATATTATAAATTTATTCACATACCCTAAGGGTCCACCATACTTAGGTAAATGATTGCTAAATTTTAATTTTTTTGCAAAAATATATAATATTTACTACACTTAGGAATTTTTAAATATCAAGTAAATTCCAAACATATTGATTTACACTTAATACCTTAAATGAAAATCATGCAAATTTAAATACACAATAATTTACTAAAATCTAACGAACAATAAAAAGTTGAGATCTCGCCGAAAAAATCTCGTATCGTCTCGTCTCGACATCAAAATTCTAGTCTCTATCTCGACTCCATCTAGTCTCGATCTCCACTCCATTTTTTAAATTCCCGATAGGTTATTACGCATCACTAATTAGATTTAATTTTTGTAAAGTCCTTTGTTGTTAAAACTAGAACTAGCCCGAACCTGGAGTGTTCCATAATTTTTAATAAAAGCTTAGGCTTTAACTAATAAAATTTCTCGCTCTAGTATTTTCTACCTTGACTCCAACGATTTAAGGTAAGGGATCTATGTCTAAGAACTCTATCTAAGCATCACTATATAACCTAAAAATTTAACAATTTTAAATAAAAAATTTTTGTATTTAAACCGGGATATAGAATGATGAAAAATTTAAGTATACATACCTAAAATATAATATCACATTATAGTTCTGCAATTTCGCCCTGATCCATTTATGCCAATTAAACAAATAGATTGAATAATTTTATACAACAGTATAGTTATGGAGATAGGGGTATGTGACCCTGCTTTTTAACCTAATTAAGATGTATTAGGCATTTCCTTAACTAAGTTTCGCTTCTTTATCTAAAGTAAGTCATTGTACCTAAGCTCTACAATTATGTTTCTCCCTCACGTTATATCTCCATCAGGAGGGTGCCATGACAGGTTAATGAAACTTTCTCCAGGAAGTAGCGCGCTAATGTCAAAGATAAATACATCCAAGATCTAGGTTAACTGTAATTTCTAGAGTAAAAACTTACCTAAAATGCTGGTGGGTGATGCATGCACTGGCATACATTATTATAAGGCACGATGTCAAGGTCTCAAAAATTTCCTCAAAGTAAAGAACACTTTATCTTTGTTTGAAAGCAATCTAAACCTAGATATCATCTTTTGAGCTTCATAACAATTGTTCTCAAAATCAAAATTTTGTTACTTTTTGAACAATATACATATATATATGTTTTAAATAATATTTCTTAAATTAATAACTTTCGATATAGTTCAATGTGAATAAAAATATAAAGACAGGACTTTTTCATGAGAGTTTGATTTATTAAATCTATCCAACAAGTGTTTTTTTAAGATTCAATTTGATATAAAAGCGGGTATTAAATGTAATATTTGAGATACGTACACATTTAAAAAAAATTAATGCCAAGATGTGTTTGTAGCGTGCATTTCAAATGTATGAAAGTATATAAGCTCTAGTTAAATTTGTTATAGTCTTTCGATTACTTTAAGAACTTTTATTGCACACCGGATTAATGTTTTGTGCTGGTTACATTGGTTGCTGCTAAACGTTGTAGAATCTATTTGGTTTAGTCTGATTGTTGGTATGACAATTGTCACCCTTATTATAAAAATAAGCCTCCATTTTGTACGGCACTTTGACCATTATAAGAGCCCGTTTGTTTCAACTACAAAATGAATCGATGCTAAATTTAAATTTAGAAAGGACGTGATTTTCTATGACTTCTCCCACATTAACCTCTCCACCTCTTTCTGGCGATGGTGATTCAGAAGACACTTGGAAGTTATCATCGGGTATGGATTCTTCAGCTTCAGTTGATGCTTTATACTCTACAATTGATTTTTCTAATTGATTTAGTTTTGAAACCGAACCATTTTCTTTACCATTATTAGCAACATCTATTTTTAAAGTCACTGGAGGCGACAATTTCAATTGTATGTTCATAATGCCGCTTTCTATATATTTTTCGCTAATCTCATTTACCTCGTCCGATAGCTTAATTGATCTTATCGAAGGAATTCTCATTAAAATTTTTCCAAATCTCTGATTTCTTTTGTCATCAACAGTCGACATCTGATTTTTATTGTCGTCGCTAGAATTTTCGCATTTTACTGTCATAAACGTGGCTCGACAATACTCCTCTAATGCTTGGTACGATTGATCTTGTATGTTTTCCACCTGATCGCGACCTTCTGGAGATGCGCAGTTTTCTAAATAAAGATAAAAATTTATCGCAATACCAATAAATTAAAATTATTACCCTTTTATTTAAGCAATTATGATTATTTTCAACATACGTAATTAGTTAGGGATAAAACTTAGCATTTATCATGACAAGAGAGTTATAAGAAAAAAAATTGTTTAAATTATTTCACTAATTTTAGAAGTCACGATAGCTCCCGTTATTAATTTTACACCCATTTTCACCTTAAAATATTTAGCTTATCACAAAAGAGGCTTTCTCACTTAGTAAACACCAAATAATGTTCATCTTTCATTAATTGTTAACGTGTCAATGGTGTCTTTATTCTTTGTGGTAGCTTAAAACTTGCACTTAATATATAACACATCAAAAGATAGCCAATCTCGCTCCCACCTTAAAAACCATTTAAAACTCTAAGGGTAGATATAATAGTAATGATAACAAGATATGTTTGGAGATGTCGTTTTAATTTTAGAGCTTATGGGCTAAAGTTCACAAACCAGATTAGGATTAATAAACGTTATCTAATATATTTTATTAATTTATCAAGTCAAATGTAAGACTACCGAATTTTTTTTTAATTATAAGTACAAACTTTGCTTTATATTAATTGAATTTATATCTATATAATGCTTTCCTCGCCTACTACATTCTAAAAAGGAATTCCTTATATAACCGCGCTTTGTAATGTAATAGCCTCTGCGTGACCTATAAGATTTACCTTATTATCACCATTTTTGATCTTTCAAACATATGTCTGAAATCCAATAAATTTTAAATTTAATTTAAATAAATTAAATGATGCTTGGGAAGGATGCTGTCGAGGTTAACGACAAACAGTCACGGGTTTAATTTAACTGATCTTTGGTAAAGATTAAATTGGTACGCCGATCATGGGAGGACATACACAAAAAATTAAATTCAATTAAATGTCAGTAGCCCTTATCTATTTAACAAAGTGGAAAATAATTAAAATTTCTGCAGCTCAAGGGGTAGAGGGGACAAGGGTGAAAATAAACAAGTAGTAGCGTTTAAATTGTTGTGGAACAATTTTTTTTAAAACGTAATATAATTGCTCGAATTTTATAATACATTTAGTGTATTAATTTAATCGCGGTGAGAGGTCTCACAGCAATATTCTAACATAATTTATGCATTTCCATTAAAATCATTTAAATATTGCAAATTATAAAAAGTATTTAAATAAAATTATTGTAAAATATAAAACATCGACTTAGCTTAAGTATATATATATAAAGATAATGGCCTTAATTTGGTTTGTTGTAACAAAAATAACATTTTTTAGTTAAACGAATATTACAAATTAATTTTTTTTGTTAAAAAAGTGTAATGTATTTTGTTACAATCATAGTAAAGTCTATAGGTAATATGTTTAATTTATCTTTTAACCATTAATTCCTCTACTGATTTTACTTTTATTGTTTATAGACTTGTCTGATAAAAACTTTACATATACAAAGAATATAATTGTCCCATTGTAATATTTGACTTTTTATCAGATTTTGCTATAAAAAACTTATTAATATAATGATATTTCGATTGTTATATTTATAATTTTATATTATTAATTATTATACACATATTAGGTTACCTGGTGAAAAGAAGAGGATAGATTTTACGCAACAAGTTTCTACCATGTCCAGCTGCAGAACTCTTAGTTTCTTTAGTTGCTTCTCTATTACTTCTAAAAATACTAAATTGCTGTCTAATTTATAACTTGAGTCATAATCGGCTACATCTTTTCTGGTTCCTGTGATTTCTCTGATATCCCCTTTACACAAAGATTTTTTAAATATACTTTTAAGTATATTGTGTTCATACGCATCAATGATTTTAACTTGATCCAATTTATCGAGTGCTGATGTTTTGTAATCCTCTGAGTCATACAACGCATTGTCTTTTGTAGTTAATTTTTGTTCTTTATTAATTGCAAACTCAATAATAAGGAGTTGAATCCAAGATCTTTTAATCAAACTAAGTATATCATTTAGTGCCAAGTCATTGCACAAACACAAAATAACACTCTGGGCCCAGTGTATAACAGGTTCTAAGACATTTTTCAAGGATGACTGAGGCTGCTTATTTTTAGAAACACCATTACTTGATAGGCTGCAATTATTATCATCGTTTGAATCGCTCTGCTTTAAAAAGATCGTTGTCAAATCGGATAGACCGTTATGAAGTTTGGAGATGTCCGATTCTGAATGCAAAAGGTGTTTTATAAAGTGCTGCGACTCAATGGACAAGCGACCAATTCTAAACGTTATGTCTTCGGATAAACTTTCGTTTTTACACTTGCTATCTAACAACGACGGGGTGTCGTTAGGCGGCTTTAATATAGCTGGAGATAGGACATCATGGGTTTTTATTAAATTTGCATTATTAACCTCGCCGTGCAAAGATTTTAAACATTCAGCGTCATCGATTGGTTTCAAGTGATTTCGATTGACGAAAGTTGCATTTGAATTTCTTGCATGCAAGTTAGTGCCATTATTGAAACCCAATGGATTGTTCCGGTTCTTTCCAATGTAGGTAGGGTAAAGTAGTGGGGATGGTGGCTGTGTCATCAACCTCCATTGACTAGTGTAGTTTTGGAGAAGCAAAGTTGAGAGATAATATGGGTCATGTTGATTTGGATAATAAGGAGGTAAAAAGGGGTTATGATGATGATAGGACAACACCTTACCTGCATTACCCATGTCTGCTCCGTACATAGAAAAGTGGGTATTTTGTGGCGTTTTTTCATAATGTGGGAAATTTTTGTTGTTTAAAGTGATTCGTTCGCTAATAGGTTGCTGATCATTGGATGTGTCTGACGTAGTTCGATGTGATCGCACATCGGGCCTTACATTGGAATCTGGTGAATGTAGTAGCTCTTTATTAGTGAACACAATTGGCGATGAAAATTTGGGAAATATGGAAGTAGGTATAGAGGGAGACGAGTTGCCCATATTAGCCGGAGGTAAGATAAAAGATTGTTTGCAATCGTCGAGACTGTTTTCGTGTTTGATCGGTGTAGGAAAGGGTCGCGTTAACAATGGTGGACAAAAGCCTAAGCCATATCCCAATCCCAGCGCCGTGTAAAAAGAGTCAAATTGATCCACTCCCATAGACTCTGTGAGATTATACAAGTGTTTTATATCACCAAACCCATTAGGTTGCGACAGGGGAGCCTTGAAAGTTTTGATCGGTTTAAATGCCCCGTTTGGACCTTTGCTGTGTGCAGATTTGTTTGAACCCATCTCTCCTACTTTATGATTGCTCAGATGGCCTGTAATAGATTTTTCTAATATACAAGGTTGGTGTTTCACGTTATTGTACATAGATTTGGAATGAAACTTTAATGCCTGATGTTCAGTTTGGTGACTTTTATCCGTAGTGTCGCATGGTATTACTAGAGATAATTTCCCTCTTTCCTGAGAAAACCCCTCATGTCCCTTTACATGCTTTTCGTTGTCTAGACCGTTGGATTTGACGTTTAGTGTAGGCCTAATATCATAAATTTTTTCAGTAATAACCGATCCTAGCAGATTTGGCATCGAATACTGCGGGGGGTGTGAGTATCGCAAATTGTTATATTGGTATTTGTTTTGGACGATTGACGGCTGCGTAAGAGAATTGATGACCGGCGTCCTGCCCCGTTGTACGGCTAATAAAAATGATTAGTTAAAACGAACAAACACTAATTGTGAACGGTAAAAAAATTTTTAAGTCAGATGAAAATTTAACGTTACATTTTGGACATTTTAGAAGAGATGTTCAAAATTTGGCAAATTGAAATGTACCTCCTCTTAAGATGTAATCTCACACGTAGCATAGCTAGGATCATGGGCGTAGCCAGGAGAGAGGGGGGCAATAATGATTTAGGGAGGGGCAAAATGAAATTCTTTGAAATTTTAGCCATATTTATATTAAATTTTAAAGATGTTTTGGATTTAGAGGGGGCAGTCGCCCCTCCCTGCCCCCCTCTGGCTAGCCCATGGCTAGGATTTAGATTACAAAATGTTTAGTGAGACTTAGGGACCGACAATCTGATAATTTAAAAATTTACCATGGTTTTGGGCCTAGTGGCTGCCCCTCCCCGTCTCACCCTGGTACGATGCTCTAGTTATCTTAAATTTATTAAAATCTCTAAATTTTGGGCATAAGCGGAATTTTATTTGAGGCGATGTCGTCGGTTTAAATAAATAATCAATTTTATTAATATAAACCCTAAGTGTGTTTTTGTTTTAGAGAAATTTTAATAGCTCTTAGTGGCAGAATAATTTGGAATGTCTCTTAACGTTTTAAGGCATCTGTATGGATGTTTTAATTACAAAAACAGCGTTGTTTGACAATTCAACAATTGATAAGAAATTACAGAGGATTTTAGAAAAAAAAATTTTTGCATCAGTGTTATTTATTTAATGTTAAAAAATACAAGACCTTTTGGGGCGGGTAGAGCCTCGATTTTGTATTTTTGACATAAATTTTAAGGTTGCATCATTAACCGAATAAAATTCTCTTTAATAATAAAATAATTCGTTAAAAGGAACTTTTATTTTAGCGTTTGGACTTTTATTTGTTTTTTTAATAGGGGTCATGGCATTTCGTAGAGGGGTAAGTGTAACCATTCGGTTTTCTCCTTTTTTGTACTTTTATTTTTTAAAGTTAAAACACAAGAGATAAAGTTATACTAATAAGTTAAACGGAAGCGAGCAAATTACTTAGGAATAACGGGTAATTCTACTAAAATTCTTATTTGAATTTTTTTAATTAGCGATAAACTATATTTTTGCATCACTTTTAGTTGCTAAAAACGCCACAGACTAAAATATAATTAAACCATTGCTATTTTTTCCTGAACGGGGATATAAATTGCCCCGGCCATTTATCGTATTATAAGGGCTTATGTTTTAACTCGATCTATAAAAAAAACTATTATTTTGTCTTTAGAATATAATCCGACCTAACGTTTGGAATAATTTTTCGTTTTTCTTTGAGAACATTGGTCTTTTTTTTTGGAAAATTATGCTCCTCCTCTAGTAAAATTAATCCCGTTCCTAATTATCTCCCTAAAATTAATATACTTTTATTTAAGGGAAACAATTACGTAAGATATTTTCTGTTTATTAATAACATCGACATTGTAGTGAGTTGAACGAGGCACAAGTCTGTGAAAATAAAACGGAATATATTTTGAAACTTAATTAACAAACAGGGGCTTAGAGTCTGAGAGAGGCATCTGTCCCCTCATTAAATCCACATTTTTTACAAATTTAACAAATCTACGGTTAAGATTTCGAAATAATTGTTTTTGACATTATTATCAAACTTTTTGCCATTTCTTTTATTCAAATCCTGGCTGAGCCCATGCTTATAAGTTTCATAATTAAAACTTAAAATCATAAAAAAAAACCTAATTATTATAACTGATGTTTAGGTTATTCGTGTTAAAACTCAAAGAGCATGGAAATAAAATGTGGAAAAGAGGTGGAATCTAGGTTAAAGTGTATAAATAGCGGTCACTGGTACAATAACCTAAATGTCACCACCACCTATATAACACGGTAGTGAAGTATGGATGGAGGGGTTTTAAAAGGTAAAGGGACCATAATGCCCCACGTTGTAAAATGCAATGGTTTTTGCATTTCACTTTCAACAAAAATATATATTAGATTATATAAAAAGTTTTTTTTTCGATTTTGTGAAAATGAATTAAAAATATTCATAGAAACAAGGAATTAATCAAGTTTTTTTATTTTAAATATGCATTCGATCTATAGCATTGCATATCAATTAATATACCTTTATCTCTGCTTATCATAAGACAAACCCTATAATAATTAGGTTAACTACTGTTTTATCCTAAATAAATATAACCCTTAAATAAAATAACGTAATATATAATATACATTGCTCTAAAATGCATTTATGTGATATAATTTCTTGTGAACAATTATTAAATTGATAAATTTTAATTCTGATTATTACAAAAATAAGTACAAGAACGCTAAGCAAAAATTATTGTTTTGGTAACTATAGTCGAAGTATAAATTTCAAAATCATAAAAGCACTAAAGGTATCCTTTCATATGGCATTAAAAAAAATTGCTGCTTTTCAATATTTTTTAAACGTTAAAATCTATATCTAAGTTTGTTTTAATTACCGAAAAAATAAAATTTATATCTAAAAGAACCGTAATGTCATAAACTTAAATTAGAACCAATATGAGACAAAAACATATAATATTAAATTAAAAAAAATTTGAGTTATTTAACCTTCTCGTCTCATGCCCATCCGCACACAAGCTTTAAGACGGCAATACTGGCATTGATTCCTATGATGTTGATCCACCGGACAATTTTTTGAGGCTCGGCAAGCGTAAGTCAGGTTGCGTCTAACGCTACGTTTGAAAAAGGATTTACAGCCCTCGCAAGTGAATTGTCCGTAATGCTTTCCACTGCTTTTGTCCCCACAAACCACGCATATAACGGGAGCTGAAGAGCCATTTGTGCTGACCGTTCCATCGACTAAAGGTTCCATTTCCTTGGGTTCGCATTTAGGAATCATCGGGTTAGAGTAGTAGCGATGATTAAAGGCGTAACTGTAAGAGTCGAAGGGTTTACTAAATACGATCGAGTTGGGGTCTAAAGTGGAGCTAAAGATTGAATTGGTTACGGGAGGCTCGGTCTTAGCAATTAGGTTAGATGAACGGCCTTTGGACGAAAGGTTAGTGGCTATGATATTGACTAAAGAGCCCTTAGATACGGGCATTGCTTTGGGCTTATCCAACATGGCCTGAGCTAATGCCGGACCTTCCAAAGACTGTTTGACGTTATTATGTAGTTTTTGTAGCTTGTGAAGAGATTCATTTGCATCGCACATTTTGTTGTGGTCGTTCTTCCTCCGTTTCAGAGGATGTTGATCGTTTTCATCTTTTTTCGTGAGAATAACATCATGCTCCTTTTCGTTGCGAGGTTCTATTTTAATGTCGGCATCAGAAAATTTGATTGGTTGAGACATTTTGCTAGTTAATTATAGAGTGACTATGGAACTGATGTAAGGTGGCGGCGAAAACGTGAAGTTTAGCTAAAATTTGGATGAGACCGCAGCAGGGCAAACGCGTGTACAATGAAGGAAATCATGAAGGGAGATAACACGCGGATTGGCATTCCAGATTTGATATGAAATGACAGGTCGGCTATAATAATGTATTTGAAAAATTAAAAATTAAACGATAATTCGTTCATTGGCATAGCCAGCTCATATTTTAAGGGGAGGGGGTTAAATTGTTTAGTAATGATTTGAGAAATTTATGGTTCAAATTTATTTAGATTAAGGGGGGGGGGGGTACTCGTCCTTCCCTGCCTCTCTCTGGTTCTACTCATATATTTCTTTCGATAGAATGTAAGAATAAATTTCAAAGTGAGATGTTTAAAAAAATGGATACGACAAAAAGTAAAAATATTGTCCTTATCCACTATAGTTTCAACGCTTTTACGTAACATAAAGTATTTAAATAATAATCATTAAAAACCTACCAGATATCGTCCAGAAAATTCTTCTGGAAAAGGATAGTGTTGAAATCTTCCAAATTTAAAGTTGCGTGCGATATGCTATTTAAACCGATGTCGCGTTAAGGTCGCTATGGGACAATATGATCCCAATTTTGGGGAATAATGAGATTTAGGAATGTTTAGGTGGAATGAGACTGGCAAAAGGAGGTAAAAACATGCTATATAATCATTATTATATTATTTAAAAATAGCGAGAAAAGTTTTAGTCATGGGGCGGGCGAGAGAGCAAGGGCAGGGGACCGGGTATTACATGATAATGCACGTTATAAGTAAACAATTTGCATTTTAAACCCACACACACACACACACAACTGTCTCCGTATTTACACGTTTCGATTCAAATTTTACCCGTGCCCACGTGCTTAAACTTTAATTAAAAATTTATAGTGGGGAGGGGGGGGGGAGAAAATTTTAAAATTACCTGGAAGGCGCCCTTATTTAGTTTAAACGCGTAAAAAGTTCTGGGAATCAATTTCTAGTTTTAGCTTCTCCCTTTGATTGTTTTACCATTAAAATTGAGGAAGTAAAAAAGAGAAGATAATTTCGGGGCCACCGAGGCAGCAAAAGATGCGAAGAACCGCAATTGCAATGTAGAGCGAAGTCGGGCTGCGGGTAATATAGGCTAAGAGTGAAAGTTTAAAGGCAGGCGGCAGGAGAGCAACCTGATTCAAAGTTAGCTACGCATAGGGCTGGCTTATACTATTTTGATTTAATGTCTATGATTTGCCCCGTTTTTATCGTGCTGATACACCCACAATTCTCTTTGCTAAAAGCCGAAAGGTTTCGAATAATAGCGACAATATTCATTCGGGAGCGAGTATCTCTCCCATAAAAGCCAGAAACCTGGGGTAAGTTCGGTTTTGACCTAGTGTCGAGCTATTTCACCAGCACCCCAAAGTCGACCCCCTTTCCTGCGTTCAGGTAAAAGTATTTCCTCGTTTAAATTTCGGTTGTAAAGGCATACTAGGTACACCATTCTTGCGGATTGAGGGGGAGGGGATTGCACTTCATAGCTGTGATACAGTGTGTGTGTGTGGTATGTATATACATGTATGTAACGGGGGATAATGTCAAGCTCTCAGGCAGCCATCTTATGTCGTTGAGTGTGATGCTGGTGTGAATGTAGAAAGCCCAGCAGAATTAGGTCATAGATAGTGAAATCTGTTTGTTTCCTCTCCTCTCATCTTCTAGCTTGTCTTTTCACTCATTAAAGTATTTCCCACCCCTCCCCCAACCCTGCACGCCCGTAGGGGTGGGGACTGTAATTTCACTTTCGTTTGTGTGCTATCAAGTTCGAGACCCGAAGTTAAATAGGAATTTTTAGGTCACGTGATCTCACTTCCAAAGTCTCCGCCTCTGTGTGACATATAAAAGTATGTCACACGAGTAGTGAAAAAAACGTCGTATCAAGAGGATCGTAGGCGACATTCAATAAACTTTATTTAAACTCTTATAAATTATAATAGTCGCTGTGAACTTTAAAAACGCCAAATCTTAAGGCCCAAATCCTACTAAACCTAGTTTCTATAAATTTTAAATGCCATGCTGGCTTTATTAATTGACCTTGCCTAATTTTTCATATAAAGCAAATTCATAGGCGTATACAGAGAGATGTAGTTGTGGTTCAAATGTAGGCATTGCCGAAGTATAGGCGCAGCCAGGATTGAAATTGTTGGGGATGGGGGGGGGGGGGGGGGTCAAAAAGCTTGGGTAAAGATTTGTAACAGCAAATTTATTTTTTTCAAATTTTGATAATAATTGTGGAAATAAAACAGCTTAGATTTAGGAGGAGAAGCTATTTAACCCTATCTTGGCTAAGCCCATGGCCCAAAGTCTTGAGAGGTTATAAAACTGCCAACCGTTTTTGCCTCAATCTAATCCAAAAAATCTTGCCACGATCACGTTCTTCTTATTTATTGGGGGGGGGGGGGGGGGGGAGGTTAAATTTTAAAATCTTACATTTTAATAACTCATTACCTTTACTTAACTCACCATGATTGTCCTACAAATCGAGCCTGCTTAAAAAAACTAGCTATTTGTGGTCCTCAGCGTATATTAAGTCTATACTAAACTTGAAAAAAAAATTAATTTAGAATTCTAATGACTCATAACTCTATATGAGTTTTAAAAAACACGAATAAAAAGCCTTCATTTTATGGATCTTAAACCATCATCGTCCTACCAAATTTCCTATTTTACAAAATCCAAAGCTTCATTAATCTGTGATCAATAGGGGTGACGCGCGTTAATAGCGTCTACCGCGAAAGCATTAAACAAATTATTCCCCGTCGCACCTGTAATGAAGCGTGTCAATTAACTGACCCCCTTACTATTGGCCTTAAAAAATTTGGTCCAAAATTATAAATTTGAATCTTACAAAACCAATGGGTTTATAGACTGTAGTAGATACCATATTGGTGTAAAAGATTTGAAGAATTAGCATTAAGAGCGAGAGCATCTCTAAATTAATTTTATTAGCTTGGGCCATTAACTGTAAGAAATCTAGCCATACTATCATTTCTTTTGGTCCAAACTGGCGTCTTGACCTGCTCCTGTACCTGCACTAATTATAATTTAACCCGACAATATGATGCCGATTAATTTGGTGTCCGAAATTAACGGATGCAATTTGCGAAAATTAGCAGACATTGGTTTTGGTAACTAATTAGTCTTTGTTTTTAGAATTGTACTACATCTTTAGTGTAAAATAATTGTTTTTTTAATATTCCGATCATTTGGGAGACTTTACGAGTTTAGTTTTGAATAAGTAAATTTATGTGTTAAGTTTTAAGCGAAAAAATGTTTGTCATTAATAAAAATGAAAAACTTTGCCAGCAATGAACAATCACATGAAAAAAGATATCACATTTTTCCTCTCACCCGCTCTCCTACAAAAAATTAACATTAGAGAGAGCTAAACCTTCAAAGGCTAGTATCAAAATATTGTTCTTAATCAAAAATTTTGGGTTCCTATTCACGTTCCCTGGAAATTACTAAAGTTTTATAAATAAGCTAGCTTGGCAGTAAACAGTAAGAAAACTAATTGACCTCACATCAATCGCATAGATGATGTTAATCATTGGTAGATCGATAACACTGACTGGCATTTTCACATCTTTTTGATTATTATTAGTGATGGGGATATACAAAAAGATTATTTTTTTAATTTTTGACCAAGAGACTCGAGCCAGAACTTTTTTATAATTTAGCAAATTAAACATGCTTGTGGTTACTAATGTTTCTAATTGGCTTTTCCTATTGTACTCGCACCGAGAGAGAACACAGAGGAAAGATAGATAGATAAAAGGTGAAGAAGTTATATTAAGCTATACTTTTCCCTCTTAACTCAAAATTACGTCCACAATTTTAATAATACCAATTAAAAGACCTCAATAATGGTTACAGTAGCAAAGTGAGCATATAAATTAAGAGAAAAAACTTGGTTTTATCACGATTTCCAAGTTCGGTAACACTGCAAATTAAGAATTAGCGCTCAATAAACTGAAAAAATTGTTGCTCATTTTCTTTCACCTTAATTACCTGCCACAAAAATGGATAGCGAGCGACATAGTTAAATTATGTTTCTTCTTTGCCATACTTGCATAAAGCTAATATGCCACCACACGTTCAATTGGGGGATTATCAACCTCATTCTCATTTTTAATTTTACAATCACAAGGTCTTCACATGTATGTATTTTTTTAAGATTTAAGTGAAAATAGGTTTTTTTTCTTATTATTTTATTGCCAAAATTTTAAAATGCCTGAATAAATTTCGTTTCCGGTACTTCCTTTAGCAATTAAGCCTATTTACAATAGCATTAAATTGTGAATTAATTAGTACAGATAATCGGTAATTAAAGCATATAAATGAAATGCTGACAAAATCTGAAATAATTTATAACAATATATAGCATAGAGACCTGCACTGCCCGGCCCAGCCCGCGGACGGACCTAAAAGCCCGGCCCGCGGGCCTGGCTTGGACGGACTTCTGCTTAAAAATAAAACAACGGGCCGGGCCTGGACGGGCCTTAATATAACATAACGGCCTCGGGCCGGGCCTAGATATACTTAAGGCCCGTTAAAAGCCCGTTACAAAATCAAATAGATTTCGTATAAAAGAAAGTGTTTTTATAATGTTCTATTTATAATTATTTTATGTAAATTAAAATAACAAGGAAAGTTAAATTTTATTTCCAACAGAGTTCACTAATTCATCAATATCTCACGCCGCATTATAAATGTTAAAGATATCTATACACGTGACCCATGGGCGTTGCTAATTTAAATTAGAGGGACCAGTTTAGGTAGGGGAAAAAAGGTTTTTTATCAAGAATTTTTTATTTGAAGGGGACAGGGGGCAGCTGCCCATCCTTGCCTCCCCATTTAAACCCTCTAGCAATATTGAGTGAAAACATTACGCAAGATTATTTATATATATATACTCATTAACAAATTTAAAAACAAATTTTAAAATTCATTTCAAGTTACTTTTGTAAAATATCAATGTTTTTTTTCCTTTTCATCAATAACCTAAAAATTCAAATTTACTTTATTAAACATTATAAACCTAAATAAGTGGTTTAAATGGAGCTGTTAAAGTTCTTTTCCACAGTAATTAGTTCATTTACAATTACTTTCAAATAAATGTAACTAATTCAAGTTATAAAATTAATTCTTTATAGTATATATTCAGCAAATTCCTATATACGAGAATAATAAATTATGATATTTGTAATAATTTTATAGGATGGATTTTCTATTAGAAATATAATTTATATTTAAATTTAATGGGCAAAAAAATTTAAATTTAAAGAGATAAACACAAACTAGACGTGTAACTAAATTATTTAATTTAATGAATGATTTTTAAATTTTATAAAAAGTAACTGTAACTCTAGTTGAATAGTTACTGGATTAATGTAACAACTACAGTTACAATTCCTCTGAAGTAAAAGTAACTGATTCCAGTTACTTTTCTAAAATGGAACTAGTTTTAGGAAATAGTTGCATGTACTAGTTACTTAACGGCTCTAGTTTTAAAGTGTATTTGGCTTATATAGTTTTATGTATCCCGAAGTGCCACTTGTAAAAGAAATATTTTGCTGTAGGTCGCGTCTTAAAAGATAGAAGATTTTGTCTAATCGGAAATTATTAATTTATCATTTTTACAGTATTTTTAACATTTTTAACACAATATTGTTATACCGGTACAAAAATTGACAAAAAAAAATAAAAAAAAATTACGGGCCCGGGCCGGGCTCGGGCTTTGTATAAATTTAGCGGGCATGGGCCTATAATTTAATATTTTGACGGGCCCGGGCTGGGCCGAGCTTTTAAATTTTAATTACGGGCAGGCCGATTGACCTAAACAGGCCCGTTGCAGGTTTTTAATATAGCAACTACCTATTTACTATGGGCATACATATTACATTAGGCGTAGCCAGGGGGCGGCAAAGAGGGGCGACTGCCCCCCTCTAAATCCAAAAATTCTTCAAAATTTAATATAATTATGGCTAAAATTACTAAAAATAATCATTTTGCCTCTCCCTAAACCATTATTTCCCCCCCCCCTCTAAATCCAATCCTGGCTACGCCCATGCATAGACCCACTCCCTAATTCAAATATATTGTATACCCATTGTAAACGATAAACATTAAAGAGCGGTTGCGAACCAAGAAGATTTTGGGGAGCAGATGAGGTGATAAGGCCAGTAGTAATTTCTGATAAATTATTATTATTTTCCATAACCACTTATTCTTTGATAATAACACAAAGTGCAATTTATATATTAATTATGATCTAAGCTTAGCCATATATATATTTGTTCCCTCACCCTAATTTATGATCTTACGATCACCTAGGGCATTGTAAAACAAACCACAAAAATGGGCTTTTGATAAATATAAATTATTCTGCCTCGTGTTACTTAAAACAACGCTTTTTGGGTCCCAAATTTTGCCTAAATTAGGGTTTTCATTTATTTAAATTATTTCTCTCGTATTATGGTTGAAATAAAATGAATTTAGTGCTTTATATGGTTCCTGAGGGATTATCTTACAGCAATTAAAATAAACGATCTTTGAAGTTACACGAAATCTTGCCCACCGCCGAGCTGGTTTAGGGATAAATAAAATAGTGTAAAATATTGAAGCAACATCGTTTGACCCCTGCATTTACGGTTTACGTCTTTGTCACTTTAAATCGTAAATCTGCCATTGTTTACAGATGCCGTTGACCCATCTCAATTCTCCTATCTCTTTAGCCTTTACATATATAATTTTTGTTGCTTAAACAATAGAAATTTTTATTCTCACACTAAATTGGACAACTTTTGACAGCGCTTATTTGTCATGGCTTCTCTAATTTTGATGCGCTGTTAAGCTTTCTTGGATATAGCTTAATTTACCTTTTAATTATGGAAAATTTAGGGGGGGGGCATGACATTTGTTCGTTTATTAAGCGCGGTTTGAAATAAGGCTAGAACAACTTTGTCGCTCTATAGGGAATAGTATGAATAAGTAAGACCCTCCACCTATTTCGATCTGTCAAAATACTTTTTAAAATGGATAGCCTTAATTTATCGCATGCGATTAATTAATTAATTATTTAATCAGGCTACATGTGAATGCACACACAACATCGGTTTTATATCAATAGGTGAGTTCAAATACCTGCTGTATCTAGTGCTGCTAAAAAATTACATAAGTTTAGTTTAGGCCCCCGCTATTTTTTTGCTAAACCAAATCACACCAACAAGTTATAACTTGGAGCTTTAATTAATATAGCATCGTACCGGACTTTGTCCTGACTTGGCCTTAGTAGAGGCCGAAATGGGGTGCAATGTCATAGTGCTAGTAGATTGTGGTAAAAAAACGGAAAACGATTTTTATTTATACTACATATCTTTTAATTTTTAAACTATAAATTAGTGGATTATATCCTATAACCTTCATAATGATCAGAATTTTTTCTCGTGTATTTCAAAGATTTTAAAATAAGGTTTTAAATTAAGTCGTGGCATATTTATTTCAAACGTCATGTCGAATGCATTCTTATTATCTAAATGACTACAGGGAGGGGTGGAGGGGAGATCTGAGGTTATCCGTCTAAAAACGCTTAATTTTAATTAAATCCCAATTTATAATAGATAACGAATACTATGCAAAAATTGGTGCACATCGCTTTCAAACACGCTTGACTAATTTAAAATTTAAAATTGGAATCACCAAAAATCGGGGCGTGAATAATAGAAAATAAATCAAACATTTACGAATTAGCCTTAACCACCGTGTCAACCAGCTTTAGTATTGAAACCATTATCATCAATTTAAATCGTCCCATAAATTAGAAATTTAATGTCAAAATATGACTTTAAAACTTTTGCTCCAATAGTTTCTTTCGAGATAAGCAAACTCCAATAAAACTATGAGGGGTTATTGGATTCGAGCCCGAGAAGGAAATCTGTGCAAGAATTTCAAAAAAAAATTGCAAAAATATATTTTAAAGTCAATTATTTAGTATTTGCCACATATTATGCATTTACCTTTAAGACTTCTTGTTAATTCCAAGGGGCAATGTTCAGTAAATTATATGGGGTTTTAATATAATTTATTCCCTTACAATTTTATTTTAAAAATTGGGGTTTAGCAACGGTGCCTCCCCTTATCCCTCTATAAAGTATACTGATTTAGAAAGAGTGCCTTAAAACGTTCCGAGAGGTCAGTCATCAACTAATAAATTGAATTATAAAAATTACTAATACAGGTGTCCGCATCGCGATCGAAACCTTTAAAAGGGGGAATAGACCTCTTAGCTCGCATGCACGCAAAGAGCTCTCAAAAACCTTCCGGTGTTTGTAGAGCATAGAATATGTAAAATAGAGTGTGGCCACAGGGTTAATGTAATGACGGGTGTTGTCTGAAAATGTATGACCAAATATTCACCCCTAAATCCTAATCTAATAGTGCAGACATATATGCTAACACCAGTTCCTAAAAATGCTCTACTCCATTAACTATACCCGCCTAATGCATATCGAAACCTTTGCGGCGTGGCCTAAACTTAAGCACTTACGGACGTTATAATTTACAGACATTGACTGATTCAATAAAGGAGCCCTCTTAATAATTTTTAAAGCTAGGAATGAATTTAATCTACTTAAGATCGAATTAAGGCCAGTTGGTCAAGACTTTTAATATAGACTTAGTCATGGGCTTATTATGCAATTTAAATAAAAATCTGATGTCAAGGGTCATCTCGTGAGATCCATTCTATAAATTAAGACCCAGCTACTCGCACGCATTGCTCAACGATAAATTAAATCACCACCACCACCACTATGCAGCTAGCCACGGTTTTACATAAATAATTTGCATAAAAATAATAAGTTTAAATCAGCTCTGCCGCCGCTACTAAATTAAATTTTTGGTTTTTTAAGGGTGGACCGAGGAGATTTAAAGTTATGATTGGCTCTGAATTTGCGAGAAATTGTATAGGATGTGCTAAAACCTTACAGCCATAGGGTTAGGTTAACGCTTAACAATTTTTGATCCGCGGGATTAGTTATTTAAATTTATGCTAATTCGGTGACTCGGTGCTTGAACTTTCTCCCAATCTCATAATTTAATTCATTCCAACTAATACATCAGGAGCTCTAAATGAGGGAGCTTTATTATATCCCCCAAATAAAAACAACACCTTCCGCCAGCTCCTTTTTAAATTCAAATTCGATTAATAGTCTTTAATTTGTTTTTCATCAGCACATTTTATTTAGCATTAAGATAAACAACAAGTGCCAGTGTAAATGAAGTTATTTAAAACTTAATTAATACTACTATTACTAGGTTGTTTGAAAGTGTAGCTATTGTTCTTACATTATAATTTTGCTAGGTGTAAATTGTGGTTCATATACAATGCAGTACTTATTAAATGCTTATCTTGCCCAGTGTTCATATGATTACGGCGTCATTGTAGAATTAATTGGTATACAATTATTTATATAAAGATAAGTTATAACTTCCATTGAGGGTTTTGCGACTAAATAACTTACTTATAATATAAATGTCTTAATGATATGACATTCATTATAAAATGGCGAAATTAGAATAATGTAGCATTAAATAGAGCAAAGTGAACTATTTTGAAAATATTAAATATTAGCCATTTCGTTTAAGCAAACATAAATTTTGCTAGAAACACTTAATCCTCCTCATATTAAACGCTAGAACCAATTTTATAAGTAATGTAAATTTAATATTTAGGCAATTTAACTCCCTTCGATTGTAATGTATATGTATAAGAAGGCTTAACGCGACTAGAAGAAAGCATGTTAATGAGATTATATACAAATTGATATAACATAACCACGTACTCAATTAAAAGAACCTCGTTGAAGATTTTCGAAATACATTTACATTATACAATATTGGAGAGCTGTCTGTAATGCTAATAATATGTAAATTGATTGTAAAACTTTGGACAATTATATGTGTTAAGACGAGGTTGAAGGAAGGATTAAGCTATTATTCGTTCAAAATAAAGAGGGTTTGGCACCTAACAGGCCACAACGTAAATTATTTGAGCCAATTGGTCGGGTGAGAGACGGATAAAGTTTATACGCTTGATTAATTTGTAATTTATGATGGATTAAGTATAATACACGAAAAGAAAGAAAGGTGAAAAGAGCTTTATTCTTCTAGTTAATCAAAATCGGTTTTATAACATCGTGAAATTTTTTATAGTTGACATTAAATATTACAGATACTCTTTCCTGCAACTAATTATATTATGTACTTATTGGCTGTAACTTTAGATTAATACAATATATAGAGCTCACCCCATCATTGGTTTAAAACTTGTAATAAGGATGTTATAACATATGGCGAAATATTTTATTGGGACAAACACATAATAATTGTTTATTATACTAAATAAACAAGACATAAAGTAAAAATATTTTTATTTTAAAATAAATGGGATCTGGCATATGATAGCCAAAGATACAAGCTTAAGAGTCGGCAAATCATTATGAGATAATAATAATTGCAACGCCATTGATTTATATATATATATCCCCTATTAATTTAATGTGACTTAAGATTTAACAGACACTTGACGTTTTCGCTCTTTTTAGAGCTTTAAAATGCACATTATATTCAACAAATTAATTTTCTGCTTTTAGCTTCAAAATGAAGCTTAGTCCAACCTTATTCAAGCCGAAGTAAGTGATGGAAAGGATATTTTAAGAGACTTATGAATATTGCGAATGACAAAGAATTCCTTCCTGATACTGAGCCAAACATAAGTATGGTCGAACTCTTTTAGGAGGATGAAGTTAGGACATAAATGAACAAATGCAAAAAGGAAAAGCTAATGGCCCAGATGGAATAGCTATGGAAGCATTGCTCGGATGTCGTGATGAAGGAGTCACCACCATAATGAACCTCCATAACAAGATATTGGTGTAAGAACAAATTCCTCATCAAGGGAGAGCAAGCACGATTATACCCTTATTTAATGGCAAAGGAGACCCTCAGACTTGCCACTCCTTAAAGCTTATGGAAAGATCTTAGTAACAAGGCTGAAAAACGAGGTGGAAATATCATCTAACCAATTCTGATTTGTGATCGGCAAATTTACAATCGACCCAACCTTCGCACTAAGACAAATGATGAATAAATATGGTAAAAAGAGAAGAGACCACCTACATGTAGTCTTTATCGACTTGGAGAAAGCTTATGAGACGGTCCTTCGCGATTTAATATGATGGTGCCTGAAAAACCAAAATATCCCTGACGCATAAATACGGCTCATGAAAAATATTTATGAAGCTTCAAACTCTTGCGTTGGGACGACAGGTAAAGTCTAAACCTTTCGGTTATAATTGGTATACATCAAGGAAGCTTTAGTCCCTTTTTATTAAATATAATTATAGACACGATAACGAGAGACATTCAAAATCCTTAGCCATGGTGTATGCTATATATATGCCGATGATGCGAGGAAACAAAGAAGAAAGCATTCGAAGAAGCCGAAAAGTGGTCAAAGCGCTTAGCTGGTAATGGTTTAAAGGTCAACGATCGAAAAACGGTATGCATGGAAAAACGTTACAGGCTGCCCATCGCTGGATGACCATCTAAAGTCCCCGAAAGTAGACAGGTTTACTTACCTCAACTCTAAATCAGCAGGGAGATTGCGCAACAGAACTCAAATTGCGGATCCAAAAGGATGGCTTAAATGTCGAAGTATATCAGGTTTAATGTGCGACAAGAAAATGCCAATATGGTTGAAGAGCAAAGCTTACAAATCCATGACACAAAAAAGATTAAAGACTCTAATCAAGTTGCCATCTATTTTGGAATTTAAAACCTGAGAATGTTCAGTTAGATGGAATCAACTTGTGCTATCGAATTTAACTAAATTAGCTATTAAATTTTTAATTTCATCCCTCAGCGTTACGAGTGAAAGCACCTTCAATAAGGCAAGTCGTCATATAAAGAGAAGGACTAGATTATTGCTTGTAAAATAAATAGCTTTTTATTTTTTTGATTAAAATTGATTTTATATGCTCTAGCTTAGAACCTATATGAGCAATACAAATGTTTTTTGCGGGACTGATGCGGTGCAATTTTTGACTTTTATCTGCGAACTGGTTGCGGGCCAAAAAAATATTTTTGTGCTGATATAGGCCTAGCCTGAACCTTAAATTTTGACCCATGCAGGTCTCTAATATTAAGTTATTAAACGAACTATAATAATTTAAATATTAAAAATAAAATATATGGTTTTGGGTCGAAACATTATCGTGTCCGAAAATGTAGCTAATTCTATGAGTCCGCTAGGTTGAAAGGTGCGCAAATTTGATAAATATGAAATACAAAAATACGTTATTTGAATTAAAAGCCAAAATTGTAATTAGCCTTAATAAGGGAGCCTGGTTCACGGATCTTAAGTCCCTTTTACTCTATCCTTATTGCGATAATAACAAGAGTTCACTATTAAGAGACTGACTCTAATTTATAAGATATTTTGAGTGGATTCGGATTAATTCAAAAAATATACCAGGCCAAGTTCGAATTACAAAATCCTTATTTTGCAGGATAGCAAGTCAGCTTTAAATGTATCTAAATCGTGTATAAAAAAAGTTTAATCTCATTTCATCCCGTTTGTCAACGGATGAGCTAATCATACAGCTCACTCACACCCAAGACCCGCACCTCGACAGCACCCTTCAGGCCTGGGAAGACTTCAAATTAGCAACTCACCCAACTGGAATCACCCAAAAGGAATAGAATTTACCACTGATAGCACATTCCGTAGCTCCTCTCTTCGAACAACCTGGAAAATCTCCACTTAAATTGGGCATCCTCCGGGGGTTACGAATGGCTCCAGGCCCTCCCAAGCCACTAGGGTTACACTTGTCGGGCGAGGAACTTCAAATAGCTGTAGGCCTACGCTAATTGTGACATTGTGTCTCCCTTCAACTGCGACCTCTGTCGCCAACCCGTTCTAGCAAACGGCCATCAGCCTCTACACTGCCAATACAGCAAGAGGCGGCATCCCCTTTCCACAATAAAATAATCGGACAATTTTTTAAAAAAGTCGGCTTTCCTAACTCACAGGCTTAAGCTTCACTGACGGTAAAAGACCCGACGGCGTAACATTCATCCCGTGGGCTCGTGGCCTAAAAGCTTGTTGGGACTTCACTGCAGTGGATATATTCGCCAATCTAACATCTCCCCCGATCTCATCTCTTCTACTGAGATAAAGAAAGTGGAAAAATACAAATACCTCAGCAATATCATTTTTGTCCCAGTAGTGGCTACGACCCCCGGTAATTTAGGTCCCGAGGGCAGCCAATTCATCAAATAAATATCAAAATATACAACCTCCATTACACACGTTTTCAAAGTATTCTTTTATATAAAGCAGAAAATCACCATGGAAATTTAAAATCCAATACAATCTCAATCCATGCTCGATGCCAGCTCATTAATATAATATATTTTAGCATGTAACATACACAATTATTTGGAAATAAACCCCTTAGCGTTAAAAAAATCATCGTAGTAAAATAAAAATTTTATTTATGGTCTCGTCGGATTGATAAAGAAAGTGGGAGGAAGAGAGATCCAATATTGTGTCGGACCCATTTAATTTAATGCGTCTAAAAATCTGCGCAGTTATTTTGTTTATTCACCCGCTTCTTCCAGTATTTTAAAGCTCTCTAAAATACTTTGCACAACAGATGACTCTATATAATAGAAACAAGGAGGTACTTCCTAGTTTTCCTAAAAAGTCTTGTTATTTTTAGATATTGTCTAAACAAGGAGGAACTACAGTTATCAACCAATATTTCAAATAATTTACATACGAATCACATTATACGATTGTGAATAATTAACGCGAACACAAGTTGTACAAGACGTGTAACATTAAGAGATCTTTGACATCAAATATGCATTTAATGATGTTGAAGTAAATGTAAAAGAATATGTAATTATTTTTGAAGGTTCAAGCTATCAAGTTTGGTTTGGGATACATCGGGAAAATGGAGTGTTCCTTCGCCTATGTTGAGTGAGTTAGGATCTTGATCCTGTTGTTCGCTTGGCTCTTGGCCTGAGTCAGAGATTATGGGAGAGTAACCAATAGCTTTGTCCAGCAATTTACAAATGTACCGCATGCATTTTTTATCCTTCAATAAAGAAAAAGAGTACAATATGACAAATGAAAATGTCAATATGTTAAGAAAACTTTTTTTTTAATTATCAATACTTGAACGTTACAGGGAACGTATGAAACCAAGCTGTAGTCTTCTATGATTCCACACAATGCCTCATTCAACTTTGTAAAATTTCGCGTAAACGGATCCTCCTAAGAAATAGATATAAAGAATTTTATATGCGACCGAAAAAATTATAAGTTTAAAAGTTAGGCACTTTATTGTATATTTTTAATCAATCTATTTTAAAAATGGAGATAAGGCAATTAATAAAATCGGGATCTCTAAATATGATTACATCTGTACACTGAATCTTCGCTAAATGCGATAAACAATCTTATTGAAATGGTAAGTTTGTCCTTCAAAAACATTCGGAGTTGTTAGTATTATGTTTCGAGGTAAACGATTGCCTAATTTGGCCACACTACAAAAAAGACGCTACCTGGAATGCTATTTATTGACTTATAAAAGGGATGGCAAACTATAAAACTATCAAAAACGTTTTACAGCAATTACTGATTCCCCCAATAACATCGAGATTCAAGTGTAAATCGGCGAACGTACGTCGAGACGGGCAACTAGGTGCGAAAGGTCCAAAACATCGGTATAGTAGGACAAATCAAAATCGAGCGCGGCAGTTTCGGGGGCCATCTTGGAAGACCTATCAAACAGGAGGTCCACTTTGCTCAACAGATTAACGTGGGGCAATTCGAGATGCAACATAGCAGTGAGTGATTGCAGAGTGGCAGCTACGTATTTAGCCGGGTCGGTACAGTAGAGGGCGTCTATCAAATTGACGGCCCCCAGTGTTAGGGTTAAACTGAAGTCTTCGGCCTTGCTCAAGTAGTTGTCGGCGCGGCCCAAACGGGCAATCAATTTGGCTAGGGAGGGGTGATGCGTGTATAATTCGATTTGACCGGGGCAATCGAAGATGAAATAATCGAAACCTAATAAGTAGTAAAGTAAATTTATCGTGATAGTTAGTATCGAATCTTATAAAGTCACGCGTTTTACATTTTAGAGTTTAAAAGGGTCCTGAGATTTTACGGATCTTTAGCAAAGGTCTAATTATTTATGATTGAAATTAGCCAGATTCGAGCGAAATAATTTAAGTATTTAAGTTAGAGGGGGGGGGCATAAAAGGGGTAGATGCTTAGTAAAAGAGTCAGAAGCGTAAAAATGCATTTTTTCGAGGCATTACAGAACTTCCCTTTAATTCTATGCCCATGGCTCTCTTCTATTGAAGTTCTTAAAATAAAGAGAAAATTATTCGCCAACGCAATAAAAACAGTTTTCGTCCAATAAATAGATAGACGAGGATTAATATGGTTGTTAGTCCGACAATTCGATGCAAATTTAACACTAAAATACAACCATATAATAAGTGTGTATTTATTAATAAACGAGTTTCATTTTTTTAAAGAGAGAGGGAGCAAGATACTCATTTATAAATAAAATCACAGTAATTAAAAAAGATGTGGTGGGTAAAGAAGGCGATTATACAGAGTTTCTGTCTGTCTTAAGATTTTATAGCATATAGATGGCAAAACATTGTGTCCAAATATACGCGTCACTATAATTTTGAAGCTTTACTGTATAAATTTAACCGCTATTGTGAGATGCAAAATTTAGAATTAAATAGATATTTAAAAATTTCCATATCTAATTAGGCGAAATTATTGTTAAATTTATGAAATGTATATATAGCAATAAATTTAATAAATGAGATGCGCTTGAGGTTAAACCGCCTAAGGCAGTGATTCTTAACCTGGGGGTCGCGACCCCCTAGGGGGTCGGGAGAAGTTTGCCGAGGGGTCGCCAAATTTTTTTAGAATAAAATAAAATTATTCAGCAAAGCTTTAGAAAAAATACTCACCAGGGGATTCGAACTCGTTGTCTTAAGATTCATTATTAGAATTAATAAATGATTGTAATTTAAAATCTTTGTTTAAAACTAAAAGTTTGCCGCAATTTTGGATACCAATTCGTGCAGAATATCCTCCATTATTTTCAGCAGCAATTTAAAATTTGCTGCCTTTCGCTAGTACATATTTGTGTGAAATAGGCTTCTCAACTATGGTGGATAGAAAAACTAAAAAACGCAATCGATTGCGACTAGATTCCTGCATGAGGATAGCATTACAATCAATTGAACCAAGAATTAACAAATTGGCTGAAGATGTTCAGCAGCAGAAATTTCATTAAATATATTTCCAAATGCATATATTTTTTATTTTAAACATTGTTTTTATGTTTAATTATGAAGTTTTTATGTTATTATTATTTCATTATCTATTTAAATTTTAAATAGATAATGAAATAATAAAGTTGTGTTTTATGTTATTATATAATAAAATGAAAAAATAATAGAAAATCAGTATATTATAGATAATATAACAAATATAAATTATTATGAAAAAAATGGGGGGGGGGGCCGCAAACAAATTATAAAATATTTGGGGGGTCGCGTGTATTAAGAGGTTAAGAACCACTGGCCTAAGGCATCGATTAAAGTCCATTAACAACGCCAAGGTGGCATAACATTCATTAATAAAATTGTTGTATTCAAAGAAATTTATAAAAAAAATACCATAAAAATGGTAGCTTTTATAGGCTGATAAGAATAATTTCAAGTGGTAAATACTTACCCCTAACCCTTGCAGGATATTCCAACGTATAAAGGAATAAAATTATATCTGAAGTAATGCTTTAATGCAGTGTTTTTGAGGAACAAAAAGCTTTTAAAATAATGGCAATAAGACATTAAATGGTTCGAAATTATTAGGCGCTAATTAGATGACAAATAAAAGCTATATTTTAACCATTAAATTATATATATATAGGTATTTAGTTTTTAAATTAAATATTAAAAAATATAAGTGTTGAAAGCCTTTTAGCTGTGAAGTAAATTTAGCAATTGACAAAATACTTTATATTTTTATAAAGTACCTTTAACCTTAGAGGGGGATTATAAAAATCTCAAAAACCCTTTTATTTAGACAAATATAACTTGGCACACAATGTTAACTCATCAATTAATAGCCTTAAATAAGTTTGTCATAAAATTTAAAACAAGTTTCTATAATAATGTTTAGTTGGTAATTACAGATATGATTTTAGTTGCCAGGGAGTATCATAAACCTATAATGTTACCATATAAAATCAACAATTTTAATGAATTAAACAAATAATAGTAATACTCATAGGTAAGGTTAAGAGGGTGGTCCTGAGTGCCCCAAATTTAATAAATTTAACTTGGATTTTTTATAAAATTAATGTTAAACTTAAGCATGATATTTCTACTTTAATATTTTTGAAGTGAAGGTTGGGCTACACCAAGGTTCCGTTTTAAGCCCCCTACTTTTCATACTCGTAATGGAGGTGGTGACAAAAGAACTGCGAGATGGACTCCCATGGGAACTTTTATACGCCGATGATCTCTTGATAATGGCTGAGAGTGAGGCTGATCTCTTTACAAAGATACAAAAATGGAAAAACGGAATGGAGAAAAAGGGCTTAAAAGTTAACATGGGAAAAACAAAGGTGATGTTTGGCGGGAAAAGTACGAAGAGCGCCGAGACAACTTGCGCCTGGCCCTGTAGCGTATGTCACAAAGGAGTGGCTAGCAACTCTATACAATGTACAAAATGCCTAGGATGGGTTCACAAAAAATGTAGCGGTGTGAAAGGAAGTCTTTTATTGGCAAGCCGTACTTTTAGCTGCAAGCCCTGCGTGACAGGACCTCTACCGGATAATGCCATAACCGACTTTAACATCGGTAATGGGGAGACGCTAGGAAAAGTTAACACCTTTACCTATCTCGGGGACTCTTTAAGTGCAGATGGGAATGTTGACTCGGCAGTTACAGCAAGGATACGACAAGCCTGGAAGAAGTTTAGAGAGATGGCCCCTCTTTTGACCGGAAAAGGTGTTTCACTCACTTTAAAGGGTAAAGTCTACGCGGCATGTATTAGAAGTTGTCATGTATATGGAAGCGAAACGTGGCCATTAATGTCGATACATAAAGCCAAATTGGAAAGCACAGAAATGCGTATGATAAGATGGATGTCAAACGTGTCGCTACGGGAAAGAATAACAAGCAATAGACTCAGAGAAAGAATCGGGATCGAGCCAATCAACGAGGTCATCCGGAAAAACAGGCTAAGATGGTTTGGACATGTGGGGCGGAAGAATGACGACGACTGGGTGAAGAGATGTACTTCCCTGGAGGTATCTGGAAAAAAACCGCGCGGGAGGCCGAAATCAACATAGGCCTCTGTTCTAGCTACCGACATGGAAGCAATGGGTCTGACAAAACAGGATTCGCATGATCGGATAAAATGGAGGAAATGCATTAGGGGAAAACAGGCTAACCCAGGAGATCCTGGAAAACGGCCTTAAAACGATGAAGAAGAAGAAGAAGAATATATAAATTACCATCCTATTCACAATTAGATTTTGTTTCAAAACCTTTTCATATTTGGGGTTTCAGAGACACCATGGGCGTACGCAGGGGGGGGGGGGAAATTTTCAATGCAAAATCATTGAAAAATTAAAAAAAAAAATTTGTTTTGCCCCCCTCAAAATGAATTTTTAAACGTTTTGCCCCCCCCCCCTTAATTCAAAACCTGGGTACACCCATGAGAGACACTACAAAACCAATGGAGTGTTAAAAGCAAGATTTATAGGCTATTTGTAAAATATATAGTTTAGCCTTCTCCCTTATAAAAAACACATTTAGCAATATTTTTAGTAATTAAATTTCTATAAAAGCTTGCACAATTTGTAATAAATTTAGTAAAACATTTCTAAAGTTAGTATTTGTATTTATGAAATAATGTTCATATAAAAATATTATTTATTTCTTCAAATAGTATAAACTCAAATCTCACCAATTAAACATGAAAAAAGTAAATACACATATAAAATAAAGAATAAATTTGCATTCATATAGAACCTTAATAGTTTAGAAATTTTATTTACATTTTCTCACCAGAAGAAGCAAAAGCATATAGCTCCTCAAGTAACCAATCCACATTTTTTTCAAGCAATTCAAAACACTTTAACATAGAACCATTTGGACCTAAATTGAATTCTTTCATAATTTGTTCAAAATCAATAATGCTCCTTATATCGATATCAGGGGCATAGGGCAAACATTCATTGGCTGGATCAAGATTAACTATAGCCACCTTTCTACCAAGTTTTGACTGAGTTGAACTTGATTCATCCTCCAGCTTTTTAATATCCGTCAAAAATTGAAACAATCCGTAACAAAATGTTGTTTTGCCTGATCCTGGAGGTCCAATTACAAGAATTCCATAAAACATTATGAATCCAGCTCAACTCAATTAAACGCAGCCCACTTAAAGGACACAAATAAGACATCCATCTTAGATATTTAAAGTGAAAAATATAATTGAATAAAGTAATGCATTATATAGTAAGGTTATAAGAAATAGATATTATAAAATATTTCTTAATTATAATAATAGGTGAAATTATTTAAATCATGTAAAATTATAATAAAGTAAGTTATAGGTGAAATTATTTAAATCATATAATAATTGGCATTTTTTTAATAACTAAATGTGCTAATGTTATTTCATTATATATTTATATCTTTATATAACATATATACATATATTATATTATATAACATATATAGATATTAAATACATTTTAAATTGTCAATATAATACGATATAGATTAGCAAGCGAATGAATTAAATTTTATATAAAAAATTACCAATTGTAATTCAGTTTATATATGTATATACAATATATGTACTATGTATTACGAATATATAAAAAGGATATGAATATTAAAAAAAGCTTATACTTTTTAATGTGTTTAGTTATTAAATATTACATACACTACATGGAACAAACTTACTACCTAAGTTGATATTCTTTAATTCATACAATGTGCAGTAATAGTTTTTTGAGGAGGGGGGAAGGTAATCTATATAAGAATTTATAGAGATGAGAGTAAAGAAGAGTGTCGTAACAAATTAATATAAATGATTTTGTAAGCTTTAGTGCTTGTTTATATACTGTCTGGAAGAAGTGGGACATTTAAATAAATCAATGTTTAATGATCGCATAAATATTTATTTATAGATCCTGTCATTTATAAATGAGGATTTAAAAAGCTTTTATTTTTTAATAAAGAGGATCATAAAAAATTAACTAAAATAGGTATATTTAGTTATATAAAATTAACCTTGCATAGAGTTTTAATTATCATAAATGGTTTTATTCAGCTTAAAAACATGAAAAATATAGGCAAATATAAGTTTAAAATATTTTCTAAGGTGGTACTTTGCTTTAATTTCGAATTATTAAGGGACAAAGCGCAAATAATAAATTACCTTTCAATCTTTTATCTAGTCTCAAATTTTAGTTTATACTTCAATTATTTACATTAAAACGAGTACACTAACTGATTATATCTAGCCTTAATAAACGGTTATTTATATTACTTAATATGATTTAAAAATCATTAAGGTAAAAAAATCAACAAATTACCATGTGACTTAACACAGATATATTGTTAAACTTTTATTCTGGGTCACTAGTGTCGGTGTAATCACTAGTATCTCTATCACCCGAAATATTTTCCACAAGCGAATTTTGATTAACATGTGAATCCGAATGAGTAACATCATCAAAATTCCATAAACGAGATTCAAAATTATAAGAAATAAGTTTTGCTACATTATCAACGTAATTAAAAAGATCGGTATTCCGCGAAGCGTCGATGTATAATTCGCGTAAAGTTTGTATTTGCAAATTTTTTTCGCGCACGCGTTTATTGGTATAATATAAAATTTTGCCTTGATCAATCTGGAGAAGATTGATCTCAGCTTTTGCGTTGTTTTCGATTAAAAAAGATATACAAGTGTATATGTCTGGATGTGATTGTCCAATAAGGCATTTTAAAGAATTATGGTAGCCTTCTACGTGGTTGTTGGTCCTAGGACCAACAGCCTCGTACCTCTGCCACATTTTGTAAGGAAACATGGCAGAGGGCCCAAGCCAAATATCATAAATATAAGTAAAAAATGCGCGCAATTTTGCATGTTGGGAGACAATAGGGTCTTCCCAACATGTTCCATAAACTAAAGCTAGATCTTCTATACGAAGAAAAGGGAAACCTGATACTCGCCTCACCATCTTCCGCATGAGAGGATCTCTAAGGTATTCCCGTTTACAATCTAACCGCTCAATCCTTCTAATCATGGCCTTCGAGTAGTGAAACAGGCAGCCTAAAGCAGTAAATTAACTATAAATAATTTATTACCTTTAATAACTGCATTAGGAAAGCATCGTTGAAGCGCACTTTTTGCGGATCGTTCAAAATCAATTTGGACATATGATGGGTTTAATTCTAAATTAAGTTCCCAACATATTTCCTTCAACTTGTTGAAGACCGTACAATAAGTTATCCGCTTCCTGTCGGGCATAAATACATACACCACTGGGATCATATGATCCTTATAAAAACCGTGAATCGTATAAAGCTAAGATAAAATAAAATTTTAGCATTCGATTTATAATGTACTTGGTAAAATAAAGATGGGCACACTTTAAAAGTACCATCCATATATATTGATGATACCTCACAAAGGACCTTTAACAATGAAGGTGTCCCAAAAATGATTAGATTATTGTTTTGATTGTACAAAAGAAACCTTTCATTTTTGGGAGTCAAGGTCTGTTTTAGAGTAAGCTTAATTTTTGAACGATTAGGGGGCATTGGCTGCCTATCAGGGATAGCCCTTTTCAACGTCATTCGAACTGATTTTAAAGAAGGGGTAGCCATCGGAAATTCGCCTAAATCCGGAACTTCTTGTAAACGCGAACTTATAGTCTGGTGATACAAACGACTAAGTCTCATTGAGGGATTGGCACGCATGGCATCTTTAAGAGCCTTCATAGTGACCATTGCCTCATATTCCTCCCTAGGAGGTTCATGGTTGTGCCGATGTCTAAGTGCAAACTGACCATTAACCTCCCAGACTGTAGCTGGACATCTATTATTCCGACACTTATAATAAGTCTTATTAGGTCCTTTCCCGTTAACAAGGTATAAATAGGAGGAGTAATACAGAATTACTCCCCCCCTTTGCGATTTTAGATATATAGGAGTTTGATCTAGAATTGCTATACAAGTAAAAAAATAATTACCACTAAGTCTGGTCTCCATTTCATTTGTCACTTCCATTAATAGAAGGGCATCTTGTAAAGGTGGTTGAGTTGGAATAATTGGTACAGGGCTCGGCCTGATAGCAGAAGATGTTTGACCTAAAAATTCTATAACATCAAAAATAAAAAATACAGTACTTGAAGGTAAGGGATTTCTGATTATGAAACCCCCAGAGACCCTAAAAGGTGGTTGAGTTAGAATGTTTGGTAGAGGGCTCGGCATAATAGCAGAAGATGTTTGACCTAAAAATTCTATAACATCAAAAATAAAAAATACAGTACTTGAAGGTAAGGGATTTCTGATTATGCAACCCCCAGAGACCCTAAAAGGTGGTTGAGTTGAAATATTTGGTATAGGGCTCGGCCTGATAGCAGAAGATGTTTGACCTAAAAATTCTATAACATCAAAAATAAAAAATACAGTACTTGAAGGTAAGGGATTTCTGAATATGAAACCCCCAGAGACCCTAAAAGGTGGTTGAGTTAGAATGTTTGGTAGAGGGCTCGGCATAATAGCAGAAGATGTTTGACCTAAAAATTCTATAACATCAAAAATAAAAAATACAGTACTTGAAGGTAAGGGATTTCTGATTATGCAACCCCCAGAGACCCTAAAAGGTGGTTGAGTTGAAATATTTGGTATAGGGCTCGGCCTGATAGCAGAAGATGTTTGACCTAAAAATTCTATAACATCAAAAATAAAAAATACAGTACTTGAAGGTAAGGGATTTCTGATTATGCAACCCCCAGAGACCCTAAAAGGTGGTTGAGTTGAAATATTTGGTATAGGGCTCGGCCTGATAGCAGAAGATGTTTGACCTAAAAATTCTATAACATCAAAAATAAAAAATACAGTACTTGAAGGTAAGGGATTTCTGAATATGAAACCCCCAGAGACCCTAAAAGGTGGTTGAGTTAGAATGTTTGGTAGAGGGCTCGGCATAATAGCAGAAGATGTTTGACCTAAAAATTCTATAACATCAAAAATAAAAAATACAGTACTTGAAGGTAAGGGATTTCTGATTATGCAACCCCCAGAGACCCTAAAAGGTGGTTGAGTTGAAATATTTGGTATAGGGCTCGGCCTGATAGCAGAAGATGTTTGACCTAAAAATTCTATAACATCAAAAATAAAAAATACAGTACTTGAAGGTAAGGGATTTCTGATTATGCAACCCCCAGAGACCCTAAAAGGTGGTTGAGTTGAAATATTTGGTATAGGGCTCGGCCTGATAGCAGAAGATGTTTGACCTAAAAATTCTATAACATCAAAAATAAAAAATACAGTACTTGAAGGTAAGGGATTTCTGATTATGAAACCCCCAGAGACCCTAAAAGGTGGTTGAGTTAGAATGTTTGGTAGAGGGCTCGGCATAATAGCAGAAGATGTTTGACCTAAAAATTCTATAACATCAAAAATAAAAAATACAGTACTTGAAGGTAAGGGATTTCTGAATATGAAACCCCCAGAGACCCTAAAAGGTGGTTGAGTTAGAATGTTTGGTAGAGGGCTCGGCATAATAGCAGAAGATGTTTGACCTAAAAATTCTATAACATCAAAAATAAAAAATACAGTACTTGAAGGTAAGGGATTTCTGAATATGAAACCCCCAGAGACCCTAAAAGGTGGTTGAGTTAGAATGTTTGGTAGAGGGCTCGGCATAATAGCAGAAGATGTTTGACCTAAAAATTCTATAACATCAAAAATAAAAAATACAGTACTTGAAGGTAAGGGATTTCTGAATATGCAACCCCCAGAGACCCTAAAAGGTGGTTGAGTTGGAATATTTGGTATAGGGCTCGGCCTGATAGCAGAAGATGTTTGACCTAAAAATTCTATAACATCAAAAATAAAAAATACAGTACTTGAAGGTCTCATATTAGCAAACGGCACCGGAAAAATGTGCGATAATATAATTCGTTTTATTACATAGCGCAGTATTGCATTGGCAATTTCATTTTAGATTATATGTCGCATGACCCTAGTTGAGCTGCGTTTTAATCGAGATGAGCAGAAGCGAACATTATATTTAACTTTATTGCCGCTAAATCAATGTCATTCAAATAGGTACATTGCGACTAGAATAATCGCCGAAACGTTCAACTATTTTTGATATCCTTAAACGCATTAAGTTGAGCCTGTAGTCACATCGAAAGTTATATACAGAGTTAAGTTTACAAATTTAAAGCCAGTGTATGTTAGAATTTGATATAGGGCTAAGGCGAGTTTGTATTGTTTAAGCTTACAACTTCATGTATTTCGAATAAATTCCGTTGCTACGAGGTAAATTCAATTTACCGATGATCATTATTTACAAAAAATGTAAAATTCATATTTAGCCTAAATAGATAGGATTTAGGTGTAAGAAGTCTCAGCTTAAAAATAAGGTCGTCGATGTTTCCCATCGTAGCCAATGTATTATGTTATCAACAATTAAAAACAAACCCTAATACAATTCTCAACATATGTTTGCAAAGTAATTTGATTTAGGTTTTCAAATCAAATATAAGATCATCCCAGGGGCTCATATAAAGTTGGGGTAAACAAATTATGAAAAACATAATTATATTAAATTTTGAATAAATTGGATTAATTGGGAGCGTGAGTGCTGCATCCCTCAGTTTACCTTTGCAGATATTACCGGCTTTTCCCATCAAATTTACGAAAATTGTTGTTCTATAGGTTTTAGATATCAATAAAAAATAGGAATTACCATACTTTATAACTTTCATGCACATATTTCAGACAATTCAATTATAAAAAGCTGTGACAACCAATTATTGAACCTTTAATGCATTTTTGTTTCTGCATTCCAATATAATTAATTTCATAAATAATATTACTTATCAGACACTTCTTCAAAAAATACAAGAACTAGTATTTTGATATGAAACAGCGTTGTTCAATTTTTGATTTTACAAAGTAATGCAGTGGCTCAAATTAGGTGGTTTAATAAAGTATGACGGCAATAAATTTTTATATACTTTGGGTGACAATATTTTGTTTATGTACATCTATTTGCACGGGCTTCGTAATCCTCCAACGCATCACATTTCCCAATTATTTGCTTATGATCATAATAAAGAAACCAGGATTAGAATTAGGTTTCAAATTTATTTTAGAGTTATTGTAGAATTTTATATGCTTTGCACATGTTGTGGTTGAATATAAGCCATTATGGTGCTGAGTTGCCTAGAAAAAGCCTGAAAATATATGTAAAATTTTTTTTTTATTTAAATAATCCATTCCTCTTCATTTTACTCATAAAATCAATGTGTGCAAACTAGTGGCGTAGCCAGAGGGAGGCAGGGAATCTAATGCTAAAAATTCTTAAATATTTAATATAATTATGGCTAAAAGTACGAAAAATTATCACTTTGCCCCTCCCTAAATCATTATTGACCCCCTCTTTTTTCAATCCTGCCTACGCCACTGTATTAACCTCATTTTAAGTAGTGTAGTTTAGGTGTGAAATCTTTACAACCTTGAGTCATTTTAATACAAGTTGTATTTAAAACATGTGATGGATGGAAAGACTTCATCTTAATAAGCTTTTTGATACTTATATCCATAGCTAACAGCCCACAAAAGGATGGTAGTAAAAAATAGCATAAATATTATTTGTTTCTTTTTCCTTGCTATGCTCATAGTTTAAATAGACTGTTCATGAAAAATAAAAAGTATGCCATATTCTTATTTCTTAACTTAAAGATTCGGGTTGGGCCTTACAAAAGTTGTGTTTCAGATCTTAAAAAGGAAGTAGGCACCTATTTAGTTTATGAATAATATAAAGTGTATATTAACATCAATAAATCATTATTTCTATCAAATTATAATGTTCATTGCTTATATATTATAATATAACTTTTTGACTTTTTTACATATTATTGTACTATAAATATTATCATTAATGTTTATATTTTTTGACAAATTATTTAAAGATATAAATAATGTAATGGAGAAATGTTTTACCTACTATTAGGAGTTATAAAAAGTTCAGGAAAAGCTAATTTTGCTATTTTTTTTAGATTGGGTGAAATTTCTTGCTTAATTAATTTTTAAGAGCTGTATAAATATATTTTATGGCAAAACTGATTTAATTAACGCCGCAAATATAACAGTAACGCGACTAGGTTATAACAAACAACAATTCATGAAAAATAAGTGGTAGGACTCACAAACAAATGTTCATTGTTTTCGATATTAGTTCAATTTCCAATAACACTTATTGGATGTGTCTTAATATGCGATTCAGCTTCTCTCGCGCCATATTTTATTTTGTTTAAATTATGCAATTCACGTCTCATTAATTCCGAAACATTTTAGCCGAATCAATAAAATTAATAGTATATATAATAAAATTAGTTTTGTATCCCACAAATCACGGTTGAATAGGTAGAGAATGAAGTGATGCGCGAGTTAAGGCGCAACTACGTTTTACGGAGTATTTGCTTTCTTTGCTTTTCATCAAGATCGCGTATACACACGCTTACAGAGAAGCGAGGTGAAAAAAATTTTAGTTTTAGGTATTAAGTTTGAAAAAAGGTGAATAACGGTCGATAGCGTTCTCAGATGTGGGGAAGGGAATCAGTTTTGAATTCACCTAGGGCTTGTGATGGAAGTAATACTCGGCTATGGGCACGAATTTTTTTTTTGTTTTTTCCTACTATTTTCTTGTACTTTTATAGTGTCTGTTCCTACCGGCCATATCTGAAATCTTAGAAGGACATTCTGCCGGGGAATTATTAATAATTTCATCTACATCGCTTTTAATTTAACATAAGTTTATTTGTATCAATCTTAAATAAATTTCCTCGCGATGTTCCATACATTCTATTTGACCCTCACTTTGATCTAATCAGATATTTTACAGTCACGCGGCATCGTTCATCCGCCCTCATCGAATCTAAAAACCATTTTAACGTTTTTTCTTTTCATTAAGGTTATCAAGCCAATCTGACGCTTATGATGGATCATCTTAACCACCATTTGATCCTTAATTTCATTTGATAACGCGTTTTTTGTAACATTGTCATTAATTAAGAAATTTCCCAAACAAATTGCAAAATTTGTTATTATTGATGGACTCTCTACATTCAAAGATATCAATATAAGTTTTGACCTTTTTTAAATAGTTTCGGCGGTTTTGTACATAAAATAAACTAATAACATTTTATGATGACTTACAAATGATAGTGTTAAACCTCATTAAAGCTTTAATATAATACCTGCTTTGGATGTATTGGAATCCTAACTTTATAATTATTATTAGTTATGGCTTATAAAATATTCTTAAATTATGCCAGCCTGAAACAATGCCTTTAAGAACGTATGAAAATGTTAAATGCAAATTTTTCTGGGCAGGCATTTGATAGGTCGCATTGAGATGCTTAACATATTGGATTTAGTTATTAAATTATTTTATAGATTAATTATTAATATTATATATCTTTAGAAAATATTTAGCTCAAAATTATGCTAAACCAAAAGTGTTACTGACTAAATCATAGTAGAAAATAATGTATATGGTACTAAAGGCACTTAGAAAATAGGGAAGGCTAAATGTGTTTATTTATTCAATGACCTAGCCAAGATGTAATTGTAAACCATGCTCAGTAAAATGACTTTAAAATATATACCGCAAGGTTATCCATAAAAATTAGACTAACAATAGTGTCACTTATTGAGTCCAAACCTCAGCTAATAAATTCTGATATACTATTTTCTACCAAAATACTCCTTGAAGTATCTAAAATTTATATATACATTTATGTGAGAGGAAATTTAGTTTTTATCTAGAACAATTTTTTTATTGCCTTTAATTGAATCATTCATTGTAAATTAATTTCCATTATTTTTATTTAGTTAAGCCGTTTATGTAAAAATGGCGGCATATTTTAATTACGAAAAAAATGTCTTAAATTGTTTACCATCACTAGTATAAATCTTAATTACTTCAGAATTAAGAGCTAAGTATTAATATTATCTATAATTGGATCAATCTTTTACATTGGCTTTTAAGATTATGCAGGTGTTTTGTATGTTTAGTAAGTTATCAGTCTGAAATTAAAAAAAACTAAATTATATCTATTATAACTATTTCAAAAAAGCAATAATTAGTATACAAGCAAACTTTGATTCAATAAATAACTCTACAATTAATATCTTAGTGAAAACTTACCTGTCTATAATTTGATTCCTATTCTCTAATTTTTAACAAACTGAGCAATATACAATCTGTGCCCTATTTAAATATATATTAAAGTATTAGAAGTGTGCATATCCCATAAAATTCTAATCCAAGATAAATAGTTTAAGATCTTTTACACTCAATAACCTGCAATTTAATAATATTTTTTGAGATAAAACATTAAGAACAAGGGGGAATAAAGAGTTTGTTTTAAGTATACATAAAGCCCTGCAAAATGGCTTTTCTTAGGCCCTGCTCGAGCCCAAAATCTTTATTTATAATTTATTTGAACCCATTTCAAACCAAAAATCCTTTTTATAGGCTCAATCTGAGCCCACCGCCCAACATTTGTGAATTATTGACCTATTTGTTGTTTGAAGATGGACTCTAGGTTAAAAGCGATATTATGCAAGCTATATTAAATACATGAGAGGGTAGGTCCGACCCTAGGTTGTGGCTCAATTATTTTATTTATTTTTGCCCGAGGTTCGAACACGGGCCCGGGTCAGGCTTCAGGCGACCCATGCCAAGGCTCTAAGTGTACAACAAAGAAAATAGGAAAAAGACAGATAGGGGGTAGAAATAATTGTCTTTATGAGGAATACAATAATCAATGAAATAGGTTTATTATTAGTTACAACTACGCCTGTAAAATATGCGAGATTCGAATTCGATCCTTATATGTAAATTTCAAATCGAATAGTTGCTGAGATTCGAAAATTCGAATCGAATCTTTAAAAAAAAGATTCGAAAATTCATTTAACTTTCAATTTATTTTAAATAGACTAGTCGCATAAAATACAGCTGTTTTTATCTTATCGCAATTTAGTTATATTTCCCGCTATCATTTTTTAAAACTTCTTAATTACAAAAACGCGAAATTAAATTTCATTTTGACACATTATAATAAATAATTATGTCCATGTCCAATGCTATTACTAAGTGGTAACATAATTCATTATATTTTTATATTCGATTCGATTCGAAATCCACAGGCGTAGTTACAACACACATATTTTGTGAAAATGAATGAAATAAATAAAAAGTTTTTTTTTAATTACCTAAAACTTGCTTTTTATGGCACAAACAAGTTATTAGGCTTTTAATAGTTGCGATTTGCAATTAAATAAATATCCATTTTATAATGGCTAAAACATGATCGAATTCGTAACACGTTGTATTAAAAATGATTGAATGTTAATTGATAATTTTTCATAATCTCTACTAACAGCTACCATCAGCCTGAAATTGGAAGCAGCGGTCAGATTTTCACCTGGCCAGGCTCGATTTTATGATTAAATTGCTCATCAGAAAGAATTAAGTATCCGCTTGGCCATGAGGATTATTAAAGCTACCCCTGGCTACCAGTATTATATATGCCCTGTTAGACCCAAATTAATAAGTCTTAAATTATTTTTATAAATTTTAAGATAAACATCACCTTAATGACATATTAATTGGAACAAAATTACAATTAAAAGGCAATGTAAGCTTCGAATTTGTAATGTATTAGTAAGTCGAAACCATAAAACCTAGTCAAGGGTATTTATCGTAAAAGAAATATATAAAGCAATAATAGACAAGAAATATGAAGGTGGCGGGAGGGACTTCAAAATCGCTAAAGAGATTTCCCAAGGCTTGCTATCGATAAAAGAAATTAATTTACGAAGTTATTTATGTTAGGGAGGAACTCCGATTAACAAATATTATATGCATGGGCGTAGCCAGTTTTTGGATTAGGGGGGTTGGGGGGCGAAACGTGTAAAAGTTCAATTAGGGGGAGGCAAAACATAAATTTTTTTAATTTAAAAGGGTTTTTGCATTTAAAACTTTATTTTGTCATTTAGATGGGGGCGGCCCCCCCCCTTAGCTACGCCCATGATTATATGATTAACGAAAGAAAACAGTCATGTATAGCCTGATTAAATATAATAGGTAAACAAATTAAATTTAATATAAATATCAATAAGCCCGAATCGTCTGAAAAGCCGAGCAACGGGCTGGTCTTCTGAACTCTGATTGCAAATGACTACACCATTTAAAGTTCATTTTAAAGCTAAAAAATTAAGGATTAAAATTATAAAAATTATAATGGGTATTGTTAGATTCTACATTATTCCATATACGCATTAATAGACTTTTATTAGAAATATTGTTGTTTTGTTCTTTAATATCTAACATTAACTTTAATTAACAAGGAAATTGCTAATCCTCTAAACATCGACACCAACCTTGTGCTAAGCAAATGCAAAGACCTGCTCTAAAAACGTAGATAATAGGATTAAGTATTTATCATAAGTTATGATTAACCTTACAAAGTGGGTGTAGAGAGTGAAGTGAAGGTGTTATATTTTTTAATAATTTTGTTATAAGTGTTCATGTAGTTCGCATAACATAGGAGATCATTATTATGAAATCCAATGCAAATATGTTCGGGTAAAATGAATTGGTATAAAAATTTATTTTTTGTTTAACACAGAGAGTTAGTAGTATCTGATATGTGTGATTTAGAAATATTTTTGCGTTTTTTATTTTGATTTCATTCATCTCATTAGAAACAATTTTTGTTTTTTGACTTTTATTATCCAATATAGAAGTCGCTTTTTAATTTTATTTATGAGAGCTTACTTATTTGTGATCAATCTAATAACTATGAATAAAATTTTTAAAATTTGCAAAATAGATTTTTCATTAAATTGGTAATGTGTTTATCGCAAATTTAATTAATGCTTAATGCACGTAATTATTTATAATGTACTTAAATCTAGCAAAGTATATATATGAATACCATAAAATGTCTTTTTAAGCAAAAAACTGTATATTATAATATACATTATCAATTCATTTGATAATAAGCAGAACATCTCTTATCTTTGATAACAATATAATTGCGTAAAGTATAATTTATGTCCCAAGGAAAATTCTTCTTTGTTTTAAGGGTATTGGTCCAAAATATATTCAAAATAATTACGATGGTTTTATACCACCCAGACAGGAGCCCTTATAAATAAAATATGAAATGGCTTCAAAACGTTATGTAAATAACATTTTTGGGCATCATAGATTGCTGATACATTCTTCTGAGGCTGACCAGATGACCTTAATCTAAATGGAATATAAATAAAAGAACTTGGATTTAATGACATATATAGATATCTTTTGTAAAAAATTGTAATTGTAATATTAAAGATTTTGACAAGACATACCACCTAAGCAAAATGACATTGAATATGATTATCGTTGAAACTAAATTTACTATTTACTATCTTACCAAATAAATCCCTGGGTTATAGATGAGTGAGTATAGCCAATAGTTCACATCTATAATTGATGTGTTTGCGTATTAGTTATGAGAGTGAGACATTTTTCCTTATAGCTAGGCGTTCTACTATCCATACCGTTTGGAGAATCATTTGAAAGGATGTCGGAATGATTGGAGTTATTGCTACCGGGACCATTCATCGTAGGATTGATCGTACAGCTGCTAATGGACCTCACATTGTAATCTATGCTGTTTGACGTCTCTGGCCTATCAACGGCTAGGGCGTTCAGGTTAATGTCGCCTGTATTCTTTTTTGGAGAGAAGAAAATCTGGGAGGCGTAGCTACTTTTTTTAGGACTCAGCAAGGTATGTGTATTAGCTTGACTTTCGCCGTCCAGAGTACTTCTACGACCTCGGGCAGATCTACGGTTTCTGAGCAGTGCCCCGACGAAAGATTGAGGCAAGATGGCCACCGCACAATCCATTAAAGCTGGTCCACAGATGGTGTCTATGAAGCCTTGGCGAAAAGAAGTATTGAAATACAGGTAGACTGCTACATGTAACCAATGATCTGTCATGATGAGAATGTTGTGCAAATGTTCGACCGTGTAAGACAACTTAATATCTTTGAATGCGATCTCCAAGATAGTCATTATGTAAAAAGGAATGGAGCATAATGTGTAGAGGATGAGAATGATAATGACCATTTTAATGGCATTTCTATTGCGGCGCAGTGAAGAGCTTGATAAAGGTTTTTTTATCTGCACTACAGGAGAGCTGGGAGATGTTTGAAACTTAGCAAACCTAACAGCGCTAAGTTTTTTGTTCGCCTTATCAGCACCGTTACTAACTTGGACATTGGAATTCGCAAAAGTGAGTGGTTGAAATTCACTAAATGACGCTTTTAATAGGCTAGATTCGCGCTTGTCCGTGCTCGAGGATACGCTCAAACCTTTGGTTGTATAGCTTTTTGGTATATCGGACGGGCGATTGGCGAAAGTGGATGACAACTTAGAAGGGTTGCCGATGTTAGATTTTCTCATGCCACCGCTCCAGAGTCGCGCTATAACCGTTGAATATAATACGCAACATGCTACGACGGGAAACCCGCAACCCACTGTCATTTGGAGAGCTATGATGAGCAAATGTTCCTTTTTGGTGAATTGACAAAACAATCGAGACCCGCCTGGAACGTTAATTAAGTTTGCCAGAGATCTTCTGGAATACAAGATTAGGAATGCCGGAGTTGCCGCACCCACTGACACGACCCATATGAGAGCAATCGCAATTCTGCATTGGTTAGGGGTGAAACTCTTTTTGAACGGGGTAACTATGGCCCTAAATCTATCGATAGCTATTCCTAGCTGTGAGTAGGCGCAACAGTAACCCGTCAAGTTGTTGAAAAAAGTGACGGCCAGGTAGTAGTCGCATTTTTTTAAAGGGCCAAAGTTGTCCCCAAAAAACGTGACTATGATAAATAACGGTACCATTCCGGCCCCTAGTAATGAAAGAAAAGTTGGTGTAATTTTCATAAAATTGTTTAAAAGTAAAATTTAACTTTTAAAATTTATAGTAAATAATATTCGGTTGACATCAAAAAGACAAGGGTAGTCAATTCTCATCTATGCGACCCCTCCCGCTTAAAAAAGAGAAATTTTGAATGCATATATAGTCAAGAATGTTCACATTTATTCAATTTTGCCCCTTCCAACCTTTTGAATTTAGACTATGTCCTCCTGCCTTAGTTATTTTAAGTTGATTCTTTGTTAATTTCACTGTATAATCAAGCTGCCGATGAATAACAAAATTCAACATTAGAACCAAATGCATTAAAAAATTTAGCTTTTTTACTTTTTACAAAGATCAGGATTATTTATCACTAATATTAAGAATTCGGCCCTACATCAAAAGTCTTTAATTTCAAAGGTAAAGATTAGTAAAAAAAACTTATTTGTATATATTTATAAAAGTGGCGAAAGTATTGGTTGAAATTCTGCATAATACCTATTTGGTTATTGAAGGAACATTTTTAAAATGCTAATTAAATAGTTGGAAAATGCCAAATATTTCATTTAAAGGCTAAATTTCAAATTTAAAAACGCTAAACTCTTTTACTATGTCTATTAATCCTACTTACTTTACTTTTTGGGCTACATTTTTTCATTATGCTCGAAATTATAATAAAACTCTATTGGTTGGGGTATTGGAATCACCTTACGCTTACTTTCCAAGTATATTAATCTTTAATTCGGTCTAAGGCAACCTGCTAACCTTTAACCCCGGGCAGGGTCAGAAAAGGAGGCGCAAAAACATTCAATATTTTTCTAGTGCCTGAATTTCCCACCCCACGTTCCGACTCTAATCTCAAGATTAACAAGAGGGTAGCAGGTAAAAATTGTATAGCAATGTCGGGAGGGGTAAAATAATGACTTTATCAAATTTTGATCTTAATTGTGTGCAATTCATGAAAATTTTTAAATTTAGGGCCATGACTTACTAAGTTTTTACTACGTTTTTAATTTTAAAACATTGTGATTACTTTTTTGGGAGGCAGAATACCCTATGGCCCTCTATCAATATAAACAATTTATGAGTATAGCTTTAAACACATTAGTCCATGTCAAATTTGTCTTTTTGAAATAATTCTAACCGCTTATAGAGTTAATCAATCAAAATAACAATAAATATATACATTCATGAATAAAAGATATTTATTAAACTGCAGATGTTGGAGAATTAAAGAACACTAAATTACAAATGAAACACTTTGATGGGTGAGTTTGCAATATTATTTATTGGGATTAATTGGGAAACAAAATGACTTTGCCCTAATATGCTTTTAAGTATAAGGTTAATATATTCACTAAATACTAAATTTATCTGACAAGTCAACCCACCCTCATGACGATATAACATCTATCTCCCAATAATTTGCACTTATTAGTCAACTAATATAACGAAACCTATAATTCTAATTTAACTTAATTAAAATTGCCTGTTAAGTAATAATGAAGAATAGGTAAGTGTTTTGCCCATTATCTTAATTCTTTTTAATTACTTTCTATTTTTTAACCTCCAATTATTAATATTAATGTTTTAGGGCAGGGAGGGGCAAATTTTCAGAAGAGATAATTTATTTGTAGTCGTTAGAAACAAAATTGATTTCATGAAAATGTAATCAAAATTAATGTCGTGTCAATTGAGTCTATTAACCAGGCATTTAAATAAGTAATCCGCATTAGTAAAAATTAAATATGTATTAACTAAATACATAGGCGTAGCCAGAAGGATGCATCTCCTCGCTTGAAACTGGGATAGGGAGCAGCGAAATGATAGTTTTTAAGGTTTAAGCCATGAATATATAGAATTTTTAATTTCTTGGGGTCAGCCGCGCCTCTTTGCCTCCGCCTGGCTACGTCCATGGGTGCATCTGCCTCTCCCCAATTCAAATTTTTCACACAAGAAAATTACGTCAATAAAATGTAAAAAAATCATTTAGCCCCGCCTTATATTACTACCATTTTTACCCCCCCCCCCCCCCCCGTCAATACAAATCCTAGATAGGTCCATGATCTAATAAAATTTTGGATTATCAATGTATTAAGAAGTTTACTAGCACATTTATGAAACCTTTAATATGGCAAATTTATGAAAAAAATTCAAGTAAAAAATTGAAGAATTATTGCACGATCAATAGTGAAAACAGATTTAAAGTCCGCCAAGGATATGTATAAATATTTAGATTTATTAATAAATAAAAATGACATAAATACTTTGAATATTATGTAAAATGATGAATTATTTTTGAAATAATAATGATCAATATGTGCGCCTGAGAGCAATATTATAGCCTCTTTATGTTCAATAAAAATCATCGTAAATAATGTCAATAGAAGAAACAAAATTATCCCTTTTTAAATTAAAAAAATTATTTTTATAAATAATTAGGAATCATGATTAATAATTTACAGCTGAATGTAATGTCGAGAGTAAAAAAAGTGGGTGTATATTTATGTTCAAAACATTTTTCGGAAAAAAATAAAGCTAATTGGATCCTTTATAATTCATTGCCAACAGCAGACCTATATATTAAAAATGCGTAAATCATTTTGTTATCTAAGTTTTTAGCAGACATTTCTTGAATTTCACGCTAAAATCGATTTACATATACTATCTAAGGCAAGTGATGGTTAATTATGGTGTAAGATGCTTGACGTACTAGAGAGAAAAATGGCAATTATAACGCTTGCTGATTAAAAATCGGTATTGCATCCTTGTTCAAACGTAAATAATTATTCAAGGCCTATAAATTTTTTTGTCGCATATAATTAAAAACAAAAAAATATTTAAAAAGTTTACTATAAAGCATGTTATTTTTATATAATATTCATGGGTTCCCTATCAACTCGCCGAAAACCTCTCGCCGAATTTAATGTCCCACAGTTAAAAAATGTCCCCTAATTTAAAAATGTCCCCCATTCAACCAATCACAAAATGTCCCAAGGTGATTCGGCGAGATGGTTTTCGGCAAGTTGACGGGCCACCATATTCATCGATTATGTAATTAAGAAGTTTGTGTTCGTTATATAAATGTGCAAAATATCAAATTGCTCCATAGCTTAGTTTACTTAAAAAATTAATTTAAATCATTAATACGAAGTTGTGATATTAAAAACCTGCAGATGGAAGTGAGGTTGCTATAAAAAATTATTGCAGACATAGATTTGTCCAAAAAAGGTTTCTTTTAAAGAAAATTAGGGGTATATATCACCCCCCCCCTCCTTCGGAGTAGAATGAGAAAACGAGTGACAATATAAAGCCAATATTAAAATAATTTATTATGAATACATTTTTTGAACTGAGGCCAAATGAGAAACCCTATAAAATAATCCAAAATTTAATTAGCCGTTGATGTTTTGCTTATACTTAGCATAATAAAATCGTGTAACATTGAAAAATTTAATTAAATAAGCCACAGAAATGTATATAAATTTTTTATGTTAAGCTTGAGTTTATTTCAAGATGGGTTTTGTCTTAGTTAAAATTTAAACTATTGTAAGTTAATCAACAATGCTTTTGAAAATTGAAGTAGAATAAAAACAAAATAGTTAGTTTAAGCATGGTGGTAGCTTTTTAGTTTAAAGAATTATTATTTCGAACAAGAATTGGTTAAAATTTGTAGGTTCTACATATGGATTGGGTAGTTTAACCTAAGGAATATTTGGAGTTCCTTTGTAGGCTGAAAGAATAATTTTTAACAAATATATAAATAAGATATTAGTCTATGCTCAAATATCATTAAAAAATATTGCAATTGCGACTTTGAATATACTTAAAGTTGTTACAACTATATATTTAATTTATAAACCATTAAAAAACTTCATTTTCTAGTCTATGATTTATATGTAAACTATAAAACAATATTAAACACCTCTTATAAGGTAAGCTATTGTCAGTGATACGAGAAATGCCGTCGCGCCACTGTTACTAGTGACCGCCATGACAGAGGATGGCTGCTGGGCTTTCATCTTTTTGGCGAATGGGAAAAAGAGGGATGTAGAACTGCCGGATTTGTTTAGATTTGGTGTTATCATAATAGAAGACAAAGTGGCTACTATGAAAGAGGGTATAATACTGGCTCGTCGAAAGAGTCTATTGTTTTGCTCGTATTTTCTGATGATAGCTCCTAGCTGCTTGAGCAATACTCTAAGAGTTATGGCGTTAACTGTGGTTATGAGCAAAGCCACTACGATGTAAAGTGTCGCAAAAAGACGGGATTGGGGCAATAGGTCCGTATCCATTTCGACTGATTTCAGAGGAAGAAGGGGGATGATATTTAATAAATTATTGAAAGATTTGAATTCGACAAATTTTCGTGGATAATCAAAAGCGGGCTGGGTGAGGAATTATAAAAGATTTGAAATAAGTTGTCGCTGCTATTTAAAAGAGCAAAGCCATTTACATCACAAGCATGATGTGGAATGATAAAAAAAGGAAATCGGAGGGCGTCGGAGCGAAAAGAAAACCCGTTTACGGGGAAAAAGGGGGCAGGCAACGCTATTGATTCTCAGTATTTATCCGATAATTTATTTCATTTTTAATTTTTGATAGATTATTGATATGCTTCCATGATGTTAGTCGTTTCCAAGCCATTGACATTTTAAACAAGCCCTTACCCCCAGCCTCCTTCCCCTCATCATATGTTTGTGTCGCGTCCCATCAATCTTAAGTAGGCGCAAAGGCCATCAACTTGGAATCACTCAATCTCACTGACTCAATCATTACATGCATTATTGGGGATGGCTAGATTGGATGAAATAATGTTTCGAAGAACTATTTAATTAACGAAATCACGGATACTATGAATTAATTAATAGTTTATGTATTTTGATTGCGTCAAAATAGCGTAAGTTTTGAGTAAGACTCACTGCTAATAAAAATTGCATAGCAATTAATATATTTTGAACAAAATTTGTGACGCACGTGCTTGATAGTACAAAAACGGCTTACCCACCTATATGATTTATTTGTTACATAAAATATTACAAGAAGCATTTCAGGGGTATACTATAAACCTACATACATACTTGCATTCTCGTAATTATTTTATTAAGGAAATTAAAATTAATGAGTTTCTTTTTCTATTTTATAATTAATTTGTTGTTGTTGTTGTTGTTGGAAAAACAACATAGGGGAAATAAGGGAATGGGAGTAGGTTATTTGACAAAGTTCTGTAGATTTTAAAATACTTTGGGTCATATATTTTGAGCTCATCTAAATATTATTTTATAAAAAATGTATTTTGAAGTATTTAATATCGATAACTTTTTCATGCATTTTTTATATGGCAATTATCTTATTTATAAAAAATAGAAGACGAGGTCATTCATAGAGAGACAAGTGTCCTGAAGGTGCAAAATTCCTTTTCATTGACCAGAGCCCTGCCCGAGTCCCACTCGAGCTAGTCATTTTTATTTTAAATTTGTCCGAGCTGGGCCCGAGCTCGAAATATTTTCTAGATCTAGGCTATTTTTTAAATCGCAACTATAAGGCAATATTACATTTTGTTATTAATTTCACAATTTTATATAACTGTGATTAAGAACATTATTAAGTAGATGAGTAAATCATTTATACTAATTACCTTGCTACATATTTAACCTAAAAATTGAATCTTTTAAAAATTCAACGGCTAGAAATAATTTTTTTTTTATTATAATATTTTTCAAGTTCTAACAAGTATTTTATAAATTTATAGATGTTTATTAAAAAATGAGTATAAAACCTTCGAATAATATATAAAAAAAGATTAAAAAAAGGCAACCTTTTAGAATTTATATTTCCTTTAATGGAGTTGGGCTTGGGTTGATTTGGAATAAAAAGTTTATATGCTTTGTAGGCTAGGGTTTGTTTTCGGGCTCCAACCATGCAGCCTGAGGCCCAATTGTTATATTAATTTTTCTGCCAGCTCCTATTGGGCCACATATAGTTACTTTGTGTTAGATTTTACCATAGGAAACGCAAAAAATTTTAAAATGATAGTTATATGTTATATGGAGGCATAGGTCGTCATTTTGACCCATTTTCTATTTAAAATTATTTTTTTAATTGCTATGCAATTTATGGGATCGTTTTTTGGTGTCCGTCGTCCGTCGTCCGTCGTCCGTCGTCCGTTACCCTATCTATTTGCATTGGGTATATTAGGTTATCGCTTTTTTAAATTAATGGATGAGAAAGAGGTGCCCCACCCCTCATCTCTATCTCCCTCGCTGTGTTATTTTTTAAATTAATGCATAAGAGGTGCCCCACCCCTCATCTCTATCTCCCTCGGTGTGTTATATATAAGATTTGTTAAATTATCTATTATATAATAAACATAGATAAAAGTTGTGCTATGCAATTTAACTAGTTATATAATAAACATAAATAAAAGTTGTTTACTTTTAATTGCTATGCAATTTAACTAGTTTTGGTTATATAATAAATATAGATAAAAGTTGTTTACTTTTAATGCTATGCAATTTAACTAGTTATAAATAAACATAAATAAAAGTTGTTTACTTTTTAATTGCTATGCAATTTAACTAGTTTTGGGGTTGGAATCCCGGAGTTTTTTTTGACTCTTATGATTGTTCTTGTTACTATCATTGATAATAAGAATTTTTGGCCGTCCGCTGGCTGCTGACCAATGAAAAAAATGACCATTGGCCAAAATGTGAATCGAAATTATTTTTTTCGTTTTTTTTGACTACTATAATTGTTCCTGTTTCTACCATTGCTATTATGACTTTTTGGCCGTCCGCTGGCTGCTGACCAATGTTATATAATAAACATAAATAAAAGTTGTTTACTTTTAATTGCTATGCAATTTAACTAGTTTTTGGGTTAGAATCCCGGAGTTTTTTTTGACTTATATGATTGTTCTTGTTACTATCATTGATAATAAGACTTTTTGGCCGTCCGTTGGCTGCTGACCAATGAAAAAAATGACCATTGGCCAAAATGTGAATCCGAGTTTATTTTTTCGTTTTTTTTGACTATTATGATTGTTCCTGTTACTACCATTGCTATTATGACTTTTTGGCCGTCCGCTGGCTCCTGACCGATGGAAAAAATGACCATTGGCCAAAATGTGAATCGAAATTATTTTTTTCGTTTTTTTTGACTATTATGATTGTTCCTGTTCCTACCATTGCTATTATGACTTTTTGGCCGTCCGCTGGCTGCTGACCAATGGAATAAAATGACCATTGGCCAAAATGTGATTCGAAAACTTTTATTTCTTTTTTTTTGACTATTATGAATTTATATCCACTTTTATTGTGTCCTGGCTGCTGACCAATGGAAAAAAATGACCATTGGCCAAAATGTGATTCGAAAATTTTTTTTTCGTTTTTTTTACTCTTGTGAATTTATATCCACTTTTACCGTGTGCTGGCTGCTGACCAATGGAAAAAAATGACCATTGGCCAAAATGTGAATCCGAGTTTATTTTTTCGTTTTTTTTGACTATTATGATTGTTCCTGTTACTACCATTGCTATTATGACTTTTTGGCCGTCCGCTGGCTCCTGACCGATGGAAAAAATGACCATTGGCCAAAATGTGATTCGAAATTTTTTTTTTCTCGTTTTTTTTGACTTATGAATTTATATCCACTTTTACCGTGTCCTGGCTGCTTACCAATGGAAAAAATGACCATTGGCCAAATTTTATATATAACCTAAAAATTTATTATAGATGGTCTAACAGACAGCCAACTATGTAATATATATTTTTAACCTTATAAATGCATATATATTTTTTTATTGGGTTAATATATTTCATTTAATTAGATTGTGATTTCATAGAAAACCTAAAAAGTAATATTTAAAAAAATAATATAGGTATTAGATTCTAATTTACGATAAAATATATCGATAGAAACTAACACAAAATTCGAAACCTCCTTCAAAGGTATAAGCATAGCCCGTTATTTCTAATTAAATTGAATCTTATTAAACTCAGACACGAATTGTACTTTATTAGATGGCGCGCGTAAGTTTATATAATTAGTAAAATTTTTCTACGTGTCATAGATATTACACCGCACGTGTGGCAGGGAAATGTCCGATATTTTTAAAATGAAAAGGTATTTTAGGAATCTGAAAAGGTTATTTTACCCCCGGCCGCCCTGGGCACCTACGGGTAAAGTTTCGGGCGAATCGGGCTGGTAGTTTAAGAATTTAGCCCTTTTTTAAAACTAAAAAAAAACTTTTTTTTTAATATTTTTTTTACATTAAATTAATATTTTGTTTTTGTTAATACCATTGATAATATGACTTTTTGACCGTCCGCTGGCTACTGACCGACGAAATATATTGATTTTCTAAACATAAAACACAACTTTATTATTTCATCATCTATATAAATAACATAATAACTTCTACTATTTTAAAGCCAGCATGGTATAGTGGTTATAGCGCCGGCTTGTGAACTGGAGGTGTGGGGTTCAAGTCAGGGAGGGGACAAATTTTTTTTTTAATTTTTTTAAATTAAATTAATATTTGTTCATGTTAATACCAATGATAATATGAATTTTTGACCGTCCGCTGGCTACTGACCAATAAAAAAATGACCATTGGCCAAATAAATCGAAATTTTTTTTCGTTTTTGAATTGGTTAACATTGATAATTACCCTATGTCCTCCCCTACAAGGGCCTATAACTAATTAACTAATTATTTTGCATCTAATACCCCCTATAGGCATTCTCGCCCCTTCCCACCTTTCTCGCCCATAAATTGCATAGCAAATATGCTACGTTTATACGGAGTATAGAAGAGTTCCCCCTTCCCCTCTTCCCTTCCCCTCTTCCCTTCCCCTACTCCCCTTCCCTTCTCCCCCTTCCCACGAGGGCCGAAGGCCCGAGTTTTTATAATGTCATCATTTTTCAAAATATATATTATGATATGTAACGCACTCTCATTCGGAATGGGTTTAAAATATTACCCAAATACTTAAATTTTAAAAAACTATTTTTTTGCATAATCCAATTTTTCTAAATTCCCTATTACACATTAAAATTATATTAACAAGGGTTGGCGTATAAAGTGCAGAGCAACTAATAAATGAAATTTATCGTTTACAATAAAAAGGAGGAAGGGAAGGGCAAAGGGCCCAAAATGGGTTCAGAAATGGGGCGGGGGGGGGAGGCTAGGAGGGGAGGAAGGGGGGGGGGCTTGCAGACACAAAAATTAAAAAGTAGTCAGAGAAAGTTGAAGTAAGTAACGGTGCAGGAAATTATTTAACTAGTTTCTCAATCATCCAAGCAAAAAGCTGCCAATGGAAATTAATAAAGCACTAAAAATAAATAGCAATTTACTGGGAGTCTGGCCTCTGGCTGGGGTCAGACAAAGTACAAGTAAGCACGGGTCATTAAAGGGAATTATTTGGGCAATTTAGCGATTATCCTTTATAAAGCAACAACCTAGATAGTTGCCAAAAGAAATTTATATATAAAGGGTAAGCAGTCAAGCCCATAAACAATGATGGAATTTGGGCTAGGGCGAGGTCGAAAAAAAAAAGCCAACGAGCGGTCATTAGCTGGGCTATTTGCAATATAAAAGTCTTTTACACCAAGCATGAGTCCGCTGTCATTAAAAACCCTTTCAAGGCAAGTATTGAAACATTACAAGTTGGACAGGACGGATGAACGGACAACCAAAAGCGAGCCCATAAATTGTATAGCAATTAATACGTTTTCCTTTGACCACGTTTTATTTAATATGGCTTCTTATGCCTCGGTCTTCCTTATACATTGTTGTCTGTCTTAAAGCCCACGCCTGATATATAAAGCTATGCCCAGACCAGGCCAAAATCTTTATGCATAGATGTAAGCAAATTATTTTATTAAAAGAACACATTTTGCAGGAAAATCTTTTATATTTGAAAATTATGTTGACAAATTAATAAATACTTTTCTATTTAATTTTTGCTTTTTTCGTTTTGGAAGTTGGAAAATTTGGGTGGTTAATAATAAATTATTTTTTCACATTTTAAGCGAGCTTCTAAAACAAGTGAAATAAAGGGCATAGTCGCAGTGTACCTTTACAAACACTATCCTCTCTTCCCTGTTTATACTTTTTTTTTGTAAATTTTAATTTAATAATGGCATTAATATTAATAAATTATAGGAAACTTATTAATTTAAGCCATAAATCTATGTTTTAATTATAATAGTTGACTTATCATGCTTTAAAAATAACGAATCTATTAAATTTTAACGATTTTAAATTAAATATTTTTCGTCAGACACATTTAAATTTTTAATGAATATTTATGCCTCCCTTTATGATTTGCTCCCAAGTTTGGAATTATCTGATATTTTAAGAATAGTTTATTTATATAATAATTTGTAAATCATTGCTCAATGGTTAATATATTTGCACCTCTTAACAATTAATAACGCCTCTTAACTTAAGGAGAAAAAAACTTACAAAATTGATTTTCTAATGCTCGATCCCGGCACGAAGCCGATCTTTTTAATTTAAAATTGTCCGTTCTTTTTATTTTATGACCAACCCAAGCCTGACCAATCATTTTTTTAATTCTGACTTTTAACCAAATTTTACATTTATTGATTCCTATAAATTGGTAATTTAAATGAGGATGAGTGTGACAAATAAAGAATCCAATTTCTCTGCTATAATTTAATCTACTAAATTTTAAATTAAAAATGTGAAGTGAAATAAATAAATCGATTATAAGTTTAAAGTAAATAAACCATTTGAACTACCTACTTTAATGTAAAAAATTTAATAGCTACTAGTTAAAATACATATGTATATCAATGTTAGAATAATAGTTACAATTTTAATCTAAAAATGATTATAGAAAGATAGGAATGAGGGGCTGGAGATTAAATATTGTGCGCTGTACAATGATATATGTTTTATATAAAGTCAAATGTTGTTAAATTGCTCACTTTAACTCCAGACGCGAGCATGCACTGAGGTGTTTAATAAGCGCGTATGGCCAATATAGCGTGCTAATCTGTGCACGAGGCAGTATAGTAGCATAAAAAATGCTCGAGAGGTGGTGACGAAGCAGCGAAATCTGTCCAAGCAATGAGCAGATTGCCCGAGCATAAAATCGAGCAGATAGCAGATTTATTATAGGCAATTGCTACTAATATCGGAGGTAAAATGGGTGTAGGGGATGGAGAGTGTGGGCAAGTGGGGGGGGGGCGAAAAGTCAAGGGGGGCAAGTTTTTAATTTATTTATGATATATATTATAAGAAAACTTTTAAAGTTAATGTCGTATCCTCGTGGTTGATAGGGGATTAATTGGGCCGGGGTAATACGTTCGGTCAGGATGTAGGGCTCGTTGGTGGGCGATGCCTTTTATTTTAAATCATCCTTGTTTCATCTATCATCTATATCGATGATTTATCAAACGTATATATTAACAGGGGCTTTGCCCCCGGTGGGAGGGGGCGGGGTGTTGGGGGCGATTCAGTATGCGTTGTGCATGCGTATACAAAAATCATTGAAGCGTGATAGGTAAATAATATTATACGGGGGAAGGAATAACACACCACGTAAAGAGGGGAAAAATAATATAACAAAGCGCGGGAGGAGAGGGAAGGATACAGCTATTAACTCGCACGAGTTTCTGCTCGGAAAATCTGCCCATTGCTTGAATTTTGCTGCTTCGACTCCGCCCTTGAACATTTTTATATGCTACTGTACTGCCTCGTGCCCCGAGTAGCACGCACAGATTATGCTATAGGCATTCATATAACAACTCAGTGTGAGTGCTCGAGCAAAGCACATCGTGAGCAATGATCACGCCAGCATTTTAACAACACTACCTATAATTTATATTAATCAACGTTTGATGCTTTAGTTAATATGATAGAAAACTATGGTGTAGGACTTGTGATGATCAAAACCTAAATTTTGTATCCAAAACTTAAAGGATTAGGTTTAGGTTGTAAAAAAACCTTAAGGTAATTTTAACTACTAAAGCTAATCCTTAGGTTGATCGTTAGTGTAGGTTGTGTGACCAAATTGGGTTTGGGTAGGGCTAAGCTCCATTAGTATATGCCTGCAATGCAATGCATCCCTACGCTAACTCAATGTAAAAATTTGTTATATATTGATGGCCCTATAATCTACATTTTAAATATTTAAATCATTTATATATTAATAATTTCTCAATATTTTTCAAAAATAACATCAATCTTTTTTCCCTTTATGTATCTTAAAAAAAGGCATATATTTAATATAAAATATATATTTAAATTTATCACCCTATAAAAAAGAATGTATCAGGTTAACCTAACCCCAGATTTGGGTGTATTATTTGAAGGTTTTTTTCAGATTGATTATTGGGATTAACCTTAGGTTAGGGAGTTGGAGAGACCTTAAGGGTTTTAATGCTATGCAATTTATGGGCTCACTTTCCATTTGTTTATGTCACGCACCGTATGTCTTGTCACGCTTTTTCGTGACACGCACCGAATGCTTGTCACGCTTTTCGTCGTGTTTACCACTGAGACCGCTTGGAATTCGAATAAGCCATCCTGAGTACGATACCCTGTGCTCCCTCCTACAAAGGCCTATGCCTCTATTGATGTGGTTCAAATCCCGGAGAGGTAAATTATTTTTATTTAATTAATGTATTGTTCTTGTTAATACCATTGATAATATTTACTTTTTTGACCGTCCGCTGACCAATAGAAAAAATGACCATTGCCCAAAGTGTGAATCAATTTTTTTTTTGACTTTTATGTCTTTATATCCTCTTTTACCGTGTCCTGGCTGCTGACCAGTGGAAAAAAATGACCATTGGCCAAAGTGTGAATCGAATTTTTTTTTACTCTTATGTTTTTATATCCTCTTTTACCGTGTCCTGGCTGCTGACCAATGGAAAAAAATGACCATTGGCCAAAGTGTGGTTCAAAATTTTTTTTTCGTTTTTTTTTACTCTTATGTATTTATAAACCGTCTCTTGGTACTGACCAATGTAAAAAAATGACCATTGGCCAAAGTGGGAATCGAAATTTTTTTTCGTTTTTTTTGACTCTTATGTATTTATAGACCGTCTCTTGGTACTGACCAATTGAACAATTTAGCACCTGTAAATTTTTTGAGATATACTTACGATACCTGTGACATTTTGTGATGCGCGGTTGTAACAGGCAATAGCGGAGCTATTGCATGTCGCTGTTCGTTCCGTCGCAAGCCCATTATTATAATCCAATTGTTTTTTATTATTCTCCATTAATAAAGCAAGTTTTTTAATTTTATTACTGTATTAATTACTATGCAATCTATGAATATTGTATTATTTGCAACTTTTTATGTTTGTTATTAAGTTTTATTAATTATGTTGTTTGGGTTTTAAGTTATGCAATTTTTAATTGATTTTATAAGCCATCCTAGCAATTATCCACCCCGAAGGGCGTATTTATATTATATGCCTATTCATTTTGCTATGTAATTTATGAGTTTTATGCTACTTTCCTTGACGCTAAGATCATCCAATCAATAAAGCCTTTCTACGCACGTTACAAGACACACTAGGTGCCCAAACATACATACATTTAACTATTGATATTTTCAATTGCTATGCAAATTATCACTTCTGCACAGCCTCCAGATTTTGCATCGTCACAACGACTAATCATTTTAATCCAAAATTTCGCACACTATCAGGATGTGTCATAACATAAATTTAAATAACCCATCATCTTATCATAAATGATGTTAGAAGCAATTCAGTATTCTACTATATAGTAAGTGAAATAGCAATTAATGTATTATTAAGCATTATAAATTGAAAGTTGTTAGCAGTTTTACATACTATAAAAAACGTATTCTTTAATAACATTAGAGGATATGGTGTAAAATGCTATTTGCCATATCGTCAAATATGATGTTTTCACTAAACCCATAAGGACAAAACCTAAAAAAGCAGAGAAGATTGCTGTAGGCTCTGATATAATATTTTTATTCATCCCATACCTTGAATAGATTGTTATAGATGATTAAAATAAACATTACACTTGTCTATCATGTGTTTCAAATATCATGAAACATCAACTCATCTACCACCAGCACTCTTCTGCCCTAAGAGCCTAGGAGCGGCCCCGATGCTTTGACAGCAGAGGAAATGGAAATGGAACTATTACGCTAATATTAATTAATTGTTTTAATTCATACTGTCACATGTAGTTTTTTTAGATTTTGCTCCAATAAACGAGCATATCTTTTGATTAAACATAGGCAGTACAATGGCCCTTTCCTCTGATTACTGTAAATCTACAAGCTAAAGGCATAGGAAACAATTAAAAATTAAAATTAATAAAATTTATCAGTCTGTCGCTGTCACATGAATGACATCTTTAGCTTCGCAGTAAGCGTTTACTGCCTTTTATTTATTATACAAAAACTCGCCTCCTAAAAATTTCTAATTCACAAAATATATCCTTTATCCTTAACCCATAGATATCCCTATTCTCCCCTCTCCTTTCAATACTTTGAAGTTGAACATTGACATTTATTGTTTTTTATTTTTATATTTTTTTTAATTTTTAGTTAGTATACAGGGTTAAACTAGGTAATAAGTAAAACTTTGTAGCTATAGATTGATTCAAGTCGGGCATGAACTTTAGCTTTTGCCAGTAAATTGCATAGCAAATATGCTTTGTTTATACGTAGTAGAAAATAGTAATAGATGTGGAGGATTTAAAGCAAAGATATCTTAAGCAGGGACTGTCTTTGGCTAAACGGGGGTCTGGGGGCGGAGCCCCCACGGATATTTTGGGGCGGAGCCTACAAGGGTCTGGGGGCGAAGCCCCCACTTAAGCCCGAAGGGCGTATTTATGAATACCTTATCAAAAGAATACCATGCCCACCTCTAAGAGCAAGATATCAAGACTGATTTAACCTATAAAATCATATATCGATACTTAATCATTTATTTGGGTGTTGCCGAAATTGTTAAGCTTATATCCACCCTGGCCCCATTAATTGTCTAAATGTATTTTAGAGCACAAATGGATTCAGCTTATTCACCGTAGATCAATTTGACTGATTCTCTACAAAGTACAAACCTTAACCCAAATTATTAAATTCAATATACTAGCAGCTATTTTCAGTCAATCGATATAAAAGATCCTATTTAAAATTGTAATTTTATAAATATAAATTATTTAACAACCTAAACCTAAAATCCACTTCAGGTTGGTAACCTAGGTTTTAATCATCACTATGTAGGACCTCAAATTTAACTAAACTTGATTTTATTTGTTCTAATTTAAATTTTAGATTATTTTAAAAATTTTGTGTTTTAACGTTCAAATGTGTGCAGAATGTGTATCCCATTAGGAGTTAAAAGCACTCAGTTTAATCCCTTTTCAGAAATAGGAAAATGAGTTACATATATATTTAAAACGCATTTTCTGCTGAATATCATTTTCATGCAATTGATATTATAAATTCCCTGGAATATATTATAATAAAATAAAAAAAAATCAACTTTTACTCTAATGGCACAAAAAATTTAATTAACCATCCATTAAAAAAATGCATTAAATTTAATAATAAAACAATTATGTTACAACTTGTACGAATGAAAGAAACTTTTCCATGTTAAACAGACAAATTATACCTAAGGTATAATTAATAAAAAACAATATATTCATTAAAAAAAAATTTGTCCTCTCCGGGATTCGAACCAGCAATTAAGATACATGTTAGACGGACGGGTAACGGACGGACGGACAACAAAAAGGGAGCCCATAAATTGCATAGCAAATTAAAAAAGGTTAATATAGAGAAATAAGAATTTATATCATCCAATATCTCTCAAATAATGAGAGGATTTGGACTATGCAATTGAGTATTTTGTCTCTCCGGTAAAAAACCAGCATTGTAGAGCGATTTTAATATTTGTAAAATTATAAATTGTTAAAAATTGAATCGGCTATTATTTCATAGTGGACGGAGGAGGCAGTGTTTAGTGTTCAAGCCTTAGCCCCTTCTGTAGACCACTAACTTGGGCAATAAAACTTAATGATATATTAAGACTATATAAATGGTATTTTATTGAAAGAATAAATAGAATAATTAGCTTAATTTAGAGCCAGTGGTATTTTTTAGAGTAGAAAGTTATCAAGACTGGCATGTAATTTGTTATTTATATCGGAAATTTGTACCATCACTTCCCGACTAATTTTTGAAAGAGAGCCTTATGTAAAAAATTAGTGTAATATTATATTTCTATGTTGCAGGTGTCTGAATATGATTATTTAAATTTTTCATTTATATTTGTAATTTACTCTCCTACAAAGAAACTTGTTTTACAATTTAGAGAATAAGGATAAAGAAATTTGTTTTCTTTGCATAATCTAGGATGGCTAATATAAAAGTGATTAAAAATAAAAACAAGCGAGATTAAAACTGGGGAAGTGTTTTAAGTAGTCATTAATTTTAAAAAATATTAATTTTGTTTATTTCTAGAATTATATTTTATTTTGAAGTTACGATTACGAAAATAACTTGGGACGGGCGCAATTAAAAAAACTCTGACTAGAGACGGCTCGTACAAATAAGAATATGTGCATCGGATCGGGCCTGGACTGATAATAATCGGAGTTTTGCACTCCACTGCAGGCGATTGATAAATTGCATGCATTTCAAATAGATCTAAAATACTTTGCTTCATATTACAGGGGCCAAAAACACCGGAATTTCAAAAAATTTATTACTTATTCTCATATTTGTGATAGATATGGCATACAATATAAGGTTTAGCAATTTTAGATAACCTTGTAAAACCATGTTTACTCGTATTTTATAGCTTAAGAATTTTGATGGAAAAAGTCAATTTAAGATAGTTTTATCTATAAAATTGAGACGTGTGATTGATACAAACCTTAGATATGCGATGTGTTCACTCCGATATAACTAGCAAATTCGCCAATATTGTAAAGTAAAGGCTAGGTAAATTTAGAAATACTGGTAAAAGTTAGATTTTTATATAATGTCGGTAACTTAAATAATTCCATTAGTCCAAGCCTTTTCCATAAATAAATTTGCTTCAATAGGTAAAATTATATTGGTACATAAAGCATTATATAATTGGAATCTAAAGGTTAAATCTCTACTAACCAATTATGGATTAAATTTTTTCAAGCAAATTATATGAAATAATAAGTTAGTAATAATCCATTAAAAGGTAATTTAAAATTATAGCAATTTTTTTAATACTAATATTATTTTAGATCTTTAACATAATTAAAATCCTTTATCAAATAAAAAGATTTTTAAATACATATGACAGGTCCTTGGCGTTCTCCAGATACGTGAAAAATCTTGTTCATCATATTTTACGAAAATTGGAACGTAATCAGACTTATGGATTAGAGAAGGAATAATTTGTACAACATTTCAGAATTAAAGTTTATTATCACAAGTACCCATATATATAATATAAATTAATGTGTAATTAATTTCCTATGCTATTAAGCACGTTCTCTCATGGTGGTTTATTAATAAGAGTGGCTTATTTCAAGAATTACATCTTAAGCTTTATTTCTCTAATGTTTATATTAAACATTGACTATAAATTACAAATTTAATTTAAAATTCAAATTATTAGATTAAATACTAATTCTATGATAATATTTATTTTATTAGAGGATTAAATTAAATCTAGTTTTCAAGCACCGATTGACGCTAGAAATTATAGATTTTTTAATGTAAAAAACAAATATATAAGTTTCCTTTAAATTATATAAGCTTAAAGGTCATATGATATGGCGGAAATTGTTATATAATTTTCATTAAACTTGCCTTGCCTGATCTTAATCGTATTAAGTTTCAAGGTTTTTGTGCTTTCATATCATTAATATTGTATATTATATTTATGCAGTTTATGGTTGATGATATTCATCAAATTGAATACGATATGTTTTTATATCAATTAAGCATGGTGATATGCTTAACTTTAATTGTTTAATACATTATTTTATAGTTCCAAACAGGGGCGTAGACAAGGGGGTAGAAAAACGGATAGTTTACCCCCTTGGCCAAAAATTAATTTGTTTTATACGTTTTGGCACTTAATAAAACCAAATTTGAAAAACTACCAGACCGATTTGGCTCAAAGTTTCACAGTTTATTTCCCATACTCCGGAGCATGTTTTAAGATTTGTTCGAGCCAAATCGGTTCAGTAGTTTTCGAGGGGTTACGTTTTTTTGTTTTATACGTTGTTTTATACGTTTTGGCACTTAATAAAACCAAATTTGGATAACTACCAGACCGATTTGGCTCAAAATTTCAGAGTTTATTCCCCATACTCCGGAGCATGTTTTAAGATTTGTTTGAGTCAAATCGGGCCAGTAGTTTTTGAAGGGTCACGTTTTTTTGTTTTATACGTTTTGGCAATTAATAAAGACGTCATATGCTATGCAGTATAATATATGAAGCTTAAATGTTTTATGGCTGCATAAAAATTTTCTTTCATATTAAATCAGGTCAGCCCCGTTAGCATATGAATGAACCAGAGGAATATAAACATTAGATTCTACAAAGTATTTTATGTCATGGTTATGCGTTTATTTTGTAGAAGAAACTTAAATTACATTTAAAACTCAGTGACATTTCTTTAAGGCTTATGCTAAACTTTACCATAAATTATTTGGGTTATATCTGTACTGCGTTATGAATATTTTATGTTTTTAGTCAATTATTCATAGAGTGTAAGTCTACAGCCATTAGAAACACTTAAAAAGTGATACTGCAAAATGCAAAAATAAATGGCAAAACAACGTTTGCCGGGTTCATCTAGTCTTATATATAAAAATGAAAAATACCAGACCGATTTGGCTCAAAATTTCTTAGTTTATTCCTGACACTCCGGAGCATGTTTTAAGATTTGTTTGAGCCAAATCGGTCCAGTAGTTTTCGAGAACAGTTTAGCGCCTGATTCTCAACTTTTTTGGAAAACTACCAATCCGATTTGGCTCAAAATTTCACAGTTTATTCCTGACACTCCGGAGCATGTTTTAAGATTGTTCGAGCCAAATGCAAATCGGTCCAGTAGTTTTCGAGTCATCGTACGCCTTGCACTGTATACGGAAATAGAACAATAGAAGTAGAACATATAGACATCAAACTTTATTTTTACTTCAATAACCGCTTTATCATCATATATGCCCTAAAATTCCAACATAATTTAATACACCCGGGTAAATGGCAAAACAACGTTTGCCGGGTTCATCTAGTTAATAATATTATATTGGTAAATAGAAAAATAAGCCCTTCGGGCGTAGCTGGGGGCTTCGTCCCCAGACCCCCATCTCCTCGGGGGCTCCGCCTTATAAATAATTTATTGAAATAAAAATGTTTTTATAAAATTGGAAAATTTCTACCCCTTTGAGAAAATCCTGGCTACGCCCCTGGTTCCAAACATTAGTGGCGTTGTTATTTTATTAAATAAAATGTGAAGAATGGAAATATTTGAAATACTTCGAACTAGAGACTCATCATTTGACAAATCTTTGATCGTGCATCGGGCCTCACAGTAGTGCATCAATGACAAAATAATATAAAAAAGTAAGGGCCCGTATAATTTAAATTATTTTAACACTTTCCCTCCAACTCATCTATTAGTTCGACAAGAGTAGTAAATAGTACCACCTTTAATATTGCAACTAGGTAGTTTCTTATTAAGATGATGTCTGAAAAAAGTGCTTATAGCTTTATTGAAAACACTAAATCTAATTTACCTCGGGGTTTTGTTTATACTAAATAGTAATAATGTTACATATCAAAATATAGGTCGACCCATGGGCATACGCAGGGGGGGGGGCAGTAGTCGAGACCTTTTTTTGCTCTCAGGGGAAAAAATTTCTGCCCCCCCCCCTAATTCAAAACCTGGGTACGCCCAGGGGTTGACCCCAGTTTTGGCTAGGTATAAAACCCCTAATTTAATCACTATCTCATCAGTGCGACCTAAAATGTTTAGTATTTGAATGATTACAACTTATGTGACCCTTCTGAGGAAATTGCCAGGGCAGTAGAGTTAATCCGAGATCTTGAATCCTTTTTGAACCATAAATTTAACATTTCCATACTCGAATACTTCAATACTAGAACATAAAATTTTTCACCATTTTTTCACCTTTGTTTAAAGAGAATAATAGCTTAACCCACCTGGGATCTTTAGTAGGTGACCAAGTCGCTTTAAAGGATTTTACAAAATTGTTTAATTATTCTTATTTTAAAAATAAACTTTATAAAACCCTACCCAAACATCATGTTTTCTACATTATCAAAAACAAATAACATCTCAAACATTCAACGCTTTGGCTGTATTCCGACTGCCAGAGATTTTAAAGAGTAAACAATGCTACCTTCTATTAATTATTTTCTCCTGCCTCCAAGCTGCACCGCCCACCAAAGATGGCGGTTTATGTATACGTCCGATTGCTTCCATTTCATTAACAGCAATTATCTTTTATTTTAAGTTTGTCTATGAAAGTGACACGTTCCTATATTTAGCAAGACCATCCTTCGTACTAGCTCTAGATGTCTGATCTGCCAATCTTAATACAGGATCCCCATTTCCCACCACAGCCTCTAGACTTCGTTGATTAGCTGTGATATTTTCTAGGATTTTGCTTTAAAATCTTTGGTTTTTGGTTGATCGGTCCCTGTGTTGTTTAAGTTTATCCTAGATTGCATTTAGGATTTCAGGAACCCTCACACTCTATAGCTCTGAGATTGGAAGTACATTTTACCAAAAGGGGTACCTGCCAAAATAGTTCCCAACTGGTGGATTATTTAAGGCATTTATTGCCTCTTGAGCAGATTCAAATATTTGAGACACAGTTAATTACTCCCCCATCCATGCCGTCTAAGAAAGTTAATCTTCCGTTCGATTAAAGCATTTTGATTCTTTGTTGGTAGGAAGATTGCAACCCGACGGCTCTGCAAAATTAGGATTTTACCTATATGGAAATTTTCGTCTCTATTAACCAAAACTAGAATGTGCTAACCTTGGCAAAGGACAGCAAAATGGCCAAATGCCAGGCCTTTTCCCACCCAAATTTTTTATCTAGAGTGTAGCCTAGCCTCTGGCATCAGATCCCGCTCAATTAAATTCAAAGAAATGGGCAGGCGATGCCTGGTTTCAGAATATTCCACAAGCTTTTTTAATTTGAACAAAAAAATGTATATTCTTATCGCAAAGTTAAATTACAAATCTATCGCCGATAGTTCTTCTCCCATACTATATTTTTGATGCGTTAAAGCTATAATATAAATTATATTTTCGCTTTTTGTATTATTTTTTTATCTATTTGTTATAATTATATTTTTAACTTCCAATTAATCGATTATATTTGAAAAAGATTATTCTAAACTAACCAAATTGCATATAATATACATAATGAAATCAAAAATGTAATTAACATCTAATTTTAACCATATTGATATACTACTAACCATATCCACATAATAAAAGGTTAATAATAGCTCGTATCTTTTTACAATTATGCTTGAATTTATAAGTTTAATTTAATATTAGCTTTCATGAAAAGTTATTAATAAAATCTCTCATTATTGATCTATATACAGATAAAAATTATTCCCAACCACATATCTTAGCCACCGAATGAACGGCTTATGAATTCCGCTTTTTTAAAACTTTGCATTTTAATATTTAGAATTAAAAAAATTATGCTCTGGATGTTATGGCAAAAAAGATAAAAAGTATAGGTTTATTTATATAATGTGTGATGTAAACATGGGCGTAGCCAAGAGGGGAGGGCAGAGAGGGGCGACTGCCCCCCTCTAAATCCAAAAATTTGCTAAAATTTATTAATAATGGCTAAAATTTCAAAAAATGATCATTTGGCCCCTCCCTAAATCATTGTTTCTCCCTCTTCCAATGCCGGCTACGCCCATAGATGTAAATTCGGAAGGGCGTAAAGTAGGTTATGTTAAGGGCAATTTTTTTTATAAACATAAATGTATAAGCCTTTTTTCATTGGGGGCGGGGGCGAGGAGCAGTTCCTACAAAAATATTTGCCAATTATTCGATTTAATCAATATTATACTTATACCGCGGTTCATGTAAAAAAATTAATTAACATTTTGCGATGTCAATCATATCAATGTAGTCGCGGTAAATTTAAACTTGTAAAAATCGATATTCTAATTGTACACAATACATTAAACACACTATCACAATTAAAATGTTTCACATAATGACAATCATTTGCAACAAATTATATTTCTGCATATATATTATTATTGTATTACTATTATTATTAATATCATTATTTATTATCCTATCATATCATCGATAGAATAAGAGCAGATTTAAACATAGGATTCATATACTAATTTTCAAATCAATTTGTAAAGCAAATTTGTTATATAAAACCATAAAAAGCTTAAGCGACAGCTCCTTCCCTGCCAAAACATCATTGTTACCGTTTTAAGATTACTATGATTCGACTTAAAATTAATATAAAATAAATTATAATAATTTTAATCAAATGGGTATGCGCTTATAGGGGCAAAGGAAGTGCTACTCATTTTTCCACATCAATTTTTAATATAAAGAAACTAAGAACTAAATATATCCTCATTGAGTTACCAACCCATTTAAACCTATAATGTGTTAAAATTTAGAAATATATCGATAGTGTATCCTAAAAATTAATTAGATTTGTCTTATAAACAAATGAGTGAGGATGAGTAGAAGGCAATCTATAAGTCCATTTTTAATGAAGGAGAATAAATTTTGAAAAGGATGTTTCTCCATTCTGGTCCATCTCCCAATTAATTTTATTAGTTAAAGTGTTTTAAAGCTATGATGTTACCTCCCTAACCCTTACATTATAAAAAATAACCTGTTCTGAATTTAAATTTCAAGAATGTACGTAATGATATAAGTATTTGGCAGTAGTACAAGTTGTGTTAATGCAGATAACATACTATATGTGTATTATCAATAAAAAAACAATGAGATATAGGAGTTTATAAAAAAGAAGTAAGGTAAATAAAGAATCATTAATTTAAAATACTAAAATTTTTTGGCATCGTAGTATATTAATTCCAGAATACTTTATTTAAAAATAGAGATCAATCTATGAACTCTGTGATGATTTATCACACTTTTCACAATTTAATGTGATAATTTTAAAATCTCCTATAACGCACTATTTAATAAACTGCTTTAAAACATTGAATTTAAAATCATAGAAACCTATTAGGGGAGACCGGGGCTGTATGTAGCTCGGGCTATACTTATCTTCTCAAATAATTTCCATGTTATTAATTTGTACCCAGTCAACTTTATGTTCAAAATGTACTTTATAAAGGCGCATTTCAGACTTAAAATTTTTTTGCAAAAAATTATATAGGGAAAAAGTTAGAGTGAATAAGGTTTTTCGGGGCTAAAAGCTCCTTTTTCTAATTTTTCTATTTTGCTAATAACTTTAAAACTATTTAATCTCTAAGCTCGAAACTAATTTTAGGTAAAAACGTATAAATTTTTCTATAAAATCTACTCGGAATAAATAATTTTGTTGAGGATGACTATTTTAAAACAACTCGCAAAAAAATATTTTAGACGTGGGGATATTGAGAGTGGGGCTATAATTATCTCTAATTCATTCATACATTAAAAATGGTGCAAACTTACAAATGTAAAACAAATTTGTACGAGATAATGAAATGAAAATAAACAAGTATTTAATCAATATATGGTCAAATTTGTTAAGGTTAGGTATTTGGCTTATCAAATGGCAGTACAATTTAATTTATCAATGCCTAATTCATGGGTAGAATATGAATAAGCAGGTGCTGATTGGTTTTCATCTTTTATTCAAAGACCTGATCTCAGTAAGGACTCTAGAACCAACATGATATTATATTAATATGCAATAAATTTTAATTCCATTTAATGATTGTCAAGTTTATGTGACATATTTATATTAATAAAGCATTTAAATCAATGATTTCAACATAACAATCTCTGTAAAAACACATTTAATTTATAAATTTGTTTATGAAGCTTTATAAGCTATAAAAGACAAACTTAATATTTAACAATATTATAAATTATCATATAAAACTTTATAAGCTATAAAAGACAAACTTTTAATATCTAGCAATATTATAATTTATTATATGAAACTTTATAGCTTTAAAAAACAAACTTATAATATTGTAGCAATTATAAATTATTGTATGAAACTATATATGTTATGAAAGATAAACTTTTACTATTTTAGCAATTATAAATTATTATTATATGATACTTGATATCCTATTCAAAACAAATCAATTACAAAAGTTACAAATTAATTTGTCTAAAAATAGTTGCATAATTTGTGCCAAAGACTATAAGAAAAATCATCAGAACAAAGATTGGTTTGCATGTAAAAGTTGCTCCACGTGGGCACATGGATCATGTTGCAATAATGATTTTTTTATATGTCACAATTCTAAACAATAAATAAGTATTTTAAACAATATGTGTTGGTTATATTTTTGTTATTTTAGTAGTTGTATTTGTATAAATCAAAGGTTTAAAAATTTTTAAATACAAAATAACACAAAGGATTATATAGCCCCGCTTATGGATATGAATAACCCCGTACATTTTTTTAATTTCTAGAAATTGCGTTTTTTTAAACTATCTGGCATAAAAAGTATTGATCGTTATGGTATAAAAAAATTTTTCAACATAGAATTAGTGAATAAGAACATATTTATAAAATTTTTTTTTAAAAAAAGCTTAAACTTAGTTACCTAGGGGCAATATTTTTAATGGCTACGATAGCCCCGGTCCCTACATAGTATTAAAACTATAATTAGGCGATATCTATCATTGTTGTTGCAAAAAAGATTTTGTTCTATAAATGATATGCGATAAAGAACAAATGAAACAAATTTTAGATTAAAAAGAGGGGGGGTAGGATTCTTACCACTGCCCCTTAGCTACGCTCATGTGCTAATTATTCTGGTAATAGGAAGTTTTTCTTTTAATAAACTTTGCTTTAGTTCATATATTACAATGGTGGAACCGGAAATTATCTTTAATGGCAATATAGGTCAACCCGTAAAAAGCTTAAATCAAGGTAATTATTTATAAAGTTACTTTTATATAACACATTATTAAATAGTTTTGATTGGTGTTTGCAAAAAATTTGTTTTCTAATTTTGTTATATCTAATGTTTATTAATATATATTATTTCTATTTTTTTTGTTGGCTTAGTTGCCTATAGGATAATATTAGCCTTAAAGTCAGTTTGATTTTCTATATAATTTTTTTTAAATAAATTTAAAACTATATTCAAGATTAAGTTTCATGATAATATAGTCTTTAGGTTGACAATAGCAGCTATTACTATTGATTCACTCGGATGGTTTTGGATGTGTATTATCCCTATTATGAGTAATTTTAGATTAGGCTAGATTATTTAGATCTATTGATAGATTACATATATTTCTCGTGTAAATGAGGTCATTAATAACTTTATTCATGTTCGCCTCTATTTATCTATAGAAAAAAGAGAAATAGTTGAAAAAACTTGTAGCTATTATTTTAGTATTTTTCAAATCCCCCATTTCTGACCTTATAAATGCTAATTTTTGAACTTGTAAAATTTAACAATTTTAATAAACTTTCGCATTTACATTTACATTTTAACGCGAGTTATATCGATACATTGCAACATATAAATTTACATCAAGGAATATGAAATAATAAGCGTTTTTGGCACCACGATTATAATATAATATACTTATTTTAACCAAATAATTGAGTATGAGGGTAATGTGGTTAATTAAGTGGCTTTCATTACCGCATATAAAGCTTATAGCACAAAATTAAGTTTTAACTATAGATAGGACCAATGTCAATTATCTAAAAAGCTTTTATGTAATTTAAAATCTATTAAAGCGCAATTGGATAAATAATTAATGTCGTAACGAAACCCAATATCTCCTTTGATATTGGGGGAACGAATTGCTATTAAAAAAAGTAGCTAAAAGAGTCGTTCCATTTGCAAGTTTTAAATTTTCGGCTTTATATGAATTATTTATAACAATTGAGGCAAAACTTAATATGACAAAGAAAATTTTAATTAAAATAGCTCCAGCAAATGGGTGGATAATAGCATTAGATAATCAACATTTAACTGTATGAATATATATATGGCCTCATTATGAATGAAAATTGATACTAAATATGTATGAAACTATAAAATGTAGAAACGACTGTAAAAAAAGTTTTAAATACATCTTGTAATGCCGCAAAAAAATGTGCGCATGCGACATTTATACACTTGTTATTAAATATGAGAAAATTTATAATATAGCTTCAAACTTATATATTTACATCTGGACATGGGCGTAGCCAGGGGGGCGCCCCCCCCCTAAATGACAAAAAAAATTTCAATATAAAAACCCTTCAAAATTAAAAAATTGATGTTTTGCCCCCCCCCCCCCCAATTGAACATAAAATTTTTTTGCCCCCCCCCCTTCCTAATACAAAACCTGGCTACGCCCATGAATCTGGAAGTCTATTAAAATCTATATCATGAAAATATCTAAATACTGTTTATTTTTATTAGACCCTTAACTATCAAAGGTTTTAGGATAAACGCTTGAATAAACCAAATTAAGCTGTTAACAGATTCAATAAGTTACTTAGTATAACCTAAAAGAACAAATGAAAATAGGTCTGATAGGGGTATTAAGAAATAAAAGTATTCTTAAATATTTAGAAAAAAATTACCTGTCAATAAATATGCCATGGACAAAGACACTATAAAGAAATTTGTGGTAGTGTGTAATTTTTTCTTGCTAATAATTATCCATATTGCCGTTATGTTTGAGAATGATATTAAGGATGCTATCAAGCAATATAATCCAACTAAAAATGAATCATTCGGAGTCATCTTGTGATTTCAATTTTTTTAAAATAAATATTTAATATTTTATAATAGATTTTCGCGATTTGTTAATCATAAAATTTAAAACAATAGGAACGATAAAAATGCAATATTTTAAGCCATTGTGTGAAAATTAAAAATTAATGAAAAATTCGATTAGAAGTGTATATAATTTTTTAATAATACTATAGACGAGTTTGGAGTGTAAATTATTCCCAATATATGAAGTGTACCACCCTGTAGCGCTTTGTCAAAATCAATAAGTGTCCTCTTCCCAACCTTAATACCAATAACATAATTCATAAAACTAATCTCGAAAATTCATTTAAAATTGAAAATTAACTTAATGTAGCTTGAATATGAATTCCTAAGTTTTTTATCTAATCTTTATAATAATTGCAAATTTTAAGCCTGTAAGTGCTTTTAAAATGTTTATAAGGGTGAAATATTTTATACTAGATGTAATATTTTTGAACTTATTATTTATTACTCCTTTTATTAACAATAATAGGCCATTATGTTTAATCCTTATGTATTTCCTACTTAGTCGATTCGGAAATGGGAAAAAGGTCGTTAGTTTTCTTTAAACCTTAGCTTTGGGGTTAATATGTGGGCAATTAGCAAACATGACTATGTCATTTAGCTTATTGATTTGGAAAGTCAAACGCTAAATAGCAGATAAAATTTCAGAGTAACTTTTACTATTTATTCGAAAAATTATAACAAGCCTTGGTACTCTCATTTGAACTCAATTAGTAGTGAATGTATTGATTATATTTATAACCTTCATTGGTCTTTCATTAGTTGAACTTAGATTAAAGGCAAATTAGAAACTATAAATTTTTAAGAATACTAAAATCCTCAAAATCATGAACTATTATGAGTAGCATATCAATGAAAGTTAATATCAAAGCCAATCGTTTTTAAACTCATTGATACATATTCCTAACATATATAATTGCCGGCTTTAAATTATAAAATGAATTTTAATGCTATTAAAAATAAACGAAAGTCTCAAACGACTATTGTAGAATATGAATTAAATGTGTGACAAAAATCTTGTATATATTATATAACCTTTGCAATCGTAATTCAAATTTTTATGGCTTTGATCCAAGTTCTAATCAGATTAAATTTAAGATTATTATCGGATAAGAAGAGGCAAGACGCTTTAACAACAATCCAATTCTTAAATCTTTAATTTAAAAGCTTTGTTTCAAATGGCGCATAATTTAGCAATGATTTAGGGAGGGTCAATATTAAAAATCTTTGGGAACTATATACTGATTTTGTTAAATATACAGGATTCTTTGGACCCTGGCCACAACTTCTATTATCAATTTACTGACCCGAAATCAAGGCTTAATTTCACGTATACCTGATCTGGAAGATGTTATATTTCATAAGCCTTTAAACACTTATTATTAAACATTTTAAATTGAAATGAGGAGTTTTTTTTACGTAATTGTAACTTTTAAAGTTCCACAATATCTTAGTTCATTATCTAAATAAAATCAATTATTGCCATAACAAGATAGAAGTTTAAAAAACATGCATATTGCCGATTATTTAAACAAATGTAATAAACTTTTATTAAATTAAAGTAACATTCTAACACTTATAATAAAAAATGAATTTCATTCATCCATTATTTTTATTAGCCTCAACAACTCCTATTGATACACTTTTTCTTCTAAAATTGAATTAGAAAATTAATACCGTCGGTATATCATTCGTGAAAACGCAATTATCATCAATTATAGTGTTAATCAATTTTTATTAATGTGTTGTCTTTCTTGATACAAGTAATTAAATGTAATATTAATAATTAATTTAGAATAAATATGTGGTTTGTAGTAATTCATATAATCATTTTTAGATTAATTCCTCTATCCAGCCATAATTCAAGGCATATCATAAAAAAAATTAGGCGTATTGTTTATTAATAAGTTCCTTCTGTCATATATATACGCTAAAAAATATTAAGGATATACAAGATACTTAGGTGTGAATATTATAATAAAGCCAAGAAAACTTCATGTATTTTTCCCCAATCCTCCCATTGCAATTTATTGATTAATTCATACAGTATCCCCAAGACCAATTATAGCCTCTAAAAAAGTATGCCTCGCATGAGATCTTAGCATGATGTCGTAATATAAATTATTGACACCTAGTCTGCCATATATAAATAATTAATTTTTATTATTGCACAAATTTGCGTCAGAATTTATTAAAATAAATTACTTTTTCGGTGGAACGAGCTTTTTTTGCAAAAATGTTACCCACAAATTTAATAAATTACAAAAATGGTACAAAAATTAGGTAACGGAAGACGATGTTCAAAGGGCGAGATTAGAATTTAGAGGTTATGGAATTAATTATATACTTAATATCCCATTATAAAGATTCTTAAATTTGTTTTAGAGTAAAGATTGTGTATTTGAAAACTTTTAATTTAAAATTATTGTTAGATTGTACTTTTTGTCAAACATTATTATTTTAAAAAGTTTAAAAGGCTTATCATCAATCATCATATAATATAAAAGAACAAATTTAAAATATAAAATTTTTACTGATCTTAATCATTTATTTTAAAAAATTAAGGGTTAATAAAACAACTAGATATTAAATTTATTTTTCATATATCATTCAACCGTCAACATCGTGCATTCTTTCTGTCTTTTTTTGTTGGCGATAATCTCCCTTTAAAAACGTTAAGGATTTAAAAAAGTGTCGATAAGCGAACTTAAAAACTGACGATATAAATCTTCATTTAGTCAGCCAATGTTTGTTTTATATTGTGTTATTCATTAAAAATTTTAAAAAATTTTGACAGGATGAAGGTTAAATTTGGACAAAACTTAATAAATTGTAAAAGTAAATATGATAGGTATCGATTAAGAGGTCCAAATCCAAGGGCGTAGCCAGGAATAGGCAGGGAGAGGCGGCTGCCCCTCTCTAATTCTAAAAATTATTCAAAATTAATGATAATTTATGATTTAAATTTCAAAAAATTATTTTTTTACCTTCCTAAATTATTATTGCCCCCCTCTAGATCCATCCAATCTTATATTGGTTAGAAATTGAAATTAATAAAATGGAAGAATTTCCCATATTGGTCAAAAATTTAACTTATCCAGAATTTAATAATGAAACAAGATCATTAAAATTAAATTATAGCATTTATACCCAAAAAATAAAATTGAAAAAGATTTTGAAAAATTATTGAACATTTTTTTATAAATAATTTGACTATGCCCATGTACAAAAAATCTTATAAATGTATTAACAAGTTTATTATACTGAGTATTATTTACACGATAAGATTGTAAGGCGTAAGGACCTAAAAATTGGAATAGTATCAAGATATGCAAAGACAGGATAATTAATAATCCATTTGAGAAACCTTAGATTATGAAGTAGAGATTTGTTTGTAATATTAATTAAATATGTCCTCTTCCTTATAAAGGTCATTTAATCCGTTTCCCTTATTAACACATAAATTATTAACGCAAATATAGTCAACATAGCCCTAACCTTACCCTCAAAACTCGCTACTAATTAAATATTCATTTTTTAATGAATCTCATAATAAATTCGCCTACACCTAATTAATTAAGGCCGAATGAAGGTTGTATATATAAAAAATTAGTTATTAAGACATCTTACGAGTAAATACATAATTAATTTTGCCAGTAAAAATTATCTTTGAGAGCAATGTAAATAAATAAAACACGCTCTTATATTATTTAAAATTAATTAGGCAACTAACTTAAAATATTAATAATCCATTAAATAAAAAATAGCTGTTTATTAAGAATTCAATTCTTTTCTTTCGAGAGTCTAATTGTTTAAAATTATTAGAGTAGTGTTTAATGCTGATAGATATAATACAATATGAAATATTTACTAGACTGACCAAAAATAGTATTATTTTATTTTATGAAAATTAATTAACCTTTTAAAATAGAGTCTCTTAAAATGGAAGCCAAAACTTACGGCAGCCATATGTAAAAACTATTATCCTTTTTTTTGCTATTGCATACACAAACGTGTGTTGTGTTATGAGTTTGGAAAACTTAATACACTCGATTAATTTTAGGTATAAATTAATTAAAATCAACATCTCAGCTGAAACATAAATTTTAATTAATTAAACACATCCAAGGAATAGGAGCATTTTCTCAAAATTTTGGGATATGAAGTTTGATCAAAGTAACAGATATTGAATGCCTATGTAAACAATTAATAATGATAAGTAGTTTGGCATAAAGATACTTTTCAATTTCTTAAACATTGGTTAAAGATGGTAAAAATAATATATGTTATAGATAATGGCGGGTTGAAGGCAATATTAATCACTCAAGTTAAAAGGGCATGGGCATGGGTGTAGCCAGGTTTTGGATTAGGGGGGGGGGGAAACGTTGAATAGTTTAGGGGTGGGGGCAAAACATAAATTTTTTAATATTTAAGGCTTTTTGCATTGAAATTTTTTTTCCATCCCTGCCCCCCCCCCTGGCTACGCCCATGTAAATGGGGGTAAACTGCGACTTTCAACTTAATAGTTAATTGCTCTCATAGGTAATTCCTCTCTCATACCTTTACTTCCTCCTAATCGCGTTAACTAATAACCCACAGCCATAACAAATCTCAGCTACAAAATACTAGGTAAATTTTGTTCCGCAATAATCAGAAACACCCTTACAACTCTTGAAGCTGTTTTAAAAGTGATAGGCAAAATCACTATTTATGATTTATAGGTAATTTCGCTAATGTAAATGAAACTATCGAACTTGAATGTGTGATCAAATATTAGGATGATCGTTAACTCGACAGGCACCAAAGAAATTTTTAAATTACACTAATTTATTAAAGCACTTATTGGAAATTAATTTTTAAGTTGGCTTTAATAAAAGAGATGTTACCAAATACTCACATAATGTTTAACAGATCTAGATCTATCATTTTTAAGATTTATCTTCCAAAGTTATAATTTTTATTATATTTACCCTCTCAAACATTTTCATCTTATTGAAAAACACCGAGTTATGGATCCTAAATGCATATTCTGAAATAATGATTTCTTCCTATTCTTATTCTATATTTTTTCACCTTTAAATTTATGTCAGCTAAAAGTTACATAGGAAAGGCATTTTTTGTAAACGTTGTTTATTAATACTTAAACAATAAACTCCTGTTTTATGCTTTTGTAAGTCTCCATTATAAAATCTAGCACCTCTATCCTGATTTTAAACCGCAGAGACCAAAACTTCTAGAAAATTAGAAATAAGATATAAGCTTTTACATTTTTATAACTTCTTTTACCGCTTTCAAAACTTTTAATGTTAGAAGAACATTAATGTCCTAATTTATATTTAAAAATTCTAATATCTCCATGTAGGTAGTAACACTGACCAGGAGAGTGTAAATGAAATCAATTTTATTTTGGAACATTTACCTCAAACTTATATAGAGCTTTTTAATTCTGCTTAGAGGGTCCATTCATCTAAGGTAGTTTAAACTGGCAGGATGATAAAACTATTCTATTCTCCAATTGGCCGCAAGGAAGGTGATATCACAGATGTCGATGTTATTGCCTCTTCAGCTATGCCAATTCCTTTGTCTTAAAAATTAAAAACCATATAACTTGGTTAATTCATTGTAGAATTTATACGTATACCAACTCGCTTGCTATTAAGGGTATGACTAGAGCCCTCCACGGGTCGGGCCTCGGGCAGAATTTTGTGAAATTATCGAGCCTCGGACTCGGGTCGAGCCTGATGAGGCAGCCCAACCTCAGGCCCGAGTTCGGCCTCAATTGATATAAAGCAAACTAATATTTTATAAAATATGATTTGAATAAACTCAACTCGATATTAAATAATGAGAACAAATTATTTTGCATAGTTTTTTATTCAAAGTGCAAAGTTTTTATTGCCATTTTCCAAGTTTTTTATTCAATTTGCCAAGTTTTGAATTAAATGTTATTTTATTAAATGTTCAGATTTTTATTTATTTGCTCAGAGATTAATTATACTTGCCAAGTTTTTTTATGCAAAGTGGTTTTAATTTTTAATTAAAATGAGATAGGTGCGGGTATCGAACCTGCGAGGTACGAGCTATTGAAGCTGCTAGTCAGACGTTCAATCCACTGAGCTATTACACCTCAAAATATTTTTGGTTATATCACTTATATATAGCAGCTATAACATTTTATTAGGTTTTTATATATATTATTTTAATAAATGATTATTAAAGGCATCATTTTGTTTGTTTTTAATATACTTTGATTTATGTACTTAATATAGACAATTTTTATTAACTTACAACGATTATAAAAGCTCTCTAAGGTTTCCACAGATAAAAATAATTTTTATAAATACGCGATTTAAATGAATAATTTATAACTATTATTAAAGCTCTCTAGCGTTTCCACAGCTCAATAACACTTCTGTGCAAAATGTATTATAGGCAAAATGTAATAAAGGCAAGGTTTAGGGTTAGATTTAGTGATTTTAATAACAACTGAGCATATTTTGAAAAAAAAACAAAATATTTTTTTGAAAAAAAACTGAACATTTTTTTGAAAAAAACTGAATATTTTTTGAAAAAAAAACTTAACATTTTTTGAAAAAAAACTGAATGTTTTTTGAAAAATTACTGAACATTTGTTTACAAAAAAACTGAGCACTTTTTAATTAAAATCTGAGCATAAAATAAACTGAACATTTTTAATTAAAAATCTGAGCAAGTTGAATTAAAAACTGAGCACAAACAACTGAGCATTATGGAATTTTTCACTATGCATTTAAATAACACCCTTAAATAATTATCTTCGCACAGCGTACATAATATAGGTCCAAACTTCAGCTTTTTTCCCTTGTCTATTATAATAAAAGTGACCTGAATTTTAAATCTTATTCTAGTATTTAAAATAATACGCTGTTAGAACTTGAGAAATTAGATAAATAAATATTTCAAACAGTTTTTTATATGAACTGTTAAATAATGTATAATTTTTAACTTATTTCTTAGTTTTTAATTTTTAGCTAAATAAATTGTAACGAGTGAAAGGGTTTTTAATTTTAAACTTATCCTAATTATGAATTACGAGTAATATAAATCGAATGCATTTTATATTTAGATGGTAAAATAATTTACAAAATAAAATTTGTCAAAAGTTTTATTTAAAAAATTTAGTCGGGCTCGGGTCGGGCCAAAAAGAAAAAAGTCTTTCGGGCTCGGGCCGGGCTCGGGTAAAATAAAAATAAAGAAGTCGGGCTCGGGCCGGGGTCGGGCAGAAGAAATTTCATTTTGCAGGGCTCTAGGTATGACCCATGAGTTTAATTCGCTGCAAACTTATCAAGTGTTATAATTTGAGATTTTCAATATTGTTCATCTCGATCTTTGTGTTTAATTTGGACACTTAAAAAAGTGTATATGTTTGTATTGTGACCCCTCGATAGGTTTGAAGACAACATTTAGTAATATATGCTATTTTTTACCTGCCAAAATATTCAAGATGATAAAATTTATATTAATAATATTCTATAAGAATAAGATATAGTTATGGTACATTTTGTTTAAAAAAAATTGATAGAAATAAGTGTTAAGATAAATAAACGGAAGCTTCAAGGATTATTAATCATTAATTACATATTTTTCATCGATTCGTCTAAAAGATTCTTATTTTATGGATCAAAACTTTAATTTAAATATATTGTTTGTATTTAATATTTAATTAAACTCCACTTAAACATGGGCCTAGCCAGAAGGCTTCAGAAGAGGCTGGCTGCCCCCTCCCCCTTCTCCAAAAATTATTCAAAATTTAATATAATTTTGGGTAAAATTTCAAAAATGGATTATTTTGCCCCTCCCTAAATCATTATTGCTTGGCTACGTCCAAGTACTTAAACCATGTTTAATTTAGTCTATGTTTTATATTTATAATTTTATGCCTCAGCAAGTTGCCCTATTTTTTACTTGGTCCATCTTTTGTAATTATGCGGGATACGATATAATTCACATCATTTGCATTTTTTAGAACTTAGGAGTTAGGAATATATTTATAAGTTTTATAAATTTTGATCAATTGCAATTTTTTTGAAATTGACAAAAATATCCATAAACTTATCATTTTTTCGATCTATCAAGTGCCAAAAAAAGGTTTTCCAAAAGTTTATCTTTAAAAAATCAATATAAATTTACCGATCTATAAAGTGTTTATTTAAAGTCCGTTTCTGATTTTGAAAAATGTCTTTCAGTTTATTTTTAGGGAAATTATATCCATTTTGGTAGGAAAGTACAAATTTCCTTATCACGAATTCGCCAAAATTTTCAACAAATAAGTTGTCGCAATAAATGGAGAGTTGCGTATTACATTAGTTTTTATTGATTATGGGTCTAACAAACATTATATTATAAAACAACACAATGTTAAGAATTTGCAGAATTGTTGGGAGAAATGTTTTGTTGAATTTGAACAATTTTTAATTAAAAAAATCAAAAATTTGGCCAATGGTCACTTTTTCTCTATTGGTCAGTACCAACAGATACTCTATAGGTCAATGATAGCCAAAAAAATGGAAAAAAAAGTTTTGATGCTCACTTTGGCCAATGGTCATTTTTTTCCATTGGTCAGCAGCCAGGACACGGTAAAAGTGGATATAAATTCATAATAGTCAAAAAAAACGAAAAAAAAGTTTTCGAATCACATTTTGGCCAATGGTCATTTTATTCCATTGGTCAGCAGCCAGCGGACGGCCAAAAAGTGATAATAGCAATGGTAGGAACAGGAACAATCATAATAGTCAAAAAAAAACGAAAAAAATATTTTCGATTCACATTTTGGCCAATGGTCATTTTTTCCATCGGTCAGGAGCCAGCGGACGGCCAAAAAGTCATAATAGCAATGGTAGTAACAGGAACAATCATAATAGTCAAAAAAAACGAAAAAAAAACTTGGATTCACATTTTGGCCAATGGTCATTTTTTTCATTGGTCAGCTCAGCACCCAGCGGACGACCAAAAAGTCTTATTATCAATGGTAGTAACAAGAACAATCATAAGAGTCAAAAAAAAACCGGGATTCGAACCCAAAAACTAGTTAAATTGCATAGCAATTAGAAGTAAACAACTTTTATTTATGTTTATTATATAACATTGGTCAGCAGCCAGCGGACGGCCAAAAAGTCATAATAGCAATGGTAGTAACAGGAACAATCATAAGAGTCAAAAAAACTCCGGGATTCTAACCCAAAAACTAGTTAAATTGCATAGCAATTAGAAGTAAACAACTTTTATTTATGTTTATTATATAACATTGGTCAGCAGCCAGCGGACGGCCAAAAAGTCATAATAGCAATGGTAGTAACAGGAACAATCATAATAGTCGAAAAAAACGAAAAAATAAACTCTGATTCACATTTTGGCCAATGGTCATTTTTTTCAGTGGTCAGCAGCCAACGGACGGCCAAAAAGTCTTATTATCAATGATAGTAACAAGAACAATCATAAGAGTCAAAAAAACCCGGGATTCTAACCCAAAAACTAATTAAATTGCATAGCAATTAAAAGTAAACAACTTTTATTTATGTTTATTATATAACATTGGTCAGCAGCCAGCGGACGGCCAAAAAGTCATAATAGCAATGGTAGAAACAGGAACAATCATAATAGTCAAAAAAAACGAAAAAAATAATTTCGATTCACATTTTGGCCAATGGTCATTTTTTTCATTGGTCAGCAGCCAGCGGACGGCCAAAAATTCTTATTATCAATGATAGTAACAAGAACAATCATAAGAGTCAAAAAAACTCCGGGATTCTAACCCCAAAACTAGTTAAATTGCATAGCAATTAAAAAGTAAACAACTTTTATTTATGTTTATTATATAACTAGTTAAATTGCATAGCATTAACAACTTTTATCTATGTTTATTATATAATAGATAATTTAACAAATCTTATATATACCACACCGAGGGAGATAGAGATGAGGGGTGGGGCACCTCTTTCTCATGCATTAATTTAAAAAATCGATAACCTAATATACCCAATGCAAATAGATAGGGAGGGTAACGGACAACGGACAACGGACGGACAACCAAAAAACGAGCCCATAAATTGCATAGCAATTAATAGTTTTTAATTGTCAACTTTTATATTTGGTAAATCTTTTGGAAGATATTTGATATTATGAGATGATTGACAATACTTTTTTTGAAAGGAAAATTGGCAAAAGACCAGCCATTGATAGTTTAATCATCAATTTCATGCACAAGGCAGTTTGGTTTTATATTTTTGTTCACAACAGCTCCCCTGGTTCACATGGTAACCAGCTCAGACTTTAAAAAATAAGTATTATCAACAGGATCAAATTTTCCAAAGTGAATGGGTCTGATTTTCAAAAATATTTGCAAATGACATTAAAATTTATACTATTCATAAAACTGCAACTATCAGCGAAATAGACAAAGGCACTGCTATTTTTTAGTAAAAGCTATCAGAACTACCCATTAACCTTAATGATAAAATATGTTATATATACCATACACCTAATTGATATAAACTATAATTTGAAGCTAGGGATTTTAAAAACAATTAAGCTTTAATTGCTTATTTTAAGCGGAAAAGTAAGAAATTATTTAATGGAATAAAGTTGGCTGCTCGGTTCACACAAATTGGATATGGCCTTTCCATTAAAAATTGCAATTATGTCCTTTATGAACGCAGAAAATGGAACCGAAAAGGCAATCTCCTAGTCCCTCTATCTTATCCAAACTCGACACCTCAGGTCTGAAAGGCGCACTTTTGCTAGGTGACAAATTTTCAGTTATTTATTGTCATTACCCAAAAGCAAAGATAAGTCTTTTGAATTTGTTTAAATCTAATATATAAAGTTCTCGTGTCACGGTGTTTGTAGTTAAACTCCTCCGAAACGGCTTGACCGATTCTTATGAAAATTTCTGTGAATATTTGGTAGGTCTGAGAATAGGCTCAAACTTCATTTTAAATCTCTAAGTGACATAAGCGTAGCCAGGTTTTGGATTAGGGGGGTGGACGTTTAAAAGTTCAATTAGAGGGGGGTAAACATAAATTTTTTTAATTTTTCAAAGTTTATTGAATTTTTTTTCCCGTAAATTAGAAGGGGGGAGGCAGCCTCCCTCCTCCCCCTTGCCCCCCCCCCTGGCTACGCCCATGCTAAGTGATAAGACGGTCAAGTTTTTTGGTTTTATACGTTTTGACACTTAATAAAATGTCAATCAAATGCAACCTCATGACGTCATACAGGGATACTGTAAAATGCAACAATGTAAATAATCTTTCATATATAAAAAGGGCTGAAGTATTCAATTTATTAACATATCAGCAATAATATTTGACCCCGCACGTTGCTGGATGTATTCGAATGAGTGGTAAATGCGAGGATTAGCGCATGCTCACATTTTGATTTAGTTCCTTGACAAAATACCTCCTGAAGACATCGATAGTTCAATTTATGCAGAACTTCCAAATCCGTGTACTGATAAATTATTGTTTGATATTGTTACTACAAACATAATCATGGCCCATGTGGATATTTTAATCGATCATCGCCGTCGTATATATACAGTGAATCCAAGGCAGACTGAGTTCTCTCAACTGCGACTGTTGTTGGTTAATGGCACCGGCTCATTGTTATTTCACGATAAATGTAAAGTAAATGGACAACTATATCTAGCGTATAATGATGCATGCCTTACATTAGGCTTGCTAGAAGACGACAACCATAGGGACAGTATTTTTAGTGAAGCAGCATTAAACTGTACAGGAACACAAAATTGTCTACTATTCGCTATAGTGTTGACTGCATGTTTCCCACCCAGAGCACAAACTTTGTGGTATAAGCAAAGATTCAATGACTGATCATATCGACATCCTTCAAGGTGCAACGATCTAACGTCATTCAGCGACGCAATGTATAATGAAGCATTTTGATAGCTAGAGGATTTTTTTTGCATTGTCATTGCCAATTTTAAAATTAGTCATTTTGGTATGAGTTAACCAGATCGATGTACATCTGATTTACACAACACTGATATGAGTCTTGAACTGCAGTACAATACTTTAGAAATGGCAGCGATTGTTACTCGCAATGTCCCACCACTAACTAATGAACAAAAAACATTTTACGACCGCATTATGCTGATAGTTTCGGCAGGACAAGGGGTTTCTTTTTTTGGATGCATCAGGTGGAACTGGCAAAACATTTCTCATTTCGATAATTCTTGCCGAGATAAAATGGCATCGCATTGGCCGTGTCATTAAAATATTAATGAAAAACTCGAAGTCAGCATTTTAAATGGCAAGTTCCTAGGTGAACATGTATGCTGCCACGAATCCCAATGATTCCCACATAGGTGCCGATTGAATTCAAACGCATTAAATTTCCAATTAGGTTGGCATTCGCAATGACAATCAATAAGGCGCAAGGCCAAACGATGTCTATTTGTAGCTTAGATTTTGGCACACCATACTTTTCTCACGGACAGCTAGATGTGGCATGTTCTCGCATGGGTAAACCATCCAGTTTGTTTGTGTTGACTAAAGACGGACTACCCAAAAATATTATATACTTCATCGCACGTAGAGATTAATGATGAATTATTTTTTAATCGTCATAATTTGATGTATTATATATAGGTATCAAAAATGATTTAATAAAGTTAAAGAATGAAATTAATATATGATTAGTGTATGTCATTTTATAAGCCAACATTGTCACAACGCTCCATTCTTATTTCAATCATAACCACATACCCATACACTGATAGTATCTTCTAAAAATAAGCTGACCCAAATTCTTTCATATATTTCCTATTGATAGGTACCAATTATTTAGCCAAATAAGAACTAAGCCAAAGCAACGCTTGGCCGGGCACAGCTAGTAATTATATTAATATCTTTATAACTTCAAAGTAATTAAACAGTTTTACTTAGGAGACCGAAGGGGCCAAAATTTTGGTCCTGGGGGGGGGGGGGGAGGGTAAGCCATTCGTGTTTGATTTTAATCAGGGCTTACAAAAAAATATTTTAAATCATGTTAAGCAAATATAACTAATTTATTTGATATCATCTTAGTACCTCTAAGTTCGATTTTGTAAAGTGTTGCTTAAATATTTATTTTTTCTCATAATAGGCTAAAAACAAATTGACAGTACTTTAACAAAAATTAGCCTGTATATATACAAAAATGAGGCATTGAGTCTTAATTAAACCCTATTATTTACCAAAAAAAAATATCTAAAAAATCGGTAGAAGAATAAATAATTTCTTATTAGGGCCTGCTATTTGTCATTAAGTTTTAATCTTATTTTAAATATTTGAGGCATTTCACTTATTTCAACTGTCCCAATGCATGGTGCTTGGCAACTTTCAAATAGGGCGAAAGAGAATATGTATGATTTTTTACTTCGAAACAAAGATTTTTCCTTTATTTATTCATTGCTATGGAGAACAAATCGGAATGTAGGCGATAAATTAATAGTGATGTAAACTCTATCAAATATTGCACGGTGTGTAAGGCGATTAAAAGTAATAATAATAGCAACATGAGAGGATGTGTTTGAACGAAAAAATGTAGCTCAAATTATAGATAATGTGCCGATATCTTATCGGTAGGGAAGAATCCATACGATTCCTTTCAAAAATGGAGACTACTATGGTTTTTTACTAGGCATCCTTGCAGTTAATCCTGACTTCGGTAAGAAGAAATCCATATTAAAAGCAACTTCATCCCAAACTAACATCAATTGGAAGGTGATTTTAAAAGCCTTTTATAATGCAGTAACTTTCGAGGCTGGCCAAGACGAGGTAAAGTATCCAAAAGCCGAAAAAAATGCACCCGGTTATAACTTTACACATCATGGGTCCACCCAGTTCGCCTTTGGTCATGGTACGTTTAACCATGAGTACGGCTACAACAACCAAAGCCAAGACGCAATAAATGGTGACAGAGAATGCCAGAGATCCCGGATCTACTACGAATGCAGTTCCCTTAACGGCATGATAGATAGCTGCGGCTGACCAAGCTAAACCGATCCCCAAAAATACATTGACAGCATTACTCCCCGTAACATTGCCTATGCTGGCATCGGCGTGTTCGTCTTGCATGGCTGCCACTTTGCTAGCGAACATATCTGCATTTTATGCGAAAAAAAATAGTGTGAGTTTTGATAAGTGCAATTAGTTGACACTAATTCAGTATTATAATTTTATCATTTATGATTAGATAGTTATTAGTAAATAAAAAGCATTCGATTTAATTTATCAATTACAAAAATCTGATATTTTTTGATATGGGCCTGACTCGAATAAATTTATGTCGCCACACTTTACAGCATTCTTAAACTTAGTTCTATCATCAATGGGTAATATAGCATTGAATCATAAAAAAAATTGGATACAAAATCAATCTCTATAAAATTTTAATCCTTTGAAGGTGTAAATAATTATTATTTCGTTCAATTGCTACAATTTCATTTCTTTATGTTGATTTATGTTGTATTACTAGTTACATTTGAACCAGACATTATCATTACATAATCTTAATCATCTCATCATTCATTATTCATGAACAAAAATTATAAATAATGCGAAACTATTGCAGATACCCAAGGTGCAAAGGTAGCCCTGAAGTATTCCAATGTTAAAATAAAAATTACCGGGAATGCTAGTTCCTAAAGCCACGAATGAAATAGCGGTCACTGAATCCTTAAGTCCAATGGTGCAGCCAAAAGCGGAAGCTAAATCGCCTATAATAGCCGTTAAAATGCCGATCCATACGATGGCGAATATAAAGCAACACCAGCCACCCCAGTAATCTTAATATTTATTATATTAAAATTTATTAATATTTCACAATAAAAAAGTAATTATATTTATAGGTTTTTTAAAAATATTATATGGTGAATCAAACCTGTGGGTGGGACTGAAGCGAATAAAATCTTCCAGAAGATTGTCAAGAAATGGCAACAATAATCGCCGAAAGTTGGTTTAGACGCAACCCCTTGCTCTTTATCATCGTCACTCACTAAACAACAATTTATTATAAGTTATAAGTTTGAAATAATTTATATCATATTATCATTTCCTTTTTATAACTAAAGAAATAATTTATTGACAATAAAGTAAAGTTTGGTTGTGAAAATTCACTACGATATAAAATAAATATTTTTATTAAAGCAATTAAAATCACTCTGATACCAAGAAATTTTCATATAAATTTTGTTTTTAGAGCCAAAATTTTACATGGATTTATAGAGAAGGCTTCAACAAATTGATCTTTCCAGCTTGATGTCCCGACTAAGAGGGCCATATTGGTTTTCTTAAGCAACTTGTCTATCGTTAGCTACATATAAATACAATATAGCATGTGCCATATTGTCAACTAAAATAACAATGCAACTATACATAATTTATTAAAATTAAATTTTAAAATTTGATTTTTATACAAATTTAACAAATTTAAGGGACTCACTTTAAAATCTTTGCTTTCGGTAATGGTAATGACGCAAGATGTGATATCACCTAACAAAGGTGCGCCTTCCAAACCCGAGGTATCGAGTTTGGATATAACAGAGGGGCGGGGAGATTTTAACCCGTTTTCCTCCCCATCTTCTGCGTTTTGAAATGATAAAATCACTATTTTTAATGAATCTTAATAGCTTTTGTGTGGATCGGAATTTTGTTTCTAACAACAATAATTCATTTTAGCAAGTAAAAGAGTTTTCTTTTTATTAAATTTAGTGTTTATATTGAATCGACTGATCTGAGACGAGCTAAATTAATTAATCAAAATTTGTAATATCCTTTAATCTTCTCTATACATTTCCACTATTGTGAGCTAGGTTTGATTAATAAAATCTTAACATTTGCCTTAAATAAGTATAAATCCACAACCAAGATTTTAAGCTATTTTCATAACATTAATTACAGGCGCGTAGCCAAGGGGGCAGAAAGCGGGAATTTTCTACCCCCTTGACCAAATTTGAAATTTTTTTTAAAGGTCCATGTCCTTTTATAAGGTATAAAATCGATAGTAAGTGCTCTGATTAATGAAGAGAAGAGATTTTTCCAAAGCTGGTTATATAGCGCCTTGAAGTTTCGCATATATTGTACGCGAAGTTTACTTTTGTTACATTATAAATAAAAGTGTCGAAAATTTTTTTGATTCCTCCCCCTTGAGAAAATCCTGGCTACGCGCCTGATTAATTAACTTATTTTTTTACTAATATTAATATTACAATAGTTAATGTTAAAAATGTGCATATTTTACACTCTGTTTAAAGAGCTATTTTACCTGAACTATTGAACCAAATAGGCTGGCCGATGTGAAGTGTGAAAGTTTCATCTTTTTCATACTCTTCTGTATCGATAATGCGAATGGAAATAAAGCCTCTAATTTTTTCGAAAATATAATAAATGTTTTAATTTAGTTATCGGTTATAGTAATAAAGGTTAACTTTATTAAGTAGACCCCATGCAAATATATAAGGGTAAAATAAAAGAGAGGCATATAAAAAAAATGAAATAAAAATTATATATACAAAATTTAATCATCTAAATTTCAGATATTTCATACAACTCATACTTTTTTTGCCATACTGAGAACATTAGTAATTATTTACTTTTTTTAGTAGATCTATATTAATTCAAACAAACTTTATTATTTAAACACTTGTCTTAATCGCTTAAAATTACGAAATTAAATTTTGAGCCACTAGAGCAAATAAGACAAATTATCTCCCATAAATCACCGGTCACTGCACATTTACAAGGACATGAGATAGTGTAAGTAAATACAAACGAAGATTATAGCTCATTATTAATATATAGAAATTTTAATGTTCCTGTTAAATAAAATCAATTTAATAGGAAGAGAGAGGGGAGGGTATAATCAAAATCGCTTAAATTTAACTTTCCTCTATAATAGGTGAACGCATTCTTACATAACTAAAACTTTTCAAGTACCCAATTTAGTAGAGTTGTTGAATTGCTAGCTTGCTTCAACTCCAGGCGCGAGCACGCACACTGAGTTGCTTAATATGCGCGTTAGCACAATGAGTGCTCGGTGTTCAGGGCACTAGGCAGAACAGTGGCTTATAAAAATGCTCGAGGGCCGAGCAGAAACTCGAGCAGATGGTAGCTGGAGTTCAAGCAAGTTAGCCATTTAACAACTCTACAATTACGATGAGAGGATGAAGGCTAATGATTAAACGGCTAAATGAATTTTGAAATATTTTTACCTTAATTGTATTTTTTTAATTCAAAATAAAATTTTAGGGGAAGGCTACAATCTCTGGAAACGCTTCTGAATTTAAATGTGATTCAAGCTAATGTAACACATACTCCATGATGCCGCCTTATTTTAATAATAAATTTTCTTAATTAATTAATAAATATTTTATAATTACTCTGTTTGCTCGTTTTCGAAGACTAGAAAGCCACGGGCACTTTCGTAATCTTTGTTAATCAGGGCATCGTTGGATATATTGTCTTCATCTATTGTTATGCATATATATCATGAAAAATTAATAAATTTTATTGTCAATAAATCGAGTGTTTTTTATTATTTTATAAACAAATAATTCCTAAATATTAAACTAAGCTTTCTCTTCCTAAAACTAACATAAATCATAACAAGAAGAATGGTCCCCATTGATAGACTTCTGATAATAAAAGGATTAATAATGGTTGTATAATGTCAAATAAATGTAATAAAAAATTATTAAAAAATCTTGAAATAACATAAGCCATTCTAAGAGATAATTAATTCATTTACTAGTAATGTGATGTCTATTCAAGGTTTTTTAATTTGTTGCAGAAAGCTAACCCATAAAAAATTAATTATTAGATGGCCGTCTGATGTAGTTAAAGATTCCGACATAATTAAAATTTTTAAAAACAAATGGTACATTTACCGTCGTTGTCCTCAAAAAATTTATGGCATTATGTGCAAATGTAAATAGTGTTAATATCAGGCAGGACCACTTTGATGAAAATTTATGTGAAAAGTCTTTTATCAAAAACGCGATTTACCATATGTTTATCGACCAATTAAAATCAAAAGATGACGATAAACAACTAAAAATATAATAATAAAATTATTAAAAACCTTTATAATATTAAGAGTATTTTTAACGTTTGGTCTAGGTCTATATGAGTTACGAGATTTTCAAAAGTCCATACAAAGAAAGTTATCTGTCTTAATATTGGATCTGAAATCAATGATCATAGGCCAAATAGGTTTTAAATGAATTCTTAAATATTGGATTCTACAGGTTTTATAGATAGTTAAACTTCCGGATAAAATAGACCCATTACATCGCTCGTGTTGTATAATTAAATTTACCGGAGAAGGGTAAAGTTGTTATAAAATCTTTAACAAATTTTAACTGGAGGGACGTCGTGATTTATATAGAATAGAAATTAAAGATATTAACTATTTAAGGTTAATTATACGCTATTTTTCAGAATGAAAATTTTGATACATAAAGGGTAGCATAAATTTGAAAAACATCTGGCAAACAAATATGAAATTAGTTAAACCTTAATTTTAAATTTAAATAAAAAAAATTACGAGTGGGATTTGAGGACAAGCTCGGAACGGAAAATCTATCGACACTGCGTTGGTGACTTGCGAATTTGGAGAAAAACTTTTCGCGTTCGGATTCTACATCTTGCCCGTGGGCCGTACCATCTTCCGTATGATAAGGCAAATACACTTTGCCCCTAGCACCTGTTTTACGGATGACCTGAACATTGAGGACACCACAATCTTCGTTGACACAATAAGTCGATTGGGCTAGTTGAAAAGTGCCTCCGTGATCGTCGTCAAATATCATTACTGTAGCTGTCCTAGGATTATCCAACCTCAAATTTGGATGCTCAAAAGTCGGGGAACCTAAGAATTTATAATTCAATTTGATGTTAGCCACAAGATATGAAGGGAAATAAGAGCAAACTTAGGCAAAATCATTTATAGTTTCCAAGGCAATTAGCATTAATTCGGTTTAATTTAATTCCTATCAATATGGGTGTAGCCAAGATTTAAATTTGGAGAAGGAGGGTGAGGGGGAGGGCGTCATTTGTAATGATTTAGAAAGGGCAAAATGATAATTCTACCAAAATCTATAACATAGTTAAATATATAGCATTTTTTGGGTTTAGGCTGGATCCTGATGGCCACGCCCATGCCTATCAATTAAATTCTTGATTAAAGTTGTGACACAAAGAATCTATTTACAAATTTTAAGAGCTTTTGCTAACTTGTTTAAAACACTAATGAGTTTATTATATGACATCTCTGTAGCCAAGTATGCCATTATGAAATGGACACATTTCAGTAGGGGATAAAGGATAATTTTCCTAATTTAACCCTGCCTAAGTTTAAATTAAAATAAAGTAAAATGACTGGAAATAGGGGTAAGAATAAGAAAAAATTAAATTAATTAAGTATTTTAAGAGCTTGACATAAGAACCTGCAGAGATTGTGATATGGGAAGCAGGTCCCGAATCGCCGTCATGAGGATCAGAGAGGGCTGAATGTCTTTTCTCAGCAGCAAATCGCAAATTTGTTAGGTCTACGTAAAAGTATTCATCGTCTTCAAACACGTCGTCATCAATGATTCCGATCAAAAATGATGCTTCTTTTGAACCTTTTTGCATATAAATAAAATTAAAAACGAATGAATTAAACATTTGTTATAAAAGATTTAGAAAATAATCACTCGAATTTATAATTTACCACATAACTTATACATATTAATTCGTAAGACCCGAGGTGTTGTTTTTTAATTTTGATAAATGAGTTATCGAATATATAAGCCTTTGTAATTGAATGTAATTAAGGTAATGCAAGTGTTGCATACAATGAGTGCAAACACATAGTAAATAGTCAGGATTCGAATGAATATCCACATAACTTACACAATTTGAATAATTGAATTTACTTTATCAATAATGCTTTTTACCTTTTTCAAAGGTTAGGGTTCCGTGGGCAGGAACGTAGTCGGCATCAGCAGTAGCTGTACCATCTTTAGTTAAATAGTCTACTTTAACGATTTTATCCAAATCCCCACCCTCTCGGACAACTTTCAAAGTGCAATGGCCTGCGTTTTCCATGACGGTATAATGACCAGGATCAAAATATACCCGCGTAACTGTGTTCCCCCCATTTCCTTTACCTTCCAAAGCTTCCACCGTTTTTTTCATCGGTTTCATCAGAGCCGAACCTAGAGATTTATTGCGACACTGGGGGTCGGTGAATAATTTTGTGGCCATTTTTTTGTAGCGTTGCTTGTTAAGTGGCGTCGACTCTTTCGTCAGCAATTTTCTCGTGGCTTGAATGCGGTAGTACGCCCGACTTTTGGAGCCCTGATTAAGGACTTTGTAGGTGGCCGCAGCCTCCCAGGCTTTAATGTTTCCGTCTGGATTTTCGTGTCTGGCTTCGCTCAACGCTTGCATGTAGAGTTGACGGGTGCGTTCGAATTCGAGGTAATCATTCACCGCTTGAGTATCTTCCTGACCGGTCGGGCTAGTTATCTGAGTAACCGAACGCACCACTGACGGAGCTGTTTGAGACATCGAACTATGTCTACCGTTAGCGACGCCATTAATCATCCCTGACTCCGAAAAAATGGTTTGTAACGGAGCGAATTTGACTTGAGGCGCCGTTTTAGAGCTTGATGGGTGTGGATAGCGGTCACTTTGTGCGAAAACTGGGAGGGCCCTCGTTTTACCATCAACCATGATAGACACTTTGCGAGGCATGCCATAGTAAGCACCATCGTCAGTAGTTAGTGAACTTTCGGGCGGTTCGTAAGCGATTATGGAAGCGGAACGTTTGTATTGCGCCTCGTATCGTTTGGGAATGAAGGACCAGCGTTGATACAGCTGTTTATCCACGATGTAAGCTGTCAATACAGTGAGGGGGAAAAATATGAAGGTGATAAGGCCTTCGGCAACACTAACCACACCCGGACTTATGACGGCTAGGATTAGATAGAGCCATATGTAAGCAAATATGCTCCAACTGGCGGTGAGGAAAAAAACGCGGAGATAACGGATTTTGCGGATGCCGGGTGACGGGATAACTATGATGCAAAATCCAACGATGACGAACAAATTAAAAGCCGCACTCCCTACAATAGTTCCCGGTCCTAGTTCGCCCGCTTCAAAATTTTTACCAACCACCTCTATAATAGATAACAGAATCTCGGGGGCAGATGAACCTAGAGCCATCAAGGTTAAATTAGATACGGTCTCGTTCCATATGCGAACCGTAATTATGGTGACCTCCTCCTCCCCAAATTCTGGCACTTGCTGCAAAAGAGTATTTAGCTCCATTTCTTGACCCGCCACCGCATTCTTGATATTGTCCTTCGAAGGGTACATCGAACGACGTCGCTTTACAGCTATATCTTTCTCCTTAGACGTTATAACTTCGATAGCGGCCATAAAACGATCCGCTATGATGGACACACCGATAAACATGTAAATTAAGGCTAAGAAATAAACAGCGCCCCGCAATATTTTAGCACGTTTAATTCTTTGCTCCAAATACTTTCGACCATTCACACGTGTGGACGAATCGTGATCAGTCCATAGGGGATGAGGTGTGCTAGAGAGCTCGAATAAATCGCGTTGCAGATCCGCTAAGTTCGGTTTCCACATGGGAATTATCAAGCCATCTTTGCACGGGTTACCTCTCGGGTCACAGTTGTGATTAGTTACGTTGGTAAACGGGCTCGCTTTTTGTTGGGGCGGGAGAGGGGACACAACAATGCAGACAGCGATTAGTAATAAGCCCCGTGCGATCATAGTTGACATTATAATTTAGTTGAGATGTTATAGCAGTAGTGAAAGGGGATAAATGTCATTAGCCGGCGTGTGCGATAAATGTAACGGCTTCTCTTTTTATTTAACCGAAGATGCAAAGCTCAATCTCGGTTGTTTGAGAATATTTTGTAATAAACGCGATTGTAAAAAGAGACGGGGAGAAGCTATGCGTTTGATTTACTTTCATGGATGCGCGATATAATTGCGAGGTATTTTATCTCCCTCAGCTCACTCCCTCGTCACGCTGAAGGTAATTTCATAATAAAGTAGCGTTTGTAAATGACTAGAGGCCGTTCGCCGCTATGCCACGCCCTCGATTATTTAATTGCGTTTGTAGCCTTGATCGAACTCGAATAAATGAGATCGGGTAGCAGGCACAGCGAGTGATCTGTATCGATGACCTTTTCCGCGTTTCAAAATGAGATTTACATTGCGTAATGACTCCTCGTATCTTACAATGCATGCAAAATAGTGAATGAATTCCCAAGGGATTATAATGCGAGAACAATGTCTTCTTGCCATATACTACTTATGTATGTATGCTGCAGTGTACCGTTAAGGCTATACTATCGATAGATTTGAATAAGAGCAACCTAAAATAGCAAAATGTAAAGCAAATTAAGTTAAAGCCCTAAAACAAATTTCCGATTTCATAGTGTATTATACAAAAGAGCTTAAAAAATAAATATATAAGCTTAGGGTTATGGATTTTATCAAAACGCGTGTAAAATCAATACTAAACGATAGCTTTTTGAAAAAGGGGGAAGGGACCATGGTGCCCACTCTAATTGAAAGCTTTGTAAGCCGTTATTTGATGACTAACACAACAACTATTATATATTTTTTGGTATTAATTTAATTCCTAAGCGTCCCAAGGGCCTTGAGTTCGCCTCAACTATTGTTAGATAAAATTTTGTAAATCCTTCCGCACCATTTATTGAAAGGAAGTTTTTAATGCATAAATATTTATTAAAATTGTTTGACTACATAAATTAAATTTATACTGTTGTGGAACTGTTATTTGGTCAAAATGGATTTTATTAAATCTCCTCGCATTTAATTAATTTCGATTATCAGAAAATAGTTGCCTGGATTTCGTTTAAACAACAAATTATTATTGACATTATAAATATAAAATCGACTGTAAACTTAATTAGAAACCACCATAAACTCATTCATCTGGCTTCATCTGGAATAAATTATCCCAACACATTTTGTATCAAGAGCAATTAATGCCAGGCAATTTTTGCAGTTAAGTGACACATTTTGAACTCGAGCGAGATCTTTTAAACATATTATTGAAATTTTGTCAATCTTTATAAGTTATGAAAGTATCGAACGATTCAAGAATTTAAAATGCGTTGACATCACGTGAAGTTTTGACAATTTTGTAAATTCTACTTTTAGATCTAAATCATTGAATCAATAATGTAATCAAAAAATCAATGAATTAAAATTTCCCCAAACCCCCTGTTATCAAAATCCCCCGGTTACCATTATAAATTTAATCTTGGACTGCTGTCGTTGGGGCTTGACTATATTAAACAAAATAATATTCTCGCATCCTAGGATTAAATGTTGCCTATCTAATTTTAGAGCTTAAAAGCCTTTTTTTATATACTTTAATCCCATTGAAAGATTAGTTAGAATTAAAATTAGAAAAAGGTGAGCGTAACAAGCTGTTTGTTATAATCAAAGATAGGGCAAAATTTTGATTTCTTGGCCTATTTATAAATCAAATTGTATAGATTTTGTTATTTATCGGTTACGATAAAGTTCGCATTCCCTCATGTTCCCACCGGTTATACCTTATTACTTTGATGGTACACAAAAAAAGCAAATTTCAGCGCAAAGAAGCCTTAGAGAGCGGAGACCCATATTAAACTTTATGAGTTTATTGTCACTCTCTTACGGTAATTTATGTGCTTTAGCATACAATTTTGGAAATGAATTCATAAAGGGGAACAATAGTGCTCATATTTGACATTTTATAATTGACTCAATTCGACAAATTCAATATTAAGTCATAACATTTAATTGTTGTAATTAGTGTTCAAAAATTTTGCTCAGCATCGCATCGGGCTCATTATGAACGCATCCTTAAGATTCCGTTCCGATCTGAAAAATTCATAGAATTAATGTGAATATAGATGCTAGGAGCAAAATTAGTTAATAAATATGCGTTTACACTGGTTTTTTACCGTTTAACTATTGTGTAAATCGAAACTTTCATATATTTAAATATAAATTATGTTTTAAATCACGAAAGGGTATCTTTAAATTGTAAGAAAAATACGTATAATTCTCAAAAACCATAAGACTGCTAGGTAAATAAATGTCCCCGTTTTCAAACCACTCTGAATTTTTAATTCCCACATTAGTGAAGAGTGATATTAAGATTAAATATGATTTTACAATATACATATACAATAATCTTTCAAGCTAGTAACCAAATCACAGATTAAAATGTACAGAGATAGAAAGTTATAATAAGCTAAATTTGCGCGCCCAAAGCACTATTATGCCCGATAAAAGTTATACATTATTCATGAAATAAAATGCAGACTTTATTACTTATCGGCTTAAAATTCAGCTTTCGTCCATGCTTGGTTGAAGTTTGCAGGAATAAAATTATAGCACAATTTATGAGGGGCGTCTTTAATTAAACAGTTAGTTGGGTCTTTAATTTATCTCAATATTTCCTTATGGCCTATTCTCGTATTAATAAAATATTGATTAATAATGCAAATTAAGTATAAGAATATCCTTTAAAAACTTATTAAAAAAATTTGTAGATATAATTTTGTCTTTTTATGATAAACCTAGTACACGGTATAATTATATTAAAAATCATCTATATAGTCCTTGTAATCATATAAATCTTTAATTTTTTTAATTAAAATATCATATGAAAAATCGTACAAACTTACTAAGTTAAAATTTGTGAAATTTAGAATATAAAATTAAGGTAAAAAACCTGTGAGGAACAATTTTTTATGGATAAAAAGCAAACACGTAGTGTTTACTCTGAATTTAATTTGTTCCAGGGGTATATGATGAAAATTAAAGGGATAGAGGGGTAAGGATATAAATCGATAAAAATTACATTTTGCAGGAATTAGTGGGGTTGTGACGAGGACATTTTTTTATTAAAGCCCTCCCCTCCCTTACTCTCTAATACGCATAACTAATGCACCACACCACATAAAGGAATGTTTTGCTGGACATAATGGTTTTCATTATAAGCCATAGGCAATCCAAATAAATCCTTGGACCAATGCCCGGATGTAAATTGGTAAAAGGAATGTTTATTTAGCCCACCTAAAAATCAATAAAAAGAATTACTTTTATAATTAAACGTGGCGCTAAGAGGAGGTTCAATTTTGTTTAACCCAAATACAATGTTTTGGCCGCCGGTAACCTTAAATCGAACTAAAATAAAGTTTGAGATTTTTCCATGAATTTTTGGCAGTTTGATTAATTTTGGCTCGTATTGGGCTTACAGTCGGTCGTATAATTTTACATTGGACCCTAGAGAATTATTGTATATATGGCAATTGCGATATAGATTTTTAAAGCCAGTACGCTCAGTGGCGTAGCCAGCAGGGGGCCCGAAAAAAATATCTAATGTTTATATTTTTTTGTTGATGTTGAAATAATAATGTTACATAAATTTTTTGGAAATTTGCCCCCCCCCCCGGGAAAAAATCCTGGCTACGCGCCTGAGTACGCTTCATATATGGCGGGATGCCCGCTTAATATTATATTAAATCTATCGATGTCTGTAACTTTTCTCTTTGGTGTTTCGACATATTATTTCATTACTTATAGTTCTCTATTATAATGATTGCAAAGAGAAAGTTTGCATAATATATTCGTTCAGATTAGAACCCTAAAGTTGGGGGGTGTGATGGTCGCACTTAGTTTTGATTAAAAAACTTTGGCCCAAAATAGCCTTTTTGCTAAAAATTCCTTTAACAGTATTTGCTAATAGCGAATACTTTGAAATACATGAAAATTTGAATAATTCATATATAAATAGCCTTAAAAATTTTCTTTTTGCTTAGAGCGATAAGATATCGATTAATTTTTTAATTTAAATCGCGGCAAACACTATCGCTTAAAAAGGGTAGGTTAAAGCAAAAACAGTATTTCAGGACCAAGGGGATATGTAGATGGCTATTCAATTACAATTTTTTAATTGAAGGGATTAAATGGTGAGGTATAAAGATATCACAACACCATTTTAAGGTAACCTCATTAAATTCATTTAATTTCCCAATTTTACCTGCATACCAATGATTAGGCACTATTTGTCTTAGTGACTTATTGATTTTAGTAATAAGTTGCAAAAATGCGAAAAATACAAAACAACGAGCCTTAGATTTTTTATTTACTCGATTAAAAATTTCTCTCGTAGAGCTTATAAATCTTTTAACTATTAAAATTTGTCCCGTTGATTGTTTACAATTGTAAACGATTTGTTCAAAACCCTAGACGGGGAGGGTCAGAGTGATATAAATACCTCGCTGTAATTGATATCAAATGCTATGCAATTTATAATTTATTGAAAGGCTAAATTTTGAAATAATCATTATTTTGCCTACCTTATATTACTATTTCAAACTTTATATAAGATTTAGGTACTGAAATCTTTAGCTTGATAATATATATAAAGCATTATAAGTAAATTTAAAAAATTTTACGATTAAAACTCGACTATTGTAGGTTTTTATATCATAATAACATTATTTATTAATGTGTTCGGCAACATGATAACATCACCAGGAAATTAATTATTTTATTAAATTTTCATTTTACTTGATCAAATTTCCCACTCTCAAAATATCACATTGGGCGTAGCCAGGTTTTGGATTAGGAGGGGGGGGGGCAAACGTTTAAAAGTTCAATTAAGGGGGGGGGGGGACATAATGTTTTTTTTAATTTTTAAGGGTTTTTGCATCAAAATTTTTTTTTCGTCATTTAGGCGAGGGAGGGTCCTGGCTACGCCCATGGTTAGTTGTGTAGAGTTTTTAACACTTATATTTAATAATATAAATTTAGAATAGTTATTTAAATAGTCAAAATATTTGTCTATGTTTAAATATCTCAGGCAAATAATTTATAAAATAGCGACATCAAGTTTAGTATTTAATGTTTATGTTTTAAATAATATATAAGTTTGCCGAGTGTTTAACTGTAAAGAATTTAAATAGAAATGTGTTGTATCTTATTAAATCTAAATAAACACGATAAGTGATATTTTTGCTATCTCTCAAGATTAGCCTCAAGTTCTAATTAAAATATAAAAATTTTAAAAATGTGATTTATTTTAAATTTCTACAATTTCAGAACGTAAAGACCAATACATTTAGACAAGGAAACTTAGCTTTTATAATTTATGCCTTTTTACCAGATTTTTGATAGGGCATTAATATTGTAATTATATGATTTATAGTTTATACATATTAGATAACCTAGTTCTTTAGTAAAGTTAAAGAGGATAATTTATGGTAGCATAAGCCATTTATCAATATTGAAATTGGAAAATTTGTCATAGTTGCTCTTTTTTGAAGAACGCCACTCGTCATTCAGTTAACCCAAATAACTAATAATAATTTGGTCCAAATTACCTTTTTTCCTTATTTTGTCTAAACATAATATTTGAGTTTAAATAATCACTAATTTTAATTTAATTACCTACAGACTTGATTTCTAAATGGGTCCAGCACGTCATTTAAAATAATAGATTATTTTTTCACTAAAAGGATAAGATATTTTGGGCCAATTTACCCCCCCCCCCCCCCCGCCTCCAGCCACGTTTATGTTGACCACTCAAACTTAGTTTGAACATTAACTACTGTTAAAAAATTAATTTCTCGTGGTTTCTATATTAGAATAATTTAAATTTTCGTTTAAATTCATCTTAATAATCACGAATAGAATTTTTTTTATCATGGAATAGAATAGGCTATAATGTGTGTAGACAAGAAGGATGTAGCTAGAGAGAGACAGAAGGCATATGCGGTCCTTTAATTAAGAAATTTTAATAAGCAAAGATATAATAGCGGAAAACGATTATTGTATTTTTCGCCCCCCCCCCCCCCCCCTTTATTCAAAGCACTAATTTAATTAATGTGTGAGACGGAAGTAGCTAATGGGACGTAGGAAAAGGCATCTGCCCCCCTCCCTTAATTAAGAATTTTTTTATAAGCAATTAGGATAATAGGGAAAATGATAATGTATCTTTTGCTCTTTTTTAATTTAAATTAGCTACTCCCATGCCTTGGCATTTTCATTTAACTAACGATGCGCCAAGATGAGCATCATGTTGACACAAATGCAAAATGGATTTCGACCCGAGCCCGACGATTCATTCTTTACTTTATCTCAGCCCAAACCGAGTCCGACCCAAGCCCTGCCTGAGTTTTATTGTAGAAAAAAGCAAATTTTACTTTTAAAAATTATTACCCCATATAAAAAATGAAATTGATTGTTATTGTTAATTTAAAACAAGGATAAGTTTGGAATAAAATACCCGATTTCCTGCTGCAATCTAGTTACCTTATTATTTTAGCGTGAAAATCAAATTTTATTTTTTTAAACTGTTTAAAATAAACAAGCTGATTAAAAAAAAATATTATAGACAGGGAAAGGGGCTGGAGTTAAGCTATGTTATGTGGTTTGGGCGAATCTCGAGTTAGGATTATTTATATCATATTTTAAATGACAAGTTGCGTTTAATTCGGGTCTCGGGCCCCCAGTCGGGCTGCCCTATCAGGCCCGACCCAAGGGCCAATTATTCTATTAAATTTTGCCCCAGGGTACCTGAGGTGCGTATTACTATGTGCTAGTATTAACTTTTCAAATGGAGGTGTCCCGTCAGGAGTTCTTTAATTAGTCATTCCCGTTGAGTGCTTGTGACGCTCATATTAATGTATAACATTTTAGAATTATTGACTTAAAGCCGTATTAATTGCTAGCCATTCTTACAACCCTCCCCCCCCCCCTTATATAGATATATGATCGGCCTTAAAAAAGAGGTCTTGTGTTTGAGGCCCGCTCACGACATTTTTAAAGTATATAAAAAATTTAAGGTCGTGAACACAGCTGTTAGCTTCGAAAAGGTCAGCGTTTATCCAGATTCAGTCATTGAAGAAGCTGCCGGCCACCCCTCCTAACGTTACACTACCTCTTGTATTGAATAGCAAATTAAACTGCTTCTCCTCGATGAGTAAAAAAAGCTTTTATCTCAAATAAATCATCTGGAATTCAGGAGCGAAGTCCCTAGTGATGGGGTTCTGGGATAACCCCCCTGGCTAAGCCCGATGGATCTAGTTCCTGTTATTTGTTAATTTTTGGCCTATTCCATGGGCGTACCCGGGGGGGGGGGGGCGTACCCGGGGGGGGGGGGGGGGGAGGCGCCCCCCCTTAATTAAAAAAAAAATTTCAATACAAAAAACCCTAAAAATTAAAAAAAAATTATGTCCCCCCCCCCTAATTAGCCAGAGGGGGGCAGCCGGACCCCCTGCCCCCCGGCTGCCCCCACTGCCTAATTAGGGGAGTTGCTTTTTTTTGGTCGCAGGAAAATTTTTTGATAGTGAAGGACCTTTTTTTTTGCTCGCCGGAAAATTTTTGGAGAGTCAAGCAAAAAAATTTTGTTAAAAATAATCTGCCCCCCCCCCCCCCCCTTAATTCAAAACCTGGGTACGCCCATGGCCTATTTGAATACTTTTTTTTTCTTCTCGCAATATTAACTGCATATAGTATACACCAAGGAGATGTCAGTAGTGTGTCCCTGATTATTATGTCTCTATTTTTATTAAAAAAGGCCTTAACGAAGACCCTTGATGTAAACGAAGTCTTATAAAGCCCACTGTCGTTTCTAAGTTAATAATGTTAAACTTATTTTTTGTAAACTGCACATATGCTTTTAAAATTATTTCAAAAGTATCAAAATATCAATCTACGAGGCACCGTGTTACAAGGCTTCATCAAGCTGATAAAGGCCATAGGTGGATTACTAATCTTTTCCCCATACTTATCTATCATTTAATTTACCCCACAAACCTAAACTGGCTTGCTAATATGCCTCTATTCAGTCGCTTAGTAATATCTAATTTTTCTATGCATTTAAAACACCGACCCTCTCAAGACAATAATCCTGTATTGCCCTGTCCTGTTTATCTCCTTTGCAATAAATTTCTAAATCCATTGCATAAAAAGCATTTTTTTTTTCTTAAAACAAAAAATTACGACTTCTCAAAAGCTTAAATCGTGTTTGCCAAGGTACATTTTGGCGGCATTAGCTCTTTGACAGAATTATACATTGCATGAGCATCATTACTTAAGGCACGGTTCAAAGGGGGTCCTCAGACAGGATATTTTAATATAAATAAAATGGTTTTTTATAGTTTAGCTTGGTAAAGTAAAAGAAGTTGAATTTTAAAGTATAATTACATTAGTCAACAACAAAAAACCACTGAGAAACAATTAGAGGATTTCTAGAGTGTTCTTTGTGATAAAAACGAATATGTTTTGATATAATTTTATTACACGTAACACTATCTACGACGCCCGAGTAAAGTGGAAAATTGGTGTCAGGTCGAAAAACGGCTGTAAACTCCAAAATAATGATAATTCCATTACAACATATTAGTAGAACGAATTCCTAATCAATGAAAAGCTCGATTCCGTGTGGAAATTACATAATCAAGCTAACTTGCCACTCCATGAATCTCATGAAAAACATTTATGAAGACCCAAACTCTTGCGTTTTGGGTATAAACTTTATCGGGGTAAAATTGGATAGCATCAAGGTTCTGCTCATATTCAATCTAGTTATGAAAATAATAACCAGAGACACTCAAAAAGCATCTCCTTAGTGCAAGCTATCCGATGATATTATACTATGCGAGGAAACAAAGAATGAAGTATTTTAAGAAGGCGAAAATAGTCAAAGCGCTTAGCTCTATATGGTTTAAAGGTCAACGATTATACATGGAGATGAACGTTACATGCACCCAATTGCTAGATCACCATCTAAACTACCCAAAAGTGGTAAGGTTTACATACTTTAGCTTGATGCCACATCTAGAGGGCGGCTGCACAAAAGAACAGGGATCCAAAAAGGATGGCTCAACTGGTGAAGTTTATCCGGTGTAATGACAAGATGATGCCAATATGGTTGAAAGCAAAACTTACAAAAGTGAAACATGTGCATTAAACATACGGAAGAAAAGCTATTACAAGCCAGGGAGATGAGAATGATACGATGGAGCTTGGGGTATACTAAGCTCGATATGACAGTCTCAGGGCAAAAATGGGTATTTCAACCGATGGCGGACCTGATTAATTAATCGGGAGTCATATACTATTGTGAAACGAATGATGTAAATCGAAAATTATTGGGCATAGAGACTCGGGAAAAGAAGAAGAGGACGACGTCGTGTCATGTAGTAGATTATGAAAATGAAGAAGATAAATCAGGACATGGCGCTTACCCAATAAAGATGGAATAAAATTATCGATACAAAAGTAAAAAATATTGACTAGTTCACTAAATTACCTTACATTTTTGAAAAATACCTATTTTGTGAAGATGAAATAAAATAAAGTTAAGAATTATAAATATTTGGAAAACGTTCCGATATTGCTATTGAATTATATTTACAAATAGTAATCCGATTTTTTGTCTTTAAAAAAACGAGTGAAAATTATCATGAGATAGTAAAGAAATTTGCTTCCACATTTTTTAAAATAATTTTTAAGGCCTGGTAGCCAAAGATTGTGAGAGTGGTTGTGGCAGTACAATAAAAATTATAGTATTGTTAATTTCCGACTATTTAGAATTTTCAGAGCTTCGGCTGAAAACAGAAGATCTTTGTTGTGATTAAATGGGATAAATGCGTGATACATATAAAGCTCCATGGTAAACTGAGTCCTTTTTCCCAAGCGCGTTTGGCTGCTAACTTCAAAAAATCTATTTAAATTTGCAACCTGTTTCTCGATTAATTTGCAAGACTATTTAAAGTTAGATGGGAAGTCGGCCAGCTTTTATTTTATTTTTTTACCATAATAAATTATATTGGCACTTGTTGATGAGTTGGATGACATATTAATGTAAATTAAGTTTTGATCTTTTGTCCCTAATTTCATCTCATTTTATGGGTGTTAAAGGGCTCTCAACTTTTATGAAAAATAATTATAACTTTGAACATATTTGCCTTTATAATTTAAAAATTGTAATCGATGGTAATAATTTAATTTATTATTTGTACTTAGCGAGTCCAAATTTAAATGTTTATAATGGAGATTATAATGATTATAGACAATTTGTTGAAAATTTTTTTATACTACTTTATTTAAATAAAATAATTCCATTTGTAATTTTTGATGGATGTTCAGATCCAGATGCTTTAAAATTTTCCACAAGTTTGGCTCGCCAAAAAAATAGACTTGAAAAAGCCATGTCACCCCTAAATTCTACTAACATAAAGTATGTCTTGCCCATTTTATGTGAAATGATTTTTATTGAAGTTTTGAACAAGTTTAATATTCCTCATCAACGTTGTTTAACTGAGGCTGATCAAGAAATTGCTATGCTTGCTAATACCTTGTCAATACCAGTTCTAAGCAATGATAGTGATTTTTTTATATTATTCCTTAAAAAAGGTTTTATACTTTTGGACTCTCTAAATATGGAAGATTTACTTTACACAGATCTCAGCAAAGAAGATTCATTTGTTAAGTTATCAAAATTTAAATTGAGGGGTGATATATACAAGGCCCATATATTTATAGCAATGTATCCAGGCCTAAAACCTCAGTTTTTACCATTATTAGCTGTATTAAATGGTTGTGATTATTGCACAAAAGATGAATTTGGGTCTTTCTTTTCCCACCTTATTCAAGGAAAAAGGAAATCTCAGTTCAATATCATTCTAAAATGGCTATCAAAATATGAAAGTGTTGAAGAAGCAATTGATAAAATTTTGTCATATCAAAAATCAGATGAAAAATGTAATACAAGGAAAAAGATATTTAAAATTACTAATTATTATATACCAGCTGGAAGTTTTTTAAATAACTATTTTAATCAATTCTCACCTACTTTAAATAAAATATATTCTGTTAATTATGGGGATCTCATTAATACTGTGTTTTACATAGATCAAATTAAAGATAAAACCTTTAATTTTAATCTAGATCTTAATGTAAATCTATTGACATTTATCTGTGAAAAGGATGAATTCAAATCTCCTGTGCTTTTAAATTATCAAAAATATTTTCATAAAATGTTATGGGATACATCATTGCTCAATCTATTAATAAGAAAACATATATTCCTTTTACCACAAATTGAGAATTATAAGAGAGATTCTGTGTATAAAATATCAGAGTATCTTCGAAAATGTATGTATGCCTTTTTATTTATTCCCTTATATAAAGAAGACAAATTTGTTGTTAAAATCAAAGAATTTAAGCGAAAATTTAAAAATTTATATATTGAGAGCATCAATATAACTCCAGATGATGGTACACATTTCTTTAACACTATCATGAATGGTGATAATCTAAATTCATTACAAACCTTATTAAATGGTGATGACAAATTTAGCATCAATCCATTAATTGATATTACCAATAATTTATATTTGTTTGCTTTATCTTTAAAGTATCTCTATTTTAAATATTACTCTGTTAAACTCAACCATTCAGAAGCAGAATTTAAATCACTTATTTTCACTATACACGCAATTATTATCATTATATTACCCCACTCCTTAATTGCCAACTATATTGACAATATTTATAACACGTGGCTGACAAAATTCTACAACAATTTCATAACTCATTTTGGAGAACAAAAAGCATTTCGCAAATCAAAGTTTAAATACAATTCCATAAATGTTGATATTATTCACAGTATAGGAGAATGGCAATCTATTTTGAAATGTTTAACAATTTTAAATCAAATGCTCAACTATCCTTACCCAACACCAATTGAACTCCTCGGACACATAAACTGTTCAATAGTTTATCACATCGCTAATAGACTCTCGATTGAATGTTGCAATGATATAGATTCTTTTGTTTATTGTAATTTATTTGATAGCAATGATGCAATTGTGCCTCATGATATTCAAAAAAATTATAAAAATCTTATACATTTTGTCTTTGATAAGTGTTTGTAATTATGAAAAACAATGATGTCTTCTGTATCAGAATTTGATTACATTGCTTTTGGGTCATTATTTTAATATGAATTAAAGTTGTAGGGATTTGTTAGCCTTATACAACTTTAATTTTTTATAAAAGATTTCCCATTTTAAAAACTTTATAAAATTTGTTAGAAATTTTTAAAATGTTTTTCCATATTTAATGTTTTAAATTTTTCACCAAATTATAGCTGTTTTTAATTTATGCTCCTCAAATTCGAATTATAGTTGTATTATATTTTCAACATGGCCAATAAAATATTAACTAAATTGTTTTAGAATTTTATCTGATTTGATCGCACCTCCTACCAATGCTATATACGATCTCCTTCTCGCCCACCACCCTGAGGGTGAAGCTTTAACCCCCTCACTGAAGTAAACCCCACCAACTCCAATCATCGACTTCAGTATTTTAGGAGGGATTTACAATTTTATGATTTATGGAAGTCAAAAAATATAAATAGACATAATTTTTTTACTGCAAAGGGCCTAAAATATTCCCTTTATCTCATTCAGATTAAAAATTACCTTAACGTTTTTCACCCAATTTTTATAAATTCTCATTTGTTTTATTAAATAAATATCTAAATGCTCTATTGCAGGTTTCTTAAAAAATTTGAAAGATAGTGCTGTTACATATTTATTCATTTTAAAATAATGTATTATTGCATTTTAAACCAACAAATAAATATTATATGTTTTTAGATTGAATTATCTTATAATCAAAGATCAAAAGATATTTTTTAAGGGGATATATATATTTTTGTAATGAACTAAATAGAACTATTTGATGCTGAAAATTGTTGCTAGCAATTTTTCGAATAAAAAAGTGTAAATAAATTATCAAAAAATGGAAGTTTTAGTTGTACAAAAATTTGGACCACTTTCCTATATTATTTGGCGATTAAGAGTTTATTAATTTATTCGAAAATAATATATTATCGAGTTTATATTTACGGACATTTGCACTATACATTTATTTCATACTAGCTGTGTATGTCCAAGCGTTGCTTTGGCTTAGTCCTATTAGCTAAAAAATGGGCCGGTGTAGGGTGAGAACAGACAGCATGTTTTTTTCAAACACCCCTTTTGATTGGATAAAGGGATGATTAATGGCTTTTTCACGCTCTCTCCCTCCAATGGGATTGGGTAGAGGCGTGATTAATGATATTTTTTGAGAGAATTTTAACTCATGTTAACACCCAGCGTTCATCGTGTTACTACTAAGACATTGTTCTTAAGTAGGCAATAAATCATTCCTCCCTTATACTAAGCTTTTATCCAAAAACACTAGAAATTTCTAATCTCCTATTTTAATCATTCCTCCCTTTATAAACTTTTATCCAAAAACACTATAAATTTCTCTTCTTCTATTAGTAATTTGTCTAACATTAATAAAATTTAAATTAAATTTTAATGATATGTCAAATATTTTTTTTTTTTTGGGGGGGGGGAGGGTGAGGTGGGAAGGGGGGGGGGCAAAGTCCCAAAAGAGTAAATTAATTTTTTTTCGCCATCATAAATTTGTTTTTGGGAGGTCTATTAATTTATTTATATAATTACAATTTAAATATTATATAAAAAAATAAATTAAAGCGAAAAAATATATTTGTAATTAGATCAAAGTCGATTTTCAAAGGGGGGGGGGAATGAAATTTGTTTTAAGAGATCTATTTATTTATTTATATATTTATTTATTATAATTTAAATTCAAATATTATATTAAAATTGAATTAAACATAAATGATATAAAATAGATTTAATCAAAGTTAATAGGAGGGGGGTGCGAATGATACATTCATTAAACACTAAATTAAATATTAAATTAACTTATTTCGCCTATTTAAACTTCCTTTTATTTATATAAGTTAAAATATTATATATAAAAATTATAATATTTGATTAAATCAATGTTTATTTTTTTTTGGGGGGGGGGGGGGTGAAAGACTTGCCCAAAAAACACTTAATTAGTTTTTTGTCTATAGAATTTTATGAATTCAAGTATTAATCTAAACATATAAAGCTATTAAAACTAACTAAAAATTTAACATTCTATAAATATTATGTCTATCTATATCGATTTATTTTGCAATGGCGAAGGGGGGGGGGGGTTAGGCAGATCTCCAACCGTAATTTAAATTATATCCTCTTTTTATTAAAAAATTTCTATATAAAATATTTAATATTATATGAAAAAACTGAACTAAAACGTAGTTTACTTTAAAAAATCAGCAAAAAGCTAGGAAAACTGAAATAAATAACAAAACTGGAAAATTTAGTTTATGAATTAGCTTATATTAAGATTAATTTTCATTGAAGGAGGTGGGGATTTCTTCTCAGATTTATTAAAAAATTTTAATATATAGATAGAATTGAAAATATTATATACAAAATGTGAATTAAAAATTAAAATAATATATCCAAAATGTTAATTTAAACACAATATATTAAAAATAATAAACGCAACGCTAATAAATAGCAAAATTTGAACTTTGGTAAAAAATATCAGTCAAAATAATTGATTGACAGCTCTTATAAAATACGGCTGGCTTCTGCCGTACCACACCGGGCCCCGGGCAACATAATAAGATTTGGGCAAATCGGGCATAATGATGATTTCAAAAAATGTAATAATCGGTCACTTTTTTATTTGATTGTATAATTTTTGTTAATCCTCGTTTTTATACAAAAAACTAAGAAAAAAATATAAAATTTTTTACAAAATATAACGTAGTAAAATTAAAAATATTATTTCGGGCCGGGCATTTTGGGGAGCTCTAATAATTTAAACAGGATTGGGCTGACACTAGAAGTCGGGCAGGCAGCCTAATTATAAAAGGGGGTCAGGTCGACTTCGGACAGAGATTTTTTAACAAATCTGACCTCTGGTTATTATCACTAGCATTATTTCTCAAATTTAAATTACAAAATTTTGCATAATAAATTTAAAGTTATAATACTAAATCCTGATATTACAATTTAATTTTTCGCGTCAATATTTGCCTTTTGATAATGACATTTAATTAAATTTTAATAACTATATTATTAAATTAAATGCAACACGATTAATTTCAATTTAAAAAATGTCTATATCACATGGACATAATATATACTCAACAATTTAATTTAGTTCTTTCTGCTTAAATAAATTTATTATCAATATTTAATTCCCTTCAATAATCAAATTAATAAACAAAAAGAATATAAAATTCATTTTTATAAGAACTTAATCCTATTTCATATAAAAATTATTTCCACGAGCGATTTTATGGGTGTACAATACCCATTCAAAAACTCTAAGCTTTTCAAGGCGTTAATTTTATAGTATAGTAGGTTATAATTAATTAGCTTATGACCGATCAAACCAGCTTACAATCCCGCTAGGAATGATAATATGATTTGGTGGAAGTCTAGTCATTGGTGTCATTTCATACTTCCATTGTTATTCCCCCCTCCTCCCACCTTCTTTAGATACCACGGTGGGAATATGAAAGTGACAATAGTCCCAACTTAATAAAATTTGTCACAATGAAGATATGCAATTATCACCAAATCCCTCTTTCCCTTATTATGACACCTATAAATCTCCATCTTTAAAACCTTGAATATTATTACTATCCTCTAGTAAATTTTTTCATAGCTCGTTCCCCCATTTTTATTCATATTTAAAATAAATTGTCAACCAAAATGAATTTTAGCCGTTCAGAATGGAAGTATTCGGGAACAAATTTTATCACCTTATTTTTAAAATCGCTGCTGGCTGGAATGATATGGGCCACTGTGTTGGGTGTAGTCATTTTGCTACCTTATATTCTCCTCGAATTAAATAAAATTGAGAGGAATCAGGTTGCCAAAATGGAAAACTTAATTCGTGAAACAAAATCTAAGCAAGCCCAATTTATTAATTTAAAATTAAATATTTTGGACGATTCTTTCGTTCAAGTAATTATTTAGTCGCCATTTATTAATTTTAAACGTGTGTTATAATCACAATAATAATAATTATATTACTGAAAAAATACATAAAAAAAAATATTACTTAAAATATACTATGTTTAATATATCAATTTATTATAGTTATATAGGCAAATATATTAATAATTAGATTAGACTTTTTTCTAAATTGAACAAATTGATAAGATTTTTAACTACTATTATGACAAAAATAATCATTAAGAATGCTAATAAACATTTTTGAAAAAAAATTTAAGTCAAATAATCGATATTTTAATGTCTATTATATTTTTAGACTATGAGAGAAGCTAATATCAATGGACTATACCCTAAAATCAGGTTTGATTTTGACGTCGAAAAACTTTTAAATGTTCACAAAAGGCTTGTTAGATCTTACCCAGGTGGTTATGTACCACCCAAAGACACACCAGTTGACAAAAAAGGTACTTTTCAGCGAATTTTATGTTCTGATCAGTGGCGACCGGGGGGGGGGAACGGAAAATGCCCCCCCCCCCGATTTTTTATGAAAAAAAATATTTTAGTTCATATTTTATAGTTGTGCAACTCAACTGACCAAGTTTTATGTTTTATACCAGATTTTATAATTTTGATGTTGAAATAAAAATGTTATAAAATTTTTTTGGAACTTCCCCCCCCCCCCGGGAGAAAATTCTGGCTACGCGCCTGATTCCGATAGATTACTTTTATCTCAAACGCTTCTCTTTTATAAACGAAAAATTTTGAATATTGATTTACACATCATAAAAAACAAAGAGGACGATGGATACATAGAGTGAACACAAAAATTTGAACCATAAGTAAGACTATACAATATTTGGAGTCATTTAAATATCAATGAGACACTCTAATCCTAATCCGTGCCAATGCTAAATCCTATTATTAAATGAGACTAATATAAAAAAGAAAAGCAAAGTCTGCTATACGGTTTATAGTAGGTGTAAATGTTTTCATATATAAATCTTTATTGAATTTAATGAAGTTCTTTAAAAAAATAACAATTTCCAGTTCAGCGTTTCTTCCCCTAAAAAGGAACTAGTCCTGTTCAAAATTTTTACCGTCTAAAACGGAACTAGTTCAAGTTCCAGTTCCCTTCAATGGTTTCTTTTTAAATAAATTGAAAGTAAAATTATATATTGTCAAAATATTTTCTATAATCCCCTTAACAATATACTATATAAATTAGTTATCTAATAAACAAGTTATTTTATCTTCAAACAAAAGCTTCTTCGAACTAAATTTAATTGGCCCGTTATATGGCAAACAACACGTTATAAAATTTATTTAATTTTTAATATGTAAAATTTTGAAAAAAAATTTAAGCTGTAGGTATTAAATTAGACATAATAATTTAAAGTTTATTAATATCAATATAAAAAATTTAAATTTGAAGATTAACATTAATGCAGAGTCCACGGGGGACTCATGTCGGGTTTGCCGCGAAAAGTTTTTTTTGGGTTACTCTGCCATGCATTTCACATGTTGATAAAATGAATTGCAAAATGAAGTTTAATTAAATTATTTTGGGAATTCTGTTGAGTTTTGCTAAAATGATAACCTCGTTAACTAAGTAATGCTTTTACACAAACCTTGTGTTCAGGTCGAGTCAGGTCTACGAAGTTAGAAGTATTCCGGGGTCGGGTTTGGGCTAAATAACTTCACTTTAGTGGGCTCTTCTTTGGTTTGACTTTTAATTGTTCTTTAAACTAGAGTATTAAAAATTTAATTATCTCTTAATTTTATTTTCTTCCTTCCTTATCTAAAGGCAGCCTTAAATTTAAGATTAGGGTTCCTACCTTTGCCTAAATAGTATTTGACTTATTGTCGGGGTCGAATTCAAGCCAAATTGATTTTTCGCATTAAGGGACAAATTGAAGTTGCTTAATTTAAAAAGATCCAAAAGTCTAGAGGTTATTTTGGCAGTTTACAACATGATAATCTTGGCATCTATAAAAAAATATTGGCATGTGGCATCTTGTACAGCAAACCTTAGTTGAATTAATCACATGTGTTATTTAAAAACTGTCTTCAATTAAAACCGAAAGTGTTTTAAAATAATAAATGAAGGAGTTTTATCTAATATTTGTAAAACATACAAATTTCTGATCGATGGGCTCTTTAATTAGCTTATAAGCTAAAAAGAAATTTGACCATTATTATTGGTTTATTTTTCATTTTGTAAAATAAAAATTGAAACTAGTTCCTTGTACAAATTTATAAATAACAAAAAATAATTTTGGGGCTAATATCTAAATTTAAGATGAAGTTAATGGCGGGAATATAAGTATACAATGCTGTCAAATGGGCAAGCCTGGAGACGCAGGAAATGAAGGAACTATGGGGCCTCCTGGGCCCCCTGGTGAACCAGGTTTTCCAGGAAAAGATGGTCAAAACGCGGAGGCAGGAAAACACGGAATTGATGGCTTAGACGGGACACAGGTAATTTAAATATAAAGAAACGATTAAATTATGTATATTTAAAAAATATATTTTACATAAATTTTATCTTCCTCTACACCTCTCTCTAGATTGTCGATTAAAAAACTCGGGCCTTCGGCCCTCGTGGGAAGGGGGAGAAGGGAAGGGGAGTAGGGGAAGGGAAGAGGGGAAGGGGGAACTCTTCTATACTCCGTATAAACGTAGCATATTTGCTATGCAATTTATGGGCGAGAAAGGTGGGAAGGGGCGAGAATGCCTATAGGGGGTATTAGATGCAAAATAATTAGTTAATTAGTTATAGGCCCTTGTAGGGGAGGACATAGGGTAATTATCAATGTTAACCAATTCAAAAACGAAAAAAAATTTCGATTTATTTGGCCAATGGTCATTTTTTTATTGGTCAGTAGCCAGCGGACGGTCAAAAATTCATATTATCATTGGTATTAACATGAACAAATATTAATTTAATTTAAAAAAATTAAAAAAAAATTTGTCCCCTCCCTGACTTGAACCCCATACCTCCAGTTCACAAGCCGGCGCTATACCCACTATACCATGCTGGCTTTAAAATAGTAGAAGTTATTATGTTATTTATATAGATGATGAAATAATAAAGTTGTGTTTTATGTTTAGAAAATCAATATATTTCGTCGGTCAATAGCCAGCGGACGGTCAAAAAGTCATATTATCTATGATATTAACAAAAACAAAATATTAATTTAATGTAAAAAAAAAATTAAAAAAAAAAGTTTTTTTTTAGTTTTAAAAAAGGGCTAAATTCTTAAACTACCAGCCCGATTCGCTCGAAACTTTACCCGTAGGTGCCCAGGGCGGCCGGGGGTAAAATAACCTTTTCAGATTCCTAAAATACCTTTTCATTTTAAAAATATCGGACATTTCTCTGCCACACGTGCGGTGTAATATCTATGACACGTAGAAAAATTTACTAATTATATACACTTACGCGCGCCATCTAATAAAGTACAATTCGTGTTTGAGTTTAATAGTAGATTCAATTTAATTAGAAATAACGGGCTATGATTATGCCTTTGAAGGAGGTTTCGAATTTTGTGTTAGTTTCTATCGATATATTTTATCGTAAATTAGAATCTAATACCTATATTATTTTTTTAAATATTACTTTTTAGGTTTTCTATGAAATCACAATCTAATTAAATGAAATATATTAACCCAATTAAAAAATATATATGCATTTATAAGGTTAAAAATATATATTACATAGTTGGCTGTCTGTTAGACCATCTATAATAAATTTTTAGGTTATATATAAAATTTGGCCAATGGTCATTTTTTTTCATTAGTCAGCAGCCAGGACACGGTAAAAGTGGATATAAATTCATGAGTCAAAAAAAACGAAAAAAAAAATTTTCGAATCACATTTTGGCCAATGGTCATTTTTTCGGTCAGGAGCCAGCGGACGGCCAAAAAGTCATAATAGCAATGGTAGTAACAGGAACAATCATAATAGTCAAAAAAAACGAAAAAATAAACTCGGATTCACATTTTGGCCAATGGTCATTTTTTTCCATTGGTCAGCAGCCAGCACACGGTAAAAGTGGTTATAAATTCACAAGAGTAAAAAAAACGAAAAAAAATTTTTTGAATCACATTTTGGCCAATGGTCATTTTTTTCCATTGGTCAGCAGCCAGGACACAATAAAAGTGGATATAAATTCATAATAGTCAAAAAAAAAACGAAAAAAAAGTTTTCGAATCACATTTTGGCCAATGGTCATTTTATTCCATTGGTCAGCAGCCAGCGGACGGCCAAAAAGTCATAATAGCAATGGTAGGAACAGGAACAATCATAATAGTAAAAAAAAACGAAAAAAATAATTTCGATTCACATTTTGGCCAATGGTCATTTTTTTCCATCGGTCAGGAGCCAGCGGACGGCCAAAAAGTCATAAAAGCAATGGTAGTAACAGGAACAATCATAATAGTCAAAAAAACGAAAAAATAAACTCGGATTCACATTTTGGCCAATGGTCATTTTTTTCATTGGTCAGCAGCCAACGGACGGCCAAAAAGTCTTATTATCAATGATACTAACAAGAACAATCATAAAAGTCAAAAAAAACTCCGGGATTCTAACCCAAAAACTAGTTAAATTGCATAGCAATTAAAAGTAAACAACTTTTATTTATGTTTATTATATAACATTGGTCAGCAGCCAGCGGACGGCCAAAAAGTCATAATAGCAATGGTAGAAACAGGAACAATCATAATAGTCAAAAAAAACGAAAAAAATAATTTCGATTCACATTTTGGCCAATGGTCATTTTTTTCATTGGTCAGCAGCCAGCGGACGGCCAAAAATTCTTATTAACAATGATAGTAACAAGAACAATCATAAGAGTCAAAAAAAACTCCGGGATTCCAACCCCAAAACTAGTTAAATTGCATAGCAATTAAAAAGTAAACAACTTTTATTTATGTTTATTTATAACTAGTTAAATTGCATAGCATTAAAAGTAAACAACTTTTATCTATGTTTATTATATAACCAAAACTAGTTAAATTGCATAGCAAATAAAAGTAAACAACTTTTATTTATGTTTATTATATAACTAGTTAAATTGTATAGCATTAAAAGTAAACAACTTTTATCTATGTTTATTATATAATAGACTAGCTGTGCCCGGCCAAGCGTTGCTTTGGCTCAGTCCTTAAGTGGTTAATTGAGTATAAGCTATTAATAAGACTTATCTAAAATGGGGTCATATATGAAATAATTTATAATGTGAAAGGTCCGAATGATTTTATGAACCCACTATTTTTAGTATATATTTATATAATAAGACAAACCAAATGCAAATTCTGTTTTAGTCATCAAATCCGACTAAAATTAAATGTTTTTGAAAAAATTGCTTATTAATGCTGTTACTTATTATACAATAATAGCATTATTTTATTTTTCTAGTTAGCTGATTTATTTGAAATACAATTTTCTTTAATATAATAAAATTAATTGAAGGATGGATAATTATTAAAAATATGCTTCTATGATCGACCACGTGATAATAATGACAAAAACTGCATAATTTAAATTTTATTTATTTAATTTAAATAGTCTGTTAAACCCCAATAATTTTAACCGTATACTGTAACATTTTTATTATACTTTTAAATATCTAATTCGAGAAAACTTCAGCTTTGTATGTATGACGTCATTATTGTATATGCTGCTATAAATGAAACTGGACGGAAAATGTCAGATATTTTTAAAACAAAAAGGTATTTTAGGAATCTGAAAAAGCTATTTTACCCCTGGCCTATCTGGGCATCTACGGCTAAATTTTCGCTCGAATCGGATCTGAAGAATTTAGCCCTTTTTTAAAACCAAAAGGCCGAGAAATGTCCGATATTTTTAAAATTAAAAGGAATTTTAGCAATCTGAAAAAGCTATTTTACACCTGGCCGCCCTGAGAACCTACGGGTAAAGTTTCGCGCGAATCGGGCCGGTAGTTTCAGAATTTATTCTCATTTAAATATCTCATTTAATAAAAATTAATGATAGATAAATAATGACATTTATATATAAATAGCATTTAATCAGAATAATCAACGTTGGACTATTTTATATTACAATTAAATTATATATACTTTCATCTATCTCATTTAAAATATCTCATTTAATGATAATGAGAAAAATTCATCTTCTTCACCTAATATTTTCTCAAATAATCTATAATCTTATTTATTTCAGGTTAATTCATAAATTTTATGTTGTCACCGTTAAGAAAAGATGACGTTTAAGAAATTTAATTCATAAAATTTATGTTGTCTTGTCACCGTTAAGAAAAGATGACGTTTAAGAAATTTAATTCATAAATTTTATATTGTCACCGTTAAGGAAAGATGACGTTTAAGAAATCTAATTCATAAATTTTATGTTGTCAAGAAAAGATTACGTTTTACTACAAACTACTATAAGTGATACACTTTTACTACAGAACTGTCTGTAAATTCAAATTTTCGACGAACGCGAGGAGGTGCGTTTGATTGACATTTTATTGAACGTCAAAACGCATAAAACCCAATATCTCGAAAATTAAAAGGAATTTTAGGATTCTGAAAAAGCTATTTTACCCCTGGCCGCCCTGGGAACCTAGGGGTAAATTTTCGCGCGAATCGGACCGGTAGTTTCAGAGATTAGCCCTTACATACATGCATACACTTTACTTTATATATATAGATAGATAATTTAACAAATCTTATATATAACACACCGAGGGAGATAGAGATGAGGGGTGGGGCACCTCTTATGCATTAATTTAAACACAGCGAGGGAGATAGAGATGAGGGGTGGGGCAACTCTTTCTCATGCATTAATTTAAAAAAGCGATAATTTAATATACCCAATGCAAATAGATAGGGAGGGTAACGGACGACGGACGGACGACGGACGACGGACACCAAAAAACGAGCCCATAAATTGCATAGCAATTAATATAACAAATATCAATCAATATACTTAGAATTATGTTATGTTTTTTAAAATCACGGTTGTAAAAATATGTTATATTTTGTAGTCGTCTATCAGGTTACTCAACTCGGTGAACATTAATTTAACTTTAAAAAACCCGTACTTCTTGCGAATAACCTAGAATTGAAGCAACACCAAATAATTAAATTTAAAAAACAAAGCTACATCAATGTTATTAAAATCAAATTTTGTATTTAATGTATAATTAAAAAAGTTTGTTTATTGGGGGCATTAGTAACATAAATTTAAACACATAAGGGTTCAGCTATTTATATTTTAAACCTCAAAGCTAAACCATGGGTTAACTTTAAATATCAAACACGTTAATTTACCATCCGTGAACTTAAATTCCGCAATTTTCCTATTTGACAAGAATTTGGAATTTTTAGTATAATTAGCTCGCGATATCTAAATTAGAGACCATAAATGCCCGGCCCGCTGCCCGAACCTGCCGCCCCGCCAACGAGCCGGGCAACTGTCTTAAATTTTGACTTTCGGGCGGGCGGCGGGCACCATAGCAAAATTCGGAGAAATTCGGGCTCAATGTTGTTTTTAAAATATTGCATCAATTGTTTTTAAATATAATTTGTCTCTTTTTAATTTGATTTTATATGTTTGTTAATCCTAGTTTTTTTCAAAAAAAAAATCAAAAATTAAGAAAAAATTTTAAAATAATATAACGATATTAGTGCTAAATATTTTAAAACACACCATTTCGGGCCGGGCAGTTCGGGCAGCTTTTATAATTCGGGCATGGCCGGGCGGACACATAGAAGGGTCCGGGCGGGCTCGGGTAGGCTAATCAATTATAAAGGCAAAAAAATTCTAACAAATCTGACCTCTGATCTAAATGCTTATTCCATGGTTATTATTCTTTTTCTTTGTTGTGAATATGGTGCCACAGTATTGGGGTTTGTATTAATAAATTTCTTCCACAGTGATCGAGTAAGGGCCATGTCCCATCTATCTTCTTATTCATCATACTTTGTCCAATTGTTCTTTCCACATAACGAGGTCGTTCTCTTTCCCCCTTCCCTGATGATTTACATTAAATCATTCTCATCCCTTCTTTCTTAGTATATGTCCGTCCATACCACCCCTATAGATTGAATAACCAATTTCACCTTGGCAATCAATTGTGAATTAAATTTTATTTACTCACTAAATACATATAGTCTACAAATGATTCAATCGTATTAAATATATTTATTTTCCAAAATATTGTCTTTTTTATAAGGGTTACATTGGAATGCATGGGCAGCCTGGCAAATCAGGTCAGAGGGGTATGGATGGTCTCCCAGGATTTATGGGGCGAGATGGAAATCCAGGTTCCGATGGAAACCCCGGGTCACCGGGAAACGATGTATTCCTAGTTAAATACAGCATTTAGTTAATAATATTTATAAACTTTGGAGCATATATTCTTTTATAAGTTCACATCAAAATGTCGACTACAATCCTGATAGATGTTAGATTATTCAAGACAATTATTTAGTTATTAAGGGGGTCAGCATTATAATTTTGTTATTGAATACAGCAGATCATAGAGTATCAGGGGTCATTGGTGATAAACGCGAAGCGATGCGAAGATTTCGAGCTCAATTACAAATGTTTTTAGTTGATAATAGGGAAGTTCGATTAAGGCCATTATAAAAACATCCACCATTTCTTTCACACTTTATAAATCAGTGTCCTAAATTTTCGCATCGCTTCGCGCACATCATGAACGCCGCTTCAAGCGAAATTAAATTAAAGATGAAATTATAAAGATAATTAAGTGGTGACAGACATTCAAATAGATGTAAGGTATTAATCTATCGAACTCAGGATAAAATTATTAAAAAATTTCAGCTTTAACAGCGCCCTCCTATTTGTCAATCGTGTTCAGAAAAAAATTAAAATCTAGATACCATCACTTGTTTAATAATAAATATATACACTATAACAATATAAAATATACCCTTCAAATAATATGCTGCATGTAACCAAGATCTACAAAATTATTTATATTGTTTTAAGGGCACAATGGGTATTGATGGAGCTCCCGGGAAAGATGGTAATTTCGGTGAAAATGGTTTGGACGGGAGAGATGGGATGGACGGTATGAAAGGAATGGATGGAAGATCGGGAAACCCAGGTCCTACGGTATGTCATTTCTGTATGTATGCCAAGCCAATGCATGGGCATAGCCAGGGGGTGGCACAAAGGGCGGTGCCCCCTCCAAATAAAAATTCTTCAAATTTTAATTTAATTTAGACTAAAATTACTGAATTCTCATTTTGCACCTCCCTAAATCATTATTCCCCCCCTCTATATTCAATCCTGGCTAATCCCATGTGGCTATGTAATAGTCAGTTAGGGAAAAATTTAAAAAAGTGCTTATAAATGGTTACCTGTATATTCGTTGATAAAACTGCTTTAGGAATGTCAGTATTTCACAAAATCGTCCAAATTTTGTATCTATCAATCATAACAAATAAAACATAAACCCCTTTGTTAGCAAGATGCTTTTAACTGCTTGATAAATAAGTAGTTAGCAAAGTTTTTTTTAACTATTTTAATCAGTTTATATTTATGCATGTAATACGCTTTTAAAGTTAATTCAAATTAAAAAGCTACTTTACTGCAAATAAAATGGGACTAGTTTTTATTTATTCAAATTAAACCTCAACTTAGTTTGTCACTTCACCTATATAGATTTTACTGCTTTTAAAACATTGTCAATATGCAATTAAATTATAATATAATTGATAAATTCTCTAATATTTCATCAACTTTTTTAAAACTAGCGAGTAAACTCTATAATATACATTGAAATATTATCCAAAAGAAATAATAAATTGCATCCCACTTTATTTAATGAAATCACATATTGAACGAAACAAGATTAAAACCAAAAGTGATATAAATGTTTTTTTTTTAATTTTAGTAATTTTTTGAGAATATAAAAACGATATTTATTTGTAGATAATAATATAAATAAGTGGTATAATGATAAAGCGTGTATATTCATCTTTCATATATGCAAATATATGACATGTTCTAGATACAAGAGCATCAAGGCGGGAGACATTATTTGGTCTAAAAACCAAGCAGGTTATCTAATCGATAATAGTAACACAATAAAATTTATTTTTTAAAAAGGCTAAATATTTTCGTATCTCAGGGACAACCGGGTACACCGGGACCTGAGGGGAAAGACGGCTTTATGGGAAGTGATGGTATTCCTGGGCAAGATGGCGAGCCTGGGAGAGATGGGCCAGATGGAATGGAAGGACGATCCTCTAATACTCCAGTGCTAATTACATTCATTAAAACTTTTAGATTTTTCTTGGCAAAATGTTAGAAATTTGATCCTTAAAATGAACGTTACGACAGAATTTTAAATATCTATTCCAACGTAGAGTGTCCCTGGAGAGGCTGGGTCCCCTGGGGTAGATGGTCGCCCTGGGGCATCTGGAATGGATGGAAGGAATGGTAGGGATGGTATGCCAGGTAGAAATGGTATTCCCGGTGAAGATGGCGATATGGTAAAAATTCACTTATTTTAATGAAGAAGAGACCCGCTTTACTACTAGTGATAACCGTGAATTGAATAATATTAAGTTTAACTATAATTTATATGCCATCTAGTGAAAAGTTTAAATTAGATACTTAAATCATCCTATCTTTCGAGTTATTATTATTTGATCCACGGTTATCACTCATAGTAAAGGGTCCCTTCTTCATAATACTTAAACTGGAATCGATTTAAACCTTATTTAACTATTACATTAAAAAAATTCATTTATTTGTTCATCTCACATATATTCATGCTTTGTAGGGGGATCAAGGAGAGCCTGGAGAACCAGCTGATTTCCCAGATTTCAACGACCTTAAGAATAATATAGATGGGGCACCGGGTAAACGGGGTTTTAATGGGAAGCCTGGCAGAGATGGGATGCCCGTATTCATCATACTCACTTGAAATAAAAAAATGATTATAAAATTATTAATAGACAACTATTAAAATCTTAAAAATCGCTTAAAGATGCATTCAATGTAAATCGTTATTATAAATGTGCTAAAATATTAGGATATTTTTTCAGATCTAATATAACTATAGGCATTGCTATTTAGCAGAAGAAGAATATTACTTTAAATTCTTATTCAAGTCTGCGACATTAATAAGTTTTGAATCGCTAATACTAAGTTAAAAGTTTAAGAAATTTTAAAGGTTTAAATCCCTTATCAATTTTTTGGCCAAAAACGGCCCGGCCTATCCTAAGATGCTATTTTTGCATATCGTGTCCCCATTTGATATGAAATTATTGCCCGAATTTTTGATACAAAGGCTAAAAAATTGTCACAATACATTATAATTATAAAACACATTTTATTTAAAATGTAAAAATATCCTACAATTAACAAACGATCATGCCTCTTTTCAAGGATCTTCTAGCCATAAATTTTTTCCATCGGGGGCACTAATTGTCAATTAGTTTTCCTTTTATAGACCATTTAAACATTTGAGTATTTGTGATGATCTATAAATTATTATTTGTTAACTAGAAATTTCCAATTGTTATGGCATCGGCATCATACTAAATTTATAATTGAATTTGGACTACAACGGTCTCAAACAAAAAATCGTTTATTGAGCTAACAAGGCCTGATCATATAGTTGTTACAAACGTGAACATATATTATTATTCCCGCCCCAATATTTTTATTCGCTTTAAAGCTACATAATCTATACAGGGATTTGATGGAGAGCCTGGTCCTAATGGACGAGATGCAGAGCCTGGAATGCCAGGGATGAACGGTAGAGAAGGTTTTCCGGGGGTACCGGGCAGGGATGGAAAGCCTGGAAGATCGGGCCCCAAAGTAACTTTTATTTTGGTGGTTTGATAATATCTCAAATATCAATCATCAGGCGCGTAGCCAGGATTTTCTCAAGGGGGAAGAAAAATTTAAAAAAAATTTCGACACTTTTATATTTATTTATTGTAACAAAAGTGAACTTCGCGTACAATCTATGCGAAACTTCAAGGCGCTATAAAACCAGCTTTGAAAAATCTCTTCTTTTCTTTAATCAGAGCATTTAATATCGATTTTATACCTTAAAAAAGTACATGGACCTTCAAAAAAAATTTCAAATTTTGGTCAAGGGGGTAGAAAATTCCCGCTTTCTGCCCCCTTGGCTACGCGCCTGTCAATCATAATACCACGATTTCTAAAATTTTTGCCGATAGATACATAAAAACCTTTCTATGCCTAGGCCCTTTGATACTATTAAGCCCTTCATGGTAGGAAGAGTGGGTGGTGTTTCAGTTTCTATGTGTATTTTCTCAGCTATTTTGTAACATCATATCATAGCATAGGGTATTCCAACCTAATTTAGACCCTATAGCCAAGTATTATTTTTGCCTTTTAAAAAATTGATCCTTTATATAGTTTAATTTAAATTTCTAAAAACAAAAGAATGTTTGTTCTCACCTTATAAGACTTGGAAGTGTAAAGTTAATATTTTGTGCAGCCTCGTACAAAGCTATATTTAAAATCGTGCACCGATTTAATCTTTGAAAAAGGTATATCTCAAATTTTTATGATTCTGGCCAAAGGGGCCTTCAGGTTCACCAGGAGAAGCCGGAAGAGAGGGAAATCCTGGAAAAGATGGTAGGTTTGGTAGTGATTGCGATACACCACGACATGGCAAAGATGGATTACCCAATTTAACTCCAGGACAACAGGTATACTACCCTACACCCAATCTTTTTAGTCTAACAAATGAGTATTAAGCAAGAATTCATTAAAGTTAACAATTGTTATTTCTATAACAACATTTATTAGTACACGCACAGTACTTTCCTGGAAAATATTTCTAACTGAAATTGTTTCACAATTATTTTTGGGCGATGCCAGAATATAACTCTCACAATAATATATTATGATTCTCTAGGGTGGGCCCGGGCCTAGAGGTTTTCCAGGTTATCCAGGGCTCGATGGGTCACCAGGGCAGGATGGTGAGCCTGGTGATTTGGGAGAAAAGGGTATTGCTGGTGAACCTGGTGAAAATGGATCTCCTGGAAATTCAGGTGACGAAGGAAAACGGGGTTCAAGAGGATCTCCAGCATCTAAAGGCACAAACGGTCCCCATGGATTGGACGGTATCAAATATTTACCATAATTTTAATTTGTATTATAATTTATTAGATAGGCAGCCACGACATGTAAATTACAATATTTAGTATTGCATATGCATAGCAGATATATGTAATCGTAATGAAATCAGATCATTTTAGACTATTATACTAGTATTTAGCAAAAGTTGCTATCATTTGCCAATAAATTCGACTAGAGAAAATGGCGCATAGTGTATTATTCAAAATGTGCAATATTTGATGGAGTTCTTATCTTATAATATCATTTAAGTTTTTCTGTGCTAAATATCATTTAAGTTTTTCTGTGCTATAAATGTGGATAATTAACTCTTAGGACCTATGGGACAGGAAGGTGTCCAAGGGTTACCTGGTCCTCAGGGCCACGAGGGACATCCAGGTGAAGCAGGACCACTAGGTAACGAAGGGGACCAAGGGGCTCCAGGTGAAACTGGAAAATGTTTTAATCTGGAATGTGGCGGTAATAAATTCAAATATATATAAACATTTACTAATAAAAAAATGAAACATGCTAATAAATTTAATTTTAAAAATGAAGCTTCACCCAAGCAAAGAAATATATGTTCGGCCACCGCCTTTGTAAAATGGGGATCGTCTATGTGCCCTCACCAAGCAACTATAATGTACAGTGGTAATTTACGACTAAAAAAATATTTGACAAAATTCTTTTGTAAAAAGACAACATTTACTTTTAATTTGCCTTTCATATCGCCTATTTAGATTAGCGGTATCACAGAAGATATTTGTTTTGTTCTCCTAACTCGCGATATCATATTTCTAAAATTTATTTCGATTAATTATTTTGAATAGTTCCATCTAGCTTAGAATTATATTATAATGTAAACGATCAATTATGTGTCTAAATATCATTATTGCTTGCATTCAACAAAATACATTTAGGCGTAGTTGCGGGAGGTAGCAATCGATGGATCGGTGGGGGCTACAATTACCTTTGCCTACCAAAGCATGTAATCCGTGATCGAAACCATCGCGGTAAATTAAATACAGAACCTACGCTATCAAAAATATATGGGGCTCAATTGCATCTTTTTAAACCCGGACCTCGTGGTGGCACGTTTAAAAGTCAAGCGGCCGACCTCCATTTAGCCTCTTGCGCCGTTTGCTTGCGATTGGGTCATTGCCTAAACATCCTTTTACCAGCAACTCACACATGTCCAGATGGATGGTTATCGGAATACAAAGGCTACCTCATGGCACTAACTAACGATAAAGCTCGATCGGAGTATATATGTGTAGATGAGGTTCCAGAAGGTTACGACATTGGGCAAAAAACTCATTATCACGCTTCTAGCGAGCTATGGCCCGTTGAAAGCAAATGTGGAATACTCCCTTGTTCCAGCTACTATGATGGACACGAAATAGGCTGCGTCATTTGCAGTCGATAATAAAATAATTCTGAAATATGTTTATTTTTGTTTATATTTTGATAAATAAAACATTTATTATCAAATTTATATGGTCTGGCAGAGGTATACGTGAAATAATTTATAAAGAACCAGACTCGGCCCGTGTTTTAATTTTGTTCTACTTCACCGCTTTGCAGAGCTTACTTGGCCTGGTCCACCCGAAACAAAATAATAGCCTGAATTTATAAAGTTGAATGATAATAATTATATTGCAAAAATAAAAAGTCATTCATACGAATGACAAGGCAGTAAGCCCTTGTAAAATCTCGGGCATAGGGAAGTTCAAAATGACTTAAGAAATTAAAATTTTTTTATATTTGACTGATTCTTCCTGCTAAAAATTAGGCTGTTGTCATTACGTCATCGGTGCAGTTATTAGCTTTTCCTGGCATAGCTGGAGAAATTTTATTGACGAAAACGGATAAATGTACATTAGTCAACGGATTAGGATTACATAAATATTTTTTAAAAATAAATCTAAAACGGGGTGGGATTATTGACATAAAAACCTTAAAAAGGCTAATATTTGCACCTTTATCTTCTTCATCTCAAAATATGAAGGTTTTGAAAAACTTAAAAACATATTACTACTAAATGTTTTATAAGTTACGATTTTAATAATATTTGATTTATACATTTAAGTCTTTTAATAATGCACTCTTCTTGATTAACTTGCAATATTCCATAATTCAGTTATGATCATAATTTATCTTCATATAATTTATATTGCAAATCAATTGTTAAAAAATATGAGTATACATTTAATGATAATAAATCGTTGGTATGCTTATATAAGCTAATCAAACCGATCTAGTTGTTATTAGGATTAAGCAAAAGTTTAAAGATTTAATCTTGCATCCTATACCGATTTAATATAATGGCTTAAATTTTTTGCAAACACTTGTGTGTGCTGGAAGAAGAATTAGTTAGCAAAGGATAAATAATCATTCTTTCAATATCTTAACGGTCTCCTAGTTTAAAAGTTTACTTAACTTGCATTTTTGCCAGTTGAGTTTTGCAACCCCCAATTTAAAGAAAACCTAACTCAGTCTAACCCATCTCAACCCGATATTTATTTTTGCCAAACCAGAAAATTATAAGGCCAAAATTACAATCTTTAAAAAATAAAATGGCTCATTTTTTATATTGTGAGTATCTCTTAAAACCTGTCTATTTAAACCCAACCCAACTCCTTTCTAAAGTCTTGATTACAACAACAATAAAGTTTCCGGGTCACCCATGTCAAATTTAATTTATCAAATATAAAGCGAAGTAATAAAAATACATATGAAAAACATATTTTATAAACTAATTTTAAATTTACTCAAGGTCAATAAGTTAAACTATTGTAATATTAAATTTCATTTACTCTTGTGGCGTTTTAGACATTGGCGAGATAAAAGTAGCGAACGGACATTCACTTTACTTTTACTTGTCGATTAAAAATCATCCATCCATAAACAATTCCTTCCGTCATCATAAATATCATCTTATCGCTCAAATAACATTCATCGCTAATATCTCAAATAACATTCATCGCTAATATCTCAAATAACATTCATCGCTAATATCAATATTTGTTTATTAATATTTCATTTGCATTATTATCGCGCGTGTAAAAATACAGAAAATAAACAACTACCTAACAATCATTACATTGGTGACCTGAGACGTGATGGAAACAAACTCAACAATTCCAGACTCTAATGAACCAAGAGAAAGCGCAGTTCATGTGAGAATTCCTGAATTCCATTCTAAAAATATTCGCATATGGTTGTCACAGGTAGAAGCCGTGTTTCACACACGCAACATATCCTCGCAGAAGACTAAGTATTCCTACCTAGTCGAATCACTACCCCCAGAAGTCGCGGAAGAGGTGGCAGACTTCATATTCACGGTTCCTGAAATTACCCCTTACGACAAACTGAAGGAAGCAATCGTAAAAAGACTAGGAGACAGTGATGAAAAAAGGATAAGGAATTTATTCTCTTCGATATTCCTAGGAGACCGCACCCCATCCCAATTGGTAAGATACTTAAAATCTCGTTTAGGTAATAACGTGATGGACGAAAAGATTTTAAAAAGCCTCTGGATGGATAAGCTACCCCAACATGTGGTAAGCATCTTGGCTACAATGGGAGATGACCAATCACTTGATCGTATAGCAGAAGTCGCTGATAGGATTCACGAAACGTTCAGAGTCAGTAGCTTAGCATCAGTAGCTACTCCCTATAACCTCACTCCAAATAACCCTACTCCCAATATTCCTATTCCCAATACTCAAACAAACGAAATGCAGGAACTGATCAAAGCTGTGTCACAATTAGAACTCAGAGTAAATCAATTAACAGGCAGTCCCAACGACAGTAGGACGACATGGAGAAGGTCAGGCAGATCTAGGTCATCATCCAGACAACGCCCAACTGACACATGTTGGTACCATTATAAATTTGGAAAGGAAGCCAGGAAGTGCATGCAGCCATGCAATTTTAACACCAACTCCCAACAAAAAAACTGACGGGCCGTCCCATATGGGCGACAATGGGAAACGGCCGTACTTTCAGCCGCCTATTCTATTTATTCGACCGGTCCACCCAACGAAAATATTTCGTCGACACAGGCGCTGAAGTTAGCGTAATCCCACCCCCTCCCAAACATCCATTGATCCCGCATGGCCCAACTCTACAAGCGGCTAACCAAACCAGCATATACACATACGGACAAGTCGTATTGGGTTTAGACCTTGGTTTGCGACGGGAATTCAAATGGGTATTTTTAGTCGCAAACGTACACATCCCTATAATTGGAGCTGACTTACTGCACCACTATAAGTTAGTTGTGGACATCAACAATAAACGACTTATAGACAGCACCACACAATTATCGTCGAGAGGAACATCCTCACCACACCAGACGTTCGGCATCCGTGTAGCACTCAGCAATCACAGCACAAAATTCGATGCAATTCTGCACGAATTTCCATCACTCATATCCCCTCTAAACTTCAACCGACAGATTCCACCCCATGATGTGCTCCACCACATTCTGACAAAAGGCCCAGCACAGCACTCACGCCCCAGACGATTGGCGCCCGATAAATTAAGTTCAGCCAAGAAAGAGTTCGAATATATGCTGGAACTTGGGATCATCAGAGAGTCAAAAAGTAATTGGGCATCCCCATTACATCTGGCTGCCAAAAAGTCAGGCGACTGGAGACCGTGTGGGGACTATCGCGGGCTGAACAAAGTCACATTGCCTGATCGGTATCCCATTCCCCACATACATGATTTTTCCGCCAACCTCCACAACAAAACAATATTTTCCAAGCTCGACCTGGTAAGAGCATATCACAACATTCCAATTGCAGCAGGTGACATCAGCAAAACAGCCGTGACAACGCCATTTGGTTTATACGAATTCACTAGAATGCCCTTTGGTCTAAGAAACGCGGCTCAGACATTTCAACGGTTTATAGATGAAGTGTTAAGAGGGCTCGACTATGCCTACGCTTATATCGACGATATACTTATAGCTAGCACCTCGGAAAAAGAACACGAAAATCACTTAAGGACCGTTTTACAACGACTACAGGACTTTGACCTCCGAATAAGTCCTTTAAAATGCAAGTTTGGAACTCACGAACTCGAGTTTCTGGGACATCATATATCAAAAACTGGCATCACTCCACTAATGGATAAGGTCGACGCTATCCGCGAATTTCCACTACCGGACTCCACAAAGAAGCTTCGCAGATTCTTGGGGATGATAAATTTTTATCGTAGATTCCTACCCGGAATTTCCCGTACCCTTCAACCTTTAACGGACGTGTTAAAGAAACCAAAAAAATCTCTAACTTTCAACGACGACCAGATAAAAGCGTTCGAAAAAGCAAAATCAGCTTTAGCAGATTTTACCGCACTTAGTTTCTTAGATACAGATCCACGAACAGAAATAAGGTTGACTACAGACGCATCGGACACAGCAGTCGGAGCAGTATTGGAGCAGGTAATTTCGGACCAGGTAAAACCAATATCATTTTATTCGGTCAAGCTGCAACCAACGCAAACGCGATATAGCACTTTCGGCCGGGAGCTTCTTGCAATTTATTTAGCTATTAAGCACTTTCGCCACTTTTTAGAAGGTCGAAGTTTCTCCGTGTATACGGACCACAAACCACTAATTTACGCCTTTAACGCTAAACCTGACCAGTATTCACCTAGAGAAACGAGACAATTGGACCTAATATCGCAATTTACAACTGATATTCGGTACATCAAAGGTGAAAGTAATACAGTTGCAGACGCGCTCTCTCGGACGGAGGTAGATTCTATCAGGTTACCAGAAATGCCCGATCTAGAAGAGATTAGTAGACAACAAATAAATGACGAAACCCTGAGAAACTTAAAGGATTCATCATCTTTGAAATTGCAGTTAGTACCAATTCCAGGATCAGAGCGAAAAATCCTTTGCGATCTCTCAACCGCCAAACCACGACCGGTAATTCCAGAAACACTCAGAAAAATAGTTTTCGACCATTTCCACACTATATCACACCCAGGTATACGCGCCACTGTGAAACTAATTACAAATCGGGTAGTCTGGCCGTCAATAAACAAAGACGTTGTGAGATGGGCAAGAACTTGTGAAAGGTGCCAACGATGCAAGGTATTTCGACACACCGTTACAGTACCCGGAACATTCGCTAAACCCGACGCCCGTTTTGCCCACATCCACATAGACTTGGTAGGGCCACTACCACCATCAAACGGATATACGCATATGTTAACAGCAGTGGACCGATTCACCAGATGGCCCATGGCTATTCCTTTGAATGATACATCCACGGAGGTTATCGCAAAAAAGCTGATAGAACACTGGATTGCGAACTTCGGTGTGCCACATACCATTACCACCGATAGAGGATCACAGTTCCAATCATCTCTCTTCCGAGAACTCTCCAATCTCTTAGGTTGCACACATATTAAAACAACCGCCTACCATCCCGCCGCAAACGGACTCGTCGAACGATTCCATAGACAACTTAAAGAGTCGTTAAAAGCCGCCGGGGAGACTAAGTGGAACGAAATTTTACCATTGATATTATTAGGATTACGTTCAACTATCAAAGAAGACATAGGAGCAACAACAGCAGAATTGGTGTACGGTACGACCTTACGACTACCAGGAGACTACGTCCTAAAAACCGAACCTAACCCATTACAACATCATTTCGTTGACAAGCTCAGGAGGACCATGGCAAAAATTCCTTACCCCATACCAAAACACCATGCTACAACAAAAGAACAAGTTAGCAGCTACCTGTTCGAAGCAACCCACGTGTTCGTCAGACACGACGCCGTCAGTAAGCCACTCTCTCCAACGTATGACGGTCCTTACAAAGTATTGAAACGTGAACCAAAATACTTCGTCATTGAAAAAAATGGTAAAAGAGATTCTGTCTCGATAGACAGATTAAAACCCTGCCATCGAAGCAGAGAGGAACCACCCTTTCAGACCGCCGACGAAACGCAAGCTGAGGCACCGACACAAGAAGCAGAAGAACCAACCAAAATAACTAGAAAAGGCAGAAAGGTCCATTGGCCGAAAAACCTTCGGGAATACATCACATAGTTTTTAGCCAACTCTTATCGACATATTTAAAACTTTAAATATATCTGGAAGGGGAGTATTGTGGCGTTTTAGACATTGGCGAGATAAAAGTAGCGAACGGACATTCACTTTACTTTTACTTGTCGATTAAAAATCATCCATCCATAAACAATTCCTTCCGTCATCATAAATATCATCTTCGCTCAAATAACATTCATCGCTAATATCTCAAATAACATTCATCGCTAATATCAATATTTGTTTATTAATATTTCATTTGCATTATTATCGCGCGTGTAAAAATACAGAAAATAAACAACTACCTAACAATCATTACACTCTCTATCTAAATCTTAAACTTCAGCTAATAAATTTTTGACTTAGATTTAACCCAAATAGTCTAAGCTATAATATAAGATATCATAATTTCCAATTAAACAGATTTGTTTGTGATTGATGTGATAAATGCTTTTAAAGCTTCATAAACACCTCTCAAGAGTCTGTGATGCAAGGTGCAAAATCGGAGGCATCAAATTAAACTCGATTTTAACGCTATTTCTTTAAAAATTTGGCTATTTTAACATTAGAACTAAATGAAATTTATCTCAATCAATCAAAAATGCACTTGTTGGACCTATATAAATATTGAGGACTTTGACAACTATATTATCAAGTTGAGCTTCTCATTTCTCATAAGGATTATTGTATTATGTAAACGTTTAATTAACGAATGATGAAGCTAAATTGATTAAAGGAGTAGGGAATATTTCGGAACACAGGGGCCCATTTTTCAGGAACATGACAGCCAAAAGATGTTATTTTTTTACTTTTAATTTATATTGCACAATTCAATAAATTTTGTTTATTGTATATTTAGACATTAAAATTGATTGACATAGTCAATTTACTTGTTGAATTTGTATAAAAAAGGTAACAAAATATATTTTCGACAAACGCTTGAGATTTCAAAATACCTATAACATCTAATCAATATGCATTATAGCCATAAATAATTAATGAGAGCTAAAATTTAATCCTGTAAAATCTCACATTTTGGGTGACATAATCTAAACATATAAATCTTTAATATCTCATAAAAAAATTATAAATAATTAATTAAAAATGTGTATACGCCAGCATCAAGACACTACAAATATTTGTATCTTAGTTCGGTGCTATAAAAAAGTTTCCTGTTTCATTAAATAGACACACATTTAAACCGTATCGATGCATTCGACCAAAGTTTAACTGACAGAATATCTATGAATGTCTATGAATATTTAACGAAAATGCTCCTTGAGAGGGGTTTACAGAGACGAAAAAGTTAGGGTTAGTGTTTTAGGTCGGGGTTTTAGGTTAGGGTTAGGGTTAGAATTAGATGCACACATTTCAATCGACAAATGCATTTTCGTAGACATTCGTAGACATATATTTGTTTTTTGCTTTTTGGTCAAATGCAACTGAATCCATTTAAACCCGATCAGGCGTTTTGGTAACATAGCATATGATCACAAAGTAAATGGAGTGCTTTGTAGCAACCTGAAAAGGCACTTCGGGGCCGGGTCAGGTGGGGTTTTGGGTCACCCGTGCAGGTCTCTAGTGCTCGGTTAATATTGCGCGTCATAGGTTGGTCGCTTGTGTATTTAAGGTTTAGGCAAAAACTTAAAAATCACCCAACCTTTTTAATTTACATAAAATAGGTTACCTTGAGTTATCACGTATGCGCTGTACGTCCATTGGACAACTTCTATCATAGCGTTTTAACAGTTAACACCATCTAACGATTCACCTACAATGAGAAATTTACAAAAAAAACGAATTGCCAGGCTATGTTTGCTAATAACGATGCTGACGAGAGTAGCATTACGATTAAAAACACATAACTCGCAATAACTTAATTTGCCACTATTTAAATCTCAATCTTAATCGTCGTAACTAACAGTATGAACAAGACGACCTCTAACAACCGTATTGATTGTGACCAATTCCTACCTGACTATTTTAGACCCCACAATTTATTGATAGTCAAAATCCCGTATTAGTGCCATGTGTTGTTATCAGTGCTCTGTAATTTTTGATAGTCAAAATCCCGTATTAGTGCCATGTGTTGTTATCTGTGCTCTGTAATTTTTATATGACAGACAGTGCTGTATCAAACTTTATTTAGCAACTTGTTATTGGGAGACTATCATGGGCGTACGCAGGGGGCCCAATTTTTAGTCGAGACCTTTTTTTTTGCTCTCAGGAAAATTTTTGGATTATTTTTTGGTCGCAGGAAAATTCAATCTGCCCCCCCCCCCCCCCCTAATTCAAAACCTGCGTACGCCCATGGAGACTATGTTAACTTGCAAGTAGCTTCCATGAAATTTTAATAGATCGGAAAAATAGCCTGTCAAGTCAAAACATTAATGACGTGACAGTCCCAAAATTGGTGTCATCCTTGCAGCAAGCCATAGCCTATAATGAAAATTCCTATTTTGTCACACATTATCAAATAAGCATTTTTTTTTGATCTTAGCTCAAGGCATTTAATTCTTAGTGTCAAAAATTACTAGGGTAACTCTGAAAAATGGTGGAAAGAATTGTAATATATAGATCATTATAACCGATAGCTATGTTGTTGCATAATTATGAATTTCTTGAATACATTGTTTTAAAAATATTAATGTCCTAACTACCAAATTTATAATGATAACGATCCGGCTAAGTTATTATCAATCCATTTAATATTAATGAATTTAACGTCTCATTTAGACATTGATGTGATTGATCGTGTTCATTAAATGGTGACGTAAAAATCTTTATCATTAAACGCAATTTTTAAAGCTCTAAAAAAATCTTACCCATGAGGATTACTTAAAAAATTAAGTTGAGTCTAAAGTCAGAATAAAATTATATTTAAAAATCATAATGTATTGTATATAAAATGCAAATTAATGAAAAAATTAATAAATTGCCATTTTTGACAAGCGATAATATTTATTTACTTTGAATAACAGTTTGAAATTGTCCAAAATTAAAACATTTTATGGATTCTATAATTCCTTAAACTCAGTTTTTGAAAATTTTGAAAACCTAGAACTGCAGGACCTTACTCCAGTGGTATTAGACACCACCAGAATAAGGACTGCCATGTTTAAATTTTATATTTTTTAAGTTGCTAATGCTAATTAATCTTGTCATATTTTATTATACTTATAATAAATTTTATGCTCGAACTATATTCACTTTTATAAATACTAATGTGATTTAATTAATTTTTGTACAATATATTAATTACTTGTATTTATGTAATATCAATCCATTATAATTTATAAAATTAGTTTCCAATAATGGTAGTTTAGGATTGATAAAATGCGAGAGTGGAAATGGGTTTAGATATTTCGGTCATCCAGCCACCATTATCTTTTTTTTTTATTATTGATAATGGTCGCTGGACGACCGAAATATCTAAACCCATTTCCACCCTCGCATTTTATCAATCCTAAACTACCATTATTGGAAACTAATTTTATAAATATTAATTACTTATCTAAGAATATGACTAAAATGGTTAAAGCCTTTCACTCTTTATCATAGTCAAATCTCTTTAAAAACACAAATTTTCAAATTTAATTAAGACCTTAAAATTTTTAAATATATGGTTTTTTAAACAATAGCGAAGCCGCCGTTCAAATGTATAAAGAGTATGCTGCAAAATAAATGAAATAAGTCTAAATGAAAACCACTTAATAAGAATGGGTTATCCATCTAGATATTAGATGGATAACCCATTAAGTAAAACTTTTAATGCTAATTATATTTTAAATGACTGGTATAAATTGATTGATAAGCTCTAGGGTGTCAAAGCAGTCTGTTTAAATATTTTTTTTCAATTAATACTCTTGCTCAATAAGGTGTTTTAGGTAATTTATATAAAACTTAAACTATATCAAGAAAAATATTTATTATTACTTTAGATTGTTATTGAAAGTGAGCCGGATATAGTTAAATGCATTTAAAAGACAAATAAATGAATTTATTTTAAATTGAGTATATCGAATTCCAGAGCGGCGGTGGAACATGATTTAAACTAAAGAAATTGTTTGAAGGGAGAATTAAGGAATATATTGGGCGAATTGGAAGGAAGGATAGGGGGATATATTATGGCGTTCATAAGGCATTTAACTTAAAATGAATTTACAGCTTTACATGATTTAAAGGGAGTAGTTATCGGCATTAGTTTCACTACATATTTTATTTCATCAACACACTATGTAGAAAAATTATAATAAACACAACTCTCGATACAATATGTTTTGTACAAAAATCAATGATGCTTAATGATGTTGATCAATAATCATATATGGGGGAAGGAAATAACCAATGCGTATAAGCGCGTAGGGGGGGGGAAGTAACACACGTACTGAAATTAAATAGAAAAGAAGAGACGTGTATAGAGTTCTAGGAGTTCAATGTTGTTGAGTGTAACTTACTTTTATCTAGCGATCGCGGCGGCGTCTATTTCATCTTTTAAAATCAAAGTTAACATTTTATACGTACGATTAAAATAATAAATTTAAAACATCTGGTGTGGGGGAATTAGCTTTTGTTTAAGAGGACATGGGGGGGTTGGAGAATTTAAATATACGAGTATTTCCGGATGCGACATTGAGCTATATTAAATTCCCAGTCTAACTTTCTCCCATAAATATACAAGATGAACAACTATTTTAACAGCAGTAAATAGGATCTACTTTATTATGTTATTACAATATTGTTTTATGTCCAATAGCTTCAGAATTGTGATTTTATTGTTATAATTTATGCTTAATCATAGGCATAAGAATTTACAGTTTGACAGTTTTCCAGATTAAATAAATTCAAAATACACGATAAATACGTCGACAAAACGAAACAATGTAAAAATCATTTAGTATTGAAGTTTGTCACATAAGTTTTTTAATATATTCCTAACATTTGGATCAAAAATCAAGTTTGTATAAACACCTAAAAGGGGGTTTAAATGCTTAATGTATTGAATAACATATTGAGTTACTATTAATTTTGATGAAATAGTCGAAACAAAAAAATGTCCTGTATAATAGGAAAATATAATAAAGGGTAGGTTGAAACAAAAACTTTGTACACCCTGGGCAAATATGAGAATTCTTATTCGTTTTTTAAGTTGTTGACTCGCGTTTATAGTCTTGCGAAAATTATTATTAGATGATTGTAAAACTATATTTTGAATTTCCATAGAACTTTGGTGCGATGTTACTGTCTTGTGTTCATTTACTTTAATCTTGTACATTGCTATTTTTATAAAGGGTACAGTGACAAATTTCGTAGTCATTATAATGTTTGTAGTACAGTTTGAGTTTGTTATAGAATCATTACTTTTAAACGAAATCGCTTTAAGACTACTATTGTTACGCCGTCTCCTAAATATAGACGCCTTGTACAAGACGATGCAAGCGTTGCATGAAATAGACATAGCCACAGGAAATAAATACATTAAAGTTAACATTAGAGGATCGTAATAAGTATAAAACTTATTTTTGACCTCTATAAAATACATAGTCATTGTTACATTTGCGTCTTTGTCCTCTACGTACGATGGCCATACAGCATATATAGGAAAGTGGTTGATAGATCTGTATATAGCTTTTCCGCTATGCCCTTTAAAGTTCCGAAGAATCCTTAGTTGCGCTTGGGGTATCGCAGCACACATACATATGATGGTGATAATTGTGCAAATTTTTATGATTCGCGAGCGTGTAAACAACTGGTTATAATTGTAAGGCTGGAATAAGGCGTACACTCTATCGACGGCTACTAGTGCCATAATCCAATTCACGTTGGACGCGGTAAACTCAATAATCCACGGTTGAATTTGTGATATGTAAATTAAAAAATATGGATGATTAACAAGCCTATCGCCTAAGATATTGAAGGTTAAGGGCCAACAACAGAATTGCGAAATGGCAACTACTTCACAGATTAGAATGCAATAAATGTAAATGTAAAAATGAGGCCGCCTCTTGAGCCTAAGAGTACAGAAAAAATAAAGGATGTTTCCAGATAAACCTCCTGCGATAAAAATTGGCATAAAGTATAATTCAAAAATCATTGTTACACTGTGGCAATTCTCAAAATGAGCTTTTTCTCCTTTACCCTTTTTATATATTGAAGGATGCTTTAAGGGTTTATATCTTCGATATATAATGACGGGACGCCATTAAAGGTGTAGCATCATGGAGAAAAATGTGTAATGATTGATAAGGCTCTTAAACTGGAAAATCATTCCCTTGACAGCCTTGTTTATCGCATTAACGTCATAGTGTATTGCTTCGGACACCTGTGTTGTCAATATAGGCCCTACCTTTCGTAGGCTCATAAATAAAGTGTGTTAAAGTAAACCAGGTCTCAATAACATATTAAAAGTTAAAAATTCTAATTATTGGCTTTATTGTGATGGAATATTCTTATATATTTTTTAATAAACTCTCTGGTGTCCCCTCCTGAAACGATATTAAACCAAAAATATTTATCTGAATATTAGCTGTCAGGAAATTCTATCTGCCTGTGCTTGATAAATACAAAAGGATGTTGTTTGATTTTTGCTTGATAGCTATTTTTACCTACAATACTCTAATTTAAACATATAAATATGAGGAAAAAAATAATTAAGCTATTTTTGTGAAACATTTACTAATAATATAGGTATTTGATATTAAGTTTTAGTCTACATAATACACTTTTTTCGCCTATAAAGTTATAGTTACCTATGCAAAAACGTAACCTTTATGGTTTGAATATATAAACTAGATCATTGGTTACCTATTCTTACAACCTAACCTTTATTATTCGAGCATTCACAAACCTCACTATTTATATATCTTAACCTTATTATTTTACCACTCACCTCGTAGCATGTGTATATAAACACGATGTTACTAAATATTATTCACTTGAATCAATTTTATTTTGGGTTATAATAAATAATAAAATGTAGAAATTTAATCTTCTACAAAGTTGTGTATAAAGCATCCCTTAAACATCCATCAAAATACAAAATTCAATTATCTTGAATAAAGTAAAGTAAGCAATTTTTAGTATCAACAATAATTTGATCAAATGTACTAATTTCCGTTAGATCTTTTTAAATTGCTACAGAGGTCTAGTTACAATAAAAATTATTTATAAGACGTATGATTATTCCAGCATGGAATGGATAAGATTTTGAAGCATTTTAAAATTAAATTATTTTGTTGATATAAAAAGTCTATTATAACACTTCTATATAAATTAAACGTAAAACAATAAAATTAGGATGTCATTATCCATAATTTAATTTAACTATAAATAAATTCCAAATTATAGTTATATCAATAATGTTACAAATCTTTGCTTCCCTTAATTAAAGATATATTTTACAATATGAAAAAAACATTTGCCTTTAGACCTTAAATAATAACATGCAAAATATATTAGGTACGATAAACTTGAATCTATTATATTAATATCATGGTGAGCAGGCATATAATCGCGGAAACCAGAAATTCTGTCCTTTGGACTTCGACAACGCCTATAACCTCATGTGACTTTTTGTTAAGCCTTAATTCAGGGTTGTTTAAACTTCATAGAGAAGCAGTTTATTTTCTATGCAATTTTGGGAGAATTGAAAAAAAACATAATGGGGGGGGGGCATGTTTACGCTCATGCTCTCAGTGGTTGCTTCAATTTTATAAATTAACAATTGTTTTTGCTATGTTAAGGATTATATTTGTTAAAAAACTGAACCAAGCATCATGACAATGATATTTTAATGTCGCTAGATTTAATTTATCATATTAATATCACAAATAAAAGTGGCGAAAAAATATCAGAAGGGTACAATGGCTATAAAAATCAAAGACATTTAGGAGATAAGTTGAAATTTTTTTTATAACAAGCTATTGCCAGTAATAGCAAATATTTTTTTTTCGAAAACAAAGTCACATAGCATAAAATTAAAAAGCCCTATTGGTTAATAAGATTTTTAACATTATTGTCTAAAATAGACAAAGGGTCGACAAAGGACTTAAAGTTGTATCGTATAATACAAAAAGAATCCCAAGTTGGGTAAAAGGACATGGCCTGTTTACCGAAGGAAGCAGAGCATGAGGCAACAACAACATATATAAAAATTGGATGCCAAAAGGGCATAATATTTTTTCGTTTTAGGTCCTCTGCTATGGCTAGAAAGTCGTAGTTAAAATGTGAAGGAGTAAAAAGGTCGATTCAAGTAAAATCCCACTTTAAGTATAGGTCATATTGCCAGGGGACTAGAGATAAGCGGTCAGGGCGCTTCCTACTATCCAGAAAAAGATCCGAAGGCTCAAGGCTTGACGGGACTTTGCCTTTTTAAGAGCAGCTTAAATTAATATATTGGCTTTGTTGTGCCTAACATATTTAATTGATTTGCCAGACAGTGTATAGGGTGCCTGGCATATTCGTCTAATAAGGTAAAATTCTTTAGTATAAATAATTTCAAGCCTTAAGCTAGGGTAAGGAGTAGGAAAACTCAAAGTCGTGACCGGAACCTTCTAATGTGAGAGTCACAATATTGATATAATGGGAAGGAATTTTTGGATACTAATGAGAAAAAAACGAAAATTCAAAATTATGATATTTGACTTCAATCAATGCTTAATTATGTAATTATTAGTGTTTAAATAATTAACGTGTATTACTTTATATTGGATTTAAGCCCGAGAGGTACCAGTGTAACCTGTAGACACCACTTTGAACGCTGATAATTTTTAAACTATTGGATGTAAAATTATTTTTTAAATTGAATATGAAAGAGCACACCTAGGCCAATCAGCTGATATGTTTTATTCCCTTTTCTCTTCCTTATTTCATTAATAATGCGGTCTCAAATATCGCTAATATTAAAATTTCGACTGCTTCTCATATATTCACTAAAAATGGAGACTCAACCATAGGTAATCTTATTTTAATTTATATCATTAAAATCTTGACACTTTCACAATTATTTTGATATGAAATTTAATTGTTTTTGGTTAATTAAAATGGGAATAATGTTGGTTCAAAGTTTGGTGTAACCTGTAGGTTACACTGGGCAGAGGTCCATACGTAAGCTTATGTAAATGAGTAATGCTACTTTTTTATTTGATTTTTAATTTAATTTTATATAATTAATCTCGTATTAAAATATCATTATTACAAAGTTAATATCGCTCTGAGGTAAAAATTATATAATTAATTCAACCTTTACCCCATCCACTTGGAAAATCCTAATAAATTAATTGAAACAATTTTTTTCAAATGATGTTATTTTGTATGTGATGAGATGAGTAATTTAATGCTTCTCAGCATAAGTCCGACCTCAATTTAACTGTTAATGAATTCTAACGGGCTACTTGTTTCCTAAAAATATAAAAATGTTTTGGGAGCTCAAAGCTGACTGTTTTAACCAAATGGTATTTGAAATGCGTAGAATCGCTTCCAAGAAATAACTAAATTACATTAGGCCGACAACAGCAAATTGGTAAGGGTTGACACTTTCAAAATTCGAGATTATATGGATCTTTTAAATGAAAAGTTCAAAAGCAACTTTAAACATCGTAGCTCTTCTCACATATCCAAATATGAGTGTATGGTTCCTTATTTCGGGCACCACAATGCAAAACAATTTATAAAAGGCAAGCCTTTTCGTTTCGGCTATAATATGTGGTTTGCTGCAACAAAAAATGGCTACCTTGTCACATTTCAAACTTACCAAGGGGCTAAATTTTCCGTAAATCGACAAAACAAAATAGGTTTAAGAGGAGCGGTCATATAAGACTTAGTAAATGAACTACCACCAGAATTTGGTCCATACTATATTATTTCGATACTTTTTTACGAGCCACAATTTAATGATATGTCTTTCAAAGATGAATATTGGGGGCACAGGAACGGTGCGGGTCAATCGTTTAAAATGTCCGATCATCGATGTAAAAGAACGAGGGTTTCTATCAAAAAAACACTTCAAATTTGATGGCTGTCCGATGGAATGATAATAATACTGGCACAATGTTGTCAAATTGTCATGGGGTCAAGCCTATCACTTCTATTGGAAGAATCACTATAGCGAAAAAAATTATAATTCAATATCCTCATATGATCAAAATGTCTAATTGTTTTATGGACGCTGTCAACAGCTTTGACCAAAATATGGATGCAACTAGATTTTCATTTCGCGACAAAAAATGATATTTTCCTATATTTGCATTTGGGCTGGATGCTGCATGCTAAAATGCATGGCATCTGTATTTCTTCAATAGGGGGAATATTACATTATGTAATTTCAAAAGGGAGATAGTGCAAGATTATTTTAAAATACGGACATTCGCCTAAACGGACTTTAAACCCTAAATTAACTAATTTTAAGAATAATATAACTATACATCAAAAGGTGTTGTGTACTCAGAGGCGTTGTGTCGTCTGTCATAAAGAGCTAGTAGAATTTTATAAGCATATTGTAAAGTAGGCCTTCTCATACATTGTTGGTCAATATTTAATATTAATTAACATATTTTATACTCATTGATGTTAGTTAATACATTTTTATGTATTTTATAAAAAAAACTTATCATTGTTGTATACGTTATTGTGAAATTTAATAAATTCTTTATACGTGAGTATATTTGTGCTGCCCAGTGTAACCTGTTGTAGGTGACAGCCCTTTTTTTCTCAAAGTAAATAGTTTTTTTGAAATTTTCCAATTGTTTAGCTTTATTTAGCATGTAAGAAAGCCCAGAAAAAAATTTCATAAAATTTTTTCAGCCGAACTGGTTCTGGTAAAAAAAATAATAAAGTTTCAGTTGTTGCAAGGTTTTTGAATCCTTCCTTTCTTTAATTACAATGGTGATAAGCGAAAATTAAATTGCATAAATAATTTGTTATTTTTAGTTTTTATATTTCTGATAGTATTTTTATTTGTGGCTTTAAATATTTTAGATTCCTAATATAAAATTATAAATTTGTGGGTTAATAGAAAATAATTAGTTGTAATAATTTTTAGGTAGGAAATTAGTAGAATCTAGAAATTTGTTTATTTAGAAATATTACACATCTAATATTTGAATTTATTTCGCGGTAATATTAATTATTTACTTCAATTATTTTTAGTAGGCGGTTTTACATTTTGTTTGAATAATTAACGATTATAGTGATACGTTTAATTATTTGTATTTAATATGAATTTCTTACGTGCACTAATTAATTGATAAAGTTTAGCTTTAAAAAATAAATTTAATAATTTTCGATAATGTTATCATTTTTGAAGAATACGCAGGAGACTAATTTAAATATTTTTATCGATTTGTGTAAAACTAATTGGGTAGCTGTTTTGTTGTTGGGTGTTTTAATAGTGACGTGGTATGTAATGTGGCAAAGGAGTTGCCAGGTAAATATGGTCCAACATAATTTTAGGCGTTTTGCGTGTGGGGGCCCACAGACGGTTAAATGGTGCCCTAGGCGAAATGGCGAAATTTAAGAAGGGATGTGGGGCCTCGGGACAGGAAAATGGGTAATTGTAACAATGGTAGGGAGAGTAAGTTTAGAGGTAATATTTATAGTGAGGCGGATCCACATAATTATGGAAGGGGGCGGCAAATACGAGGGTCCTGGGGGACAGGGACCTTGCCGTGGCATGTAGGTGCGGCGGCCAGTCCACATCGGAGATTCCCATGGTAGTTGAACGCTGACTAAGAGTCGGTCGTCCTAACTGTCATTGTACTAATTTTTGTTTAGCATCTCCTTTCCCCAATTATTATTTGGTACTCGACTACCCAGAGCGAAAGTATGGATGGACGGTACGCTTCTTTGTTTTATTTTATTAGATTCAGGGGCTTGCATTTCATTAATTTCTTTTAAACAATTTAGAAACATTTAACCCAATAAAAAACTTTCCCGTTCTTTTATGAAAGCGCGCCAGTTAGATGGCGCTACTGTAGCGCTATTGGGAATATCCTATGTGGAAGTCGCGGCGCGTGACATGAAGTGGATGTTACCTTTGCATGTGACTATGACCGATATTGACGCGTTAATGGGTTGGAATTGGTTGGAGTTGATAGGCCCACAGGTGAAGTGGTTTGGTTTGTGTGATGGTTTGGTAGGTTCAACCCCTAGATGTTTAATGGCCGCAACGTGATTATTAGCCCAGAGAGAGGGGCTCAAATTTTAAATATTGAGCTACCCGTGAGTTTCGAAACGACGACGTTAAGCGTCGTGTCGCCTGCCGGTGGTTTAAATTGTTTTGGGGATCTTAGCGGATGGCAAGTAAACTTGCGCACGTTGGTTACGAGATATAATTCGGTTTTTGCCGAAGGTTTAGGGTGTTTGAAGGGTTATTAATATAATGTTTTACTCAAGGGTGGGGCCTGTCCTAAGTATTTTCCGAAGACGTGTTCCATTTAGATGACGGTAGGAGGTATACTCCGTTCTTCGAATCCGTGGTTGCTGGAAATTAAGTACCCAATGCCGCGGGCTGAAGAAATTTTAGCGAATCTTAACACCGCATGTTTTTTTACGAAACTAGATTTGAGGTCGGCGTACCTTCAGATCAGGATGAATGCTCGTTCGGGGCGGTTAATGACAATTAATACCCCATTAGGGTTGTTTTGTTTAATCGCTTGCCGTTTGGGCTGAGTATTTCTGCGGCGGTGTTCCAAAAAACCATGGCCTCGGTTTTTCAAGGCTTGGGCTGTGTGTTCTTTTACCTGGATGATGTATTAGTAGTAGGCAGTACCATGCATGAGCACGAGAATCGGTATTAATACGCATCCAGGAAAGAGGAATACGTTTAACCATAAAATGCATGATCGGGGTAACTAAAGTTACATTTTTAGGGCCTGTTATTGCATGGGGAAAGATCCGCCCTTTGGGTAATAATGTGGCGGCATTTATGAATATACAGGCGCCCGCTAATAAAAAGGAAGTAATGGCCTTTTGGGCTCTTTTAATTATTATCGCAAGTTTATACCACATTGTTCGGAGGTGGCGGCACTTTTGCATAGGTTAACTGAGATTAACGTGCGTTTGTATGGACGTATATGGAACAGACAGCGTTTGAAACTTTGAAAAAACTATTAGGTAGTGACCCAGTTTTAGTTTGTTTTAACAGTGACCTCCCGGTGGGGTTGGCGGTTTGCTTCAAATCACGGTGTAGGTGGCATGCTCTTCCATATTATTGATAAGGTGGAGCGGCCTATCTTATATTTTTCGCGTAAATTGACTACGGCGGAGCTTAATTATTCGGTTATAGAAAAAGAGGCTTTAGTTGTCGTGTTTGCGTTGAATAAATTTCGTGAATATCTTATTGGTCGTAATTTAAAATCTTTACCGACCATAAACCACTGGTTCCTCTTTTTGCGAAATGTAATGGTAATTTATTGCTAAGCACTAGGTTACAAAAATGGTTATTGTTTTAGGCAATTTTGACGTAATATTGGAGTATAAAAAGGGCGCAACGAATTATGTACCAGACACGTTATCGCGCTTAGGTGAGAGCAATGAAGCGGTACCTAAGGAGGAACAGGGAGGTGAAAATTATTTGATTAATGTCGTAACTCAAGCCTTTCTACAGTCAACCTAAAGGAGGAGGTTGATAAAGACGACGAGTTGCATGGAGTTGTGGAATACTTGAACGGTCAGGCGGCAATCGAGGAGATTGCTAAGTGTTATCGTGGCGTAGTAAATGAACTCAATCTTGATAATGGCGTTGTACTTCGATGCGAGCGCATAATGATTCCACGGGCGTTGTGACTGCAGGTGTTGGAATTATTGCATGCTGGACATAGTGGCGCGGTTAAAATGAAAGCAATGGCGCGTCACTATGTTTGGTGGCCTAAAATGAGCAACGATATTTGCATGTATTGGCGTAAATGCACTGCCTGTTGTAAAAATGCGAATATGCCCAAGCATAATAAACAAGTTAGGTGGCCGCGGGTTTGAAACGTTTGGGACAGGGTACATCTCGATTTTTTGATTTCGCTTCGAAACAATACATTTTATTAGTGGACGCGACTTAGAGTTGGGTTGAATTTCAACGCGTCACGAAGCTGTTCACCGGGGTCTTTATCAATTTTTTAAAGAAATTAATGGGCGCTTACGGTATCCCAAGGTGGATAGTGTCCGATAACGGTACTGCCTTTACCAGCGCAGAGTTGTAGGCGTTTTGCGCGGTAAATGGGGTAAACTGCATGTATTAGCACCTCCATATCACCCCAGTTCTAACGGATTGGCTGAGCGACATGATGTGATCGTTAAAAAATTGTTGAAAATTGAGAAGGTAGAGAAGGACGGCATTTGGATGTTACATAATGCGTCCGCTCGCTTTCCGTGTCGCGCTCCCGTTGGCAATTTCTAAATAGGTTACCTCGTGTACCGATCGACGTGTGGGTTGGGGCCGGGTTAACAACTGGCGAGGGTATATGAGGTTGGTAACTCAGTTTGGGCTCATGTTTACGGTGGAACCGAGAGTGGTTGGAAGCTGTGGTAAAGTCCCACGTGGGCTCAAAAGCCTACGAGGTTGAGTTTACTGGCTCCTATAATCTCACGGTTAGGCACGAGGAGCAGTTACGTACGATGTTAATAAGATGTCTTTTTGTATATAATAATATATCTATATATTAATTTGCATTAGATGGATATTAAACATCATGGTGCCGGTTTAGGGTGGTGGTGGAGGTCATCGATCCTCTGTACGCCCCGACAAACTTGCATGTATCGTTCGTGGTGGGCCAAGACGGTATCCCACATATCGTCAGCTTCCGCGAGCAGAGTTATTCCCTAGGCGGAGCCACGCAGCCCGGGAGGATGCAAAAAGGTAGAGTGAGTTAAGGAGGGTACGCTGGGGGAAGCGGCTCCTCGGTGGCAGGGATTCGGAGGAATCCCAGAGAAATACTTCCAGCGGTTCGCCCGGTTCGAAGGGGCACGGAGATTGCCCCGACGGCGGCGTCCGGAGGGCGACACAGGGTTAGCCGAAGGTGGTGTCGTGGGTGCCAACGTCGGCATCGAAGGCCGGCGTGTGGGGGTACGTTCACGACACCGCGGAGGTACCCAGTATCACAGTGATCGAAGCTATGAACCCTGGCTTGAATGAGGTTGCAGTCGATGCATTTCGATCAAGCCGAGGTTGTAGACACAGACGCGGTGTTGGCGCCGTTGGCGTCAGTCACGTTGAGAGAGTACGACCAGGCGCCGTGGGAGAGTCAGCGAGACGAAAACAATGGGTAGCAATTTAGGACACAAGTACGTATTTTGGGGAGGCCGTTCCCTTACATTCTACGGCGCGCTACATTAATTTGACTCCCCGCTCCCGTTGCCTTGGGGTCTTACTTAAAGGGGATGGTGTGGCATTTGCCCTCCTACGCGCCAGGTGGCGGGTTCCTATATTTTCCTTTTTTTATGTCTATTTTACTCGCTACTATCTCCTCCTTAATATTTAATTACCGACGACAATTGCTTTGTTCTAACGCATCGTGGGATAGTCTATAGTGGGTGCTGAAAACATCTTGACGGCTACTAAAGAACATCTCAATCCCGTTATACACAACTACTATTATTGTTCCCCTGCCTCAACCCGATTATACTCAACCATTACGATTATTATTGTACTAAAAAAAATCAAACTATTTACTTCCCAACAGCACCTAGAAAAATTATTATTATCACTGTTTTCTTCGCAACGGTTTTTTCCCCAATTGTTCTATCCATAAATTATATTGGATTTATGTAAGTGTAATAATAAAGTATTAGTGTTTTAAATAATTAACGTGTATTAATTTATATTAGATTTGTGTTAGTGTAATAATAAGTTTCAGTTTTTGCAAGGTTTTTGAATCCTTCCTTTCTTTTATTACAGTAATAAATCTGATTTCTTCAAAATTTTTAATGTTAATACTAGGCTCATGATGTTGAAGCAATTAATTTCACAGGCAGAAATAATTTCTCAACCGTTACCCTTACTAATTTACAGTGCGGGGTTTGTTTAATTGAACCCACAGTCCATGAATTAGTTAACTCGGGAAGTCGCATTTGCCGAGAATGACCTATTTTGTTGTCTGATTTACGAGTATCTTTAAAGGAACCCACAGTCCATGATAACCCTTGGCACTAGACTCTCCCATAATCTTTTTCACCACGTACTCGTCCTCAAACCCTCCATAATTTACCTATTCACGCCTTCCACTAGTTCTCACCTTAAGATGTTGGTCATGGTTGTGACTCCTTGTTCATGGCATCCGAGCAATGCTTCTATAGGTATTCCACCTGGGCCATTAGCTTTTCCTTTTTACATCTTGTTAATTTGTTCCTCACTTCATTCTTCATGAAAAAAATCGATTATACTTATGTTTGGCTCGATATTTGGAAGGGAATCTTTGGCATTAGTAATATTCTTAAGACCCTTGAAATATCCTTTCCACATTTCTATACCTTCTGCATGAATAGAACTTGACCCTTCTCGCTTTTGACTATTTTAAGGACTCGGACATTGCGACTTGCTTTTCCTTATAAAAATAAATACCTTATCTTTTAAGCCCCTTCCCTCATTTGATGTTGTCATGTCGTGTCACCCCCAAGTACATAACAAATTTAATTCCTACTTTTTTTACAAAGTTTAGAAAAACTAAAAAACTAACGGGGTTAAGAGAAAAGCCCCTGGCGAGGCCCGAAGGACCAAATTTTATATATATGCTGTATATGTGGGCTTATAAAAGATATATATTGTGTTGTTCATGTTTTATTTTTATCGTTGTCTATAGATATCGTTTTATAATCATTTATTTTAAAATTGTAAACGAAAGTCGAGATTGTTAAATTTTTAGTATTATTGAACATAAATCTAGTTCATACAATACCCTGCCCTTAAGAAATGGTTTGATAAATAGACAAGATCCTAAATATGTTTGCATTTTATATTATCATTGTAGTAACGTACCACAACACCATCGCCAAAGAATATTTAAAATTTGTAGACATTAAATTTGATAGTTACAAATGGAATTAATATGTTTAGTTATTTTGTTTTTTATATTATATTACTATCAACAAATTTTTAACAAATAAACAGGAACTATATCCAGTTATTCGCGATCAAAAATTTACATAAAAACATTTACTAAATGTACACTTTTTTGTAAATATCTACTTTAATAAATGACTATTTGGCTATTAAATTTAAATAGTTCCCTTAACTTATAAAAGCTTTCAGCAGGGCAAATTTTACATTATGTTATCACTTGGCACTACCCGGATTAGAATGTATTTTATCTCATTTGCGTGGTGCGAATTATTTTTCTAAAATAGACCTTGCAAAGGCCTATTTGCAGTTAAAGGTTGATCGCAAAACGGCGTGAGTTTTAACTATTAACATTAAACAAAGGTTGTTTGCTTTCAAACGATTACCTCTCGGTTTTAGTGTTTTGGCGCCGATTTTCAAAGAACCATGACTTCCTTGTTTGCTAACGGTGTAATTTATTATTTAGACGATAACTTTGTTACTGGATTTAATAAAAGCGAACATGACCAACGTCTACACTTGGTTTTAAACTTAATAAAAAATAAAGGTCCATGGTTATTAGCAAAAAAATGTGTTTTTGGTGTGTAGGAGATTAGTATATGTGACACGTATTAGGTAGAGGTACGATTCGTCCGGTGTTAAGTAAAATTAAAGATTTACAGCAGTTGAAATTGCCAAGTAATAAAAAGGGTTTGAAGTCGTTTTTGAGAATGATAACTTATTATAATCGGTCCATTCCTGAGTTTACCCGGTTGTCAAGTCCTTTAAATGAACTAATTAAAGATAACGTGCAATTTAAATGGACGCAATTTGAAAAGGACTGTTTTGACAAGTTGCACGAAACTTTATTAGAGAAACCGGGATTAGTTTACTTTGACGCTTCAAAAGAGTATGTTTTGGTGGTTGACGCATCAAAAAATGGCGTGGGAGGTGCATTATGTCAGCTTGAGGATAAAGTTGAGCATCCGGTAATGTATTTCGCCAAGAGACTAAATTAGACCGAGGATAACTACTCTGTTATTAAGAAAAATGCTTTGGCTATGGTGTATGGGCTGAAACGGCGTAGGGATTTTTGATAAGAAAAGATTCATCGTCTATACAGACCATAGACCATTAATAGGCTTGTTTCGGAAAGATAACAACGAAATTGATGTTCTTCAGATTGCGGCGTTGGTTATTAGTGTTAGGTTATTTTACACTAACGTTGATTTATCGCAAGGGAGAGGATAACGAATTGGCCGATGTTTTATCTAGGTTAGATCCGGAAAATACTAACTCAGAAAAGCCTCCTTTTGCATGCGAAATAGTTGGCGATCACGTAACAAAAGCCTTACAAATCGTAGATATGAAGGACATCTCCGCTGCTTGCAACACTGATAAGGATATTAGTGTGGTTAAGAAATATTAATTGAAGAGGAAACGCTAGAAGAGGTGCCGCAGCAATATAAAAATGCCCTATGTGAACTGTCTATTAAAGACGGTTTTTAAAAAGAGCCGATAAGGTAGTTAAGCCCAATGAACTTAGATCGGCAATTTTAGAAATGTCGCAAGGGGTTTGGTAAGGCTAAAATGAAGGCTTTCGCCAGGCAGTATGTATGGTGGCCTGGAATATCGAAAAACTTTGAAGTGCGGATTAGACGATGTGACTAATGGAAGTCTAATGCTCTAATGCCTCGCAGAAATAAAGCTTCGAGAAAAAAGTACACGTAGATTTTTAAATGGAAAAAGGAAAACTATATAGTTGTGGTCGACGCGTGTTCCGATTGGATGGAATTCAGAAAATTTCTAACATGTCTGTTACAGTGACCATAAGCTTTTTGAAGAGCCTGATAGTTTCGTATGGTTTTTCTAATATGCTTGTCACGAACAACGGCAGAGCAGAGCGTTTGTAAACGTTGAACTCAAAATGGAAAACAAAGCAAGTGTTAGCACCGCCCTATCATCTAAGTTCCAATAGTCAGGTGGGAAAGTTTGTGAGAACAGTGAAAATTGGTTAAGACTTGCCAAATCAGAAAGCGATGGTGTTTGATTAACTAAGTTGTATTTTAATGCAGCAACCTCGTGGTTTGGAACGGCCTCCTGTGGGAATGAGATTTTTAGGTCGATATCTACGGTATCCCGTTGATTTAATTTACGAGCGAAGCCCCCTAGTTAGTAATACCGCTAGCCCAAAATATCATGTTGATCAACTAGTGTGGTGTAGAAATTACACCGGAACGCCTAAATGGTCGATATTGCGCGTATTGGAAGTAATTTCCAAAAGTTTAAAAGTGCGCGTGCTAATTAATAAAGTTGAAACACGACATTTCGGCACCTAGTGCCATATTCTTAGATAATAATTGTATATTTATATAACAGGAATGGACATTATTAACTCCAGGTGCAGAATTAGAATAACAGTGGAACGGATGGCGGAGCTGGTGAGATCTGGTCCGGTGCTCATTAGTATTCTCATCGAAGCCGATGAGCTTTCCCGGCTCCCTTCAGGGAAGAAGGGGAAACCCTGCTTGACTAGCTAACACGCGAAGAGGACGGAGGGCTCGAAGAGCTCTACGACGAAGGTGCGGAGGGTGTGGGAGATGGCACCTACCCTCTATGTGCGAAACGAACGAGGCGCGGTTGCACAACGGAGTACGGCAGAGAGGGTACCAATTAACAATGCGGGATTGCCGCCCGTTGAATTTGAGCGAGTGAGAGCTGAAGCGATGAGCGTGAAAACGTGTTATTTAATCAGCTTGGACACAGTGGTATTCATTCCCTAAAGTCTAACGCCTGCTATAGCTATAGCTCCCAACTATACTACGCCTAATAACATGGCAAAGACATCACATACTAATGTAGGAAGATGTTCTTTTGGTAAGTGTTCATGAAGAGGCGGACGACACTTTTTAGAAAACGGAGGATGTCATGAATGAGCCTGTTGCGAAATCCCCCCTCCCTTTGCGTCGTACGATAACTTTATGATTTATGTAGCGCATTTTATTACCAAGCGTTTGTAGTATGTATGTATTTTTTGCCCCGAAGACGCCCAAGAGCTTAGTAAGTGCAATCTAAGGTTGAGCCCCTTCTCACGCCAAATGGCGCATAAGGCCACGTTATTGCTAACGTGTGATTTTATTCCTGCAACAAATGTATGGATTATGCAATGTAAATATGTATTTGCCCGGATGAAATTCTAGAACTTAGCTAAATCGGCAAGCTAAGATTGAGTTCCATCTGACACCTACTTGTATTGGACTAGAAGTCACAATAGTGCAGGCATAGGCATAGAGGTGACGCAAGTTTGTAGGCAGCACACTCGGTTTATAAAAATCATAAGTGAAACATAAATTAACATACCATCTACGGCGATTACTGGCGCTAAGCGATAGTTTGCCTAGTTAGGTTGTACACTGGTCCCTGCTTGAGAGAGAAAGAGAGAAAAAAAACCGTTCTGGAAGGAGTTGAAAAAGTTTCCAATGCAACTCTTTGAATATTGTCAGACTGCGAACAATAATTAGTTCCTTTTCTTCTTACCTGATGGGCTAAGAAGCCCTATTTTCTGGTTGAAATTATATTCTTTATCGGAGGAATTTTGCACCGAACCCACAAATCTTCGTTTGATATTATGTTAGGGTAGAAAATTCTACAAACTATCCGCAGCATTTTATTCACGTTGACTTGAAGTTTTCTTAGAGTAGGTGCTCTTAAAGACCAGGATTCACAACCGTATAACAGAACTGGTAGGATCATTACTTTGAAAATCCTGAGTCGTGTAGGGAGCGTCAAGTGGCGGGATCTCCATATGGCGGAGCAAGAGTGGAATTTAACCAGGGTACGTTGTAATTTTGACTCCACATCTACTCCGGCGTAGATGTCTGTTGTGAGGTCTACTCCTAGGTATCGAACTTTGTGGGACACATTAATAGGGTTGTTATTGATCAGTATCCTGTCCTCTGAGGGAACGTTTAGTGTTATCATTGCACATTTGTCGGCATTTATATATAGTCCAGCTTGTTTTGCCTGATCGGAGAATCTGTCCACCATAGATTGGGCCTTCTTTGTAGAGGTCGCCACCAGACATAAGTCGTCGGCAAAGATGAGTGAGGATAGCATAGTTCCGTTTAACGTAATGCCATCGGAGGCAAATATTGACCTTTTCATTATCAGATCCATCACTATAATAAAGAGAAGGGGAGACAATGGGCAGCCTTGTCTGACTCCTGTCGTCACGAGAATTGGGTCTGATAGATGATGAAGGTGAGAGACAACTACCTTCATGTCTGCGTATATAATAAAAATGATTCTGATTATCTTCTTTGGTATTCCCAATAGGCATAGAGACTCCCATATATATAGGTGCTGTACAGAGTCGAAAGCTTTGGCTAAGTCCAAGAATACAAGGACAAGAGGGGTTTTGCTAGTACTGGAGATATCCATTATATTTCTTAGAGTGATAATATGTTCCGTGGTTGTGCGGCACCTCCTGAACCCCGCTTGATTGTGTCTGAGTATATCGTCTATCTGGTTGTAGAGTCTATTGTATAATACTTTGATAAAGAGCTTTGATTCAAGGTTTATGATTGTCACTCCCCGATAGTTGTTTGGATCAGAAGGGTCTCTTTTCTTGAATAGTTTATTAAGGCGGCTTAACGACCAGGAATTTGGTAATTCCTCATTATCCCAGACTTTGTAAAAAAGGTGGTATAGAAGTTTTCCGGATAGGTCCGAGTCCGCTTTAAGTGCTTCAGCAGTCATCCCCGACGGATCTGCTGCCTTATGTGATTTAAGAGTTTTGATCACTCTAACAATCTCGGAGATGGATGGTGGGAGTGTGTCAATCGGGAGCGGCGGAGGTCCTTTGAAGTTCTTAATAAATTCTTTATAGATGTCCAGTACAGGGACGGGCGAATGGGGGGATAGGATAGAACGGAAGTGGGCTTCCCAAGCTTTTGTCTGGTTTATTGAGTCGTTAGAGCTGTTGTCTGTTTTTATGTTATAATGGGTGCGCTTAGCTAATGTATTGTATTTAAGGCTATCAATAATTGTAAAGAGGCGATGGCTATTGTTCGAACGTGCAGCTGATTCTGCCTCACTTGCTTTAGAATTGATGAAAGTTATTTTGTCTTGTCGTATACTTGATTTGATACGCTTGCTAAGGGCAGACCATGAGTGTTTGAACGGAAGATCCTTTTTGCAATGAAATATATTCGTCCTTGTCTTCAACAGGTCTAGTGTCTTTTGGGAAAACCATGTTTTCGTCTTGATGCGGTTTTTTTGCTTTGGTGGGTTCGCAAATATCTTTGATAACTCAATGCTGTGTTCGTTGACTGAGAGCTTTGGGAAAACAGTGTCTTGAACTTTAAGGAGAAGATTATCTTTAAACTCCAGATTGCCTGTTATGCCTTGAGGTCTTATTATTGGGTTTCTGTTTGTACAGGGTACATGTAGAGTGGCTGATTTTATTATTAGTTCTGCGGTAATCACATGGTGATCAGCATTCACTGTAACGGGATCTTGAATTACTTTGAAGTTCTTGACGGTCTTAAAATGGCGTGACCTACAGAGCATGTGGTCAATTTGACTTGGTCGGGAGGTATTTGTACCACGGAAGGTAGCTAGCTGGTCGTTGGAAAGTTGAGAAAAGGTGGAAGCAATTCGCCACCTATATTCTTTACACCATTTTTTCAAGAAAATTCCATTCCTATTGTTGGAGCCCAACGTTATTTGGCCGATTATGTTGGTGTCATCCCGGTCCGTAAGGGCAACAGAGGCATTGAGGTCTCCTATTATTATTGGGACTGCCCTAGAAGTCAGATCTTTTGTTGCTTTTACAATAACTTTGAAAAATTCTTTAAGGATCTGTAGTTTGTATGATGCAGTTGGTGCATAAACATTTATAATTAACACTGTGCGAGCACCCACTTTTAGGTTTAGTATTATAATTCTATCGTTGACTCGGTTTAGGCTCAAAACAGTGAGACGCCTATTTACCAGTGTGGAAACTCCTGAAGCTGGGTTGTCAGTAACCCCGGAGTGATAAAGAGTATAGTCGGGATATGTATCCGTTCTTGAGGAAGGAATTCGTGTTTGTTGTAGACATAGCACGTCTAGTTTATGTTTACGGGCAAACATGAGCATTAGTTGCTGGTTACCTTGTATCATTAGTGAGTTGATGTTTATTGATCCAATGTTTAATTTCATATTTCTTTATCTGATGGGGTACGCAGGTAGCAAGGAAGGTATATAGAAAGACTCGGTTCTAGTTTGAGGGTATAAATTCTTTGTAAGCCGTGGTGACAGTATTGCGTTTGCTGTTTGAGATTTTGTCAGAACAAGGGGAACTTAAAGATATCTTTATGCGTCGATGTCATATAAGACTGCTAAATGGTGATTATTCTTTACGGTTTTTAAATTTGGCGTTATGGAATTTTCCGTTGATTTAAAAAGTGGATAGAATTAGACTTAATCTTGGATTTTTTGTTTTTTATAGTGATTGTTTGTATTTTGTCCAGGAATTCTTATGAATGCTCTTCGGGGGAGGGATTTAGTATTTGTTTAACTATGAATAATGAAAATTAGAGATCTAGTATCGAAGTCAAAAAGCGCGCGCGTGCTATTTATCCTTTTATCGATGCTTATAAGAATGGAAATATAAGCTAAAATATTGTAATATACGAGTAAAAGCAGACGAAATTTCCTAACTTAGGGGAAAAGCAGACGATATGTAATATACGAGTTAGTAACCTAAAGGTGTAAAAGCAGACGAAATTTCCTAACTTAGGGAAAAAGCAGACGAAATCTCCTAACTTAAAGGGTAGTGGATCTTTTGATTAAAAGCAGACGATTTTATCCTAGAGTTCAACAACTAAGTCGTCTGCGATTTATGGAAAGTGTAATTGACCCTGACCAGACGATTTTTATCCGGGAGTTTAACAACCAAGGGGTCTACGATTTATTGAAAGCTGCGGGTGCAGATTTGAACTCTTGCTATCATACATGCATTATATGAAATATATTAAGAGTAAGTTTTGGCAAACGTACAACAAACTATACCAAGTTCCCCTGACTTATAAAGAATAATAGTTAAACTGATATATTAGTTTAAGTTTATAATTATACATGCATTATAAGAAATATGGTAAGATTGGTAAGTTTCAGCAAAACATATAAACAAACTATACCAAGTTTCCTTGTCTTAAAAAATGATAGTTAAACTATTATCCTAATTTAAGTTAATGAGGCACAAAAATTTATCATTATTAACTATCAATAAATTTATTTAAAAAAAATATTAATATTGTAGTTGAAATATTATTGTCTTATTTGTCATGGTTTTTGATTGTCCAGGAATTAGCTGTTTTTATGATCCCTTCTTTGCCATCCCAGGCTAAATCCTCTTTTTAAGTTGTCTTTTAAATATTATGATGAATCCGGGTCCGGCAAACCACACAAAATAGTAGAAATAATATGTTCCAGAGAGTAAAGTTTAGAGAATAAGATTCAGAATTTTCAAAGATCCATCCAAATTGTTTGAGGATAGGAAAGTAATCAGTAAAGTTAAATCCTTCATTTAAAATGTCATCTTAAATTGCTAATCATATGGCGGTATGTATAAATCCAAGCGTTTGTAGCTATTTTTAATTATCGGTGATATTCCAATGAGTGATAAATTTCTGGAAATATCGTTATATATAATAAAATTATTAGTGATTTTTCGGCTGGACGGGGTATCCGAACTTTTCAAACTAAAATGTATACTAAGACAAAGATACAGGGCGAAAGTTAGGACGTTCCCTTTAAGCGACGCGCGCGTTCTTCGCTTGAATGTTTAAGAAATATACGAAGGCTGCCGCTCTATCCACAAACGGAAGCGGTTAAAGACATTAGTTTGCCTAGGACCAAGTTTGAGCCATCGAATATCCGTACAATGACAAGCAAGAGCATTGGCTGACGTGTATAGGAGGAGAAAAATTAATACCGCTTGTATACAAGAGAAGCAAACGAAAATAAGGAAGACCCAAAATTACTTTAATCATAAAATAAGCAGGATATGGGAATAAACAACTAAAGAAATATCTGGATATCGAGACAAAGGGAAGTGAATGCCGAAAGGACTGACCGCCAGCCTAGGTGATAAACGGTCATGGAAAGGAAGTAATATACAGTTTTTATAAATTTAGGTGTAGTTAAAATAATCTCACAGTTACACGGTATAAATATTATGACTTATTAGATAAGAAATATTAAAATTTACTTTTTTTATGATTTTATAATATATTTGACAACTTTTGACTCTAAATTTAACCATAAGCTTTAGATTTGATATTGTTTTTTGACCAAAATTAAAAAAAAATAATAAAATAAACATAGCCATTGCCAGTAGTGAGTGGTTAAATATATTTGTGTTCACCGCGAAAATTTTTACCATAATATGCAAACAGTTTGCTGGTAGTTTTTATAAGCCTATTATTTGCTGACCAGGGTAACCAGCATGATTTCTTCCAGGGGGGAGCCCGGGGGGTAATACCCCCCCCCCCCCGGGAAATTTCAAATACCCTCACCCCCCCCCCCTTTGGAGAGTTTTGATTGAAGGAAGCATGAACTCAAGTTCCATCATGAAGTCATAAATTATATTAATAGACTAAAATTAAAATTCAATAAATTATTTTAATTTGTCAATAAAAAAAATATAAAATTGGCGAAATTAATTTTTTTTTTACAAATCAGGTGGAAATCATGCATAGACATCATTTTTTAACATCTGTGAACACTAATTTACAATCTTGAAAGTTACAAATTATCTTTAATTAAAAAATATCAATAGGTAAATAAACATAAATAAATGCTTTTAGAATTATTAAATCACTATCTTACTAATAAACTTAAAAAGATATTAATAATAGATTCTATTGTTTGTTTTTTATTGTTATAATATGCTTATTTTGAATTGCAGATGTCTGGTAAATATAAAAGTACTCTTTTACACTACTTTAGTAAAAAGGAAAAGCCTAATAAAAAAGATGGTAAATTTGATTTAATTTGGAATAATTTTAATTATGTATGGGATTTGTGTTTATATAAAATAAGAGATGAATATGTTTGTCTGTTTTAAAAAGGAGGGGCGCTCCAGCTTATTTTTGAAAAGATGTAGCGCCGCTCCTTAACAAGACTAATCTTATGTAAAATCACCATTCTACTCGACACCAATTTTATAATAAGACTGCTATTCAAAAAAAACTCAATTCTATATAAATTTAAATTAGAAAACGTGCGACAAATTGCAAATAAATTACGTTAAATAAACAATCAAGATAATTGGGGAAGCAACAAACGGTTTAATGATGTCACATAATATAAATATTTTACAGCTGATTTTAACGTTAATAATTTATTAAGATTAAAAAAAATTATAAAATAAAAAATTCACTTGCCTTACGGGTTTTGGGATATCCTTGTTATTCGCATAATGGGGTAAGACTTTAATAAGATTTATTTGCAAAATTACTCTTCAAAATATTAGTATAATTTTTAATATGGCACATGCCTACACCATAAACCACAAAAAGTGGGTCTTTAAAATTTATAGTAAATATATGATGTTTTAACTTCACCAAAAAATTTGCTATTAAATAACCAAAAATATTTACAAACAAAAATTAAATAAACCGATTGCATGCAATAGGTATTTTACGAGAATAATTTTTTTATAAATTTTGTAACAAAAATCCATTATTAAGTGTTTTATCTATTGAGCATTGGATTTAGAGGGGGGGGCAATATTGATTTTGAGAGGGACAAAATGATATTTTTTGAAAGCTTAGCCATGATTTTACTAAATTTTGAAGAATTTTTGAATTAAGGGGGGGGGGGCAGCTACCCCTACCTGCCTCCCGCTGGCTAAGCCCATAAATTTATCGTTAAGAAAATTGAATTTTTAATAGTTATTTATGACACAAATTAAACAGATGGGGTTAATTTTTGACAGTTCTGTTAACGCTCCTTTTTAAAAGTAGCGACTCCCGCTCCTACCTTCTCAAAAGGAGCGAACTCCCGCTCCGCTACTACATATTAAAAAGACCGCTCCCGCTCCAACTGATGGAGTGCCGCTCCATAACCGCTCTTTGATTTTTATTTTTTTAGAAGGGACACGAAACAAAATCATATTTTTTTATCAAAACTTTTTATTTATATTATACTAGCTGACCCGGCAAACGTTGTTTTGTTAAAAATACAATTTTCTATAATATAATAAAATTCGAAAAAACTTCAGCCTTGTATGTATGACGTCATTATTGTATCTAATGCTATAAATGAAACTGGCCGGGAAATGTCCGATATTTTTAAAACTAAAAGGAATTTTAAGATTCTGAAAAGGCTATTTTACCCCTGGCCGCCCTGGGCATCTATAAAATTTCGCGCGAATCGGGCCGGTAGTTTCAGAGTTTAGCCCTTTTTTAAAACGTAATGTCCAATATTTTTAAAACTAAAAGGAATTATAGGATTCTGAAAAAGCTATTTTACCCCTGGTCGCCATGGGCATCTATGGCTAAATTTTGGCGCGAATCGGGACGGTAGTTTCAGAATTTAGCCCTTATCCACATGCATACACACATACACTTTACTTTATATATATAGATGATATATCAAAATGTTTATAATCTTTTAATAGCTTTTAAAAGTAATAAATTTTCTAAATTAGAATCTAACAAACACCCACGCTTCTCCCCTAAGACCTGTTTTGCGATACTAAATAGGCGCTCAACAGGAGCACTAGAGGGAAGCGGGGTATTGAATTTAATATAAATATTTTTTAATTCATAGAATTGTTCAAAAATAGATTTTGCTATCATTATTTAAAAAATATCTATCCAATATATTGTTCTCATGGTAATCGATTTCATGGAATCCAACCCATGAACTAGTTGTAGCTATTTTTCCGTCGGGTATTTGTTTCCTTAAAAAATTAATTAATCTGGCTTTTAGTTCCATATTTTGGATCTTTTATCCATTCCCAATTGATATTTTAAATTTGGATGTTACAATTCAATTTAAAAAAATACTTTAATTTAGAAAAAAAATGTATAAAAAGGAGGTTGAACATCTAATGACAAAATTAAAATAAATATAAAAATATAAATGAGCATCATATCTGACAACCCAAGCTCAACTAATGTAATGAATTGCCAAAAAAAAAGAACCATTAAAAAATATTATAAAATCAAGAACTATTGATTTTACCTTAAGGTGTTTTTTTAAATTAAATCTGCTGATTTTTGAGAAAGAAATCATTTTGTTGTTAATGCACAATAGGCATTTGGCCTTTAAGTTGACTTTATCATCTGTATCATCTAAAAGCTTAAAACTATTTTGGTATGGTGGAAATGGAAATTTGGTTTCTTCTATAATCTCTACTAAATCCAAAATAAAACTATTCTTATTCTATATCTATAAAGTGAATATTATATGACTTACATGATTTTTCAAAAAATTTTCAATCTAAAAAGGAAAAACTGATGTTTAATGTTTCAAATGATTAGATGAAAAATCAATATAAAAGTCGGGCCAACATTTAATAATGAATAAATTTAAATAAAAAAAAATTATATTTTCATTAAATTTTAATTAACAAATATTATTAATTCATTGTTTATTATATTTATACCATCATCTGTAAATGTTGTTGGAGCAGCAATACAAAATGTGCAATGTTCTCGAATTCTGCCTAGAACCTTCCAAGCTTGGCAGACAGCTTGCCCAAGTATATTCATTGTTTATTATATTTATAGCATCATCTGTAAATGTTATTGGAGCAAGAATACGAAATGTGCAATGTTCTCGAATTCTGCCTAGAACCTTCCAAGCTAGGCAGACAGCTTGCCCAAGTATATTCATTGTTTATTATATTTATAGCATCATCTTTAAATGTTGTTGGAGCAGCAATACGAAATGTGCAATGTTCTCGAATTCTTGCTAGAACCTTCCAAGCTAGGCAGACAGCTTGCCCAAGTATATTCATAATTCATTGTTTATTATATTTATATCATCATCTGTAATTGTTGTTGGAGCAGCAATACAAAATGTGCAATGTTCTTGAATTTTGCCTAGGACCTTTTAAGCTAGGCAGACAGCTTGCCCAAGTATATTCATTGTTTATTATATTTATAGCATCATCTGTAAATGTTGTTGGAGCAGCAATAGGAAATGTGCAATGTTCTCGAATTCTACCTAGAACCTTCCAAGCTAGGCAGACAGCTCACACAAGTATATTTATTGTTTACTATATTTATTGCATCATCTGTAAATGTTGTTGGTGCAGCAATATAAAATGTGCAATGTTCTCGAATTCTGCCTGACCTTCCAAGCCAAGCAAACAGCTTGCCCAACTATATTCATTGTTTATTATATTTATAGCATCATCTGTAAATGTTGTTGGAACATCAATCTAAAGTGTGCAATGTCCTCGAATTCTTCCTAGAACCTTCCAAGCTAGGCAGACAGCTTGCCTAAGTATATTCATAATTCATTGTTTATTATATTTATATCATCATCTGTAAATGTTGTTGGAGCAGCAATACAAAATGTGCAATGTTCTCGAATTCTGCCTAGGACCTTCTAAGCTAGGCAGACAGCTTGCCTAAGTATATTCATTGTTTATTATATTTATAGCATCATCTTTAAATGTTGTTGGAGCAGCAATACGAAATGTGCAATGTTCTCGAATTCTTCCTAGAACCTTCCAAGCTAAGCAAACAGCTTGCCCAAATATATTCATTGTTTATTATATTTATAGCATCATCTGTAAATGTTGTTGGAGCAGCAATTTAATTTGTGCAGTGTGCTCGAATTCTTCCTAGAACCTTCCAAGCTAGGCAGACAGCTTATCCAAGTATATTCATAATTCATTGTTTATTATATTTATAGCATCATCTGTAAATGTTGTTGGAGCAGCAATTTAATTTGTGCAATGTCCTCGAATTCTGCCTGACCTTCCAAGCTAAGCAAACAGCTTGCCCAACTATATTCATTGTTTATTATATTTATACCACCATCTGTAAATGTTGTTGGAACATCAATTTAAACTGTGCAATGTCCTCGAATTCTTCCTAGAACCTTCCAAGCTAGGCAGACAGCTTGCCCAAGTATATTCATAATTCATTGTTTATTATATTTATATCATCATCTGTAAATGTTGTTGGAGCAGCAATACAAAATGTGCAATGTTCTCGAATTCTGCCTAGGACCTTCTAAGCTAGGCAGACAGCTTGCCCAAGTATATTCATTGTTTATTATATTTATAGCATCATCTGTAAATGTTGTTGGAGCAGCAATTTAATTTGTGCAATGTCCTCGAATTCTTCCTAGAACCTTCCAAGCTAGGCAGACAGCTTGCCTAAGTATATTCATAATTCATTGTTTATTATATTTATATCATCATCTGTAAATGTTGTTGGAGCAGCAATACAAAATGTGCAATGTTCTCGAATTCTGCCTAGGACCTTCTAAGCTAGGCAGACAGCTTGCCTAAGTATATTCATTGTTTATTATATTTATAGCATCATCTTTAAATGTTGTTGGAGCAGCAATACGAAATGTGCAATGTTCTCGAATTCTTCCTAGAACCTTCCAAGCTAAGCAAACAGCTTGCCCAAATATATTCATTGTTTATTATATTTATTGCATCATCTGTAAATGTTGTTGGCGCAGCAATATAAAATGTGCAATGTTCTCGAATTCTGCCTGACCTTCCAAGCTAAGCAAACAGCTTGCCCAACTATATTCATTGTTTATTATATTTATACCATCATCTGTAAATGTTGTTGGAACATCAATTTAAAGTGTGCAATGTCCTCGAATTCTTCCTAGAACCTTCCAAGCTAGGCAGACAGCTTGCCCAAGTATATTCATAATTCATTGTTTATTATATTTATATCATCATCTGTAAATGTTGTTGGTGCAGCAATACAAAATGTGCAATGTTCTCGAATTCTGCCTAGGACCTTCTAAGCTAGGCAGACAGCTTGCCTAAGTATATTCATTGTTTATTATATTTATAGCATCATCTTTAAATGTTGTTGGAGCAGCAATACGAAATGTGCAATGTTCTCGAATTCTTCCTAGAACCTTCCAAGCTAAGCAAACAGCTTGCCCAAATATATTCATTGTTTATTATATTTATAGCATCATCTGTAAATGTTGTTGGAGCAGCAATTTAATTTGTGCAGTGTGCTCGAATTCTTCCTAGAACCTTCCAAGCTAGGCAGACAGCTTATCCAAGTATATTCATAATTCATTGTTTATTATATTTATAGCATCATCTGTAAATGTTGTTGGAGCAGCAATACAAAATGTGCAATGTTCTCGAATACTGCCTAGGACCTTCTAAGCTAGGCAGCAGCTTGCTTAAGTATATTCATTGTTATTATATTTATTGCATCATCTATAAATGTTGTTGGCGCAGCAATTTAATTTGTGCAATGTCCTCGAATTTTTCCTAGAACCTTCCAAGCTAGGCAGATAGCTTGCCTAAGTATATTCATTGTTTATTATATTTATAGCATCATCTGTAAATGTTGTTGGAGCAGCAATTTAATTTGTGCAATGTCCTCGAATTCTTCCTAGAACCTTCCAAGCTAGGCAGACAGCTTGACCAAGTAAATTCATAATTCATTGTTTATTATATTTATATCATCATCTGTAAATGTTGTTGGAGCAGCAATACAAAATGTGCAATGTTCTCGAATTCTGCCTAGGACCTTCTAAGCCAAGCAGACAGCTTGCCCAAGTATATTCAATGTTTATTATATTTATAGCATCATCTTTAAATGTTGTTGGAACAGCAATACGAAATGTGCAATTTTCTCGAATTCTTCCTAGAACCTTCCAAGCTAAGCAAACAGCTTGCCCAAATATATTCATTGTTTATTATATTTATAGCATCATCTGTAAATGTTGTTGGAGCAGCAATTTAATTTGTGCAATGTCCTCGAATTCTTCCTAGAACCTTCCAAGCTAGGCAGATAGCTTGCCCAAGTATATTCGTTGTTTATTATATTTATTGCATCATCTGTAAATGTTGTTGGCGCAGCAATATAAAATGTGTAATGTTCTCGTTCTGCCTGACCTTCCAAGCTAAGCAAACAGCTTGCCCAACTATATTCATTGTTTATTATATTTATACCATCATCTGTAAATGTTGTTGGAACATCAATTTAAAGTGTGCAATGTCCTCGAATTCTTCCTAGAACCTTCCAGGCTAGGCAGACAGCTTGCCCAAGTATATTCATAATTCATTGTTTATTATATTTATATCATCATCTGTAAATGTTGTTGGAGCAGCAATACAAAATGTGCAATTCTGCCTAGGACCTTCTAAGCTAGGCAGACAGCTTGCCCAAGTATATTCATTGTTTATTATATTTATAGCATCATCTGTAAATGTTGTTGGAGCAGCAATTTAATTTGTGCAATGTCCTCGAATTCTTCCTAGAACCTTCCAAGCTAGGCAGACAGCTTGCCCAAGTATATTCATAATTCATTGTTTATTATATTTATATCATCATCTGTAAATGTTGTTGGAGCAGCAATACAAAATGTGCAATGTTCTCGAATTCTGCCTAGGACCTTCTAAGCTAGCAGCTTGCCCAAGTATATTCAATGTTTATTATATTTGTAGCAATATCTTTAAATGTTGTTGGAGCAGCAATACGAAATGTGCAATGTTCTCGAATTCTTCCTAGAACCTTCCAAGCTAAGCAAACAGCTTGCCCAAATATATTCATTGTTTATTATATTTATACCATCATCTGTAAATGTTGTTGGAGCAGCAATTTAATTTGTGCAATGTTGTCGAATTTTTCCTAGAACCTTCCAAGCTAGGCAGATACCTTGCCTAAGTATATTCATTATTTATTATATTTATAGCATCATCTGTAAATGTTGTTGGAGCAGCAATTCAATTTGTGCAATGTCCTCGAATTCGTCCGAGAACCTTCCAAGCTAGGCAGACAGCTTGCCCAAGTATATTCATAATTCATTGTTTATTATATTTATATCATCATCTGTAAATGTTGTTGGAGCAGCAATACAAAATGTGCAATGTTCTCGAATTCTGCCTAGGACCTTCTAAGCTAGCAGCTTGCCCAAGTATATTCAATGTTTATTATATTTATAGCAATATCTTTAAATGTTGTTGGAGCAGCAATACGAAATGTGCAATGTTCTCGAATTCTTCCTAGAACCTTCCAAGCTAAGCAAACAGCTTGCCCAAATATATTCATTGTTTATTATATTTATACCATCATCTGTAAATGTTGTTGGAGCAGCAATTTAATTTGTGCAATGTTCTCGAATTTTTCCTAGAACCTTCCAAGCTAGGCAGATACCTTGCCTAAGTATATTCATTATTTATTATATTTATAGCATCATCTGTAAATGTTGTTGGAGCAGCAATTTAATTTGTGCAATGTCCTTGAATTCGTCCGAGAACCTTCCAAGCTAGGCAGACAGCTTGCCCAAGTATATTCATAATTCATTGTTTATTATATTTATATCATCATCTGTAAATGTTGTTGGAGCAGCAATACAAAATGTGCAACGTTCTCGAATTCTGCCTAGGACCTTCTAAGCTAGGCAGACAGCTTGCCCAAGTATATTCATTGTTTATTATATTTATAGCATCATCTGTAAATGTTGTTGGAGCAGCAATACGAAATGTGCAATGTTCTCGAATTCTTCCTAGAACCTTCCAAGCTAAGCAAACAGCTTGCCCAAATATATTCATTGTTTATTATATTTATAGCATCATCTGTAAATGTTGTTGGAGCAGCAATTTAATTTGTTCAATGTCCTCGAATTCTTCCTAGAACCTTCCAAGCTAGGCAGATAGCTTGCCCAAGTATATTCATTGTTTATTATATTTATACCATCATCTGTAAATGTTGTTGGAACAGCAATTTAATTTGTGCAATGTCCTCGAATTCTTCCTAGAACCTTCCAAGCTAGGCAGACAGCTCACACAAGTATATTATTGTTTATTATATTTATTGCATCATCTGTAAATGTTGTTGGCGCAGCAATATAAAATGTGCAATGTTCTCGAATTCTGCCTGACCTTCCAAGCTAAGCAAACAGCTTGCCCAACTATATTCATTGTTTATTATATTTATACCATCATCTGTAAATGTTGTTGGAACATCAATTTAAAGTGTGCAATGTCCTCGAATTCTTCCTAGAACCTTCCAAGCTAGGCAGACAGCTTGCCCAAGTATATTCATTGTTTATTATATTTATAGCATCATCTGTAAATGTTGTTGGAGCAGCAATTTAATTTGTTCAATGTCCTCGAATTCTTCCTAGAACCTTCCAAGCTAGGCAGATAGCTTGCCCAAGTATATTCATTGTTTATTATATTTATAGCATCATCTGTAAATGTTGTTGGAGCAGCAATTTAATTTGTTTAATGTCCTCGAATTCTTCCTAGAACCTTCCAAGCTAGGCAGATAGCTTGCCCAAGTATATTCATTGTTTATTATATTTATACCATCATCTGTAAATGTTGTTGGAACATCAATTTAAAGTGTGCAATGTCCTCGAATTCTTCCTAGAACCTTCCAAGCTAGGCAGACAGCTTGCCCAAGTATATTCATAAATTGTTTATTATATTTATATCATCATCTGTAAATGTTGTTGAAGCAGCAATACAAAATGTGCAATGTTCTCGAATTCTGCCTAGGACCTTCTAAGCTAGGCAGACAGCTTGCCCAAGTATATTCATTGTTTATTATATTTATAGCATCATCATTAAATGTTGTTGGAGCAGCAATACGAAATGTGCAATTTTCTCGAATTCTTCCTAGAACCTTCCAAGCTAAGCAAATAGCTTGCCCAAATATATTCATTGTTTATTATATTTATAGCATCATCCGTAAATGTTGTTGGAGCAGCAATTTAATTTTTGCAATGTCCTCGAATTCTTCCTAAAACCTTCCAAGCTAGGCAGACAGCTCACACAAGTATATTTATTGTTTATTATATTTATTGCATCATCTGTAAATGTTGTTGGCGCTGCATAAAATGTGCAATAATCTCGAATTCTGCCTGACATTCCAAGCTAAGCAAACAGCTTGCCTAACTATATTCATTGTTTATTATATTTATACCATCATCTGTAAATGTTGTTGGAACATCAATTTAAAGTGTGCAATGTCCTCGAATTCTTCCTAGAACCTTCCAAGCTAGGCAGACAGCTTGCCCAAATATATTCATAATTGATTGTTTATTATATTTATATCATCATCTGTAAATATTGTTGGAGCAGCAATACAAAATGTACAATGTTCTCGAATTCTTCCTAGAACCTTCCCAGCTAAGCAAACAGCTTGCCCAAATATATTCATTGTTTATTATATTTATAGCATCATCTGTAAATGTTGTTGGAGCAGCAATTTAATTTGTGCAATGTCCTCGAATTCTTTCTAGAACCTTCCAAGCTAGGCAGATAGCTTGCCCAAGTATATTCATTGTTTATTATATTTATACCATCATCTATAAATGTTGTTGGAGCAGCAATTTAATTTTTGCAATGTCCTCAAATTCTTCCTAGTAGAACCTTCCAAGCTAGGCAGACAGCTTGCCCAAGTATATTAATAATTCATTGTTTATTATATTTATATCATCATCTGTAAATGTTGTTGGAGCAGCAATACAAAATGTGCAACGTTCTCGAATTCTGCCTGACCTTCCAAGCTAAGCAAACAGCTTGCCCAACTATATTCATTGTTTATTATATTTATACCATCATCTGTATATGTTGTTGGAACATCAATTTAAAGTGTGCAATGTCCTCGAATTCTTCCTAGAACCTTCCAAGCTAGGCAGACAGCTTGCCCAAGTATATTCATAATTCATTGTTTATTATATTTATATCATCATCTGTAAATGTTGTTGGAGCAGCAATACAAAATGTGCAATGTTCTCGAATTCTACCTAGGACCTTCTAAGCTAGGCAGACAGCTTGCCTAAGTATATTCATTGTTTATTATATTTATAGCATCATCTTTAAATGTAGTTGGAGCAGCAATACGAAATGTGCAATGTTCTCGAATTCTTCCTAGAACCTTCCAAGCTAAGCAAACAGCTTGCCCAAATATATTCATTGTTTATTATATTTATAGCATCATCTGTAAATGTTGTTGGAGCAGCAATTTAATTTGTGCAGTGTGCTCGAATTCTTCCTAGAACCTTCCAAGCTAGGCAGACAGCTTATCCAAGTATATTCATAATTCATTGTTTATTATATTTATAGCATCATCTGTAAATGTTGTTGGAGCAGCAATTTAATTTGTGCAATGTCCTCGAATTCTGCCTGACCTTCCAAGCTAAGCAAACAGCTTGCCCAACTATATTCATTGTTTATTATATTTATACCATCATCTGTAAATGTTGTTGGAACATCAATTTAAAGTGTGCAATGTCCTCGAATTCTTCCTAGAACCTTCCAAGCTAGGCAGACAGCTTGCCCAAGTATATTCATAATTCATTGTTTATTATATTTATATCATCAACTGTAAATGTTGTTGGAGCAGCAATACAAAATGTGCAATGTTCTCGAATACTGCCTAGGACCTTCTAAGCTAGGCAGCAGCTTGCCCAAGTATATTCATTGTTATATATTTATTGCATCATCTATAAATGTTGTTGGCGCAGCAATTTAATTTGTGCAATGTCCTCGAATTTTTCCTAGAACCTTCCAAGCTAGGCAGATAGCTTGCCTAAGTATATTCATTGTTTATTATATTTATAGCATCATCTGTAAATGTTGTTGGAGCAGCAATTTAATTTGTGCAATGTCCTCGAATTCTTCCTAGAACCTTCCAAGCTAGGCAGACAGCTTGACCAAGTAAATTCATAATTCATTGTTTATTATATTTATATCATCATCTGTAAATGTTGTTGGAGCAGCAATACAAAATGTGCAATGTTCTCGAATTCTGCCTAGGACCTTCTAAGCCAAGCAGACAGCTTGCCCAAGTATATTCAAAGTTTATTATATTTATAGCATCATCTTTAAATGTTGTTGGAACAGCAATACGAAATGTGCAATTTTCTCGAATTCTTCCTAGAACCTTCCAAGCTAAGCAAACAGCTTGCCCAAATATATTCATTGTTTATTATATTTATAGCATCATCTGTAAATGTTGTTGGAGCAGCAATTTAATTTGTGCAATGTCCTCGAATTCTTCCTAGAACCTTCCAAGCTAGGCAGATAGCTTGCCCAAGTATATTCGTTGTTTATTATATTTATTGCATCATCTGTAAATGTTGTTGGCGCAGCAATATAAAATGTGCAATGTTCTCGAATTCTGCCTGACCTTCCAAGCTAAGCAAACAGCTTGCCCAACTATATTCATTGTTTATTATATTTATACAATCATCTGTAAATGTTGTTGGAACATCAATTTAAAGTGTGCAATGTCCTCGAATTCTTCCTAGAACCTTCCAAGCTAGGCAGACAGCTTGCCCAAGTATATTCATAATTCATTGTTTATTATATTTATATCATCATCTGTAAATGTTGTTGGAGCAGCAATACAAAATGTGCAATGTTCTCGAATTCTGCCTAGGACCTTCTAAGCTAGGCAGACAGCTTGCCCAAGTATATTCATTGTTTATTATATTTATAGCATCATCTGTAAATGTTGTTGGAGCAGCAATTTAATTTGTGCAATGTCCTCGAATTCTTCCTAGAACCTTCCAAGCTGGGCAGACAGCTTGCCCAAGTATATTCATAATTCATTGTTTATTATATTTATATCATCATCTGTAAATGTTGTTGGAGCAGCAATACAAAATGTGCAATGTTCTCGAATTCTGCCTAGGACCTTCTAAGCTAGCAGCTTGCCCAAGTATATTCAATGTTTATTATATTTATAGCAATATCTTTAAATGTTGTTGGAGCAGCAATACGAAATGTGCAATGTTCTCGAATTCTTCCTAGAACCTTCCAAGCTAAGCAAACAGCTTGCCCAAATATATTCATTGTTTATTATATTTATACCATCATCTGTAAATGTTGTTGGAGCAGCAATTTAATTTGTGCAATGTTCTCGAATTTTTCCTAGAACCTTCCAAGCTAGGCAGATACCTTGCCTAAGTATATTCATTATTTATTATATTTATAGCATCATCTGTAAATGTTGTTGGAGCAGCAATTCAATTTGTGCAATGTCCTCGAATTCGTCCGAGAACCTTCCAAGCTAGGCAGACAGCTTGCCCAAGTATATTCATAATTCATTGTTTATTATATTTATATCATCATCTGTAAATGTTGTTGGAGCAGCAATACAAAATGTGCAATGTTCTCGAATTCTGCCTAGGACCTTCTAAGCTAGCAGCTTGCCCAAGTATATTCAATGTTTATTATATTTATAGCAATATCTTTAAATGTTGTTGGAGCAGCAATACGAAATGTGCAATGTTCTCGAATTCTTCCTAGAACCTTCCAAGCTAAGCAAACAGCTTGCCCAAATATATTCATTGTTTATTATATTTATACCATCATCTGTAAATGTTGTTGGAGCAGCAATTTAATTTGTGCAATGTCCTCGAATTTTTCCTAGAACCTTCCAAGCTAGGCAGATACCTTGCCTAAGTATATTCATTATTTATTATATTTATAGCATCATCTGTAAATGTTGTTGGAGCAGCAGTTTAATTTGTGCAATGTCCTCGAATTCGTCCGAGAACCTTCCAAGCTAGGCAGACAGCTTGCCCAAGTATATTCATAATTCATTGTTTATTATTTTTATATCATCATCTGTAAATGTTGTTGGAGCAGCAATACAAAATGTGCAACGTTCTCGAATTCTGCCTAGGACCTTCTAAGCTAGGCAGACAGCTTGCCCAAGTATATTCATTGTTTATTATATTTATAGCATCATCTGTAAATGTTGTTGGAGCAGCAATACGAAATGTGCAATGTTCTCGAATTCTTCCTAGAACCTTCCAAGCTAAGCAAACAGCTTGCCCAAATATATTCATTGTTTATTATATTTATAGCATCATCTGTAAATGTTGTTGGAGCAGCAATTTAATTTGTTCAATGTCCTCGAATTCTTCCTAGAACCTTCCAAGAAAGGCAGATAGCTTGCCCAAGTATATTCATTGTTTATTATATTTATACCATCATCTGTAAATGTTGTTGGAACAGCAATTTAATTTGTGCAATGTCCTCGAATTCTTCCTAGAACCTTCCAAGCTAGGCAGACAGCTCACACAAGTATATTATTGTTTATTATATTTATTGCATCATCTGTAAATGTTGTTGGCGCAGCAATATAAAATGTGCAATGTTCTCGAATTCTGCCTGACCTTCCAAGCTAAGCAAACAGCTTGCCCAACTATATTCATTGTTTATTATATTTATACCATCATCTGTAAATGTTGTTGGAACATCAATTTAAAGTGTGCAATGTCCTCGAATTCTTCCTAGAACCTTCCAAGCTAGGCAGACAGCTTGCCCAAGTATATTCATAAATTGTTTATTATATTTATATCATCATCTGTAAATGTTGTTGGAGCAGCAATACAAAATGTACAATGTTCTCGAATTCTGCCTAGGACCTTCTAAGCTAGGCAGACAGCTTGCCCAAGTATATTCATTGTTTATTATATTTATAGCATCATCATTAAATGTTGTTGGAGCAGCAATACGAAATGTGCAATGTTCTCGAATTCTTCCTAGAACCTTCCAAGCTAAGCAAATAGCTTGCCCAAATATATTCATTGTTTATTATATTTATAGCATCATCCGTAAATGTTGTTGGAGCAGCAATTTAATTTTTGCAATGTCCTCGAATTCTTCCTAAAACCTTCCAAGCTAGGCAGACAGCTCACACAAGTATATTTATTGTTTATTATATTTATTGCATCATCTGTAAATGTTGTTGGCGCTGCAATATAAAATGTGCAATAATCTCGAATTCTGCCTGACCTTCCAAGCTAAGCAAACAGCTTGCCTAACTATATTCATTGTTTATTATATTTATACCATCATCTGTAAATGTTGTTGGAACATCAATTTAAAGTGTGCAATATCCTCGAATTCTTCCTAGAACCTTCCAAGCTAGGCAGACAGCTTGCCCAAATATATTCATAATTGATTGTTTATTATATTTATATCATCATCTGTAAATATTGTTGGAGCAGCAATACAAAATGTACAATGTTCTCGAATTCTTCCTAGAACCTTCCCAGCTAAGCAAACAGCTTGCCCAAATATATTCATTGTTTATTATATTTATAGCATCATCTGTAAATGTTGTTGGAGCAGCAATTTAATTTGTGCAATGTCCTCGAATTCTTTCTAGAACCTTCCAAGCTAGGCAGATAGCTTGCCCAAGTATATTCATTGTTTATTATTTTTATACCATCATCTATAAATGTTGTTGGAGCAGCAATTTAATTTTTGCAATGTCCTCGAATTCTTCCTAGTAGAACCTTCCAAGCTAGGCAGACAGCTTGCCCAAGTATATTAATAATTCATTGTTTATTATATTTATATCATCATCTGTAAATGTTGTTGGAGCAGCAATACAAAATGTGCAACGTTCTCGAATTCTGCCTAGGACCTTCTAAGCTAGGCAAACAGCTTGCCCAAGTATATTCATTGTTTATTATATTTATAGCATCATCTGTAAATGTTGTTGAGCAGCAATACAAAATGTGCAATGTTCTCGAATTCTGCCTAGGACCTTCCAAGCTAGGCAGACAGCTCACAGAAGTATATTTATTGTTTATTATATTTATTGCATCATCTCTAAATGTTGTTGGCGCAGCAATATAAAATGTGCAATGTTCTCGAATTCTGCCTGACCTTCCAAGCTAAGCAAACAGCTTGCCCAACTATATTCATTGTTTATTATATTTATACCATCATCTGTAAATGTTGTTGGAACATCAATTTAAAGTGTGCAATGTCCTCGAATTCTTCCTAGAACCTTCCAAGCTAGGCAGACAGCTTGCCCAAGTATATTCATAATTCATTGTTTATTATATTTATATCATCATCTGTAAATGTTGTTGGAGCAGCAATACAAAATGTGCAATGTTCTCGAATTCTGCCTAGGACCTTCTAAGCTAGGCAGACAGCTTGCCCAAGTATATTCATTGTTTATTATATTTATAGCATCATCTGTAAATGTTGTTGGAGCAGCAATTTAATTTGTGCAATGTCCTCGAATTCTTCCTAGAACCTTCCAAGCTAGGCAGACAGCTTGCCCAAGTATATTCATAATTCATTGTTTATTATATTTATATCATCATCTGTAAATGTTGTTGGAGCAGCAATACAAAATGTGCAATGTTCTCGAATTCTGCCTAGGACCTTCTAAGCTAGCAGCTTGCCCAAGTATATTCAATGTTTATTATATTTATAGCAATATCTTTAAATGTTGTTGGAGCAGCAATACGAAATGTGCAATGTTCTCGAATTCTTCCTAGAACCTTCCAAGCTAAGCAAACAGCTTGCCCAAATATATTAATTGTTTATTATATTTATACCATCATCTGTAAATGTTGTTGGAGCAGCAATTTAATTTGTGCAATGTTCTCGAATTTTTCCTAGAACCTTCCAAGCTAGGCAGATACCTTGCCTAAGTATATTCATTATTTATTATATTTATAGCATCATCTGTAAATGTTGTTGGAGCAGCAATTCAATTTGTGCGATGTCCTCGAATTCGTCCGAGAACCTTCCAAGCTAGGCAGACAGCTTGCCCAAGTATATTCATAATTCATTGTTTATTATATTTATATCATCATCTGTAAATGTTGTTGGAGCAGCAATACAAAATGTGCAATGTTCTCGAATTCTGCCTAGGACCTTCTAAGCTAGCAGCTTGCCCAAGTATATTCAATGTTTATTATATTTATAGCAATATCTTTAAATGTTGTTGGAGCAGCAATACGAAATGTGCAATGTTCTCGAATTCTTCCTAGAACCTTCCAAGCTAAGCAAACAGCTTGCCCAAATATATTCATTGTTTATTATATTTATACCATCATCTGTAAATGTTGTTGGAGCAGCAATTTAATTTGTGCAATGTTCTCGAATTTTTCCTAGAACCTTCCAAGCTAGGCAGATACCTTGCCTAAGTATATTCATTATTTATTATATTTATAGCATCATCTGTAAATGTTGTTGGAGCAGCAATTTAATTTGTGCAATGTCCTCGAATTCGTCCGAGAACCTTCCAAGCTAGGCAGACAGCTTGCCCAAGTATATTCATAATTCATTGTTTATTATTTTTATATCATCATCTGTAAATGTTGTTGGAGCAGCAATACAAAATGTGCAACGTTCTCGAATTCTGCCTAGGACCTTCTAAGCTAGGCAGACAGCTTGCCCAAGTATATTCATTGTTTATTATATTTATAGCATCATCTGTAAATGTTGTTGGAGCAGCAATACGAAATGTGCAATGTTCTCGAATTCTTCCTAGAACCTTCCAAGCTAAGCAAACAGCTTGCCCAAATATATTCATTGTTTATTATATTTATAGCATCATCTGTAAATGTTGTTGGAGCAGCAATTTAATTTGTTCAATGTCCTCGAATTCTTCCTAGAACCTTCCAAGCTAGGCAGATAGCTTGCCCAAGTATATTCATTGTTTATTATATTTATACCATCATCTGTAAATGTTGTTGGAACAGCAATTTAATTTGTGCAATGTCCTCGAATTCTTCCTAGAACCTTCCAAGCTAGGCAGACAGCTCACACAAGTATATTATTGTTTATTATATTTATTGCATCATCTGTAAATGTTGTTGGCGCAGCAATATAAAATGTGCAATGTTCTCGAATTCTGCCTGACCTTCCAAGCTAAGCAAACAGCTTGCCCAACTATATTCATTGTTTATTATATTTATACCATCATCTGTAAATGTTGTTGGAACATCAATTTAAAGTGTGCAATGTCCTCGAATTCTTCCTAGAACCTTCCAAGCTAGGCAGACAGCTTGCCCAAGTATATTCATAAATTGTTTATTATATTTATATCATCATCTGTAAATGTTGTTGGAGCAGCAATACAAAATGTGCAATGTTCTCGAATTCTGCCTAGGACCTTCTAAGCTAGGCAGACAGCTTGCCCAAGTATATTCATTGTTTATTATATTTATAGCATCATCATTAAATGTTGTTGGAGTAGGAATACGAAATGTGCAATGTTCTCGAATTCTTCCTAGAACCTTCCAAGCTAAGCAAATAGCTTGCCCAAATATATTCATTGTTTATTATATTTATAGCATCATCCGTAAATGTTGTTGGAGCAGCAATTTAATTTTTGCAATGTCCTCGAATTCTTCCTAAAACCTTCCAAGCTAGGCAGACAGCTCACACAAGTATATTTATTGTTTATTATATTTATTGCATCATCTGTAAATGTTGTTGGCGCTGCAATATAAAATGTGCAATAATCTCGAATTCTGCCTGACCTTCCAAGCTAAGCAAACAGCTTGCCTAACTATATTCATTGTTTATTATATTTATACCATCATCTGTAAATGTTGTTGGAACATCAATTTAAAGTGTGCAATATCCTCGAATTCTTCCTAGAACCTTCCAAGCTAGGCAGACAGCTTGCCCAAATATATTCATAATTGATTGTTTATTATATTTATATCATCATCTGTAAATATTGTTGGAGCAGCAATACAAAATGTACAATGTTCTCGAATTCTTCCTAGAACCTTCCCAGCTAAGCAAACAGCTTGCCCAAATATATTCATTGTTTATTATATTTATAGCATCATCTGTAAATGTTGTTGGAGCAGCAATTTAATTTGTGCAATGTCCTCGAATTCTTTCTAGAACCTTCCAAGCTAGGCAGATAGCTTGCCCAAGTATATTCATTGTTTATTATATTTATACCATCATCTATAAATGTTGTTGGAGCAGCCATTTAATTTTTGCAATGTCCTCGAATTCTTCCTAGTAGAACCTTACAAGCTAGGCAGACAGCTTGCCCAAGTATATTAATAATTCATTGTTTATTATATTTATATCATCATCTGTAAATGTTGTTGGAGCAGCAATACAAAATGTGCAACGTTCTCGAATTCTGCCTAGGACCTTCTAAGCTAGGCAGACAGCTTGCCCAAGTATATTCATTGTTTATTATATTTATAGCATCATCTGTAAATGTTGTTGAGCAGCAATACAAAATGTGCAAAATGTTCTCGAATTCTGCCTAGGACCTTCCAAGCTAGGCAGACAGCTCACAGAAGTATATTTATTGTTTATTATATTTATTGCATCATCTCTAAATGTTGTTGGCGCAGCAATATAAAATGTGCAATGTTCTCGAATTCTGCCTGACCTTCCAAGCTAAGCAAACAGCTTGCCCAACTATATTCATTGTTTATTATATTTATACCTGTAATGTCTGGACGACCGAGTTAAAAAGGGCTGAGCGAAGGATTTAAAATAACTTTATTTACGCTAATACGTCTAAATATTTACAATTAAAGGCGATTTACAATTAAAGTGATCGGCGACGGTAAAATTATAATGTTCCGTAAAAATTACAATAAAAGGGGAAAGATGTAGGGATTGGGGACAATTACAAGGATTTAGGAAGAGTACAAAGTTTTGGAAAAATTTATAAGGACTCAATTATTGACATGGGATTTCGCTTTTATAGCTGTTGAATCTTCCCAGAGTGGTGGACTTGATTGAACGAGCAATGTACGGGAAATCTTCAGACGGGGCTGCAAAAATGAGTTCCATATGTGGCTGGGTTAAAAATTAAAATAAAAAGTAATTAAAAAAAGAAAGCGTCAAAGAAAATTAGCCACTTCCGCGTCTAGGTTAACCCGCGGTAAAAATGCCTTCCTTTGACCAATTCCTTTTTTTAATTATAAGGATTGCAGAACCGTTCTTTAACCCTTTTACATTAATATTAATAAAATAAATCTAAGTAAGATCAAAGTATACCGCGGACATTAAAATGCGATATACCAACATATGGTTACGTGGTATACACGTATACCACACCTTTCCCTTTTATTGAGAAGTCGAAGGGCCAGGGCTGTCCAAATTCAGGGTGTCCATAATCACCCCGGACTCCAGCTCTGTGATATCGTTGGGTTGGGTTGTCTTTCCCAAACCGGTTTTTAATTTTAAGCACATTGGGGGCAGGTGTTTGGCCTTACACCCCCAACACTTCTTCCTTTTCAAGATCGGAGGACGGAGTAACGGTGGATTTCCAGATACGTTTCGTCGTTGCTCCCCGCTCGTATTTCCGTTTCTTCTGACCGCAGCCCCCTCCTGTCTTGGTCGTCTTGGAGATCTTGGGCGTTGTGGATACGACCTCCCGACCTGGCCTGGCGGACCCAGATAGTGCGTCAAGCTTAATAATCTTGCACTTTCGTCCGTCTCCACTTTGATTAGAATGTATACTGGAACTCTTTCGTTCCTTGATGCCGTAGATGTCACTTCCAAATCTACGTCGCACCAAGCAGCATTAATTCTCATCTGAATAGCAATAAACGTTGAACATAATTATATAGCATCAAACAATTTTAATTGTTCAGCATGCCTAATTTCAAATTTATTTTCCTTTAAGTCCTTAACTTTGTAGATTTTAGTACCTAACTGTTCAATAATTACACCTAACACCCATTTAGGTTTACCCAAATAGTTTCGATACCAAACTCTTTGGTTTACCGTAAACTTTGGCACACTAATACTGGGCGATGTTTGGTGTTCAGTGAACTTTAAAAAGTCGGGTGGGTACCTTAATTTACGATTCAAAAACTCATAGCTAACCGGAGCACGATTAGGATACCGTGGTGACATATTGTGATAAAGTTTAGATAACCACGTTCCGTCCTTCGTTACTTTAGCTATGTTCAACCATTTTTTAACAATACCTACATACCTTTCTACCTGCCCATTAGAGCTTGGATGGTACGGTGGAGTTAAAATATGGTTAATTTTATATTTTAAACAAAATTGTTTAAATTCGTTGCTAACAAAAGCTTTACCATTATCCGTAACAATTATCTCTGGAAACCCGTAATTCCCTATCAATTCCTTTAAAATTGTAATTGTTACTCTACTTGAAATATTTGATATAATTTTAAATTCCGTCCAACCGGAAAACGCATCTACTATTAAGATGTACCGTTTTTTATCTAATTCGAAAAAATCTATGTGTATACGCTCCCATGGAAATTTAGGACGAGGCCACCTAGATTCTTTATTTTTACGCGGCATCGGTGCATCAAGCTTACAAAGCTCACACTGCCTTACGAATTTTTGGATGTCTTTAGTTAATTGCGGCCACCAGACGTATTGTCTGGCCAAGCCTTTCATTTTAACCATCCCACAGTGTCCCTGATGTAATATTTTTAGCACTTCCTGACGAAGCTTAATCGGTACCACTAACTTTTCATGCTTTTTAAGAACATTATTTTCTACATATAATTCGTTCATAACATGTTTAAAAGGGGTAGGTACATTAACTTTATCGTCTAAGCCTGCCAAAATATCTTTTACTTTACATAATTCAGGGTCCGCGTTACTTTCCTTAACAATATCGTTTAAATCTAAAATATTTAAAGCATTGATTACATGTCCTCCTATTATATCACAAGACAAAGGTAAATCATCGGCCTCAATGGTATCTGCGCCCAAACGCGATAGTACATCAGCCAAATGATTGTCCTTTCCCTTGCCGTATTTTAGGGTTAATGTAAAATTTCCCAACATTACAAGCCAACGTTGTAACCTAGGAGACATTAATAGTTCGGCGTTCGCCTTTTTAAATAAAGCAACAAGCGGCTTATGATCTGTAACTACAGTAAACGATTTGCCAATTAAATATTCGCGACATCGTTGTAAACCGTAAATCATCGCTAATGCCTCGCGTTCTATAACAGAATATCCCACCTCTGTTTTATTTAATTTACGCGAAAAATACAAAACTGGATGCTCCATTCCATCCTCAACCTGACATAATGCGCCTCCAATACCAATATTGGATGCATCGACCCTTAGTATATGTTGTTTATTAGGATCAAAACATCTTAAAATGGGTTTTTTAAGCAAGATATTTTTCAAAAAATCAAATTTTTCAATATCACTTTTACTCCATTTAAATATGATGTCTTTTTTTGTCAATTCGTACAATGGTCCAGCATATTCAGTGTAATTATTTATAAATTTACTGTAATAATTCATTAAACCCATAAATGACGATAGTTCCTTTTTATTTGCAGGTAACTTAACATTTTTAATGGCTTCTATCTTGTCATACTTTGGTTGAATATTACCATTATTTAAAATATGTCCTAAATAGACAATTTGTTCAGTCCCAAAAACACATTTTTTAGCTGAAACTTTTAAACCTTTTAGACTAATTAAATTCAAGACCTGAACAAGACGCAAATCATGCTCTTCTTTCGTTCGTCCCGTTATTAATATATCGTCCAAATAAAATATTATACCGTCTAAATTACTAAAAATCGACGCCATAGCACGCTGAAAAATAGCAGCTGAAATGCTCAAGCCAAAAGGTAGCCTTTTAAATTTAAAAAGTCCGGCATCAGTATTAATTGTTAGGAGCCGCGATGACTTTTCATCTACCTGTAATTGCAAATAAGCGTTGGCAAGGTCAATTTTTGAGAAAAATTTAGCGCCTAATAATTTAACAAAAATAATTTCTAACCTTGGCAATGGGTATTTTACTTCAATGATACATTTGTTTACTGTGATTCTATAATCAGCACAAACCCTAACTGTACCGTCAGTCTTCCTGACCGGTACCAAAGGTGTAGCCCATTCTGAATAGCCAATAGGTTCAATTACGTTATCCTTTAACCATGTTTTAATTACTTCGTCGACCCTATTTTTCAAAATTAAAGGTACGCGCCTGGCAGCACAAAATTTAGGAATCGCATTTAAATCAACTCGAACCGAAAATATTTCGTCATTCAAGCATCCTAAACCAGGTTCAAAAATTTTAGAGAATTGGTTTTTTATATTATCAATTTTGGTGTGCCATGTTGTGACCAAACTAGGCTTTGCCCCCAGATTAGCTAATTTATGGCATGTGGGTTCCAGAGGTACCCCGCACTGTAAATCGGCATGAAAAATGGGTCGTTCTTGGCAGACGGGACCTCCCGAGTTATCTGATCTATGGGCTATGCGCCCTAAATCAGAATGAAAAACGGGTGTGAAATCCCTGCACTGTGAACTACCTGACAACGCCTTCGACATCACCATGGACTTAACATCAACCTTGAAAATTTCGCGGGCATTATTTTTATTACATAATCCCCACCATTGAATTTGGGGCCCAATTATCCTAATCCAGGACCAGCCCATTATATTATCGACATTCTCTTTAATAATATATAAATCCAATTCAATCACAAATCCTGCCACTTTAACTAAAACATTAATCCTACCCAGGACAGTAATGAAAGTATTATCAACTTGTTTTGCAATTATATTGGCAGTTTCCAAATCACGGTTGGGCCAAAATTTTTTAAACGTTTTAAAACTAATTATTGAAATTGCTGCGCCAGTATCTAATATAAAAGACAGCTTAAAATTATCGACATAAAGGTGAAGCTGACGAATTTAAAATTTTATTTATATCTACCATGCGCATATCTATATAGTTCGAACTATCCTGCGCTAGTCAATCAAACACAGCCTGCCCACTGGCAGCTGTTTGCGCTTGATTGACGTCCCCTGCATTTATAACAAAATTTCCCGTCCGCAACCTCTTTCGTGTTATAATTATTTGAAGTTGTTGGTGCGTTAAAACTTGGGAAGTTTTTGTGGGTAAATCTATGGTCTGTGTAGGGTTTATTGGGGTGCGCATAATTACTAAAATTATTTCTCGGGCCGCGTTGTGCAAAATTTTCCGAAATATATCTGAAATTTTCATTATTACGCCTTTTAAAGTATTTATTATCACAATCTTTCTTAAGGTGTCCCCGTTGCCCACATCCGTAACACCTTATATTAGACTTGAGATTAGACTTAAGTAAAAAAACCTTTTCTACTCTTTTCAATTTATACCACACAAATAAAACTAGTACGGTTAAAATTGATATATATACAAGTAATTTATCCGCGCACAAATAATTAAAAAAATTAATGCCAATCGACGGTGGCGTGTAAAAACCAAACATTATAAATTACCAAATTCAATCCAAACTATATTAAAATCAATTAGACTAAATAATTTAAATAGAAATCAAATTTAATCAAACCAAGCAATCTAAATTAATTAAATTAAATAATTTAAATAGAAAATCAAATTTAATTAAACCAAGCAATTTAATCAAAATTAATTAAGAAATTTACCAAAAGTTTGCGTTTAATTAAAAAAATTAAAATTAAACAAGAGCAAATTAATTATTACAACGTATACAGTAACCATTTTATTAAGCATAGACGTATATAATAATTATTCAATGTAATTATTGTTATCAACAATATGATTATCAAACATAAAAACCCTTTATCCATTATTATGCATTAATAAATTTTTTTTACAATAGAAATTTTCACTGATTTTATTCCAACATTTTAATAAAACAAATACTAATTTTACGTTAATATTTAAATATAAAATATTTTTACTTACAATTCCTTTTTTTTAAGAAGAGGGCGAATCTGACACCAAATGTAATGTCTGGACGACCGAGTTAAAAAGGGCTGAGCGAAGGATTTAAAATAACTTTATTTACGCTAATACGTCTAAATATTTACAATTAAAGGCGATTTACAATTAAAGTGATCGGCGACGGTAAAATTATAATGTTCCGTAAAAATTACAATAAAAGGGGAAAGATGTAGGGATTGGGGACAATTACAAGGATTTAGGAAGAGTACAAAGTTTTGGAAAAATTTATAAGGACTCAATTATTGACATGGGATTTCGCTTTTATAGCTGTTGAATCTTCCCAGAGTGGTGGACTTGATTGAACGAGCAATGTACGGGAAATCTTCAGACGGGGCTGCAAAAATGAGTTCCATATGTGGCTGGGTTAAAAATTAAAATAAAAAGTAATTAAAAAAAGAAAGCGTCAAAGAAAATTAGCCACTTCCGCGTCTAGGTTAACCCGCGGTAAAAATGCCTTCCTTTGACCAATTCCTTTTTTTAATTATAAGGATTGCAGAACCGTTCTTTAACCCTTTTACATTAATATTAATAAAATAAATCTAAGTAAGATCAAAGTATACCGCGGACATTAAAATGCGATATACCAACATATGGTTACGTGGTATACACGTATACCACAATACCATCATCTGTAAATGTTGTTGGAACATCAATTTAAAGTGTGCAATGTCCTCGAATTCTTCCTAGAACCTTCCAAGCTAGGCAGACAGCTTGCCCAAGTATATTCATAATTCATTGTTTATTATAATTATATCATCATCTGTAAATGTTGTTGGAGCAGCAATACAAAATGTGCAATGTTCTCGAATTCTGCCTAGGACCTTCTAAGCTAGGCAGACAGCTTGCCCAAGTATATTCATTGTTTATTATATTTATAGCATCATCTTTAAATGTTGTTGGAGCAGCAATACGAAATGTGCAATGTTCTCGAATTCTTCCTAGAACCTTCCAAGGGTTCCTAGGCTAAATCCCGAAAGCGCACAATCCCGAATTTTAATGCTACACTTTTACGGCAATTAACATATGGTAAAAAATATGCAATCATATAATCAAGCTTTTAATGAATATTTGGTTGAGAGAACAAATCAAGATAATACAGAAAGTATAAGTAAGCTTAATATCTAAATATTTATAAATTATCTTTAGAATTTAAAAAGTCGAGTAGAAAAAATTTGATTCTGACCCATAAAGACTTGGATTATACCAAAATTAAAGATGGAAAACTTTATCATTTGTTAATTGTTAAAGCTTAATTTCATCAAATAAAAGTCTATTCTAGATATAAATAGGTTATCATAATTCCTTAAATTAATACTGAGATTCTTAAAAGTGCAGGAGATATTTAGATAACTCTTGACATCTCACATGAAGGTAACTTATAATTCTTAGCACTTATATATTATATAGCTTATTCAAATTATTTGTAAGTTTATTTATAACATTCTATGATTTTTTAGGAGAGGGTGTATCAGTTCTTCCTACAAATCTTTAGATTATACAACAGAGCTAGAGTATTATCATTTGTTAATTGTTAAAGCTTAATTACATCAAATAAAAGTCTATTCTAGATATAAATAGGTTAAATCAATGATTCCTTAAATTAATACTGAGATTCTTAAAAGTGCAGGAGATATTTAGATAACTCTTAGGTAAAGTTTCTTTGAATATGACTAATTTTGCTCATAACAAAAATAGCTTTTTTAATTTTATGATGAACATATTAAATAAGGTACAAACTATAAATTTAGAAAATTTGGCTAAAAAAAACTTAAAAACAAAAATTAATAGAATCGTCCAAACTTAAGGAAGTGTTGACACTTTAAATAAAAATACATCATATAAGGTTATATTTAATAATATGAAAAAATCTAAATGTAATGTCTATAAACATATACAACTATAAAAATGATAATTTTTGTGTAAAAATGAGTATCAAATTTAATTTATTGTAGATTAAAATGAAAATTATAATTAAGTAACTTAATAAACATAGTATAATGAGTTCATTAATTTAGAATTTTTGTGTATTAAGTTGCTAAGCTTTAATAATATTTACTATAATGTATAAACTCTTAAAACTATAAAATTAGATTATAAAACAAAGCTAAAATATTGTTATTTGTTGATTGTTAGAGCTTAATTTTATCAAATAAAAGCCTATGCTAGATATATATAGATTAAATGAATGAAAGTATAACCAATCTTTTACTCATTGATAGATTACTCATTATTTACAATTTTATAACCATAAATTCAACAAATTCCATAAAATGGTATCAGAAATATACATGTAATATTTTCCAAAACAAAATTTTTATAATGTGGGTCTAACTTAAATTTCTATATGACAATAAGTATATTATTGATATTTCTTGAAATTAAGTTTGGTAAAATATAAAATTTTTCACATTCCTAAAAAAGTTATTGATAGGTACCAGATTTTCATAACCTGCTATAACATTTTCTAATTAGACTTTTTAAAACAAGAACAAGATTTTAAGGCATTTTTTTGCTAGGCTCTTTGGTAAGCATTAAATGTAAAAATTGGGGTAAGAGTTTCATCCATCAATCATCTTATATATCAATATAACAGCACATCAATAAGTAAACATTAGTTGAGGTAGATAAAAATAAAATAGAAATAGTTAGTGATTTAGTTATAAATAAATTTGCCTTATAATAATAGCAAAAACTTAATACAAAAGCTTATCTAATCACATGCACATTGATACTAATCATATTTAACAATGATCCCTTTACAATCTTATAGGATCTAAATTAAGTTATATAGCATCATAAATTGTATGAATAATTTCTATTTAATCTAATGGCTAAAGAGATTGCCCTTTTAAAATTTAATATTTTTTCTATTAAAGTACAAAAAAACTTTAACAAATTTCTTATATGTTTACTTGCTGAGATTATACTCTGTAACTATATCACTTAACGTTCTAAATATTCCATTAATCAACTTTTATAAAAGAATCTAGAGGCATGGGATAGCACTGGGATGATATCCTTTATATAATACTTAAATTTATTATATATTGCTTATTTATACACCACCTTATACCAAACAAACGTATATCAGTTAATTATATAATTAGTAAATTGTAAAGGTTCCACCCAAATATAGCTCTTGAGTACATAATACCCAAACATTATTGTATACCTAATAGGATTAATGATTCCCTGATTTTAAATACGTTAAAATTACCTTAGATATTGATTCCAAACGATTATTATTAATGGCATCCTTTAATTTATACCTTGTCACTAAATATTAATACTCATCAGTGATCTGTAAATAAAGCTATATTATGTTACTTGGTGCAGAGGTTAATTAAATGTGATTCTTACATAAGTAAATTGTAAAGGGGCACCCAAATCTTGCTCTTGATTATGGATAAAACTTTAAAATTAAAAAACATATGGAAATTTGAAAATCGTAGCAGTAGCATTATTGTAGCTTCGGGATTGTGCCTTTTCGGGATTTAGCCTATATCCCCTTCCAAGCTAAGCAAACAGCTTGCCCAAATATATTCATTGTTTATTATATTTATACCATCATCTGTAAATGTTGTTGGAGCAGCAATTTAATTTGTGCAATGTCCTCGAATTTTTCCTAGAACCTTCCAAGCTAGGCAGATAGCTTGCCTAAGTATATTCATTGTTTATTATATTTATAGCATCATCTGTAAATGTTGTTGGAGCAGCAATTTAATTTGTGCAATGTCCTAGAATTCTTCCTAGAACCTTCCAAGCTAGGCAGACAGCTTGCCCAAGTATATTCATAATTCATTGTTTATTATATTTATATCATCATCTGTAAATGTTGTTGGAGCAGCAATACAAAATGTGCAACGTCCTCGAATTCTGCCTAGGACCTTCTAAGCTAGGCAGACAGCTTGCCCAAGTATATTCATTGTTTATTATATTTATAGCATCATCTGTAAATGTTGTTGGAGCAGCAATACGAAATGTGCAATGTTCTCGAATTCTTCCTAGAACCTTCCAAGCTAAGCAAACAGCCTGCCCAAATATATTCATTGTTTATTATATTTATAGCATCATCTGTAAATGTTGTTGGAGCAGCAATTAAATTTGTGCAATGTCCTCGAATTCTTCCTAGAACCTTCCAAGCTAGGCAGACAGCTCACACAAGTATATTTATTGTTTATTATATTTATTGCATCAACTGTAAATGTTGTTGGCGCAGCATTATAAAATGTGCAATGTTCTCGAATTCTGCCTGACCTTCCAAGCTAAGCAAACAGCTTGCCCAACTATATTCATTGTTTATTATATTTATACCATCATCTGTAAATGTTGTTGGAACATCAATTTAAAGTGTGCAATGTCCTCGAATTCTTCCTAGAACCTTACAAGCTAGGCAGACAGCTTGCCCAAGTATATTCATAATTCATTGTTTATTATATTTATATCATCATCTGTAAATGTTGTTGGAGCAGCAATACAAAATGTGCAATGTTCTCGAATTCTTCCTAGAACCTTCCAAGCTAAGCAAACAGCTTGCCAAAATATATTCATTGTTTATTATATTTATAGCATCATCTGTAAATGTTGTTGGAGCAGCAATTTAATTTGTGCAATGTCCTCGAATTCTTTCTAGAACCTTCCAAGCTAAGCAAACAGCTTGCCCAACTATATTGATTGTTTTTATTATATTTATATCATCATCTGTAAATGTTGTTGGAGCAGCAATACAAAATGTGCAATGTTCTCGAATTCTGCCTAGGACCTTTTAAGCTAGGCAGACAGCTTGCCCAAGTATATTCATAATTCATTGTTTATTATATTTATATCATCATCTTTAAATGTTGTTGGAGCAGCAATACGAAATGTGCAATGTTCTCGAATTCTTCCTAGAACCTTCCAAGCTAGGCATACAGCTTGCCCAAGTATATTCATTATTCATTGTTTATTATATTTATACCATCATCTGTAAATGTTGTTGGAGCAGCAATACAAAATATGCAATGTTCTCTAATTCTGCCTAGAACCATCCAAGCTAGGCAGACAGCTTGCCCAAGTATATTCATTGTGTATTAATAACATCATCTGTAAATGTTTTTGGAGCAGCAATACGAAATGTGCAATGTTCTCGAATTCTTCCTAGAACCTTCCAAGCTAGGCAGACAGCTTGCCCAAGTATATTCATAATTCATTGTTTATTATATTTATATCATCATCTGTAAATGTTGTTGGAGCAGCAATACAAAATGTGCAATGTTCTCAAATTCTGCCTAGGACCTTCTAAGCTAGGCAGACAGCTTGCCCAAGTTATTCATTGTTTATTATATTTATAGCATCATCTGTAAATGTTGTTAGAGCACCAATACGAAATGTGCAATGTTCTCGAGAATCGGGGTCAAAATAGCAGAAAAAAACAGCAGAATTGGTCAGAACTGGTCAGAACAAGATTTTAGATAATCAATATATTAGAATTAAATCTCAAATGGGGAAGGAATTTGATGTGCATCTAATCCTGACCCTAACCTAAAACGCTGACCTAAAACGCTGACCTAAAACACTAACCCAAACCTTAACCCTCCTGACCAATCTTGATCTGACCAGTTCTGACCAATTCTGCTCTTTTTTTTCTGCTATTTTGACCCGGTCCCGTTCTCGAATTCTGCCTAGAACCTTCCAAGCTAGGCAGACAGCTCACACAAGTATACATTGTTTATTATATTTATTGCATCATCTGTAAATGTTGTTGGCGCAGTAATATAAAATGTGCAATGTTCTCGAATTCTGCCTGACCTTCCAAGCTAAGCAAACAGCTTGCCCAACTATATTCATTGTTTATTATATTTATATCATCATCTGTTAATGTTGTTGGAACATCAATTTAAAGTGTGCAATGTCCTCGAATTCTTCCTAGAACCTTCCAAGCTAGGCAGACAGCTTGCCCAAGTATATTTATAATTCATTGTTTATTATATAATATTTATATCATCATCTGTAAATGTGAGCAGCAATACAAAATGTGCAATGTTCTCGAATTCTGATAAGGACCATCTAAGCTAGGCAGACAGCTTGCCCAAGTATATTCATTGTTTATTATATTTATAGCATCATCTTTAAATGTTGTTGAAGCAGCAATACTAAATGTGCAATGTTCTCGAATTCTGCCTAGAACCTTCCAAGCTAAGCAAACAGCTTGCCCAAGTATATTCATTGTTTATTATATTTATAGCATCATTTAAATGTTGTTGGAGCAGCAATTTAAAGTCTGCAATGTCCTCGAAATCTTCCTAGAACCTTCCAAGCTAGGCAGACAGCTTGCCCAAGTATATTCATTGTTTATTATATTTATACCATCATCTGTAAATGTTGTTAGAGCAGCAATACAAAATGTGCAATGTTCTCGAATTCTGCCGAGGACCTTCCAAGCTAAGCAAACAGCTTGCCCAAGTATATTCATTGTTTATTATATTTATAGCATCATCTGTAAATGTTGTTTTAGCAGCAATTTAAAGTGTGCAATGTCACCGAATTCTTCCTAGAACCTTCCAAGCTAAGCAGACAGCTTGCCCAAGTATATTCATTGTTTATTCTATTTATAGCATCATCTGTAAATGTTTTTGGAGCAGCAATTTAATTTGTTCAATGTCCTCGAATTCTTCCTAGAATCTTCCAAGCTAGGCAGATAGCTTGCCCAAGTATATTCATTGTTTATTATATTTATAGCATCATCTGTAAATGTTGTTTTAGCATCAATTTAAAGTGTGCAATGTCACCGAATTCTTCCTAGAACCTTCCAAGCTAAGCAAACAGCTTGCCCAAGTATATTCATTGTTTATTATATTTATAGCATCATCTGTAAATGTTGTTTTAGCAGCAATTTAAAGTGTGCAATGTCACCGAATTCTTCCTAGAACCTTCCAAGCTAGGCAGACAGCTTGCCTAAGTATATTCATTGTTTATTATATTTATATCATCATCTGTAAATGTTGTTGGAGCAGCAATACAAAATGTGCAATGTTCTCAAATTCTGCCTAGAACCTTCCAAGCTAGGCAGACAGCTTGCCCAAGTATATTTATTGTTTATTATATTTATAGCAACATCTGTAAATGTTGTTGGAGCAGTAATACGAAATGTGCAATGTTCTCGAATTTAGCATCAATCCATTAATTGACGATGCTACCTTATGCGGCCCTCCTGATGAAATTTCCAAGGCCATTCTTTTAATCCAACATTATAAAACCTCCCTAAACTTGAGATTGAATATCTCTAAATGCGAGATATATCCGTGCCCGGATACCAACAAATTTCCCATTTTTAAGCCCTTTTTAAAAGTTGAATTGATGAGTTTTACTCATCTAGGCTCTCCAATAGGTGGGCAAATCGCCTTAAAAGAATTTTTACATAGCCACTTATCAACTCCTACATCGAAGATGGATATTCTTAATACCCTCCCCAAACACCACGCATTTTATATCATTAAAAACTATTTCAACATCTCAAAAATTCAACACTGCTTCCGGTCCTCTTCAGCCTTTTTATTGCCCGAGATTTTAAAAAGCTACGATAGCTTCATGAAGAATACTTTAGAAGCAATTCTTAATATCAAATTCAGCACTTCCTCGTGGCTCCAAGCCTCTTTACCTACTAAAGCTGGCGGCTTGGGCATACGCCCAGCTACCTCAATTTCGTTAGCTGCGTTTATCTCTTCTTATAAATCTGCCCAAGGATTGATCGACCGTTTAATCACAACAAATGAGGATCCGTCGTTTGTAAAAGCCCTAGACGTCTGGTCAGCCAACGTCAACCCAGGGACCCCCTTCCCCATAACCTCTAGACAAAAGGATTGGGATGCTGGCCTCGTATCGCGCTCCGTTGATTACCTCTTATCGAGTTGCGACGCCCGCCAGCACTTCAACATTAAATCTTTAGTTTTTGACGGATCGGGTCACGAGTGGCTTGAAGCTTATCCTAGCTCACTTTCTGGATTGATGTTGGAGGACCCAGAGCTAGCATACGCCATCGCCCTCAGACTAGGAATTCCCTATTCAAAGGAATATTCCTGCCGCAACTGCTCCCAGAGCATAGACATTTATGCAAGGCATCCCCTACACTGCCTTTACAATAAATTTAAATACATAAGGCACGAAAAGGTGAATAGCCTTATCCAAGCCGCTTTTAAAAAAGCCAACATTCCCTCCGTTTTAGAGCCGTCAGACCCTTCGTTGGAGGGAAGGATGCGACCAGACGGCTCTACCCTTATCCCTTGGCAAAATGGTCTACCCCTTAAATGGGATTTCACCTGCATAGACATTTTCGCCCCCTCTAACCAAAACTACAACGCTCTGACTCTCGCCGAACACCGCAAAACGGTTAAATACCAGGCCCTCCTACCATCTAATATCTTTACCCCTATCGTTGCCTCGTGTTCTGGGACTTTTGGTCCGGTCGCCATTAAGCTTTTTAAAGAAATCAGCCGTCGCTGCCCGCCCTCTAAATATTCCACTAATTTTTACTTAAACAAAAAATTGGTATTTTTATAGCTAAGTACAATTTTAAATCCCTGGCCGACAGTTGGCCACTTTTACAAGATGACACATGCGACATTTTTGAATCATAATATTTTTATTTTGTTTTACATCCGCTATATTTTTCGAATTTTGACACTTCGTTTTTATAATGTTCTTACGTTCAAATAAACAATATATACATTTAAAAAAAAAATAATTTATATTTGTTTGCTTTATCTTTAAAGTATCTCTATTTTAAATATTACTCTGTTAAACTCAACCATTCAGAAGCAGAATTTAAATCACTTATTTTCACTATACACGCAATTATTATCATTATATTACCCCACTCCTTAATTGCCAACTATATTGACAATATTTATAACACGTGCCTGAAAAAATTCTACAACAATTTCATAACTAATTTTGGAGAACAAAAAGCATTTCGCAAATCAAAGTTTAAATACAATTTCAAAAATGTTGATATTATTCACGGTATAGGCGAATGGCAATCTATTTTGCAATGTTTAACAATTTTAAATCAAATGCTTAACTATCCTTACCCAACACCAATAAAAGTCACACATTAACTGTTCAATTGTTTATCAGATTGCTAATAGACTCTCGATTGAATGTTGCATTGAAATTGATTCTTTCGTTCATTTTAAATTATTTGATAGCAATGATGCAATAGTGTCTCATGATATTCATAAAAATTATATAAATCTTATACATTTTGTCTTTGATAAGTGTTTTTAAATATGAAAAAACATGAGAATTTGATTACATTGCTTTTGTGTCATTATTTTAATATGAATTAAAGTTGTAAGGATTTGTTAGCCTTATACAACTTTAATCTGTTATAAAAACTTTCCCATTTTAAGAACTTGATAAAATTTGTTAGAAATTTTTAAATTGTTTTTCCATATTTAATTTTAAATTTTTTACCAAATTATAGCTGTTTTAAATTTATGTTCCTCAGATCCGAATTATAGTTGTGTTATATTTTCAACATGGCCAATGGTATATTATCTAAATTGTTTTAGAAATTTTATCTAATTTACAATTTTATAATTTATGGAAGTCAAAAAATATAAATAGACATAATTTTTTTACTGCAAAGGGCCTAAAACATTCCCTTTATCTCATTCAAATTTAAAATTACCTTAACGTTTACCACCCAATTTTATAAATTCTCATTTGTCGTATTAAATAAATATCTAATGCTCTATTGTTTTTTAAAAAAATTTGAAAGATAGTGCTGTTACATATTTTTATTTTAAAATAATGTATAATTGCATTTTAAACCAACAAATAAATATTATATGTTTTTAGTTTGAATTATCTTATAATCAAAGATCAAAAGATATTTTTTAAGGAGATATATATATTTTTGTAATGAACTAAATAGAACTATTTGATGCTGAATTTTTTTTTTTTTTAATCAATTTTTATTAAATGAAACTATAGAAAACTATAAAAATTATATACGCGGCAAACATTCGAAAATTGCGATAGCGTTGAAATGACAAATAATGATTGCGATTTTCTGTTTAATGAAAAAAGTTTTCCTATTGTCAAAAGTATTGGCAGCTGTATTGCGTCCCAATTCTTTCAGAAGGGCTAGGGTTTTAGGATCTATTGTTGTAAGAGTGGTGGTCACTATGGGGGAGAAAAGTAGTGAGGAATTAAGTTCTGCGTATTTAGCGGACTTTAATCTTTCAGAATCAACGAGGGGGTCTTTGTTATGGTTTGAGGGAGCAAAGGCATCCGGACAGGTGTAGTCCCAAGCTAGGCATAGCCCTTTTGCCCATGGGATGAGGGTCTGTCCATCAGGTCTCTTCTTGTCGCTAAGGCAAAGACCATTTGGCTCCAATTGGGAGGGAAAGCCCGCCTTTTTGAATGTCTTCTGTAGAAGAGCATTAACAGATGTGTGCCATAGAAATCTGACCTTGTTAAATTTGCAATCCAGGCTGTGGTGGCCTTTTGTACCAACAGATGAGCCACATAAGTTGCATTGATGAGAGGCGACTATATTACATCCTAGGCGGAGCCCTGCTGCAATCCTGAACTCGTTGTTGGAGAGTTGAAGGTCATGAGTCCGACTTGGGATGGCCTCCAACCACTCGTGGCCGGACCTTGATGCAAAACTTCTTAAAGCTGGTAACTCCTCAAACGATGCGCCCGAAATAAGAGTTTTAAGGGCATGGTCGTATAGAGGAGTGTTCCAACTTTTTTGAGAGTTTATGGTAGGGAATGGAGTGTTAGGGTCGGACAAAGAGCTCCACATGTCGAGAGCGATTTGGGTGGAAGGATCTGGTTGATCGATTATTTTGTCGATGATTATTTTGGCTGAAAGTCGACTCGAGATGAAGGCCGACAAAGTTACTAGAGAGGGTGATCTCAGGCCCAAACCACCATATTTTGTGGGGAGACTCGCTTGTTTCCATTGGGACCCTGTAAAGGAAAGGTTTGTTCCTCGACTACATCTTTGAGTTTTTGGTCGAATATAGATAGAGCACTGGAATTTAAAAATGAGGTGGATGACCTGAAGATATGATTTTTCTTAGGTAAAGAATAGCAGTTTTTAATTAAAAAGAAAGCCTGGTGGGCTGGCATGTAAGAAAAGAGGGGTTTGATTTCTACTAGTTATTGTATTGTCTCTGTTAATACTTGTTACAAAGGTGTGAGCCACCTATGGGAGATCCTAAGTGCGTTAGTTCATTAGGGTGAATATGTTTGAAAGCGTCAAAGTATGGGTCTAGGCTTAAAGGGTCAGTATTGTTTTTGCAAACCTCGGTCTTGCTATGATTTAGATGGAAACCAATTTTTGAAGCTTCAACTTCTAGATATGAGAGGGCTTCTTTGACGTCTTCGGCATTTCCTTTGATGGTACCATCGTCTAGGTACCACAAGTTGAGTGATATGTTATATTTAGAGGTTAGGTTTTCAGTCAGGGATTTGATACCTAGGCAGAATAGTAGGGGGCCTAGCGGGTCTCCTTGTTGTATGCCGTCACTCGATGCAATTATTTTGGAATTAAAGTTGAGCATGGAAGTAGGAGAGTAGCATGCGTTAAGGAAAATGGACTACTCGGGAAGGGATTTGTAAGCCTCTGTTAAGAAGTGTGACCTGTAGATCGTGTTAAAGGCGTTTTTGAAGTCAATCTTAGCTAGGATCGAATTGTCAGGATGGGCTAGGGCTATGCGGACAGCGTGAGAGGCGATTTCACAACCACCCTTGGTTCCGAAACCTAGTTGGATGGGAGCTAATTGATCTGCAATGTCGGATTTTACTCGTGCAATAATTAGTTTGCACATAGGCGTCTAAAAATTGAACCCATGGCAATTGGACGAAGGCCACCATCAGGTTTGGTAAGAAATATTAAGGTGGCCCAAAAAAATAGGGAGAGATCGCGTCAGGTAAGCCTTTAATAACCTGGTTAAGGAAGGTTGCTAGGGTGGATGTGAAGTGGCCAGACCTGTCAATGTGAGGTCTTGTTAATTCTATTAAATGTGAAGACCGGAAGTCGTCTAAACCAGAACCTGTTGCTAGCAATTTTTCGAATAAAAAAGTGTAAATAAATTATCAAAAAGTGGAAGTTTTAGTTGTACAAAAATTTGGACCACTTTCCTATATTATTTGGCGATCAAGAGTTTATTAATTTATTCGAAAATAATATGTCATTATCGAGTTTGTATTTACGGATATTTGCACTATACGTTTATTTCATACTAGCTGTGCCCGTCCAAGCGTTGCTTTGGCTTAGTCCTATTAGCTAAATAAATGGGCCGGGCCGGGCAACATAATAATATTTGGGCAAATCGGGCATAATGATATTTTTGAAAAATGTTTTAATCGGCCACTTTTTTATTTGATTGTATAATTTTGTTAATCCTCGTTTTTATACAAAAAATAAGAAAAAAATATAAATTTTTTTACAAAATATAACTTAGTTATAAAAATTAAAAATATTATTTCGGGCCGGTCATTTTGGGCAGCTCTAATAATTTAAACATGATTGGGCTGACACTAGAATTCGGTCAGGCAGCCTAATTATAAAATGGGGTCAGGTCGACTTCGGACAGAGATTTTTTTAGCAAATCTGACATCTGGTTATTATCACTAGCATTGTTTTTCAAATTTAAATTACAAAATTTTGCATAATAAATTTAAAGTTATAATACTAAATCCTGATATTACAATTTAATTTTTCCCGTCAATATTTGCCTTTTGATAATGACATTTAATTAAATTTTAATATCTATATTTTTAGAATTAAATGCAACACGATTAATTTCAATTTAAAAAATGTTTATATGACATGGACATCATAATATATACACATCAATTTAATTTAGTTCTGCTTAAATAAATTAATTATTAATATTTAATTCCCTTCAATAAATCAAATTAATAAACAAAGAAAATTTTATAGAATCCTATTTCTTATAAAAATTATTTCGACAAGCGAATATTATGATTTGTACAATACCCGTTCAAAAACTCTAAGCTATTCAGGGCGTTAATTTTATAGAGTAGGTTATAATTAATTAGCTTATGACCGATCTAACCAGCTTAAAATCCCGCTAGGAGTGATAATATGATTTGGTGGAAGTCTAGTCATTGGTGTCATTTCATACTTCCATTGTTATTCCCCCCTCCTCCCACCTTCTGTATATATCACGGTGGGAATATGAAAGTGACAATAGTCCCAACTTAATAAAATTTGTCACAATGAAGATATGCAATTGTTACCAAATTCTTCTTTACCTTATTATGACACCAATAAATCTCCTTTTCATCTTTAAAACCTTGAATATTATGACTGTTTCTTAGTAAAAATTTTCATAGCTCCTTCCCCCACTTTTATTCTTATTTAAAATATATTGTCAACCAAAATGAATTTTAGCCGTTTAGAACGGAAGTATTCGGGAACAAATTTTATCACCTTATTTTTAAAATCGCTGCTGGCTGGAATGATATGGGCCACTGTGGTGGGTGTAGTCATTTTGCTACCTTACATTCTCATATTAAATAAAATTGAGAGGAATCAGGTTGCCAAAATGGAAAACTTAATTCGTGAAACAAAATCTAAGCAAGCCCAATTTATTAATTCCAAATAAAATATTTTGGACGAATCTTTCGTTAAAGTAAATATTTAGTCGCCATTTATTAATTTAAAACGTGTGTTATAATCACAATAATAATTATATTACTGAAAAAATACATAAAAAAATATTACTTAAAATTTACTATGTTTAATATATCAATTTATTATAGATATATAGGCAGATAATTAAAATAACTAGATTAGACTTTTTTTCTAAATTGAACAAATTGATAAGATTATTAACTACTATTATGACAAAAATAATCATTAGGAATGCTAAGAAACATTTTAGAAAAAACTTTTAAGTTTAAATGTCTATTATATTTTTAGACTATGAGAGAAGCTAATATCAATAGACTTTACCCTAAAATCAGGTGTGATTTTGACGCCGAAAACCTTTTAAATGTTCATAAAAGACTTGTTAATCTTACCCAGGTGGTTATGTACCACCCAAAGACACAATAGTTGACAAAAAAGGTATTTTTTAACGATTTTTATATTCTATTCCAATCAGTGGCCTAAATACGAAGGGGGGGATTCCCCCCCCCCCCCGATTTTTTATGAAAAAAATATTTTAGATCTAAAGTTTATATTTTATAGTTGTGCAACGTAACTGACCAAGTTAATTATTTATAATGACTTTCTTTACGTTTCATACCAGATTTTATAATTTTGATGTTGAAATAAAAATGTTATAAAAATTTTTTGGAACTTCCCCCCCCCCCTTTGGGAAAAATCCTGGCTACGCGCCTGATTCCGATAGATTACTTTTATATCAAATGCTTCTCTTTTAGAAACGAAAAATTTTTAAATAATAATTTACACATTATCCATAAAAAACAAAGAGGACGATGGATAGAAGAGTTCGAACACAAAAATTTGAACCATAAGTAAGACTATACAATATTTGGAGTCATTTAAATATCAATGAGACACTTTAATCCTAATCCGTGCCAATGCTAAATCCTTTTATTAATGAGACTAATATAAAAAAGAAAAGCAAAGTCTGCTATACGGTTTATAGTAGGTGTAAATGTTTTCATATATAAATCTTTTTTGAATTTAATGAAGTTCTTTAAAAAAATAACAATTTCCAGTTCAGCGTTTCTTCCCCTAAAAAGGAACTAGTCCTGTTCAAAATTTTTATTGTCTAAAACGGAACTAGTTCAAGTTCCAGTTCACTTCAATGGTTTCTTTTTAAATAAATTGAAAGTAAAATTATATATTGTCAAAATATTTTCTATAATCCCTTAACAATATACTATATAAATTAGTTATCTAATAAACAAGTTATTTTATCTTCAAACAAAAGCTTCTTCTAACTAAATTTAATTGGCCCGTTATATGGCAAACAACACGTTATAAAATTTATTTAATTTTTAATATGTAAAATTTTGAAAAAAAATTTAAGCTGTAGGTATTAAATTAGACATAATAATTTAAAGTTTATTAATATCAATATAAAAAATTTAAATTTGAAGATTAACATTACTGCAGAGTCCACGGGGGACTCATGTCGGGTTTGCCGCGAAAAGTTTTTTTTGGGTTACTCTGCCATGCATTTCACATGTTGATAAAATGAATTGCAAAATGAAGTTTAATTAAATTATTTTGGGAATTCTGTTGAGCTTAACTTTATATTGCTAAAATGATAACCTCGTTAACTAAGTAATGCTTTTACACAAACTTTGTGTTCAGGTCGAGTCAGGTCTACGAAGTTAGAAGTATTCCGGGGTCGGGTTTGGGCTAAATAACTTCACTTTAGTGGACTCTTCTTTGGTGTGACTTTTAATTGTTCTTTAAACTAGAGTATTAAAAATTTAATCATCTCTTAATTTTTATTGCCTTAATTATAAGATTAGGGTTAGTTACTTTGCCTAAATAGTATTTGACTTATTGTCGGGGTAGAATTCAAGCCAAATAGATTTTTCGTATTTAGGGACAAATTGAAGTTGCGTAACCTAAATAGATCCAAAAGTCTAGAGGTACCTTTGGCAGTATACAACATGATAATATTGGTATCTATAAAAAAATATTGGCATGTGGCATCTTGTACAGCTAACCTTAGTTGAATTAATCACATGTGTTATTTGAAAACTGTCTTCAATTGAAACCGAAAGTGTTTTAAAATAATAAATGAAGGAGTTTTATCTGATATTTGTAAAACATTCAAATTTCTGATCGATGTGCTCTTTAATTAGCTTATAAGCTAAAAAGAAATTTGACCATTATTATTGGTTTATTTTTCATTTTGTAAAATAAAAATTGAAACTAGTTCCTTGTACAAATTTATAAATAACAAAATAATTTTGCGGCTAATATCTAAATTTAATATGAAGTTAATGGAGGGAATATAAGTATACATCAAATGGGCAAGCCTGGAGACGCAGGAAATGAAGGAACTATGGGGCCTCCTGGGCCCCCTTGTGAACCAGGTTTTCCAGGAAAAGAGGGTCAAAACGCGGAGGCAGGAAAACATGGAATTAATGGCTTAGACGGGACACAGGTAATTTAAATATAAAGAAACATTGAATTATGTATATTTAAAAATATATTTTACATAAATTTTATCTTCCTCTACACCTCGCTCTAGATTGTCGATTAAATATAACAAATATCAAGGTACTTAAAATTATGTTATGCTTTTTAAAATCACGGTTGTAAAAATCCGTTATATTTTGTAGTCGTCTATTAGGTTGAATAACTCGGTGAACATTAATTTAACTTTAAAAAATCCCGTACTTCTTGCGCATAAAACAACATCGAATAATACGTCCTCGAATTGAAGCAACACCAAATAATTAAAGTTAAAAAACAAAGCTTAATCAATGTTATTAAAATCCAATTCTCTATTTATTATATGCATAATTAAAAAAGTTTGTTTATTGGAGGCAATAGTAACATAAATTTAAACACATAACGGTTCAGCTATTTATATTTTAAACTTCAAAGCGAAACAATGTGGTTAAACTTTAAATATCAAATTATATGATTTTAGTCTAAAACTATAGGATAACAGGTGAATTTACCATCCTTGAACTTAAATTCCGCAAAATTTTCTATTTGACAAATATTTGGGATTTTAAATAGGTAGCTCGCGATATTTAAATGCTTATTTAATGATTACTATTCCTTTAATTTGTCGTGAATTGTGTCCCCCAGTCTTGGGGTTTTCATTGATAAATTTCTTCCACAGTGATTGAGCAAGGGCCATGTCCGCATTTATCTTACATCATAACTTTCCAGTTGTTTCCACATAACACGAAGTCGTTCTCTTTCTCCCTTCCTGTAGTATAACAGAGGCCAGCCGTGTTAGATATGAGCTGTCAATCAAAGAATTTTTGCTATTTTTGGGCGTTATATTTTTTGTTTTCAATAAATTATGTTGAGACTAGCATTTTGGTTATAATATTTTAGGTTTAAATCTTTTGTGTATGATTTTTAAAATTGTGGGGTTTTATAATTTTTAATTAAATATAAACAAATAGCTTATTTGGTTTTATTATTGTTAAAAAATATAATAAAATTTTATTAATATATTTATGAATTTAGATAAAGCTGGAATCTAATTAAGGGTGGTCCCCCCCTTCCCCCCCTCCTCCCCATAAAAATAAATAAATATTTGTAAAAACAGACTAATTGTTATAAGTTATAAAGGGAACAAATTGTTAGGGTTAGCAATGTATCAAAAAAATTAATATTGTGCTTTTTGGGGTAGATAAAGTTTAGTATAAGGGAGGAATGATTTATTACCTACTTAAGAACATTATCTTAGTAGTAACACGAACGATGAACGCTGGGTGTTATTAACACGAGCTAAAATTCTCTCAAAAAATCTCATCTCATCAATTACGCCTCTACCCAATCCCATTGAAGGGAGAGAGTGTGAAAAAGCCATTAATCATCCCTTTACCCAATCAAAAGGGGTGTTTGGAGTTACCAAGTGGTTGCTGACACCCTACACCGCCACTTCAATTCGATTCTCATCACTTCTTTCTTAGTATAAGTCCACACCAACCCACCCCATAGATGGAATAACCAATTTCACCTTGAGGCAGCCATTCGTGAATGCAATTTTATTTGATCACTGAATATATAGAGGCTACAAATGATTAAAGCGTAATTTTATTAATTATTTTAAAACAATTGTAATTTTTATAAGGGTCACATTGGAATGCATGGGCAGCCTGGCAAATCAGGTCAAATGGGTATGGATGGTCTCCCAGGATTTATGGGGCGAGATGAAAATCCAGGTCCCGATGGAAACCCCGGGTCACCGGGAAAAGATGTATTACCTAGTTAAATACAGCAATTAGTTTATAATATTTATAAACTTTGGAGCATATATTCTTTTATAAGTTCACATCAAAATGTCCACTAGAATCCTGATAGATGTTAGATTATTCAATACAATTATTTAGTTATTAAGGGGGATAAGCATTTTAATTTTATTATTGAATACAGCAGGTACATAGAGTATTAGAGGTCATTGGTGATAGACGCCAAGCGATGCGAAGATTTCGAGCTTGATTACAAATGTTTTAGTTGTATCGCGTTCCTGCGGCGCGGAATAAATAAAAAAGGATTCCGGGCGGAACACGATTTACAAATATTTGAGGGAAGAATTATTAGGAATTAATTGGGGGAATTTAAAGGAATTAAAATAAATCTACAGGATAAATTGGGTGATGCCTCGGCGGTGGACAACAAGATTACACGTCTCACCCGCCTCAATACAAAGTACTTTTATCGACTTTAGTACATATTTTATTACACCTAAGATGGAAAAACTATAATAATTATAATATTGTACGATATCAAAATTATCAATACGATCCCACGCGTATATCAAAAATCACTGATGCGTGTTCATGTTGATCAATGGGGAAGAAATAACAAATAAGTATAAGCGCGTGTGGGGGGGGGGGGGAAAGTATCACACACGTAAGGAAAAATAAATAAAGGAAAAGACGTGTATACTCCAGTGTACAACACCTTTCCCTTTTATTGAAAAGTCGAAGACTTAATGTACTTCCGATAGAGTTCTAAAAGTTCAGTGTTGTTGAGTGCAACTTTCTTTTATCTAAAGATCAAGGCGGCGTTATTAACATTATAAATTTCAAACATCTGGCATCGAATACCAACTCTGGCCTTTGCTCACAAGACTGATATATGTGTAAATCAGCGATAAAAAGGGAACGTCATGGCTAACGGATTTTTTTCCAGCTCTGTGACTCATCGAGCACTAGCCTCAACAAAACTTATAATTAATATAGATTGTAAACTGCCATTTCGAAAATTATTCTTTCTTGCGCCGCGCAGACTCTCAAATAATAGTCAAAGAAACAGCGGGGGGGGGGGTTTAAATACTGGTTAACAATATAATTTTCATATAATTAATATATTTAAATAAATCAAGTGTATAATTCTGTCTTACAATAATATTTTAGCGGCACATTAAGAATTTAGGCCTTGAGAATTAGTTAGGGATGATTCTGCATAATTGATATTTTGATTTAAATCAGTTTCGGGATTTTCATTCGTTCAAAGAATTCTGCCATCTGTTCTCAGACATATTAAAATGTCCACTGAATTATGTTTGCGGTTTAAATTTGGTAGCCAATTGTTGGAAGGAATTGTTTTCTTCCTCCGTCTCCCAATATTTCCGAATCATGGATTGGTTCGATTGCTTTTTAATCCCGGCGAAGTGTTGGATTGTTTTTGTTCCGGCGCCAATATCGTATTCCTGGTACGATTTAAATACTAAAAAGAGGATTGAATGAAGGGGAATCATCAGGAGTAGTTATCGAGGAAGGATAGGGGAATATTATTAAGGCCATCATAAGGCAATTAAAATGAATCTACAGATAAATTGGGTGATGCCCCGGGGAAATTTATATTTGTGCAGGATGCGATTTTGGATATGATGTATAGAAATATACGAGGGTGAGATTTTTTTTTATCTTCTGGACACCATTTTCATATCTTTAAAAAGAATAAGATATGAATAAAAATGATTTGAAAAAGGAGGAATCATCAGGCTTGAATTGGGGGAAAAATTGGGCCGTAAAAGATAAACTATTGGGGGATGGCCGGGCTTAAAGCCACTAAATAAAGATAACTTTACCGCTCTACATTTCGCCAATCTATTTTATTACAAGAAAAATTATATTGATCATAAACATCCTGAATGATCGATATCAAAATTATCAATACGAGCGTATATCAAAAATCACTGATGCGTGTTCATGTTGATCAATGGGGAAGAAATAACAAATAAGTATAAGCGCGTGTGGGGGGGGGGGGGAAAGTATCACACACGTAAGGGGAAAAAAAAAAGAAAAGACGTGTATACTCCAGTATACAACAAGTTGATAATAGGGAAGTTCGATTAAGGCCACTATAAAACATGCACCATTTCTTACACACTTTATAAATCAGTGTCCTAAATTTTCGCATCGCTTCGCGCATTATGAACGCCGCTTCAAGCGAAATTAAATTAAAGATGAAATTTTAAAGATAATTAAGTGGTGATAGACATTCATATAGATAGATGTAAGGTATTAATCTATCGAACTCAAGATGAAATTTTCAAGAAATTTCAGCTTTGACAGGCGCCCTCCTATTTGTCAATCTCAGAAAAAAATAAAATCTAGATACCATTACTTGTTTAATCATAAATATATACACTATAACAATATAAAATATACCCTTCAAATATTAAGCTGCATGTAACCAATATCTACAAAACTATTTATATTGTTTTAAGGGCACAATGGGTATTGATGGAGCTCCCGGGAAAGATGGTAATCTTGGTGAAAATGGTTTGGACGGGAGAGATGGGATGGACGGTCTGAAAGAATGGATGGAAGATCGGGAAGCCCAGGTCCTACGGTATGTCATTTCCTATAATGCCAATGCATGGGCATAGCCAGGGGGTGGCACAAAGGGGCCGCTGCCCCCCTCCAAATAAAAATTCTTCAAATTTTAATTTAATTTAGACTAAAATTACCGCTAATTCTCATTTTGCACCTCCCTAAATCATTATTGCCCCCCTCTATTCAATCCTGGCTACCCCCATGTGGCTATGTAGTAGTCAGTTAGGGAAAAATTTAAAAAAGTGCTTATAAATGGTTAACTGTATATTCGTTGATAAAACTGCTTTAGGAATGTCAGTACTTCACAAAATCGTCCAAATTTTGTATTTATTAATCATAACAAATAAAACATAAACTCCTTTGTTAGCAAGATGCTTTTAACTGCTTGATAAACAAGTAGTTATCAAAGTTTTTTTTAACTATTTTAATCAGTTAATATTTATGCATGTAAGACGCTTTTAAAGTTAATTCAAATTAAAATGCTACTTTACTGCAAATAAAACGAGATGGGACTAGTTTTTGTTTATTCAAATTAAACCTCAACTTAGTTTGTCACTTCGCCTATATAGATTTTAGATACTGCTTTTAAAAGCTTGTCAAAATTAAATTATAATGCAATTGATAAATTCTCTAATATTTCATTAACTTTTATATAACTAGCGAGTAAACTCTAAAACTAGGGCCTTCGGCTCTCGTGGGAAGGGTGAGGGGGGAAGGGAAGGGAAGGAGGGACGACTCATCTCTACTTTGTATAAATGAAGCATATTTGCTATGCAATTATATGCAAAATGTTTATACAAATTTTACATCTAATTAAAAAATATGGGCGAGAAAGGTGGGAAGGAATTTTTCTATTTAATTAAAAAATTTGGCTTCTCCGGGTATTGAACACGAACCTCCACGTCAGGAAGCTGGTGAATATAACTTGATAGCATCAGACATTATCGAACGGACAACAAAAACGAGCCCATAAATTGCATAGTAATTAATTTATCTTTGTTTTAAAATATATCTTAATTATCAATAATTACTAAGTTAGTCTATAATAAATTTTTAGGTTATATATAAAATTTGGCCAATGGTCATTTTTTTTCCATAAGTCAGTACCAACAGATACTCTATAAGTCAATGATAGCCAAAAAACGGGAAAAATGTTTTGATGCTCACTTTGGCCAATGGTCATTTTTTTCCATTGGTCAGCAGCCAGGACGGCCAAAAAGTCATATTATCAATGGTATTAACAGGAACAATCATAAGACTCAAAAAAAACGGAAAAAAAATTTCGATTCACAATTTGGCCAATGGTCATATTTTTCCATTGGTCAGTAGTCAGGGCACGGTTAAAAAGTCATATTATCAAGGGTATTAACAAGAACAATATATTAATTTAATTTAAAAAATAAATAAAAATTTTGCCCTCTTCGGAATTTAAACCCATATTAGTAAAGGCATAGGGTTTGGTGGGGGCACAGGGACCCGTATCAGTAAAGGCATAGGCCCTTGTAGGGGAGGGCATAGGGTAATTATCAATGTTAACCGATTCAAAAACGAAAAAAAATATTTCGATTCACATTTTGGCCAATTGTCATTTTTTTCATTGGTCAGTAGCCAGCGGACGACCAAAAAGCCATATTATCAATGGTATTAACAAGAACAATATATTAATTTAATTTAAAAAATAAATAAAAATTTTGCCCTCTCCGGGATTCGAACCCACATTAGTAAAGGCATAGGGTTTGGTAAGGGGCACAGGGACCCATATCAGTAAAGGCATATGCTTTGGTAAGGAGCACAGGGACTTATATCAGTAAAGGCGTAGGCCCTTGTAGAAAAGAGCATATATTCAAAGACGAAAAATACCATAAATTGCATATAGCAATTAAAAATTTCGATTTATTTGGCCAATGGTCATTTTTTTCATTGGTCAGTAGCCAGCGGACGGTCAAAAATTCATATTATCAATGGTTTTAACAAGAACAAAATATTAATTTAATTTAAAAAAATTAAAAAAAAAATTCGTCCCCTCCCTGGCTTGAACCCGGGATATCCAGGTCACAAAGCTGGCGCCAATAACTTGGTGGACAACGGACGACGGACAACCAAAAACGAGCCCATAAATTGCATAGCAATTAAGTAAGGGGCACAGGGACCCATATCAGTAGAGGCATAGGCCCTTGTAGGAGAGGCCATGGGGTAATTATCAATGTTAATATCGATTTATACTTTGGCCAATGGTCATTTTTTTCCATTGGTCAGTAGTCAGCGGACGACCAAAAAGCCATATTATCAATGGTATTAACAAGAACAATATATTAATTAAAAATTAAAAAAAATTTTTGCCCTCTCCGGGATTCGAACCCACATCAGTAAAGGCATAGGGTGTGGTAAGGGGCACAGGGACCCATATCAGTAAAGGCATAGGCTTTGGTAAGGGGCACAGGGACCTATATCAGTAGAGGCGTAGGCCCTTGTAGAAAAGGGCATATATTCAAAGACGAAAATATACCATAAATTGCATATAGCAATTAAAAATTTCGATTTATTTGGCCAATGGTCATTTTTTTAATTGGTCAGTAGCCAGCGGACGGTCAAAATTCATATTATCAATGGTATTAACAAGAACAAAATATTAATTTAATTCAAAAAAAATTAAAAAAAAAAATTTGTCCCCTCCCTGGCTTGAACCCGGGATATCCAGATCACAAAGCTGGCGCCAATAACTTGGTGGACGACGGACGACGGACAACCAAAAACGAGCCCATAAATTGCATAGCAATTAATAATATACATTGAAATGTTATTCAAAAAAAAATAATAAATTGCATCCCACTTTATTTAATGAAATCACATATTGAACGAAACAAGATTAAAACAAAAAGTGATATAAATGTTTTTTTTTTTAATTCTAGTAATAGTTTGAATATAAAAACGATATTTATTTGTAGATAATAAAACTCGGGCCTTTGGCCCTCGTGGGAAGGGGAGTAGGGGAAGGGGAGTAGGGGAAGGGTAGTAGGGGAAGGGAAGGGGGGGGGGGGCGACTCATCCATACTCCGTATAAACGTAGCATATTTGCTATGCAATTTATGGGCGAGAAAGGTAGGAAGGGGCGAGAATGCCTATAGGGGGGTATTAAATGCAAAATAATTAGTTATAGACCCTTGTAGGGGAGGGCATAGGGTAATTATCAATGTTAACCAATTCAAAAACGAAAAAAAAATATTTCGATTCACATTTTGGCCAATGGTCATTTTTTCCATTGGTCAGTAGCCTGCGGACGATGAAAAAGTCATATTATCAATGATATTAACAAGAACAAAATATTAATTTAATTTAAAAAAAAAATAAAAATTTTGCCCTCTCCCGAGCTTGAACCCGGGATATCCAGGTCACCCTGTTTACAAGCCGTGCGCTATAACCCGTCACACCATGCTGGTATTAAAATAGTAGAAGTTATTATGTTATTTATATAGATAATGAAATAATAAAGTTCTGTTTTATGTTTAGAAAATCAATATATTTCATCGGTCAGTAGCCAGCGGACTGTCAAAAAGTCAAATTATCAATGGTATTAACAAGAACATAGTATTAATTTAATTTTAAAGAAAAAAAATTAAAATAAAAATTCCTTTTAGTTTTAAAAAAGGGCTAAATTCTGAAACTACCCGCCCGATTCGCTCGAAACTTTACCCGTAGGTGCCCAGGACGGCCAGGGGTAAAAGCCTTTTCAGATTCCTAAAATACCTTTTCGTTTTAAAAATATCGGACATTTCCCGGCCACACGTGCGGTGTAATATCTGTAACACGTAAAATTTTTTACTAATTATATAAACTTACGCGCGCCATCTAATAAAGTACAATTCGCGTTTTAATAGTTTAATAGTAGATTGAATTTAATTAGAACGAACGGGCTATGATTATACCTTTGAAGGATGTTTCGAATTTTGTGTTAGTTTCTATCAATATATTGTATCTTAAATTAGAATCTATTACCTATATTTTTTTAACTATTAATTTTTAGGTTTTCTATGAAATCACAATCTAATTAAATGAAATATATTGACCCAATAAAAAAAAATATATGCATTTATAAGGTTAAAAATATATATTACATAGCTGGCTGTCTGTTAGACCATCTATAATAAATTTTTAGGTTATATATAAAATTTGGCCAATGGTCATTTTTTGCCATTGGTCAGTACCAACAGATACTCTATAAGTCAATGATAGCCAAAAAAAACGAAAAAAAAATGTTGATGCTCACTTTGGCCAATGGTCATTCTTTTCCATTGGTCAGCAGCCAGCGGACGGCCAAAAAGTCATATTATCAATGGTATTAACAGGAACAATCATAAGAGTCAAAAAAAACGGAAAAAAAATTTCGATTCACAATTTGGCCAATGGTCATTTTTTTCCATTGGTCAGCAGCCAGGACACGGTAAAAGTGGATATAAATTCATAATAGTCAAAAAAAACGAAAAAAAAATTACGAATCACATTTTGGCCAATGGTCATTTTTTTCCATTGGTCAGCAGCCAACGGACGGCCAAAAAGTCACAATAGCAATGGTAGTAACAGGAACAATCATAGTAGTCAAAAAAAACGAAAAAAATAATTTCGATACACATTTTGGCCAATGGTCATTTTTTTCCATTGGTCAGCAGCCAGCGGGCGGCCAAAAAGTCTTATTATCAATGGTAGTAACAAGAATAAATCATAAGAGTAAAAAAAAACTCCGGGATTCGAACCCACATTAGTAAAGGCATAGGGTTTGGTAAGGGGCACAGGGACCCATATCAGTAAAGGCATAGGCTTTGGTAAGGGGCACAGGGACCCATATCAGTAGAGGCGTAGGCCCTTGTAGGAAAGGGCATAGGGTAATTTAATTATCAATGTTAACCTATTCAAAGACGAAAAAATACCATAAATTGCATATAGCAATTAAAAATTTCGCTTTATTTGGCCAATGGTGATTTTTTTCATTGGTCAGTAGCCAGCGGATGGTCAAAAATTCATATTATCAATGGTATTAACAAGAACAAAATATTAATTTAATTTAAAAAAATTAAAAAAAAAATTCGTCCTCTCCCTGGCTTGAACCCGGAATATCCAGGTCACAAAGCTGGCGCCAGTAACTTGGTGGACGACGGACGACGGACGACGGACAACCAAAAACGAGCCCATAAATTGCATAGCAATTAGTCGTCCGTCGTCCGTTACCCTCCCTATCTATTTGCATTGGGTATATTAGGTTATCGCTTTTTTAAATTAATGCATGAGAAATAGTTGCCCCACCCCTCATCTCTATCTCCCTCGCTGTGTTATTTTTTAAATTAATGCATAAGAGGTGCCCCACCCCTCATCTCTATTTATTTTTACAGTTTTTAACGGGGTGGGTAGGGACACTTCCACGAGTGCCCCGAACCCCGGGTCGGGTTCGGGGTGAAAAAGTGACTTGGCCAAAATGTGATTCGAAAATTTTTTTTTCGTTTTTTTTTGACTTATGACTTTATATCCACTTTTACCGTGTCCTGGCTGCTTACCAATGAAAAAAAATGACCATTGGCCAAATTTTATATATAACCTAAAAATTTATTATAGATGGTCTAACAGACAGCCAACTATGTAATATATATTTTTAACCTTATAAATGCATATATATTTTTTTATTGGGTTAATATATTTCATTTAATTAGATTGTGATTTCATAGAAAACCTAAAAAGTAATATTTAAAAAAATAATATAGGTATTAGATTCTAATTTACGATAAAATATATCGATAGAAACTAACACAAAATTCGAAACCTCCTTCAAAGGTATAAGCATAGCCCGTTATTTCTAATTAAATTGAATCTACTATTAAACTCAAACACGAATTGTACTTTATTAGATGGCGCGCGTAAGTTTATATAATTAGTAAAATTTTTCTACGTGTCATAGATATTACACCGCACGTGTGGCAGGGAAATGTCCGATATTATTAAAATGAAAAGGTATTTTAGGAATCTGAAAAGGTTATTTTACCCCCGGCCGCCCTGGGCACCTACGGGTAAAGTTTCGAGCGAATCGGGCTGGTAGTTTAAGAATTTAGCCCTTTTTTAAAACTAAAAAAAAACTTTTTTTTTAATTTTTTTTTTACATTAAATTAATATTTTGTTTTTGTTAATACCATTGATAATATGACTTTTTGACCGTCCGCTGGCTACTGACCGACGAAATATATTGATTTTCTAAACATAAAACACAACTTTATTATTTCATCATCTATATAAATAACATAATAACTTCTACTATTTTAAACGAACGACTCTTGAGGAACCAGGCATCTATCCACCTAAAAATAAAGTTTAAAATCACATTAGTAATAATAAATCTTATATGCTAAAATAATAAAATTTTTCGGAACGCCAACCTATCCGTTTACATAATAATACCGCTTAATTTCCTGCCATATTTCAAAAACTTTTAGATTTTTCTTGGCAAATAGAACTTTGTTTTTTAAAATGAACGTTACGACAGAATTTTAATTTTAAATATCTATTCCAACGTAGAGTGTCCCTGGAGAGGCTGGGTCCCGTGGGGGAGATGGTCGCCCTGGGGCATCTGGAATGGATGGAAGGAATGGTAGGGATGGTATGCCAGGTAGAAATGGTATCCCCGGTGAAGATGGCGATATGGTAAAAATTCATTTATTTTTATGAAGAAGAGACCCTCTTTACTACTAGTGATAACCGTGAAATGAATAATATTAAGATTAACTGTAATTTATGTGCCATCTAGTGAAAAGTTTAAATTAGATACTTAAATCATCCTATCTTTCGAGTTATTATTATTTGATCCACGGTTTCGAGTTATTATTATTTGATCCACGGTTATCACTCATAGTAAGAGGGTCCCTTCTTCATAATACTTAAACTGGAATCGATTTAAACCTTATTTAACTATTACATTAAAAAAATTCATTTATTTGTTCATTTCACATATATTCATGCTTTGTAGGGGGATCAAGGAGAGCCTGGAGAACCAGCTGATTTCCCAGATTTCAACAACCTTAAGAATAATATAGATGGGGCACCGGGTAAACGGGGTCTTAATGGGAAGCCTGGAAGAGATGGAATGCCCGTATTCATCGAAATAAAAAATGATTATAAAATCATTAATACACAACTATTAAAATCTTAAAAATCGCTTAAAGATGCACTCAATGTAGATCGTTATTATAAAATGTGCTAAACCATAAGGATATTTTCCTGATCTAATATAACTATAGGCATTGTATTTAGCAGAATAAGAATATTACTTTAAAATCTTATTCAAGTCTGCGACATTAATAAAAGTTTTGAATCGCTTTAATACTTAATTAAAAGTTTAAGAAATTTTATAAGGTTTAAATCCCTTATCAATTTTTTGGCCAAAAACGGCCCGGCCTATCCTAAGATGCTATTTTTGCATATCGTGTCCCCATTTAATATGAGATTATTGCCCGAATTTTTGCAAAGGCTAAAAAATTGTCACAATACATTATAAAACACATTTTATTTAAAATGTAAAAATACCCTACAATTAACAAACGATCATGCCTCTTTTCAAGGATCTTCTAGCCATAAATTTTTTCCATCGGGGGCACTAATTGTCAATTAGTTTTCCTTTTATAGACCATTTGAACATTTGGGTATTTGTGAAGGTCTATAAATTATTATTTGTTAACGAGAAATTTCCAATTGTTATGGCATCGGCATCATACTAAATTTATAATTGAATTTGGACTCCAAAGGTCTCAAACAAAAAATTGTTTAAGGAAAAATGAGTCAACAAGGGCTTATCATATAGTTGTTACAAACGTGAACATATATTATTGTTTCCGCCCCAATATTTTTATTCGCTTTAAAGCTCCATAATCTATAACAGGGATTTAATGGAGAGCCTGGTCCTAATGGACGAGATGCAGAGCCTGGAATGCCAGGGATGAATGGTAGAGAAGGTTTTCCGGGGGTACCGGGCAGGGATGGAAAGCCTGGAAGATCGGGCCCCAAAGTAAATTTTATTTTGGTCGTTTGATAATATCTCAAATATCAATAATAAAACCACGATTTCTAAAATTTCTGCGGATAGATACATAAAAACCTTTCTAATGCCTAGGCCCTCTGATACTATTAAGCCCTCCATGGTAAGAAGAGTGGGTGTTTCAGTTTCTATGTGTATTTTCTCAGCTATTTTGTAACCTCATATCATAAGGTATTCCAAGCTAATTTAGACCCTATAGCCAAGTATTATTTTTGCCTTTTAAAAAATTGATCCTTTATATAGTTTACTTTAAATTTCTAAAAACAAAAGAATGTTTGTTCTCACCTTATAAGACTTGGAAATTTAAAGTTAATACTTTGAATTTGCCTCGTACAAAGCTATATTTAAAATCGTGCACCGATTTAATCTTTGAAAAAGGTATATCTCAAATTTTTATGATTCTGGCCAAAGGGGCCTTCAGGTTCACCAGGAGAAGCCGGAAGAGATGGAAATCCTGGAAAAGATGGTAGGTTTGGTAGTGATTGCGATACACCACGACATGGGAAAAATGGATTACCCAATTTAACTCCAGGACAACAGGTATACTACCCACAATCTTTTTAGTCTAACAAATTAGTATTAAGCAAGAATTCATTAAAGTTAACAATTATTATTTCTATAACAACATTTATTAGTACACGCACAATAGGTACTTTTCTGGAAAATATTTCTAACTGAAATTGTTTACAATTATTTTTGGGCGATGCCAGAATATAACTCTCACAATAATAGATTATGAATATCTAGGGTGGGCCCGGGCCTAGAGGTTTTCCAGGTTATCCAGGGCTCGATGGGTCACCAGGGCAGGATGGTGAGCCTAATGATTTGGGAGAAAAGGGTATTGCTGGTGAACCTGGTGAAAATAGATTTCCTGGAAATCCAGGTGACGAAGGAAAACGGGGTTCAAGAGGATCTACTGCATCTAAAGGCACAAACGGTCCCCATGGATTGGACGGTATCAAATATTTACCATAATTAATTTGTATTATAATATATTATGATAGGCAGCCACGACATGTAAATAACAATATTTAGTATTGCATATGCTTAGCACATATATGTTATTGTAATTAAATCAGATCATTTCAGACTTTTGTACTAGTATTTAGCAAAAGTTGCTTTAATCATTTGTCAATAAACTAGAGAATATGGCGCATAGCGTATTATTCAAAATGTGCAATATTCAATGAGTTCTTATCTTATTATATCATCCAAGTTTTTCTGTGCTATATATGTGGATAATTAACTATTAGGACCTATGGGACAGGAAGGTGTCCAATGGTTACCTGGTCCTTAGGGCCACGAGGGACATCCAGGTGAAGCAGGACCACTAGGTAACGCAGGGGACCAAGGGGCTCCAGGTGAAACTGGAAAATGTTTTAATCTGGAATGTGGCGGTAATAAATTTAATACATATAAACTTTTACTAATAGAAAAATGAAATATGCAAATAAATTTAATTCTAAAAATGAAAAAGAAATATATGTTCGGCAACCGAAAATGGGGATGTCTATGTGCCCTCACCAAGCAACTATAATGTACAGTGGTAATTTACAACTAAAAATATATTTAACAAAATTCTTTTGTAAAAAGACAGCATTTACTTTCAATTTGCCTTTAATATCGCCTATTTAAATTAGCGGTATCACAGAAGATATTTGTTTTGTTCTCATAACTCACGATATCATATTTCTAAAATTTATTTCGATTACTTATTTTGAATAGGTTCATCTAGCTTAGAATTATTTCATAATGTAAACGATCAATTATGTGTCTAAATATCATTATTGCTTGCATTCAACAAAATATATTTAGGCGTAGTTGCGGGAATCGATGGATCGGTGGGGCTACAATTACCTTTGCCTACCAAAGCATATCCGTGATCGAAACCATCGCGGTAAATTAAATACAGAACCTACGCTTTCAAAAATATACGGGGCTCAATTGCATCTTTTTAAACCCGGACCTCGTGGTGGCACGTTTAAAAGTCAAGCGGCCGACCTCCATTTAGCCTCTTGCGCCGTTTGCTTGCGATTGGGTCATTGCCTAAACATACTTTTACCAGCAGCTCACACATGTCCAGATGGATGGTTATCGGAAAGGCTACCTCATGGCACTAACTAACGATAAAGCTCGATCGGAGTATATATGTGTAGATCAGGTTCCAGAAGGTTACGACATTGGGCAAAAAACTCATTATCACGCTTCTAGCGAGCTATGGCCCGTTGAAAGCCTATGTGGAATACTCCCTTGTTCCAGCTACTATGATGGACACGAAATAGGCTGCGTCATTTGCATTCGATAACTTAGTTTATAGATAAAATAATTCTGAAATATGTTTATTCTTGTTTATTTTTTGATAAATAAAACATTTATTATCAAATTAATATGGTCTGCCAGAGGTATACAAGTGTAAATAATTTATAAAAAACCAGACTCGGCCCGTGTTGTAATTTTGTCCTACTTTACCGCTTTGCAGAGCTTACTTGGCCTGGTCCACCCGAAACAAAATAAGAGCCTGAATTTATCAGGTTGAATGATAATAATTATATTGCAAAAATAAAAAGTCATTCATACGAATGACAAGGCAATAAGCCCTTGTAAAATCTCGGGCATGGGGAAGTTCAAAATGACTTAGAAATTTAAAATTTTTTTATATTTGACTCGATTCTTCCTGGTAAAAATTAGGCTGTTGTCATTACGTCATCGGTGCAGTTATTAGCTTTTCCTGACATAGCCGGAGAATTTTTCTTGACGAAAACGAATATTATAGAGGTGAGACAATAAAATAAAGTTATAGCCCTGTACATTAGTCAACGGATTAGGATTAATAAATATTTTTTAAAAAGATATCTAAAACGGGGCGGGAATATTGACTCAAAAACCATGAAAAGGCTAATATTTGCACCTTTATCTTCTTCATCTCAATATATGAAGGTTTTGAAAAATTTAAAAACATATTACTAAGGGAGACAGGGCTATTGTAGCCATAAAAAATCAAATGCCCCTAGGTAGCTAAGTTTAAGCTTTTTTAATTTTTTAAATATGTTCTTGTTCACTAATTTTATGTTGAAAAATTTTTTTAAACCTAACGATCAATACTTTTTATGCCAGATAGTTTTTAAAAAAACGCAATTTCTAGAAATTAAAAAAATGTCCGGGGTTATTCATATCCATAAGCGGGGCTATATTATCCTTTGTGTTATTTTGTATATAAAATCTTTAAACCTTTGATTTATACAAATACAACTACTAAAATAACAAAAAAATAACCAACACATATTATTGTTTAGAATACTTTTTTATTGTTTACAATTGTGACATATAAAAAAACTTCATTATTGCAACATGATCCATGTGCCCACATGGAGCAACTTCTACATGCAAACCAATCTTCATTCTGATGATTTTTCTTAGAGTCTTTGGCACAAATTATGCAACTATCTTTAGACAAATTAATTCCCTTTTTAACTTTTGTAAATGATTTATTTTGAATAGTATACCAAGTATCATATAATCATAATTTATAATTGCTAAAATAGTAAAAGTTTATCTTTCATAACATATATAGTTTCATACAATAATTTATAATTGCTATAATATTATAAGTTTGTTTTTTAAAGCTCTAAAGTTTCATATAATAAATTATAATATTGCTATTTTTAATATTGCTAGATATTAAAAGTTTGTCTTTTATAGCTTATAAAGTTTCATATAATAATTTATAATATTGTTAAATATTAAGTTTGTCTTTTTATAGCTTAAGCTTCATAAACAAATTTATAAGGTAAATGTATTTTTACAGAGATTGTTATGTTGAAATCATTGATTTAAATGCTTTATTAATATAAATATGTCACATAAACTTGACAATCATTAAATGAAATTAAAATTTACTGCATATAAATATAATTTCATGTTGGTTCTAGAGTCCTTAATGAAATCAGGTCTTAAAATTAAAGATGAAAACCAATCAGCAACTGCTTATTCATATTCTAACCATGAATCAGGCATTGATAAATTAAATTGAACTGCCATTTGATAAGCCAAATACCTAACCTTAACAAATTTGACCATATATTAATAAAATACTTGATTATTTTTATTTCATTATCTCGTACAAATTTGTTTTACATTTGTAATTTTGCACCATTTTTATTGTATGAATGAATTAGAGATAATTATAGCCCCGCTCTCAATAGCCCCACGACTAAAATATTTTTTTGCGAGTTGTTTTAAAATAGTCATCCTCAACAAAATTATCTATTTCGAGTAGATTTTTATAGAAAAATTCATACGTTTTTACCTAAAATTAGTTTCAAGCTTAGAGATTAAATAGTTTTAAAGTTATTAGCAAAATAGAAAAATTAGAAAAAGGAGCTTTTAGTCCCGAAAAACCTTATTTTCTATCTAACTTTTTCCCTATATAATTTTTTCCAAAATCTTTTTAAGTCTTAAATGCGCCTTTATAAAGTACATTTGTATATAAATTTGACTGATAACAAATTAATAACATGGAAATTATTTGAGAAGATAAGTATAGCCCCGAGTTACGTATAGCCCCGGTCTCCCCTACTAAATGTTTTATAAGTTACGATTTTAATGATATTTGATATATACATTAAAGTCTTTTGATAATGCACTCTTCTTGATTAGCTTGCAATATTCCAGAATTAAGTTATGATCATAATTTATCTTCATATAATTTATAATGCAAATCAATTGTTAAAAAATTTGAGTATACATTTAATGATAATATCCTTGGTATGCTTATATAAGCTAATCAAACCGATATAGTTGATATTAAGATTAAGCAAAAGTTTAAAGATTTAATCTTGCATCTTATACCGATTTAATATAATGGCTTATTGCAAACACTTGTGTGTGCTGAAAGAAGAATTGGTTAGCAAATGATAAATAATCATTCTTTCAATATGTCCTGCTCATGTCTTAACGGTCTCCTAGTATAAAAGTTTACTAAAATTAACTTTCATTTTTTCCAGTTGAGTTTTGCAACCCCAAATTTCAAGAAAACCTAACTCAGTCTGACCCATCTCGACCCGAAATTTATTATTGCCAAACCAGAAAATTATAAGGCCAAAATTAAAAAAAACAATCTTTAAAAAATAAAATGGCTCATTTTTTATATTGTGAGTAACTCTTAAGACCTGTCTATTTAAACCCAACCCAACTCCTTTTTAAAGTCTTGATTACAACACCAATAAAGTTTCCGGGTCACCCATGTCAAATTTAATTTATCAAACATAAAGCGAAGTAATTGTTCAAAATACATATCAAAAACATATTTTATAAACTAATTTTAAATTTACTCAAGGTCAATAAGTTAAACTATTGTAATATTACATTTTATTTACTCTCTATCTAAATCTTAAACTTCAACTAATAAATTTTTAACTTAGATTTAACCCAAATAGTCTAAGTATGTCCACCATCTACCTTAATATTGGATGATAATATTAATTTCAGCCCTTCTGGTGCAGATATTCCTAATCTAATACCTCATCGATCCTACTATACCACAAATAAAAAAAACGACATGACACGGAGCAAAGCCTTTTTATCTCAAGCTTTCCCACCAACTATATCCAGAATTCCAAGGGGGGCCCGAACATGCAAGCAACAGTTTTTAATAAACTTACTTAACAATATTATTTCTCTCCCTCAGAACCTATCCTACTGGGAGAAATTATTTAAATTCTCTTTTTACATTTTATCCATTCCTCAAGACAAGGAAGCAAATATCACTCATAATATTAAACAATCAGTTTTAAATTTTGACAGTCAAAATAGCCCTCCAGCATATAACATGGATAGAAAGAAATCCCAAATATTAACCCCCAAACAAAAAGCGAACATAATCTCTAGGAAAATTCACACATTCAACATCAAGAGTGCAATGAGATACCTTGAAGAAGACAATTCATTTTTGAGTCCTTCACAAAAATCATATAAAGAAATGGTTCTCAAGCATCCCCAGATTCTATCGTCAACTTACCTATCGCCCTCGCAACCTTCAGATATTGCTTTTAAGTCATCAGACATTCGAGATGCCATCTTATCCTTTCCTATGGATTCTGCAGGTGGTCTCAACGGCATAAAACCAATTTTTTTAAAAGATCTTATAACGATTGATAATGATAACTCCTCCATCTTACTAGACCTACTCACCAAATTCTGTAACCTTTTAGTCAATGGGAGTATATCTAAAGAAATAACACCCATAGTCTTTGGAGCTAAGCTTTTAGCTATAAGAAAGGCCGACAATTCAGCCAGGCCTATCGCTATCGGCGGTGTCTTTCGAAGAATTATTTCTAAATTAATTTGTTCGGCGATCAAACCCATATTGTCCCTACTTTAATTCCGCATCAACTAGGCTTTGGGGTCAAAGGAGGGTGCGAGATAGCTACCCATGCCGCACGCTTAGCCCTGGAATACCTCCCTCTGGGTGACTCCTTTATAAAACTGGATTTTAAAAATGCTTTCAATAGCATTCGCCGCACAGCCTTTATTAACGATTTTATCAAGCTATTTGCCCAATACACCAATTACATCATTTCAAGTTACGGATGTCCTTCGATTTTGAAATTTGGAGAATTCTTCCTTGAATCCGCAGAAGGGATCCAACAAGGTGACCCCCTAGGCCCCCCTTTATTCTGCTTGGCTATAAATCACCTAATCAACGAAATTAACAAACATTGTAAACTCACCCTTAATGTCTGGTATCTAGATGACGCCACTCTTGTTGGCACCCCTGACAACCTAGTCCAAGCACTAGATGTTATACATGCTTTTTTCCCCACTTTAAACTTATGTTTAAATGCCTCTAAAAGTGAAATATATTCTGACTTGGATAATATTCACCCAAAGTTTTTTGACTTTGCCAAAATTAATAAAGACAATATGTATGTTTTAGGCGCACCTATCGGGGGCCCTGAGTGCCTCAAAAACTTTTAGACAAAAACCTTTCTTCTTTAAAAACCAAATTAGACATTTTTAAATCAATGCCCTCTCATCATTCCTTTTACATTATAAAAAATTATTACAACATTAGCAAAATTTTATTCTGCTTCCGCTCCACGCAAGCTTTTTTATTTAAAGATGTCTTACACAATTATGAACACTTTTTTAAATCCACACGCGAATTAATTTTGAATATTTTTAACACGAATACTTGGCTTCAAGCCACTCTTCCCACAAAATCCGGCGGTCTAGGTATTTGTTCCCCACCCGCGATTTCCTTAGCCGCCTTTATTTCCTCCTCCCTTTCTTTTAAACAACCTATTAACGACCTTGTCCCTTTCTCACTCAACCCCTCTATCAATCAAGCCTTATCTCTATGGAATAAGAATGCCAATTTAGGAGTTGACATTCCACAATCATATGCCCAAAAATATTTGGATGCAAGTTTGGTGTCGCGGTCCGTTGCTTACCTTCTCTCGACATGCGACGCCAAACAGCATTGCAATCTTAGGTCATTGGCTTTCGACCAATCTGGTCATGAATGGCTTGAAGCTTACCCTAGTTAGTTTTCGGGAATGTTTTTAGGGAATCCTACCCTGTCCTTCAACATAACCCTCCGCTTGAGCTGTAAATACACGTCCCCATATCCCTGCCGGCTTTGTAATTCACTTGTAGATGAGGAAGCGCGTCATCCTCTGCATTGTAAATTTAACAAAAGCCGGTATAGTAGGCATCAAAATAAATACACTGCTTCAAGCTGCCCTCAAACGGGCAAAAGTTCCTTCCATCCTTGAACCGTCAGATCCCTCTCTAGAAGGGCGGATGCGTCCTGACGGTTCGTCACTTATCCCATGGGACAAAGGCCTTTTCTTAAAAAGGGACTACACCTGTATTGACCTGTTTGCCCCCTCCAACGATACTCACGACCCCCTAGGATCGGGGGAGCATCGCAATCTTTAAAATACTCAGCTTTATCGGAAACCTCCGTTTTTATTCCTATCGTCTCGTCATGCTCAGGGACGTTCGGAAAGAGCGCATTAAATTTTTTTAAAGAACTCAATAAACGTTCGCCCCCTTCTAAAATATCGAATAGTTTCTTACTAAGACAATCAATTGCCGTTGCGATTGCTAAATCCACTTTTTATTCTTTGATGCATTCAATGCCCATTCTTAAAGATGAAGAAACGGATAATGTGTTTTAATCATTTTTTTTTATAAATATTTTCGTTCTTGTATCTTTGTATTAATTCCACTTTATATTTAATACTTTTTTTAATAAAGCATGTCAATTCAAAAAAAAAAAAGAAGATATCATACTTTTTAATTAAACCGATTTGTTTGTGATTGATGTTATATAATGTTTAAAGCTTCATAAATACCTCTCAAGAGTCTGTGATGTAAGGTGCAAAATCGGAGGCATCAAATTAAACTCGATTTTAACGCTTTTTCTTTAAAAATTTGGCTCTTTTAACATTAGAACTAAATGAAATTTATCTCAATCAATCAAAAATGCACTTGTTAGACCTATATAAATATTGAGGATTTTGACAACTATATTATTAAGTTGAGCTTCTCATTTCTCATACGGATTATTGTATTATGTAAACGTTTAATTAACGAATGGTAAAGCTAAATTAATTAAATGAGGAGGCTATATTTCGGAACGCAGGGGCCCATTTTTCAGGAACATGACAGCCAAAAGATGTTATTTTTTTACTTTTAATTTATATTGCACAATTCAATTTTAGAAAATAGTTATTTAAATAAAATGACAAAAATTTGTTTATTGTATTTAGACATTAAAAATTGATTGACATAGTCAATTTACTTGTTGAATTTGTATAAAAAAGGTAAACAAAATATATTTTCGACAAACGCTTGAGATTTCAAAATACCTATAACATCTAATCACTATGCATTATAACCATAAATAAAATTAATGGGAGCTAAAATTTAACCCTATAAAGTCTCACATTTTGGGTGACATAATCTAAACATATAAATCTTTAATATCTCATAAATTTTTTTATAAAGAATTAATTAAAAATGAGTATACGCCAGCATCAAGACACTACAAATATCTGTATCTTAGTTCGGTGCTATAAAAAAGTTTCCTGTTTCATTAAATAGACACACATTTAAACCTGTTCGATCAGGCGTTTTGGTAACAGCATATGATCACAAAGTAAATCGAGTGCTTTGTAGAAACCTGAAAAGGACGTCGGGCCCCAGGTCGGGTTTCGGGTCACCCGTCCAGATCTCTAGTGCTTTGTCAATATTGCGCGTCATAGGTGGGTCAATGTTTAGGCAAAAACTAAAAAATCACCCAACCTTTTTGACCTACATACTCCGGGTTACCTTGAGTTATCACGTATGCGCTGTACGTTCATTGGACAACTTCTATCATAGCGTTCAGTTAACACCATCTAACGATTCACCTACAATGAGAAATTTACAAAAAAACGAATTGCCAGGCTATGTTTGCTATTAACGATGCCGACGAGAGTAGCATTACCATAAGCATTACGGATTATATTCGCCGATTAAAAACACATAACTCTCAATAACTTAATTTGCCACAATTTAAATCTCACTCTTAATCGTCGTGACTAGCAGTCGAACAAGACGACCTCTAACAACCGTATTGATTGTGACCAATTCCTACCTGACTATTTTAGTTCCCACAATTTATTGGTAGTCATAATCCCGTTATAGTGCCATGTGTTGTTATCAGTGCTCTGTAATTTTTGATAGTCAAATCCCGTATTAGTGCCATGTGTTGTTATGTGCTCTGTAATTTTTATATGACACGACAGTGCTGTATCAAACTTTATTTTGCAACCTGTTATTGGGAGACTATGTTAACTAGCACGTAGCTTCCAATGAAATTTTAGTAGATCGGAAAAACAGCCTGTCAAGTCAAAACATTAATGTACGTGGCTATCGCAAAACTGATGTCAACCTTGCAGTAAGCCATAGCCTATAATAAAAATTACGATTTTGTCACACATTATCAAAGAAGCATATTTTTTTTTATCTTAGCTCAAAGCATTTAATTCTTAGCGTCAAAAATTACTAGGGTATCTCTGTAAAATGGTGGAAATAACTGTAATATAGAGATCATTATCACCGAGAGCTATGTTGTTGCATAATTATGAATTTCTTGAATAAATTGTTTAAAAAATATTAATGTCCTAATTACCAAATTTATGATGATAACGATCCGGCTAAGTTAATATCAATCCATTTAATATTAATGAATTTAACTACTCATTTAGACATTGACGTGATTGGTCGTGTTCATTAAATGGTGACGTAAAAACCTTTATCATTAAACGCAATTTTTGAAGCTCTAAATCAAAATCTCACCCAAGAGGATTACTTAAAAAACAAGTTGAGTCTAAAGTCAGAATAAAATTATATTTAAAGAGCATAATGTAATGTATATAGAATGCAAATTAATAAAAAAAATTAATAAATTGCCATTTTTGACGCTGAGTTATACAAGCGATAATATTTATTTACTTTGAATAACAGTTTAAAATTGTTCAAAATTAAAACATTTTATGGATTCTATTAACTCATTAAAACTCAGTTTTTAAAAATTTGAAAACTTAGATCTGCAGGACCGATTACTCCAGTGGTATTAGACACCACCAGAATAAGGACTGCCATGTTTAAATTTTATATTTTCTAAGTTGCTAAAATTTTATGCTCGAACTATATTAATTTTTATAAATACTAATGTGATTTAATTAATTTTTGTACATATATTAATTACTTATCTAAGAATATGACAAAAATGGTTAAAGCCGTTCACTCTTTATCATAGTCAAATCTGTTTAAAAACACAAATTTTCAAATTTAATAAAGTCCTTAAAATTTTTAAATATATAGTTTTTTAAACAATAGCGAAGCCGCCGTTCAAATGTATAAAGAGTATGCTGCAAAATAAATGAAATAAGTCTAAATGAAAACCACTTAATAAGAATGGGTTATCCATCTAGATATTAGATGGATAACCCATTAAGTAAAACTTTCAATGCTAATTATATTTTAAATGACTGGTATAAATTGATTGATAAGCTCTAGGGTGTCAAAGCAGTCTGTTTAAATATTTTTTTTCAATTAATACTCTTGCTCAAAAAGGTGTTTTAGGTAATTTATATAAAACTTAAACTATATCAAGAAAAATATTTATTATTACTTTAGATTGTTATTGAAAGTGAGCCGGATATAGCTAAATGCATTTAAAAGACAAATAAATGAATTTTATTTTCAATTGAGCTATATTAAATTCCCAATCTAACTTTTTTCCATATATATACAAGATGAAAAACTATTTTAACAACAGTACATAGGATCTACTTTATTATATTACTAGATGAACCCGGCAAACGTTGTTTTGCCATTTACCCGGGTATTAAATTATGTAGGAATTTTAGGGCATATATGATAATAAAGCGGTTATTGAAGTAAAAATAAAGTTTGATGTCTATCTATATGTTCACTTCATTTGTTCTATTTCCGTATACAGTGCAACGCGTACGAATACTGGAAAACTACTGCACCGATTTGGCTCAAACAAATCTTAAAACATGCTCCGGAGTGTCAGAAATTAACTGTGAAATTTTGAGCCAAATCGGTCTGGTAGTTTTCCAAAATTAATGGTGCCTATATACACACACATAGTTTCATTTTATATTACAATATTGTTCTATGTCCAATAGCTTCCGAATTGTGATTTTATTGTTATAATTTATGCTTAATCATTGGCATAAGAATCTAATAATAGTTTGACAGTTTTCCAGGTTAAATAAATTCAAAACTACACGATAAACACGTCGACAAAACGAAATAATGTAAAAGTCATTTAATTTTGAAGTTTGTCACATAAGTTTTTCAATATATTTCTAACATTTGGATCAAAAATCAAGTTTGTGTAAACACCTAAAAGGGGGTTTAAATGCTTAATGTAATGTATAACATATTGAGTAACTATTAAATTTGATGAAATAGTCGAAACAAAAAAATGTCCTGTATAATAGGAAAATATAATAAAGGGTAGGTTGAAACAAAAACTTTGTACACCCTGGGCCAATATGAGAATTCTTATTCGTTTTTTAAGTTGTTGACTCGCGTTCATAGTCTTGCGAAAATTATTAATAGATGATTGTAAAACAATATTTTGAATTCCCATAGGACTTTGGTGCGATGTTACTGTCTTGTGCTCATTTACTTTTATCTTGTACGCTGCTACTTTTATAAAGGGTACAGTGACAAATTTCGTAGTCACTATAATGTTTTTAGTACAGTTTGAGTTTGCTATGGAATCATTACTCTTAAACGAAATCGCTTTAGGACTACTATTGTTACGCCGTCTCCTAAATATAGATGCCTTGTACAAGACGATGCAAGCGTTGCATGAAATAGACATAGCCACAGGAAATAAATACATTAAACTTAAGATTAGAGGATCGTAATAAGTATAAAACTTATTTTTGACCTCTATAAAGTACATAATCGTTGTTACATTTGTGTCTTTGTCATCTACGTACGATGGCCATACAGCATATTTAGGAAAGTGGTTGGTAGATTTGTACATAGCCTTTCCGCTATGCCCTTTAAAGTTCCGAAGAATCCTTAGCTGCGCTTGGGGTATCGCAGCACACATACATATGATGGTGATAATTGTGCAAATTTTTATGATTCGTGAGCGTGTAAACAACTGGTTATAATTGTAAGGCTGGAATAAGGCGTACACTCTATCGACGGCTACTAGTGCCATAATCCAATTCACGTTGGACGCGGTAAACTCAATAATACACGGTTGAATTTGTGATATGTAAATCAAAAAATATGGATGATTAACAAGCCTATCGCCTAAGATATTGAAGGTTAAGGGCCAACAACAGAATTGCGAAATGGCAACTACTTCACAGATTAGAATGCAATAAATGTAAATGTAAAAATGAGGCCGCCTCTTGAGCCTAAAAGTACAGAAAAAATAAAGGATATTTCCGAATAAACCTCCTACGATAAAAATTGGCATAAAGTATAATTCAAAAATCATTGTTCCACTGTAGCAATTCTCAAAATGAGCTTTTTGTCCTTTACCCTTATTATATATTGAATGGATGCTTTAAGGGTTTATATTTTCGATATTTAATGCCAGGACGCCATTAAAGGTGTTGCATCATGGAGAAAAATGTGTAATGATTGATAAGGCTTTTACACTGGAAAATCATTCTCGTGACATCCTTGTCTATCGCATTAACGTCATAGTGTATTGCTTCGGACACCTGTGTTGTCAATATAGACCATAACTTTCGTAGGCTCATAAATAAATTGTGTTAAAGTAAACAAGGTCCCAAATTAAAAGTTAAAAATTCTAGTTATTAGCTTTATTGTGATGGAATATTTTAATATATTTTTTTAACAAACTCTCTGGTGTTCATTCCGTAAACGATATTAAACCAAAAATATTTTTTTTGAATATTAGCTGTCAGAAAATTCTATCTGTGCTTTATAAATACAAACGGATGTTGTTTTGATCTTTGCTTGATAGCTATTTTTATCTATAATACTGCTGTTTAAACATATAAATATGAGGAAAAAAAATAACTAAGCTATTTTTGTGAAACATTCACTAATAATATAGGTATTTGATATAACGTTATATTCTACATAATACACTTTTTTGCCTATAAAGTTTTGTATAAAGCATCCCTTAAACATCCATTAAAATATAAAATTCAATTATCTTGAATAAAGTAAAGCAAGCAATTTTTAGTATCAACAATTATTTGATCAAATGTACTATCCGTTTAATCTTTGATAAAATTTTATTCAATTTAAATTGCTATAGAGGTCTAGTCACAATAAAAAATATTTATAAGACGTATGATTATTCGAGCACGGAATGGATTAAATTTTGAAGCATGTTAAAATTAAATTATTTTGTTATAAAAGGTCTATTATAACACTTCTATATAAATTAAAGGTAAAACAATAAACTCGGGCCTTCGGCCCTCGTGGGAAGGGGGAGAAGGGAAGGGGAGTAGGGGAAGGGAAGAGGGGAAGGGAAGAGGGGAAGGGAAGAGGGGAAGGGGGAACTCTTCTATACTCCGTATAAACGTAGCATATTTGCTATGCAATTTATGGGCGAGAAAGGTGGGAAGGGGCGAGAATGCCTATAGGGGGTATTAGATGCAAAATAATTAGTTAATTAGTTATAGGCCCTTGTAGGGGAGGACATAGGGTAATTATCAATGTTAACCAATTCAAAAACGAAAAAAAATTTCGATTTATTTGGCCAATGGTCATTTTTTTATTGGTCAGTAGCCAGCGGACGGTCAAAAATTCATATTATCATTGGTATTAACATGAACAAATATTAATTTAATTTAAAAAAATTAAAAAAAAAATTTGTCCCCTAACCCCACACCTCCAGTTCACAAGCCGGCGCTATAACCACTATACCATGCTGGCTTTAAAATAGTAGAAGTTATTATGTTATTTATATAGATGATGAAATAATAAAGTTGTGTTTTATGTTTAGAAAATCAATATATTTCGTCGGTCAGTAGCCAGCGGACGGTCAAAAAGTCATATTATCAATGGTATTAACAAAAACAAAATATTAATTTAATGTAAAAAAAAAATTAAAAAAAAAGTTTTTTTTTAGTTTTAAAAAAGGGCTAAATTCTTAAACTACCAGCCCGATTCGCTCGAAACTTTACCCGTAGGTGCCCAGGGCGGCCGGAAGTAAAATAACCTTTTCAGATTCCTAAAATACCTTTTCATTTTAAAAATATCGGACATTTCCCTGCCACACGTGCGGTGTAATATCTATGACACCTAGAAAAATTTTACTAATTATATAAACTTACGCGCGCCATCTAATAAAGTACAATTCGTGTCTGAGTTTAATAGTAGATTCAATTTAATTAGAAATAACGGGCTATGCTTATACCTTTGAAGGAGGTTTCGAATTTTGTGTTAGTTTCTATCGATATATTTTATCGTAAATTAGAATCTAATACCTATATTATTTTTTTAAATATTACTTTTTAGGTTTTCTATGAAATCACAATCTAATTAAATGAAATATATTAACCCAATAAAAAAATATATATGCATTTATAAGGTTAAAAATATATATTACATAGTTGGCTGTCTGTTAGACCATCTATAATAAATTTTTAGGTTATATATAAAATTTGGCCAATGGTCATTTTTTCCATTGGTAAGCAGCCAGGACATGGTAAAAGTGGATATAAATTCATAAGTCAAAAAAAACGAGAAAAAAAAAATTTCGAATCACATTTTGGCCAATGGTCATTTTTTCCATCGGTCAGGAGCCAGCGGACGGCCAAAAAGTCATAATAGCAATGGTAGTAACAGGAACAATCATAATAGTCAAAAAAAACGAAAAAATAAACTCGGATTCACATTTTGGCCAATGGTCATTTTTTTCCATTGGTCAGCAGCCAGCACACGGTAAAAGTGGATATAAATTCACAAGAGTAAAAAAAACGAAAAAAAATGTTCGAATCACATTTTGGCCAATGGTCATTTTTTTCCATTGGTCAGCAGCCAGGACACAATAAAAGTGGATATAAATTCATAATAGTCAAAAAAAAACGAAATAAAAGTTTTCGAATCACATTTTGGCCAATGGTCATTTTATTCCATTGGTCAGCAGCCAGCGGACGGCCAAAAAGTCATAATAGCAATGGTAGGAACAGGAACAATCATAATAGTCAAAAAAAACGAAAAAAATAATTTCGATTCACATTTTGGCCAATGGTCATTTTTTCCATCGGTCAGGAGCCAGCGGACGGCCAAAAAGTCATAATAGCAATGGTAGTAACAGGAACAATCATAATAGTCAAAAAAAACGAAAAAATAAACTCGGATTCACATTTTGGCCAATGGTCATTTTTTTCATTGGTCAGCAGCCAACGGACGGCCAAAAAGTCTTATTATCAATGATAGTAACAAGAACAATCATAAAAGTCAAAAAAAACTCCGGGATTCTAACCCAAAAACTAGTTAAATTGCATAGCAATTAAAAGTAAACAACTTTTATTTATGTTTATTATATAACATTGGTCAGCAGCCAGCGGACGGCCAAAAAGTCATAATAGCAATGGTAGAAACAGGAACAATTATAGTAGTCAAAAAAAACGAAAAAAATAATTTCGATTCACATTTTGGCCAATGGTCATTTTTTTCATTGGTCAGCAGCCAGCGGACGGCCAAAAATTCTTATTATCAATGATAGTAACAAGAACAATCATAAGAGTCAAAAAAAACTCCGGGATTCCAACCCCAAAACTAGTTAAATTGCATAGCAATTAAAAAGTAAACAACTTTTATTTATGTTTATTTATAACTAGTTAAATTGCATAGCATTAAAGTAAACAACTTTTATCTATATTTATTATATAACCAAAACTAGTTAAATTGCATAGCAATTAAAAGTAAACAACTTTTATTTATGTTTATTATATAACTAGTTAAATTGCATAGCACAACTTTTATCTATGTTTATTATATAATAGATAATTTAACAAATCTTATATATAACACACCGAGGGAGATAGAGATGAGGGGTGGGGCACCTCTTATGCATTAATTTAAAAAATAACACAGCGAGGGAGATAGAGATGAGGGGTGGGGCACCTCTTTCTCATCCATTAATTTAAAAAAGCGATAACCTAATATACCCAATGCAAATAGATAGGGTAACGGACGACGGACGACGGACGACGGACGACGGACACCAAAAAACGATCCCATAAATTGCATAGCAATTAAAAATTAGGATGTCATTATCCATAATTTAAATTAACTATAAATTAAAATTCCAAATTATAATTATATCAATAATGTTACAAATCTTTGCTCCCCTTAATTAACTATATATTTTACAATATGAAAAAAATATTTGCCTTTAGAACCCCAAATAATAATAAATATATTAGGTACGATAAACTTGAATCTATTATATTAATATCATGGTAAGCAGGCATATATTCGCGGAAACCAGAAATTCTGTCCTTTGGACTTCGATAACGCCTAGAGCCTCATGTGACTTTTTGTTAAGCCTTGATTCAGGGTTGTTTAAACTTCATAGAGAAGCAGTTTATTTTCTATGCAAATTTGGAAGAATTGGAAAAAAAACATAAGGGGGGGGCATGTTTACGCTCATGCTCTCAGTGGTTGCTTCAATTTTATAAATTAACAATTGTATTTGCTGTGTTAAGGATTATATTTGTTACAAAACTCAATTAAGCATCATGACAATGATATTTTAATGTCGCTAGATAAAATTTATCATATTAATATCACAATTAAAAGTGGCGAAAAAATATCAGAAGGGTACAATGGCTATAAAAATCAAAGACATTTAGGAGATAAGTTGAAATTTTTTTTATAACAAGCTATTGCCAGTAATAGCAAATATTTTTTTTTTCGAAAACAAAGTCACATAGCATAAAATTAAAAAGCCCTATTGGTTAATAAGATTTTTAACATTATTGCCTAAAATAGACAAAGGGTCGGCAAAGGATTTAAAGTTGTATCGTATAATACAAAAAGAATCCCAAGTTGAGTAAAAGGACATGGCCTGTTTACCGAAGGAAGCAGAGCATGAGGCAACAACAACAGAGATAAATATATTGGATGCCAAAAGGGCATAATATTTTTTCGTTTTAGGTCCTCTGCTATGGCTAGAAAGTCGTAGTTAAAATGTGAAGGAGTAAAAAGGTCGATACAAGTAAAATCCCACTTTAAGTATAGGTCATATGCCAGGGGACTAGAGATAAGCGGTCAGGACGCTTCCTACCATCCAGAAAAAGATCCGAAGGCTCAAGGCTTGACGGGACTTTGCCTTTTTAAGAGCAGCTTAAATTAATATATTGGCTTTGTTGTGCCTAACATATTTAATTGATTTGCCAGGCAGTGTATAGGGTGCCTGGCATATTCGTCTAATAAGGTAAAATTCTTTAGTATAAATAATTTCAAGCCTTAAGCTAAGGTAAGGAGTATGAAAACTCAAAGTCGTTAAGCAGCATTAACTGCTGGGATAGGCTTCAAACCACTCGTGACCGGAACCTTCGAATGTGAGAGTCACAATATTGATATAATGGGAAGGAATTTTTGGATACTAATGAGAAAAAGGAAAATTCAAAATTATGATATTTGACTTCAATTTCAATGCTTAATTATGTAATTATTAGTTTTAAATAATTAACGTGTATTACTTTATATTGGATTTAAGCCCGAGAGGTACCAGTGTAATCTGTAGGTGACACCACTTTGAACGCTGATGATTTTTAAATTATTGGATGTAATATTAATTTTTAAATTGAATATGAAAGAGCACACTTAGGCGAATCAGCTGATATGTTTTAAATATCGCTAATATTGAAATTTCGACTGCATCTCATATATTCACTAAAAATGGAGACTCAACCATAGGTAATCTTATTTAATTTATATCATTAAAATCTTGACACTTTCACAATTATTTTGATATGAAATTAATTGTTTTTGGTTAATTAAAATGGGAATAATGTTGGTCCAAAGTTTGGTGTAACCTGTAGGTTACACTGGGCAGAGGTCCATACTTAAGCTTATTTAAATGAGTAATTCTACTTTTTTATTTGCTTTTTAATTTAATTTTATATAATTAATCTCGTATTAAAATATCATTATTACAAAGTTAATATCGCTCTGAGGTAAAAATTATATAATTAATAACCTTTACCCCATCCACTTGGAAAATCCTAAAAATTAATTGAAACAATTTTTTTCAAATGATGTTATTTTGTATGTGGTGAATATGAGTAATTTATATGCTTCTCAGCATTACTACGACCTAAATTTAACTGTTAATGAATTTAAAGTCATCTCAATACTTTTTAACGGGCTACTTGTTTCCTAAAAATATAAAAATGTTTTGGGAGCTCAGAGCTGACTGTTTTAACCAAATGGTATTTAATGGAATGCCTAGAATCGCTTCCAAGAAATAACTAAATTACATTAGGCCGACAACAGTAAATTGGTAAGGGTTGACACTTTTTTCTCGATATTATATGGATCTTTTAAATGAAAAGTTCAAAAGCAACTTTAAACATCGTAGCTCTTCTCACATATCCATATATGAGTGTATGGTTCCTTATTTCGGGCACCACAATGCAAAACAATTTATAAAAGGCAATCCTTTTCGATTCGGCTATAATATGTGGTTTGCTGCAACAAAAAATGGCTACCTTGTCACATTTCAAACTTACCAAGGGGCTAAATTTTCCGTAAATCGACAAAACAAAATAGGTTTAAGAGGAGCGGTCATAAGACTTAGTAAATAAACTACCACCAGAATTTGGTCCATACAATATTATTTCGATACTTTTTTACGAGCCACAATTTAATGATATGTCTTTCAAAGATGAATATTGGGGGCACAGGAACGGTGCGGGTCAATCGTTTAAAATGCCCGATCATCGATGTAAATGAACGAGGGTTTCTATCAAAAAAACACTTCAAATTCGATGGCTGTCCGATGGAATGATAATAATACTGGCACAATGTTGTCAAATTGTCATAGGGTCAAGCCTATCACTTCTATTGGAAGAATCACTATAGCGAAAAAAATTGTAATTCAATATCCTCATATGATCAAAATGTCTAATTGTTTTATGGACGCTGTCAACAGCTTTGACCAAAATATGGACGCAACTAGATTTTCATTTCGCGACAGAAAAATGATATTTTCCTATATTTGCATTTGGGCTGGATGCTGCATGCTAAAATGCATGGCATCTGTATTGCTTCAATAGGGGAAATATTAGATTATGTAATTTCAAAAGGGAGATAGTGCAAGATTATTTTAAAAAATACGGACAACCGCCTAAACGGACTTTAAACCCTAAATTAACTAATTTTAAAAATAATATAACTATACATCAAAAGGTATCGTGTACTCAGAGGCGTTGTGTCGTCTGTCATAAAGAGCTAGTTGAATTTTACATAAAGTAGGCCTTCTCATACATTGTTGGTCATATTTAATATTAATTAACATATTTTATACTCATTGATGTTAGTTAATACATTTTTATGTATTTTATTAAAAAAACTCATCTTTGTTGTATACGTTATTGTGAAATTTAATAAATTCTTTATACGTGAGTATATTTGTGCTGCCCAGTGTAACCTGTTGTAGGTGACAGCCCTTTTTTTCTCAAAGTAAATAGTTTTTTTGAAATTTTCCAATTGTTTAGCTTTATTTAGCATGTAAGAAAGCCCAGAAAAAAATTTCATAAAAATTTTTCAGCCGAACTGGTTCTGGTAAAAAAAATAATAAAGTTTCAGTTGTTGCTAGGTTTTTGAATCCTTCCTTTCTTTAATTACAATGGTGATAAGCGAAAATTAAATTGCATAAATAATTTGTTATTTTTAGTTTTTATATTTCTGATAGTATTTTTATTTGTGGCTTTAAATATTTTAGATTCCTAATATAAAATTATAAATTTGTGGGTTAATAGAAAATAATTAGTTGTAATAATTTTTAGGTAGGAAATTAGTAGAATCTAGAAATTTGTTTATTTAGAAATATTACACATCTAATATTTGAATTTATTTCGCGGTAATATTAATTATTTACTTCAATTATTTTTAGTAGGCGGTTTTACATTTTGTTTGAATAATTAACGATTATAGTGATACGTTTAATTATTTGTATTTAATATGAATTTCTTACGTGCACTAATTAATTGATAAAGTTTAGCTTTAAAAAATAAATTTAATAATTTTCGATAATGTTATCATTTTTGAAGAATACGCAGGAGACTAATTTAAATATTTTTATCGATTTGTGTAAAACTAATTGGGTAGCTGTTTTGTTGTTGGGTGTTTTAATAGTGACGTGGTATGTAATGTGGCAAAGGAGTTGCCAGGTAAATATGGTCCAACATAATTTTAGGCGTTTTGCGTGTGGGGGCCCACAGACGGTTAAATGGTGCCCTAGGCGAAATGGCGAAATTTAAGAAGGGATGTGGGGCCTCGGGACAGGAGAATGGGTAATTATAACAATGGTAGGGAGAGTGGGTTAGAGGTAATGGTTATAGGGAGGCGGATCCGCATGATTATGGAAGGGGGCGGCAAACACGAGGGTCCTGGGAGACAGGGACCTTGCTGTGGCATGTAGGTGCGGCGGCCAGTCCACATCGGAGACTCCCATGGTAGTTGAACGCTGACTAATCGGTCGTCCTAACTGTCAGTGTACTATTTTTGTTTAGCATCTCCTTTCCCCAATTATTATTTGGTACTCGACTACCCAGAGCGAAAGTATGGATGGACGGTACGCTTCTTTGTTTTATTTTATTAGATTCAGGGGCTTGCATTTCATTAATTTCTTTTAAACAATTTAGAAACATTTAACCCAATAAAAAACTTTCCCGTTCTTTTATGAAAGCGCGCCAGTTAGATGGCGCTACTGTAGCGCTATTGGGAATATCATGAAGTGGATGTTACCTTTGCATGTGACTCTGACCGATATTGACGCGTTAATGGGTTGGAGTTGGTAGGCCCACAGGTGAAGTGGTTTGGTTTGTGTGATGGATTGGTAGGTTCAACCCCTAGATGTTTAATGGCCCGCAACGTGATTATTAGCCCAGAGAGAGGGGCTCAAATTTTAAATATTGAGCTACCCGTGAGTTTCGAAACGACGACGTTAAGCGTCGTGTCGCCTGCCGGTGGTTTAAATTGTTTTGGGGATCTGGGCGGATGGCAAGTAAACTTGCGCACGTTGGTTACGGGATATAATTCGGTTATTGCCGAAGGTTTAGGGTGTTTGAAGGGTTATTAATATAATGTTTTACTCAAGGGTGGGGCCTGTCCTAAGTTTTGTCCGAGGACGTGTTCCATTTAGATGACGGTAGGAGGTATACTCCGTTCTTCGAATCCGTGGTTGGTGGAAATTAAGTACCCAATGCCGCGGGCTGAAGAAATTTTAGCGAATTTTAACACCGCATGTTTTTTTACGAAACTAGATTTGAGGTCGGCGTACCTTCAGATCGAATGCTCGTGCGGGGCGGTTAATGACAATTAATACCCCATTAGGGTTGTTTTGTTTAATCGCTTGCCGTTTGGGCTGAGTATTTCTGCGACGGTGTTCCAACTCGGTTTTTCAGGGCTTGAGCTGTGTGTTCTTTTACCTGGATGATGTATTAGTAGTAGGCAGTACCATGCATGAGCACGATAGTAATTTAGAATCTGTATTAATACGCATCCAGGAGAGAGGAATACGTTTAACTATGAAATGCAGGATCGGGGTAACTAAAGTTACATTTTTAGGGCATGTTATTGCATGGGGAAATATCCGCCCTTAATATACAGGCGCCCGCTAATAAAAAGGAAGTAATGGCCTTTTGGGCTCTTTTAATTATTATCGCAAGTATATACCACATTGTTCGGAGGTGGCGGCGCTTTTGCGTAGGTTAACTGGGATTAACGTGCGTTTGTATGGACGGATATGGAACAGACAGCGTTTGAAACTTTGAAAAAACTATTAGGTAGTGACCCAGTTTTAGTTTGTTTTAACCGTGACCTCCCGGTGGGGTTGGCGGTTTGCTTCAAGTCACGGTGTAGGTGGCATGCTCTTCCCTATTATTGATAAGGTGGAGCGGCCAATCTTATATTTTTCGCGTAAATTGACTACGGCGGAGCTTAATTATTCGGTTATAGAAAAAGAGGCTTTAGTTGTCGTGTTTGCGTTGAATAAATGTCGTGAATATCTTATTGGTCGTAATTTAAAATCTTTACCGACCATAAATCACTGGTTCCTCTTTTTGCGAAATGTAATGGTAATTTATTGCTATGCACTAGGTTACAAAAATGGTTATTGTTTTTAGGCAATTTTGACGTAATATTGGAGTATAAAAAGGGCGCAACGAATTATATACCAGACACGTTATCGCGCTTAGGTGAGAGCAATGAAGCGGTACCTAAGGAGGAACAAGGAGGTGAAAATTATTTGATTAATGTCGTAACTCAAGCCTTTTTACAGTCAACCTAAAGGAGGAGGTTGATAAAGACGACGAGTTGCATGGAGTTGTGGAATACTTGAACGGTCAGGCGGCAATCGAGGAGATTGCTAAGTATTATCGTGGCGTAGTAAATGAACTCAATCTTGATAATGGAGTTGTACTTCGATGCGAGCGCATAGTGATTCCACGGGCGTTGCGACGGCAGGTGTTGGAATTATTGCATGCTGGACATAGTGGCGCGGTTAAAATAAAAGCAATGGCGCTTAACTAAGTTTGGTGGCCTAAAATGAGCAACGATATTTGCATGTATTGGCGTAAATGCACTGCCTGTTGTAAAAATGCGAATATGCCCAAGCATAATAAACAAGCTAGGTGGCCGCGGGTTCGAAATGTTTGGGACAGGGTACATCTCGATTTTTTTGATTTCGATTCGAAACAATACTTTTTATTAGTGGACGCGACTTTGAGTTGGGTTGAATTTCAACGCGTCAAGAAGCTGTTCACCGGGGTCGTTATCGATTTTTTAAAGAAATTAATGGGCGCTTACGGTATCCCAAGGTGTATAGTGTCCGATAACTGTACTGCCTTTACCAGCGCAGAGTTGTGGGCGTTTTGCGGTAAATGGGGTAAACTGCAGGTATTAGCACCTCCACATCACCCCAGTTCTAACGGATTGGCTGACCGACATGATGTGATAGTTAAAAATGGTTAAAAATTGAGAAGGTAGAGAAGGACGGCATTTGGATGTATAGGTTATTACATAATGCGTCCGCTCGCTTACCGTGTCGCGCTCCCGTTGGCAAATTATTTCTAAATAGGTTACCTCGTGTACCGATCGACGTGTGGGTGGGCTCCCTGGCGAGGGTATATGAGGTTGGTAACTCAGTTTGGGCTCATGTTTACGGTGGAACAGAGAGTGGTTGGAAGCTGTGGTAAAGTCCCACGTGGGCTAAAGCCTACGAGGTTGAGTTTACTGGCTCCTATAATCGCACGGTTAGGCACGAGGAGCAGTTACGTACGATGTTAATAAGATGTCTTTTTGTATATAATAATATACCTATATATTATTTTGCATTAGATGGATATTAAGCATCATGGTGCCGGTTTAGGGTGGTGGTGGAGGTCATCGAACCTCTGTACGCCCCGACAAACTTGCATGTATCGTTTGTGGTGGGCCAAGACGGTATCCCACATATCGTCAGCTTCCGCGAGCAGAGTTATTCCCTAGGCGGAGCCACGCAGCCCGGGAGGATGCAAAAAGGTAGAGTGAGTTAAGGAGGGTACGCTGGGGAAAGCGGCTGCTCGGTGGCAGGGATTCGGAGGAATTCCAGAGAAATACTTCCAGCGGTTTGCCCGGTTCAAAGGGGCACGGAGAGCCCCGACGGCGGCGTCCGGAGGGCGACACAGGGTTACCCGAAGGTGGTGTCGTAAGTGCCAACGTCGGCATCAAAGGCCGGCCGGGTACGTTCACGACACCGCGGAGGTACCCAGTATCACAGTGATCGAAGCTATGAACGCTGGCTTGAATGAGGTTGCAGTCGATGCACTTCGATCAAGCCGAGGTTGTAGACACAGACGCGGTGTTGGCGCCGTTGGCGTCAGTCACGTTGAGAGAGTACGACCAGGCGGCGTGGGAGAGTCAGCGAGACGAAAACAATGGGTAGTAATTTAGGACCCAACTACGTATTTTGGGGAGGCCGTTCCCTTACATTCTACGGCGCGCTACATTAATTTGACTTCCCGCTCCCGTTGCCTTGGGGTCTTACTTAAAGGGGACGGTGTGGCATTCGCCCTCCTACGCGCCAGGTGGCGGGTTCCTATATTTTTCTTTTTTTATGTCTATTTTACTCGCTACTATCTCCTCCTTAATATTTAATTACCGACGACAATTGCTTTGTTCTAACGCATCGTGGGATAGTCTATAGTGAGTGCTTAAAACATCTTGACGGCTACTAAAGAACATCTCAATCCCGTTATACACAACTACTATTATTGTTCTCTTGCCTCAACCCGATTATACTCAACCATTACGCTTATTATTGTACTAAAAAGATCAAACTATTTACTTCCCAACTTTACCTAGAAAAATTATTATTATCACTGTTTTCTTCGCAACGGTTTTTTCCCCAATTGTTCTATCCATAAATTATATTGGATTTATGTAAGTGTAATAATAAAGTATTAGTGTTTTAAATAATTAACGTGTATTAATTTATATTAGATTTATGTTAGTGTAATAAAAAAGTTTCAGTTTTTGCAAGGTTTTTGAATCCTTCCTTTCTTTTATTACAGTAATAAATCTGATTTTTTCAAAATTTTTAATGTTAATACTAGGCGCATGATGTTGAAGCAATTAATTTCACAGGGGGGATAATTTCTCACCCGTTACCCTTACTAATTAACAGTGCGGGGTTTGTTTAATTGAACCCACAGTCCATGAATTAGTTAACTCGGGAAGTCGCATTTGCCGAGAATGACCTATTTTGTTGTCTGATTTATGAGATCTTTAAATGAACCCTCAGTCCATGATAACCTTTGGCACTAAACTCTCCCATAATCTTTTTCACCACGTACTCGTCCTCAAACCCTCCATAATTTACCTACTGACGCCTTCCGCTAGATCTCACCTTAAGATGTCTGTCATGGTTGTGACTCCTTGTTCATGGCATCCGAGCAATGCTTCTATAGGTATTCCACCTGGGCCATTAGCTTTTCCTTTTTACATCTTGTTAATTTGTTCCTCACTTCATCTTCATGAAAAAATTCGATTATACTTATGTTTGGCTCGATATTTGGAAGGGAATCTTTGGCATTAGTAATATTCTTAAGACCCTTGAAATATTCTTTCCTTATTTCTATACCTTCTGCAATAGAACTTGACCCTTCTCGCTTTTGACTATTTTAAGGACTCGGACATTGCGACTTGCTTTTCCTTATAAAATAAATACCTTATCTTTTAAGCCCCTTCCCTCATTTGATGTTGTCATGTCGTGTCACCCCCCCCAAGTACATAACAAATTTAATTCCTACTTTTTTTACAAAGTTTAGAAAAAACTAAAAAACTAACGGGGTTAAGAGGAAAGCCCCTGGCGAGGCCCGAAGGACCAAATTTTATATATATGCTGTATATGTGGGCTTATAAAAGATATATATTGTGTTGTTCATGTTTTATTTTTATCGTTGTCTATAGATATCGTTTTATAATCATTTATTTTTAAAATTGTAAACGAAAGTCGAGATTGTTAAATTTTTAGTATTATTGAACATAAATCTAGTTCATACAATACCCTGCCCTTAAGAAATGGTTGGATAAATAGACAAGTTCCTAAATATGTTTGCATTTTATATTATCATTGTAGTAACGTACCACACACCATCGCCACAGAATATTTAAAATTTGTAGACATTAAATTTGATAGTTACAAATGGAATTAATATGTTTAGTTATTTTGTTTTTATATTATATTACTATCAACAAATTTTTAACAAATAAACTATAAACTGGAAAAAAGGAACTATATCCAGTTATTCGCGATCAAAAATTTATATAAAAACATTTACTAAATGTACAGTTTTTTGTAAATATTAACTTTTAACAAATGACTATTTGGCTATTAAATTTAAATAGTTCCCTTAACTTATAAAAGCTTTCAGCAGGGCAAATTTTACATTATGTTATCACTTGGCACTACCCGGATTAAAATGTATTTTATCTCATTTGCGTGGTGCGAATTATTTTTCTAAAATAGACCTTGCAAAGGCCTATTTGCAGTTAAAGGTTGATCGCAAAACGGCGTGAGTTTTAACTATTAACATTAAACAAAGGTTGTTTGCTTTCAAACGATTACCTTTCGGTTTTAGTGTGTCAGCGCCGATTTTCAAAGAACCATGACTTCCTTGTTCGCTAACGGTGTAATTTATTATTTAGACGATATCTTTGTTACTGGATCTAATAAAAGCGAACATGGCCAACGTCTACACTTGGTTTTAGACTTAATAAAAAATAAAGGTCTATGGTTATTAGAAAAAAAATGTGTTTTTGGTGTGTAGGAGATTAGTATTTGGGACACGTATTAGGTAAAGGTACGATTCGTCCGGTGTTAAGTAGAATTAAAGATTTACAGCAGTTGAAATTGCCAAGTAATAAAAAGGGTTTGAAGTCGGTTTTGAGAATGATAACTTATTATAATCGGTTCATTCCTGAGTTTACCCGGTTGTCAAGTCCTTTAAATGAACTAATTAAAGATAACGTGCAATTTAAATGGACGCAATTTGAAAAGGACTGTTTTGACAAGTTGCACGAAACTTTATTAGACGGGATTAGTTTACTTTGACGCTTCAAAATAGTATGTTTTGGTTGTTGACGCATCAAAAAATGGCGTGGGAGGTGCATTATGTCAGCTTGAGGATAAAGTTGAGCATCCGGTAATGTATTTCGCCAAGAGACTAAATTAGACCGAGGATAACTACTCTGTTATTGAGAAAAATGCTTTGGCTATGGTGTATGGGCTGAAACGGCTTAGGGATTTTTGATAAGAAAAGATTCATCGTCTATACAGACCATAGACCATTAATAGGCTTGTTTCGGAAAGATAACAACGAAATTGATGTTCTTCAGATTGCGGCGTTGGTTATTAGTGTTAGGTTATTTTACACTAACGTTGATTTATCGCAAGGGAGAGGATAACGAATTGGCCGATGTTTTATCTAGGTTAGATCCGGAAAATACTAACTCAGAAAAGCCTCCTTTTGCATGCGAAATAGTTGGCGAACACGTAACAAAAGCCTTAAAAATCGTAGATATGGAGGACATCTCCGCTGCTTGCAACACTGATAAGGATATTAGTGTGGTTAAGAAATATTAATTGAAGAGGAAACGCTAGAAGAGGTGCCGCAGTAGTATAAAAATGCCCTATGTGAACTGTATATTAAAGACGGTTTTTAAAAAGAGCCGATAAGGTAGTTAAACCCAATTAACTTAGATCGTCAATTTTAGAAATGTCGCATAAGGGATTTGGTAAGGCTAAAATGAAGGCTTTCGCCAGGCAGTATGTATGGTGGCCTGGAATATCGAAAAACTTTGAAGTGCGGATTAGACGATGTGACTAATGGAAGTCTAATGCTCCAATGCCTCGCAGAAATAAAGCTTCGAGAAAAAAGTACATGTAGATTTTTTTAAATGAAAAAAGAAAAACTATATAATTGTAGTCGACGCGTGTTCCGGTTGGATGGAATTCAGAGAATTTCTAACATGTCTGTTACAGTGACCATAAGCTTTTTGAAGAGCCTGAAAGTTTCGTATGGTTTTTCTAATATGCTTGTCACGGACAACGGCAGAGCAGAGCGTTTCTGAGCGTTGAACACAAAGTGAAAAACAAAGCAAGTGTTAGCACCGCCCTATCATCTAAGTTCCAATAGTCAGGTGGGAAAGTTTGTGAGAACAGTGAAAAATTGGTTAAGACTTGCCAAATCAGAAAGCGATGGTGTTTGATTAACTAAGTTGTATTTAAATGCAGCAACCTCGTGGTTTGGAACGGCCTCCTGTGGGAATGAGATTTTTAGGTCGAAATCTACGGTCTCCCGTTGATTTAATTTACGAGCGAAGCCCCCTAGTTAGTAATACAGCTAGCCCAAAATATCATGTAGATCAACTAGTGTGGTGTAGAAATTACACCGGTACGCCTAAATGGTCGATATTGCGCGTATTGGAAGTAATTTCCAAAAGTTTAAAAGTGCGCGTGCTAATTAATAAAGTTGAAACACGACATTTTGGGCACCTAATGCCATATTCTTAGATAACAATTGTATATTTATATAACAGGAATGGACATTATTAACTCCTGGTGCAGAATTAGAATAACAGTGGAACGGATGGCGGAGCTGGTGAGATCTGGTCCGGTGCTCATTAGTATTCTCATCGAAGCCGATGAGCTTTCCCGGCTCCCTTCAGGGAAGAAGGGGAAACCCTGCTTGACTAGCTAACACGCGGGGAGGACGGAGGGCTCGAAGAGCTCTGCGACGAAGGTGCGGAGGGTGTGGGAGATGGCACCTACCCTTTATGTGCGAAACGAGCGAGGCGCGGTTGCACAACGGAGTACGGCAGAGAGGGTACCAATTAACAATGCGGGATTGCCGCCCGTTGAATTTGAGCGAGTGAGAGCTGAAGCGATGAGCGTGCAAACGTGTTATTTAATCAGCTTGGACACAGTGGTATTCATTCCCTAAGGTCTAACGCCTGCTATAGCTATAGCTCCCAACTATACTACGCCTAATAACATGGCAAAGACATCACATACTAATGTAGGAAGATGTTCTTTTGGTAAGTGTTCATGAAGAGGCGGACGGCACTTTTTACAAAAAGGAGGATGTCATGAATGAGCCTGTTGCAAAATCCCCCCCTTTGCGTCGTACGATAACTTTATGATTTAAGCGCATTTTATTACCAAGCGTTTGTAGCTATTTTTAATTATCGGTGATATCCCAATGAATGATAAATTTCTGGAAATATCGTTATATAAAATAAAATTATTAGTGATTTTTTGGCTGGACGGGATATCCGAACTTCTCAAACTAAAATGTATACTAAAAAAAGATATAGGTCGGCAAGTTAGGACGTTCCCTTTAAGCGACGCGCGCGTTCTTCGCTTGAATGTTTAACAAATATACGAAGGCTACCGCTCTATCCACAAACGGAAGCGGTTAAAGACATTAGTTTGCCTAGGACCAAGTTTGGGCCATCGAATATCCGTACAATGACAAGCAAGAGCATTGGCTGACGTGTATAGGAGGAGAAAAATGGATACCGCTTGTATACAAGAGACCAAATGGAAGGGCATAAAAGCGAAATTTATAAGCGTGTATACAAATTGTATTTGAACGGCATAGAAATGGTGTGGGTAAAGTTTCCTTCAACAAATGTCAACGTAAAATATAATCAATGACGGAATTATGGCGATGCAGCTTTGTGTGAAAACAAGTAATACGCGCTCTTGAAAGTGGTTGGTCCGAGGTTGAAAAATATAGCTTACGAATTAAAACGCTATCTCAATTTACTAAAGATGAGCTTATGGTCATTAAATCAGACCTTAATGGACATGTGGGTAAATAAAGAGAAGGGTTGTAATAAAATCATGGTGGTCGGGATTATGGCTTAAGAAATGATTCTAATTATTGATCAAGCTTTTGAGCTAGCTATAACCAATACCTACTTCGAGATACAGGAAAACCTTATAAAGTACAAAAGCGGCCGCCGTACCATTAAGATAGATTTTTTTCTCGTCAACAAACTACACCTAAAGAATGTTCAAAATGTAAAGATAATACCGAGTGAAGAATTTTGCTTGCCATCACAAGATGCTGGTGATGGACTATATATTAAAGGGCTTTAAAGTGCAATAAGTACAAAGAGTAGAGGCTACAATCAAATGGAAGCAAACTCAAGGAAAATATTTAAACAATTTCGGGAAAAAATTATAAACATGCTGAATATAAAAGGAATTTTTCGTGCGGGTGGTAGAAAAATTATATTTAACCCTACTACCCCCTTTCCTACTCCCCCCCCCCTTTTACACCGACCAGCTTTAATTTATTAAGGGTGAATTTATTTTCATCATAAACAATGCAAGTTCGCTCGAATGGCAGGGATCTACACACGCGTTTATTAAAAGAATACAAGCTCACCTAAAGGCAGATATGTACACACGCTAGAAATAAAACTATTACTAAAATATATACTTGGTTTTAAATTTACGCATTCTGGAAATTTATATAACATAAAGAAGTGTTGGTTTGGGCAATCTTTAATAGCGACAGTGGTATGTTATAGCTTGCACCATATTATAAAAGCATGCCCACTAAAAAAATTCCCAAAAAATCGTGGTAGTATCAAAAAAGAGATTATATAAAGTTTGCTATAAAAGCAAAGATAGTTATAATATGCAGGCTTACCAAATGTCTGGCCAGCCAAAAAGTAACTAGCAAAAGCTAAAACCAAGTATAAGGATATAATTGAAAAATTAAAATTTAGGGGCAACTCGCACGGTCAAGGGCTTGATGTGAAATTATGTAGAATACCGTCTAATCAAGGGAAAAAATACAGAAATACAAACACACGACAGGCATATATTACAAAGATGGTCGACCATCAAAATCAAGAAAGTATAACAAGAAAATTCAATCGTAGATTATGATTTCAGGAACGGAGGTCAAAATTGCTATCAGAGGTCAGATTTGTTAGAATTTTTCTTCCCGGTCCGAAATGGTGCGTTTTAAAATATTTAGCGTAATATTGTTATATTTTTTAAAAAAATTTATCTTAATTTTTGATTTTAAAAACTAGGATTAACAAACATTATAAAATTAAAATTGACAAATTACACACAAAAACACTATAATAAATTATTTTAAAAACAACATTAAACCCGAGTTGCCCGAATCTTGCCGCCCCGGCCCGCCCAAAAGTCAATACGACAATTGCCCGACCCGGCCTGTGGGCCAAACGGGTAGGTTCGGGCAGGGGGCCGCGCTGGTCATTGGTTGCACTGGGGAAATTAGAAAAGACTCATGGGCCGGAAAACAGCAAATACTGGTCCAAATCCTCGCCAAACTTTTCATCAATATCGATAGCGGGTCAATGACTAAGTGGAGGGATAGCTCTATGACACCGATATATAAGATGAAAGATGATATTCAGTATTGTAACAACTACATAGGGATAATGCTTATGATTCACACTTCAAAGTGTTGAAAAAAGTGATCGCAAAACGGCTGGGGAGTGTAGTTAGAATATGAGACAACCAATTCGGATATATGCCGTAGAGGTCAACAGCGCATACCATGAGCGGTGTTAGAAGATTAATGGGAAGGCTTAAAGTGTAGGGAAATATTTTCTCTACATTAGCTTTTATTATAACCCAAAATAAAAATGATTCAAAATGAATGAATATATTTATTTATAACGTCTTGTTTATATACACCTATCGGGGTTATTTAAATTATTATTAGTGGTCAAATATTAAGGTTAAGATATATGAATAGTGAGGGTTGTGAAAGGTTAAGTTCTTCGGACGATCAAGTTGCTTTATTCAAATTACCTAGAAGGTTAATATCTTTCCTATGTAAAGATATAATTCCAAGTAAGTTTATTCAAATAAGAAAGGTTAGTGTACCCATATGATTCCCTCACCAGTTTCACGGAGTGAAGTAATCTGCCAATTTAAGGTTTTTTTTTGTAGGTGTATGCGGTGAAAATGTGGCCTTCGAGAACATGTTTGTAATGTTTTGCATAAGGTAAATGGCCAGTAGTTCTCAACTGAAGGTGATGTAGCGTGTTTGCGTTGTGAAAATTTATTTGAATAGAAAGCAAGTGGTAGTATATCATCGTTTAATGTTTGTTAATACTGCAAAGTTAAAGTGAAAGTTTGTTCTTTTCGTCCAAATGAGATAGACTAGCTGTTAACTTAGTTGGCCAATTTTATTTAGTGTTTGCAATTGTGGCTGCCAATGTTGTTTAGTGTTTGCAATTGTGTTGGCTGTCAATGTTGTTTAGCAATAGTGTTGGCTAGTGTTGTGACCGAGAGGTAAGTGATGATTTAAGTTAATGTGCTATCCTTTATATTAGTAAGATTTGTCGGAGAAGACATATCTATTTTGGAATCGCATTCATCCCTCAGTTTAATCGGTCAGTATTGTTTAGAACCTTGGTAGTGTTAGTAGTGTCATTCGAACGCTGTCCTTGCTCGTTGCTAGAGGCCATATGAGGTTGCTTATTTTGTGATTTGTTTTGCAGTTCGGCCATTGGCAGGGCAGTGGACAATTTTGACGTTCGGTTGACTATGTTGTTGCTTGTGTAGTGTTGTAGTAGGGTAACATGGTATTCTTCGTTTTAACAATTAGATAGTTAGGTAGTTAGTATCTTGCACGGCAGTAGTACCATATGGATGCCGTATTTAGGAGATAAAATCCTATATCTGAATTGTTTGATTTTTACTAAGAAACCAATACCATTACTAAAGGGACTGGTATGGGGAGAAAAATATGTCTCCCCGTAAGTCGGGGTCAATGTGGACCTGGGTTATAAATTTTTAAGGGGGAGGGAGAAAAAAATTCGGCTCCCCCGAAAACACGGGGTCACCATTTTGTAGGGAAATATTTTCTCTACATTAGCTTTTATTATAACCCAAAATAAAAATGATTCAAAATGAATGAATATATTTATTTATAACGTCTTGTTTATATACACCTATCGGGGTTATTTAAATTATTATTAGTGGTCAAATTATAAGGTTAAGATATATGAATAGTGAGGGTTGTGAAAAGTTAAGTTCTTCGGACGATCAAGTTGCTTTATTCAAATTACCTAGAAGGTTAATATCTTTCCTATGTAAAGATAAAATTCCAAATAAGTTTATTCAAATAAGAAAGGTTAGTGTACCCATAGGAGAAAGGGAGGAGGATTTGCACACGTGTTTCATCGATTTTAAAAGCGGTCTTTATGTCATTAGATGGGGATATCATAAAGAAGACTAGGTGTCAGAACTATGCTTCATACCCATAAGAGATGTGTACAATGGAAATAGCTTTGTTAGAAATATGTTAAGGACTTCAAAGGGTATTGCCATAAACACTGGAGTCTATCAATGTTCAGCATGGATAATTTTACAGAGATTTTGATCGAGGAAGTTCCCCGCACAATATTTGAGAACGATATAATTCTCTGTGCCAAAAGTGAGCAAGAATTGGCTCACACTTCAAGATGGGTAAATGCAACAGAAGAAAGGAGTCTTTGATCAAGTCGAAAGAACACAAAATAGATGAAGTAGTTCTATCATTTAGCCAACAGTCATATGTAGCTCAAAATCATAGGCTATACTTAAAAGGGAAGAGCAACACCTAGCATCAATGGAGATAAGAATGCTAAGATGGATGTTTGCAGTAGCAAAAATGAACATAAACGGAATGAAGAAATAAAGAAAAATCCAGGTACAACATCTGTGAAAACAAAGCTTGTAATGAATAGATTATGATCGGATGACCATGTAGAAAGAAGTGATGATAGCTACGTCGAAAATAAAATTAAGATTATTCTCGCGAGCAAACGAAAATAAGGAAGACCCAAAATTAATTTTAATCATAAAATAAGCAGGATATGGGAATAAACAACTAAAGAAAGATCTGGAAATATCGAGACAAAGGGAAGTGAATGAATGCCGAAAGGACTGACCGCCAGCCTAGGTGATAAACGGTCATGGAAGAGAGTAATATACAGTTTTTATAAATTTAGGTGTAGTTAAAATAATCTCACAGTTACACGGTATAAATATTATGACTTAATAGATAAGAAATATTAAATATACTTTTTTTATGATTTTATAATATATCTGACAACTTTTGACTCTAAATTTAACCATAAGCTTTAGATTTGATATTGTTTTTTGACCAGAATTAAAAAAAAAAAATAAAATAAACATAGCCATTGCCAGTAGTGAGTGGTTAAATATATTTGTGTTCACCGTGAAATTTTTACCATAATATGCAAACAGTTTGCTGGTAATTTTTATAAGCCTATTATTTGCTGACCAGGGTAACCAGCATGGTTTATTCCAGGGGGGAGCCCGGGGGGTAATACCCCCCTCGGGCAATTTCAAATACCCCCCCCCCCCGGAGAGTTTTGATTGAAGGAAGCATGAACTCAAGTTTCATCATGAAGTCATAAATTATATTAATAGACTAAAATTAAAATTCAATAAATTACTTTAATTTGTCAATAAAAAAAATATAAAATTGGCGAAATTAAATTTTTTATACAAATCAGGTGGAAATCATGCATAGACATCATTTTTTAACATCTGTGAACCCTAATTTACAATCTTGAAAGTTACAAATTATCTTTAATTAAAAAATATCAATAGGTAAATAAAAACTCGGGCCTTCGGCCCTCGTGGGAAGGGGGAGGGGAGAGGGGGAGGGGAGAAGGGAAGGGGGGAAGGGAAGGGAAGGGGGGAAGGGAAGGGGGGACGACTCATCTTTACTTCGTATAAATGTATCATATTTGCTATGCAATTTATGGGCGAGAAAGGTGGGAAGGGGCGAGAATGCCTATAGGGGGGTATTACATGCCTAATGATTAATTAATTATTTATACAAATTTTCCATTTATAGGCAAAAGGTAATATAGGCAAAATGTAATATAGGCAAGGGTTAGGGTTAGATTTAGTGTTTGCATCTAGTTGCGTATTACATTAGTTTTTACGGCCTTTAGTGATTATGGGTCTAACAAACATTATATTATAAAACATCACAATGTTAAGAATTTGCAGAATTGTTGGGAGAAATTTTTGTTGAATTTGAACAATTTTTAATTAAAAAAATCAAAAATTTGGCGAATGGTCATTTTTCTCCATTGGTCAGTACCAACAGATACTCTATAAGTCAAAGCCAAAAAAACGGAAAAAAAAATTTGATGCTCACTTTGGCCAATGGTCATTTTTTTCCATCGGTCAGCAGCCAGCACACGGTAAAAATGGATATAAATTCATATGAGTAAAAAAAACGAAAAAAAAATTTTCGAATCACATTTTGGCCATTGGTCATTTTATTCCATTGGTCAGCAGCCAGGACACGGTAAAAGTAGATATAAATTCATAATAGTCAAAAAAAACGAAAAAAAAAATTTCGAATCACATTTTGGCCAATGGTCATTTTATTCCATTGGTCAGCAGCCAGCGGAGGGCCAAAAAGTCAAAATAGCAATGGTAGGAACAGGAACAATCATAATAGTCAAAAAAAACGAAAAAAATAATTTCGATTCACATTTTGGCCAATGGTCATTTTTTCCATCGGTCAGGAGCCAGCGGACGGCCAAAAAGTCATAATAGCAATGGTAGTAACAGGAATAATCATAATAGTCAAAAAAAAAACGAAAAAATAAACTCGGATTCACATTTTGGGCAATGGTCATTTTTTTCATTGGTCAGCAGCCAGTGGACGGCCAAAAAGTCTTATTATCAATGATAGTAACAAGAACAATCGTAATAGTCAAAACTAAAACGAAAAAAAAACTTGGAATCACATTTTGGCCAATGGTCATTTTTTCCATCGGTCAGCAGCCAGCAGACGGCCAAAAAGTCATAATAGCAATGGTAGTAACAGGAACAATCATAATATCAAAAAAAACGAAAAAATAAACTTGGATTCACATTTTGGCCAATGGTAATTTTTTTCATTGGTCAGCAGCCAGCAGACGGCCAAAAAGTCATAATATCAATGGTAGTAACAGGAACAATCATAATAGTCAAAAAAAAACGAAAAAATAAACTTGGATTCACATTTTTGCCAATGGCCATTTTTTCTTTGGTCAGCAGCCAGTGGACGGCCGAAAAGTCGTATTAGCAATGGTAGTAACAGGAACAATCATAATAGTCAAAAAAAAAAAAACTTGGATTCACATTTTGGCCAATGGTCATTTTTTTCATTGGTCAGCAGCCAGCAGACGGCCAAAAAGTCTTATTATCAATGGTAGTAACAAGAACAATCATAAGAGTCTAAAAAAACTCCGAGATTCTAACCCAAACCCTTGTAGTGGAGGGCATAGGGTAATTATAGCAATTAATATCAATGTTACCCAATTCAAAAACGAATAGATATACTTATGCATTAATTTAACGTAGCAATTAAAACCCGACCCCGCCCGAAAGCGAGGGAGATAGAGATGAGGGGTGGGGCACCTCTTTCTCATGCATTAATTTAAAAAATCGATAACCTAATATACCCAATGCAAATAGATAGGGAGGGTAGACAACGGACAACGGACGGACGGACAACGGACGGACGGACAACGGACGGACGGACAACGGACGGACAACGGACAACCAAAAAACGATCCCATAAATTGTATAGCAATTAACATAAATATATGCTTTTATAATTATTAAATCACTATCTTACTTATAAACTTAAAAAGAATTATTATTAATAATAGATTCTATTGTTTGTTTTTTATTGATATAATATGCTTATTTTGAATTGCAGATGCCTGGTAAATATAAAACTCGGGCCTTCGGCCCTCGTGGGAAGGGGGAGAAGGGAAGGGAAGGGAAGAGGGGAGGGGAAGGGAAGGGAAGGGAAGGGGGGACGACTCATCTTTACTTCGTATAAATGTATCATATTTGCTATGCAATTTATGGGCGAGAAAGGTGGGAAGGGGCGAGAATGCCTATAGGGGGGTATTAAATGCCTAATGATTAATTAATTATTTATACAAATTTTCCATTATAGGCAAAATGTAATATAGGCAAGGGTTAGGGTTAGATTTAGTGTTTGCATCTAGTTGCGTATTACATTAGTTTTTATGGCCTTTAGTGATTATGGGTCTAACAAACATTATATTATAAAACAACACAATGTTAAGACTTTGCAGAATTGTTGGGAGAAATTTTTTGTTAAATTTGAACAATTTTTAATTAAAAAAATCAAAAATTTGGCCAATGGTCACTTTTTCTTTATTGGTCAGGACCAACAGATACTCTATAAGTCAATGATAGCCATAAAAACGGGAAAAAAAATTTTGATGCTCACTTTGGCCAATGGTCATTTTTTTCCATTGGTCAGCAGCCAGCACACGGTAAAAGTGGATATAAATTCATAAGAGTAAAAAAAACGAAAAAAAAATTTTCGAATCACATTTTGGCCAATGGTGATTTTTTTCCATTGGTCAGCAGCCAGGACACGGTAAAAGTGGATATAAATTCATAATAGTAAAAAAAACGAAAAAAAAAGTTTTCGAATCACATTTTGGCCAATGGTCATTTTATTCCATTGGTCAGCAGCCAGCGGACGGCCAAAAAGTCATAATAGCAATGGTAGGAACAGGAACAATCATAATAGTCAAAAAAAATGAAAAAAATAATTTCGATTCACATTTTGGCCAATGGTCATTTTTTCCATCGGTCAGGAGCCAGCGGACGGCCAAAAAGTCGTAATAGCAATGGTAGTAACAGGAACAATCATAATAGTAAAAAAAAACGAAAAAATAAACTCGGATTCACATTTTGGCCAATGGTCATTTTTTTCATTGGTCAGCAGCCAACGGACGGCCAAAAAGTCTTATTATCAATAATAGTAACAAGAACAATCATAAGAGTCAAAAAAACTCCGGGATTCTAACCCAAAAACTAGTTAAATTGCATAGGAATTAAAAGTAAACAACTTTTATTTATGTTTATTATATAACATTGGTCAGCAGCCAGCGGACGGCCAAAAAGTCATAATAGCAATGGTAGAAACAGGAACAATCATAATAGTCAAAAAAAACGAAAAAAATAATTTCGATTCACATTTTGGCCAATGGTCATTTTTTTTATTGGTCAGCAGCCAGCGGACGGCCAAAAATTCTTATTATCAATGATAGTAACAAGAACAATCATAAGAGACAAAAAAACTCCGGGATTCTAACCCCAAAACTATTTAAATTGCATAGCAATTAAAAAGTAACAACTTTTATTTATGTTTATTATATAACTAGTTAAATTGCATAGCATTAAAAGTGAACAACTTTTATCTATGTTTATTATATAATGCAATTAAAGATAATTTAACAAATCTTATATATAACACACCGAGGGAGATAGAGATGAGGGGTGGGGCACCTCTTATGCATTAATTTAAAAAATAACACAGCGAGGGAGATAGAGATGAGGGGTGGGGCACCTCTTTCTCATGCATTAATTTAAAAAAGCGATAACCTAATATACCCAATGCAAATAGATAGGGAGGGTAACGGACAGACAACGGACAACGGACGGACGGACAACAAAAAACGAGCCCATAAATTGCATAGCAATTAAAAGTACTCTTTTACACTACTTTAGTAAAAAGGAAAAGCCTAATAAAAAAGATGGTAAATAAGATTTAATTTGAAATAATTAATTGCTATGCAATTTATGGGCTCGTTTTTTGGTTGTCCGTCCGTCCGTCCGTCCGTCCATTGTCCGTCCGTCCCTATCTATTTGCATTGGGTATATTAGGTTATCGATTTTTTAAATTAATGCATGAGAAAGAGGTGCCCCACCCCTCATCTCTATCTCCCTCGCTTTGGGGCGGGGTCGGGTTTTAATTGCTACGTTAAATTAATGTATAAGTATATCTATTCGTTTTTGAATTGGGTAACATTGATATTAATTGCTACAATTACCCTATGCCCTCCACTACAAGGGTTTGGGTTAGAATCTCGGAGTTTTTTTTGACTCTAATGCTTGTCCTTGTTACTACCATTGATAATAAGACTTTTTGGCCGTCTGCTGGCTGCTGACCAATGAAAAAAATGACCATTGGCCAAAATGTGAATCCAAGTTTAATTTTTCTTTTTTTTGACTATTATGATTGTTCCTGTTAGTACCATTGCTAATACGACTTTTCGGCCGTCCACTGGCTGCTGACCAAAGAAAAAATGACCATTGGCCAAAATGTGAATCCAAGTTTATTTTTTCATTTTTTTTTGACTATTATGATTGTTCCTGTTACTACCATTGCTATTATGACTTTTTGGCCGGCTGCTGGCTGCTGACCAATGAAATAAATGACCATTGGCCAAAATGTAAATTCAAGTTTATTTTTTCATTTTTTTTTTATTATTATGATTGTTCCTGTTACTACCATTGCTATTATGACTTTTTGGCCGTCCGCTGGCTGCTGACCGATGGAAAAAATGACCATTGGCCAAAATATGATTCCAAGTTTTTTTTTCGTTTTAGTTTTGACTATTACGATTGTTCTTGTTACTATCATTGATAATAAGACTTTTTGGCCGTCCGCTGGCTGCTGACCAATGAAAAAAATGACCATTGGCCAAAATGTGAATCCGAGTTTATTTTTTCGTTTTTTTTGACTATTATGATTATTCCTGTTACTACCATTGCTATTATGACTTTTTGGCCGTCCGCTGGCTCCTGACCGATGGAAAAAATGACCATTGGCCAAAATGTGAATCGAAATTATTTTTTTCGTTTTTTTTTTGACTATTATGATTGTTCTTGTTCCTACCATTGCTATAATGACTTTTTGGCCGTCCGCTGGCTGCTGACCAATGGAATAAAAGGACCATTGGCCAAAATATGATTCGAAAATTTTTTTTTCGTTTTTTTTGACTATTATGAATTTATATCTACTTTTACCGTGTCCTGGCTGCTGACCAATGGAATAAAATGACCATTGGCCAAAATGTGATTCGAAAATTTTTTTTTTGTTTTTTTTTACTCTTATGAATTTATATCCATTTTTACCGTGTGCTGGCTGCTGACCGATGGAAAAAAATGACCATTGGCCAAAGTGAGCATCAAATTTTTTTTTTCCGTTTTTTTTGGCTATCATTGACTTATAGAGTATCTGTTGGTACTAACCAATGGAGAAAAAATGACCATTCGCCAAATTTTTGATTTTTTTAATTAAAAATTGTTCAAATTCAACAAAAATTTCTCCCAACAATTCTGCAAATTCTTAACATTGTGATGTTTTATAATATAATGTTTGTTAGACCCATAATCACTAAAGGCCGTAAAAACTAATGTAATACGCAACTAGATACAAACACTAAATCTAACCCTTGCCTATATTACATTTTGCCTATATTACATTTTGCCTATAAATGGAAAATTTGTATAAATAATTAATTAATCATTAGGCATTTAATACCCCCCTATAGGCATTCTCGCCCCTTCCCACCTTTCTCGCCCATAAATTGCATAGCAAATATGATACATTTATACGAAGTAAAGATGAGTCGTCCCCCCTTCCCTTCCCCCCTTCCCTTCCCCCCTTCCCTTCTCCCCTCCCCTTCTCCCCTCCCTCTTCCCACGAGGGCCAAAGGCCCGAGTTTTTTAATTATGTATGGGTATTTGTGTTTATATAAAATAAGACATGAATTGGTTTGTCTGTTTTAAAAGGAGGGGCGCTCCAGCTTTTTTTGAAAAAATGTAGCGCCGCTCCTTAACAAGACTAATCTTATGTAAAATCACTATTCTACTCCACACCAATTTTATAATAAGATTGCTATTTAAAAAAAACTCAATATAAATTTAAATTAGAAAACGTGCGACAAATTGCAAATAAATTACGTTAAATAAACAATCAAGATAATTGGGGAAGCAACAAACGGTTTAATGATGTCACATAATATAAATAATTTATAGCTGATTTTAATTAATCTTTGTTATTCGCATAATGGGGTAAGACTATAATAAGATTTATTTGCAAAATTACTCTTCAAAATATTAGTATAATTTTTAATATGGCACATGCCTACACCATAAACCACACAAAGTGGGTCTTTAAAATTTATAGTAAATATATGATGTTTTAACTTCACCAAAAAATTTGCTATTAAATAACCGAAAATATCTACAAACAAAAATTAAATAAACCGATTGCATGCAATAGGTATTTTACGAGAATAATTTTTTTCAAATTCCGTAACAAAAATCCATTATTAAGTGTTTTATCTATTGGCGTAGCCAGCATTCGATTGAGAGGGCAATATTGATTTTGAGAGGGACAAATTGATATTTTTTGAAAGCTTAGCCATAATTTTACTAAATTTTGAAGAATTTTTGAATTTAGGGGGGGGGGCAGCTACCCCTACCTGCCTCCCGTTGGCTAAGCTCATAAATTTATCGTTAAGAAAATTGAATTTTTAATAGTTATTTATGACACAAATTAAACAGATGGGGTTAATTTTTGCCAGTCTTGTTAACGCTCCTTTTTAAAAGTAGCGACTCCCGCTCCCGCTCCTACCTTCTCAAAAGGAGCGAACTCCCGCTCCCGCTACTACATATTAAAAGGAGCGCTCCCGCTCCAACTAATGGAGTGCCGCTCCATAACCGCTCTTTGATTTTTATTTTTTTAGAAGGTACACAAAACAAAATCATATTTTTTTATCAAAACGTTTTATTTATATTATACTAGCTGACCCGGCAAACGTTGTTTTGCTAAAAATACAATTTTCTATAATATAATAAAATTCGAAAAACCTTCAGCCTTGTATGTATGACGTCATTATTGTATATGATGCTATAAATGAAACTGGCCGGAAAATGTCCGATATTTTTAAAACTAAAAGGAATTTTATTCTGAAAAAACTATTTTACCCCTGGCCGCCCTGGGCATCTATGGCTAAAATTTCGCGCGAATCGGGCCGGTAGTTTCAGAGTTTAGCCCTTTTTTAAAACGTAATTTCCGATATTTTTAAAACTAAACGGAATTTTAGGATTTTGAAAAAGCTACTTTACCCCTGGCCGCCTTGGGCATCTAGGCTAAATTTTCGCGCAAATCGGGCCGGTAGTTTCAGAAGTTAGCCCTTACATACATAACATGTTTAATATACTTTTAAGTATCTAATTCAGCCTTGTATGTATGACGTCATTATTTTATATGATGCTGTAAATGAAACTGGCCGGGAAATGTCCGATATTTTTAAAACTAAAAGGAAATTCTAAAAAAGCTATTTTACACCTGGCCGCCCTGGGCATCTATGGCTAAATTTTCGCGCGAATCGGGCCGGTGTAATGATCTGAAACGTCGACATTTAAAAAACGACGACGCTTAGTTGAACATTTCCATTGGTTAATATGGCATAATAACGAGTTGAATCTGACGCATAATGTGGAAAGCCGATAATAACGAAAGTAACCCTAACCCTAGATATATGATCTAATATATCAAATTAAAAAGAGTTAATTACATAAATAAGTATATACAATATATATAATATATTATATATATATATATGTGCTGTATATTACATACATTATAATATGTAATATATTGTTAAGCGTTCCTTGTGTATATCGTTATTACATATATTTAAACCCATCTATGTATTCAAAAGTATATATGCACTACATATATACATTTACAATTATATAAAGACAATATATGTGAATAATTATAGATATACATACATATTTATAATATAATATATGGATTTGATTAGTTTTCCGTATTTCCAGCTTTCCACATTTTGCGCCTAAGTGAACGAGTTATATGCCATATCACGTGATCTTCCTAAAAGCTTAATAGGTTAGTTATGGCACAAAAACATGTATTTTTTTGAAGACACTAAAATGGTTTTTAGGCATCCGTCCGACACTTTCTAAGATAACCCAATCAAAATGAGAGGTAAAATAACTCTGCGCAAAATGTAATATATGTAAAATGTAATATATAGGCAAGGGTTAGGGATATATTTAGTTATTTATTTGATAATATGTATTTATTTATAAAATAGATATTATATATTTTGATATAACTTATTTTGTTTTAATTGTACATATTACATGCGTATGAATATGCGTGAAAACCGGTCTCAAAAGTGTCGGACGCTTATACCCTAACCACTAAAATGACGACACAAGACTTTCAAAATATTTCAAGGAATTACTATGCATAATTATCTAAATTATAAATTAAAATTTAGAGAATCACTAACAAACTATCAATTTAGCCATTTAAGTATATTATCAAATCTTTTTTTCACTAGTATTTTATAAATTTAGGTTAGATCAAGAAAATTATGAATATCAGTTTAGTCAAGCTCAAGTATTTGTATTTTCATCTCTAGTTTTGTATAAAAAGGCACATAATCATTTGAAGCTTATTAAAAAATCTTTTACTTTATTAGTCTAAGTTATAAACTTTACCTTAGTTTTAAGCTTATAGACAATAAAATAATTAATAGGATAGGCTTATAAACATAGATTAGATATAATGATCATTAGCTCAAGCTCAATGTATTCAAGTACTAACTCAGCTATTCCTTAGGTTATTATAAATGTACCAAATACAATATTGAGTTTATCATTTAGCTTTACCAAAATTACAATTAAAAGGATAGGCTTATAAACATAGATCAGATATAATGATCATTAGCTCAAGCTCAACAGATATCCCTTAGGTTATTATAAATATACCAAACACAATATTGAGTTCATCAATTAGCTTTACCAAAAGTACAATTAAAAGGATAGGCTTATAAACATAGATCAGATATAATGATCATCAGCTCAAGCTCAACAGATATCCCTTAGGTTATTATAAATGTACCAAATACAATATTGAGTTCATCAATTAGCTTTACCAAAATTACAATTAAAAGGATAGGCTTATAAACATAGATCATAATGATCATTAGCTAAAGCTCAATGTATTTAAATACTCAGTCAAATATCCCTTAGGTTATTAAATGAATACAATCTTCTTTATCAGTTATTTGGGCCCACATTGGTGGGGTTTGTTTTGATGAGTCTCTTCCATCTTGACCGGGTGAGTGCCATGTCTTGATTAATCTCTTTAGTTTTCATAACTTTATCGACTTGCCCTTTCCACGTGACACGGGGTCGTCCTCTTCCTCTCTTCCCCGGTATTTCCATGTCTAGCACTTTTCGATTTACGTCATCCGTGTCCCTTCTTAGTATATGCCCATACCACCTTAGCCGATTTTCGTTAATCATGTCCGCCATAGGTTGAATACCCATTTTTGTCATGAGAAAGTCATTCGTCATATGATCGAGCTTATTATATCCCAAGCTCCACCGTATCATTCTCATCTCTGTGGCTTGTAATTGCTTTCCTTCCGTGGTGTTTAATGCCCATGTTTCACTTCCATACAGTAACACCGGTCTTACGATGGATTTGTAAGCTTTGCTCTTCAACCATATTGGCATTTTCTTGTCGCACATTACACCGGATATACTTCGCCATTTAAGCCATCCTTTTTGAATCCGGGCATTGACTTCCGTTGCGCAACCTCCCTCTTGATGTAGCATCGAGCCGAGGTATGTAAACCTGTCTACTTTTGGGTACTTTAGATGGTCATCCAGGGATGGGGTGTCTGTACCGTTCATTTCCATGTATACCGTTTTTAGATCGTTGACCTTTAAACCATATCCAGCTAAGCGCTTTGACCACTTTTCGGCTTCTTCGAATACTTTCTCCCTTGTTTCCTCGCATAGTACTATATCATCGGCATATAGCATACACCATGGCGATGGCTTTTGAATGTCCCTCGTTATCGTGTCTATAATTATATTAAATAAAAAGGGACTAAAAGCAGAGCCTTGATGTAATCCAATATTAACCCGAAAAGGTTTAGAGTCTCCAACTGTCGTCCTAACGCAAGAGTTTGAGGCTTCATAGATATTTTTCATAAGCCGTATATATACGTCAGGGATATTTTGTTTCCTCAGGCACCACCATATTAAATCGCGGGGGACCGTGTCATAAGCTTTCTCCAAGTCGATAAAAACCATATGTAGGTCTTTCCTCTTTTCACCATACTTATCCATCATTTGTCTTAGAGCGAAGATTTGGTCGATTGTGGATTTGCCGGCTACGAATCCGAATTGATTAGCCGATATTTCCACCTCGTTTTTCAGCCTTGTTACTAAGATCCTTTCCATAAGCTTCAAGGAGTGGCAAGTTAGCTTGATACCTCTGTAATTGCCGCAGTCCTGAGGGTCTCCTTTGCCTTTAAATAAGGGTATAATCGTGCTTGCTCTCCATTGATTAGGGATTCGCTCTTCTACCAATATCTTGTTAAGGAGGTTCGTCATGGTGGTGACTCCTTCTTCACGACATCCGAGCAATGCTTCCATAGGTATTCCATCTGGGCCATTTGCTTTTCCTTTTTGCATCTTCTTCATTTGTGTCCTAACTTCATCCTTCTGAAAGAGTTCGACCATACTTATATTTGGCTCAATTTCGGGAAGAGAATCCTTGTCATTTGCAAAATTCATAAGTTTTTAAAATATCCTTTCCACCTTTCCATCACTTCCTTCGGCTTGAATAAGGTTTGACCCATCTCGCTTTTGACTATTTTAAGAACCCCGACATCGCGACTTTTCTTCTCCCTTGGCCAATTTGTACATAAGCCTATCGCCCCCTTTATGATCCAGTTTGTTTGCCATCTCGGTGTACGCGGCATTCTTCGCTTTTGCAACGGCCTTTTTTGCGGCCCTCTTTGCGTCCCTGTTCTCTTGATAATCCTCCGACTTTTTTGATTTATGCCACCGTCTATATAGATTTTTCTTTATTTCGATGAAATCTTTAAGTCAAAGACAAATCACGATAATACTGCCAAAAAACAAACGAATGGAATGTTTAGTTTTCCATACTATTCATAGCTTTGCCTCCTTTGGTCCGTCCTAGAACAATCGCTGTTTCCTTATTGTCCTTAGATAGCGCCTCCCAATCGTCGTCTACGTCCCTTTGCAACTTCCTTGCACCCAAGAGTGAGGAGGCTTTTTGATGGTATGCTTCGTTCGTTGACGTATCCTTTAACCTTTCGTATCGAATTCGAGGTTCATATACCTTTCTTCTTTCGGGAAATACTCTTCTGTCAAGATCCATAACAAGGGGACGATGTTGCCTGGCGATTTCTTCTCCCGGTATTACTTTGCAATCCTTGCTCCATAAGTCCTTTCGCCGTATAAGCAAATAGTCGATTTGACTAAAATGCTTCCCACTTCTATAGGTCACAATATGATCTTCGCACATTTGAAAATAGGTGTTAACGATCGCCATGTCATATGCTTGGGATACTTGGAGAAGTTTTTCCCCTTCTTTGTTCTTCAGACCATGCCCATAGCCTCCATTGCGTTCATACCCGAGGCGATCTTTCCCTACGTGAGCGTTGAAATCGGCCCCAATAATTAGCCTTTCTTCCTGTCGGATTCCTTGTATTTCCTTTTCCAATGAATCAAGGAATATGTCTTTCTCTGATTCCGAACACCCGATTTGGGGGGCATACGCGCACATAACGGTTAGGAGGCCACCTTGATCCGCAATCTTCACCCACATTAGCCTGTCGGAACAACGCTTGACTTCTACCACCTTGTCCTTGAACGATTCGCTTAGAACGATACCGACTCCGTTTCTACGATTTGGTGACCCACTGTAGAAAAGCTTGTATCCTTCTCCTAATTCCCGAGCTTTCGTTCCGTTCCACCTCGTCTCTTGTAGGCAGGCGATGTGTACCTTTCTTCTTTTTAGCATCTGTGCGACCTCGATGCTCTTCCCCGTCAACGTTCCCACATTCCAGCACGTAATTCGCATTCTTTCCACAACTAGTTTCCTTAACCGCCTTCGTTGTGAGTTAGGCAGTAACCCTAGTGTATTTTTCACATTGCGCGGGCGGGGTATGCAGTGCGCGTCGTTTGTGGAGGACGCCCTAGCCTTTTATTGTAAAATCTCGTTTGAAACTATCATAAATTTTGGAGTTGATTTTTATAGCCGATTTCCGACCTGACGCCAACCCTCCACTTTTTGCACACGGACTTGGGACCGTAGTAGATACAATATTGACTTTATAAATTATATCAGCCATTTAAACGGAATTATAAACATAGATCAATGATCATCAGCTCAAGCTCAAAAACACATATCAAAAGAACTAAATGCAGAATGCTAAATATGAAAAATTTTATGATAAATTTTAATTAATCTTGTAAACCATGGTTGAATTATAATCAATATTTTTTGTGAATTTTATAGGTTAGTAACTAAAAACATCTGTTGATTGACGTTTGTCTTAGCCCATAGAAATTTAATTTCAAATTTTAAGAAAATTTTTTGATTGGCATGTCGATTTTTTGAGCGTCGTGGAGATGGATATTACACCGGTAGTTTCAGAGTTTAGCCCTTTTTTAAAACGTATGTCCGATATTTTTAAAACTAAAAGGAATTATAGGATTCTGAAAAAGCTATTTTACCCCTGGCCGCCCTGGGCATCTATGGCTAAATTTTGGTGCGAATCGGGCCGGTAGTTTCAGAATTTAGCCCTTATCCACATGCATACACACATACCTTATATATTCTTCTTCTTATATATATAGATGATATATCAAAATGTTTATAATCTTTCATTAGCTTTTAAAAGTAATAAATTTTCTAAATTAGAATCTAACAAACACCCACGCTTCTCCCTTAAGACCTGTTTTGCGATACTAAATAGGCGCTCCACAGAAGCACTAGAGGGAAGCGGGGTATTGTATTTAATATAAATATTTTTTAATTCATGGAATTGTTCAAAAATAGATTTTGCTATCATTAATTAAAAAATATCTATCCAATATATTATTCTCATGGTAATCGATTTCATGGAATCCAAAGAAATCTTCCAAATCATTACAAGGTTCCCGTGAACTAGTTGTAGCTATTTTTCCGTCGGGTATTTGTTTCCTTAAAAAATTAATTAATCTGGCTTTTAGTTCCATATTTTTTGGATCTTTTATCCATTCCCAATTGATATTTTTAATTTGGATGTTACAATTCAATTCAAAAAAATACTTTAAATTTAGAAAAAAAATGTATAAAAAGGAGGTTGAAAATCTAATCACAAAATTAAAATAAATATAAAAAACTCGGGCCTTCGGCCCTCGTGGGAAGGGGGAGAAGGGAAGGAAAGAGGGGAAGGGAAGGGGGGACGACTCATCTGTACTTCGTATAAATGTATCATATTTGCTATGCAATTTATGGGCGAGAAAGGTGGGAAGGGGCGAGAATGCCTATAGGGGGGTATTAAATGCCTAATGATTAATTAATTATTTATACAAATTTTCCATTATAGGCAAAATGTAATAAAGGCAAAATGTAATATAGGCAAGGGTTAGGGTTAGATTTAGTGTTTGCATCTAGTTGCGCATTACATTAGTTTTTATGGCCTTTAGTGATTATGGGTCTAACAAACATTATATTATAAAACAACACAATGTTAAGAATTTGCAGAATTGTTGGGAGAAATTTTTTGTTGAATTTGAACAATTTTTAATTAAAAAAATCAAAAATTTGGCCAATGGTCACTTTTTCTCTATTGGTCAGTACCAACAGATACTCTATAAGTCAATGATAGCCAAAAAAACGGAAAAAAAAAATTTTGATGCTCACTTTGGCCAATGGTCATTTTTTTCCATTGGTCAGCAGCCAGGACACGGTAAAAGTGGATATAAATTCATAAGAGTAAAAAAAACGAAAAAAAAATTTTCGAATCACATTTTGGCCAATGGTCATTTTTTTCCATTGGTCAGCAGCCAGGACACGGTAAAAGTAGATATAAATTCATAATAGTCAAAAAAAACGAAAAAAAAGTTTTCGAATCACATTTTGGCCAATGGTCATTTTATTCCTTTGGTCAGCAGCCAGCGGACGGCCAAAAAGTCATAATAACAATGGTAGGAACAGGAACAATCATAATAGTCAAAAAAAACGAAAAAAATAATTTCGATTCACAGTTTAGCCAATGGTCATTTTTTCAATCGGTCAGGAGCCAGCGGACGGCCAAAAAGTCATAATAGCAATGGTAGTAACAGGAACAATCATAATAGTCAAAAAAAAACGAAAAAATAAACTCGGATTCACATTTTGGCCAATGGTCATTTTTTTCATTGGTCAGCAGCCAACGGACGGCCAAAAAGTCTTATTATCAATGATAGTAACAAGAACAATCATAAGAGTCAAAAAAACTCCGGGATTCTAACCCAAAAACTAGTTAAATTGCATAGCAATTAAAAGTAAACAACTTTTATTTATGTTTATTATATAACATTGGTCAGCAGCCAGCGGGCGGCCAAAAAGTCATAATAGCAATGGTAGAAACAGGAACAATCATAATAGTCAAAAAAAACGAAAAAAATAATTTCGATTCACATTTTGGCCAATGGTCATTTTTTTCATTGGTCAGCAGCCAGCGGACGGCCAAAAATTCTTATTATCAATGATAGTAAGAAGAACAATCATAAGAGTCAAAAAAAACTCCGGGATTCTAACCCCAAAACTAGTTAAATTGCATAGCAATTAAAAAGTAAACAACTTTTATTTATGTTTGTTATATAACTAGTTAAATTGCATAGCATTAAAAGTAAACAACTTTTATCTGTTTATTATATAACAAAAACTAGTTAAATTGCATAGCAATTAAAAGTAAACAACTTTTATTTATGTTTATTATATAATAGATAATTTAACAAATCTTATATATAACACACCGAGAGAGATAGAGATGAGGGGTGAGGCACCTATTATGCATTAATTCTAAAAATAACACAGCGAGGGAGATAGAGATGAGGGGTGGGGCACCTCTTTCTCATCCATTAATTTAAAAAAGCGATAACCTAATATACCCAATGCAAATAGATAGGGATGGACGGACAGACAGACAGACGGACAGACAGACAGACGGACGGACGAACGGACGGACGGACGGACGGACGGACAACAAAAACGAGCCCATAAATTGCATAGCAATTAATATAAATGAGCATCATATCTGACAACCCAAGCTCAACTAATGTAATGAATTGCCCAAGATAATTAGAACCATTTAAAAAAAAATATTATAAAATAAAGAACTATTGATTTTACCTTAAGGTGTTTTTTTAAATTAAATCTGCTGATTTTAGAGAAAGAAATCATTTTGTTGTTAATGCACAATAGGCATTTCGCCTTTAAGTTGACTTTATCATCTGTATCATCTATAAGCTTGAAATTTTTTTTGTATGGTGGAAATGGAAATTTGGTTTCTTCTTCTATATCTCTACTAAATCCATAATAAAACTATTTTTATTGAATCTGACGCATAATGTGGAAAACCGATAATAACGAAAGTACTTACAAACAAGATATATGATCTAAAATATCAAATTAAAAAGAGTTAATTACATAATTAAATATATATAATATATATAATATAATATATATATATAAATATGTGCTGTATATTACATATATTATAATATACCATAATTATATCGTTATTACATATATTTAAACCCATCTATATATTCCTAAGTATGTAAACACTAAAGATATACATTTACAATTATATAAGCACAATATATGATTATAATTTTAGAGATACATATATAAAAATATGAATAATAATTAGAGTATTATATTTATATATACATTTATATTAAGGATAGTTTAAAAGTACTATATTTATTTTTACATTTATTATAAAATAGCCATAGTGTATTAAAATACTATAAATATTTCTATTCATTATATATATTTACTTGTAAATATAGGCACTATATATAATGCTATGCAAATTTATTTATGCTTATATATATATATACATAATTTTAATCTTTTAAATAACATTTATGTACAATGCATATTTACTTATATATGTAGGTACTCTATATATTATATGTCTATATAAAACTTACTATCTTGTAGTTTTTCATGTTTAGATTTTAAAGTTTTTGGGTCTCATAAATACTATTGGGAGATGCATCATCCCAAATAAAGTCCCTCTCTTATTGCCCAGCTTTTTATATTAAATAGGCAGAACTTACCATCTGTTAAGTTTTTTTTTCTAGATTCTAACATTTTTAAGGTGTCTCTCTTTTTAAGTAATAAAATAACATATAAGTCTGTGAAAAATGATTGTTGCTTGACATAATTAGGTTTTTGCTTTTAAAATGTTAAAATTTTGATTTAGATAGTTCTCTTCAAGTAATAAAACAGCATATAAGTGTGTGAAAAATGATTGTTGCTTGACATACCTAGGTTTTCTTTTACAATGCTAAATATTTTGATATAGATAGTTATCTTCAATTAATAAGTTTGACATAATGTTTTTGTTGATAAAATGTTAACAAATTTTGATTTACATAGATTTCTTTAAGTAATAAAGCAACATCAAACTTATTTGTGCATTTCAATTAAAAATCTTATATAATATGTACATATTACATGTATTACAGTTTATTAAGTGTCTTTATATAGGTGTAAATATTTAAATCTATATTTATAATCATATATCATGCTTATATAAGTGTAAATGTATATATTTAATGCTTATATACCTAAGAATATATACATGAGTATAAATATATATAATACCTTAATATAATTATACATATGAATGTTATTTGTGATCACAAATAAGGTGATAAATGGTCAAAGCATTTAATTGGTTTTATTTTCCTTCAAGTAATATAAAACATATAGTGTGTGAAAATGATTGTTGCTTGACATAATTAGGTTTTTGCTTTCAAAATATTAACAAATTTTGATTTAGATAGATTCCTTGAAGTAATATTACATAAGGTTGTAAGTTTGTGAAAAATTATTGTTGCTTGACATATGGTTTTTGCTTTTAAAATGCTAAGAAACTTTGATTTAGATAGATCCCCTCAGGTAATAAACAAATAAATATGTGAATTATGATAGCTGCTTGACACAATTAAATTTTTGCTTTTAAAATGCTAAACATTTTATTTTTGATAGTTACCTTTAATTAATAAGCTTGACATAATTATGTTTTTGCATTTAAAGTGCTAACAAATTCTGATTTAAATAGATTCTTTCAAGTAATAAAGCAACACATTCCAAACTTATTTGTATTTACAAATCAAATAAAAAAATTATTTATTAAAGTGTCTGTATAAGTAGCTAGGTATATAGGTATAAATTTATAATAATAATTATATATTGTGCTTACATAGGTGTAAATGTATATATTTAATTCTTATATACCTATTAATATATAGATGAGTTTAAATATATATAATACCTTAATATAATTATACATATGAACAATATTTTTGTGATCACACATAAAGTACCAAATGGTCAAAACATACATATTAGTTTTAGTTCTTTTGACACATATTTTGCGAAATTGCCAATGATTTGATTAGTTTTCCGTATTTCCAGCTTTCCACATTTTGCGCAGAAGTGTTTTTATTCAATATCTATAAAATGAATATTAATATGACTTACATGATTTTTTAAAAAATTTTCAATATAGAAAGGAAAAACTGATGTTTAATGTTTCAAATGATTAGATGAAAAATAAATATAAAATTCGGACAAACATTTAATAATTAATAAATTTAAATAAATAAAATTATATTTTCATTAAATTTTAATTAACAAATATTATTAATTCATTGTTTATTATATTTATAACACTACCAACGACGGTCCCAAGTCCGTGTGAAAAAAGTGGAGGGTTGTCAGGTCGGAAGCCGGCTGTAAAAAGCAACTCCAAACAACATGGCAGCTTCAAATACGAACTTATACCAGAATGCTAGGGCGTCCTCCCCAAACGACGCGCATTGCATCATCCGCCCGTGCAATGTGAAAAGTATACAAGGGTTACCGCCTCACTCACAACGAAGGCGGTTAAGGAATCTAGTTGTCGAACGGACAAGAGTGGCCAGCTGGAATGTGGGCACGCTGACGGGGAAGAGCATCGGGGTTGCGCAGATGCTAAAAAGGCGAAGGATACACATAGCGTGTCTACAAGAAACGCGGTGGCATGGAACAAAAGCCAGGGAGCTAGGAGATGGTTACAAGCTATACTACTCGGGTTCCCCATCACGGAAGAACGGGGTCGGTATAGTGCTTAGCGATTCCTTTAAGGACAAGGTAGTCGAAGTCAAACGATGCTCGGATAGATTGATGTGCATAAAGCTGGCGGATCAAGGCGGCCTTGTCAATGTTATTTGTGCGTATTCGCCCCAGGTTGGATGTTCCGAAAATGAGAAGGACGAATTCTATGAAAAGCTCGAAAAAGAAATACGCTACGTGAAGCCTGACGAGAATCTCATCATCGGAGCAGACTTTAATGGGCACGTTGGGAAAGAAAGGGGCGTGTACGAACGAAATCACGGCGGGTATGGCTATGGGTTGAAGAATAAAGAGGGAGAGAAGTTACTACAGATGGCGCAAGCTTACGATATGGCCATTGTGAATACCTTCTTTCAGAAGCGTACCGAACATTTAGCGACGTACAGCAGTGGGGATCACCTTACACAGGTCGACTACATCCTAGTGAAGCGCAAAAATTTGTGGCAAGTTAAAGATTGCAAGGTTATACCGGGGGAAGAAATCGCCAAGCAACATCGGCCAGTTGTCCTCGATATAGCAAGAAAGATTTTTCCCGAAAGGAGAAAAGTCTACACACCAAGGACAAAGTACGAAAAGCTTAAAGATGATCGCGCAAATGAAATGTTTCAGGCTCGAGCAACTCCGCTCTTGAAGGTTGCAGGCTTGGGGGGCGACATTAACAAAAGGTGGGACACCGTTGCAAATGTTCTAAAGGAAACGGCCTTTCAAATCTTGGGACGAACTAAGGGCGGCAGAGCCCACAAGCGTGAACTATGGTGGTGGAATGACTCGGTCAAAGAGGCTATAAAAGAAAAGAAGGCGTTGTACCTACGATGGTACAAAACGAAGAAAGGAGAAGACTACGTGGCATATCGTGAAGCGAAACGCAAAGCTAAGATAGCGGTTGCGATAGCGAAGAACGAGGCTTACTCCGATATGGCAAACAAGCTCGATACCAAGGGCGGCGACATAGTCATGTATAAACTCGCAAAGATCAGGGAGAAAAAAAGTCGAGATGTCGGGACACTGAAAGTCATTAAAAGCGAAGAGGGACGAACGTTGTGCAAACCGAAGGAAGTCATCAAAAGATGGAAAGATTATTTCCAAAATATGATGAACAAAACAAATGATAGAAGATTGCTAGAGAGGGTGGAACCGAACTCGAACTTGGTTTTACCATTGCAGGCTTATGAAGTAGGAGCGCAACTAACGAAGATGCGGAAAGGGAAAGCGCTAGGTCCCGATGATTTACCGATCGAAGCTTGGCTTGGGTGCAAAGGAGAAGGAATCGACATAATGACAGGCCTATTTAACGCTATGCTGTATGAGAGTCGTATCCCTGACCAATGGAGGGAAAGTACGATCATACCCATATACAAAGGCAAAGGAGACGCGCAGGAATGTGGCAACTTTAGAGGTATCAAGTTGACCTGCCACTTACTAAAACTACTAGAAAGGGTGCTAGTGAAAAGGCTCAATGACGAAGTTTGTCTCTCGCCCAATCAGTTTGGATTCGTGGCCGGTAAATCAACGATGGATCCAATCTTTGCGTTGAAGCAGACGATGGAAAAATATGGCGACATAAGAAAGAACTTACACATGGTCTTCATCGATTTAGAAAAGGCCTACGATACGGTTCCGAGAGACTTAATATGGTCCATCATCTGTAAATGTTGTTAAAGCAGCAATACAAAATGTGCAATGTTCTCGAATTCTGCCTAGAACCTTCCAAGCTAGGCAGACAGCTTGCCCAAGTATATTCATTGTTTATTATATTTATAGCATCATCTGTAAATGTTGTTGGAGCAGCAATACGAAATGTGCAATGTTCTCGAATTCTGCCTAGAACCTTCCAAGCTAAGCAAACAGCTTGCCCAAGTATATTCATTGTTTATTATATTTATAGCAGTAAATGTTGTTGGAGCAGCAATTTAAAGTGTGCAATGTCCTCGAATTCTTCCTATAACCTTCCCAGCTAGGCAGACAGCTTGCCCGAGTATATTCATAATTCATTGTTTATTATATTTTTAAGCAGCAATACAAAGTGTGCAATGTTCTCGAATTCTGCCTAGAACCTTCCAAGCTAGGCAGACAGCTTGCCCAAGTATATTGATTGTTTATTAATAGCATCATCTGTAAATGTTGTTGGAGCAGCAATACGAAATGTGCTATGTTCTCGAATTCTGCCTAGGACCTTTCAAGCTAGGCAGACAGCTTGCCTAAGTATATTCATTGTTAATTATATTTATAGCATCATCTGTAAATGTTGTTGGAGCAGCAATATAAAATGTGCAATGTTCTCGAATTCTGCCTAGAACCTTCCAAGCTAGGCAGACAGCTTGCCCAAGTATATTGATTGTTTATTAATAGCATCATCTGTAAATGTTGTTGGAGCAGCAATGCAAAATGTGCAATGTTGTCGAATTCTGCCTAGAACCTTCCAAGCTAGGCAGACAGCTTCCCCAAGTATATTTATTGTTTATTATATTTATAGCATCATCTGTAAATGTTTTTGGACCAGCAATACGAAATGTGCAATGTTCTCGAATTCTGCCTAGAACCTTCCAAGCTAGGCAGACAGCTTGCCCAAGTATATTCATTGTTTATTAATTGCTATGCAATTTATGGGCTCGTTTTTGGTGCGTCGTCCGTCGTCCACCAAGTTATTTCTCCAGCTTCCCGGGCGAAAGATCCTGAGTTCGATCCCCGGAGAGGACAAAAATTTTTCTATTTTTTTAAAATTAAATTAAAATTTTGTTCTTGTTAATACCATTGATAATATGACTTTATGACCGTCCGCAGGCTAATGATCAATGGAAAAAATGACCATTGGCCAAATAAATCGAAATTTTTATGAAACTGGCCGGGAAATGTCCGATATTTTTAAAACGAAAAGGTATTTTAGGAATCTGAAAAAGCTATTTTACCCCTGGCCGCCCTGGAAACCTACGGGTAAAGTTTCGAGCGAAACGGGCCTGTAGTTTCAGAATTTAGCCCTTTTTTAAAACTAAAAAGTACTTTTTTTTTAATTTTTTTTTCAAAAATTAAATTAATATTTTGTTCTTGTTGTTACCATTGATAATATGACTTTTTGACTGTCCGCTGGCTACTGAGTACTGACTGACGAACATTATTTGATTATAACTTTTTGGCCGTCCGTTGGTTGCTGATCAATGGAAAAAAATGACCATTGGCCAAAATGTGATTCGAAAATTTTTTTTTATCATTTTTTTTGACTCTTATGTATTTATATCCACTTTTACCGTGTCCTGGTTGCTGACCAATGCAAAAATTGTACTTCCATTTATAAATAATAAATTAATAGTATTTGTTGTAAAAAATATGATTGCTACAAATTAGTCCCCTTAAATATTTTATGATTGTGTAAGAAATTTAATTATATACTCAAAAATATTTACCACGTAATATTATGCCATTGCCCTTACTTTTCTCTAAATTTCTTAATCTTTTTATTTGAGTATTTAACTTTTATGTTTATTTTTCCTCATGATTTTTAAAAGTTCTCATTTACGTAAATTTTATTTTCCTGTGCATTTTGATATCTTTTAGGGGGGGGGGGGGTCTAATTAAAAATGGTTTTACCACTAGTATTTAGGTCATACTCATTTGTTGTGGTTAATAATAACTAATTAAAACATTTTAAATCTTTTGATAGTTACCCTTCCCTGCCACCACGCCCATGACCCTTTTATTAGTTTGTGCATCCATCACAAAAATTAAACTTACTCCCAGTCCCACAATGTTTCCTTTCCCCCCACAAACACAATAATGAAGGCAGCCTGGCCAGCAACTCAGCAAAGCGCACATGTAATATACAAAAATAAAAATAAGGGGGGGGGGGGGGGTGCTTATCATGAAGTAACAAATTTTATTACTACTTTTGGGACCACTTGATACAATTTTATTTTATCTTTTTATATTTTTATACAAGAATAATGGTTTACAATAAAAACTTCAAAAAACAAAATAAAATTTTTTTTTGTTTCATATTGTAGAAAGTGATATCGAAAACACGCTGTATCTTTTCTATATTGATTTTGTTTTTTGCCATCTCATTAGTTGTAAATCAAATCAATTTCTTATAGCTTCGATAGTTTTACTCATGGGTGTAGTCAAGATTTCAATTTAAGGAGGGGGGGGGCAGTAATGATTAAGGGAGGGGCAAATTGATGTTGAAATTTTAGTCATAATTTTTTTAAATATTATTGTTTTTTAAATTTAGGGAGGGGCTGCCAATTTATGCCTCCCCCTATGCCCTGGCTACGCAGGGGGGAGGCTGGAATTTATTATCAGTGTGTAATTTAATTTTTACAATTTAAAAAATATCTCATTTATGAACCATGCATGTTAAATTACGAATAGCTTATAATTTCTCTAAACAAATAGGGTAGCGTTGGATTTTGCAAGAACAAATATGAAAGTTTTATATTTCGTTTTTTATGGAAAACCGTTGATTTATTTATTAACGAAGGAATCAAGAGTGGATATTTAAGACTCTGTCCAAATTTGTGGTTCTAAATAGGTGTTCTTTTTCCAGATGAGTTAATTTTTGTTTAAAAATTAGTGTCATTACTTATTTAAAATTCCCATTCTTATTTTAAATTTTAACTTTATTAATTATTGAAATTATTAGATATATTAGTTATCTTGTTCTCTTTGTTTCTATGTAACTCGATTTGTGTTTAATTAAAAAAAAATAATGCTTTAAAGAAAAATGGGTGAAAAGGCAAACAATAGTGATTTTGATAGGAAAAGTTGGGATGAAAGACGCCACAAAGCATTTGAAAATAATAGAATGAAGGATGTTAATTTTCTGGTAATTTAAAATCATTATAATTGCCATTATACCAACTCGGTTTGAAGAAGGTGATAAAATTATTACGATTAAGGCACACAAGTTAATAATGTCCTTAAGCTCTTCAGTATTTAATTTGACATTTTTAAATTTAATTTTCTTATAATTTCCTCTTCTTTAGGGTATTTTCGCTTTTCTCATATTAACAGCCTTTGACCCCATTAGTTAAAAAAACTAAAGTATGACCTTTTCCCCTAAAAAAGAATTAGTAATAAATAATTCATTTGGTTAACATCGATAATTACTGTATGCCCTCCCCTACAAAGGCCTATACCTCTACTTGTTTTGATTTAATCCCCGCTACAGGCATTCTCGCTCCTTCCTACCTTTCTCGCCCATAAATTGCATAGCAAATATGCTACGTTTATACGTAGCATAGAAGAGTTCCCCCTTCCCCCCTTCCTTTCCCCTTCCCACTTCCCCTTCCCTTCTCCCCCTTCCCACGAGGGCCGAAGGCCCGAGTTTTCTATTTATTGCATCATCTGTAATTGTTGTTGGCGCAGCAATATAAAATGTGCAATGTTCTCGAATTCTGCCCAGGACCTTCCAAGCTAAGCAAACAGCTTGCCCAAGTATATTCATTGTTTATTATATTTATACCATCATCTGTAAATGTTGTTGGAACAGCAATTTAAAGTGTGCAATGTCCTCGAATTCTTCCTAGAACCTTCCAAGCTAGGCAGACAGCTTGCCCGAAGTATATTCATAATTCATTGTTTATTATATTTATATCATCATCTGTAAATGTGTTGGAGCAGCAATACAAAATGTGCAATGTTCTCGAATTCTGCCTAGAACCTTCCAAGCTAAGCAAACAGCTTGCCCAAGTATATTCATTGTTTATTATATTTATAGCATCATCTGTAAATGTTGTTAGAGCAGCAATACAAAATGTGCAATGTTCTCGAATTCTGCCTAGAACCTTCCAAGCTAAGCACACAGCTTGCCCAAGTATATTCATTGTTTATTATATTTATAGCATCATCTGTAAATGTTGTTGGAGCAGCAATACGAAATGGGCATTGTTCTCGAATTCTGCCTAGAACCTTCCAAGCCAAGCACACAGCTTGCCCAAGTATATTCATTGTTTATTATATTTATAGCATCATCTGTAAATGTTGTTTTAGCAGCAATTTAAAGTGTGCATTGTCCTCGAATTCTTCCTAGAACCTTCCAAGATAGGCAGACAGCTTGCCCAAGTATATTCATAATTCATTGTTTATTATATTTATACCATCATGTGTAAAAGCTGCTGGAGCAGCAACACAAAATGTGCAATGTCTGTTCTATTTACAACATACATTCTTAAAAGAACACTAGCCCGGTAAAATATTTCATGTATTTACATGTATTTATTTAATGATTATGCGTGGTATCTATTTATATATCACTTATGTCACCAATAATAATCAGTAAATATTATACAAAATGGTTTACCATTTAAAATTTTATTTACCCCCACCCCCCGGAAGTTGGAAATACCCCCCCCCCCCCGGAGCATTTTTTCTGAAAGAAACCCTGGTAACCAGAACAAGGTTACTGGAAGCTGCGTTTGCTAATAGGACGAGATTAATGGGCCACCCGTTTTAAGCCATACACCGAATTTTTATAAACAAGCTGGGATTTTTTATTACAGGAGAAAATACTTTCAAATCTAAGACCAATCTAATAAATTGTATAAACTGTAAGTATGTAAAGCCATAATAAACCTATGGCTTTGGTTTTGTGATATAAATTCAATAAATATAATAAATATAAGCTAAAAATTAGTGGCCTCAATAATATATGGATAAGGTAACGGCATTACTATATTATTAGATCGTTGAGAAGCTTAAACATTATGTTACTGGAAAAAGAAGTCTGAGACAATAAACCTTAAACTTACTTATTGACAGCATTTAAGAAGCATGATTTTAATAATATTAGACTAAAATTTTTCCTTTTCTAAGATAGTCCCATGTTTATATATAATTAATATATTATTCGTTCATCAAAATTTAGGCGGAAGGTTTTTATTTAGACTTTACGTTCTGACCTGCAATTTATTGGAAATTATTTTTAGTTAATAAAGTTTCCTTCCATATCATTGTATAAGTTGTTTTAAAAGTGTTGTTTTTAGTAAAATTTAATTTTATAAATAAATTCATTTCTCCAAATCCATCAAAAGTAGAGTGTAATGGATAACAACTGTTAAAAATTCCCCTACATGCTCAATTACCAACTACTCAAACGTTATATCGTTAATAGATTATTAACGATCGTTAATAACTTATTAACGATCGTTAATTCCCACGCATTTTGAACATTTGGTTAATTCCCACGCATTTTGAACATTTCTTACGCTTAATCATTATTCCATGTCTATTGAATTTATATTATCCCCAAATCAAAAACCAATTCTGGTATTTGGTGATTTTCAATACGTCAATATAAAAGTGGGGGAAGAAATGCAGGAATATTATAGATGTAGGGCCCAAAAATGTGGAGCTAGAGCTATTTATCATAATTCCCAATTTAACCTGACACACCAACATGACGATATCCCACATAGAAGTAATGATATAAAATTTAATTCTATTTCTTATAGCTTCCCTTAACTTACCCTTTCAAATTCCTTCATGTTCACCATTGCAGACCCTCAACATTGAAAATATAACAAGTAAGTTTAGAGTTAACTATTAGAATTTAATTTTATTTCTTATAGCCTCCCCATAGTTGTAAGTTTAAAAAAAATACTTTATAATCCTTATAGATTGTGCCTCTGGTAGTTCTCAGTTTGCTCCTGCCTTGCCTCCCACCATTTTTACATCCCATAGCTTGTGCTTTCAATATATAATATTCATAATTTACGTTGTGCAATTTGTAAACACTATTTTTTGATGTTTTGTTAATATTAAAAAGGATTGTCTTAATTTGCAATAAAGTTTTTAACTTATGTGATTGTGTCCAATATATGTTATTGCTGATAATTTTCATCACTTAATGTTATAAATTATTACAGTCTGTAAGTTATAGTAACAAGTTATTGGAGTTATTTCATTTTTTAAATGTAAAAATTTAGTTTTTCTAACAATTAACCCCCCACAACTATCAACAATTATAACTGTATCAGTATACTATTAACAAATGAGATTTCAGTTTAACTTTAAAAGTGCATCCCTATGTGACTAATTTTGCTCATAACAAAGATAACTTTAATTCTATTGTTGATATAATAACAACATACTAAATATGTTAGGAACTATTATATCAAACAGCTAACTAATAATGGATTTAATATTGCCAGTAATCATGTTTATAGGTTTTTGCAAAATGTGGATTTATAAATTTTATGAACAATAATGGATGTGCTAAAGTGTATGTATGTGAACTAACAGAGTTAATATTTAACCATTAAGAGCTATTTATGGTATATTGAGGTAATATATCTTGATATCACCTCAAGAAAATGAATATGAGATGTTCAATTAAGGTGTATTATTAATAATAGAACATTTGAATGCATTAAATTAAGGTGGCAAAGCTACATGATCATACATATATTTTGAATGTAAATGAGTAAGAACTACAAGTAGGGAATTTCAATATCACCTTCATCACATATCCATTTGTCAGAAGCAATTGATAGTATTTGTTTACACACATGATAAACTATATATAGCTTTCTAAAAGTAAAAAGATGATATTTGTATATTTAAATTAGATCACTAATAAAATCTAAATTAACTTTTTATATAAAAAACTATGATAAAAGACTCATTATTTAATTGTCAAATTTGCATTACAATTTGTTGTGCACATGTAGTTATTTCTTAGATCTTTTCAGCATTTACTGTAATGTACTCAAGCTATATGGCTATTAACAAATATAAAAGTTACTTTATGTATTATTGTGAAATTTGCATTACAATTTTATTCTCATTTTACCTTTTCTAAGATCAAAAATGTATGAAAGATGATTCATTATTCAAATATATATTTAATCTTTCTCAAAACAAACTCTTCATGATATCAAAATCTTATTGCAATATAAATAGATATAATTATTATTACACAAATAATAAAATCAAAGCCTAGGTGAGTAAACCAAAATATAAGCGTTTATTATTATGCTATAATATTATACTCTTACACCTATACTTACTTATATTATAACTTTTAAATAAGGTTATATAAAAAACAATATTTTTAATTAATAAAAAAATGTTGTTTATATGACTTTTATTTCATATATTTGATAATTTTTAAATGTACCAAAATGCGCTTTATAAAACGTTTGAGCAGTTGGCAAATGTGCCGGATTCAAAAATTCCCAATCATTTGATTTTAAGCGCCATAGATGGCCCAAAATAATCAGAAAAGTAAAGGTAATTCCTATAGATATCACGGTCAAAAACCATATGGTAAAAACACAAAGGTATGCTTTATTTTAAAGTTTATATGTAAAATATTTTTAGAATTCCTTAATAAACAATTTAAAAAATACAATAAGTTCATATATTCCAAGTTGGCTCAAATCGGATGATTACGGCCCATTATCATATCCTTCGACCTCTCATAATCAGATAACATCAAAGTTGACATTTGATGCAGCAAATCTCCTTAGTGAGGATGAGGATGACATAATACCTTCCCCTAAAAATTTGTCTCCAAATAAATTAAAGCCATATCCCAAAACCAATGGTTATATAATAAATAAATTGCCCGTTGAAAGCACTTTAGAGTCTTTAGGCAATCAGGAGGATTCGTTTCATAATTATGAAGATGCATTTGATGATCCAAAACAATCTAAGAAATTATTAAATTCTTCTAATCCATATTGTGAAAATATCCCTTCTGATAAAAGTAGTTATATTAGGACTGACAACAATATTCAAACAAATTTTGGAATCAAAAACTTTAATATTAGTCATATAGCTCCAAAATATAATTTTGACCTGGGTAGCAAATTTATATCTCCAAGAAAAAACATTGAAATAGATCCCAATAGGACGAGTTACTTAAATCAAAGTGCTATATCATCTTTTACATTCAGGGGTAAACTTTCTAATAACTTATTTTTGATAATTTTATAGCATAAATTGTAAGATATTTATTTCTGTCAGAGGTATTATATTTATATATATATTAAATTTTGATAGATACACTTAAAACAGATGTACCTCATCCTTCTTACACATCCCTTAAGAACAATAATCCATTAGATTTTTCCATTGACAAGAATTCATCACTATTTAACTTATCAAAAAAAGTAAATTGTTTAATATTATATAATGATTTGGTAAACAAAATTTTTACTGGTCTCTACTTGCATTTATTTGTAACTATGTTGCTATATTAATTTTCAATAGACGCTTATAGTCGGAACTTAATTTATCTTATCTGTTGTTATGTAACTAGCACATTGAGAACGTACAGCAAAATTTAAGTCATCTTGGCTCAAATTTTGGTAAAACTAAATACGGGGGATCCTCTGCTATGTCAGTAAATTCTAACCTAAAAAGAAAACAGAGATTATCACTCTTTACCCCTTACCAAGTATATAATTTTCTATATGCTTTAAATTAAAATATTTACTCCTAATCTTTATAATGTGATTTAATCATAAAAAGTTTAATCTTAATCTTTCTTTAGCTAAATTCGATATTTTGATTCATGTTCTATAGTAAATGTTAAATATATTAAAAATTTATTAATTTTGGATACTACATTTAATGCTCAATTAATAACATTTTAACAAAAAACTTATAAATTTGAGATATGAACCTTTAATAACTCTCATCTATACTTCATATATAAACTGTTAATTATTTTATTTATTTTTTCAAATTTTGAACTAACTCTTATAGGTATCAAATGAAAAAAAGACTAATGCCCATGCAACTACCTCCTCCATGTCTGGCTTGAATGATAAAGCTCAGAAGATCTTGAGCATGCTTGGAAATATAGCTGATCAAAATCAGGAGGTAAATTATATATCTTTTACTTTCATTGATGAAGATTTTCACCCTCATAATCAATGTTCTACAAAGATTCATTGTGGGAATGTTAAGGGTGTTAAAAACAAATTATATAATTATTATAATATTTTGTTCTTATAAAGGACATCTTCAGAAAAATAAAAAACAAAATAAATGTCATACTTTCATAATTCGTTACCAAGAAGTTTTGCTAAATATGCCTATTCACACTTTGAATAATAAGTTTAAAAATTTTTTAGGTATTAATTTAATTACCTCTTTGGTTTGCTTTGCTACTTTTTAAATTATTTATTAAATTGTTAATAAATAAATAATTATCATAATCTGATATCCATGCCCATTGACTTCAATAACTTAAATTTCTATACAAATATTGAAAATTTTATTAATTATTTTTAATATGATTAATTAAAATTTAATTTAGAAAATCTTATTTAACTTATTAACCCATCTTCAGCCGTTTAAACAACTACAAATATATCCTAATTTCAATTAAATGGAAAAGATTAGATTATATGAGTTATAATATTGTAAACTGCATAAGCTAAGCTTATATCTGCGATTTACGCTGCATCAAAATGTATCAAATCAAGATGTTGAATCTTAAATTATGTTTTAGGGTTTAAACGAAGTGAGCCAAAATAGGGCTAAAGATGATGAGCCAGATACATTTCCATCCCGATTCCAGTCCAGCAGCCGTCGTTCCGTAGGGAACAAGTCAACACTGGTTTATGCCGCCCCACACAAGGTCGATCAAATAGCTGCTCATCCCCTCCAAAACACCAGCCTATTCTACCAACATTCGCCCCTGTTCTTCAAAGTACGCTTTGCTCCTAAAATGTTCATTACGGAATGCACCCTCGGTGCCATAGTTTGTGTTGATGGCCTAGGTTGTTCCTAGGTTGTTATAGATAGCGAGGATGATTTTGTATATAAGCCTGATGCTAGTGTTGTAAAGACGGCTGGGTTTTGTTTGGTCGATCTTTGGTTTTACTAAGACTAAACCGCAGAAGCGACCACGCTTCTGGTCTATTTTTCAACCTTCGACCAAGCTTAGAGGTCCACTAAGACCAAAATCAAAGGTCGACCAAACTAAACCCAGCCGTTTTTACAGCACTACCTGATGCTCATATGTCTAAGGTGTGTTCCTCGTATGTATTTTGATTAAGTTACGTATGGGGAAGAGGTACTGTACCTAATACCCTGCATCGGTGGCCCTACTTGCCCCGACCCTCAAATTTATACCGTATTCGGGCTCTCGGCTCAGGTCGGGGCTGATGGACCAGCCTGACCTGAGATCTCGGGTTCGGCCAAAGTAAAACGGCGGGCTGAGGCCGGGCTTGCGCTTATAAAAAGCAATTTTGCTAGGCAATATTTATCCTTCTTAAGATTTTAAATCTTGATGTGTAATGATTTGTCCTAAAAATGCATATACAGGTAATTTTATATGTATTAATTGTAAATACCAGTTAGCATTTTACAAAGTACAGTAATTTTGGAAGCTTAGAGGTGTTTTTAGGATTTAATTTCTTTTTGTTTTACTCGTTACTATAACTCAAACTTACATGGTATTACCATGAACAATGAGACAGACACCACTGGCAAGGCAGAAGACCAAATTTAAGGGCATGCAATTTTTATGTTAACACAAGGTTCATCCATGACTATTTAAATGTGAAAATTGTAAATAAAGTATTTTGAAACGAATAAAGTTTACCTGCATGGCCTATCTTTACTACTTTAATATCTTTGTTTAACAACGAAATATATATATATATATTGTCAACGTTTGATATGATATATTGTTGAAGTAAAGATTGTAAATACGATTCCGGTTCGGGTTTTTTATAAAGAGAGCCCGATTTACGACGGGTGGTAACCGCGAATTAAATAAGAATAACTCTAATTTATATGCCATCTCTTAAAAGAGCAAATGTCGTAAAAGCATTAGTTTGCTACAACGTTTTGACCGAATGTCCCTAAAAACTTCGATACAATGCAGGAGCAAAAGAGTTTATCTGGACTACACTTCTATATACTTTGCCCAATAGTTTACAGTTTTTCAAAATGGGTCGGGTGTTTAATGAGGTTAAAATTAACAAAGAAATTTTTGTGAAATGGTTTTTTAAGAAAATGTAAATTTAATAATTATTTTTAGACAATTGAATTGCTAAAATAAATTACTAAAACTTTTATAGCCGCCCAAAGCTAAGACTTCATCGCCTCGGCTAGGCAATAGCCCAACCAACAAACACCAGTCGGAATGCGATGCAAGTTTTAGCCTATTTAAGCAACCCTTCTCCTTGATGCCCCGCCCCGGTCAAGAACCAATGGGTAGCGGTCCCTCTACTTCACACCGTTGGGCCCAGGAGGTCGATATGTTTGACCAAAGTAGCGCCACGACCACCACTCAATACGTAGACAAAAAAATTAGGCTCAAGGTAAAACAATTTTTTTTTGAGAGATAAAGTTAGTATATTGATATATATCTTATTAAATACTACAATTATATAATAATAATATTAAAACATTATTTGAGTAATATGTCTTCATGGGTCAAAGTAAACCTAATTGTTAAATATACTTATTTTGGGGTAAAATTAGCTATTAGGTTCACCAATTTTAAGCAAATATGTGCCATTTTTTAATATATTTTTCTTGGATTTTTGATCCGAAGCTTCATTTGAAATTGCAATTTCTCGTAGGGTTTGTATAGTAGTTTGACTTCTCAGTATAAATATAAAAAAGTACATAATGATTATTAGGCATTTGAAACAGTTTTTTGCCATTTTTTTGACACCACGTACGTATTCCTCCAGTAATTGTTTTAAACTATAACTTGCGAAACTTCTACTTATATTATCATCTAGTGTTGTTGAAACGGCTGCGTTTTGTATAGTCACCCTTTGGTTTTAGTCGATTAAACATAAACAGGCCAAATGTATGACCAAAAAACCTGTCTGTTTTTGCCTAAAATAAAAGACTAAACACTACCATCATCTTATTACACGCAGATCGGTATTAAATGGGAGCTTAATTCTAAATAAGATCATCTAACTGAATTCCTGTTGCATGGAAAGCTATTTTACGAATGAATTCAGCTATATTTCATAATTCCTTAATTATATCGCAACCCTAAGTAAGGCCAAACTTACAAAAAAAATATTTTGAAATTTACTGATGATTTACGTGTATTATTAATACAACACGTAGCCCAAACTAGGACCGCCCATTGCAGGCCTAAAATACCTCGCATCGCCTTACTCCAACCTCGGGGCTCCAAAACCCCTCATGGGCTCGAATAGAGAGGAGGTATGAAAGTGGCCTTTCAAAAAATATTACTCTTTCAAACACTGATTATGCATCATAGAATGATTCTAAAGATCTTATACTAAGACATGTTATACTTAAATGTTTTATTCTTTGTTTTTCAACCTTTTAAACAACGCACTCGATAAAATTTGACGAACGCGATGTTTATTGTTTAAGGTCGTATCTACGGGTGACCATCTCAAGGCCCAAACAACTCTTGACGGGTACATTCATAATTTTTCTCATCTATTTTTTCAATTTTATAATAAATCCTGATTGTAAATTTATGTTTACATCGATAATAATTAAAAATGAATTTTTAAAAGGAAAACAGAAAGATTACAAAATATTTATTTAATAAGATAGACGCAGCAATGATAAAAATTGATGGATTATTATGTCGTTATAACGAATTTGACTTAAATCCTCTTTTTTATATTTATCTAATATCTTTTACTCGCAGAAGCTACGTTAAAAGTCCCTCATTTTATTCGACATCTACTAGTCAAGTTCCCACCGGTGCCAGGATATCCTTCAGTCAGGTATATTTTTCATATAACATTTAAATTTTTAGTAAATTAGTTGTGTATTTTGTAACGTTAAGAAAAGTATTTTTTAAGTCTAGGATGTCATTCAAATCATCGCTTTTCACACAAGCCCTCAATCTAAAGCAAGAGCGTTTTCGTGTGTTTCTCTGCATTAAAATCAAAACATATCAGTAGCTTAAAGTTCAAGCTAATAATTAAATAACCACTAATCTTTATATTTCTCTATCTAAATATTATGACCAGCAGTGTATAAATGATTACTTTTATTATTTAATTTTAGTTTCCCCTTAGCTTAAACCTGTTTGTAAATGATTTATTTAAGGACGAACTATTTCGAAAAAGACACAAATGAATTGATCGATATTAAACTAATTTTTCGTGGTTTAAATGTAATTTTCTATTAGTCTATAAGCTCAAATTAAACGATATATCCTTTGTGTAAAAAGCGGGTAAGAAATGATTAATTTGTTCTCTTAAATTTCAGAGTAGCTCCATGGAATATATCAAGGACCGCCCCGAAGAATCATCTAAGACAGCTAATAAATATGTTATACCAGACTTTTCGTTTCCCCAGCCCGAAATACCTCAAATTATTAGGGTCGTTAAAAATGAACACGTTACCAAGGTTTTTGTTCAGACAAATATTCAAGATTGTATATTTATACATGTTGAAATTTAATCTCGTTAAAATTTGAGTTTAGACATTGGTAAATCAATCATCTTATTTACCCAAAATTGATATCTAATTCTCGTTTGGAATGGCAAACTTTTACGACCACATATAAAAGCGTATTTTTTGATACTAATTTGGCGTTGAATATTTATTTGGGAATTAATTCAGTTGCAATATCCAAATGTTTTACATTAATTGTTTATTTCATTCATCGTCACAAAATATGTATTTTTAAACTGATGAGATAAATTTAAGTTATTTGAATTTTAATTACAGTTGAAACTTCTTATTCGCAAATCGGATAATCACAAAAATTTTTAATCGCGAAGTTAACCGCCATTTTGTTTTTTTTAAACGATAATATTAACAAAAAAATCGTTTATTGGCATATCGCTTAATATTACAATATCGGATATTCACAAACATTTTCGAGTCCTTAAACCAACCAGATAATTATATAAAATATCGTTTTATTGCGAAGCGTAAGAAATGAATATTTAATATAATGTACATATATTTTATTTCCATCGTTTAATCGCGAAATATCGGTTAATCGCGAATTTTTTCAGGCCCAAGGCTTTGCAATTAAACGGTTTTGACTATATATATTTGTTTGCCCCTTAGTCTCGTTTCAGCCAAGACCTTCACTCTAAATTCAAGTTTAAACCCTACGTAACCAGTGCTCATCACACGGTCGCCCCTAAGTCACCCTCGACGAGTATGCAAATTTTTTTTCCGAAATGTAGTTTTTTTTCCAAATGCTTGGTTGTTTTAAAAGTAATGGATGCTTACGAAGTTTGAGACATATTTAGCACATCAATTGGTCTAATTGTTTTAGAGTTACCTGCAAAGTGGTCAAATATTTAGCTGTCTATAAATTATCTCCTAATTATATTGATATTAACCTGAAGTAAATTGTAGTAACACAAAAGTTGTTAAGGCATTTAATTAAAAAGTAAGTATTCGCTGTTTGAATGTGCAACTGTAATATTGTAATTTTTTACCATTAAATTTTTGGTGGAAAAAATAGAGCGAGGTTTTACACAATACCTCCTTGTTTTTTGTAAAAAGAAACGTTTCAACCAAAAAAAATACCAGGCAGTTAGTTATTGCTTTTAATAAATCTATAATATTTTGACCTAATATTAAGTATTTCAAGGGAAAAAGTTATATCTTCAATTTATTGCTGAATTTCTATCATTTGTCCATTAGGTATTACAACAACTGCCCCAGCAGTCGTGCCGATTAGCCCAAAAGCCTCCAACACATCCGCAAACCCGTACAAACGTTTCGAAAAATATGACACCGACAGGAGGAAGGGTATATAGATATTAGCCGTTTCAATAGTTTTTTACTATTTCTTTGGTTTTCATATTAAATTATCGCTTATTATATATAATGAGCAGTGGAATTATAAAAAAGCACAACCAATTTTGCGACCTAGTCGATTTTATAATGCACCATTGAAAAAATATATAAATATATAGTTACTACGTTAGAAAGCGTAAAAACTATTACTCATAATGTAAAATTTTCATTTATAAAAATATGTAATGTATCTGTTAATACATACTTTTAAATTTACAATATTAATTGAAAAAGAAGATACAAACTGCTACTTGAAAGCATGAGAATTACTTACTACTATCTGGAAACTTTTGGAGGATGTTAAAATGATAAAAACTATCCGATCTGAAAAATAGCCCTATAATTAATAATAGTTAAAGAGTAGTTAAAATCTGTACCTACTAATCATGTATAAATCATTTTATCTTGTATTTCAAAACCACTTAGCTGCTCACACGTCGGACATTAATGTGGGTGGTGGAGCCCGCTCTACAATAGTTTCGTGTACACCTTCCCTCATCATGAAAAAAGGCTCTTGTTTGGACGTTTTTGGAACTTCTTCTTCAATCAATTCGACCTCTACATCTATTAACTCCTCCGCCCCAACCTTGGCCCCACCCCAAACTAAAGATGGTAAATACTGTAAAGTGGAAAATAAATTCAAATCATAGTTTTAATTGGTGTTGTAAAAATGGATGGGATCTGTTAGGTCCGCCTTTGGTTATAGTCGATTAAACATAAACAAATTAAAGGTTTTTGGCCCGTTTTTCTTAGTGGCATTAAATGACCAAACGTTGACCAAAAACCTTCCGTTTATGTTTAGTCGACTTAAACCAAAGGTTGACCAAACGAAACCCCTTCGCTTTTACAACACTGTTTTAATATAATTTTGGAATAAGGATTTTGAGACGATTCCCGTTTGGGTTTTTGTAAAGAAACCGTGAATCAAATAATGATAACTCTAATTAACATGCCATCTAGGACACAGTTTGAAATACGCCTGTGGATTTCGAATCGAATCGAATATTTTAATATTCGGATTCGAATTCGAAAATTTTTTTGAAAAAATATTCGATTCGATATTCGTCGAATAATAAACTGAAGATTCGGATTCGATTCGAAAAAAATTTAAAGATTCGAATTCGATTCGAACATGTTTTAAGTTTTTAATTAATCACTACAATACAAATACATTTCAAAAATTTATTTAAAAATATATTAAACACAAATAAACTCAATATGGAACTATAATAGTCGAACAGAAATATATTTGTAAAATAATTAAGCAGTGTTTTTCAGCCAATTTTTGAGGCAAATTATTTTACTTTTAACTTCTTTAGCACCTAAATTTAACAATATAGAAAAAAAATATGTTGTGTATATGAGAATGCAGGATATAAGATTTAATCATCTTAAAATAAATTTAAATAGATATTATATATAGAGATAAATATAATGAATTATGTTACTTACCAATAGCACTGGACATTATTATTTATTATGATGTGTCAAAATCAAATTTAATTAAGCGTGTTTGTAATTAAGCAGTTTACAAAAAAATGATAGCGGGAAATATAACTAAATTACGATAAGATAAAAACAGCTGTATTTTCAGCGACTAATCTATTTAAAATAAATTTAAAGTTAAATAAATTTTCGAATCTTTTTTTTAAAGATTCGATTCGAATTTTCGAATCTCAGCAACTAAATATTCGATTCGAAATTTACATATAAGAATCGAATATCGAATCGAATCTCGAATATTTCCCACAGGCGTAGTTTAAAATTAGAGACTAGTTTAACCAGGTTATCCCTACCTACCTCTTTTAGCATGTGACTCGAAAATAATAACGGACATATAACGTTTTCGCTCTTATTGGAGCCCATCGGTGTGCCATAGTTAATCATAGTATTTTTTTATTAAACCCATATTTGGAAAACGCTAGATTATATTATTTTGCATTAAATTTTGGCCATTTTCTGTCATCAATTGGCAGTTTAGGAATTGATCCATGGCCTTCTTTTTAGTTATAAATCTTGCACGGTTAATTTCTATTTTGATTAAGAGTTAAAAGGGAATTAGGGTCGGATTTGGGGGTTCTTGATTGTATATTTAAACTCAAAAATAACAAGACCGTCGAAAATATGTTTACGCATAATGTTTTAGGTTTTACAAGAAATAAGGATAATGTTATGGACATAGACTAGATAAACTGTTCATGCCATATGTTTCATGTGGTAAATTGTGTGTCAAATTTTCCTCCATTTTGAAGACAAAAACTGGTGTTTTTGAACCAAGTCATTTTGAGCTATGACAGTCAATTTACCTTCCTCATTAGTTTATAAATTTGAACGAACGTTATTAAATTAATATTGTACAGATATCTGGCGGTATATTATTAAACCTACTTTCATCACAGTTCTTACATTTTTAAGTTTTATGTATTGCCTAAATAATATATATTTTAGAGTGCTGTTTTTTATATAACCAATTCAATAATTTTATATTAACCTATTTAAGATTATTTAATTTATAAAAATTACTAATATCTATATGATCACTACTTTACCATGTTATCATTAAAATGGTGGAAAAAAGGGTACACATATTGTGCGTTGATGGGCAGTCTTTAATCCATGTGAATATTTTACTCATTTAACGTCGGTCATCATTTGCGAACAAACTATGGGATTTATAACAATTGTATTAATTGCATTTATAAGACCAATGGGAATGCTCGTCCTGCTGGGTCAAGAATAAAGGCAGCGCCATGTCGTGCGTGTGTTGTGAAACCAAGAAACCGCTCGCCTCCAACGCAACCACCACCCCAGATGCAGGAGTCAATAGCGATGTAAAGAGCGACTTTTATACTTCTATCTTTTTTTTCATTTAAATTCGGCTTCAACGTTTTTGTGGTTTTGCAAGAATGTTAGAAAATAATAGTTTTTATATTATGCTATAGTTACTGAAGTTCTTGATCTATATACTATGGAATCATGAGCCCCTCTTTTAATCTCGTAATCTCAAATATATGCAAGTGGATGTTATTGTCTGAATGAGAAGTTTTATAAAATGTTCATCAGTAGATTCACTTCTATAAGTTATCATAAATGTTGCAAAAGCTACTAAATATGATTAAAGCTTACCCAATTTCATATGAAATGAACAGCTTAATTTATATTATCAGCCTTTACCGGAAAATTTGTTTTAGTTTTTGTTTAATTAAACGTAAACTCATTTGATGAATTTGGGGCTACTTACCTTAATCCGCGGCTCAAGATGGCAGTTTATGCAATTCTTAAAATATTTTTTCTTTAATGATTTGTCACCTTCGACTTTATCAAACATCATATATAATTTATCCCAAAAATATCCCTTTTTCTCTCTAATGATGGCGCTGTCTTACTTGAATCAGCAATAATTGATGCTCATTCTATAACAACACAATCGTAATTCGATATTTATTATAATTTTAAATTTTGAATCAATTTTTTTAATAAGTTTTACTCATTTTTATACCACACAATCAGAAGTTCAAATTTGGAATGGGTACCAACGCGATTGGTAGCAGCAGTAGCTCAGCCATTTCATCGACTTTTCGATTCGTAACCCCGTCTCCCTCCTCTAGCCTAGGGTCCGGAGATCTGTCCAAACCTAATTTCACCGTCACCACTGTACCTTTCAAGATGGCCGCTCCTCAGGGCTGGACTTGCGTTTGTTCCACCAAAAATTTGTCCTCAGCCTCTAAGTGTCAACTCTGTAACACCCCGCGACTGCCTCCCTCGAGCCCTGCTAAAGAAATCACCAGCAATTTTTTCGGTAGGTTCAAGCTTGATTTAAGCTTTTTTGCCATGTTAAAATTGTAGATTAGATTAGCTTCCTGCCTTAAACCCCCCTCAATAATTTAAAGTCTTTTTGACTTTTGTTTCAAAAAAGTCAATTTTAAAGAAAAGCGGTCTTTTACCGTGGTTTGATCTTATTATTTTTTACCAGGATTCTGTCTCGACCTTATTGCTCTTCACGGAGCCTAAAAGAACCCTTATAGTTTTTTACGAGATGGATCTCTTGCTATGGAAGCTTATTTTTCGTTTCAACAGGGTTTCACATATTTTAGTAGGGTCATGTGAAATTTTTAATATTTTTGAGTAATAAGAACACAACGAGTTTTTAACCCTTTGCCTTTATTAATCCATGTTTATCACGAAACCCCGCCCCACTTCCAATTTTAGCTTTGGGTGTGATTTAACGAAAATTAAGGCCTAAAATTTTCGATAAAATATCAAGTTTGTTTTCATTCGCCCCTCTCGTTTTGGGACGCTACACTGATTGAGCACAAAAAACAATAAAAATTAATAATACGTTATGAAATTTAAAAATTTCATGCTATTGTTTTTTCCACGTAGCGATGAGTACTGTCGCTTCCTCCTTTTTCCCTACAATTACGCCTACACGCTCCCAAACGCCCCCCGCCCAGACCAAGACTTCAACTTTTGGTTCGTCGGTTAGTAATAGCCCCATGGATACTAGCCTAACTTCGAGCAGTGGAACCTCTACTCCCTCTCCCATCACTTTCGGTAATCAAAGATTAAGGGACATTGCTGCAGCTTTGTTCATATTAAAAGAATTATATTTCATTTTTAATAACTAAAAGTTAATAATAATTGCTTTAAGTGGTATAATCTTAAATCATTACAATTAAAACAACTCCCCATGTGTTCGTTCCCCCTATCTATTCACGACTCGAGCATTTGACCACTTGATTGTTACCTTAAATCGGTAGCTAGAGTCATTCGTGCTCTGACAATTTTTTATTTTATAGCTAACTTAAATCGCTCGGCCAACGAAGTGGTTTCACATGAATTAACGCGTTTAATATCATATATAACTGCGTTTCTAAAACAAATGGGAAAAAATAATAAATCCATCACATTTTTACACTCTGCTCCTCCCTTTAGGAACGTCCACGATTTCTTTCGGAGCTGGAAGGGGTAGTTCAAGTGTGGCAGTGGCCTCCAGCCCAATCGAAGCCCATTCGCAACCATTTGGTCAATCATTCTCTAAATCAAGCGCGACTTCGGTGCTTTGCTTTCCCGCCACTATTATGGCTTCTCCCATACCCACCACAGCAATTGCCCCCAAGTCCATTTCTCCAATTACATTTCCAACGAATAACACCACGTCCGCTTCCTTGTTTGGTTTTGTAAAGACAGCTACGACCTCGGCTTTAACCTCCGTTGCACCCCCATCCAACCCTTATTTTGGTATGTGCTCCAATTTGCTTAATTTTAGTTTAAAAAGTTTTAGAATTGGGCGTTTAGGAAACTTTTTGATAATTGTCAAATTTGTTAACATTATATAAGGTTATTTCTCAATGAATCATGATTTACTTTAAAAATTGTCCATCTATTAAGTATTTGAGAGGAATTTTTATATTATAAGCGTTCATGCATGTTAAACCTATATGAATATTTTTTAAAGTCTTAATAAACGTAAGTTTTTTGATCGATCACATTGCTTTATTTAATTTTCCGTTGACTTAAACTTGAAATATATTGGCTTAAAATTTCTTATTAACATTAGAAAACGCTTGAAAGCATTGATTTAACACTAAAAACTTTAATATTTCCATTTTCTAATATCATCTTATCGCCACTATTGTTTGAATTATATTCCATTCATTTATGGTTTATTCTTTTATATTTTCTACCGTTTTTTTCGATACATTGATTTTTAGCTTAAAATTGATTTCAGCTCTCGTAACTAGCCCTAATAATCCTCACCTCATTTCTACAGGCTCAGCGTCTACACCAAGCTCCGCTGCTGACAAAACTCCCTTTACCTCCTCCCTCTTTCAGAGCGCGGGTCCCCAACCCGACTTCAAGCCAATCCTGCCGGTCCCTTTCAAATTCGAACCCACCACCACATTAGGCCCAGCCATAACCAAAACCGTCGAAGAATCTAAGCCTATCGTTAGCACTTCGGCCGCCCCTGTTCCCGCTTTTTCATTTGGTTCTGCTTCATTGACTCCCTCTTTTGCTACGCCCTTCGGTTCTACCGCCTCGATTAATACGGCCAGAGTGGCCCCTCAGCCTCCCTTTTCTTTCGGTACGTAAAACTTTGTGTCCATTTTTTAATTTTGCCATGAATATTTACGCTGGTTTTATAATATTTTAAATTTATGCTATATTTATAAAACATCATTGTATAGACGATATAAAACTATAAGATAATAATATTATAAATGAATCCCTAAAATAATTTTAAAAAATAACACTCATTTAAAAAGATGGACGATAATAGTTTAAGCGCCATCTATTATTAATTTAAAATCTAATATACTTTGGTAAAATGTTTTATTTACGAGAATAACATAATTAATGAAAGATTAAAAAACATTGAATAAAAATTAATTTCTTATAGCCCTTTATAAGTTAATAAGCTGTGCGGGAAATTTAGCCCACTCGTTTCGATTTTAATTTATCGAATAAACTTTACTTACTTTAGTGTCTTTCGGAGACGTGTTATATGAAAAACGACTTTAATTAAAATGCGCCTTCAAGTATTTAATGTTTTCAAGTTTGTAGTGAAAGTTATCTTGAATTCTGGTTGAAAGCTTTGAACGTTAAACTGTTATATTGGACTTTAAAGGATGTATGACAGAAAGCATTTTCGATTTGTTCTGTCTTGAGTGCGGGAAGAAAAAAAAAGTTTTTAGTATGGCGATTCCTTCAGATATTTTTGGCTGGGAAACTCGGTCTTAACAATTAATTAATTGATTAGAAGCCTTTTGTTACCATTCTCTATAATTGTGAATTCAACAAGTATAATTAATTTTTTTATTTCATTTGAATCTTTCTACAAAATCGTATTTCTTATATTATTGTCTATATGAAATTTCATACATTTTTACATGCAAACAAAAAAGTTGTTAGTACGGCATTTCTCATATACCTATAAACATTGCCTATAAATGGGAAACGCTGTCTCTAAACATAGTACACATTATGTAAATAATAATTTTATAAAAATTTTCACCAAACCGATCTTAAATAAAATTTTACATAAATAAAAATATTGTCCATGATGTCTCATATACATTTTGAAGTGTTCGATATAATCTCTTTAGGCGACGGCAAAATACCTTTCAATTCCAACTCGACCACGGGCCAAGCTACGATCTTTAAAACACCCACGGGGCCCCCTTCATTTTCCTTTGGCGCCGTCAATACCACCAGCTTACAAAATGGGCCTGCTGCCTCCGGGTTTTCATTCCCCCCTTTAGTTACTACCACCGCCAACAATCAAACGGGTAGAGATGGCTTTGTTTTAATTTAGGAGAATCTCTAAAATATTAGCTTAGATTAGAGCTGTTAAATTACTAACTTGCTTCAACTCCAGCTACCATCTGCTCGAGTTTCTGTTCGACCCTAGAGCATTTTTATATGCTACTGTTCTGCCAAGTGAACCGAACAGCGAGCATATATTGTGCTAGCGCGCATATTAAGCCACTCAGTGTGCAGGCTCGCGTCGTTTGAAGCAAGTTAGCAATTTAACAACTCTAGCTTAGATGATATATCGTTTAACTTTGAAGATATTTGTGTACATTTAGCCTAACTGAAAATGAATTTTTATACGTGAACGTTCCCCTCTTAATAATACATTTTAGTGTGTGCATTTGATTAAATTTTACCTCCAGGCTAAGGTTTTTATATCATTTACATATTTCATCGACGAATAAACTATAGGCTACACCTAAGAATTGGGCATGCTGTTTAGTTGCGTGATAACAATTGGATTAAGCTTATTTTTGAACTAAGTTAGGTTAAAATTAAGGGATGTGGTCATTTAATAGTTTTTATTGTTTTTATATTAATTTAAGGGTATATAAATATTTGAACAAAGTTGGATGGCGCTATATAAAACTAAACCCTATTGTATACTGTTTTTTGTTGAGAATTGTCTAAAAATATTCCTACGACTAAAAATCATGAGATTTACTTTAGCATTTGGTTTCGACTGAGCGGTTTTATAGCTATGACTCGAACTCAGGGTTTATTTTACATTATTCTTTTGGGTGAGGGAGAAATGTAAAGTTGTGACGAACTGGCCTGGGCGGGGGTAATATCAAACTCAAGTTTCCTAGTTTAATCTTTTATTAGATTTTAAAACCATTAACCAAGGGATTGCTAAGTAAAAATGTTAGGTTTAGTTTAGAACTTTTAGTAGATTTCGAACGCAATAAACGGGCGGCCAAAAACTTATTTTCGTTTTTTTTCTTTCCTTCGCCATTTAGTTTCTGGATTCAATTTTGATCCCGGCTTTAATTTCGGAGTTTCTACGGTTACTACTGCAGCCGCTTCCTCAGCGCCCCTATTCAATTTTACCCAAACCATCAATAAATCGAGTAATGCCACGGGCGGTTCGTTATTCAATTTCGGATCGGGGCAAGCTTCTTCTGGTATGACGTCGGCACCTTCTCTGTTCGGCTCTAATCCTCCGACCTTTACTTTCGGGGCCCCGGGAGGCAATCAGGTAGGGCTATTATTTACATCCAAATCTATTTGAGTATATATGTCATATAGTATTTTAGTTGTTTTTACCATTTTGGGCGTTATAATTGTTGTGGGTTTAGAAATTATTGGGATTTAGCCATGACAATAACTGTAAAAACAATATTTCAAACAAGTGAAGATTACTAACTTATGCTATTTCCACTTGAAAAATGACCATTAGTAAAGCTTAAATGATTTGGTGTAGGCTGTAAAAATAGAGCCTAAATTAATTGAAGTAGTGCTGTAAACATGGCTGCGTTTTGGATGGTTGACCTTGCGTTTTGGCCGACTAAACATAACTGGTTGTTTTTTAGTCGCTTAAACCTTAAACAGACCAAGTTTAGTCGATTTAAACCAAAGGGCGACCAAAAAAACCCGGCCGTTTTTGCAATGCACTTGCTAATGCAGGTCTTTATAAATAAATTGTACATAGCCCCTTTTAGTAAAAACATAGCAAAAAGTTTTTTTTTATATTCCCATCTTTGTTGCTTAAGAAATAGACCAAGCGTTGTATCTATATATTGAACCCTAGACGAGCTAAATAAAAAATAACTACTTTTAAGAGATTTAGTAACAGGAGCATTAGAGGGAGTTAAAAAATAAATAATATTTCGTCCTATTTAAGGAATTATAATTATCTCTAATGCTCCTGTTAATAAATCTGTTAAAAGTATTCTTTACGAGGGACAAAAATAAAATTTAGAAAATAAATACTAACCCCTCTAGTTAGAGAACCTTTGTGTAATATCTTACAATAGTGTTGGAACTTTAATAACTCTAATCTAGGTAAAACTAAAAAAAAGTTCAATGGTAATTCATTTTACACACATTTATTTGTTTGTACGAATTTGTATGTAAGGTAACCACCGCACCCTCTACTAACGGCTTGTTCACGTTCGGGTCCAATTTACAGCAACAGCACCCCACCGCTCAAGTTCCGCCCTTGAATGGACCTAACCCCTCGATGACTCCCTTCGCCGCCCCACCCCTTCAAAATTCGGGGCTCGCGTTTAATTTCACCCCAACCCCTGCTCCTGTCTTAGGGCTCGATGGGAGTAACCCTATTTTGGGAGGCTTCGCTATGGGGTAATGAGTTTTTTTCACATATTAGTTAAGCTTTTTGTAAGTACAATTATATGGCAATAATGGAAGAAACTTGCCTACCAACATACACGTTAGAGCGCATGGGCGTAGCCGGGGGGGGGGCAGGGAGGGGCGCTGCCACCCTCTGAATCCAAAAATTTAAAATGGTTAAAATTTCAAAAATTGTTCATTTTGCTTCTTCCTAAATTATTATTGGCCCCCTCTAATTCCAATGCTGGCTACGCTCATGTTAGCGCCTAATGTGTCAAGTAGATTGTTTTGAATCCTCGTAGTTAAAGTTTTAAGTATTCTGGATCTTGGTTAATTGGTCGAATAACGAGTTTTTACTGATTAGACTTAAAATTTGGAGAAAGAAATGTCACACAAGTTTTATCGGCTCAATTACTTCCACGTAAGCTATAAAATTTAAAAAGTTGTCAAAATCTGTGTTGAAAAATTTCGATTTATATCATTCAAATGTCATTTTTTGAATGATATAATTAGGATTACTACTCGCAATTTGTGCGCTTGCTAATAGGGCTTAGGGCCATAAATTCAAAACGAGAATTGGGATTTTGATCCATGCTTTTTCCATGTTTAAGATGCCTTTTTGATAAATTGACAAAATTGGGCGACATCCATCAATATTAGCATCAGATAGAAATTAAAAATTTTAGAATTGCCTAAATAGATCACGATGCGTTGAATTCAAGAAAATATTGCTTGTCTATCTGTTTTTTACATATAATAACTCTCCCATTTCTAATCGTATAAAGATCTGCGTCGACGGGTCAAAGGAAAATCAAGAAACCCATCAGAAGATTGCGTTAATTTGGAATTGGTTTTACCTCACCCCTTCCCCACACCCCAAACTAATTTAAGCCGGCGTTTGATAATTTTCGCGCGTTCATTCAATTGATTACACACCACCACGTTAGTTGTAGATAAAAATTAGAGGGATTAGCCGCCACCTTTATTCTGTTGTATTTTTTGCCGGTATTTTATTCACCATACCATTTTGATCGCCATTAATTGTGCACCCTCGATCGCGTTGTTCATGTTTAACCCTCAATTTACGATAAATATTACATCGACCCACACACACACACATTTAGATTGATTCCATTACGCGTTAAATATTGAACTTTCTATTCGTTTTAGTTTTCTCTCATTTATTCCCGTGTAAACAATACATTAACTTGGAATGCGCGGTTGTTGCTTTTAGTTGTAATTTTAAAACCTCATCTCTGGGTGTTTTACACTTGGTTAATTTAACAAACTTTGATTAGATTTCTTTATTAATTAACTCTGATAAAGTATGAGAAGCTATTGTAAAAAATTTCATTTGTTGTTTTATAAGCAAAAGTAGTGTTCGAATTTTTGGAAAACTTTATTTAACTAAATAAAGCTTGAGGCTTATGAATGTGAGTTGTCGAAAGAGAAATATTATAAATGTTAAACGAATCAAGGAAATGTTTGCACTTTGAACACATTATCAAAACCGTATGATATAATTTTATATGAAAATAACTCGTGAAAAGCTTTTAAATATTTTTTTAATTTGCGGATTGAAGTTTTAGTAATGTAAAGTCAAAGAAATCGTTATGTAGTAAATCTTATATGTACCTATGATTGAAAATGTCTGTTTTCGCAACTACCCATGTAAAATGAAAAAACTCGCGTTAAACTTTTCGTATTTGAAAACCATCCAACAGTTATTTAAAATCACCCTTATTTATACATATGATTTGCATCCTTTGACATTTTAACGCGCCTTAAAGCATTTATGAACCCTGAAAAAAAATTGGTTATAATATGGAAATTATTTAAATTTAAGGTGGCCACTAGACATCGACACTGTATTGGAATTGAATTATGCAACTATTACATTACTAAAAAGTTAAGTTAGTGGAAAACGTTCTTAATCGAATTTATTGAGGGTCATGGTTTAAATTTTAGGATTTTGAAGGAACAGTAAAGAAAATGAATTTAGCGAAGAATACATTAGTCAGGCCAATGCTCGACAAAAAAAATATGTCATGATACGTTTCGGGCATTAAATAACCATAAAACCTTGGCCAAGATTTTTTAAACAATCCTGTACTTTTCCATAATTATACAAGCCAAGAACAAAAAAAACGAGTTGTATGCATTTATTCACAGTCTAGCAATATTAATGAAGTAATATTGCAACGATTAGAATATTAATTGCTATGCAATTTATGGGCTCACTTTCCATTTTCTGAATGTCTTGCTCTTTCGTGTCACGCACCGAATGCTTGTAACGCACCGAATGTATGCCTCTACTGGTATGGGTTCGAATATAGGCGAGAACAAATTCTTAATTGCTGAATCGATACCCGGAGAAGGCTAACTTTTTTTTTTAATTAATATATTGTTCTTGATAATACCATTGATATTATGGCTTTTTGGCCGTCCGCTGGCTGCTGACCAATAAAAAAATGACCATTGGCCAAAGTGCAAATCGAAATTTTTTTTTGCCGTTTTTTTGACTAATATTGATAATTACCCTGTGCCCCCCCCCTACAAGAGCCTATGCCTCAACATTTGAGTCCCTGTGCCCCCCCCCCACAAAGGTTTATGCCTCTACTGATGTGGGTGCGATTCCCGGGGAGGCCAATTTTTTATTTTTTTTTAAATTAATATTGTTTTTGTTAATTCCTATAATAATATGACTTTTTGGCCGTTCCCTGGCCGTTGACCAATAAAAAAAATGACCATTGGCCAAATTGTGAATCGAAATTTTTTTTTCGTTTTTTTTGACTCTTGTGTATTTATATCCAGTTTTACCGTGTCCTGGCTGCTGACCAATGAAATATGACCATAAGCCAAAGTCTAAATCGAAATTTTTTTTGCCGTTTTTTTGACTAACATTGATAATTACCCTGTGCCCCCCCCCTACAAGAGCCTATGCCTCAACTGATATGGGTCCCTGTGCCCCCCCCCACAAAGGCTTATGCCTCTACTGATGTGGGTTCGAATCCCGGGGAGGCCAATTTTTTTTATTATTTTTTTTAAATTAATATATTGCTTTTGTTAATACCATTGATAATCTGACTTTTTGGCCGTCCCCTAGCTGCTGACTAATAAAAAAATGGCCATTGGCCAAATTTTTGAATCGAAATTTTTTTTCGTATTTTTTGACTCTTACGTATTTATATCCAGTTTTACCGTGTCCTGGCTGCTGACCAATAGAAAAAAATGACCATTGGCCAAAATGTGAATTGAAATTTTTTTTTCGTTTTTTTTGACTTCTGTACTGACCGAAAAAAATTACCATTGGCCAAAGTGTGAATCGAAATTTTTTTTTGACTTATGTATTTATAGGCCGTCTCTTGGTACTGACCAATGAAAAAAGTCCCATTGGCCAAAGTGTGAATCAAAATTTAGCACCTGTAAATTTTTTGAGATATATTTACGATACCTGTGACATTTTTAAAAGCGCGGCGTAATAGGCAATAGCGGAGCTATTGCATGTCGCTACTCATTTCGTCGCAAGCCCTTTAATTAATTTTTTATTATTATTATTAATTTAAAATTGCTATGCAATTTTTAATTGTTAAGTTTGTTTAGTTTAAGTTATGCAATTTTTAATTGATTTTATAAGCCATCCTAGCAATTATCCCAATTTATATAATATGCCTATTCATTTTGCTTAGTAATTTAGGGGTTTTATGCTGCTTACCTTGACGCTAAGATCATTCAATCAATAAAGCCTTTCTACGCACGAGGGTGAAAAACGAATTTACGTTAAAATATAGTTCGTCTATACGCGCTGCACTGCATTTTTTTATCTTTGCTGCTTCATTTTAATTGCGATACACCAGATGCAAAAAATTATAGTTGTCATTATGTAATAATAAAATGATTTAATTAGACAAGAACAAACAAAAGGTTTTATTAGAAGCCCAAATTATTTAAGGTGATGCTAAGCAACTACATATGAATAAAATAGAAGTTGCTAAGGCCTGGTAAATAATCAAATTCATGACACAAAATTTACATAATATTAAATTTATATTGTTTTTAATGTTTATTATAAGAATAAATTTATTAATGTATTAATTTTGTAAAAGATCTAAAATCAAACCAATCTTAAAAGTAAAGACTGATTTTTATTAGTATAGTATGAACTTTATAGTTTATACCTTGAACTAATAAATTTGTACATCAATTTATTAAAATTCAATATAACAACAATGTTAATGAATTATTGAAGTAAGAATAATATAAAATGTTTCTAATCTCTCTAGCATGTTGGGTTGAAGGGTTGTTATCAAATGTTATAAAGTGAGTATTGTTAATTTAGTAATTACATATAGGCAAATCTTTATCTATTAGCACATTATGTAGTGTACTAATAACCTAAACTATCTTTTCAGCCTTTTAGGCTTTGTTTTCATAGGAGTTTCAAGTACATCTATTTGTAATAAGCGAATAAAACGGTATATTTGTTTATTAGGGGGGGGGGGGGGGACTTGCACTTAATTTTATATTCAAGTCGGATGGGAATTTGAAATAGATTTTAAAATGCAGTCGGGTTCGAATAGTTTTCGTGTTGGTTTTAAAATAAATAAAAAGATCTGGGATGAAAATTAAAAAGTGTGTCTAGATCGGGGTCAAGATAAAAATATATAACTTTGCACAATTCCGCGCAAGATAGCCTTTTTAAATGTCTAATCAAGATGTGCTGATTAAAAGTGGTTAACAAACGTAAAAAATAAGACATTTTTCAGTATTAAGCGCAATATTTAAAAAAGTATATGCTCGTTGTATAGACAAAAGTCATTTAGGCCATCCCAATTGCCACGCCCTCACCGTGCCTCCCCACCTTACCTCCGACCCTGGAGGTCCCTTTTAGTTTGTGTTCTATTTATATATGTACAGAAGTTAACATTAATTTTTTTAGTAATTTGATAAATATATTAGACGTTATAAAAATAGACGTAGCAATGGCTTCTTTTAAATCTGCTATTTGATCGGGCAATCTGCTCTTGAGCAGATTTTGCTGTTTCGACTCGCTGCTCGATCATTTTATTTGCTATTGTTCTGCCTAGTGCAGCGAGCACAGAGTGTGATAACGCGCATGTTAAACAACTCCGTGTGCGTGCTCGTTTGGAGTCAAGTTAGCAATTTAACTATAGTATATAATAAGGAACTTCTTTAATTAATCATATATTTGATCCCACATCGTGGGGTTTGTTTTGATGAGCTTCTTCCATCTTGACCCGCTAAGTGCCATGGTTTGATTAATCTCTTTTGTTTTCATAACTTTATCGACTTGGCCTTTCCACGTGACACGGGGTCTTTCTCTTCCTCTCTTTTCCGGTACCTCAGTGTCCAGTACTTTTCGATTTAGGTCATTCGTGTCCCTTCTTAGTATATGCCCATATCACCTTAGCCGATTTTCGTTTATCATGTCCGCCATAAGATGAATACCCATTTTTGTCATGAGTAAGTCATTCGTCATATGGTCGAGCTTAGTATACCTAAAACTCCACAGTATCCTTCTCACACCGTGGCTTGTAATAGCTTTTCTTCCCTGGTGATTTATGCCCTTGCTTCCCTTCCATAGGGTAACACCGGTATTCGATGGATTTATAAGCTTTGCTCTTCAACCATATTGGCATTTTCTTGTCGCATACACTGGATATACTTTGCCATTAGTTCCATTCTTCTTGGATCCGGGCATTGACTTCTGTTGTGCAACCTCCCTCTTGATGTAGCCTCGAGCCGAGGCGTGTAAGCTTGTATACTTTTGGGTACCGTAGATGGTCATCTAGCGATGGGCTGTCAATAACGTTCATTCCCATGTATACCGTTTTTCGATCGTTGACCTTTGAACCCTATCCAGCTAAGCGCTTTTCCTTTGTCTCTTCGCATAGTACTACAATATCGGCATATATATTAAATAAGAAGGGACAGCAGATCCTTGATGTAATCCAATTTCAACCCGAAAAGGTTTAGAGTCTCCAACTGTCGTCCGCATGATTTTGAGGCTTCGTAAATATTTTCCATAAGCCGTATATATGCTTCAAGTTTGATTTTTCAAGCACCACTATATTAAATAGCGTGGGACCGTGTTAAAAACTTTCTCCTAGACGTTAAAAACTATATGTAGGTCTCTTCTCTTTTCACCATATTTATTCATCATTTGCCTTAGTGCGAAGATTGGGTAGATTGTGGATTTTCTGGCAACGAATCCGAATTGGTTAGCTGATATTTCCCCCTGATTTTTCATCCATGTTCCTAAGATCCTTTTCAAAAGATTCAAGGAGTGGCAAGTTAGTGTGATACCTCTTTAATTGTCACAGCTCTGAGGGTCTCATTTGCCTTTAAATAAGGGTTTAATCATGCTTGCTCTCCATTGATTAGCAATTCGCGCTTCCAATACTTGTTAAAGAGGTTCGTCATGGTCGTGACTTCTTCTTCACGGCATCCGAGCAATGCTTTAGCCTTTATTTTTGCATCTCATTCATTTGTGTCCTAACTTCATTCTCCTGAAAGAGTTCGATACTTATGTTTGGCCCAATACATGGAAGTGAATTTTTGTCATTTTGAAAATTCATAAATTCCTTAAAATATCCTTTCCATCACTTCCTTCGGCTTGAATAAGGTTTGACCCTTCCCGTTTAGTATTTTAAAGACTCCGATATCGCGAGTTTTCCTCACTTTTATTTTGGCCAATTTATAGCCTATCGCCACCTTTAAGGTCCTGTTATCTTGCCATCTCAGTGGACGCGGCATTATTCGCTATTGCAACGGCCTTATTTGCAGCTCTCTTTGCCTCCCTATACTCTTGATAATCCCTTTACTTTTTTGATTTATGCCACCGTCTATATAGATTTTTTTTCCTATCGACGAAATCCCTAACCGATCCCTATTTTTCATTTGGTATGTTGTACCACACGAATTGCTGTTTCCTTTATGTCCTTAGTTAGCGTCTCTCAAACGTCGTCTACCCCCCCCCTTGCAATTCCTTGCACCTAAGAGTGAGGAGGTTTTCTGATAATGTTTTTCGTTCGCGACGTATTCTTTAGTCTTTCAAATAGAATTCGAGTTTCATAAACCTTTTTTCTTACAGGAAATACTTTTCTGGCAAGAGCCATAACAAGGGGACGATGTTGCCTGACGATTTCTTCTCCCAGTATTACTTTGCAATCGATACTCATGAGTCCTTTCGTCCAATGAGCAGATAGTCAATTTGATCAAAATGCTTCCCATATGTCACAATACAATAAAATTTAATTAAATTAGTCTGAAAAGGTAAAATCTTTCTATCCTAATATCTAGTGTTGTAAAAACGGCTGGGTTTTGTTTGGTGGACCATTGGTTTTAGTCGACTAAACATAAACAGACCAAAGGTTCGACCAAAAAATCTTTGGTCTGTTTATGCGACTAAGAAAAACAGATCAAAAAACGTTGGTTTGTGTATGTTTAATCGACTTTAACCAAAAATCGACCAAACAAAACCCAGCCTTTTTACAACACTACTGATATCCTTGAACTCTTTTAAGGGAAATATGCTCTTGCAGTTTTTAGTATTTTGGTTCAATGATCCACCTCTAAAACTTAATTTCACATTTTTCGTATTTTTTTCATGATAGTTATAAATGACCATCGGGTCTGCAAAAATCCAGATTTCAAGCAATAGCAAGTCGTACAGAGATGATGGGTAACATATATTAGTTTTAACGAATCCGAAGGGAATGATGAAAAATAAGCAATTTAGCCTGAATTTGTTCTTTGCTGGTGATCTTGTAGTAGGTTTAATAAATTTAAATCATTATATTATCTTGTATGTTAGGCTCATGTAGATGAGAAGGTTAGACATTCAATTTACATGACACGAATGATTTAACTAATATCCAGCCCATAGATAAATAGATTAGGAAAGCCTTCTTTAACCCTCGAGAGTATTTGTGGGGTATTTTGGTACCCCACGCAAATTATAAATTTAAATATAGAACGCAATTTAAATCTAATGAATCTGGCCTTTTCAGTAGCTCAATATTTTATTAAGAACTAGGTTAGGTGAAAATTTCATAGGTTTTGGCTTAATACTTTTTAAAATATAGAGCTTTTTTGGCTCGTGGGGTTCTGTTATACCCCACGAATAATCTCACGTAAGTTTTTTTCTATATGAAAAAATGTATGTATTTTTTTTTATATGAAGATATCTTTTACAATTTGTGTTTTTAATACATTATGAACATTCTTTTAATAAAAAATCACGTTTATTTTGATTTTTTGTAATGTTGATTAGATTTATATCAAAATTTATACCATCAATCTTAAGACCTTTATAAACATATGTTTAAAATTTCAAAGGTTTTAAAGTACTTTAAAAGTTATAAGAAGTTTAAAAATGGGGTAGATTTATACCCCACTAATACTCTCGCGTTCGGGATTTTGAGGAATACTCTCGAGGGTTAAGAACAACCTGAAAATTGTCAATGATTGAATGACGGGGATGTCATCCTCTACTGTATCGGCAGTAAAGATAATGATGGCCACTTAACAACAGGCCGATCAGGACACCAAATAATGATGATAAATCCCACAATTAAAACACAGCTGTACAGCTATGGGAAGTTCCTAGACAGTCAAGTGTAAATAAAGATTTTGACTTGTCGATTCTTTAAGAAAATTGTGGTCACCTGAATAAAAATAGGAAATTTTCAAAGATAGGTCGTTTAAACATAGGTACCCTACATAACGAGCTATCAATAATAAATTCCATTTTTAGGTGGTTTTTAGTAAATTAATGACTTTAAGTTCGTTGTATGCTATAAGTGCGCGATGGAGGTGTGGGTTAGGGTTGTTAGTCAATTGTTTTATAATTATCTTATATATAAAAATGAAACTATGCGTGTGTGTGTGTATATATGCCGCCAACCAATTTCGGAAAACTACCGGACCGATTTGGCTCAAAATTTCACAGTTTTTCCTGACATTCCGGAGCATGTTTTAAGATTTGTTCGAGCCAAATCGGTCCAGTAGTTTTCGAGTATTCGTACGCGTTGCACTGTATATGGAAATAGAACAATAGAAGTAGAACATATAGACATCAAACTTTATTTTTACTTCAATAACCGCTTTATCATCATATATGCCCTAAAAATCCAACATAATTTAATACACCCGGGTTTGCCGGGTTCATCTAGTAATTAATAACAGTGATGTAATGATGCCTGACAGGGATATTAATTGGGGAAATGGATTATAATACCACTAATCTGGGAGGATTGAACGAATTAGAGTCATTGTTTAACGAAGTTAATTATAGACTTAGACATCTTGAAAATAGCAATTATACCTTGTTTTGAGCGTGCGTGAAAGTTTATTTAAAAAATTATGAGGGTATTCTATTTTAAGTTTTTATTGTTTAATAGTGTGACTAATTAAGTGAGTAAAAATATACTTACTGCATGAATGTTTAAATGTGTTGTTAATGTAAAAGTTAAGATCAAAATGTGGACATAACAAGATCAATTGATACATCAGAGGCCAATAAATAGCCATTCACTGAAAACTAAACATTAGAATAAGTCACCACAATATGTGGCCAAACTATAGAGAACATCTACAACAAATGCCAAAACTCAAATATGCTTTGCGAATTTGATTTGCTTGGACTTACATTGGTGAAAGTAATAAACAGACCTAATAATACCATCACCATCAAAAGTGTCTATCGTTAGAAGCGCGTCTCTAGTGTAAGGTCCCTTTTTTGATGATCCCCATAAAATTTTACAGCACAGCCATATGTGCCGTATTTTCTAGATACATGTGTACCTAACCATTCTCAGCATTTTGCACTAATTGGCACGCGGTTCTTAGTTATTGTTGACGATACACCTAGCATCCCATAAGCATATATCTAATGGCTCATCCGAGTGTCTATTGAAAAGGAATAAACTCGTGGTCACAGGCGCGTATCCAGGATTTTCTCTACGGGGGGGGGGGAAATTCTAAAAATAATTTATAACATTTTATTTCAACATCAAATAAAAAATCTTGTATAAAACATAAATAAAGTCATTATAAATAATTTCATATTTTCTTTTTCCCAGCGTCATCTGGTGATGGCAATTTTAGAGCTCTTTTAAGGTACCGTGCTACTACTTAAGTCCTTACTTTCAAAATGAGGTTATATCAATTTGTAATGACCTAATTGGTGTGGATATATTGACTCTTCTACATTAACAATATAGGAAGATTTTTTAAAGTTTGTGATACGACTGGGAGAGGGCTAAGCGACATAATTATAAAGAGCATATAAATTTGTTAAGAGGCTAGGGATATGATGGGGCCTAAGATATGAGTGGATACCAAACGGCATTGTATGTACATTGCGCTTATTCATTAAATTTGGCACTTTCAGATGCCTGTATTCTTCCTACTAGTGTTGTAAAAAACCAAGGGTTTCTATTGGTTGCCTGCAAGCGTTGGCGTTTTTTTTCACCCAACCTTTTCAGTGTTAGGTGAATTTTCTTGGGAGGGCTTTGGCGTTTGGCGTTTTCGTAAAAAACACCCAAAGCGTTTTGGGTGTTTTTTTTGGGGGCACCTTTGGCGTTTAGGTTTGAGTGTATTAAAGAGTAAAGGGTTTGGGTGGATAATATTATTAACCTTTTGGTTTGGTTTTGGTCGTTTTGGGTTGGGCATGCAAATATATCAATTTGTTTATATTGTTCATCATATTTGTGTATTTAGATTTAGGTAATGAACTTTTAATTTAGGAAAATAAAAATAAATGTATCATGACGTCACAATCTAGTAAATTCAGTAAATTATAGTTAATTATTATGCATTATAGATGTAGGTAGTGAATCAATATGTTTTATTTATGAAAAAAAAATTTGTGAAGATTTGCCCCCCCCCCCTTTATTTTTTACCCTCTTTCTCACCTGGGGATGAACGGCGGGCAGGTGGGGTGTTTGCCCCCCTCCTTATTTTTTACCTTCTTTCTGATCCGGGGGAGAAGCGGGGGGGGGGGGGGGGGGGCAGGGGGGTGTTTTGCCCCCCCCCACTAAATTTTTACCCTCTTTCTGATGCGAGGGAGAGGGGGGGCAGGGGGTGTTTTGCCCCCCTCCCCCCTTATTTTTTACCCTCTTTCTGATGTGGGGGAGAGGGGGGGCATAGGGGGTGTTTTACCCCCCCCCCCCCTTATTTTTTACCCTCTTTCTGATCAGGGGGAGAGGGGGGGGCATGGGGGGTGTTTTGCCCCCCCCCCTTATATTTTTTACCCTCTTTCTGATGTGGGAGAGGGGGGGGGCATAGGGGGTGTTTTGCCCCCCTCCCCCCTTATTTTTTACCCTCTTTCTGATGTGGGGGAGAGGGGGGGCATAGGAGGTGTTTTGCCCCTCTCCCCCCTTATTTTTTACCCTCTTTCTGATGTGGCTGAGAGGGGGGGGGGCACAGGGGGTGTTTTACCCCCCCCCCCTAATTTTTTACCCTCTTTCTGATCAGGGGGAGAGGGGGGGGGGGCATGGGGGGTGTTTTGCCCCCCCCCCTAATTTTTTACTTTCTTTCTGATGCGAGGGAGAGGGGGGGGCAGGGGGTGTTTTGCCCCCCCCCCTAATTTTTTATCTTCTTTCTAATTCGGGGGAGAGGGGGGCATGAGGGGTGTTTTGCCCCCCCCCCCCTAATTTTTTACCCTCTTTCTAATGCGGGGGAGAGGGGGGCATGGGGGGTGTTTTGCCCCCCCCTTAATTTTTTACCCTGTTTCTGATCCAGAGGAGAGGGGGGGCATAGGGGGTGTTTTGCCCCCCCCCCTCTTATTTTTTACCCTCTTGAGAGGGGGGTCATGGGGGGTGTTTTGCCCCCCCCCCCCTTTAATTTTTACATGTGGGGGAGAGGGGGGGCATAGGGGGTGTTTTGCCCCCCTCCCCCCTTATTTTTTACCCTCTTTCTGATGTGGGGGAGGGGGGGGGGCATAGGGGGTGTTTTACCCCCCCCTCTAATTTTTTACCCTCTTTCTGATTAGGGGGAGAGGGGGGGCATGGGGGGTGTTTTGCCCCCCCCCCTTATTTTTTACCCTCTTTCTGATGTGGGGGAGAGGGGGGGGCATAGGGGGTGTTTTGCCCCCCCCCTAATTTTTTACCCTCTTTTTGATCAGGGGGAGAGGGGGGCATGGGGGGTGTTTTGCCCCCCCCCCTTATTTTTTACCCTCTTTCTAATGTGGGGGAGAGGGGGGGGGGCATGGGGGGTGTTTTGCCGCCCCCCCCCCCCCAATTATTTATCCTCTTTCTAATGCGGGGGAGAGGGGGGGGGGCATAAGGGGTGTTTTCAATAAATATAAAACGATTATAAAGTGAGATTTATCTGGCCATTCGAGAGCAGATTTTGAATTCAATCCCTCAATTAAAAATTAATATTTTAATTCATTCTAAAATAATGACAGCTAAGAGATCCCCCTCTAAATATTCCCGGCAATAGCAATTTTAATCGCAAAATTTAATTTCAAATATATTTTGAATTCCTCGCCTCTTGTAAAAGATAAAGACTTATTAATTATATAATGTCCCTTTTATTTTATATTTAAACTCTATTTTCAATATCAGAGAACGGCATCCCGCGCGACTCGACATATCACCACTTCCATGTAGCATGTACATGTTCATGTACTAATCCACCCTCTCTCTTCCTTCTCTCGTTGCAATGCATGCGCAAAACCAGATTTAAACCTATCAGATTTAAGTAAGTACTAAACTAAATATATAAAAAAATCATGGCACAACAAGGCAGGGTGTGGCGTGGGCTGGCTAGGCTCTTTATTACATCATTTTACATTCATTTCTTTTTTAACGTACAACATATCAAGGTATGTAGAAGTTGCAAATCATATTATTATAAATAAAATAAATGAAAATTAAACTTTTTTTTATTATGTCAACTACTAATTAAGTCATAATCAATTAGAAAATTAAGTTTCTTATTAAATAATAAGCAATAATTTAAATTAAGATGCTTAACTCATTTTTGTTACTCAGAAAAGTTCGATATTTTTTATGATCCTTATAAGCATTGTAAACGAGAAGTCTAAGTCAACAGGACGTAGAGTGTTGGTGCCTTGTGAAAGCATAGTAATTAATAGCATGATATGCTTTTTGGAAATACCAAGTTTTTTCATTAAATGCCCAGATAACTTAAATAGTAAAACTTACTTACCCATGATGGCAAATTTTTTTAAACTGGTAAAATTTCATATTAATATTATATTTAATAATACAGTTTATTTCGTAAATGAAGTTAAATTAAAAAAATTTATTTTAATTGATATGGTATATTAAGACAATTTTTGACCGCAAATCTTCAAAAATATATTTTCGAATATTAGAAAATCTTTGTCATATAATAAGGCAATTTTCAAAAAAAAAAATTTCAATAGAAAATGTTGATTAAGACATTTGTCATCACTGTGACCGCAAATCTTCCCAAAAATATTTTTTATAATAGTAGAACATCTTTCATTCATATAATAAGTCTATTTTAAAAAAAAATATTAATCTCAATAGAAATTGTTGATTATGACATTTGTCACCACTGTGACCGCAAAAATTCACAAAAATATTTTGAAAGGGTTAAAAAGGGCTTTCCGGCCCCCCCCCGGGTGAGAAAGAGAGTAAAAAATAAGAAGAGGGTCGATTCACCCCCCCCCCCCTCTCCCCTGCATCAGAAAGAGGGTAAAAAATAAGGGGGGGGGGGCAAAACACCCCCCATGCCCCCCCCCCTTCCCGGGTGAGAAAGAGGGTAAAAAATAAGGGGGGGGGCTAAACACCCCCATGCCCCCCTCCCCGGATGAGAAAGAGGGTAAAAAATTAGGGGGGGGGGGGCAAAACACCCCCCTGCCACCCCCCTCTCCCTTGCATCAGAAAGAGGGTAAAAAATTAGGGGGTAGGGGGGCCAAACACCCCCTGCCCCCCATCTCCCTCGCATCTGAAAGAGGGTAAAAAATTAGGGGGGGGGCAAAAAACCCCTGCCACCCCCCTCTCCCCCACATCAGAAAGAGGGTAAAAAATAAGGGGGGGGGGGCAAAACACCCCCCATGCCCCCCCCTCTCCCCCTGATCAGAAAGAGGGTAAAAAATTAGGGGGGGGGGGGGTAAAACACCCCCTGTGCCCCCCCCCCCTCTCAGCCACATCAGAAAGAGGGTAAAAAATAAGGGGGGAGGGGGGCAAAACACCTCCTATGCCCCCCTCTCCCCCACATCAGAAAGAGGGTAAAAAATAAGGGGGGAGGGGGGCAAAACACCCCCTATGCCCCCCCCCCCTCTCCCACATCAGAAAGAGGGTAAAAAATATAGGGGGGGGGGCAAAACACCCCCCATGCCCCCCCTCTCCCCCTGATCAGAAAGAGGGTAAAAAATTAGGGGGGGGGGGGGTAAAACACCCCCTATGCCCCCCCTCTCCCCCACATCAGAAAGAGGGTAAAAAATAAGGGGGGAGGGGGGCAAAACACCCCCTGCCCCCCCCTCTCCCTCGCATCAGAAAGAGGGTAAAAATATAGGGGGGGGGGCAAAACACCCCCCTGCCCCCCCCCCCCCCGCTTCTCTCCCGGATCAGAAAGAAGGTAAAAAATAAGGGGGGGGGGGGCAAACACCCCACCTGCCCGCCGTTCATCCCCAGGTGAGAAAGAGGGTAAAAATAAAGGGGGGGGGGCAAATCTTCACAAATTTTTTTTTCATAAATAAAACATATTGATTCACTACCTACTTCTATAATGCATAATAATTAACTATAATTTACTGAATTTACTAGATTGTGACGTCATGATACATTTATTTATATTTTCTTAAATTAAAAGTTCATTACCTAAATCTAAATACACAAATATGATGAACAATATAAACAAATTGATATATTTGCATGCCCAACCCAAAACGACCAAAACCAAACCAAAAGGTTAATAATATTATCCACCCAAACCCTTTAGCTCTTTAATACACCCAAACCTAAACGCCAAAGGTGCCCCCAAAAAAAACACCCAAAACGCTTTGGGTGTTTTTTACGAAAACGCCAAACGCCAAAGCCCTCCCAAGAAAATTCACCTAACACTGAAAAGGTTGGGTGAAAAAAAACGCCAACAACTAAGCTTAGCAATACGCTGGGAAAAACCAGCCAGCCGTTTTTACAACACTACTTCCTACTATACGGAATTGCATGGGTATGTAATTTATATTATAATATGTATACAATTTTAAAATATATAATGTTTCCAAAGTATATGATTTGTTTAAATATTCCAAACGTCATGAAGTTTTAATTGAAATGTTGTCAGAAAGGGGGAAATTAAAGCAAGCTGGTATGATCACGATGTTGCAACAGAAGCTGCAACTTTAAAGGACCTAGATTCAGCAAGTTAGACAGTTAGCAGAAACTTTAGTAATAGTAGTCGAACCTAAGGCTAAGCTATATGATTTTGAACTTAAGAAACCTCGATATGCAAAGAAAATGAACGGTTTTTGGACAAGAAACAAGTTTTGGCAAATTTCCAAATAATATTTCCTCCAAATTCTTTGATTGTTTTGCTAGAAACGCGAATGAAAATAAATTATAGAAGGATTTCGTCCAAAAAATCCCTTGGACCGCCCTATCAGATTATAAAATATTGTAATCTTTGCCCAACATGCTTCTTTACCTATTAGATTTTATATAAGAAATACGATGTCAAATAAAGGATTAAATGGATTGGCCTTTTTTTATAGCATTTTTATTTCAACATTAAAATTAAATAAAGAAAGTCATTACTAAAATAATTTTATGTTTTCCTTTTCCCAGCGATAATATCTCAAGAACTTCATCTGGAGTGGGAGCTAATTCCAATAAATTGCATAGCAATTAATAAGTGTCTTATTAGGTAAGTCACGTTGCACAACTAGAAAATATAAACATTAGATCTAAAATAATTTTTTTTTCTTAAGAATTCTGCAAGGGGGAATTTTCCGTTCCACCCCCCCCCCCCGTCATTGACGCTACTAGGTGGTCAATTTGCCCCACACCCACTGACTAGCACTGAGGATATGGTTTATTTAGGCAAACCATAATATTACTCAATCAAAGACCTTGGGGCGTGAGTTACAACACTACATATACTTTAATTAATAATGAAATTGGTTAAGAATGGATGGACATTTGTTTCGCATTTATTATTCGCAATTGACATATGGCTCTCTTAGACAAAATTTAGTAATTAATTCTACTACATTCAAGAGTAAAAATTGCACAACAATTAATTTGAAACTTCATAAATATAACGATAACCATGATTAAAGAATTATTACAACTATCAAGTTGCTGATAAACTTCAGGATATCAAATATCGATGTCACAAAATGTCAAGGTAAACAATCATTAACAAGGAATTAAATTAAAATGAATATTAGATGTTTTAAAGTAAAATTAGAAAACGTTATAGTTATATTTATATATATCTTAGCCTGATGACCTCTTAAACATTCAAAACTGTAATTTATTATGTCTACCCGAAAATTATCAAATGAAATATTATCTTTATCACAATCTTTCTTGGCCTCAAGTACTATAAAAGATCTAATTTTTTATTTATAAATTAAGCTTTCCTATGTAGCTGAGGATGAAAACAAGAAGATCGTGGGATATGTTTTAGCAAAAATGTGAAAATTTATACCAATTTTGTTAACTAAAATTATGCTATCATACTAGTACTATACTGTAACATCTATTTTTAGGGAAGAGGATTCAGATGAAGATCCACATGGCCATATAACTTCTTTGGCAGTTCAAAGACCTTATAGAAGGTTGGGATTAGCAAAAAAATTGATGGACCAAGCATCTTATGCCATGGTAGAATGCTTTAATGCAAAATATCTTTCACTTCATGTAAGAAAAAGCAATAGGGCTGCTTTAAATTTATATGTAAATACTTTGGGATTTAGGTAATTGCTAATTTGTAATATGTAATTTTTATTTATAAAGCATTATTGAGATTGAAGCCCGATATTATGCTGATGGTGAAGATGCTTATCTAATGAAAAAATATCTAGATAAATTTTTGGTATATTTTTTAAAATTTAGCCTTAATGTTTATACTACATAATTATGAGTGCAGATCAAATCTATGGCTGTAAATGAAAAACACAAATCACAAACAGAGGCTGATGCTTTACCATCTTTGATGGAAAGTTTAAACAAGTGCCCCGTAATGAGAAAGAAAGTTGCAGATCAGATTAATGTTACACAAATTGATGGAGATATAAAATCTTCTGACAAAATAGAAGAACTTGGCAATAATCTAAAAACTATTTCATTAGAAGAAGATGGAAATATTGATACTAATGATTGTAAAAATGTAGAATTAGACAAAGATCCTTCTATTAACACAAAAGAGTCTTTCACAATAACACCGATTGGAGGAGGAGGAAAGAAAAAAAATCGTAAACATAAAAAGAAAATTAATGAAGAGTGAGACATTTTTTACCCATATTCTAAGTGCATTATGGGCTTAAGCCTTTTATTAAAGAAAGAAGTTTGCTACAGCACCTTTTGTACATAATTTTTTAATCCGTCAGTTCTTTATTACATCTATGTAGAATTGTATCAGATATATCATGAAACTATACATACACAATCATTTTTTGAGTTAAATAATATCGCGTAATGGTATTCATAAACGTTTTGAGTTTCATGGAAGTGGAACATATGTATATTATTTAACATATTTGTTGAAAATCTAAAATTCAATTTTTAAAATAATAATTAAAAAATTGCATGTATATTTTATTAAGTTATAGTGAACATAGGGGGAGAGGGTCAAGGGTAGTCTGTGTAGTACAATAATAATTTGCGCTAACGAGGAATGCTTTTAGCAACGAGGGATTTAAAAAATGATAAAAAGGAAGTTTAGGAGATGGAGATTAAAAATGTATAATTACAAGTAATATAATGGAGGAAGATAGATTTTATCAACATTGCGGCATGCTCATCAAATATATGTCATGGTTGGCCTAAAAACGCGTTTTTCAAAGTGTTGATTCACCCAATCTTTCAAAGTGGAGTGGCTATATAAAACAGTAAAACGTATTTTTTGGCCTTTTCAAATATCAAAAATTAAACAATATTGATTAATATAAAATTCCAATATTATGAAATGGAGCTGATTATAAATTAATATAGCTATGTACTTGTTGTATAGGGGCGCTTGCTTGAAAATTGTTAGAATCCTTAACCGTAGCATCAACCTTTCGAGGGCTGCATGCAAAATTAGTTTGAGAATAATGATTGAAAATAACTGAGAGATCAAAGCATAAAGTAAGTAAATGAGATAAACATCCTTTGATGCAATTTACGATCGATTGGATTAATAATGTAAACGAGCATAAGCGCACGGGCGTAGCCAGCATTGGATTTAAAGGGGGGGGAATAATGATTTAGGGAGGGGCAAAATGAACATTTTTTGAAATTTTAGCCATAATTTTAACAAATTTTTAGATTTAGAGGGGGGCAGCCGCTCCCCTTAGTTACGCCTATGCATAAGGGTATGCAGACTTTCAACCACCAATAAAATTTGGAATTTTTAATCTAGAAAAATAATTTAGGCCTCTAATAAAACTTACAATTCAGTTTGGTGCAGAGTTTTTCCTAATGATAAAGCCGATCCTTATTTTGCCAAAATTTTAGTTAAAAGTCTTTCGGGGATTTTGGCTTAGTTAAAGGGGGAACAAAGAAGAAAAAACTCTCGGGTGCACACCTTCCTTATAAGCTAATTGGATCATTTTGATATTGTTATCACTAATTTTCAATTAATTAAAAAAATTCGTTAAATGAGATATAAATATTTAGGAGACGGTGGTACCATTAAAACAAATATGTCTACTTTTATCTGAGACGCCGGATGTAGAAAATAAAAGTTTAAACGAACGCCGTACTTTGTTACTTCTATGCAATAGCCACCACGGAAATTTCAAAATAAGTTATTAAGCACCAATTATAAAATTAGTCAACAAATAATGGTCTTAACCGAAAAACGGTTAACATATATTTTTAGAGATTTAATAAATGCATAGAAACCATTGGGATAGGGAAGGGACGGAGACCCTAAGTCTGGGGGAATTTGTGATATTAAATATAGGGAGTAAGTAGAATTTTAATATAAATTAAAAACTAATCAACCTGCTCAAAAATTCTTTTTGAATGAATTTCCTATATATTTATTTTACCAACAAGCATTATTTTTTCGAATTTTGGTCGATTTGTCTCGGTATACACCTCTAAAAAGGGACAAAAACGCTCATTTTCGCAACTTTGAACTCAATTATTTCAAAAACATGACGTATCTAGGGAAAAAAGAGAAACATATTCGTGTTCACCGCAAAAAACTCTATAAAAATATGTTATCCGTTTTCCAGTTGATTTTTTTGTAGATTACTTGTGTAATTAATGCTACTTGTTAATTTTAAGATAAATCTTTAGAGTTTGAATATCTAAAAATTTCGAAAAAGTTATAGTCTTCATAAAGGGGAAGTTTACTCAGTAAGACGACCGTCTGGGGCGGTACTGGCTTTATCGTCCATCCGTGCTACAACTAAACGCACCAAAGGACTAAAGGAGGCCGTCAACAGGGTTACCGCTTGGTCGTGTCTCGCATCCGTCATATCTATACCATTTATCTGCGAACGGTAAAAATGTATTTTTAAAAAAGAGCTTTAAAAACAATTTTTCATTTCATAACAGCTCACCACTGCGACTTATTTATTACACTCGTTATTTAAATTGAATTAAGCTCTTGATTCATCATATTTTTCCTAGAGATCGGTATTATTGCCATTTTCCTCTCGAACATTATTACAGGGAATTGATTAAAACTAATTTAAGTAAAGGGTTATATTAAATTATATTACAAAGAATTGACGGTAACCAATTTTTGATTCAATGTTTAAAAATTCCCCCTACTTACTCCGAAAGAAGGTAATTATTTTAATTTTCGCGAAGTGGTGCAAGGCTGTCTCAAGCATTTATTAACAGATTCGGAAATTGCTCACTTTCCAAAAACTCGTGATAGCTTAAAACCCATTAAGACTTGTCACTATTTTTTGAAAAACCCCTTCTTTTACAACAAAAAAGGAAGCCAATTAATTAGCAAACATAATAAAATTAGTTCATAATGTAGATCACATCTTAAGTTTTAATAAAAACTAAATTTGATAATATCAAAAGGTCTTTATGTATGCAAGATTCTAGACTAAAAATGGTATTTTCGCGTACGATAAATTCGACCGTAGCCTTTAATGGCTTAAAATCGATGTTAGAAATAGGTAAAATTACCGAAACCAACTCGTCCCCCACCTTTAACAGGTTAGAGGCATCGGCAACACCTCCCGGTACGATTTGTGATATGTAGATCGGTTGCTATATTTGAAAAAAACGATATAGTGTTAATAAGCCTAATATTCGTACATTCCAATTATCGTTTGAAAAGCTAAGAATGGATATTCGAGGGCCTTTATATTTTCACATAACAAATATTTTAGAAGCTCCGTAAGTAATGATCATAAAGTCCAGAAGCACTTGACCATCATGCCTAAATATGTCTATTAACCTTACAGATACCACTAACGGTTCGGCAAAACCAATTTCTGTAAAAAAATGTAGGGCATCTCAGTATGTATGCTCTAGAAAGATGACTAAACAATTTAAAAATTCTGGAAAAATTGCCTAATTCCGCAAATAACGGGGTGTCACCACAAGGTTAAACTGGAAGACATAAAAATAAGCTAATTTTAAAATTTTAATTTTACTAGAACGATGATCTACTAGTCTCCATTTAATATAACTCAACGATTATCGCTTATACATAAATTTTTAATAAATTGAAGTTAGATTATATGAAAAAAACACAAGCTAAATTTTCATATGAGATAAAAAAAATTATATGAAAATAATATGGTGTGTACGTCATCCGATATGATATCTTCTCGAGTCTCGTTTAAAGCGTGCAAGATCGAAGCCGTGGCGTTTGGGTGCATTTTACCGCCGGCTATACTAAAGCCCAAACCCGATTTATTCCTGATTAAGGTGACGTGAATTTGCTGGAAAAAACGAGGAATAACATAAAAAAAAATTAGAATTAAACAAAGGTAAAAATGGGAAAGCATGCAAAATAGAAGCGTTTCATATGTGATGACATAGTGTTGTAAAAACGGTTGGGTTTTGTTTGGTTTTAGTCAACATAACATACTCAGACCAAAGATTTAACCAAAAAACGGGCAAGTTTATGCGACTAAGAATAACAAATATCAAAAAACCTTTGGTTTGTTTATGTTTCGTCGACTATAATCAAAGGTCTATTAAACAAACCCCGGCGTTTTACAACACTATGTGATGGCAAGTGAAGGGAAAGTAAAGTAATTAATGCCCCAGGAATCTACTTAATCCATTCAGGGTGGTATGTAAAATGAATTTAACCGATGATATCTTTATCAGAGGTTTGGCGTGTCTTGCATGCTTAAAATCCAATTACAACCTCGTTATCAAACAAAATTAGATCCAAATAAAGACTTTCCTCGCGCCGATCATAAATTGGCAAACTTGTGATATTTGCAATTCAATTATTCTATAAATAATCCCTTCGGGCCTAGCTGGACCAGCAGACGGCCAAATAGCCTATAATTATATACGGGCAAAAAATAGAGAACAGAATTTCGATTCACACTTTGGCCAATGGTCATTTTCTCCATTGGTGAGCAGCCAGCAGACGGCCAAATAGCCTATAAGGGCAAAATCTAGAGAAATAAAACGCGGCAATTAGTGGTGGGGCACCGTTAAATAAAACCAAGTGGAGCAACAAAAAGGACAGGAAGCCGAAATTCGCAGTGGTCAACACGACCAACTCAACGAAGAGGGGCAAAAGCAAAAAACCGAAGGATAAAAAAGTGGGACGTTACGTTACGTGACAGTAAAGAAATGAAAGTGAGCTTATAAATTGCATAGCAATTAATAATGAAAATTTGTGCGATAACGATAAATCAAAACCTGGGCTACTACTGATTGCAATAATTTTGGTGGGATCGCTAAAAAAGCGGGTAAAGTCTGTGTGGTAATAATACTTTTTTGGGAAATTTCTTGGCATAGATAGGATGGGACAGTGGTGCAGGGGAGGTGGGAGAATACAGTTCTGCATTGATTCGATCGAGCCCGGCCTTGGTGGTATGGCGTGGAAGCGAATTGGCAGTAGCCTCGTTAACAGCCTTGGTCTCGGTAGCGGATCTCAAGGCGGGACCTATGTGTATTTATCGTATTTATCATCGATGACGTATTATAATTGCATTATAGTTGCCCCGAGTTCTTAGTAGAGTTGTAAAAACGGGGCTTAGTTTAGTTTGGTCCACCTCTGGTTTTGGTTGACTAAACATAAACGGCCCAAAGGTATTTTGGCATGATTTTCATAGTCTGCTTATGTTTAGTCGACTAAAATCGAAGGTCGACCAAACAAATCCAGCCCTTTTTACAACACCAGTTCTAAGGGGGCGAAAAAGTGCAATTTTTGACTGATATTACGGCTCAAGGCGGCCGGTATATAATACACCTTGCTTAAGCTTTACTAGATTACGAATAACGCGCCCACGTCTTAACCAACCAATTTTCTTAAAAATAAAGTGAAAAATAACCTTTATTGGCCCTTATAAAAGCTGTACCAGGGATGGCCAAACGTCCAAGCAACTAAGGCAGCCAATTATGATCGAGCTTAGCCTTACTTACATAATTCATTGAGCAAATCAATTCTACTGAGTAGGTCATGAGATTTCAGACCAAGCTGTTGGCTTATTTACAGGCAATGCCAAGTGAAAAAAAAACGTTGACCGCCAAGGTACTATACTTCATACTAGTGTTGCAAAAACGGCTGGGTTTTATTTGGTCGACCTTTGATTTTAGTCGAATAAACATCCATAAAACAAAAAATTAAACCTTTTGTCTATTTATGTTTAGTGGACTAAAACCAAAAGTCAACCAGATAATCCAGCCGTTTCTACAACACTACTTCATACAAATAAAGTTATAATTAAAGCCAGGGAAAAGCAACCTTTGGAGGGGATGGGGGGTGGTGGGGTATTCATGGAAAGGACCCTAGGTGCGGGTTTGGGAGGAAGTCCAGGAACCACATCCGAATAAAATTGCTCTACCTTCCCGCTCGACTCTTGTGCAACAGTGTGAATAACAGTCAAAACGAGTGGTACCCTTTTGTCGCTGTGCTTGAGTAGGTTGACAGCGCCCGTGTGAGATATTCCCTCCAAAGGCTCCCCATTAACCTATTTACGCAAAAATATAGTTGTAGAGCGTGCTTTAAAATTAAGCTTGCTTGCTAACATAAAATATAACGAATGAATAGATAATTTTGACCAAATATCTGTTTCAAAAAAGTTTGTTTTATTTAAAGTATTGAAAATACATATTGTGGAATCTTAGGTAATAAAATATAAATTAATTAAATAATAATGTTTAAGTGTATGAAAGATGATGTTTGAATGTATGACTAATGATGTAATGAATGTTATTATTTGGAATTTAGCAATATGTGTTGTAGAATCGCATGTGTACGTATCTTTGTTGTTTATGTTATGTGTTAACAATATCGATAAAGGCTAGAACAAAAATATTTGTTATAAAGGTAGGAGGAGTCTTGAAGTAATACTATATTCTATATATATATATAAAGTGTAGGTTAAACGTTTTTTGTCTAAAAATTGGGAAAGCGATTAGGTTAACTAGATTGTCAGATCTATCATAAATTCAACTAAAACAAACCAAAAAACGTGTAAACAGATTAAAAAAACCTTTGATCCGTTTATGTTTAATCGACTAGAACCAAAGATCGACCAAACAAAACCCAGCCGTTTTTAGGACACTAAGCTGTAGAAAGCAAAAGTAATGAAAATACCTCGAGAATCTTATCACCGATTCGTAACCCAGCCCGATAAGCTGGTCCGTCGGTGGCCACTCTCGATACGAAGATACCCTAAAGGTTAATAAATGTAATTTTAGGTTTTGCACAAACATTCATTCGTTTCAAAAGTCAATTCGTAACCTGTCACAAAAAATTCTTAGAGCGATGTTTAAAAGCCCGGCAACTAACAAATCATAACCTCAGTTCGGCCCTGACAAAAGGAAAAGGCCAACTAATTTCAGCGACCGATCCGTTTTTCATAATTAACATTGACGCGCAAAGTTTTAGAAGAGGGCTACAATTTGAGAGCAAAACTTAGAAACGAGCTGTCGAAATGTACTAGGTTTTTAAATATCAATTTACAAAAAAATCAAAGAAAACAAAACACTGAATCATACTTTTATGGTATTCTAGGCTGGATTTTAAGCGTTGAATAGCACAAACTCCCAATTATCGATAAATCAAATAGTTAAGTAAAATTTTAGAGTCCAATGTAAAGGGTAGTGTTGTTAAAACGGCTGGGTTTCGCTTGGTCGACCTTGACCAAAAAACATATGGTCTGTATGTCGACCAAAACCAAAGGTCGACCAAACAAAATTTAACCGTTTTTACAACACTAGCAAAGGGATAAATTCAACTTGCCCACCACACCTAAAGTCAAACCCAAATTTACTTCGTCCGTATGCTTGAAAGGAGCAGATCCAAGGCCACCCGCTATGCTAAACCCAAAACCAGATCGCGAGGTGGGGTCAATGTTAAACGACACAACGGACGGCAGACTGCAATGCTCTAACGGTTCCTCGAGCGATTCACGAGCTTCAGCTAAGCGAAGGCGTTCGGCGTAAGCTAAGTGTTCTTGGATTTGCTCTTTATCAGGGCGCCCGACGTAAGCGGGGTTCATTTTAGAGAGCAGAATTTCGCGGTCCGGCTAAAAAATGTGGTTAAAAGCAGCTCGATTAGTATTGGGGATGATGATGATAAAGATATATCTAAGCTTTCGGTAATGTTTCCACCATTATGTGGCGAATAATGTGTAAAAAGAGCTGGGTTTTGTTTGGTCGACGTTTGGTTTTAGTCCACTAAGCACAGACTAAAGGTTTGACCAAAAACTTTTGGTCTGTTTCTAAGAAATACAGCCAAAAAATTCTTTGGTCCGTTTATGTTTAGTCGACTAAAACCAAAGGTCGATGAAACGAAACCCAGCCGTTTTTACCACACTAGTGGCGAAGCACTGCAATTTAGAAATGTGCAAGCAATATCTGATGTAAAATCCGCAATGTTACGTTTATATTTAATTTCTAAACTTTTTTTTCCTTAATTTTTTTTTAATTATAATATAAATTAAATGGTATAAAAAAATTACATTCACGACTAAAAAACTATAAAAACGCGCTAAAACTAAACGGATGGCATTGATCCGTGTATGGAAATCGTGTTGGATTTAACGATTTCCATTGTGATCTATTGCCTGCTAAAAATTTACTCTTTCAAATCTAATGAGACGTTAAGAGATCGCTTTTCCAATTTATTTCAAGGGAGCGAGAGCTTTAAAGTTTGGTGTAAATAAACGGATTTTAAATATAGATAAAAGAAGTGATTCATAGTTAATTAACGTGAAATTGCTTTTAAATCAAGAATTATATGTTTACATAGAGGAAGGCATTACATTGTCTCATGGACGAAAAAGAGTTCCAAAATTAGATTTTACAAAAGTGCTTGATAATACTATTTTACATACAACAATTCTAATATACAGTCTATAATAAGAGTGATAAGGAGTCAAGCCTAACTTTCCTAAGGTTAAACAATGTTTGAAATGACCAAAAATCGACTGCTCGAGGCCTCCATGTCTACATTTACCATATGTCAAACAGAAAATTAGCGCTCCTTTTTGTCAAATCCCCAATTTTTTAAATATTAATGCAAATTTTGAGGTCGAGTCTAACCCCTAAAGCCAGACCAAAAAATAATTCGAAATCTCGAGTCAGATCTAAATGCTAAATTCTACCGCATCCTAAGCATCGTAAATTGCATTAAAACAAGCATATATTATCATGTATATCGCTCGTTTTAATCATATTAACTCAAACTTAATCTCCCATTATTTAAAAAGTCCTTCGCTGACTAAAAACGTCACAAGCTTAATTCCAAAATTCATAAAACATGTGTGATGGAATTAAGCAAATTAACTCTTCACAAGCCCAATACAAATTACCTTTTCCAAAGCTTTTGCCAGTTTAAACTACACAAACATAAAAAATTCCATCGCTGTGTCACTTCACAAAGGTGGTCAGCTTCTTTAGATATTTGAATGAGGGGTGACGCTCAGCTATCCAGGCCTGACAGCTGTGTTGACGATGTGAGATATTTTTAATCTTTAAAAAAAGTGCCAGAGGCAGGATTGAACCTGCGAGCTCTTGGTTCAAAGCCTATACTTATACCCACTACGCCACCACGTCCCTACAAAACTTACACAAAAAAAAAGGGAAAAAAGGGAAATTGGCAAACCTTAACAGTGTCGACACTTTTAACGGATAGCGTGTTATCATTGAGCGTTGTCGCGGTAACGCGCTTATTTTTCAGGTGGTGTGGTGTGTCTTTTCTCTTGAGTCTTTCGGCTTTGGCCTTAGCCGCAGAATCGGACCCGAAGCTAACGGCCTTGCCTCCGCCTCCGCCGCCGGCCGAGCCTTGGGCCTGGGCCCGGTTCGAGAGAGAGCCAGTTGACGAGGTTTTAGAGGAGGGTGATGTATTAGTGCCTGCGGACCATTCACCGCTCACATCTCCCCCACGGTCCCGAAATTGCCCTTTTGATGCAGAAACAAAAATGATTGGGATGCTAAAAGCAATCTGAAATGTTGGCATGGCTATTACTCCTCGGTTATTTTAAAAATAATCGACATTTTAAAGAGGCGTGATATTTCGACTTAAACGCTACGTAAAGTGCCGTGTTAATCTCGTTATTCAATATGTAAAATAATCAAAACGACCGCAAAAAATTGCCCCTCCCCTTCCCACAATTTAAAAGGCTCTAGGTATCAGGGGGCCGCCCTAGGCAATCGGCTGGGAATTATGCCAATAGCAAAGACGAGATGATTAATAAAAATTGTGAGGGTAAAACATAATACGGTACTCGGAACAATATTAGCCAATACCAAGTGGGATAACATTGTTCCGAGTTATAAATTTGCAGAAAAAAAGGAATTTTTTTATCGCTAAACGATGAAAGCGAGATTCATACACTAAAAGCGCTCGTTTAAAAATCAAAGAACCAAAGTCGTTACAAATTCTTGCAAGTCAGAAACTGACGAGTAACTATGGTAAATTTTTTGCAAACCTCCTTACTAAAATAAATTTATAACAAGTAAACAGAAATTTGATATTCTGCAAAAACTCTCATCTATTTGTCACCTTATGTATACTATATATACAAATAGTGTAAATCATCCTTTATAAAAGACCATTGAATTATTAAATAAATACCATCTACGGTAGAGTCATGAGTAGCGAGGGGTGAAGATGTTAGCAGAGTTTCCACACAATTAGGTTCCCCCACTTTCAATTGTGCTGCCCCGTCGTTGTGTGCATTCAGAGGTTCGGGGTCGCCAGCAAACTTAGCTCCACCATTCATTTTCACGTGCTGCAATACAACATGTAATTTTATATCTTACTAAAATGTCCGTTGCAATTTAACAATTGTAGCATATTCAATATGCTAATAATAATAAAAAGTTTTATTTTTATATTGCATATTCATCCTCGCCTCCTCCTCGCATTTTCGCTAATCATCGTCACTCCATAAAAAATATGTTATTCATAAAACCGGAATTGTTATTGTAATTAATCCACGTTGTTATTAATTTATTATTATCCGCTTGATACGTGATTCGTAAAAAAGACTTAGAATTGAATAAAGAGTGTATTTTCGGGATTGAACATTTTTGGACCATTTATAATTGAAGAAAGGCACCTTTATTGGATTACAAAAGCAATTTCACGATATCGCGAAGAAAATTAATGTTATTGAGTTTTAAGTATCTGGGATTGTAGTCGATTTAACAATTATTTCAAAACAGATACTCTCAAGTAGATACATGAGAAGTTTCAAACCTCAGCGTAATCATTTATTTGAGGGTGCAACTAAATTTAAAATGGCCTATCACAAAAACTTTTATCCAAATTGATGGCAGTAAGTCGTGCATGCAGAGGGTGTCAAAACGATGGTTTTATTTCACGAAAAAAACTTCATGCATAAAATTCTGGAATAATAAATATATTTTGCGTTTTTACGTGCGAGATTCAGACTTGTATCATATATACACAATATCGTCATTTTAAAATAATTTTCAAAATATTAGACAATAATTATCTTACAGTGTGATGTAAAACGTCGGGGCCGGTCTGGGCCTGGCCGTGGGGCGAGGTCGTTGGGTGATTCGCCTTTTTGCCAGCCCCGAATAATTTCGGGTGCCTAGCTTTGTATTCTTTGGGGTGGGGAGTATCGTGCCTCTTGAAGAATGACTAAACGGGCAAAAAATTGTAATGAAGGAGCTGAGCCACAAAAAAACTTATCTTGTTATAGCTCTAGAAACCGAAGATAGTATAATTAAACATCTGATTGCACGTAAAAATGTTTAAGTGGCACGCTTCAAACTCCTATAATTGTAATAATGAGAAATCCAACGCAAATGACAGCAAATGAACACCGTAAAAATAAACGAAAGATTAAAATCGGGGAAAAGCATAATTATAAGTTAAAATTGCGAGGAAATTAGTGATTAAAAATGTATACATGTTTTTCATTTAAAAAGATACACATAAAGGCTGGATTTTGTTTGGGCGACTTTTGATTTAACTAAGACTAACTGACCCTAGTGGTCGACCAAGAAAAATTGACCAAAAAATCTTTGGTATAGTCGACTAAAACCAAAGGCCGACCAAACAAAACCCAGCCGTTTTTACAACACTAATATATATTATACTGACCCTTTTTTCTTCGTATTCGCTATCAAAATCGCTATCTTGAAATTTAACGATAGAATCGCGCCCCTTAACTTCCCCACTCTGTGTGGTAGAGTTGTGTTCATCTCCTCCACCTAAGGCGTATAAACACGATCATAATTCCCAAAAAGTAATAAACCTTACCTCACAGACCTATAATTAATTTTAATTCGAAATCAATCAAAATCATTTTTCCCGCATATTTAAAAAATCTTTATATTTGGCTCAAGTAAAAAAAACATATCGGCACTTAGAATTAGAGGTCAGATTTGTCAATATTTTTCTGCCCGAACTGCCCGGCCCGACATGGTGTGTCTAAAAATAATTAGCACTAATATCGTCATATTTTTTTTCTTCTAATTTTATCTTAATTTTTGATTTTTTGGGGGATAAAAACTAGGATTGGGCAGGTTCGGGCAACGGGTTGGGCATTTCTGGTCTATGCTTAGAACCTTTTGACATGATACCGCAATACAAAAAACTTTAGTACCACATTTCAAATTCAGGCCAAAGCAAGGTCGATGCTATATTTAATTTAAAAAAGTCACACAACATATATCTAATATATAAAATTCTCGTGTCATGGTGTTTGTAGTTAAACTCCTCCGAAACGGCTCGACAGGTTTTTTTTAAAAATTTCTGCGAATACTTGGTAGGTCTGAGAATAGGTTATAAACTTTTTTTACCTCTAAGTGATAAGACGGTCCAGTATTTTTGTCTTATACGTTTTAACACTTAATAAAATGTAGCAATTCTCAATATAGGATCATCGATCTTAAAGCTGGAAAAATATTTGTACAAATACCAAGGAAGGAAGTAACGCGATGATTAGCTGGGGCACTTTCGTCCTCGGTCCCCGTGAAATTGCTACTCCGATACGATTCGTTCAAATTCATATCCTTGATCGTGGCGTTCAAGTGGTGTAAATGGTTAGTGTTAACCTCAACCCCATCGCCAACTAACGGTTTCAATAGGTTTGCGCCACCTACAGTTTCATCAAACACAAAGAATTTGTGACCAAAATTTAATAATCGTTACATGGGTGTAGCCAATCTGCCCCTCACTAATTTATTTTTGCTCCCCCTCTAATTCCAATGCTGGCTAAGCCCACGGATCGTAATGCTTGCATACTTAGTGCGTGTAATTGTTAGTGGTTCCCAAATTATATAAACTATAAATCGGAATCAACCCCTTTCGATAAGTGTAAATGTGATGCTTCTTTAATTTCAATGGGTCAAAATTTCAAAATAAACTAACGGAACTTTCGAGAAAACAGGGATCATCCTAATGATACCCGTTTATATTTGCACTAGTATCGTGAAAACGGCTGAGTTTTGTTCTGTCGACCTTTGTTTAGTCCACTAAATAATAAATAGACCTGTTGATGTTAAGTCGATTAAAACCAAAGGCCGACCAAACAAAACCCAGCCGTTTTTACGACACTAATTCGCACTTATAACGCTCTAAGGTATCTTTTTATGGACAGATCAGAATCTTAATAACTAATATGTTCCATGTCGTTTTTCATAACTATCGTGATGATTTCCCCGCTAAAATAATGCAAATCATATTTTCATATATATTTATAGTTTAGTACTAGGGTTGGCATTTTCTCCGAAATATTTGGTTTGGGGGAGAAGATAACAAGTTAGAACGCGCTGTCCCGTCGATTCATCAACGTCCGTTTGCATATTGAGGAGGGGTTGAGCTTGATTTTCCGAAAGCCAAAGGGCTTTGAGCGATAAATTTGTGACGGCGAAGGGTAAATACTTTAATCTAGGGAAACAAGTATAAATTTCAACCATTCAAAATTTTACCATTTAAAAGTATATTATTTTATTGGTCTGTTTTTCTTAGTTGCATAAATAGACCAAGGTTATTAGGTCAAACCTATGGTCCATTCATGTTACGTCGACTAAAACCAACGGTCGACCAAACAAAACGCAGCCGTTTTTACAACACTAGTATAGACTACATAGACTGCTCATGCCATAGTTCCATGTGTGGTAAATTGCGTGTCAAATTTTCCTCCATTTTGAAGAGAACAACTGATGTATTTCAGCCATGTCATTTTGTGCAATTTACCTTCCTCATTAGTTTATAAATGTGCTTGCACGTCAATAAATTAATATAGATGGCGCATTAAACAAACTTTCATCACAGTTTTTACATTTTTAATTTATATGTATTGCGCAAATGATATATATTTTAGAATGCTGCTTATGATATCTACCCAATTCGATATTTTTATATTTACCCTTTTAAAATTATTTAAATTTCAAAAATTACAAATATCTATATAATCACTACTTCACCATGTTATCATTAAAATGGTGGAAAAAAGGGTACACATTTTGCGCGTTATTGAGTGGTCTATCTAGTCTATGCTTGTACGTTAAAAACCACATATTTTCGACAAAAATTCTGGCCAAACTAGTTTTCTAGGTCTACAAAAAATTTCCAATCAAATTTTAAAATAGTAACATCGACTAAAAATATCAAAGTGATGAATTATCCATAACTATTAACAATTCAGCACAAATAAAATGTAAGCTATTGCAAAGATTAGGTTAGCACTCTTTAATAATCGTTACAAAATAACTTACTTATCATATAATCATAAGATAAGAATACTTCTTTACGCGGCAAATAAACACGTATAACTGGATACATTTAAATTTTCACAAAGCATACATGCTAACTTTTTCGAAATAATCGAGTTTTTAAAAGTGTATGAGACTTTCTAAGCAACGCAAAAAAGCGCTTGAAACCCCCTAAGGCTTGTCTTAATATGGGAATCAGATTCAAATCGCGCGAATTTATCTTTGTCTAAATATCCGATTAAATTTCATAGGTCAAACTCGGTTGTAATTATTAATATTTAGTTTTTTAGTAGTTAAAAACGTTTTTTCGTTTAAACTCTCGAAATAAAATCTAAACTTTGCTGATACCTAAAAATTTATAAACCTACAACATTTAAGCTTTAGAAAATTTTTGCATCTAGCAAAATCGCTGTTTGTTGTGTTCTGCGTCTGAAAATTTGCTATGAATTCGAAGTTAAGACACGGCTATGTTATAATAACCCGTACGACATATTGCCGCGCAGCAAAATCCGATATTAAGACGGCCCTTAGTTTAACCAACAAAAACCCGAAGAAATCCTTGAAGTTTTGTCAAAAACAACGATGAAAAATGGCTAAAAGAAACGAAAGTCCTCAGTTAAAAGTTATCAAAAACATTGATGATATACTTACTTGTTGGCCGATAAGCTAAGCACCCTCAGGCTATGCAAGTTACCAATCTCCTGTGGCAGGTAAACCAAATCGTTGTCTCGCGCAGATAATACAGCCAAATTGCCACAATTACCAATCTGTATAAACCAACAATTTCATGAATTTGATAAATTTTAGAAGGTCATTTTACACTTCAAACAAAAAAAGTTTGTTATATTTTCGCACAAGATAATGAAAGGGTGGCTGAAATTTTTGTATCGAAAAATACAGGGGAATTATTGTAAAAATAAAAAGAGTGACAAAATAGATTAAATATAATATCGAACAGAATGAAAGTAGATAAAAATTCCAAAAATATTAAATATTAACCCCTTAAAATATTTAACTGACACATGGCCCTTGGTTCTTGAAAAATCTGAAAAAAAGGCTTTTATTAATATTCTTTTATACTCGCATATTGTATTTCTTATATGTATCATTTTTACATAATAAAGGCATTTTTTAAACCACAAAGCCTGGCCCGGCCCGACCTTGCCCCCAGGCCAAAGGGCCGGGCAATTGTCATAAATTGAAATTTTTGGGTGGCCCGGGCGGGCACCATAACAAGATTCGGGCAATTCGGGCGTAATAAGATTCTTTTATGTACAGGTTAATTAATTTTCGTGCATTATTTAGTCACTTTTATATGTTTGATCGTTTAATATATGTTTATGTAGTAATCTAGGTTCCTCTCCAAAAAAATCGAAAGTCCAATAGAAATTTATCAAAAAATATGACAGAAAATTTGAATCATTATTTAGGGTTGGGCAACTCTAATGATTCGGGCATAGTAATAAAATAGGACTGGGCCAGGTTCGGGCAGAAAAATTCAAACAAATCTGACCTCTGGTGTGTGTATCAAAAGTGAATGTGTAAAAATTAATAATTCACTTCTCTGGGAAGTTCTTGTAGTCTGTTGCGATCGATATTGAAATTGGTCATGTTCTGTAAAAGACCAATGGTGTATGGAAGATAGGTTAGGTCATTTTCGGTCAACACTAATTCTTGTATTTTTTGACATCTGGTTTATATTATACAAAAAAGGGTAATCTTAAGAAGCCTTTAATGTTTATATAAAGTTAATGTAGAAGTTAAATAAAAAAAATTTTTAGCAGAGTTTATAATGTATATTTTTTAAGTTTTACAACGTACTCTCCTATATGTTGAGTGAGGACAGTTAGTTTGTTTTGGTCAAGCTTTAGAATAGTGAGCTCGTGGAGACTTCCTATTATTTAATAAATAAAAATTATACTAATTGGCTAGTGTATGTATTTAAACGTCAAATTATCAGATCTGAAGCTAGTTAATTTAAAATCAAAAGCATAAAGATTCATTAGTTATGATTAAAGAATATTAATAAAATTTGTAAAATCCATATTTACCTATTGAATCTGGAAGTTGAATAAGTTCATTTTTTGAAAGATCAAGATCAGTTAAACAAGATAATTGCCCTATTTCATTTGGGATGAATAACAATTGATTTTCTGACACATCTAAACAACTCAAACTTTTCAAATGATTTATGGTTGATGGCAGAGATGTCAATTGATTGCCATCTAACCATAATTCTTGAAGATTTGGAAGATTCAAATCATCAGGCTATGCAAATATTTTAATATAAATATAATATGTTGCAAAATAAATATATGTAAATGTTTGAAATATTACCAAAGATGAAAGTTCATTATTTCCAAGATCTAATCTCTCTAAACGTTTGAGCATTAGCATTGATGAAGGTAATGTATGAAGCATATTATCTCTAACTTCCAAAGAAACTAAATTTGTCAAGCTATTCAAAATTTTTATTATCCTAATAAGCTTTACTTTCCCATATCATTAGGTAAACGAATTAAAGAAATATCATTTAGGCTGAGATGAGTTAAATTTTTGAGACAGGTGAATGATTCTGGAAGTCTTAATAATGAAAAAACAAATTGATACAATATTAAACATGTTGTTTTTTGTTTGAAAATAAAGTTATGCAACTTACAATTGTATAGGATTACTACTAAAATCAACAGTTTGCAAACTTTTACAATTTTTAATATTCTCTGGAATTTCCATGATATCTAAAAACATCTAATAGCAGGATGTGAAAGTATAACTAATACCATTTTTACCACCATCTATTTCTTGCAGGTTGGTCAAATTTGCTATTTCAGGAGGAATTTTACTTATCTCATTATCACTAAATGTTAATTTTCTCAACTTATTAAGTTTAAATAAGCCCTTAATCCATAAGTTAAATTAGATAAGTTAGATTTATACCTTTGGAAGTTCTTTTAAATGGTTTGCATCAATTAATAATTCCTCTAATGTGCGAGTATATCTTAATACTTCTTCAGGAACATTTGGTAGGCTACAATGACGTTTGTCAATATAATCGATCTGCCGATTGCAACCCATAAAAGTTGGTATACAAGGAAACATATTTGATGTAATGCAGAATTTTAACGAAACATCATTCTGCTTTCACGGCGCACCTATGTGAAGCCGTAAATCATAAGGTAGCACAATTGCTCCAGGCAAGCGAAGAATGAACAAATACATTAGATTTCAGTAATACACTACAAATTTTATGTATTATTCTTTCAACTTATAATTATTAATGAGTATTTTTCGATAAAGCAGCGAAGGCATAAGTTGATGGTTTATGCTTTGCAAAAAGCATGCAGTTTTCTGATAAATATCAATAATATTTGATAGTAGGATAAATTTCCAAATTTCCTATCAAGATTAATAATTTGAGGTTAAAACTTTAGGGGATAAAAAAAATCTAATTTGCTTATTTATTATTTGCTATAAGGCTGCTCTGGTGGAGTATTGCACATATGTCTTTATAAAGAGCGTCGCTTGCCATAAAATGGTTCAAGTTTTTCCATTGAGAGCAGTCCGGTATGAAGTTACATGGGTCATGGCTATAGATCCTTTTATGTTGTAAAGGAGGTCTGGTAAAGTGTGCACAGATTGATACAAATAGGCGGTAAAAACAAACAATTTCCCAATACAAAAGGCGTTGTGTCTTTGTCGTTGAATTTGAGATGTTTGCATCTTCTTTACAAAATATGCCCTGTTAGGATATGTGATATCGCAAATTGTATAGAAAAACGACCCCAATTTTGACATCTAACTCTTTTAGTCATTGGAAAACCTGACATAAATAATCTGCATGTTATTGACAGACATACTCACCCTTAATATATCGTCCAGGTAGTTAAGGGCAGGATTCGAACCATGGATAACTTGGTCGTTCAAAAGTTTATAGGGTTAAGCTGTATTACGTATTCCAGGCTTAAGTCCAAACGGTTTGTATATTGCGAAGTTTTTTTGTCTTTTATGTCTTTGGGAATTCGGTGGTCTCTGTCTAGGATACCCGCCAGACTTAATAAGGAATTGTGAAATGTGGAAAGGGATAGCGGGTTACCTTTTGAATGTTTAAATCTCGGTAATCCCCACATGGTCCCTGATTTGTTTTTGGAAATCATATGGAGTAGAAATAACTAAGGAGCAGATAAATAACTTTTGTTTTGCTATTCTCAATTTGGCAGTATCCAAACACTTAGGTTTAGCATGATCCACTGGTGTTTATGTATATATGTGGTTTATACATATTCTACCACAGTACTGCTACAGGGTAGGCTAAAAATTTAAGAAATTCTTTTAGCATATTATTTTAAAGGCCAACTTTTAAAGCTTGTTATATATTAAAATTTAAATTTACGTCGGGTTTTAAGATTTGACCACAGATTTTTAGATGTAAGTTTATAAAATCTTCTCCGATAATTTCGCAGTCGTGGTTTTAAAAATTAACCGAAAATTCATCCTTAGGCCAAGATTCTGTCCCAATTTTGACTATTTGTCTTTATAAAACTATATTAGCTGGTTGTAGGTAGATGTGTCAGGGAGTGAAACTGTGCTTACATTGATGCCATATAGAGCTAATTTCAGTCCTTGTATCTTTAAGAAAACGGTATTTAATATGATTATCAAATATATAAAATAAACGGTTGTTGCTTGGCCAACACTAGGTCGCTGAATCTTGTGGGTATGGGTTTGATATTTAAAAAGCTGTGTTGACATATAGTGTGGTGTACATACCACCTTAATAATTTTTATTGTAATGTATGCTACTTTTAAAATTTTGATTCGCGTTGATATCTTGATTAATGAGCCGGCTTTGAAAAACCTCAAAGCTGTAGGTAATTGCATTGTAATTAAAAGAAATAGTTCAAATAAAGGCACTTTCGCGAGTTAACATTAACGCGAAAGTGGTTTGTTTTCCCAACGGCCATTTTAATAACGTTTTTTTTAAATTCAACCTCAGCAACTGCTATTAATTCCTCAACCCTGCCCGAAGTTCTCCGCACTACATACACTTTTCACTTACCTGTTCTGTGAAATAAAAAACGATACTTGTAAAAGTTGTAAAGGAATTACATTTATTACGATATATCCCTCATTCACTAAGTTATTTCCCCATCTATTTCGATTATTTATCCCCCATCCAAATTTATTACGATATTCCCCCCTTCATTACAATTTTCCCCCATCCACATACATTACAGTTTCCCATCTGTATACTTTACAATTTTCCTTCAGTCGATTTATTTGAATTATAATTTAAGTATAAATAAAGTGATTTCAATTTAGGATATTACTCCCATCCTCCCTCAATCCCTCTTGGCTTCTTTTGTGTGTCAATCTAGGCAATTTTGGACAGCGATGCCAAGAATAGTGGCGACCTAGTTATTACTTGTTGTGAAGATTGAACTCAAGGAGCTTGGTACTTTTTATTTACCTGCATATCTTTAGTCTTTAATCAGCGGTTGGTTACTAGTCCAGATAGTTAATATACCGATATTGCTGTCGAGCTTGCAGTCATAGCTTTTTTTCAATGGCGTCGTCCATTTTTTCACCATCTTAGAGAGCTATTTAGTCAAGAATTGGTAAGGCGTACGTTCTCCAGGTTATATGACGGTAGGTCGTGGAACCCTGCAGATTTTATTATGCGGTCTAGGATAACTGCCCTGATAGATGGATGGCGTCGTCCATTTTTTCACCATCTTAGAGAGCTATTTAGTCAAGAATTGGTAAGGCGTACGTTCTCCAAGTTATATGACGGTAGGTCGTGGAACCCTGCAGATTTTATTGTGCGGTCTAGAATAACTGCCCTGATATATGGAGCAAGTTTGTTTTTGAAAAAGTCCTTAACTTCCGTGGTATTCTTTGAGTGTGGGATTTGGTTAGCTATCTAATTTCTAATTTAATGACCCACAATTGTAAGCAGAATCTATGCGGAGGCTGGGCTTAGATGATTCATAGTTTTTTCCTAAATAAAAAATGACATTTCGGATTAATGCCAACATCAAAGTTCGGATTTTTTAAAAATTATTGCTAAATCTTGTACCCACCCGAGATCTTCTTAGTGTCCACCCGGCCATACCGGAATTACTGCCCGATGAAATAATTATATATGCCCGTTAGGCCCAAACAAATGAGGCTAAAACATTTTGCCCAAATATATAGAATTAAGTGTCACTCTAATAACATATTGTGTTTTTGTAAATATATTGTTAACAAAGTAAGTCAAAACTATTAAAACTTATCAGGGACTACATATAGTAAAATTAACTTTAAACAAATTAATCAAATTGATGATTGGGGGGGGGGGGACTTAAAAATCAACAAAAAGATTTCTCGAGTGAATTATTCCATTTAAACCCCTTTCTTAGGAATTATTAATTTATCTACCTATAAATTATATAGTTAATGCTATTATTGACAATATAAGATAATAATTTTAGAAACATTATTTCCATTTTGTTGGGTACTGATATTATGTAATCAAAGAAAATATAATCATGTGGAGCGAGGATCAAAGACGAAATCATAATAAATTAAATATAATAAAGTAGAAACTTTTTTTATGGTGCTCGACTGCACCCAGTCAAAATTCCAAATTGGATGGCGGACTAGGTTAACATTCTCGGCTGGCTGCTGTCACAAACACAAGATAACACGTTTATTAAAAAATAGATTTCAACTACGAATCTATAAAAACATAATTCCAATCTCCACTTTAGTCAAAAAGCTATTTAAATTTATCATAATCACTCTAGCATAGCACCCGCAAACAAACAATATGGTCGAATGGTTCCACAGGCAGTTCAAAACCTCCTCGCTCAACAAGATAAACGATAACAGTTTGTCTAGTTAAAGAATATCGGAGTAAACCTTTGTTGAATTAGTCTGTGGAACTACTGTAAGACTACCTAGACCGTAGTCCAAGAAGTTTAAAGACCATTTTGCCAACTTGTAATTTCGTTTGTGATAGAAACCTAATATTTATGACAAAACAGCATTTTTATAAAAGCTAACATGTTTTTATTAGAACCGATCGGGTACTAGAATCCATGCAATCATAAAAGGACCTTTTAAAGTAATTTTAATTCATAAAAACAAAAGCGACTTAGTAGAGTGTATTGACTCGAAGTCCCTAATATTAACACCTGCACCCATCAACAGCATTGCAAACGGCTAAACAACCTCCAACCCTTTATCCATCAACGTTACATACAAACACAACAAACAGATTCTATTGGACGAAAAGTTTATTGGGAAAAATTTTATAAGACAATCAATTTAATTGCCTATAAATATTAGTAAAGTCTGAGGCAAACGAATTTAAATATTAATCTAGCTTTTAATTGCTTTATAATATAACTTTCTATTATACCATGCTAATTTTATAAAAATGTATATAATCGTTAATTTTTTAATAGCCACTTTTTCATCATTATTTAGAACCATTTCTTGCAATAAATAGTTATGCCTTCTTCCAATCATAAAAATAAACGCTTATCAACTATAATGTGTTATCTATGTAATGATTAACAAAATGACATTATGGCTCTAAAAGAAACAAATTATGTAAAAAATCATTTATGTAAACAAAATATGATCTCTTTGAAGTATAATAGCGAGAACCCGTTTGTAAAACAGTTGGGTGTGGAGATTTATAAATGAATTGTTAAAAATGAAAGTTTAAGTTTTTATAGTGCCGAAAAAATATTGGCCAATAACGATATAAATTGTAAAAATCTTTTAGTAATAAAAGATATACTTACTTATAACGTTTGTAAACAATATGTTCCATTAAGTGGCCACTACTTCAACGTTATAAGGTTTATTTAATTAACCCTGTCGTGCATCCTGGCAATTAGGTTAATTGATTATTATTACCAATGTATAAGCATTGCCAAAATTATAACCAGCTGCAGGAAATGGTGATTGAAATAAGCTAGAAGGAGTGTTTTTTTTAATTATATTTATAAGAAAGGTATAAAAAATATAATCCAAAAATATCCGCCTAATATTAGACGTTATCGAAACAATTTTATTGATCAGGATTAAGTTATTTTAGGTATTTTATATATTAAGTAGCGATTTAAGAAAGTAGTCCATGGGGCCAGTATTGAAATTAGAGGGGGGCGGCAATAATGATTTAGGGAGGGGCAATATAAAATTTTTTGAAATTATTGCCATAGTTTTAATAAAATATGAAAAAAATTTAAATTTAGAGAGGAAAGTCGCCCCTTCCTGCCTCCCCCTAGTTACGCCCATTATTTGTCCAATGTTTGCCATATGCAAAATGCCAAGCATCACATTATTTTCAAAAATAATTCATAAAAGTATATTTAAGAACTTAATTGTCTAAGTAAAAGTTAGTAGCTTTATTATATTAACATGTCCATTGCTTAAAGATTTATACGCATCCCTAATATATCTATATTTGATGTGTAATAAATATCTATATAAAACTAATATAATATTCAATCTTATATATAAAAATGAAACTATGTATGTATGTATGTTTGTGTGTTTGTTTGATTGTGTTTGTTTGTATCTATGCCACCACCAAATTTGGAAAACTAACAGACCGATTTGGCTCAAAATTTCACAGTTTATTCCCCATACTCTGGAGAATGTTTTAAGATTTGTTTGAGCCAAATCGGTCCAGTAGTTTTTGAGGGGTCACGTTCTTTTGTTTTATACATTTTGGCACTTAATAAAGACGTCCCTCAAAAACTACTAGACCGATTTGGCTCAAAATTTCACAGTTTATTTTCTATACTTCGGAGCATGTTTTAAGATTTGTTTGAGCCAAATCGGTCCAGTAGTTTTTGAGGGGTCACGATTTTTTGTTTTATACGTTGGTTTATACGTTTTGACACTTAATAAAGACGCCCCTCAAAAACTACTGGTCCGATTTGGCTCAAAATTGCATACTTTATTTCCTATACTCCGGAGCATGTTTTAAAATTTTTCAAGCCAAATCGGTCCAGTAGTTTTTGAGGGGTTAATAAATTTTAATATACTCTTTACCAAATAATTACATATATGCTTTTTATTCCATATGATAAAAGATGCTTTTCCGTGTAAATTATATTATTGGATAAACTTATTTGGGTTACCCTCGAAAACTACTGGACCGATTTGGCTCAAAATTTCATACTTTATTCCCCATACTTCGGAGCATGTTTTAAGATTTGTTCGAACCAAATCGGTCCAGTAGTTTTCGAGGGGTCACGTTTTTTTGTTTTATACGTTGGTTTATACGTTTTGACACTTAATAAAGACGTCCCTCAAAAACTACTGGACCGATTTCGCTTAAAATTTCATACTTTATTCCCTATACTCCGGAGTATGTTTTAAAATTTGTTCAAGCCAAATCGGTCCAGTAGTTTTTGAGGGGTTAATAAGTTTTAATATGCTCTTTACCAATTAATTACATATATGCTTTTGAAGAGGGATGGCGGGCGCATAAATGATTTATTTTCATCGTTTATGTAAGTTTCATAAAATGTAAAAATAGACAAAATTTCTCCTGTTTATAAACTATGATAATCTAAATCCTCTAAATTATGTTTTTCCAGATCTTCCATTCAAAGGACGGTGGGGTGGAGAGGAGGGATGGCGGGCGCATAAAGGATTTATTTTCATCGTTTATGTAAGTTTCATAAAATGTAAAAATAGACAAAATTTCTCCTGTTTATAAACTATGATAATCTTAATTGTCAAAATTATGTTTTTCCAGATCTTCCAATCGTAGGACGAGAGGAGGGGTGGCGGGCGCATAAAGGATTTATTTTCATCGTTTATGTAAGTTTCATAAAATGTAAAAATGGACAAAATTTCTCCTGTTTATAAACTATGATAATCTTAATTGTCAAAATTATGTTTTTCCAGATCTTCCAATCGTAGGACGGTGGGGTGGAGAGGAGGGATGGCGGGCGCATAAAGGATTTATTTTCATCGTTTATGTAAATTTCAAAAAATGTAAAAATAGACAAAATTTCTCCTGTTTATAAACTATGATAATCTAAATCCTCTAAATTATGTTTTTCCAGATCTTCCAATCGAAGGACGGTGGGGTGGAGAGGAGGGATGGTGGGCGCATAAAGGATTTATTTTCATCGTTTATGTAAGTTTTAAAAAATGTAAAAATAGACAAAATTTCTCCTGTTTATAAACTATGATAATCTAAATCCTCTAAATTATGTTTTTCTAGATCTTCTAATCGAAGGACGGTGGGGTGGAGAGGAGGGATGGCGGGCGCATAAAGGATTTATTTTCATCGTTTATGTAAGTTTTAAAAAATTAATTGGTAGGTTTTTCTTATTTAAATTTTCTATTTTTTTAATATTTCTAATAGGGCAAAACAACGTTTGCCGGGTCAGCTAGTATATTATATTATGTTAATTTCTTAAATGATTAATTAGTATTTTTAAGTAAATTAACAAGTTTTACAATCATATGCAAATAAATTATTATTAATTTTTAGACGATATGCTTAAACTGTTGTTTAATTAGATTTAATGTAGGGTTACTAATGTTCATTGAAGAATATTAAATAATATATGCATATGCTATTTTATTAAACAATGCCTTTATATACTTTTGTTATAATTTTTAATTACCTTGAGCCCCATTATATCGTCAATTATAAAATAAAATCGAGTCAAGGCTAACCTGATTAAAAATGATTTAATATGGAGGCTCTTCTTTACATATATATATTATTATAAATTGGGGTATTATGAATTTACATCAATTATTTTAGCATTATTTAACGTCCCAAATGGGCGGTATTACTTAATTTATAGTTAAGCTATATTATTTGTTTTCAAATTTCCTCACTGCTAGTTAATTGTGGTATAAATAATTCAAAATTTAAATACAGCTTTAAAATTATTTTACTAGGCTTTCTATGCCCTTGAGCATTATTAATTATTGATACTACCAAGCTCTCTTTCGTTTTAATTACACTCTTGTCCTTTTCTTGGCCCAGCCTACTTTTCTATTCATTTGTTTAAGTGGCACAGTTATTGATTTTAGGTCACAGTTTCCTTGTTAAATTTAATTGATGATTGGCAATAGTCATCAACGCTAACATATCGAGAGGGTCATAGTTTAATTCCTATCACGTAATGTCATCCAAAATTAAATGGCTGCTCGCGATTTTAATCTCACACATCTCACTTTATCAAAATTTAACGAGAGAACCTCGAGGGAATCAAAGCCAACCACTATTAGAGCGGAATCAATTTCCTTCTTCAGAATTCCGAAATATAGGTGATATAAATATTGGGGGCCTATTCGAGGTGTACAACTTCCCACAGGAAGCTGGACGTCTCATGTGTTCAACAAGTATCAATCCTTACGATATCCGCAAAGCACAAACTATGGTCAAAGCTGTTAAGATCCTTAATCAAGAACTTAGTGAAGAGTTTAATTTGACTATAGGGTATAGAATTTTGCCAACTTGTGGGGTCGCGAAAACGGCTCAGGTAAGTCTGTTATACTTATTAAGAATATGGTAGACTTATGACCATATAAAAATAATTATTTATGCATTTGTGGTGAACTTAATTTACACATTTTTATTTAGTAAACTAACGACTATTTTATATTGATCCAGATTCAAGCTATAAATCTGATTAGGGGAGAGATTAATGACTCAATATTAGCTGTAATTGGTCCATTTTCGACGTCGGAAACAACCTTGGCTGCCCCTTTTTTTGCTTTTTACAATATTCCAGTGTTAAGTCCAAAAGCCAACTCTCGTATGTTTGATCGAGATGTGGCAAGGTAGAATTTTTTATAATAAAATTGCTTATATAAAACATTAATTTATTTGTCTTGATTTCTTAGCCAATCTTATGCGAAGAGTGATATTAACAATATAATTAAATGTCCTTAATTTATATATAAATCTATTAAATCGGACTTTAATTTATGGCAGGTTTAGATATTTATTCAGACTTCTTCCCAGCCAAAAATTTTTTGGTGCTGCCATCAAGACCCTGTTGTTGGACCTTAAATGGACATATGTATCCATGATATTTAACCAAGATAATTTTAATGGGTGGTATGCCACTAATCTTAAATCTTCTTTGACATCGATTGGAGCGTGCATTAAGGTCGAGATTCGCTATTCCGATGATAATATCGTAGATGGCAATAACTCAATTAAGATGAACCAACAACTTAATGCTATTTTAGCTGATCATCATTCACCAGTTGTTTTTCTATTTTTAGCTAAATATCAAATCGTCGAAGTTTTTAAAAGGATAAAAATTATAAAAGACGGTATCAACACCTTTACATCGCCTTTGTTGTTTGTAGTTATGGACACGTGGCCTAATACAAAAGAGTTAATCCATCATGACGTGCTGGATATTGCAAAAGGCAGTATTGTGTTCCTCGGTTTTACTCCTTACTCCTACATGAATACTGACAAGCGTTATGTTAATTCATCGATCGTAGATGTTCCTAAGCTGAGTAAAAACGAGTACCAAGATGTGGGAGAATCTAGCATAGTTATGATTAAGGACATAGTAAGACTATTGGGTATAGCTATAAGGTCGCTCATTAGGGAAAAATGTTACGGTGTAGGTAGGAAGAGAGACGCCTTAAGAATATGTTTATCTAGGCATAATCTATCTCCTTACATATTAAATGCTTCGATGTATGGCCTAACTGGCCCAGTAAATTTCGGACCAAATCGGGCAGCTATCCGTAACATAACCATTGGAAATTTCGTCAATATTGAATCTAAAAGAATTTATGCATTGATAGATGTTGGTTCATTCAATCCAGCGAACAATAAATTTACCTTCCATGAAATGATGCGGTGGAACGATTTAAAATTTATTAACGCCACTAACGGTCCTCATTCCTGGTGCACTGCTCCATGTGCTCTTGGACAAGCTAAAATTCCTAGTAGAATTGCATGTTGCTGGACATGCTTACCCTGTGATCCTCGTTCTAAAGTAACAGCCTTTATTGCCAATCCTTGTACACGATGTCCCGCGTTCGCTATTCCCGATAGAAGAATGTTTAACGAATCATGTGTAGTTTTGCCTAGGACGAGCATAAGGTTGTCATGGCCGCCCTTCGCTTATTTTATTATAGCAGCATCTGCTTTGGGAGCTACTATTTTGTTAGTTATAAGTCTTTACTACATCTTTGACAATAAAAATATGGCACTTAAAACAGAAATAAAGCCTCTTTTGGCGATTAATTATACAGGGGTATTACTAGGACTAATTTGTATCATTCTCTACGTCGTTCAGCCCAACGCAACAAGATGTGGAATAGCCCAATTCATGATAAATATCTCCATATTATTGATGTTGATGGGCCTGTCTCATAAACTATTTCTTTTTAATAGAATTAGAAAAGCTCATAATAAATCACAATCTACCACAAAATTAGAAGAAAAAAATACTTATATTCAGATTGGTCTTTTATTGATCCTTCAAGTATATAATATAAATTAATGTTATAGCGTCAATATATTTTGGCGATTTTTTTAAAAGTTGATTGTCTTGACCATTTTTGCTTCGTTACGAATATATTTAAATTAGTGATAAATTTTTTAAAAAGTCAGATAACATTAAAAATAAATCGCTCTATGATGATTATTAATGAAGCACATAATAATTATTAGCGAGGCCTTTCAGATTTTTGCTTTTGTTTTATCTAAACACGAATGAAAAATATTTATAAATATGCACCAGTGTTGTAAAACCCGTTATAGACCAGGTTGTGGCTAATTGGGTCTTGGTTAATATTTTAAAACGACCAAAGGCTTTCGGTCTGTTTTTCTTAGTCGACCTTTAGGCTTAGTCGAAATTTGAAAAACAAACCAAAAGTTGTTAGTACATTGTTTAGTCAACTTGGACTTTGCCACAATTTTTATAATAGAGCAGAGGTTTTTTGGTTTGGTTTAGGTGTTTTGGGGTGGGGGAAATATAATATAATTTGATATTTTAAATTTGTTGATCATTTAGTGATCTTGAAAATATGTAATATAGATACAGGCAGCTTTTTAATCGTACTGATTTGATTATAGCCTGGTTGAGAGTGGTTTTTCATATTGGTTCCTAGCCTTAAAGGATAATTTTAGAAATAAAATTGATCTCATAATTGTCGTTGATTGAGCCAAATATGCAATTATCATCGAGATAAGTTTACAAATTTAAATTTTATATATGTAACAACTTTATGACATCTTGACCCATCAATTTTCTTGGAAAATATTTTTTATCTCCACAACAATTACAATTGCTACCAAGATAGATATATTTAAATTAGGGGGGGGGGCAAAACAAATTTTTTTTATTCTTGAGGGTTTTTGTATTGAAAAAATCTTATTTTTAAAATTAGGGGGGGGCAGCCGCCCCCCCCCCCCCCGCCCCCCCCTGCGTACGCCCATGACCCCAACCCATCAATTTTTGTTAAAATAATTTATTTAGCTCGATAAACTATAAATATGAAAATTATGATAAATTGCCAAATTTAAATTTTAGTATAATTGGTATCTCAAGATATGTTGCCTCTATATCTGCCACTTATTTTCAAATTTCCTTTATGATCATCAAATTCAAAATATTAAAGTTATCCCCTATTCAGTCAAATCATATTTTACTCTATAATTTTAATATATAAATTAACTAATTTTTCTTCGAATTAAAAACATCTAAATTTGGTCAGTTCAAAAAACTTAAATAAGCTTAAATGTTGACTAAAGGAAATACACTAACGACCTTTGGTCTGTTTTTCAAATTTTGACTAAGCCTTAAGGTCGACTAATAAAAAGAGGCCAAAAACCTTGGTTTGTTTTAATTTAGTCGCCAAAGGCCGGCCAACTCTTTTTACAACGCGAATATGCACAATCCTTAAACATTATTTATTGACATACAGATTGGAATCAGTACATTAGTTTTGGCCATCGAAGGATCCTATCCCAGGTTTATTGAGTCAACAATTCTTCCTCCAGGTTCAAAGCCCAGCGATTCTAAATTACTAGTTTACATGTATTGTGGCCTGAAACCATTAAAACCGCCTTTGAATGCCCTCCTTTATGGTTTTCAATCGTTGATCATTTTACTCAGTATTTTGGCGCTGATTCAAACTGAACAAGTTTCCAAAGCTTTCCGTGATATCACAGCAACGAAAAATACTTTAAAAATTGTGCTAATTCTTTATGTCATAAGCTTGGTCATATTTCTCTTTCAACCCATAATTACCGCACTTAAAATCTTTGTCATCTTATATGCCCTCATCCTTTACGTTGTTCTTATTGGTACAATCTATGTCAAGCTTATAATAGGCACCACTAGTCAAAACACTCCGAATCCATCTCCCAGTGCTGCAGAAGGGTCTCCTTAAGGATAATAACACTTAATTGAATGCCCTATAAAATAGAAATAAATATCGATAGCATATTCATTACTTTTAAACTGCTAGATGTATATGATCAATAAAATGATAATTTCAAGAATTTAGATATATTACTTGAAAAGTTATGATAATTACAAAATTGAGCAAAAGTTAATAAATGCTAAATTAATATACTTATCCAGATTTATTCAAAAGAGCTACATGTTTCCTCGCATTTGATCATCGTACCTCACTTTTGTTAGATTTAAAACGAATTAAGAATTGGGTTATTGCTAAAACCCTGCAAAATGAAATTTTTCGGCCCAAGCTCGGCCCGACATTTTTATTTTATTTGAAGACATTTTATCAAAATTATGACTACAATTTTAAAAAATGGACCATCTTTTAAAAATATTTCTAAGCTAGAGAGTGGTTTAAAAATTATATTATACTAATTCCAAAGGATATTTAAAAAGATTGATATGAAATGTTCTTTGTTAAAAGATGGTTTAAAAAATATAAAAAACTTGCGTTGACAATAAAAAAAAAATTAGTTTTTCTATTAGCAATTGTCTAAGAGCACTATTAAATATTTTCTTTGGATGCTAGCTTTAAGTTCTTTATTAAAAATTTGCTCTCTCACGAACATCCTAGTACGGATATGGTATATGCTGTATATTAAAATTTGGTAAAAACTTTTAGCTAGAATTTGCCTGGGGCCGGGTTCGGGCGTGCAGGGCTCAATCTAATAATTTAGGCACAATAAAAAAGGATTTAATTATTGTCTACTTATTATCGATATCAATTCAAAAGACATATATGATATATTATAATTAACGTTAGAGCCTTCGATCAAGCGACTTTAAGATGTTGACAATTTTTCAAACCTGAGTTCATGGGCGTAGTCAGCATTAGAATTAGAGGGGGGCATTAATGATTTAGGAAGGGGCAAAATGATCATTTTATGAAATTTTAGCCATAGTTTTAATAAATTTCAACAAATTTTAAGATTTGTAGGGGGGCAGCCACCTCTCCCTGTCCCCCCCCTTGGCTACGCCCATGAATATGTTTAATACATATTTAATATTACTAGGCGATTATCAAAATTTTGAGGAAAAGCTAAACTTGTAAAATAAGAAACTGGTTCGAGTTTAATTTAATAATTGGAATTGGAAAGCAATATGCAAAAAGAGACGAATATCTTGTTTAAAGATATAATTTAGAATGAATTTGCTTGCTAATTTATAATTACTATGATAAACTTAATTATTATAAAAGCATATATGATTAATTCTATATGTAATACATAAAGATGTGAGAATATTGATTTGTAAGTTGCTTAAATGGCGACATGGGTGTAGCCGCGGGAGGGGGGCAGGGAGGGGGGGCTGCTCCCCTCTAAACCCAAAAATTTGTTAAAATTTCTTAAAATTAAGGCTAAAATTTTTAAATTATTATTTTGCCCCTCCCTAAATCGTTATTGCCCCCCTCTAAATTTAATGCTGGCTACGCCCATAAATGGCGATATAATATAGGATCTTTATGTAATACATATTAAATATTACAAAATGTCATCATATTGATTTTCGATTAATCATCTGAATTACCCTTATAATTAGATATTGACATTTAAATTTTCTTGTTTAATTTGGTCGGCCAATTTTGCAATTTCGTTTACACGTTGTCAGTTTCTAGATTTGTTAATAATATGTAAAATATTCAATTTAAAACATTATTTAATTTTATGCAGTAACATCTAATATAAGGTGTAGCTCAATATTTACATAATAATTACTTATTTTTTATGTATAGAGAGCTGCAAAGTCGCTTTTTTTTAATCCGAACCCGACTTAACCCGATTTTCAAATTAATAACACGAACCCGACCCGATCCGAAAGCATTTTGAAATTTTTAATCCAACCCCGGGATTTCGGGTTACCCGTGCAGTGCTCTAATATATAGGATAAATAATTAGAACTAATGATTGACTATATAGTCAATAATTTTCAATCCGTTTATATAAATTTCATTGTATAAATACGGTGGATTTGGATTGATAGCGTAGGTAGAAAAAAATGGAACGCAATATTTTGGACACTTATGGTCCATCTTCAGGAAAAAAAAAAAGGAGAAGATGAAGTCTCAAAAAATAAAAATGAAGTAAAGTGATTATAACAACGATGATATAGATACAAAAAAAATTACAAAAACTGGTTATAGCGAGAAATTAACAATAGCGATTGTAGGGATGGATGTTTTTTATAAGAATAGAGTAGATACATATGGAGATAGGAAAAAGGTGCGAAAAAAGTAAATAGCTAAATAATAAGAGAAAAGGGGGGAGCAGAGTTATTTAATATATAAATATAATAACTGTGCTTAACAAATTATAGTTTTGAGTATTGAACGGGTAGGTAGACATAGTGAATAATATAAAAATATGTGTGGATGTATGGGCTTGTGGTAATAAAATTGGATGGTCGTTGATTTTGTTTGTTTGTTTTTTGGGCTTGACGCGGTCGATTAAAACGCTTTCTACGAAATTCCTTTGTTGTATCGCGCTATGTGAATGGCAGTCGGGTTATCCAATCTGCCATGTTGAATCTTTAACGATAGTTAGGCTTAGGGTAAGGCGGAGTAGGTCGCGCATTTTTGGAGCTTTGTGTCAGTGTTCTTTTTTGTTGTTGTTGTCTCTCCAAGTCTAAAAATTGATAGTAATCGACACAGGAGAATACATTAATTAAAATTAGAGTATTATCTGTTATGATATTATAAAGGTAGGTGAGGATGGGTGTGCTTGTAGCTTCGAAATTGGCCGAGTTGGTCGTTGATTTTCGGCTTGAGGCGATCGATCAGGACGCTTTCTACGAATTTCCTTTCTTGGTTGAATCGTGCTTTGTAAAGAACGGTCGGGTTGTCCCAATCAATGCTATGTTGATTGGTTAGCGAGTGTTCGGCCACGGCGGAGTGTGTTGCGCATCTTGTTAACGGGGCCTTGTGTTCTTGGATTCTTTGTGCTAAGGTTCTTTTAGTTTCTCCAACGTAAAATTGGTCGCAATCGGCGCAGGAGATTTTATAAATTAAATTAGAAACAAGATTTTTATCTGTAATGTTATTAATGGGCTTAACTAATGAGAATAGGTTGGATGTGGTTTTCTGAGAAAACTTGAAATTGTCTATTTTGTGAACATGTAAAATCTTTTTGATTTCTTTTAGGAAATTATTACTAAGATTAGTGTGAAAGGGAATAGAGATATAATGATCTGTACTCATCTTTTAAAATCAACACTTTGAGGATGATGGTTAAAAGAGCTATAGCTCATTGCTCTCTAGAATCTGATAGAGACATTGAAATGGATAATATAACACAAAGATTCTTAGAGCTAAATTATCCCCTTGATTTGCTCACAAACATTAAAAATAAATTTTTAACATTCCCTAAAATGTCAACTAATGTAGACTCCACTCCTAATACAGATCATTATATCTCTATTCCCTTTCACAAAAAGATTTTACATGTTCACAAAATAGACAATTTCAAGTTTTCTTAGAAAACCACATCCAACCTATTCTCATTAGTTAAGCCCATTAATAACATTACAGATAAAAATCTTGTTTCTAATTTAATTTATAAAATCTCCTGCGCCGATTGCGACCAATTTTACGTTGGAGAAACTAAAAGAACCTTAGCACAAAGAATCCAAGAACACAAGGCCCCGTTAACAAGATGCGCAACACACTCCGCCGTGGCCGAACACTCGCTAACCAATCAACATAGCATTGATTGGGACAACCCGACCGTTCTTTACAAAGCACGATTCAACCAAGAAAGGAAATTCGTAGAAAGCGTCCTGATCGATCGCCTCAAGCCGAAAATCAACGACCAACCCGGCCAATTTCGAAGCTACAAGCACACCCATCCTCACCTACCTTTATAATATCATAACAGATAATACTCTAATTTTAATTAATGTATTCTCCTGTGTCGATTACTATCAATTTTTAGACTTGGAGAGACAACAACAACAAAAAAGAACACTGACACAAAGCTCCAAAAATGCGCGACCTACTCCGCCTTACCCTAAGCCTAACTATCGTTAAAGATTCAACATGGCAGATTGGATAACCCGACTGCCATTCACATAGCGCGATACAACAAAGGAATTTCGTAGAAAGCGTTTTAATCGACCGCGTCAAGCCCAAAAAACAAACAAACAAAATCAACGACCATCCAATTTCATTACCAAAGCCCATACATCCACACATATTTTTATATTATTTACTATGTCTACCTACCCGTTCAATACTCAAAACTATAATTTGTTAAGCACAGTTATTATATTTATATATTAAATAACTCTGCTCCCCCCTTTTCTCTTATTATTTACTTTTTTCGCACCTTTTTCCTATCTCCATATGTATCTACTCTATTCTTATAAAAAACATCCATCCCTACAATCGCTATTGTTAATTTCTCGCTATAACCAGTTTTTGTAATTTTTTTTTGTATCTATATCATCGTTGTTATAATCACTTTACTTCATTTTTATTTTTTGAGACTTCATCTTCTCCTTTTTTTTTCCTGAAGATGGACCATAAGTGTCCGAAATATTGCGTTCCATTTCCCTCTACCTACGCTATCAATCCAAATCCACCGTATTTATACAATGAAATTTATAATGATTGACTATAAGAGCGTTTTAAACATCATATTCTTGACAATATACACTTTAAAAATGTAATGTTTGCTTTTAATTTCATATTTTGATACAATCTTGTAATAATCCTATTTTTATAAAATAAGAACTATAGAAAGACAAAAAACACCATGATAATATTATTTATTAATTATTGATAAAAATATTATAGAACCGTAATATTATGAACGTTTAATCTTTATTACTTACATAAATTCCGAATATAACAATTAATACGAACGTTAAAAGACTATAAGGTAAAAAAGATGAGTGGCGAGATTACAATGGGAAAACAGATAAAAATGATGTGGGTAAAACAAATGGAAGAGTGTCTGTATGTTTGTTGTCTTCTATCTTTTATACCACGATGGTGTCAACAACACAACAACATCAATACCAATAGTGCTTCCCCATCGATGTATAATGCGCATCATTAAATGGCTTGGCGTGATTCACGTGTAAATAAGTGAATTGATATGACTGACGTGTAGCGCGCACCAGTAACTGAATAGATAGACGTACGGCGATTACCACACCATCCCCTTTAAGAAAGACCCCAAAGAGGACGGGAGCGGGGAGTCAAAAAAAAATGTAGCGGGCCGTCAGGTACGAGAACGGCCTCCCCGATAGACGTCATTGGGTCCGCACTTGCTACCCATTATTGCCGTCTGGCTGACCCCCTCGCTTTGATTCTCGAACCGCTAGATCGTTTTCTAACAGCGTTACCGTCGCCATCGGCGCCAGTATCGCGTCCGTATTCACGACATCGGGTGGGTCAAGGTGCATCGCTACACTGACAGCAGCCTCACCCACGCCGGCGTTTACAGACCCTATCGACGAGACACTAGGCGCCCCCGGCGGTGTTAGCATTGTGCCTCCACACGCGGCCCTCCGATGCCGGCGTAGGCACAAACTACACCACCTTCGGGCAGCCCTGCGTCGCCCTCCGCGCGCCGCCGTCGGGGCAATCACCGTGCCCCCTCGGACCGGGCGAACCGGCGGAAGGACTTCTCTGGGATCCCTCCGAACCCCAGCAGTCGAGGTACCGCTGCCCCCAGCGCGTCCTCCTCGACTGATTCTACCACCTCGTTCTCTATTCCCGGGCTGCGGGGCACCGCCCTGGGAATATCTTCGTTCGTGGAAGCTCACCATATGAGGGATACCGTCTCGGCCCACCACGAACGATACGAAAAGGTCCGTCGGGGCGTAAAGCGGATCAATCACTTCCACTTCCACCCTGAACCGGCACCATGATGCGATAATGTCCATCTAATGCACAATAATAAATATACATATTATCGCATATCAAAGATAACCCATTAACATCGCAACCGTAATTGCTCCTCGTGTCTAACCGTGCGGTTATTAGAGCCCGTAAACTCAACCTCGTAGGCTTTTGAGCCCACGTGGGATTTTACCACAGCTTCCAACCACCGCTCGGTTCCACGATACACGCGAGCCCATACTAAATTACCAACTTAGTACCGACTGGGAGCGGACTCGCTAGTTGTTAAACCGGAGTCCACCCACACATCGATCGGCACGCGAGGTAATCTATTTAAAAATATTTTACTAACCGGGGCGCGACACGGAAAGCGAGCGGACGCATTATGTAATAGTCTATACATCCATATGCCGTCCTTCTCTACCTTCTCATTTTTCAACCATTTCTTAACGATCGCAACATGTCGTTCCGCCAACCCGTTAGAACTTGGGTGATATGGAGGTGTTAATAAATGCAGTATACCCCATTTACCGCAAAACACCTTAAACTCGGCGCTAGTAAAGGCAGTACCGTTATCGGATACTATATACCTCGGGATACCATAAGCGCCCATTAAATTCTTAAAAAAATCAATAACCACCCCGGTAGACAGCTTCGTGACGCGTTGAAATTCAACCCAACTCGAAGCCGCGTCCACCAGTAAAAGATATTGTTTCGAATCAAAGTCGAAAAGTCTAGATGTACCCGGTCCCAAACGATTCGAGCCCGCGGCCACCTAGCTTGTTTATCGTGCTTGGGCATGCACGCATTTTTACTACACGCAGTACATTTACGCGCATACATGCCAATATCAGCGCCCATAAACATAATTACGCGCCATTGCTTTCATTTTAGACGCGCCGTTATGTCCAGCATGCAATAATTCCAACACTTGTGATCGCAACGCCCGTGGAATCACTATGCGTTCGCCACGTAGTACAACCCCATTGTCAAGATAGAGTTCATTAACCACGCCACGATAACCCCTAGCGACCTCCTCGATTGTCGCCTGACCATTCAAGTATTTAGTAACCCCATGCAACTCCTCGTCCTTGTCCACCTCCTCCTTAAGGTTAACTGACGGAAAAGCTTGAGTTACGACATTAATCAAATAATTCTCACCCTCTAGTTCCTCCTTAGGTACCCCTTCATCGCTCTCACCTAAGCGCGATAATGTGTCTGGTACATAGTTCGTTGCACCCTTTTTGTACTCCAAGGTTACGTCAAAGTTACCTAAGAACAACAACCATATTTGTAACCTAGGGCTTAGCAACAAACTACCATTACACTTCGCAAAAAGAGGAACCAGTGGTTTATGGTCGGTAAAGATTTTAAACTTACGACCAATAAGATATTCACGACACTTATTTAACGCAAACACCACAGCCAAAGCCTCTTTTTCTATTACAGAATAATTAAGCTCTGCCGCCGTCAATTTAGGTGAAAATAGTATCGGCCGCTCTATTCCTTTAATAACATGAAAGAGCATGCCACCTATACCACTCTTCGATGCGTCAACCGCCAACCCTATGGGAAGGTTACGATTAAAACACACCAAAACTGGGTCGCTTCCCAACAAGTTTTTCAACTTCTCGAAAGCTACCTGTTCTCTATCGGACCAAACAAAACACACGTTGTCTTTAGTTAACCTATGCAAGGGAGCTGCTACCTCCGAGCAATGCGGTATAAACTTGCGATAATAATTCACAGACCCCATGAAAGACAAGACTTCCTTCTTGTTAGTTGGGGCTCGTATCTTTAAAATCGCAGCCACATTACTACCCAGAGGGCGTATTTTCCCACATGCAATAACGAGCCCTAAGAATGTCACTTCTGTCACTCCGATCATGCATTTTTTCATAGTTAGACGTAATCCCCTCTCCTGGATGCGCTTAAGAACTGACTCTAAACGCGAATCGTGTTCTTGCGTCGTAGTGCCAACAATCAGCAGCCAAACCCTGAAAAACGGAGGCCATAGTTTTCTGGAACACCGCCGCAGAAATACTCAACCCAAACGGCAAGCGATTAAACGAAAACAACCCCAAAGGAGTATTTATTGTCATCAACCGCGCCGAACGAGCACTTAATTTAATTTGTAAATATGCCGACCTTAGATCCAGCTTTGTAAAGAAACATGCATTATTTAGGTTCGCTAAAATTTCCTCCACCCGCGGGATTGGGTACTTAATTTCCACCAACCACGGATTAAGCGTAACCCTAAAATCAATACAAAGCCGCAAAGACCCGTCGACTTTCTTAACTGGAACCAGAGGAGTCGCCCACTCACTATAATCAACGGGCGTAATTATCCCCTGTTCCGTCCAGTCCCGCAGAACCGCATTTACCTCGTCCCGCCATATGAACGGGATAAGCCTACTTGGACAAAATTTGGGATAGGCCCCACGTTTGAGTCTCACCTCATATTCATAACCTTTCAAACACCCTAGACCTTCAGCAAAAACTGAATCGTAGCTCCTAACTATATTACGCAAATTCAATTGCCACTTGCCCAGGTCGCCGAATCCACTCAACACGTCCGTAGACGTCACACCCGTAGGCGTACCGACGATTAACGTCGAAAGAGGTTTCACGACTAAAGTCGTAACTTCGGCACCACTCGGGAGCTCAACATTACATATCATCGCAACCCCACCCGGGCAAGATTTCACACTAGGAGCTACCCAACAACTAGGGGTTGTTTTTATCAATGAGTCACAGAGACCAAACCATCCAACACGCGGGCCTATAACCTGCAGCCAATCCCAACCCATTAAAGGATCGATTCTAGCCGCTGTTAAATATAATATCAATGTCCAGCGCGCGTCACCAGCCGCCACCTCCGCTGGCATTACCCACTAACTCTACCGCCGCGCCATCTAATTGGCGGGCATTAAAAAAAGGTCGGGCAATTTTTTTAGTAAAATGGACATTAAACTTACACAAGCCCCAGAGTCTAAAATGAAATTAATTAACGTACCGTCCACCCACACCTTCGCCGTGGGCAGTCGGCGTCGATGGCAAGCCACTTCCACATGCCAAACAATCATTTTTACTCAAATTCTCCCTCAACACCGCCTCCGCGGCATGCACACAATTCGCCACAGGAGCATTAAAATTATTACCCCCATTAAACCTAACCGTAGCAAATGCACATTAATAAACCTTAGCAGTATGCTGGTAAAAACCAGCCTGCCTATCGAGAAAGACAAAAAACACCATGATAATATTATTTATTAATTATTGATAAAGATATTATAGAACCGTAATATTATGAACGTTTAATCTTTATTACTTACATAAATTCCGAATATAACAATTAATACGAACGTTAAAAGACTATAAGGTAAAAAAGATGAGTGGCGAGATTACAATGGGAAAACAGATAAAAATGATGTGGGTAAAACAAATGGAAGAGTGTCTGTATGTTTGTTGTCTTCTATCTTTTATACCACGATGGTGTCAACAACACAACAACATCAATACCAATAGTGCTTCCCCATCGATGTATAATGCGCATCATTAAATGGCTTGGCGTGATTGACGTGTAAATAAGTGAATTGATATGACTGACGTAGCGCGCACCAGTAACTGAATAGATAGACGTACGGCGATTACCACAAGAACATTAATATTATTTTAACGAATTGATAAATACTTTAGGAATAACTTAAAGACAATTTAAGACAGCCTTTAAAATAGATTGTTTTGAATCAGACTGGGGACTGATTTGAGGGTTAATATGAGGTCAAAATATGGCTGAAAAACACATTTTATTTTTGAACACTCTAACTTGCACATACAAAATTTATATGTGATGTGTTAAAAGTCATTCGATCCAATTAGGTCCGAGATTTTAACTTATATGTTGGTAACCCAATTTTTCCTCGTACCATAATACTCTGGAAACACAAGTACTCATCTTCGAACTTAGCCCCTATAAAAATATTCAAAAGATTCAAACGATTAGGTATAGGTAAGGATTGGGGAAATGTTAAATAACCCCATTATCGCCAAAATCCATGTCCAAACATATAATATTTAGGATTAAATTTTAAAATATCTATTATTCTTATCGCCTAAATTTTTGATATCCCCTTCTTACCTTCTGTTCAAAGTGGCGTTTTCCTGGCGTACGCTATCAGGATGGTGTGAATTTTAAGCATTAATCCGTTCTTAGTTTTTTTGTTCTGACTGTTTTATTTGCCCCTATACAAATGTAGTTAACAAAATTTATTTATTAATAATTATAATGAATAAGGTACGGCTAATTGGTAGAGGTACACCACTTTTAGATTTTATGCCCAATGTTGTTCTTTTGGTTCAGTCTTTAGTACTCTATAATATAAGTTGTTGGACTTTAATAATAATGAAGGGGGTATACTGCTTTCTAAATAAGTTTATGTGGTACAGTCAAAACCGTTTAATTGCAAAGCCTTGGGCCTGAAAAAATTGCGATTAACCGATATTTCGCGATTAAACGATGGAAATAAAAGTATATGTACATTATATTAAATATTCATTTCTTAAGCTTCGCAATAAAACGATATTTTATATAATTATCTGGTTGATTTAAGGACTCGAAAATGTTTGTGAATATCTGATATTGTACTATTAAGCGATATGTCAAAAACGATTTTTTTGTTAATATTATTGTTAAAAAACAAAATGGCGGTTGACTTCGCGATTAAAAGATTTTCGCGATGATCCGATTTGCGATTAAGAAGTTTCGACTGTATAATCAATATATTATTATCGCCCTTACATTCTAACATTAAAATAAATTTTTTATTCTTCATAGTGCTTATCCAACACAGTGAAAATTATTAATAGTTGATTGACATAATGCTACAATATTTGGGGGCAGTGTCGTAAATAAGGGGGGGGGGGGGGGGAACGGGAAATTCCCCCCTCCCCTTGGCAAAGATTAAAAATATTTTTTTATAGCTTCTCAACCCTGAGGAGGCTAAAAACTGACATTAGAAATACCATGTCTAAAAATAGATAAATGGATTGGCTTTATTGACAATTCATCGGGAGTTAGCTCCTACTCCCAAAGAAGTTCTTAAAATTTTTGAAATTTCCCCCCCCCCTTGAGAAAATCCTGGCTACGCGCCTGTTTGGGAGTATACAATATTTTTGGTCGTATTATTGAGTAAGCAAATATATGTTGTCAAATTTACGGAATTTTGGTTTATAAAATTAAAAAGGTATATCGGTTGAAATCATAGCTATTTGTCTTCACTGTTAAAAGGTCCTGTTAGAATTGTTAAAACTACGTTAAGAGTTTTACTGCAAGACGTGTGCCGGTGCAAAGCTTAGACTGGTTATTGTTTTGCAGCATGATAATCGGTATGCCGATTGTCAATTGCAGCACGCTAGGTTGTATTTGCGGCAGATCGATGGAATTTATTTTAAAAAAATCTTTTGGATAAGTAACAGCTTCGTCTGCCACAGTGTGTCAACAGACTTGTAAGTGAATGCATCGCTTTGAAAGTTAGACAGAAAAATATTGTTAAGTTCATGGACGTCGTTGCTTTTGGATACAAGAATAATTTGTTCACTCATTCTATATGATTCTTCAATTAATTTCAGTATTAGAAAATACTTTCTAAACTAATGTCTTTGATGTCACAAAATTGGAGGAGTTCTTAGGTTGGAAATTCGTCCTGAGCGCCGATTAACCAGCACAGTTCCGTTCTCAATGAGCAGCAACTGATAAATAAAAATCTCACCTATCTGATCATTTTATAGTTTGAATTATAAAGTCGTGACGCCACAAAGTAGAATAGCACATTTTTATTTCGTTTGCTGGGGTTGATCAAAGACGCACAGTTGCCTGGCTGCACGCAATATTATTCCAAAATGATCTAAGAGATCCTCGCATGATGATCAAGTGCCCTCGAGCGATTGTATTTTGTGCCTTTAGACCAAAATATGAGCTACATTTCAGGAATAATTTATCCAATTTGGATGCTTGGATATGATGCACATGGGAGTTTCATCAGAGGTCTGATGTCCCACCTGGCTTGACCCCTACCATGCCTTACTTGTGGACCAGATTAAGCCGAACTAAATAAATTATTTCAGGCAACCCTGGTTAGGCCCATATATTACCTTTTTAAAAAGTCCACACATTGTCTCCTCCAACGTTATTCTATTTTAGTAAGAAGGATTTATAATACAACACAAAGCTTAAAATTATCTGCCTCTCAGGTCTGATGATTCAATTTAAATTTAAACCAAGTATCAAAAATCGTACTCATATATGCACCCGTTATAAATCACTATTCTTCAAATATTCTAACAATCAATGTGAACTATATTATTTATCTTAAAACTAAAAAGAGTGTAGTTCAAAAGAATACTTACAGTTTTTTTCTAATATATAACTTTCTTGGACAAGGCATAATATATAAAAAAAGAGCTTTAAAATACATTATTAACTTAATTTAGATTAGTCCACATTATGGCGTTTAGTGAAGAATTTTAAAACAAAATTACAATAAGTTCATTATAGAAAACATTATAGTGGTTCACCATTATTCTATTTTTCATAAGACATAACCAATTAATACATTTCGCTATCGTGGAAATATTCAACGACGACTATAAAGTTAGATCTATAATTTTATGTCATCATCAACATCAAATAAAGATGGATTAAACCTCTTAAAAACAGGTTTAAGTTACTGTCATTTATGTGAATAAACGAATCTTTTTATTATTATACCTTTTATTTACATATTAGTATCGGTTCTGTATAATTGCTATATTTATATATTTTGATTGTGGGAACCAATACCAAGTTAACAAATCATATGTTTTAGTTATTCATATGTTTCTTTATATACTAACTTTGTCCTAACGTCCATCCCCGGCCCCTCTATATGGTTTATCAAGAAAGATATCATCCTTTTCTTATTATTCCTATTCCTCTCATTATTATCATATTCTCATCATTATACATTTTTACATATTACTATCCTATTTATTATTCCTTTTTATAAATTAAATACTTACATACAATGATTTTTTATTGATATAAAAGGAAAGTGTCAGATATCTTGTTTAACTCAATATTTTAAATAGGTTAAGCATAAATCTGTAATGTAGTGTGGGATGATTTCCTATGAATGTGTGTTAAAATTTTAATTAATTAAAATGCCTTCAATTTTGCATGTGTCCATAGAGGCACCATTAAATAAAATTGTGTTGCATTAATGGGAGTAGTCGCAATGATGTCTTAGTTTTTTATTATTCATAGTTATGATAAATATTAACATATAAGTTTCGCGCATTTAATTATGTACACGAAACGGTACATTATAATTTATTTAAAGCGTTTATATTTCATTGATTATTACATGTTTAGTTAATAATAGAATTAATATGTGTAAATGATGCAATATCAAAAAAGTTATCGTTATCTTTTTTTTTATCTCTACTGAATTGAAATTAATTATGAACAAGTGTCGCCACCGCCTTTGCACTCTTCTCTGCACGATTTTGCACATTCATTTTCATAGGTTGAACACCAACTGACGGCTAACTCCTCACAATTGCTGTATTGATTGGTACAAAAGAGAGCTACAAAACAACAAACGTTTTAATGATATACATTAGCTTCGAAATGAACTTTTATATTATAATTTGATTAAAATACTATTAACAATATTGAAATAGTAATATTTTGGCAATTATAAGACAAGGATGGTTTAAAGACGCCTATTTAATGAAACTTGTGTTCAAATTGTTATTTGTTTTATATATTAAGCTCTAATGCAACTCCATTTATTGGTACGTGTAAACATTTGAAAGACAACAACAACAAAATCTATAAAACCATGGGTTATGATAATCTTAGAAACACTGTTAGAAGCGGGACATGTTCAAGGACCTATGTTAAATCAGACTTTGACAAAAAATGAAAAACAAATATGGGCTTAAGTCGAACAGCCGACCCTATGTATTATTGAAAATGTAATATAAATATGTTTACTTAAATCTAAATATTAATCACAATTTGAAGTTTACATATAAATATATTTTAACTAATCTTTTCACGATTTGTCTTTGGACCTATATTTCCAAATCACTATAAAAATAAATGCTAAACATGATGAATTAATGCAGATAGAGCCATGGATTGAAATTGTATAAGTATTTGACTTTTAAATTAATTATGGGTTAAAAAGACTTGGAGCCATTTTTTTCATTGAAGAAAAGTATGTCAGACATATCTGAAATACGTATTCTTGTAATTCAATAAAATATTACTAAGCATTATTCATCCCATTTTTTGATTTAAGTGGCATATGAGCTTCACCCACTAAACATAAAATTTATAAGTAATTAAATTATACATTTGTAAAACACTCCAAAAATTGACTTTCTACTAACGAAGTCAAATATTAATTACAAATAATAGTTTTATTTTATAATAAACTCTCAAGTGTTTGGTAATTCCATATTCATACGGAACGAAGAAAGAGAATTCTACATAATATGTTATTAACATCAAAATTCTAAATCTCTTAAAAATGTTGATGTATGATCGTTACAAATTTTTTAAAAGATATAACAATATTTAAGCCTGTAGGATGGAGCGTTAATAAATTAAATATCGGTATAGGTTTGAGTACATTATATCCTGAACAAATATTAAAGCCTTTATTTTCAGGATTATTGAGGTGAAATTATTAGTCTAAAGATTATGAATCTATAAAACTACAATTGATGGTCTAAAGTGATCCCATATTCTGTATTTATTAGTAGAGCTTGGCTCATGTTAAATATACAACAGAATGGCTAAGGTGTTTAATGAAATATAATTTTCTATATATATGAAGTTAGGCTTACAACACTTTTCCAGGAGTTTGCCTTTATAGGGTCCACTACTAGAACACACGGTTTCATTTAGGCAGCCGTCGCAACTTTGAACTGAGGAACGTTGATAAGGCTCATAATATGGAGGAAAATTGCCCCTACCAAAAAACATTTAGTAAAATAGAAAATAAATCATACGGTGGGTAATAATTGCAGGCAACCAAGGTGAAATCGGGGCATTTGTGCATGGCACAACCAATCTCTTTCGTAGTACCCCATACTACCTGTAATTTTATATTTTCTATAAAAATATAACGATTAAGTTTATAACCTGTGTATAGTGTCCGACGTCGTTAAAATTTCCGCTATCAGTTCCATATTTGAATAATTTTACTTCTTCCCACCATACCCTAACCGCGTCATGATAATCGGGTGAGTTAGTGGTAAAAAATACATTTTGACCACCACCATCCGGATAAGCTATATTAACATTTTTTAGAATTTTAAGCAGATCAATCGTCGTTCAAATATTGCAAATAAGTTTAGATTACTTGAAGTAGCCCTATCAGCGTATGAATCATGGCCAAAGATACACTGTTTGATCCAGTTATCAGCCTTCACTGCTCCTTCAGAGTTCCAGATCTTGCATTATAAAATATATGAGAAAAATATAATTTTCATAACTTCGCTAATAAACTTACGAGTTTCATCATTATTGCATTAGAAGGAGGATCTACGGCTGCACGATAATCGTTGTGATAACGCAAAAGGTTTTGGATTTCACCTGAAAAATTAATTAAATTGTAGGAAAGGAGTTTTTAACTTGAGTTAGCCACATGACACGCAGCTTGGGATATAGTGATAAAAATGGTGATGACTTTAATTAAGAAATTCATAAATAGCAAAATAAGAGAGTATTATTTAGAAATAATCAAGTCCTTTATATAGTAATCAAGTGATTTAGACCTTCGGCCCATTATGCGAAGATTACATACTATTTGGACCACCTTTAAAACTATATTTATTCAGCTTAAATACAAGGTTATATTGTGTTCAATTTATTGAAAAGTTACTTTAAAAAACTAGCCCTTAATTTTTTAACCAAGGTCAATTTTATAACCGAGGTCAACTAAAATCAATACAGTAGTTGCCCAAAACTTTATCTATAGAAAAAAAGAACATTTAACAAACGCCATATTACCAAAAATTTTTAATACCCTCCAGTTTCAGGAAAATATTTTCTACCAAATTTAAATATAGATTTATGCATTAAAAATTAATTAAGAAATATAAATATTTATAAATTTTTTAATTGATGTGTGTGACCTATCAAAATAATAATTTATTGCCTTTACCCCTTTTTTGCTTTAACAATTAATCTGATAAAAGGAACAAAAGAATTTTTATCGGTTATTAAAGTCTTTAAATTTGAATAATTGTATTTAACAAATAATAATCAGTAAGGTTATAATGTATCTCAGCTTTTAGTATTAACATTAATGCTAGTTTTAATTTTAAAAGCACACTGATTTATTATAGTCATGTTACGATTGTATGTATCCGACCATGTCATATATTTGAATTTAATTGTACTTTGCAATTAAATACTTAAAAAGCAGATATCTCAAATAATAAGACACCCATAGTTTTTATTAAAAACTAGAAAACATTGTGTAACTTTTAATTTTATTTCGGATTAATATTAATCAGATAATAATTTCAAGTTTGTTGTCAAGTCCTTGCGACAAAATAAATCTTAAAGAGGATAATATGATATAAGTAAACAATAAGTTGAACACCATAAAGTTCAATTTTAACATCAAAAAAAAATTATTCCAAGATTTAAATAACTGATTGTTTAATCACTAGAGTTGTTAAGTTCTGCCCCCCCCCTCACACGCACTGTATTTCCTACTCTTAGCATTTGGCTTTTGATGTATCAGATGAATATGCTCGAGAGGCGAAGTAGTAACACACACATGTAAATATAGAGCTGTGTGCTTGAACAGCACTATAGGTTAATTCCGTAGCTTACCTCTCTTTAAACAACCTATCTTTGGGGGGCATCCTCCGGGGGTTACAAATGGCTCGAGGCCCTACCAAGCCAAAACCTAGGGTTACACTTGTCGGGCAGGAACTTCGAATGTAGGCCTACGCCTCGGCTGCGACATTGTGTCCCCATTAAACTGCGACCTCTGTCGCCAACCCGTCCTAACGGCCATCATCCTCTGCACTGCCAATACAGCAAGGGGCGGCATCCCCGTCATGCCACAATAAATAAAATAATGGGGCAATTTTTGAAAAAAGCCGACTTTCCTAATTCACACGAACCACAGGAAGGCGTAACAATCATCCCGTGGGCTTGTGGCCTAAACGCTTGTTGGGATTTCACTGCAGTATATATTTGTCAAATATATCACTTCTCCCGACTCATCTCTTCTACTGAGAGAGTTGAAAAATACAAATACCTCAGCAATATCATTTTTGTTCCAGTAGTGGCCACGACACGGGGTAATTTAGGTCCCGAGAGCAGCCAATTCCTAAAACAAATATCAAAATATATATTCTACATTGCACACGATCCCAAAGAATTCTTTTACATCAAGCAGATCACCATGGAAATTGTAAAATTCATTACAATCTCAATCCATGGCTCGATGCCAGCTCATTAAATTAACATATTTTAGCATGTAACACACACAATTATTTGTAAATAAACTTCTATCGAAAAAAAAATTAACCGATTTGATATGAGCAAATGCTAGAGCAAGCAGCTTTTTTAAACTGCTCGTATCTAGCATTTAGGTTACATTAAAGTGTGCGTTGTTAATAGACGAGATAGACTGCTCCTCAACGCACGAAGTGTATACTCTTTTTCCGCCATTTTAATGTTAACTTAACATATTTAATAGTGATTTTATAGATATTAGTGTTTTTTGTAAATTAAATAATCTTAAAAAAGTAAATAAAAAATATTGAATTGGGTAGATATCAAAAACAGCATTCCAAAATAAATATCATGTTTGTTTAATAAATATAGCGCCATCTATATTATGCATAATATTAATTTTTTGACGTTCGTTTAAATTTATAAACTAGAAGGATTTACTCATTTTATGGGGGGGGGGTCAAAGGGACCAAGGATTTTTCTTGGAGGGGGACGATTGAAAGGATAGGATTTTGCTGTTGAGGGGTGGGGGGGGGGGGGGGGGTTGGCCCCTTGGCCCCCTAGCTAAGCCACTGCTGTTGATTTATTTGGTATATAAATATATATATATTTTTTAAATTAATTAAGAATGCATAAATGAATAACCTTAAAAAAAGCTATAAGACCATTTTTTACCTTCAATCTCATTTATATCAAAATCACTAGGGTTTGTGGAAAAAATTAAACTATTGTTCAGCCTCAATTTATTTATCAAAAATATTAGTACGATAACGGGATTGAATTGCAATTTTAATATTTGTAGACTTGAGTTATTAAGATTTTTCCAAAAGAAATCATTAATTTTTTCCAATTTAATTCAGAGGCAACCACTAACCACAAAATTAAAACAGTTACAACGAGTGTTAAAATTAACATAGGGTTCTATCATATTAACTTGTTTAAATAAGTCACGTAATGGCCTTAATATAGGTTTTTTAATTAATATTCTAAAAAGCTCATAATTTAAATGTCTTTATAAAACGAAAATAATTTTATCATGCGAATAAGTACACTGTTCAATAAGAAAAATCAACCGGCAAACTGTTTGCAGATTCTAATAGGGATTTTCATAGTAACACTAATTTATTTTTATTTTTGTAGAGCCCTGCAAAATGGATTTTCTTCGGCCAGCCCTCGGCCTGAGCCCGACATCTCAATTTTTAATTTGTCCGAACCCGGCCGCCCAAAATGCTTTTTAGTTTTAAACCCGATCCAAGCCCGGCCAGATTTAAAAAAAACCTAGGCAAATATTGAATATAAAAATTATTTTATAATATAAATAATAAAATTATTTGTTTGTTATTATTTATAACTCAAATCAAAAATAAGTTGGGAATAGAGGATACAATTTCTCTTGCTACAAATCATTCAACTAGTAATTTTGACGTAATAATCTAACCTTAGTTTAAAAATAATTAAGCATCTAAAATATTTAATTAATTTAAAATATTATTATGATAAAATTTTTTAAAATTCTAATAGCACTATGAATCAACATTAGAAAGCAATTTTCCATTTTAATCAAAAATATTTTTATAGACAGGGAAAAACAGCGATATTGGCGTTTTTTAAATGTCAATTAATTTAATAAATTTGATTTATAAATAAAGGGGAGAGGAATCTATCACAAATTTTTATCCTAGTATCATATCCCTAAGGATATGAATTAAGAATTTGAAGGAAGGATAGGGGCCTATGTTAGGATACTATAGTCAGACGGCCGGGTGGATGGCAGGGGGGAAAATGTAAAGGACTCCCCCAGCCACAATATACTTTTAATTCTTTCACTACATGGTATTTTAATTAATTTTTTTATATTCGAGAATTAAGTAAAGAATATAAAATCAAACAACTCTCGATATACTATGTTGTGTATAAAAATCAATGATGCGTGTTCATGTTGTTCAATGGGGAAGAAATAACAAATAAGTATAAGCGTGGGGGGGGGGGTAGAGTAACACACGTCCTGAAATTAAATGGAAAGGAAAAGTACCTACAGGAAAATGGGTTACTCAGTGAGTATGCCTCTGATAGGCAGATGTTATAAGATCAAAGACCCGACAATGTTAAGAAATCTCACAATCAATGAACTTTTGCAATTAATCGAATGAGATACATTGTTTTGCAAGGGGTTGGGGGAAAACCTTAACTTTTGTATTAGGGTACATGGGGGGGGGGGGATATGCGCGTATCAAGAGATACGATACCTAGCATAATTGATATTTTAGTAAATACAAAATTAATTTATCCCTATCCTTTTGCATTGACAAATTGCCCCAGACTTAAGGTCGCTCTCCCTTCCCTTTAATACCAGAAGTAGTGTGTTTAAAGAAGAAAGGAGTAAATTTGTTATCAAAAACAGTGTGAGTTATATACAATAACTTTGTACTGAAACAAATAAAAAGCTTGTTAAACTCAATATAAATAAATTAAGCATTAATCTTATGTCACCCCTGATATATTCCAAAGCACGTGCATAAATCAATAATTATTATTTTTTTTATTTTAATGACCAACAACTTTGATCTTAAAGCCATAGAGGAATCAGTAGAATAATACTGTGTTCGTGTTGCATATCGGATATTATAAAATGTCATCACATTAATGTATCGGGTTTTTTATAATTAATAGTAACTTTTGGTGACGAAAATATAATTTTAGTGCTTTTAATTTTGTGTTTTCAAGTAATACGGTATATTATATTGCGTTTAAAAATAACGTTATACATGTTTAGTTAATACAACAATTTATTAGTGTAATTAAAGCAATATTAAAGTAATTAACATTGAATTTTTATATCTATATTGAATTATAATTAGTAAACAAGTGTTGCTTTAGCTTTTGCACTCTTCCCTGCACGATTTTGCACATTCATTTTCATAAAGTGAACACCAATCCACCGCTAACTCCTCGCAATTGCTGTACTGATTGGTACAAAAGAGAGCTGGAAAACAACAAACGTTTTTATGTTTTATAATAACCCCCAAACAAATTTTTTAATAATAATAATAGTATATTAATATCAAAAATTCAATAGAAGTATGCAAAGAATGTTTATAAATCAGCTTATTTATGCAATCAGTAATTGATTTTATTCCTTGTTTTATAAATAGAGCTTAAATGCTTTTATTGCTAACATTGCGAGTTTTGAAGGTATTATGATTGCCCTATAGATACCGTCAGAAGCGTGACATGTTATATGAGTTATTTTAATCAAGCTTTGGACAAAAAATGGGAGACAAATGTGGATATATTTTAAATAACTTAAAACCTTTTTCTGGCCTCTCATTTCATTTTAAACCAATTTAAATTTCTACATAATTTATTAGTACCTATATGTTTTAACGGAAGAATTGACTTTAATAATTATAGGTTTTATAAAAAATTTTCTATTCTACTTACTAAACAAATTTGTCATACATATCCAGATTACACAATTATAAAATCGTTTAATACAGCATTTGTAGAACATTAATTATCCCACTTTTGATCCAAAATAATTTAAGCGGTAATGCACTTCACTCTATTTTAAGCGTTATATTAAGCATAAGCTTGATAAGTAATTAAAATTTACATTGCATGAATGGCATTACAATAACATTGGCTTCCTATTAACAAAGTCAAATTTTGAAATAACAGTTATTATTATATACTAAACAATTAGGTATTTGGTAAATATATTTCTACGGAACGAAGCCTAGATTAGTTTTCAGCAAATTTGTTAACAAGATTTCTATTTCAGTCTAAACCTCTTATTTATATATTTTGCTTAATAGGGGCATTATTAATATTAACATTAGAATAGGTTTGGGTAAGTGGAAAAAAGAGATTTAAACGTGGTAAATATCAAGGCTATTAGTGTTAAAAGGCTCAATGATGTTATATAAATAAAATAAAGACTTACAACACTTTTCCAGGAGTTTGCCTTCATAAGGACCTCTACTAGCACAGACGGTATCATTTAGACAACCATCGCAACTTTGCACTGAGGAACGTTGATACGGCTCATAATATGGAGGTAAATTGCCTCTATCGAGAAGATACATTTAGCAAAATATTCAATATTCTTACGGTGGGTAATAATTACAGGCAATCAAAGTAAAATCAGGACATTTGTTCATGGCACAACCAATCTCTTTTGTAGTACCCCAAACTACCTGTAATTTTGATTTTCAATATAAATATAACCATTTAATCTTAAACCTGTGTATAGTGTCCGACGTCATCAAAATTTCCGCTATCTGTTCCATACATGAATAATCCTACTTCTTCCCACCATACCCTAACCGCGTCATGATAATCGGGTGAGTTAGTGGTATAAAATACATTTTGACCACCGCCGTCCGGATAAGCTATATTAACATTTTTTTTGAATTTTAAACAGTTCAATCGTCGTTCAAATATTGCACATAAGTTTAGATTACTTGAAGTAGCCCTATCATCGTATGAATCATGGCCAAAGATACACTGTTGGATCCAGTTATCAGCTTTCACAGCTCCTTCAGAGTTCCAGATCTTCCATTATTAAATATGTTAAAAAATATAATTTTCATAACTTCGCTAATAAACTTACGAGTTTCATCATTGCACTAGAAGGAGGATCTACAGCTGCACGATAATCGTTGTGATAGCGCAAAAGTTTTTCGATTTCACCTAAGTTTATTAAAGACTTACTTCAAAAATATATAATATTTGTTAAAAATAATGAAATTGCAGGAAATCAGTTTTTCAAACTCGAGTTGGCGACTTCACAAGCAGCTTGGGATAGAGTGATAAATAAGGTGATGGATTTTAATAAGAAATTCATAAGTTGTTTAATAAAGGTCTAGTACTTAAAAGTAACTTAGTCCTTTATATAGTAATGGCACTAAGACCTTTGGCCACAAAAACTAAATTCAATCTATATTTATTCAGCCTAAAAAGTTACAAGGTTATATTTTTTCGACTTAATGTAAAGTTACTTTTGCCAATTAACTCTTATTTTATTTACCAAGGTCACCCAAAATCACAATAGTACTTACCCAACGAAGTTCATTATCTACACACACACACAAATAAGTTTAATTTTGTATTGTATACTAGTTATTTTTGGCTACACTTTCAATGTATTAGCCAGTGGAAGTTGTGTAGCATGGAATATGAGTAGTGTTGTAAAAACGGCCTCCGAATCGAATTCGAATTGAATCTTAAATATTTCCCAGGGGCGCAATTCAAATAATTGTTTCAACTAACAAATTTAAAAGGTGAAAAGGACATTATCAAAGGTCTATGTGTTTTAAAACAAATGTGTTTTAAAAATTTTTGCGCGCACACCTATAAGACATTTAGCATGCTGGTATTTTGGATAAAAACTGTTGTTACCATTATATGTCCTGAGAGCCATAGAATATGAATTTTATTGTGATGTCTTTGTGCTTTTATTCATCAATTTAAATATTTGTAACTTAAAAAATTTGTCCATGGTATTTTCAGTTAAGTCCTAGCAGTACCCGAGACCGAAATGTCTAATTTTTGCCAGACCCTAACTTCTATTTTTTATTAGATATTTAATGAATTTTATCTTATTTATGTATAACAAGATTAATTTCTAGTTGCAGATACTTTAAATCAAGAATAAGTATGATAATTAAATGATGGCAACTCCAATTTAATAGCTAAATTTTGACATTTTTTATAGTTGAAATATATTTTAAATGCAAACTGTAAGTAATTCAATAGGCTTAAATTATAATTTACATTATTTTGTAAAGCCACGATTGCTATTATTAATTGTTAATGTGTGTATTTATTCAAAAGCATGGGAATTAAATTTTTAAAATTTTGATCAAATAATAATAATATATAGGGAACGCTGTTGGAGCGTTTTATTATTTTAATTGTTTCTGTAAATTACGTTTTGCATGGTTTGTTGCTTGAGTTCTCTTACACGCTATAATTAATGAATCTTTATTAAATAATTGGGCCAGGGTAGGGAATAATCAGACAAAAGAAAAGCGATTATACTTAGATCTATATAATCACTAGCTGACCCGGCAAACGTTGTTTTGCTAAATACATATTTCTAGAAAAGGCTATAAGTGTATGGGTATGTGGTTATGATTAAAATATGAATGGGGTGTGGTGACAATGTTGGCCTATAAAATGACAATACACTAATAATTTATTAATTTCATTCTTTATACTTTATTGAATCATTTTCTATACCTATTTATACATCAAATTATGACGATTAAAAAATAATTCATCATCAATCTCTAAGTGCGATGGAGTGTACAATATTTTTGGTTAGTCCATCTTTAGCCAACACAATCAAACGGGATGGTTTGGCCATGCGAGAACATGCCACGTATGTGAAAAAGCATGATGTGTCCAAATCTAAGCCACAAATAGACATCGTTTGACATTGAGCCTTATTGAGTCATTGCGAATGCCAATTTAATTGGAAATTGAATACGTTGAATTCAATCGGCACATCTGTGGGAATTATAGGGATTCATGGCAGCAATACATTTGTACCGCGAACCTCGCCATTCAAAATGGTGACTTCGATAACATTTTTCATAAACCTTTAATGACTAATCGTGTGCCATTACACAGCCGTGGTGGGTTTAAATTACGAAGCAAAACCACTGGAGATCCAATCTTTAATTGTATAAGGTGCGGTGGCATGCCTAACAAATCCAATAAATTCAAAAACTCAATTGGATAAATTACAGCTTCTTTAGCATCGCAAACTGTAGCGACAGATTTGTAGAAACCAAGTCACCTGGCAACAACTGTTGTATCTTGGAATTTAAACCATTTAAACTGGTTTGCTGACAATGTTGCTCTTTCGGACATCCAGGCAAAATCTCTGTATTGTTTATATAGATCTGGAAATATGCGGTCAATGAGAGTATTTTGCGAGTCGACGATTGTGCAAAAATCCGACGGTAATTTTATGCATCCAGTATTTTCATACAAAGCAACTTTTCCATCACCAATATCTAACAGTTGTTTTGAGAATGTTTCAGCGGATGGATCTTTAAGCATATGAACGCGCATGTTTAATTTCAGTTCTAACTTTTCAACATTACGCTACACGATGATTTTAAGCAAGCGTTGATCTCCACAGCGTACGTTGAACGTGGAACGACGGGAAGTGTTTGTCTGAAATCATTTGAAAAGAGTAACAGAGTGTCGCCTTGTTTGCCATTGTTTTTTTAAATCCTTTAATGTCCTGTTCAATGCCTCAAGGGAATGTGTGTGTGCCATAGTACATTCATCCCAGATGAAAACTTTACACCGTTTGAGCACTGTGGCCATGGACGATTGTTTTTTTATGTTGCACACTGCTTCTGGGTTACTTTGGATATTTAGTGGCAGCTTAAATGCAGAATGAGCTGATCTGCCTCCATCTAATTAAGTTGCTGCAATGCCAGATGATGCAACGGCCAATGCAATGCCATTTTGTGATTGAGTCTCGGCAAGAATTATCGAAATGAGAAATGTTTTGCCAGTTTCACCTGGTACATCCAAAAAAAGAAACCACCTTGTCCTGCCGAAACTGCCAGCATAATGCGGTCATAAATGGTTTTTTGTTCATCAGTTAGTAGTGGGACATTGCGAGTAACAATTGCTGCCATTTTTACAGTATTGTATTGCAGTTTAAGACTCATATCAGTGTTGAGTAAATGAGATGCACTTCGATTTGGTGAACTCATACCAAAATGACTAATTTTTAATTGGCAATGACAATGCAAATTTCCTCAATGCTTCACTGTATATTGCGTCGCTGAATAATATCGATAGATCGTTGCACCTTAAACGATATCGATGTAATGTATCATCAGGCATTGAATCTTTGTGCTTATCCTACAACGATTGTGCTCGGGCCGGGAAACATGTAGTCAACGCTATAGCGAATATTAGACGAATTTGTGTAGCTGTAGAGTTTATGCTGCTACAGTAAGCATACTGTCCCAATGTTTGTTATCTTCTAGCAAGCCTAGTGCAAGGCATGCATCTTTATACGTTGGATACTGATGTCCATTTACTTTACGTATATTGTGAAATGACAATGGGCCGGTGACATTTACCAACAACAGCCTCAGATAAATGCACTCAGTCTGCCTAGGATTCACTGTTTATACACGACTGTTTGATTTGAATAAACCAGGGCATGTATTAACTGGTGTGCCTTGCTTGCGGGGCATCCATTTTTTCGATTGAGTCCACGTAAAATAACGGGGTACTTTTGAATAGAGTAATGTTCGCACGAAGGCACCAAAAGCATCGGCACGATAGCACGATCAAGCGCGGTCTCGTTTATGAAAAATACACGATGACCGTTTTCAAGATGGACAGCTGAATGGATAACTGCTGGATCCCGTTTATGAATTGGGAAACCAAAGATCCGCCAAACAGCTTCATTGGAGCTTATGTACCAGCCAATTTGGTAGTTAGTTATTTCATCATTGTTATTCAATGGAAGAGCATTGGAGCTTTGGAATTTGAATGTCACACCCGAGACCATTCAACCTCAAAGATTGGGATTCTGGACTAGTATCGCGCTCCGTTGATTACCTTTTATCGAGCAGCGATGATAGCCAGCATTACAACCTTAGGTTCCTCGCTTTTGATGATTCCGGTCACGAGTGGCTTGCAGCCTATCCCAGCAAACTTTTGGGAATGCTGCTTGAAGACTTTGAGCTATCATATTCCATAGCTATAAGGTTGGGGATTAGCTACAGCAGAGAATTTAATTGTCGAAATTGTCTTACCATTGTCGACGAATATGCTAGGCACCCTCTACACTGCCTAGCAAACAAATATAGTCCTATGCACACTAAAGCTAATTTATAAAAAAATCCCCTCAAGCCTTCAGATCCCTCTCTTAAAGATAGGATGCGCCCTGACGGCTTTTCTCTAGTCTCCTGGCAAAATGGCCTATCCCTCAAATGGGATTTTACTTGTATTGACCTATTTGCTTCTTCCCATTTTAATTACGACCCTATCGCTACAGCAGAAGAGAGTAAAACTACAAAGTACTCTGCCCTTTTGGCATCCAATATTTTGTCCTTTGGTAAACAAGCAATGGGTTTTTTAAAAAAATCGGAAAACGGTCACCGAAATCTAAAATTTCTGCTTCCTTTTTACTCAGGCAACAACTAGGGATTCTTGTTGTACGATACAACTTTAAATCCTTTGCCGACTCATGGTCCATTTTAGAAGATAATGATATAGATCTTTGTATTTATTTAATTAATATGTCTTTATTTTTGTATTTCGCTTATTTATGTAACTTTGTTTCGTGAAAATAAACTTTTAACCATAAGAAAAAATACAGCTATATCACTTCCTTTATTCACATACTTGCATATATATTTCACCAAACTGGAGAACTCAACATTAATATGAGCATTGAAAGTTTTGCACAACAGAGGTGAATATGGTACAACCCATCGATTGTCAATGTCAATGGCTGCGTTACTGATAGTTTTAGTAAATATTTGTCCGCCATTATCGGTACATCTTCGACAATATATAGGATATCCGTCGACATGTGTGTCCGTATCATTAATGAAATCTTTAGGAAAACACTTTCTACACTTTCCATCTAACATTTTAAGGCGACGAACGATTCAAATATCTACATGGGCCATGAATCATGTTTGTAGTAACAATATCAAACAATAAATGATCAGGAGACGGATTTTGAATTTCTGCAGAAATTAAACTATTGATGTCTTCAGGACGTATTTTGTCGACGAACCAAATCAAAATGTGAGCATGGGGTAATCCTCGCTTTTGCCACTTAACCGAATACATCCAGCAACGTGCAGGGCCAAATATATGTAATTTTGTAATAAAATTAATGAAAGACTTTAATCTTGTTAAAACACCCGTGCCGTAATGTCATGACGATGTATTGCATTTTGTCCTGGTAATAGCAATGATGTAATCTCCTGCCATTTTGGATTACATGTAAACGTGATAAAAAAAACACGGTCGTTACGTACGAAAGCCATAGCATCCTGTATGTATTCTTGCATGTGACGTGGACTACCTACGTACGATGATGGTAGAATAATAAAGTTACCAATTTCAGTAGTGTCGGCGTTGTTCGCAATAGCTTCTCATAAGTGAATGTATTCTTCCGCACACAGTTTCTGTTGGTTATATCTTAAGTATCGTAGACGTTCGCTCTCCAACATGTCGACCATGAATTGTTGGCAAAGCTCACGACAGCGTAGTATCACGTGTCTTGACCGCGTCAAATCATCAAACGATATGCATAAAAATCCTTCGAGCTATTCTTGTTTGTTTCGGCTCCTGTAATAAATGTGTATTCCAATTAATTGAAAATGAGTAATTATGTTTTTAATAATGAATAAAGTACCTGGGGGATCTCGTTGTTTAGTATTTATGCAATATCCATCTTGTCCTTTCCAAAAAATTATCGGATATTGGATAGCGTTATATGAACGGTGTATCAGCAATGACTGAAGATTGTTATCTCTTCTTCGAATCACGATTTGGCGCGAAGCTGTACGGTCCCCAACCATGATTCCGGCAACGTCGTTAAGTGCATTGAATCTACGAATGTGCTCTCCAACTGGTGTTTTATCAGAATCGATGACAATAGCGTAATTGTCATTTAGTAATTTGGGCATGTGTGATTTAAATCTTCTTCTCTTCTTCTTTATCAGTTATATGGACCCACATTCGTGGGGTTTGTTATGATAAGTTTCTTCCATCTTGACCGGGTAAGTGCCATGTCTTGAGTAATCTCTTTAGTTTTCATAACTTTGCCGACTTGCCCTTTCCACGTGACACGGGGTCGTTCTCTTCCTCTCTTCCCCGTTACCTTCATGTCCAGTACTTTCCGATTTACGTCATCCGTGTCTCTTCTTAGTATATGCCCATACCAACTTAGCAGATATTCGTTAATCATGTCCGCCATAGGTTGAATACCCATTTTTGTCATGAAAAAGTCATATGGTCGAGCTTAGTATACCCGAAGCTCCACCGTATCATTCTCATCTCTATGGCTTGTAATATCTTTCCTTCCGTGGTGTTTAATGTTTCACTTCCATAGAGCAACACCGGTCTTACGATGGATTTGTAAGCTTTTCTCTTTAACCATATTGGCATTTTCTTGTCGCACAATACACCAGATATACTTCGCCATTTAAGCCATCCTTTTTGTATCCTGGCATTGACTTCTGTTGCGCAACTTCCCTCATGTAGCATCAAGCCGAGGTATGTAAACTTGTCTACTTTTGGGTACTTTAGATGGTAATCTAGCGATGGGGTTTTTGTACCGTTCATTTCCATGTATACAGTTTTTCGATCGTTGACCTTTAAACCATATCCAGCTAAGCGCTTTGACCACTTTTCGGCTTCAGTGAACACTTTCTCCCTTGTTTCCTCGCATAGTACTATATCATCGGCATATAGCATACACCATGGCGATGGCTTTTGAATGTCCCTCGTTATCGTGGCTATATATTAAATATAAAAGGACTTAAAGCACTTGATGTAATCCAATTTTAACCTGAAGAGATTTAGAGTCTCCAACTGTCGTCCTAACGCAAGAGTTTGAGGCTTCATAAATATTTTTCATAAGCCGTATATATGCGTCAGGGATATTTTGTTTTCTCAGGCACCACCATATTAAATCGCGGGGGACCGTGTCATAAGCTTTCTCCATATCGATAAAGACCATATGTAGGTCTTTCCTTTTTTCATCATACTTATCCATCATTTGTCTTAGTGCGAAGATTAAGTCGATTGTGGATTTGCCGGCCACTCCGAATTGATTAGCCGACATTTCCACCTCGTTTTTCAGCCTTTACTAAGATCCTTTCCACTTCAAGGAGTGGCAAGTTAGCTTGATACTTCTGTAATTGCCACAGTCTTGAGGGTCTCCTTTGCCTTTAAATAAGGGCATAATCGTGCTTGCTCTCCATTGATTAGGAATTCGCTCTTCTACCAACATCTTGTTAAGGAGGTCGTCATGGTGGTGACTCCTTCTCCTCGACATCCGAGCAATTCTTCCATAGGTATTCCATCTGGGCCATTTGCTTTTCCTTTTTGCATCTTGTTCATCTGTGCCTAACTTCATTCTCCTAAAAGAGTTCGACCATACTTATATGGCTCAATTTTGGGAAGGGATAGTGATGCGGAAAAACCGAGAAAAATCTCGGTCTCGTCTCGTCTCGAAAAACCGAGACGAGACGAGACAAGATTGTGAAAAATGGAGTCTAGATCGAGACGAGAATTTTGATGTCGAGACGAGACGAGACGAGATTTTCTCGGCGAGATCTACACTTTTTATTGATCGTTTGATTTTAGTAAATTATTTTGTATTATAATTTATATGATTTACATTAAAGGTTTAAGTGTAAATCAATATATATGGAATATATTTTATTTTAAAAAAAATCCTAAGTATAGTTAATATTATATATTTTTTCCAAAAATTTATAATTTGGCGATCATTTACCTAAGTAAGGTTGACCTTTAGGGTATGTGAATAATTTCATAATATAATTAGCACATATTTGTATGCATATTATTAAATGTTACAAAATTTAGGCTTAGAATGAGTTTTGATGGAATAATAAATGTTACTAAAGCATATTTGAATTTCGCAGTTACTAATCCTGCATGATGCGGTAATTATAAATTGGTGGTCAATCAGTTTGAATAATTACAAAAGCTAAACAAAGGTGGCTCGAAATTTTTAAGCACCCACCTAACGATTTCTAAAGTACAATAGAGTATGTAATGACACCGTAATAGATTAAATCTTAAATCATGAGTTTTCTTGAATTTTTTATGCTTCAACTAATAGTACACATCTCAAAATTTTGAACTTAAATAAGACATTATGCGAATACATAGTTTTGTCATATAGATTCTTTTCGCATTATAAGCTGGTTTGGCAGATGTATTCAAATTTCCTATAATTTCCATAATTGTGCAATACAAAATAAACAATAACTAACTATTTAATGGCAAAGTTAGTTAGAATTGGAAGGTAATTATTTGAAATATATATTTGATCATAATGATTTTTGTCATAAATTTAAATACGTGCACTTTAATTTAAAGTTTAAAACCCTATGTTCTTAATCTTATTATAATGCTGCTTTTAATGTTGTTTTTACACCGTTTTAATATATGCAACAAGTTATCAATTCTGTGAAAAATATTATCATTAAAACTCGCACTTTGTAATTTATAATGTTATAGTAAACCTGCAATAGACTATGCGCTATAATTGCTGATGGTAATATCAATAGACTTAAACGTTTGCCTGAAATTTGTTAAGTTCTACTTTGAATATTTAGCCAGGGTTAATACATAAAGGGTCTCAATTTGCTCAATTATGCAACTAAGTCAACTATAAGCGAACTTATAATTTTCTGATTCTATTTTTAATGGACAAACACAGTTAATTTGATATAAATGTTACAATTTGCTAGAAAATAAATTTAATTTTTTATACTTCAAATTTATTTATACTTTTTTAGTCTGCACTTTCCATAGAAAATGTTATCTTTTATATTGTCAGATGTCATGTCCCGCTAAATCTTAAAATAGTTTGCATATTAAAGTTTTTCAAAAAATATAAAATTTTGCCATTTGGATTTTTTAACACTTATTTAATATTTTTAATAAAACGGGAGAAATTTTTATTCCGTAAAAACATTTTTTAAATAGTCGAGACGAGACGAGACCGAGATTTTTCTAGACCGAGACGAGATCGAGATTTTCATAATCGCTCCCGAGACGAGACAAGATTTTGTTTTCGAGACCGAGACGAGACGAAATCGAAACACTAGGAAGGGAATCCTTGTCATTTGCAATATTCATAAGTTTCTTAAAATATCCTTTCAACCTTTCCAACACTTTTTCGGTTTGAGAGAGGTTTGAACCTTCTCGTTTTTGACTATTTTAAGAACTCCGACATCGCGACTTTTCTTCTCCCTTATCTTGGCTAATTTGTACATAAGCCTATCGTCTCTTTTATAATCCAGTTTGTCATTTCGGTGTAGGCGGCATTCTTCGCTTTTGCAACGGCCTTTTTTGCGGCCCTCTTTGCGTCCCTATATTCTTTATAATCCTCCGACTTTTTTGATTTATGCCACCGTCTATATAGATTTTTCTTTCTTTCAATGAAATCCCCACCGATTGATCCCACCACCATAGTTCCCTATTCATAGCTTTGCCTCCTTTGGTCTGTCCTAGAGCATGAATCGCTGTTTCCTTAATGTCCTTAGATAGCGTCTCCCAATCGCCGTCTACGTCCCTTTGCAACTTTCTTGCACCCAAGAGTGAGGAGGCTTTTTTATGGTATTCTTTGCTTGTCTACGTATCCTTTAGCCTTTCGTGGTTCATATACCTTTCTTCTTTCGGGAAATACTCTTCTGTCAAGATCCATAACAAAGGGACGATCTGGCGATTTCTTCTCCCGGTATTACTTTGCAATCCTTGATACTCCATAAGTCTTTTCGCCGTATAAGCAAATAGTCAATTTGACTAAAATGCTTCCCACTTCTATAGGACACAATATAATCTTCGCGCTTTTAAAAATAGGTGTTAACGATCGCCATGTCATATGCTTGGGATACTTGGAGAAATTTTTCCCCTTCTTTGTTCTTTAGACCATGCCCATAGCCTCCATGATTGCGTTCATACCCGAGGCGATCTTTCCCTACATGAGCGTTAAAATCTGCTCCAATAATAGCCTTTCTTCCTGTCCTATTCCTTGTATTTCCTTTTCCAATGAATCGAAGTATATATCTTTCTCTGATTCCGAACACCCAATTTGGGGAGCATACGCGCACATAACGGTTAGGAGGCCCCCTTGATCTGCAATCTTCACCCACATTAGCCTGTCGGAACAACGCTTGACTTCCACCACCTTGTCCTAAAACGATTTGCTTAGAACGATACCGACCCCGTTTCTACGATTTGGTGACCCACTGTAGAAAACCTTGTATCCTTCTCCTAATTCCAGAGCTTTCGTTCCGTTCCACCTCGTCTCTTATAGGCAGGCGATGTGTACCTTTCTTCTTTTTAGCATTTGTGCGACCTCGATGCTCTTCCCCATCAACGTTCTACCACGTTATTCGCATTCTTTCAACAACTAATTTTATTAACCGCCTTCGTTGTGAGTTGGACAGTGACCCTAGTGTATTTTTCACATTGCATGGGCGGGGTATGTAGTGCGCGTCGTTTGTGGAGGGCGCCCTAGCCTTTTTGTAAAATCTTGTTTGAAACTATCATAATTTTTAAGTTGGTTTTTATAGCCGGTTTCCCACCTGACGCCAACCCTCCACTTTTTGCACACGGACTTGGGACCGTCGTAGGTAGTGTTGCATAAGTGATTAGAATATATTTAATAATTCATTGTACTCATTCAACAGAACGTCCAGTTTGCTGACGATATGCCTGGCAAAAGGTGAATCGAGGTTGTTGTAGCCGCAACGTGCATCCACGCGATTAGCGAGTGCGCGTTCGGAGTTGTCACCACCCATAAAGTAAATTTGTAAAAATTTATAAGATTCGTTTGGCATCGGCAGCAATGAACCAACTTAAACCTGGCCTTTTATTTTAAACGTTGAATTAAATTGTTGACTGTTTGCAGCATTATTTTGAACTATTTCTGTTGCTCCGAACGATGTCATTTGGAAGCATGAATTGAATGCCGAATTAACTTCAGGAACAGGCTAGAATCAGGATCCGTACCGATAAGTAAACTGTGCAATGGTTCAGGTGGTGTTTCAATCTCCGTTAGTCGAACTTTTCCTGACGCGCACCACATCCCGGCTGACTCATTTTTATATTTAAGTGCAAGACAATGAGGACATACCTTGTCCATAGTACCAATGATCACTTTGGAATGGGCGTAATATTCAACATCAGGCTCATACTAGAATGCTAGTCGAAGGAATGAAGCCGATTAAATGCTCAATGTACTTGTTGGCGTTGTAGGTCATTTTCTCTACGTGTGATGATTACAAATCGGCGCAGAACTTAACGATTTTAGACAAAAAAATGAGCAAATCGTTTTTTTAATCGTCTTTGTTGATTTGGTTCATCTCGTGCCTCTTGCGATTGTGATTCACGTATTTGGGCCATTCTCACACGTATATCTTGTTTTGTAGGATTTGTTCGTCTGTTCTATGTGCTCTAATATTTATCATGACTGCATTTTGTTTTGTTTGACGACCCAAATTGTTCCTTTTGCGTTTAGCTGGTATTCTTACCTATACTTAAAGGTGAAAAACATTAAACTATCGAATTCTCATGCAGGCTACGCCCATGCTATATGGTGTTGTTATCAGTAGAATACTTCAGCATTTTTATATATTAAATTATTTACATTGTCGCATTTTACAGTATACATCTATGGCGTAAATTGTTGCATTTTGCAGTATCCCTGTATGACGTCATATGACGTCATAAGGTTGCTTTTGATTGACTAACGTCAAAACTTATAAACTAAAATAAATTGACCGTCTAATCACTTAGAGATCGAATATAGTTTAAAACCTATTCTTAGACCTACCAAATATTCGCAGATATTTTCATAAAAATCGGTCCAGCCGTGTCGGAGGAGTTTAACAACAAACACCGTGACATGAGAATTTTATATATTACTTAAGGTTTTTTACCAGCTCGTTTGTTACAACATTAAAACATATAATTATAGCAATAATATAATGTGTAGAAAATGTTATACAAATAAAAGTTATACTAAATTAACTATTCTTCTTTCACGTATTCACATGTATGACATCTCCCCTTTAAAAAAATTGAAGCGTCCATTTGATTTCTCCTGAGAGGCAAAGTTTAGAATTTGATATGTAGATTGTTAATGAAAATATTGAAATATAATGGGATTGACTTGGATAAAAAAAATTGGTCCGGTAGTTAATTTTTGGAGAATTCGTAAAAATAAAGTTAATTTGTTCACTGCAATAATTAGTAAAAATAAAACTATAAATAAAGTGGAGTTCAAGCCTACGTCCATAATTGTTAAGGCAGCAGGTGTCTGCTTAATTTCAGATGAGTTAAAAGTTTCAAATAATGAGACTAGTTCCTCATATATGGAGGTAAAGTATATATATAATGCTGAGAATTCATCCTTGTACAGATTTTCACTATGACAATGATTTGGGCGTGATAAAATTGACAAAGTTTGAACAAATTTTTGCGAATGAATTAGGATGTTTAAACGATAACAAATTTTCGATTAAAATTAAAGATAAAAGCGCTTCACGATTTTGCCCAGCCCGGGGTGTTTCGCTCGTATAGAAGGACCAAGTTCAACATGTTATTAACACATAGTTGAAAAGATGTAATTGAGCCTGTTGAATATTCGGATTGGGTAACACCTTTATTTCCGGTAAAAAAACCTGATGGAACGACAAGGGTGTGTGCCGCAGGGGTTTGAACCCGCCCAAAATAAAATCGGGTTCGGGTTTGTGTTCAAGTTTGGCATAAATTATGAAATCGGGTTCGGGTTCGTGTTCGGGTTTAAGGAAATGGGTTCGGGTTAGGGTACAGGTTCGCGTTCAAGAAATTATATTATACTAATAATATATCAATTATATATATAATACTTACAAATAATTCTTGAGATAATTAGTATCGATTAATGAATGAAAAATGCCGGAAACATAAAAATATTGAAATTACAATCGTATGGTTTTCGTTACATTGTCATGATAGAGAAAACTGAGATATTTAATTCACAATATATTTTTGAATTAAAAAACCGAACCCGAACCCTTTTTTGTATTCATCGGATTTGGGCTCGGGTTTTAAGGGTATTTTTAAAACTGGGTTCGGGTTTGGGTTCGGGTTCTGTAAAACATCGGGTTTTACCCGGTTTGGGTTCAAGGGTTTGGGTTCGGGACAAACCCCTGGTGCCGATTAGCGAATAACAATAAATAAATGTGTTGTAGATGTAAAATATTCCCTCCCAAGAATTGAAATGGTACCAGCAAATTTAAAAGGTGCAAACATTTTTTTAAAAATTGACCTAGCTAATGCCTATTTGCAATTGCGCGTAACTATTATATCAGCTAAATTATTGACCATTAATACAGAAAAGGGTTTATTTGCATTTAGAGTTTACCTTTTGGTTGAGTGTGTCAGCAACCATGGGCAGCCAGGTTTTGGATTAGGGGGGGGGGCCAAATGTTTAAAAGTTCAATTAGGGTTATTTAGACATATACTAGGAGATGGTTGTGTTAGGCCAAATCTTACTAAGATATATGCTATCCAAAATGCAATAAAAAAATATACTTCTGGCTTGAGTGAGTTGTGCGTCAAAGTTAAACGAATGTGGGAAGAATTAACCTGATTGAATTAATAATATTGATAAGGCTTGAAATGGTACCAATTCAAGCGAATTGGTGATTGTAGAGGTGTAAAGGAAGAAAACCCATAAAAGAGCAGTTGACTATTTCGTTTGACAACTAGGTATACAAAAAAAAACTTCAGCCGCCGTTTACTCTGTAGACGGTTAAGTCCTACTTTATTATAACCAAAAGATAGAATCTATTTATTCGTTAAGAGTTCGTATTTATATACAAGTAAAATAATTATTAATGTGAATAAATTAAAAGGTATTCAAATATCTATAATTCAATTATTGTGTATTCAAATGAAGAGCATGAATAGAGCAATATCAAGTATTTAAATTAATAAAATATATTAGTAAACAGGTATCATATAGTATCAAATAAGGTGATTTGCATAAATGGGTACCATAACTATCTCCTTACTTAATTGAAATGGATATTGCCCCCCCCCCCCCCCCCCAAAAGGTAGATCTCTAGCTACGCCACTGCCTTAATCTAACCAACTATTTAAATATATGGTAAGAGACAAATAGATTACAAAGCTTATGAATAAAAACAATTCTATGAATATGATGTAGTTAAAATACTATTTACTTTTCGTGGGATAGTTTTACTACCCTAAATCAGATGGTTTGAATTTGATCATATGCTCTAAAATGTTAAATGGGGACTCTGTTAATGAAAATGAATTATTGATTGATAAGGATCATTGTTATACAAGATATAGTCCACATGTGAAAACCTATCAGGACAGAAATAAGCTCATCACTGCCTGCCTTATATGCATTATATTTGCCGTGGTTGAAGTTGTAGGTAAATATCTTCAGTTAATTTTTTTGTAAATATAATAGCATATTGAATAATTTAATGAATGCCAAATTTGCATGTAATTGATTTTTAACTACTAATGTAGTATGTTATATGAATAAAATATTGTTATGTTTAAATAAAAATTATAATTTAATATAAATTAATTAAACTGATGTGACATTTAAATTTGTATAAAAGTATTTTAAAAGTGGTCATTCATTAATGATTATTGGTGATGGGCCTAAACGAGTTAATGAAGCTGGTAAAAATATAGTTGAATGTTTTTTTACACCAACACTGATGATTTGTTTAAGTGTTATATTCAGCTTTTTTCCTATTTAAATTAGCCCTATTTTTTATTTTTGAAATCAAGTTAATACATAATAATGACATTTTATAAAAGGAATAAAATACATGACTATTTTTTAATTATATTATAAATTATTTATAATTTTAAATATGTAAAAGAGGACTTCATTAAAATAGAAAACCTTCGTTATAATTATAATTATTCTGAATAAAACTTGTGATCAGGCTTTTTTTTATAAATTTTGACTTTTGAACATCCTCTGTCAAAGCCATTAAAAAATCAAATATGGCTTAATACACTAAATAAAATATGTTAGGTTATGTGATTTATTGAAAAAAATCAGATTAGGTAGGGAAAGAAGAGCTATGAACTTTAAATTATCAGGAAAATAATATTTTAAGCACAATTTAAAAAAAAATTTGTATACAGAATGTGTTTTGATATATGATTAAAAGATTTCACTAGGATATTTCTACTTTAAGTTTTTATAAACTAATAACATATATATGGACCATTACATGTTGAATCGTCAATAAATAGATGAGTGTTGACCTCCCATCTCATATTTGTACAATTTTTGGTGTAGAAAATAGCCATTTTAATCCTGTACTTTTAGGTTATGGACGTTTAAATGACCAACAACACTTTTCTATTAGATGTTTAAAAGTTCTGGCAATTAAGACAAGCCCTTAGCTTTTCAGAATTTACTTCAATATATATAAACCCTACTCTCTTACAAAAACGTGTCCAAATCTGAGCTTATTTTGTCGTATGATAAATTACATAAGAAGCTTTGTAATTAGTAGTGTTGTAATAACGGCTGGGTTTTGTTTGGTCGATCGTTAGTCTTTTAGTTGACTAAACATAAACCAAAGATTTTTTGATCTGTTTTTCTTAGTCGACTTTTAAGCTTAGTCGAAATTTGAAAAACACCATTTCAACCGTTATATGAGAAAGAAAACTATTACTTTTTTCCCTTCAAATTTTTTCCCAAAATACATTTCAACAAAAAATTTAAAAACGTAGTATTTATTTATCTTTAAAACACGATTACTATTTTTATAACTATTTAGTCCCCGGGCTCCCCTAACTTAACCTTTAACAAATAGTATATAAATTTTTTTAGCTCTAAATTTTTTATAAATTTTCTATTGTTGTAATTTTTATTTCATGTTATCACAAATTATTATTTTTAATCTATTTTTAAGTACCACTAGCCATATATATATACACCTGAATAAATAAACCTGATCATAGAAGCGTGCTTTCCTATTGCCTTTTTAACACCCTATCAGGGGCCTAGCCAGGATTTTGAGGAGGGGGGAAATCTGGCAAAAAAAATTTTGCAATGCATTTTGTCAAAAATTAAATCAAATTAAATTAGATGTATAGAATATAAATTATGTTTCTAGGTTTTTATAAGTGTCTCAAAGTCTTTGATGTAACTAAACTATACCCATTTAATTTAGTTATTAATCGCATTTTTAAATTTATAATATGTTTTTGAGTACATTTTTATACATTTTCTTTTATACACTATAATGTAAATGGTTTCCTAGATTATATGTATATCTTTATTTCTCCCTTATCTCAAAAACATGCATGCAAGTTTTGATCCTACTTAAAAAAAATAATTTTGTGGTGTATTTTACTGTTACAGATTTGATGCAGCCAACCCACAGCTTTCTGTTAATAATAAAATTTGTATAATTTTAACCAAAACATTTTTTTGTCGTAGCCCGTGCACAAGTTTTGTTCGCTCGCGGTGTTGCCAATATAAAGTTGCTCAAAATAATTTGGCACAAAATGTTGTAAAAGATAACATTAATAGATTACTTTAAATTCATTAAAATTGTGATTAAATTTTGCAAAGAAATTATCATTTTCCCACTCCCTAACATTGACATGCTCTTTACCAATTTTGTCATCTAATTCATACCTTGGGCAAACCTTGGCCTTTGACAAATTTGGAGAATAGTTTTTTTTTCATTTTAAACACGTTTTTTTTATATCCTACTTATTTTTAGCTAATAAAGGTATTTATTTTAAGGGAAAAAAAGATAATATAGCCGTTTGGTAGGTTATTTGCCTGGCCTCATAGTTGTCGTTATTTCCATAAACGTTGGAATTGAGGGATTTAAATGAGGCAAGACTTGACGCGCCTATTATTATGTTATCTTGCTTAAAAATTAACGATGCCCGTAATTTATTTTATAAAAGTTAACATGCGTCTGTGATGAAATCACCTTTAAACAAAGACGCCGGACATACTGAATCAATATTTACTTTGTCCACCACCACCCCCCTCCGCCTTCATAATGATTAAATTGGGGTCTATTTGACCCCACTTGATTTAAGAAAAGCCATTTTGACCCACGGCGTCGGGAACAATCCTGACCGATAGCTTGGTACCCAGCTAGTACATATAGAAAAATATCAGCTCAAGTCTGGCCTGAGTCTAATGTTTTAATATTTCCGAAACTGTTTTTTCTCTTCAAATATCTGATTCATCTGATTAATTCTTAAGCAAATGACATTTTGGTTACTATTTTGAAATATAACTGTTTTTATAATCATTTAAAACTGGAGAAAGGTGATTAGCAGAAAAGGGAGACTTTTGCTAGTTTTTTTAAAGAAATTTATTAACAGAAATTCTTTACAAGGGACAAAATCTTTTGCATTTATTGCTAGTTTGTAATTAACCTATCACTTAATGTAGTAATCTAGCTTAAAAGTTGAAATTACGGATAATAATCTAAAACTATCATCTATATGTATACTTAGAAGAAATTGAAAATAAAATTATACAAATTTGAACAAAAATAATTATAGACAGCGAGGAGGGACTTGAATTTTAAAAGTCATCCTATGTTTAAAAAATTGTTGGTTAGGGTTAATTTTCGGGTAGTATTCAGGTTGGGCCTCGGGCCGGTTCTCCAGAGATCTAGGTATAAATGATCTTGATAAGATTGAGTACTTCGCTATCTTGGATTTTGTTGTAGTTTATGCTTCAAATTGTGCAAATTTTTCATAGACATTTAACGCACCTCACTGACCCGATTTAAAAAGAGATTTTTATTAAATTATATATTTTTTTGCGTACATTAACATTAAAAGTTGTTTGAAATATCGTTTATAATTTATATTTTACTACTTTTGGGAACGCTTTCCTAGGTGGTTATTTTGCGGATAGTTTAGCCGTACTAACCGATGCAGCCCACTTGTTAACGGATTTCGGGAGTTTTGGCATAAGCCTCATCTCCCTGTACATGTCCACTCGGCCGGCCACCAAAAAATACACTTTCGGATGGTACCGTGCCGGTATGTCCTCACCTGTCAATCATCTGCTATCATTCATTCATTCATTCGTTAAATCATATGTTTTCATGTAATAATCATATGTTTTTTATATGCTAACAGAGATTTTGGGTGCCCTGATTTCCATCTTACTCATATGGCTATTGACGGGTGTACTCATCTATTACGCGGTACAGAGGGTGCTTACCCCCGAATACGATATAAATGCCACCATAATGCTGATAACCGCCACTTTTGGTGTCATAGTCAACGTACTGTAAGTTTCATAAATTGCTTTGGAAATCAGTTAATTTATGTATTATTCTGAAATGCTTTAATCTTATCGTTAAGTTTGATTCAAAATTTTTGTTTTGTTAAGTTTTTTTAACCATAGACTAATGATAATTTACGAGTAACGCGGCTTTCATAATGCGCGCGATGCCAAATTAAACTAGGACACCAATTTATAAAGTGTGTAGTAGTAAGATATAGTGCCTGCATATATTTGGCTTTTTTAAATGGACTTAATCGAACAAGTTCAAAATCTAATATATAAAATCGTAAAACGGTGTGGGTGGTTAAACTCCTCCGAAACGGCTGGACCGATTTTTATGAAAATTTCTGCAAATATTTCGTATTCTGAGCCTAGGTTTTAAACTATATTCGAAATCTCTAAGTGATAAGACGGTCATGTTATTTAATGTTTTGACGTTTAATAAAATGTCAATCAAACGCAACTTCATGACGTAATGCGTATTTATTGTCTGCTTTGAACATTTGAATAATACAGTTCTTTAATAAAAGTGTATCACTTATAGTATTTTCTAGAACGTCATGCGTGTAGGTAGTGTAGTGTGATAAATGTAGGCATGTGCTGCGGAAAATGGAAACTTTTTACCAATTTAAACATTAAATTAAAGTCATTATTTTGCTTATTTTTCACGTCAATCGGTCGTGTCCCCTCCTGCGTGGCTAAAAATTAAAAAATCTAATTTTGTCATTTTTTGCGCGCTAAATAAGAAGAAAAATGAAAATACTTTTAACAAAGTGTCAATAAATGTTGATATATCTCAGTTCTTCAGACCTCTAAGAAGGGCTCCGCCCCTAACTCCTAACAAGGTTATTGTCCTCGGTTCTTTGGTGTTAGGTAGCGCCCCGGCCCCGTGTTGTTTTTTGTTGAGCTTTTAACCTAAGCTCTTCTACACTTCGTTGAAAAACATTTCATTTGTTGTGAAATTTAAGCAGGGGGAAAACGGACCTTTATGTTTGAGGGCTTGGCTACGTCCATGCTTATACCGGTTGCTTTAAGTTTTTATGAATTATCTGAGTACACTGATAGCTTATTGACCGAAGTAAGGTTTGTGGGCAATGCTTTTTTACGACCCTTCATAATATCTCAGTTTTTAATGCTGTATATCTAGGCATATTTTAAACATAAAGGAGGATTTGCTTAGGAAGTTAGGGGATATTCGCATGTTTCGGAAATAACCGAGATTAATGGTGTTGCTCCGGGCTCAATTCGGGTGCAAAAAAAAAATGGCTTTTCTCCTCGGGCCGGACTACTCATACAAATTAACGTAAGACTGGTCATGGAACATTTTAAACCTGGACTGTGGATTATTAAAATAATTAAATAAAAATAGAATACATGTGAACAACAAAGTGTGTTTAAAAAAACTTATTTTTTGTCGAACTTTACATTATGATAATAAATTAGTTAAGGAATTAAAATGGATTAATAAGCATCGGCATTAAATACCAGTGAAGGAAAGCTTATAAAAGCCACAGAGATGAGAATTCTACGGTGGAGCTTGGCGTAAACTAAGCTCGACCATATGACGAATGACTTTCTCATGACAAAAATGAATATTCAATCTATGGCGGACATGATCAACGAAAATCGGTTAAGGTGGTATGAAGATATACTAAGGGGGACACGAATGACCTAAATCGAAAAGTACTGGACACGGAGGTGCCGGAAAAGAGAGGAAGAGGAAGACCCCGTGTCACGTGGAACGGGCAAGGCGATAAAGTATGAAAACTAAAGTGTAATCAAGACATGGCACTCACCCGGTCAAGATGCAAGAAACTCCAAATAACTGATAAAGAAGAAGAAGATTAAACCAAAGGGCTTCACCCCTATACCCCGGCTGGGGCTGCCCCTCTAAACCTTACTCAGTCTACTTGCTGTCTTTGTGTGGCCTTATTAGGCTCTTCTAAATTCGTATGGGAGCATTCATTTGCTATGCAATTTGAGCAATAGTGAAAATATAATAACTCGGGCCTTCGGCCCTCGTGGGATGGGGGAGGGGGAAGGGAAGGGGGGACGACTCATCTCTACTTTGTATAAATGAAGCATATTTGCATGCAATTTATGGGCATTATATGCAAAATGTTTATACAAATTTTACATCTAATTAAAAAATATGGGCGAGAAAGGTGGGAAGAAATTTTTCTATTTAATTAAAAAATTTGGCTTCTCCGGGTATTGAAGACGAACCTCCACGTCAGGAAGCTGGTAAATATAACTTGACAGCAGACATTATCGAACGGACAACAAAAATGAGCAATAGATATTAAAAAATATAGCCGGTTAACGTGTATTTATACACTGTTTCAAATAGTTCCCAAAATATTTTAAAAAAAATGTTATAGCTATAATATATAAGTGATATTATCCCAAAAATATTTTCAGGTCTCATAGTTCAGTGGATTAAACGTCTGACTTAGGTTCAATAGATACTAGTTCGATTCCCGCACGTGTCCCGTTTTAATTAAAAACAATTAAAATCGATAACGAGAGAGAGAGATGTATTTATTTAATATCAATCCATTAAAATTTATAAAATTAGTTTCCAATAATGGTAGTTTAGGATTGATAAAATGCGAGGGTGGAAATGGGTTTAGATATTTCGGTCGTCCAGCGACCATTATAAAAAAAAACTCGGGCCTTCGGCCATCGTGGGAAGGGGGAGAAGGGAAGGGAAGAGGGGAAGGGAAGGGGGGACGACTCATCTGTACTTCGTATAAATGTATCATATTTGCTATGCAATTTATGGGCGAGAAAGGTGGGAAGGGGCGAGAATGCCTATAGGGGGGTATTAAATGCCTAATGATTAATTAATTATTTATACAAATTTTTCATTATAGGCAAAATGTAATAAAGGCAAAATGTAATATAGGCAAGGGTTAGGGTTAGATTTAGTGTTTGCATCTAGTTGCGTATTACATTAGTTTTTATGGCCTTTAGTGATGGGTCTAACAAACATTATATTATAAAACAACACAATGTTAAGAATTTGCAGAATTGTGGGGAAAAAGTTTTTGTTGAATTTGAACAATTTTTAATTAAAAAAATCAAAAATTTGGCCAATGGTCACTTTTTCTCTATTGGTCTGTACCAACAGATACTCTATAAGTCAATGATAGCCAAAAAAACGGAAAAAAATATTTTGATGCTCACTTTGGCCAATGGTCATTTTTTTCCATTGGTCAGCAGCCAGCACACGGTAAAAGTGGATATAAATTTACAAGAGTAAAAAAAACGAAAAAAAATTTTCAAATCACATTTTGGCCAATGGTCATTTTTTCCATTGGTCAGCAGCCAGGACACAATAAAAGTGGATATAAATTCATAATAGTCAAAAAAAACCAAAAAAAAGTTTTCGAATCACATTTTGGCCAATGGTCATTTTATTCCATTGGTCAGCAGCCAGCGGACGGCCAAAAAGTCATAATAGCAATGGTAGGAACAGGAACAATCATAATAGTCAAAAAAAAACGAAAAAAATAATTTCGATTCACATTTTGGCCAATGGTCATTTTTTCCATCGGTCAGGAGCCAGCGGACGGCCAAAAAGTCATAATAGCAATGGTAGTAACAGGAACAATCATAATAGTCAAAAAAAAACGAAAAAATAAACTCGGATTCACATTTTGGCCAATGGTCATTTTTTTCATTGGTCAGCAGCCAACGGACGGCCAAAAAGTCTTATTATCAATGATAGTAACAAGAACAATCATAAGAGTAAAAAAAACTCCGGGATTCTAACCCAAAAACTAGTTAAATTGCATAGCAATTAAAAGTAAACAACTTTTATTTATGTTTATTATATAACATTGGTCAGCAGCCAGCGGACGGCCAAAAAGTCATAATAGCAATGGTAGAAACAGGAACAATCATAATAGTCAAAAAAAACGAAAAAAATAATTTCGATTCACATTTTGGCCAATGGTCATTTTTTTCATTGGTCAGCAGCCAGCGGACGGCTAAAAATTCTTATTATCAATGATAGTAACAAGAACAATCATAAGAGTCAAAAAAAACTCCGGGATTCCAACCCCAAAACTAGTTAAATTGCATAGCAATTAAAAAGTAAACAACTTTTATTTATGTTTATTATATAACTAGTTAAATTGCATAGCATTAAAAGTAAACAACTTTTATCTATGTTTATTATATAATAGATAATTTAACAAATCTTATATATAACACACCGAGGGAGATAGAGATGTGGGGTGGGGCACCTCTTATGCATTAATTTAAAAAATAACACAGCGAGGGAGATAAAGATGAGGGGTGGGGCACCTCTTTCTCATGCATTAATTTAAAAAAGCGATAACCTAATATACCCAATGCAAATAGATAGGGAGGGTAACGGACGGACGACGGACGGACAACGGACGGACAACCAAAAACGAGCCCATAAATTGCATAGCAATTAAAAAGGTAACTTACAAGTGATGTGAATTACCAATGAACGAGAAGGTGTCGACAAGTTTTAATTTATAAACAAAAATAATGAAAACTAGTTGAAATAGGAGGGTGATAATAGCGAACACCGGTTGGAACAAGAGAGTTAACACTTATTGAAATAGTGGGATAAACAAATTTAAGATAAAGATGGGGTAAACAACTTTAAGATAAAGGATAAGGTAAAATACAAAAGGGGATTATAAAAATGAAGCAATAGCAACTATGAGAATAGTGTAAAGGATGGCAATTACAAAATAAGGCGGTCGTTCATTGGTAATTCACATCACTTGTAAGTTACCTTTTTTTTATTTATAATGGTCGCTGGACGACCGAAATATTTAAACCCATTTCCACCCTCGCATTTAATCTATCCTAAACTACCATTATTGGAAACTAATTTTAGAGAGAGAGATGATGTGGGGAGGATACACGCGTGTGTATTACTATTCTAACACAGCGAGGGAGATAGAGATAAGGGGTGGGGCACCTCTTATGCATTAATCACGTAGAGCAATTCCCCTCCTTATCTATACTGGTAAACAAAATCAAAAGCGAGCCCATAAATTGCATAGCAATTAATAAAAAGTAAACAAAAGCGTGACAAGACAAGACATCGGTAAACAAAGCAAGACATCGGTAAACAAAATCAAAAGCGAGCCCATAAATTGCATAGCAATTAATGAGGCAAAATGAGGGTAGAGGGACGGGCTACGTCTCTAATGGTACCTGTTGGCTTAAAATACACAATATATCAGCAAAACAAGATAACAATGAGACCCTATTGCAATAAAGCTCGGTTGGCGGCCAATGATATACCTAAAGTTTCTAAGATGATGTAAGCACAATTGTAGTTTGCCCAAATAAGTGAAAAGCTGGACGCGCTAAAATATGTTCAGGCGCAAAAATAAAACATATTTTTAGGGCGGGTTGGGGTTTTTATTGAAGTCCGAAAACGGCCATTTGCCTGAATAGTGATTTTGCGGTAGGACCAAAAAAGTTTTTAGCACCTTTCATAAAAAAACAAACCTGTGGCAATTTACAAATTAAATAATTCTTTAGGCATGTATTTATGACAGTATATTTATACATATAGGCAAAATGTGTAAAGCAAAGCAATAAAAAATTTGATGTTAAGTACTTTGCTTTATGTATTTATAAATTGTAGGACAATCATATTTTAATCGCTCATTACATGATCGAGGCATAACGATGAGCATGCACATCACTTATAGTATTTTCTAGAAATAATGTATATATCAAACAACGTTTGCCGGGTCAGCTAGTCTTATGTATATATTTCCCTATCATCAACTCAAAACATTTGTAATTGATGCTCGAAATTTTTGCATAGGGTGGGACATTTTATTAAAAAACTAAACGCCATTTATTTTGAGCGATGTCTTTGAATCCTTATACTAACTCTTTTTATCTTATTGATTTGAAGATATTATGATAGTGTTTTGGACCATGAATTGGAGCTTAAAATATTTTTATCAGCCCGGGCGCAAATGCACTTATATTGATGTTAATTTAACGTTATTTTATATTTGGTTTTTTTATATTTAAACTCCGCGTGTTAAAAAAATAAAGGTATGAACTAGCCAGATGCAGAAAACATTTAGTAAGTAAATACAACTTTTTCCCCTTATGCAGACAGTCAAGCTTTGTTTCATTTTATATCATGATTTTCATATCTATTTGTACGAGGTTTTTGTTAAAATTCCAAAATAAATCAGCAAATCTAAATCATTTCAACGAAATACGTTTTTTCAGCTAATTTCTCAATTTATAGCATGGGCCTGACACTGCATCCCCCTAACCACAAGTGTAGCTCGGGACACGCCCATCACCCCAGCCCCAGGCAGGATCCGCGTCCCCATGACCACGAGGACGGGGACGATGGTCACGTGACCATAAAGGGCCCCGCCCATCGTCCTACCCCCGGCTGTGGCGGCGTGAGGGTGAGGACGGAATCTACAAACTTATTAGCCCCGTTGTTGAGCTCCTCCGTCCGTACCATAATATCGCCCGCCCCCGACCCTCTATCAGGTTCGTTTTGAAATGTATTTCAAAGGAGGAAATAATAATTTTATATTAAGAGGTTTAATTTATTTTGTACTATTGCTTGCGAAAGAATCTTAATTTACGTACGACACAATTTAAGGGAGAGGTAGTCTCGTAATGTATTAAATGTTTTTGGGATCGAACTAATATTTATATGATCACCACTTTACCATGTTCACATCGAAATGGTGGAAAAAAGGGTACACATTTTGTGCGTTGATGAGCAGTCTATCTAGTCTATGGATAGTATGTATGATTTTAATTATTATTAAGTTTGTTTCTTGACTATGTAAACAAAAATATAGCCGTTGAAAGCTCTAGTTTTAGTACTTTAAAAAATCGTAAAAGAAATAATTCAATATATTTGTTGGTGATAAACTTAAATAGTAGCGATTTGCATAGATATTTTATATTTATATCAAAGATTCGTCATCGTCAAATTCCATAGCCATCCGCGCTGCCTATATACACGTTTTGGGAGATTTGGTTCAGAGCATCGGTATTTTGATAGCCTCCTTCCTCATATATTATCAGGTATTAGCCACAATCCATCATAATTATAGTGAGTCAGATTAGATCTAAAAAGTTGATATACATATCGGTCTTGAGTTTGCTTTACAAGGATTGTGTTCAGTGTAAATAAATTAATGTTATTATTAAATGTTGCCCAACCTCTCTTAATACTTCCATGCATTTATTATTTATGAGGCCATTGCTTTTTATAGCCCTAATCTTCCGATGCTTATCAATAAAGATCTTTAACCCGTTGAAAGCCTTAAATGATAATGGTTCTAAAGAATATTTTAAAGATCTAATTTTTGGCTTACTTATAATGAACCTACCCACTCATGACTATAGATAAACCATTTTTTGTTAAGCTCTAGCTTTTTAAATAGATTTTACAGATATCCAAAAATGCAATTAAAAACGAAGTTTTTGTTTTATTTCATCGTTTGCTCTTACGTAGAAATCATGTAGGGGAGACCGGGGCTATCTCGACCATAAAATTTCAAAGAGGCCTGGACAAAAATTGTCAACCGATTTTCATAAACTTTTTTTAGAAAAATGTTCTTGTCCACAGTGTTTATCAAAGGGGAAAAAAATTATAGCAACACAGTTGATAGATTTTTCGTAATAAGGGTTAAAAAAAGACAACTCGTATAAATTCTAAAAATGACCGGGGTTAAGGCGTCCTTCAAAAGGGGCTATCGCGTCCTCTCTTATATTAAGTCCTAAAACTATAAAATATTTATTTGCATATGCTTAAATTGCCAAAATATTAAATGTATATAGTCTTTTGCAACTTATAAAATTTAATATTATTATTTAAATGTGTTTTATCTATGATTTATATGTTAAAATTATGATATAGACTAAGTGCATGGCATAAATTGCAAAAATATAAGTTTATACAGCCTTTATAAAGTTTCAAATAAGAATTTTATTATAGGATATTTGTGTATTTTATGTTAAAATTAATGACTTAAGTGAATTTGCTTAAATTTTAAAAATACTAAAAAGTTTATAACCTATTAATATAAAGCTTTATAAAATGATTTAAGAAAAGTGCCTTTCCTAAGATTTTTGTTTTAGAATCAATGATTTAAATGCTTTATTGATATCAAAATGTCATATAAATTTGACAATTATCAAAAATGCAATTAAGATATACAATTATTGCAAATAAAGAAAATATCATGATTGCAACATGAGCCATGAATTTTCTAGTATTCTTTTCTTAGCATTTGGTCACCTTTTCTTTGCCTTGGCTATTATGTGAGTATTGTTGATATTTGCTGTCTAATGGAGTCTTTCTAGCCAAAATAGGATGGGATAAAGTAATAATTCTCTTGATTATTGGAATTTTAAGATACATTAAGATTAAATGATTCACTTGCATTGGAGGAATATAGGGTTTACACTTTCTTCATTTTGTATGTTAAATGGCCAAATACCACATGATGTTAATCCTTTAAAGATAAATATATTAACTAGTGGTAATTACCTGTTTCATCCATGCTATATGTATCACAGGGTAAGTATTATTGGTGGTTAATAGAGCTGAATAATTCTTAAAAAGGCATCAACACTTAGCATATTGAACCTTGTGGCCTTTGAAATTCTAGGTTCGTTTTTCGGTGGTAATTATGCACAAAAATTAATAATGAATGAGTGAAAAGTGAACTATAGCCCCGGCTGCGATAGCCCCCGCGTGGTCATTCCACTCTAAGTTGTGCTTTAATATTATTAAACTCATCAAAGGTATAAATTTACACATAAATATAATAAAAGAGTAAATACTTATTTATTTCATATATGTTTAAAGTTAGTAAAACAAGTAATTTTTGAATAATTGGCAAAATTCGAAAATTTAAAAAAGGACGTTTTAGCCCCGAAAAATCGTATTTTTTGCATAATTTTTTTGTAGCATAAGTTAACACAAATATTTTTGTGCTCAAAATGTGCGATAATAAAGTACATTTAAGATTAAAATTTGAGGTCAAAATAAGCATAAATGGCAAAATTAATTGAGAGGACGTGTATAGCCCCTGTAAAGGAATAGCCCAGGTGTAATATTGGAGTCAGCGAACGTTGTAAAATAGCGAAGTCAAATGTCAATCAAGCGTCATAGATTATTTTCATTAAAATTGTTGAAATAGTTCTTATTGGCGGATAAAAACGTCAATCATCAATAATATTATGTTATTTAACATTACAATTTTAATCATATTACATATCATAAATAAATTAAGAACTTTGCCCTCCCCCGTATTATTTACCCTCTTTCTCACCAGGAAGGAGGGGGGGCCCCCCCCTTATTTTTTACCCTCTTTCTCACCAGGGGGGAGGGGGGTGATTTGCCCCCCCCCCCTTATTTTTTACCCTCTTTCTCAACAGGGGGAGGGGAGGGGGGGGGGGGGGGGGTGATTTGCCCCCCCCCCCCCTTATTTTTTACCCTCTTTTTTACCAGGGGGCAGGGGGGTGATTTGCCCCCCCCCTTATTTTTTACCCTCTTTCTCACCAGGGGAGAGGGGGGTGATTTGCCCCCCCCCCTTATTTTTTACCCTCTTTCTCACCAGGGGGGAGGGGGGTTATTTGCCCCCCCCCCTTAATTTTTACCCTCTTTCTTACCAGGGGGCAGGGGGGGTGATTTGCCCCCCCCCCTTATTTTTTACCCTCTTTCTCACCAAAAGGGGGGGGGGGGGGGGTTTGCACCCCCCCCCCCCTTATTTTTTACCCTCTTTCTCACCAAAAGGGGGGGAGGGGGGGGGGGGGGTTTGCACCCCCCCCCCCCTTATTTTTTATTCTCTTTCTCACCAGAGGGGAGATGGGGCCCCCCCCCTTATTTTTTATTCTCTTTCTATCCACAGGGGAGATGGGGGGGGGGGGGGTGTTTTGCCCCCCCCCCCTATTTTTTACCCTCTTTCTCACCATAGGGGGGTTGCCCCCCCCCTTTTATTTTTCACCTTCTTTCTCACCAGGGGGGAGGGGGGTGATTTGCCCCCCGCCTCAATTTTTACCCTCTTTCTCACCACAGGGGAGATGGGGGGGGGGGGGGGGGGGTGTTTTGCCCCCCCCCCACTTTTTTATCCTAATTAATACCAGATGGGAGGGGGGGGGTCTTTTGCACTCCTTATTTTTTATCCCTCTTTTTCACTGGTGCCCCCCCCCCCCTGGTAAGAAAAAGGGTAAAAAATAAGGGGGGGGGGCAAATCACCCCCCTCCCCTCTGGTGAGAAAGGGGATAAAAAATGGAGGGGGGGGGGGCAAAACAGCCCCCCCCCCCTCATCTCCCTCCTGGTGAGAAAGAGGGTAAAAAATAAGGTGGGGGGCAAATCACCCCCCTCCCCTCTGGTGAGAAAAAGAGAAAAAAAATTTGGGGGGAGCAAATCCCCCCCCCTGGTAAGAAAGAGGGTAAAAAATAATGGGGGGGAGCAAATCCCGCCCTCCCCCCCCCCCCCTGGTAAGAAAGAGGGTAAAAAATAAGGGGGGGGGGCAAATCACCCCCCCCCCCCCCCTCTTCCCTGGTGAGAAAGGTAAAAAATAGGGGGGGGCAAATCACCCCCCTCCCCCCTGGTGAGAAAGAGGGTAAAAAATAAGGGGGGGGGCAAATCACCCCCCTGCCCCCTGGTGAGAAAGATGGTAAAAAATAAGGGGGGGGGGCAAATCACCCTTCCCCCCCCCTCTCCCCCCTGGTGAGAAAGAGGGTAAAAAATAGGGGGGGGCAAATCACCCCCCCCCCCCCTCCCCCCCGGTGAGAAAGAGGGTAAAAAATAAGGGGGGAGGCAAATCACCCCTCCCCCCCCCCCCTCCCCCCTGGTGAGAAAGACAATAAAAAATAAAAGGGGGGGGGGGCAAATCACCCCCCCCCCCCCCCTCCCCCCTGGTGAGAAAGAGGGTAAAAAATAGGGGGGGGGGCAAATCACCCCTCCCCCCTCCCCTCCCCCCTTGTGAGAAAGACAATAAAAAATAAGGGAGGGGGGGCAAATCACCCCCCCCCCCCTCCCCCCTGGTGAGAAAGGGGGTAAAAAATAAGGGGGGGGGGGGCAAATCACCCCCCCCCCCCTCCCCCCTGGTGAAAAAGAGGGTAAAAAATAAGGGGGGGGGCAAAACACCCCCCCCCCCTCCCCCTGGTGAGAAAGAGGGTGAAAAATAAGGGGGGGGGGGCAAAACACCCCCCTCCCCCCTGGTGAGAAAGAGGGTAAAAAATAAGGGGAGGGCAAAACACCCCCCCCCCCCTGGTGAGAAAGAGGGTGAAAAATAAGGGGGGAGGCAAAACACTCCCCCCCCTGGTGAGAAAGAGGGTGAAAAATAAGGGTGGGCAAAACACCCCCCTCGAGGGGGGGGGGCAAAACACCCCCCTCCCCCCTGGTGAGAAAGAGGGTAAAAAATAAGGGGGGGGGCAAAACACACCCCCCCCCCCCTCCCCCTGGTGAGAAAGAGGGTGAAAAATAAGGGGGGCAAAACACCCCCCCCCCCCCTGGTGAGAAAGAGGGTGAAAAATAAGGGGAGGGCAAAACACCCCCCCCCCCTGGTGAGAAAGAGGGTGAAAAATAAGGCCCCCCTGGTGAAAAAGAGGGTAAAAAATAATATAAAATAATATAATTCTATTTAACTTTTAATATAATTCTATTTAACTTTTATTTAATACAACACAATTAACATATATATATCAATTTAAATGTATTAGTTAATATTTATCTCTAATTCAAATATGGGATAATTGACGTTCAAATTTAAAAACGCTATGGTATAACAATGGGATCGTCAAAAGTAACAATGCATTTTCCAAATCCCCACCCAATCCCCTGTTAGTAAAAAATGACGAGATAAACGTCAAAACTCATTATTTCGTGTTTTTAACCAATAGCAATTCGTATTTGACGTTCGCTATTTTACAACCTTCGACATTTCTGTACGCTACACCGGTCTCCCCTACTTAAGTTTTATTTTGTTCATGCCTTTTAGCCAGATTGGAAGATCGCGGATCCTATATGCACATTTATGTTTTCGGTGCTAGTCCTTGCAACTACAATACCCATTCTCAAGGATATTTTGCTCATCATTATGGAAGGTACCTTTTCGATACCTTTTTCTAAACGATTTTTACCACTCAATTTGCGTTTTAACTGTTATAGCTATTGCTCTTTTTGGAAACCTGAAGGAATGTTGTGGTCCAATTATTACATATTTTTGACTTTTTGTCGTTATATTTGTGTAGTGTTGTAAAGACAGCGGTACCAAAACCAAAGGTCGACCAAACAAAACCCTGCCGTGTTTTTACACCACTATATTTGTGTAATTTTTACGAGGGCTACCAAAAATTTTTAATTTTGATCATGAAGGACCTGCACCCTTCCATGTTGTTACCGATGCAATTGAGCCTGGTAAAATTGTTATTCTGTGAGTTTTGTCTTCTCCACCTTAACGATTTACCAGGTTTTATTCCAGTGGTCTTGAATTTATACAATAATGAAAAGACCGTTACAGATTTAAAAGTTAAAATATTTTCGGACTTCAACTAACAAGTGTACGACAATACATGGGCGTAGCCAAGGGGGGGGGGGCAGGGAGGGGCGGCTACCCCCCTCTAAATGCAATTTTTTTTGAAATTTATTAAAATTATCATTTTGCCCCTCCCTAAATCGTTATTGCCCCCCTCTAATTAGTACCTCTAGACTTAGTCGACATTTGAAAAAGAGACTAGAAGCGACCGTGTCTTGGTAGAAGCAAAGGTGGACCAAACAAAATCTAGCCAATTTTACAACACTAGTTTTAGGGGTGAAATGATTACATATTATTATGAAATGGGCAATCATAAATAATATTTATTTTAAAATGTTAATTAAACCTATGTGATTTATTGAAATTTCATTAGTTATACATTAATTAAACAACTTAACCAAAAGGACTTGTTCATTGTTTTGTAGCTTTAAAAACCTTGTTTACCTATGAGACGTTTAATATTCGTCAATTTCCTTGACTTTTCATTGATTAGGAAGGTTGATGAATTAATTCTCTCGCAAAAATAAATTATTGTTATTATATAGACATACTTCAACATACTCCGGAATCGTATTTAAACCTTATTTCAACAATATATCAAAACAAATATTATTTACGCTATAATTATGGTGGATTTTAGAGTTTTATCCTTTACCACCATAAACGTGAACTCAATCTAATTTGGCCTTATACCTATCTCGATTACTATGTGACTAAAAAATTAACTATGGCATACTGATGAGATCCAATAAGAGCGAAAACGTTATATGTTTGTTTTTTTCGAGTCACATATTAAAAGAGATAGCTGGATAATTTAAGCAAACTAGTCTCTAATTTAAATTGTGTCCTAGATGGCATGTTAATTAGAGTTATTCTTATCATTTGATTCACACGGTTACCACCCGTCGTAAATCGGGCCCTCTTTACTAAACCCGAACCGGAATCGTATTTAAAATCTTTATTTCAACTACATATCAAACCGTTACATATACTATTCACTTATATCTATGTAGCTATGCCATCCGACATCAAATTTGCCGATTTTAAAGGGGCTTTAACCTCGATCCCCGGAGTAACTGGGGTACACGACATACGGGTATGGTGCCTTACGATGGAAAAAAAGGTGGCCACCTTTCACCTATGCATATGTAAGGGTTATGCACGCGAACCACCGCAAAATATCATTTTTTGGAAGTTTTATCAGGGTTGGAAGTAGTGTTGTAAAAACGGGCTGGGTTTTGTTTGTTTAGTCGACTTTTGGTTTTGGTCGACTAAAAAGACACAGAGACCAAAGGTTTTTTGGTTAATTTTTTTTAGTCTCATAAACAGATCAAAGATTTCTTGGTCAAACCTATGGTCCGTTTATGTTTAGTCGGCTACTAAAGCCAAAGGTCGACCATACAAAACCTAGTCGTTATTACAACACTAGGTTACAATTAATCTTCAAGTGTTGGATTTTTTAGTCAAGAAGGTAGATGCATAAAATTCTCCGTTCAAAACTTTTATTATTTAAATTGATTTGGAATTAAACCTCAACTTTAATATAACAAAAATTAAGGAAAAAGGGCTTTAATTTTGCTCATTTTAATTTTACGGCTTTTTATGGACGTAGCTAGGGGGAGGCAAGGAGGGGCGGTGCCCCCCTCTAAATTTAAAAAGTCTTTGGAATTATTAAAATTATGGCTAAAATTTCAAAAAATTATCATTTTGCCCCCCCCCCCCCAATTATTATTGCCCCCCCCCCTTCAATTTCAATGCTGGCTACGCCCATGAGCTTCTACTTTTTTTGGTTGAAAATATTATTTTTTGTTTTGTTTATGATCAATCATCAATTCCAGTGTTTTACAATTAAGAACATTAGAATTTTTTGTTCCTAGGCTCTTTTAGGATTTGCTGCTTATAACTTTAGTGAGTTCTCTTATTCTCATTTTTGCATAGCTCCTCGGGTACCCTATCGTGACGTAATTAAATGCGCTAATCACGTGGTTAGAGAGAGATTCGGCATTTGTCACGTGACCATCCAGGTGGAGCAAGGCGAAGAAGAGTCCAGTTCGCCGGTTAGCTGATCACGTGATCGACCAACCCCGCAAAAACAATAGCAACATTCTTGTATTATAAGTATCGTGTAGCCAAAGATAAAAACACAATTTTAACACCAAACTTTTAACCACACACACTTATTTTCGTTTTAAATATTAACGCTTATTAAACCTCGGGACCAAAGAAAAAAGCTCAACCATGTTACATATAACCTACTACACTACTCATTTATTGTTGCTCCTTTGTAATATAAATACGCGACTCTGTATATATTTAGATGGCAATTAATGTAGTTGGCGACCTCTAATATTTTTTCTACACCAATTAAAAAAATAGCAAAATAGAAATAAAGTTTTAATTAAAACATGTCATACTCTTAAACTACCCTTCATAATTGTACGGGAAGGATTCTTAAATATAACGGGAAAAATTATACCTCGTTTAAAAGCATTGTTATGTTCTGACATGGGGGAAAAACTTATATGTTTGGACCTAGGATAACTCTGTTATGATCGGGACTGTTGTTGTAAGGGAGTGATCCTTTTGTGCTTCGGGGCACGAAGGGATTTGTGGGGATTGAGTATAATATGGTCAACTCGATGAAAAACTATAATTTGTTTTAAACCTTTATTACTGAATTTTAAGACGACAATATTAGATTTTTGTATATGTAAAGGGGGATGATTTTAAGTAGCGTAAGGTAAGATTTTTGGAGTGCTTAGAAGTTTTCGTTAAGGGATTCATTCGTAAAGGTTGTAGTGAAGTGGTGAAGGGTAAAGTAAAAAATGAATGTAGAAGTCGAAATAGTAAAAAGTATAGCAATGATGTAAAATGATTTTTTTAGCCACCGGGACATCTTTGTTGTCTTTAACTATATTGAATTATGCTAACAATTTTCTGTGTGTTAACCCATTACCAATGCTTGTAATTAAAACAATCCCTCTAATAATAATTATTTCCATTTATTAACGATCGCCTTAAAAAGAACGGCCATAAAAATCTTTGCAATTCTATTCAACTTGTGTGGCCTAACCATCACAGCAATAGCACTTTTTAGAACGATCTATTTTAAACCCTAATCGATCCTGTACGTTAATACCTTTCTAGATCTATTACAAAAAAATCGGCAGATTTTACTAACTTTTTGCTTAAACAAAATATTGACATCCCTATTGAGAAATACAATTTTAAATCCCTGGCCGATAGCCAGTCGCTTTTCGAGGATGAAACCTCTGATGCCTTCCTAATTTATATTTATATAAATATTATTCGTTTTTATGGGGCTACGTAATTAGTATAAGCTTTGTCTTTGAACAAGAGCTCAGGGGTTTAAATCCCGCTTTCGGCTCATTTTTCAAAAGATGCAAAATATATCACATCATCAACACTGCTATCAGATCTGGATAACTAAGCGTCACCCCTTGTCCAAATATCTAAAGAAGCTGACCACCTTGGTGTTTTTTTTTTGGGGCATAGTAGGTATAGACTTTGTCTTTGAACAAGAGCTCGCGGGTTTAAATCCCGCTTTCAGCACTTTCCTTCAAAAAGATGTAAAGTATATCACACCTTCAACACGGCTGTCAGGCCTGGATAGCCAAGCGTCACCCCTTGTCCAAATATCTAAAGAAGCTGACCACCTTGGTGTTTTTTATGGGGGCATATTAGGTATAGACTTTGTCTTTGAACAAGAGCTCGCGGGTTTAAATCCCGCTTTCAGCACTTTCCTTCAAAAAGATGTAAAGTATATCACACCTTCAACACGGCTGTCAGGCCTGGATAGCCAAGCGTCACCCCTTGTCCAAATATCTAAAGAAGCTGACCACCTTGGTGTTTTTTATGGGGGCATATTAGGTATAGACTTTGTCTTTGAACAAAAGCTCGCGGGTTTAAATCCCGTTTTCATCACTTTCCTTCAAAAAGATGTAAAGTATATCACACCTTCAACACGGCTGTCAGGCCTGGATAGCCAAGCGTCACCCCTTGTCCAAATATCTAAAGAAGCTGACCACCTTGGTGTTTTTTATGGGGGCATATTAGGTATAGACTTTGTCTTTGAACAAGAGCTCGCGGGTTTAAATCCCGCTTTCAGCACTTTCCTTCAAAAAGATGTAAAGTATATCACACCTTCAACACGGCTGTCAGGCCTGGATAGCCAAGCGTCACCCCTTGTCCAAATATCTAAAGAAGCTGACCACCTTGGTGTTTTTTATGGGGGCATATTAGGTATAGACTTTGTCTTTGAACAAGAGCTCGCGGGTTTAAATCCCGCTTTCAGCACTTTCCTTCAAAAAGATGTAAAGTATATCACACCTTCAACACGGCTGTCAGGCATGGATTGCCGAGCGTCACCCCTCATCCAAATATCTAAAGAAGCTGACCACCTTAGTGTGACTAACAGCTATTGTTGGATGTAATTTTATATACTAACACTACCTACGACGGTCGCAATTCCGTGCGCAAAAAGTGAAGGGTTGGCGTAAGGTCGAAAACCGGCTGAATCAACTCCAAAATCATGGTTGTTTTAAACAAAACTCTATAACAGAAAGCTAGGGGGTCCTCTACAGACGACGCGCTGCATCTCCCGCCCGTGCAATATGAAATATACACGAGGGTTATTGCCTGACTCACAACGAAGGCGGGTAAGGAAAGTAGTAGTGTAAAGAACGCAAATAACGTGCTGGAATGTTGACACGTTAACAGGAAAGAGCATCGATGTCGCACAGATGCCAAAAAGTAGAAAGGTACACATCGTCTGCCTACAAGAGATGAGGTAGAACGGAACCAAAGCTCGGGAATTAGGAGAAGGATACAAACTATTCTACAGCGGGTCACCAAATCGTAAAAACGAGGTATTTATCTTACTAAGCGAATAGTTCAAAGATAAGGTGATCGAAGTTAAGCGTTGTTCAGACAGGTTAATGTGGGTGAAGGTTGCTGATCAAGGGAGCTTCTAACCGTTACGTGCGTGCTCCCCAAATTGGGTGTGTGGAATTAGAAAAACCTTTTTCGATTCATTGGAATAGGAAATACAAGGAAATGAGGGGAAGAAAGGTAAATTATTGGGGCGGTATTTTAACGCTCACTTAGGGAAAGATCGCCTCGAGCATGCGAAATCATGAAGGCTATGGGCATGGTCTGAAGAGCAAAGAAGGGGAAAGACTTGTCCAAATATCCCAAGCATACGACATGGCGACCGTTAACACCTATTAACAAAAGACTTATAGAAGTGGGAACATATTTCAATAAAGGTTATAATTATTCGTAGGGTGCAGGGAGGTTGTTTATAAATGGAGTAATCAATTTAGTTTGTGGTTTGTATTAACACAAATTATAATCCTGCATACCACTTTTAGCCAAAGTTTAAAGTTTTTCCATTTTTGAAGGGTTAGGCTTTAAGTCACTTGTTTAAAACAGATCAAACAAAACTTAAAGATAGATTATTGGTTGGACTCAGCTCAATTAAAGAAAAAACGCACTATAAGACAAGGAACTGAATTAATTTGTCACTTAGATTAAGCGGTACTCGGAACATCATTTGTATTTATGCATCCAAGTTATAAAAATGCTGCTTATTGTGGGTCTATCAATTTGTGAGAATGTGAAAAAGAAATGAGCGGGTAAGAGATTCCAGAGTTTCTTAGAACTGAGAGATTTCGAGTTAACTTTGAATTGTGTTTGTGACTTATTGATTGTTTTCTTTTGGTCCCTGGGGGGGGGGGGGGGTTGTTTCACCAATATCATCTGAGAAAGAATATGTATAAATTTGATAACTTAATCCATATGTATTACTGTACAGATTTCCAATTATATGAATGCGGATATATGAAAATGAAGTGTAGATTTATATTTCGAGTACTAATAGAATACAACCTATTCATGAAGATCTTGTTTGTATATTTAAAAAATGCACGGCCTGCTTCCTAAAGATCATTGCAATGGACATGCCATTATTGTATTATTTGTATATTTGGTTATTATGAGGTTTATAATGGGTTTATATCTATTTTCTACATTATTTTTTATTAAATTATCCTCATTAATTAACTAACAAACTAATGCATTTTACATAGTAGGCTATTAACATGAGACGACTTGCCCGGGGGCCCACGAGTCAAAAGATACTTTCATTCGTGCAGGCCGTGCCGCTGTAATATCCATTTCCACGACTCTCAAAAAAATCGACATGCCAATTTCAAATTTTTCTTAAAATTTGAAGTTAAATTTCTATAGGCTATCACAAACGTCAATCAACAGGTGTTTTCAGTTAATAACCTATAATGTTCACAAAAAATATAGATTATGGTTTACAAGCTTAATTAAAATTTATCATATTTTTAATTAAAATTTATCAACTTATCTTGTGGTATGTGTTTTTGAGCTTGAGCTGATGATCATTAATCTATGTTTATAAGCCTATCCTTTTAAATGCAATTTTGGTAAAGCTTATAACCTGAGTTGATATAATTTATAAAGTCAATATTGTATTTGGTACATTTATAATAACCTAAGGGATATCTGAGTGAATATTTAAATACATTGAGCTTGAGCTAATGATCATTTTATCAAATCTATGTTTATAAGCCAATCCTATTAATTATTTTTATTGTCTATAAGCTTAAAACTAAGGTAATGTTTATAACTTAGGCTTATTCTATATAATAAAAGATTTTTTAATAAGCTTCAAATGATTATGTGCATTTTTATACAAAATTAGAGATATTAAATGGAATAAAATACATATGCTTGAGCTTGACTAAACTGATATTCATAATTTTCTTGATCTAACCTAAAAAAGATTTGATAATATACTTAAATGGCTAAATTGATAGTTTGTTAGTGATTCTATTTTAATTTATAATTTAGATAATTATGCATAGTAATTACTTGAAATATTTTGAAAGTCTTGTGTCGTCATTTTAGTGTTTACAAAAAGAATATATGTTTTTCTGCCAAAATTAACCTATTGTGCTTTTAGGAAGATCACGTAACCAATAGGAATGTTTAATTGAGCTTCGTCGTTTTTTAAATGTCGACGTTTCAGATCATTACACCGGTCATCTATTTTTATTTTAAGGATAAGGACACATTTAGAGCCATGTTTATTTTATTACCTTTCTCTATTATAATGATGGATTTTGTTACAGCCATGGTATACTATATGTTTTTATGTTGTAACATACATTTGATAATATAAGACTGGTACGGGCAGTCCAATGGCCATCAACATGCTAAAAACCCTAAAAACACACTGGTTGAATTGAGTACATCATTGAATATTACTACATAAGTCCTTCTAAACCAACCCGCTTTTCAGCCAAAATTTTGTTTAAAAGGTATTAAGTTGTCCCCTTATATATAAACCAGATATTTCTTAATAAATCTTTATTTCGACATTATACAGAACGTATATATTAAGGTTTGCTTATCAAATATTGAACATTGTTTTTTGATCAAGCGGGCAGAGCCTAAAATTATGTAGAATGATAGAGATTTTTTTGTGCGGGGGGGGGGCAGTATAAAGCGATGGGGTCTATGGGACAAAAAAGACATCTTCAAAACTAGGTGCTTTTGTACACAAAAGCAGTTCAACCTTGTTTGAAATTATTTAAGAGGAGCTGCAATAAAGACTGTCAAATTAATTAGTATAGACCGCATTTTAGCAACCAACACTAAGCGACGTCTGCTCACATGGGGGGCGGGGGCCGTCCCCCCCCCCCCCCTAAAGAAAAAAAAATGTGATGCAAAAACCCTAAAAGTTAAAAATTATATATGTTTTGCCCCCCCCCCCAATTGAACTTTTAAACGTTTCGCCCCCCCCCCCAATCCAAAACCTGGTTACGCCCATGTTTGCTCAAATGTAATTGCTGTTGTAGGTATGGTTGTTCACTTGTAAATATATTTTTTACGTGAATTATATTACTTACATTGTGTGCCGTACTTTCAAACGACTATAAATCCAATGCTTAGTTATAGTTTAAAAATTGCGAAGGTCTAATATATGATTTTTTAAGGGAGTTGAGAACATTTTATTTGTTTTATATTCTTTATTTAATAAGGGAAGGGGTGTCTTTTTCGCTATCCTCACCCCCCCCCCCCCTTCATTCTATAGCAAATAGAAATTGAACTAATATTAATGCTTACTAAAAACATCAATTTAATAAAAATTAGGCCTTATAGTTCTTAGACACCTAATATTTTAAACTCTTTTTAGAGATTGTACGTTTTAAGGGTTTTTAGAAATAGTTAAATATAACTTGGGTTTTAAATTAGATTTGCATAGTTAAATTTATATACTTGATAATTGGTTGAGCATCTTATATTTGTCTATGCTTATGCTTATACACATGGATTTATTCTAAGCATGTCATAATCGTATTAACGATTGTTTTCCCTATAATTATGCACTCTCCCTTTTCATCCCCATACCATAAATAAAGGATGGCGATGAAATTTAATATACTAAAAGCGACGAGAGAAGCTATTAGGTTTTACGCTTGCAAACACAACTTTACCACAATTTTAATAAAATTCATGCTTCAATTAGATCTTATTTCTGATTTCTAAAACTTTAATGGCTTTCATATCTTGAATTATTTGAACAAACTTTAATATACGATTCAACTTCATGGCGCCATATTTTTGTTTGTCTAAATATGCGATATACATGTCGTGGAATCAACAATTTTAGTATAGTTACCATATGAATATGCATTAATAAGCGTAATTAAAGGATAAATATTTGTTTTACGAGCAAAAACACAAAAATAGAACTAAAATGAAGTGACGCTCGTATTAAGACGCGGCTATGTTTTAACATGCATTCGCTTTTTTTAAGACGCACCCTTAAACAATGGTGAATATCTAAAATGCCATTAATTTTATCATTACTCTGACTGGCCTACAAAAGTTTCGATGCTAAACCATTTTATTTAATTTTTTTTTTGACATTTTATGTGCTTTATAATTTACAGTTTATTAGGTATAATTCATAAAGGATAGAATATAGGATACATTGACCTTTGTCCTTCGCCTTAATTATGTTTTATTCATTTTTAATGTATATTTTCATTATATCACTCAACGATTTTAATAGAAAAGGAGATTTTACATGGTTTAACCTTCATCCCTATTATAATAAACATACGGCGCGCGTGACTTTTAAACCCGAAAGGTAGGATGGTATCTTAGCTATCTCTCAAAGGCAATGTGTTAGTTCAATGTCAACTATAAGTACGTCGTGTATGTTGAAGCTTTAATTATTTTTTACCTGGTTGATTGGTTATCGGAAATTGGTGATAACAAATATCTTTCTTTCTATTATAAATTAAAAATTATGATAGTGAAATGACATTGAACCGAGGTTATACAGCCTTTATCTTCGTCGAGAGATGATAAGCTAGCTAGGGTTGAATGGGGTGACATTAAATAATGTAAGTTTAAATGCACTCTTGTTCTACCTTTGATTCCTCCCCCTTTCTCAGAAACTTAAATTGAGCAAAATATTGGCAGAGTGCACCTGTCAAGGGTAAAATTGCTTTATCAATGATTGGCATAAGCGATCACGGGAAGAATGTAATATTGAATGGGGAAAATTATGTTTTTGTCTCCACCAAATAATTTCAAGGTAGGTTAGGGAATATATAAAGCGGAATTTCGACAAGACATTACTTACCCATAATTTGTGTTCATGTCTCCTCTATCTTCACATCACAATTCGGTGCGATGGCTTAGAATGGTCATAACGGTAAGTTATTTAATATTAATCACAAATACTTTAGATTTTCCTTTATTATGCCTATACTTTCATAAATTTATTATTCTATCAGCACTTCGACTAATTTAAATACTCAGGTAACGTAACTAGAGTTATAGTTAGCTAATAAAGGGTAAAAACAAAAGGCACTTTGATTATAAATATTGACATGTATTTTGTTTTAGCATTTTACCTTTAATAAAATTTTAATGTTGTGTGTTAATTTTAATAAATAAATAATTCTAATTCTCTTTTATAATTTCGATTAATTTTGTACTAGATTATCTAAATTTACCATTAGAGTGAAGTATTTGATAAAATTTGAAATTAATCTATGATTATGTACGTCAATTCAATTTACAAAGTAATATTTGCCAAAAATTAAAATAGATCTATGGCAATTAATTATACGCATACTTAAATAGAAGTAAGATCGCAAAACAGAATCCTATCAATAAAATAAAAGATGACTATAGCAAATTCATATATATATCCATATACTAAATAATATAGAATGGCGAGCCGTTATTTTGCATTAAAATATTTAATCAACTTTGACCGCCGTGAGATGCAAGTGTATATAAACGTAAAATAAAAAGTGCAATTTTGTTCACCGCATAATTTTTTCCTTTGTTTAAGGCTTTTGTTAGCAAATTAAATAGCGTTCTGTTCGCTAATATTTGTCCATAAGATGGCGGACTACACTTTTACAAAAAATATCAGCTGCTTGCCAGTCTATAGTGTAATTAGTTTGTGTAAATATATTTAATTATAAATGTTTTCATGAAACTCTAAAAGGTTGGAATTGCGGCCATCTTGATTCATGCCATTACACCACTCCGAGCAGAAGAAGAGGCGGAAGAAGAACTCGATCAGCTGACTCGAATTAAACGAAGTCCCGGCTGGGGTGGTGGATGGGGCGGTAACCAAGGAGATAGCCAAGGGGGCTCATCCGGCGGCTGGGGTCAAGGAAACGGTGGAAAAGGGGGCGGATCCAGCGGCGGCTGGGGTCAAGGTAATGGAAAAGGGGGCGTTTCCAGAGGCGGAGGCCAGAGACAAGGTGGAAAAGGGGGTGTTTCTGGAGGCGGCTGGGGTCAGCAAAATGGAAAAGGTGGCGGATCCCAAGGCGGTTGGGGTCAGGAAAATGGTAAAGGGGGCGGATCCCGAGGCGGCTGGGGCCAAAGAAACGGCGGGGGTCGGGGTCAAAAGAGTGGTGGTGCCGCTCAAAGATGGGAAGGTCAAAGGAGTCGTGGGGGTAAAGGAAAAGGAGGTGGTGGCGGTGGAGGGTGGGGCGGACAAGAGGGTCGACGTGGAGGAGGCGGCTGGGGTGGAGGAAAAGGGCGTCAACAACGACAAAGATCTAATGGTAAATCAAGCGGTGAGGGTCAACGAAGTTGGGGCGGCAACCAGAAGTCGTCGCAATCCAACGAAAAATCGTCCGGTTTCGGGGGAGGATTCGGATATGGGTGGTAATAACGGCCTACTATACTCATTCCAACTACACATCTCCTAATCCATGGGGCTCTATAAATCTCAGGAATTCGTTATTTATATACCTATCGCGCAACAATTTTAATAGAGTCCTTTGTGACCATAATTTGTTATCGAATTTTGTTCATTAATAAAGTAGTTTAGATCCAAAAATATTTTATGCTTAAATACTAGTTAGTATTTTTAAAACAAATACCTAACTTTTTTAAGTTGTTATGATAGTAAACGAACAAATATAGCTTTAAAGTGTTTGCAACTTCTTATTAACTATTGAATATAAATGAATATTAACTTTTTTATAATATCAATCTTACACTTTCTTAAATTTATCTATTTATATGTATTTCATTTTCAGCTTGTTATATACACTTTCTTTTCTATATTAACAATTAAGTAAACTAGACAATATAATATAACTAATAAAATGAATTACATCATATAAAGCTAATGAAAGAGCAATAGCCCAATAATTATAACTTTTATTATTTAACTTATTAAATTTATTTTAATTGGCCATCAACATGGGCATAGCCAGGTTTTGGATTAGGGGGGGGGGCAAAACGTTTAAAAGTTCAATTAGAGGGGGGCAAAACATAAAATTATTGAAATTTTTTTTTCTCGTAATTTAGCCCCCCCCCCTACGCCCATGGCCATCACACAAACATGATCTCATATAACTGTGTATAAAGTTAGAGAGATTTTTTCAAACATATTATGGGTCATGCGTAATTACCAGCTTAACCCAACTTTCAAAGTATAGTAATAAACTACAAATTAATGTGAATTAGAGATAGCCTAGGTATACGATTATGGTTTATTTCTTAGATTATAGGGACAAAGACGATATTTCATAAGCCTTATTCCGAGATTAGAATTATATTAGACTTTTTTTAAGGCATGCCGAATTTAGCATAAATATTTCCAACAAGAATGTGGGCTATAAGCTAAACATGTCAACCTACTTAAATAGGATGTGATATTCTCAAAACTGTTTACTGTTAAGTAGTGCGCTTAAACTTTTGAGAAACTTTAGCTGAAGTACGCTTATTTTCAGGTATAAAATAATGTTCTGCATTTTTATTTAAATTACAATTAAATGTTTAAATAGTGTTCGTGGCCTTCTATGTTTGCCTAAAATGGCATTATAAAATCAATCGTCACATATTTCTCTAAAACAGCCAGATTTAAAAATAATTTAAACCCTTTAAAAGTTTTAAGGTGAAGAAAGATATGCAAAAAATGTGAACATTGCAATTTCTCATTCCTTTAAATTAACTGAGAACATCACTTGTGGCTCATTTTTCCAGTTTGTTGGATCAAAATTCGGCCAATAGAGATAGAAGATAAAACTAATAAAAGCGGGAGATCGACGTTTAGATGATGTCCATATACATAGACAACAAAACTTTAAAAGCAGATTGTAAAAAAGCAATGGTACGAAAAGCGATTAAAAACGGGCCTTATTAAAGACTCAGAAATAAAACCTCCTTTACCATTTTCACACTAATATTGTTCTAACTACCGAACGTCTTAAATTTTTTATTTTATATAGTTTACTTCGTAATGTTTTTTTTTCTTGATGATGGGCTATAATTGTCCGAAATATCGGTTTTCATTTCCCTCTAACCTCTACCCACTTTATCAATCTAAATCCACCGATTTCATACAAACAATATTTTTGTTATTTGTCATTAATGTAGCAAGGGACGCCATTTTGAAAGCATACCTGTAACAGTTTTTTTATACATAATTTAGAGGTAAGAACTAATTAGAATTTCGTGCATTCTGCTTATAGTTGATAGATAATTGATGTGTGAATTAATAACAAAAATATGCTCTGAATTTTCATATAGGTGTTTATCTAAACTTAAGGACAAAATTGACAAAAGTGGTAAAATTGAAAAAAACCATAAAAATTAATTATTTTATTAATAATTAAGATATCTTGAGATATATGTTTTCTACGAGGCACAAAATTTTTAATTGCTGAAGAATGTATATTTTTATAAGAATAATACCATTATTATAGTTTCTAATCGCTAACTACATCATATAATATTATTAACGCGGAATTGTGACTAAAATATCACATATAAATTTAGATTTGCAAAAATAAATATCGCGCTGAATGTGAGCTCTCGATACCCTAAACTGGCACCTTAAATTCTGAATTTAAAATGCAAATAAAAAGTTCAGCAATTATTTGTTATTAAAATTACTTAAAGATGTTACAGACCATAAAATTTGATAGAGTAATTAAAAAAATTAAATCCTATATATCTTGAAAAAAATGCAATAATTACACCAAGGAGACAGCAAATATTTGTTGCCAAGGATGGACTGTAGAATAAAAATTATGATGGCGTTAAATTTGTAAAAATTAATTGTGTATATTCATTTAAAAAGAATGTCAATTCTCTATATTTTGAATTGCTTTACTTAATTTTGTGGTCATCAAGTTAAAAAAATCTTTTATTATGGAGACTAAAAATAAATGACGCATGGCTACAGGTTCCCACGGGCTGCCCTAAGTTCAACATGGCATCGCCATGATTCAACCCGAAAGAATCATGGCCGGGCTAGAAATTAATAAAATATTGGTTTTTGAACTTGGGCCTGGCATGATGGGTCAATCTGATGAACTGAGCCCAGCTCACAAGCCATTTCAATATATTATTTAAAAATAATCTTTTCATTTCAAACACCAACCCCTCCTCATTCTAATTTATCTTTTTTTTATCTAAATCTTAAGATCATATTTTCAATGTTTTTCAACTTAGACATACATAAATATATGCAAAGTAGCTATTTGAACTTCTAAGGGCTTGTCTTAATATAGGATTCAATCTTGCGACTTTTTTGCCCAAATATCATATTCAAGTCCTTGGGTCATAGTCGAATGTTATTTTCAATTTTAATCTTTATCGAAGACGTAATATATTTGGAAAATATAATCACAGTATTGAGGATATTAATAATTAATATGAACAAGAACTTTTGAGTTATTAGATTTCAGCCTTCTAATTTGTACTAGGTACAATTGTTAAAGATATTGAAGATCATAAATACAAATTTGTTTATATATACCCAGAAAAAATATTTTATTGACGTGGATACATATTTTAACCATTCATATGTTTTATTAAGCTACTAATTCGTTGCATTTGATTCTACTAAATATGCTAACTGCTTCTATTTCTGCTCAGGCAATCTGCTCATATCTTTTTACTGCTTCGACTCTGTGGCGTTTTAAACATTGGCGAGATGAAGCAACCAGGAGCAGGTAACAAATTGACAATTACAGTTTTTGAATTACTTCCTTCTCTCAAAATCGCTACCACAATCACATAAATTCATCATCCCAATTCCTTCCCAAAGTCGCTACCACAATCGCATTATTCCACCATACTTTATTCATATCATTACTTACTTAATATTCTTGTGTGATCTATATCTTCATATCATTACTTACCTAATATTCTTGTGTGATCTATATCTTCATATCATTACTTACCTAATATTCTTGTGTGATCTGTATCTTCTTATTAAAATATTCTTATTGGTATAAAAACTACCATATTGGTGACCCCGACGTGATGGAATTAAACACAACAATTCCAGACTCTAATGAACCAAGAGAAAGCGCAGTTCATGTGAGAATTCCTGAATTCCATTCTAAAAATATTCGCATATGGTTGTCACAGGTAGAAGCCGTGTTTCACACACGCAACATATCCTCGCAGAAGACTAAATATTCCTACCTAGTCGAATCACTACCCCCAGAAGTCGCGGAAGAGGTGGCAGACCTCATATTCACGGTTCCTGAAATTACCCCTTACGACAAACTGAAGGAAGCAATCGTAAAAAGACTAGGAGACAGTGATGAAAAAAGGATAAGGAATTTATTCTCTTCGATATTCCTAGGAGACCGCACCCCATCCCAATTGGTAAGATACTTAAAATCTCGTGATGGACGAAAAGATTTTAAAAAGCCTCTGGATGGATAAGCTACCCCAACATGTGGTAAGCATCTTGGCTACTATGGGAGATGACCAATCACTGGATCGTATAGCAGAAGTCGCCGATAGGATTCACGAAACGTTCAGAGTCAGCAGCTTAGCATCAGTAGCTACTCCCTATAACCTCACTCCAAATAACCCTACTCCCAATATTCTGATTCCCAATATTCCTATTCCCAATACTCAAACAAACGAAATGCAGGAACTGATCAAAGTTGTGTCACAATTAGACTCAGAGTGAATCAATTAACAGGCAACCCCAATGACAGTAGGACGACATGGAGAAGGTCAAGCAGATCTAGGTCATCATCCAGACAACGCCCAACTGACACATGTTGGTACCATTATAAATTTGGAAAGGAAGCCAGGAAGTGCATGCAGCCATGCAATTTTAACACCAACTCCCAACAAAAAAACTGACGGGCCGTCCCATGGGCGACAATGGGAAACGGCCGTACTTTCAGCCGCCTATTCTATTTATTCGACCGGTCCACCCAACGGAAATATTGCGTCGACACAGGCGCTGAAGTTAGCGTCATCCCACCCCCTCCCAAACATCCATTGATCCCGCATGGCCCAACTCTACAAGCGGCTAACCAAACCAACATACACACATACGGACAAGTCGTATTAAGTTAAGACCTTGGCTTGCGACGGGAATTCAAATGGGTATTTTTAGTCGCAGACGTACACACCCCCATAATTGGAGCTGACTTATTACATCACTATAAGTTGGTTGTGGACATCAACAACAAACGACTCATAGATAGTACTACCCAGCTATCATCCAAGGGCACAACTTCACCACATCAGACATTCGGTATCCGTGTTGCACTCAGCAATCACGGCACAAAATTCGATGCAATTCTGCACGAATTTCCATCACTCATATCCCCTCTAAACTTCAACCGACAGATTCCACCACATGATGTACTCCACCACATATTAACGAAAGGACCAGCTCAGTACGCACGTCCAAGAAGACTAACGGCGGAAAAGTTGAATGTCGCGAAAAAAGGATTCGAATATATGTTAGAGTTAGGAATCATTCAGAAATCAGAAAGCAACTGGGCAGCTCCATTGCATTTAGCCGCCAAAAAGACAGGCGATTGGAGGCCTTGTGGAGACTACAGAGGCCTGAATAAAGTCACAATACCGGACAGGTATCCTATACCACACATACACGATTTCACTGCCAATCTTCACAACAAAATCATATTCTCCAAGCTGGACCTCGTGAGAGCGTACCATCACATCCCCGTTGCGCCAAAGGACGTATGCAAAACAGCCGTCACAACACCTTTCGGCCTGTACGAATTCGCAAGAATGCCGTTCGGACTAAAAAACGCAGCACAGACGTTCCAACGATTTATTGATGAAGTCCTAAGAGGATTAGATTGCGTTTACGCGTACATCGATGATATTCTCATAGCCAGCGCGTCGGAGCAGGAACACGAACAGCACTTGAGAATCGTTTTTCAACGATTGCAAGAGTACGATCTGAGAATCAACCCTGCGAAGTGCGAATTCGGAGTTGGTGAACTCGAATTTCTCGGACACCAGGTATCAAGCACCGGTATTGCCCCACTGCTCGACAAAGTCAAGGACATCAACGAGTTTCCCTTACCTGATTCACTAAAGAAGCTCCGGAGATTTCTAGGTATGATTAATTTCTATCGGAGATTTCTACCCGGAATTTCCCGAACCCTCCAACCTCTGACCGAGTTGCTGAAGAAGTCGAAAAAAGTCCGTAACCTGCAACGACGTTCAGGTCAAGGCGTTCAAAGAAGCAAAAGCAGCATTAGTGAATTTTACCACACTTACCTTTTTGAATACGGACCCCCTTACAAAAATCACACTGACCACCGATGCATCAGACACGGCGGTCGGAGCAGTTTTGGAGCAAACCATTTCGGACAAGGTATACCCACTAGCATTTTTATCGAAATTACAACCCACCCAGACCCGGTACAGTATTTTTGGTCGCGAACTCCTGGCAATTTATTTGGCCATAAAGCATTTCCGCCATATCTTAGAAGGTCGTAATTTTACCATCTATACCGACCATAAACCACTCACCCACGCATTCAACGCAAAACCCGACCAGTATTCTCCAAGAGAAACAAGACAGTTAGACCTCATCTCGCAGTATACTACTGACATACGATTCATTAAAGGCGAAAGCAACACAGTAGCGGACGCTCTATCCCGGATGGAAATAGATTCTATTAAATTACCAGGAATTCCGGATTTGGAGGAAATTAGCAAATATCAGAAGGCTGATGAATCCTTAGAAGGTCTAAAAAACTCATCATCCCTAAAGTTACAACTAATACCTATTCCCGGATCGGATAGCAAAGTCCTGTGTGACCTCTCAACCACAAAGCATCGACCGGTGATACCAGAATCACTTAGGAGAAATGTATTTGATCATTTCCACGCGATATCACACCCAGGTATACGCGCAACTCTAAAACTAATTACAAATCGAGTAGTCTGGCCGTCAATAAACAAAGACGTTGTTAGATGGGCAAGAACTTGCATAAGATGTCAACAAAGCAAGGTTTACCGACACACAGTTACGGTACCTGGAACCTTTGCTTAACCCGACGCCCGTTTCGCACACATACACATCGACTTGGTAGGACCACTACCACCGTCAAACGGATATACGCATTTATTAACGGCAGTGGACCGTTTCACTAGATGGCCCATGGCTATTCCTTTGAATAACACATCCACGGAGATGATCGCGAAAAAGTTGATAGAGCACTGGATTGCAAATTTTGGCGTGCCGCATACGATCACCACCGACAGAGGACCACAGTTTCAATCATCTCTTTTCCGAGAACTTTCCAATCTTTTAGGATGCACACATATCAAAACAACCGCCTACCATCCCGCCGCAAACGGACTCGTCGAACGATTTCACAGACAACTTAAAGAGTCGTTAAAAGCCGCCGGCGAGACGAAGTGGAACGAAATTTTACCATTGGTATTAATAGGTTTACGTACAACTATGAAAGAAGACATAGGAGCATCAACAGCGGAATTGGTTTACGGTACGAGTTTACGACTACCAGGAGACTTTTTCCTGAAAACCGAACCCGATCCATTACTACATCAATTCGTTGACAAGTTGAAGAGAACCATGGCTAAAATCCCTTATCCCAACCAAAACACCATGCGACATCAAAAGAGCAAGTTAGCAGCGATCTGTTCGAAACAACCCACGTCTTTATCAGAAACGACGCGGTGCGGAAGCCACTCTCTCCAACGTACGACGGTTCCTTCAAAGTATTGAAGCGTGAACCAAAGTACTTCGTTCTTGATAAAAATGGGAAAAGAGATTCTGTCACGATAGACAGATTAAAACCCTGCCATCTAAGCATAGAGGAACCATCCTTTCAGACCGCCGACGAAACTCAAGCTGAGGCACCGACACAAGAAGTGGAAAAACCAACCAAAATAACTAGAAAAGGCAGAAAGGTCCATTGGCCGAAAAACCTTCGTGAATACAGCACATAATTCTCAGCCAATTTTATCGATATATTTAAAACCGTAAACATATCTGGAAGGGGAGTATGGGGGCGTTTTAAACATTGGCGAGATGAAGCAACCAGGAGCAGGTAACAAATTGACAATTACAGTTTTTGAATTACTTCCTTCTCTCAAAATCGCTACCACAATCACATAAATTCATCATCCCAATTCCTTCCCAAAGTCGCTACCACAATCGCATTATTCCACCATACTTTATTCATATCATTACTTACTTAATATTCTTGTGTGATCTATATCTTCATATCATTACTTACCTAATATTCTTGTGTGATCTATATCTTCATATCATTACTTACTTAATATTCTTGCGTGATCTGTATCTTCTTATTAAAATATTCTTATTGGTATAAAAACTACCATAACTCCACCCATAGAGCATTTTCTATTACATGTGCTACCTCATGCACAAATTAGCATATGCAGTTCATCTTCATGCTACGCGCTTATGAGACAACCCATCATGCCTCGTGTCAGAGTCGAAATAAATTAACAGTATAACATCTCTAATAGCCTCAATTAATTTTAGCTAAGCAAAATTATATAGAATTATATTATAACCCAAGCCAATTGTGGAAAATTGTAAAAAAACTACTTTTATTTTAATTATAAATTTAAGAGATCCCCTTTTTTATAAGGTCGCACACCATAGCTATTTGGATTCTTATGAGTACATATATTTGTTGGATCAATGCGATTAAAAAATGATTTTAAATTTAATACGCAATAAAGTGTAAGCTACTTTATCAAGAAATATATAAAATTACAAAAATTTTATTAATGTAAATATTCCGAGAATTTATTTTATTAGTAATTATTTTACTGGTTAAGTAATATAAGACACTTATTAACATTATATACCGGTGATCAACACTAACTCAAAGATGGCACGAAACACGTGTCATAATTATGGAAAATATATGTCATTTAAGTAATCATTAAAAATTTAGATTAATTAGAATAATTAACACTATTTCAATATATTTAAGGTTATTATAAATGTCACTAAGCTAAGATAGCATAAGATAATTATTATTTAATCTGACCTCATCTAAATTTATATTTAATCATTTTATAATTTTATTGACACCCTGTATTTAATACCTTGTAATATTTTTAGGAATGAAGCATGTGCAAATATATTTTAAAATTGTTTTCTACACAGTATAAAAACGAAATAATTAAAATTTTGATTATTTATCTCTTTCCCATAATATCATATGTTTAACATGTTTTCAAAAAAAGCACCTGTCGATTTGAAAAAACTTGTTGTTAAGCTAAACGACCCAAAGAAAGACTTGTTAAATAAGATTAAATATGTCAAAACAATAATAGGTTTCTTTATTTTATTGTGTTTGTGTACAAATAATTTTTTAGAATTTCAGGATCTTTATGAAATAAAGAATGTCTTTGAAGAAAACTATTATGTCTTGTATCACATATTTAATGATTATTTCTATGAAGTGTCAAAGCCCAAAAGTATCTGTTTTAAAACATAATTATATATATATATTTATATAGGCTATAAAATATATAGAGAAGAGTTGGATATTGTATTTAATATTTTTGAGGTATAAGATTTTATTTTTTTTATTATGTTTCTAAAGATTATATTATACACACTACCAGAGCTGCTTAACCAAAGATGGCAATACAATAGCATATGTAATTTAAAAAGAGATAATTAAACATTTTTTAGATAATATACTAGCAAAAATTTGCCATTTAAATAACAATTTGAAAGTAAATTATAAAGCAAATTGTGTCTAGTAAATAAAGATTAAAGAAATTGGGATAAAATTGTTTACCACATGGTATCAAATCCTACTGCCAACACTTAATTATACAAACCAAGAAAATTTCAACAATTGTGAGACAGAGTTAGATATGTTTTTTAGTTCAATAATTCCTGGATTACACAATGAGGACAAAAATAAAGCAAATCAATTAGATTTACTGAGTTTGCATAGTAGTTTGCAGTTGGCTACTTCAAGTTATTTTCCCTCACCCCATGCTTCAACTACGAATATTGGGTTAATTAGTGGCAAGATAATAAATTCTTCACAAATTTCAAAGGAATGTATACCTATTGGTAAAATTTTTTAATCTAGTTTTTAATAACTTATAAAAATGAACGCTATATCTATAATTTTTTTTTTACTTTTTAATATACTATTTAGATTTTTGTATTATCAATAGTTGCATTACCAATTTTAAACGTATAAACTTTCATTTTAATATAAGTTAAATATACTTTTGCTTAATATCAATCAATTGCATTAACCAATGATAAATCTGATTTTTTTAGCTATAGAACCTGAACCATATCTGCCTATCAGTGAAGAATCTACCCCTGAAGAAAAGGGAGAATCTGCTATATTGCTTGAGGTTTTATTAGAAGCGTCCATTTGGCAGGTTTAACTTAATCTAGGAATCAAATTTTTTTAATCTATCCCATAATTGTAAAACACTAATAAATTTATAGGGACAAAAAATTATGTGGTCTCATGAAATCTTCAGGCAACAGGCTAGTATGAAATTGCTAGAAAAAATACGCCATATTTTATTGCCATTGGTGTTTCCAAGATTTGCCAATCCACAAAGATACAACCTAGATATTTACTCCCCTACCTTTAACCCTATGAATAGTATTGAAATATTCTAATTTTAATTGCTATCTTTATACTTTCCATTTGCATGTACTATAAAGACAATGGAGGTTGGGCCATTAAAACTTTTCCTTGTGCATTTTGATTTATATTAGCATCAAAATTCTTTAATTTTGTTTGTCTTCGCCGATCCGTCCTAAATATAGCATTAAAATTTTTGGATAGGATTCTTTTGGGGGTGTGGCGTTGTCATTTTATATTGGTTGTATGAATGAGGGATATAAGTGGGCAATGAAATGTATTATATATTGCGTTTATATGTATCATTTAGCATCAATTTTAAAAAATTTAAAATTATATCTAATGAAAAGATCAATTACTAATATAGAATATCTTTGCTTATGTTTAAGAGCCCTAATTTGAATGATATATATATGAAAATTGCGCCTGTTAAATACCAAACGATATTAATTGCTATGCAATTTATGGTTTATAGACGGTTACACGCATGGCGTATAAAGGGGGGGGGGGGCGGGTGCTCCTTTTAAATCCAAAAATTTGTTGAAATAAATTTTGGCTAAAATTTCAAAAAATGATCATTTTGCCCCTCCCTAAATCATTATTGCCCCCCTCTAATTCTAAGCTACGCTCATGTTTACTCGTGATAACTTAATACTCCATTGGTCAAGTTTTTTATTTAGTTTGTAATCCCATTGATACGAAGGGATTATTAATGATCTATCGTCTTATTGATTCTAATCTAAAGACGCGACGGGAAAAAAGAATACACGAAAATAAGTTTAGAGATATATTTTAGTTTTCTATATTTTTCCTTCTTTTATTATATCGACACACCAAAAATATGATAATCATTTTTTGTACGAGCGATATCGAGGTAATCCAAAAAATATTTGCTAATCACGTTAATAAAATAACGATCTTAATTCAATATAATAATAAACCATAACGCGATGGTAATTAAAATCGCTCGCTCGAGATGGGTAATAAAATCTATTTTTATCCTAGTGAGCCCGAAAAGATAATTAAAACAAGTAAGCGGGGGGGGGACAAATAACGAAAAACAAATCAGCTTATAAAACCAATGTGGAACACCACATTTAGTTATAACTTGGCTATTTAAAGGACAAAATATAGCAGGCTTTGAACCCAAAAATTTAATAAAATTATGGCTAAAATTTCAAAAAATGATTATTTTGCCCCTCCCTAAATCATTATTGCCCCCCTCTAATTCCAATACTGGCTACGCCCATGTTTGTACCCATGACAATTTAACTTAATTAATTTTGTTATTTGATCTAGTTTTAATATTCTTACGTATCAATGAAATAAAAATCGACTCTTAAACTCTTTAATAATTTTTGAAGCTTGACCAACGGAGTGTTTACATTTTAAAAACTCAGCGTGCCATATTTATGCTTATACAACGTTGGTTTAGATATAATACGGTGGGGAAGGGCGAAAAATGTAAATAATAATTTCCTAAAATAAATACTCAGTTGGTAAATGGCACATAATTAAAACCACAGTTGTTACGACGGCCATTCAATCCCCGATCGAAGGCCATTTACAAAATGGCGACGCTCTTAAAGGTCGTTTCATCAAATGGCTCTTGAAATGTGTTCGGCACCCGGATCACACGTGCGAGAGTCACGTGACTGGCTCCGAACGGAGTCACGTGACACCGCCCACTGGGGTGGTGAGGGTCGAGAAAAAGGGCGGCGTGACCGCCTCACCCCCCACGAGCGAATCTCGACCCGGCTCGACCGGACCGAATCATTCGGTATTGGCCCGGGCCGGTAGCTCGATCGCTCAAGAAGTCTCAAGCATCTCTTCCGATCGAAGCTCATCCCTGAGCGGCGAAACCAAATCTAGCCCTTCCAAGTAATATGTGAAAAATGAATTTTCTACCTTTTTTTAGTGTAAAAATGCATGTTTTATTTTTCAATTAAAATTATAGGGAGTTGTAAATATTTTCTTCTCTATGCAAGTTGCTCTTAATATTTCTAAATGGTAGTTAATGCAAGGATGCTAAAGAACGGGTGGTTCCCAATGTAAAACTATTAAATGAGCTATCTTCTTTTAAAATGATCTTTGATCATCGCGAGCAGTAAAAACTAGTGTCGTAGAAACGGCTGGGATTTGTTTGGTCGGCCTTTGGTCGGAGTTTACTAAACACAAACAAACCAAAGATCTTTAGACCACCAGGCTGCTTAGTCTTGATTTGAAAAGCTGACCAGAGTCGACAGTTGGTCTTAGTTGAACCAAAGGTCGACCAACAAAACCCAGCCCTTTTTACACCACTAGCTAATGGCATAGTCACTTGCAAACGGTAACGCTATAGCGTGAGGCTAACATTATTATAAAATTTCGAAAGTTAAATTTAAAACTTTTAATGGGCTAGCCAAAGCTGGAAAAGGGAAAATATTCATTTTTTTTATAAAAATTTTGCTAAATTTACATTTTTGCCCGCCCCTCTATTTTTCCTTACCATTTTTGTTAAAATTTTAACTCTTTTTTTCTATTTATCAAGTTCTTCCATAAATAACTACCTCCCACCCCCATATGAACCCTAACCCTAACGGCCATCTTCCTTTCCCCCCCCCCCCCCTCGTAATATGATATTAAATTTTTATTGATAAATTTAAAAGAAGGAAGAAAATAAGTTTAATTTGTAAGGAACCTTCCTTCAATGCCACCTCGCCTTATGTTTTGTTACAACAATACTAATAAACGTAAAAATTTTTTTACAACTTCAAAGAGAACAGATTGCATACTGCATTTAAAAATGCCCATTGCGGGATGTCTTAGTAATTATTGTGGTATGTGAAGTCCCCCATCATGTGTGAAACTTGTTATTGCTAACCTCAGCCTATTCATAACATGACAAACTTATGCGATTATATAGCACTTTTGTAATCTTCAAGAGGGTCATATTTTCCCCAGACGCGACTTAAAAATGTGGTGTTGTTTTATTATCTTTTAAAAGCAATTATGTACAGGAAAACAAATTAATAATGATTTTATAATAGTTTTATTCAGAAACAAATAATTATAATTATGATATACACGAATAAAAAATATAAAAACGCGCTATAACTAAACGGATGGCATTGATCCGTGTATGGAAATCGTGTTGGATTTAACGATTTCCATTGTGATCTTTTGCCTGATAAAAAAGTATTCTTTGGGATCGTGAGTAATGGAGGTTATATATTTTGAAATTTGTTTTAGGAATTGGCTGCCCTCGGGACCTAAGTTACCGAGGGTCGTAGCTACTACTGGTACGAAAATAATATTGTTTAGGTATTTGTATTTATCCTCCTTCTTTCTCTCAGTAGAAGAGATGAGGTCAGGAGAGGCGTTAGATTTGGCGAATACGTCCACTGCAGTGAAGTCCCAGCAGGCGTTTAGGCCACGAGCCCACGGGATGATTGTTACTCCATCGGGTCTTTTCCCGTCAGTGGAGCTTAGGCTAGTGGGTTCTATTGTATTGGGAAAGCCGGCTTTCTTCAAAGATTGTCCGATTATTTTATTTATTGTGGCATGACGGGGATGCCGCCCCTTGCTGTATTGGCAGTGTAGAGGATGATGGCCGTTTGCGAGAACGGGTTGGCGGCAGAGGTCGCAGTTGAATGGGGACACAATGTCGCAGCCGAGGCGTAGGCCTACAGCTATTCGGAGTTCCTCGCCCGACAGGTGTAACCCTAGGTTTTGGCTTGGTAGGGCCTCGAGCCATTCGTAACCCCCGGAGGATGCCCAATTGAAGTGGAGATTTCCCAAAGATAGGTTATTCGAAGTGAGGTAAGCTACGGAACGTGCTATCAGTGGTAAGTCCCAATCCTTTTGGGTGGTTCCATTCGGGTGAGTAGCGGAATCCAGTATGAGGTCTTCCCACGCCTGAAGGGCGCTGTCGAGGTGCGGGTCTTGGGTTTGAGTGATTTGCTTGATTAACTCATCCGTTGATAAACGGGATGAAATGAACCCTGCTAGTGAGAGTAGATGGGGGGGTCGGATGCCTATACCACCACTCTTGGAGGGAAGGGTGGCTTGGAGCCATTGGAGAGGGCTAAATTTAAGGTTTAGGCACCTTTCGACTAGCAATTGGATTTTTTTTTCCATCGCGTGGAGTAGGTTAACGGCTAAGAAGACGGGCGAGGCGCGTAATGCATAGTTAATTTTGGGTATTAGGAGGAAGTTTTTTAAGAGGAAAAAGGCATGGTGGGGAGTTAGACGCTCCAGGGTGTGGGATATGGAGTCGATGAAGTCGGAGAAACCCTCTAAGAATGTTTCAGTTGTTTTAACGCCTCCAATGGGAGCGCCTAAGTAATGAAAGTCATCTCTTGATATGACTGGGAATGGGAGGGAGAGTTTGTCAATTGTGAGATCTTTGGTGAAGATTTCACATTTCGATGTGTTTAGTTAGGCTGAGTGATATATTGTCTGCGAAGCCATTGATGATCTGTGGGATTTGCCGGACTGCTTCGGCTGGGCCAACCAGGAATCCGTCATCAAGGTACCATAAATTGCATGAGAAGGCTCCTAGGGAGGAGAGTTTATCGATGATAGTTTGAATCGCCAAACAGAAAAGGGCCGGGCCCAAAGGATCTCCTTGTTGGATTCCTTGGGATGATTTGATTATTTGGTCCCCAAAGAGTAGATACGTTGGGTTCCCATAGCTATTTAACAGAAACTGATGGTATTCCGGAAATTGTTGTATGAACGGTTCAATAAAGGCTGCTCGGTTTACGCTGTTAAAGGCGTTTTTGAAATCGAGTTTCACCAGGAGGTCATTTGATAAAGAAGACTCAAGAAATGTTCGAGCTACATGGGAAGCAGCCTCGCATCCTCCTTTCACGCCAAAACCAAGTTGGTTTGGGAGGAGAGAAGCCGTTAAAGGTGAACGGATTCGAGAGGTTATTATTTTGGAAACCATGCGTCGGAGGACTGATCCAACAACAATGGGTCGGATCGAACCATCTGGTTTTTTAAAAGCAATCAGTTTTCCACCAAATAGGAGAGGAACTATTTCAGAAGGAAAATGTCCCCGCCTTATTATGTTACAAAGGTTGGTTAAGTTGGCTAGGAGAGCATGTGAACCGCTAAGTTGAGGTTTGGTGAGGTCCTGAAGGTAAATTGGTCGTATACCATCGAGGCCCCCGGCTGAGTCTTTTTTGAAAGACATAAGAGCTTCGGCTACTTCTTGGAGAGTGAAGTCCATGAGGGGAATATCTGAGACGTTTAGGAGGTTAGGCGGTAATGGATGACCTTCGGGGTGTTTTTGCAGGAGGAGGTCGAAGGTGGTATTGGTATTTGGCGCTATTGAGTCATCCGATTCCAGGATTTTAAGCGCTGAGCGGATTTCCATGTTGTTGATTTTGTTGGCTATCCTTTTAGCTTTGTTGTCAACTGGGTGATGGTTGCTTCAAGGGTGGTTTTAAGGGATTAAGGAGATCAAATTCCAAGATTGATGCTTTAATGTCTTTTGAGAGGTGCTTTGTAGCAGGGTTGGGGATGGCTAGAGTGTGAAAACTAAGGGTAAAGAGGCTTTCCCAATTCTTATGATTAGCAGGGTTGTGTATGATTGAGGTAATAATTTGGTTTAGGAGAGTACTAAAACATTCACGAGCACCTCTGGGAATCCTAGAGATGGTGTTAGGTTTTTGGAGGCTTATTATTTGGCTAGCCCAAGAAGAGTCATTTTGTTTCGGGGGATTCTCAGGAGCAAGCACGTGCTCAGGGGTTGCGTTGTGGTGGCTGTTAAAGAAACTGCTACTGGAGATTGTTGATGTACTTAAGGGAAAAGAGTTTGAAAATGGGCAACGGTTATCACGGGGACCATGGATGATAAATTTGCCAGCTTTAGTGAGTGTAAAAGTCTTATTGCAAGATGGGCAATTTGTGGTAGGCATGTCAAAATGGAGAAATAGTAATGTAACAGCTTACATATAAGAAATAGACATAGTTATATTGGTTATAGAGGAAGGATACGGGAAAAACTTAAGGATATAGTGGGAGAGCATTGATGTTGTTTAAAAAAAAAAAAAAAAAAAAAAAATTTGTTACCTTGATTAAGTAAATTATTTTGTAAAAGAGATGAGATTCCATATTGTAAAGGTTGGTTCTAATTATGTTACTACTTGCCTAATAAGGAACATTGGTGTCGTTTAATAGAAAAAAAAAATTACTAATTTTTGTTACCATGATTAGATGAATTATTTTGTGAAAGATATGAGATTGCATATTGAAAAGGTTGGTTCTAATGATGTTAAAAGATTCCTATGTTTATAATTTGAATGTTTGGGTATTTATTAGGTCTAAATGTGTGATGATTAAAAAAAAAATATTAAAAATATGGAAGTTAAAAGAAAGTTTATGTTACCTTGTTTAGATAAATTATTTTGTAAAAGATATGAGATTGCATATTGTAAAGGTTGGTTCTAATTATGTTAAAAGATTCCTATGTATATAATTCAAATGTTTGGGTATTTAAATTTAGGTCTAAATATGTGTTGATTAAACAAAAAATTTTTTTTAAAAATATGGAAGTTAATAAAATAGTGATAAGAAATGTATAAATAATTGAAATACTGACAGTGAAGGGTTTTGAGGTTAATAAATGGAGGATTCGGTATGCTTTGAATAATAAGTTGTGATGTAATTAATTGGGTTGATTGTTTTCATTATTTGTGTGTTTGTGAAGAGTTTTTGAAGAGTTTCCAGGTAAATTAGTAGAGGATTCAGTTTGCTTTGATTAGTAGTGATGATGATAGCAGATCATTTGAGGGATATACAAATACGTATTTGGAATTGATAATGATTTTTATTTTTTTATAAATTAGAGTGTAGGAGTGAATATATCATCGTTGTTATAATCACTTTACTTCATTTTTATTTTTTGAGACTTCATCTTCTCCTTTTTTTCCTGAAGATGGACCATAAGTGTCCGAAATATTGCGTTTTATTTCCCTAATTGTAAAAAATTTATTGCATAAAACGTGTTGTGTTATTAAAAATTTTATTCTTGATTTCGATCTAGGGAATTTATCATATCGAGTTGGATTTACTTAAAAACATAATTAATCAATAATCTCTTCTCTGATGATTTTATCTGAGGTTCTTTTTCCTCTGGACAGTTGTTTTCCATCATTCGCGACTACTATCACCGTTTCGCCCTCTTGTAATAATATTTCCACATCTGGCTAGTCATTCACATATGCATCTATAACTTAATGAAGTAAATTATTTATTAAATTTTTCAAAAATTTAATTAATATAAAATAAATAATCAATAAAAATACATATTTTGTGTCAAAAAATAAAAAAAAATAAAATGTTCTGATTAACAGATAATCTTAGTGGAAACAATATATTAATCTATTTACAAGACAAATATTTTATTTTCAATTATTGCTCAAATATAACGTAAATGATTCTAATTAATTCATATTTTGTGTCAATAAATAAAATAAAGTATTATAATTGATAAATAATCTTAGCGCAAACTATATAACATATTAATCTATTTACAAGAAAAATATTTTATTATCAATTATTTCTCAAAATATAACTTAAATATAATTCTAATTAATTCAGGCATTTTACTATATTTACCCTATTATTTCATGTTATGTTTATTTATACGACTTTTCCAATATATTCTGTAATCAAAACTCGATATTAATTGTTTTTATTACAAAATATTTTTACGTATAAAAATTTATTTTCGCCTCCGTCAGCTAAGCCTAGGACCATGGGGGTGGGGTGCATATTAAAAGTTTTTACTAATTTAGTTATTAAAATTTTGATCGATGCTATAGTGATAGCGCCTTTAACTGACTATGCGTTATTGCTCAAGCGTCTCCAAGTCACTATGCGCTAATTTATAGCGTCATTAAGTAGTTGGCGCTTATAGCGTCATTAAGTAGTTGGCGCTTATAGCGTCATTAAGTAGTTGGCGCTTATTGCGTTAGCGCATACAAACGCCATGTCATATAGAGGGGAGGCGCTCTTTATTTTCACGCGATTTTAAATTTTTTAGTGTTTTAATGTTTTAATGAATGACTAAAATGACCGAAAAGTGCTTACGGAAGATTGGTTGTTACATTAAACCATAGCTGGAGATTAAATATTGAGTTTTGCAAAAAAAATTATACAGTAATATTGTGGTTAAGCTTTAGGCCAAGTGTTTGCTAATTTGTGTTATTTATTTTGAGGCACCTTTTTATTTCATCTAATATTTTTTAATTTTTATTATTTTAATTTAAGATTGTTTTTTAATTTCTATATGTTCGTTGTTTATGAATAATATTTTTGACAAAACTTTTTATTTTCAAATTGTTTTTTATGATTTTAACCAGCAAAATCAATGATATGCATACCTATTCCTCACGTCGTTTTGTACAATGTTTCTATATAAAGTTAAGTTTTATTTTTCAAATAAAATTTTCGAAAAGCCCATTATTCATACTTAAACAATAACACTTTATAATTTATTTTAAACTTCTATTACCTTTTTAAGGTCCTTGGCTCATCAGCCTCTCATTGGTAAAATGCCTGGGCACGAAGCCAAGAATACAAACACCCCCTACACATTACTCCTTTGCACATCTAAAGTTAACGTCAATTTTGTGCTGGAGATATTGCGAATCGTAAATAGCCATTTGAATCAGCGTTACTTGTGCTCGACCCTCATGGGCGTAGCCAAAAGGGGGGGGGGCCTCTATATCCAAAAATTTGTTGGAAATTATTCAAATTATGGCTAAATTTTCAAAAAATCATAATTTTGCCCATCCCATAATCATTATTGCCCCCCTCTAATTCCAATGCTGGCTACACCCATGTCGACCGTTATAGATTTGATATTCTGATTATCCCATTTTTATTTAAATTGTTGTCCTTTAATTTGCTGTAAATGTGGTAGTTTTTCTATAACAACGAATTTAAATTTTTTGCTACCCCCCCCCCCCCCATCATAACTCCCTATGTCTTAAAGCTAATTTTGATATAAGGGGCGTTCCATGCCAAGTCGATCATAGAAACGCGTTTATCGGCCGACCTCTCCCCCCCCCCCCATATTTTTATGATATTTGGTGCAAATTTGACATTATAAAATTCTGAAATTCTTAGCTAAAAAATTATCGAATTTTCCCTAATGACCCGATGTCGTAAAAGACCGATTTTATTCCTTTGAACCCCCACAACTCGAGAAGTAGTCGTCTAAATGAGCTTAAAATTTCAAAATTTTATAAAAATCTGGGGGAGGGTCGACCCGAAAACGTGGCGATTGCACATGGAATGCCCATATTTATCTTACTTTTATATATGTTTATCTAAACTACAACTAAATACTCATTTAGTTAAGAAGCCGTATATTAGTTTACAGCCCTTAACTTTGATTATTTTTTGCATGTAGGGTCTTCAAATGCAACATTCTGCCTTCGAAATTAAGGAAGATATCGTGCAATTGTACAGATCTTGGATATTGGTAAAACATAAATAAGCAATCTTCTAGTTGATGAATTTTCTTTTGCTCGACCAATCTTTTTAGGCTTTAATTGATAATTAAATTTTACAGTCTTTTGAATAAATATAACCTAGCTGATGAATACTCATCCTCGAAGAGATATTAAAACTTAATAATGCTATTTATTTGATTGGCTGTTCCAGGTCTTAATTAAAGCTACGCTGACGGGAATTATTTTTTAAAAATCAGTAATGTTGTAAATTATAGGTGAGTCGTCAGTCTTAATCTAGAGATATAATATAATAGGGTATTTACATAACTTTATGGTCGTTTTAAATATAACTGCTACATATTTGTAAAAGGTAGCATTGGATGCCATAAAAAACATCAGCTAATTCAAGCGTTATATTAATAATCTAATGTAATACATCATGAATTTTGTGCTTTTTAGTGAAACCTTCATATGTAACTCTTTCTTTTCAATGAGATGTAGCTTCTAGTTATAATAATTGGGCTTTATCGCATCACACTTCAATCATAGATATCTAGCGTGTCAAATAATATTTTGAAAATTTAAAATTTGGAGAAATTACTAAGGAACAAACTATAAAAATGTTCAAGCGCGCCCACATGAAATTCACCTTGATGCTCAAATTTTAAAACGTTCTCAATCCTTAACAATAGCACAATAAAATCGTTAATAAAAAAATTGTATAATATTCACCTTCATAGGAACCCGAATTTAGGCCACCTTTCATGCAAGAAGAGGCCGAATCTTTTGGTATCGAAGCGTCTCCCTCCGCCGCGCTGCTTAACGCCGCGGAAGATCATCACCTCGGAGCCGGTTTTCAACGTAGCGTCAGAACATTGCTTTGTTCCGCTGCGCAAGTTTTCCTCATAAGTCCACCGCAGCCATCTTTAATTTCTACCACGTCACTCGGGCCTAATCACGACGAAGAGGTAATAACATTTATTTAATAAAAAAATGAATATTTTATGTTAAAATGAAAAAATTAAATGTTTTTATAATATTTAATGCATTTTTCATAAGTCAAATTTGGAAGAATTTCCCTAAATAATGGCAAAGGTTAAGTTAACTGACCTTCGTTTAAACGGCAAACAATTAAAAACCTTAAAACTCTGTCGTTTTCCATTATTATTTTAACATTATAAAATACAGAATAAAATAAAATTACCTATAAAAAATAGATTAAATAAATAAATATGACAATTTTGTTGTTAAAATTTAAATATCAAGGTTTCATAGATTGTAAAATTTATCTTTTAAAGAAAGGTAGCCATTTAAAATTTGGTTCCACAGAACCTCTTTCACCTTCCCTCACAAAATGTAACTTGACCCAAATTATTTAAGGGTAAGTGGCAAAAAATTTGCTTTTTTGATTAATTGAATATAGATATTGATTATTGATAAAAAATTAATCTTTTTTGTTTTGTTTATTTAATTTCGATCTACTAATGCTCCTTTGGGTTAAGATTTAATAGCATTTTAGCATCAATTTAATGAGTTGGCTTTAAGTCAAGCAATATATAAACGACATCTACTTAGGCCAAACACATGGTAAATCTAAATTTAAATACTTCATAAAATTATGAAATTATTTAACGATATTAAAATGCAATAAAGCAAATTATATATAATCACGTGCTTTTTAGTACGAAATATGCAAACGAGTTCTCAACCTATTTCGTCAGGTCGTCATGGCAACCCCTTTGAACGAATACTCCTGGTACTGAATTTTTTTTTCAAATATTTTTTTAACCTGTCAATAAATTTATTTTATAAATATGAATATAATTTTTGGACGATTTCTAAATCTTTTCTTAAAGGACTCGCGTTGTTTCTATGTCAATTTTGTATTTTAATAATAAAAAATTAAAAAGCGATAAAATATTCAATAAGTTTTGTTTGAGCATGACGTTTATTTATTGTTTAGGAGGGCGGTTATTACCATCCTGCTTGAGGTGATCAAAACTTTGAAAAGCCGCGAAGAGATAGGTTTAAACGGGGCGGCTATGTTTCAATTCGGCAATAATAGACTGCTCGGTGCTTTTATTCAGGTTTATTTGTTGTTTAATTTTCATTGTGTTTTTCTTCACCTATTTTGCTTTAATGTATAATAATTCATTGCAAACTAATCAAATGCGCCAAAAATTAATAAAATATTTAATTATATTATTTATCTTTATTTGCAAAAGAAGAAGGTTGTTGATTTTTTGGGGAATTAAAATTATATGGCGCAAGTTTTAAAAATTCAAAAACATAAAATTTTGACTGACTTTTTATTTACTGGTTATTTTAAAAGAGCCTCCATGCCATCGATTTATACAGTATATATTTTTATCATGAACACTATGTCTATTTACTCATATATTTATTAAGTTTATTTATCTTTCCACAAATTATAACTGCATCTTTATTTTAATATTAATTTATATATTTGCCCTTTTAAAATTGTCAATTTTTATTTATTGCATTTATTTATATTTTTTCATATATTTAGACGCTTTTGGTGACGTTCATCAAGGCCTGCCTTAATATACGTTTGTCGGGCGAGGTATGGGAAGATCTTTCAACTACCCTTAAATCTTTGATCGGATACGACGAACTGTTCGTGGAATGGAGCGTAACTTTTTTTTATTCATTTAATAAATCTATTTCTATAGCATTTTTATTATGAGCATTTTGATAAACAGTTTTCTTATAGTATTATTGTTATCGCCATCATAATAAGCATAACAACTATATTTCAAGCATTATTTATTGCCGAAGTTTGGTGTTTGGGAAATTTTTGCATCGTTTAATTGTATCATAACTTTCAATCAAGCGCTTGGGCTTAGCTAGAGAGAGCAGAGGGCAGCTGCCCTTGTGGGCCTAGCTAGGGGGGGGGGACAGGGAGGGGCGGTTGCCTCTAAATCCAAAATTTGTTGAAATTTATCAATATTAAGGCTAAAATTCCTAAAAATGATCTTTTTGCCCCTCCCTAAATCATTATTGTCCCCCCCTCTAATACCAATGCTGGCTACGCCCATGGCTGCCCTTTATAATTGATTTGATAAAATTATCATTATGCGTCTTCCTCAGTTAAAAGTAGACATTTCTAATTTGTTGGCTACGTCCCCGATCGAACATTATAATAAACGGCCATTTTAAATATCTATAGCTTTAATTAAAAGTACCATTTGTCATTTGTGTTTGTATACGAGATAAATTATTGCCACGTTAGGCTACGAAACCTTTTACCGAATAACACCGTTTTGGTGCAGAACTGCTTAGTTAATTTTTTCTCTAAGGCTTTATGATTTTTGTTCGCAGAAAACAATGGATACCCTGATTCGCATATACGCGAGACAGGTGTTTGGACTGGACCTTTCTAATTTGCCTTCGGATAGGCTGACCGAGCAAAAGTGTAAAAAGAGACGCGGTCAATTACTACTACAATCCTCGACCCAAATACAAACTTCTACCTCTTTGGGCCAATCCATTCCTGCTCCAGATCCTCCCGTTCGGATCAAGAATTACGCCGGCGGTTCTCGTTGGGGTCCTGAGAGACCCCAGTCTACGCCTTTACCACCACCACCCCCTCTTTGTCAAGTAGCTAGCTTTTACTGTGGAAACTGCTTAATTTTTTAATGTTTCGCTAAATATTGTTATTTTTGCCAAAAAATGCCTGAGATTTTCCCAAAAATGTCTGCTTGTGCTTAATTTAAATTGGTCTTTGTGTTAACCTTAACATTACAATTGTCACATTATTAATAGATGCTCACTTAATAATGGTAGTTTTTTTAAATGACAGATTCTTTTTGACAATGCAATTTTTGACTTAAATACAGCAAACTATCTTTCAAAAAATCTTTTAGCTTTGGATCAAGCAGAGGTCAAAAGCTTTATATGCCAAGCTTTTAATGATATTTTGTTTATATATATGTCTCCCTTCCAAAATGAATTTTAATAAATTTCATAAGGCTCCGTGCCTTAATAAGTTTCTGATCCAGCCATTCCAAGCTAAATGTTTCACCTTCCAATAAACTTACTTTCTAATAGGTTTCCAATGACGTGGCTCCTAAAACGTCCCAAACCACCAGTTATTTTGAAGCTGGCACCCGAATGTCATTATGTCCAACGGTATCCAACCCTGTCACGACCACGGGTAAAAGCACAATGGCAAAAATGCGTGCAGATTATGTTTCATTTTTAAAAATGTCTTTAAATGCCAATTTCTTTGGCAATCAGCGCATGAATTAAGGATAGGACAATGAGTAGTTGACGTAGCCAGGGGAGGGAGGGCTGCCCCCCTCTAAATCCAAAGATTTTCTAAAGTTTATTAAAATTATGGCTAAAATTGCCAAAAATGATCATTTTGCCCCTCCCTAAATCATTATTGCCCCTCCCTAAATCATTATTGCCCCCTCCTTAATCCCAATACTGGCGACGCCCATGGTTATAATTCTTCAAAGTGGAGGTTTTGAAACCCCGACCCGAATAGAATTTTAAATTCGTCTGATTTAAGCGAGTTTTGCAATATTTTATTATTTTTGAAACACAAACATTTATTATTAGGAATATGAGAGTTATGTCTAGGAAAGGTTTTTGTGAACTTACTATGATATGCACAGTTTTCATTTTCATCCGATTATTGTCATGTATATTTGATGAGCCCAACGGCTTCATTTAAAAGGCTCTTCTTTAAACAGACAGTCGTGATTTCTCTTTTTGTTTTTACCTTCGACCTTATAGTAAAATTATAAAAATAGAGTGACTTAGTGATTTATGTATTCTCTTTTCTTTAGTCGAAACTGGGACCGCCTCTCAATTTTTTGGTTTGGACAATAGGGCAACCATCAAAAAAATAGCACCCGACGTTCCCCCTCCTCCCAGCAAATTGACACAAGCTAAGGGTGGTACTACACCTCCCACCCACCTATCCTCACTCAAATCCTTTAGCTCACGAGCCAGTGGTAGATTATAATGTTGTAAAAACGGCTGGGCTTTTTTGGTCGTCTTTTGGTTTTAGTCGACTTAACATGAACAGACCAAAGGCTTTTTGGTATGTTTATGTTTAGTCGAGTCAACGAAGATTAATAGACCAAAATTCCTCTAGTTTTTTTATGTTAAGTCGACCAAATGCAACACTGGAAGGTGGCATTCTTTTATTCATATTTTATTCTAACCCTATATTAGGCTTTAAATATTTCATTTTCCTACATATATTTTATTTACAAAAGTTTGTATATACCTAAATAAGGTTTCAACTTCTTGTTTGATTTTGGGCTATATATATATTAATTTTTTGCCAAGACGCGTCTACGGCCACTTCCATGGGCAACGGTGACTTATTAGTGATGAGTAATAAAACTGTGATTGAGGGGGGCAGCATAGAGTTGGATAGTAATTTGGATGAAGAAGATGATGATCAGTTCAGAAGCACAAGTAGGGAAGAATCCGACATATTGTCCAGCTACAAAGATGACAATCTCATGCATTATTACGACCCTATAGCCCCTCACCCACAAAGTCAACAATCAAATATCAACGACACGACACTAACCGACATAGACAATGGTAAGATGAGTCCTATAAGGTAGTGTTGTAAAAACGGTTACGTTTTGTTTGGCCGACCTATGGTTTTAGTTGACTAAACCTAACCACTGTTTATGCGACTAAGAAAAATAGACCCAAAAAGCCTTTGGTCTGTTTACGTTTAGTCGACTTAAATCAAAAGTCGATCAAACAAAACCCAGGCGTTTTTATAACACTACCATACGGACACTCTTTCTCCTTAAAAAATTAATAGCACTTTGGGCGAAGTATAAATTTTTTAATTTTAAATTGTTCTCGCCCTTTATGGGTTAATTAAAACGTGCGAGTTTATAGGAGGAGAAGATCCAATGAAAAAATGTAATGCATGCCATCTCTATTATAATTTCTTTGTTTTTAGCAAAATTATAATTTGGGTAAAGGTTATTAAAAAAGTTCCATTTATCCGTCTCTGAACATTTACGTGTCAATTTAGTAGAGGTATTTTAGGCTCGAGCTGCGTAACTGCCGAAAAAACGTATAATCGTTCGTAAGGTAGCTGCATAATCAAAGTCCTTAAAATTTCTCTTATTCAAAATAAACGCTACTTGCTTTGCAGCATAAGTTTGAGTAAAATTAACGTTGAATGATCCTTAAGCGCTATTATATAGGAAACCAATGGTGTTTCACTCACTGGTTCGCAATCATTTTTCCAGAGGCTTAGTGAAAGTTTGTACTTGCTAATGTGCTCACGATTTTTCAAATTTTTCTTAATGTTTTTAATATTTCTTTTATAAAAATTGAATGAGGACGAGTTTTAAAAAGTAAGATAAACCAAAATAAGCAGCAAAAATAAAGAGCAATTAACAAGAATTTTGGCCTCGGGCCAGGGTCAGACAATGTAGAAGTAAGCTACGTCATCATTAATTTGCAGGGAATTAGTTAGCTTTCGTAATTATCCGTTACAAAGAAACAACCTAGACAAATTGCCAAAAGAAATTATAAACGAAAATATGCACAAACAAGGATTTAGGCCTCGGCCAACATGGCTACACTTTTTTTACCTAATTTTACCCTTAACCTACAACTGAGGAGACAGAATCATAAAATTTTAAGTATTCATACAAGGTTGGGCAAATCAGGATGCGAATTTTAAATCAACTACGAGGGGTTAGATGTTAATTAATTTAATCTAAAAATTGTATTGACCGATTTAAACAATTTTTGACTTATCCAATAGTTAGATCCGACCAAATTGTTATTGGGACTGTGAACAATGGCGACTCTCGCGATGCCTCAAATACTCACGTCCTATTAGGGGGAACCGTTACTAGTTGGAATTCCCAATCGGCAGATTACATGTGGAAACGCATGCTCGCCATCCTAGGAAATCCCAATGAAATAACCGATTCTCGCCTAAAATACCGTTTGACCACTTACCTTTCTACGCTCTTCGATCATTTTGCAAAAGTAAGCCAGGGGTAACCTGGTTGCATTCTAATGCAAAAAATTTTTCATTCTGAGTTATATGGCTAACCGAATCTATCGATTGGTTCCTATCTTTTACGACCTAGGTTGTAGATTATTCCATTCATAGTAAAAAATTATGATCATGGGCGTAGCCTGGGGGGGGGGGGTGGCAGGGAGGGTGTGGCTGCGCCCCTCTAAATCCAAAAATTGTTGAAATTTATTAAAATATTTCTAAATTTTAAATCATTTTGCCCCTCTCTAAATCTTTATTGCTCACCCCCTCTAATTCCAATGCTGGCTACGCCCATGGTTTTGATAGAAGTAATTTGTAATACAATTTTCCTTTAGTGAACCATGGGTAAAATTGTCATGTTTGAGTGGCTTTTAAATATATGGCCCTTTTTCATTGGCTAAATAAGGATTAAGGATTCTAGTAGAGAAAATTTCTAAATTGATGTTTATTTCGCACGTTTTTTGCAAGTTTTTGTTTGATGTTGGTGATGAAATTTAAAATGAATTTAGGGTTTGTTAGTTTTGTAATTTACCTTGGTAAAGTAATTGGGTTTTGATAACTTTTAGTAGATTGTATCTTAGACAAGGGCATAATGTTCAAATATGAATCAACATATTGAAAATATGTTTCATCGTATTCCCATTAACAACTTGAGAAACATTATTAAAGATATTTAGATTTTTATTATTTAAATAGTTTCGTATCATCGGTCTATTAGCATATTTTTGATATAAACTCAATATCTTTTTAGATATATTTAATGCCATTTTTCAAATACTTGGCTCAAAATTTAAAAAAACCTATTTGGTGCTTGTTCGTAAGGATTAATATGCAAGGGGCCGTTAGGGCGGTCTTAATTAGTCGTAACATTCATATTCTTAACATTTATATTTACATAAAAACTGGTTTAAATCTATGAAATGCGTTTTTTAGATACGCGAAAATCAGTACATAACCGCCAAGGAAAGTAACCTCAAACAACGCACTGCCTCACAGCCTTCCACGGATGATGTAGTCGACGCTTCAGCTGCGAATCTCTTACATTCCATTACCCCTAACTCCATGCTCCTCGATATAAGTCCCCCCATGGACCATTTGTTGCCTTGGTTACTACAAGTATAACATTACTCATATACATGGGCTTAGCCAAGAGTGGGGCAGGGAGGGGCGCCCGCCCCCCTCTAAATTCAAAAATATGTCGATATTTATCAAAATTATGGTTAAAATTTCAAAAAATATCTATTTGCACCTGCCTAAATCATTATTGCCCCCCTCTAATTCCAAAGCTGGCTACGCCCATAATCACATAGAAATGTTTCTTTCTTCATTTTTTATTATGTATGTCAACCTACAGCTGTGAAATTTGTTTTGACCAATTTGCTTCAACTTGATCGAAGGACGTGTCTTGATACCTATCTTAACTTTTCCAACTTACGTAAATCGAGGTCGTCCTCTTCCTCTCTTCCCTGCCATCTTTAATTCATTAGTTTTCCATATACTTCACTTGCATTCCTTCTAATTTTGAGTCCAAACCACCTGAAGCAAATGTCAATTATCTCGCATACCCGCCATACATTTTTGCCCTGAACGAGCTATTCATTTTCTTTCAGTAGTTTGTTTTAACTTTTCTTTTCTATATAACGCCCATGTTTCATTATCAGGGAGTAACACTGGTCTTACTCTGGGTTTGTACGCTAGTTCTTTAACCGCATGTGGCATCAAAAAGAATCATTTAAAAAATGAAATTTTTTAATAACGTATCTGTGAATGCAAATTAAGCGGTAAAATTATGTGTATCAAGCAATTTTTAGTTTTTTTATCTTAAGGACAAGTGTTACTTTTACATGATTTTAATAGGAGAGATTTAAGTATTTTTCAGACGACTTAAAAAATCCAATTTATAATTTCTATTCACAGGCCTGCTCCCTTCATGCAACCCAATTTTTAGAGGGAAAGCCGTGTGATCAGAAGACTGTACAAACCGAAAACCTCGATCCTCAATACATCGTGGCAACCGTTGGTTTGCTTGTTAAAATGACTTTTAGACTACACGAAAGGATGCCTGGTCGCGATTACCTTAGCAAATTTTATTACGTTACCATGCGAATGATTTCGCCTCTCCGAAAGGTTTTTAATAGCATTTCGAAAAAAATATTTATTTTAATATGGTATGGAAAGGAATTTGAAAAATATATAAAATTCTGTAAAATTCAGTAGCATATTATCCTCGTTTGACTCCCGATATAAATTTTTAAACAGTCAGAAGGTTTTACCTCAGCAATTTGTTAAATTGACGAAAACATGATTGTAAATTGTTGAAGTATGCATTATTTTTCTAGGAAATGAAAAAATAACGACTTTTACTGGAAATATAACAATTATTTCTGAGGAACTCTATATAATCTCAATTTTTTGGATTTATTAATCAGTCAAATTCCTAGCGTTATTTCTGAGTTGTCCCCTGTTGAATCGTAATTCTTTGTTTTTTGTTATTCGATGTGAGGCTTGAAAAAATATCTAGAAGGTAGCCAATTTGAGAATCCTTTTATCCTCGATTGACTCCCGATAAGATATTTTAAGCAGCCAGAACTCTCAATTTGAGAAAAGAGAACCCTTTATTGCCCAACCCCTTTTATTTTATTTTTTCTCTCCCCATTATAGTTATATTAGTTAGAACTGTAACCGCGCCTAATACCAAGATTTTCTTATTTTATGATTATGGTAATGCCCTGAGATGTATACTTCTTAAATGTAAAAGTGATTGTATTTCGTTCTTATATTAAATACATATCTAACCATTTTGGGGCACACAATATCTTTTATTTGAACTTATATACAGGGCTCTGGCATCAAAGCGAACGAATTGCCTTACAAATACTCCCTCCTCGCCACAACTTCTATCCTAGCTCAAGGGTCTCGCGACATTTATGCTCGTTATTTGCCCGCTTGTACCCTCCTGCTACAGCCTTTGGTTGAGGCAGCCCTGGCAATTATTGAATCGGCCACGGCCCAAGATGCAGTACCTCAAAACGCTCAAAATTTAGATACGGTCAATGCCTTTACACCCGTAAATGCAGAGTTTTATTATTAAATCGTTAGGATGCTTGTTTTAATATAATGTAATTTTTGTTAGTAATCATATCCCCTAATGATCAATAAAATTAACTTAAAAATAGAACCTTTAATTTTCTCTTTGTTAAAGAAATAAATTTTTGTAAAGCTAAGATGATTAACGTATATAATTATTAGTGTTGTAAAAACGGTTGGGTTTAGGTTGGTCGATCTTTGGTTTTAGTCGACTTAACATAAACAGACCTTTTTTGGTTTGTTACTGTTTAGTCGACTAAAACCAAAGATCGACCGAACAAAACCCAACCGTTTTTACAGCACTAATATATATATGGGTTATACTTAATTGTTTTGCTTTCTTTTATTTTCAACTTGCATAAAAATTTTATTTTAAAATGCATAGGGAAAAATATTACCAAAGTGACTTTTTATCCCTTTGTCGCATTGATTAAAATCGTAATCTTATTATGTTTGATAGACAATTGGAAGTGCTAAAGAAGCTATGACGTTTTTGTCCAGGATGCTAATATTCAGTTTACCCTTCAAAACGCTCGACCCTGATGGCCAAGAAACTACTTTACAGGTTAATATATACCTAAGCCAGCCTTTTTATCTAAGATTAGCATATTTTTATATACAAAGCATCATAGGTGCTTTTTAACATTGGCTCAAAATATTTTGTGCTTATTAATCCACATAAACTAAGAAAACACTTGAGAGATTTGTTCCTACAAATAAGTGTTGTAAAAACGGCTGGATTTTGTTTTGCCGACCTTCGGTTAAACTTAGACTAACTGTCGACTATGGTCTGTTTTTCAAATTTCAAAAAGGCATACAGGTCGACTAAGAAAAACAGACCAAAACCCTGGCCTGTTTATGTTTAATCGACTAAAACCAAAGCTCAACCAAACAACACCTAGCCGTTTTTACATCACTACTACAAACTTTTGAATTTTCGTTGACAAGCTATTTCTGGTGCATATAATACTTCTTTCTTTTTAGAATTTTATATTAGACTATTATTTTTATTGCTTTGCCTTCTCTTTTGGAAATAAATAACTTTTGAGTTACTTACTATACAAAATACATTACTTTTTGAAGCTTTTTTTGTTTAAGCGCCACGTAGCTTTTTATGTATTGTGACTTTAAAAATTTTTAATTTGTATGTGTTATGTATTAAATTGATTATTTTTGGTGCTTACTAGAATTCGATAACTTCCGAAATACTTCGCATGAATGGTGCGCTCAAGCTTAACCCTGACTGCAAGTAAACTTTTAAATTAATTATATAAAAAACATTTATGTTTTGAACTCTCCATAGAACACAAACAATTTTCCATTTGATTTTATATATTTCAAATACGTATGCATGCATAGTTTAAAAATCTTTTATATCAATTACGGGAGTTTAGCTTTACCTTAACTATTTTTTTATCTGATTAAATGATTGTAAATTAAAATGTGTCCTCTACTAAACACACTATTATTTATATGCGTTTTGAATAGAATCCAGGTAATGCGCGCCATTACGATTATTGTGTTTCACAATCAGTGCCGGGGCATTAGATTTTCGCACTTTGAAGAATGCCTGAATTGCTTAATAACAATCGTGAAGGTAAATATGCTATAAAGCATAAAAGCTTCTATTTTGGTTGCAAATGTCAAATTCTATATCATTTTTAATGATAATTTGTAATCGAGAAATTAAATTAACTAGTTTTTTCGAAAATCTATTTATTTTTAGGATGAAAATTATCGTTTATCATCATTTGCTGCCCAATGTCTGAGATCTTTGTCACCCTTAATGAAAATTGGGGACGAATTTGAAGGAAATAACTTTTTACCGGTTGGACAAAAAATTATAAAAGTATGTAAAAAAATCATTAATACTTTTTAATGAGGACTACGTTATTATATATAAATTGTTATATGCTTCGATATAGGAGCTCTGCGATTGCTTAAACGTTAGCTGTAAGGCGCTCAAATCAGTCCCAAGGCCATCTCAACAGGTATATATATTATAGCTTTTACAAATGTTTCCAGCCAATAATGAGTATGTTGTTTAAAAGATTGTATATCTATATTTTGACCGAAAAACTTGATTTTTTTTAGAATCTCTCCAAGATTTGTTTATTTATACCCTCGTAAATGTAAATTTATTTGATTCATTTATAATAGATTTTCTTGTTTATTATCGAGCCAGTATTTAAAACAAATTCTACCCTCTCCCTAACCCTTAAAAAATGTTTTTAAAGTCCCCATTTCCTTTAATCTCGCTCTTAATGGTGTCGACTATAACAGACTAAACAGAATATAATGCAATATCCTTACAGAAACTGTAAAAATCATTCATGTTTTTATCTTTTTATTCAGGTGGAGACCTATCTGATCGATCTGATGTTCTGCTTAGCGGAATGGACTCTGTTAGCCCCTCACCTGACCGATATAGATCTAGTGTGTGGGGTGAGCTGACAAATCTGAAATTCAAAGCACGCATTTTTAAATATTTGTTCCATTTTTATTCGTTTTTAAATTTATACCATGTTTTTTAAACATCCGCCGACTAAAAGCACTCTTCATTAGAGTTGCTCAATTGCTAACTTGCTTCAACTCCAGCTACCATCTGCTCGAGTTTCTGCTCGGCCCTCGAGCATTTTTATATGCAACTGTTCTGCCTAATGCACCGAACAGCGCGCATATTAAGCACTCAGTATGCGTGCTCGCGTCTGGAGTTGGAAGCAAGTTAGCAATTTAACAACTCTACTCTTTATCACCTAGGTAGGGTTTAGCTCACTCGTTGAGCGTTGTGCCCTTGATTGGTAACATTAATTTTAAGGACTGAATAGGGTTATTAAAATAATAATATTTTAAAATTTTATATAACATCAGAGACGTAATTGATGGCAAATGAGATTTTTCAATAATTTGTTTGTGAATACTCAAAACACAAACTAAAAAGATTTTTCATGTGATATTTAGACTTTAAGGGCCTTGGCGGCACAGGCTCATCTGACATCAGATGGTGTATACAGTTCGCCTCACGAAGAAACTGTTTCACCACCCTCTACTGGCACTTCGCCCCCACTTTCCGCCTTCGAGCAGAAGCAACTCATCTTGAACGATGGTACCGAAATGACTTCTCGTATTGAGTCTCGCCGCGACGCCTCGCTAATCGTCGCCTCCACAGCTGATTACCTGGCGCGTTTTCTAACCTATCACGCCACACATTTTCCCATACACCCAGACGGTTTCGCCCGTTTAGATTGTTTAGGGTTAGAAACGCCAGCTCTTACATCGGAAACTCTTCAAGCTCCAAACATTCAAGTTTGTCAGCCTATATACTATTTTAGCTAGTATTTTTAATATTAAACCTTATAAATAACGGGGCGTAGCCAGGATTGAGAGGGGTGCAATAATGATTTAGGGAGGATTTTTAAATTTTAACTATGATTATATCAATTTGAAGAATTTTTGGATTTAGAGGGGGGCAGCCGCCCCTCCCTGCCACCACCTGGCTATGTTCATGAATAACGTAGTTTTTAAGAATATTTATATATAAATCTGGATAAATTTACATTAAGGTATAGCACTTAAATTTGCTTTAATCAAATTAAATGCATCATAAAAATTTGTTATAATGTAAATAATTTTAATATTTTCAAATCTGATATATTCCATCAAGAAGTATGTTGGATATTAAGCCTAAGTACGGAGCAGTTTTCACATTTTAATGCAACGTGCAAGGTTAAATAATAAATTTATCTAATTTATATTTGACCATTTCTTAGCTGGTAATTGCGTTGCCAATTTTAGTTGAAAATATTTTAATACATATATAATTTGTTGTATACTTAGGATGAATTTATTTTTTAATTATTATTTATTAGTTTTTTATCTTGGACAACGCCTGTCTAATCTCTTTCTCCGAGACCGAGCAAGCCACCGAAGTAAGAACCTGTGATTAATACTTTGTGAATAAACACGTGGATGGGCTAAATTATGGGTTAAAAAAATATTTAAGTCATCAAAATAAAAGTTTATTTTTTTCAAACGTTTAAACCGACCATAAAAATGCTACGTAATATTTGGACCCCCCCCCCCCCCCCCAATGAGGCGGCCTCATGTCTAGTAGTGATTTTATGGTGTGCATAAGCCTTATCATAAGTGCTAGTATTCTTTTTTTTTGTACTTTTTATCTAAATGTAGTTCAAACCGACGATTAATATTTTGTCATAGAGACTCTGATGTGCTATTATATATATGCTTATGGGATGTTAGCTGTTATGGTCAACAACACGCTGTGTGCTATTCTGTGTTGTCATGTATAAATGATCTAAGCTTCGGAATTTTAGTTAGAAATTACGGCACATGTGGCGGTGTTAAAATATGCGACGTATATCTAGGATGAGACAGCAACACAGTGATCGGTAGAAAGAGATGGATGGAAGGAAAAGTGCTTTTATAGCTTCTTATATTAAGGCGGGATGAACTTAAAAGAATTTGACAAGATAATTTTCTCGTTGGTTTTAAGGGTGACCCATGACATATTCAATAAATCATTAAAGTTTAGGTGTAGTGTAAAAATATGAAATTTCAATAACTTAACAAAAATATCTTAAAGTATTTGTTTAAATTTCGAATATTTGCTTTAGACCTGAGTTTAGGTGATATATTGTCTTTCTTTAGAGTTTAGACTATGGTTATATTCAGACGGTAAAATTATAGGTGTAATAAATTTTGTTTTTTTTGCCGCGAATCAAGCTTCCTACTAATCATAGGGCCATTTAAATTGCTTGTTATAATAATTAATATTTAATATGTATTATTCATATTTAGTTATATTGTTAATTTAGATGAATTTTAACAATTATCTTTTCACATAATATGGTAGGTTTAGAGTCATTTTATTTCGATAACTTATATTTTTTTTATAAAACAACTTTTGACCTAAAAAAATCTAAGTTATTAAATATAAATAAATGATATGATGTGATTATATATTGGATGTCAAACTCTTAAAAAATTATACTTTGACCATGGTCATTTTTTCCATTGGTCGACACGGTCAAAAGGATATAAATACAAAAGAGACGAAAAAAAAATTTCGATTTATACTTTGGTAAATGGTCATCTTTTTCATTGGTCAGTAGCCAGGACACGATCAAAAAGGATATAGATACATAAGAGACGAAAAAAATAAAAAACAAATTTCGAATTACAATTTGGCCAATGGTCATTTTTTTCATTGGTCAGTAGCCAGGACACGGTCAAAAAGGATATAAATACATAAGAGACGAAAAAAACGAGAAAAAAAATTTGATTTACAATTTGGCCAATGGTCATTTGTTTTAATGGTCAGAAGCCTGGACACGTTCGAGAAGTCATATTATCATTGGTATAACAAGAACAATATATTAATTAAAAAAATAAATAAAAAAAATTTGTCCTCTCCGGGATTCAAACCCACATCAGTAAAGGCATAGGCTTTTGTAGGGGCACAAAGACCCATATTAGTAGAGGCATAGGCCCTTCTACGGGAGGGTATAGGGTCATTATCAATGTTAACCTAATATAACAATTCTAAAACGAAAAAAAAACAAATTTAGAATCACAATTTGGCCAATGTCATTTTTTCATCGGTCAGTAGCCAGGACACGGTTAAAAAGTCATGTTATCAATGGTATTAACAAGAACAATATATTAATTTAATTTTAAAAAAAATAAAAATTTTGCCCTCTCCGGTATCGAAACAGCAATTAAGAATTTGCCCTCGCCGATTCGAACCCACATCAGTAGAGGCATAGGCTTTTGTAGGGGGGTGGGGGGCCCGGACCCATATCAGTAGAGGCATAGGCCCTTTTACGGGAGGGCATAGGGTAATTATCAATGTTAACCTAATATATCAATTCAAAAACGAAAAAAAAAATTTATCCTCTTCGGGTATCGAACCACCAAGTCAGAAAGTTGAAAGAACGGACGTACGGACAAAAGACAACAAAAAGCGAGCCAAATTGTCCTCTCTGGGTATCGAATCAGCAAGTCAGAACGTTGGAGGACGAACGAACAACAAAGCGAGCCCATAAATTGCATAGCAATTAATAAAGAAAAGCTATGAGGGTATTACTCTTCTAAAATGTATTAAATGGCGGATGTCAAATGTTATATTTTGACGTCAAAAAGACAAAGTAAAAAAGTCGTGGAAATAAGGTAACCCCTTCTGACACTTTTATTTTTAGACCCGCATCTTTATCAATTAATACCTATATTACTAGCTAATTTAATGTGAAGCGCCTATATCTAGTCATTAAGTAATCCATTAAGTCGTAATATTTTTTTTGTTAAAGTTATTTAAAGAATTCTACCTTATTTTGATGCAAAAAATCTACAATTGAACACATTATGAATATGGCATCGATCCCTGAATATTGTGTTGGAATTAAAATTTTAAATTTAGTTGAGATGAATGAGTTTGTGAGAAAGCTTAGTCAAAATATAAGCTCAGATAATGCTATAGCTAACTTGTGTCTTCTCTAGTTTTTATAAAATAAAAAATATCAAGATCTTATATCTATACAAATATTACATTTTTATTCTAATTTATTTTATTTAAAAATTATTAAACCAATATTAATTGGTGATTCTACAAATTGGTGACCCCGACAAATAAAAGCACATAACATAACAAGTATTAAGGTGGATATAACTTTTTAAAATCTGTATTGTCATCTTGTCACAATTGAAATATATATCTAATTTAATTACTGCTAATAAACATATTTTATATATCAATTATTACATATACTAAATTCCATACTTGTCATATCATACAAAATTTAAAATTAGATTACGTTATCAAATATTTGAATAATAGCTACAGCGCCATCTATATTTTGTTAATTTTAGGTTTACTATAAACGGGGTTGTTGCACTAGAATTTTTATTAAAAAATATCTCGGCTGCTTAATTCTTTTCAAATGTCCATGCATAAATATATGGCTTTCTGAGGAAATATTTTTATCTCGACTAATAAATGCAATTTACTTTATTAAGTTTGGTTGAGCACAATGTGGTTAAAGAAATTGCTTAGGTTTTAGACATTTTCAACAATTTGCTTGAACTTAAAAATCAACAACGTCATATATAAGTTCCCCGTGTATAATTGCTAATTACATATAAATTGTTTAGTATGTTGTTCCATATTGCGTCGATTGAACCCTCTATTAAAAATTCATTTTAAACAATCATTAAAGCAACTAATCTTTTTTGATTGTAAGTGAGCTTAGGTTATATGCTATAATTGAAGTTAGAGGGAGGGATGATTTAGGGAGGGGCTAAATGATAATTTTTTAAAAATATTAGGCATAATTTTATACATTTCAACGAGTATTTGGATTTAAGGGGGCAGTCGCACCTCCCTGCTTCCCTTTGCCTATGCCCAGGCTTATGTTACGGAATATATAAATTTGTAAGGCATAGGCAATCTTTGGTGCTAAGTTTGTCCACGTTTTCTGGGGTTATAACGCTTAATACCGGGAAACTTTGTGAATGCTTTTTATATCGTTGTGTTAGAATTTGGGCGAGAATAATACCGGGAGATATCTGTACGTGACCGTGAGGGATCAATGCGGTAAATTTATTTGGAAATTGAAACCCGACACCTTAAGTGCGCTAAATGTCAATTCCTTTAGCGATGCATCGATTGGATTGGGTAATGATACAACCCTTAAAGAAGAAGCTGAATGTCTATTACCACAATCACCCCAATCTCAGAGTAAGCTATAATTCTGATGTCGCTTAAAATTTATTTTTTAATTGATAAAGCATTTAATTGGACAATTTATCAATATAATGGGTTAATATTAACTTTATGAACGAAGTTATAATTGTTGACACCAATTACATATGGGCAATGTTATGATTGCTATGGGGAAAGGTCGCGCGCTTTAGTTTAGCTAGGAGCCAGAGAAATTTGTTTAAAATTTTATGCCCCAACCCGCCCCCGTCCAATTCTATAAATAAGCTGAAGTGTCCGCCCGGCCATGCCCAAATTATTAGAGATGCCCATCCCGAAATAAAAATTTTTTGTTTTAATTTTCGATTTTTTTGGATAAGAACTGGGATTAACATATATTGTACAATCAAATAAAAATGTGATATAATAATACAGGAAAACAAAATAAAATATTATTCAGGAATATTAAGCCCGGATGCCCAAATCTTGTTAGGGTGCCCGCTTAGGCCCGCCCGAAAATCTAAATATACTACAGTGAGCTGGTCGGCCTTTTCTGGTCTTTGCTAGGAGCTGTCCGAATATAATTTTGGGTCCACGAATAACTCAGGCAGCAGATCGATAATCAATAACAATGCCAGTCGATTGATAGGGAGGGAGGGTGTCATAATGAAATTAAGTGATTTTTTAATGCAATAAATAACAATTTTAAACTGTTGGGAAAAGTTTCTTAGAATAGACCTATGAGTTTATAGGATCTCTCTCCATTTCGGTGCAAACGGAAGTTCCTGTCCAACTTTTTAAAGTAAAAAACTGCTATTCTTGATAGTTTTCTTTAAAAAAAATGACGGTTGCTTGATTTTTGTTTATCTGACCGCAGCCCCAGACCAAAATCCTTTTTAATTGTTGGGACCGACTACAGCCCGCCCTGACATTATTTGTAAGTCTCAATTACCTATTTTTAAAGCTTTTTCAATTGTTGATTTATAATTTTTATAAAAATCTTACGATTTTGGCTATATGTATAAATTTCTTTAAAAAAGAGTATAAGAGAAAAAGAAAACGTCAGATATATATAAATAACACGGTCAAAACCGTAGTATAGCAATAAATTTTAATTTTAGAAGATCGCTTATGTTAGTGTAGGGTGGGGGAGTTCCAGAAAGGCATTTATTAATGTTATTAAATCTTTAAATTTTTATTATAAAAAAGTTGGACACGATTGCGGCGATTAGCCAAGTGATTGCTTTGCGTAAGCAATTTATTTAAGTGGTGAAGGTGGGGAGGCAACACTTTTTCTAGGGAGGGGGGGGGGAGGTCTTAATTGTATTCAACGTAGAGTCCTGCATGGGCCGGTTTTTGTCGGCCCAGCCCATGTTCAGGTCGACCCAGCCCAGCCCAGCTCACAAATTTTTTTAAGCCCAACCGAGCCCATGCCTAACAAAACCCAGCCGAGCCCATCTTAAATATTTTTTCTTCCTAAATTTAATTCACACTATTTGAGGTGCTTTAAGATTGTCGTTATCAATATAGCTGGCGGTTTTAACATGTTAATAGAATAAAATAAATTAGTAAAATGCGAAGCGCCGGATGTTAATTAAAATTAAGATTTTATTATTCAACAATTCTCAGCCCAGCCCATCAAATTTATTTAGGCTTAACCCAGCCCAGCCCATTAAAATATTTATTTTCCTCGACCCAGCCCAGCCCAACCCATCATGGGCTGGGCAGGTTGATGGGTTTACTGGCCCATACTCTAATTCAACGTAAGTTTTGTTTATGTGGTCAATGTAAACCCCTAAATTTTCCTTGTGATCCAAGTTTTCTTCTACTTGCCATAATGTAAACTTTACCAGCATATTTTTAATAATGTTATTAATAGATAGGGTCGTAAATCTCACATCAATTTAAGAATCAAATTTATAATAAAATTGTGCAGCAATTAATAAATTTTGGGCAATGAATGAAGTTAGAAAAGATTTTTATGTTTTGTATGTTGTTGCTAAGGTTATAAAATACGTGTTACCGACGCGATGTATGCTATATTTATAAATATATATGAGCAAGTCATGTAGCGTTACACGCTAAATGTTAGAAGAAGAAGATTATTTTAAAATTTGTTTAAATACAAATTTGGGGTTTTTATAGTCAAAACCAAATTCGCTCCATTATTGGTCAAGTCGAAAAAAGATCTCTTTGGCATGCTTCACCAGTTAGGCAGCCCTACGTTGTTTTTTAGACTCAGTGCACATGAATTTTATGACGATATTTTTAAGACTTGAATATAAATTAAAATACTTCAAAGCTTAAGAAGACGCCGATGTAGTCGGAATATCCGGACTGGAGTAGAATACACCTGACAACGACATCCCTGTAACATGTTTGTTTTACTCTTGATAAATTAGTAAACTATCTTGTGTTGATACTTAATTATACCAAGTGTTTTCCATTTGGCTGTTATCCTGTACTAAAATCACTTCAAGCGCATAGAGTTTCAACAAAGGGGTGGTCCATACGTTTACCTATCACTTTGGTTACAAAAATTCGTAGGAAACTCGGTCCAGGAACATGACCCTTACATTATAGTTGATCGATAACTCATAAACATAAAATTGTATAATTGCCCGATGCGAACTTCATCAGGCTACAAGTTCACTAGCACACCTTCACACGTTATTAAAAGATAGGTGGGAAAGACGTTTGTAAATTCGGTAGATAGTTTTGGTCGATGGACAAGGCACGCATACTCATACATATATGACTTAATAAGATTCGCGTAAAACTCCTTTAACAAAAATTACCTCATGAAAGCGAATATCGAATCTTGATTTGGGGCGCTTTTAAGTTTTGAAAAATTCAAGAGTTTCAACGTATTCGTGCGATAATTATCACAGCGTATTGCGCGCTGGAACACGATGTCCTATGGTTTTTTAAAAAATATACATAAGTCAGATAAGGAACAATCTGAATTCGTATATAGTGGTGACCTCAGATCTAACATAGATATTTTATTCTATATGAATACTCGTGTGTAACCTACATTACCAAATATATAAACAAGGCTGAGCGTGGCCTTAGATCTCTTCAGAGGGTTTTAATGAAGTTGAGAAAAGCCTAACTTGATCAAGACTAATTTCATTGTAAGCCTTAACTGGGATGTCGAGCAATTAATGCGATTAATTGCATAGTCAAGATGCTGGTATCTATCGCATTCAGCCATTTCCGAATCAAACCAAAAAGTATTTTGCATACACAATTTTTTCCCCAAATTAACATGCTTTATTATCGAACCACACGATAGGCAACGTGTAAGCAAAATTAAATTGCAGATGAGCGATTAATCTCTTGATCATGAATATATGACTCAATTCGATTGTTATGCGATTTTGTATCTTCGTACTATGAACAAAAAATGACGATTACTTAAACGGGATCTCCCTAGAAGCATACCAGAAAGACTCTATGATCTCAACGAATTTGTAGATTACAAACGCGAAATAACGGTCTTGTACTTAACATTTTGAAACAGACGCGCCGATTTATTAGACAACAACTAATATCTCAACGCGAAATTCTCGAGGCTCGAAAACGTTACGAATCGGATGTTGATATCGAATTGACTAATGACAGAATGTCAACGCTTGTATATGAATCGCGCTGTTTTTCTAACGAACAAAAAGCCTGTAGATTTGAAGCCGAACCAGCAATGGTAGCGATTTTGGCTGCCGCTGATACAGATGACATTCGCAACTTAGCTCTGTAGAAAAGATCAAATAACGTGCTAACATAACCACACGAAGAATGCTGTATTCGTGAGGAAAATATGTAATTGGTAATATTTCCTCCAGTCCACTTTCGATGTATGAATTCTTCGACCGAGGACAACTGTCGCGTGTTACCAATCTCAATTGTACAATATTCTCTTTTTTTAATGATGGCTGCTTTTTTTAGAGCATATTTACGAATATCATTTGTATTAGCGACTCATTGCTGTGTCGTCTTTGAAGTAAGCTCCGAGTCTGTCTGGTTTCTAGAAAGACCGAGCAATTCGTCCATATTCAAGTGGCAGCATTCGGGCTTAGTGGTTTCGATATCAATATCTTATTCGTAACGTTTTCGAGCCTCGAGAAGGCGTAAATCTCAAGATATTTGTCTTGTTTAATAGATCTGCGCGTTCGTTACGGAATGGTATATACAAGAGCGTCATTTCTCGTTTGTAGTCGGCAAGTTCGTTCAAATTATAGCGTCTGTAGCGTATAAATCTAGGAAGATCCAGTTTAACATAGTCTCCATTTTTACGTGTATAATAGGAAGATACAAAATCTGCTAGGCATACGGTAGCAGCGTATTGATCGAATAAACTGTCTTGCCAAAAATTCGTGGCTTCTGCATCAAACCGTGGGTATTTAAACTATCTTAAGATTTAAGGCTGACATGCCTAAACGCAACAGATACCATGCTGCTTCTTGACTACTCATTTCAATTGCGTTAAGTGTGCGAGTTCCAAGTTCACGCGTTCAATCAAAAAAAAATCTTAATCTGGATACTCTTCTCGCAATCTTAGTAAATCCCTATGAAGGGAGCTAAGAGCACGCTTTGCCTTGTTCACGTATTCGGCGATGTACGCTGCACACGAATATTCATCGAGGATAAATTGTATGTCCATGTTAGATTTAAGAGTCATTGATACCCATGGATTCATAGGATTTTTCCATAGCTCATCCATGCCTCGTTTTAGAAATACCATAGGACGGTGTATTCCGGCCCGCAATACGATGAGATAATTGGCGTACGATAAACTGAGACTCGATATCCGTTTTTATCTCGACCTACTTTTTTGAAAGGATCTTTGCGCTAATCTTCTTTAGCCATGGGTATGAGTATGCGGGTTACGAGCATAGACCAAAGCGGTATACCAAAGCGACAGACGTGGTGGCCACGCATCTTTTTATACCAAGTGAAAGTATGTTTATGAACTTGTAATTTAGCGAATTTCTCATCGAGCTATTTACGCAGATCTATGCTAATGAGTGTATCGATCAACTGTACCGTACGGGGCATGTCCTCGAATACCGGTTCCAATCAATCGTTTTCTAACCATAGTAATAGGTGTGCGTGTGGACTACCGCGATGTTGAAACGCGATACGTTTGGAATAATCTAGTACACGGTAACGCTCTAAAGGAGAACACCTCGGAGATTTAAGTATCAATAAAAGTTTGTCTACTAATTTAGCAATATACAAGGAACCGGTTACAGGATCTTTATTGACCAGTGTAGTCCGCTCGAGACCGAATATTCCTGCAACTATGTCGGTGCCTTCTTAAGCCTTACGGTATTTTAATTTATAGAGCAGCACGTGTAAAAGATCTGGCCATACAAATTCACAAGAAGCACTAAGTGTAAAAAACAAAGTAGGTCTACCTCACTGGCAAAGCACGGCGAAGAGATCTTTCTTTCGACTAGACCAATAATGGACCGAATTCGGTATTGATTTAAGAAAACCCTAAGTTTGTGTCTAAACATTTTTCGAAGTATTCCTCGTCCTCGATCATTTTTCGTGTGACACTACAGGACTCGCTCAAAACATTTTGGAACGTAGCATACATCGATGCAGTAACACGTAATTTCATCATCCTAGCAGCTATATACAAAACATGCTCTGGGACGGTACCTCGTCTATCTTATTTCGCTGGTGTCCATAGCAAAAGGAGTTACGCGCATACCCGTTTATTGTTTAAAAACTACTATTACTACTCATATGTTATTTCAAAAAGCGCGCGTAATAGTTATAATGTATATTTCATGTGAATGGCGAATTTTAAGGAGGTTACAGTGGTAAAAAAGGGGGGGGGGAAAGCGTATAGGAAGTTGTGGAGTAAGTGATAGGGGAGAAACGAACGAATAAGCCATCCGGCAATGGCGTGTCTTTTATAGGTTAAAGTCACGTGATGGGTTCTTGTTCTGTTTCTATGCTTTTCCTAAATTTCGCCATTCCAAAAGTCAAGGTCTATTTCTTCTTCTTGTATTTCGTCTGAAACGTATTGCATCAGGTGTTCAGTATCGTCAGGACGGGGGTACCAAATCCTGGACGGGATGTCGGCTGGGTATGTCCCCGTGCTTGTCCATTTTATATTGAAGTGCAGAGCTATGAGTGCATGTAACCCGTATTTGGTTGTAAAGTTCCGATTAGGTCTTCCACTATAGGTGAGTTGGACCCGCCTTTTCTTAGGACGTAGTATGCCGTGGCTGAATCGGTTATAATTCTCGGGTAGATGTGGCCTCTTCTCCTGCTATGGCATATCCATAGCAGGCTGCTAGTGTTTCGGTGAGCGTGATATGGCCTTCTCCTGGCCAGTTCCATCCAATTTTGTCTGCTGCTCCCTGGAACGTGACTGATGAGAGGGTTCCGTCCCATGCTACCCCTATGTGGGAGTTGGATGCATCTACGGCAATGGTTGTGGTGTATTCTTTGTAGAGAGGCATCGTGTCTCCGATAACTTTTATGATCTCCATGAGCTTGGTAGTTGCTGTTACCCGGTTGAAGTCCGGAGCGTTGGGGTTGGTTAGTGCGTAGAAAGGTGCAAATAATTTGGTCATTCCGGCAAAGTTATAGTAAAAGTAGTTGAGCGCTCCCAGCGCTTCTAAAAGTACTAACGGGTCGGGTGCATCTCTGTTCTCCATGCATATGTATAAGATATCCGCCGCTAGTTTGAGGCGTGTTATGGTGTTAGGTAGAATTCTGACGGATCCTACGTCCAGCTTGAGTAGCATCCCCAGGTATTCTATGTGCTGCGCAGGTAGGATAGATGATTTGGATACATTAATTGTAAGACCTCAGTCTTTGGCCATCTCTGCCAATTTTTCTAGGTCTAGTTGGACATTCTCGTAGTTGTCGCTGAAGATAAGTATATCGTCCAGATATACATTATAGTTTGATCTTATTATGGCTTTTTTGGCCAAGTCCGCTATGATCATTTGTAATACGAAGGGTGAAAAGGAGGCCCCCATTGGTAAAGCTTGCGTTTCCATCCGTAGCCTACATATTTTTTGGTTGTGGCGTGTATGGGTATCGAGAAAAAAGCTGCTTTTAGATCCACTTTAGCTGCCCATCTGGCTTTGGATAGCTGCTTCGCAGTTATCGGGATTGTTGATAGCTTTAGCGGGTGTGGTATAAAGTTTTTGGAAGCTTCTGCCAGGTCAGTGATTACTCTGGCGTCCCCGTTTGTCTTTGCTATGAAGAAAGTGGCTGAACGAATAGCGAGTGCTGGTGTTTGGGACGTTATTCCGGCTCTTTCTAGCTCGGTAAAGTAGGCCGGTGCTCTCTTCGAGATTCTTTTATTTTTTTTGGGGGGGGGGGCAAAAAAGCCCCCCATTGGCTCTTATGCGTTTCTTGTCTAACGGTGCTCTGTATCCTTCGAAAGCCACCTTTAGAGTAAACTTTGACATGAATGGGTGAGGTTTCAATCTTGTTGTGCGCACGTCCAATCGTCCGGTTGGTACCGTATTGACGTTAGTTTTTCCCCAATTGAAAAGCAGTTTGTGTGCTTTCATGACTTCGCAAAGTGACGACGAGCCAGCATCCCCCCGAGGGATGTTTCAACTGAGTCTATCCTGGTTTCCACTTCACGGGGGCGTTCGGTATTGGCTGGCTGCTCCGGTGATGAGGGTGGAGTTGGTGGGTGAGGGGCCTCGATGGGCGGGACCTCTGTAGATGGCGAGAAGATTATACGGCGGGTCTCCCTTAAAAATGCTAGTATGCTTTTCAACCAGGAGGGTGACCTTTCTTCCGCGCTACATGATGGGAGCGGTAAGCCCGAGGGCCCGACTTCCCAGTTATTGGTAGTTGCAAGTAGGCGCTTCCTAACGCTGGGCAGGGGCCGCGCCCTTCTTGAAGTTGCGGCTCTTCGTGCCGCCTCCTCCCCTGCCAGCGCTCGGAAAAAACTGCTTTCTAGCCTGCCGGGACACTTCCACGTCGGACATTTTCATTTCTATTAACCAAGATGCGTCTGTCCTGGTGGCTGTCGCCCAATTGAAGCGGATGGCGAGACATAAGGTTTTAAGATGATCGTCCACTGGAGTGAGCGCTTCAATCGGCATGTTTGGTGTCATCAGCTTGGCTGTGTGCAAAGCATATTTCGCCTCATGCTTGTCTCTTTTAGCGACACGAGCCTCCGGGTCCGATGATAGGTCCTCCAGCCCCTTTATGTGTAGTTGAATATCGTCCCATACCGACTGGGAAGTACGTGGAGGCTCTGGGGCTGGTAGGATCTGGACTGTCGCTGGCATTATGCCAGATGCTTGAGAAGTCCCCGGCAAGGAAGTGGGACTTCTTGCATTTATCGACATCCGCTCTAACAGTTGGACCATTGATTCGTTCGTTCTGCGTGCTAGGGCATTCTCCGCCATCATGATTTCCTGGTTTCTAGTAAGTCTTTCTAGAATCTCTTTCATTTTAGTGTTTCCTGTTAAGGTTGTATCCGCTGGTGGTGTAATATCTCCTCTCGGTGCTCTTTCAAAGTTTAGATTACGCACGGCTCCTTCAAGATATCTGGGTTATCGGATTGTCCTAGGAGTTGTTTCCGATTGAGATCTAGTGATGGGCATACAATATATAATTTAACAATGAAAAGGGAGGACCAATGATTTTAAGGAGGTTACAGTGTAAAAAAGGGGGGGAAAGCGTATAGGAAGTTGTGGAGGGCTGTAAGTGATAGGGGAGAAACGAACGAATAAGCCCTCCGGCTATGGCTTGTCTTTTATAGGTGAAAGTCACGTGATGGGGGACAGGGGTATTTCTTGTGTGTAAAAGTTTTGCTATAGGCAAGGTGTAGGCAAACTAAATTGGAGATGGACGGTGAATCTCTTGAACAAAAAGCGATATATTTGGCTCAGTTTATTCGACCGTTAAGCGCGGCGTCCTGATACTCCTTCTAATATATGTCTAGCTGATTTTGTATCTTAGTAACGCGAGGAGTTTTTTGTAGAACATTTTCAGAATTCGAACGTTGATTATAAAGAGCCGCAAAATCGGCTAAATATACATCTTCAAGCGCCTGGGGACTAACTGCCAAACGATCCAATAAACCTTCTTTCCATATATTGGTGGCACCTTCCTCGAGATATTCTTCATCCATCTGCGCTCTAGGTTTGACTACGCGTCGACGATCGTGGGGCCAAACCGTGGGTATATAGAGTATATGTAGACTAGATTCTGACATGCCTAATCGTAATAGATACCAAGCTTCTTAGCTACTCATTTCAATGGCGCTCAGAGTTCGATTACCTAATTCGCGCATAGAATCAAAAAATCTTGATCTGGATACTCTTCGCGCAATTTAATTAAATCTCTATGTAGAGAACTTAGGCCGCGCTCGCCTTAGTTCAAATACTCGCCTATGTACGTTGCACACGAATATTCATCTAGTATGAATTGTATGTCCTTTAAACAGCGTCAACGCGACCCAAGGATGCATCTGGTTGTTCCATACCTGGCCCATTGAGCGTTTTAAAAAAACCATAGGGCGATGTATGCCGGCTCGCAAAACGTTAAGATAATTGTCGAACGACGCGATACGATGGCAATCGAGAAATTCAGCTAAGGAGGAAAACTGCCGGTAACGTGCTTCAAGATCAAATTTCATCGCAGTGAACTTAGTTGCCAATGCAGTTTTGCGAGAATCATCGTTAGCCATGGGTATAAGTACTTGCGTTTCGTGCATAGGCCAAAATGGTATACCAATTCTACAAGTGTCTTTACCACGCATTTTTTTGTGACACGTTAATGTATGTTTATGCACTTGGAGACCCACGCATGCTGCTAAGTTCATCTATCAGCTCTACTTTGCGCGGCATGAACTCCGAAACGGCTTCCTTTGGATCGTTCGTTAGCCACAGTAATATATGGGCGTGTGGTCTGCCGCGATGCTGAAATTCAATGCGCTTAATAATCGAGCACCTGAAAACGACCGAAAGGAGAATATGTCGTAGATTTGAGAATTAGCACTAGTTTCTTAACTAATTTATCAAAGCAAACACGCGACAGGGTCTGACGAGTGTTCTGCGCTCCAGACTCGTCAATTCAGTAACTATATCTATGCCTTCATAAGCTGTACGGTTTTTTAATTTATACAGGTCGTGTAATAGATCCTGCCATATAAATTCGCACGCACTCAGTGTTAAAAACAAGGTAGGTGTCCCTAATTGGCGAAGCATAGCAAAAAGATCCTTTTTCCGACTGGCCCAATAATGGACGGAATTTGGTATTGACTGGAGGAAAGCTAAATTTGTTTTTAAACATTTTTCAAATATGTTTCATCCTCTATCATTTTGCGGGTAACGTTACACGATGCAGGTAGCATATTTATAAACGTAGCGTACAAGGCTTCCGTAACGCGCAGTTATACTACCTTAGCCGCCATATACAAAACATGATCGGGGATAGCACTTCGCCTATCCCTTCTACGGAATTCACTGGTAGCCATAGTAAAAGGGGTGGCTCTAACACCTTGCTTAAAAACGCGAGGCTCTCTAAGATATGCTTCAAAATAATAATTCCTCTGAATACTTGTCAAAAGCCAGACTAATGGGGCGTGCATTCTGAGCAGGGGCCAGAGATAGGAAATGTTCATCATTCCACAGCATTGTACGCTGCTGGCATGTCATATCATCTACTGCATCGCCAGTATGTGAAAATGATTCAAACTGCGAAAGCGCGTTGTCTATCTTTCTGATGTGGGGCCAAAGAACGAATTATCGACTTTGATCTTTTTGTATACATGTTTTGTTAGCAAATACGTTAGCCATACTTCACGTTACTGCGTTTGATATAACCAGCGAACTGCGATGTCTTGATGGCGCTTGATATGGACGTTGATAGCGCAGTCATCAGCAATTGCTCGGGGTAACGATGTAACCATTGAACTGACATCAACTAATACATTGATAATCTGGCCATATAATTTATTGCTACCGTAGTGAAAACGTAGACGCCTAATAATGGAAAGGCGACCTGGGTGATATATGCCTCTCAAAACACAATCTAAAGTGGTTAAATGTGTTGGATATGGCGGATACGCAAAACCATGAGATTTTGACATGTTGGGTATACGCGAAGCGCCCAAAGATTTATAACAACTGTTGCATAACAAAAAGTCACTCACATGTTCGTCCGGGAACTCCGCACGTAATACGGCGATGAATTTTTACTAACCGAGTGCAAATCCAGCCGGAACCAGAGACGATCACAAACGCTACAAACGTGGCCGAAAGAGTTGTCCTTAAACTGTTTTGTAAAATCTTTACTAGCCGCTCTATATAAAGCGTGGACGACGGCAGATTCTTCTGCCAAAACTAGAGGCCTGCAAAGTCACTTTTTTTCAACCCGAACCCGACCCGAACCGAAAGCATTTTTAAATTTTTAACCCGAACCCGACACGACCCGAAAGCGTTTTTAAAATTTCAACCCGAACCCGACCCGAAAGCGTTTTTAAATTTTCAACCCGGACCCGACCAAGTAGAAAAATTTGAGGATGAAAAATTTATTCGACAGAAATGATTTTACAAAATTTGATTGATAAATTTATTAAATTGATTTACTAAAATTATATGTATAAATATTGTGGCGTCTACAATTTCGGGGCGTAAATTTGACCTTCTTAAATTGAATATTTAATTATATCTTTATGTAGTTGAATTTATAATTTACTCTATAGACTATAAACAATAATAAATACTCATTTGTTAATATTTTACCTTGATTCAGCTTTAAATTTAAATTTGCCTTCAAATTAAACGAATTAAAAAAATAGAAAAGGAAATTGATTATTTGAATGAATGATTATAATTAGTTATACAATTCGATATTGTTTTACAAAAATTAATTTAACAAATACGTTTCGTTCATTTCGTAATGTAAGTTTCAAATCCTTTGACCCGACTCTATAAATCTAACCCGACCCGACCCGAATGCATTCTAAAATTTTCAACCCAAACCGACCCGAAATTTTTTAACCCAAACCCGACCTCGGGTCGGGTTTCGGGTGACCCGTGCAGGCCTCAAGCCAAAACTGAAGACACATCTGCGCTGGGATCGGGCGCCGTCGCTGCCGAGGTTTGTGCACGTGAGCCATATCGCCGTTGTCTCGCTGCGTCCTGTTCCCGTCATAGAATTCCTCAATTTTGTAGACAATTGTTAACGCATCGAAACTTTCGCGGGATAAAAATCCTAAAGAAATTCCATTTGGTCTGTCATTGGATTCAACAAAATGTTGCAAACGCTAAGTTGTTCTGTGCATCTCACATCTCTAATTTCTTCTAAAATTATTAAATAAAGCTGCATTCCTTTTAAATCCAAAAATTTGTTGAAATTTATTAAAATTATGGCTAAAATTAAAAAAAAAATGATCATTTTGTTCCTCCCTTAACTAACTTCAAACCCAAATTCGCTCCTTTATTATCCAGTCGAAAAAAATCTCTATGTCATACTTCACTAGTTAGGCAGACCTACGTTGTTTTTTAGACTAAGTGCACATGAATTTTATGACTGTTTTTTAAGACTTCTACATAAATTAAAATACTCTAAAGCGTAAGAAGACGCCGATGTAGTCGGAATATCCAGTCTGGAGCAAAGTACACCTGTCAACGATAATTCTGTAACGTGTTTGTTGTACTTTTATAATTTAAACAAGCTTGTGTTGATCCTTAAATATACGAAGTGTTTTCCATTTGGCCGTTATCCTGTACTAAAATCACTTCAAGCGAGTTTCAACACAGGGGTGGTCCATACGTTAACCTATCACTTTGGTTGCAAGAATTCGTAGGACACTCTATCCTAGAACATGACCCATACTTTAAAGTTAATCGAAAATCTAATAAGCATAAAACTGTAAAATTGCTCGATGCGAACTTCATCCGGTTAAAGTTCATTAGCACAACCTTCACTGTTATTAATAGACACCTGGGAAAGACGTTTGTAGATTCGGTAGATCGCTTTGGTCGATGGACAAAGCACGCATACTCATACATATATGACTTAATTAAGATTCGCGTAAAACTCCATTAACAAAAATTACCACATGAAAGCGAATATCGGATCTTGGTTAGAGGCATTTTAAGTTTTGAGGAATTCCAGAATTTCAACGTATTCGTGCGATAATTATCACAACGTATTCCGCGCCGGAACACATTGTCCTATGGTGTTATTAAAACTAGACATAAATGAGATAAGGAAAATCTGAAGGCAGCGACGACCATAGATTTATCAAAGATATACAATTTATCCTATAAGAATATTCGTGTGCTACCTACACCACCAATTATATTAACTAGGCCGAGTGTGGCCTTAGTTCTCTTCAAAGGATTTAATGAAGTTGAGAAGAGCCTTACTCGATCAAGACTAATTTTATTGTATGCCTTAACTGGGATGTCGAACAATTAACGCGATTAATTGCATAGTCAAGATGCTGGTATCTATCGCATTTAAGCATGTCCGAATCGAACCAGAAAGTATTTTACATACAAAATTTGACCACACGATGGGCAACGTGTAGACAAAACTAAATTGCAGATGTGCAATGAATTTCTTGAAAAATTGGCTCAGTTTATTAGATCATTAGGCGCGACATCCGGATGCTCATTCTAATGTGTGCCTAGCTGATTTTATATCTTTGTACTGTAGACAAAAAAACGACGATTACTTAAACGGGATCTCCCTAGAAGCATACCATAAAGACTCTATAATCTTAACGAACATGTTGATTATAAACGCGAAATGACGCTCTTGTACAAAACATTTTACAACAGACGCGTTGATTTATTAGACAACAACTAATATCTCGAGATTTATGTATCGCACGGACGTGAAATTCTCGACGCTTGAAAACGTTACGAATCGGATGTTGATATCGAATTGACTAATGACAGAATGTCAACGCTTGTATATGAATCGCGCTGTTTTTTTGATGAACAAAAAGACTATAGATGCGAAGCCGAACCAGCAATGGTGTAACGATCTTGGCTACCGCCGATACAAATGACATTCGCAACTTAGCTCTGTAGAAAAGATCAAATAACGTGCTAACATAACCACACGAAGAATGCTGTATTCGTGAGGAAAATTTGTAATTGGTAGTATTTCCTCCAGTCCACTTGCGATGTATGAATTCTTCCACCGAGGACAACTGTCGCGTGTTACCAGATCTCAATTGTACACAATATTCTCGTTTTTTGATGATGGCTGCTTTTTGTAGACCAGTTTTACGAATATCATTTGTATTAGCGACTCATTGCTGTGTCGTCTTTGACTCTAGTAAGCTCCGAGTCTGTCTATTCTCTGGAAAGACAGAGCAATTCACCCATATTCAAGTGGCGGCATTCGGGCATAGTGGTTTCGATATTAATATCTTGTTCGTAACGTTTTCGAGCCTCGGGAAGGCGTAAATCTCAAAATATTTGTCGTTGTTTAATAGATCTGCGCGTTCGTTACGGAATGGTATATACAAGAGCGTCATTTCTCGTTTGTAGTCGGCAAGTTCGTTCAGATAGCGTCTGTAGCGTATAATTCTAGGAAGATCCCGTTTAACATAGTGGCCATTTATACGTGTATAATTAAATGATACAAAATCTGCTAGGCATACGGTAGCAAGAGCATCGGGTCGTCGCGCGTATCGATCGAATAAACTGTCTTGCCAATTATTCGTGGCTTTTGCATAAAACCGTGGGTATTCAAACTATCTTAAGATTTAAGGCTGACATGCCTAAACGCAACAGATACCATGCTGCTTCTTGACTACTCATTTCAATTGCGTTAAGTGTGCGAGTTCCAAGTTCACGCGTTCAATCAAAAAAAATCTTGATCTGGATACTCTTCTCGCAATCTTAGTAAATTCCTATGAAGGGAGCTAAGGGCACGCCCTGCCTTGTTCACGTATTCGGCGATGTATGCTGCACACGAATATTCATCGAGGATAAATTGTATGTCCATGTTAGATTTAAGAGTCATTGGTACCCATGGATTCATAGGATTAGTCCATAGTTCATCCATGCCTCGTTTTAGAAATACCATAGGACGGTGTATTCCGGCCCGCAATACGATGAGATAATTGGCGTACGATAAACTGAGACTCGATATCCGTTTTTATCTCGACCTACTTTTTTGAAAGGATCTTTGCGCTAATCTTCTTTAGCCATGGGTATGATTATGCGGGTTATGAGCATAGACCAAAACGGTATACCAAAGCGACAGACGTGGTGGCCACGCATCTTTTTATACCAAGTGAAAGTATGTTTATGAACTTGTAATTTAGCGAATTTCTCATCGAGCTATTTATGCAGATCTATGCTAATGAGTGTATCGATCAACTGTACCGTACGGGGCATGTCCTCGGATACCGGTTCCAATCAATCGTTTTCTAACCATAGTAATAGGTGTGCGTGTGGACTACCGCGATGTTGAAACGCGATACGTTTGGAATAATCTAGTACACGATAACGCTCTAAAGGAGAACACCTCGGAGATTTAAGTATCAATAAAAGTTTGTCTACTAATTTAGCTAAATACAAGGAACAGGTTACAGGATCTTTATTGACCAGTGTAGTCCGCGCGAGATCGAATATGCTATGCATGCAACTATGTCGGTGCTTTTCTAAGCCTTACGGTATTTTAATTTATAGAGCAACACGTGTAAAACATCTGGCCATACAAATTCACAAGAAGCACTAAGTGTAAAAAACAAAGTAGGTCTGCCTAACTGGCAAAGTACGGCAAAGAGATCCTTCTTTCGACTAGACCAATAATGGACCGAATTCGGTATTGCTTTAAGAAAACCTAGGTTTGTGTCTAAACATTTTTCGAAATATTCCTCGTCCTCGATCATTTTTCGTGTGACACTACAGGACTCGCTCAAAACATTTTGGAACGTAGCATACATCGATGCAGTAACACGTAATGTCATCATCCTAGCAGCTATATATAAAACATGGTCTGGGACGGTACCTCGTTTATCCTATTTCGCTGGTGGCCATAGCAAAAAGAGTTACTCGCTTACCGTCTTTGTAGACTCTAGCTAGTCTCCCCAAGATATATACTAGGAAACAAGCAGAAATATTTACGGAACGAGAAATTTTTATAGTAGTACATGCGGAGGCAGGGATAAGAAATAATTTTAATAAATGTGATTCTACTACGTGCGTGTGTGGCTTGCCATCTTCGCAGGCTAGCTCAGGGGCTGGGGGAGCGTTGCCTATATGTTAGCGTTCCTAGCTCGTATAACTCCCCTATAAATTATAATTTGACAAGCTCCTTTTTCCATTTATTGTTTGGTACACGACTGCCTGTCGAAGGTGTGGGTGGACGGTGCGGTAATTAATTTTATATTAGATTCGGGAGCTTGTGTTTCTTTGATTTCTTTTACAGAGTTTAATAACTTTTGGCCTGATAAAAAGATTTCCCGTCCTTTTTTTTTAATGCCCGCCAGTTAGATGGTGCGGCGGTGGAGCTAGTGGGTAAGGCCAGCGTTGAGGTGGCGGCTGGCGGAGCGCGGTGGACATTGTCAAATCCTTTAATGGGTTGGGATTGGTTGCAGGTGATAGGCCCCCATGTTAGATGGTTTGGTTTGTGTGATGCATTAAAGGTAACTGCCCCTAATTGTTTGTTAGCTCCTAACGAGGACTCTAGCCCAGGGTGGGAAGCAATGATATATTATATGGAGCCCCCGAGTAGTGGCGAAACTAAATTGCATAGCAACTTAAAATTGGGATTATTATTCGTATTATAATTTATATCTAATTGTAAGTTAGCAATTTTTAATGGTTTGTGAATGGTAGGGGCTTAGAAAATGTTAAAGTATAAAAGCATTTGTCAAGCTTTTACATGAAACATTCTGGTTTATTGCCCCAACCCCTTTAAAAAGTGTATATAACAACTACTTTAAAAGCGATTTTTATTAAATGTCAGCCGCTTTAAATTCTTGCTGGAGCCTTGAAAAGATCCGAGATCCCGATTCTACGATTGTGGATATGGAATCCCCCCTTGCCAAATCTTCCCCAATACAAGGCACTGACCCAGCTGTCGAATCGTCTCCTACCTCCAACCTTCGCATTATAGATCCCCTCGAAACGGTATTTAAAACTGACGAGTTCACTCTAAATGTTTGAGTTAAATCTTGTTTTTGAAAAATTTACGACATTCAAAAGATTGATCTCGTCCAATTATAATCGACCCTCGATGACATGCAATCAATAATAATCGAATTGTAATATTTGATAAGGCAATAGCAAGTTAAAAAATTTAAACATATACATATATCGCATATATCAGACATTTTTTTAGACGGGTTTAACCATTTTGTATAAAGTTTGAATAAATGATAATGCACTTTTAACCTATTAAAAACTAAAAAAAAGTACACCTGTTTAGATGGTTAAGGATATAGAATAAAAATTCTAAACGACTCTTACTATTTTTTTTTGACACTCAAATGATTAATTCCAAAATGTTAGTTTGTAAATCGTCAAATTTGTTTCCAGTTTTTATAAATATAGTATCTAAATATTATATGTAGATCCTCTTTAATAAGTGAACCTGAGTGATTTTTAGGTTTTTAAAATTTTTAAGAGCCTCGATTAAATATGAATTCGCATATTTCCCCGGTAACTCTGTATCTTTAAGGCAGTGAAGCGTTCTATTTTCACACATTGTTGGTTTTTAATTCAGCCCAAAGCTAAATTGTCACTCAAGTGCATTTCAATTTATAGTTTAACGTCAGTTTTAGCCTTGAAATCCACTATTATTGTAACATTGAAAGGCTATAGTCTGGTGATGGCAAAACCAAAACAAATTATACAAGATACTTTTTTACCTCACTCTAATATAATTTCTTATGATTAAAAATATCGATTTTGATATTTGACTTAGTGGTCAAATTGCAATGTTAGTTTGGTCGCATAGGGCTACGTTAAAACACATTAGTCATCGAGCAAAACGCAAAATATCGCTCGATAACGTTTTTTGAATTATATTTAAAGATTTATATGATTCAGTTATGGGCGACATTATAAAAAAAGTTGAAGCTCTTTATGATTTCTATTATGCCTGAATTCCATGACAAATAATCCAGCGTATTATTTTAACTTTGAAACAACTCCTTTTTCTAGGTTTTGAAAGCGCTATACGAAAGGAACCCGGAACTGTTTGCCAACCTTCCATGCAATGTCATGTTTAAAGGCGACAAAAATCAAGCCGCCCTATCCAAGCACCCTCTCTACCCAGCCTTCCAACTTCAGGCGGCTACCGATAAAAAACTAAGCTTTGGCAGCGAGCAGTACGCCAAGTAATTTTGCGTTAAGAATTGTCGTTTAGGTTTACGAGTTGCTTGAAAATAAAGTGAGGGCGGTCCTAAAAAGTTTAGGAAATATATTATATGTACGTCCATGGGCGTAGCCAAGGGGATCTAAATCCAAGAATTCGCTAAATTTATTAAAATAAAATTCTAAAAAATGATCATTTTGCCCCTCCCTAAATCATTATTGCCCCCCCCTCTAATTCCAACGCTGGCTACGCCCATGCAAACTATTAGTACTATGAAATTTGTATAATATTTAAGGGATTTATGTTACATAATATAATTATTTTCCTGACCTTTTGCTATGCAATTTATGGGCTCATATTCCACGAAAAATGTTCTCCCTTGTCTTGGCCGACTTGCTTTTATAATCAAAGACTAGAAATTTTTAAAAATAAAGGATGATCGCTGTTTAAATTGACCGGTCGCGAGCCCCCTTTTAAAAATATTTTTTAAATAAATTTATTTTAGCTATGATACATTTGAGGCAAGCAAATTTTGTAATGACTTTGCATCTTTAATTATTCCAACAACAGAGCGCAGCCATTTTACGCCATCGAATGTCCCAAGCACAATTTCAAAGTAGTCGAGTATCCGCCAGATGGCGCAACCACACAATCGCCCCTATCTACTCTACAGGCTTGTAGGCAATTTCTCCAGCAAACGGGCTTCTTTACCTGGTCCAATAGACGACGACTGGATTTGTGTCAGAAGAATGGACAATTTTTGCGACAACTAAAACATTTGGATTCTCTCGTTTGGTAATATTTTTTGGAAATATATTTGATACATACGCTCGATTTCGTGTATAAAATATTATATTTATAATTAAGTAATTCATTTTTAGAGGTCAAAAAGGAAATTTTTTATTTATAACGCTTTTTCGGGTTACAAAATCAAGAGATATTAAATTAAAAAGTTATATAAGTTTCAATGAAATAATTAAAAGGCATAAATCTATGGGTTGAAATTGTTATTGGAATTATAATTTCCTTTGTGATCTTCATCCTATTAATTTTAAGGTTTTTATTTTAAAGTGGATTGTGATTTTAGAATAGTAAAAACTGGCGAATTAGTTGGCGGCCACGATACCAATTTTTTACCATATGAACAATGATCTTTTGCTTTAATATCGTTTAAAAGTAATTCTTTTATAATTCCTAGTATTCAATTTTGTCAAAACAGTGCACTCTAAGAAGTGTTGAACTTAATTATTTATCGAATCAATTATAAGTCCGTCATCTAGAGTTTGCAAAAGGAGAAAAATTATTTAACCAGTTTTTAATTTTTAAAATAAGACGACATTCGAGAATAAATTTTTGAGGCGTTTTAATTTTACAGTCGGGAAACGCATAAAGTGGCTGTAATATACGTGGGCCAGGATCAAGATGACAAAAGCAGCATTCTTTCAAATATAACTGGGAGTCCTGCTTATGAGAGATTCGTGTCCGGATTGGGGATTGAAGTATCGGTCAAAAATCATAAAGGTACTATAATACTTTTATATTTATTTTTGCGTTCTTTATTTTATATAATTATATCGTGTTTTCCAGAAATAACGGTTGTTATCTTACGACGATTTTGTATCTTTAATATGGCCAGCTTAACTCTTTGCTTTCATTGCAAGTATGATGTGTGTTTTGATATAACTTAAATATTAGAGACAATGGGGTTTACTTGCTGAAGCGTAAAAATCTTAATACTATTGGTTTAAAAAATATAGTTTTACTTTTTTATTGTTATAAGGTGGGATTATTAACCGTTGGTTTTCAAAAAATGTTTATATTGCAAGTTTTTGTGATCGTTTTTGGTCTAAAAGTAAGTAAGATCTTTTTTTTAAGAAATGCTAAAATTCTATGGACATAAATTTAAGCGATATAGAAACCAAGTGCCGCTGCCTCGCATCGATTGAGATTTCAACTCTAATATATAGAAAACCCTCATCATTTATGGTAGTAAAATTAAATTCTGATTTATTTTTAGGGTTTTTAGGGGGCTTGTCAATTCAGAGCGATCAAGAAGATGTTAAGGCAATTTATTACGCCAACGCTACGACCGAAATAATATACCACGTTTCAACACGAATGAATCTAATTTCCAACGAAAATAACATCCACTTCAAAGTGCGACCCTACTATTTTGTTTTAATATAGGATTGATTACCTTGAGTTATATAAAGCAAAGCATGTAATAAAATTTGTTTTTCCTCATAAAAGAATAAGATAGTATAAGTTAATGAAAACATGTTAAGATATAACTTTTCCGTTGGACTTAAATTGCTTTTTCAAGGCAAATCGCATCAAAACTTGTCGTGGTATAACTGTGATTAATTTAGAATCAGCATGAAATTTATGAAAATTGGCGGCCATAACAAATTATTTAGATAGATTAAATTATATGGCTATTTGTTCCTTATGCTGGTAATCTCATAATATTACTCATTTAGATATCTTATACGTTTTCATATAGTGTTTATTTTGTAATGCCTCATAATAATAAAAAATCACCTAAGTTAGCACTTTCTAATCTGTTTTTAAAGCTCATATAGTGAAATGCCCATAATATTTGTTATTTTATGATTTTTAACGCATAAATCACACTGGAATATGGTTTAAAAATATGTTTTTTTATGACTCCTTTTTGTCCATTAGCTCAAACACATAGGTAACGACGAGATCCACGTGGTTTGGTGCGATAACGTGCTGGGTTATCGAAAATCCACGATACCCACCGAATTTTGTGACGTTCTGATCATTATATCTCCCGTGCTCGAATACAATTTATTTAGGATAGGCATCTCTAGCAACCTCGAGGTAACACATCTAGCATGGGCGTAGCCATTGTTTGAATTAAAGGGGCACAATATTGAAATATGGAGCGGTAAATTGATATTTTTTTTCTAATTTTAACCATATTTTTGGTAAGGATTTTTGAATTAAAAGGAAGGGGGGTACACTTGACCCTTTATCCTCGACTGACTCCCGATAAGAAATTTTAAGCAGTACAAATTCTCAATTCGAGAAAGAGAAAATTTTATTTTTGCGATTAGTTTGTTTGGTATCGCGGTTCGTGGGGTGAATCAGACGATGGAATTTGTTGTTTTTCCGTTAAAAATTTTGTTTTTATGCATTTTCTTTTAAAGTAGATATTAGATGATACCTTACGTTTGTAAATTAATTTGTTTATCTGTTTCATATCTAATTAATATTAATGACAACTGTACGTTTTAGATGTTTAATTTTAAATAATTTGTTCCTGAAGATTATAAATGGCTGTGTCAGCTTGATAGTTTATTGTATTTTAACTTAGTTTTCCAATTTAATTTATCTAGTTTGTATTTGAAACAATATTTTGCATGGATTCATTGGTGTAGGAAGCGCAGTTTGGTCCCTTATTTGATGGAGCCCTGGTTGACGAGTCTTGCCTCGCACCTCTAATGCGGGAAACGGTGTTAAACGCCAGTCGGGTCAAAAAGGCGTGCACTCAATCGTTTCAACACAAGTAACTTTACTTTAAATTGTTCCTTAAAAGAAATTATTAAGGCTATGTTACTTAATTTACAATAAAAAAACAATTGCTTCAGCTCTTTTAGACCTATGTTAAATGCCTAACATTTATTAATAAAAATATGAATCGCCGTTTTAAATAAATCTTTTTCCCTATATTGTGTACTTTTATGTGATTTCCTTTTTTTAAGCCATTTTCTGGAAAAATAAAACGATATAACATGATATTTTTTATTTGTTATAATTTTATCTAGTTACCAAACTAGGACCAAATGTTTGGCGAATATTGTCTCTCAACACACACAACCTGCCACCTTTGAACAGCTAGTATTTTCCACTTTTTACCCTCACAAAGAACCAAATACGCTTCAAAAACGCATGGAATTATTACAGACATGAGCAAACTTATATCGCTAGTGAAGGTTTACAGTTATAACATTCATTTTGCCTGCTTTATTAATAAAATTAACTTTTTAACGCGTCTCATGTGATACTTTTATCAATTAATTTGGATAAAACGTACATTTTGGAAATTAAAATGTGATATTTAAATTTCAACGATTTTTAAATAACTATCATTTATTATATTTACACATATTGGCTTTGTTTTTCAAGATTGGTGACCGATCTGGATTTAAAGATTCATATTTACCTTACATCGCCTTAAGTATAAAACTGAACTGTTACAATGTGTTATAGTTAAGGATAATACCAATGTTATTATGCATGTGTATAATTTGTTTACACCGACTCACAAATTCTATCACCTAAATTATATAATATTTATAAGATTGTTTACTAATTGTAATAACCTACGTTATTATTATAAAGACAATGTTTGTTTCTTACCTTACAATTACTTTACTCATAATTTATTTCATAGATAATTTATTTTCCCAATAAGAATCGGCGAGGAATATTATATGTTATGGATAATCTTAAAAACGAGAAAAAACTACATCATATGTTATGTTGTGAACAAAAGATTATAATTGACCAATAATAACGCGCGTATGGATATCTACATCTACACGTGATGTATATCTACGCGTCTGGATATAGATCGGAGTTAAAATGCGTAAGAGCAATGGGGAGGGGGAGAGGGACTACGCGTGTACAGACTTTACTAAATATGCAAACTAAGATGAGGGGGGGGGTTTGTGTGAGTGTGCCATGATACAACATTCTCCACAAAGAGCATACATTTCCCGTACTCTCTTGCAAGCGCAGCTGTGCTTTCTACTCATAATGTAGTCAGCGACTACAACACCATACCCTTCACGATAACCTCCACCGACCTGATCGTTAACTTCTAAGCCCTGTCGTCGAATTTGAGTTGTTGACCTCGATTTGTATTGAACATTACCAGGCTCGTTTTCCTGTTCGGTCTTGATTGGTCTTCTCGATTTAATTTCGTCGTTGACCGTAAAAATTGAAACGCAAGCCGCTCCTCTATAAGAGCCGCTAGCCTCTCGACCAAAGCGTACGATATCTCCGTTAAATTATAGGTGACGTCGCTATACCACATATCAGCTATCGGCGCCGACATAGGCACCAGCGACATCACTAAGTGTAAAAAAACTGTCATCAGGCGTATCTCGCATAAATGCAACTCCGCCTACCATAATCACCTGGGAGCTATGAACTCCATAACGGTAACCTTGGACCTGACAACGATGGTATTAACTTCCCTTCGCACATGCGAGGTAATTAACTCCAACAAATTAATCAATCATGCGCACGGGCAATTTGCCCACCCAGAAAACTCGACCTCATCAAACCTAATATAAAGGTGATAGGGCATAAAGCCAAAAAAACAGGTCATAACAGGCAATAAGCCTCCGAATTAATTAAACACGTCCGTAGACGTCGCACCCGTAGGCGCCACACCCGAAAGTGTACCGACGATTAACGTCGAAAAACTAATTAATTCGCTTCTGGCTATACGTGCGCTCATGCATATCCGAAACCTCGTTCTACACGTTAAATACCACAGCGTCATCTTGTCCACCAGCAGGTACCGACAGAATTTTCCAGAACTGCAATAGCGTTCTACAGCACCGGAATTACACACTCTCGGCGCTCTATTTCGCACTGTCAGATACCAGCTGATCAATCAAGGACAATGACGGATAGCGATTGACGGTCACATGCGCGTCATTCATATTTAAAAAATATTAAATAAATTCCATGCGAAAAAAGGAATCCCATTCATAATGCCAATCATCCACAATGCCAATGACTGTATTATTTTTAAGTAATAGCTCATTATACAGTTAATTCTATTATAATGATTATATTATATCTATGTGTACTAATTGTACTTATAATATTCCCTAACCCTAGCCCTAACACTAACTTTAACCCTAACCCTACCCCTTAACTTTGTTTTGATTGGTTAAGCCATTGGCGGTCTAAAGCATTGGCATTATGGACGATTGGCATTGTGAACAGAAGCGGAAAAAAGCAAAAGCGAAAAAATTTGAAGGAATAAAACATGCATTATAAAAAATGATTACCTTCGCGCGATTCTATTGGGACTTAAGCACTAATTTATAAAGTTTCAAAATACTGCCATACTCATCGTATTTAAAAATTAAAAATATTGCCACACCCTTCTTAATACCCAAAAATGAATGTTAAAATAGCAATCTAAATCGTTGCATTCTTTATATTTTAATCCTAATATTTCTGGATTAACATTACACCAACCAAAAATAAAATAAATAAACACAATAAACATTATCTTTTCATATTTAAAGCTTATTAAATTCAAATGTATCCATTTTTTCTGACGCCACTGTAATAACCTACGTTATTATTATAAAGACAATGTTTGTTTCTTACCTTACAATTACTTTACTCATAATTTATTTCATAGATAATTTATTTTCCCAATAAGAATCGGCGAGGAATATTATATGTTATGGATAATCTTAAAAACGAGAAAAAACTACATCATATGTTATGTTGTGAACAAAAGATTATAATTGACCAATAATAACGCGCGTATGGATATCTACATCTACACGTGATGTATATCTACGCGTCTGGATATAGATCGGAGTTAAAATGCGTAAGAGCAATGGGGAGGGGGAGAGGGACTACGCGTGTACAGACTTTACTAAATATGCAAACTAAGATGAGGGGGGGGGGTTTGTGTGAGTGTGCCATGATACAACATTCTCCACAAAGAGCATACATTTCCCGTACTCTCTTGCAAGCGCAGCTGTGCTTTCTACTCATAATGTAGTCAGCGACTACAACACTAATAAAATCATTAATTATGCGTATATATATAAAATATTACCAATAAATGTTTTTCAATTACGACGACACCAAAAATTAAGATCTTCGAAATAACCAAAAATAAATCGCAACGGGGTTAAGATGCCTTTATAATGAAACTAAGTATAGTGCCTAGCTTCCAAAAGTGCCCTCACTCCACACTTTATTTATTAATCAGTTTTATATTAACAGAAACTCTTGATGAATGGTAGTGATCTCTAACTTTATGAATTAACTAAATCAATGATACCCAAATTAGGCAAGTTAATAAAGGGATACGCTGGAGGCAAGGGGGTTGACAGGGGGCAATGGTTTGTTAAATAACATTTTGTATATTGTAATAATACTTTTAAAGTATATATAATACAACAAGTAGTTTATGTTAAAATTAAAAAACATGTTAAATTAAGCCTATAAATGAGTTTAAAAAAAAACATTTGTATAATCAAGAGTTTAACGAAGGAAATTTTGGTTGTAAATTTATGCAAAATAATTATGAGATCAATTAATCTAATTAAAGCGAAATAAATTTAAAACCTTCGATATTAATTATATTTAAAAGTAGGTTTATCAAACGCAAGTCTTATTTAAATTTGTGTTGCAAAAACGGCTGGGTTTTGTTTGGCCGACCTTTGTTATCACTAAGGCTAACGGTTGACTCTGGTATGTTTTTCAAATTTATACTAAACTTCGTGGTCGACTAAGAAAAATAGACCAAAAAATCTATGGCCTGTTTATGTTTAGTTGACTAAAACCAAAGGTCTACCAAACGAAACCCAGCCGTCTTTAGAATAATAATTAAATTAGGTGATCTACCTTGATGCCTTTCTTTAAAACTTACCACATTATAACCGTAAAACTATCTGATTGTGTTATTGATCCTATTTATGAAAGCAAAATTTATTGGAGTAAAAACAGATGAAGTAATCAAAATCCAATTAAAATTTGTCTGCAAACTTATAACAAAAATGAATTGAGTATATCGCGCGCGGCGTTAATTTTGCCTAAACCTTACAAATTTTGGGTCAAAAAAACAAAAAATTTTCTTCAAGCTCATCCATCTAACTAATAAGATTAACTTTCATCATTTTATATAAAACGCGTTAATTTGAGGTAGGAGGGGGATTAACCTTTGATTACTCAGCTCTTCGGCGTCTTCGGAAATTAAACCCCATCCAGTATTATTTTACACAAAATTATTGCAATTTCAATTGTCCCAAATAGATAAACATATTTTTAGATGTATGATATTAGACTCACTTGGAAATATAAAATATCAAATTTTTGACTGCGGTGGAGATTAAATTTGAGCATTTTGTAAATCTAATTTTAAAAATATAGTAAACCAACGTTCATCATTTTTTCTCTGTCTCTATAAAATTTTTATATTAATTAAAGTAAAAGGGTAGCATATCATCTCACCTTTCAACCATAAATTTTGTAATTTTCATAACAAATTTTACACACGATATTTATTCAACAATACATAGTATCATAAAAATCACGATCCGCTCGCTAAACATAAATTGATGGTAAAAAATGCTGCACTATATGCAAGTTGTCCAAAGGGCGGCGCAAGGGAAGGGAAGGATCTTTACTAATTTACCAGGCTCAAGCGAAACGAGTAACTTGTGGGGCTAGTTACGTCAACCACTTCGATGAGAGTATCGTGTTCTAGACCCAATTCTAGCGCAAAGTTTGAAAATGACAAAGCTTTAGCCATAAGCAACGCGATAAACTACGCTAACAAAAAAGTTATAATCGCAATTATGTTCCTTGTTCTAATTAGGAATTTATCTTAGGTCATTGTCATGAACAATATGTTGGTCAGTGCTAAAACGATACTGGGTTAATGAGGGTGGTCGTGGATGGAGACCCAAATTGTATAATTACTATGAGATATCTAAAATGGTCAAATTTATCAACTTTGTCCGCATAATATTGTAATTTTACTACGTAAATTGCTGTATTTAATTTGTTGTGTAATTTATCATGGCAGCCCGAATTCTCCCCTTTTTTTAAGCATCTCGTGGCCTTTTGAACTGATTAAGGGAGTGTTAACTAGATTTAAATATTGCGGAGTAAAACAATATTAGGGCCATTCCATGTCGAATTGTAATAAAAAAGACGATATAAGATAGATCTCAGGTTTTTGGTGAGGGTGTGGGCCTCATACATTGTTATAATTTCTGATGCCGTTAGGTTATCGCCGTTTAAATGGCGGAAATCACACTCGAAGGGTTCCATTGCATTTACTAATTTATCATTTTTTCTAAAACACTGTCATCTTGAATTTTAGTGTATCTTGATCCAAAAAATCTCTACAACAAATATTTGGGGAAACATGTCGACCGCGTGATTAATACAAACGAGAGAAGCAACCTTACAAATATTACCTTTGAGAGTTTTGTCTAAATTTGGGCGTGTCACAGCTTCCAATTGTTTCGTTGCCTCCATGTAAAGAGTTCTCCTTTTCCCTTCAACTAACGTCGTTATGCCCGGTGATTTCATTTGGCTATTGTAGAACATTAATAAAATATAAATGTATTTAGAATTATGTTATAGACAATAATATGGTATACAACTTAGGTCTATAAAATAATTATAATAAAAACCTTTTCCACAAATAATTATTATATTACAAAAAACGTGTTCTTACTTTAAATCAAAATCATGATAGGCTTAGGAAAAAGGTGGGATATTTTGTATGGCATTTAATTACTTTATCACTTAACACACCATACCATTACAATATTTAAAGCTATATACCAATCTGTTTAAAAATCAATTGCCTGTGATCCCTTAATAAGTGAAAAGCTTACTAAGAGCTGTCCTGTTTCAAAAAGTCTACTATTTGACCCAAATGATCTAAGGGTGTAGCCTTGATGATTCTGGCGTTCTGACCACACACCAAACAATATTCCTATTAAAATGCAAAATCAACAATCAAAAGTTAAAAAAATATGCGAGCAAGGAGATTAATGAACATAAAAAATCTAGCTTAATATTCAAGTTTGCTTAAAAAGCCATAATTAAAATGTGAATTACCTTTTTCTCAGTTTGATAGTTGTAGCAGTACACGCCGTCTGTATCATTGAAAAGGAAATTGTTTATCGGAGGAAAACAACTGCAAAGAAAAAGCAAAGTTGAAAAATTAATTATATGACCATAAGCTAGATATAGGATAATTTACTAACCTTGTTGCTATTTTAAAGGCTTCGTTAGCGCAGACGGCTACAAGGGTTATAAAATAAAAAACTATAAGTTTATGTATAAGAAAAATAGCATAAAACGGTGATAATTAATCACTTTTTACATTCGATAAGATAAAAAATTTATGGGTAAAAAATGTTAGTAGCAAAAGCTAATTTAAATGATTTAGTTAATAAATCTAAACCTTGATTTGCCATGAGGCATAATATTCATACTAATATTCTTACTATCGAGAAATATTAAAATTAAAAATCTTTATCTTCTTGATCAATTTTTTCATTATATACAAGTTATTAAACGGTTTCGAAAAAACAGTGAAATATCAAGACTATTATAACCAAACAAGTTTAACATGTATTAAAAGTTTTAATATTAATTTTACAGGCTAAAATTCGTCCAAAATTACATAATTTTCCTTAAAAATAATTGATTTATTTACCCGCGATGACTGCATTGGTAGAAGCGACGGCAGGTACTATTCTCTTGATAACCCCTTCAAATAAAAGAATGTCATCTAATGCCAATGATAAATTAATGTACCTTGTGTTAAAGAAAGGGTAACTCCTCGTATGTTGTAAGCGTTGGCCCGTTCACAACTTCGCTCATGTATCCATTTAATATGTTCGGGATCGTCTCCATCTATCGCGACATCACCTTAATTCACATCGTTAAATTTGTAAAAATGTTCTTAAACACAAAAATAAGGGTTGGGATTATCGCTTCATGTGAATATAAGATGAGCATGGGCTTATAATTAGGCTGTGTCAGTGGCGTAGCCAGGATTTTCTCCCGGGGGGGGAATTTCCAAATTTTTTTTGTAACATTATTATTTCAACATCAAAAAAAAATATAAACATTAGATATTTTTTTCGGGGGGGGGGGAATTTCCCGTTTCCCCCCCCCCCGCTGGCTACGCCACTGGGCTGTGTAGATTAAATTTATAGAAAGATTAAAAACACTCCCGTGGATTTCAATAATCAAAATGATAAAAATATAACAATTTATAACTGTTTTTAAATTAAAAATTTTAAAAAGATTTAGAGCTAAAAAACTCAGTTCGGCAAAATAAATAACAGTTTCTACAATAATTTTTACAAGACGATGGACCAAGATACGTAGGTATTTTATGTTTTCAAAATGGCATGCCAAGGACTAAATCGCAATTAACCCAAAATAGTTATCCTTTGTAATTTAGAAAACTCCAAACAGCTCTCAACTAAACAGTTATAAAAGACCTTACGAGACAGACATTTTATAATTTTTGTCACATAGATGACAATTATTACATATGAATTATTTTCATGAGGACAATAAAATAAAGAGAGAAGGCGACAACTGTATAAATATTAAAGACATGGGCGTAGCCAGCATTAGAATAGGGGGGCAATAATAATTTAGGGAGGGGCAAAATGATCCTTTTCCAAAATTCTAACAATATTTTCAATAAATTTTTGGATTTAGAGAGGGGCAGCCGCCTCTTCCTTCACCCCCCCCCCCTTTGGCTACGCCCATGATTGGAGATTTAATAATATATGATTGGAAAGGTGTTCTTACTTCCAAACGGTTCATCCTTGTCCCATTGTAGCATCCTGACGTACTCTACGCAATGTTCCGGCAATCTGGGAGTGTGAGCGATTGTACATAGCGGAAATGTTGTCTGTAATAAAAGTTTTACCAAGAAATCGAGAATGATATAGGAAACTAATTCAACAATAGAAAAGGCGGGTTATATAACGATTAAAAATTTATATTCACAAAGAACCGAAATGGGATTTATAATAATAATGTAAGAATCAAAATATTTTAGGGAGATGTATTGTTTTTATTCCTAATTAAATTATAGAGCTTTTGAAAGATTCAATCGCAAAACAAATTTTTCATACGTTTTTTAACATTTTTTAGGACAAATAAAAAGCTATCTCCCTTTAAATAAAGTTTTATAGTTTATTTTCATAATTATCTACTGCCATTGAGAATTTCAAAATTGTCCCAATAGATTCCATGCAATTTGCAATTATAAAAGACATGTTAAAATAAGGTCTCTAAATGCTTTTTACCAAATTAGTCTATGATCTTCCAGAAAGTATTACGGAAAAGCGCATAGAAAAATCTATAAAAACCTCCTAAAACATTTAAAACCTCTGGTAGGTGTTCTAATAACATATTAAAATTTACGATTTTGGCACAAAAAAGGTTAAATTTATTTACTTTTCTAATAAATTACTTTTAAAAAATCTATTAAAAAATCCTTTTGGTTAAGCAGTTATAAAATAAGATACTTGAGGGGGGTAGAGATCTAGGGTACAATCCAGGCATGCAGTTATACCAGGAAAGATAACTCTAACATTGCCTTTAAAGCCCTCGGTCCCTCCATCTACAAGTGGTATTACAGATGATGAGTCTAGGTTGCCGTCTTGGTCATACTTAAGCAGTGAAACCTAATTTATAAAGTAAAAGGCTGATAAAACAATAGAAACTTTATAAGTAAAACAACAACAAAAATCGAGGGTTCGTATTTAAATGCCCAAATTCTCAATATTCTACAACTGATAACAAATTTACAGCTTATCCCATTTTCAATAAAAGTTCAATTACAATAACACTTTAATTTGTAAAGTAAAATTAATCATTAATTTGTAAATAACGGAGCCCAAGTAATTATATTTTGATTTTAAATTTTATAATTCAATTACGGAAAAAAAATTTTCAATGCAAAAACTTTGAAAAAAATTATGTTTTGCCCCCCCCCTCCAATTGAACTTTTAAACGTTTTGCCCGCCCCTCCCCTAAAAACCTGGCTCCGCCCATGAACATGTCTAAAATCTATAAGATCAAGCTAGTAATTTGGCCGAGTACAGGGTAGTGATAATGGTGAAATTAAATGACAAGCAAATTGAGGCAAAAAGGTTGAGCTAAAAATTGAGAAACTTATGGCAATGGTAATAAATGTGTCCAATTCTTAGGTGTATATATTGATTTTTGTGGAAGCAAAAACAATAATCATTTTATTCAAAAGTTTTCCCATGGAAAATTTAAAGAATTTATCTGCATTTCTTTAACTTTATGCTTGAAAAATCTGCTAAAAATAAAAACAATAATTTTGCCAATTACCAGCATATTATTGATCCACCTTCGAGCAACGATGGAATCTAACCCACAAACAACTAGATGGTATTCTAAGAAAAACAATGTAAAATACTCTAATTATTATATTATATATATATATATATAAATATGTAAATGTAATCAAAATTTAATTTCCAGTGAGAAACAATTAAATAAGGGCAAAAAGAAAGAAGAAACCAAAAATAAAAACAAGCAAAGTCAAGATTGGGTCCCTTTTTAATAATATAAAAACATTGCAAATAAATTCTAATGCTGTGCCTACTAATTATTTGAATATTTAAATGGCTTATATCTAAGCAAAAATTACAATAAAATAGTCATTTGCATTTGAATTTCCAATGTTGTCATAAAATTAGAACAAATTTGGTAAGGGGAAAGGTTGTATTTTTTATATGAGGCAAAACTTTTTTATTAATGTAAATTTTGTTACAATCTTTAAATTAAGGGGAAGGGGGCAGACTATTTAAAGGTATAAATTCAAAAAATTGACATGTATATTTTAAAATTATTTTATCCACCCCCCGCCCCTTATTTTCAAGTAATATAATTTTCCTTAATTATGCCATATTTACAAATACTGTAAAGCTCACTTGAGTAAAATTTTGAATCAAAATCTTGGATTTTATTGTTGTAGGGAGTGACTAAGCATTCGGGCCTTCTCATCTTTATATAAGATGCTGCCACTTCAGCTTTTGATTTACCAATATCAGTTTCTCTAGTGATAAAAAAATTTTAAATTGGAACAAATTAACAACTAACAAAGATATGCTTAAGTAATTTACATACTCTATATTACAAAATTAACATAAATAAAATAATTTTCTCAACAAATATAAACACTAGCATGGCACTGGGTAATAAAATGGTTGTCAAACATAGTATTTAGATTTTTCTTACCTAAATAAAAATTGCCTATTGAGATTGCTGAGCTCAATTGTATCCATGTCTATAAGATCTATGTTGGAAAAGCTCAGGAGAGCCTAATTTGGTAGCAATTTAAATAACTAATTAATTATATACTAAATTCTTTAGAATCTCGCATCCTAATCCTCCTGCACCTATTACCAATACTCTAAAAACGTTTCTTAAAAAATTAAGGTTCTTTGATATAATAGGATATGTCCATTTTGTATGAATATACTTCAGGCCCAGGCGTAAAATCAGGATGGTTGAATAGTTTACTACCACTATTATCCAAAATGCAAGCAATATTATTCAGATCTATATTTTGGTCCATGAATGGTGTGATACACGATTCTATTTAATTAGTTCCAACTTGAATATAAATTACTTTTATTAGAAGCATGGGCACTCATCAAATACACATTCTACCGCAAATTCGTAGAATCCTACTCAATTACTAACTGCTCAAACGTTTTATAAAGCGCATTTTGGTACATTTAAAAATTATCAAATATATGAAATAAAAGTCATATAAACAACATTTTTTTATTAATTAAAAATAATGTTTTTATATAACCTTATTTAAAAGTTATAATATAAGTAAGTATAGGTGTAAGAGTATAATATTATAGCATAATAATAAACGCTTATATTTTGGTTTACTCACCTAGGCTTTGATTTTATTATTTGTGTAATAATAATTATATCTATTTATATTGCAATAAGATTTTGATATCATGAAAAGTTTGTTTTGAGAAAGATTAAATATATATTTGAATAATGAATCATCTTTCATACATTTTTTATCTTAGAAAAGGTAAAATGAGAATAAAATTGTAATGCAAATTTCACAATAATACATAAAGTAACTTTTATATTTGTTAATAGCCATATAGCTTGAGTACATTACAGTAAATGCTGAAAAGATCTAAGAAATAACTACAAGTGCACAACAAATTGTAATGCAAATTTGACAATTAAATAATGAGTCTTTTATCATAGTTTTTTATATAAAAAGTTAATTTAGATTTTATTCTTATTGGATAGAATTAAACTTTAACAAATGATAATAGACTAGATTTTTTTAGTGATCTAATTTAAATATACAAATATCATCTTTTTACTTTTAGAAAGCTATATATTGGTTATCATGTCTGTAAACATATACTATCAATTGCTTCTGACAAATAGATATGTGATGAAGGTGATATTGAAATTCCCTACTTGTAGTTCTTACTCATTTACATTCAAAATATATGTATGATCATGTAGCTTTGCCACCTTAACTTAATGCATTCAAATGTTCTATTATTAATAATACACCTTAATTGAACATCTCATATTCATTTTCTTGAGGTGATATCAAGATATATTACCTCAATATACCATAAATAGCTCCTAATGGTTAAATATTAACTCTGTTAGTTCACATACATACACTTTAGCACATCCATTATTGTTCATAAAATTTATAAATCCACATTTTGCAAAAACCTATAAACATGATTACTGGCAATATTAAATCCATAATTAGTTAGCTGTTTGATATAATAGTTCCTACATATTTAGTATGTTGTTATTATATCAACCATAGAATTAAAGTTATCTTTGTTATGAGCAAAATTAGTCACATAGGGATGCACTTTTAAAGTTAAACTGAAATCTCAATTGTTAATAGTATACTGATACAGTTACAATTGTTGATAGTTGTGGGGGGTTAATTGTTAGAAAAACTAAATTTTTACATTTAAAAAATGGAATAACTCCAATAACTTGATACTATAACTTACAGACTGTAATAATTTATAACATTAAGTGATGAAAATTATCAGCAATAACATATATTGGACACAATCACATAAGTTAAAAACTTTATTGCAAATTAAGACAATCCTTTTTAATATTAACAAAACATCAAAAAATAGAGTTTACAAATTGCACAACGTAAATTATGAATATTATATATTGAAAGCACAAACTATGGGATGTAAAAATGGTGGGAGGCAAGGCAGGAGCAAACTGAGAACTACCAGAGGCACAATCTATAAGGATTATAAAGTATTTTTTTTAAACTTACAACTATGGGGAGGCTATAAGAAATAAAATTAAATTCTAATAGTTAACTCTAAACTTACTTGTTATATTTTCAATGTTGAGGGTCTGCAATGGTGAACATGAAGGAATTTGAAAGGGTAAGTTAAGGGAAGCTATAAGAAATAGAATTAAATTTTATATCATTACTTCTATGTGGGATATCGTCATGTTGGTGTGTCAGGTTAAATTGGGAATTATGATAAATAGCTCTAGCTCCACATTTTTGGGCCCTACATCTATAATATTCCTGCATTTTTTCCCCCACTTTTATATTGACGTATTGAAAATCACCAAATACCAGAATTGGTTTTTGATTTGGGGATAATATAAATTCAATAGACATGGAATAATGATTAAGGGTAAAAGGAAATGTTCATAATGCGTGGGAATTAACCAAATGTTCAAAATGCGTGGGAATTAACGATCGTTAATAAGTTATTAACGATCGTTAATAATCTATTAACGATATAACGTTTGAGGTAAAAAAGAGTAAGCATATGATTTAAAAACCGAACCCGGCAAATTAGGACAAACCTTTGATTTTAAGGATTTCGCATCTCTCTTCTTCTTCTTCTTTATCGTGTTGAAAATCCCACAGACGTGGGGTAAGTTTTCAGCAGCCTCTTCCATCTGAGTCGCGTAAATGCCATGCCAATTTCCATCTGTTTGACGTCCATATTCTTTTCGACCAGTCGTTTCCAGGTGGCACGTGGTCTGCCCCTTCCTCTTCTTCCAGGCTTGTGCATCTCCAGCGTTCGCCGTGTGACATCGTCCTCGTCTGTTCGTAATACATGGCCGTACCACCGAAGTCGATTTTCTCTTAAGAAGTCCTTTTTCGCTTGTATACCCATCTTTGTCATCAAGGATTCGTTCGTCCTGCGATCCAGCTTGGTGTAGCCTAAGCTCCATCGCACCATTCTCATTTCCGTGACTTGCAAGAAGTTCTCCTCCGCGGTGGTTACAGCCCATGTTTCGCTCCCGTAAAGCAAGACCGGTCGCATGATGGTTTTGTACGCCTTGCTTTTCAACCAAATCGGTATCTTTTTGTCACACATGACACCGGAGATGCTGCGCCACTTGAGCCATGCTTTCTTGATCCGAGAATGGACTTCGGCGGTACATCCTCCCTCTTGATGTAATAGCGAGCCAAGATATGTGAACTTATCAACCTCCGTGTACATTGGACCGTCATTTTTGTGCATTTGCAAACTACCGCCCATCGTTTGCATGTAAACCGTTTTCTTCTCGCTGACCTTTAACCCAAATTCCAAAAAACCTTCTGACCATTTTTTCGCCTGATGAAAAACCCCTTCTCTTGTTTCATCGCATAGGACAATATCATCGGCATATAGCATAGTCCAAGGGGCTGGCTTGTGCAAGTCCTTTGTTATTGTATCCATTATTAAATTAAACAAGAATGGGCTTAACGCTGACCCTTGATGTAGTCCAATCATTATTCGGAAGGGTTTCGTTTCTCCTAGGGTAGTCCTAACAGATGCAATCGCGCCATTATACATTTCCTTGATAAGTCGAACATAACCTTCGGGTATATTTCTGGCTCTAAGAGACCACCATATTAAGTCTCTCGGAACCGTATCGTAGGCCTTTTCTAAATCGATAAAGACCATGTGTAAGTTCTTTCTTATGTCGCCATATTTTTCCATCGTCTGCTTCAAAGCAAAGATTGAATCCATCGTTGATTTACCGGCCACGAATCCAAACTGATTAGGCGAGAGACATACTTCGTCATTAAGCCTTTTCACTAGCACCCTTTCTAGTAGTTTTAGTGAGTGGCAAGTCAACTTGATACCTCTAAGGTTGCCACATTCCTGCGCGACTCCTTTGCCTTTGTATATGGGTATGATCGTACTTTCCCTCCATTGGTCTTTCGCATCTAAACTTGTCAAATTTTCTATTAACTTGATGGTATTGAATTGAAAGGTGCATGCAAATATATCGTATTTTCTAGACGAGGTAAAAACATTCAACTATTTTATTTAAAATATTACTTAAGTGACTCTCTTTTACTACTGTGCATCCTATTTTGAGGCAGGGACATTGGTTTAGGGTTAAATTGGTTAGTGGCAAAAATGTTATGACCGTGACAAATTTGAAAGAATAAGTCCCAAGCTAAGACCTGATTGGCGTCGCATAATTTCCATCAATTTTAAATGATGTCAGGAGTAAGTTGTCAATTTACCCACTCTTAATATAAATATAAACAACATAAACTTCATAAATATTCAACAAATCCAAAATTATTATATGTTTATAATCTTGTACTTTAAGTAATAAAAGTTTTATTGTACTAAAAGGAAAAGATAAATATTTGATTATGCTATTAAATAACTATATTATCATGTCCGATATTTTTTAATTTTTTTAAGGCGTATATTTACAAATAAATATTTATCTGAAAGTTTTATATGGAATAGTTTCGATTACACAACACCTTTATGTGGTGGAAAGTGGTGTGCGCTAATTAGGACTGTATTGGCGGTTAGAAATTTTTACTGCCGCCTTCTGCGGGGTCCGAAATAATTTAGTCTAGATTCGGTAATATTCATAATAAACTCAGAATCTCCCATTCTAATCACACTTACTTTTTATATAATATATACGCCCTTTTATAACTTACTGTATAATTTTGTCGCAATGAAATTATTTAAAAAAATATTCGCCATATAGTTTAACCGTAGTATTTTAACTAGAGGTGGGCGCGGGCCGTGAAATTACGCGTGATCCACCGTGTCACGGTGGGTCACGGCATGAATGTGAAGAAATTTTAAATTATTAGGCGTGACTGGGGATGACGGGCCTTTCCAAAATTTTCCCCGTGCGTGAGTGGGCGTGAACACAAATTTCCATAAACGGAAATTTTAATTATTAAAATTGTTTCTTATTAATATAAATTTGCAGATTTATAATTTTAAAAAATATATATATTATTTATTATTTAATTTAGTTTTTTTAAAAAAAAAATTAGTTTTTGAAAACAAAAAATCTTTCGCATTTTATAAACAACATCGGAGTGAATCTATTTTTACTTTTGCTAGCTTTTTTTTTTAAATTTATATGTTCAAATTTAAATCAAATTTATCAACAAGCTTATTTACATGTATATATGTAATTCTTCACATTAAATTATAAATTTTAGTATTTACAAATGTCATTGAAAGTTTTTACTTTTGCTTTAATGTAATGTATGAGTAGTGAAGGAGTAGAATTTATAATATTATACTAATATATAATAATTATTTCTTTATTAACAATTAAACTCAAAAAACATGGATATTATTCTTTTTTTAAATAAAATTTCGATTTATAAATTGTATTTATTTTTTGTTATGGAATTATAGAAATAAATAGAATAAATTCAAAAAAGTGTATAAATATAGGTTACCAATTTTGAAAAATTTAAATACACCGTGAATTTTCGAGCGTGACTTGCGTGAATCAAAATATTGCCTTTCATGAGCGAGCGGGTCGGGTCAAAAAAATTTTAGTGGTAAGCGTGAGTGGGCGTGAATTTTTTTTAATACCACCGTGAGTGGGCGGGCCGTGAATAAAAAAAAAGGCCCGCGCCCACCTCTAATTTTAACTTCTTATTATACAGTTATATCATTTTTTAACAACTAACAAAGATTTTTGCCAAACTATTTCCATAAATACAATTTTAACGAAATTTGTTCATAGATTTAAACAGTTAAGCAAATATGATAATCAAGGATTTCGATGAGCTATTAAAAAAGCCATTCCGTGTAGGCGACCATGCCTCTTCAATTCCTCTTCTGTCGCAAAAACATAGGTGCAAACTTGACAGCGTATAGAAGACTCCTGATCATTGGGATACTGAGATTCGGTGTTATTGGTTATTTTGTGAAACGAATTTGTGTTTACCGTTAATATATCGTTTGATATATTAATAGTTTTGTGACAGACATGGCCATTCAAAGCAATTTTCGAAGGAAAGAAGTAACCACAAATCTCACAAGCCCATCGGTCAAGCATTTCTTCCATTGATTTAAGATTTGCAAATGGTTGTTTTAAAGGCGACTTAATGAAATTCGAATATCTATGGGCTTTAACGAGTCTTATATCGAGTTGGGATTGAGGAATTTTGTGGATGGCTTGTAGGTGGTCCAGTAAGGAGCTGAACTTACTGAAACAATGTTCGTAGCAGACCCAACATCTGTAGCACACCCAACGGGCCTCTTTATGGTACATTTCGTTGTGGCGTTTCAAAAAGCGAGCATGGTTAAAGGCTAGCCCGCAATGGCTACATATCTCTTTTTGCCGTTCTAATAGTTCTTTCAAATGCAAAACGTAGTCGCTCAACGTCTCAAAACTAAGGCCACAATGCTCACACCTAAAGGTAGGGTAAAAGAAACAAAATTATAAATGGATTGCCTAAAGTTGGGGGAAATATGTCAAAAAGGAAAAAACATCACTCTATTTCATTATCGTGCTCTTTTGTAAGGTGAGATTGAAATTTTTCCTCGTCATAAAACGGAAAATTGTTGCAGGCCAGACAACAAGTAGCGTATGTTCTATCGGCATCTAATAAATGTTGGGCTCCGTGAAGTACCAACGACAATCGTTTGGGTAGAATGATGTTACAAATGCCACATTTGTGATATTGACTGTCGCGGTAATTAACATTCGACACATTATCCTTCTTTTCCTGTGTGTTGAGAGTCAAGGGAGAGGCGCTTGGTAGCTCTTTATTTTTGACCCGTTTCGCATTCTTCAGCGAAGCTAAATGATGAAGTTTTCGAGCATCATGTTTTTTCATAACGTTAGTGGGTGTCTCCTTAGACCGAACCTGTAAGCCCATAATATCGTTGTATGATATAGTTTTAGGCATACACTAGATAGACTGCTCATCAACGCATATATAGTATTTTTTGTTACACATCTATATTTAAATTTATTCGCGTCTTTGTGAACCCCTTCCCCTTATCAAAATTTGTCTTACTATGTCTGAAAAAAGGAGTACATTAGAGTACATACTAGACACACGCTGTTTACTAACACATCTCTCTCTATCCCTTTCTCTATCTCTTCCACTCCCGCCCCCATTTCTATCCAAGCACACATGAAGGGGGCGGGCGGAGGAGAAAGAGAGGACAGTAGGTGAAGGGAGAGAGATATGTGTTAGTAAACATCGCGTACGCAGTATGAACTCTAATGTATTCTGTTTACCAAACATCGTGGGACGAATTTTGATAATGAGAAGGGGTTTACGCACGCTTATAAATTTGAGTTTAAGGGTGATATAAAAAAATAAAAGAATGGACCTCTAGATGAAACTTTAATCTACATGAATATATTACTATTTTTCACTAAATATTAAAAATGCCGTGGCATAGCCTCAAAAAACTTAAAAAGGGCATTTTTGGCACTTTTTAACGTATATCTGAAAAACTGGTAATTGTAGAAAAAAACTTAAAACATATTATTTTTCAGCGCAAAATTCTCTATCAGAATTATTTGTGGGATTGTGGGATGTTTTTTTTGTAGACCTGTGTGATTAGTCTGTCTTTTTGCTATCTCATTCTAAAATTTATTTATTACATAACACAAATATAATATCAACAGTTAAAATGTTATTTGTAAATTACATGTTTATACAAGAGTATCGTATCCGGGGATACGAGGATATCTTCCCCCCCCCATGTTCTTTTATAAAAAGAAACGCCACCGCTCACTATCCGTGGTACGTATGTTACTTTTTCTTTCCCCCATGCCCCCTGACACAAAAGGTTAATTGATTGTAACATCTGTGTACTGAATATATACATAGAACTTTATTCCTTCACATTTAATTTCTAGTACGCGTATGCTATCCCCCCCCCCCCCCGACGCGCTTATACGTATTTGTTATTTCTATCAATACGGATCATTGATTTTTACATACACGCCAGTTGCTTGATTTAATTAATTAATAAATTTATTCTTGGAGATAAGTAAAATACATAAAGGATCTAATGAAAGAATTAAATGTGAGTCCCCCTTTGGGGGGGGGCAAGGATTATCCCTTTACGACCCAATATAGTGTATTCTCTTACGGCCCAATATTTCCCCCAATTCAAGCCATAATAATTCCCCCTTCCTTTTTTTTGTTTTAATTTATTCTTGGAGATAAATAAAATACACAAAGGATCTAAAGAAAGAATTAAATGTGAGTCCCCCTTGGGGGGGGACAAGGATTATCCCTTTACGGCCCAATATAGTTTATTCTTTTACGGCCCAATATTTCCCCCAATTCAAGCCATGATAATTCCCCCTTCCTTCAAATCATTTTTATTCATATCTTATATTCTTTTTTAAAGATATGAAAATGGTGTCCAGAAGATAAAAAAAAATCCCACCCTCGTATATTCCTATTCATCATATCCAAAATCGCATCCTGCCCAAATATAAATTTCCTCTATGTAAAGAAAATAGGATTGAAAGTGGCTGAGAAGTTATTCAAAACATATCACCCCTACCCAATGCATGAATTATCGACTAATTGCTTCAAAACTTATTGAAAACTGGATCGTACTTGGAAAATTCAGGTCGGGTCTGAGACATCCATAATTGTTAAGGCAGCAGGAGTCTCCTTAATTTTCAGATGAGGGCAAGAGTTCCTCATGTATGGAGGTAAAGGCATATTAAAATGCTGAGAATTCCTCATTTTAGATGGATTTCAGAACGACAATAACAGAATTATCCAATAAAAAAAAATACATAGAGCCGGGATTCAGTTACCTATAGAGCGGGGAAGAAAATTATTATTGGATTATTCCAGGAGTATTCCCACAAGCCATAGATGAGGAATTTATAATTACATTTCGTTGGCCACGAATACTTAATTTTTCAAAAGAAGAGACCACGTGATTGCTTTGAAGGATACACATGTCGTATATAATAATTTTTGGATAGTTAGTATAAAATATTTTTGATATATTATATTGTTACTATTAATATCATGTAAACCCATAATCAGAACGTTGTTGATAAAAACCATCCGATTGCATTATATCAATTATTCTTTTATCTACCCCTAGTCCTAATTTTTTTTTTGGAAGGGAGGTTTTAAACATAAGCGGAATACAATCGGATAAATTGTATTGCGTTTTCGAAAATAATTGTATATTGATTTGGAGTATAAAATTGTATTGTATATCTCTCGGTTTTGTGTAGTTATCTATAAAATGTTTGTAGAAATTATATGTTTTAATTGTATAAATTTTATATGTTATTGTGTTGTAAATGATTGTATTCCGCTTATGTTTAAAACCTCCCTTCCAAAAAAAAAATTAGGACCAGGGGTAGATAAAAGAATAATTGATATAATGCAATCGGATGGTCTTTATCAACAACGTTCTGATTATGGGTTTACATGATATTAATAGTAACAATATAATATATCGAAAATATTTTATACTAACTATCCAAAAATTATTATATACGACATGTGTATCCTTCAAAGCAATCACGTAGTCTCTTCTTTTGAAAAATTAAGTATTCGTGGCCAACGAGATGTAATTATAAATTCCTCATCTATGGCTTGTGGGAATACTCCTGGAATATTCCAATAATAATTTTCTTCCCCGCTCTATAGGTAACTGAATCCCGGCTCTATGAATTTATTTTTATTGGATAATTCTGTTATTGTCGTTCTGAAATCCATCTAAAATGAGGAATTCTCAGCATTTTAATATGCCTTTACCTCCATACATGAGGAACTCTTGCCCTCATCTGAAAATTAAGGAGACTCCTGCTGCCTTAACAATTATGGATGTCTCAGACGATGGCACAGGGGGGAATATTCCCGGGAATATTCACATTAATTCCCGGGAATATTCCCGAGGGAAAATTGAATTTTCCCTATGATAAATTCCCTTAAAAAAATTAATGTTTTTGACACAAAATTTACGCAATATTTTATTTTTAAATTGATTTTAATTATTTAGAATTTTATATTTTCCTCGTGGAAACTTCTATTAGCATTTTTCCGCCTATTTAAAATTAATTGAAACCTTCTAGTCAATCACCTAATTCAAGTAAAATATAAACATCAGAATTTAAATTTTTAGCTTTTATTTTGGAATTTGACTTGCTTATTGTATATTCAAAAAGTTTACCCTATTTGTTTGACTCATCTAAGTAAATAAAATACATATAAACAATTTTATTTAAAGTAGCTTTTAGCTTGTTTGAATTTGAAATATAAGTTGCATGCAAATCAACTATTTAGGTATTATTACACCTACACCATTAAAATTTAAATTCTGTATTACCCTATATTTAATCTAGCACTATTTTTTGTTTCTACTTTACAAACACACCTACAATTTTAATAATATAAACAACTTAATTTAAACCTCAGGTAAGATTATGTATAATTAAATTTGAAATTTTTTTAGCTAAATCTATTTGACATTCAATTTGATATCCTATTTAATATTTTAAAAAACACTTACACTACTTAAACTCAAGTAAAATTATACTAGCATTTTATTTTTAACTAGCTTTTAGCTGTATTGGATTGGCCTATATTTTAAATCATTAAATAAATTTTAATCTGGTAAGATGCCTAGAAAACCATCTGATATCTGGAAACATTTTGGTAGACATACATCCTCCAATAAGAAAGGCTTTATTGCCATCTGCAACTATTGCAACCATAAATATGACTTCCCCAACCCAACAAAAATGTCTATCCATATACAAAAATGCCCAGAATATGCAAGTGAAACAAAATGCTCAGAACTAGAAGTTTTTTCAATATCCTCAGCAGAATCATCTAAAACTTTTTCTGCGTCAGAACACAAACACCCCACTGTAACAACACCTGAGTTAACAACAAATTTTAACACTTCAAAACAATCCACATCAAATATTAATCAATATTTCGATAGCATGACTCCAGTGCAACAAGAAAGATTAAATGAAAAGCTTGCACTGGCTATCTATATGTCAAATTGTCCGTTTAACATAACAGAAAATTATTATTGGAAGGACTTTTTCAAATCTATAAAACCATCCTTCAGAATTCCACCAAGAAAGGCAATAGGAGGTTCTTTGCTAAATGACCAATTTGACAAGATCAAAGCAGTTATAAATGAAAAACTAGAATCAGGTTCTAATTTTACATTAATTAGTGATGGTTGGACAAACATTAGGGGGGAGTCCATAATGAATCCAGCTCAACTCAATTAAACGCAGCCCACTTAAAGGACACAAATAAGACATCCATCTTAGATATTTAAAGTGAAAAATATAATTGAATAAAGTAATGCATTATATAGTAAGGTTATAAGAAATAGATATTATAAAATATTTCTTAATTATAATAATAGGTGAAATTATTTAAATCATGTAAAATTATAATAAAGTAAGTTATAGGTGAAATTATTTAAATCATATAATAATTGGCATTTTTTTAATAACTAAATGTGCTAATGTTATTTCATTATATATTTATACATTTTAAATTGTCAATATAATACGATATAGATTAGCAAGCGAATGAATTAAATTTTATATAAGATTTGTTATTAGCAAAAAAATTACCAATTGTAATTCAGTTTTCATATTCATATATGTATATATAATATATGTACTATTACGAATATATAAAAAAGATATGAATATTAAAAAAAGGCTTATACTTTTTAATGTGTTTAGTTATTAAATATTACATACACTACATGGAACAAACTTACTACCTATTTGATATTCTTTAATTCATACAATGTGCAGTAATAGTTTTTTGAGGAGAGGGGAAGGTAATCTATATAAGAATTTATAGAGATGAGAGTAAAGAAAAGAAGAGTGTCGTAATAAATTAATATAAATGATTTTTTAAGCGTTAGTGCTTGTTTATATACTGTCTAAAAGAGGTGGGACATTAAAATCAATGTTAAATGAACGCATAAATATTTATTTATAGATCTTGTCATTTATAAATGACAGGATTTGAAAAGTTTTTATTTTTTAATAAAGAGGATCATGAAAAATTACCTAAAATAGGTATATTTAGTTATATAAAATTAACCTTGTATAGAGTTTTAATTATCATAAATGGTTTTATTCAGCTTCAAGTTATCATAAATGGTTTTATTCAGTTTCAAGTGCTACTAGTGAAAACTTAACGGTGCGTTACTTGTTGGAAGATATAAAATTCTGTTTAAGACTAACATATTTATGATTAATATTGAGCATTTTCAACATGTGAAAAATTGGAAGGAGCTCTTAGCAATTTGCGTCTCTGAAGATATTTTTCACCAAATACCCATCACATATATTAAATTTATATAATTTTAATTAGTTTTTGTTTAATCAAAATTCTTTGTCACAAAATTGACCCCCCCCCCCCTTAATTAGTGAAAATCCCTCCCTTGAAGCAATCCTGGCTACGCCTATGTCACAAGACTCTAGCTTTCCAAATATAATCATTGGCCTTATTACGCACAAGATTTTTATAAGTTGTTTAAATTATCATTAAGGTGAGTTATTAAATGTTGTAAAGTCACATTGTTCTTTTATTATATTATTATGTATATAGGCAAAATGTAAATTTAAAATATTTTCTAAAGTGGTACTTTGCTTTCAAATTATTAAGGGACAAAGCACAAATAACAAATTACCTTTCAACCCTATATCTAGTCTCAACATTTTGAAGGGGCAAAGCACAAATAATAAACTACCTTTCAACCCTATATCTAGTCTCAACATTTTGATTTATACTTCAATATTTTACATGATTACTAGGACACTAAATGATTATATCTAGCCTTAATAAACGGTTAATTATATTACTTAATATGATTTAAAAATCATTAAGGTAAAAAAATCAACAAATTACCATGTGACTTAACAATATGCATAGTTGTGTGCATTGTGATAACACAGCTCATAGTAATAGTAAAAAGTGTTAATTGCTTAATTATCCTTAAAAGCACTTTAACTTTTGTTAAAAGGGCACCTTTTACATATTTTAATGTAAGGTTTGCATTATTGAAATTTAAACTGCTGCCCAAAAAAATATTATATATGAAATTATAAAACAGGCCATATCATAACAAAGTAATAAGGTTTAAACAAATAAGTAGCTAATGCAAAAATAATTACTTAATTTTTAACTTTATATTTTAAAACTGTAAAAGAAATATGGTTATTTTATTAGTATGACAACAAAAAAATAAAATTGTCTTATATAATTATAAAGGGATCATTCATTAATTAGTTAGATAATAAATAATTATTAAAAGAATTTAAAGCTAAATAAAATTCATAAAATATAAAACAGATCAAATAAATATATAAACCTTAAGCATAAAACACATTTTTTGGGATAAATTAAACAACTTTATTTGAAATATAGCAAATATGTACAAGGTACAGGAGTTGATTGACATGATTGCACCAGAAGTTTGACCTAAACAATCTATAACATCAAAAATAAGATATACTGTACTTGAAGGTAAGGGATTTCTGATTATGAAACCCCCAGAGACCCTAAAAGGTGGTTGAGTTAGAATGTTTGGTAGAGGGCTCGGCATGATAGCAGAAGATGTTTGACCTAAACATTCTATAACATCAAAAATAAGATATACTGTACTTGAAGGTAAGGGATTTCTGAATATGAAACCCCCAGAGACCCTAAAAGGTGGTTGAGTTAGAATGTTTGGTAGAGGGCTCGGCCTGATAGCAGAAGATGTTTGACCTAAACATTCTATAACATCAAAAATATAAAATACAGTACTTGAAGGTCTCATATTAGCAAACGGCACCGGAAAAATGTGCGATAATATAATTCGTTTTATTACATGGCGCAGTATTGCATTGGCAATTTCATTTTAGATTATATGTCGCATAACCCTAGTTGAGCTGCGTTTTAATCGAGATGAGCAGAAGCGGTCCATAATCAATAAAATCTATAGATACAGGGACGAATGCCCATACTGGGGATTATATAGCTGATCAATTCCTAAAGGTGATTGAAGAAATTGGCACTCAAAAATTTGTTGCCATAGTTACTGACAACGCTAAAAATATGAAGAAGGCTTGGGAAATAGTTAAGTCTAAACATCCTTCAATTGAGTGCTTTGGCTGTGCAGCTCATGGGCTTAATTTATTAATAAAAGATATCTCCAACAAAATTCCTACCATCCAAAATATTACAGCTAAAGTTAAACAAATTATAAAATACATTAAATTTAATACAATATTATCATCAACTTTTAAAGAAAAACAATGTAACAAAAATCGACTCACAACTTTGAAAATACCCTGTCCAACAAGGTGGGGTGGTATAGTTATAATGCTTAATAGTTTCCTAGTAAACAAAGATACTTTGCAGGAACTAGCTTTAACAGATACATTTGCTGATCGAAGCAAACGTTTAAATTTGCTTGATAATGATGTTTTTTGGGAGAAAATAAAAAAAATTACATTTTTTTAGATGTAATTTTGACCAAAATAACTTGCATAGAAAGTGACTCTGGATTATTGTCTGATGTACCGGAAGCATTTCATACTATTAAAGCCCATTTCAGCGAAATTTCTAGTAAGGAATTTAGCCTAATTGATGCAAGTGTTATTAAAAAATTCGTGAGCAAAAGGAAATCGTTTTGCTGTAAGGATTTTCATATGGCAGCTAACTTGCTTGATCCACATTATTGTGGAGTCAACCTTACTACAAAAGAAATAGCTGAAGCAATTAACGCTATCAAGATTATTTCTCAAGGCTATAATTTCAATATAGGGCAAGTTATTGCCAATTTGGCAGAATTTCGTGCTAAAGACGGGTTGTTTGCTGAGCGGTCAATATGGGATAGCGCTAGTTACATTTCACCCTTGACGTGGTGGAAAGGCTTGTGCACTAACCAACCCTTATCTGAAATTGCCGTGAAACTCTTTTCAATTCCAGCTACCAGTGCTGCCACAGAAAGAATTTGGTCCACATTTGGTTATGTACGTTCTAAATCAAGAAATAGAATGAAAAACGACAAGGTGAAAAAGCTAGTGTCCATAAGGCACAACATGCACTTGAAAAGTAGTATCAATTTTAATGCAAAAGCGCGCTCAATATCTTCATCTGATGAATCAATTTCATCGCTAAATGACGATAGTGACAGTTTAGATATTGACAATTTTTAATGTATATTTTTATGTAAATTTGTAATAAAATATTGTGTATTATTGGAGAAATAAACTTTATTAGCATTTCATTTTACACCCTAGCATCTTTTTTTCATCTAAGACTATATATTAACAATCAAAGTATTTATTTTCCCCATGAATTCCCCAAAATTCCCGTTATTTCCCCAAAATTCCCTATTTTCCCTGGGAATATTCCCTCGATGAAAATTCCCGGGAAATTACCCATCTCTACTCAGACCCGACCTGAATTTTCCAAGTACGATCCAGTTTTCAATAAGTTTTGAAGCAATTAGTCGATAATTCATGCATTGGGTAGGGGTGATTTGTTTCGAATAACTTCTCAGCCACTTTCAATCCTATTTTCTTTACATAGAGGAAATTTATATTTGTGCAGGATGCGATTTTGGATATGATGAATAGGAATACACAAGGGTGGGATTTTTTTTATCTTCTGGACACCATTTTCATATCTTTAAAAAAGAATATAAGATATGAATAAAAATGATTTGAAGGAAGGGGGAAATATCATGGCTTGAATTGGGGGAAATATTGGGCCGTATAAGAATAAACTATATTGGGCCGGATAATCCTTGTCCCCCCCCCAAAGGGGGACTCACATTTAATTATTTCTTTAGATCCTTTATGTATTTTATTTATCTCCAAGAATAAATTTATTAATTAATTAAATCAAGCAACTGGCGAGTATGTAAAAATCAATGATTTGTATTGATAGAAATAACAAATACGTATAAGCGCGTCGGGGGGGGGGGGGATAACATACGCGTACTAGAAATTAAATGTAAAGGAATAAAGTTCTATGTATATATTCAGTACACAGATGTTACAATCAATTAACCTTTTGTGTCAGGGGGCATGGGGGAAAGAAAAAGTAACATAAATAGATAAAGTGTTGTAAATAAAAATCTTAATGAAAACAACAAATAAAGGTTTATTAGATATTAGGCTTACATGTTCTGGAAAATCAAAAATTGTTGGAATGGCATCTTCTCTCAATTGATGATAATTCGTTGAAGTAGGGTAGAACATTTCTGGAGCAAAATGATAAGAGCATACTCTAGAATGTTTTGTTGGTACAAATTCCCTTTGAACCTTATCCATCCATATCTTGAGAAGCTCTGCATTTTTCATTGGGAATCTTAAATTGTAAAAAAAATTATATGTAACATCATATAGTGTTTACTTATGGAAAGAATATTGTTTATCGCGACTTCTTCTGTTGGAACAAAAGGGCACAGAGCAAAACGTCATATTAAGGTATACACCAGTTGTTATCTTCAAAGTGGAGGGAAAATATACCAAAATTTCATGAACTTAAACAATTACATGCATCTACATCAGATATTTTAATAACGATTTAAAAAATAACTTGGTTACTAGCACTAAAAATCTATATAAAAATGACAATAACATTTTGGTAAATATTACAAATCTTAAACTTAAATACTTATATAATCCTTGATATAAAGTACACATTTGGCAAATTTAAAAATAACTTATTTTCTAACCCTAAAAAATAAACATGACAATAACATTTTGGTAAACATTTCAAAAACTCTAATACTTAAATAGTCCTAAGTATTCAGAACACATTTTGGCAAATAATTTTATTTTAGTTACCATTATAACAAATATGTGATAGTCCTAATAAAGTATGAATATGCACAACATATTGTATTTTCAACATAGAGTTAATAACTTATCTCACAATTTATTTATGTACTGATAATAATAACTATAACATCCTAGTATTTATCGACCTACTGGTAATGTTTGAATGTGTTTGAGCAGATGTGCTTTTTGGATTAATTCAATATATACTACAATATATTATGTTGACAGATTTTATATTTAATATAGAATAAACTTGTAATTACCAAATACCAGTTTTTGTTTTTGATATTGGGATAATTCCTTTTTATTAGATGTGAAAAATTATAGTTTTAAAGTACCAAGAAATGTTAAAATGCGGAATTCAATCCAAAAGACAAAGTTTGAATCCTGTTCTCTTCAGCTGGCTAAATATTCATAAGAAGAAGATGCATCTAGGTACATTTGAAAAATGTACATATATATAAGATATCAATTTAATGTATTTAATTCCAAGAAGACAATGCAGAATAATAAAAATTAGCAAACATTTAATAAATTATAACATTTTAAAGTTTAATATTAACAAATGAATTAATAGTTGGAATTAAGTGTACTTGCACATATGATACAATAATAATGCTCTTGAGAAATTTCATAGTAGATAATAACAAATTAATTAACAGTTGTTATTATAGCATATATTATTTATATTAGATTGACACATAATAGTTGTGAATAAGTTTGCTTATCTATAGATATAAAATATGTTATTCAAAATATTTAGATACACAATATTATACTTTCTTTGAGAATGGCAATATTTAGTGATAACTAACAAACCTATATTAAATTTGTGTAATTAGATTAATATAATTAATATAAATGAATCAATAATAGTTTGATATAAAAGGCACTATTATTACGTGAATATGTAACACTGTATATTGAAGATAAGCCTAACCTTTAAATATGCCTATTTAATTATTATTATTAACAATAAATATTAGGTCAAAGAAAACGAAACTAGTCAATGAGATATAATGGTCTATATAAAATCCTTTTTTGACATAATTATAATCTTTTAAAGACTTTGAATAATAAAATATCAACACTTATTTTGTATAACTCATTAGTAATAATCCTGACACGATATATAAAAAGTACTATAACTTAGTATGTATAAGAAAGAAAAATAAAAGAGAAGAACAACAGATTATTATTATTTAAGATTCCGTTATTTATACTTAATCATAAAACTAACTCATTTTTGATCTTACCTTATGTACAAATAAGGATAATTATTAATTCCCATTAAATTTCATTTTCATAATTTATTTAGAACTCCATTAATTATTTTCACTCTAAGTCCCAATCGAATCTCTCCGCGCGACGTTATATATAAAAAACGAGCGAAAAAAGTTAATGCTTATTATATTAATTCGAACAAAAGAAAGTTCGATCTACATTATGATCAGTCAAGCCTGCCCTGCCAGCACAGCTGGCACTCGTACTACGCGTATAATTATAATAACGCGAGGTAAGAGAGAGAGGCTGGGGGGGGGCAACGCGTATGCATTAATACGCGGTTAACACATTGATATGAGGGGGGAATACGTGTAAATCATACTATGTGGTTGCGCGTCTGCAACCACAACACCATACCTTTCAAGATAACCTCCTCCGACCCGAGTGTTGACCTCTAAGCACGGTCGTCGGATTTAAGTTTTTGACCGTATTACGTTTCCACTTGTGCCTTGTTCAGGTGTACGTATCAAAGTATTGTTAAACGTTTCCAGGATCGTTTTCTGATTCGACCTTCCAATTGGTCTTTTCGATTTGATTTCATCGTTGACCGTAAAAATTGAACCGCACTTCCCCATCTAGCTTGTTACGCGGGGGGGGGGGGGGGGGGGGGTTTGCCACTGAATGCGTCGTTGGGTTCGGGATACACTACCCAATTGTTTTCGTTAACGCAACCCAAAGTAGCTTTTTGATAATTTTCCCCCAAAGAGCGAGACAAAAACATCTTCGCCACTCTAAATCTTCTAGGCCGCCTCTCCATAAGAGCTGCTAGCCTCTCGACCCAAAGGGTACGATATTTCCATTAAATTAAGATGGCATCGCTATCCCACATATCAGCTATCGGCGCCGACATAGGCACCAGCGACACCATTAAGTGTAAAAAATGTCATTAAGCGTATCTATAAAATGCAACTCCGCCTACCATAATCACCTGGGAGTAGAGAACTGCACGGGTGACCCGAGACCCGACCCGGACCCAATCGGGTCGGGTTCGGGTAGAAAATTTGAAAATGATTTCGGGTCGGGTCGGGTCCGGGTAGAAAATTTGAAAATGCTTTCGGGTCGGGTCGGGTTCAGGTTGAAAATTTTTAAATGCTTTCGGGTCGGGTCGGGTCAAATTTATAGTGTCGGGCCCAAGGTACATTGTAAAGCGAGACCTATTTTTTTAATTAATGTTAATTGCCAAGCAAATAGTGTTTTTAAATATCAAAACGAAATGTACAACTAATTTGGATCATTCATTTAATTAATTCTCTTCCTATTTTTTTTAATTTTAAAACTCCGAACTCTGAAGTGCTAGCTAATTCTCATCAATAATTCAAACTACATAAATTACTCCTGTTTTTAATTTGACTATCAAAAGGTAAATTATTTCAATAAAGTTATATTTTAAATTTTTTTAGTGTTAACCATGAAGTTTTAGGTAATCCTCATCGCTAATTTAAATTACATTTAATACATATTCAAAAGCCAACTTAAAAGTAAGTAATAGTTTTATAAATGTTTCATTTGCAAATTAAATTCATATAGTATGACAACTTGTTTATTAATAAAATATTTTGAATCATGTGCAACATCTAGATGTTTTACCCTAAGACAATATATCTAAAGCATAAAATTAATATTAAAAAAAAATTGCATGTAAAAATTTAATTTAAAACAACAACAAAAAACATTAATATTATAATAAATATATAATAATTAGCTATATTTTTAATAACAATGATTTGATATTAAATAGTTGCCTCTAAAATCTATAACACATTAGTTAGACAAAATCTGTGGTTACAATTTGTTTCATAGCACTTTTATTTGCCGATTTAATTTTACACACCGCAATTTTCGCGCTCGAAAGTAATTTGATTTAATAATTTTTCGGGTCGGGTCGGGTTCGGGTTAGAGTTTTTAAAGTGCCTTAGGGTCGGGTCGGGTTCGGGTAGAAAATTTGATAATGATTTCGGGTCGGGTCGGGTTCGGGTAGAAAATTTGAAAATTATTTTGGGTCGGGTCGGGTCCGGGTAGAAAATTCGAAAATTCTTTCGGGTCGGGTCGGGTTCGGGTTGAAAAAAAGTGACTTTGCAGTTCTCTACCTGGGAGCTATGATCTCCATGACGGTAACCTTGAACCTGACAACGATGGTATACCTTTCATCATATTACATGCGACGATTCGGTACTAATCAAAAAAGCCACTAAATCATGCGCAGGGGCTAAAATAATTGCCCACCCAGGAAACTCGACCTCATAAAACCTAATAATAGGTGATAGGGCATAAGACAAAAAAGTCATAACAGGCATTAAGCCTCCGAATTAATTAACGCGTTCGTAGACGCCGCACCCATAGGCGCCACACCCGAAAGTGTACCACGCTTAGGTCGTAAATGGTCTCATTTTTTCGCTTCCGGGTTACACGTGCGCTCATGCAATACTATTTTAATATCTGACCTCGCCGTACACGTATTGCTCACGTTACGTACCACCGAGTCCTCTTGTCCACCCGCCATATTCCGATCATCAAGCAGGTACCGACAGAATTTTCCCGAACCGCAAGAGCGTCCCACAGCACCGGAATTACATACCTTCGGCGCTCTATCATCGCACTGTCATATACCAGCTGATCAATCAAGGACAATGACGGATGATTGACGGTGACATACGCGTCAATCATATTCATAAATATAAGATGAATTTCATGCGAAAAAAGTGAAAAGCGAAAAAATTGAAGGAATAAAACATGCATTATAAAAAATGTTTACCTTCCCGCGATTCTACTGGGACTTATGAATCAACTCATCGTATTTAATAATTAAAAATATTGCAATAACTTTCTTATTATCTCAAATATTACCCCAAAATTTAATTACAATAAATAACAACATAGTTTTGTCTAAATTTAAATTTCGAAATATTACTTTTAACTTTAATCCCAAAATAAAAAATCCAACAAATTAGCATCTTTCTTTTAAATTTAAACCGTATATTATTTGAGTATCCCTATTTGTTCTGACACCAATGTAAGAAAGATAATTAATTACAAACACCAGGATTACAAATTATTATTATTTACGTTAAAAATTAAAACAAGGATCTAACTCATTTTTGATCTTACCTTATGTACAAAAAAGGATAATTATTAATTCCAATTTAATTTCATTTTCATAATTTATTTAGAACTCCATTAATTATTCCCACTCTAAGTCCCAATCGAATCTCTCCGCGCGACGTTATATATAAAAAACGAGCGAAAAAATATAATGCTTAATATATTAATTCGAACAAAAGAAAGTTCGATCTACATTATGATCAGTCAAGCCTGACCTGCCCTGCCAGCGCAGCTGGCACTCGTACTACGCGTATAATTATAATAACGCGAGAAAAGAGAGAGAGGTGTGGGGGGGGGCAACGCGTATGCATTAATACGCGTCTAACACATTGATCAGAGGGGGGAATACGTGTAAATCATACTATGTGATTGCGCGTATGCAACCACAACAGTATGCTAATTAATATTTTAATTAAATTGTTATGTTTCATTTAATAAAAAAAAACTTTTTGTTTAAAAGGCTACTTACATTAATTTAAACTATGGTATGTCTCAATAATTAAAAAATATTATGATCTTCAGAATGAATATATTAATTATTTGACATAGTATTGATGCCTGTTGACCAATTTATATTTATCAATCTTGCTTAAAAAATTTCAACAACTTTTTTTAATTTCAGCAGTTTTGTTTGTATTTTTTTTTAAAGTATATTACCCTAAAAATTATATAAAATTAGAATTAATACAAATTATTATTATATTGAAAATACCTTGTTGACACATATAAAATTATTAGAAAGTTAGTCACCTTTTTACATCAAAAATTAATATATTTTTTAACTCATAACATATTTGCATAATTCAATTGGTTCAATTAAAAAAACAATTATTATATACATTATATTTAGGTTTTAAACTTTTTAAATCTCTAAGTAATAAGACGGTCAAGTTTTTTTGTTTTATACGTTTTGACACTTTATAATGTCAATCAAACGCAACCTCGTGACGTCATACAGGGACACGTCAATCATAAGCGGCGACACACAGATGGTCCAGTTTTTTGTTTTATACATTTTGACACTTAATAAAATGTCAATCAAACGCAACCTCATGACGTCATACATTGACACCTCAATCATAAGCAACTTCATGACGTCACGAGGTTGCGTTTGATTGACAATTTATTAAGTGTCAAAACGAAAACAAAAAAACTGGACCGTCTGTATGACGTCATGAAGTTGCTTTTGTTGACGTGTGCATGTATGACGTCATGAGGTTGCGTATAATCAGTGTCAAAACGTATAAAACAAAAAAACTGGACCGTCTGTATGACGTCATGAAGTTGCTTATGATTGACGTGTCCATGTATGACGTCATGAGCTGCAATTTTATGACGTCATACAGACGGTCCGGTTTTTTTTGTTTGTTACGTTTTAACATTTAATAAAATGTCCTCATGACGTCATACATAGAGACCTGCACGGGCGGCCCACGGCCCGGACGGGCCCGGGCCGGGCCCTAAATTTTCAAACTTTAAAATTCCGGGCCAGTCATTCATAAAATATAGGTTCAGCCCGGAATAATTTAGAAGTAATTAATTTAGAAGTAGTAGTCTAGGTAGTTCTTTGTTCTGTTTAAAACAATAATTACAAAATTAATTAACTACAAGTTATTGATTCATTCATTTTGCGCTTTTTCTAATATACAAACAAGTGAGTAAGGAACAAAAAAAATCTACTCCTAATAGCTGAAAATATTCAGAAATAATTTTATAAATTAAAGGAAATTGACACTCACATAATGTTAAAGATCCACCAGAAAAATTATAAATATTGGAATGGTGGAAAGTACACCTCTGGGAAGTATTCGATTCAAGATTAGATTCGGAGTTGACTCAAAAGTCCGATCGAATTCGAATCCGTAGGTCTAAATTTTGACTCGAATATTTAGCTGGTGAGATTCAAAAATCCGAATTGAATCTTTGAAAAGGAATTCAAAAATTATTTATACTTGATATTTATTTTCAATATACAAGACGAAAATAATTAAGCTGTTTTCATCTTTCCGCAAATTAGTTATTTTTTCCCATCACTAAATTTAAATTTTATAAGCATAACCAAAATAGAAAATATTACTTTAACTTCAAAAAAATCTCCAATATTTTTGCTAACATCTCAGGTCAACTATAAAATGTTTATTTTTATTTTTTGTACTTATCCTTTAAACTTTAACATAAATAATTAAACTATAAATAATATATTTTGATATTCATTAACATTATATATATGCCGAGATTTTATTACGTAAACATTCTAGATTTATAATGAAACAAGATAATAACCCGTTGTTGGGTATCGAAACTAAATAATAGAAAACTCGGGCCTTCGGCCCTCGTGGGAAGGGGGAGAAGGGAAGGGAAGAGGGGAAGGGAAGGGGGGACGACTCATCTGTACTTCGTATAAATGTATCATATTTGCTATGCAATTTATGGGCGAGAAAGGTGGGAAGGGGCGAGAATGCCTATAGGGGGGTATTAAATGCCTAATGATTAATTAATTATTTATACAAATTTTCCATTATAGGCAAAATGATATAGGCAAAATGTAATATAGGCAAGGGTTAGGGTTAGATTTAGTGTTTGCATCTAGTTGCGTATTACATTAGTTTTTATTGATTATGGGTCTAACAAACATTATATTATAAAACAACACAATGTTAAGAATTTGCAGAATTGTTGGGAGAAATGTTTTGTTGAATTTGAACAATTTTTAATTAAAAAAATCAAAAATTTGGCCAGTGGTCACTTTTTCTCTATTGGTCAGTACCAACAGATACTCTATAAGTCAATGATAGCCAAAAAAATGGAAAAAAAAAATTTGATGCTCACTTTGGCCAATGGTCATTTTTTTCCATTGGTCAGCAGCCAGGACACGGTAAAAGTGGATATAAATTCATAAGAGTAAAAAAACGAAAAAAAAATTTTCAAATCACATTTTGGCCAATGGTCATTTTTTTCCATTGGTCAGCAGCCAGGACACGGTAAAAGTGGATATAAATTCATAATAGTCAAAAAAAAACGAAAAAAAAGTTATCGAATCACATTTTGGCCAATGGTCATTTTATTCCACTGGTCAGCAGCCAGCGGACGGCCAAAAAGTGATAATAGCAATGGTAGGAACAGGAACAATCACTATAGTCAAAAAAAAACGAAAAAAATATTTTCGATTCACATTTTGGCCAATGGTCATTTTTTCCATCGGTCAGGAGCCAGCGGACGGCCAAAAAGTGATAATAGCAATGGTAGTAACAGGAACAATCATAATAGTCAAAAAAAACGAAAAAATAAACTCGGATTCACATTTTGGCCAATGGTCATTTTTTCAGTGGTCAGCAGCCAACGGACGGCCAAAAAGTCTTATTATCAATGATAGTAACAAGAACAATCATAAGAGTCAAAAAAACCCGGGATTCTAACCCAAAAACTAGTTAAATTGCATAGCAATTAAAAGTAAACAACTTTTATTTATGTTTATTATATAACATTGGTCAGCAGCCAGCGGACGGCCAAAAAGTCATAATAGCAATGGTAGAAACAGGAACAATCATAATAGTCAAAAAAAACGAAAAAAATAATTTCGATTCACATTTTGGCCAATGGATTTTTTTCATTGGTCAGCAGCCAGCGGACGGCCAAAAATTCTTATTATCAATGATAGTAACAAGAACAATCATAAGAGTCAAAAAAACTCCGGGATTCTAACCCCAAAACTAGTTAAATTGCATAGCAATTAAAAAGTAAACAACCATTATTTATGTTTATTATATAACTAGTTAAATTGCATAGCATTAAAAGTAAACAACTTTTATCTATGTTTATTATATAATAGATAATTTAACAAATCTTATATATAACACACCGAGGGAGATAGAGATGAGGGGTGGGGCACCTCTTATGCATTAATTTAAAAAATAACACAGCGAGGGAGATAGAGATGAGGGGTGGGGCACCTCTTTCTCATGCATTAATTTAAAAAATCGATAACCTAATATACCCAATGCAAATAGATAGGGAGGGTAACGGACAACGGACGGACAACGGACAACGGACGGACAACGGACAACGGACGGACAACCAAAAAACGAGCCCATAAATTGCATAGCAATTTATAAACTCTAATTTATGCCATCTAGGCCAACTGTTAATTAAAGACTATATTAATTTAAATAATTTTGATACTGAAGAAAAAAAAAGTTAATGGTTTGGGACCATAATAAATCATCGAATTGCAACCTGCAATCATCGTTTAAGTTTGCCTTATATAACAAACAAAGACTTACTAAAATATCGATATTTTATTATTTTCGCCTTTAATATTTTTATATCAATCTTTGCTTTTTTATGAATAAATTCATTTATAGCGGCTTTTAGGAATTAAAAACCTTGAAGAATAACACTAGACAACAAATATTGACCTTGTGAAATCAACTAGAAAACGGGTAACAGATTCTGGTAGAGTTTTTTGTGGGGATCACGAATATGTTTTTCTTTTTTGTTATATACAAGAAGTTTTTGAAATAATTGGTCTCAAAGTTGTAAAAAGGTCGTTTTTGACCCTTTTTGACGATGAATACTGCGAAGATGAATCGAGAAAGGTAAAAAGTTAAAGTTCTAAACGATATTACAATTTGATTTTAAAAACTTAAAAAAAAAAAATTTTAATCTACCTGCAATAGTTTTAATTTTATGACGAAAATTGAATTACCCCCTTGTTAAATTCCCCTCCCTTATATGCATACATAACACTATACCGCAAGTGCATGTGCGTAGTGTGAAAGAGCTAAATAGTAAATCACTACTCTTACCACTACTACTACGCCTCTCTCCATCAATCAAACTTTCCTCCCTCATCATACCAGCAATCTCAACACCTCCTCCCGCTTACTCCTTCTACTCTTGTTTAAAAACTAGATTTGATGCCATATAAAGGCTTTTATTAAAAGATTTTAAATTTTTCATCATACCCTTCGCAAAATTTAAATGAACCATGCGCGTAGGCAGGGAGGGCCTCCCCCCTTAATGATTTTTTTTTTAATTTTTCGATATAAAATTAAAAAAAATTGTGTTTTGCCCCCACTTAAATGCTATAAATTTTTTTCGCTCCCCCCTAGTTTCATTTGCACCCCCTTAATTTTAAAATATCTTCGCAGTATTCATCGTCAAAAAGGGTCAAAAACGACCTTTTTACAACTTTGAGACCAATTATTTCAAAAACTTCTCGTATATAACAAAAAAGAAAAACATATTCGTGATCCCCACAAAAAACTCTACCAGAATCTACCCGTTTTCCATTTGATTTTTTTTGTAGACTAGTGTAATCGAACGAATCTTAAAATTTTTTTCGAATCGAATTCGAATCATTATTTTAATATTGGACGACTCTCGAATCGAGCATTTTTTTAAATAAAAATATCTAATCCGAATGGAATACTAAAAATATTCAATTTTATTCAAAATCCAGAGACGTAGTGGAAAGACTACAATGGTCAATCTCTAACGCTTAGCTCCCTTGTTTTAAGATTTTTACACCTACTTCATCTGCCTCGAGTGAGAGGTGTTTTTAGTCAGCGGGCCGGATTTATGAAGACCGGAGAACAAATTTAAACGCGGAAATTTTTGATGCCTGTGTTTTTTTGCATCAAAATAGTTCCATTATCGTTTAATTATATTATGCGCGTTTTATTTTTGTAATTTGACCTTTCCATGCAGGGATTAGTATTATAGCTTGTATTATATAAAAAGTGAATAATCAACGTTGTAACGTATTGACGATAGTATATATATTCTTCTTACAGCTGTTTTGTATTAACCATTTTGTGTGTGAATAAATTATTGTATTAGTAGTACGTTTACTAGAAATTAGTGTTCAAGGTTCCTGCTAAACAAGTCCCAACCTTTTTTTAAACAATTGGTGTCAGAAACAGAAGGACCCATAGCCCCAAAAAAAACCGACTGATAGGGGAAGAACAAGCCTTGGGAAATACGAAAAGAAAACAGTTCGAGGAACAACGAAAATACGTTCAACCAACATACAACTACGACAACGATGAACTATGTAAGTATCTTTCAAAAAGTTAAGGAAATTTATGAATAAATACAGTCGAAATTGTATAAGTGAGAATTGGATAAATGGTAATATTTATAAATGATAAATAACCGCGATATTTTGAACACATCCTTTAAATTTTGCGCAAAATATATTTATAAGTGAGAATTGTATAAGTGATAAAAATCGCATTACTAGGAAAATTTTAAAGGTATTTTATTATTTTTATACTTGATAATATGTGGTTAAGTGAGAATGAAAAAAAATTTAACTTATCATGAAAAGTTGAAAATTATAGAAGAAGCCAAACTTACCAGTAAATCAACTTTAGCCAAAAATTACAATGTGGGATTAGGAACAATATAACGTATGTGTAAAAATGCTACCGATTTGAAAACAACTGCTTCTAATAACATATCTCTCAATAAAAAAAGACAAAGAAAAAGTAATGTTGTTTGTAAATAAAAATTATTTAATTTACATAGCACAATATATAAAGACAGAACAAGCCCTTCTAAAATGGTTCTCTGAAATTAGTTCAAAACAATGTGCAATTAATGGTCCTTTGCTTCTTACAAAGGCTAATCTTTTTCAAATCATTTTTATGAAGGTAAATTTTTTAAATTAATATTTTTATCATCAATGATCAAGTTTTTATTATAATTTTTAATTAGCCTTCGATCCAGATAATATTTACAATTGTGATGAAACAGGTTTATTTTACAAAGCTGGAAGCAAAAGCACTTTTGCTTTTAATACCGAAAAAGTCATGGGTTTAAAATCAAATAAAGAAAGACTCACCATACTTTTTTTAACAAATCAGACAGGCCCTGACAACAAATGTTTGTTATTGGAAAATAACAAAAGCCACGGTGCTTTAAAAATAAAATAATACCAGTTAATTACTATTCAAACAAAAAGTCATGGATGACAAGATCTTTATTTGAATCCTTATCGAAAATAAACTCTTTAAATGTGAAAGTCATCAGCAACTTATAACACAATATTTTACTAAATAATTTGTATATTTAAATAAACTTATCACAGTAATTTTTGTCCATTGTTTAGTTTTATTTCAAATGTGAAGAAACCATTTTTAGTAATAATCTAAGATGCAAATATAAGACAAGTACAAAACAAAGATTTATTTATAATACATGATATAAATTCATTTAAGATTTCATAAGTTTATTATAAAATTTAACAAACATACTATTAAAATAGTAAATTTAGAATATATATCCTCTGATTGGATATTACTATAGAATGTATAAATAAGACAAATATAAATCAAATATTTATCTAGATTGTTTTATATATTAGAAAATTTATAAATTTTAAATGTATGCAACACATGTCAGCTGTTGCTGATTTGCATTAAAAGTGCATAAAGTTAAGTATGCTTAAAATATTAACTTTATCTAAATAATTTATGTATATATACATAAATTATATGTTACGGATATTAATTTTTGGAATCCATTGCTTCATAAATATAGCACGAGTGCAAAACTCTTCATAAATTAAATAAATAATTAAATTAATCGTATAAGTGCTAAAAATCGCTTAAATGAAAATTTTTTTTTAAAATAAGGCCCAGAAATTCTCACTTAAGCGATTTTGACTGTAGTTGGGTAGAATATAAACAAGTGAGCAAGTTATCTACGGAAGTGGTAATCGAACTCTTAAAAAATCTTGCAGGTGCTTATGGCCTACCGAAGACGAATGTATCCGACAACGGCACAGCTTTTGCCAGCGTCGAGTTCAAACAATTTTGTATTAAATGGGGAATACAACATTTACTTACACCTCCGTATCATCCGAGTACGAATGGACTCGCGGAAAGGCAGGTCGTTGTGGTGAAACGATGGTTGAAGAACGCTAAGGTCGAGAAGGACGGGACTTGGCTCTATCGACTTTACCACAACGTCGCACCAAGGTTCCCTTCTCGACAACCGGTTAGCGAGATATTCCTGGGCCGTTTACCACACACGCAGGTTGATACGATGCTACAATCCGTACGATTGGATACTACACCACAGGGCGATCCTAAATTTAAAATCGGTGATGCGGTGTGGGCGCGAAATTATATTGGGAAAGAAAATGGTTAGAGGCTAAGATCCTATCTCAGAAAGGTACTAAAATGTACGAGATGAAGTGCTAGCTTCTCCGGGTAGACACGTGCGACACGTGGAACAGTTATGCTCTAGATTAATATAGTAATCTTTTTATATTTTATCTAGATGGAATATAGAACAGAATGGGTGATCGTAGAGGTGCGCTAAGAGCGAGAGACCACAAACGAGGGGGGCGGTCGAGACCGATCGTTTTCGAGGTCCGAGAGCGACGGCGAATGGAACCCTACGTTAGCGTGCGTCACGAAAACACCCACACGGAAGAAAGGGCGGCGGGTAGACAGAGACGGACAACACGTCAGGAGGCAGCGAGACCTAATGCGGGTAGGCAGAGCAACGCGGTACCCAGACACCGTGGCCACCCAGGGGTTTAGCTGGACGAGTTGACCGAGTGCAACAACAAAATGTGGCCCCGCGCTCAACCCGAACGACTACGACGCAACGCACCATAAATCGGTGGATACGTCCCGAGGCGAGGACGGAAGAAAGAAGTAGGCCGTCACGTTGTCCACAGGCAGAACAGACAGGAGCGATAAGGCAAACTAGAGCCTTCTGCAGGGGGTGCAGCAGCTTGCACCGAATGCCGATGTGTAGGCGGAGAATCCTTTCAAGGCCAGCCAGGCAGGAAAAACGGTAGCGCCGGTAGAATCGGTGGCGCCGGTGGTTTCGATAACGCCGGTAGAAACGTTGACGACGACAGAGCCAGTACGGGTGGAAGAGGTTACAATGGACACCAGTCAGGCCGTCAGCCCTGAGGAAGAGATGACCTTATTGGGAAATACTTCAGGGCGAGACAGCACGGACCTGGTGGTCCCTCAAAGGTGAAAGGATGAGGCGTAAGGATTTGTAACCTTTCCATGCAGGGATTAGTATTATAGCTTGTATTATATAAAAAGTGAATTATCGACTTTGTAACGTATTGACGATAATATATATATTCTTATTACAGCTGTTTTGTATTAACTATTTTGTGTGTGAATAAATTATTGTATTAGTAGTACGTTTACTAGGAATTAGTGTTCAAGGTTCCTGCTAAACAAGTCCCAACCTTTTTTAAACAATTTTTTAATTAAATTTTACCAAAATAGAGTTTGATTAAATTCCTAAATTATAAAAGTTCCGGGCCGGGCCCGGGCCTTGTTTTTAAAGATGCTAAAATTCGGGCCCGGGCAGGGCCTGATTTTTTTGTATTTTAATTTCCGGGCTCGGGCCGGGTCCTAAAAAAATCGATTTTGCAGGTCTCTAGTCATACATGGACACTTCAATCATAAGCAACTTCATGATGTCATACATGGACCTGTAAAATGCGGCAATCACTTAATAAAATGTCAATCATAAGCAACTTCATGACGTCCTACATGGATACTGTAAAATGCGACAATGTAAATAATCTAATATATAAAAAGGCTAAAGTATTCTACTTATAAAAACACCATATAGCATGGGCGTAGCCTGCATCGGAATTCGTGGGGGGTAAAAATAATTTAGGGAGGCATAAAATAATATTTTTTGACAAGCCATTATTTTAACACGCTTCAAAGAGTTTTTGGATTTATAGGGGGCAGCAGCCATTTTTGTTTTATACGTTTTGATACTTATTAAAATGTTAGTCATATAGGCAAATTTATGACGTCATACAGGGATACTGTAAAATGCAACAATGTAAATAATCATTCAAATATAAAAAAGGCTTAAGTATTCTTATTAAAAGTATTCTATTCATTAACATATCAGCAATAATATTTGGCCCCGCATGTTGCTGGATGTATTCGAATGAGTGGCAAATGCGAGGATTAGCCCATGCTCACATTTTGATTTAGTTCATCGACAAAATAGCTCCTGAAGACATCGATAGTTTTTTATGCAAAAATTCCAAATCTGTGTACTGATAAATTATTGTTTGATATTGTTACTACAACATAATCATGGCCCATGTGGATATTTTAATCGGATCATCGCCGTCGTGTATATACAGTGAATCCAAGGCAGACTGAGTTCTTTCAACTGCGACTGTTGATGGTTAATGGCACCGGCTCATTGTCATTTCACGATATATGTAAAGTAAATGGACAAAAATATCTAGCGTATAAAGATGCATGCCTTACATTAGGCTTGCTAGAAGGCGACAACCATCGGTACAGTATTCTTACTGAAGCAGCATTAAACTGTACAGGAACACAAATTTGTCTACTATTCGCTATAGTGTTGACTGCATGTTTTCTACCCCGAGCACAGACATTGTAGTATATGCAAAGATTCAATTACTGATGATATCGACATCCTTCAAGGTGCAACGATCTAACGTTATCATTCAGCGTCGCAATGTTTAATGAAACATTTTGATAGCTATAGGATCTTTGCATTGTCATTGCCAATTTTCAAATTAGTCATTTTGGTATGAGTTAACCATTTGATGTACATCTGATTTACTCAACACTGATATGAGTCTTGAACTGCAGTATTTAGAAATGGCAGCGATTGTTACTCGCAATGTCCCACCACTAACTCATGAACAAAAAACCATTTACGACCGCATTGTGCTTATCGGCAGGACAAAGGATTTCTTTTTTTTGGATGCATGAGGTGGAACTGGCAACATTTATCATTTCAATAATTCTTGCCGAGATACGATACAAAAATGGCATCGCATTGGCCATGTCATTAAAATATTAATGAAAAACTCGAAGTCAGCATTTTGAAGGGCAAGTTCCAAGGTGAACATGTATGTTGCCACGAATCCTTATGATTTCCACATTTGTGCCGATTGAATTCAACCGCATTAAATTTCCAATTAGATTGGCATTCGCAATGACAATCAATAAGGCGCAAGGCCAAACGATGTCAATTGAAGCTTAGATTTTGCCACACCATGCTTTTCTCACGGACAGCTATATGTGGCATGTTCTCGCGTAGGTAAACCATCCAGTTTGTTTGTGTTGACTAAATACGGACTACCCAAAAATATTATATACTTCATCGCACTTAAAGATTAATGATGAATTATTTTTTAATCGTCATAATTTGATGTATAAATAGGTATCAAAAATGATTTAATTAAGTATAAAAAATGAAATTAATAAATGATTAGTGTATTGTCATTTTATAGGCCAACATTGTCACAACGCTCCATTCTTTTTCAATCATAACCACATACCCATACACTTTTAGTTATAGTGTTTTCTAGAAATAAGCTAGCCCAAATTCTTTCATATGTTTCCTATTAATAGGTAGCAATTATTTAGCCAAATAAGAACTAAGCCAAAGCAACGCTTGACGGGCACAGCTAGTTTCCATATAAAAATCTAATATATGGTTTGTCTCCATTTAATTATGTGTTACTAAATAAAATAATTCTTTACCACTTAAATACATGGCAAAGGGCTAAAATGTTGGTTGAGAATTTGCAAAATGAAATATACCTGGTGGCAGGAAATGTCTCAGTTTTCATCTTTCAGACACTACAATGAAGAATCTAGGAGTGACAATTATATAAAACTTGCAAGAGATAATTGCAAAACAAAATTATTTATGATCTTCCTTTAATGTACATACGGATGAGTTTAGTATATTAGTTTAGAGGCTTTATAATCCAGTTTAATGTTTCCAGCTTATTGACAGTTTAATTCAAAGATAGCGTTTTACAAAGAAATGGAAATAATGTAAATTGAGGTATTGGCGAAGGGAAGAGGAATTATGAAACCGCGATAATGTCCGCGACATGCCCTTTTTAGAATTTACATGTTCATGGTTCAAAAAAAATATTATATGTATCGGAAAACAAAAGAATGATATTGCTCATGCGTAGGTATATAAAAATTTTTGATATTTTGGTGTATCAGGATGCGTTGTACATGCGTATACAAAATTGAAGCGTGATAGATATTACAGGTAAATAAAATTAAAACGCGAATAGGGGGGAAATAATATTACAAATCGCGCGGGGGGAGGGATACCATATCTTCCTTAAAATTTTGAGAATGAATTAATATTGAGAATAATTTAAAAAATGAAATTACTATACTTTGAGATGGGGATTGCCTACTTAAACTACCTTCAACAATCCAAAATAAAAGTCATTATAATTTGAGATCTGAAGATTGACAAATAAATACCGACATAATAATTGCTCGTTTTAATTGTGCAAGAATAATAATATATAGAAACGATTTAAAGAAATGTTGCTTAACTTTAAATCATATGACGAATTACTTATTTTAGCTTTACAACATTTGTTTGCCTAAGAATTTCATTGAATTTCGCATAATGTACATTTCGCCAGGCGCAAAAAATGCATATGAATGAGCAACTATCCGATTGCTCGGGCCAAAAAATGCTAACGATCGTTAGTGTAGAGAGGTAATTGGAGTGCGAAGTGCCTCAGGGGATACGTGATTTACCGGTGTGGTCAATCAAATTACCGTTAATTGGTTGTAACTTATATATGCATTTGATATATACGTTTTACTCACTTTCCATTTTTGTATCCCTTCGTAACCTGTATAAAATAATATTCCCACTCCTCAACAGTGGTGACGTGAAGCAGAAACCTACGCGGAGATGCAAGGTATAAAATAACGGAGAACATTTGACGCTTTTACACAATTTGAGCTATTCCTAAGGAGCAATAAGGCTGAGACAGATGAGCAAAAAGCGGCTCTATTATTAACCAGCCTCGAGGGGGAGGCATTCCAATTAATATTAGAGGACTATAGACCTCAAGATTTGATAGGAATTAGATATGAAGATACTAAAAATCGGCTTAGAAAATTATTCTAGAGAAATTCATGCGCGAGGGCAAAGAGGCGCGTACGCAAATAGACTCAAGGCTGAAGCTAACAGCTGCAACTTTGGGAACGAAAAATTGCAGAACAGAATCGTTGACCAATTCATTATAGGATTACGCTATAGAGGCTTACAGGCAAGGCTGTTGGCAGAAAAAGACATCAAATGGGACCGCCTACGAGAGCTGGCGTTAACGGCCAAAACGATAAATGGGGGGCTAAGCACCTTGCAGGACGGGTCCAAAGAGGCGTGGAGCGTAGTGGCGAGACGAGAAGCGTGACCTGGGCCGGTCCGGATTCCCAGGTTAAATCATGCTTTAGATGTGTTAACAGTAGATATATATATTAATAACGAATTGTTTCAATGTACCTTCGAAACGGGCGCTACGGTATCGATAATACCGGTGCGAAGATGGGCGAAGGAGATCCCACGCAACAAGGAGCCCGTCCCGACGGTGTACGCGTACGGCCACGAGGAAATAAAGATCGTAGCCAAGGTACAAGCCGATGTCCGAATGGGTAACACGAGGAAACAGCTGTCGTTATTGTTGGCAGACGTAGCTGGGCCGCCGTTGTGCGGGATCGATTGGATCCAAGAATTCGAGCCCGAAATCTGGCGTCGAATAAGTTGGAACTCGAGAGCTGCCGCCGCGGAACGGTTCGCGGTCAATTACGTAGAAAGACCGAAAGATACCAAGTCCGCGATCCAGCACGTGATGAAGCAATGGGATGGCCAGCTAAACGAATTTCCGAAAGCATTCAAGGGAGGTGGAAGTACTGTTAAAAGAGGGCATAAATCCCGTATTTATCCCCGCCTGAAGGCCGATGGCGTGGAAGAAAGAAGTAGAAGAAGAGCTGAATAAATGGGTCAGAGACGGGGTAATAGAACCAATCGATTTCTCAAGATGGGCCAGTTCAGTGGTACCCGTAAAAAAAGAGATGGGAGTCTGCGATTATGTATAGACTACCGGTTTAAAATAAATAAATACGCACAAGGTTTGTTGTACCCCTTGCCCAAAATCGACGATTTATTAAATAAACTCGATAACGCGTGTTGTTTTACGAAGCTGGACCTAACTAAGGCGTACCTACAACTTGAATTAGGTCCAGAGACGAGCCGATTGACTATCTCCACCCACAAGGGCTTATTTAAAGTTAACCATGCCGTTTGGCTTAAATTGTGCCACGGCTATTTTCCAAAAACAATGGATCAAATATTAGGAGGCATGGAGGGGGTAGCGGTATACATCGAGCAGGGGAAACGGAAGATATCCACAACGAGCGGTTACTCAAAGTCCTAGAAACGTTACAAAAGTGGGGGTTCGTGCCAAACATTTCCAAGAGCATCTTGTGGGCAAAGGAAGTAACATTTTTGGGATACGTAATAAGTAACAAGGGGATTCAAATCAAGAACTAGTCAAACAATGGAAAAATTTAACAAACAAAAACGAAGTAAAATCCTTCCTTGGGTTAACAGCATATTTTTCAAAGTACATTAAGGACTACGCCAAAATCGTACACCCGATTCAGAAACTCATGAAAAAAACGTGATGTAACACTGGGGTGGAGAACAACAAAGCGCATTCGAAGCCATCAAGTCCGCGCTTACGAAAGCCCCCGTACTGGCATACTTTAATGGAGATTGGGAGACTGGCCTGGTGGTAGGCGCCCCTGGTACAGGGTTAGGGGCCATCCAGCAACGAGCACCAGGGGAGAATTGGAGGGTAGTGGCCTATGCTTCAAGAACGTTAAACGATAGCCAAAGCCGGTATTCGACGATCGAACGAGAAGCGCTTGCGGTGGTTTATGGACTAAAAAAGTTCAATGAATTTATACAAGGACGAAGCGTTACTATGATGACGGATCATAGACCCCTAGTATATATATTTGATCAACGCAAAAGGGGCAAGGAACAATGGTCACCACGTCTAACTAGGTGGGCGCTCATGGTATCAGGCTACACGACAAATTTTGAGTACAACAAGGGATCCGAAAACGCGGCAGATTTCTTGTCAAGAAAACCGAACGAAAACGCGTATCAGGTTAGCAAGGAAATGCCATTTATATCATTGGAAGTAGTAAGACAACACACCTTAGATGATCCCGGGCTACGTCAGTTAAAAGAGTGTATGAGAGGTAAACAAAACACAATGGTCACTTATGGTCTAAAACGCTCCTATGAAAAACACCTTACATGAATTAAAAAACATAATATTTTGCAAAGGGCGACTAATATCCAAAGACTATGGGTATCAAGCGAATGCAAGAGGCGTGGCAGTATAATGGTGGCCCACTCTCGACAACTTATTGAGCGTGACGAAAGGGTGCCGGAATTGCAATTACACTGCCGCGGTGGCGAAGAAGGCACCGTTGATAGAGTGTCAACCCAGCCATAGGTGGGTTCAAGTACATATCGATATCATGTCCTCTCAAGGGTTAGTCATACCTGGTGATGGTGGACAATAGCTCGAAATAAGTAGAGGTGTTTAAATTAAAAGACACCACATCGACCACCATTATAAAAAAACTTGCCGAAACGTTTGCTAGATTTGGAATCCACCATGGTTAATATCAGATGACGGCCCGCAATTTAACGGGCAGGAATTACAGAATTTTTGCAAGATGCGAGGGATTAATCATCGATGGACAGCCCCTTATCATCCTGCGTCTAACGGTCTGGCAGAAAGTTATGTACAATTAATTAAAGAAGCCATTATTAGAAACGAGTCGGAAGTAGTGCTAAGTAGATTTTTGGAAAACTACAGGTCTACAAAACACCCCACAACCAATAAAAGCCCAGCAAAGGTGATGCTAAAAAAGCGTATGCGAACCGAATGGGAGGTATTGAGGGAAAGCGTACCACAACAATGGTTAGAGACCGGAAACCCGCGGATGTTTAACGTAGGAGACTTGGTTTGGGTACGCATGTTTTTGGGACCAAGCAAATGGGTAGAAGGCACGGTAAAAGCCAAGCACGGTAGTCGTTTTTACGATGTATGGGCACAGGGAAGAAGGCACTACCGACACGTGGATCAAGTAAGGAAACGGAAAATCCTGGATTGGACACACTGGGACAAGAGAACGGGTGGCCGCAAAGGATATCATCAGAAAGGGAAGCGGGAACAAGTGCTTCAAGGGAACAAATGCAAAACCGAGGAACAAGTGCTACAAGGAAACAAATTCAAAATAGCGATTGTATTTGTAACTGGTTGACACCTTGAAAGGCAATTGACCCTATGAAACATAGATATAATGAGTCTATCAAGTCTATGAATTTAGTTGACATATTTTTATTTAAACTTTAGCTTGGGGATAAGTCGATTGGTTGTGGGATCTGATTAAAAAGGTCAAATAGGTAGGGTGGTGGTTCAGAAAGGTGATGCTGCTAAAACAGAGAAACCAGAAATGGCAAGAATGATGGTGAGACGTTAAAGGACTTTGTCTTGAAGAAATGTGACGAACCTCTTTAACAAGATATTGGTAGAAGGGCGAATTCCCAATCAATAGATATCAAGCACAATTAATTCAAAAGCAAAGGAGACACTCTGGATTGTGGCAATTACGGATATAACAAGCTAACTAACCACTCTTTATCTATATATATAAAGTAAAGTGTATATATGTAAGAGCTAAATTCTGAAACTACCGGTCCGATTCGCGCGAAAATTTACCCCTAGGTTCCCAGGGCGGCCAGGGGTAAAATAGCTTTTTCAGAATCCTAAAATTCCTTTTAGTTTTCGAGATATTGGGTTTTATGCGTTTTGACGTTCAATAAAATGTCAATTAAACGCACCTCCTCGCGTTCGTTGAAAATTTGAATATACAGACAGTTCTGTAGTAAAAGTGTATCACTTATAGTTGTTTGTAAAACGTAATCTTTTCTTAACGGTGACAACATAAAATTTATGAATTAAATTTCTTAAACGTCATCTTTTCTTAACGGTGACAATATAAAATTTATGAATTAAATTTCTTGAATGTCATCTTTTCTTAACGGTGACAAGACAACATAAAATTTATGAATTAAATTTCTTAACCGTCATCTTTTCTTAACGGTGACAACATAAAATTTATGAATTAACCTGAAATAAATAAAATTATAGATTATTTGAGAAAATATATAGGTGAAGAAGATGAATTTTTCTCATTATCATTAAATGAGATATTTTAAATGAGAAAGATGAAAGTATATATAATTTAAATGTAATATATAATAGTCCAACGTTGATTATTCTGAGTAAATGCTATTTATATATAAATGTCATTATTTATCTATCATTAATTTTTATTAAATGAGATATTTAAATGAGAATAAATTCTGAAACTACCGGCCCGATTCGCGCGAAACTTTACCCGTAGGTTCTCAGGGCGGCCAGGTGTAAAATAGCTTTTTCAGATTGCTAAAATTCCTTTAAGTTTTAAAAATATCGGACATTTCTCGACCTCTTGGTTTTAAAAAAGGGCTAAATTCTGAAACTTCAGATCCGATTCGAGCGAAAATTTAGCCGTAGATGCCCAGATAGGCCAGGGGTAAAATAGCTTTTTCAGATTCCTAAAATACCTTTTTGTTTTAAAAATATCTGACATTTCCCGTCCAGTTTCATTTATAGCAGCATATACAATAATGACTTCATACATACAAAGCTGAAGTTTTCTCGAATTAGATATTTAAAAGTATAATAAAAATGTTACAGTATACGGTTAAAATTATTGGGGTTTAACAGACTATTAAAATTAAATAAATAAAATTTAAATTATGCAGTTTTTGTCATTATTATCACGTGGTCGATTATAGAAGCATATTTTTAATAATTATCCATCCTTCAATTAATTATTTTATTATATTAAAGAAAATTGTATTTCAAATAAATCAGCTAACTAGAAAAATAAAATAATGGTGTTATTGTATAATAAGTAACAGCATTAACAAGCAATTTTTTCAAAAACATTTAATTTTAGTCGGATTTGATGACTAAAACAGAATTTGCATTTGGTTTGTCTTATTATATAAATATATACTAAAAATAGTGGGTTCATAAAATCATTCGGACCTTTCACATTATAAATTATTTCATATATGACCCCATTTTAGATAAGTCTTATTAATAGCTTATACTTAATTAATCACTTAAGGACTGAGCCAAAGCAACGCTTGGCCGGGCACAGCTAGTCGCTTATAAAAAGGATCTTTGTAACAAGGCTGAAAAACGAGTTGGAAATATCGGCTAACTAATCCGAATTTGTCGCCTGAATATCCCCAATCGACCATATCTACGAACTAAGATAAATGATGGATAATATGGTGAAAAGAGAAGAGACCTACATTATGTCTTTATTGACTTGGAAAGCTTATGACACATTCCATCGCGATTTAATATGGTGGTTCTTTAGAAAACAAAATATCCCTGACGCATGTACACGGTTTATGAAAAGTATTTATGAACCCAAATTCATGCGTTAGGACGACACTTGGAGGCTCTAACCCTCTTCGTGAGATTGTATCACATCAGGATCTGCTCTAAGCCCTTTTTTGTTTATTATACTTTTGGACCCGATAACGAATAACATTCAAAAGCTATCGCCATGGTGTAATATGCCGACGATATAGTACTATGCGAAGAGACAAAGGAAAAAATATTCAAATAAGCCGAAAAGTGGTGAAAGCGTTTATAATGGTTCAAAGACCAAAGATCGAATCATTGCTAGATGACCATGTAAAGTACCTAGAAGTAGAGAGATTTACCTCGGCTCGATGTTAGATCAAGAGGGAGGTTGCGCAACCGAAATAAATGTCCGGATTCAAAAAGGATGGCTTAAATGGCGAAGTATATCCGGCTTAATGTGCTACAAGAAAATGCCAATATGGTTGAAGAGCAATAATATCTCAAAGCCGGTGTTACTCTATGGAAGTGAAAATTGGGCCTTAAATACCAAGTTATTGTAAACCACGGGGATGAGAATAATACGGTGTAGTTTGGAGTATACTAAGCTCGACCATATGACGAACGACTTTCTCAGGACAAAAATGGGTATTCAATCTATGATGACTTGATTAACGAAAATTGGCTAAGGTGGTATGCGTATGGGTAAGTAAGGGAGAGGAATGATATAAATCGAAAGTATTGAAAATGGAGATTCCCGGGAAATAGAGGAAGAGGACGACCTCATGTAACGTGGAAAGGGCAAGTAGACAAAGTTATGAAAGCTAAGAAGATTAGTCAAGACATGGCACTTACCCGATCAACATGGAAGAAACTCATAAAAACTAACCGCGTGATTGTGGGAGCAAACAATTGATAAAAATATAAGAAAATCACTAATTAATTAGATTATAATCTCTAATAATTCTTGATATAAAAGGTCAACATTTACAAAATAAAGATCTTGCTGTTAAAAGTTTCTTTGTACTATAAATTAAAGATTACTATTTATTTAAAAAAAATGCTATTAAATAACTTTATTCTCATGTCTAATTTTTCTTGATTAATTTTAAGGTCTATTTTTACAAAATAACAATTTATCTGAAAGTTTTATATGGGATAATTTTGATTACATACACCTTTAATTTGGTGGGAAGGGGTATGCGCTGTTAGAAATTTTCACTATCGCCTTTTAGTGCGGGGTCCGAATAATTTAGTCTAAATTAGGTAATATTCAGATTAAACTCAGGAAAAAACTGGCCAATGAAAAGAATCACAATAATACTGGTAATAAGACACAATCTAAATCTAAGACGCATAAATCTTCGTGATTATTAAGCTAAGCCATCTTCAGAATGAATAAGGAGCTTTGATGTTGATAAAATATGTCGATATATATATAAGTCGGGCCTTCGGCCCTCGTGGGAAGGGAGAGAAGGGAAGGGGGAGAAGAAAAGGGGAGGAGGGGAAGGGAAGGGGGGACGACTCATCTATACTCCTTATGAACGTATCATATTTGCTATGCAATTTATGGGCGAGAAAGGTGGGAAGGGGCGAGAATACCTATAGGGGGGTATTAAATGCCTAATGATTAATTAATTATTTATACAAATTTTCCATTTATAGGCAAAATTTAATATAACCAAAATGTAATATAGGCAAGGGTTATGGTTAGATTTAGTGTTTGCATCTAGTTGCGTATTACATTAGTTTTTATGACCTTTAGTGATTATGGGTCTAACAAACATTATATTATAAAACATCACAATGTTAAGAATTTGCAGAATTGTTGGGAGAAATTTTTTGTTGAATTTGAACAATTTTTAATTAAAAAAATAAAAAATTTGGCGAATGGTCATTTTTTCTCCATTGGTCAGTACCAACAGATACTCTATAAGTCAATGATAGCCAAAAAAACGGGAAAAAAATTTTTTGATGCGCACTTTGGCCAATGGTCATTTTTTTCCATTGGTCAGCAGCCAGCACACGGTAAAAATGGATATAAATTCATAAGAGTAAAAAAAAACGAAAAAATAATTTTCGAATCACATTTTGGCCAATGGTCATTTTTTCCATTGGTCAGCAGCCAGGACACGGTAAAAGTGGATATAAATTCATAATAGTCAAAAAAAAACGAAAAAAAAATTTTCGAATCACATTTTGGCCAATGGTCATTTTATTCCATTGGTCAGAGCAGCCAGCGGAGGGCCAAAAAGTCATAATAGCAATGGTAGGAACAGGAACAATCATAATAGTCAAAAAAAAACGAAAAAAATAATTTCGATTCACATTTTGGCCAATGGTCATTTTTTTCATCGGTCAGGAGCCAGCGGACGGCCAAAAAGTCATAATAGCAATGGTAGTAACAAGAACAATCATAATAGTCAAAAAAAACTCCGGGATTCTAACCCAAAAACTAGTTAAATTGCATAGCAATTAAAAGTAAACAACTTTTATTTATGTTTATTATATAACATTGGTCAGCAGCCAGCGGACGGCCAAAAAGTCATAATAGCAATGGTAGGAACAGGAACAATCATAATAGTCAAAAAAAACGAAAAAAACAATTTCGATTCACATTTTGGCCAATGGTCATTTTTTCCATCGGTCAGGAGCCAGCAGACGGCCAAAAATTCTTATTATCAATGATAGTGACAAGAACAATCATAAGAGTCAAAAAAAACTCCGGGATTCTAACTAAAAAACTAGTTAAATTGCATAGCAATTAAAAGTAAACAACTTTTATTTATGTTTATTATATAATAGCTAATTTAACAAATCTTATATATAACACACCGAGGGAGATAGAGATGAGGGGTGGGGCACCTCTTATGCATTAAATTAAAAAAATAACACAGCGAGGGAGATAGAGATGAGGGGTGGGGCACCTCTTTCTTATGCATTAATTTAAAAAATCGATAACCTAATATACCCAATGCAAATAGATAGGTGGACGGACGGACGGACGGACATCAAAAAACGAGCCCACAAATTGCATAGCAATTAATATATACAATTAATATAATGTTAAGTTTATATTTAATTATTGACCGTTTTGTCAGCAATATAAATCAGATGTTATATGAGTTGTGTTTTTATTATTTGTTTATATTGTTAATTCACCCTACATTGGGCTTTCTTATTTTTCCCCATATTTCCTATTAATTCCCGTTTTTCGCTGATAAATTTCCACAACCATTGAGCTGGGAAAAATTTGACATCTTTAGTTCTACTTACATTTACCTTTTCTATTATATACGTGCTTTTAAATCCTTACTGTATTATTTCGTCGCAATAAAATTATTTAAAAAAAGATTCGCTATAGATGTTTAAACATAGTATTTTAACTTTTTATTATTAATTATTTCATTTTTTAGCAAACCAAAGAAGGTTTTTGCCAAACTATTTCTATAAATACAATTATAACAAAATATGTTGATTTATTCAAACAGTTATGCAAATATAGCAATCAACGATTTCGATGAGCTCTTAAAAAGGCCGTTCCGTGTAGGCGACCATGCCTCTTCAATTCCTCTTCTGTCGTAAAAACAGAAGTGCAAACTTGACAGCGTATAGAATTCTTATGATCATTTGGACATTGAGATTCGGTATTGGTTATTTTGTGAAACGAATTTGTGTTTGCCGATAATATATCGCCCAATATATTATTACGACAGACATGGCCATTCAAAGCGACTTTCGAAGCAAAAAAGGAACCACAAATCTCACAAGCCCATCGGTCAATATTATCCGTTGATTTAAGATTTGCAAATGGTTGTTTTAAAGGCGACTTAATGATATTCGAATATTTATGGGCTTTAACGAGCCTCATATCGAGTTTGGATTGAGGCAGTTTGTGGATGACTTGTAGGTGGTCCAGTAAGGAGCTGAACTTACTGAAACAGCGTTCGTAGCAGACCCAGCATCTGTAACACACCCAACGGGCCTTTTTATGGTACATTTTGTTGTGGCGTTTTAAAAAGCGAGCATGGTTAAAGGCTTGCCCGCAATGGATACAAATCTCTTTTTGCCGTTCTAATATTTCTTTCAAATGCAAAACGTAGTCGCTCATCGTTTCAAAACTAAGGCTACAATGCTCACACCTAAAGGTAGGGTGTACGAGACAAAATTATAAATGGATTGCCTAAATTTGGTGCAAATATTTCAAAAAAAAAGAGAAAAACATTACTCTATTTCATTATCGTGCTCTTTTGTAAGGTGAGATTGAAACTTTTCCTCGTCATAAAACGGAAAATTGTTGCAGGCCAGACAACAAGCAGCGTATGTTCTATCGGCATCTAATAAATGTCGAGCTCCGTGAAGTACCAACGGCAATCGTTTGGGTAAAAAGACGTTACAAATTTCACATTTATGATGTTGGCGGGGGCGGTATTCAACATTTACATCATCCTTCGTTTTCCGTGTGATGAGAGTCAAGGGAGGGGCGCTTGATAGCTGTTTATTTTCAACCCTTACCGCTTTCTTGACTGAAGCTAACCGGTGAAGTTTTCGAGCATCACGTTTTTTAGTAACATTATTGGGTGTCTTCTTAGACCGAATCTGTATGCCGAAAACATTGTAGTATGATATAGTTTTATGCATACACTCATAGATTAAATAGACTGGTCATTCCCTTAAAAAAATGATGCCAATTTTAGCAGCCATTTGTAACTAATACAACGTAAGCATAGACTAAATAGACTGCTCATTCCCTTTAAAAAGTAATGCCAATTTTACCGCCATGTTGAACTCATATTAGCAAACCAACTATTTCAACGTTATAATGGGATTCTATATATACTCTCTATTTATTAAAAAAAAAAATTCATAATTTTTATATAATTTTTAGTTAAAACTTATATCATATCATAAAAAAATGCTTTGTATAAACGATTAAATATTTTTGATTATGTTATAATAATAAAATTATTTAAATATTAAAAAAAAACTATAATTAATGAGACAAATTATTATATTTAAAGCGCCAACTATATATAGTTTTATTTTAGTATACACATTGCGAACTTTTATTTAAAAAATCACAAATTAATAAAATAAGGTAAATTAATATAGAAAAATGATGCTATTGCCCTAAAAATAAAATATTTTTATTTAATTTGTTACGAATATTTAATTTTAAATTTTAATTTACAATACGCGAATTATTATGAAATAAAATTTTAAGGTATTTACGAATGATAAGTTTAATTAAAATATAAAAATGCGATGATAAATTATCTTGCTCCAATATATGTTGGGATAAATCATCAAATATAGACGTCCCAATTATATTAGAAAAAATTTTATTTTCTATAATTAACATAGCGTTTTTATTATTTAAGCGTTTATCGTTTTTAAATGAATTAAAGATAGAATAAGAAATTTTGCATAATTTAATAAGGTTTTCCGATAGATTAATAAGACTGCCTTGATTTTTAATGCTTATTAAATGATAGTTAAAATAAGAACCATTAGTATCAAAAACTAGGGCATTAACACATTTTAAGCATGTAATTTTACCTTCTTCCATTAACTTGTAAACAATATATCCAGCGATATAAGTAGTAACATTTTCCAGTGATTAAATGTGTAACTTAAATCAATTACCTTTTGGAGATGATCTGGTAAATTAAAAATAGTAGGTATTACATCTTCTCTAAGCTGCTTGTATTTATTTACAGTAGGATAAAATGAGTTGGTGGTGAAATGTGCACAGCAAAGTACAGAGTATTTGTTAGGTGTAAAATCCCTCTTAACATTATGCAACCATGCTGCTAGGAGGATGTTATTTTTTAATGGAAATCTATTAAAATAGCAGATAAGCAAAAATTAAATACAAAAAAAGCATAATAATATACACAAAAGAGAAAAAAAAATATATTAGGCTACATATATATATCAATTTAGACTTAAGAATAAAGAATATAATAAACTAAATATATTCTATTAATAGAAAAGAATTATATACAAAAAAGCCATAGACTTAAAAAGCATAATAATATACCCAAAAGAGAAAAAATATATATATTAGGCTAAATATATATATCACTTTACACTTAAAAAACTTATTAAGAATATAATAAACTAAATATGTTCTATTAATAGATAAGAATTACATACAAAATAGCCATAGACTTAAAAAGCATAATAATATACCCAAAAGAGAAAAAATATATATTAGGCTAAATATATATATCACTTTACATTTAGAGAACTTATTAAGAATATAATAAACTAAATATATTCTATTAATAGATAAATTATATACAAAAAAACAAATAATATACAGGAAATAGAAAAAAAATATATTAGGCTAAATAAATATATTAATATAGACTTAGAGAACATTAATATGAATATATTAAATTAAATATATTTTATTAATAGATAAGCTTGAATTAAATACAAAAATGATACATAATATATACAAAATAGAAAGACAAATATATTTGGTTATAAAAGAAAGTTTAATGATATATTAGACAAAAGATATTATAGCCATGATTATAATATAATATACTTGTGAAAAGAATAATCCGGCTTTGTTTTTCTTGAATTCGTACAGTTAATAGCAGCACAATACGTCATTCTATGGTTTCTTTCTTTCTATAAAGAATAAAATATAATCTAATATATATCGTATATATAACCATTATATACTTACTTTATAAGTTCAAGATGGCGGTAAAACAGGCATCACTTTTTTCATATGTATGCATGCTCAATGAGCAGTCTATTTAGTCTATGCGTGTAAGTCTATTGTAACGTTATAATGGTAATCAATATATACCCTCCATTTATTTAAATATATCATAATAATTATAAAACTTTAAATTTATGCTATATTTAAAAAAAACCTTTGCATAGGCGATTAAAATATATAATATAAATAAACCCCTTAAATAACTAAAAAAAAATAACACTCGTTTAAAAAGAAAGAGTTTAAGCGCTATCTATAATTAGTTTAAAATGGAATATATATATTGATAGAATGTTTTATTTACAAATATGACATAATTAATAAAAGATCGTAAAAAAAACATTGAAAAAATTGTTATTGCTTTAAAAACAAAATACTTTTATTCAATTTGTTACCAATATTTAACTTTAAAGCTTATTTATGAGACGCGAATTATTATGAAAAACATATCATATTCATTAAATTTTAATAAATTACCTTTTGGACATGATCTGGTAAATTAAAAATGGTAGGTATTGATCCTTCTCTAAGTTGCTTATAATTAAAAGCTGAGGGAATGAATGAATCTGGGGTGAAATGAGCACCACAAAGAGCAGAGTTTTTGCTAGTATTAAAATCCCTGTTAGCATTATGCAACCAAGCATTTAATAACGTTTTGTTTTTGAGAGGAAATCTAATTGATTAATGATAAGCAATAATTATATGTTAATTAATCATTTAAATGCATAGACTAAATTAGAGCCCTGCAAAGTCAATTTTTTTAATCCGAACCCGACACGAAAGCGTTTTAACCCGACCCGAAAGCGTTTTAAATTTTTCTCCCCGAACCTGACCAAATAGCGTTTTTAACCCGAACCCGACTCGAAATTAAAAAAAAGTTATCGGTGTAAAATTGATTTTGATACTTTTAAATGGCAACAAAATGTTATCTCCCCAAAAAAACTTCACAACATTTTAAAACATGTATGCCAGAAGTTAATGCATCAGGAAAATATGCATTTTAAAGTTTTTTATTATATTTCATCCGAAGTATCTCTCTTAACAAGCTATTCTTTATCTTCCTTAGGCACCATAAAATGAAAGGCAGACATTCTTAAACTTTTGCTAAATTTGAATCTGTCTGTAATATTAAGTAATTTTGATTTTAAGATTTTAAGGCTAATAATGGTTGTTGCATGTGCGGAAATGAAAGGAAAAAATTGGATCATTTTTTTAAAAACTCAAATTTTTTAAATCATGTTTGTGTATTTCAATTAATCGTTTAATAAATAATCATGATAATTTTATTTTATTCTAGTGTAAGCTGTAAAACAAGGTGACACATTTATATTTAACAAAAAAAACTGGGAGTTCAGAAAATCGTTGAAAAATTTTATGATATCAATTATATGTTTATCATAATTTATAATATCAATCAAGATATTTAAGGTTCATGAGTTTAAAATTGCGCAAATCCAAAAATGAGACTTAAATTATAAGGAAATAATATAAATGACGGAATAAATTAATCATACATTTCGATATTGATCATAAAATATTAATATTTATAATGGCATTAATTTAAAAGATATGTCTATTATGCAATGTAAGATTCATAAGCTTACACTGGACCTGAAAGCTTTTTAGCCCGAACCCCCCGAAGAAGTTTTAAAAACTTCAACCGAATCGGGTCGGGTCTCGGGTAACCCGTGCAGGGCTCTAGACTAAATAGACTGCTCATTGCCTTAAAAAACGATACCAATTTTGGCAGCCATTTGTAACTACTACAACGAGAGTCTATTATACCCTCTAATAATACTTTTTAGAAAATTTTAAATTTAAATTTATGCTATATATAAAAAAGCATTGCAGAGGCGATTAAAAATTATAAGATAATATTATTATAAATAAACCCCTGAAATAATTTAAAAATGTAATACCCAATAGGTAAAATGTTTTATTTACAAAAATAACATAATTAAAAAAAGGTTGTGAAAAAACATTGAATATTAATTGTTGAGGGCTTAAAACAATATATCTAATTTATTGATGACAATCAAGAATTATATGTAAATTAAACATTGGAATGTACACAATTAAGGTGAATAATATGTGACAAATGTGTTGAGCCAAAAATATTAAATTTAATCTTTGTTAAAATCAATTAATTATATTTTATAACAAATTGTATATAGAATATGTTGGAATTGGGGATCTTTATTTACTAGAGACAGGTTTCGAAGTGATACATAAATAGAAAAGTGAGTAAAAACGTGTATATCCCACGTATATAATACATTCCGCATATAACCAATTAACAATGATTTGATTGACAACACATCGGTAAATAACATATCCCCTGAGGCACTTCGCACTCCAATTACCTCTCTACAGAATAAGAATGGAATTTGGTAAATTTAAAGTAAAGAGTTTAACAATTTGGTTTTCACATATTATTATAGACTATGTATTTTACCTATGAAAGGAAAGATTCTTATTTTTCTTTCTGTTGTTGGTGCATCCAAAAGCTGAACAATGAGACATTTGATGATGGCTTCTAATATTTAATAATTATCAAAAGTGAGACATGATAGATTATAGATGACATATTTAGATACAGACTACAGCTAATATTAAATTAAAATAAAACTCAATTAACATAAAACAAGCTTTTAGTAGCATTTTAGTGTAAAGAGAAATTCAATTTACTAAAATCATGGTTTATTACAAAAAATAATCACAAAAGATTGCTAACAAAAAAATAAGTAAATTGTAATTAACCAATAACAAAGAATTAGAATGTCTTCATTAGTACAAACATAATAAATAAAGTTTACATTTAAACTAACATTTTATTCTATGCATTAAATAGATTAATTATAATGAATTAATTTTACTTCATTTAAACTAAAATTTACTAGCATTTTATTTATTAGGTTATCTTATTAATTAGTTGTTAATATTAATTATTAGAAAGTTATTTAAAAATGTCTACAAAATTAAAAAACATATCTTAATTGTTGGAAAATATTATAAATTAATTATAAAAACAAATACTTACAGAATTGTACAGAATATGGCTTATTTGTGAAAAATGATTCAAAATTAATTTTGAAAGAGAGTAGTTGCAAATGGTAGCCACCGGCATCACTTATAGACTGCTCATTCGCTTTAAAAAAATGATGCCAATTTTATTATTGTATAGGAGATTAAAAATTAAAAGATAATAATATTATAAATAAAACCCTAGTATAATTTAAAAAATAACACTCATTTAAAAAGATGCACTATAATAGTTTTAGCGCCATCTATTAATTGCTATGCAATTTATGGGCTCGCTTTTCGTTGTCCGTCCGTTCGTTGTCCAACTTGTAATTTTTGCACAATTGCCGTGGATTTTTAATGGCTGTGGACTTATGCTTCTGTAAAAGACTTTTATTTGGCTTTTGCAAATAGACTAGCTTATGACCGCTTGTTGGCTTCAATTTTTTCGACCTCACCCGATCCCAATATCCATTATTGTTGTTGTGCCCGACTGATTAGCTTAATACATAAATTTCTTTGGGCAACTTCTCTAGGTAGTTGCTATATATCGGATAATTGCGAAACTGGCTAAATGATGATCCCCAGAAAATTATGATGACCGTTGCTTACTTCTACTTTATCTGATCCCGGCCAGAGGCCAAAATTCTGGTTTATAGATATTTATATTTGCTGTATTGTGAATTTCTTTTAAAAATTTTTCTTGGTTGTTGCTTTATAACGGATGCTTGAGAAAATGGCTGGATTCCCTGCAAATTAATGATGAGCGTTGCTCAGCTTTATTTGGTCCCGTACATAGACCAAAATTATTAATTTGGGTAATTGCTATTTTAATTGTATATTTGCTATTGTGTGAATTTTTATTTCTTTTTGTTATTAACCTAAATTTTGCATTGTTTATATATTGTTCTGGTTATTAAGATTAAACATATAGGCTTGGCTGTCTGCTGGCTACTGACCAATAAAAAAAATGACCACTGGCCAAAGTGTGATTGGAAAACTTTTTCGTTTTTTCAATATTTGGCATTTATGTATTTATACGCTTCTTGACGGTCTGCTAACTGCTGACCATTAGAAAAAATAACCACTGGCCCAAGTGTATATAAAATATTTTTTTATCTATATTATAATTATAGGCTATTTGGCCATCTGCTGACCAATGGAAAAAATAACCACTGGCCAAAGTGTGATTAGAAAATTTCCTTTTTTATGTATATGCTAATAGTATTTTATACTAAGATCAAAAATTTCTAGTATTAGATGATTTGTTAAATAATTTTTTCCCGGCGTCTTACAGCACCCAACACCCCTCACATATGCTCATGATTTAAATAGAGTCCATAGTCATAATTCAAATTATGGCTCGCCTACACCCAAATTGTTTAAATTTATAAAGTATCAAAAAACTCTAAAGTGAAAGTTGAATGTTTTGAAAGGATGACTATTCGCTTTCCCTTTGCCATTTTTATTAGTTTAAAATTTGTTAAATAAGAATGAGTGAAAGAAACCTATGCCTCAAATTAAAGTATAAAATGCAAAATGATAATTAGTTTTTTTGTATAAAAAGACTTATAAAGCTAAATTTTTATAATAATAAACTGCTATAAAACATTTATGAATACTTTAATTATTGAGGTAAATTATTAATATGAAAATAGTAAACAATTATAACGCTGTACGAGTATTATCTGACTCCCTGCTTGACCATTACCCCCTCCCCCCGCATAAACATTCTCGCCCCTTCCCACCTATCTCGCCCATAAATTGCATAGCAAATGTGTTAGGTTTATACGAAGTATAGATGAGTTTTGTAAAAACAATACCCCAAAACTAGGCGCATGTAACAAAACGACAAAACGAACTCCAAGTCAGACCCTCGCCGGGGTGTTGGCCCCCCCCCACCAGGAGTGAAGCCCCTGGTTTTAATTAATGTAAAATCAAATTTATAATGGTAAAATGTTTTATTTAAACAAAATAACATAATTAATAAAAGATTGTGAAAAAATATTTAATAAAAATTGTTATTGTCCTACAAACAAAATATTATTATATTTTTATTAATTTGTTATAAATATTTAATTGTTGATAAATTTATCTATCCCAAAACAATATTAAATATTATCTTTGTTATTTCAAAATAATGTCTAAATTTTATAACAAATTGTGTATAATGAGAATAATAATGGAATTTGGCAAATTTAAAGAAAACCGTTTAGCAATATTTTGTTTTCACATGTTCATATAGGTATATTATTATATTATTAAAGACTATGTATATTACTTTTCCTTCTGCTGATGGTGCATCCATATGCTTAATAATGAAAGATTTTATAATGGCTTCTTATATTTTATTATTATTAAAAGTGAGACATGACTGTTTATGGATGATATATTAAAAAACTCGGGCCTTCGGCCCTCGTGGGAAGGGGGAGGGGAGAAGGGGAGGGGAGAAGGGAAGGGGGGACGACTCATCTTTACTTCGTATGAATGTATCAGATTTGCTATGCAATTTATGGGCGAGAAAGGTGGGAAGGGGCGAGAATGCCTATAGGGGGTATTAAATGTATAGGCAAAATGTAATATAGGCAAGGGTTAGGGTTAGATTTAGTGTTTGCATCTAGTTGCGTATTACATTAGTTTTTACGGCCTTTAGTGATTATGGGTCTAACAAACATTATATTGTAAAACATCACAATGTTAAAAATTTGCAGAATTGTTGGGAGAAATTTTTGTTGAATTTGAACAATTTTTAATTAAAAAAATCAAAAATTTGGCGAATGGTTATTTTTTCTCCATTGGTCAGTACCAACAGATACTCTATAAGTCAATGATAGCCAAAAAAACGGAAAAAAAAATTTAATGCTCACTTTGGCCAATGGTCATTTTTTTCCATCGGTCAGCAGCCAGCACACGGTAAAAATGGATATAAATTCATAAGAGTAAAAAAAACGAAAAAAAAATTTTCGAATCACATCTTGGCCAATGGTCACTTTTTTCATTGGTCAGCAGCCAGCGGACGGCCAAAAAGTCTTATTATCAATGATAGTAACAAGAACAATCGTAATAGTCAAAACTAAAACGAAAAAAAAACTTGGAATCACATTTTGGCCAATGGTCATTTTTTCCATCGGTCAGCAGCCAGCGGACGGCCAAAAAGTCATAATAGCAATGGTAGTAACAGGAACAATCATAAGAATCAAAAAAAAACGAAAAAATAAACTTGGATTCACATTTTGGCCAATGGTCATTTTTTTCATTGGTCAGCAAAAAGTCATAATAGCAATGGTAGTAACAGGAACAATCATAATAGTCAAAAAAAACGAAAAAATAAACTTGGATTCACATTTTGGCCAATGGTCATTTTTTCTTTGGTCAGCAGCCAGTGGACGGCCGAAAAGTCGTATTAGCAATGGTAGTAACAGGAACAATCATAATAGTCAAAAAAAAAACAAAAAAAGACTTGGATTCACATTTTGGCCAATGGTCATTTTTTTCATTGGTCAGCAGCCAGCAGACGGCCAAAAAGTCTTATTATCAATGGTAGTAACAAGAACAATCATAAGAGTCTAAAAAAACTCCGAGATTCTAACCCAAACCCTTGTAGTGGAGGGCATAGGGTAATTATAGCAATTAATATCAATGTTACCCAATTCAAAAACGAATAGATATACTTATGCATTAATTTAACGTAGCAATTAAAACCCGACCCCGCCCGAAACCGAGAAAGATAGAGATGAGGGGTGGGGCACCTCTTAATTTAAAAAATAACACAGCGAGGGAGATAGAGATGAGGGGTGGGGCACCTCTTTCTCATGCATTAATTTAAAAAATCGATAACCTAATATACCCAATGCAAATAGATAGGGATGGACGGACGGACGGACAACCAAAAAACGAGCCCATAAATTGCATAGCAATTAATAATTATATAAATGTAATATAGGCAAGGGTTATGGTTAGATTTAGTGTTTGCATCTAGTTGCGTATTACATTAGTTTTTATGGCCTTTAGTGATTATGGGTCTAACAAACATTATATTATAAAACATCACAATGTTAGGAATTTGCAGAATTGTTGGGAGAAATTTTTTGTTGAATTTGAACAATTTTTAATTAAAAAAATAAAAAATTTGGCGAATGGTCATTTTTTCTCCATTGGTCAGTACCAACAGATACTCTATAAGTCAATGATAGCCAAAAAAACGGAAAAAAAATTTTTTGATGCGCACTTTGGTCAATGGTCATTTTTTTCCATTGGTCAGCAGCCAGCACACGGTAAAAATGGATATAAATTCATAAGAGTAAAAAAAAACGAAAAAATAATTTTCGAATCACATTTTGGCCAATGGTCATTTTTTCCATTGGTCAGCAGCCAGGACACGGTAATATAAATTCATAATAGTCAAAAAAAACGAAAAAAAAATTTTCGAATCACATTTTGGCCAATGGTCATTTTATTCCATTGGTCAGAGCAGCCAGCGGAGGGCCAAAAAGTCATAATAGCAATGGTAGGAACAGGAACAATCATAATAGTCAAAAAAAAACGAAAAAAATAATTTCAATTCACATTTTGGCCAATGGTCATTTTTTCCATCGGTCAGGAGCCAGCGGACGGCCAAAAAGTCATAATAGCAATGGTAGTAACAAGAACAATTATGATAGTCAAAAAAAACTCCGGGATTCTAACCCAAAAACTATTTAAATTGCATAGCAATTAAAAGTAAACAACTTTTATTTATGTTTATTATATAACATTGGTCAGCAGCCAGCGGACGGCCAAAAAGTCATAATAGCAATGGTAGGAACAGGAACAATCATAATAGTCAAAAAAAACGAAAAAAATAATTTCTTTTCACATTTTGGCCAATGGTCATTTTTTCCATCGGTCAGGAGCCAGCGGACGGCCAAAAATTCTTATTATCAATGATAGTAACAAGAACAACCATAAGAGTCAAAAAAAACTCCGGGATTCTAACTAAAAAACTAGTTAAATTGCATAGCAATTAAAAGTAAACAACTTTTATTTATGTTTATTATATAATAGCTAATTTAACAAATCTTATATATAACACACCGAGGGAGATAGAGATGAGGGGTGGGGCACCTCTTATGCATTAATTTAAAAAATAACACAGCGAGGGAGATAGAGATGAGGGGTGGGGCACCTCTTTCTTATGCATTAATTTAAAACATCGATAACCTAATATACCCAATGCAAATAGATAGGTGGACGGACGGACGGACGGACACCAAAATATGCGCCCTCGGTGATTTTCAAATTTAGTATTGCGCCCTTAAGGACAAATAGGTTGCCGACCCCTGGTCTATAAAATGAGAATTAGTGTAATTTATAAAATGTCATTGTAAGCTCCGACGAACCCTTGTAAAATTTTATTCTTGTTCGGCAATCTGGCTCTCGCGCCAACTGGTCCTCAACACCCGTCTGAGGATCTTTAAAGCTATGATTCTACCAACACTTCTTTATGGGTGTGAATCTTGGTCGTTGCGTGCCCCCGGCATAAAAAAACTCCAAGTTAACATCAACAAAATGCTACGAATTGTATGTCGAATTTTTTATCCGGCAACGATAACAAACGAAAATCTGTGGATGCGTTGTAAGATCCCTCCAGTTAAAAATATTATGTTAACAAGGAAGTGGAATTTTTTAGCACATCAGGTCCAAAGAAAAGGTACAAACTATTGCCTGTCTTCACTGTTCTGGTATCCTCCTTCACTAAGAGGTTTGAAGTGCAATGGCAGTTGGCTACACAAGACATTTCGAGAAATTCAATTATTAGGTCAGGACTGGGATTCAATGTTGACAATAATGCAAGATAGGAAACTATGGATAGAATTCTCAAAGAGCCAACTATCTAGTCTTTCAACTACAAGGGCGCGTATATCTCATTCGTAATAAATGCTCACCTACAAAGTTCTTTAATTCTCATGAAGTTGGGTATTACATAGTAACATGCCATAATTACACTGCATATTAATCAAATTTGTTACAGGTACATTACACACGTTGTCATTAACGTGGCCTTATGCGCCAATTGGCGTGAAAAGGGGCCCAACCTTAGATTGCACTTACTAAGCTCTTGGGCGTCTTCGCGGCAATCATACATACATACATACATACATACATACATACATACATACATACATACATACATACATACATACATACATACATACATACATACATACATACATACATACATACATACATACATACATACATACATACATACATACATACATACATACATACATACATACATACATACATACATACATACATACATACATACATACATACATACATACATACATACATACATACATACATACATACATACATACATACATACATACATACATACATACATACATACATACATACATACATACATACATACATACATACATACATACATACATACATACATACATACATACATACATACATACATACATACATACATACATACATACATACATACATACATACATACATACATACATACATACATACATACATACATACATACATACATACATACATACATACATACATACATACATACATACATACATACATACATACATACATACATACATACATACATACATACATACATACATACATACATACATACATACATACATACATACATACATACATACATACATACATACATACATACATACATACATACATACATACATACATACATACATACATACATACATACATACATACATACATACATACATACATACATACATACATACATACATACATACATACATACATACATACATACATACATACATACATACATACATACATACATACATACATACATACATACATACATACATACATACATACATACATACATACATACATACATACATACATACATACATACATACATACATACATACATACATACATACATACATACATACATACATACATACATACATACATACATACATACATACATACATACATACATACATACATACATACATACATACATACATACATACATACATACATACATACATACATACATACATACATACATACATACATACATACATACATACATACATACATACATACATACATACATACATACATACATACATACATACATACATACATACATACATACATACATACATACATACATACATACATACATACATACATACATACATACATACATACATACATACATACATACATACATACATACATACATACATACATACATACATACATACATACATACATACATACATACATACATACATACATACATACATACATACATACATACATACATACATACATACATACATACATACATACATACATACATACATACATACATACATACATACATACATACATACATACATACATACATACATACATACATACATACATACATACATACATACATACATACATACATACATACATACATACATACATACATACATACATACATACATACATACATACATACATACATACATACATACATACATACATACATACATACATACATACATACATACATACATACATACATACATACATACATACATACATACATACATACATACATACATACATACATACATACATACATACATACATACATACATACATACATACATACATACATACATACATACATACATACATACATACATACATACATACATACATACATACATACATACATACATACATACATACATACATACATACATACATACATACATACATACATACATACATACATACATACATACATACATACATACATACATACATACATACATACATACATACATACATACATACATACATACATACATACATACATACATACATACATACATACATACATACATACATACATACATACATACATACATACATACATACATACATACATACATACATACATACATACATACATACATACATACATACATACATACATACATACATACATACATACATACATACATACATACATACATACATACATACATACATACATACATACATACATACATACATACATACATACATACATACATACATACATACATACATACATACATACATACATACATTGAGAATTTTGAATGTAGCCATATTACATTATATATATAAAATATATTTAGGATTTAAAATATATACCCATTTGATGTTATAATTAAGCTTATTCAAAGATTTGGAGATCATATATAAAATAAATATTAATAGTATTATCAATAACTTTATTTAAGTGAATAAGCGTAATTAAGTTTACCATCACATATTATATATTTTTTATTATGCTATATGGTAAAATGCTTATTTTTTGATTATTTTACTAGACATTATGATTATTCTCTAATTTAGATTATTCATTAAAAAATAATAAAATTAATTATGTTATTATATTAAAATGTGTATTACCCTTTTTAAGAATTTGCAAAAAGTGCATCCATAGATATTTTATTAATCTTAGTATTATTTAAAAGATGTTAACTAACGTGCGATATGGATGGATGTATAGTATTTGCAAATGGCGGTAAACCAGGCATGATTTTTACGATACCTATTTATGTATAATGAGCAGTCTATTAGTCTATGCATCACTTTTAAGAAATGATTGTATGTAAATAAACAGTCTAATAGTCTAAGGGGATATGCGCTAATTAGGATATTAGTGTAATGGACTTGAATATTTTAACTACGCCTTCTAGTGCGGGGTCCGAAATATTTTAGTCTAAATTCGGTAATATTCATAATATACTCAGGAATTAACTGGCAATGAAAAAAATCACAAAGTGTAGTAATAAGACACAATGAAGAAGATTTGAACGATTTTATATATAAAAGTGCAAAATACTTTGGTTTAAACCTCGTTTATAGCGGTTTCTAATAAAACGTCGGTTTTTTTCTACTTAAAATATTAACAATCAATAGTCCTATAACACAATTTTGCCAAACTTTGCTTTATTTAAATAAATTAATCTTTGCGCTAAGACAAGTTATGGACAAGTATGGAGGGAAAAGAAGGAATCTACACATGGTCTTCATAGACTTGGAGAAAGCATATGACACGGTTCCCCGCGAATTGATTTGGTGGTGCTTGAGAAGACAGAGCATCTTTATGCATATGTACAGCTAATCATTTAACATCTATGAAGCCTCAACATCGTGCGTTCGAACGACAGTTGGAGAGTCTAAGCCCTTTCAGGTCAATATTGGTTTACCCAAGGTTCTGCCCTAAGTCCGTTTCTATTTAACGTTATTATAGACACGATAACGAGGGACTTACAGAAGCCATCCCCTTGGTGTATGCTATATGCCGATGATATAGTATTATGCGAGGAAAAGAAGGATATCGTATTTGAAGAAGCCGATAAGTGGTCGAAACGTTTGGCTAGATATGGGCTCAAAGTCAATGACTGAAAGACGGTATACATGGAGATGAACGCAGAAGGCACACATTCGATGAATGAACAATTGAAATTCCCAAGAGTTGACAAGTTTACGTACCTCGGCTCGATGCTACATCAAGAGGGAGGTTGCGCGAAAGAAGTTAATGCAAGAATTCAGAAGGGATGGTTAAAATGGCGTAGCGTATCCGGTGTAATGTGTAACAAGAAGATGCCAATATGGTTGAAGAGTAAAGCTTACAAATCTATCGTAAGACCGGTGTTACTCTACGGAAGCATGGGCCTTGAACGCGACCCAAGAAAAACTATTACAAGCGACGGAAATGAGAATGATACGCTGGAGCTTGGGATACACAAAGTTGGACCATATGACGAATGAAAGTCTTAGAGGAAAAATGGGTATTCAGCCAATAGCCGATTATATTAACGAAAATCGGCTAAGATGGTATGGGCATATCTTGAGAAGAAATGCGAGTGACGTCAATCGAATAGTACTAGACATGAAAGTGCCGGGAAAAAGAGGAAGAGGTCGACCTCGTGGTACCTGGAAAGGACAAGTGGACAAAGTTATGCTCAATAAGAAGATCGATCCCAATATGGATCTAACACGATCTAGTTGGAAGAAACTGGTAAAAAAAACCCACGAATGTGGGACCTACGAATTGATAAAGAACAAGAGATTAACCGAAAATATTGCGCTGAACGCCTAAAGTGCCAGATTTCGAAACTATACATTAAGATCAATTTAAACAATCAAAAATAGTTGGTGTTTTTATATAATTAGAATTAGAACACAATATGAATTTTCAGAGCTCTTAATCCTTTAATTTTGTGCAAGATTTAAGCATTATCAAGCCTGCGCTAAAGCAATAAAGTACTGATGCGCTTTCTTTACCTAATTTTTTTGGAACCGCCTAAGTTTACTGGATGAGGGTGATGTTCTTGTGCATGTTACTAAGCCACAAATGATACATTTTGCATCACATATAATTTATGTGATAAGTCTCTTATTTTATTGTCCACCTTACTATACGCATATTATACAAAGAAATGGATCCGCTTCTTTTTTATTTGTTTCGCTATATAGCCTAGAGGTGTTATCCTCTCATGTAGTAAAATTGTACCTGATTTTGAGGCGATCGGACCTTAACTTAATTATTATTTTTAAGTTTTGATTTTATAAGAATTATTATAAGTTAATTATTTTTTTTAATTTAATTAATGAATGCGATAGATTTGTCGCATATTTTTGTAATATTAAATTGAATCCTGGTCGAGTTCGGGCTGCAAAAACTCGTGTGAGACTTTTTTAAACTATTCTGTTAATTATTTTTATTTCGATATTTTAACTTTATAAAAAATAGTATTGAAAGTAAAACTACTAAAGATTTGTTATTTAAATGGTCAAGATTTAAATATAATCAAGGATTGGGAGGGTGGACTAAAAATCAGTTAACCTATTTCACAAGGAATGTCGATAATAAATTAGGGCCTCGAGGCAACAAATAGTTTATGTTAGTAAAGCAACGGATTAGAGAACTGCAAAGTCACTTTTTTTAACTCGAACCCGACTCGAAAGTGTTTTAAAGACCCGAACCCAAACCGGCCCGAAAGCGTTTAAATTTTTTGCTTTTTAAATTTTGTTATCCGACGCTAGAGTAAGAAAAATTTCTGTGTGTAAAATTAATTGACAAATTAAGGTGGAAACTAATTGATACCACAGATTTTGACTGGTAGATTTATTTGAATGATTTATCATAATGATGTATTGTGATAGTATCTACAATATTGGGTCGCAATCGCAACTAATTTGAAATATATAGTTTGGCAAATGAACCATTTACAAAATTTAAACCTACATTTTTAGTTTGTGAATATATATTTATGTAGAGTTGTTAAATTGCTAACTTGCTTCAAACTCCAGACGCGAGCACGCACATTGAGTTGCGGTGCACTAGGCAGAACAGTAGCATATAAAAATGCTTGAGGGCCGAGCAGAAACTCGAGCAGAGGGTAGCTTAAGTTGAAGCAAGTTAGCAATTTAACAACTCTATATTTATGTAGATTAAATTAATAATGAACTTCCACTTCACACTTTTAATTACAATTTAAAAATTGGTAAGGGTAAGATTATATTTAATGATTGTATTAATTCTTTACTTAGAAGAGACTGCATCTTCTCCCTTTTTATTTTTATTTTCCCCTGATGATGGGCTTTTATAGCCAGAAATATAGCGTCCCATTTCCCTCTACATATGCTATCAATCCAAATCCACCGATTTTATACAATGACATTTTTAAAAATTATTATTTTGTTGATATAATTAATCTTTAAGGAGTTAAATTTTAATTTGCGTCCAAATTAAAACAATCAAATTTAAATGTAAGGAATTTAATTAACTTAATGAATGATCTTCAATTATACAATTCGGTATTAAATAAAAATACTATACTAAATAGCATTAATTAAATGGTATACGTCTCATGTATTTTGTAATGTAAGATTTATACCCACAGGCGTAGCCAGCTTTGGAATTAGAGGGGGGGGGGGCAATAATAATTAAAGGATGTTTAGGGGAGGGGGGGGGGGGCAAAATGAACATTTTTTTAAATTTTAGCCATAATTTTAATGAATTTCCAACATTTTTTGGATTTAGAGGGGGGCAGCCGCCCCTCCCCCCCCCCCCCCCCTTGGCTATGCCCATGTTTATAACCTTTGACCCGACACTTCATATATAACCAGACCCGATTCGACATTTTGGGTCACCCGTGTTCTCTACAACGGTTCAACCACAAATAAGAAGAGCACACTTTCTGTGCGTAGCGTTACTGAAATGGGTGCACCACAGCCAAGATGAATGTCATAAATTAAGCATCCTCCATATGGTATGGCAAAAGCTTTTTCATGGTGATGATTCATTCATAACTTACTACTATCTTCATCTATAATTAAAAAACTATATAACTCTTTGTATAATTGATAAATAAACGACTCACGTTTTATAAAACATATGAAGGATCATAATTACTGGTTACTCGTAACAACTTTGTATTGAATACTCTAAAAATTAAACTTAAGGAAGAGTTGTGAATTAAGGATAAAGATGAGAGAATTGCTTACCTGTGATTATGAACCTTTAAAATTATTTTATTAATATTTTTCAAAGTATAGTTGCAAAAATATCCTATTTTATTAACTTAAAAATAATATTTATGGCTTAGACTTAGCATAACTCCGTGTTTTAACATGATATTAGCATAACTTTATGTAATGTTATATTTTCTACTAAAAGGTATATATATCAGCATATTTTCACTACTTTGCCATATGTGGTAATATTTATAATATAAAACACCCTTAAAACAATATTAATTTCTAACTTAACCGATATAATTAAACCTAATGAAACGCTAATGATGGTACTTGATTGAGTATAACATGGAAAACAAGCACCCAGAAAAATGCTTTCTAAATTCTCAAAGTGATATTTTAGCCACACACATTTGAAAAATGTCATAGTTAACCCGCTAGTTTTTATCGGCTGTCCGGTGCAGAATATTATGTAAATTAGGCTTAGCCAAATATTAATATCAAAAAATTAAAGATTTCTCTTAATTTTAATTGCCTTAAATTGTTATTAATCGAGTATATTGAGGAATTACCTGGATAGATGAGCGTGTTATATATCAAATGGATTAAATTATTTGAATTTGTAATAAAAGGCAGAAATAATACTAATTTGAGTGCAAGGGTCGCTTTTAGGAGGTGGACCCGCCAGTACCCGTTTGAAAAACTTTCAAGCCGGCCCGAGCCCAATATATTTTTCCCATGCATTTCAGCCACGGTCCCCTACAATTAATGGCCCATAGGCCCCGCCCAAAGCATTATTGCTATTTTATTGATATTTTGATTAATCGGTCCCAATTGAACGGAATTTCGAAGGCTTTGGCTAAAGATAACTCTAAATGTGTAATTTGTTCAATATCACTTTTTTAACATTCGACCCTGAATTTTTTTTTACAAAAATGGGGTTGTATAAATTTTTTCAAAGGATATTCAAATCGAATGATGCTAAGCGTTAAAGATTTGTGTAATTAGATATCCACATGTCCATCCATAGTTGTATACATACACAAACCTTTCCAAGGGCTTGTCGTAATATCGGATTTTGCTGCGCAGCAAAAATCGTCGTACGGGTTATAACATAGCCGTGTCTTAACTTCGAACTCACAGCAGATTTACATTTCAGACGCATATCATAACAGCGATTTTGTAAGATGCAAAATTTTTCCAAAGCTTAAATGTTCTATGTTTTTTAAATTTTTAGGTATCAGCAAACTTTAGATTTAATTGCAAGAGTTGAAATAAACAAAAAAAAACGTTTTTAACTATCAGAGAACAAAATATTAATAATTAAAACCGAATTTGACCCATGAAATTGAATCGGATATTTAGACAAAGATTATTTCGCGAGATTTGAATCTGAATCCGATATTAAGACGAGCCCCAAAAGTAATTTTCAATTATGGGAAAAGGGCAATTAAGATACAATAACCGCTATAATACTAAATTTAATTAATTAGCATTTTATTGAAAAATTTTAAATTGCATTGTAAGTTAAATGAAAAAATGCTATTTATTCGTTTTAAAAAGAGAACCTAACATGGGATAGCCAGGATTGGATTTAGAGGGGGGGCCAAAATGATCTAGAGAAGGGCAAAATGATACTTTTCACTAGTGGCTAAATTTTTTTGAATTTTGACGATTTTTTGCATTTATCGGGGGCCGCCCATCCCTGCCACCCCTGGCTACGCCCATGGAAGCTACTATAAGTCATGTTAAAGTGTATCCGTAAATAAAATAAATTTGAGCTAATTGTTTAAAATTAATATAGCACGAAATGCAAAATAGATGAATGTTTATAAAAAGTGCAATGATAAATAAATATAAACACCATTTCATTATATGGATTAAGCTCATCAAATTATATTTTGTCATTCTAAATTTATTGTTTGTAATACTAAGAATCTGTATTAAAAAAATCTCTAGGAGTTTCTTTGTGCTCGGTTCAAATTTAATATCGCGACAGTATATATAAAATTTTAGACCCGTTCGAGCCCGTTATGAATCCCGGCTCCCCCGGGCCCGCTATTAAACTTTTTAACCTGCCTCAGTCCAGCCCGTCAAATTTTTTAATTTTCCATGCCCGTGCGTACCCGCCCGCGGGCCAGGCCTGTCCGTGCAGCGAATACTAATATCATATAGATAGTAAGCTAGTGCTTATCATTTGATATGATAAAAAATTTCACTTGACATAAGGCTTTAATTAACCTTGAATTTCGTAACACCATTAGTGCACTAGTGATAAGAGCTGGTCTTCTCACCTAGTTCCTTGCAAAATCATCAGCCAAGTTTCCTACAAAATCTTCAATATAAACTTGTGAAAAGCCAATATGTTTTCTCGTCCCAATGATTGAATGTTTTCTGACACTAAGATTGGTATAAAGAGTATTATAAAATTCTTAAAAAATTAGTCGAATTCAAAAGGTTTCTAAGCCAAAAAGTTTTTAAAATAAAATATTTACTCTATACATTTGGGAGGGGAGGGGCAAATTTTAATATAATTTCCTATGTGAGAACCCCTGCCCATGGGTCGATAAATCAATCGGATTGTGTGTGCATGTCGTCGCCGTGACCTTAGTGCAAAATCAAAATCAAGGACAAACTAACCCAATAAATTTTAAATATAATTATTGCAATTTTTTTTTAATAATCCACCCTCCGCCGCCATTCCTTTCCTTTCCTTTCTGGCATCTAAGAAGGGGGGGGGGAGGATTAAATTTAATTTGCGTATTACGTTTGTTTTCTTTCAAAAAATGGCACTTCCTAGTCGCTACTTAAGGCATGCGCTTAGAAGACAATTATTATTATGACAAACAACCGCATCCTTCCTTTGACTAAACCCACTCTTCTATTCTATTGGTATAGTAGACAGGACAAGACGACAGATAATAATAATATAGTAGTAATCTCTCCTCTCTCTTCTTTGATTGTTGCAGCGCACAAATATTATGGAGGGGGGCCGGGGGGTGTTCAAGCCAAAGGACACATGTTTTCGTTTACGTATGTACGTAGTGAAATGAATGTACTACCCTTTACCGAGCGGTCGAGGTGGGGTTAATCAGCAAATGTCGCAAGAGTACGTACGAACTTATGAATAAGTGTGTGGCCGCTGTCCCCTCTAGCTCTGTAACTAAAGATAATAAATATGGTGATAAAACTTTGCGAAATATTTTATTCGTTTTGAAATGAACAGCATGATACATTTAACACAAGAATTTAGTAAGGACCGAGCCCAAATATGCTTTACTCTAGTTGTCAAAGAGTAAAAGGGGAATCCCTAAGTTATAATAGGGGAGACCAGACTTGTTTTAGATAGGGGCAGGCGCGTAGCCAGGATTTTCTCCCGGGGGGTGGGGGAACATTTTTATTTCAACATCAAAATTATAAAATCTGGTATAAAACATAAAGAAAGTCATTCATAGCAATTAATAAGTGTCTTACTTGATCAGTTATGTTGCAAAACTATAAAATATAAACTTTAGATCTAAAATAATTTCCCCCCCCCCCATCATTTACGCCACTGGATTGGGGTACCTTGAATCTTGTATTAATTCTTTACTTACCCATTGAAATTAAAATTGGAATTAAATGTGTATCGTATCATATTATTTTGAAGAATGTGAGTTAAAAATAGAAAATAAAAAAGTAAAGAGAATAAAGAACTTTTCAGCAGCTCGTAATGTAACCTTTAATTTGGAGCTAAAGAATTTGGGTTTATTTAAATTTTATATCATAAATTAAGAATGATTTATAATTAACTCCAAATTATAACTTTTGTTTCGCAATTTAATTTTATTTAGGTAGGGTCGGGGCAAAGTATAGTCTTTTCTTTTGTTACATCAATTTGAAAACATTTAATTTCTTATGGTCATAATTCAATTTAGCATAACTAATCTTAATAAACGTAAGCTCGCAAAAGGTCTTGAGGATCTATGAAAATTTAAAATGGGCTAGTTTTACATTTTCATCCATCTTATCATATTACATTTTTCTAATATTTTTTTTTAAATTATTTTTTCATCGATTTTAGTTGCCCAGATATTTGGTACATTATAAAATGGTGAAAATTCAAAGGTCTATTTGTCCCCTAAAATGTAATTTATATTTTAATTAACAAATCTCGTTTGATTTTAGTTGTCAATATATGTAAACTTAATAATATATGCAAGGGCATAGCCAGGGGGTAGCAGGGAGGAGCGGCTGCCCCCTATAAATTCTAATAATTTAATAAAATTTAAAAAAAATTATTTTTCCCCTCTCCAAATCATTATTACCCCCATCTAATTTTAATCCTGGCTATGCCCATGAAAATATTCTAGCCCTAAATTGTAAACCGGCGAAGCATTAGAATTCGTAGAAATCCCGTTTTCTTTCAAGTCGATTTGTTAAAAAGCGATTAAAAATTTCCCTTTTTATAAAAACCAACTTGCATCTCGACAATTGCCAACTGGCTCGGTTTCTTCTACACATTGAAAGGTTAAAAAAGGAAATTAATTACAGATTAGGGGAATACACCATTTAAAATTTGGTTTTAAAGCGTTATTAGATGGGTTACTCACATTATTCCTCTCACACATATAAAATTGGTTTTAAAACATAATTAGATAGGTTACTCAACAATTTATTTCAATATCTCTCTCACTAAATTTCTCTTTTATAAACATCACATTACACACAAGCACAACAACGCACTCTTCTGTCGTCTGTCCTGTTTCAACAAAAAAACATCGATATAATTTTCTTGAAATAGGGGACAACATACATTATTTTATTATATTCCCGCACGTCAACCGCGACGACACCTTAATAAAGTGGCAAAGTGTCTCCTTTCTCGAGATTTTATATTCCCGACCCCTTACCCCCCCCCCCCCCTCCCTGCTTTACCATATGACGTGCGGCTGTATATTTATATATATGTAGTGCAGTTGTAGGCAGTAATTACACTATTACACTACCTACGCATACACCATCATAACCATATGATTTTTAGTAGCACATTTTACCCCTCTTTAATAAGTTTTAAAAAATAGTCTTACCCAAACCCACTAACCACCATTTTTTATAGTAAAAAATATCGAAAATTTCGTTTTAACCCGCAATTTCTTATTAGTTTTTCCCATAATGACGGATATCGGCGAGAAACTCATTATATAAGTTGATCAGACAAAATGCCTTCTATATCGATGAAAAAAGATTACAAGGCTTCGGAAGGGGACTCCGATGGGCTTATCATTCAGCAACAACAACAACACGATAAATTCCCGGATTCGTTTAAATCGCTTAAAAATTTGTGGGAATCCAAAAGCACCTATACCATAAATTATTGCGAGGGAGATAACGGGCAAAATAGGAGTCAAGCGGAAAAATCCCCCAAAAAATTAGCTAAAATGACGGTAAATTTTAAAATATTTTGATTAAAATTTAAGGCAAAATTGTTTGAAAAAGTCTAATGACGCTATCGCGAATTAGAACAAGGTTATAGAGTGCTGTTAGTGCATTTTTTATTGCTATCTTAGCAGTTTTTGTAATTTTAACATTACCTCTCAGCTTAGTATATCTATCTATCACAAGCTAAGCTTACCACACCTCTGTTATGCAGCAGAAAAGAGCAGCAAATCCTTTACATCTGTTCCATTATCTCTTTTTCTAACTTTTCCCCCCTCCTAACATACATATGCCTGCACTCACACGTTAATCCAATGTGACTGACGACCTTTGTTTTTTTTTCATATTTTTTACAGTTATTTTAAAGCCTATAATTATATGCTTGACGCAGGTTTAATTGTTTAATTAAATCAAGATTTCTTAAGGCTATAGTTGTAATGATAAGGAACGCGATGCTTTTTGAAGCATGTGTATCGATGATTTAAAGTTTTATTTTTTTTTCACATAAAATTTACACCACAAAACTATATTTAAATCAAAATTAAAATGATGTACAAAATTCACCAGCAAATATGAAAGCCTCAGGTAAATTTGAGACTACATCAATTTCTTTTTTTTTAAAATAAATAATACTATTACATAAATTTTGATCTCCAGAAACATGCTTTGAGAAAAGACAATTAGAGTTAGCTTAACATGCGCGAGCTTAAATGTGAATTGTTGCTTTTCAAAATTTAATTACTTTTGCGTCTTCAGGTTTTTTTCGAAATGTCGCGAGGTAGCGACACTGTTCTTACGATGATGTGGTGTTGGGATGGGTATGACCGGGGATATTGAACCATAAGGTACAACAATTTCCCATTGTTAATGAAAAGAGTCGCTCTCGCTACTAGCTATTGCAAAATTAACGAGGGATTTTTTAAAGGTTTTTTTTCTCTTTCAAAATTCAAATACATAAAATTCACACCGAGTTTCCTTTCCCATGCAACAATTTAATTAAAATGATCATTAGGGCATGGAAGAAGTGGAGATGAAGGAAAAAAACTTTCCTTTGAAGTTTCTCAAAAACTAAGTCAAAACCGCCCAAAATTTTAGCAGTTCTGAATCGAACCTTAACTTTTTGAACCATTTTATGACCCTCTTTCCACATATTTTTACTTGAAAGAGTGGGTTTTTGGGGAAAAAAAGAAATTGTTTCAAACACAGATACAAGGTTTCCATCTTTGTATACGCATATGTATCTCGATCGTCGCTTTTAGTGTCTGTCTATCTAGGGTTTCTTTTGACAAAAAAAACGAGAAGAAAAAAGCAACCAAAACAAAGGTGGACCCATTGTGGCATTCTCACCTGTTACCTCAATGATATAACCTATATATTTAAAAAATAAATAGCATTTGTATCAAACTTAAATGAAATTCGTTATTAAAGATCTGCCGCCTATCTACCAACCAGATACGCTATTTCAAAATTTATACAATACATAAAGCTCCTGGAAAGTTAGGGGGGGATAAAAGGATTTTTTTTCAAATCCAGTCATGATTCTTCAACAAATTCCCATGTTTTATAGGGTATCACACATGAACAACTTTAACCCCTGAGTGCGTTGTTCGTGTATTATTTGTTTTATGGGATGTATGTATATCAAGCTTTAACCCCAACTTTTTCCGTGTCATCAAAAAGTTTAATTTCTTCTTCAACAAATTGTCGCGTTGCCATACTACACACACATAAAGAAAGGGGAATGAATTTAAAAGCGGGGGAAGCTGAGGGGTGGGTGGGGTTGGTCCGTGATAAGAGTTATAATTCGCGACTTTACATCACAATCCATTAGCTATCATACGTATGTGTAAGTTAGAAGACTCAAATGTTATTGCGCAACTTCACAGGGTTCACAGTTACCACACTTTACGTGCAAATTTACCTAAACGTTTACTCTTTCAAAATGTGGGATCAAAAGAGTGAAATTTTACTACTAAAGTTTTTGGGCTGTGATTTTCAAATTTTTGAACCTTTTATATTTCTTCCATAATTACTTATCACCGGTCGAGTTAACGTCTTTGCAAGAAATTTATGAGTGTTTAAATGGTGACAAGTGACAAAGAGGACAATGGCCTCCTTGAATGATAACAAATTTAAACGATCCTCCTAGATTCTTCACTAACAGTAACACTTGGATGCATGGGCGTAGTCAAGGGGGGGGGGGGGGCGTGGAGGGGCAGCTGCCCCCCTGTAAATCCTAAACTTTGTTTTTTAATGCTCTCAGGAAATTTTTTGGATGTTGAGACCTTTTTTTTGCTCTCAGGATAAAATAATTCTGCCTTCCCCTAATTCAAAACTTGGGTAGGCCCATGATAATTCCTAAAAATTATTTGAATGGAAGTTGTCACATCCTCCACCCTGATAGGCAATAATGCCCTTTATTCATAGTTTCTAATTCTTTTATCTAAAACGGCAACTTATTTTATATAAAATGAGTTTTAAAAGTGTCAATCGCTATTATATTGTGTATCAGCTTTCTCCCACCTTAAGCAAGCAATTAATTAATTCTTCGTTCCACATACATTACATACCCTGTCATGTTAACTTGGAATTTGCGAACAACATTGAGTTATGTTTTTGCCATCATTACAAGACGAAGATGACATACTTCATCGAGATCTGTTTATAAGAGGGATGGATGTACATGTTGTAATTTGTGACACTGCATCAAGCCTAGACCCAGAACTGAAGGATTGATGTATTAATTATGTAACTTCCCCTATTTAAATTCAAGGTTAATATCACCATCCAACTAGACTTTAAACTTATATTTCTTGATTTCTAATGTAAATGCATATTTATTTTATAGAATTGTGCACCAACTTTTAAAAATCTCACTTTATTAAAATTCTAACAAAATTCCGAGATTTTATCAAATTATTATTTTTTTCGATAGAGCTTTTAAAGAAAAACAAAATATGTTTTCATGGGGGGAGGGGCGAAGCGTGTCTTTGACTTATACATTTTCACAACTTTTTTGCATGATCAATAGAGCTTAAAAGAAATTTTGATAAATTAATAATTTTAAATATAAATTTTATTATTTATAAAATAAATTGTCGTCCCTTCTATGCGTTAGTAGAAAATGGGGTCGTTGTGTTGTAATTGCGTGGGTGGGAATGAATTGACCTTGGGAGACCTTTGAGGTTAAGGACAAACGTAATTATGACGTAATGGCACGGAAACTAAATTCCATTATCTCCTAGCTTAGGGGGGATTATAGGTTCAGAATATTTATTTTACCCAGCTTTGCCTTATACTCTAAAACATTTTTAGGGTTCTTAATTACATAAAAATTTTAATTATGATAATACTCGTATTTAAATAAACTTTTTATCGAATTTTCAGTTTCTGAAATAAAGTAATAAGTATATCAGAAATATGTTAGGAAAAACACTTTATAAGAGTTTGTCCTTTACTCAAGCTTTTTAAAGTAAAACGATACTTAAGTTCACTGGCAAAATAATACTTTACGCCAGCACCTGCATCATTTTCCACCTGCCCCCCCCTTCATATAATCACTTATGTTTGTTTATATTAATACATTCTGAACTGAAGAATAGCGGTAGTGGTTTATATAAAACATAATGAACAAAACAAATAAACTTTATTTAATCGAATGTATTAAATTGATTTGTAATTTTTTTAATAAATTTTTGATCTAATATTATTGAATAAGGATTTTTTGCTTCCAAATTTACAAAATGATTAAATTGCAAATCTTGAAATAATACAAATTAATACGATTTTGGCGTAATAAAAATTATTCGCCTTGCGCCCCAGGCCCTAATCATATTATCAACCATAAATCTCCAGCAGGGAGGGAAGTGTTTTTATATTGCCAGATGATAAAGCTACATAATATATGAATTTTAAATTAAGCTCCCCCCCCCCCATAGGTCTATAGTTACACTGATTGATGGCTAAAAAACGAGATAAAATGCGTATTATACAGCTTTTAGAAGAAAAGAAAGGGATTTTTAGACTAAAATTTCCTTTTTCTATATATATAAAATTTGCTAGACTCCAGTGGTGATCTAAAATCACCTGTCATTTTGGGGGGCCGACGCCTGGCATCATGTGTCCTGAAGGTGTAAACGTGTTAAAATATCTCCTTTTCATAATCTTTTTGATTTTGAGACCCAAAAATAAGCATATATTACCTTCCGTACCCGCCTTAAACATCGTTTTTAAATCGGAACAAATTCGTTTGAGAGGTAAGTTGCAGGGTTATACATATAGCAAGAAATTCTTATTACTTTATAATACAAAAAACTTGAATTAAGACGATTTTTTATCCAGTAGAAGTGTTATTAAGGCCTATGGAGGAGAGGGTCCTTATTAAGAAATCTAAAGAAATGACCGCATTTTATATGCTTTAGTCAGCAATAGATGACACATACAATTAGAATTTTAAAATAATTCATATTGGTCCTCTTTTGATTTAGTTTAAAAAGCATTTAAAGTACTTCTACATTCGTCTGTTGTGTCACTTTTTTTTTGGTAATTTTGGGATTGCAACATTCAAGCTATTCCTAAAAATATTCGAGTTTATGAATTACTAATAATTCTTATCAGGTAATTATTAAATAAATGAAAAAGAAAACCTTGTTTTTATATAATAACTTTTAGCGGGTGTTAAAAAAACAACTAGCTTCTATGCTTTTTGACCAAAATTGTTAAACGTTTTTACAATAAAATGACCCTTCCCCAAGACTTATAATTTATATTTGTAAAGAAAAATAGATATAAAACTTGGTTGACTTTTCGATTCAGATGTGAACACTTTAAATTTCTTATTGAATTTCGTAAATCTTGGAATTCGTAATCTACTGACTTTTGTATTACTGGTATTTATTTATGTCATAAAAAATTCTCACTTGGTAGCCAATTCCAGTTAACTAATTTATTTACTCGAACTTTTCTACAGTTTAAATCATAATTATTTGTCAATAAATAAAAGTACGCATCTTATGAAAATGAATATAATAATTTTCGCATTAATACTTTTGCTTACACACATTGCAACATCTAATAAAACGGATTTTAATTTTATTTTTTTATAACTCTTTTTTAATCTAAAAAAATTTAAAATTAAATCTCGCAATGGATAGAGTTACTTTTAATAAAGGATTTTTTGAAATTGTATTTTTTTATAACTCTTTCTTACGCCAAAAAATATAAAATTAAATTTCGCAATGGATAGAGTTACTTCAAAGCACGTGGTCACAAGGACCTATTCCACGTTTCAATGACGCTAAATATTATATAGGTGAAAGGACAGGTGTGGTCCGTAAACAGACCGTCCTACAATAAAGCTTTGCTTTGACACCACTCGCTTAATATTCCTAACGTGAAATGGGCGCACTCACATTAAATTTCTAATTTTTCCAAGGTTTATGTCAACGTAAAAACTTATATTTTATAGTAATTTCACCCCAATTGACTAACTCGTTGTTTTTGTAAAAAGATTATCAGGGCTAGATTTATGAGTGTGAAAATCTGATTTTACAAAAATCTTTTTCGTAGTTTAATATTATAATTTATATATTATTCTTTACTAATTAAATTGTTTCGACTTTTAAAACCTGCAAGCGGACAAAGTAATGACAGTGTCGGGTTGGAATCAAAAATTTTAATCAAACGTTACTGTAAACAAAAAAACATGAAATTTTTTGACAATATCAAGATTTAGGAGATTTGAAACTTGCTTTGCCTCCTCCCCCAAGATAAAAATTTTGTATCATGTCACTCTATACCGTTAGGATAAAGTCTTAAGGAATTAAGAAGCATAATTAGAATATCAAAGATTCATCATTCCTCCCAATTAAATAAATTCAAAGTCATAACGCTTCCTAATTGCCATGCTCTGGTTAACGTCACAATAAGGTTAATTACTAAATACATCTCTGGAGCTATTGCATTGGATTTAAATTTGAAAATCTTACTTAACATGATTCTGTTTTACTTCATAAATTAAGCCATGGGCCGTTATTAAAGCACAACCCCCCCCCCCCCCACAATATCGGCTCAGAATAACTATATATTGATACGAAATTTGATTTATAAGGAATAAGTACCATACCCTACCGTTTCAGAGGAGGCGCTTCGAAAGATTGACATTGACAATAAAGACGTAATTTTGATCGCATTTTAGTCGTATCGCTTGATTTTAAACAATAAGTTAAATCAATGTCCATATTGAGGGGACTTAAAACAGATTTCGCAAGGTAGGCTAAAAGAACAGGCATAAATCCTTTAATTTTAAAGAGATTGAAATCTGTTAAAATTAGAAATAATCTCGTCCTTTTTTTGTAAAAAATTGAATTATTAATAAAATTAATCACTATCGATCTACTCTGAGGCGAAATTACAGATTTTAGTTTCGAACATTGTTCCTAATATGGGCTTACTTGCCTTAATATCTCATTGAAATATACCTAGAGGTGTATGAAAAAATTATAGCGGGCCAAGCCAGGATTAGATCTACAGGGAAGCAATAACGCTTTAGGGAGGGCCATATCATAATTTTTTGTAATAAGTTATATTATACTAAATATTTAAAAATTTATGGATTTTGAGGAAGGGGGCAGCCACTCCTTCCTGCCTCCCCCTGGTTACGCCCATGGCTTGAAATGCATAAATCAGATCTGAATATAATCCAATCTTAACTTCCTCTTTGCTGTTAGTATTGCACCTTATAAAAAGGGTTTTAAAAATCACATGCAAACTTTTCATATCTCGATGAATTTTTTATGTGGTTACCTTTTTTCTAGCCTAATTGTATAGCGTGCTGACGCTTAGGGAACATGAGCATCAGCAGAAGGCGCCAAACAATCAAATACAAATATGAGGAATTTTTTAGTGCATACGTTACCATTTTTTACGTTCTTTTGTACTTGTAATCCCTGTTCAAATTTTTTTCAAAATCTTCTGCCTCCCTTTATGAAACTTTTAAGCGTATTCGACTTGAAATGAAAATAAAATTCATGAATTTTTGATGGAAAAACCGTATTAACAAATTGTTAACGAGCGTTTGAACATGATTTCATAGGCACGTCAGCATCAAGCCAAATCGAATCGTTCAACTTTTCTACAAAGGGGACATTCTTTAGACAATGGACATCAGGATTCTGCACATGAAAGTCTGAATTGCCATGACAAAAATTCAAATAACAATCGGTCCACAAATTTTGTTAAAATCGACCCCAACACTACAAAGTTAAATGGTGATTGTCAAAAGTAAAGAGTCTTCCTTCAACATTATAATCTTAAAGCCTATAGCAAGTTTTGAAATATTTAAAGAAAAGTTTCTCGATTTGTTATTTTTAATTAATTATAAATGCTTTTTTAAATATAATTTGGATGCTATTTTTATTGTTTTAATACTTAATTTGTAAGTTAAGTATAATTGTTTGACAAACTTTAATTTTACTATTTTAAAATCTTAATAATTTTTGGTTTTTTAGTAACGATCAGCTGATATCTGAACAGCTGGCACCTGGCTTAAAGGCAACTAACATGAAAAGACATAACGGTACATCTTCAACGTACGAGCCATTGTATCCATTCGCTTTGGGCCAAAGTTGCAATGGTCACGTAAGTGCGACTAAATCAGGCAATGTCCGAAAAGAATATTCGCGAAATATGACCAATACCGATTTTTACAATGGTTCTTTTAAAAGTTCTTCTCTAACATCCGCCAGCAACTCCTTGTCTTCAAAAGGTATGAATAAACAAATAAATAAATAAATAAATAAAGTAATGAGGAATTTTAATTTATAGGGTGTGAGAAAACTAAGTGTTAATATCGTCAATGTTCGTTTATATTGTCTCAGGGGGATATGAATTAATTGACCAAATTTTGCAGTACAAATCGATAGGTCATTCCCATGTAATTACAGTTATTAGATTTGTCGTCAAAGATAAGAACACAGTATCCCATTAAAATCTAATTAACTTTGCTTTTTGCTTTGAGGCGATAATGGAATTACTACTTAAAAATCATGATTTATCTGCTTGCAATGTTAATAATGATTGTTGAACCCCCAATTTTATATTATGTAGTGGTGTTGTAAAAACGGCTGGGTTTTGTTTGGTAGACCTTTGGTCGACTAAGAAGAATAGACCAATTGGTCTGTTCATGTTTAGTCGACTAAAACCAAAGGCCGACCAAACAAAACCCAGTCGATCATATTTAAAAATTGATTAAAAAAGGTATAAATGTTCCCATTTAAAATATAAAAAAATACATTTAGCCAATGAACGAACTTTAAATATGATGGGCACACTGCACTTCCGATCGCGGCAATTTTCCTATATTGTGTGCTTTTTTTATTCAAGTTATTTACAAATTGAAATGTATGACTAGCTATTACTAATAAATTAAATTAAAGAAATAAAAATGTTACTATGGAATTTTTTTTACAAATTATACCCATCTTTTTATCAATAAAATAATAAAGTAATTTTTAAAATTAATGCACAGAGGTTTTGAAGCAATTCGCGCATTATTTGACGCCGGAGGAGCAAAAAGAAATTTTAAAATACGATTCGGTGTGGTATTTGGGCAAGTTATTGGGTAAAGTTAGTGATCTTAGATGCAAACGTCCATTGGTCAGTTCAAATAATGCTTTAGCGCCAAAATATCCTCGTAATGGCAACAACAATTCCACCTCTTATTTCGCGGAAAGAGACTACAAGACAACTGATCTAAATGGCAGTGGGGGGCAAAGGCAAAATTTTTACTACTACGACAATGGGGGAGGAACCAAAGGGAAACCAACCGTAGATGCGAGCGGTCCTAATTATACCGATAAAGATGGACTTTACAAAATAGTAAATATTTGGCTGAGAATGAAACCAATTTAAGGGGTTCTTAATTGACATTTGCGCCAGTATCTAAAAATATAAAAGTCGTTGGGTTAATTTGTTGTAGTATTCTTACTTTATGTTTCGGCATAACGTAGCCAGGGTGAGGCAAAAAGGGGCAACGCCCTCCTCTAAATCCAAAAATATAATATATTTATGGGTAAAATTTCAAAATATAATTACGTTTTAATATAATCACTTTCGGCTTATCTTGCCCGGCCCAGGCAAAGTTCAGAATTTAAATATACTATAGGCAATTGTATTTTTTTCAATTGGTTTGCGAAAGTTGTTCAAAATTGTTTTTCACCTTATAAAATTTTAAAATTATTATTAGGGTTCCGGTGATCACATAGCGTATAGGTACGAGATAACGGATTTATTGGGGCAAGGTTCCTTTTCCCAAGTTGTAAAAGCCTATGACCATCGCGACAGTAAATACGTTGCCCTGAAAATTATACGCAATAAAAAGAGGTATAATTTGGTGCTAAATTCTAAAATTCTTTATTAAATTTTCAAATTATCATAATTGTCTATACATAAATTTGGAATATTAAAAATTTTAGGTTTCACCAGCAAGCATTGACAGAGATCAAGTTGTTGAAAAACTTGCAGAATTCCATTTATTCCGGATGTTCAGATTTGACCGTTGAAATGATGGATCATTTTTATTTCCGTCAACACTTATGCATAGTCTTCGAACTTCTAGGGTATATTTCCTCATTTGCCCCTCAACTTATTATTCAGTTTAGGCACAATTATAATTACATCTAAAAGGGCGTCCAAACCATTTTGTATTTAATATTTGAAGGGTTTTCTTTAAACAAATATTAATTGATAGATTCTTATTAGAGATTTAAAATGTGTCCTCTGTAGTTATTGATATTTTTGCCCGAAAGAAGTAATTAAGTTGTAATCGTTTAATTTAGCTTAAAATATCGTTAAATTGCGACAAATTTGTATCCTTTAAATATTGTTGCGCCTCATGAAATCTAATGATCGAAATAAATTATATATTAACATAAGTGCTGCTAATTCATCTTACACCTTTCGTTAATATTTTTTATTTTAGTGTTTCAATTTTTTTTTATTTTATATTTTCTAAATTTGTAGACCTAGTCTTTACGACACGTTAAAAAAGTCAAATTTTCGTGGCTTCCCACTCGATTTAGTCAAAGACATAACCGGATCTCTGTTAAAATGCTTATCCACTTTATGCAAACATCGGATTATTCATTGCGATTTTAAACCCGAAAATATATTGGTCAAACCGAAAACCAAATTCGACATCAAGCTCATAGATTTTGGATCAAGTTGTTACGAAAATGAACAACGTAAGTTTACATTAATTAATGAACTATGGACGTAGCTAAGATTTCATTTATGCCAGGGTACAAAATGTTTGATAAAGATTTGAGTACAGAACGATGATTTTTAAAATTGTATTTTTGAATTTAGGGTACTATGAATTATGAGATTCAGATTTGTTAATTTTTTTAAAACCAAACATGACTTTTAAATTTTTACCTTATATCCAAACCTTTTCTCTTAAATTTTTACAAAATTGGCTTGAACTATTGCCCCTATATATTTCGAACTTATCCACCTCGCCAATACATGAACTCCCCTTTAGAGGCTATAAATGTGAATTTTAATTTGAAATACTTGACTGATATAATTGGGCCATTTTTCCAACATATTAATTCAGTTATAACCTTCTGTAATACACCCAATTTATTTTACATAAGAAATAATCTCAACGGTAAAAACTTTCATATTTTTTTGATAATTGGATTTTTTCTCATATAATTCTAATTTTATTTTTCAATTTTATTCCAGTTTACACCTATATACAAAGTCGATTTTACCGAGCGCCAGAAGTCATATTAGGAGCCTCCCAATATACCCCAGCCATAGATATATGGTCTCTTGGGTGTGTAGCAGCCGAGCTGTATACTGGTTACCCCTTGTTCCCGGGTGAAGATGAGAAAGATCAATTGGCTTGTTTCATCGAGATTCTCGGGCTCCCCCCAAAAGACATGAGTCACAATTGCGAAAGATGGAAAGAATTCTTTGGTATAATTACACTGAAATCTCGTTCAATTTAGCCTTTGGCGATGTGAATTAGTGATAAAGATAATAGTATCAGAAGTTTTGATGCTAAATTTAAATAAATTGGTTTCCATCAAAATAATATAGCAAGATTTTATAAATTATGGATTATTTTTTATCATAAATAGTGATGTATTGGGGGCGCCTAGAGGTCTCCTAGAGTGATGTTATGGTGTGCCTAAAATGTCACACCCACATTGAGACAATGTCGGTGTGGTACAAACCGACCACAAGTATTCTTTTATCATAGAGAAAGCGACTCGGAAATGCCATTAGATATATGATTAGGGGGTGTTAGTTAATTGTTATCGTCAACAACAACACGCTGTGTGGTGCTGTGCTCTGCAGTCATATACAAATAAATCTAAGCTTCACAAATCGGCACGTGGCGGTGCTATAAAATTAACAACTCCCCTCCCATTGTAATTTTATCTAAGATTTAGGACCATAGGGGAGGGAATCAGAATAAAAGGGACCTTACACTAGAGCCCTGCACGGGTGACCCGAAACCTGACAAAATGCTTTCGGGTCGGGTTCGAATTGAAAATTTTAAAAAGCATTCGGGTCGGGTCGGGTTCGTGTTGAAAAATTTTAAAGTCGGGTCCGCGTCGGGTTGAACGTTAAATTTTATATTTCTTAATAAACATATCTTTTAAATTAATGCTATTTTATATTATATTTTATAATTAATATCGAAATGTATGATTAATTTATCTCATACATTCATTTAAATAAATTTCTTTTAAGTTATATCTAAATTTGTAATTGCGCATTTTTAAACTCAGAAAAGTAAAATATCTTAATGGATGCTAAATTATAATGAACATGTAATTGGAACAAAACTTATGATTTTCTTAATTCCCATTTTTGTTTTTTAAATATTAATGTCTTAACTTGTTTTATCGCCTAACTTATACACTAGAATAAAATTATTATCATATTTTACAAACATGATTTAAAAAAGGAGAGTTTTTGAAATCATAATCAAATTTTCTCCTTTCATTTTCGCACAATATTGCCACAAGCACAACCGTTATTGGCCTTAATTGCCTGATAATACAGACAAACTCATTTTAATTAGAATATAAGCATTTTATATGTGAAAAATTGAGGGTTCGTTAATATTTTGAAAAAGATAAATAACCACATTTAGGAGTGCCGCAATTGACTTAAAAGTATACTTTATGGGTCATTTATAGGCAATTTTAATTAGAGACTAAATTGATTTTATATATATTATAACCTATCTTTTTAGCATGTGACCGGGAAATGATTGACATATATCGTTTTGTCCATTTTTGGGATATAATATTTTGTTGCCATTTAAATCCATTAAAATCAATTTTACAATATTAACTTTTTTTTACTTTCGGGTCGGGTCGTGTCGGGTTTGGCTTAAAAAGCTTTCGGGTCGGGTCGGGTTCGGGTTGAAAAATTTAAAACTCATTCGGGTCGGGTCGAATTCGGGTTGAAAAAATTTAAATGCTTTTGGGTCGGGTCGGGTTCGGGTTGAAAAAAAGTGACTTTGCAGGGCTCTACCTTACACTAAGGAAGCGCATCTCACGCTAGACTTTTATAGTGGCGATTGTACGAAGTCTGTTTAGCCCTTTTAACGGCCCTGGTCTTAAATGACGCGCTACATAACAACACTAGTCATAAAGTACCTTACATGTTAAATGCTTGAATTTACTAACAGATCTCGTGTTAATTTAGCTTAAGGCCTTTTTAAGTGATGCTGGAAACAGTATATGTTTGTATGAATATAAATTTATTATTATTATAAATCTTTATTGATTAAGAGCTTTCAATGATATAAAATTACATTGTACCATACAGATTCAAAAGGCAACCTCCGCTCAACTTACAAAGGAATTACGCGTATTCCCAATAGTAAAAACTTATCCGGCGCCTTAAAATGCAGCGATTACCTTTTCATCGATTTCCTATATAAGTGTTTCAGGTATTACATTATAGGATTTAAATTGTATCGTTAAATAACGTCGTATATACATGCAATATTTTAAGTTGAATCTTATAATATTTGTCGCTTTAAAATCTTACGATGCAATTTTTAAAAAACTTTAATGTTTTGCAGGTGGAATCCTAGTGAAAGGCTTACCCCAAAGGAAGCATTATATCACCCATGGATTTCATCTATATCCCTCAAAAATATCAACGACAAATCTTTGTTGTGTGGCATGGAAAATGGCACTAAAAGCACCAGAGGATATACCTTTGAAAACAATTCAAGCAACAAGCGTGGAAGTTATTTAACTAATGGCAGCAATAGCACGAGTGACACTAGTTTAACCGGGGATGCCGCATCTTCATTCTCATCTAACGATTCGACTCGCTTCACCAACAAATCCTTACTAACTAGCAACAATCAAAATGGAGATGGTAACTTTTTCTTTGATGATAAATGATTACGATAGAGACAAAGGCTACTAAACTGAATTTTTTACTTTTGGCAATTCATTGCTCACCTATACTGAAACTAGTTTTTAAGTTGTTATAAAAATAAGCCTTAAACACGGACCAAAACCCCTATTTTAATGATCCCAAATGTTTTGTCTAAAATAAATATTCAAACTTACATACTATTTTGAAACAAAATTATAAATTTTTATTTCCCTATCAAGGCGCTACCAAATACAAAAGCAAAACAATCAAGTTAAGCGCGTACCCTAGCACGGGCATAGCAACAACCAACAGGTATCAAGATATGCTAAACAATACTGCCTTGGTGGGATCTTTGTCTTGCAAACTTCAGCATTTAGAACTCAATGGAACAAAATATCATGGACCTTACGGGATAGATAAAAAATATTATGCCAATCCTTACGCCTATCAGGCATTAGATAAATGAATTTGCTTAATCTATATGTGTTTATAACTTTTACACCAATTTTAAAGTCGTCCACTAAATTTTAATTCTTCGTTGCTTATTCGAATGAAATTAATGTAAGGAGAGGCTATGAATTAACAAGAACAGTTATACATATGTGTGTGTGTTTCGAGGAAATTTTGAATTGTCCGTTTTGTGTTTTTTTCGCTTTCGTAAAGTTAATGTCGGTATTACATTTGTCGTCTCCATATGTGTTTTTACAAGGTAACGCGGTTTAAAATAAAAATTAGTGATAATTATATATTACAACACGCCAATGATTCATTTACATAAACGTACGCAGAGTATATATTATCTTATTTTATATAATTGATACAATGTGTACCGAGATTTATTTATAAAATTGTAATCTCCAATATCCTTATTTTTGCACTTATGTATGGTCTGTTACCTAAATAATTTCAAAAAGGATTATTTAAATATCATCCGAATAAAATGTCATGTGTTTAATTTATATAACACTATGCCTTTAACTGCGCTTACATTCTGTTAGTAACATTTATGGAGACCAAATTACATATAGGGTTTAAACAGTTTTTTACATAAAATTTAATAATATTCATTTAAACCAATGAGGTATAATGCTTGCTCAAACAAAGTTTTTGATTAGAAACTCTAATATTGTTGTATGTTGCCAATTAAATTTAATTTGGTGTGAATAAAATGTAATTTAATTAGTGCTGTGAATAAAATGTTGAGGAACTATTTATCGTCTGCGGAAGACGCCTAATTAATTGTTTGTTTAAGGCACTAATTAGAAGCAGACGAGTATGTAGAGCCTTGCACGGGCCGTCCGAAGCCGGCTCGATCGGGCTACGAGCCCGGTCGAGCCGCAAAATTTAATAAAACAATCGGTGTAATATTTGTATTAACGAAATATACATCGTATTTATATATTGTTTATGTTCGGTATTCCTAGTGAATACAATTTTTATATTTAACATACGACCTGATTTGAATAAACATTTAATTGAGTACAAATTACTAACTGTGTTCCACGTTGTATTCTGGCGCGGTCGATAGAATCTAAAAAGATCATGGAATCTATTCCTAGCTACAACCCTTCAGATAAGATAGAATCATATTTGTTCACATTAGATAATATATTCAAATCTAGGAACATTACGGATCTAAATAAAAAAGCAACCACACTGATTCTGGCATATATGGGCCAAAGCAATATTGAAAAGATTAGATCTTATTTATATCCTAAGGATATTACCATCCTCACCTATAAGGAATTAATTATTTCAATCAAGAAAGTTTTTCAAATTAAAATAACCATATTTCAAAATAGGTTAAATTTTATCAGATGCATTAAACAGGAGGGAGAAGCAATAAAGGACTATGCAAATAGACTTAAGACAATAGCAGAAGAATGTAATTTTGCTAATAATCTAGATGAACATCTCAGGGACCAGATGTTACACGGGATCCAAAACAAAACTTTAGAAATTGAATTAAGAACACGATGGCCTGAGGCTACAGATTCCAATGGCAATACAATAACATTTGAAGACATATAAGATAGCTGAAGCCATGGAGTTGGCCAAGAAAGAAGTCATAACTTATGAAATTGATGCTATAAATCCAAGGTATAAGCCAAAAACTAAACAACATCTTACGTGAAACAACAACTCACAATTGTTCTAGGTGTGGCAAACATCATGAACCAAAGAAATGCCCTGCAATGTTTCATCTGTGAGAAAAAGGGTCATTTTTCAAAATTCTGTCACACAAGAAATGTAAATATGGTTGTCATGAATGAGCTTGTCAAAAGATTCCCCCTTCCCCTTTGCGTCGTACAAAACTTTATAATTTACGGACGCCTGCTGCAAGATTCCCCCCCCCCCTTTATACATACGATTTTTATGATTCATAATATATATAAATGTCAATGTTAAAATCGCAATATCATGATTGTAAGGATATTATTATTATTGGGTTCTGAAGAGTCGATATGTAGATTCATTATAAAATTGTTGTTGAAAGATATTGAAATTATGACATTATTGCTTTGAAGAAATAAATATAGAAGAGAACATTAACGCCCTCAATTCTCGTTATTTGGTGTCAGAAGAAAAATTATATATACTACATTTCAGGTAAAAAAAAAAAAAATAAATTAATTAATTAATGTATTTTGCTTTATTAGTATTAATCATAATAGTAATATTTTTGTTAACCTTTAGAGAAGTAAAAATATTTTTAATTAAGTTAATTATTTTATATATCTAATTTGATAAAATTATAATGTTTACAACTAAAAAACCTATAATTTTTAATCTGTATAATAATTTTTTGTTAGATAAATATGTTATTTTAACATTTCTTTTAATATTAATGTGTCTGATAATTTATTATAAAGTAAAAAAAGTTGAGAGATTATATAGATTGTCAACAGGAGTTTGTTTTATTTGTAAAAAACCTGGACATTTAATGAAAAATTGTAAGAGGAATAGGATAAGTCGCATCAATAGTTTTAACAGAAATTTAAATTATGGCAATAATTTTAATGGTAATTGGTTGAGATATAGTAAGAGGACTAGAGATGATAATTATGTTAACGATAGGCGTAATAATTATGTTAACGATAGGCGAGAGTATGAACCCGAGGTAGGTCCGTCATATGCTAGGTGTTGGTGCGGGTGCACAGGTAATTGTAATAAAAAGGGTAGATTGGATCAGAGAAATGTCAGCGATTGACTAGTAAGTTGTAATTATAATAAACAGTTTAAAAATGTAAAAAATTGTTCTTCTATTCTTTTACCGTCAAATTTTGTTAATAATTATAAGAATTTTAACGCGCGTTCGCATTTTTTCAATATTTTTAATGCACCTATTACGCCGCGTGTAACATTGGTAATAAATGGTATTGATGTAGAATTTTTGCTAGATACCGGTTCGTCTATTACTTTGATGGCTGAGTCAGAATTTAAAAATTTATGGCCGTCTCACAGTTTGTCGAAAGCCGATGTTTTGGCAAAACAAGTTAATGGTGATTGTATTCAATTATCGAGTTGTACTTGGGTCTGGGTTCGCGCAGGTGAAGAAATATTGCGTTTAAAGTTATATCTTGTGAAGGAAAGGGTGGAAAGTATTTTAGGATGGTCTTGGATATGCAAATTGGGTCCGTTAAATAATTGGTGGGGTGTGTGTGATAGGCTTTGCGATAAACCTGTAATTAGGAAGGTAGGAAATATAATCTACCCCCGTGTTAATTGCCCATTTTTGGTTAGGGGTCGTCTGGCTATGAGATGGAACTCCAAAGGAGAGAGTTCGTTGTTGACGGCTAGGTGTAAAAGTCCCTCTGTAAATCCTGGTAGGGCTTGGGGTGCTAAATTTAATATTCTTAGTATACAAAAGGGGTCAGGAGATCTAATTCAGGAGAAATATGCACCAATATTTGAAGATAAGCTAGGTTGCTTAAAGGAAGGTATTTTTTCCATTAGACTTAAAGAGAATGCTCAACCTAGGTTTTGCCCAGCGAGACGTGTTCCATTTTTGTGGTGTGAACAGGTACAACAGGTTTTGGATAAATGGCTAGCCGACGGTGTAATAGAACCCGTTGAATTTTCCGAGTGGGCTACCCCTCTCGTTCCAGTAAAAAAGGCAGATGGGTCAATTAGGGTCTGCGCGGATTATAGAATAACGGTCAATAAATATGTGGTCGACGTCAAATACCCATTACCCAGATTAGAATGTATTTTATCTAATTTACGTGGTGCAAATTATTTTTCTAAGATCGACCTTGCAAACGCCTATTTACAGTTAAAGGTTGATTGCAAGACGGCGTTAGTTTTAACTATTAACACTAACCAAGGGTTGTTTGCTTTCAAAAGATTACCTTTCGGTCTTAGTGTGTCAGCGCCGATTTTTCAAAGAACCATGGCTTCCTTGTTTGCTAACATGGAGGGTGTAATTTATTATTTAGACGATATCTTGGTTACTGGATCTAATAAAAACGAGCATGACCAACGTCTAGACATGGTTTTAAACTTAATAAAAAATAAAGGTCTACGATTATCAGCAAAAAAATGTGTTTTTTGTGTGCAAGAGATTACGTATTTGGGGCACGTATTAGGTAAAGGTACGATTCGTCCTGTATTAAGTAAAATTAAAGATTTACAGCAGTTGAAAGCGCCGAGTAATAAAAAGGAATTGAAGTCGTTTTTGGGAATGATAACTTATTATAATCGGTTCATTCCTAATTTCACTCGGTGGTCAGGTCCTTTAAATGAATTAATTAAAGATAATGTGCAATTTAAATGGACGCAATTTGAGAACGACTGTTTTGACAAGTTGCGCGAAACTTTATTAGAGAAACCTGTATTAGTTTGCTTTGACGCTTCAAAAGAGCATGTTTTGGTAGTAGATGCATCAAATAATGGTGTGGGAGGTGCATTATGTCAGCTTGAGGATAAAGTTGAACATCCGGTAATGTATTTCGCCAAAAAATTAAGTAAGACCGAACTTAACTACTCTGTTATAGAGAAAGAAGCTTTGGCTATGGTGTATGGACTGAAACGGTGTAGGGAATTTTTAATAGGTAAAAGATTCATCGTTTATACAGACCATAAACCATTGATAGGCTTATTTCGGAAAGATAACAACGAAATGTTGATGTCACCCAGATTGCAGCGATGGTTATTAGTGTTAGGTAATTTTACACTAACGTTGATATATCGTAAGGGAGAGGATAACGGATTGGCCGATGTTTTGTCTAGGTGTCCGGAAAATATTAGCTCGGAAGAGTCTCCATTGGCATGCGAAATAGTTGGCGGTCACGTAATAAATGCCTTAAAAATCGTAGATATGGAGGACATCTCCGCTGCTTGCAACACTGATAGGGATATTAGTGTGGTCAAGAAGATATTAATTGGAGAGGAAACGCAGGAACAGGTGCCACAGCAATATAAAAATGCGCTGTGTGAGCTGTATATCGAAGACGGTTGTTTAAAAAGAGCCGATAAGGTAGTTATACCCGATGTACTTAGACCGGCAATTTTAGAAATGTTACATAAGGGACATTTTGGTACGGTTAAAATGAAGGCTTTCGCCAGGCAGTATGTCTGGTGGCCTGGAATATCGAAAAACATTGAAGAGCGAATTAGACGATGTGATTTATGCAAGTCTAATGCCCCAATGCCTCGTAGAAATAAAGCTGTGTAGAAATTACACCGGTGCGCCTAAATGGTTGATATCGCGCGTAGTGGAAGTGGTTACTTCCAAAATTTATAAGGTGCGCGTGCTGCATACTAATAAAGTTGAAACACGACATCGTGAGCAGCTAATGTTATACTCTTAATTATATTCGTTATTTATATCACAGGGATGGATATTATTACTTCCTGGTGTAGAATAAGAATTACAGTGGAGCGGATAGCAGAGCTGGTGAGACCGGGTCCGGTGCTCATTAGCATTCTCGTCGGAGCCGATGAGCTGCCAAGGCTACGCTCCTTGTATGAACCAAACCTAATCCCTGTGAGGCCGGTGGCTCAGGGAAGAAGGGAGAACGCAAGGCGACATGCTAATACGAGGGGAGGACGGCGGGCTCGAAGAGCACTTCGAAGAAGGTGCGGAGGTTGTGGAAGATGGCACTTACCCCCAATGTGCGAAACTGAGCAAGGCGCAGGTGCACATCGGGGTACGGCAGAGAGGGCGCCTTTGAACAATGCAGGAGTGCCGCTGGTTGAGTTTGAGCGGGTTAGAGCTACCACGGAAGCGTGAACGTGCTCCCGCAAGGGGCAAACGTTTTATCTCATGCAACACGCCGTGTAGCTTCTATTGCGCGTATCAGCTCGGGTACGGTGGTATCCACTCCTGACGGCCTAACTCATGCTATAGGTATTGCCCCCAACAATACGACCCCTGATGACATAACAGCCGCGGAAGAACACATATTAATGGAGGAAGATGTGTTTTCGGTGGGTGCTGATGAATAGGCGGACGGCATTTTTAAAAAGGGAAGATGTCATGAATGAGCTTGTCGAAAGATTCCCCCTTCCCCTTTGCGTCGTACAAAACTTTATAATTTACGGACGCCTGCTGCAAGATTCCCCCCCCCCTTTATACATACGATTTTTATGATTCATAATATATATAAATGTCAATGTTAAAATCGCAATATCATGATTGTAAGGATATTATTATTATTGGGTTCTGAAGAGTCGATATGTAGATTCATTATAAAATTGTTGTTGAAAGATATTGAAATTATGACATTATTGCTTTGAAGAAATAAATATAGAAGAGAACATTAACGCCCTCAATTCTCGTTAATGGTGAACACAGTTAAAAATTTGAATAGTTTTGAAACATTCAAAAAGCCTTGTATTAAGGTAAAGACAATCAAATAACTTGCAACATGTTATTTGATACCGGGCCTGCAGTTTTAATAATTAACCAGGCAATTTACAATTTAATTCAAACACCTAGCCTGGAACAATGTCCAACGTTAAAAACTTTTGGAGATCACCCCATACCAATATTAGGTAAAACTACTGTAAATGGACAACTGGGGTTGAGGGTATTAAAATTACCAGTATTTGTGACAACTGCTAATGAAGGTCCAATATTTGGTCTTGATTGGATTAAAGCCTTCCAACTTGATCTTCCAGAAGTGGTAAAAATAGATAAAATTCAAGATGACATTGTTACTAAATTACTTATACAATATGAGGCTGTATTCAGTGATGGCCAAGGTATAACAAAAAATCATAAAGTCAAAATTTTCCTAAATGAAGGGGCCCAACCTATCGCATTACAAACCAGAAGGGTACCATTTCCTTTAAGAAAGTAGAAATTGAATTAAAAAGATTGCTAAATTAAGACATTATTAAACGTGTTGACCCTTCTATGAATGAAATAAAATGGATTAAACCCAGTTAATGTAATAAAGAGTAACGGAGCCATACGCATTTGCGGTGATTTTAGGGTAACATTGAACCCATACTTGAATACAAACAACCATATGTTACCAACGTTCGACGACCTTATCACAAAAATAGCTGGTGAGAATAGGTATACAATAACTGATCTGCGTGATGCCTACTTGCAAATGGTGGTAGACGAAGATTGCAGACATCTACGCACATAGGGCTTTTTCAATATTAAAGACTACCATTAGGATTAGCGACTGCTCCTAACTTATTTCAAAGATATATGGAAGATTTGTTAAATGGAATTCCGCACACTGGGGTACTGTTAGATGATACTATAGTCACTGGGTTAAATCAAGATGACCATTTGAAAATCTAAACGAGGTCCTAACAAGAATACAAAATGCTCTGAAAGCAAAAAAGGAAAAAGTCAAATTTTTCCAAAACTCAGTTACCTATCTAGGACATAAAATTGATTCGACAGGTATCCACCCTACAGAGGAACGTATTGAGGCAATTAAAAATTTCAAGATACCAGAAAATAAAAAGGAGCTACGCTCATTTTTAGGTCTTGTGAATTACCAGGAACGTTTTATTCCTCGATTACATGAAAAATGTGCTCCACTACATGCCTTAATTGGTTCTACTATAATGTGAAGATGGACAATTCAGGAACAGAAAATTTTGGATGAAGTTAAGTTTCATCTTCTGACACCTTAGTACCGTATAGTACAATGTTACCGGTTAATCTTGCAGTTGATGCGTCCGAGACAGGTGTAGGCGCCTTGATATCTCATGTTTTTCCCGGCAAATCTGAAAGTACCATAGCTTATGCTTCTAAAACGTTGAGCCAATCAGAAAAACAATATTCGACGACTGACCGTGAAGCTAGAGCCATAATTTTTGGAAATGAAAAATTTAATCAGTATCTCAGAGGACGAAAATTTATGTTAACAACGGACCACAAACCGTTAGAAAGAATTTTCGGTTGTAAAAGGGATCTACCCAAAATGGTTAATAACAGGCTGGTACGGTGGGCTTTACTATTAAATTCATATCAATATGAAATTAAATATCGTATGGGTAAAGACAACAAATGTGCAGATGCTCTGTCTAGATTGACTATTCACGAAGATGGTGACGATGCCAATGTAAACAATGTCGGGTTATTAATGATAGAGGGCTTAACACTGAATAGAGAAATGATTAAAAATGAAATAAAGACAGATCGTAGTTGTCTAGAATTAATTCGTGCTATTGAGCGCAATTGGCGCATAGACATGTCCAAATTTCAGTTAGACATAAAAGGATATTTCAATAAACGTGAAGAGATTTCTTACGAAAGTGGACTATTATTTTTAGGAAATAGGTTGATCATTCCAAAATCTTTACAGAATTTGGTTCTTAGGATTTTACATCAAGGACACTAGGAATTACTGGGATGCGAAATGTTTGTCACTATTATGTTTATTGGCCGAGAATGGATGAAGACATTGACAGACATGTAAAATCATGCGAAGGATGTCAAGAAGTGCGACCTTCAGAAAAGCAGGTACCGCTCTATCCTTGGAATTTACCTGAGGTGTAGGACCATGTGCACATTGATATAGCTGGTCCCATAGAAGGAAAATGGTGGTTGGTACTAATAGACTCATTCTCAAAATGGGTTGAGGTAGCAACGGTAACTTCGACAACAACCGGCCGTAATCAATCATCTACGGAATTGGTTCTGTAGATTTGGAATCCCGACGCAGATTGTGTCAGACAATGGGCCACAATTTGCTGGACAAGAATTTTTCAAATTCTGTGTTTCAAAAATATTACTCACACAAAATCGACTCCATTTCATCCTAAAACCAATGGGCAAGCCGAAAGGATGATAAGGACGTTACAAACAAGATAATATGCGGCGAGAAAACAGACTTGGAACAAAGAACTTTGTCTCACAGGACAGAAACTCTCCTCAAGCGACGACGGGAAAACCCCCATCCGAATTACTTTTAGGAAGGAGATTACAAACCGCACTAGATTTAATAAAGCCGGATTTAAGAAACGTAATAAGGGAGAAGATATGGAAGCAGAAAACATATCATGATCAAAATGTACGTTATAGGGAATTTGATGTTGGAGATCCAGTATGGATTCGCAACGTAATTAAGCCGGGATGGTACAAAGGTATTATTGTAGAACGGAAGGGCCACTATTCGTATAATGTCCGGACAGACGGTGGAATCAAAAGAAAACATGCTGATCAAATGAAGTTTAGGCTGCGATCTCAGTTTATGCCAAGTTTAGAGACTGCGATAACAGGTTTAAAACAAAACATAGAAGGAGTTGAAAGTCCCCCTATATTGCGACGTTCAACAAGAATATTAAAACCACCGGAACGATTCCAGGATGAATTTAACTTTTAGGAAAGGGAGAAATGTAATATTTGTATTAACGAAATATTATTTATGTTCAGTATTCCTAGTGAATACAATTTGTATATTTAACATATGACCTGATTTGAATAAACATTTAATTGAGTACAAATTACTAACTGTGTTCCACGTTATAATCGGGGCTCGGGTCGGGCCTGATGATGCGGACGGACCAGAGGCCTGAGCCCGGCCCGAATTGACTCAAACAAACTACATTTTTATTAAATATGATTTAAACAAATTCAACTCGATATTAAGTAATTATCTTCGTACACCATACATAATATAGCTTCCAAGCTTCAGCTTTTTCCCCCTGTCTATTATAATATTTTGACCTAAATTGCAAATCTTATTCTAATATTTAAATATCATAGTAGCTGTTACTTTAAATAAGGAAATACTTTCAAAAGTTTTAACTTAGAACTGTTAGATAAATTATATTTTATAAATTTAGATTTCCAGTTTTATACTAAATAAATTGTAGCAAGTGAAAATAAAAATTTTATATCAAACTTATCCTAGTTGTAAATTACGAGTAATAACAATTTAATGCTTTATGTATTTATATGATGAAATAATTTTCAAAAATTTTAAAATAAATTTTTTTAATTTTCTATTTGAAAAATCCGGTTATATTTATATTAAACTCGGGCCTTCGGACCTCGTGGGAAGGGGGAGAAGGGAAGGGAAGAGGGGAAGGGAAGGGGGGACGACTCATCTGTACTTCGTATCGTATAAATGTATCATATTTGCTATGCAATTTATGGGCGAGAAAGGTGGGAAGGGGCGGGAATGCCTATAGGGGGGTATTAAATGCCTAATGATTAATTATTTATTTATACAAATTTTCCATTATAGGCAAAATGTAATAAAGGCAAAATGTAATATAGGCAAGGGTTAGGGTTAGATTTAGTGTTTGCATCTAGTTGCGTATTACATTAGTTTTTATGGCCTTTAGTGATTATGGGTCTAACAAACATTATATTATAAAACAACACAATGTTAAGAATTTGCAGAATTGTTGGGAGAAATTTTTTGTTGAATTTGAACAATTTTTAATTAAAAAAATCAAAAATTTGGCCAATGGTCACTTTTTCTCTATTGGTCAGTAAGTACCAACAGATACTCTATATGTCAATGATAGCCAAAAAAATGGAAAAAAAAATTTTGATGCTCACTTTGGCCAATGGTCATTTTTTTCCATTGGTCAGCAGCCAGCACACGGTAAAAGTGGATATAAATTCATAAGAGTAAAAAAAACGAAAAAAAAATTTTCGAATCACATTTTGGCCAATGGTCATTTTTTTCCATTGGTCAGCAGCCAGGACACGGTAAAAGTGGATATAAATTCATAATAGTCAAAAAAAAACGAAAAAAAAGTTTTCGAATCACATTTTGGCCAATGGTCATTTTATTCTATTGGTCAGCAGCCAGCGGACGGCCAAAAAGTCATAATAGCAATGGTAGGAACAGGAACAATCATAATAGTAAAAAAAAACGAAAAAAATAATTTCGATTCACATTTTGGCCAATGGTCATTTTTTCAATCGGTCAGGAGCCAGCGGACGGCCAAAAAGTCATAATAGCAATGGTAGTAACAGGAACAATCATAATAGTCAAAAAAAAACGAAAAAATAAACTCGGATTCACATTTTGGCCAATGGTCATTTTTTTCATTGGTCAGCAGCCAACGGACGGCCAAAAAGTCTTATTATCAATGATAGTAACAAGAACAATCATAAGAGTCAAAAAAAACTCCGGGATTCTAACCCAAAAATTAGTTAAATTGCATAGCAATTAAAAGTAAACAACTTTTATTTATGTTTATTATATAACATTGGTCAGCAGCCAGCGAACGGCCAAAAACTCATAATAGCAATGGTAGAAACAGGAACAATCATAATAGTCAAAAAAAACGAAAAAAATAATTTCGATTCACATTTTGGCCAATGGTCATTTTTTTCATTGGTCAGCAGCCAGCGGACGGCCAAAAATTCTTATTATCAATGATAGTAACAAGAACAATCATAAGGTCAAAAAAACTCCGGGATTCTAACCCCAAAAATAGTTAAATTGCATAGCAATTAAAAAGTAAACAACTTTTATTTATGTTTATTATATAACTAGTTAAATTGCATAGCATTAAAAGTAAACAACTTATCTATGTTTATTATATAACAAAAACTAGTTAATTGCATAGCAATTAAAAGTAAACAACTTTTATTTATGTTTATTATATAACTAGTTAAATTGCATAGCAATTAAAAGTTAACAACTTTTATTTATGTTTATTATATAATAGATAATTTAACAAATCTTATATATAACACACCGAGAGAGATAGAGATGAGGGGTGGGGCACCTCTTATGCATTAATTCAAAAAATAACACAGCGAGGGAGATAGAGATGAGGGGTGGGGCACCTCTTTCTCATCCATTAATTTAAAAAAGCGATAACCTAATATACCCAATGCAAATAGATAGGGATGGACGGACGGACAGACAGACGGACGGACAGACGGACGGACGGACGGACAACAAAAAACGAGCCCATAAATTGCATAGCAATTAATACTAGCTGAACCCGGCAAACGTTGTTTTGCCATTTACCCGGGTGTATTAGCAGAATATATATCAACTTATAGATAAATTTCAATAGATTAAGAATATATCACCTATAATTGGTAAGTGTTTATTATGCAAAGATTTTTTAACAAATAGTTAAAGAGGGTCCAAGGCCTAGGCCCACCCAAGAGAGAAAAGCTGGCCCCATTCCCCCCCCCTAAGGGGAAAATCGTTGGCATCCTGGCCCTTCAAGCAATTTTTTTTAATTTTAATTGCTATGCAATTTATGGGCTCGTTTTTTGTTGTCCGTCCGTCCGTCCGTCTGTCCGTCTGTCCGTCCGTCCGTCTGTCCGTCTGTCCGTCCGTCCGTCCGTCTGTCCGTCCGTCCGTCCGTCCGTCCGTCTGTCCGTCCGTCCATCCCTATCTATTTGCATTGGGTATATTAGGTTATCGATTTTTTAAATTAATGCATGAGAAAGAGGTGCCCCACCCCACATCTCTATCTCCCTCGCCCTGTGTTGTTTTTTAAATTAATTCATAAGAGGTGCCCCACCCCTCATCTCTATCTCCCTCGGTGTGTTATATATAAGATTTGTTAAATTATCTATTATATAACATAAATAAAAGTTGTTTACTTTTAATTGCTATGCAATTTAACTAGTTATATAATAAACATAAATAAAAGTTGTTTACTTTTAATTGCTATGCAATTTAACTAGTTTTTGTTATATAATAAACATAGATAAAAGTTGTTTAATTTTAATGCTATGCAATTTAACTAGTTATATAATAAACATAAATAAAAGTTGTTTACTTTTTAATTGCTATGCAATTTAACTAGTTTTGGGGTTAGAATCCCGGAGTTTTTTTGACTCTTATGATTGTTCTTGTTACTATCATTGATAATAAGAATTTTTGGCCGTCCGCTGGCTGCTGACCAATGAAAAAATGACCATTGGCCAAAATGTGAATCGAAATTATTTTTTTCGTTTTTTTTGACTATTATGATTGTTCCTGTTTCTACCATTGCTATTATGACTTTTTGGCCGTCCGCTGGCTGCTGACCAATGTTATATAATAAACATAAATAAAAGTTGTTTACTTTTAATTGCTATGCAATTTAACTAGTTTTTGGGTTAGAATCTCGGAGTTTTTTTTGACTCTTATGATTGTTCTTGTTACTATCATTGATAATAAGACTTTTTGGCCGTCCGTTGGCTGCTGACCAATGAAAAAAATTACCATTGGCCAAAATGTGAATCCGAGTTTATTTTTTCGTTTTTTTTGACTATTATGATTGTTCCTGTTACTACCATTGCTATTATGACTTTTTGGCCGTCCGCTGGCTCCTGACCGATTGAAAAAATGACCATTGGCCAAAATGTGAATCGAAATTATTTTTTTCGTTTTTTTTTTACTATTATGATTGTTCCTGTTCCTACCATTGCTATTATGACTTTTTGGCCGTCCGCTGGCTGCTGACCAATGGAATAAAATGACCATTGGCCAAAATGTGATTCGAAAACTTTTTTTTCGTTTTTTTTTGACTATTATGAATTTATATCCACTTTTACCGTGTCCTGGCTGCTGACCAATAAAAAAAATGACCATTGGCCAAAATGTGATTCGAAATTTTTTTTTTTTTTTTTTTTTTTACTCTTATGAATTTATACCCACTTTTACCGTGTGCTGGCTGCTGACCAATGGAAAAAAAAGACCATTGGCCAAAGTGAGCATCAAATTTTTTTTTTCTGTTTTTTGGCTATCATTGACTTATAGAGTATCTGTTGGTACTGACCAATAGAGAAAAAGTGACCATTGGCCAAATTTTTGATTTTTTTTCAACAAAAAATTTCTCCCAACAATTCTGCAAATTCTTAACATTGTGTTGTTTTATAATATAATGTTTGTTAGACCCATAATCACTAAAGGCCATAAAAACTAATGTAATACGCAACTAGATGCAAACACTAAATCTAACCCTAACCCTTGCCTATATTACATTTTGCCTTTATTACATTTTGCCTATAATGGAAAATTTGTATAAATAATTAATTAATCATTAGGCATTTAATACCCCCCTATAGGCATTCTCGCCCCTTCCCACCTTTCTCGCCCATAAATTGCATAGCAAATATGATACATTTATACGAAGTACAGATAAGTCGTCCCCCCTTCCCTTCCCCTCTTCCCTTCCCTTCTCCCCCTTCCCACGAGGGCCGAAGGCCCGAGTTTATTGTAATTAAGAAACAATATAATAATTATAATATTTGTTTCTAAAACTTTTAATTCTGAACTTAATAATGTCCGAAGAACTGAGATATATCAACATTTATTGGCACTTTGTTAAAATTATTTTAATTTTTCTCCTTATTTAACGAGCAAAAAATGACAAAATTAGATTTTTTAATTTATTTAGCCACGCAGGAGGGGACACGACCGTCCTATAATAATAATAATTGACGTGAAAAATAAGCAAAAAAATGACTTTGATACTCAATGTTTCAAATCGTAAAAACAGCACATGCCTACATTTATCACACTACAAACGATAGATACGCAGGGTGCATTTGATTGACATTCGATTAAACGTCAAAACGTATAAAAGTTGACCCCTCGTAAACAACTGGACCGATTTGGCTCGAACAAATCTTAAAACACGCTCCGGTTTGTGGGGAATTAATGAAATTTTGAGCCAAATCGGTCCGGTAGTTTCCCAAAATTGGTGGCGGCATACATTTATACATAGTTTCATTTTTATATATAAGATTACCGTCAACGGATTTTTAACAAATAAACCTTTAAAAATAAAAAAATCATTTGGGCCGGGCTCGGGCAAAATAAAAACTGAGACGTCGGGCTCGAACCGGGTTCGGGCAGAAAAAATTTATTTTGCCAGGCTCTACAAATATGTTAAAGGCATTCCTCATGCAAATTGAGAAGTGCAGTACATCAACAGGGTTTAAATCAGAGGTCAGATTTGTTTGGAATTTTATGCCCGAACCCGGCCCGATTCAATTTTTTAACCTCATTGCCCGCCCGAACCTTGTAATTGTCCGCCCGGGCCCGCCCAAAACATTAGAGCTGCCCAAAATACCGGCCCGAAATATTAAATTTGCCTCTTAGGCCCAAAATTTTGCGCTCTAAATTCTTTCAACCACTATTAAAAAATAAGCATTTAATTAATGGCATATTGAATAAAACAAATATAGCAATATTTTATTTTCCCGGACAAAATAAAATTTCCTATATTATTAAAAAGTCGAATGATTTTTCCAAATGAAATTTTTGATCTTTAATATACATCCTAATAGGTCAAAAAGCGTAGTATTTGGTACTTCTAAAATATTGGCCAGAGTTTCTTTAAAATATTGTTTTCACTGGCAAAACGCTTTAAGTCACAATATTTTAATATATTAATTGCTAATGCTTTTAGGTATAAACATGTTAGAACGTTTACAAATCATATAACAGTAAAATATTAATTAAATATAGCCGATGTTCATGAAAATATTTATGCAGCAATTTTTAATTAAGTTTAAAGTGTAAATATTTGATAAATTATCTTACAATAAACAAATATACTCCCCTTTTGGGTTAACCCGTTTAAGCCCCTACCCTATAAAAACTTCTAAAATTAGTTCAATTAGTCAACCTGTGCACTTAGAAACTTACTTTTTTTATAACAAAAACAATAATTTATCAATAGAATTTAAATGTAATTTATGGAATTTTTTTTTTAATTTAAAGAAAAAAACGATGGTATTGAAATTTATTATTGTAAAAATAAGTAATAGCTTAGCGATAGTAACGAGTGATAAGGGAATAATAAAGGCGAATTGGGGAAGCTTTGTTAAACCCATAGACTACATAGTGTGTCAAATTATCCGCCAAAGGAGCACAACTGGTTTATTTCAACTATGCCATTTCGTGCTGTTCCATATTGTTTTCATATCAAAACTCGGTATAAACGATATTCTTATCATAAGTAAGTAACAATCGTTAATATATTTTAAATTTTTTTTAGAATTTTACATATTTTTTTTTAATTTTAGGTTTCCAATGAAAAACCAAAAAGGAGATTCCAATCATCAATCCATTCTAGGGTCTGTTCTTATCATTTTTCCAGGGATATGTCTATCCAACTTCATCAAAATATCATCAATTGAGAGAATATGCCATTCCAACAATTTTTGATTCTCTAGGACAGGTAAACCTATTTCATTATTAACCCTCCATGTACTTATAGAAATCCCAGGTTTATAAAACCCTATTCTTAAAAATTCTAGAATTATATGCAATTTACTAAAATTAAAAAAAATGACATGTTTTATTTATTAATGATATAAAAAACATGCATTATTTCTGGTTTTAAAGCAGTCCCAGAATCTGGCTCAATTTTTTGGTAATGATAAAAAGATGACAACATCACCTGCTTGTTTTTTTGGAATATAAGATATTAACGTTATTTTCTTGAAAAAGGAAGTTTATTGATAAGACTTTTGCGCCTTTTGCTGGGCCAAAATTTTGTGTAATTTGATTTTATATAGCATTTTTATTTGAATTTGAGATGGGCATTATCAACCTTGTAACGTCAAAAGGCTTGTTACTATCTTTATAAGAATCACTTGGCTGGGAGCCTGTGTATAATTCCAAGTTATATGTATGACAAGTTTTGCATCCACAAGAGAATAGTTGAGCCCATATTTGTAAGGCTTATTTGGAATATATTGTCGAAAAGTTACCTATTTTAGCATATAAAATATTCTTGATTTTCTATGCCATATAATATTTTGTTTTGGCAAAGTCTGCCCTAGTTCTTCTATATCCACAACTGAATCACTTTCTTTCCACTCTCAATTAGATCAGCTTGATGTTAACACAAAGTTAACTAATCAAGATTTTACACATTTAAAATTTTTTATTCATTTAAAAAGTTTTGAAAAATCTTAAAATACTTTTTCATAATCATTCCCTTAATATAAATCAAAAATTAAGAATTAATATAAGAAATAAATTGAATAAAAATGTTTTATTTTTAGGCCAATAATAGCCAATTTACCTTTCTCACTAGTTTATAATAAATTTGAACGAATGTCAATAAATTAATATTATACATAATATAGATGGCGCTATATTTATTAAACAAACTTGCTGTTTATTTTAGAATGCTGTCTTTGATATCTACCCAATTCAAAATTTTTTATTTAACTTTTTTAAAATTATTTACAAAAATTACTAATATCTATATAATCACCACTTTACCATGGACTCATCAAAATGGCGGAAACATTTTGTGCGTGATAAGCTATCTAGTCTATGATAGTAATATTGTTCATATCCAATGTTTGAAGAGGTATTACAATCATCTTTATCAACTAAATTTTTGATAGGTCAAATAATTATATTATAGCTTACAAATATGGGATGTGGAAATGGAAGAAGTAGACACTGCACCTATTTTTTTCTCTAGCTATCCTAAATACATCTAGAATACATTAATGATGAATTTGTATTCAACTAACTTATAAAATAATTAATTTACTAGTAATATTGTTCATTTTTAATGTTTGTAGAGGCTCAGCAATGCATCCATAATTTGGATAAGTTATACTAGCAGTATCGTTCATTTCCAATATTTCTGAGGTTCAGCAATGCATCCATAATTTGGATAAGCTAAACTAGCAGTATTGTTCATATCCAATATATGTTAAGGTTCGGCAATGCTTCCATAGTTTGGATAAGCTATATATAAAATAACTGGAAATAATTATAAATTACTTTTATGTGGGATTTCCAATATTCACTTAAATGTACTCATAATTTTCATAAACTAAAATAGGTTTTTTTCTTTAGGATAAAATAAATTTAACATTAGACATATTACACTTGAAAAATTTAAAACAAACGGTAATATCAGCCGTGTTCTGATGTTTATGTGAATGTAAGTTTTGGTTAGAATAGGTGAGTATAACTGATGACCAGTTGGCAATTGAGCATGTAGGAGTGGGAAATGCTAATCTGACCATTGTCAAGGATGCCAACGAAAACTAAGACTTTGGACAACATTTTTGTGGCTATTGATCTTAAGGGCAACCATCACAAGAACGACTAAATTAAGGATTTTGAGCAAGATTTTAATTTAGAAATGTTCCGACACTGCAAGTTTTCTGAATATAAACATTGTATTTTTAATAAATCCCAACCCATTGTACGCTTGATTGAATTATGTAAACGTTAACAAAACATTTTGCGATCCGAAGGTATTAAAAACCCTTAAATGTAAATGGCCCATTCATATAGATTAAGAAATGGGTTCATAGTGGTTTTTTTTCAAATTTGATTTAGATAAGTACAATTTAATAGCTTGCTCATGACGGACAATTGGCACGTGCGGGAATTATGTAAATATTATAAATTGCCAGATAAAAATTTATTTTTTATAACAGCTTAAATATAATATATAACATTGTATGACCGTCAAATATATAATAGCAAAAGCACAGCACTTTAAGAGAGCGTCTTTCATCCGCTATATGGGTGTGCACTGTGATAAAGATATAGTACTTATTGTAAATAAAAGTTAAAAATTGAAATAACTAGAATTACATTTTAATGAATAAATCATTTGCCCATCGAGTCAAAATAGAAAAATACTAGGTTGTTTAAATCTTTCAAAATACCCCGCACCTAGACCCACACCTACCCATTCTTGATTCATTGGACCCAGCGTTGCGGGTCCCGTGTTGTTTTAAGGGGAGTGAGTGAAAACGTATTATAAAGTTTAAGAGCCGAGGGCTTAAGTCCTCAGTAGTTGCTTTAATTTTATCATCTTATATCAGAATGTTTTATAATAGAATATCTACAAATTCTTATTTTCTTTTTAACTTCCCATCCCCTATCATTCACAAACCATTTAAAAAATTTGTATTAAAGATATGGAAATGGTATTAATATAAATAACTTAAATAGCATAATTTTGTTTCCATTTTGCTGAAATATTGAACTGATATGCAGGCGCGTAGCCAGGATTTTTTCCCGGGGGGGGGGGGTTAAAAATTTCCAAAAAATTTTATAACATTTTTATTTCAACATCTAAATGATAAAATCTGGTATAAACATAAAGAAAGTCATTTTAATAATTTCATATTTTTTCCCAGCGTCATTTGAAGTAGGAGCTAACTCTCCGTGAATCGCTAATAAAAGTGTCAATCCATTTAATCTATTTATCATGTTCCTCGCGGAATAAGACAAAGGGCCGCGGGAACACGATTAAAAGATTGAAGGGGAATCAGGGATATATTGGGAGAATTGTGAACGATAGGGGAATATATTGGAAGACGGCAGGTCAGGGCAGGCGCGTAGCCAGGATTTTCTGCCGGGGGGGGGGGGGAAATCTCCAAAATTTTTATAACATTTTTATTTCAACATCAAAATTATAAAATTTGGTATAAAACATAAGGAAAGTCATTATAAATAATTTCATATTTTCTTTTTCCCAGCGTCATCTGGTGATGGCAATTTTAGAGCTTTTTTAAGGTACCGTGCTACTACTTAAGTCCTCACTTTCAAAATTAGGTTATATCAATTTGTAATGACCTAATTGTTGTGCTCGATTTATTGACTCTTCTACATTAACAATAAAAGACGATTTTTTACAGTTTGTGATACGACTGGAAGAGGTCTAAGCGACATAATTATAAAGAGCATATAAATTTGTTAAAAGGCCAGGGATATTATGGGGCAGTTTTAATTGAAATGTTGTCAGAAATGGAAGATAAACCATATAAGGAGAAATTGAAGCAAGCTGGTATGATCACGATGTTGCAACAGAAGCTGCAACTTTAAAGGACCTAGATCTTCAGAAAGTTAGGCAGTTAGCAGAAACTTTAGTAATAGTAGTCGAACCCAAGGCTAAGTTGTATGATTTTGAACTTAAGAAACCTCGATATGCAAAGAAAATGAACGGTTTTTGGACAAGAAACAAGTTTTGGCAAATTTCCAAATAATCCTTTGGACACCCTATCAGATCATAAAATATTGTAATCTTTGCCCAACATCACAACTCTTCTTTACCTATTACTTTTATATAAGTACAATGTCAAAAAATAGATTAAATGGATTGGTCCTTTTTTATAGCATTTTTATTTCAACATTAGAATTAAATAAAGAAAGTCATTATAAAATGCTATCCTCTATAAAATACATGAATAAATTATAAAGTCTTTGAGTAAAATTATTGTATGGAAGGTCATCTATGTATAAATAAATTAATACCAGTTGGTTTGGTTAGCTTAACTTCACCCTCGGGTGACGAATGGCTCGAAGGTTTCCCAAGCTGTAACCTCGGTTTACTCTTATTAACAACAAATTTAGCATCGCAGTAGGCCTAAGTTTAGGGTGCAATATAGTTGCTGAATACACTTGTTAACTTGGCAATAATTCCATGAAATCTAATGGCCATCATGGCCTACACTGTAGTTGCAACAAAGCCCAGTACTTTTGACAAAGCGCGTTTTACAAATTCATACATAATTATTTTACCAAAGCTGGTTTCCCTTCTATTCTTGAACCCACAGACTTCTGTGAAGTTAACAAACGATTCAATGGCCAAACTATAGGCGGGAAAAGGGACTTATTTGAACATGGAACTATACATGTACCGACGTATTCCATCTAATTACAACAAAGATCCTCTCTTTTCAGACGAGGAACTACAAATTTCAATATATTCCGTACACTATAATTTTTGGTCCCATTGCGACAATCACTCTTACATTCTTTGGCCCCCAAGCCTTAAAAATAATTTTTTAATAAATAGGATAACAAATTTTTTTACTATCCCATAATCTCGAATCGTGTTAGAAAAGTGGCATTACTACCTGTAAATATAATTCATTAACAATATCAGAATATTTTCAAATGTATATAATTCTTAACTTTTTTTTATTTATTTCTTTCATCTTCACATAATTTGTGTTTTTTAAAAATAATAAATGATTAGATAAACAGATATATAGACTAAAGTGACCAGGTTTGAAAGACATTACAATAAAAAAATGTTAAGCGGCCAATTCTCTACCTTGCAACAATATATATTGTTCTCTAGTTCTAGAGAAGGAAACAGAAAGATCGAATTCTTACAACCAATTACTAGTGATTAAAATTTTTTTTCATATTATTAGCAAACTTTCACACCAAAATGTTAAAGACTGCTGTAAAATATTGGTCAATTTTTCATTTTTATGAAAGCTGGATCGAACGGACCAAATTGGCTAATCGTAATAGTGGGCTGAGCCTGGATTGCATGCAAAAAATTCAAAGGAGTTAAGTCAAAGGAGTTAAGATGGGCTTGTCAGCTTTTCAAACTGAAAATTACGGACGCGCTACGGTGCACTTAAAAGTTTTTAAAACGGTGTAAGGCGAGCGTTTTCTTACAAAAATGGCCTATTGTGAATTTCTACTTAATATTCGAATTGCATTAAAGATGACAATACCAAAAATTTCGGGAATATAGTATTTATATAAATAACAGAAACGGATTTATAGTGAAATATTTTTATCTTTAATATTAGTTTATAAATTAAAGCTTATTTGAGCTTTATGTCGTGGCAAATGCATGTTCTAACAGAGGAAAATGTATTATTTTTAAATATGTTAGTAACTAATAATCATGTTTTAGAAATAAAATGTACCCTATGAATGTACCTTAGTAAAGATTGTACGATACAAAATTCAACTCTTCTTCTTCTTTATCAGTTATTTGGTCCCACATTCGTGGGGTTTGTTTTGATAAGTTTTTTCCATCTTGACCGGGTGAGTGCCATGTCTTGAGTAATCTCTTTAGTTTTATTTTTTCGACTTGTCCTTTCCACGTGACACGGGGTCGTCCTCTTCCTCTCTTCTCCGGTACATCAATGTCCAGTACTTTTCGATTTACGTCATCCGTGTCCCTTCTTAGTATATGCTAACACCTTAGCCGATTTTCGTTGATCATGTCCGCCATAGGTTAAATATTCATTTTTGTCATTAAAAAGTCATTTGTCATATGGTCGCTCTTAGTATACCCCAGGCTCCACCGTATCATTCTCATCGGCTTGTAATAGCTATCCTTCCGTGGTGCTTAATGCCCATGTTTCACTTCCATAGAGTAACATCGGTCTTACGATGGATTTGTAAGCTTTGCTCTTTAACCATATTGACATATTCTTGTCGCACATTACACCGGATATACTTCGCCATTTAAGCCATCCTTTTTGGATCCGGGCATTGACTTCTTTTGCGCAACCTCCCTCTTGATGTAGCATTGAGCCAAGGTATGTAAACATGTCTACTTTTGGGTATTTCAGATGGTCATCCAGCGATGGGGTGCTTGTACCGTTCATTTCCATGTATACCGTTTTTCGATCGTTGACCTTTATTCCAGCTAAATACTTTGACCACTTTTCGGCTTCTTTGAATACTTTTTCCCTTGTTTCCTCGCATAGTACTATATCATCGGCATATAGCATACACCATGGCGATGGCTTTTGAATGTTCCTCGTTATCGTGTCTATAATTATTAAATAAAAAGGGACTTAAAGCAGATCCTTGATGTAATCCAATTTTAACCCGAAAAGAGTTAGTGTCTCCAACTGTCGTCCTAACGCAAGAGTTTGAGGCTTCATAAATATTTTTCATAAGCCGTATATATGCGTCAGGGATATTTTGTTTTCTCAGGCACCACCATATTAAATCGCGGGGGACCGTGTCATAAGCTTTCTCCAAGTCGATAAAGACCATATTTAGGTCTTTCCTCTTTTCTCCATACTTATCCATCATTTGTCTTAGTGCGAAGATCGGGTCGATTGTGGATTTGTCGGCCACAAATCCGAATTGATTCGCCGATGTTTCCACCTCGTTTTTCAGCCTTGTTACTAAGATCCTTTTCATAAGCTTCAAGGAGTGGCAAGTTAGCTTGATACCTCTGTAATTGCCACAGTCTTGAGGGTCTCCTTTGCCTTTAAATAAGGGTCTAATCGTGCTTGCTCCCCATTGATTAGGAATTCACTCTTCTACCAATATCTTGTTAAAGAGGTTCGCCATGGTGGTGACTCCTTCTTCACGACATCCGAGCAATGCTTCCATAGGTATTCCATCTGGCCTATTAGCTTTTCCTTTTTGCATCTTGTTCATCTGTGTCCTAACATCATCCTCCTGAAAGAGTTCGACCATACTTATATTTGGCTCAATTTTGGGAAGGGACTCCTTGTCATTTACAATATTCATAAGTTTCTTAAAATATCCTTTCCACCTTTCCATCACTTCTTTCGGCTTGAATAAGGTTTGGCCCTTCTCGTTTTTGACTATTTAAGAACTCCGACATCGCGATTTTTCTTCTTCCTTAGCCATCTTGGTGTTGGCGGCATTCTTTGCTTTTGCAACGGCCTTTTTTATTTGCATGTATGGGAGAAAATGTACTGCCTGTAGTAAAAATGCGAGTATGCCCAAGCATGATAAACAAGCTAGGTGGCCGCGAGCTCGAAACGTTTGGGACCGGGTACATCTAGACTTTTTCGACTTTGATTCGAAACAATATCTTTTACTGGTGGACGCGGCTTCGAGTTGGGTTGAATGTCAACGTGTCACGAAGCTGTCTACCGGGGTTGTTATCGATTTCTTAAAAAAATTAATGGGCGCTTATGGTATTCTAAGGTATATAGTATCCGATAACGGTACTGCCTTTACTAGCGCAGAGTTTAAGGTGTTTTGCGGTAAATGGGGTATACTGCATTTATTAACACCCCCATATCACCCAAGTTCTAACGGGTTGGCGGAGCGACATGTTGCGATCGTTAAGAAATGGTTGAAAAATGAGAAGGTAGAGAAGGACGGCATATGGATGTATCGGTTATTACATAATGCGTCCGCTCGCTTTCCGTGTCGCGCTCCTGTTAGTAAAATATTTTTAAATAGATTACCTCGCGTACCGATCGATGTGTGGATGGACACCGGTTTAACAACTAGCGAGTCCGCTCACAGTCGGTATGAAGTTGGTAGTTTAGTTTGGGCTCGCGTGTATCGTGGAACCGAGCGGTGGTTGGAAGCTGTGTGAAATCCCACGTGGGCTCAAAAGACTACGAGGTTGAGTTTACGGGCTCTAATAACCGCACGGTTAGGCACGAGGAGCAATTACGTATGCGATGTTAACGGATTATCTTTGATATGCGATAATATGTATATTTATTATTTTGCATTAGATGGACATCATCGCATCTTGGTGCAACCGCTTTACACCCCGACGGACCTATATGTGTCGTTCGTTGTAGGCCAGGACGGTATCCCGCATATCGTGAGCTTCCACGAACGGAGATATTCCCAGGACGGTGCCCCGCAGCCCGGGAATAGAGGACGAGGTGGTAGAATAGGTCGAGAAGGACGCGCTGGGGGCAGCGGTACCTCGACTGCTGGGGTTCAGAGGAATCCCAGGGAAGTCCTTCCGCCGGTTCGAAGGGACACGGTGATTGCCCCGACGGCGGCGTGCGGAGGGCGACACAGGGTTGCCCGAAGGTGGTGTAGTTTGTGCCTACGTCGGCATCAAAGGGCCGGGGTACAACAGTGACACTGCCGGGTTGCCTGGTGTCTCGTCGATAAAGTCTGTAAACGCCGGCGTGGGAGAGGCTGCGGCCAGTGTAGCGATGCACCTCGACCCACCCGATGTCGTGAATATAGACGCGGTACTGGCGCTGATGGCGACGGTAACGCTATTAGAGTATGATCAGGCAGTAAGAGAATTAAGGCGAGGGAGTCAGCCAGACGGCAATAATGGGTAGCAAGTGCGAACCCAATGACGTCTATCGGGGAGGCCGCTCCCGTACTTTTACGGCCCGCTACATTTTTTTTGACTCCCCGCTCTTATTCTCTTTGGGGTCTTTCCTAAAGGGGATGGTGTGGTATTCGCTTGACTTACTTACTCTATTCTTCTGTTTCTTACTTTATCCTTCCTTACTTTTGTACGCGTAACGAAGAGAGGCTGTTGTTATTATGGTGAATTGTTGTTGTTGTTGTTGTTGTGTATTACCGTTGTTGTGGGAAAGACGCCATCGCGGTGAATATAAAAAGAGGCCATGAACACACACACACACTTTTTTTACTTTACTTGTAAACTTACGCTCTTTCACGTTTGTAAACTAAACCCTTGCCACTTAGCCGTTGTACCCATATCAATTTTGGCCATTTAATTTATTATACATTATACGGAAAATCACGTAAGTGCTTGTGATGCAAATTATTATAATCATCTTTTAATAAAGCAATATTAATCTTTCAATAGTAGTTGTATACCGTTCTTTTTTCTGGTAATTTAATAGTAATAATAACTAATCTGAAGTATCAAGTTATTATAATACTCCATAAGTCCTTTCGTCGTATAAGCAAATAGTCAACTTGACTGAAATGCTTCCCACTTTTATAGGTCACAATATGATCTTCGCGTTTTTGAAAATAGGTGTCAACGATCGCCATGTCATATGCTTGGGATACTTGGAGAAGTTTTTCCCCTTCTTTCTTCATCAGACCATGCCCATAGCCTCCATGATTGCCATACCCGAGGCGATCTTTCCCTTTGTGAGCGTTGAAATCTGCCCCAATAATTAGCCTTTCTCCCTGTCCTATTCCTTGTATTTCCTTTTCCAATGAATCGAAAAATATGTCTTTCTCTTATTCCGAACACCCAATTAGGGGAGCATACGCCACCTTGTCCTTGAACGATTCGCTTAGAACGATACCGACCCCGTTTCTACGATTTGGTGACCCACGGTAGAAACGCTTGTATCCTTCTCTTAATCCCGAGCTTTCGTTCCGTTCCACCTCGTCTCTTGTAGGAAGGCGATGTGTACCTTTCTTCTTTTTAGCATTTGTGCGACCTCGATGCTCTTCCCCGTCAACGTTTTCACATTCTAGCACGTTATCCGCATTCGTTCAATAACTAATTTCCTTAACCGCCTTCGTTTTGTAGTGTAGTTTTCACATTGCACGAGCGGGGTATGCAATGCGCGTCGTTTGTGGAGGATGCCCTAGCCTTGTAAAATCTTGTTTGAAACTATCATAATTTTGGAGTTGGTTTTTATAGCCGGTTTCCAACCTGACGCCAACCCTCCACTTTTTGAACACAGTTTTGGGCCCGTCGTAGGTAGTGTTCGCTACAAAATTTAACTAATTTATATACCTTATAAAACATTGGATGTTATTTAAATGCTCAGTTAAAAAATCAAAAATGCTCAGTAAAATATGCTCAGTATTTTATTAATGTGCTCAGTAAAAATTCAAAAATGCTTCGTAAATAATCTTAATATTGCTCAGTTATAAATCCAAAATGCTCAGTAAATAATCTTAATATTGCTCAGTTATAAATCCGAAATGCTCAGTATTTTCAAAATTATGCTCAGTGATTTTAATAAATAATACTCAATCTTAATCTATTTAGCACTAATATTTTGTAAAAATAAAGTTAAATTGAGTGTGTGGAAATTGAAATAGTTTATTTTGATTGTTAAATTTTTAAAGGTTAAGGGCTGCACCGATATCAAATTTTTAACCGATACCGATACTACCGATATTTAAATAAATATACCGATACCGATATTTTACATCTTATAAAAATGACACCTGTTAATATTTATAAAGCTTTATTTAAAATATTCCAAAAAAATTTTCATAAATAGTAATTTTTCAATAGTCTCCGGTAGAAGAGATCTTCTATGTGGACTATCAATATCACCAGTTATACTAAAAATAGATTCAGAAGGGATAGATGTGGCGGGTGACGACAGATATTTTCTGGCCAGTGTTGCTAATATTGGCAAATCGGAACTATTTGTTGCCCAATATTCTAATGGATTTACATATGATCCCATTGATGTTTCGTTTATGATTCTACCCTTGTAAATTGGTGTTTTGAGATATAGGTCTAATTCCAATAAACACGGATCACCTTAAAATGAAAATTAATATTAGCTAAGTAAATATACCTATGATGATGTTTGTATCAATAGTTCCAGCCATTGAATCCACTGTTTCATTATATGTAGTTATCAATTGTACAGGCTGCAATATGTGCTGAGTTCTCATCAATTATAAAATAATTCCAAATTAATGACTTGCTTTTAGACGTAAATATAATTTAATTTAAATAAAGCCAATGTAAGGCCATTTGAATTAATAATACACAACATAGAATGTTATTCTAATTTAAAATATTTTAAATGCTTTGTTGATAAATATTATATAATATATACATTAAAAATCGTATATACAATATATAATATAAAAATAAATACATTATATTATAAATTTTAAATATAAACTAACTTACATAATAATATAAATAAGTGGTGGTAGAAATTTGAATGAATGAACCAATGAAAAAATAAATTAGATTTAACAGCAATTAAGTAAAATTTAATTTAAAAAGTATATAGATATACAGCTCTAACAAATATAAAATATTTGTAAAAAAAGTTTCAAGTATCGGTATCGGTCGATTAATAACCGATACCGATATCGTTAAAAAATCGTGATATCGGTACCGATACCGATATCGGTGCAGCCCTAGATAAGGTATCTTAGTGTCTTGAATTTTTTCCCTTTAAGTCCTCCTTTCTCTCAATTTAAATAAATAAATGGTAAGTTAAAAAAGCTATAAAAAGTAATGACCTACAATTCCAATCTAAATGCTCTGCCTTTCCCTTCTTAAATTTTACATGTTTATAATGTATTTTTTTGCAAATTTTGTTGAGATTTATCAATCAAAGGGAAAATATAAAATTTTTATTTGAATATAATCACAAATATTTACAAATACAGATTAATAATAATAATTAACAATTTAAAATGAAAATTAGACAAATTTTGCTGGAGACAACTTTCATTTCAAAAACCTAAAACTTGTTATATAATCAATGTTAAATAATCTAAACTTACCATTACTGAGCAATAAAAGCTTATTTAGCCTTTAAGGGTCTGCCTCGGTTTCTTTTTTGCCCTATAGGCACACTTTTGGCTTCTTTAGGTGGTTGGCAATATTTAAATTTAATTGCCAACCCAACGACATGTTTGCACTTATATTTTTTATAAAAAGATGGACAATTGCACTTGCCTTGAAACCATTTTTCGCAATCGTTTGGCAATTCACATAGCCAAAGCTTAGAATTCTTTTCTTTAAACTCATCAAATGTAAAACTTAATTCTTTCACATTGCTAATATCATTTTCACTAATCATACTACTTTCTGCTGGTAAACAAAACTCAGTAAAATTAATAAGTCTTTTTGACAGGCTATAAATATTATTTCTTACAAATTCATAGCCTTCTGTCCATAGCTTTAAATTTATTGTAGGTGTTGCGACAAATTTTTTTGAATACTTATATTCAGAAGACCAAGTCTTAGCCATATCCATAGCCATGACCTTAAACCTAATAAGTAGTAGGCGTTCTCTTAAAGTGAATTCATCTTTTATGAGCCTATTGGCTGATTCTAGGGCATTATTTGTACTGGGAGTACACTGCCTATACCCCTCATACCATGTATTGTTTTTATTAATCCATTCTTTATGAAAATAATGGCAAAATTTAGAGGCCATAGATGACCATTTTTCCATAAATATATTAGATGCCTTTTCAAAAGCCTTGGCATTCTGAGACAATTGCATTGTATCAATATCATTTAAAATTTCCTTCCGTTACACTTTGTCTGCCAGTATAACCTATATCAATATTTAGTATTAAAGTATATAATTACCCTCTTGTCAATATTTCTGCGGACATGAGCCCAACATATAATTATTGTGTCCTTCCCAAAAACAATTTTAAATGCATTATGGATGGCACTTGCCCCATCAGTAACTAAAACATCACATTTAGGAGTTGTATTATCTAAAGACTTCAGCCCAAGAATTAAACTGTTAAAAAGAAATATGAAGTCTTCTTCCCTTTCGTTTGTACATAGAGACATTCCCAAAAAATGAAAATGTCTATCATAATCAGTGGTACCAATTATTAAAAGTGGGAAGCCTTGCCAAGTGATTTTATAGGTGGCATCAGCATGCAATATATCTGAAAGTTCACTATTCCTCAAAAGCCTAAAACTAACAGATGAAAAATACCTCTTTGTTGACATAAAAAATTTAAAAGTACATTTTTCATAGGACACCATATAAGAAACTACATAGGGTTCATCTTCATCTGAGGGTATTAAGGAATGATCAATTAGCCATTGTTCTAACTCTCCAAAACTAATTATTGGTAAACCGTATTTTTTCTTTCTTAAAGCTGTTAATGTATTTCTAAGTTAGGACATTGAAATTTTGTAATCCATTTTGTTAAGATTATAAATTATTGATTTAGGCCTGAGGGCCAAATCAAATAACTTTTTGATCTCTTCTTTTATTTCAGTATTTAGTTTAATATTTTTAATATCTTCTTGATGAGTATGTAATGATGTTGAAGCATAAACTATCGCCTTATCAGATATAGATTCATACAAAATGTACAATCTTGCGGCACATTGCAGACCTCTGTATTTGGCTTTGTTACACCTTAAAAATTAAAAATCATTATATAAGGTAAAAATATTTTACCTGTAATAAACTTTCATACCTTCCTCAGTGTTATTTTTGTACCAATAGCCCCAGGCTTTATTCATAAAAGTTTTAGCTTCTTCTGCATTTTCATAGGTAACAATCTTCTTCCAAATAATATTGGTGCGTTTACGTGGCAATCAATTCTGTTTTTTATCTACAACAACTTCTTCGCTGTCAGATTCATAAGGTTCCAGAGTTTGATAACCAGAGAATGTAGCTTCCGAGTTCATCGAGTTGAATTTAAAATGAGCGCCAAATATGAAGTAGTTTATGAAATAAAATTTATTTTAATTAACATATAAACATAAATAAACCATTTTTTAGGCGAGCACTTTGACTCCATGGGAAACACGCAAGACTCTTACTTGAATATCTTGGGTAGTAATGGGAAAACGTCAGGCTTTGACGACGCAAACTAATAGGTTAGGTTAGGCTTTTTAAAAAAACCTTGAGGTCTTTAGAAACGCTAAAATCTGCCTCAAGCTTAGAGGTCAAAATTCACCTAAAAACCTCGAGGTCAATTAGAAGCTTATAGCTTAGGTCAGAGCGCAAAATTAACCTAAACGCTTAGATTAATAAATATTGATCTAGCCTAAGCTAAACCTTTAGGTTAATTTAATTCACCTAAGGTCAATATTTCTTTTTTTATATAGTGTTTCAACTTAAATACGGTCCTTTAGCATTTTGTCTGCTTAATTTTGATCATATATAATATATAGAAGTTTTAATATTTATTCCAATTAAAATTAAGTGAAATTTAACTAAAAATATAATTTAATTTTAATCTATTTGAATTCTTTAATTCAAAAAATTGCGATTTGGGTTTTTAATACATACTTACCTCTATTGAGTGTTTTATTTTTAATTGCCACCATTTTGTAACATACTCCTTTTGTGTGCAATGTAGCGTGACTGATAGTGATTCTATTTCACAACAAATTTGCTAAGTTTTTTATTCAAATTGCTAAGTATTTTTAGCGTCGGAGCTATGTTTTTTATTCATTTGCTAAGTATTTAATTCGTTTGCTAAATTTTTAAATTAATTTTAAGTTTTATATTCAAATGCTAAGTATTTTATTCATTTAAGTATTTAAATGAATTTTACTAAGCATTTTATTGTTTTGCTAAGTTTTTTTTATTTATTTGCTAAGTATTTTAATGTATTGCTAGTATTTAAATATGAGAACAAATTATTTTGCATAGTTTTTTATTCAAAGTGCAAAGTTTTTATTGCCATTTTCCAAGTTTTTTATTCAATTTGCCAAGTTTTGAATTAAATGTTAAGTTTTTTATTAAATGTTCAGATTTTTATTTATTTGCTCAGAGATTAATTATACTTGCCAAGTTTTTTTATGCAAAGTGGTTTTAATTTTTAATTAAAACGAGATAGGTGCGGGTATCGAACCTGCGAGGTACGAGCTATTGAAGCTGCTAGTCAGACGTTCAATCCACTGAGCTATTACACCTCAAAATATTTTTAGTTATATCACTTATATATAGCAGCTATAACATTTTATTAGGTTTTTATATATATTATTTTAATAAATGATTATTAAAGGCATCATTTTGTTTGTTTTTAATATACTTTGATTTATGTACTTAATATAGACAATTTTTATTATACAAATAGAGTAATAACTTACAACGATTATAAAAGCTCTCTAAGGTTTCCACAGATAAAAATAATTTTTATAAATACGCGATTTAAATGAATAATTTATAACTATTATTAAAGCTCTCTAGCGTTTCCACAGCTCAATAACACTTCTGTGCAAAATGTAATATAGGCAAAATGTAATATAGGCAAGGGTTAGGGTTAGATTTAGTGATTTTAATAACAACTGAGCATATTTTGAAAAAAAAACGAAATATTTTTTTGAAAAAAAAACTGAACATTTTTTGAAAAATTACTGAACATTTGTTTACAAAAAAACTGAGCACTTTTTAATTAAAATCTGAGCATAAAAAAACTGAACATTTTTAATTAAAAATCTGAGCAAGTTGAATTAAAAACTGAGCACAAACAACTGAGCATTATGGAATTTTTCACTATGCATTTAAATAACACCCTTTAAATATATGCTAGGTTAATAAATAAAAAATTAAACATTTTCGAAATCTTACCATTAAAACTTTGCCCTTTTTTAGCTATAAAGCATTATTATTTTTTTTTAATACTCAGCATTTTGATTAAAATTCTTAGCTTAAAATTAAAAAAAATACTTAGCATTTTAATTAAAAAACTTAGCAAAACAAAAAAATGCTTAGCAAAATTTATTTAAATAATTAGCAAATGAATAAAATACTTAGCATTTGAATAAAAAACTTACAATTAATTTAAAAACTTAGCAAACGAATTAAATACTTAGCAAATGAATAAAATACTTAGCAACGACGCTAAAAATACTTAATTATTTGAATAATATACTTAGCAAATAATTTGTTGTGAAATACAACCACTAGCAGTCACGCTACATTGCACACAAAAAGAATATGTTACAAAATGGTGGCAATTAAAAATAAAACACTCGATAGAGGTAAGTATTTATAAAACCCAAATCGCAATTTTAAAATAAATTAAAATTATATTATATTTTTAGTTAAATTTCACTTAATTTATTTCGATTATATATTATATATGATCAAAATTAAGCAGACAAAGTGCTAAAAGAGCGTAGTTGAGTTGAAATTTTACAGTATATATAAGAATATTTGACCTTAGGTGAATCAAATTAACCTCAAGCTTTAGGTTAGGTCAATATTTATTAACCTAACCGTTTAGGTTAATTTAGCGCTCTGACCTAAGCTATAAGCTTCTAATTGACCTCGAGGTTTTAGGTTCATTTTGACCTCAAACCTTGAGGGCGCTTTTAAAGACCTTAGAGGTTTTCAAGGAACCTCTAACCTAGCCTAAGGTTGACCTGGGCGTGACCTACGCCTAACTTCTTTCCACCACTAATCTTGGGCTCGAATCTCGCTCTAGGATTTTATTTTAAAAACTAATTCTTAGTTACTTTGCATAAATAAAAAAATTACCGAGCAAGATTTTAATAGAAAACTGAACACATGAATATTATACTGAACAAATAATTAAATCACTGAACATTAAATTATTTACTGAGGATTTAATTATTCTACTGAGCATTTAATTATTCTACTCAGCATTTGTTTATTCTAATGAGCATTTGAATATTCTACTGAGCAAAAAATGAATTAATTACTGAGCACAATAATTTGTTCTCTAAAACATTTACCTTAGCTAGTGTATATAAACAATTTGATTGCTTTATTATATGATATATAAGATTTATAATATGTATCCTAGATGTTACGAATTATTCATAGACTTGTATATGTATGTTAGAGGTGTGCACGGATCAAATTTTTTTGATCCGATCCGATCCGAGGGGTTTTTGATAAATTTTATATCCATCCATTCCGATCCGAGTTTTTTAAAATCTAAATCCGATCCGATCCTAGTTTTTTAAAATCTAAATCCGATCCGATCCGATCCGATCCAAGTTTTTTAAAATCTAAATTAGATCCGATCCGATCCAATTTTTAAATTAACATTTTACGAACAGAACTTTTTATCGATGATTAAATTCAAAATACATAAAAATAAGGTATAGCAATTTTAATAGACTGAAATGAATATGAAATTTATTTGACTAATTCCATATTATCATATAAAAATAATAAAGAATCTAAATTTTTGGTTTAATTCGGGGAAAGGAGCTACGCGTCTGCTTCAAGGAAAGGGAGATTGTGATTGATAATTTTCGGAGTTGAGTTGAGATGAGATAGAAAGAGATGCGTGTGCTAAAAAGGAAACGGGAAATGCTGATTTATTATTGACACCTAGCTCCTTTCTCGCCAAACAAGAAAGTCTAGCTAGGTCAAAACGCTAGGGAAAAACGCTAGGGAAATACTGATAAATATATTATGGTAAGTTAGGTGAGAGGTGGTATTGGGCTGAGTAAAAGTTTAAAAAATATTTGCGGAAGAAGTAGAGTCATATTGAGGCCGAGCTAGAACAAAATGAATAAAGTAAATATATCGGGTGGGATTTGGTAGAGCAGCTCGATCTTATGCCCGAAGCAGTAATTTACTTAAAAATTGACATTTTTAGGCATAATTTTAAATGTAAAAAAATTTTAAACGCCCCCTCATTTTAATTTACTATTTGTGGCATGCGATCCTAATGATATTTAAAGGAATTTGATCTATGATTATAATAGCATATCTCCTCTCCAAGCTAATAATTTATGTTTTAAATACAATCTAGTATGGTAAATTCACTTTTTCTGTTTCAACAATGGAGTACACTGCCGAAAGACATGGGAGATCGTTAAATTCAAAATGGTAATTTTAATGGCACAAATTTTACCATATGAAAGATATGACAGAAGCAGTCTATGTAGTCTATGGGTGTTCATCAAAACAAACATCTCAAAGAAAGTTGGTTCTAACCTAAACACATGTCGAGAGTCAGTATAAAACTTCGATTTACATCACAAACTCAAACTAGTGTACGGGCTGGGTTTTGTTTGGGCGATCTTTGGTATTAGTCACGAAGCACCCCTTGGAGGTAAAGAGTATTAATGCTAATGCCTACTAACCATATACAAACCAAATAAATAGCCTTTGGTTTGTTCATGTTTAATCAATTAAAATCAAGGGTCAACTAAACAAAACCTAGCCCTTCTTACAACACTAGCTCAAACCTTATCAAGGTTTACGAGAGCCATTTTTGCGGCAATGCTGCAACCAATAGATTTAGGTATGGTCCTATTGCAAATCGGGTCATTCTCGATACCCCTGCCTAAATCGTACAACCAAACCCACTCTTTTCACCAAAATCCTGTTTCAATTGCTTTAAAGGTATCTGGGCCAATTTCGACATCATTTCTAAACCATATTTTACTCTCAGAGCATTCTTGAATTCGCCTAAATGCAAGTACTATATTGATTTTGTAATGTATAGACGGTAAATTATAACATCCAAGAAAAAATTCTTAATTTTTCTTTCTTAACAGGTTTATTTTGTAAATATCATTAGTTTATCTCTATTTATGCATATATTTTATATAAATAATATGGTAATTAGTAATTTTTCTGCTGAAATTATGTTGTGGCTTTAAAGGCTTATTTAACATGTGTATTCATTTATATTTATGCCTTGGAAAAGTTTGTAATTTTATCAAAAAGCTCCAGTAAACACAAAATAATAAAATTGATTTCCTGTGATTAACTTAAAATAATATTAATGCATTAACATTGTCATTGTATGAAAATTCTAGATTACATACATTAACATTGTCATTAGCTGAAAAATAGATTACCTAGGGCTTAACTTATTATATAAATATAATTCTTATAATTTTGTTACATATACATAAAGCCATTGTGCTCTATACTTTTTTTTTAAATTCTACTTAATAACTAATTTGATTTTGTTTATCTAGATATATCTACTTGATCTTTGTTTGCACAAATTTATCTTCAAATATTAAATTATTAATACTATTATTAAAAATCAATTTAATTAATGAAACATTCAAAGTTTTAAAGGCAGTCATGAGAGCACTCATGCACAGGAAGTCAAATAGAGAGAGAGTGATGTCCTCCACTTTGAGTTATTGATTTTTCAAATAGTGACTTATTTGCTCAGTGGAATCAAATAAAAACCAACCAATTTTGTTTCACGGATAATTTAATGGAAAATTAATTTAACCAGTTAATGTGAATGATTTATTTAAAAAAGAATAGTGTTTAACTTAACTAACTTATTAATTTTTCCACACATAACAAATTTTTGATTGACTATTTTTTTTTAATTTCACTAACATAAACATAGAGTAAAATGAAACTAAGAATTATAACAATTTTAATTACCAAATTTTTGTTAGTCTATTTATATAGAATGTTAGTAAGATTATGATATGAGAGTTTATAAAAGACGCCAAGCTATTAAAATACAATTTAAGGATAATAATTAATAGTTTTAATGTGGATAATAAAATAATATTCAAAGAGCCCAAGGATTATCAATTGTCAGTTATTGTTAAATGGCATTGAAAATGCAGACCATGAGATTATGTAATAAAAACTTTATTAAAAATGCATTAATGAATAATTTTTTATATGTGTCTTATGGCCTAAAACAATTCAATACTTGTTCATGGTTTTAGCATGTTATTTAATAAAGTGTTGAAGACAGTTCAATACATAAAACATGCTTCCAGTATTTGTTGCATTTGTATGAGAGGCATAGTATCAATCATAAATTTTAGAAAGCCACCCATGACAAATAATAATTTGGCTATGAAAAATCCCATATAAACTTATAACCAAAATTTTAAATGTTCCAACTCTGCTAATTTTTGAAAATTCGACCCCAAATGAACGATTTTAATTTCTAGCCACTTTTCAACTTTTTAATTAAATTTTTCAAGCTCGGCCCCAATATTTTTCTTAATAAGGTAATTTTTTGTTTGGTCAACCTTTGGTTTAGTCGACTAAACATAAACAGACTTAGTTGCATAAGCAGACAATAGGTTTATTGGTCAAACCTTTCGTCAATTTAGGTTTAGTCGACTAAAACCAAAGATCCACCAAACAAAACCTAGCCCATTTTACAACACTAATACCTATAACTCCAAATTATATTTATATAACATAATAGCAGTGGCCTTTTTATTCATGGGCATAGCCAGCATTGGAATTAGAGGGGGCAATTATGATTTAGGGAGGGGTAAAATAAACATTTTCTGTAATTTTAACCATAGTTTTAATAAATTTTAGCAAATTTTTGGATTTAGAGGGGGACAGTCGCCCCTTCCTACCCCACCCCCTCTTGGCTATGCTCATGTTTATATTAATTATATTTGCTTCCCTAACTATATGTTTAAATCTATATTAGAACATATACAACCCCGTTCCTCTAATTATCTACTACAATACCAAAACCAATGGCCGCTAAACCCATCGATTTTCACTTAGCTTTGGGGCAACGCTAGTTGTTGTCATATTTAAATTCATCGCATAACAAATCTCGCGACACCATGACAACTGACGACGCCATGAGGAAAGAGCTCCAGGAGCTCCACATGAAGATGAACCAAAAAACGGACGAGGTAAAATTTTATGCTAAATTTTTTTTACGTCTATTTTCTCATATTTTAACGTAAGAAAGAACTCATGGAAAATGACATTTTTTACGTTGTTGTATAAACCGAAATGATTTGCTTAGCTGGGCTTGATATAGGTTTTTGGGTGCCCAATTTAGTCTATTTCTCTGGGGTATGTGTGGCTATAACGTACAAATGCTGTAAAAACGGCTGGGTTTTGTTTGGGTCTGTTTTTCAAATTTCAACTAATTCTAAAGGTCTACTAAGAAAAACAGACCAAAAAACCGTTGATCTGTTTATGTTTAGTCGACTAAAACCAAAGGTAGGCCAAACAAAAGTCAGCCGTTTTAAGTTTAACAACACTACCACACACGTGTTGGGTATTTTATGTTTGTGTTTTTAGATGTTATTTACGGCTAAAGTTGCGTTTATTGAACGCGAAACGCAATACAAATGTGAAAAATTTGCAGCCATCTTTCGTGATATTGTTATGGGCAAAAATTGGTTAAAGTTTTATTTCAGCTCTTTCTTAATCGATTCCCCGTGCCCCACCCCTCATTTACGATCAATCTCAGGGTTATCGATTTTTATCGATAATAATATTAATTTGGCCTCTACTCTGAACTAGTCCCACCCCAACCCCTATATTTTTTTTTATTTTTTTTTACAAATTTAAGATATAACCGGTTGTTTTATAAAATATTAATCAATACTTAGCCTGGGTACTTATATAATTAAATTTAATTCGGAGCTGTGTAAAGTGATTTTACTGTAAACGCGCATTATAAGTTTTCTTCTATTAAAAGCGCTAATTTCAACGCAAAAATCGTTTATGCCTCAAGCTTAGAAGCTTTTTTGGAAAGGTTTTCGCACGAGTATTTACAGGACCGAGTCGCAAAATACAAATTTTCGCCTCGGCTCTAATAGGGTTTAGATTTTGATTGCTATCAAGTTAAAACCTTATAATGTATTTAAATGGGCAAAAATTACATTTTTAGAAGTTAGGACCATCATTATTCGCAGAGGGTTTATTATGCGATGCTGATTTTTTTTGCATTGACCTTTATATTACGTGACAGCTTCCATTACCCTTAGGGTCCGAGGAGAATTTATTGGATTAGAAAGTAAAACATCTTTTGACCTGGTCTGGTAATGTTTGGTTTAAAAAAATAACTTCTTTTTTTTGCCTTGGGATTGTTTTCATAACTTCGTCGACTTGCCCTTCCCACGTGACACGAGGGCGTCCTCTTCCTCTCTTCCCCGCTACCTCCGTGTCCAGTACTTTTCTTGTGCCCATACCACCTTAGCCGATTTTTGTTAAGCATGTCTGCCAGAGGTCGAATACCTATTTTTGCCATGAGCAGGTCATTCGTCATATGGTCGAACTTAGTATACCCCAAGCTCCACCGAATCATTCCCATCTCTTTGGCTTGTGATAGCTTTCTCCCATGGTGTTTAATGCCCATGCCTCAATTCCATAATTGACCGCAAAATATTTTAAGGTGAACTAGAACCTAACTTCAAACTATTTCGTTATTTAGCAAAAAATGTGTATATGGGAATTAAGGTATCTGTTTATTTAATGTTTCAAGCGGTTTCAAGGGATGTCCTATTTACACTTAGTCATTGTTAAATTTCTTATATCTGACTCAATATCTGACATTTAAGTATTCTGAAATGCGTTGCTTTATATGTATGAAATAGTGTTGTAAAAACGGCTGTGTTTTGTTTGGTCGGCCTTTGGTTTTAGTCGACTAAACATAAACAGACTCAACATTTTTTGGTCTAATTTTCTTAGTCGACCATCAGGCTTGGTCGATATTTGAAAGACAGGCCAGAGTCGGCCGTTGTTAGTCTTTGCCTAGCCAAAGGTCGGCCAAACATAACCCAGCCGTTTTTACAACACTTGAATGATACCGAGACAATATAATTTTTTTTAAATAATTCACCAGTTCAGTGAATTGGCGGGGGCGAATTACAATTAATTTTTGCTTAAATGTTCTTATTATAATTTAAAAGGGTGTTTGCCATAGCTTGTTTACTTGGTGAGATTCGCTCGAATCATCTAATTTTAACATAATTACATTCAATTATCATTTAATTACTAACTTTTGTTTTATAAACAAAATTAAATTGAAAATATACTTTTTTTCAATTAATTTACTAAACTGCCACCTTCAGTTATTTTTAATTTGTTCATTTTTAATTTTTTTGACCATCTCCGTGCCCATCCCAAGCTTTGGACGACTGAAATTTGATAATTAGTCATGAATGAGTGCACGGAAAAATTGTTTTTTTTGTATGGAATGAAATAGGCTTTTTGATTTTCATTAGTTAGACCCAGGTACGTAGCCAGGATTTTCTCAAGAGGGAGGAAAAATGCAAAAAAAATTTCCACACTTTTATTTAGAATATAACAAAAATAAACTTCGCGTACAATGTATGCGAAACTTCAAGGCGCTATATAACCAGCTTTGGAAAAATCTCTTCTCTTCATTAATCAGAGCATTTACTATCGCTTTTATACCTTAAAAAAAGACATATGGGCCTTATGCAAGTTATCCAACTGCCAGAAAATATTTTCATTTAGGTAAAATTAAATAATGGCGGAAATTAAAGCAAAATTATGTGAGTTAGATCTGAAAAAATTCTCAAGTTGCTAATAAGCAAAATTATACAGTCACTCAATCTGTTTACTTGACATTTTTTAGTACAGCTAAATGAACGGTGTTTAAATAAAAAAAACATGAAAAATTATAATGGTGGGGTGCAAACTTTTAGTCGAAAATTAAATTCGAAAAATTGAATGTATATTTATTATGTTTCCAGGCTTTTATAAGTGTCTCAAAATCTTTCATGCAACTAAACTATAATATTTTAACCCTTTTAATCTAATTATATTAATCAAAAAAATTTTCGCATTTTGGTCAAGGGGGTAGAAAAGTCCCGCTTTCGGCCCCTTGGCTACGCGCCTGATTAAACCACAAAGAGTTTACCGCAAAAGAATCTTGATACACTGCAATGTCTCAGAAGATAGCGCCATTACTTAAAAAAATCAATAAAAGGCGCCATAGCGTGATTGTCCCCTCTGGGTGTTGACTAAAACGGCAAAGATTTTTAGAACATACTATAAAATATGAGGCCTACACCCTCCCCCAAAATGATCCAAATCCGAGATGAATGCATTGGAATGCAATGGCCTAAAAACGAAAAATGGTGCCTGCCTTTAAAAAATTGCACAAAAATCAAATTGGAAAAAGTTAAGCGGTGCCTTAGGATTCTCCGAACTAATTTAACTACGAATTAAACTTCTCCGGGCGAATGGTCCGTGAACAGGTGTGACACTCTAATATATTGAAATCATCGATTTGGCTGCACGCATTTTTAAAGGCGCGTCGAGATGGAATCGTTAAATTTATAGCGTTTTCCTTGAGCCATAGACCCTCCCCCCCGTTCGCTCGGTCTGTACTATGTCATAAAAATGTTGTCCTAAACTGAGCTAGTTTGACTTCGAATCCGCTGATTTTAGCACTGGAATAAACTTCTTCCTATGGATTTATGCACAAAGTTTATCAACCTCGCATTCCCTAACTCCACCCAATATATATTAAATGGGAAATTGTTGGTATTTCGTTTCAAAAATTACATCTGTTTTACGTTAAAACAAACATCGTGAGGGATGCTTTACTTTTCCCGATCCAAAACCAGGCCTAAACTAACACTAACGCTTCCCGGGATGATAACAGCTTCCCAATCAATTATTGCACCGTTTTGAACGGGACATTTTGGACACTAGTGTTACCAATACTATACTATGCTGATAGGTGTGGTGCTATGATTTTGTGGGGAGATAAATGCGATCAGCCTAGCTCGTCTCATTAAACCGCCTCGCCTCGCTATGTTAGATAAGAATTCACCTAAATGCCATTTAGGGAAGAGCTCCCCTAACTCTAACTTGCTAACGCGACACTTGTGTAAATAACTTAGGGATAGGCCGTTTGTCGTAATACGGCTCAACGCCTGTGAATCGGTCTTTTTTTTATACATACCTCATCCTATCCTTTCAAAAGATTAGTGTTGTAATACCTCGGGAAAAAATACTAGAAAATCTCTAAAGGCTCGATTGTCTCCCGTGCTTTTAACAAATTTGGAGGCTTTGGATTTAAGGTCCCATTCCCCACGGAGCTTTTACGAAAATTATCTAGATTGAGATTAATCTGGAACGAGAAATAGGCGGCGCCCATAAAAGGAATTTCGCTTCTCTAGAACAGCGTCCCAAATTATTATGCATGCTCATTCCAATGTAAAATCATTCTCAATTTTGCTACTCTCACCGTTTATCATAAATGTCTTTAACGCCTTGGAAGTGTGGTATTCGAGTTAATACCAAATCCCGGCTACGATCTCATTCATCCCCCTTAACAGCCATTCCACCGAGTCCCGACCCGAGCTCGGCTGCCAAAAAATTTAAAGACGATTTTTCGCCGTCGTCAACTACCGTCCGAGGTTTGGAGCATTTTTGTCGGGAATGGCAAGCGGCAACTTATTCCAAGGATTATGCAGTGATCAAGGTAAGGTAAATCCAAGCGCGTCCCGTGCTGAGATTGCCTAATTCATAGGGTTTTCCATATAAATCACTCCGTTAAAGCCTGTCAATATCGGATTCAGATTCAAATCGCGCGAATTTATTTTTCCTAAATATCCCATTTAATTTCATGGGTCAAACTCGGTTGTGATTATTATTAATATTTTGTTTTTTGATAGTCTAAAACGTTTTTTTGTTTATTTCAACTCTCGAGATTAAATCCAAACTTTGGTGATATCTAAATTTTTAAAACGTACAAAATTTAAGTTTAGGAAAATTTTTGCATCTTGCCAAATCGCTGTTATGTTAGGCGTCTGAAATGGAAATGTGCTGTAAATTGAAAGTTAAGACACGACTATGATAATCCATACGGCGATTTTTGCTGCGCAGCCGAATTCGATACTAAGACAAGCCCTTAAATTCCCGGTGAAAACTATTCTATTTTTCAACCACCTACCTGTTTCTGCTATCAAAACGTTGTATAGCATACATCAGATTGGCCAACAGCTGATCAGGCTTATAATAACAAACGACATTCATTTTGTTGAATAATTAAATATTTAACTTAGAGAGAGGTATTATTTTCATGTTTTCATTATACTATTTCTTACGTGCTTTTTTAATTTTTTCACTGCGCAAGTGCGCCTACTGAAAAAACCTCACCCAAAATGTTGATGCAAACATCAGCTGTTTGCCAATCTATTGTATCATAAGTCTATGTGTGTGTATATGTAATTTAATAGTTTCACCCATCTAATTAGCCATGGGCGTAGTTAGCATTGGAATTAGAGGGGGGCAAAATGGTCATTTTTTTAATTTTAGAATAAATTTTTGGATTTAGAGGCCGCCCCTCCATGCTCCCCCCCCCCCATTGGCTACGCCCATGTATGTAATTTAGTAGTTTTATCCATCCAAATCCATTCAACCTTTGGATATAGATTCAATTTGACGTGAAGGAAGTGTATCATTTAGGACGTTATTGACCAACTTGTCTCATCACTATTTAACGACGCCTTTAAATAGCTCTCTCATTTGTCATTAGCTAATGGTCGATCGGTTCTTGACCATATTTATTGCCGCATTTGGAATGATTCCAACTATATTTTATATTACATAATTTTCCAACTCGGTTTTATTTATTATATAATATATTTCCGACAATGTTGCCTAGTGCACTTATTTTTGATACCACAATTGGGAAACCCTGTCTTATAGTTGTTGTGGCATTCCAAGTGTGGCAGCCTCTCAGGGTTATTATTTTGCGTTTCAAAATACAGCTAATAAATTTCTACGCTTTGATTACAAGTTATTTTCCACCTCATCTAAAACCCTATATTAATTGTTATGTTTAATATTAAGCCAAGAGCTCGAAGATATTTTGAATAATCTTCGAACAATCTTTGGCAAAGCCCAGTTTCGATAATTTTTAGTAGCCTATAGCGCCTTGATACGGTGACTCTAGGAAGCTAAACCGTAAGTGGTGGGTGTAAAGGTTGGCGTTTGGGCGGTATAAATTAAATTTTTTGATATAAACAGTTCAACTTTAAACATTACTATGACACTTGTGCTAATATGCATTTTTGTTCGTTTAATTAATTATTGATTTTTATACGAACTCTTTAGTTTGTAAAAGTAATGTGGGTAGAGAGGTAAAAAGAGGGTACAAAATGGACTTTATAGCAAAAGTGACCGTCGTTATCAATTTCACGCGTTAGGAAATCTAAATAAGGCGGCTAGTGCAAAAAAATCAATTTTACTTCCCAAATTCATCCATTCTTAGGCCCTAGGGATTAATTAAATATATTGGCATACGCAGTCGTCTGTCTAACTATCTATACCCCTACTTGTATATTCAATATTATATTCCGCCCTTAAAGTTGATAGGGACATGGGCTTAGTCATGGGGGGGGCAGGGAGGGGCGACTGCCACCCTCTATATCCAAAAAGTTGTTAAAAATTATGGCTAAAATTTCTAAAAATGATCATTTGCCCCTCCCTAAATCATTATTACCCCCTCTAATTTCAATGCTGGCTACGCCCATGTTAAGGGAGGGGAAGTTAAGTAATAATTTTTCCAGTAATTTTGCTAAATAGATAGGTTAGTGTTTATTTGTTTTTGCGCCCGTCCCTGCCTTCGCGCGTATGTTAATGGATTTAATCGGGTTGACAATTGTGGGTTTATTTGAAAGATGTGGGTGGACTGTAGAAATGAGGAAAATTAAATTACTTGCCAGTTTAAAAAAGCACTTAACAATTTGACCGCAGACGGAGCACCAGTGTAAAGTTTTATTTTGATTTAGCTCGACCCGACTATACCATATTTTGTCGCAAGCTTGACCCGAAAGTCGATTTGGTTCGTTCTCGACGATTTTCATTAGTCTTAAATCAACAAAAATATATACATTATAAAAATCTCATTGAGCCGAATTGCCTAAATCTTGTTATGGTGCTGGTTCAGGCCCCCTCGAAAATCTAAATTTAGGCTAGTTGCCTTGCTTTCTGGTCTACGGTTCAAGTCACGCCTACGGCTATATTCTTGGATAGAAAATATAAACCATCGTTAACATAGCTGTCGTCAGCCTTGGATTGATTTGACCCCTTTAAAATTATATATCCAGTCCCAGGGTTTCCCGTCCAATATTTGCAGTTTTTTTCTTACCGAGTATTAAAGGCTGGATTGGCTACTGTTTTGTAATGACCCTAAGCTCAGTTAATTAAATGTTGACGTAGAGAAAAAGCAAAATATTTATGTGGGCTTCGGACCCGCGACTTTAATTTAGCCGCCATTTTAGAATGTTTTTATAATCTAGAAATTTTGAGAAAATGTATTATATGTGTTAAAGGTGTAAGGTGTGCAGATTTTAATGGCTTTTTTGGTATTAAATCTCCACTTTGAATTTAAGGATTTGATTTGGGTTCATTGGCGTAGCCATGAATGAATTTAGAGAGAAGGGCAATAATAATTTAGGAAGAAGCAATATTATAATTTTTTGAAATTTTAGCCATAGTTACATCATATTATAGAGATCGAGGGGGGCAGCCGCCCCTTCCGGGTTTATAATTTTAAGATGTTATAAAATTCGCACATTTTTTCGTTTTTATAATTTTTATCAAGCGGAATATCGTAACAAAGCTATAAAGAATGTAATTTATGGCACAAAGTGATAAATTTTGAAAAAGTTAAAAATTAAGGAAAAAAATTTCGGTGTTCTTTTAAGTTTTCATCTGATAAAGTGTTTTAACTGTTTAATCTCACTTACGTCCTAAAAGCTTTGTGCACTTATAATTTAACCATACTGGTTAAATGAAATAATTGAAAATGCTACTGATAAAAATTGATTTTTTTTCTCGTATTTTAGTCGTTGGATAGTACGCGAAACATGATGGTGATGTGCGAAGAGGTAAATATTAATTATTATTATTTATAAACTAATAAAAGTTCATCTAATATATTACTTTTATGAGATTTATTAACAGGAGCATCAGAGGGAGTTAAAAAATAATTATAATTATTATAATAATATTTCGTCCTATTCAAGGACATCTTCAGATTAAAACAAAACGGAATTGATAAATAAAATAAAATAATACAATTAAATGGAACGTTCTATAGTAGGTAGGTTAGATTTTATTTTTTGCGTGAGTTAAAGTGAGGGACAATTTAATTGATATGCAATTTATACTTGTAACGTTTTTGAGCAATGTTTTCCTAAAATTGACTCTCGAATTGGATATTTTGAAACAATACTATAATTTCAGTCAAAGATTGTATATGTATATAATTATATGAATTTAGGCTTTATAACTCAAAAAATTGTTTTAGTTTAAGGAAATAAACTTTATGATACACTATTTGGCCTTTTCTGTGAAATTTGTTATAAAATAGGGGAACTTGTAGGTTAAAATATGTTTGTTTAGAGCAAAGATGCCGGTATCCGTACGTTGGTCATGTTGGACGAGCAAGGAGGTAATTTGATTGAAAATGTTTATCGATAAATCAGGAAACTATGTAAAAAACGAATAATAGTTAAATAAATTGACAAAGCAAGTTTTTTGTCCAAATTATGCTATTTTAGAGAGCTTGGTTTTGCCCAAATTAACAGTTTAGCCAATTCGTTCTCCCAATAAAAACGACGATTTCATTATTTTTAAATGATTGAAAAATGGGCGGGATCCGGCTAAGTTATTTCTTTGCAAAAGATCTCACATGTTAACCTATTGTGTCAGTCGTATAAATATTGTGTCTTTAGCGCTAATAAATCCATAATTTTTTATCCAGGCCCGAAATCGACTTGATGACATGATAATATTCAAGTTATTCTTAGCCACGTTTTTTCAACAAGGAGCAATGTTTTGTCCATTTTATCACTGTTACAAATATTAAACTCAGAAAACTAGAAAGTTTATAACTAAATTTTGGCCTCAGATGAGCGCGTTTTAGGAAGCCACGCATGAATTTAGTTTAGAAAACAGGAATCTTAGTTTAAAAAGCACCTCTATTCAATTTCCTATTAAAATTATACTTTTATTTTTCAATTGTAGAACAAATGGACCGTATAGAAGAAGGCATGGACCAAATCAATACGGATATGCGGGAGGCGGAAAAAAATTTGACCGGCTTGGAAAAATTTTGCGGGCTTTGTCTGTGTCCTTTCAGCAAGTAAACTTCATATCATAAACGCGAGTTCAGGTTGAGCACACTAAAAGTAGAACCGTTGTTTACATTTAAAAACGACCTGTCTTCCAATTTATAATAAAAAGATTATGTCAAAACGGTTACAATTGTGTTGAATTCAACTTTTGAGATTTGGAATTATTGTGTTTGGTATATATGCTTGATCAGCAAACATGAAAAATTTTGAGGTATTTTTACGTATACAAATTGTTCACAAATGAACTAAAGCAAACTAAACGCGCCTAACACCAGCATTCGAGGTCGACTTTTCAAGCATAAACCCAAATTTATTTTTTACAAAGATTTTTATTAGGAATTATGCCTTTTTTTTTGGAAATTTCAATTTTTTACCCTTTGAGTTATTAAATAAACCCCAATTTAGTTTTAAAATATATTTAAAGTGTTTCGACGCACTAAATGCTTGAATCTTTTTATGTCTGCCCTTGATTAAAAATAATTGTGAAACCATGATACCCACCTTTTTCACACACCATATAAATAAATAATAAATCAAGATTTACTGAGCGGAAAAAATTTTACAAAGTGAATTGATCGAAATTTACCCTTTTTATTTTATAAAATTTTGCAGGAAAAATTTTGAGAAAGGTTCGGAGTACGAAAAGACGTGGAAAGCCTCGGAAGATGGCAAAATAGCAGCCGGTCAACTTAGAGTTAGCGACGAAAGGAATGGAACTGGGCCCGCTTCTGGTTATATCGTTAGGTTTAACATCTTAAATGTTCCGGTCTAAATTGCATTAGTTCTATTTGCAGGGAACAAAATATTTACGCTTCTTTTTTTGTTGCTTGCTGCCATGGGCATAGCCAAGGGGTGGAAGGTAGGGGCGGCTGCCCCTCTCTAAGTTGTTTTTTTTTTAATTTAATAATATGGCTAAAATTTCAAAAAATTATTTTTTTGCCTCTCCCTAAATTATTATTGCCCCCTTCTAAGTTCAATCCTGGCTACGCCCATGCTTGCTGCTGAGTTTTGTTTTAATATAATATACATTTTAATTTGTTCGCATCACAAATGACCTAACCATAATGACTTTTGCGAAATTTTGCTCGCGATTTTATTAGCTATCGCCCTAGAATTTTCTTAGGCTCAATACTTTTGATCGATTTTGCGAAATTAAAAATAATTGCCGACCATATTAAAATTGGCGCCAAGTTTTATAAAAGCAGTTTTAATTGTTAAACGTTGATGCTCTTTCAATTTGACATCTAAATAAATAGTAATTTGTCTTCGTTAAGGGCTCATTTATTCGAATCTTGTAAAAATTAGCGTGAATTTTGCTTAAATAAAGCACTGTTTATAAAACCAACAATGTTTGGGTAAAGTGACAATTCGTCTTTGCGTCTCAAAAATTGCTCTATGTGTGTTGAGTGCTACACCTAGTACTTTTTGATCCGCCGCTAATATTTTAGCTTGTTAAAATCTGTCAATTTTTAAATTTAGTTTTTTTTAATTCAATATATTCTATTTTCTATTTACGATTGGTATTATCGATCTCTAGCTTAAAATATTTCACTATTTCAAGAAAGGACCTAATGATAGTAAGAATCATCTACTAATACTTAATTATATTTGATTATCGTTCTCAAAGCAATAATTTTTTAATATCTTATTCTTTTCAGTCAGCCATAGATCAGTCGCCTCTTTTAAATACCATTATTCGTTTAATTATATACTACCAAATTAATGCTGGCAAGGGGTGTGCTTTTATCATTGATATTTATACTAGCATTAACGTTTATAATAAAAGCACACATTTTTTCTGTGAGTAAAGCCATAGCTATTAAAATTACTACTGATAAAACGGTTCAAATGAACTATGTTAATTTATATGCGCTTTCATTTGTTTTTATCGTTTACCCCGACAGAATAACCAATGATGCGCGTGAGGATGAAATGGAAGAGAATATTGAACAAGTGAGTGGTATGGTGGGCAACTTGAGGAACATGGCAATCGATATGGGTAGTGAAATTGAATCCCAAAATCGACAAGTTGACAGAATCAATCAAAAGGTTTGTTCAAATGATATTTAATTAGAATTTTATACTGGAAGTTAGAATCTGAAACCGCACCTAGCTTATTATAATTGCCATTCTTTTGCTAGTGCTTATAAATAAAATCTTTTTATATCGTATTAACCCTTAAAATGTTGGTAGGAATTACAAGTTAATATGACCCATGTGATTTAAGTACGAAAAATCAATTATTTAAGGTTTGAAAAAAGACTTTAGATTAACTTGATTTAATTAGATCATATATTAATTAATGTGTTTTGCCTGCGGTTGGTACCAAAATGTTGGGTTAACACCTTAATCTGATACTGTACAACTGGCCCGATGACCTTAAGAACTTCACGTTTAACTGCCCTTAAAATTACGTATAGGCCAAATCATTTGTGTAGAATGCTATTATAAGAGCACTATTTAAACATTTTGTAGTTTTGGAATTTAAATAGTCTTTAAGGAGGTTTGGTTAGATAAAATTAAGCTTTATTTTGCCTTTTTAGCCATCCCTCAACGTTCTAGACCCACTAGATTTAAAGTCAGATCCATTATATTTAGTTATTGACGGCGGCTATAAAAAGCTATAATACAGCGCACTGTTTGTTACTTTTAAAATTACTACGTTTATTTTATATTCACCTTTTCCAAAATTTCTAGGCATCTTCCAACGAATCTCGCATCGAACAAGCCAATATGCGGGCGGCTAAGATATTGAAAAACTGAAGAAATCATGCGATTTCCTTCTATATTACATCGTAAAACTCTTAACCAAAGAAGATGTATTCTCATTAAACTCGAAGCCATAGGACCAAACACCCCAAGAAACATTCCTTGCCCCCCCCCCCCTTAACCCATCTTCTTTTCTTCATTTAAACTCGCGCGTTTTTACTTTTATTAATTTGGTTTTTACCACAAATTTTATGCCTTCGAGACGTGTTAAAGTATCTTCCACGGGGTCATTATAGCAATATCTCACGTCGCCCTTACCCTTCTAATGTTTTCAACTAGCAAAATTTCATATATTAGCGACCTAAAAATAAACTATCTTCAAACTACACTTTAAATTTTTGCGGAAACAACAATTATATTGTGGAAACTTTTTCGAAACTGTTGTAAATATACCATCAATAAGGCTTCTAGCCATCTTATAAATTTTGCTTAACGACTTAAGAATTTGTACAGCATCTTTAGTATATAGAACAAATATCGCGCGTGTAAATCCGCTAAGTTTACCTATTTATGTCTATCTTTCTCGCCCATTTTAAGTTATGTTTAGCTTCGCGCTTATATTGTTATCCTCGTAATGAGTTATAATAGTGATGTGAAGATGGTTTATATTATGTACTTCATAGGTCGATGTTTTAGGAATTTCTTAGTTAATATAGAAAAATTCACAAGGTAGTCTTTACACTTCATTGGTAAAATATTATTAGTCAGGTCACTTTTATTCCTCTAAAATTTAATTTACAATTGGCATCCGATCTTAAATTTTTTACTTTTTTGTTATATTTGTACACAAAAATTTATTAAAGTTTATTTGATACCTTCTTAGGTAATGGCCAAGTTTTCAAAGTTGCCGAAAAGTAAAATGGACGTTATACTCATGGGCTTAGCCAAGGTCTAAATCAACAAATTCCTCAAAATTCAATATAATTAAGGCATAAATTTTAATAAATTATTATTTTGCCCCTTCTAAAGCATTATTTCCCCCCTCTAGTTCCAATCCTGGGTAGGCCCATGGTTATAATTTAAGAAAATTTTACTGTGGTGTCACTAATCCAGTCATTATATTGATTAGCATAATTATGTTTAAGCGAGCCCTACAATAAATTTATTCGCCTAATTCCTTTGCCTTAAAAACTTTTTTTTAGCTCAAACAATACATGTAAGATATACGAAAACGAGTAAAAATCAAGAATTTATTTTTGATATTTTTCGTTTAAATGGCATGTGTCAGAGAAAGCTTTCCTTTTAAATTTAAATTCCTTATTAGTTTTAGTAAATTCGCATCAAGTTCCGAGCCTTGAAAATTTTAATGAACGCCGTGATTCACAAAATATATGTGATCATCAGGATGCCTTGCATTAAAACTTCAATGAACGGTTTTTATACATTTCAACTTACAAAATATCTTAGTGGTTTTTTGCTGTTGATGGGTTAGTTTGATCCTTCAATACGGCCATTAAATTAGAACAAAATTGGACTTTGCCGCTGTGCGAATAGAGGCTAAAGCTTACTAATATCGAAAATGACAAAAAACTTGCATCTACAGAATCATAGTTGGATTTATACAATAATTTTTCTTTATTTTTGTCACAAAAAAGTGTCCAGTATCTTTTATTTCATGTAATATCTTAATAAACAAATTTGTTATTTGCTTTAAATCTTAGTTTCATTAATATTAGTGAAAAAGGATTACAGAATAATATTTTTTTAACATTTTGAGGACAATGGCTGAAAAAGTTGAGCTTGTTTAGTCGATAAAATCAATTCTATAAATTTTTTGGCTAAAAAGATGACATGGTAAACACTAACCATAACCTTTGGCCAGATTAAATTTAAAAAAATGAAATTTTTATGATGACCTTAAGGCTATAGGGTAATATAAATTAGCAATTTTGATCACTTTATTCGTTTGCCAACATTAGATATTTAATTATAAATAATACATTTTTCCTGAAATAACAACCAGGGGAGATTTAAGCATTTTTATGTATGAGGCACATGTGTTGTTTGCTAATAATTGTTTTTAAAGGCATGAAATGTAAATATTCTAAGCCATATTGCTCAAGTATAATATTCCAATGTATATACTATATATCAAAAGTTTTTTGATTTTGCCGCTATTTATGAATAAATATAATATATAGGTTTAGCCCAAGATATAAATTCTGATTAAATTCTTAAGGCTAATCAAAGGCAAAACTTTAAAAGGCGTAGCATTAGGTGAAATATTTGTTAAAGGGTTGCGATATTTCAAATTTCTATTTTGGATTTTTAAAATATATTTTAAATTATTCCTTTCGCGTTCAATTTTTATAAATCTAGTAAGTTGGATGGGAAATATTATCAGAATTTAGTGGGCTCCATGGGCGTAGCCAAGGGGGCAGTGGCGTAAATGAGGGGGGGGGGGCGGGAAATTCCCCCCCCCCTTTTTAATTATTAACTAAATTAAATGGGTTATAATTTTATAGTTTAGTTGCATCAAAAACTTTAAGGCACTTATAAAAACCTAGAAACATAATATATACATCTAATTATTTTTGACAAAATGCGTTGTTAAAGATTTTTTTGCCAGATTTCCCCCCCCCCTCGTGAAAATCCTGGCTACGCGCCTGCAAGGGGGGGGGCAGGAAAGGGTGGCTTCCCCCTTCTAAAACCAAAAATGTGTTGAAAGTTAATAAAATTATGGCTAAAATTTTAAAAATGATCATTTTGCTCCTCTCTAACTCATTATTGCCCCCCTCTAATCCCAATGCTGGCTAAGCCCACGTTTGCCTCTGAACATTGAATTGTAATTCAAAACTTAGCAAATTGATTTTTATTTGTTCTAAAATTTTACAAATTTAAAATTATTAATGTATAAATATAAAAATTATATGGCAAGTATATATTTGATTTTTTACGAACTTTTATCCACAATAACATTTAAAATACTTAATAATTCACCTTATAGAATTTAATATATAATGTCCTTAAAACTAAAAATAAAAAATGCGTTATTTGTTGATACTTTAATGATAATAAATTATAAAAAAGTAAAATCTATTATTATATACCAATGCCAAAAATCTAAATATAATTTTGACAAATCGGAGTATATCTAACCACGTTCTTTAGAGGGGTAGCCTGATATAAATTTGGGGGGGGGGGGGGGTAGGGGAGTTTGGTAATAATTTAGCAATAAACTATTTTGATATTTTCTGAATTTAAATTCGCTTTTCGTTAAATATACGAGAAATAGGTAATTTTATAACTTTTTATAAAGTTTGAAGTATTTTTTAACCTTTTATTTAAAATGTTATTTTCGTCCCTAAAATACATTTATTATGGTTAAAAAATGCGATTATTTTGATAATTTTTTATTTTTACCCATTTAATGAAGTTAAAAGATAAATTAAGGCGTAGTTTAGACCACATTCCATAGAGGTTCTAAATCATGAAGGGCAAATATTCAGATTTTGCTGCATCGCTTGCAGAAAAGTTATAATCAAATTGGCGCTAAACCAATCTAAATTGTTCATTTTGAATCAGAATTCCAAACATTTTTAAAGGAATACATCTGCTGCCTTCAACAAAAGTTATACAATTTATAAAAGAAACTAATGGTCAAAAGAGGGAATAAATTTGGAATCAACAACCCAAAACAAATTCTATTAAGTTCTACTAAGTAAAATAACTAATAAATGTTTAAAAATACAATGTATAGGTTAGACCGCACTGCTGCTATTTGTATTTTTACGTTTAAAGTCTCTCTAATTTGTAGCGAAGATTTTAGCTAGAGATAATTCCCCAATAAAAAATAACATAGATTCCTATCTCCTAGCTAGATCCTAACAGACTCAGGAATGCTAGAAAGAGTGTGTGGGTGCGACGCTACTACTAGATAAAGAATCTGAGCTCGAAAATTCTACTTCATCTTAAAACAACTCCGATGCAGAAAGCTTAAAGTTTCTTAGAATTTATTGGATGAGATTACTATGTATATTGCAGAGATAATCTCTAGGACTACCCTAACCCTCCCCCTCCCTCCTATATACACACACCCTAGGGAATCTACCCTGGTCCACCTATCTAATCCACCCCCTCCCCCCTCCTTTCTTAAAATTGTGCAAATTGATGAATTTTGAACAAATGTTCAAATTTACTAGCACGCATCTCTAGGACGATCGCCTAGTTTTTAACATTCAACATTTTATTCCCCCGTCATTCATCGTTAAATCTCTTCGTCGGTTGTTCTAATCTGATCTCTACTATTCATTTTGCCCTCGACCCGCCTGTATCGAAAATATGTTATATAGCTAATCTACAAAAATAGCCCTCGCCCACGGCCTTACGAAATTTGCCGAACGATAATATTTGAATTTTTGGGATTTTTGTCTTAATATAAAAATTGATGCCTTTATCCTTTTGCCTAACCCAAAATACCTTTTTAAACTCCTGCATCACCCTGAGGTCTAATTCGTTTTATAGTTACGCCCACTCAAATTAGCACCTTTTATTATTATTATAAGTTAACAAAATCTCAAGCAGATATTCAAGGATATTCTGAAAACTAGAACTTTAAATTTACTATTCGTATGATTATTTTTACTTTTCTAAATTCATCAACAGGGTAGGTTTTTTGTAAAGAAGAGTTCCCTAGCTTTTACATAACATGTATAATAATTTATTTCAATTAAATTAGAACTGTGGTTGGGAAAGTTTGATGTCATAATTTTTACTATTTCATTTACTCAAATAATTATATTATTACCTTAATTATATAATTCGCTTCATAGTTGTTGTAGTACTTTTAAAGAAATAGATTTATTGTCGGGCCAGTCACATAATTATAATAGTTTTCGTGTTATTAACCCAAACTTGCTCTAACTTTTTTCACTATATTCTCATGTAATTACTTTAAAGTAATAAAAAGAAGATTATAATTATTTGTAAGAAGCATTGGTATACAAGTTTTAAACGTTGTATTATGTTTCCCAACATTTAATTTTGGATTATAATACACAAAATGTTTTTTATACAACGTTATACATTAAAAATTATTACTTTTTTGCTTCAAATTAAATATTTTTATTATTCCTTGCAAAATACAGATTGTTACAATGAAGTTTTCTAATCCAATTTCGGTTTTCGCTACTATCGGATTTATATTATGTTTGAAAATTGATCTTTCGAGGGGAGCCTTAAATAAACAATCATCCTTGTGTGGTATTGTGGATTGCCCTCAACCAATAAATCCCAAAACTTACGGTAACTCTGCCAATACTACGGTTTCTGGAAATGAGACAAATTTTAATATTCTAACAACAACTCCTATAATACCTTCTAACGTTTCAGAAAAACCAAAATGGCAAGATTTAAGATTCTTGAAAGATGTTATTATGAAATCCACCCCAGCCTCAACTAATCCAATTCCCGAATTCCTAATGGTTTCCAATGCAACTAATGCCACGATTCAGAATATTAGCTTAACGCCATCGTCAAATGTATCGGAATTAATTGATGACCAAAATTCGGATTCTTTAGGAACGATTTATAAATTCTATCAAAAATTTCGGAAACACGTGTTAAAATCTCATGTGGTGACGCGATCCCAATCGTTATCGCAAATAAAAATTAATCCCATAACTGATTCTATGCCACCAAAAATCAATTCGACACGATTGACCAAAGGTTTGAAACTTATTTCGATTGCTTAAATCTCGTAAATAAATATAAAAATACTATTATACTTATCTTTGAATATTAATACTGTTGTAACGAAAATAGTAATTAAAACATAACATTAACTGAATGGTACTTGAGTTAGTTTTAAAATTTTGACCTGCAACCGGGAATTTATTATAGAAATAGGTAATCTATCACAATACGTCAAAAAATTTAAATGAACAAAGATTTAAGTAGAAATATATTTTAAAATGTTTGGTTTTTCAAGATAATATGTTGGACACACAAAGCAGTTTTGTGTAGTTGTAGAAATTAACTTCTTAATAAGACCACCAAAAAAGAAATATATAGAAAAATCCTTAAATTTTAGTTTCATGCTTAAACTTAAAGGATTTGGATTATAAAGCTACCATATTCATATTAAATTACTCCTTTTATTTATAAAGTAATTTTTCGTTTTCGTTTTAATTCAACGCAATCAATTTTTGAGCCCACTTAATTTGAAAAAAATTGATCTTAATTACCTAGAAATCGTTTTAAAACAAGCTTTTACTTAATAATGAGTCTAACCTTCACACTACAAAGCAACAGCACATGTTTTGTTGTTATTACTTTTTTATTGCCATTTCTCCTACTAACGCATCAATTCCAACCTTGGTGCGATTCTTAGAAAATTGGCACAGGCTTTATCTAAATCTCTCCAGTTTCGCCATTAAAGTGGACTTTTTCAATAGGCGGGCCTTAAAATACGTTAGAGGATAAATTATTTAATCTCCTTTTTAAATTATAAAAATTTTTTAAGTAATTTTCAATGACAAAGTTGATAATAATGGATTTTTTAAACATTGATTTGGAGACGATGATTATTATAATTGCATTACGGATATAATTTTAGTATCATTTTTGACGTAATAAAATTTTATATTAACCCAGATGTTTGTAATTTGTTCAATTACTTTCTTAAAATTAAAAAAAAGGGGGGACCGAACTGACTCCCCTCCCCGTCATAGCAAAATGTTTGAGACTATAAAAATGATTTAGTACCAAAAAACACTTAAGTTCCGAAAACATAAAACTTTCATCTTACTATAATTTTATTTGCAGATATAAAACAGCAATCCGTTTGCTGTTTAAACAAATATTTTTAGATGATCTCGCTTTTATAGGAGAAAGTTCCAAGAATTTGGAGGGGTTTAAAACATTAAGGCACAATAGCATGACAGATGTTCGCTTCAACTAAATTGGGTGATTCTTAATTTTATCAATTTATAATCTAAATTTATGGGAATCTTTAGCTTTTTAACCATGTGTGATTTTAATTGTTTACTTTTAAATTTTTAATTATTAAGGGAGAATTTTAAAATTATAACTTATAATCTGTGATTTAATCTAATATTTTTATAAAAAGTAAAAACCGGATTTAGGGGTTAGACTTGAAATCTAAGAAGATAAATCTTACACCAAGTCAAGTAGAGTAACAACTGGAAGCTTGCACAGGTGTAGAAAGCTGGTTAGCCATGTTGTAATAAACTTGCAGATAAAGTTATGAACTTACAGACTAATACTAAGTTGGGCGTAACGGGGGATATGATGTTTTAATATAATATTATATTTTCCTGCCTATGACCTATTTTGGGGGTTGAATTAATCAATAATTTTTAGGCGATTTTCAAATTTCTTCCAAAAAAATAGTTTTCATAATTGAAATAATCTACTTATTAATGTTTCTTTAACTTTTTACCTAGTATAAAACTCGTGGGTAGAAAAAAAGCTTTAAAAACCTTGAAATATTGGCTAGTTTTAAACGTTTAATTTTAAGCGAATTGCTTGACTATAAAAAAGCTAAATTGTTAAATTATAAATTGTTAAGCTCATAATTAATAAAAAAAAAAAAAGTAGGCATTAGATCGTGCGTTTTGTGTGTTTTATTAACACTAATTAGTTAACGGTCCGTGATTTTGTCGTGCTTTATACATGTTTTTATATGGACGAACCTTGAAAAGTAGAGGCAAATTTAGACAAGCTTTATAAACTCTTTTTATTTACTTTTTAAATATCATTGCACAACAAATTAAATATATCTCACCAAGTCAAGTCATATTAAGCGTAATTTTGATATAAAAACTTGTCCACCGTGAAATTTGTTGATATAGTTTTAAAATAAATTCATAACACACAACAGTTATGGGGGGGGGGGGGGACTCGCAAAAAGCTAAAAAATGATTTAAATAGGTAAAGGGAAAAACGAAATGATGTTTTTTTTACATTTTAATCTTAATTTGTTGAATTTTTAAATATTTTAAGATTCCCCATCCCTTTTCCTTGGTAGGCCCATCATATCTTAGTTTTTTGATTCAATATAGTCTATGCAATATACTATGTTTAAAAAGGTGAGTTCAATCCATAGGTCTTTTTTGCATCGTTGCGCCTTTTTTTAAATTTAGACATTTTTATCATAAGTATTTGAACAAAATGAAACTTTGGCTAAGGGGGGCTCTCTAGATTAGTGTTTTAAAAACGGTTCCATTTTGTTCTGCCGACTGTTATTTGTTCTTCAAATTTCGACAAAGCATAGAAGTCGACTAAAACAAAGGTCGACCAAACAAAACCCAGCCGTTTTTACAACACTCCTTTAGATATGAGTATGGTAAGGACTCTTAGACAAACTAAAACTTATTAAAAATGGCAGTTTTTTTATTCGCTGAATCATAAGTTTTGTCATCATGGATTTAGGCAAGCTTGGCTTTGGCAATAAGCGGGTCAAATTGAATTAAAAAAGATTATGTTTATATTGAAGTTAATGAAATGATTATTTTGTCAACTATTCAATATTCTTGAGAGTTAAATTTAAATTTAATATTTCGTTTATTAAAATAAAGGTAATGAGTTTGCTACCAAGAATGATTCAAAAATGGGAAAAAAATCGAAGGAAATAGTTATACTTAACTGTACAAACACAAAAAGCGGTTCAATTTTACCCATTAAATCGGCCCTGATTAATAATTCCTTACAAACTTGCACCCTCAAATTTCGCACATTTTTTCATGGGCCACCCATAAAAGTCAACGTGGTGCTGGAGATGGGCACATATTCCATCATCGTTTGGAGTAATGGAAAATCTTCTACCTTTTCAAATGGGTAATTTATTGAAAATCCAAAATCAAACTTACATATTCCTTGTTTTCGCTAAATGTTAAAATTTTTCATATTTTTTATATTTAAAAGTGAATTAAATTTACTTATACTTAACATAATCAAATGATAAACAATAAGAGTTGCCCGATTAATATTTATTTGTATGATAAAGTTTGCTTATATTGTAATCAACAAGATAAATATAGCATTTAACCAAAAATTGTAGTAAAAATGTAATAAATTTATGATTAAAAAATAATTTTCAATAATAATTAATTTATTTGGTGTATAATTAACAGTTTGAGATGGAGAAGTGTCGAAGTAAATATTGGAAAACGGATTAATCCGTTTAAGGTAGTTATCGAAGGCGTTTGCCAGGACCCAACTATAATGCCTTTAATAATGCAAATCGGTCAAAATTATCGAGATAGGACAACTCTGCAAAGAAATTCATCTGCATTATTGCTCGATTCCTTGCAACTAGCCGATTGCATTTCAAATTTTAATGATGGTAAACACATAATTTTTTGAAAAATTATTTTATAATCTAAAATTATAGTTTTGCATACGGAGGATGTGGGAGAAAAAGAGCTTAAACAGAATGAATATTTTACGTTTACTAGAAATGAAATAGAAATTTCAGCTTTAAAACTTAAGAGTAATGATGAAACTATCGCCCAAAAAGATAACGGGTGTCGGGCTTTAAATACATCAAATTATTTTGCTTGTGGAATTTACAAAAATTCTCTGAATAGCCTGCAATGCATACCTAATGATAAAGTTTGCGATTTGGTTCCTGATTGTCCAAATGGAGAAGATGAAGCTCCAAATGTTTGTGGTAAAAATCATATGCCTTTATTCATACTTTAGGGAATAAATTTTGGGCCAAATTAAAATATATTATAAGTTAAGATAGCAATCATTGATTAAGTATATTGCCATGGGCGTAGTCAAGGGGGGACAGGGAGGAACGGCTGCCCCCTCTAAATCAAAAAATTTGTTGAAATTTATCAAAATTATGGCTAAAATTTCATAAAATGTTCATTTTGCCCCTCCCTAAATCATTATTGCCCCCCCCCCCTTCTAATGAATGCTACCCCCATGCAATTGCCAAACTGTTTTAAAATGTTTTGTTTGTAATTTGAAGCTCAGGGTTTAGTTTTTCCACAAAAAATGCACGATAACTTTTGTAAACTTCCATGATTTTTATTAGAAATGAAATATTTTTTGAGTTTAACATCTAATTTTAAATAAAAATTCATGAAATGTGTATTTGTCCGAAATTTAGTTGTTGGAAAATAAATTAAAATTGTGCAATTTATGGTTACATTATTATATTTATTTGTGTTAATTTAATATACTAGATCAAATGCCCCAGGGTTCGATGTGTAATTTTGAGGATGGTTGGTGTGGTTGGGAAAATGAAGAGATTAGGGATAAAATGCAATGGTTTCACGCTAGCGGGTTTTCATCCAGTGGCCCCAAAATTGATCATACTTTTGCCAATGCCTCTGGTAAACTATATTTACTTTTTCTATAGTTTTAATACAATTTATTATTAATTGCTATGCAATTTATGGGCTCACTTTCCATTTTCCGAAGTCACGTCACGTCACGCACCGAACGTGGATGTCACGCACCGAGTGTGCACGGAATGTCATTAATTGCTATGCAATTTATTTTGTTTTGTTTACTTTTAATTTTTGTTAATTTAACCAGTTTTTGGGTTCGAATCCCGGGATTTTTTTTTTCTATTATGATTGTTCCTGTTACTACCATTGATAATAAGACTTTTTGGCCGTCCGCTGGGTGCTGACCAATAAAAAAAATGACCATTTGGCCAAAGTGTGAAGCGAAATTATTTTTGCGTTTTTTTTTGACTCTTATGATTGTTCTTGTTCCTACCATTGATAATAAGACTTTTTGGTCGTCCGTTGGCTGCTGACCAATGGAATCGTGGATGTCACGCACCGAACCGAACGTGGATACGCACTTTTAATTTTTGTTAATTTAACCAGTTTTTGGGTTTGAATCCCGGGTTTTTTTTTGACTATTATGATTGTTCCTGTTACTACCATTGATAATAAGACTTTTTGGCCGTCCGCTGGCTGCTGACCACTGGAAAAAAATGACCATTTGGCCAAAATGTGAATCAAAGTTTATTTTTCCGTTTTTTTTGCCTCTTATGATTGTTCCTGTTACTACCATTGATAATATTCCTTTTTGGCCGTCCGTTGGCTGCTGACCAATGAAAAAAACGTGGATGTCTTGCACCGAATGTCTTTTTTGTTTACTTTTAATTTTTGTTAATTTAACCAGTTTTTGGGTTCGAATCCCGGGTTTTTTTTTGACTATTATGTTTGTTCCTGTTACTACCATTGATAATAAGACTTTTTGGCCGTCCGCTGGCTGCTGACCACTGGAAAAAAATGACCATTTGGCCAAAATGTGAATCCAAGTTTATTTTTTCGCTTTTTTCCGCCTATTATGATTGTTCATGTTACTACCATTGATAATCTGACTTTTTGGCCGTCCTCTGGCTACTGACCACTGGAAAAAATGGTCAGTGTCCGAAAGTGTGAAGCGAAATTTTTTTCCCGTTTTTTTTGACTCTTATGATTGTTCCTGTTACTACCATTGATAATATGACTTTTTGGCCGTCCGCTGGCTACTGACCATTGGAAAAAAATGACCATTGGCCAAAGTATGAAGTAAAATTTTTTTCCTCGTTTTTTTGGCTAACATTGACTTATAGAGTATCTGTTGGTAGTGACCAATGAAAAAAATGACCATTTGGCCAAAATGTGAATCGAAATTTTTTTTAGTTTTTTTTGACTCTTATGTATTAATAGATTGTCTTTTGGTACTGACCAATGGAACAATTTAGCACATGTAAATTTTTTGATATATCTTTATGATACCTGTGACAGTTTTAGATGCGCGGTCGTAACAGGCAATAGCGGAGCTATTGCATGTCGCTGATAGTTTCGTCGTAAGGATTTTTTTATTTTTTATTATTATTTCCCATTAATTTCTATGTAAAAATTTTTAATAATTTCTATGCAATTTTTTATTATAAGCTACAATAGGAATTATCCCAATTTAATAACATTTTACCTTAACCAAAAGTAAGTTTTTAAATTTTATCATTTTTAGATGCGCGTTCGTAACAGGCAATAGCGGAGCTATTGCATATCGCTGTGTGCCATTTTTAGATGCGCAGACGTACCAGGACGCCTAAATTAATTACTATTTTTAACAAAGTTTTCCATTATTACTAACCAAAATTTATAGAGATGGACCTTTTGCATATCATTTTAAGAAAGATGTAAAATAATAAAAATTAGGTTTCCTCATTTTAAAAGGAACTTATTAGTTCCTTTTTGAACTAGTTCCTTTAACAGCTCTAGCTAAACCAATATTAAATGGCTTTTAAATAATTTGTTACCAAAACAATTAAAGTATCGAATAGTGAGAGCTAATGTATATGAGAAATATTTTAATAATTGAACTACAATCATTTTTTAATAACTTTCATATAAGATGGAACAATTATTTTAGTTACATTTCTTTACCGTTACTAAATAAAAATTACCTCTGAATTACGTAGCGAGTTTTTTATTTTTATATTGATTATACGTTAAACCCCTACCCCTCCCTATCTTACCCTTCCACCGCTGAGTTGGTATTATTAGGGGGCGGGAGTGGAGGAGATCATCCCTCAACCCCTTTTTATTATTATTGATTTTTATATGCTTTTGGCGAATTAACGGAGGGAAAGGGGGGATAGTGTGCGCGTTTAGTTTTAACGGAGTGAAAGGGGGGGGGGGAAGGAGGTAGTTACTCTTCTATTCCCCCTCACTTCAGGCAAATACACTTAGAGCGCCAAGTCAGCTGTTTATATCACTCAAATATTTATAGGGCTATTTATTTTTAAATCTTTTAAATTAGAAAATTAATCTTTAATTTAATTAACTGCGAATTAGGGCATACTAATTTAAAGGTTTCCTTTACTTACAATAACGTTCCACTAGATTTTGTTTTGGTTCAAACAGTTTAACTTAAAAATGAAATGGTTGCATTTTTTCTAGCTTTATATTTTAATGTATTCAATCTTCTCGGAACTTTTGGTAATAATCCAGCCTCCTTATGCTGACCCCACTTCTTATGTATATACCTTATCTAATCTCTGTTATTTAACGCCTCTTTTATCATTTAATAAACATTAATCTCTCCTTCAATAATTTAATCTTTCATTTAATAAACATTAATCTCTCCTTTTTAAATACATTTTTAATATATTCCAAATGTCTTTGTATAATGTTATGTTTTCCATATGAACCTATTATAAATGACGTCTAACTCTATAATTCAGTACACTTTTAAAAAACATTTTATCGTAAAAATATGTTTATCAAAAATGAAATTTAATTGATCAGACAGGGACATGGACGTAGCCAGGTTTTGGTTTGGGGGGGGAGGCGAAACGTTTAAAATTTCAATCAGGGGGGGGGGCCAAACCTACAATTTTTAATTTTTACGGGTTTTTTCATTGAAAAATTTTATTTTCATCATTTAGGGGGGTTTTCTTATTTGAACTAAAGGTCGACCAAGCAAAACCCAGGCAAAACTAGTCCCCCCCACTAAATGACAAAAAATTTCAATAAAGCTTCCTCCAAGAGTTACATTTTAGCCCCTTCACCCTCCTAACCTAAAATGTTTAACCTAATTTCATTAATTAAAAAATAAAAAATAAAGATGATATTTATATTTTATCCAGCCGATATTTATACACTTAACTCATTTATATTTTCCCGCTTCGTCAAATTGTAAATCAAAATAAAATTTTACGTTTTTTTGGCTAACATTGATACCTACCTATGCCCGTCAGTCCAATTCTTTTGCATTTAATACCCCCCTATAGGCATTCTCGCCCCTTCTCACCTTTCTCGCCCATAAATTGCATAGCAAATAAGCTACATTTATACGTAGAATAGATGAGTCGTCCCCTCTTCCCTTCCCCCCCCCTTCCCTTCTCCCCCTTCTCCGGGGGTCTGGGGGCGGAGCCCCCAGGAGATGGGGGTTTGGGGGTGTAGCCCCCAACGGGGGTTTGGGGGCTCCTCCCCCAACGGGGTACTGGGGGCGGAGCCCCCAGCAGGGGGTTTGGGGGCGAAGCCCCCAAGGGGGTCTGGGGGCGAAGCCCCCAGTTACGCCCGAAGGGCGTATTTTGTGTAGTTTTGTGTTTAAAAAACAGCTGGGTTCTGCTTGGTCTACCTTTGGGCTTAGTCAAAATTTGAAAACCATACCAGTGTCGACCGTGAGTCTTAGTTGAACCAAAGGGTCGACCGAACAAAACCCAGCCGTTTTTACAACACTAGTAGTATAGTGGAGTGGGGGTCAAAGGAGCTCATCAGAGCTCATCAGGAAAGGAGCACACTTTGTTATTATAACCCAAACCCTTACCCTATTTATTAAAGGCTTTTCCTTGAGCGTATAACAACATTTATTTCTCGAATTGTAATTTATCAATACAATATCGATATCATATTTTACTTAAAGATTAATGTACATTTGTTGATATTTTATAAAAAGGTTTTAAAACTTTTTATTGGATTGGTAATTTATGTACTTTTTTCTAACAAATTTTGGCAAAAACATTAATTTAGGTTCCTTTACAATTTTCTTTTCAACATTTTCAGATAGTTTGTACGTCATTGGGCATTGGGTTTGATCTAACTGAATATTTTTTTTAATTTTTACAGGTCATTACCTGCACTTTACTGGAGACTTAAAAGGTTCTAGATTGGGACATTCGGCCCTGCTTAAAAGTCAAGTGTTTCACCCTCTCTCTGCCACAATGGCTGGACGTGATGATGAAACAAAGATTATATCACCCGATATTTACGACACTTTCTTCAAAAAATGCAAAGTAAATTTAATTGAAAAAAAATAAAAAGTTTTACAATTTCCGTCCTTAAAATTTCCATAAACCGGTGCATTATTAGTGAAATACTATTATATTTGCTGATATTTATAACGAATTTAAGTTTGGTTTAAAGGTGCAAACACTGATTGTTATAAAAATGATTTTAAATAAAGTTAATTTTAAATTTACTATTTAAAAACATTTTAAGATACGCTTCTGGTATCACATGTATGGCCCTCACACCGGAGCTCTAGAACTTTGGGTCAATCATTTCTCTTCCGTAGCTACTGAGTTGTTTGGATTGAATACTAAGGCTGGTGATGATAATTTACCTTACGACCCTAGGGACCAGGGATCATTCCATAGGATTTGGCGCGCTTTTGGAGAATCCGAAGATGTATGGAAGAAAGTAGAATTGCCACTGTTTCAACCCCCTAACCTCCCAGAAAGGTGCCCTAGAATTTTGGATTTTAAATTTTGTCAAAAACTAACGACCTATAATTTAGCTATTTATTACTTTTCATTTTTATATTACTGCGTAGTTTCTTCTTGGAATTTATCGCTAAACGTGGTCTCATGGACCAAGGAGATGTAGCCATCGATGATATCAGCTTAAGCAAGCATTGTTTCGGTAATGTGACATTACAGTCATTTGTAGAAATATTTTGAATATTCCCATTAATAAATGTTGTAGTTGCAAGGGCCTAGCTAGTGGGTGGTAGGGAGGGGCGGTTTCCCCTTATTAATTCAAATTTTCTTTAAAAATTGTAGATCTAAATTTTCAAAAAATTATCATTTTGCCCCTCCCTAAATCATTATTGCCCCCCTCTAATTTTAATTCTGGCTACGCCCATGTTTAAATGTATTATAAAGTTATTCAACCTTATTAGGAAGGGAAGAGTACAACATTTATTACTTGGAATAAAATAGAAATTTTAAAAGCTTTAACAATACTGTGTGCCTAAAATGATATAAGCAAATATTAAAATATAAGGCTTGACGGATGACCATTTGGGCCACATGAATTTTAGTGCCGAAGATTGGGACAAGGATAAATCACCTTTCGATCCTTTTATAAGTAAATAACAGGGATTAAAATAATTTAAATTTGTTTAGATATAATAGCAATATCTTCCAAAGAAAATGGTTCAATCTCTTTTAACCAAACAGGTAAAATTGAATTAAAATATTTTTTGACGTTAAATGTTTTTTATTTCTCAAGTTTTCAAATTTGATAATTGCCAATCGACCGGCAGATTGGGCCCCAACCTAGAAATGTGTGAAGCCAGCTTGGCTACAAACCATGAAACAAAGCAAAATTTAAAAACTAACAAAATATTACCCATGACGCATAATCAAACATTAAACAACTCTTCAATCTCTAACCAACCTGAGCATCTCTTATCAACAAAACTATTTGTGACGTCCGATGAAAAATATGCAGGGATTCAAGCATGGAAAGTCCAGCAGGACGGATATTACAAGTAATTTAATTCTTTCAATAATTTATTAGCTCATTTAAGATTTACAGCTCTAGGTGCACGTGGGGGTCGAGGGGCCCTCAATCCGAATGGTTATGGAAAGGGAGCTCAAGTTACGGGTCACTTAGAGCTTAAAGCGGGTGAAGTCATTTTCATGTTGATTGGACAGGAGGGTCAAGACGCGTGCAAATCTTTCAAACAAGGCAAATTACTACAAAATATAACCGAGGTAAGTTGGGATAAATCTAAGGTTTAAGCAATTTTTTATTTTTAATTATGTTATCACGCTATTAAATTCTAATTGGACCTTCAATTCCTAGTATGCTTGCAGTAGTGTTGTAAAAACGGTTGGGTTTTGTTTGGGCGAACAGTCCACTCTGGTTTATTTTTCAAATTTCGACCAAGCCTAGAGGTCGAACTAAGAAAAACGGACCAACAAACCTTTGGTATGTTAATGGTTTAGTCGATAAAAACCGAAGGTCGACCAAACGAAACGTAGCCGTTTTTACAACACTAATTTGCAGTCGAGTCTACGGAACTATTCCATTTAATTTTGTAATTTTGCTTATTTATAAAAAAATAAATGTCCTGATTTAGTGGAGTCAACTAGCTTGCATTCTATCTAAGGAACATTTATCTCAGGAGCAAAAAGATTTTTAAACTAAAGAAAACCCGTTATAATTTAGTACTATAAATTATTAATAAAATATTAGCAAAGCAAAGTGGATTCTCAAATATCAAAGATTTGTAACGATGCTTCCCAATCAGTTGAATCCTCCATGTGGGATTATTACGAAAGGAAAGGTTATGCTGGGGGCGGCGGAGGAGGTGGTGGTGCCACTTACATTTTTAAGGTAGCCTCTTTAAAAATAAATTGTATGCGACTTCTTCGCTAACATGCTTTCTAAAAATATTGGGCAAGTATTAATTATAATATGGCTCAAGTAGTATTTGTTTAGCAAAATTATATTTTTTATATACTACTGATTGTATTCTCTTAGGGTCCAATTGTTATTTTCCCAGTTATGATTAATTATTATTGTAAGGCGACATAAAGCTACCTGAAAAAATTAAAAAAACGCATGGTAAATGTATTGCGTATTGATTTAAAACTGTTTTCTGATTGAAAACTATACTGTCAGGAAACTTCCCGTTAGGTTGAGGTTTGATAGATTTGATTTTAGTCTCATTCCTAAAATTTAGACTACATCTTTAAATAAATCTTTCTATCTTGTCTTAAATTTTACGAAATTTGGCCGAAGCGCATTTTATAAAGATTTCAACCTCTTTTAATATAAACGCTTATTTATAATTTTCCTTTGTATGTAAATAACTTGGATATTTACTACTCATACATATTAATACTTTATGTATGAACCAAGTTTGAGAATGCGAGTCAAACATTGGTCCCGCTTTTTGTGGCAGCCGGTGGGGCAGGAGGCTCAGTTAAAATAGCCAATCGATTGACTAATTATCAGATCTACCCCAAGCTAGATATCCATGGTCAAGGCTTTAGCCCAGAATCCCACAAATTGAGTCAAGAGGTAGACCAAGATAACGGAGACGGTTACAGTAACCCTAAAGGGGCTGGTGAGTATAAATCATATCGTTAAACTTTTCTTATTGTTATAAAAATTAATATTGGAATCTCTAAGATTGCGTCTCTTTATATGCCCATATAGTTTTTATTGTCTAAACAATTTATCATTCACTTAACTCTATTTGCAAGGATAAAAATTTAGACCCAATCTGCTTTATATTGTAATGTTGCCTGGCTTGGCTCGCTTCTTAGCTCAAGTGTTTGTACTCGACTGAAATCGTTAATTTTTTAAAAACTTATTTTTTGTTATTACATATATATTAGATGTTGTTAAACAAAATCTTGACTAATAATTTAATTACATTTTATATTAGCAAAAGCTACAGTTAAGATCTTACTTTAACAAACTTTTGACAATGGGATGACAAAAATTGTTTTCTAATATTTTTAAATGGGATATTGATGTGGTAAAATATTAAGTCAAAATGATGACATTCAAATTTTAAACTCCAAATAATTATTATTTATTAATATGCGCTTTGTTTACTAGAATGCATTTAGTCCCTTCTCAATCTCCCCAATCATTATATTTATAAATTCAATTAAAAATTCACGGTCCTATGTAATAATGTAAAACAATCTTTCAACATCACCATAAATATATATATAATATTTCCCTCAATTTAATTAGGAGGCGGAGGCGGCTGGGAATCAGCCTTAAGCATGTCCGGTCACCGAGCCCACGTTATTTCGGGATCTGTAGAGCCATCACCATCCACCACTAGGGCCGGTGGATCGCTCGTTACTCGAGGAGGCAAAGGTGGTCTTGGAGCCGCCGGATGTGGTCACGCTCGGGGTATAAATAATGGCTTACTTTTGTCCGAAATCCAGCCAAAATTAATATTTTCCTATTTTGATTGTAGTGTTGTAAAAATGGCTGGGTTTTGTTTGGTCGACCTTTGGTTTTAGTTTGTTGTTTGGGATTTGGCTCGATGCTCTAACAAACTAAGGCTTATAGTTTCATTGACTTAGATAGTGCCCAAATTCTGCATCGCGTGAAAATCGTAGTTAGGTACTCGTTATCCTTTTTCTTCCCATATATTAACAATATTTGGGGAATAAGATTGATTCATTTTGAAATTATTATCTCCTGTTTTCTTATCCAGTGACCGGGGTTTTTATGCCATTTTGTCACTTTAAGGTGCCACGCTTAAAAAAGACTCCTCCTCCCTTTGGAAAACTGACGGAGGTTTTGGAGGAGGCGGGGCTCCTTGTACGGCTGGTGGGGGTGGAGGTGGATGGCGTGGGGGTGATGCACCGTTAGGCAACTCTCTTTATGAAAATGGGGCTGGAGGTCGAAGTTATGCCACGTCTTTGGCGGAAAAGACCGAAGGTGTTACGGGAGTAAACGACAAGTCGGGGCTTGTTATTGTTCGGGCCGTTCTTAAAAATTGTCCATGCAGCTTCAAGTGCACAACCATAGATCCTTACGCTGGGAAGTTTCAATGTTTATGCCCGCCCGACAGCCTATTAGCCCGCGATGGCAAAACATGTAGAGGTAGTAGATTTATTCATTGCTTTTCCAGGTTTTCAGACTAGTAGCAATAAACCGATTCAACCTTCTTTTTTTTTATAAAATGTGGCCTCTAATGCCCTTAATGAGTTAGTTATTTTGTATGTGAAGCTCGTAAAAATCTGATATTAGAAATCTTTTCTAACATTTTTAATGTTGTTTTTTGGAGGTCACATAGAAAAACTTGCAATATTAATTAATAAGCTTACCTTATGAATTTATATTGGGACTTGATTATTTCGATATTTATGCTTGAGAAATTAGTGATTGTCAACTCTTTATTTATCAATTTTGGTTAAAACGCAAAAATTTATTTTTTGGCTTGTGTTAGTTATCATTAATATATTTTAGATCAAACTGTATATTTGCAATTTTTAAAACCTTTATATCAACACCGTAACTTTTATTATATATTGCTACTTTCTTATGACACCCCCTAACCCTAAATATTCGATTTTAAATTGCAATTGATTTTATAATTCTTTTTTAGGTAAATCGTGGTTTAGAGAAAGACCCTCCATATCGAACATATCTCCTAGGCACTTGGCTTTTGTCATCTTATTTGCCATCCTATTCACTATATCTCTTTCATCCTGCCTTATATACCTGAGTAAATTATCAAAATGTCAAAAAATAACAACCAATTTTAGATTTTAATTTAGAGATAGATATTTTTTCTTACAGAGAAATAGAAATTTTCAAATAATATTTTAATTTTTACATAAAAAAATTTATATTCAAATAGCTTTATTTATATAATTTATTACTAGTTTTTTATTATCTACCTTTGGGAATATTGTAGTAATGAATCAACCCAGATTCCGAAAAAAGTTTCTAAATCGTAGCCCGGCTCTTTTGTCCCCACACGAAACCGTGGATTCCTCAAATTTCCCTGCCTCTTATCAAAATGGGTTGCCCGCAGGTCAGATTTATGCCCCCGGACCAGGATCTAAGGGTGGACTTTTGCACTACCTCGCTCAGCTGAGAAGAGAAATTTTAGCGGCAAGATCAATTTCTCCAGGTACAAAACTCAAATTTCATTATAAATAATTTTTTACAAGTGGATTTATATGGGATTAAATTTTGGTAGAAAATACAATTTACTATAAAAATTGGATTCAATTAAAGTAAATAAAAAGAAAGCAAAGGGTTTAAGGGCGTGAGTACATATTTTCTTAACCTTTTTTCGATTATCGCAGTCCCTATACGGATGTTTCGACATTGACTTTGAACCCCTTATGCATTCAAACATTTTTGTAAATCCTATTTACTCTACCATTTCAACCGTGATTTGCGTGAAGTAAAATAGTAATTTTTGGAATATACTTAATATCCTTATTTGATTAAGCAAAATTATCTTAAATTGTAAGATCCGAGTCGCGTTTTTGACAAAATTAAATATGGCGCGCTTAAAAAAGAATCTTATACAAATAAACAAACTTTTTCATTCAATTTTTTCTCTTATCATCTTGTTTTTCTACATGAACGTACCATCATAATCTAAAAGCGTTATCTTTGTAACTTTGTCCATCTTTGTTCTTTATTTGTGTTCCATCCATGTTCCATCATACTTACCCTTAAATATAATCATATCACTAAAATGTTCATTAGCGCTAAATACTTCTGTAGCCCATGACTTTAAGCTCTAGAATAGTCTGAATATTTTTAAATTCCTATAGTCTATTTGGCACTAAATACCTGCAAAATCAATTTTGTAAGGTTCGGCCCGGGCCTTTAATTGATTTTTTACCTTTAACAAGTATTTGCAGTTTTCGTAAGAACATTTATTAAAGCCGCACTCATTAAAAATATACATCGGCCTATACAGGATTAAAACTAGAGGGCGGGCAATAGTGCTTCAGGGAGGGGCAAAAGAATAATTTTTTGAAATTTTAGCCAAAATTATATTAAATTTTTAAGAATATCTGTATTTAGAGGGGGCAGCTGCCCCTCCCTGCCACCCCCTGGCTACGCCCATGAATATATATATATAAGTTAATGTGCATACTGGTATGTATTGTTTTGTTTATAATAATCCTTTAAAACTATAGGGTATATCGAAGCTCTAAATCACGAATTGCAGCTGGATGAGTTGAGGCAGATGGGAAATGCTAATGCCCCTCCGATGAAACAAGTCCCATTGACTTCAGACGCCTCGTCGCCCCCTAATGCAAATGAGACTTTAACGTGGAAACGTTTTATGTCCTTACTTCAACCACAACCTTCTAATACTACTAAATCTATGAAAGATGATAGAGATATTAGCAAGGTCTCGTTACCCTTGAGAGATATAAATCCATTTTATGGGAAGCTAAACGCCAATGAAACGGGTAATACATTTATAATACCCCCTAGACATGGGCATACGCAGGTTTTGAATTAGGGGGGGGGGGCAGATTAAAATTTTCCTGCGACCAAATAAAAAAAAGGTCTCGAGTATCCAAAAAAAATTTTCTCAGAGCAAAAAAAAATACTATCCAAAAATTTTCCTGAGAGCAAAAAAAAAGGTCTCGACTAAAAATTAGGGGGGGGGGGGGCAGCCGAGCTCCCCGCCCCCCCCCTGACTAATTAGGGGCCCCCCTGCTACGCCCATGCCCTAGACATACAAAATTTTTGCAAATTTCGTGTTTTATTTAGTTAAGAATTTGACTTGTAGGGAGGGATATATGTCAAGATCAGACTTTAGATTTGCACTATTTCGGACAAATAGGCAATATCAATTTATTAAAAAATGGTGATTAGGGCCAGTATTTTATTGGCTAAATCAATTTATTTATAAACGATGATAAATCATAAGTTTTGCGCATTGCGACTGCAATTGTTTCATACATTTATTTTGTTGTATTATTCGAAGATTTTTAATTATAATATGAAATTATAGTTGGAGAAGAAAAATGAATTTTCGGATAGGTTTTTCGCCACATAATAATTTGTGGGACTTATTTTAAAAAAAGGTTAATCTTTTTGAATAGTTTTTAAATAAACTCTAATGTAAATTTTACTTACAACATTTTAGATAAATGTTGTGATTCATTCATTGATACCGATCTTCTATACGATTACGAGGGTAGTCAGATTAATGAAATTCCGAGGGATAAATTAAAATTGGTAAAAGCATTGGGCGAAGGCGCTTTTGGAGAAGTGTATCAAGGACTGTTAATCGTGGCAGACAAAAATGCGGGAAATTGTCAAGAGGCTCGTCTAGAGATCCCAGTTGCCGTCAAGGTGGAAAAATATAGTTTACAAAAATTTTTATTCCATGATATTTCTTTACCTTTTTGCACAAATATTTTAGAGAAAGTCTAAAAAAATTATTATTTTTTTAATCAAATATTTCTATACGAGAAGTCCATAACTTTTACACAAAATACTAAATACACAAAATTTAATAATCTGCGAAGTTTTTATTTGTTTATTTCAAATATACTTGTTAAATAGAAAATGGAGTCCAATTTAAAAAATACTAGTTTTTTGTTTTTTTTATTATGACAAAAATATATATGAGAAGTCTTTTACACAAAAATGGTTTCCATCGTAAAATTAATAATTATTTGTCAAACAACCACTTTTAAATATTTAAATATAACATTTTGTTTTATGTTGATATTTCTAGACATTACCCGAAAATTGCAAGGAGGTAGCGGAAATGGACTTTTTTATGGAAGCATTTATTATGAGGTTAATACCTTTTAATTTTAGATATTTTAAAATTTAATTAAAAAACAAGGGAATTGCCACACATAATTTATAATAATTATTGTAATATTTTAAATAAATTAGCAAGTTTAACCACAAAAACATCGTGAAATTTTACGGTACTTGCCTGAACAATCACCCAAGATTCATAGTGCTGGAATATTTAGCGGGTGGAGATTTAAGAAACTTTCTGCGCGAAGTTCGCACTAACTATCCCGTAAATTTCGTACAAATTATAATGTTTATTTGTTAAAAAAAGTGTCATATATGTGCATACACGAACGATAAATCGTTTTATTATTATAATATTTAATTATATATCCTTATTTAAATATTAATATCTGTTTTAAATTAATTGCTATAATTACCTAACCCGAAATTTCCCCCTGCTCATAAATTTAACCTTATATAATCTATATTAATTTGTATAAAAACTTAGGAAAGTCGCGTTGGTATAACGTTTAAAGAATTGCTGGAACTTGCCTTGGACATAGCAAATGGGTGTCGCTATTTAGAAGAAAATCATTTCGTGCACCGAGACATTGCTGCCCGAAATTGTTTGCTCACGTCTAAATTAGCACCAAATCGAGTCGCAAAAATAGCTGATTTTGGGATGTCTCGTGACGTTTACAGGTTTATTTTTAAATTGAATTATCATGAATTTTATCGTATCCTATTTTTAGTCCCGGGTAATTTTGACATATAATCCCCTTTTTCGCCTTAATATACTTTGGAAAATTTGAAAAAATCATATTTGGTAAAACAAAACTCTTCTACTATGCCTTCTATAGTGTAGAACAGTGATTCTTAACCTGGGGGTCGCGAGAAGTTTGCCGGGGGGCCGCCAAATTTTTTTAGAATAAAATAAAAATATTCAGAAAAGCTTTAGAAAAAATACTGACCAGGGGATTCGAACTCTTTGCCTTAAGATTCATTATTAGAATTAATAAATGATTGTAATTTAAAATCTTGGTTTAAAACTAAAAGTTTGCCGCAATTTTGGATACAAATTCGTGCAGAATATCCTCCATTATTTTCAGCAGCAATTCAAAATTTGCTGCCTTTCGCTAGTACATATTTGTGTGAAAAAGGCTTCTCAACTGGATATAAAAACTAAAAAACGCAATCGATTGCGACTAGATTCCTGCATGAGGATAGCATTACAATCAATTGAACCAAGAATTAACAAATTGGCTGAAGATGTTCAGCAGCAGAAATCTCATTAAATATATTTCCGAAAGCATATATTTTTTATTTTAAACATTGTTTTTATGTTTAATTATGAAGTTTTTATGTTATTAATTGCTATGCAATTTATGGGCTCGTTTTTGGTGCGTCGTCCGTCGTCCGTCGTCCACAAAGTTATTGGCGCCAGCTTTGTGACCTGGATATCCCGGGTTCAAGCCAGGGAGAGGACGAATTTTTTTTTAAATTTTTTTAAATTAAATTAATATTTTGTTCTTGTTAATACCATTGATAATATGAATTTTTGACCATCCGCTGGCTACTGACCAATGAAAAAAATGACCATTGGCCAAATAAAGCGAAATTTTTAATTGCTATATGCAATTTATGGTATTTTTTCGTCTTTGATTAGGTTAACATTGATAATTACCCATGCCCTTTCCTACAAGGGCCTACGCCTCTACTCTACTGATATGGGTCCCTGTGCCCCTTACCAAAGCCTATGCCTTTACTGATATGGGTCCCTGTGCCCCTTACCAAACCCTACGCCTTTACTAATGTGGGTTCGAATCCCGGAGAGGGCAAATTTTTTTATTTATTTTTTAAATTAAATTAATATATTGTTCTTGTTAATACCATTGATAATGTGACCTTTTGGCCGTCCGCTGGCTACTGACCAATGAAAAAAATGACCATTGGCCAAAATGTGTATCGAAATTATTTTTTTCGTTTTTTTTGACTATTATGATTGTTCCTGTTACTACCATTGCTATTGTGACTTTTTGGCCGTCCATTGGCTGCTGACCAATGGAAAAAAATGACCATTGGCCAAAATGTGTATCGAAATTATTTTTTTCGTTTTTTTTTTACTATTATGATTGTTCCTGTTACTACCATTGCTATTGTGACTTTTTGGTTGTCCGTTGGCTGCTGACCAATGGAAAAAATGACCATTGGCCAAAATGTGATTCGAAAATTTTTTTTGCGTTTTTTTTGACTATCATGAATTTATATCCACTTTTACCGTGTCCTAGCTGCTGACCAATGGAAAAAAATGCCCATTGGCCAAAATGTGATTCGAAAATTTTTTTTCGTTTTTTTGACTCTTATGAGTTTATATCCACTTTTACCGTGTCCTGGCTGCTGACCAATAGAAAAAAATGACCATTGGCCAAATTGTAAATCGAAATTTTTTTCCCGTTTTATTTGACTCTTATGATTGTTCCTGTTAATACCATTGATAATATGACTTTTTGGCCGTCCGCTGGCTGCTGACCAATGGAAAAAATGACCATTGGCCAAAGTGAGCATCAAAAATTTTTTTCCCGTTTTTTTTGGCTATCATTGACTTATAGAGTATCTGTTGGTACTGACCAATGAAAAAAATGACCATTGGCCAAATTTTATATATAACCTAAAAATTTATTATAGATGGTTTAACAGACAGCCAACTATGTAATATATAGTTTTAACCTTATAAATGCATACATATTTTTTTATTGGGTTAATATATTTCATTTAATTAGATTGTGATTTCATAGAAAACCTAAAAAGTAATAGTTAAAAAAATATAGGTATTAGATTCTAATTTACGATACAATATATTGATAGAAACTAACACAAAATTCGAAACCTCCTTCAAAGGTATAATCATAGCCCGTTCTTTCTAATTAAATTCAATCTACTATTAAACTATTAAAACACGAATTGTACTTTAGATGGCGCGCGTAAGTTTATATAATTAGTAAAATTTTCTACGTGTTATAGATATTACACCGCACGTGTGGCCGGGAAATGTCCGATATTTTTAAAACGAAAAGGTATTTTAGGAATCTGAAAAGGCTATTTTACCCCTGGGCACCTACGGGTAAAGTTTCGAGCGAATCGGGAGGGAAGTTTCAGAATTTAGCCCTTTTTAAAACTAAAAGGAATTTTTATTTTAGTTTTTTTTCTTTAAAATTAAATTAATATTATGTTCTTGTTAATACCATTAATAATTTGACTTTTTGACCGTCCGCTGGCTACTGACCGATGAAAAATACTGATTTTTTAAACATAAAACAGAACTTTATTATTTCATTATCTATATAAATAACATAATAACTTCTTTTATTTTAATACCAGCATGGTGTGATGGGTTATAGCGCACGGCTTGTAAACAGGGTGACCTGGATGTCCCAGGTTCAAGCTCGGGAAGGGCAAAATTTTTATTTTTTTTTAAATTAAATTAATATTTTGTTCTTGTTAATATCATTGATAATATGACTTTTTGATCGTCCGCAGGCTACTGACCAATGGAAAAAATGACCATTGGCCAAATAAATCGAAATTTTTTTTCGTTTTTGAATTGGTTAACATTGATAATTACCCTATGCCCTCCCCTACAAGGGTCTATAACTAATTATTTTGCATTTAATACCCCCTATAGGCATTCTCGCCCCTTCCTACCTTTCTCGCCCATAAATTGCATAGCAAATATGCTACGTTTATACGGAGTATAGATGAGTCGCCCTCCCCCCCCCTCCCCTTCCCCTACTCCCCTTCCCCTACTCCCCTTCCCCTACTCCCCTTCCCACGAGGGCCGAAGGCCCGAGTTTATAATTATTTCATTATCTATTTAAATTTAGATAATGAAATAATAAAGTTGTGTTTTATGTTTATTATATAATAAAATGAAAAAATAATAGAAAACATATTATAGATAATATAACAATATATATTATTATAAAAAAATGGGGGGCCGCAAACAAATTATAAAATATTTGGGGGGCCGCGTGTATTAAAAGGTTAAGAACCACTGGTGTAGAAAACATAACTTTATTAACGTTTATAATAACTAATAATATGAATAAAATTATTGGCCTATTCAGAGCCGATTACTATAGGAAAGGTGGTAAAGCGTTGTTACCTGTCAAATGGATGCCCCCAGAAGCCTTTTTAGACGGATTGTTTACTACCAAAACTGATGTGTGGTCATTTGGTGTTTTGTTGTGGGAAGTATTCAGCCTGGGTTACATGCCTTATCCGGGATGCGGTAATCAAGAGGTCATGGTCAAGGTTTCCAAAGGACAAAGACTCGATTGTCCAACACGTTGTCCCAAAACTATGTACATTAACTATTTGTCTTAATATAGCCATTCCCACACAAATATCTGCTGCCCTCTGTTTCTGAAAATAACTGTGATTGTTTCCCCAATAATATAATTAGAGTTATGAATTAATCCACTATCCAACAAGTAATGTAATTGAGCATTTTTAGACCTTGAAATTTAAGCTTAAACTGAAGATTGTCATAAATAAAAATCGTCCTGTTACAATATGTACATTTATTAAATGATTGGATCGTCTATATCATCTTTATTTCAAATTGTCGTTTGTTTATAGATACGCTTTGATGAACGAATGTTGGCATGCAGATCCCAATCAACGGCCAAAATTTGTTAAGATTGTCGAAGTCCTTACAAATTTTTTAACGGTACGATTAACTTCTTTTTAATAGGCTAATTGCAATAATTGATATTAATTCTTTAAAACTATCGACAGTTTCATTTGATTTATCATAAGTTTAATAAAACATATTTTATAACTATTTTATGTACTCAAAAAATGTCTGCCAGCTATTATATATTTATTACATGATCAGGTGGGACCATAACATAAGCAAAGGTTTTTTGTTTTATATATAATACTAAGGCACATACCATAATATTTCTGGTTGTGTTTCATGGTTAATGAACATCTCTTCGGTTCTTTAGTTTATCTAGTCTTTAATTGTATATATATAAGGTAGAAAGGTTTTTACCTTTACATCCACTTACCTTTATCAGGATCCCTTGATAGTGAAAGCGAAACCAATACCACGTGGAACAGATCACCCTACATTGAACTCGAGACTTGCTGCTAAAGAGGGTGGACAAACCTTAGACTTCGACTATAACAATCATCACCCTGCTCAATCAAACTTTGTTAAAACCCGCGGTCAGAACATCCTTCATGCCCCAGAAAACACAATAGACGAGTTCCATTTGACTTCCCCAAAAAATTCTCAATCCACTTCGGGTCGAGGCGAATCTCTCACCTGGTCTTGCGAAGTGTCCGATTGTTCTTCACAACAAACGTTACATGTCGGAACTTTGGCTTCCCCTTCAGACGCACCCCGCTTATCGGACAGTCTGTATTCACAATGTTCTTCCTACGATTACCTCATTCCCCTAAATGCACCCTCTTCTCTCGATGGTTGCTGCATTGAGCCTAACAAACTTTGTAGGGATTCAGGCTTGTTGACTGGCGACGAAATTCCTGTTTTCCCCGAGGTCGAAGGTGATAGCACTCTTACACAAGTCAATCATGCTTACGAAAATGTACCTTTTAACGTTCGATGTCAAGACCCTCAAGGTTCTCGTCAAAACCTACTAAAGACTTTCCCTCATAGGGCACGTAGTCAATCCACGATATATGTGATAAATAGAGATAAGACTTCACCATGCCATGCCCTCAGTTGTTTCGATATACGTAAGATAATGGGAGCTGGGCAGCAATCGCTATCGAAAGACCTCAACCCCACAATAAGTTTACCAATAAAAATTACACCTAAAAGTATATTGGATTGCAATCAAGAAACCAAGTATGCCGTCCAGCGGCTAGATTCCAGCGACACAACGATCATTAACGACGCCATGCGTGATAGTGGCATAGAAGACACAACGGCAACTTTAAGTAGTTGTTGCGCAAGTTCTATTACAGAATCTCCTAACCTTACTCCTAAAGATATCAAATTTCCCACTTCCATAGGTCTAGGCTTTTAAAACACGAAGTTGATGAGAAAAATACTTTCTTAGTCATCCAAAAACTTTGATATGTTCTGAGTTAGGATTGTTACAATCCTATAAATTATCGTGATTCTTCCATCTATGATTTTACCCCTTGCTACTCACTCTTCTCCTCCTTGCTAGGCAACTAGCAATAAAATTGTAATTGTAGGGAAACCCTGAAAAATCACGTCTACCATCATTATGTTACCTTTGCAATATCGTTTGAATTCGCCATAACAAAGCTATATAAGATGTTTTTTCAATGTACATAAATCATGATTATTATCTTTTTTAAATTTATCAATTCGTAATATTATTAGGCAAATTTGTTTGTGTATCGAATCAGGTGATCACGCCGATCATATATGGCATTTATACATCTCTATTCATATGTGTAAAATATATTAGCTATCACTCTATATTGTAGGAAATAAAAGTGAATAAAAAGCCGAGTTAGCACTTAGCGGGGGGTTAATTTAAGTCGTAATATTTCTTTTATTTGTGTTTGAATTTTCACATTTGTTATTAGTAAACCCGACTCAAAGACTTATAATATAAATTGCCAGTTTAATTAAACAAATAGCCAATAAATATATTCCTTATCAAACTCATACCAAAACGTAAATATAAGATTTCGTTTAAAAGCGTAAAAATGTACAAATCTTACATTAATTTAACATTGTATTTAAAACCATCTAAATCCCTTTTAAATTTAATTGAATCCAGAACGATATGGATTATATTGATTATTGACACCAGAGGTGTTAAAAGAGAGAGTTATATTACAAAAACACTGTTTTAGGTAAAACCTCCCATTTTTTGGATAAAAAATGATCTTAGTAAAATTAATGCAATGGCGAAAGCTTGAAAGCCTTACGTGCCTGTATTAATCTTGTTGATCCTTACATTTTTTAACCTCGATTGATATTTCGGGTAAATATAACCTTAAGGCTTTATATAAAGACTTTAATTTTAACGTTATTTAAAATGAGAATTAAACCTTTGCGCTTATTTTAATAATATATTTTTACATTAAAACCATTGATAAATTAACATACAAGATTGTAGATTATTTTCCTCCGAGTATTACTTATTTTTATCTGCCCATATTTTAAACGCATAAAACGCATGTTGATAATATTTAATAATATCGAATTGACTATGCCCGAATGCCGCCACTTCAATATGGACGAATTGCTCTGACTTTTTAAAGAACAGACAGACGCGGTACTACTAGATTCAAAGGCGACACAGCAATGAGTCCCTGATACAAATGACATTCGTAAATTTCACCAAAAAGCAGCCACCATTAAAAAGAGTATATACAATTGAGATCTGGTAACACGCGACAGTTGTCCTCGGTCGAAGAATTCATACATCGAAAGTGGCCTGGAGGAAATATTACCAATTTCAAATTTTTCTCATGACAACAATATTCTTCGTGTGGCATAGCACATTTTCGAATCTACAGAGCAAAGTTGCGAATGTAATTTGTATCAGAGGCAGCCAAAATCGCTACCATTGCTGGTTCGGCATCAAATCTATAGGCCTTTTATTCGTTAGAAAAACAGCGCGATTCATATACAAGCGTCAACATTCTGTCATTAGTCATTTCGTATTAACATCTGATTCTTAACGTTTTCAAACCTCGAGACTTTCGCGTCGAGCGAGACATAAATCTCGAGGTATTTTATTTGTTGTTGTCTAATTAATCAGCGAGTCTGTTTCAAAAAGTTTTGCACAAGAGCGTCATTTAGCGTTTGCAATCTACATGTTCTTTCTGATTATAGCGTCTGTATCCCGTTTTAGTAATCGTCATTTTTCGTTTATAGTACTAAGATACAATATCAGCTAGGCATACATTAGAGTGAGCATCAATATGTAGCGCCTTACGATTGAATAAACTGACCCAAATATTCATCACTTCTTGATCAAGAGATTCATCGCCCATCTGCAATTTAGTTTTGCCTACACGTTGCCTATCGTGTGGTCAAATTGTATATGTAAAATACTTTCTGGTTCATTTACATGCCTGAATGCGATAGATACCAGCATCTTGGCTATGCAATTACTTGCGTTAATTGTTCGACATACCAATTAAAGCATACAATGTAATTAGTCTTGATCAGAATACTCTTCTCTCAATTTTATTAAATCCCTCTGACGAATACCATAGCCACACGCTCAGTCTTGTTTATAGATTTGGCGATGTAGGTTGCCCACGTAATTCAGGATTAAATGTATATCTATGTTAAATCTAAGGTCCCCGCTGCTACGAATTCAGATTGTTTCAACTCTGATTTATGTCTAGTTTTAAAAACACCATAGGACAATGTGTTCCGGCGCGCAATACGCTGTGATAATTATCGCACGAATACGTTGAAATTTTTACAATTTTTTAAAATTTAAAAGCGCCCCTAATCAGAATATTCGCTTTCATGGGGTGATTTTTATTAAAGGAGTTTTACGCTTACGCGCGTCTTATTTAGTCTATAGTAAATAGGGTTGGTAGTGTATTTTATTATATCGAAATCATAACAGTAGTAAGGAATAAATAAATCGCGCATTTATATATCAGTAAGTGTTGTAAGTAACGATAAACAATGAAATTCAAGTTAATTCTCCTCGCGTATTCTTTCTCCTTTAACCTTGTGCGTATCCCTACCAAATCTCTTTCGAGGTAAATGAAGTCGTTTCACGACAAGTGATATGTATGAGTATGCGTGCTTTGTCCATCGACCAAAACGTTCTACCGAATCTACAAACGTCTTTCCCACGCATCTTTTAATAACAAGTGAAGGTGTGCTGGTGAACTTGTAGCCTGATGAAGTTTGCAACGAGCAATTATACAGTTTTATGCTTATGAGCTTTTTGATTAACTGTAATGTAAGGGTCATGTTCTCGAACCGAGATTCCTACGAATTGTTGTGACTTAAGTGATAGGTTAACATATGGATTAGCCCTTCGTAAAACTATATGCGATAAAAGTGATTTTGGTACACGATAACGGCCGAATCGAAAACACTTAGAATATTACCAATACAAGCTTGTTTACTAATTTATCAGAGTACAACAAACCTGTTACAGGAGTCTCTGGTCCAGACGGGATATTCTGACTACGTCGACGTCTTCTTATGCCTTAGAGTATTTTAATTTTATATAGAAGTTTAGTGATGTTTGGATGAAATGCATGACAGTCTAATCTATCAAAGAATCTTTATTTTTAAAGAGACATAACATGCGAATACAATTTGGAGATAAAAGGACAAAACGCGAGATTGAATAAATGCAGCGAAGATGTAGTTATAAAAAATATGGATAGATATGTAACGAGAATAGATGGGATGGAGTAAAGTAATCCTGTGAGGATCAGAAGACTTACCGATCTCTAAATTCCAAATGCATTGGCATTATATAGTTCCTAATTTAGATCATCGAATATTCTGTAAATGGTGCAGAACAAACTTGAACAAAAAATTATCCGATTTTATCCAATTCGCTACCATTCGATTTTATCCAATTGGCTACTTAATGTCGCCAATGTCTAAACACTACAGAAGTCTTAAAAATATTGTCATAAAAATTCATGAGCACTTAGTCAAAGACAGAACGTAGGTTTGCCTAACTCGTGAAGGACAAAGAGATCTTATTTTCAATTGGACCAATAATGGAGAGAATTTGGTTTTGACTTTAGAAAACCCACAATTGTATTTAACAAATCTTAAAATAATCTTCTTACTCTATTTTGCATGTAACGCTACATGACTTGCTCATATACATTTCTAAATGTAGCATACATTGCTTCGGTAACACATAATCTCATTACCTTAGCAACAACATACAAGCATGTTATCACTAGGAAAAGTCCTGCCAATTTTTTATACAAATATAAAATTCTAAACATTGCCCTCATTAATGCTGTTCAATTTTATTGTAAATTTGATTCTTAAAATGATGTGGGATTTACCATACATCGGACCCTATCTATTAATAACACTAGTAAAAATATTCTGATAAAGTTTAACATACAGGCAAGTCGCAAAATTGCCTCATTGGGAAAATTTAGCTGTTTACACTGGCCATAAACAAATATATATTTAATAAACTTTAGACCCCACCCCCCAAGGAAAAGTGTTGCCTCCTCACCCCTCGCCCCTTAAATAAATGACTTAGGCAAATCAATCACTTAGCCAATCGAATCATGTCTAATTTTTATAAAAATTTAAAGATTTGATAACAGTAATAAATGCCTATTGCAGCATGTGTATCCTGGAACTCTCCTGCAAATACACTACCATAGGCGATTCTGTAATTTTAAAATTAATTGATATCTACTACGGCATTCACCCTGTTCTTATCTTTTTAGTGCAATTTATACATATAGCCAAAATAATAGTTTTTTTAATTGTAAACCAGCAATTGAATAAGCTTTAAAAATAAGTAATTGAGACTTACAAACGTCAGGGTTGGCTTTAGCCGGGCCTGAAAATACAAAATGATTTTAGCCTCGGGCTGGGGTCAGATAAATTAAATTCAAACATCCGTTATTTTTGTTTTTAGAAAAAACTACCCAAAATCGCATTTTTTACTTTTTGGACAGGACACTTCAATTAGCAACGAAAGTGAATAGCCTATAAATTCATAGCGCGTTTAAAATTTAAATCATAGGCATATTTCAAGAAATTCCTCAACAGTTTAAATTTGGTTTTTTGTTGCAATAAAAATATCATTATTTTATCATGGCACCCTTCATCCCTATCAATCGACTGGCATTGATATTGATTATCTATCTGCTGTCTAAGTTAAATTCGTAAACCCAAAATTATATTCGAATGGCTCCTAGCAAAGACCAGAATCTGACCCGGCCCGCTGCTTGAACCTGCCCGACCCGGCCAATATTTGGGCAATTCGGGCTCAATAATATTAATTGCTATGCAATTTATGGGCTCACTTTCCATTTTCCGATGCCTTGTCACGCTCTTCGGTGTCTTGCACCGAATGTCTTGTCTTGCACCGAATGTCTTGGTGTCTTGCACCGAAATGTCTTGCACCGAATGACGCTGTTTACTTTTATTATTAATCGCTATTATTAATTTAACTAGTTTTTGGGTTAGAATCCCGGGTTTTTTTTGACTCTTATGATTGTTCTTGTTACTACCATTAATAATAAGACTTTTTGGCCGTCCGTTGGCTGCTGACCAATGGAATGAATTGACCATTGGCCAAAATGTGAATCGCAATTATTTTTTTCGTTCTTTTTTGACTATTATGATTGTTCTTGTTAATACCATTGATAATATGGCTTTTTGGCCGTCCGTTGGCTGCTGACCAATGGAAAAAAATGACCATTGGCCAAAATGTGAATCGAAGTTTTTTTTTCGTTTTTTTTTGACTATTATGATTGTTCCTGTTACTACCATTGCTATTATGACTTTTTGGCCGCCCGCTGGCTGCTGACCGATGGAAAAAAATGACCATTGGCCAAAATGTGAATCGAAATTATTTTTTTTTGTTTTTTTGGCTAACATTGACAATTACCCTATGCCCTCCCCTAGCAGAGCCTATGCCCCTACTGATATGGGTCACTGTGCCCCCCCTACAAAAGCCTATGCCTCTCCTGATGTGGGTTCGAATCCCGGAGAGGCCAAATTTTTTTTATATTTTTTGTTTAAATTAATATATTGTTCTTGTTAATACCATTGATAATTAGACTTTTTGGCCGTCCGTTGGCTGCTGACCAATGGAATGAATTGACCATTGGCCAAAATGTGAATCGCAATTATTTTTTTCGTTTTTTTTGACTATTATGATTGTTCTTGTTAATACCATTGATAATATGGCTTTTTGGCCGTCCGCTGGCTGCTGACCAATGGAAAAAATGACCATTAGCCAAAATGCGAATCGAAAATTGTTTTTTCGTTTTTTTTAACTCTTATGAATTTATATCCACTTTTACCGTGTCCTGGCTGCTGACCAATAGAAAAAAATGACCATTGGCCAAAATGTGAATCGAAAATTTTTTTCTCGTTTTTTTGACTCTTATGAACTTATATCCACTTTTACCGTATCCTGGTTGCTGACCAATGAAAAAATGACCATAGGCCAAACTGTGAAACGAAGTTTTTTTTTTCGTTTTTTTTGACTCTTATGTATTTATCGACTGTCCGCTGTCTGCTGACCAATGCAAAAAAATGACCTTTAGCCAAAATGTGGTTGAAAAAGTTTTAATTTAGCACCTGTAAATTTTTTGAGATATCCTTACATTACCTGTGTCATTTTTAGGTGGCAATAGCGGAGCTATTGCATGTCGCTGCTCGTTGTGACATTTTGTCATGCGCGGTCGTAACAGGCAATAGCGGACTGCATGTCGCTGCTTGTTACGTCGCAAGTCCATTATTAGTATTCAATCAAATTTCATTATTCTCCATTATGTATGTTTGCAACTTTTTATGTTTGTTATTAAGTTTTATTTATTATATTGTCTGGGTTTCTAAATTTTTAATTGATTTTATAAGCCACCCTTACAATTATCCATTAATAAAGTAGGTTTTAATGATTTTTATTATATTTTAATTGCTTAATATTATTAAAATTAATATAATATGCTTATTAATTTTGCTAGGTAATTTATTGTTTTTATGCTACTTTCCTTGACGCTAAAATCATCCAATCAATAAACCCTTTCCACGCAAGTGACAAGACACATTGCACAGATGAAAAAAAACGAATACACGTTAAAATATAGTTCTGTCTTAATATTTGTATAAATAATTAACTAATCATTTTGCATTTAATACCCCCCTATAGGCATTCTGGCCCTTTTCCACCTTTCTCGCCCAAAAAATTGCATAGCAAATATGCTACTTTTATACAGCGTATAGAAGAGTTCGCCCTTCCCTTCCCCTCTTCCCTTCCCCCCTTCCCTTCCCTTCCCCCTCCCCCTTCCCACGAGGGCCGAAGGCCCGAGTTTTTTGAATAACTTTTTTCCCTTCCCTTCCCCCTCCCCCTTCCCACGAGGGCCGAAAGCCCGAGTTTCTTGAATAACTTTTTATTTTGTGTTTGTGTATTATTTTGTCAATAATAAAAATTAGAAACTAAAATAAACTTTTTTTTACAAAGTATAACTATATTACTGTTATAATTTTTAAATAATATAATTTCGGGCCTGCAGCTCTAATAATTCGGGCATGGCCGGGCGAACACTTTAAATGAAGGGTGGCGGAATTATAAAATTAAACCAGGCCGGGTTCAGGCAGAAAATTAACAAATTTGGCCTCTGGCTTTTAACTACACTAACGTGCGCGGCCTTTCCCCATAGCAATAATAACATTGTCCATAGACAATCGCTGTTAATATTAAATTATAACTTCGTTCATGAAGGAAATATCAAAAATACCCATTATATTGATAGTGCCCAGTTAACTGCATTATAAATTGGGAAATAATTAGATTTTACGCGACAACATAATTATAGCTTACTCTACCATTGGGGTGATTGTGGTAATAGACATTCAGCTTCTTCTTTAAGGGTTGAATCATTACCCAATCCAATCAATGCATTGCTGAAAGAATTGACATTAAGTGCGCTTCCGGTGTCGGGTTTTAATTTCCATATAAATTTCATTGATCCCTTGCGGTACAGATATCTCACAGTATTATTCTCGCCTAATAACACAACGATATAAAAAATAATAACAAAGTTTAACCCAATAAAATGTAAGCAATCTTAGCGAGAGATTGCCCATGCCTTACAAATTTATATATACCGTAACATAAGCCATGGGCATAGGCAAGGGGAGGCAGGGAGGGGCGACTACCCTCCTTAAATCCAAAAACTCGTTGAAATTTGTAGAAACTATGGCTATATTTTTACCAAATTATCATTTAGGTCATAGGCGTAGCCAAGGAGGGGGGGGGCAGGGAGGGGCTGCTGCCCCCCTCTAAATCCAAAAATTTGTTGAAATTTTGGCTAAAATTTCAAAAAATGATCATTTTGCCCCTTTAATCATTGTTGCCCCCCTCTAATTCCAATGCTGACTACGCCCATGATATAGACCCTTCCTAAATCATTTTTGCCCACCTCTAACTTCAATCCTCCCTACGCCCATGACCTAAGCTATAGCATATACCTTAAGCTCACTCACACCCAAAAAAATTGGTTGCTTTAATGATTGTTTAACATAAATTTTTAATAGACGGCCTAATCGACGCAATATGGTACAACAAACTACCTATTTATATGTAATTACTAATTAGCAGTTATACACGAAGAACTTATATATGGCGTTGTTGATTTCTCAGTTCAAGTGAGTAGTAGAAAATGTCTAAAACCTAGGCAATTCCTTTAACCACTTAGTGCTAAACCAAACATAAGATCACATTTTGTAGTCGAGATAAAAATATATCCTTAGAAAGCAATATGTTTATGCATGCACATCTGAAAAAACTAAGCAGTTGAGGTATGAAGATCCTAGTGTAATAGCCCCGTTTATGGCAAGAGATTAACATAAAATTAACAAAATATAGATGGCGTTATAGCTATTATTCAGATATTAGATAAAGTATTATAATTTCGATATTTATTCGATATGGCAAGTATGGAATTTTTTACATGTAATAATTGATAAATGTTTATTAGCAGTAATTAAATTAGATATATATTTCAATTGTGTATGATGACAACACACATTTTAAATAATCTCTTTACACCTTAATACTTGTTTTATTTATAAGCTTTTAATTGTGGGGGTCACCAATGTTGGTGGATTAATTTAAAAATACTTAATCAAATAATTTTTAAATAAAATAAATTAGAATAAAATTCAATGATTTGTCTAGATAGAAAATCTTAATATATTTTTAATTTTATAAAAGCTAGAGTCAGTCGGATGCCGTAATTCACGTCCATGACGTACTCTCCAAAATAAGATATGCCTATTCAATGAAGAGCTTGCACGATTATACATTTATTCAAAGGCCAAGGCAACAGAATAATCAAGCTAACTTACTACTAGTGTTTCGATCTCGTCTCGTCTCGGTCTCGAAAACAAAATCTCGTCTCGTCTCGGGAGCGATTGAGAAAATCTCGATCTCGTCTCGTCTCGGTCTAGAAAAATCTCGGTCTCGTCTCGTCTCGACGAGAATTCTCGTCTCGTCTCGACTTTAAAAAAAAAATATATTCGGAATAAAAATTTCTCCTGTTTGATTAAAAATATAAATAAGTGTTCAAAAATCCAAATGGCAAATTTTATATTTTTCGAAAAACTTTAATACACAAACTTTTTAAAGATTTAGCGGGACACGACATCTCAGTGACAATATAAAGATATGAATTAACTCATAAAGATAACATTTTCTATAATAAGTGCAGACTAAAAAAACTATAAATAAATTTGAAATATAAAAAATTAAATTTTATTGTTCTAGCAAATTATAATATTTGTATTAAATTCACTGTGTCTGTCAACTATAAATGGACTTCAAAAATTATAAGTTCGCTTACAGTTGATTTAGTTGCATAATTGAGAAAAATGAGACCCTTTATTAACCTTTGCTAATGCTTCAAAGTAGACCTTAACATATTTAAGGCAAATGTTTAAGTCCATTAATATAACCATCATTAATTTAACCCATAGTGTTTATTGCATGTTTACTATAGCGCTATAAACCTCAAAGTGCGAGTGACATTTAATGATGTTATTATTATTTATGATAACTAGTTGCACAAATTAAAACGTTGTAAAAACAACAATAAAAGCAGCATTATTATAGAAATAAGAACATAAGGTTTAAACTTTAAATTAATGAATACGTATTTAAATGTATGACAAAAATCAACCATACTTAGGTAAATGATTGCCAAATTTTAATTTTTTTTGCAAAAATATATAATATTAACTACACTTGGGATTTTTTTTATTCCATACATATTGATTTACACTTAATACCTTAAATGTAAATTAAAGTACACAATAATTTACTAAAATCTAACGATCAATAAAAATTCGAGATCTCGCCGAGAAAATCTCGTATCGTCTCGTCTCGACCTCAAAATTCTCGTCTCGATCTCGACTCCATTTTTCAAATTCTCGTCTCGTCTCGTCTCGGTTTTTCGAGACGAGACGAGACGAGACCGAGATTTTTCTCGGTTTTTCCGCATCACTACTTACTACTCCTTGAAGTTTATAAAAAGGATCTTAGTAACAACCTACACTAAATAGACTCCTCATGAGCATTAAATAAGTGTATCATTTTCGCCATTTTGAAATATGCACAAATAAGGGAAGAAGATTTAGATTATAGTACTTTCGTTTATTTAAAGTGTATTTAAAACGTAATAAAAAATATTGAACTAGATTAAAAACAGCATTTTAAAATATATATTATTTACCAAATTTATAAAAATGTTAAAGCAATTTAGTGCCATCTGCATTTTTTCAAATAATCATTTAAACATTCATTTTTTAATTAATAATGAGGAAGGTATATTGACTTTTTCTGTTTTAACAATGGGGTATCTGCAGAAAGACAAGGGAGATAGTTAAATTAAAAATGGTGGTTTAATGATATACATTTTACCATATGAAACATATGGCATGAGCAGTCTAAGTGTCTTGGTAACAAGGCTGATAAACGAGGTGATAATATATACCAATTAATTTGGATTAGTGACCGAAACAATCGATCTGATCTTGAGATTAAGGGAAATGATAGATAAATATGGTGAAAAGAGGGAAACTATATGATCTCTATTGACTTGGAGAAATCTTTGACACGGTCCCTCGCTATTTAATATATTGGTCCTTGAGGAAAAACGCATATGTACGGTTTCTAAAATTTCTTAAGAGACCTCAAATTCTTGCTTCATAACGGTAGTTTTGGGTTGAATTTGAATTTTCGAAGATCTGCTCGAATTCAATATAATTATGGACACGATAACGATAGACATTCAAAAGGCATCTCCTTGGTGTATGCTAGATGGCGATGATATAGACTATGCGAAGAGACAAAGGAGAAAGTATTCGAAGCCGAAAAGTGGTTAAAGTGCTTAGATAGACATGGTTTAAAGATCAACAATCGTAAAATAGTATAATGGAATAAACTTTAGAGACATCCCATCGCGGGATGACCATCTAAAGTACCCAAAATTATATAGATTTGGTTGCGCAAAAATGATGAATTAAATGGCGAAGTATATTCGGTGTAATTTGCGACAAGAAGTGGTTGGTTAAAGAGCAAAGCTTACAAACCCATCTTTGTTGTACGATACAACATTATATCCTTTGCCGTCTCTTGGCCTATTTTAGAAGATAATGATATAGATCTTTGTATTTAACCAATATATCTTTTTTTGGATTACCCTTATATATGTAACTTTGTTTTCCGTGAGAATAAATTTTGTAACCATTGAAAAAGTTTACGTTTGTTACTCTTTGAAGGTTAAACTTGGACATTATACGACACAGAAGAAAAGTTATTACAAGTCACGGAGATAATAATACGATGGAGCTTAGCTTAAAGTATTTAGACCAGAGACCAGAAATGCTCGACCCGCTGCTTAAACCTGACGGGCCGGGAAACTGTCGTAAATTTTGACTTTCGCGTGGGCCCGGGCGGGCACCATAACAAGATTCGGGCAATTCGGGCTCAATGTTGTTTTTAAAATAATATATTATATAGGATTTGTGTATAATTTGTCATTTTTTAATTTGATTATTGTGGCATCTTGCCGAAATTAATCTAATGCCGAAATTAATCTAATGTTAAATTCTATTAATTCCTACACACGCGTTGCCAAATTTCACTCATTCCTGTTCTAACCTGATCTTTGGCAAATCATGTTCATCAATGTTCTAGTTAATGTAAAATTCTAATGTTGTACATCTCCTACTGACATTTATAACATGCTTCTGTACAGTGGACGACTGACCTGTTAGGCGACAACCAATTAGGTTACAGATTTATGTGCGACTAGAATGAGCTTAACTGGAGAAAAATACAAGTGATAACCAAGTAATGAAAACCAATAAGGTTATTTGACACATTTGCACATACGTTCAGTTCATATATATTCTACTTATTTTGTACCAAAAAGCTTTAAGATGCACCACATAAAAGTAACATATAATAATTATGCCTTTTTTAAAACTAAATAATCATAAACAATATTCTACTTATTTTGTACCAAAAAGCTTTAAGATGCACCACATAAAAGTAAGATTTTTGGGCCTTAGTGAATTTATATGTATTTTAGCTACCTTAGAAGTAATCTCAATTCATTGATCTACCTTAGAAGTAATCTCAATTCATTGATCTTCCAACTCAATCTGTTCAATGTTCAACGTATTTTATGTGCATATTTTTTAAATCTTTAGATTAGTCAATGTTAAAACAATGAATTCATAGTGATGAAAACCAATAAGGTTATTTGACACATTTGCACATATGTTTATATTATAATTATGCCTTTTTTAAAACTTGCAGTTCTTTCAACTCAATCTGTTCAATGTTCAACGTATTTTATGTGCATATTTTTTAAATCTTTAGATTAGTCAATGTTAAAACAATGAATTCATAGTGATGAAAACCAATAAGGTTATTTGACACATTTGCACATATGTTTATATTATAATTATGCCTTTTTTAAAACTTGCAGTTGATAAACAATATTCTACTTATTTTGTACCAAAAAGCTTTTAGATACACCACATATTTTGGGCCTAAGTGAATTTATATGTATATTAGCTACCTTAGCACAAGTAATCTCAATTCATTGATCTTCCAACTGGAGCTGTTTAATGTTCAACTTATTTTATGAGCATATTTTTTAAATCATTAGATTAGTCAATGTTAAAAATATGAATTCATTGCATTAAATATGTACTATTTTTTAACATTATATCAAATAAATTTGTATACTTAGAGCTTGTCTTTGATTTGTATATAACTCAAATTAAATTGTTATTTGAAGTAGTGCATGATGATCCTAAAGATATTAAGATTGAAAATTAATAACATACCTTAAGACATTATGTTATTCAGATTGTCTGAAGTATTGCAAGGTATAATATTTAAACTTAAAAGATAATGTGGAAGTGATTCACATACAATTATATAACAAACAGTTATAACTTTATCTCAATTCATCAGTAAATATAAGTTTACATTCTAATATACAATAAGTAATAACTTTTTCTATACATAGAGGATTAGCTAATACATTGGCTTAATATAAATTTTAACTTAATTTATACTTTGCATATTATAAACTCATCCCTGCTTTTACTGAACTAAACAAATTATTATAAATGTACGTATATTGTTCAATATATAATATTTAAATTAAAACTTTTATAACATATATCATTTATGCATTTTTGGACTTACAATCAATAATTTTTTATGAAAAATAGAAAAAAATACTATATTAAATACTTATTTGCCTTAATAGTTTATGGCTTATTTACTAACTATTTATTAAGTGTCAAAATTATTACTAATTATTAATAAGTAAATTTTTTTTTGCTTTTCTCAAAATGTTAGACTAAGACTAACACACTCATGTATTCCAACCATAGATAATAATTTTTAAGGCATTACATTGAACATTAGAGGGTGTCAAGCACTAGCACGCCTATGCACTTGCAGAGCCATTTTACTCTGTTGGTCAGGTCAAAATCCTAACACGGATGGTAAAGGGGGTCAAGATGACCCCAAACTCAAAATAGCTATAACTTGGTTGTGTTAAAGCCTATATTTTAACAGTAAATTAATATATTACTTAGGGTATACAAACAAGTAATTTTAATTTTATATCCTTAATTAGTACAATTTTCAAAATTTTCCCCTATGTGATTAATTCGGCTCATCAAATTTTTTCTATTTTAATTTCATAATTTTATTAATAATATATAAAATAAGGCTACAGACAATTTGGCATAAAAAACCCTCAAAAAAATAGAGATGTCTGAACTTATTGAATTTTGGCCCTATGTTTTTAATGTTAAAAAGTTACTACTGTTCTTAACCATTATTTTTTATTTTTGGCCTTCAATTAAATTTTTTTCAATATAAATACATGATAGAAGGTTAGAATTAAAGATATGAAAAAAATTTAAATGTAAATTCTTAAAAAAAAATTTTATGAGGCTCAATAGTAAATTTTGTAAAAAATGAGATTTCCTACAAGTTTTCCTAAATTATTTTAGATGAAAGTGTAAAGTTTAAAATACTCAGTTTATAAATATTTGTTGGTATAAGTTCATTAATTTTTAAATTTGGCATAAAAAGTATCATAAAAAAGAGTTTTGTCCAAACTCAAGAAAGTCTTGACCCTTTGTTTTTTGAGACATAAAATCCTTTTCTTTAATACAAAAACCGTTAAAATAAAAAAAAAATTGTATTTGCCCCTCCTTAAATGAACTTAAACAACTATCGCCCCCTCCCCTATTCTAAAACCTGGCTACGCCTATGTTTCCACACCTCCTTCGGCTGGTATAATGGTGACCTATGTTTTTGACTTATATGGTATTCTTAATATTTAATGCATTGTATTATTATTATTGTATTGCACTATATAATAATTAATAAATTGTATTATATTTATAATATTGTATTATATTTATTGTATTGCATTACATATATCTTATTGTATTATATTAAATAAATTATATTATTATTGTTTTGCATTATATTATATGTTTTATTTATTATAAATATTTGTTTATTGTATTATATAGATTATATAATATTTATTGTATTATATTTATTGCATTATATTTATTATATAACTTATATTTTATTTATTGTTCTGTGTTACCTTATTTTATTGTATTACATTTAGTCTATTATATTAAATCTATTTTATTATATAATATTTATGTGGTATACGTGTATACCACGTAACCATATGTTGGTATATCGCGTTTTAAGGTTCGCGGTATACTTTGATCTTACTTAGATTTATTTTATTAATATTAATGTAAAAGGGTAAAGAACGGTTCTGCAATCCTTATAATTAAAAAAAGGGAATTGGTCAAAGGAAGGCATTTTTACCGCGGGTTAACCTAGACGCGGAAGTGGCTAATTTTCTTTGACGCTTTCTTTTTTTAATTACTTTTTATTTTAATTTTTAACCCAGTCACATATGGAACTCATTTTTGCAGCCCCGTCTGAAGATTTCCCGTACATTGCTCGTTCAATCAAGTCCACCACTCTGGGAAGATTCAACAGCTATAAAAGCGAAATCCCATGTCAATAATTCAGTCCTTATAAATTTTTCCAAAACTTTGTACTCTTCCTAAATCCTTGTAATTGTCCCCAATCCCTACATCTTTCCCCTTTTATTGTAATTTTACGAAACATTTCAGTTTTACCGTCGCCAATCACTTTAATTGTAAATCGCCTTTAATTGTAAATATTTAGACGTATTAGCGTAAATAAAGTTATTTTAAATCCTTCGCGCAGCCCTTTTTACTCGGTCGCCAGACATTACATTCAAATATCGTATTCGTGCGCAAAAGGAATACGATTTAAATAAGAAGGTCCAGAAGGGAAGAGTTATTAGGAATTAATTGGGGGAACTTAAAGGAAAATTGGGCCGTAAAACGATAAATTATTGGGGGATGGCCGGGCCGCGAACAGGCTCACGCGCGTACGCAGAAATATTTCTCAACTGTCTTTATTACATGGCATTAATATAATCACAACCAAGAAAATATATAATAATTAAAAGATCGCAATGTCAAAATCGCATACGATAAGATGCGTATATCGAAAATCACTCACGCGTAAGAAAAATAACAAATACGTCTCAGCGCGTCGGGGGGGGGGGTATACGCGTACTAGAAATTAAATGTAAAAGAATAATGGTCTACGCTATGAGTGTACAACGTGTAAGATCAAAAGATTGTACCGCGTGTTGAACTCTTAACTTTAATTTTTGAATAAGATGAGATGAGGGGGGGGGGGGGGGTGTGTGGGAAGACATCTTCATCATCGTATCTCTGGATACGCTAATTTCATTCTTCGTGTATGGGTACACGACAATTTATTATAATGTATTGCATTATATTTATTGTATTATATCTTATATAAGCTATATATTATTTTAATTTTTAATTTTGCAGTCACGTGTTCAAGAATCGCGAAGTGAAAAATCGCCTAATGTACCAGATTCTTATAACACACACGCACCATTAATCAATCTCGTGGTATATGCGATATACAAGATCCAGAAAGATATTAAAGAAAACCACTATACGTTAATTATATAAAGATACCCTTATACAAAAGAAGATAAGCACTATATTATATGTAAATCATGATGACTATTAATTTGGAAGATATTAAAAAAAAGATAATGATTTGTTTTCTGTTACTGAAAAAATAATCGAAAAAATGTAACTTTAAAAAGAAAGAATTTAGTAAATATTATTTCGCGGCATTTTTAGAAATAAATAAATAAATTTTTTTATTATGATTATTGATTTGGCAATCATTTAACTAAGTATGGTTGACCATAGGGTGTGTGAATAATTTTATAATATATATCACATATTTGTATTCTTATGATTATTAATTATTACAACATTTTGGGCTTAGAATGAGTTCTGATGGAATAGTAAATAATACTGAAGCATATTTATATTTCGCAGTTACTCATCCTGCATAATGCGGTAATTATAAATTGGTGGTCAATCAGTTTGAATAATTAAACAAGTTAAGCTAAGGTTGCTCGAGATTTTTTAGCACCCGCCAACGATTTCAAAAGTACAATAGAGTATTTAATGACTAGAGCTGTTAAAGACTAGTTCACTTTTTTGTGAACTTAGAACTGAACTAGTTACCTTCCAAAAAATTTGAACTGTGAACTTGAACTAGTTCGTTTTTTTTAAGATTGAACTTGAACTAGTTATTTTTTTTCAAATTCTGAACTTAAAATATACAATATAATTGTATCACAAGTATATTATTTAAAATAAATTTTTAAGCCGAGTTTATTGTTTGTATATGCATCAACAATTTGATGTGCATTGTCTTCGCAGTAATCATACAGACATACAGTAACAGCGCATTTTTAATTTTAACAAAAAAATTCTTGCTTGTATTATTGTCAGCACTTAGTAAGATTTAGCTAATTAATGTGATTTATACTTTTACATAATTTTTATTATAAATTATAATTGTAGATTTTTTTTAATAAAGATTTTTACATTGTATAGTTGATGCTATTGTTATATATGAATATTTCCTTAAATTAAATTTTCAAATATATAATTAATAAACTTTAAAATAGTTTTAAAATTTTGGATAGGATTCAAAAACAACTGATTTTAATTCAGGAATCATTTCCTGTAACCCCTTGGGTTAGGTTTAAACTTTATCATAATTAACACTCCGTTGGCTAGGTGGGGTCAATGAGGACCCCAAGCTGTTTATAAATGTTGACAAATTAAGTTAGTGATTGTTATATTTCATTTTTTCAGTAGCTTAATAAAATTTTTCTTAGAATATCTCTGCAAAATTTGGCTTGTTTTTATCCAGTAGTTTTTAAGGTAGAGAGTGTTTAGATGCCCGGGGTCGTCCAGGACCCCACGTTCCACAATATGAAAAAAAAAATTTTCAACTTTTTTTAATATATATTAAAAAGCATTATTCTTAACCTATTTGTAAAGATTTTAGAAGATTTTTACCCTCATATTCGATGTTTTTAATGGATATGTTTGGAGGTTTAATAATCGATAAGAAATTTTAATTAAATTATTCCCGTAAGAATATGATAAATATTTTAGAAGATTTTTACCCTCATATTCGATGTTTTTAATGGATATGTTTGGAGGTTTAATAATCGATAAGAAATTTTAATTAAATTCTTCCCGTAAGAATATGATAAATATTTTAGAAGATTTTTACCCTCATATTCTATGTTTTTAATGGATATGTTTGGAGGTTTAATAAACATCTATTTGTAAAGAAATTTTTTCTAAACATTTCCTTTTAATTGAAATGTTTAACTTTTAAACTCAGATTTTAACGTTTATTTTTCCTCGTGGTATTTCAATGTGCTCATTGTGTAAATTTTCCTGTGCACTTAGATATTTTAACATGTCTAACATTAAAAAGTGCTATATATATATTATTTTTTGTCTGAAAATGGTATATAAATATAAAAATATAACATTTTATCAAGTTGTCATAAATAAATAAACATTATATATTAGTTTGAGGAGTTTATACCTTATAGTAAATATTATTGTATTAGGATTAAATAGACTAAAAAATCATATTAATAAACTTATATGTCTGTTTATAAAGTAACTGAATTAAAACTTTCTTGTTAATTTAAAACAAGTCATTTTATGAAAAATTGACTGTTTTTCTAGCCCTACATAATGTTTTTTTAAGGTATTACATGAAGATTAATTTCATATTCTCAAATTTAACCTTCTAAGGATTATTTCTTTAATAAAAATATAAAACTAGTTGAAAAATTATTAAAAAATGTATCAATAAGAATAGAAAACTTTCTGTCTCAAAAAATAAAGGGTCAAAATTTGCTTTAGTTTCTTTAGACAACTCTATTTTTTTATTTTGAGGTTTTTTAAGCCAAATGTAAAAAATCATAAACTTTTATTACCAATGTTCATTTATAATTAACTTTATTAAACTTTACCTTTTCAAACTAAAATTTTTTCAATTTTAAACTAACAAAAGATGTAGGAAATCTCATTTTTTACACAAAATTCACTATTTTTAGAGCCTATAAATTTTTTTTTAAGATTTTACGATTAGATTTTTTCCTATTCTTAATTCTAACCTTCTATAATGTATTTCTATTTAAAAAAATTTAATTCAAGTATAAAAAATAGAAAAATAATGGCTTAGAACAGTAGTAAGTTTTTGCCCTAAAAAACGTAGGGCCATTTCCCTAAGTTTGGACATCTCGATTATTTTTGTTTATAGGTTTTTTTATGCCAAATTTTTATAGTTTTAGTTCCAACCTTATTTTATATGATCTTATAAAATACATTATGGAATTGGGGGGAAAAAATTGTTATGCATAAATATAGTAACATAGGGGGAAATTTTTGGAGTTGTACTAATTGCAATCATAAAATTGTAACCACTAGTTCAAATACCCAAAGTAACATATTATAAAGTTTTAAAAGTTTATATTATAATGCAACAAAGTTATAGCTATTTAAAGTTGTGGGTCATCATGACCCCTTTTACCATTCGTGTTAGGATTTTGACCTGGCCAACGAAGTGTTAAAAAAAGGGACTGAAACTTGAACTGAACTAGTTATTTTTGTAAAATTGAACGATTAACTTGAACTAGTTACATTTTTTCCTTCATGAACTTGAACTAGTTACTTTTTAAAAAAATAAGAGCTTGAGCTAATAATTTTTTTCAAATTGAACTATGAACTTGAACTAGTTCGTATCATAGATAAACTTTAACAGCTATATTAATGACACCGTAATAGATTAAATCTAAATAATGAGTTTTTTTAGAATTTTTTATGCTTCAACTAATAGTATACCTCCCAAATCTTTAAATTTTTATAAGACATTATGTGAATGCATAGTTTTGTCATATGCATTACTTTTCACATTATAAGCTGGGTTGGCAGGTGCATTTAAATATTAAATTTACTATATTTCCATAATTGTGCAATATAAAATAAATACACGAACCTATACTGTATTCGATAAATAACTATTTAATGGCAAAGTTAGTTAGAATTGGAATGTAATTATTTGGAATATAAATTTGATTATAATAAATTTTGTCATAAATTTAAATACGTGCAATTTAAAGTTTAAAAGCTTATGTTCTTAATCCTATAATAATGCTGCTTTTATTGTTGTTTTTACAACGTTTTAATATGTGCAACTAGTTATCGATTCTGTAAATAATAATATTATCATCAAAAGTCACTTGCACTTGTAGTGAAACTATAATGCTATAATAAACATGCAATAAACACTATGGGATATAATTGATGATGGTAATATCAATAGACTTAAACACTTGCCTTAAATATGTTAAGGTCTACTTTGAAGCTTTAGCCAGGGTTAATAAAGGGTCTCAATTCACTCAATTATGCAACTAAGTCAACTATAAGCGAACTAATAATTTTCTAATTCTATTTTTAGTTGACAGATATAGTGAATTTAAAACAAATGTTATAATTTGCTAGGATAATAAAATTTAATTTTCTATACTTCAAATTTATTTATGGTTTTTTTAGTCCGCACTTTCCATGGAAAATGTTATCGCTATGAATTAATTCATATCTTTATAATGTCAATGAAATGTCGTGTCCCGCTAAATCTTTGAAAAGATTGTGTATTAAAGTTTTTAAAAAACTAAAAATTTGCCATTTGGATTTTTAACAGATCCCCCTTCTGACACCATTTTCATATCTTTAAAAAAGAATGTAAGATATGAATAAAAATGATTTGAAGGAAGGGGGAATTATCATGGCTTGAATTGGGGGAAATATTGGGCCGTAGGAATAAACCTTGTCCCCCCCCCCCAAAGAAGGACTCACATTTAATTCTTTCTTTAGGTCCTTTATATATTTTATTTATCTCCAAAAATAAATTAATTTATGAATAAAATCACGCAACTCTCGAGTATGTAAAAATCAAAGATCCGTATTGATAGAAATAACAAATACGTATAAGCGCGTCGGGGGGGGGATAACATACGCGTATTAGAAATTAAATGTAAAGGAATAAAGTTCTATGTATATATTCAGTACACAGATGTTACAATCAATTAATCAATTAACCTTTTGTGTCAGGGGGCATGGGGGAAAGAAAAAGTAAAATACGTACCACGTATAGTGAGCGGCGGCGTTTCTTTTTATAAAAGAACATGGGGGGGGGAAAGATATCCTCGTATCTTCGGATACGATACACTTATTTAATATTTTTAACAAAACAGGAGAAATTTTTATTCTGTATATATTTTTTTAAAAAGTCGAGACGAGATCGAGATTTTTCTAGACCGAGACGAGATTTTCATAATCGCTCCCGAGACGAGATTTTGTTTTCGAGACTGAGACGAGATCGAGACACTAATTATCATGTCAAACACTTCTTGATTTATTTTAAGGTGTTATAAATAAAATAGTTATTTTAACGTTTTATATGGGATAGTTTCGATCACACAACATCTTTAATTTGGTGGGAAGGGATTTGCGCTATTTAAACTATAAGTGTACTGGCATCAATATTCATAATAAATTCAGTTCTCACATTGGGCACTATAATTGTTTCCATATTTTCCCATAAGTTCCCGTTTTTCGATGATAAATTTTCCCAACCCTTAGTTGGGGACATCTTTAATTCTAACCACACTTACTTTTTCTATAAAAATATATGCGTTTTTATATTCTTAATGTATAATTTCGCCACAATAAATAGTTAATAAACTCGGGCCTTCGGCCCTCGTGGGAAGAGGGAGAAGGGAAAGGGAAGGGGAAGAGAGGGGGGAAGGGGAGGAGGGGAAGGGAAGGGGGGACGACTCATCTATACTCAGTATAAACGTAGCATATTTGCTATGCAATTTATGGGCGAGAAAGGTGGGAGGGGCGAGAATGCCTATAGGGGGGTATTAAATGCAAAATTATTAGTTAATTATTAATTTATACAAATATTTAAAAAGTTAAATGGTATTAACAAGAACAATACATTAATTTAAAAAATAAAAAAATTTGCCCTCGCCGGGATTCGAACCCACATCAGTAGAGGCATAGGCTTTTGTAGGGGCACAGGGACCCATATCAGTAGAGGCGTAGGCTCTTGTAGGAAAGGGCATAGGGTAATTATCAATGTTAACCTAATATACCCAATTCAAAAACGAAAAAATAAAATTTCGATTTATTTGGCCAATGGTCATTTTTTCATTGGTCAGTAGCCAGCGGACGGTCAAAAATATCATTAATGGTATTAACAAGAACAAAATATTAATTTAAAAAATAAAAAAATTTGCCCTCGCCGGGATTCGAACCCACATCAGTAGAGGCATAGGCTTTTGTAGGGGCACAGGGACCCATATCAGTAGAGGCATAGGCCCTTGTAGTGGAGGGCATAGGGTAATCATCAATGTTAACCTAATATACCCAATTCAAAAACGAAAAAAAAATTTCGATTTATTTGGCCAATGGTAATTTTTTTCATTGGTCAGTAGCCAGCGGAAGGTCAAAAATTCATATTATCAATGGTATTAACAAGAACAAAATAGGGAATAGAGGAAGAGGACGACCTCGCGTCACGTGGAAAGGGCAAGTCGATAAATCAAAATTTTCAAATTATTTTCCCCCTGCAACTTTTATTTAACATAAAAATATTTTGTCGTCTCTATATAGCCTACTTAACAAAGGAATTGGTAAAAGGAGTTTTAATAAACCAAACTTATAAACCTCGCATAAGATCAGCCACGAATAGTATAGTAAATCATTAAATTAAAGATGGTATTTAAAGAATTATATTAGTTTAAAAATGCAATCTACTAATTCTTAATGATATTTAAAAAAATAGAAATTCTATTTTTTAAGAGATGTTTATTTTTTTTTATATAAAAAATCTGCATCGATAATAAAATAATAAATTAATATGTCTCCAGCCCTCAATCGATTACGTCACAGGGGTTAGGAAAACGAATACCCCCACGAAGTATACAACTTATATTATTGATTTTATTTGATAGAGTGGGGAGGGGAAAGTTAGTAACTTAACTGATGAATCTTAAAACGGGCCCGTCCCTATTTTATATGCCAAGGTTAAACAACATTTTATTACCCTACCCCTATCTTACCATCTTATCCGCTAACCGCTGACTTGGCATTATTTGCGAAAAGATTATAGTGGCAGAGGTACAATTTGGTTATTTTGTGAGGGCGGGGGCGACATACCCTAGCCTCCCTAGGACAGGATCAGTAACTTGCAACACATTGCTAGCCTCAAAGGCGCCAATTTGGGGTAATTTTTCCTGCTGACCCGACAAGAAAAAAGGGTGGGTTTTGGGGCAAAAGTTAGATAAATTCGTTTCTTATTCGAGTTTAAATTTTGTATTTGCAAGCCTTTGGAAACAAGATGTTTAAAAGCATGGTATAATAGGTTAATAATTGAGAGATTTAATCTTATGAAAACAGTTATTTTTAAATATCTTTTTGGTTTTAGCTAGTCTTTACTAAGCTTTACTATTTTGACATTAACACCCTTTATTGAAATGACCAGATTTACAATTTTTAACTAAAATTCACCAGCAACGACAAGATAAGTTAGTTAGCCATTATTTCTTTAGCAACATATTACCAAAATAAGAAGCCAGGCAGATTTTGCAAAATTATTTTTTTAGCCTTAGCTCCACCCATAATTATTGTTAATTATCAATCCGAACCTTTCCAAAAATTTATCAAAATTTTAACACAAACCTGACCCAGCGGATTTATTTTTAAAATTTTTGATTCCACATTTCAAGTGATCCATGGAGATAAAGTTATCAAAAGGGGGAAAGAGGGGGGGGGGTAAATTTCATGTCAAAAATTGATTAAACAAAAACTTATTAAATTAATAAAATCTGACTTTGGCCAAAGGTAATTTCAGTGCCAAGAGACGGTCTATAAATACATCCGAGTCAAAGAAAACGAAAAAAAATTTAAATCGCACATGGTCATTTTTTTCCATTGGTCAGTACCAAGAGACGGTCTATAAATACATACGAGTCAAAAAAAACTAAAAAAAATTTCAATTCACACTTTGGCCGATGGTGATTTTTTTCCATTGGTCAGCAGCCAGCGGACGGCCAAAAAGTCATATTATCAATGGTATTAACAAAAACAATATATTAATTTGAAAAAAAAATTCCGATTCACAATTCGGCCAATGGTCATTTTTTCCATTGGTCAGTAGCTAGGGCAAGGTTAAAAAGTAATATTATCAAGGGTATTAACAAGAACAATATAATAATTTAATTTAAATAAAAATTTTGCCCTCTCCGGGATTCGATCCTACATTAGTAGAGGCATAGGCTTTTGTAGGGGCAGCAGCCAGCGGACAGCCAAAAAGTCATATTATCAATGGTATTAACATAAACAATATATTAATTTGAAAAAAAAAATCCGATTCACAATTTGGCCAATGGTCATTTTTTCCATTGGTCAGTAGTAGGGCTGCACCGATATCAAATTTTTAACCGATACCGATATTTAAATAAATATACCGATACCGATATTTTACATCTTATAAAAATGACACCTGTTAATATTTATAAAGCTTTATTTAAAATATTCCAAATTTTTTTTTCATATTTATTGCAGTTATCAATTGTACAGGCTGCAATATGTGCTGAGTTCTCATCAATTATAAAATAATTCCAAATTAATGACTTGCTTTTAGACCTAAATATAATTTAATTTAAATAAAGTCAATGTAAGGCCATTTGAATTAATAATACACAACATAGAATGTTATTCTAATTTAAAATATTTTAAATGCTTTGTTGATAAATATTATATAATATATATATTAAAAATCGTATATACAATATATAATATAAAAATAAATACATTATATTATAAATTTTAAATATAAACTAACTTACATAATAATATAAATAAGTGGTGGTAGAAATTTGAATGAATAAATCAATGAAAAAATAAATTAGATTTAACAGCAATTAAGTAAAATTTAATTTAAAAAGTATATAGATATACAGCTCTAACAAATATAAAATATTTGTAAAAAAAGTTTCAAGTATCGGTATCGGTAGATTAATAACCGATACCGATATCGTTAAAAAATCGTGATATCGGTACCGATATCGGTGCAGCCCTAGTCAGTAGCCAGCGGACGGTTAAAAAGTCATATTATTAAGAGTTAACAAGAACAAATATTAATTTAATTTGAAAAAAAATAAAAATTTTGCCCTCTCCGGGATTCGAACCCACATCAGTAAAGGCATAGGCTTTTGTAGGAGCACAGGGACCCATATCAATAGTGGCATAGACCCTTGTAGGAAAGGGCACAGGGTATGTATCAATGTTAAGCTAATGTACCCAATTCAAAAACGAAAAAATAAAATTTCGATTTATTTGGCCAATGGTCATTTTTTTCATTGGTCAGGAGCCAGCGGACGGTCAAAAATTCATATTATCAATGGTTTAACAAGAACAAAATATTAATTTAATTTAAAAAAAAATTTCTCCTCTCCTGGGATTGAACACGAACCTCCAGGTCAGTAGTCTGGGGCAAACAACTTGGTGGACGACGGACGGACAACAAAAAACGAGCCCATAAATTGCATATCAATTAATATTCGCTATAAATGTATATAAAAAACATAAAATCTTATTTATTTTTTAGCACCCGAAGAAGGTTTTGCTAAAAAATTTCCGTATATATACAATTATAACAAAATTTGTTGATTAATCAAGGATTTCGATGAGCTATTAAAAAGGCCATTCCATGTAGGCGACCATGCCTCTTCAATTCCTCTTCAGTCGAAAAAATAGAAGCGCAAACTTGACAGCGTATAGAAAACGCTTGATCGTTGACACTCTGAGATTCGGTGTTGCTTTTAATGTGGTGAAACGAATTTGTGTTTGCCGATAATATATCGCCCGATATAACATTGGCTTTAAGACAGACGTGCCTATTCAAAGTGATTTTTGAAGCAAAAAAGGATCCACAAATCTTGCAAGCCCACCGATGTGGCATATTTTCCTTTGAGCTAAGATTATCAGATGGTTGTTTTAAAGGCGACGTAATGAAATTCGAATATTTATGGGCGTGAACGAGCCTCATATCGAGTTGAGATCGTGGTAATTTATGGATGACGTGCAGGTGATGGAGTAAAGAGCTGATCTTACTGAAACAGCGTTCGTAGCAGACCCAGCATCTGTAGCACACCCAACGGGCTTTTTTATGGTACATTTCGATGTGGCGTTTCAAAATGCGAGCATGGTTGAAGGCTTGCCCGCAATGGCTACAAATTTCTTTTTGCCGTTCTAAAAGTTCTTTTAAATGCAAAACGTAGTCGCTCAACGTCTCAAAACAAAGGGCACAATGCTCACACCTAAATGAAGGGTGTAAGAAGCAAAATTATAAATGGATTGACCTAAACTTTGTGTAAATATTAAAAAAAGAAAAAAACATTACACTATTTTATTATCGTGCTCTCTTGTAAGGTGAGATTGAAACTTTTCCTCGTCATCAAACGGTAAATTGTTGCAGGTCAAACAACAAGCAGCGTATGTTCTATTGGCATCTAATAAATGTTGGGCTCCGTGAAGTACCAACGATAACCGTTTGGGTAAAAAGACATTACAAATTTCGCATTTATGATATTGACGGGCGCGGTATTCAACATTTACAGTATCCTTCTTTTTCTGTGTTGTGAGAGTCAACGGAGGGGCGCTTGATAGCTGTTTATTTTTTACCCTTACTGCGTTTTTGACAGAAGCTAAAAGGTGAAGTTTTCGAGCATCACGTTTTTTAGAAACGTTAGTGAGTTTCTCCTTGGACCGAACCTGTAAGCCCAAAACATCGTCGTATGATATAGTTTTAGGTGAAATATCTTTATTTAAACTTTTGCTGGGGGATAATGCGATTGGTTGTGGGATTTGATTTAAAAGTTCATTTGAATGACAATACGTAAGGTGGTGGTTCAGAAAGTTAATGTTGCTAAAACGGAGAAGACAGAAATGGCAAGAATGATGCTGAGACTTTAAAGGGCTTTGCCTTAGAGAATGCATGGTACGAACGTGATTTGTAAGCGGAGCTTTGTTAATGTGTTCAAATTTGCACAAGCTGCATTGATACCAGGATAACTTGAAGGGCATGGATCTGGGACAAGAAAATGAGCATACTAAGTGAGCGACATACGCGTTACCACTGTCAAAAGTGTCAGAAGGGCCTGGAGGAGGTCCGGGTCCGAAACGGCAAAAACAGCAGACAATCTTACGCAAGTTCATTATTTTTGTAGAGTGGTCATTTAGGAATAATATGTTGGGATGCTCACCTATCATGTGATAATGAAATTCATCCATCGTAAGGTAACCATTTTTATTTGATGCGTTTATCGGATCATACCTTCTCGTTAAATCAGGACAAACTGGACATTTAAACAATAATCTAAAACTGCCATGCTGACAGGGGCCATGGTACACGTGGTTCTCAAAATTTTGTCCATTCAGAGGAAATTGTAATCCACATTCTGGACAAACGAAGGGTGGTGTAGCAGTGTGCAATCTCGAATGAGCTTTTAAAGCACATGCAGAAGCGAGAGGTAATCCGCATATTAGGCATGGATATTTGAGATTCAAACAATCAGACTTTTCGCTTGCTATATGCAAACCTACACCATTATAAATTTCTTCCTCGCATTCGGGGCATGTGTATTTGGCCCTCTTTTTTCTCAAAAGCTCGCGTACATCGCTTTGATCGGGGAGGACTTTGATCAAATTTTCGACGGCACGCAAAGGTAGCGGCATTAACCCAACGTCGTTGAATTCATTATCCAAACGACAATCCAAAAATTCCGCAATATCTTGAAAAAGAGATGGTTCACTTGGCTCCATACTTTGAGCTAATTGTACGTCCTGCCTCTTTAAGATATAAACACGTTTCACGTTTCCATATAAGTCGTTGAAAGTCGATGTAATTTGATGACTTAACAAGTGAAGGATAAGGGCGCAATGATTAGGAAACTTAAGGTGTTTACTGCTATTTAAGTTGTTGCAATTAGCATGTGCACATTCCAGAGCAACAACATTAAATGAATGAGTTAAATGAAATTTTAGGCAGGATTTTAGCTTGAATTTTAAGTTGCAAGCCAAACAGCGGTACTTCCCAAAGAAAGCTTGATTGGCTTGAGTTATACAATAAAATCGTTTAACAAATTGACGATAACTTTGGCCATCATCAAATGTACAAAGCTTAAAATCCAAGTTGTTTTTATTTAATTGTGATTTGTTGGTACCAACAAAGCTATTTCCCTCTTTGAATTGTGAGAAGAAATCATAATTCTTGTTTAGCAGGGAAACCATTCTTCTACAAGGCATCACTTTCATAACAATGACGTCGTCATGGGTGGTTTGAGAATCATTTGGTTCTTTAGTATGCATGTTTGATTAGTAAAATGTTGGAATCCAAGTTGCTGAGAATCTTCTGACTAATCTTTAAATATGGGTATATTTTAAATGTATATATCATTTATTAGTCATAAAGCCCTTTAGCATTAACTGAGAAACTATTAATTGTTAATATTATATTATAGTCAGTATATTGCTTAGAAATAAAAGTTTTATTATATATTTTTATTTGCTCAATTTACTAAATAACAGTTTTATAAATTGTTATAATCCAATATGGCAATAAAAGTTTTTTCATAAATTATACAAATCAAAATAAAATTGATATCATGGTAAATCTAAAGTTGAACTATTCAAATTTGCTAATTTTTATCTACAAAAACAAGCAACAAATAAGATTAATACAAATTATAATTCATCTTTTTTCATATTGATTAGACAAATAACATTACTAATAAATTATACAAACTGCACAAAAGTATGTAAACATAAGTTGACTTTGCAATTATTTTTAATTTTAAAATATAAGAAAAAAGGCTAAATACTATATATCAAATATTCATATCTACATTCTATATAAAGCTTAATTTAATTATTAAACATATCATCAATGTTAACAAATGTAATTACTAGTAGATGTACCTTTGATCAGTCTGTAAACATAACACAAAATTCCTTATTAGGCATTACCGGATGTTTGTATAAATAATGAACGGTAGAAGGAAAGAATTATTCATGTGAGAGTGAGAGCGTAAGCAACATGTTTATCATGATAAAAACCGCGTGAGTAAACAATGCAACTGTAAACAAATGGGAAATATTGATTTTTGAAAATTTTTAAGTAGATTTACATGATGAATCCTAACCTAATAACCTCTTTAAATACAAAGTTTCAAAATTAAAAATACGGAAATTTATAATAAATAAGATTCTTAGTACTCTACTTCTTATAGACAGACACCTTAACATTTATAGTCGTCTGCTGTAGATTAAATTAATACGTGGAGCTTTTTTGCCTCCTCAAGTTGCTACCAGCTCACTAGTTTTATTTGATTGAGATTTTGATTCGGGTGCAGATTAATTTAAAAAATACAAATACTTCTTCAAAAGTAGTCTTGGCCTCAGGACAATTTGCTGACCAAAGATGGAGAAGTTGAAATGATTCCGCTTATCTATAGCTCTTTGGCTTTTTCAACCTCTTATTAAAAAATCTTATTTTAACAGCATTATTTAATATAGGCCGAAAAAATCATCGCAAGATCGCTATCCCACAAACTTCACATCTAAAGGATTGGAATGCTGCTTATTGTCACGCTTTGTCCCTTACTTATTTTCATTTCAATCTTGGGTCATTGTCAAATAATTACGAATAGCTTACACAAAGGATTGTGGCTCTCCTACTCCTAGCTAGCTTGCGCCTTTGCCATTTGATCAAGCACGAAGATCTGCAATTAAATCGTATAACGGTATATATAAGTGGGCTAAATCTCTTTTTTGCGAATGAAATATTTTCGGACATGGCACCTGAACATCAACAGTCGGAAACATAATCCAAAAAGACCAAAATTTCATCCAAACTCGAGTTGGTCTTTCTTTGAAAGAAAGAATGCGCTCCGATGGCGCAACAAATAGAATAACGGCATGTTTAAGATACGGAATACCTGTATAACTATTTTGGCCTCCGGCCGAAGCTGAGATAAAAATAAATATCGGAGTATTTTGATCAAGTCTTCCTGTTCCAATAGTGACATCCTCCGCCACTTATTTGCAAACGATTTCTTACCTTTTGAACAGATTGTCAAAAAATTTCTTATGAAATTTCCCTAGTCTTACTTTAAGGCAAAAGATTAAAGTAGTCATTCTTTGCCATCCTGACCAGCATCGCAGGAAAAATGCGAGGAGCAAATCATATTTTTTTATTGCCTTTTGCCCTCACCATACTATATGTATGTGTAGAGGTTTAAGTCTACTTTATTACTAAATATGTAGTAAGTTTATTATAACCAAAAGGTAGAAGTGGTTTTATTATCGTTTAGTTTATGTATAATTGTATAGAGGTTAATATGAATAACATTGTTAAATCGTAAGGTATTCAAATATCAACTTCAATGTCTGTTGTGTATTCAAATTATAATGAGTGTGAATAGAGTAAGGAGGAGTGTGAATAGAGTGATGTCTACCACATAAAGGTACCAATATTAATTAGGTAATACTATATTACCCCCCTCCTATTTGCATGGAGTGCAAAAAATAAAAGTATAAGGTAAATGGAGTTAGTGTTTGCGTGTGGTGGTTGAGGCGTGAATGCTGGTTGGTAGTTGTTTAGCTATCCAATATATTAGCATGTCACGAGCAGACTTATCTATATTAGAATCGCAGTATTCCATCAGTTAAATAGGTCAGTGGTGAGGAAAATGCTAATAATAGCAGATATTTGCATTGTATCGCCGAAATTGTTTGTCCTTGCTCATTAAAAAAAAGGCCGTGTAGGTGTGTTGATGTTGAATATGGCCCTGAGGAAGTGGACAATTTTAGTCGCCGGCACACGTTGCAGCGTTTGATAGTGTAGTAAGGTGTGTCATCGTATTAGGAACCAGATATGTAGGTTGATTCCACAGTCTTGGGACACGTTTAGATCGAGATATATTTGAGAGTTGAAGGATTGATTGTTTTGTATCTCGATCTCTTTGCCAGTGTCTTATATGATGATGGTTTGAAATTAGTACCCAAAAACCCTCTGAATTGCATTATTTTTAACGATGATAACCATGGCGCCGGTATTAGAGAGAATGTTTAGGGGGAGGAAAAAAATCGGCTCCCCTCCATTACGAGATCAGCCATGTAGACCTAAGGTTATAAGTGTATAGGGGAGAGGAATAAAAAAGAATTCGGCTCCCCCGAAAACAATGTAGAGGTTCAAGTCTACTTTATTACTAAATATGGAGTAAGTTGATTATAACCAAAAGGTAGAAGTGGTTTTATTACCGTTTAGCATTAGTTTATATATAATTGTATAGAGGTTAATATAAATAACATTGTTAAATCGTAAGGTATTCAAATATCAACTTCAATGTCTGTGTGTATTCAAATTATAATGAGTGTGAATAGAGTGAGGAGGAGTGTGAATAGAGTGATGTCCAGATTATAAAGGTACCAATATTCTAATTAGGTAATACTAGGAATAAATCATTAGTCGACCTAATTTGGAGACAATTGTCATAATTGTCGCTTATGAAGTAAAATAAATTGTTTTAACGGAAACTGGTGGGTTAGGGTGTCATAAAACTGTTGCAAACTTAAATTCAAACTTGTCACCCTATCTTGGTGACAATTGTCATAAATGTCATTTTCAGAGCTAGATAAATTGTTTTAACGAAAATTGGTGGGTTAGGATGTCTTCAAATTGTTCCAACAAAGTATTTTTAGAAATTAAGTGTCAAATTATTTTGGTGACCTTGGCTAAATAGTATAATTGAACCAATGATTGTTTATTTTATTTCATATTTTTTATCTTTCATTATTTATACTAATAACTTATTTTAAATTATATTAAAACATTAATATGGGTTTCCCACACCTAATAATTAATTGACATTTTATCCTTTTTTAGTTTAACTTTTCGTTTAAACCCTTTTAATTATCGTTAGAACCCCAACAATTATTGTGATAGAGTTTTTTTGTAAAATATATTGATTGGAGTATACAGTTTTGTTAAAAATACAATCTTATGACGCTCTAACTCACCAATTTTTTTAAAATAATTTATCTAGCTTCTTAAATGACAATTATGACAATTGTCACCAAGATAAGGTGACAAATTTAAATTTTAAGTTTGCAACAGTTTTATGACAAACTAACCGACCAATTTTCGTTAAAACAGTTTATGTTGCTTCATAAACGACAATTATGACAATTGTCACCAAATTAGGTTGACCAATGATTAATTCATAAAATTATATTTTACAGCAAGGTATCAATATTAAAAATCACCTCAAAGAAATCAGTACAACTAAAAAGCTACCGATAACTATATTGCTTTTAAAGTCACTCATTAAATTATATATTATTTTCCCCCACCCCAAAACACCTAAACCAAACCAAAGGTTGGCTAAACAAAATACACTAACAACCTTTTCGTCTGTTTTTTCATTATTGGCTTAACCTAAAGGTCGACTAAAAAAACAGACCAAAAGACCTTAGGTCTTTTTGAAAAAATTTAAGCTTGAAATGCTTCGCCAATTTCTTTAGTCGGCAGATGAAGTCCACAATACCGTGGATTAAGCAAATTTGCCGCCATATGAAAGTACTTACAGCAAAACGTCTTTCTTTTGCTAATGAATTTTTTATTTGAGGCTGTATCGGTTTGGCTAAATTCCTTGCTAGAGATTTCATTAAAATGGGTTTTTATGTTATAAAAAGCTTCGGGCACATCCGACAATCCACTGTCACTTTCTATAGAAGTTATTTTCGTCAAAATGACATCTAAAAATGGTCAATTTCTCGCAAAAGACTTCATTGTTAAGCAAGTTTACAACGTTTGCTGCCATCAACAAATGTATCCATAAGGGCTAATTCTTGAAGAATGTCTTTGTTTATCAAAAAACTATCGATCATTATCACATTACCTCCCCATCTTGTTGGACAGGGTTTAAAGGCTATTGTTCGTTTTTTGTTAGTCTGTTTTTCATTGAAGGTTGAAGACAAAATTGTATTAAATTTTATGTATTTAATAATTTGTTTAACTTTTGCTGTTATAGTTTGGATAGTGGTGACTTTATTGCAAATATCTTTAATTAATAGAATAAGTCCGTGTGACAGCCAAAGCACTCAATTATAAGAAGTTGAGATAACTATTTCCCATGCCTTCTTCATATTTTTTTCATTGTCCGTTACAATTGCAATGAACTTTTGAGTACCAATTTTTTGCATCATCTTGAGAAATTCATTAGATATATACTCACCAGTGTGGGCATTCGACCCTGTATCTATAGATTGTAGAAAAATGGGTTTTGGTGGCATTATAATAAAATTAATTATAGACTCTCCCCTAATATCCGTCCATCCATCGCTGACCAATGTAAAATTAGAGCCTGATTTTAGTTTTTCATTTATAATTGGTTTAATCGTCAAATTTAACATTTAGCAAGGATCCTCCTATGGCATTGCTAGGTGGAATTTTGTAAGAAGGTTTTATAGATTTAAAAAAGTCCTTCCATAATTCTCAGTTATATTAGACGCCTACGACGTCCCAAGTCCGTGTGCAAAAATTGGAGGGTTGGCGTCAGGTCGGAAACCGGCTATAAAAACCAACTCCAAAATAATGATAGTTTTAAACAAGATTATACAAGAAAAAACTAGGGCGTCCTCCACAAACGACGTGCACTGCATACCCCGCCCGTGCATAGTGAAAAATACACTAGGGTTACTGCCCAACTCACAACGAAGGCGGTTAAGGAAATTAGTTGTTGAAAGAATGCGAATAACGTGCTGGAATGTGGGAACGTTGACGGGGAAGAGCATCGAGGTCGCACAAATGCTAAAAAGAAGAAAGGTACACATCGCCTGCCTACAAGAGACGAGGTGGAACGGAACAAAAGCCCGGGAATTAGGAGAAGGATACCAGCTTTTCTACAGTGGGTCACCGAATCGTAGAAACGGGGTCGGTATTGGTCTCAGCGAATCGTTCAAGGACAAGGTGGTGGAAGCCAAGCGTTGTTCAGACAGGCTAATGTGGGTGAAGATTGCAGATCAAGGGGGCCTCCTAACCGTTATATGCGCGTATGCTCCCCAAATTGGGTGTACGGAATCAGAGAAAGACTTATTCTTCGATTCATTGGAAAAGGAAATACAAGGAATCCGACAGGAAGAAAGGCTAATTATTGGGGCCGATTTCAACGCTCACGTGGGAAAGATCGCCTCGGGTATGAATGCAAACATGGAGGCTATGGGCATGGCCTGAAGAACAAAAAGGGGAAAAACTTCTTCAAGTATCCCATTCATATGACATGGCGATCGTTAACACCTATTTTCAAAAGCGCGAAAGTGGGAAGCATTTTAGTCATATTGACTATTTGCTCATACGGCGAAAGAACTTATGGAGTATCAAGGATTGCAAAGTAATATCGGGAGAAGAAATCGCCAGGCAACATCGTCCCCTTGTTATGGAACTTCTTTTTTTTAACAAGTTAAAAAGATTATTTGTTAAAAATCCGTTGACAGTAATATAATATAAATACATGAAATATAAAAGACAAAATGCGTCAAACAAAATAATACAATATTCTGATATATCATCATCGAGGGGATCTTCCAAAATTGGCCAAGAATCGCGAACGATTTAAAATTGTACTTGGCTATAAGAATACCAAGGATACCGAATGTTTAGACTGGGGAGAACGTCTTCCTACCTAGTGTTTCGATCTCGTCTCGGTCTCGAAAACAAAATCTTGTCTCGTCTCGGGAGCGAATATGAAAATCTCGATCTCGTCTCGGTCTAGAAAAATCTCGATCTCGTCTCGTCTCGACGAGAATTCTCGTCTCGTCTCGACTTTTTAAAAAAAATATAAACTGAATAAAATTTTTTCCTGTTTTATCAAAAATATTAAAAAAGTGTTAAAAAATCCAAATGGCAAATTTTTATATTTTTTAATAAACTTTAATACACAAACCTTTCAAAAATTTCGCGGGACACGACTTCTCATTGATAATATAAAGATATGAATTAATTCGTAAATATAACATTTTCTATGGAAAGTGCAGACTAAATGACTGTAAATAAATTTGAAGTATAGAAAATTAAATGTGATTGTTCTAGCAAATTATAACATTTGTATCAAATTCATTTTTTTGTCAACTATAAATAGACTTAATAATACGTTCGCTTATAGTTGACTTAGTTGCATAATTGAACAAATTGAGACCCTTTATTAACCCTGGCTAAAGCTTCTTAATTGACTAAGTCTATTGTTACCATCATCAATTATATGCCATAGTGTTTATTGTATGTTTACTATAGCGTTACAAACCATAAAGTGCGAGTGACTTTTAATGATAATATTATTATTTACAGAATTGATAACTAGATGCGCATATCAAAACGTTGTAAAAACAACAATAAAAGCAGCATTATTATAGGATTAAGAAGATAAGGTTTTAAACTTTAAATTGCACGGATTTAAATTTATGACAGAAATCAATATAATCAAATTTATATTCCAAATATACCTTCCAATTCCAACTAACTTTGCCATAAATAGTTATTTATCGAATACAGTATAGGTTCGTGTATTTATTTTATATTGCACAATTATGGAAATATAATAAATTTAAATGCACCTGCTCCGCGTATAATGTAAAAGTAATGCATATGACAAAACTATGTATTCACAAATGTCTTATTAAAATTCAAAAATTTGGTAGGTATACTATTAGTTAAAGCACAAAAACTTTAAGAAAATTCAGATTTAGATTTAATCTAATACGGTGTCATTAAATACTCATTGTACTTTTGGAATCGTTAGGCGGGTGCTCAAAAATCTAGAGCCACTTATTCAAACTAATTGACTACCAATTTATAATTACCGCATTATGCAGGATGAGTAACTGAAAAATATAAATATGCTTTAGTAATATTTACTATTCCATCAAAACTCATTCTAAGCCTAAATTTTTAATATTTAATAATGCTATGGATATAAATATGTGATATTGGTATTATAAAATTATTAACATACCTTATGGGTCAACCTTACTTAGGTAAATGATTGCCAGATTTTAATTTTTTTGCAAAAATATATAATATTTACTACACTTAGGAATTTTTTTAATATCAAATATATTCCATACATATTAATTTACACTTAATACCTTAAATATAAATCATGCAAATTAAAATAACAAAACATTTACTAAAATCTAACGATCAATAAAAAGTCGAGATCTCGCCGAAAAAATCTCGTCCCGTCTCGACATTAAAATTATCGTCTCGATCTCGACTCCATTTTTCAAATTCTCGTCTCGTCTCGTCTCGGTTTTTCGAGACGAGACGAGACGAGACCGAGATTTTTCTCGGTTTTTCCGCATCACTATTCCTACCTCTTTAAAAAAAGCTAAGGCCTGTTTGCCAAAGGTGCCTGAACACGAAGCAACCAATGGTATAAAAATGTTTGAGGATAATAAGGCTTTGTATTTATTTGTTTTCCGCCCTTCTGCGACAGCTAAAGAATTATTATTGTAGTTAGAGGGGGCAAATAGGTCTATACATGTGAAGTCCTATTTAAGGTGAAGACCATTGCTCCATGGGACTAAAGAAGATCCATCAGGACGCATACGTCCCTCCAAGGAGGGGTCCCATGGCTCCAAGATGGATGGGATCTTTGCTCTCTTCAGAGCACTTTGAATTAAGGCATTGGCCTTATTGTGTCTAACATATTTGAATTTGTTTGCCAGGCAGTGTAAGGGATGCCTGGCTTGTTCGTCTACGAGTATGCTGCAATTTCGGCAATTAAATGGCTTCGAAAATCTAACCCCTAGCCTGAGAGCTATAGAGAACGAAAGTTCCGAGTCCTCCAGCATCATCGAGTATTTCCCGAAAGAAGAAAGGTATATGAGCCTCGAATTCGATACGAAAGGCTAAAGGATACGTCGACGAACGAAGAATACCATCAAAAAGCCTCCTCACTCTTGAGTGCGAGGAAGTTGCAAAGGACGTAGACAACGATTGGGAGACGCTATCTAAGGACATTAAGGAAACAGCGATTCATGTTCTAGGACAGACCGAAAGAAGCTATGAATAGGGAACTATGGTGGTAGGATCAATCGGTTAAAGATTTCATCGAAAGAAAGAAAAATCTATATAGACGGTGGCATAAATCAAAAAAGTCGGAGGATTATCAAGAATATAGGGACGCAAAGAGGGCCGCAAAAAAGGCCGTTGCTAAAGCGAAGAATGCCGCGTACACCGAAGAGGGCGATAGGCCTATGTAGGAGAAGAAAAGTCGCGATGTCGGAGTTCTTAAAATAGTCAAAAACGAGAATGGTCAAACCTTATTCAAGCCGAAAGAAGTGATGGAAAGTTGGAAAGGATATTTTAAGAACCTTATGAATATTGCAATTGACAAGGATTCCCTTCCCGAAATTGAGCCAAATATAAGTATGGTCGAACTCTTTCAGGAGAATGAAGTTAGGACACAAATGAACAAGATGCAAAAGGGAAAAGCAAATGGCCCAGATGGAATACCTATGGAAGCATTGTCGGATGGCGTGAAGTAGGAGTCACCACCATGACGAACCTCTTTAACAAGATATTGGTAGAAGAGCGAATTCCTAATCAATGGAGAGCAAGCACGATTATACCCTTATTTAAAAGCAAAGGAGACCCTCAGGACTGTGGCAATTACAGAGGTATCAAGCTAACTTGTCACTCCTAGAAGCTTATGGAAAGGATCTTAGTAACGCCTGAAAAACGAGGTGGAAATATCGGCTATCGGATTTGTGGCCGGCAAATCCACAATCGACCCATTCTTCGCACTAAGACAAATGATGGATAAGTATGGTGAAAAGAAGAAAGAGCTACATATGGTTTTCATCGACTTGGAGAAAGCTTATGACACGGTACCCCGCGATTTAATAGGGTGGTGCCTGAGGAAACAAAATATCCCTGACGCATATATACGGCTTATGAAAAATATTTATGAAGCCTCAAACTCATGCGTTAGGACGACAGTTGGAGACTCTAAACCTTTTCGGGTTAAAATTGGATTACATCAAGGATCTGCTTTAAGTCCCTTTTTATTTAATATAATTATAGACACGTAACGAGGGACATTCAAAAGTCATCGCCATGGTGTATGCTATATGCCGATGATATAGTACTATGCGAGGAAACAAGGGAGAAAGTATTGGAAGAAGCCGAAAAGTGGTCAAAGCGCTTAGCTGGATATGGTTTAAAGGTCAACGATTGAAAAACGGTATACATGGAAATGAACGGTACAAGCACCCCATCGCTGGATGACCATCTAAAGTACCCAAAAGTAGACAGGTTTACATACCTCGGCTCGATGCTACATCAAGAGGGAGGTTGCGCAACGGAAGTCAATGCCCGCATCCAAAAAGGATGGTTAAAATGGCGAAGTATATCCGGTGTAATGTGCGACAAGACAATGCCAATATGGTTGAAGAGCAAAGCTTACAAATCCATCGTAAGACCGGTGTTACTCTAGGGAAGTGAAACATGGGCATTAAACACCACTGAAGGAAAGCTATTACAAGCCACAGAGATGAGAATGATACGGTGGAGCTTGGGGTATACTAAGCTTGATCATATGACGAATGACTTTCTCGTGACAAAAATGGGTATTCAACCTGTGGCGGACATGATTAACGAAAATCGGCTAAGGTGGTATGGGCATATACTAAGAAGGGACATGGATGACGTGAATCGAAAGGTACTGGACATGGAGTACGGGGAAGAGAGGAAGAGGACGACCCCGTGTCACGTGGAAAGGGCAAGTCGATAAAGTAATGAAAACTAAAGAGATTAGTCAAGACATGGCACTCACTCGGTCAAGTTGGAAGAAACTTATCAAAACAAACCCCACGAATGTGGGACCAAATAACTGATAAAGAAGAAGAAGAAGATTAAACGGACAGTTGGACATATAGCCAGTGCAAGCTTTTCATTAAACTCTCTTGTTGCGCTGGAGTCACGCTATCGAAGTACTGATTAATATTTGATGTAGACTGTTTTTAAGTAATTAAATTTGATGTTAACACAGGTATTTTTTCAGTGGTGTGTTTGTCTTCCAACACTGCAGAGATTGTAGATGATTCTGGGGAAATTGAAGAAACGTCTAATTCTAAGCATTTTCCCCTGCATACTCTGGACATTTATGGATATGGGTAAACATTATTGTTGGGTTAGGGAAGTTATATTTAAGATTGCAATTTGCAAATAGACATAAAAGCTTTCTTATTGGAGGATATATGCCTAGAAAAATGTTTTCAGATATCAGATGGTTTTCTTGGCATCATTTTATGAAAGGAACTAATATAAAAATATTTTTAATAAGTTCTAATTATCAAATCAATATTTAGATATTTACAAATAAGTAGACAAGTTTTACATGAATAAAAGTTTCCAAAATGAATACAAAGTTTCATTTGAAATATTATTGTTTTACATGTAACTGTGTGTTAATTTAAATCAAAAAATATGGTGCTAAATTAAATTTAAAATCAAACAATTTAATTAAATGTTAATTTTAATTTCTCAAACAATCTAAATGCTACATTAAATTTTTTAACGGTCTAAAAGATTTATTCAGAAACAAATAACTATAATTATGATATACACGAATAAAAAATATAAAAACGCGCTATATCTAAACGGATGGCATTGATCCGTGTATGGAAATCGTGTTGGATTTAACGATTTCCATTGTGATCTTTTGCCTGATAAAAAAGTATTCTTTGGGATCGTGAGTAATGGAGGTTATATATTTTGAAATTTGTTTTAGGAATTGGCTGCCCTCGTAAGTTACCGAGGGTCGTAGCTACTACTGGTACGAAAATAATATTGTTTAGGTATTTGTATTTATCCTCCTTCTTTCTCTCAGTAGAAGAGATGAGGTCGGGAGAGGCGTTAGATTTGGCGAATACGTCCACTGCAGTGAAGTCCCAGCAGGCGTTTAGGCCACGAGCCCACGGGATGATTGTTACTCCATCGGGTCTTTTCCCGTCAGTGGAGCTTAGGCCAGTGGGTTCTATTGTATTGGGAAAGCCGGCTTTCTTCAAAGATTGTCCGATTATTTTATTTATTGTGGCATGACGGGTATGCCGCCCCTTGCTGTATTGGCAGTGTAGAGGATGATGGCCGTTTGCAAGAACGGGTTGGCGGCAGAGGTCGCAGTTGAATGGGGACACAATGTCGCAGCCGAGGCGTAGGCCTACAGCTATTCGGAGTTCCTCGCCCGACAGGTGTAACCCTAGGTTTTGGCTTGGTAGGGCCTCGAGCCATTCGTAACCCCCGGAGGATGCCCAATTGAAGTGGAGATTTCCCAAAGATAGGTTGTTCGAAGTGAGGTAAGCTACGGAACGTGCTATCAGTGGTAAGTCCCAATCCTTTTGGGTGGTTCCATTCGGGTGAGTAGCGGAATCCAGTTTAAGGTCTTCCCACGCCTGAAGGGCGCTGTCGAGGTGCGGGTCTTGGGTTTAAGTGATTTGCTTGATCAACTCATCCGTTGATAAACGGGATGAAATGAACCCTGCTAGTGAGAGTAGATGGGGGGGGGGGGGGGTCGGATGCCTATACCACCACTCTTGGAGGGAAGGGTGGCTTGGAGCCATTGGAGAGGGCTAAATTTAAGGTTTAGGCACCTTTCGTTAAAATTAAATGAATTTATTTGAGCTTACTGTGGGTGTGAAGTGGAATTGACTAATATGGTACTAAACTAAATTTAAAGTCAAACAGGTTAAACTAAATGTTTATTTAAATTAACAAATATGTGTAACTAACCTCTATACAAATATGGCAACTGAAATTTCAAACTTAAATGCTAGTTTAATTTTAAATGTTAATTTTTTCCAGAATTAAGTGTTAGAAAATAGTTTCAAGTAAAGTAACAATTGGCGGAAAAATGGGAAATATAAGTTACAACCAGGAAAATATGAAATTCTATATAATTAAAATTAGTTACCAAATAAAATAATTCCTAAATTTTATGTTAAAAACATTAATTTTTTAAGGGAAATTTAATTTATCATAGGGAAAATTCAATTTTCCCGGTCTATTGCCATCTCTAATATAATGTAAAAGTAGCATAAGCGTAGCCACCTGAATGACGAAAAAAAATGTTTCAATGCAAAAATCCTTAAAAATTAAAAAAATTTATGTTTTGCCCCTCCCTAATTGAACTTTTAAAAGTTTTGCCCCCCCCCCCCTAATCCAAAACCTGGCTACGCCCATAAGTAGAATTACAAAATAAAAGATATATAAATACTACTTGTACTATTTTATAAAAACCTGTCGTCCATTTCTACTAGATATAGGTATTCAAAAATAATGTTTAAAATGCTAAAGTGTTTATTATTCTTATGGACTCCCTAATATTTTTACACTTATCTAAGGGCGCGTCTTAATATACGATTCAACTTCATGGCGTCATATTTTTGTTTGTTTAAATATGCGATATACATGTCATGGAATCAACAACTTTAGTTTAGTTAAAATATGATTATGCATTAATAAGCGAAGGATAAATATTTGTTTTACGACAAAATCACAAAAATAGAACAAAAATGAAGTGACGCTCGTGACAGAACTATATTTTAATGTGTATTTGTTTTTTTTGCATCTATGCAAAATCGCATTTTAAGACGCACCCTAACATGTCTATATTATATGGGTCTATAGAACTTTTCTCAATGTGTCTTCTATTTAACTCCTGAACTTTTAATACCTGCGACAGCTATGGTGTTATTGTGAATAGACGATTTATTGATAAAAAATTAAACGCCTGCCTTAATCTGATATAGTGTAGAGCTCTACTTACAATGGCTTAACCCGAGCCCAGTGTTTTTATTATTGTTTTGTCCCAGCCCGAACCGTAATAGCCTGCCCAATTATATTTGGTTTCTTTTATAAACCTTTTTTTAAATAGTTTACCACATAATAAAAAGTGATAAATAACTGGAATAATTTTGATAGTTGGATAGAGAATAATTAAATTTATAATGCAACAATTAGATCGCAGATAAATATTTATATAAGAATTCAAAATATAATTAAAATTTTTTTAACTCTTACTTCCTATTAAAGGCATAAAGTCTAACAATGTTTATAGAAGGTTTTAGCAATCTTGTTATTCTATAAAAACTATTAATTTGATAGGGTTACGAAAAATGATATTAACATCAGAATTTATATCTAGTCATTTTATTTTTTCCAGTATTAAAGGATAGTTTAATAATCCTAAATTTCTAAGCAAATTTTTCTTAAACTAATCTATTATTAAAAAAAAATTAACTGTTTGTTTTTAAAATCTAGCAACTACTAAATCATTATTGTTTTGTAATGCATAAATTAATTTTTTAATCTGTATTTCAACGTGTGCTTACTTATTGCAAATATCAAAATATAACTATTAACATTATAACTCCTTTTTATTAAAAGTGTTGCGCATCATAACGAAATAAATAAAGAAATATCTATAATTCTCACGACAAAATTGTCAAAATATTTAAAATGTCGTATCAACCAAAATTTGGTTGCCTTTGGATACAGCTGATATATTGCCCTGTGGCCGGGTTCGAAAACACTCCGTAACATTCGTTAAAGCAATTTTGTGGGGCGCACATCACTAATGTTGCTCCATCGGAACACCTTTTATTTTCAAAATTAAAAAATAATTATTAGAAGCATTGATTAGTAGACTGCCTTATTGCTATCGAAATCTTAGTATTGATATGTACAATAAGGCAAACATTTAAAAAGCTTTACTCACCTACTCACAACCTTTTAAGTAAATTAACATTTTTCTAAAAATCAAATTAAACATAAGTTTTTTAATAATTTACTTTAAAAAAATTCAGATTAAAAAATGCGTGATGTTTATGTAAGTAAAAAGTTGCGCTAAGCGCGTCAAAACTATATATTTTCTTTGGGATCTGCAGTTTAGGCAAAATACCAAAACTAGATAAATCCTAAATTACAGAGAATTTATATATATCGTGATTTTGTGATAAAATTTAATCTATTTAGTTTATTAAGAACTATGCCACAGTAATTATTTGTTGTTATTTAGAATGAAATAATAAGTCCAAGATTTTTAGAAAGTTGCATTTTTGAGAAAAGTAAGAGAAAAGTAAAACTGCTTTCAGGCCCTCTCCACTATGTTACCTCTCGATATTGTCGCAAGGATTGCAAACTGGCAACATGGTATTACTGATACAAATTAAGGGCGGAGTTATAACGACTTGTACGAAAGGATAAACCGGGCTAGGGGTCGTTGTGGTAGTTGTAGTGAGTGCTGTAGTTGTTGTAGGTGCTAATGTGGTTGGCTCCGGTATCAGGCCTCTCAGTCTCACTGTATGCATTTTTACAACTTATTTATACACAATTTATTAAAATGTGTGCTACAATTATTAAAAAAAAAATCCCCGTTTATCTCCCAAAATTTTTTCAGAGTCGTTCTACATTATTTTTGGCTTATTGTAGAAATCTACTTAGTCAGAATTGGAACTAGAGGGGGGGGGGCAATGCTTTAGGGAGGGGCAAAATAGTAATTTTTGAAATTTTAGCCATAATTCTATTAAATATATAAAAATTTCTGGAATTAGAGAGGGGCAAACGTCTTTCTCTGCCATCACCTGGCTACGCCCATAAGACATTTGCTAAAATAACATTTACTGGTGAGATTGCCGATCTAATAAAGCTGAAAATATTAAAATATAGGTTACTCTTAAAATCAATAAGAAAGGGTTATATTAAAGAATAAAACAACTTTACATCTTTTTAGGATGTCATAATTATGATGGGATGAGATATTAGTGAAATAATTCAATTTGCAATGCTGAAAAGAAATTAATGTTGTATATATCAAAGAGTTATTAAACAACTATTTAAGAAAGCTAAAATGGCTTCTGTCTTTAACCAGCTTTCTCAATATGAATGAAAAAAAAGAATTGTTATCTCTATAGAACCATAAAATACTTAACCTTAAGGCTAATTGCTTAAAATGCCGCTATTAGGTTATATTAATAAGCACATTGAAGAAAAATGTTAAGGTTAAAATCATCTTATTGAATGTTAAAAGTTTGTGCCGCTGTGTAGAAAAAATCTTAAAATACAACCATCAATTCCATTTTTAAAAATGGTTATACCACGCTAAGTATTGCGATTCTCTAAGATTAACCTTTAGAAGTTGCATAGTCTCTAATTTCTAGCAAACGGGGGTTTCATTTAGGAAACATAACTTCGTTCAATTAATTTAACTCTTAAGTTGTAGTAATAAAAAAGTTTTGTAGCAGGCATACATATTAACTATAATAAAGTTGTATAAAAATAATTAACTTTATGTTACAAGCAAAAATAAAATCTCACTAATTTTTTGCATTTCTCAATATTTTTTACCCAATAACGTATAAATTAATATTGATCATAAATCGAATTGAATTAATTTATATACGAGCTCTGGTCAAGGGGCAGCAGCATCCGTATAGGTCAACTGTATAATGGCTTGTGACCGAAATTCTTTTGTCACAATAATAATTATCTGGACATTCTATGCCTCCAACGGAATCGCAGACTGCGTTGGGCAGTGCCAAGTGATTGGGACACAAACGACAACCTATTAATAATATAATATTGATTAAAAGAATTATAGTATATTTAAAAGTGTTTTCAAGTTTTTGCATAAAATTATTACAACGATATCAACATAGACGCAGATAAGGTAAAAATACATTTTAATTTTCTACTTGGTATAATAATAATTAAATAATTAGTATAAAAATTTATAGTTAAATAAGGCCGATCTTAACATTATAATCCGAACTAACCCGACCAAAAAATTACATTTCTATTTTGAATGATATAATATTATGGCATTAAACTTGATAATTATAATAGTATTTAAAAATAAAAACCTTCAATGAATTATGTTTTAAATTTTTAGTAATAGTGTAAGCTAAATTTTATTCAGGAGTATTATTAAGATTTGAAATAGAGGGTGGGAGGGAGGCAATTATTTAAGTCATAATTTTCAAGCGTGATTTGAATGTTCAAGTTTATAAAATGACCTGTCCCAGACCGAACCCAATAAGATTTCGGACTCGGCTCAAAAACAAATTTATAAAAGAATCGAACCTTACGCCCACACCTGCGCGAATCATAGTCATTACACTTTTTTTTATTTCTACAAAACTCGTTAAAATAAAGCTATTCAAACCGGAGGTTTCCCAGTTTATAACCTTTTTGTTCGTAATTTCAATTTTTATATTAAATTGACGTCGGGTCGGTTTCGTGCTAGAAACAATTTTTTGGGCTCGAATCGGGGTCAAAAAAAAATAAATAAAATATTGGGTTCCCAGCTGTGAAATATAATTCAGAGGCCCTTGCACATGATATAATTGTAACGGAGTTAATTAAAATTTTGTTACCAAAATTTTTGATGCCATAACTTTTGGGGAAGTATGAAGAGTAGATGTCCTCTTGAAAATAGGAAGGAGATGGACGTTGATAGTAAGAAGGCGCTGGCTGAGGTTGAAAAAAATCCATTTGTTGTGGTTGAAAGTATGTGTCGACAGGCAATTCTTCGTATTCGATCTCTTTGCGAATAAAAATGGTAGGCGATATTTGGTAGGCCCAGTAGCGTTTAAGTAATAGTCGTTTCATGATACTCTCGTAAGAAGGTGGAATTATAATTTGGGGATGATAGAATTGAGCATGATTGCACAGTGGGTAACTAAGCTATAATTATACAGACACAAATAAATATAATCAGATTTGTTAAAAAAAAATTTGCCCGAACCTGGCCCGGTTCAATATTTTAACATTATTGCCCGCCCGGGCCCGCCCGAACCCTTCTAAGTGTTTGCCCGGGCCCGCCCGAAACATTAGAGCTGCCCGAACTGTCCGGCCCTAAATATTAAATTTGTCCGTTAGGCCCGAAATTATGCGATCCCAAATTATTTCATTAAAAATAAGCATTAAATTAATATTATATTGATTAAAATAAATATAGCAATATTTTATTAACACGGACAAAATCAAATTTCCTTTATTATTTAAAAGTCGAATGAGATATAATTTTTTCAAATGAAACTTTTAATCGTTAAACAACCAATTGTGTGTGTGTTTTTTTGATACCCATATACATAAGCGTAGCCAAGGGGCAGGGATGAGCGGCAGCCCCTCTCTTTATTTAGACCTTCTTTAAAATGTTATATAATTAAGGCTAAAATTTCAAAAAAATATCATCTTGTCCCTCCCTAAATGATTATTTCCCCCCCCCCTCTGAATCCAATCCTGGCTACGCCCATGGCCATTAATAATCCTTTTTTTCTTATCGAAACGGAATACAGAATCTTACGATAAAAATTAGTAAAATTTTACGAGATTATTAGGAAACTTTAAAGATATTACAAAAGTATTTCAAGTTATAAAAACCTAAATATGTGTTGTCTTGCATACATCAGATAAAAATATTTATAATTAAAATGCCAATTGCGCTAACAAAATTTTGCCACCAATTTCTGCAGATTTTAAAATTTCATCGTGGTTGATGAGAATATTTTTAAATTAATTATAATTTTCCATAACAAAGTATCCATAAAGATTTTTAGAAACGTTGATTTTGTATTATGTTAACAACTTAACTCATTAGATGCAAATAGGTATTTTTTTTAAGATTTAGAAATGAAGTTTTGCAAAAATATTATATTTCATGGTAGTAATTCTTACCAATAAATCCAAGAGAATCAATAGATATTTTAAGGGTATAATTTTAAATTTCACCATTCTACCCGTCCAAGGGTACATTCATATTCCAATCTTGCACGACATGTTTCTATAGTTCAAAAAGCAATGCTATTATTTAAAAATTGGTGAAATTACAGCAAAAAATATTAAATCTTTTTTTACTCGAATTTAAAGTCCATATCCGAATGATTCCAAAGATTCTAATATACTAAATCCTTCTCGTGGAGCGTTACTGCTGAAAAATTTCTGCCACTTTAGATAAAGCGATAAATTATGCTAATTCGCCCCGACATGTTATACTTAATATTAGAGTTAGTTTTATTTTTTTAATTTTTTTTCTCTTAGACCCACAAATTCACTAATACACTCTTGTACCCACCATATAGGGCACCCCCCCCCCCCATCGGGATTTACCTGCTATCGCTTGAAAAACAATTATAAACACCTTCTCCTTTTTATACATTTCTTGTACTATATTTGTTTAACGATTGAGTAAATGTCATTTCCTTTATAAAAGCCCCTGAATTTAATCGCTGTATTAGCAGCTCCCTTTCCCATGATCCTCTTTCCCTTCCTCCCATCTTACTTATTCCCCCTCAGAGTCACTCGTTAAACTAACTTAACCCTGAAATAGAATAACGTCGCTTAATTTAGTTAAAATTTATAACGCTTTTGTTTTCAAATATTTTTGTATATTTTTATAAGAGCTTTAGTTGCATGGGCGTGACTAGGGGGTTGCAGAAAGGGGCGACTGCCCCCCCCCCTCGAAATTCAAAAATCTTAAAAATTTCATATATTTTGTGGTTAAAATTTCAAAATATACCTCTCCCTAAATTTTATCATTGCCCCCCTCTATATCCAATTTTGGCTACGCCCATGTATATTTGGTTTAAATGATAAGCGGTAAGTCTTAATATTAGTTTTGAAATATCAAATTGTTAATCATAGTCCCGCCTACAAAATGCGGTAAACATTTTTTCGTCGGGCATAGATGATAATGATGATAATTGCTTATACAACTAGCAAAGTTGAAAAATCCCTCTTAATATTTGTCTATGGATTATTACTAGAAATCTGCACGAGCCGAAATTTTAAGTTCAGGTCCGGCCCAGACCCGCACAAATAGATTTTTTGACCCGCAACCTAGCCCGCAGGTAAAGCCCATTTGTATTGTAAACCAAAATTAACACAATACTTTAAGCGTTTTAGAAATTTTTCACAATTTGCACCTAATAAAAAAATAAGTAACACTAATTTTAATCTTTAATGTGCTGTTCAATTTAACTTTTTGAAGCTGGGACACAAATTCTATTAAACTTTTTTAATTATATTTATTATAATTCATTAAACAAAATACAACCAAGGTCTTCCCGTGTAAACTATTGCATAAAATAAACTAAAGAAAATAAAAATGCAATATTTAAGGCAATTCGAATAATGCATTATTAATCATTTGGAGCTTAGTGATAAAATTATGCAACAATATCTAAGCATTTTTTACAATGTGAATTTAGGCATGATCCTCGGGGTATCAGACCTAAAAACCTGATAACTCAGTGACTTTAATAAACACACATAAGTATACATTTTTACGATTTTTAATCTCGAGTAGGTTTTCTTCACTTGCTGGGTCTGGGTGTTAAAGTACGGAAGTGAGAGGGAAAAGTTATACCATAATAACTTTCTCCGTGCCTTATCGCGCATATTTGTAGGGTATATTTTCCAATCAACTTTATACCGTTACTATTTACATAACTCTACTCTAAGACACTCATTAAATCGATGTTACAGAAAAACCATAATAATTTTCTTTATTATGCCTGAGGTTTATTGATTTATAAATCAATCAGGCAGACATTGTAAAGAAAGCAATTGTCAAATAAAACATAAGAATGAAATAGCATTTAGGAAAATATTTAGCAAAATATTTATTTTAGATTCTACATGAGTCACAAGAACGCCTAGATAATAAATTAATTGCTATGCAATTTATGGGCTCGCTTTTCGTAGTCGTGTCGTGAGTGTCGTGTAGAGAACTGCACGGGTGACCCGAGACCCGGACCCGACCCGATCTCGGGTCGGGTCGGGTTCGGGTAGAAAATTTGAAAATGATTTCGGGTCGGGTCGGGTCCGGGTAGAAAATTTGAAAATGCTTTCGGGTCGGGTTCGGGTTGAAAATTTTTAAATGCTTTCGGGTCGGGTCAAATTTATAGTGTCGGGTCCAAGGTACATTGTAAAGCGAGACCTATTTTTTTAATTAATGTTAATTGCTAAGCAAAGAGTGTTTTTTTTTAAATATCGAAACGAAATGTACAACTAACTTGGATCATTCATTTAATTAATTCTCTTCCTATTTTTTTTAATTTTAAAACTCCGAACTCTGAAGTGCTAGCTAATTCTCATCAATAATTTCAACTACATAAATTACTCCTGTTTTTAATTTGACTATTAAAAGGTAAATTATTTCAATATTTTAAATTTTTTTAGTGTTAACCATGAAGTTTTAGGTAATCCTCATCGCTAATTTAAATTACATTTAATACATATTCAAAAGCCAACTTAAAAGTAAGTTATAATTTTATAAATGTTTCATTTGCAAATTAAATTAATATAGTATGACAACTTGTTTATTAATAAAATATTTTGAATCATGTGCAACATCTAGATGTTTTACCCTAAGACAATATATCTAAAGCATAAAATTAATATTAAAAAATAATTGCATGTAAAAATTTAATTTAAAACAACAACAAAAAACATTAATATTATAATAAATATATAATAATTAGCTATATTTTTAATAACAATGATTTGATACTAAATAGTTGCCTCTAAATAACACATTAGTTAGACAAAATCTGTGGTTACAATTTGTTTCATAGCACTTTTATTTGTCGATTTAATTTTACACACCGCAATTTTCGCGCTCGAAAGTAATTTGATTTAATAATTTTTCGGGTCGGGTCGGGTTCGGGTTACAGTTTTTAAAGTGCCTTCGGGTCGGGTCGGGTTCGGGTAGAAAATTTGAAAATGATTTCGGGTCGGGTCGGGTTCGGGTAGAAAATTTGAAAATTATTTCGGGTCGGGTTGGGTCCGGGTAGAAAATTCGAAAATTCTTTCGGGTCGGGTCGGGTTTGGGTTAAAAAAAAGTGACTTTGCAGTTCTCTGGTGTCGTGTCTGTTAATTGCAAAATCTAAAAATTGATAGATTAAAATTTGTTACTTTTAATATTTTGGCGGAAGCTTTGGTCTTTAGTCTCGTTAGCAGGACCTCACTACCCTATATATTTGTTCTAACTTACTACGATAGTCAAACTCATGCATAAAAAATTTGAGAACAGACAATGTGAAAATTAGTGAAGGTGAGTGATAAAAAAATAGAAGGGAGATTGCGGTGATTGAAAAAATTACATAAAAAGCATTATTAATTTCTAATTATTGAGAAAAAATAATATTAGCACCAATTTGCACATTTGTATATATATAAAATCAGATGCTTAGCAAAAAATAATACGAAAGACTACGTAAGAAAGTAATTTCAGGTTTAACGGTCCAATGGTAAGGAGATAGGGCGATTAAAAAATATACAAATGCTTGAAAAAATTGCATTAATAGACTGAATTAAAAATATAGGTTTGTATAAGCAATATTTGCATTGCAATGTATATCAATTTCGAGGCCTCTCAAGGCGAAGGGCAAGAACATGTCTATAAATGTTAAACATCCGCTGTGGCGCAGCTAGCGGGCAGCTAGGCCAAAATGTCTTCGAGACCAAAATTATACCCCATTGGTAACCTCAAGTCAACCTTTTTTAAATGTAAAAATGATTTTATTAATAAACATTATATTCTTCCTTAATTTTCGGACTTAGTTGGCCGACTCATTTTTAAACATGAATCTATCAGATTTTAGCATCCCTTTGTACTTCAATAGTTATGATATTGGGAATTGTAGCTTAACATATTGGTAAAACTTAAATCAAATAAATGTTTTAATCACTTCAATATAATCAGTTTTAGTTTTTAAATACTAATTTTATTGCTAGGGTGAAAAAGACAATTTTTAATGGCCATTTTAAAGCAAATCTGTAACAAAACCATTAATTTGCGCGTTTAGCACATTATTCGCAATACAGTCGAAACTTCTTAATCGCAAATTGGATTATCGCGAAAATCTTTTAATCGCGAAGTTAACCGCCATTTAGTTTTTTTTAAACGATGATAACAAAAACATCGTTTATTGACAAATCGCTTAATAATACAATATCGGATATTCACAAACATTTTCGAGTCCTTAAATCAACTAGATAATTTTATAAAATATCGTTTAATTGCGAAGTGTAAGAAATGAATATTTAATATAATGTACATATCCTTTTATTTCCATCGTTTAATCGCGAAATATTGGTTAATCGCGAATTTTTTCTCAGACCCAATGTTTTGCAATTAAACGGTTTTGACTGTATTAACAAATGCCATCAATGTATCCCTGAACAACGATCCTTATATCTTGTACAAATGTGTAACATTGGGTTATTTTTAATTGCTATGCAATTTATAAGCTCGTTTTTAGTTGTCCGTCGTCCTATCCAACCTGTATTTTAAAATAATTGTATAATGGATGTGGATTTATGCTTCTGTAAAGGACTTTTATTTTGCTTTCGCAATTAGACTAGTTAATGACCGATGGTTGGCTTTAATTTTTTCGACCTTGCCCGAGCATTGTTTTTGTGCCTGACTTATTATTACCTTTATTTCTAACTTTTTTTGGCAACTTGTCTAGGTTGTTACTATATATCGGGAAATTGCCGAACTGGCTAAATGATTTCCTGCAACTTAATGATGACCGTTGCTTACTTCTACTCCATCTGACCCCGGCCAAGGGCCAAAATTCATTTTTATTTTTGTGCCCGCAGGTTTTGGCATTTATAATATCTTAGATTCAAATATTCAAAAGACAATTTTTTTGGCTAAACATAAATAATAATGTCCGCTGGTTGGCTTTTGAACGGAATATTAATATTTTTAATCATAAGCATTATTTATATGTATCTATACTTTAATTACAAGGACCCACATTCTCAAATATAAATTCTAGAAATTATATTCATTAGAACAATTTAAGTTAATTTTTAAATACAGGTGGCATATTCTAGCTTATGGAAGGGGGGGGGGCTTAAACCATGGAAAAAGCAGTTGTTATCAAAAGTAAGACGAAAATTTTAATCTATATATTAGTCAACTATCAATTTTTTCCCCCAAAAAACATTTTTCAAAAGTGTTAGCTTTAGAAAGGAATGTTGTCTTCGTATTCCTATTATGATTGTGGGTCTCAGAAATTAACCGAATAACATGCTAGTTTCATAAGAGTATAATTTAAGGTTACATCTTCAAAGATTTATGAAAACGGGTAAGAGCTCGTGCGGTGGAAAACACTTATCTAACTCATTAAGACCGAACATAATTTTTGTAAAGGAAAAAAAAACAAGGAAGGAAAAGACACAATTTATAATAATTTTTCATTTAAATTAATTATATTTTATTTTCATCATAAACTCTTATACGAATAAAAAAATACTCGAAAGACCGCCTAATTATTCGGAGTTGTTGAAACTTTATAACAATTCGGCAATAAACGTAATATTGAAAGATTTGTGGCGATTTGAGTGAAGATGCGTATAAAATTTTTCACAACCTTGCAATTGAACTATTTGCGAATTTTTCACATTGATTTACAAAAATGAAAAATACTGACTCCTATCTCAAGGTAATCTAACAAAAAGACAGATTTAAAAGATGGAAACGCGAAATATGATAATTTTTATTTATAGATGAGGCTCAATTCATACTGTAATGATGCGGTAATTATTTAATATTCATCCAGATATAAGTCTGCTAAAGATAGTTCCTTAAAAATATGTTTCATCATAATGTATAAGGTATTATTAGATCATAAATTTTTACCCTTCTAGCAAGTGCTAAAAGTAATGTGATAATTTTTTGTGGCCATCATTATTCATAACCTAGGCAATTATTTGAATACATTACAAATACAATGTTGTACACACACGGGTTAAAGTAGCATTTTTACTGGAATAGGAATATACGAGTTGTGAGGTTTTGATAAGACATATAGTTTTTTAACAAATATTTTTACATTCAAAAAGTAAACGATTCTTTTATATTGTAAGACTCCATAATATGTTTCAAAATATTTTCTTGATCCACTTTTTAAATAATTTCGCCATCAAATATTTTTCCAATATAAAGTTTATGCTATTATATTTTAGTGTAGCGCAAAATCGCACAGAAAATTCAATGGATTAAAATTCACACGCCAGCTTTACCTTTATAATGTGAAAGGTAATGTAAGCATTAAGGGGTTTACCATGGTACAATTTAATTTGAAATGCTCAAATACCAATTTTATAAAATTATTTGGAATTAATTTCGATTCAAAATATCATCACATCAAATTAAATGACATATTGTTGTGAAATTTTAAGATGATTTAGTTATATTTACTGCTCCATTAAAGCTCATCTTAAGTCTGTATGTTTAAAATATATATTGATGTAAGGGTATTAATATGCTATATATAAATTTGAATATATTTACATGCCCCAAGGGTCACTAATATTTTATTCTACAAGCTACACTTAAAATTTACCCAGCTCACAAAGGTATTTCACTTATAACAATTTATATGTAATATCGTGAATGACAAAATAAAAAAATAGACTAATCAATTTATTATTATGATTGTGATGGTTAATAAAGAGATTTTAAAACCGAGATCTCGCTAATAAAGTCTCGTATAGACTGATCTCGAGATTAGAAATTCTCGTTTCGATCTCGGATCAATTTTTCAAAGTCTCGTCGATACGAGATCGAGATTGAGATTTTTTACTGAATTTTTGCACCACCATAGTTTCGTTATTTTTAAGAACATTATGAAACAAACTGTTTTCTGATCAATTTCTGATTAAGAGCCAGCCGTTCCCTTTCCTAAAGTTCTATCTTTGTACAACATACCAGAGTGACGTTAAGGAAATACAAATAGTCAACAATATAACCCTGATTTGTAAATTTATATACAAATATAAATCACTTCTTAACACTAGAATTCAGAATATCTATTAATTTTAGTGATTGCTTGGATTATCAATATATTAATGAAAAGTAAAGTGCATTATTAAATCTCCTATTTAATAAACAAGAAATTTAAAAATATATGTTATAAATCCATTTCATGTTTAAATCAATTTATAAATGTTATTTTTCATATATCTGTGATTTATATTTAAATGTGTCTTTTGAAAGCTACTTATAAAAAGAATTTTAGCTAAAATTTAACCTTAAACGAAGATGTGATTTATGAGTATATTTCATTAAAGTGAAAATATATTTATGATAAAATACATTAAGCTGTCAACATTTTCCGTATCATTTAGGGGAAAAATGTTGAATTCTGTCAAAATAGCTTTCACAATCTGAAATAGACCTTTCCATTGCCAATCGATTTGCCTAATCTATTATATTTATGATGGCGTTTAAATGTTATCAACGCTACATTTTGGGGAATAGCTCAATATTAAAAATAATAATACCGTAAACTCAAAATAATATAAAATAAATAAAATGAGAAAATTATTTGAGCCAGTATTATAGAAAGTAAAAGAGAATATAAATCCTAAAAATATAATTATTTTTACAACTCTTATAGTGTCTTAATTTATAACTATAATTATTTATAAATATGCAAGTTTGAAAAATATGTGCCAGACACGGCTGAAGTTCAGGTATCAAAAATGCAAAGGAGGTTAGACCAAGACATGATTATATTAATATTCCGTCAAACGTTAGTTTGGCTTCAAGTGTTTTGGGTTAGAAAAAAATTTGCTAGCTTCTAATAAAATTAGTATTTAAATTTTATGAGATAAAGTTTTGTTATTGAAGCCTTAATATGTTAAGCCTGAGTAATTTACAACCTAGTGAAAAATGTTTCCATTATACTTGTATGGATAGCCTAAAGTCCAACAACAGGTTTTAAAAATAGGGGCTATGCCCAATGTGGCAAATTTGAAGTTTTATTTTCTGTTATTTAAGGGCGAGATTCGAATGAAAGACAAACTCTTTTCCCTGATAGTAAAAGTATCTTTTATTTTTAAAGTGAAATCTTTAAAAGTTAATGTTGATGCTTATTTTGACAATATAAAAACGTTGTTGGTCTTTATAACATTTCACACTCTTTTTTTTTGATGGTGGTGGGCCGGAATATATAAAAAAAACAAAGATTTCAAGCTGGCCGGGCAAGGTGGGCAAATCGACAGCGTCCGGTGAGGCAAAATTGAACGATTTTGTTGCGGGGGATCTAAAATCTTGTAACCGATCTTTAATATTAAAAGCAATTGAACAACACCGAAACTTCAACACACCAAGGTCGCAAAGCATGTTGTTTATAATTAAAATTTGATATGTGAAATGCCTTAGCAACAATCTACAATAATATGAAGATTATATATTAAATTCTTACCCTAACCTTTAAAAACAATTGATACCATGGATGTTTAAATGAGCTTAAATCTTAGCCACAAGTATAATGTGAACACTCAAAAATCAATTTTAATTCGGCATACCTATTTTCGATTTTTATTTCTTTATTGATAAGTCGTGTCTAATTTCGCTGGCAAATAACTTGAACAGTCTGCCCTAATTAAATTGTAATTTCATAAAGACATATTAGACAACCTTGTTGATTAAAGTTTTACCCTCTCAAGTTACATGTCAAGGTTTTTCTGTAGAAGGTCATCAATAAAGTCGTGAAATATCAGGTATATTTTGAATTTTTTAATATGAAACCAATAAAATATGGGTTAAATATTACCCTTGATTATATATAAGGGGGCGACTTTTAACGTCTACCTACACATCCTTAAAAGTTTATAACATTTTTAAATACTTTTCGAAATGATTTATGTTAGTGCACTTCTTTTACTTTCAGTCTTGTGTCTTGTCTTGCCCAGGGTAAAAATATGTGCAATCGAATTTTAAATATATTCTTCTTAAATATTAGGTGGATATATTCAACAGCAACAAAGTAACTATTATTTGTATACTTATTTTATTCGTTTTTTGAAAGTTACGAAAAATTTATATATTTTTATGTATATCTTTTTATTAGATTGGCAGGTAAAAAAATACCAACCACCCCCAAAGAAATATCTGCCACCCCCGAAAAAATATCTGCCACCCCCAAAGAAATATCTGCCACCCCCGAAAAAATGTAAGTATATTTTGAATTTATGAAAAGAAACTGTGCATATATAAATACATAGAGAATTAATATAACTTTATTATCTATTATAACTATGCAGATATTCCAATCCAAATATTCAGTAAATTACATGTTTAATTAATAAATCTTTTTTTTAGTTAAATTGCTTTATTAATATCTGTTATTTATTTAAAACTTTAGATAAAAAAGGAGGCTGGGGTAAGGGCAATCTTATTTAATATTTATTTTTCGTTTTTACAAATGAGTTATTACAATGTTTAAACATCTGTTCAGGTTCCAAAAGAGAGGGTAAAATTATATCTTAACTAAAATATACATGTATGGGACCTTTTAATAATATTATTATTATTGTAATTTAGACCTTCCCGCCTACCCCATCTATCCCGTCGTAGATGCACAAGGTAATTTTTTTCCATATTCAAAATTTTATAAATTTATGAACGTGGTTGTGTTAATTTGTGAAAATTGTAAATTTTTTAGACAAGAAATCGGTTGAAAGAGTAGAATGTTCAGAAGGAATCTGCCCTGAAGGTTACGAAGCATACACAGATTTTGTTGGTTGTGTTTGTAAGTTGAAATAACAAATTTAGCATTTTTGTCCACATATTTTAACAGAATTTACAAATTATTTGTACAACACACTTCTATTCACTTAGGTCGTATTGAATTACAAACAAGATTCGACGTAATATTAATATATACCATATAATTTGTTAAAATATTCTTCCAAACAATATAAATAATATTTTAGAATTCAGAAGAAAAGTCGTTAGAAGATATATACGAAGAACTAGAACAAAAGAATTCAGAGACAGAGTCAAAGGAAGTGGTTAAAAACGCAGAATAAGTTATTGCAGAAAATTTAAATTTAATGCGCAATTATTTATTTAAAGTTTATGGTGTTTAATATTAATAATTAATTGGGTATATGATGTTTAAATTAATAAAATATGAGTTCAACATGTGGTGTATTTTACAATCTAATAGAATATAAATAATTTATTTAATTAGCTTCATTTAGTAATATGTAATTATAAAGCAAATAAATTCCCTCACATAAATATCCATAGTTTTTAAAGCCATATGTTTCTCCAGTAAGACTCATATTTTGTTTATTTCTTTCTTTTTAGGACATGAATATGAAATTTGGATAAACAGATAAAACTTTTTACTGTAATATTTCAAATGTCTTTGATCAATGTATAAAAAATAGGTTTGGATATCTTAGAATAAGATGGACAATATCTATATACCATTTGTTATTATACCATACAAACAAGAAAACGAAAATATAAATATTTTAGTTATTTTTTATTACATTAGTACATAGTCCTATTTCTTTAGATTTCATTCCACACCCCCAAAAAATGAAAAATTTGCTAAAAATTAATATTTAACTTGTTATTCTTTAAGATACGTCCAAGAAATTGACAAAAGTAATAAGGTAAAAGGGATAGCAAGATAGACAAAGAATTAATGGTTCAAATTCATCTTGGTTTTGCTGGAGGTCGTTACGTTCTAATGTAAACCCTAAGTGACTCAAATAGTTATATAAAATTAATACAGCTTAATAATATGACGATAACCATATTTCATAAATTAAAATTTTTAGTAAATTTTTTGATAAATACAAACATTTGATGTCCCCTTCTTGTATGCTTGGCTAGATATGGGAGCTGGGAGAGGAAGAGGGGGGGGGGAGGAAAGAAAGAGAAAAGTCTAAGTTAAGGCTGAGAGTGAAATGCAGTAAGCATCGCATCAGCACTATCTACTTAATTTCTCCATACATAGTGGGAGGAACTCACATTTATGCGGATAAAATTAAATATAGAGGTGTGAGACAAAATAATTAAAATGTGTCGATTAACTAATGGCCTATAGAATTATCAAGAGCTATTAAAAATGAAAAAAGTGGAAATATGTCAAAGAACGTTAAAATTTATTTTTCCATATATGCATAGACTAGATAGACTGCTCATACAATATGTTTCATATGGAAAATTGTGTGTCAAATGTTTCTCCATTTTGAAGACAACAACTAGTGTATTTTAACCATGTCATTTTGCGCTATCTTCCTCACTAGATTATAAACGAGGGGCATGGTGGCAAAGTGGGTATATGTTTAGGCTTTGAAGCAAGAGCTTGCAGGTTCAATATCGCCTTAGGCACTTATTTCAAAGATTAAAAATATCTCACATCATCAACACGGCTGTCAGGCCTGGATAGCCGAGCGTCACCCTGATCCAAGTCCTATTTGAAAGTTGAGAATAATGAAAGCGCTAGGGCGTCCTCCGTAAACGACGCGCGCGCATGGTAGCGCCCGTATCATGTGAAAAGTCAACGAGGGTCACTACATCTTACGCAAACGGATGTAGTTAAAGAAACTAGTTTGCTAAAGGCAAGATTGAGAAAGGCTCAAAAGCAAGGATGATAGGTTAAGGCTATAAACTTTACTTCAATGGCCTAGAAACGAATAAAAATGGCGTGGCAATCATACTAGCCTCACATCTGCAAGATAAAGTCATTGAGGTACGACGTACAAGTGGGCGACTCAGGATGTTGAAACTATGCATAGAATGTCAGATGATTATTGTAGTGTCCGAATATGCTTCACAAACATTATGCCCAGATGAAGAAAAGGAGGACTTTTGGGAAGAATTAGACAATACGCTGTGCATCATACCCAGAGCCGAGATAGTTATAATTGGAGCGGATATGAACACGTAGGCAAGACACATGGTGGAAATGGATACGGAGCAATATTGTAAATAGCCGGGGCATTTGATTTGGCCATCACAAACCTTCTTCAGAAAAAGTAAATCACCTAATAACGTGCAAAAGTGGGAATCGATCTTCGCAGATTGACTTTCTCTTAACATCAAGAAAAGAATTGAAGAATGTACGCGATTGTAAGGTTACACCAGGAGAGGCTATTGCAGCCCAGCATAGCCTCGTTGTGGTGGACTATGTAATATCCAAGGCGAAAAAACAATTGCCGAAGAGATTAAATGGGAAAACAAATAGTTCCGGCTAACAAAATTGAAAGATATTTACAATGATCAAATAGTTGAAGGGCTGCAAATAGATGATCAGCAGAATGCTGATGATATGTGGAATAATATAGCTAACACGGTACGATCAGTAGCGAGATGTGTTCTAGGAGAAGGCAAACCAGTCATACAAAAAGATAAGACATGGTGGTGGAACGAAGACGTGCAACGCCTAGTCTAGTTGAAAAGAAAGCTTTACAACTTATGGTCAGACAACAGAAATGAAGAAACAAGATTATCATAAGTGAAAGCTAAAATGAGGCAAAACGTTGTGTAGCCAAGGCTAAAACAGATATCTACGAGAATCTGAATGCCAAGAAAAATGATCTACAAAATTGCAAAGACCAAAGCAAGAAACTGAAAGAATGTGGTAAACGTTGAAACCATAAAGAACAAGGACGGCATCACTTTAACTCCTAACCATCAAATCATAGATCGTTGGGAAGAATACTTTAAACAATTGTTAAACAGTAAAATGGGTTTTCGGACCACTGCGAAAGCAAGAACTATGAATATGACCCAGAGTTAGAAGTGACAGAAGTAGAGGTTGACCAGGTGTTTAAAAAGATGGCCATGGGTAGAGCGGTGGGACCTGATAATATACATATGGAAGGTTTCAAAATGCTAGGGCCCTTAGGTGTACATTTCTTGCAAAGCTGTTTAACAAAATACTTGCAAGTGGTATGATGCTTGATGAGTGGAGGGAAAGGTATGGTATACCAATCTATAAAATGAAGGGAGATGTACAAGAATGCAATAACTAGGGGATAAAGTTGACAAGTACGTAATGAAGGTATGGGAAAAGGTTATAAAAGCTAGACTTCAAAAACTAATCTCAATAAATTAACGACAATTTGGGTTCATACCTGGAATGTCAACTTCAAGTGCAATACATGGTCTTAAGCGACTTATGGAATTATAAAAGGAAAAACCATAGGATCCTCATATGTGTTTTATCGATCTTGAGAAAGCTTTCGATAAAGTGCCAAGGCAATTAATATGGGATAGCCTGAGTTCTAATGGTGTCCCGACGCTTATATAATGTTAATAAAGGATAAGTATAGAAACGCAAAAACCAAAGTTCGGACATCCAGTGGTACATCAAAAGGATTCAGTCTAAATGTCGGTGTGCCTCAAGGATCGGCCCTAAGTCCATTGCTCTTCATAACATTAATGGATCCGATAACGAAGGACCTGAAACGCGAATCACCTTGGGCAATGCTCTTTGCGGGTGATAAAGTGCTATGCGCAGGCTCAAATGTGGAATTGGCAGAGCAGGTAAAAGTTTGATTGAGTAAATTGAAAGCAAAGGCCTTAGGGTCAACCGACATAAAACTGAATAAGTAAATTGAAGTCGGGTAATGAATACAAAGAAACACACCTGCATATCGATGACTGGTGTTTAAGCAGTAGGAAGGAATTCAAATATCTTGGTTCTAGCGTTCAATGTGATGGAGGTGTGGAAAGTGAAATTAAGTCAAGAATAAACGCAGGTTGGCTAAAATTAAGGGAGTTGAGTGGTGTACTACGTGACAAACACATACCACTCAAATTAAAAGCACGGTTATATAACACCGTTATTGTACACACGGTATTGTGTGGAGGCGGAAACTTGGGCAATTAAGGCAAAGAAGAGCAAAGCGTGGCTACAATGGACATGCAAATGTTAAGATGGATCTTAGAATAAGCAAAAAGGACCATATAAGGAATCAAGACATAATGGATAAACTAAATTTAGTTTTGATTTATAAAAAGTTGGTGGTAAGAAGATTGAGATGGCATGGCCATTGGAGATACGGGAAAGCGAAAGAGAGGGAGGCCTAAACTGACATGGGAACCTAAAATAGTATAGATTTGAGAAGGAACGAGCTAAAGCAAAGCTGGTGTAAGTACAGGAATACATGTAGAACCTACTTGAAGGAGCTGACCACTAAATGTGACAAACACTATAGGAAAAAATGAAATAAAAATAAACTGCTGTTTAATGTTATTTGATTTTGTATTTTAAATGTCATATTAATGATTCATTCATAAATGTCACACATGTTCAAATTCTAAAATAATGGGTTCAATATCTCTATCTTATTTTGTTAATGGAATCAAAAATCATTCAGAAGAGATAGCATTAAAGACTGCCCAAGAGCTGCATCATTTTGCAGGGACGGAACTAAAGGAAATGCCCATTGATGAGTCAAATAATTTTTTGGAACAATTTAATCAAAAAATATTTGATCTTGTATCTAGTCCTGATTATTATGATAAACGAGCTGGAATCTTGGCTATAAGTATTGTATAAAAATTTTAGAGTTAACTTTATTAAGTGAGCCTAATTGGAATTGACAATGGTGCGAATAGCTCACGACTAAGCCGCTGTGCTAATTATTTAAGAAATATGCTCCCATCATCTAATCAAATACTTATGGAATTAGCTGCTAAGGCTATTGGTCATCTTGCATTATCTAGTGAAACATATACAGCTGAATATGTGGATTTTGAAGCCAGAAGGGCATTTGAATGGCTAACTGGTGAAAGAAATGAAGAGAGACGTCATGCTGCTGTAATATTTTAGGCTTTTTGACTAGGTATATAAAAAATTTCAGGTATTGGTACTACGAGAATTAGCTGTATGCACACCTACCATGTTTGTGCAGCATTTGCAACAATATTTTGAAACTATATTTATTGCTTTGAAGGATACTAAAGTATTTAATTAAAGTTTTTCAATATATAAGGCTTTTTTCAGCCAGCTATAAGAGAATGTGCCACATCATCACTTAGGGCAGTGTTAAATATAGTTAGTCAACGTGAAACAAAAGATATACATAAACCTCAGTGGTTTCAAGTTTAATTTTTATAATTAATATAGTCATAATTGACATATTAATTCATACTTTAGTTTAAATAATAATATTTTTGCTTAATTAGTTATCAATCAATCAAGCATTTGTTTTCCTTCAAGAAGCAGCATCTAAGGAAAGGAGCTATTCGAAAGAAGATAAAACTCATGCTGGTTTATTGACTTTAAATGAATTAATTCGCATTGGTTGTACACAATCAGAGGTTTTTCTATTAAATTTGAATTTATTTAAATTTTTTAATATATATTAAATGAGCAATTTTTTTGTTTAGATGGTGAAAAAAGATTATGAAGAGAACCTTTTGCTGGAGAAATATAAGGAAACAATACTTTATAAGGTCTATTTTATGTGCTATAAATGTCTTTTATATTAAGAATGAAGACTTCAATTTTTAAAAAATTTAAAAATATTGTGTAGTCACCAGTAAAGAGCAAAATAAAATTGGATCTTTCCATAAACTTTCTCCAATTTCAAAATCAAATGTTTTTGGATTTCTTGTATTCATTGATGCCAGGCTCTCAGGCATTTAATAAGTCTCAAGAGTTAACTCAGAGTGAAACATGCCAACAAGTCCTCCTACAAAATTATGATTTAGTAAATTTTTCACTTTTAATCTCATTTTACTATTTTATGAGATATATTGAAGAATTAATTTTTTAAAATCCCAAGTTAGTTTACTATCTATAAAATATACATTATTGTGAAGTTGTTCATAAAACTTCAAGAGTTGCTTAACCATTTATTGAATATACACAAAATAAATCTCTATTTCAATACATTTGTACTCAAAGCAAAGTTTAATGTCAGAATACTTAAATTTTGAGATTAGAAATGATTTTTTATTCTACTACCTCTAATTTAATTGCTTAAATTTATCATTAAATTAAAAATATTTTTTGCCAATAATTATGCAATGTAATATGTATAATAGATTTTAATAAAAAACAATTCGTTAAATTATTATATCTTATGTATCAGATAAATAACAACATATACAAAGCGCTCTCCAGTCGGAACATGCAAGTCCAGTTGGTTCTCATCGAGATTATACCCCGACTCGCTTTTCTGCGGCCCGAAAAATTTAACAAAAGGTCTGTCATAATTTACTTTTTATGCTGTAATTAGGAGGCCGGGGCAGGTTATGTCCCGCGGTTACTTGTTTAATTTTGATTATCTTTAATACTAATAACTGTTGAAAATTAATATCTAGATTATGAGTTTTGCAATAAGATGTAAGTAAAAATTGTTGTTTAAAAAAGAATAAAAATTTTATGACTAACAAAGGTTTCTTTTGGGGTGTGTACTGCCTTGATGAACTAACTAGTTATCGGTTATTCAATTTTGGGCTAATTTGAATTTAGTTCACATCTAATTTATTAAAACTATTTTTTAGTGATCACTTATAATAAGCAACTGTGCTTACCTTTTAAATAAGTTTACTTATTGTTAAGTTTGAAAGAGAGATTGTGGTTCAGCTAAGCTAGGAGATCTATAAAATGACGGAAAATATGTCTTTGAAGACACTTTGGTTGTATTTTGACCCATTGTTAATTTATAAATCACTTTAAAGTATATAATTAATCAAAAAATTTTAAAATAGTGAAAACATAAAGTAGTATTATAATATTGTAAGGGACTCAACCTACCCCAGTTTTTTATTTTTAGGTATTTGGCTTTTTTTGAACAAATATTATCAAATTTTTTATAAATTTCCAATCATGAATTGACCTTAAATATATTCATAGGATAAATTTTAAACAAAATAAATTTTCAGTTTGTTCGAGTCATTTCGATATTTTGATGGCTATTTAACCGCTCTCCCCAAGTATCATTTAAAAAGCTCGAACGCAATAAAATAATTTTTATTCGTTAGTGTTTTATGATTAATAAATTTGAAATCGAAAATAACCAGCCTTTTATTATTAAAAATGGGAAAATTCATTTCTTTAAAATTTTTGTTTTTCCCTTGTAAAATTATAAATTTCGGGAAATTTAGCATGATGCACAATTGCTCAACCTTCCTGATTAATGCCTCCAAAAAGGAACTCTACAAAACTACATCTTACCTTTCGATCGGTTACTTGATTATTGCAGCCAAGACTGAAAGTTTCAAAATTTTGCCCAAAATCGTGGAATGCATTAAATCGGCCTTCAGCGCTGCCAAGGAAGCACCTCCCAAGTTTTTTCTCACATATTTTTTATATTTTTTTTGTTATAAAGTTTTTTGTTATGTTTTTTGATAAAAAATATTAAAAATGTATGAAATTTTGTAATTTTTAGTCGAAGTGTTGATTTTTCCGCAAATGCATTGCGAAGCTTATACTGGCTCTCATGTTTTTTTTTAAAATTTTGTTAGGGCAGCTTTTTATTGAGGGTTTATGGACTTTGATTAGGCTATTTACAGCTTTCCAAGACTATGTTTGTATCTGACTTGTATGCCCGAAGTCTTAAATTGCTTATTCCTTTGGTAAGACTAATGTTAAAATGGGGAAAGAGGGAAAATGTTTTCTAAAATAGCGAAAAACAATTGTAAAATAACTTTTTTACATGAAAGTTACGAATTAAATACATATAGCGATTTTTTAAATATAAAATTTGTTTAATTTTATGAATTTTTGCAGGAAAAAGAATACCATGGTTGACGCATCCGTTTTTGCTTGCTTGAGAATGATGGTTAAAACGTTCGGAACTACGATAGAAGTTCAAATAAAAGATTTGTTAGAAGCAATTTTTTCGTGTGGGCTCAGGTAAAGTCCCAATTTATTAAGGATAAAAATCGGAGGTTTTTTGTGAAAAATAAATATCTTTTACCCGAAAAACACTTTTTAAAGTAACTCAGTTTGTCACAATCATCGTTGTTAATAAACGTTAGTTATTGATGGGTTTTATTTGGTCCACCTGGTTCACTTATGCTAACGGTCGACCTGGTCAGTTTTTCAAATTCGGACCAAGCTTGTAGGTCAACTAAGAAAGACAGCCCAAAAATCTTTAATCTGTTTATGCTTAGCCGACTAAAATCAAAGATTGGCTAAACAAAACCTATGTTTTTTTACAATATTAATCTTTATCAAATGTTTATATATTTGACATTTGTAATTTAGGGAAAAGCTTTGATTTAACCCCGATCGGACATACACTGCAGGAAGGGTCGGCGTAATTTCGTGCATATGTTTTTTTTTGACTATTTAAAATTGTGGCCGTTATTCTTTTTTGTTTATCGGACAAAATATTAGTTGCTAAATTATATATGGCGGCGAAGTTGAAGGGATGCTAAGGGTTTAGAATCCTTTTTTAATAATATTTTAATATTTAATGACAATTTCCTATCAAAAAATTTATTTGGAAAAAATAGCTCGATGATCATCATAAATTATTTTATATAAGCATTTGGGCCTCTTTAAATTTTTTTTAAATCACATATCACCTCTTTAGCTACGCGTTCTTTTAATTACAACAATTATAAGAATAGGCATAGCCAGGGGGAGGCAGGGAGAGGCGGCTGCCCCCTTCTAAATCCGAAAAAACTTTAAAATTTAATGAAATTAAGGCTAAATTATCAAAAAATTAGTATTTTGCCCCTCCATAAATTATTTTTGCCCCTTCTAGTTCCAATCTTGGCTACGCCCATGATTATAAGCCTCCAGTTTAAGTTACTAATTAAATTTCTATATCATATATGATTAGAAGTACCTTTTGGAATCACAAAGGCATTTTGAATATTATTTCTTATTTACCTAAATGCACTCTAACTTAAGCTTACCCCAATGAAATTCTTAATTTTCATGATTTTTTTGAAATTTTACACCCCTCATCGTGTGTTTTATAAACTTTCTCTCATCTCCATTTTATATATACTGGGAAATGTTCAATCTATTATATAAGAAACCAGTTTTATCAATTATTATAGTAGTTACCTCTTTTCCCTTATTATATAATTTCCAATAGCTGTTTGTCACACAAGGTGGTCAGCTTCTTTAAATATTTGAATGAGGGGGGACGCTCGGCTATTCTATATTTTAAATCTTTTGAAAGAAAGTGACGAAAGCGGGATTTGAACACGCGAGCTCTTGTTCAAAGACAAAGCTTATACCAACTAAGCCCTTACGCCTAGAGCTCTGCACGGGCCGCCCAGAGCCCGGCCCGAGCCCGGCCCGACTCGATCGGGCTTCGGGCTGGGCCCGGCACAATTTAATAAAACAACCGGGGCTCGGGTCGGGCCTTATGAGGCGGCCCGACTTAAGGCCCGAGCCCGGCTCGATATGACTAAAGCAAACTAATCTTTTATAAAATATGATTTAAACAAACAACTCGATTAAATAATTATCTTCGTACACCATACACAATATAGCTTCCAAGCTTCAGCTTTTTCCCCCTGCCTATAATATTTTGACCTAAATTGCAAATCTAGTATTTAAATCAATACATATTAGCTATTACTTTAGAAATTAAATAAGGAAATTTTTTAAAAAGCTTTTTATTCGGAACTTTTAGATAAAAAATATTTTATAAAGTTAGATTTTTAGTTTTAAATTATTGGCTGAATAAATTTAGCGAGTGAAATTTTCATTCAAACTTATCCTAGTTGTAAATTACGATTCCTAACAATTTAATGCATTATGTATTTATATGGTAAAATAATTTTCTTAAATTTGAAAATAACTTTTGAAAATTTTCTATTTGAAAAGTCGGGTCGGGCTCGGGTCGGGCCAAAAATAAGAAAGTCGTTCGGGCTCGGGCCGGGAAAAAAAACTTAGACGTCGGGCCGGGCTCGGGCAGAAAAAAATTCATTTTGCTGCTAACGCCCCCCTCTTTCTCCTTATTACGCAACATTTATAAAAACACTGTCGATAAAATGCTTGCTGCCCTCCCTCTTTATCAATCTGATTAGACCATTAATAAAACTAACTTTCCATTATTACTCGCTATATATTTATATATTTTTTCAATTTTTGTAGTCCAGCTCTAGTGAAATGCTTGGCCGACATCTCCACCAGCATACAAACCCTAAAGACTGTGATTCAAGAAAATTTGTTAAATTACATTTCCGCAGTTATCACTAACAAACCCTATTCCTATTACACTTCTCTGTCCTCCAGTAATAATAGATCAGCTTCTTCAGTTTACTCTGTCACCTCCGGTAATTGTTTAATTAGTGTCAGCGAAGGGCAAAATTTTATTTTTCCCCTTGACTTAAGTGTTTGTTAAAAAGGTTAAATTTTAGTTTTATTCCCGGTTTATGTTAACGAATTGTTCCAGTAAAACTTTGATATTTATTTGTTTTTGATTTGGCGAACTTCAATATTAGCAAGCTGTTCAGTAACAATTTAAATTTTGATTATACATATATTCATAAATAAAAGAAACTACTTATTAAGCTTGTTGTTAGAGTCTAATATAAATTTGTTGTCTTAGAGTTTGAGTCGTTTTAGCAATTCAGCAACATCATGAATAGCTGTTTAAGCTAAGTTTTTTTTGTAATATGCCAAGTAGAAAACTTGCAGTTTTTTGTCAAATTTATTATTAATTGTCCATAACAATGATTTGCGAGAGAGAGACAGAGAGTGTATCATAAATTTGTACGTGTCTTATATATATTCTAAAACCCAAAATTTAAGTAATTTTTGAAATTTAATGTTTGCATTTTACCGCTAACCTAGCCTATCTCGCAGCCGATATAACACCTACGTTGGGCCCTATAGAAATGGAAAAACTTTCTCTGGCCATCAAAACGCTACGAGATTTCGATTTTAAGGGTAACATTTAATATTGATTAATTAATTCCATTCATTCTATTCATAGATTATCCTCTGCTCGCATTGGTCAAGCATATCGCTGATCATCACATATACCTCGATTTCACGGAAGTTAGGGTCGAAAGCATTAAAACTTGCTTCAAGCTTTTGTACGAATCTACCACGGTAATTTGTGTAAAATTTTATTTTTAATTTAATCGCAATAATATTTATGGGCTCACTTTTGGTAAAAATTGTTATGTCCTGGCCTGTCCAGTTTCATGATGTGCCCTGTTTTGCTCAACTTGGGTTGACAAATAGGAAATTGCAAATTTGGAAAGGAGATTTTGTCTCAGAATAAAACTGAATAATGACCGCTAATTGACTCTAATTTTTCCGACCTCGCATGTGATTTAATTTCGTTTTTATTTTACGTGTCTCAACTAATTGCCTTTGAAAATTTCAACCGAATCTTTTTGAAGCTTGTCTAAGCAATTTATTTTTTATAGAGGAGAACTGGAAGTTGGTTTAATAGTTGCCATAAAATAAATAATGACAGTTGTTTGATTTAAATATGTTTGATTTCGGCCCCAGGCCAAATTTTTATTTTTAATTTCTTCAAAAAACTCACCATTTTAGTAAATTTCTTATATAAATCAAATATATTTGATAACGCAAGCCGGAGAAATTCAATCCATTGACTTTTGATAAAGGGCGCACCCAAATTCTGACGGATATATTGGATCGTCTAATACCGCTTGGAGTGAACGATAGAAGTATATAATGCTCCGATATATATATTTTTTTAATTTTAATGGTCCAACAAAATATTTAAAATGAAACTCGTTTTCAACTTAACTTTATGTCTTGTATTGCCATTTAAAATTTGGTGATATAAATAAGCATTTTATTTTATATTTGTAAACTTGCTGCTGAGCACTATTGCTTGTGTAACTTTATATACTTTATTAAGCCTTTTTAAAAGACCGCTACCCTATTCGACTCTAAATATCAACGTAATCCCTGACAATAGTCGCTAACGTAACTTTGGCCCATAAAATAACTGTTTAAAGAAAAGTTTTATTCTAATTTTAAATATTAACCTATTTTATAATCATCACGACACTGCACATCTAGGCCAAGACAGCTTTTCATGGGCGTAGTCTAGGGGAGGAGGCAGGGAGGGGCGGCTGCCCCTTCTAAATCTAAAATTAAAATTTATTAAAATTGTGGCTAAAATTGTAAAAAATGATTATCTTGCTGCTCCCTACCCCTAGATCATTATTGTCCCCCTCTAATTCCAATGTTGGCTACGCCCATGCAGCTTTTTGTTATTTTAATGTCGGTAACATTGTTTAGACTCATAATGGGTTCTGATTTGAATTAATATATACGTCTTGTAAGGTAAAAACCAGATTTTATATTGAGTTCATCTTGAGGCACGTATCTAAAATGATGTTAGAAGATGCCTTTTCTAATCTTATAGTTAAAAACCTATCGCATTTGTAAGTAGTTGCACTAAGTATGCTTAGAGTAAGCTTAAAATTTAAGATAATTGAATTAATTATCACATTTATGTTTTGACGTGGAAACTAAACTCCTACCAATTTGAATTATTTCAATTATTTAGCTTATATAATATCGATTCCTTATAAACTTCAATCAACTAGGGTAATGGAGTAAATCTTTTTCAAAATAATCGTTTAATAAATATAAAGACTTTACACGAGCATTTCTAACATATATTTCTGTGCTGCATAAGATTTTTTCAAATATCCACAATCGTTGCGTTAAACTGTTTTAAGTTTGGGGTCACACAGACCCCACCCCTTACTAACTGGTGTTCCTAATCTTACTCTACGACATGGATTTAGAATCAGGGGTTAGGTTAGCAGTGTTCGGGGGCATAGAGGAATGCTACGACAAGTATTTGGTACAACCCAAACATTTGGCCGTCTTTTGCCAAGCCATTCACGACGTGAATTTTGAAGTGAGAGAAAATGTGGTTTGCTTGCTGGGCCGATTAGCCGTCATTGATCCATCTTCATTACTACCCCTGCTCAGGAAACTCATGTTACAGGTTTGTTGAATTGCTAGGAAATTTACTTAAAATATGGGATATAACTCATTTAAAATCGATTTATTTTTTAATTTTAAAGCTATTTTAAAGAAAAGCTTTCACAATTTATAGGGTTTTAGTATCACCTTCCCTGTTTCTGATTTAGGGTTTGTTTATTAAGGTGTGCTGAACTAATAGGAGCTGAGGATGGACTTGTGTTATAAAATAAAGTTTAAGAGAGAACATGTATTACAAACGATATAATAGAAAGTACCATTAATTCGGCTTTCGTTTACAATACTAAAATGAATGATTATGCCAATACTATGTATAAATCGATATTTATATGAATTAATGATATAAATTTAATTAATAATAATTATGAAACGTTTTCATACAATATTCATCTTCCATATATGCACAGATATGAAAATGAAATACCGTTAGTTAAGAATTGTTTTATTATAAAAAGTCAGTTTAAAACTATTAATTAACAAAAATACTTAATGCACAAACACAAATGCATTGCAAGCTTATATGATATGGTTTGAAGTTTGAGTGATGGTCTCTATCATCTGGTCATCAACGCAATTTTTGCTGGATCATAATTAAAAATTGGTGTTCTTCTATGCCTCTGTTTTATCATTTTTTTATCAATTTAAAACGGTGAATTATTTTTAATTTTTAGTTCGATTTTAATCCATAAGGAATTTAAAAATTAAATCATTGAGGTCATCCCCGCATTTAATTGGTGTTTCCTTTATAAATCAGTATAAATCAAAATAAAAGCCGAGCTACAGTTTGCCTTATAAATATTTAATGATACTAATTCATTTGCAATTTTGACAGATATGAATTTAATAAACTTTACCATTGTACTATACTAAAATTGTCTTGAATTTTGTTGTTTATACTAGTTATTGACGGATATCAAAGATAGCGGGGTCGGACGCAACAGAGAACATAGCTCCCGCTTGATTCTATTAATGATCGCACATATGCCTCGATTAGTACAGCTCTACGTTCCAACCATCTTGAAAGTATACCGTCCCCCCCCCCCCCCCCTTATATTTTCTTCAAAATAAACATGCCTTTTCACAACGTTGATGTCTAGGCATAAGCGTAGGCAGCATTGGAATTAGGGGGGGGGCAATAAGGATTTAGGGAGGGGCAAAATAATAATTTTTGAAATTTTTGGGTTTAAAAACGGGACAGCCGACCCTCCCTGCCTCCCCCTGGCTACGCCCATGTGTCTAGGTTATTAAACCCAAACATAGAGCATAGTTTAGATAATTTCTCTTAATAAGTAAGTTCCGCCTGAGCTTTGTCCAAAATTTAAGTTAAACTCGTCTCGAAATTCTACTTTTATTTTATACTATGATTCTTATGTTTAAGATAAATTTTGCACTATATCGTAAAAATTCATATTATAAAGCCCTTCCCTTTTTATGTAATATTGAAATAATGATTGATTTGAAACGAATCCGGTTTAGGTTTATGCAAAGTGGGCCCGATTTACGACGGGTGGTAACCGGGAATCAAATAATTATATTAATAACTCTAATTTATAGGGCCATCTAGGACAACCTTTAAATTACAGACTATTTTGGCTAAATTTATAATAACAGGTATTTTTATTAATCAGCGCTTTCAATTAATTTTGCCAAATTTTAAATACGCTTACGTGTAAAATCCTTTCACTCAAGGTCTAGCTTACAAACATCATCTTTGAGCATGTCATGCCTAATTGCCATTTATTTTTACAAGGTGCTGACTCCGTTATTAAAAGATCCGGGACCTAATCCAGGAGTAACCATTAAAGCTTTGGCCGCTGTCGGCGAATTGGCTCTGGTATAATTTTGTCTTTTTGCGTTTAATATTCATCTTATAGTTTATTAAATAAAACATAATATTTTAAAACGTGAGTTTTGATAAACATGTTACTCTTATTAGTACATAACGTCCTAGTATAAATCTCTTGAGACATTCTCTGAAATTTTGTAGCAATTGCGATATGAGTTTGATTAAATGGTGTAAATTTAACCCACTGTTCCGCATTGATTGGATATAGGTTTGTGGACTCGAAACTCGACGCTGGAATCACGAGACGTTCGATATCGTGGTTGATATGCTTGAAGATGGAAATTTATCGAGCATCAGAGAAGTCAATTGCACAACTTTGATTAAACTAAAATATTATTATTATATATAAAGAGGGGATATTTTATCGAGCAAGCATAATAAATAGCATTAGATTTGAGGTTTTTTCTTGGCAATTAACGATTATTATTGTAAAGGTTAGTCGAGATTATGTTTTTTATATCCTTTTTTGGTCATTCTCTACTTTTCTTTTTAATAATATTGCTGGTATTTCGCTTTTTTTAATAGTTTATATTATCAAAACTGAAGTTATAATACAGGGTCGCTAAAATATATGAAAATATTCGCATTTTAATTTTAGTCAATAAATTTTTTATCTAAACGAATACTTAGATGATTGTCTTGTATGCTAGTCAGCCTACACGCTCTTTAACGCATGTATCCATACTTGGGTGTAGCCAGCATTGGAATTAGAGGGGGGGGGCAATAATGATTTAGGAAGGGGCGAAATAAACAGTTTTTGAAATTTTAGCCATAATTTTTAATAAATTTCAACAAAATTTTGGATTTAGAGGGGGGGCCGCCGCCTCTCCCTGCCCCACTTCCCTTGGCTACACCCATGTATCGATAGTTCTAATCTTCATCATTTTAATATGCCAAGTAGAACTTTTATCATCACGAATTAACACGTGATATTTGTTGAAATCAGGTGGCACTCTGGACTTTGGGACAATTAGTGGAGAGCGCAGGTTACGTGGTGGAGCCTTACAGCGATTTTCCCTTCTTACTCGATATTTTAATGAACTTTTTACGGTCCGAACCAACTTTCCGTATTCGATACGAGGTTTATTACAAATTATATCAAAATTTTGCCCCCCAAAAAATTCATAAAATTTTATCAAAATACTTACTTGATATATGGTTTAATAAATGTTCTCACTAAAATATTAATTTATAAACTTTTTCAGACAATAGCGCAATTGTTATTTGCTGCTTTAAATATTATTTAATTACATTCGATTAGTTTGATTAAAGCATCGTAATAGAGACCAAAAAGATTCGGAATTTTGGGAAGCTTTTTAAGTGTATTAACATTTTCACGCTGCAGTCCACAATTCTTATCGAGCTAGCTTTACAGTTTATCAGAATTATTCAATTGGAAGCGTTTATATTTGTTGTAGCTGCAAATACAATATGACAATTTAAACTAATATTACTTATTAAAACAAATGAAGCATTGAAAAAATTATAATATGTCCTAGACGATCCGAGTTATGGGTATAATGGGGGCTCTGGATCCGTTCGTTTACAAAAATAACCTTGAAAAATATAACGCGCGAAGGGAGAAGAAAGAAAACGCTTCCAAAAGAACACCACTAGAAGACGGAGAAATCGAAGCTTTGCCAGAAGGTTAACCTTAAAAAGTGGTTTAAAATTTAAATTCGACTAAAATCAAAAATTATTTTGTTAATAGTGTGAACAATTAATCATGAACAAAATAAGTTAGGCTGAATTTAATAATTTTCACTAACTTTTTATTTAGAAATCGCTCTATAGGTACAACCTAATGGCAATGTTTTTTTCCCATCATCAGTTTTAGCCTAAATTTGAACCTGCACTAGACCCGTTGGACTAGCAAACCCGATATTCTTACCTTTTTAGGCCCGGCCGGAAATTTCAATTTTTTTGAGGCAATAGCAGCTTCTGAGTTATTATACATTTTATAAATTAATTTATAGTTAGCCATGTGCGTTTGCCACAATGCCCAGCGTTGTAAGGGAAGGGAGAACTTTCTAAAATGAAGTGGTACAATTCAGAGTCAATAGCGAAATAACGTTTTTAGGATTTAAAAACACTTAAATTTATAAAGAAAATTAGATTTTCATTAATTGTTGTTGCCATACAATATTCTATTTTTTTCATGATAATAGTAATTATGGTGTCAATAATTTGGGAGTATTGTATTTTTTCCATGATAATAGTAATTATGGTGTTAATATTTTGGGTTGACAAATTTTCGTAAGATTTGGAGCTATTCATTCATTTAGCCCAGAGGATCCCTCTCATTCGAACATATGTTTTTGAGATAGACGTTTTTATTCATACTAAATAATTATGAAATGCAATTATACACAAAAATTAGAAAAATCACTTTTATGCAATTTCAAAACCACAATTCATTACAATAGCATTGAATTGAACAACCATTACTTAAAAGCCCTGTTTAATTTGGTTTTTTGTTGAAGTACCTAAATATTTAGTCTACTGTTCCCCAACATTTCGCAAAAAAGGCATTGACCTTTTTTATATCGATATTATACCCTGAACCCCAATACTCCCCCATCTTTATTTTGCGTCAAAAAATTGATATAATAATAACAAAGTACAATTATAAAGCTTTCCATGGAACAAGGTTTTAGGCATTGATAAATTTGAACAATACTTTATTACTATTTTTTTCTGTATATCTTTTTTATGTACAAGTTTTAGTTAGCAGGATTATTTTGAAAAATATTATTTGTTTTTTTATGGTTTAATTTTGCATCAGATTGTAGCGTGAACGAATTGTGGGTCAGTGTAAATGCCTCGTTGGAAGATTTTTACCCATGCGCAGCCATAACATGTCTCATGAGAATTTTGAAAGATCCCACCTTAGCCCAACACCACACCATATCCGTGCAAGCTATAACTTTCATTTTCAAAAGTTTGGGCGCAAAATCTCATCTTTACATTCGAAGGGTCGTACCTACGTTTTTAACACTGATCAGAACCTCCGAAAACATACGCGAGGTTTAAAGCTAGGCCAGTTTGCGAATTGTTTACATGGGCGTTTTCAGGGGGGAGGGGGGCAGGGAGGGGCGACTGCCCCCCCCCCTCTAAATCTAAAAATTTGTTGAAATTTATTAAAAGTATGGCTAAAATTTCAAAAAATCATCATTTCACCGCTCTCTGGATCATTATTGCCCCCCTCTAATTCCAATGCTGGCTACGCCCATGATTGTTTAATTCCAAGTTTAAGGAAACTTAATGTTATTTTAAAGCCATCGTCTCTGAGGTATGAGGTCACATTTAAATAAGTGTTTTGCCGGATAATTTTGCTTGTAACTGATTTTGTTAAATAGATTTCGAAAATTCCTGAGACAGATCTGTATTTTAAATCGAGCACTAATGATTTTATTCAAAAGCGGTCTTAGTTTTAAATGCGATTTAATTTTAATGATTTCCATTACCTTCTTTGGAGCTTTAAATAGCAAAATATGACTTTTTATTTTAGTAAGAAATTTTTGTCATAATTTGGCTATTGCCTTCAGCAGTACCTATATGTAATTAATTTTAAATCAACTTGTTGTTTCAACGCTAGTTTCTGTTTCAACAACTCGGTATAATCGCGTCATTGGTGAAAGTGCACTTGAGAAATTACCTGGGCGAAATATGTAGCCTGGTTAGGGAGTATTGGAAGGAGCAAAGCAATTTACAATCCACCGTCATTACTTTGCTCAACCAATTGGCCGTTAATATGGGAGCCGATATCAGGCCTTACTTGCCCGAACTCATTCCGCTCATGTTGAAAGTGCTCATGTACGATTCTTCCAGCAACAAAACCAACACCCAAAAGGTAGTTTACTTTGATTTCCATTTGTTTTATTAGGCTTTAAAATGTCTTTTAAATGGAACTTTTCTCTTAATTCGTGTCTAACTAATGCTTTTTAAAGGTTTTTTGGATAAATTTTATGGGTTAAAGTTTAATTGGATTCCAAATTTGCTCGTTTTTGGTTCATTTTTGAGCTACGAATGCTTAAACAATCTTAAGTTTATCATTTAAAATTAAAAGTTGCATAAAATGAAGATTTGTTGACGTGTGATATTAGTTATTAGCTACGTTCCAAGTGCTCGGGAATTACATCGAAAGTTACTTGCACATGCTGATACCCGTAATGGTCGATGTTATGATCACCTCCGAACAAAATCCCTTGGCCGTCAGGAGGTGTATGAATTCGCGAATTATTTCGTTACTTATAAAATTATAAATCTTTAAAATTATATAAAGTAAATCAAGAATTTCTTATGAAATTGAAAAGCATTAAATGATGCGTTTATAATTTTTTAAATGTTACTTAGGTGAGAGGACACTAGTTATTATATAAAGTATTGTAGATGTGTTAACGGCAAAGATTTAAATTATCCAATAGGTCGTTTATAGTGTTTGTTTATGAAAACTTCCCTTTTCCTTTATAAAATTTAGCAATAATTTTTTTTTATCAGCCATGAATTCTTAACATCAAAACCCATACTTTTTTGAAATAGAGATTTAATAAAATGGCAAAATTTTGCATTAGAGCCGCTTTGGAAACGATAAACGTTTTGCTGCAAACTTCAGACATGTCAGAATATTCATCGATCCTCATACACCCCTTACTAAGTCTCATAGATGGAGCTCCTCAAAGCGCGGGTCTAGGCTCAGCTGGGGTTGCTTTAAGCCTTTTGCAAACCCCTTCACCCCCATCCCTCCTCGCAACGGCGGGTAAAAAAACGAAATTTTATACAGGGTTTGACCGAAAAGTTTTGCACAATCCTTTATAATATTGGCGCTTGTTTTAAGTAACAACTAACGAATTTTCGCTCGGTTAACACTTTTATTTAGTGGTTGTTTTATCAACTATCGTAGGAACCACTTTTCCCTCAATCATGCCTTTTTTTAAAATACCCTTTCTCTTTTTTCCCCTTGATAATGGTCACAAGCGGACAGAAAGATAGGAGCCCTTCCTCCCACCTTTTTATCGACACCAAAAAACCATTAATGAAACCCCCTAGTTTATATAAAGAATTTATTATTTGTGAGTACTATATTAATGTTTGCGGTTTTCACAAATGATTGAGATAATAACACCAATTATTGATGGAATAAAAGTAATGATAAATGGAAGAATTGTTTGAATAGATAAAAGGCAACGAAAGATCTTATCTTGGTAATATTACAGGCATTTCTAAATGTTTCATTGTTGTGTTACTGACTGTTCCTAAAAATCCGTAATGGTTTAGATTTTAAGATTTAATATTTAGTTTGTTATTAAGTTTTTACAATTATTATAAATATAATTTATAATGGTTTATAAAGTGTCTAAGAGATATTTAGAAGATTTTGACCCTCCTAAAGAATATTTCTAAAAAATACATTTTTATCGTTAGCCATTAATCATGGGCGTAGCCAGCATTGGAATTAGAGGGGGTCAAGAATATTTAGAAAGGGGCGAAATATTAGTTTTTCGAAATTTTGGCCATATTTTTAATAAATTTCAACAAATTTTTGGATTTAGAGGGGGGGCAGCCGCTCCTCCCTGCCCCCCCCCCTGGCTATGCCCATGTTCATAATAATCATTTTTATTGATCATTAGGTTCTTCCTACCTATTTCACACGGTCAATCAACAAATATCGGGGAGCGGTTCTAGTATGGGTGAAATGGGTAGTACTACAGCGTCTCAAAACGTAGCCCCAGAGCTTAGGACAGAAGCCTTACAAGCCCTGACTTCCATAGTTGCACAACTGGGCCGAAGATTTTTAACGCTTTACGCTCCACTAGTTTCTGGAGTTCTCATGCGTAATAACATCACTCACCCACCCTACGAAATGCTCTTAATCAAGCTTTTAGATGTAATATTCTAGTTTTTTAAAATTATTTTGATAGATTTTTATTTAGGGAAAATCTTTTTTAAGGGTAAAAATGATAATTTTTTTACATGACCTTAAAATTCATTTGGCCCTCTTGGCTTGCATTCTCCTGTATGGCTATTCACTTTTCAAAAGTAAAGTTTATCGTTCTCGCTGTTAAACAGTTATTGCGAGTTTATTAAAGTTTTGGGCGCGAATTACCTATGTTGTAAATTAGTCAGTTTGGGTAAAAAGCATTTTAAAAAAGTTTTTGCTTGAATGCCTTTCTTATTTGGGCTCAAAAATATGCAGCATTAATCAGCTCTCTGTTGCCTGGCAATATCCATAACTGCTTTTGTACAAGTGTTGATGCGACGATAAATTTTTTATTCCCAAAATTTGTACATAAACGGAAATTACGAAAAGTTATAACTAGTGCTGTTGATCAAGCTTCGAGACGTCGTAAAAGATTTTTGCATTTTTCACGCCATAGTATTCGTTGATTATATAAAGGGGAAAATTGCGTGTTACCGAATATATAATTAAGTAGAAATGGAAATAAAGCGATATTGGAATTGTTCAACATGTTTGATTTTTTTTTGAAAAATATCGTCCAGACATTATGTAAGTGAAAGCGTAAAAATTTCTAGGTTTTATGCCACTAAGGCGTTATAGACGGGAATTTGATAGTGGTGTCATAAAAACTGCTGGGTTTTGTTTGGCCGACGACTAATGGTCGACTCTGCTCAGTTTTTCAAATTTCGACTAAGCCTAAAAGGTCGACTAAGAAAAACAGACCAAAAGATCCCTGGTCTGTTTATGTTTAGTCGACTAAAACCGAAGGTCGGCCCAACAAAACCCAGCCGATTTCACAACACTTCTTGATAAGTTAAGAATTAAGTTCATGCATTAAAAAATTAAATATTCCGCATCTATTGAAAATTTATTTTTTATTCAATTATGCTTGCTTACCCTTTAACAAATATTACATCATCGCATTGAAAGGTTAAGCCAATCTTAGTATATCTACCCCATAGTTATAGGTGTGCAGGACTAATTCTTACGTTTGTTTTGAAAAAACACTCGAAAATCATCGCCCTAATCTCTCTTAAATGTTTTTCCACTTAGTGATTTATGGAAAAATTGGTGTTATTTTTAATTGTATGCACAGGGTAGTGATCCATTAACCACGCATTATTTGGGTGGTCCGTCTAATGCCGATTCAACATTCACTTGCTACGATAAGCTGCCCGCTAACCTCCCTGACGCTTCCTCTAAATCTCTCTTGGACGTTGTGGTTCCTATAAAAAAGCTCAACATAAACGCTTCTACCCTGCAAAAGGTAAGTCCAGAAAAGCAAAACATCATTGGAAAAATAAAAATTATTGTCAAAATTGTTTCATTTTATTAAGTTCAAATAAATTTTGCCTTTCTTTTATGCGAATCGGGTGTAAATTGGTTGGCAAGATACGACATGTCGAAACGATCATGTTAAAATTACAATAAAAATTTTACTGTTAAATTTGTATATCCTGCTTGGTTGCCTGATTTGTAAATTTAAACAAATGTTTTATCTCAAAAATATATATAAATGATGCATTTTGCTTTTGGGGTATTTTTTTTTAGATTTTGGCCATAGTTATAATTTTGCCTGAATTTTGTATCTAATAAAAAATTTGTCAAAATTTGAAATTTACGATTTCATGCTTGTGTGTATTATTAGTTTCTAAATAATAAATTGTCCATCTCGGATGACGAAATAATCTTATTTATACCATCCTAGCCCCCGAGCCGGGTTGGGCATTAAGACCAATAGTAGGTATAAATTGTTTTGTTTCCCTTGTTATGCCTGATGCTCAACGTTCTCTAAATTTTATAAAAAATTTAACTTGGGGACTACGAATATTGCCCCAAACTGCAGAGAGGAGTTAAGGAATGATTAAACAAGATCATTATGTTAAAAATGAATATGCTTTAAATGAAATTTTTAGCCTTATTAAAAACTAAGTTTTTGCTGCAAATTTAATTTTTGTGTGATTTGTAGTCTTGGATCGTGAAAGGACGCATTTCCAAAGATGATTGGATCGAATGGCTCAAAAAATTTAGCATCGACATACTAAAAGAATCTCCGTCCCCGTCTTTACGCTCGTGCTGGGCTCTAGCCCAAAACTACGCTCCATTGGCTAAGTATTTTTACGCTATCAAAATTTATTTACCTCAGCCTAACTTGATATATGCTGGGGGCAGAATTCAAAAGTTTGTTGAAATTTATGAAAATTATGGCTAAGATTTCAAAAAATGATGTTTTGCCCCTCCTTAAATCATTATTGCCCCCCCCCCCCTTCTAATTCCAATGCTGGCTACGACCATGAAAATATTTTAGTTAAAGATGAGGATTTGAGCAAATCTGAGATTCTGGGCTCTATAGATTTTACATTATAAGCAAAAATGTTCAAATATTTACTGAAAACTAGTTTTTATTTATTTTGCACTATTATAAATAATTTTGGCTTATTTTTGGTTCAGGGATCTATTTAACGCGTCGTTCGTTTCTTGCTGGATGGATTTGAGTGAACATTATCAAGATGCGCTAGTGGATAACTTGCAAGAAGCGCTTTTAAACTCGGAAGTGCCCGAAGTTGCTTTAACGCTCTTGAATTTGGCAGAATTCATGGACCATTGCGAAAAGGTTGATTTTTGCAAATTTAAAACTATAGTGTAAAAACGCCTGGGTTTTGTTTGGTTAACTTTTGCTTTTAGTCGATTAAACATAAACAGGCCTAAATTTTTGGTCTGTTTTGCTTAGTCGACCTTCTAGGTTTGCCGAAATTTGATAAACTGGCTAGAGTCGACCATAAGTCATAGTTAAATCAACCAAACAAAACCCAGCCGTTTTTACAACACTGCTAAACAGTCTAACTTTATACGAGCGTTTTACATAATTTTGCATTAAAACTTTCTTACAATCTTAAATCTTTTTTTACTTAAATAAACAAGTGAAATATAATCTGATAAGCTACAGAATATTAATGATCACCTAGGTTAAAATCTAAAAATTTAACAAGTGGAAATTTTTAGAATTCTTGACATTATTTGGTGTAAAATATTTATATAATTTTTGAACATGATAAATATAATAAAAGGGACCTTTGCCACTCGATACGCTATTGCTTGGCCAACAGGCTGTCAAATACAGAGCTTACGCCAAAGCTCTGAGGTATAAGGAGGAAGAATTTTACAAAGGTCCTACACCCGAAATTTTAGAGTCACTTATATGGTAATACTCAACTTTGTTTCGTATGACTAAAATATTGTTTTAATTTTGTATAATGTTTTTATATTTATTTAGAAATTATTTAATCAAGAATCTAGATTGGTATTTGTTTTTAATTTTCTAGCATCAATAACAAACTTAAACAGCACGAAGCGTCAGCGGGTATTTTAAAATACGCCCTCAAAAACTTTCCCGAAGAATTGGTACATTTTATATATAATTTTATTAAGGTAGAAATATAATTTAAAATTTAATTTTTTGCCTACAATTATTAATTTTATGGTTTTGTCTTCATTAAATATGATGAGTCGCTTCCATTTTACCCTAAGACGCTAAATCTAAATATTTGTTTTACAAAGCTCAGTGGATGTCATTTTAAAAGGTTCTTTAATAAGCAATATTAAATGAAGCAGACAAATCAAAGAAATTGTTTCTAAAATAAAAAACTGAGCAATAGCGATTAAAATACTGAGCAGCATAGAGTTGCTCTTTATGAATCTTTTATATTTTAGAGCACACACGAATCTTGGTACGAAAAATTAGATGAGTGGGAAGCGGCTTTGCAAGTTTACAAAACAAAAATGAATTCCGATCCAGAAAATGAAAACCTCAAGCTTGGAGCTATGCGTTGTCTAGAAGCTTTGGGCGAATGGTTTAAAATAAAATTATAATAACACTTAAAATTTTTACGGATTTTATTTATTTTTGTAATGGGATATTTTGTATTAATTTATAAATGTTTTGAAATTTTTGTTATCAAATTGGCGGTTTCGTATTTTAAAAATTTTCAAGTGTCTTTTTGCTTGATAAAAGTCTAATTTTTAGGAAGATTCTCCTTCTTTAATTTGTATTTGTTGGGCTTTTTTTAGTTTGAGAGGAAAATTGGGTTTGTTTTGGGTAACACAATTAAAAAGTCCTGCTATCAGGCGTTTAGAATTATAAGGATATAAACATAAGAATAAATATAATCTTAAGAGCATGCTAACATTAACACAAAACAAAAAGTTTCTCTTTTTTTAGAAAAAACAGCTCTGACGTGTGCATTATAAAAATTAATAAGCATGTCAAAATATTGTATAAAATTTTATTTTGTAATATTTTGCCTAACAGGTCCGAAGTGTTAGAATTGGGGCACGAATGGCACCCAAATGATCCCGCCACCCAGCAAAAAGTCGCAACTCTAGCCTGTTCGGCATCTTGGGGAATCGGTTTGTTTGCCGCTTGAATTAAATGATCACTAGGGAATAAAAGCATAAGAGGAAGGAAAAATATAAAACAATAGATTTTATGTTTTTTAGTCAAAAAATTGTGGGAAAAATTGAATTTACAATATAAGGGTATAGTATGATTGGTATAATTTACAACTTTTTTACACTTCAAAACAGAGATCAACTTTTTCTACTTTTATATCCCCCCCCCCTCCCAATTTTATGATTTGCCCGTCCGCTCCCGACCGCTTAGGTCCCCTCGGTCATGCCCGAATGACTAGAGCTGCTTAGTCGTCTCGAAATATTAAATTTCCTCATTTAAGATTTTAACCAAATATAATAACCTCCTGCTTAATTACTTATTTGTCGAAATAAAGCTATTAATATTTTTATTTTGGTAATTATAATATAGAAATCGTAAGGTGTAATTATTTAAGATATAATGGGCGTAGCCTGGATAGGTTTTAGGGGGGCAATAATGATTTGGGGGGGGGCAACATGATAATTTTTAGTAGTTTTAGCCATAATTATATTAAATTTTGAAGTTTTTTTTGGATTAGGGTAAGGAGGCAGTCGCCCCTCCCTACCACCCTCTGGCTGCGCCCATTGTATTTTATAATAAAAATTTTGAAATTGCATTCAAAACTGACCATTAATCTAGGCGATTGGTCTAGCATGGAGAGGTACGTCAATTTTTTGCCTGACAAGATTCAAGATGGCGCTTTTTATAGAGCTGTCATTGCTATCAAGAAAGATGAATGCGACGCGGCTGGAATGGTAATGCCCTATATACATTTTATGATTGTTTTAAAATAGACTTTTCTTTGAAAATCGTAAATATTTACACATTTTTATAGCAAACTTTGTGGTTTTAAATCAATACAAATAACTTCAATTGTATTTTACCTTATTAGTTTTTTGACTACATTAAATTTTTTATTCATCTATATATTAATCTCTTTTGACCATAAAATTAAATATGAAACTTTTACATATGTTGTAGCAAACTATTATCCAAATCAAAACATCTAATTATCTCCATAAATTAAAACCAAATAATTTTTTTCCCATAATTAATTTTATAATGGGCGCTTTTATATTGTTTCGTGCAATAGTATATAAGCAAATGCCGGGATTTACTGGAACCAGAATTGACGGCTCTCGCTTCTGAAAGCTATGAACGAGCTTACAATTCCGTTGTTATGGCGCAAATTTTATCTGAAATGGAAGAGGCAATCCAATATAAACTACTACCCAATAGGCAACCCGTTATAAAACGCATGTGGTGGGACAGGTTGCTGGTAAAATTTAAAAAATTTAGACTCCTCAATAGTGTTGTAAAAACGGCTGGGTTTTGTTTGGTCGACCTTTTGCTTTACTCGAACATAAACAATTTGGTCTGTTTTTCTAAGCCTCTAAGCTCAGTCGAAATTTGAATAACAGACCACAGTCGACCGTTACTCTTAGTTGAATTAAAGGTCGCCTAAACAAAACCCGTTTTTACAACACTACTACTTAATTTATAAAATTATATGGATTTGGAAAGGTTTAATAGCTAAATTGTTTTTAATGTGAAAATATGTTTTATAGGGCTGTCAAAAAATCCTTTCGAATTGGCATAAGATCATACAAGTACATTCCTTGGTCATAACTCCGCAAGAAGATCAAATTCCTTGGCTGAAATACGTTAGTTTGTGCAACAAAAATAGCCGATTCGTGAGTCCTATTACAATTTTATTCCAAACAGATAAATCGCTAACATATTGTGCGAGTAAAAAAATATAAAAAATATTTAATTTTTTAGTTTTCTATATGAAGGTTTTGCGATTTACATTATTAAAGTTGGTTCATGAATAGTTACTGAACCTGACTACTTGGTTTTTTACGTGAAATATTTTTGAATTAATATGTTGTTTTAATAATTTTCCAAAGATCGTTATCTTTTGTCATTGATTATAATTAGTTTCGTTTAATTTATTGTAATATAGGCAGCACTATTAGATAATACATCTAATATATGCCGCCGTTTCGGCAATAAGTGATTACATTAAATTATAACATGCGCCCTGTCATATTGTTACCTAAATTTAAGGTATTTCTTAACGAGTTTATTACATATTTTTAAATTTAGCCGTTGGCGCACAAAACGCTCACCATGCTCCTAGGTTTCGACCCGACCAAGCAATCCGATCGAGCTTTAATGCTGGCAAATCCTCACGTCGTTTTTTCCTACCTCAAATACATGTGGAAGAGTGGGCAAAAGGTTAAGAGTATTCTATGATGTTAATACATCCAAGCATCGGCGTAGCCAGCATTGGAATTATAGGGGGGGGGGGGCAATAATCATTTAGGGAGGGGCAAAATGAACATTTTTTGAAATTTAAGCCATAATTTTAATTTCAGCAAAATTTTGGATTTAGAGCCTCCCTGGCTACGCCCATGCATCCAAGTCAAAAATTGTTAGCTTCTATCTATGATTATATATAATATCGTATAACGTATTTTAAATTAAAAATCACCTAGACGGCATAGGTAAGCTCGATGAATTCCTGAACTTCTTTTTACAAATAAAAACGGCGTAGAAACAAAATAACTTTTTACTTTTCAAAATTGAGAATTAAATTTGCAAAATAAAAAATCGCTTTTTCAAAGAAAGCCAAAGATGATGTGCCGAGTTATGAGAATTTAGTTATTACATAATGTTTATAAATCCGATGCGGTCTTTAGACGTTTCCTAGGGGACCCTGAAGCCTGCAAGCAAACTGTAACTATAAAAGAGAATTTGTTAAGTCGATATGATGTGCAAAACATATAAATATTAATAAAATATACCAAAGTGAAAGAAATGGTAATAAATATTATCGGAATCCGCTTATTTTTTTGATTTCTTCATTTAGAATGACGCCTTCATAAAATTGTCATCGTTCGTGTCTGACCATTTGCAATCTAAATTTGTGGAAATTCTCAAATCGGGCGACATGTTACAGCAAACGGAATTTCGTTCTCTGCTCGCCAAGTAATTTTATCCCCCTCTAATTTTGATCATATCCTTTAATTTTGCCTTTCTTATTATCTACTAAAATAAGACACGCTTAGCCGACTCTATTTATACATAATATAAATTACTGTTTTTTGGGGTCTGTTTTTCATATGGTTTTCCAGATTTAACGAATAATGTTATATTAATTTTATGACAGATGTTATTTGAAGATGGGCCAATGGTCGGAAAATTTAAACGGCGTAACCGATGCTTCTATACCCCAAATTTTGCATTACTACGTATCGGCCATCGACTGCTCTAACAATTGGTACAAAGTAAGTACACCTCGCTTTTCTGACGTGTTTTCTTCTTTACCGCTTAAATATAAAATAAGTGCTTTCAAATAGTTTAATAAATTTTATTTTGTTTGTTATTTATTACTTGAATAATTTGAACAAGATGTTGTTGCAAATCGAACTTATAGTGGCAATGGGTACCAATTTCGATCTTCTTTTTAATATCACAATAGATGCATTTTGCTCTAATTTGTTTTCATTGAAAATATAAGATTTCAAGGGTTTTTATAGGATCCTAAAGTGTGTTATGGTCTTAGTATTAATTGTAATAATTATCTAAGAATCTCTTAAATTCCAATATGGAAGGAGCAGCTGATTGTTGGGTAAGTAGTGAAAACTGAATCTATCTTCGAAGTATAAAATTTGATACACTCATAATAAATTGTAATTTATCAAAAAACGCGATCACTACCAACTAAATTACTGCTAGTTTTTGCGACAATTACCATATTTACAAAAACTATCATAGAAAACCCCTCTAATCGTAAAGTTACTAACCTAAATTTTAGAATGCTATTTTGAACGCCAGATCTTAATAATTTTAACCTCCTATGCCGTTAAAACACACCTCTTGCTAAGTGGTATCTATTATATTGTCGCTATCACCCCACTTAGCGCTCAAAGGTATTCAACTTCTAAGGTTGTGTCTTAATACGCGATTTTGAATCTATTAGATTAAAAAAGTGAATGCATGTTAAAACATAGCCGCGTCTTAATACGAGCATCACGTAATTTTTGATTTGTTTTTATGTTTTTGCTCATAGAGCAAATATTTATCCTTTAATTACCCTATTAATGCTTATTCACATGGAACTAAACTAAAATTGTTGATTCCACGACCCGTAAATCGCATATTTGGATAAAAATAAATATGGCGATTTGAAGTTGAATCGTGTATTAAGACAGGGGTAATACGCTCTCAAATTAAATTTATCGCGAGATATGAATTTCCATTTTAATTTTAGGCTTGGCACGCTTGGGCTTGTACCAATTTCGAAGCGCTGTTGTACTACAAACAACACGGCGTCTTGCAGCCTAGCGCCAACCAAAATAAGATTGTGGTGGAAGAACCAAAATCTATCATAACTCCCTCTAAAGCGAGTCCTTTAAAAATGGTTAGCTTAGGATCAGATTTAAAGACAGATATTGAGCAAGCCAAAGAAGTCTCTATCGCAATGAAACAACCAATTAGTGTGGCCACGAAGGTAGTTGATTTGTTTGCATTACACTTTTTACCAAATATTTTATGATAAATAAGCTTTTTATAATAATTTAAAAATAATCTATAGGATTGTTTCCAAATTTGTTGAAAATAACTATGTTTTATCATAACTGAGACCACTGTGTTAAATATTAAAAAATTCTGAACCTACTTTATATCTACTAAGAAGAGTTATTGGAGGATAAGTTTTTATAAGTTATCAAACATTTGGATTTTTGATGTTTGCGACAATTTAAAAAAATTACCGAGTTTTATCATGAGTTAATACAATTTGCTCAAAATTTTAGAAACTCTACATTAATATAAATAATATAAATTAATGCGACTAGGTTTCTTCCGTCGCAAATTTAAGCATAACGGCGCCCACACCCAAATTACCATTGTCAATGAACCAAACCGCTAGCCAGGTGGGGACTAGCGTGGCAGGCCTTTTGAATTACGTCATCTTAGCCGTTAAAGGTTTCATTCAATCCATTTCCTTCAGCCAAAGCTCTACTTCGTTGCAAGACACTTTGAGGTTAATCTTCTTTAATTTGCCCCAAAATATAACGTTATCCAAATTTTCCGAAATATAAGATTTCAAAAAGATATTAATTCTTAAAATATTTTCAACATGGTTGGGTTTCATAAAAACATCTGGCATATTTAGATTGGCGATAGTTGAGCTAATCTAGGATTGCAGTTGATTATCATTAGTGATACTTATTCAAAGTTACCTAATAAGTAATGTAATATTTTACTTATCGACACTTCAGCTCATTTTCAATATTTTAAGGCTTTTTATAAAAAATGATATTTAAGCCTATTAAAAATTGCAATTATATGTAATATTATAAATTGGTCAATTTTTATTAGAACAGGGATATTATAGAATTTATGGGTATCACTATGTTGAGTGTGTGTGTTGTTTATGGTATATTTATTTTTGCATTCTCTTAAAAGTTTAATGTTTTAGGTTGTTGACGCTGTGTTTTGACTACGGCCAGTATCCCGATGTTTACGAAGCCTTGCAAGATGGCATAAAGATGATTAGAATTGACAATTGGTTACAAGTATGGTTGGTTTCTCTAATAATATTAACAAAACTAGTTTAAAGGTCTGCCTATGATGGTAAAGTAATTAATTTCATGAGGGATTTAATATTTGTCCGGTTTTAGCTAGACTCAAGGTGTCAGCCGGTTTTGGACAAAATTTATAAATAAGCTTTCAAAACGAATCAAAAAACGATTTAAAAGAAAAGGATAAATTTCTTGAATTTTTAACAAACTGCATAAATAAATTTGGCTTATATTTTGCTGATACTGAATACCAGAGGTTTCGTTATCAAGCGCTGTTACCTAAATTATTTATATTGCAAGGTAATTCCACAATTGATTGCAAGAATCGATATCCCGCGCCCACTGGTCCACAAGCTTATCCACCAGTTATTAATCGAAATTGGAAATTTTCACCCGCAAGTACAAATTTTTTCCCCCATTTTTTGTTAGCCCTAGCATACGAGAAAATAAAACAATTAATAGAAATCCATTATGGTAGAATTCTTTTTGCTAATATTCAAACTTTTTCATCTTTTTTTCCGTATCGTCGAGACTTCAGGGCATTTATAACAAATATCTTTTATTTTTGAAAAGATTTACATAATTATCAATCATCAAATCTCATATTTAACATGAAAATAAGATTTATCCAGTTTCACTACTTGCTGTTATAAATATAAATTCACACGCACCACTCAGATTATAAAGGCCTTTCTGTATACTATATAAAGACGACTTCATTGATAAAGTTTTTGAATATTTATATTTTGTAGTTTGTGTTAAGTTATAAGTGAATTCTAAAATTAAACCCAAGGCACTTATATATCCATTGACTGTGGCTTCAAAATCTGATATAATCTCCCGGCAAAACGCGGCTAAAAAGATATTGCAAGCACTGTGCGAACACAACAATACCCTGGTTCAACAAGCCCTTATGGTGAGTCTATCAGAATTATATATACTAATAATTTCAAAATAGGCTCTTTTCCCATCTCAGGTCAATAATGAGAATCTAGCTATTTATAACGCAATTTTTAGACAACTATTTTAACATAAAAATTTCAACATTTAAATTGTAAAATTTTATTGACCTTAGAATTAATTTCGATCTCAATTAAGGGTGCACCTTTAATAATTCTTGTCAAAATTAATTGATATTTTATTTTAATCAAAAGATGGATTTTTCAGTTATTACCCTTTAATGATTGTTTATGAAACTAGGTTAGCGAAGAACTTATCAGGGTATCAATCCTCTGGCACGAATTGTGGCACGAAGGGCTTGAAGATGCCTCTCGTCTTTACTTCGGGGAAAAAAATATCCGAGGCATGCTTGCCGTTTTGGAACCGTTGCACGCTATGATAGAAAAAGGGCCACAAACCCTAAAAGAAACTTCTTTCATTCAAGTTTGGCCCCTACTAAATTTTATTTATCTTTTTATAAGGATTTGACTGGAGATTCCGTTAAAATGTGTTTTCAATTGGTTTCTGTAACGTTTTTATATGGGGTAGGATCATCAGCAAATTTTTAATTCTATTACCGATGTAATTTGATTCATTTGATTGATGTAATTAAGTACATGGGATAACTTTCAGCACATCATTGCACTTTGAAATTCGGTAACAATTTTCTTCGCTTGGGACTGTGCCCACTAGAAGCATAAAAAGACCTGAGTTTTGTTTAGTCGACCTTCAGACTAAACATTTTTAGCCAAACTCAACGCTTAGTCAAAATTTGAAAAACAGACCAGAAGATTTTGGTCTATTTTTGTTCAGTTGGTCGTTAGACTTAGTGTAACCAAAGGTCGACCAAACAAAACCCAGGTCTTTTTACACAGTAATGCCTACTATGAATTAGCGGTAAACAAAAATAGCCGTTAAATTCAATTTGCATTACATTTTATAACATAAAACCTACTTATTGTCACCTCTCTAAAAGCTTAACTAATTCAAAATAATGTAAAATTTTACCCTGATTTGTAACTTTTTTTACACAACGCGTTGAAACAATGTGTAATTTGATATTAAATCACTGCTTTTACGGCTAGGCTTATGGGCGAGATTTAGCGGAGGCCAAGGTTTGGTGTACGAAATACCTGCAAACGGCCAACGTGAAAGATTTGACGCAGGCTTGGGACCTTTACTATCACGTGTTCAGGCGCATTAGCAAAGAACTTCCCCAACTAACGAGCCTCCAGCTAGCCCACGTCTCACCCAAATTGATGGCCTGTCGGGATTTGGAGCTAGCCGTTCCCGGTACTTATAAAATAGCGGAACCGGTGGGAAATAGCGTCGCTGAAAAGATCAGACTTAAGGAACGACAAAGCAGTGGGGGTAAAATGGATTGGCCGGGTTTGGTTAGGATAGCTAGGGTCATGCCTTCCCTCCAGGTCATCAGTTCGAAGCAGAGACCCCGAAAACTGAGGATACTAGGTTTGTTTAAATAACGTGTGGCGGGCGATTGTTAATTTTACGCGTTAATATTTAAAGCTTAAAGCAACCCGAACATATATATAAGTGCTGGCCCGTGACTTGTGGTTGCTACAACCAAATTACTCCATTTAACGTGTAAAAGTTAAGACTAATAGATTTGCGAAAGGAAATTTATAAAAACCGTTTTTTGGTTTTCTAACCATTTGTTAATCTAATATATACCATTTAATTTATTAAATTTTTTGTTAAATAGAAATATACGTCGCAACTAAATTCTAGCAAATTTAAAATATTTATAGGACGCGGAGAAGAATTTAAAATGAGGAGCGAATTCGTGTTATATTTAATTTAGAAAAAAAATATTTCTCGTATACTATTGAAATAATAAAACAAAAAAGGGCCCACTTTGGGTATTTAATCGCCTAATATATTATAATACTAGCGTTTATTAAGATCGAAATTTGGCCCAAAAAATTTAATATTTATTAATATGTATATTTGCTATCACTTATGTGTTTGATCGAAAATAAAAAATTTACTTAATATGAAAAAAATGTCTACCATTTTAAATGCAAATTTTAGGTGACGATGGGATAGAGTACTTGTTTTTGCTGAAAGGCCACGAAGATCTTCGACAAGACGAACGCGTCATGCAATTATTCGGTTTGGTAAACACTTTGCTTAGGACCGATTCGGAAACTGTTCGGAGAAATTTAGTGTAATTTTTTACGTCATAGCTATCAAAATTTTGCTTAAATTGAATTAATTTTCAGATATTCTTACAAAATCTGGACACATAGCAAAGTATATCATAAACAATTAATAATAATAGCACCCAAAGGGCCCTTTTATTATATGCATGCTCTATTTTTAGTCTAAATAAAATCGCGTTTGTTTATGTTTAAAATTTTGGTTAAATGTCAAATTGAACATTAAAATAGCAAGCGGCCGTTGTTTTTAATTTTAGCTCAAAGAGTCTTAGGAAAGGTAAACAATCAGATGTATTAATCTAAAATGTAAATACATATAAATAAGCTCTTCGTTTACAAAATTATAAATATTATAATGAAAATTAGCTAGCGCTCTTTTCACGATTATTATGAAATTAAATGTTAAAATAAACGTAAAATGTAGGATTTACTCATGTGCGCATTGTAATAATAATTACATATCGAAATCCGATGAAATATTGCTTATGATCGATTACAACTCACAAATCAATAATTCTAAGGCAGACATGGATAAAATTAACAAGTCATTAAAGTATCAATTTCTAAACTTACTTTTTATACGCCAACCCATATTAAACAGAATACAACGCTATTCCGTCGTACCCCTGAGCACAAATAGCGGGCTTATCAGTTGGGTGCCACATTGCGATACTCTACACACCTTGATCAAAGATCACAGGGAATCGAGAAAGATTTTACTCAACATCGAGCATAAAATAATGCTTCGCATGGCACCGGATTATGACCGACTAACGCTTTACCAAAAAACTGAAGTTATTGAAAGAACGATTTTTCGTGGCTTACATAAATCACACCTCGAGCTAATGTAGGCGTAGCCAGCTTTGGGATTAGAGGGGGGGGCATTAATGATTTAGGGAGGGGCAAATGATCATTTTTTGAAATTCTAGCCATAATTTTAATAAATTTTAACAATTTTTTAGCTGGCTCCGCCCATTTTTTGATATATATTATTACATTTTGACACTTATAAAACATGCACAGTTTGACTAACTTTTAATTGTTTTTAAAATCCGTCCAGTGGTTAAACTTAGATTTTTAACTCTGGCTATCCTTTGTTAGACGTTAGGATAGTCTTGCCTTTTGTTTAAAACAAGTGCTGACAGCTTGTTAAGCTTTGAGTTTCTGTAGATTATTTCGTAGGTCTAATCGATTAAAATGTACCTACTTTTTTATCATTTCTAATTTTCCCCCTCCCTTTAATTAAACATATATGCATATACTATTATATTCCTCTAATTTTCTATACCTAAGTTTACTTTAATGAGTTATTGCTTTTTTTCATGTCATATTTTTAATAAATGTTACTTTTTCCTATAGTATTTACAAGTTGAAAATAAGCTATTTACTTATTTGATGTAGTTATGAACATGATAATTTGCATTTCAATGTATTGTAGGTTCCTAATTTTTAATATATATCCCCAGGTTTGTTGTGACAGTATAAAAAAACCTAGTGTGAATGTTTGGGCTTGTTAAGCAATGTATTTAATAATCTGTTGCTTCAGCTATATTTTGCTTACACAATAGGTTTTTGAACACGCCTTGGAACATACCAAAGGTGATGATTTAGCAAGGGTTTTGTGGTTAAAGAGTCCCCCAAATTCGCAGGATTGGTTTGATCGGCGACTCAATTACACCAGAAGTTTGGCTCTCATGTCTGTAGTCGGCTACATTTTGGGTCTGGGCGATAGGTTTGATTTACTGAATTGACTCATTCCTTTAAAAAGCATATTAGCAATTTTTAATCTGATTATTGAAAACAAATAAATATTTTCATGAGGAATAGTATCAATCACTTTGTTTGAAGGTATATGTCAAAATGTTTATGAGCAGATTTATATTGGTAAAGCTTTCGGATTACTGCGAGGTTTATATGATCTGTGTATTTATTTTATATTATTGTCAAAGTTTTTGATTTTAACGAATAAACATTCAAAAAAATATACAAACTGAATTAATGAGCCGACATAGATCCCTGGACATTGTATGGTTTAACAATTCTCATAATAAGCTTCTTAATAAGGTATAAACTTTTGTGACTGACTGGGGTGATACACTTTGTTATTTGTTTGAGAAATTGACTACACCAAGGACCTGGCCACAAAATGGGATGTAAATGGGAACGTTGTGATATGTTTTTTCTCTTAACCTCTTACAGTATAGGCAATAAAGTGAAATTTAGAAATTTTTTGTTAAATACATTTATTGCCTTAATTTATGGTTTATTGCATTGGTTTGATTTTATTAAGATGAAAGTTATGTTTGTTTTTGTCGACGTTCAAAGGCATCCCTCGAACTTGATGTTGGACAGGATAACGGGAAAGATACTTCACATCGATTTCGGTGATTGTTTCGAAGTTGCCATGTCGCGAGAAAAATTTCCCGAGAAAGTTCCATTCCGCTTGACCAGAATGCTAGTCAATGCTATGGAGGTCAATCCATCATTTGAAAAATATGATTATTTTTAAAATGAATGAACCATTTTAACACTCTTATTTTTGTTTTTCCACAAATCAATAATTCTTTTTACCAGCTCCTCTGCAAGTTTATCATAGTGGAGCGTTATTCTTTTGTGTTTTTAAGCAATATAAAACTTTATAATATAATTATAAATTAAAGTATAATTGAGTAACCTTCCTAGTTTAATAGCAATAATTAAATTGTCAATGAAAGTGGCAATCGTCGACGCAAACTATGATTGCTAGAATGTTTTGTCGAATATTACAGTAGTAAACATATTAAAATTGGTTATTGATGTTTAATAATTACTTGTGTTCAAATTATTATTAACGTGTAACATATTTGCAAAATCTCGTATTTCACTGCCTACTAAGGCCATTATTTAAATCTATTTAAAAAAAATTGCATGCATCTTTTCAGGTTTCCGGTATAGAAGGTACCTTTAGAATGACTTGTGAACGCGTTATGGAAGTTCTGCAACTCAATAAAGATAGCGTAATGTCAGTACTCGAAGCCTTTGTCTACGACCCCTTAATTAATTGGAGACTTTTGGACAGTACATTTCAGCTATTTTATATTTTGACACCGTTTTTTATCATTGAAGATTTGTTTAAATTATGATACTTTAGGTCGTTATATAGTTTGAACATTATCAGATTTCTATTTATATATTTTTAACGATTGCATTGTTTTTAATGTTACGATATATATCTTATAAATAAGTGCACATTGATTAAATACCATCAATGTTGAGCTTTTGAATTTATTTATATGATTAACAATGATTAATTTCTTAGTAATAAATATCTCATGTCGTGCGTGATAATTCATATCATGCAATATACATATTTTTTATGTTTATAAATAGCTGAAGACCAGCCGGAATCTTTGAATCTCAAAGCATTAGCCATAATTAAAAAAGTTAAGGAAAAATTAACAGGTACTACAAAAAATTTTTTGAAGTAAACCGTACACAAAACATTTTACTTCTTTTTTAATAATTTAGATTTTAGAATATCAGACTTCTTAACTTTATCTAACGTTGATTTTAAAAGTTTTTTCTTACAATTCGATCCCATTCTATAACCGATTTTAATGCCCATCTAACGTGAAAATTGATTTTTAATTATACCCAGTCATACTTAAATTAATATGTGACCTAAAAATAACATACAATTTTAAAAACTAACCATTCGAAACATTTTCACAACAATTTAATTGTAGACAAAATAGCTCGCTATTTAGATTATTCTTGATAGCACCCAAATTGAACCATAGTTTACTATAAAAAAAATTTCGGTCTTATCTTTTGTGGTCAAGGGCTCTGGGTGACCCCAATTACTTTATAAAACTAACAATATTCTTAGATGGAGATGTGCCTTTTACTATCTTCATTAAAGAGTAAACCAGCTCAGGAAATTAGGCAATTCTTTCTCTTTATTCGGTTGTTTTTTTCAACGAGATTTCTTTGATACTATATTTAATTCATTGTCCTAGGGCGAGATTTTAATCCTAATGAGACACTCGACGTCAAAACTCAAATAGATCTTCTCATTAAACAAGCTACTTCGCACGAAAATTTGTGCGAAATGTATATTGGATGGTAAGATTGATTTAATTTGTATTACTTGAATATTAAATTAAACTTACAAACAATTTTTTTTAAATAAACTTCAAATTGCTATATTTTTATTACCTTAGGTGCCCGTTTTGGTAAAATATCCTAAAATTGATTCGCTTGTGTCTAGAAGGCTCAAAATAAGCTTATAATATATTTAATGATAGTTTTGTTTGTAAATATGATGTCGTAATTTATAATATCTGTTAGTCTAAATAAATTTAGTAATAGCGTATTATATTTTAATGTTGAAATGGAATTATGACAAGTTGATTTAACATTAGCTAAAACAACTATTTAATTGTATGTTATTTTTAATTAGGCATGCATATAATGATATTAAATGTGTTTACCATATACAGGGGCGTACTCAGGATTTTATTTGGGAGGCGGGGGGGGGGGGTTAAATTTTTTCCTCAAATATTAAAAAAATTTATAGGAATTTTTTTTTTGCATTTGATTAAAGATCTATATACATAATGTAGGATGCATGTGAGTTTGTCCAGCCAAATTTAGATTTTAAATCCTATTAAGGCTGGTGTAAAGAAGATGAGAATATAAAAAGCTAATTTGGTATTAAAAAATTGCAACACAACACATTAAATTATTATGTTGATGTAAAGTCTCACTTTGTAATTGTTTTTTATTTGTTAATTTAAAAAAATTATTTCGATAATAAATAATCACTTTAAAATTAACATGAAAGTCCTTGATAAAATTCTTTTTTAGTTGTTTCACCTTTTTTACTTGACAGCATTTAATGCCTGTGATAGGTTTGGTAAAATTTTAGGGTTTCTAAATTTGTTATTACAACGACGTAGGCGAATTTAGAGTCCTGCAAATTGTTTTTCATTGTGCTGAGCGCGTTTAACCCCAAACTTTTTGGATTGTTTTACCGAGCAATTTAAATCCTACCAAATATTATAGAATCTATCAAAAGTTGGGTCCCAATAATTCGGAAGGTGTTAAAATATAAGATAGAAAATTATAACTCATAGTTCTAATGTTCTTCTTTAAAAAAAGGTCAATACATTACGTAGAGGTGTGCAGGATCAAAAAATCCGATCCGAGGGGTTTTTGAAAAATTTTATATCCATCCGATCCGATCCGAGTTTCTTAAAATCTAAATCCGATCCAATCCGATCCGAAATTTTTAAAAAAATTTACGAACAGAACTTTTTATTGAGGATTAAATTCAAAATACATAAAAATAAGGTATAGCAATTTTAATAGACCCGAAATAAATATAAAATTTTATTTGACTAATTCCATATTATCATATAAAAATAATAAAGAATCTAAATTTTCTGGTTTAATTCGCGTTCTTCTTTCTTCTAATGTTCTTCCAGCCACCGATAAATTTCTTTCCGAAATAGTAGAGGTAGCAGGTATAGCTAAAACTTTATTTGCCAGCTTATAAAGCCTTGGCAGGACTGTTTGATATGAAGCCCACCATTTCAGCAAATCTTTTTTTTAATCATATTTGCAATCTTCATTTCAAAGATAATTATGAAAAGGTATACTAAAAATTAATTTAATTAATTAGAACTTATTATTGTTTGAAAATCCAATCCGATCCGACTAAAATAAAATGTTAATCCGATCCGATCCGACTTCCAAAATTAAAATGTTGATCCGATTGATCCGTGCACACCTCTAAAACTGCATATATATCTTATAAAATACTTTTTAAACGAAATGTCTATATACAAATTTACAAACATTTTGTTAATTTATATTTTGGAAACGATTGAGGACTACAAGTGATACTAAATTTTGACCTTTTAAGTTTTTGTTTTCAATCATAAATTGTTTAAGACCACCCAAAAAAACAATTTATATCATCCGTTCATTACTTTAAAATTTCATATTACGTTATCGCAAAATAAAATTGCACCTATATGGCAAAATCAAATGTAAATTTTTTATAGTTTTAACTCAACGTTTTTTCCCCAATAGACTTTTTAGAGAATACTTAGTTATTTAAAGAATACCTAGTTATACTAAAGTGTAAATTCTTTTAGCCAAGTAACATGGGCGTAGCCGGGGAGGGGGGGGGGCGTAAGGAGGGGCGGCTGCCCCCTCTAAATCCAAAAATTTGCTGAAATTCATTAAAATTATTGCTAAAATATCAAAATATGATCATTTTGCCCCTCCCTAAATCATTATTGCCCCCTAATTCCAATGCTGACTATGCCCATGCAAACTAATCATGGCTTATGGGATACGCTACAAAATCCCGTTTTAATGTGTATGACATTCAACGACAGTTGCTATTTTTTTCCAATGAATTATTTCTAAATAGCAAATGCTAAATTTTGTACGTAAAACTATTAAATGTATAATGTTTATTAAAAACTAATACTAAGTCTAGATTTATTAGAATATAAAAAGATTTTTCGAAAATTAATTTTCAGATTAAAAGTTATCGATATTCTATCATGACATTGTTAGCTAATTAATGTCCATAAATCATTTATACTATATAAAAATTAAAGTTTTACCAGTTGTCACTGCGAAATTGGAACTTTTTTCTGGGGGAATCGCGTCATGGGTATTGCAGCATAATCCTATTCTACTAATTCACCCATCCCTTTCCCCTGATCCCTGTGCTAAATATTTATGAATTATTATATCGTTCATAAAATTCATAATTATTGATTTTTATCGTTTATATAAATTTTGGAGGGGCTTATTATTTAACATTAAAAAATCAATCGTGAGGATCAACTGTAAAAATGATTTAATATTTTAACCCTAATGAATGCCCATAGCAGAATAACTTTTATTATTTTGGCAATTTTGCTATCAGCTCCCTTTTATACACTTGCTTTAAATCCTTTATGGACTTCTCGTCCCCAAGTGACAACTTCTACCGATTCCTATATTACGACAAATGATTCAGAGATTGAAGATGATTCCCAATCCGATATTTATTTGCCACGTTCTATTAGCCAAACATTAAATGAACGAGTTTTTAGAAATCGATTTAAGCCAATTCGATCAATTAGATCAAAACAAGAACCAACACCCTTTGTGCCTGGTTTTGGTCAAATAGTAAACCGAAGTCAGAGTTATTCTAATATTATTACCGGACCATTTCCTTACAAACCGATTGGGGCTTATGCCGGTAGTGTTTATACCTACGATGTATATACTGGAATGTGGACCATCAAAGGTTTAAATAGCAATTTCATTACACTACAACATGGGCATAGCCAGCATGGGGATTCGAGGGGGAGGGGCAAAATTTGAAATTTTAGCCATAGTTTTTAATAAATTTTGAAAAATTTCGGATTTATAGGGGGGAAGCCGCTCCTTCCTGCCGTCCCTCCCCCCTGGTTAAGCCCATGAAACTTGTAATCAATGTTTAAAGTTTATACTAATTTTACTTTTCTGTTTTTTATTTCTTGAATTATTTTAAAACTTTAGTAAATGTCTAAAATAAATATACAGAAGTTGAAACGATATCGAATGAACGCGGCAAACAAGGGCCCGTAGTTTCTTACGTAGCGCATAAAATAGAACCTGTAAAGCAACCGCCGGTTATAGTTGAAATGGGTTCTTCCTCCAATCTCTACATCAGCGGACAACGTCGTAGCGAGGAACAAAAACTTAGCGTTATCGTAGGATCGGAAACTCAAAGTGCCCCTCAAATATTTCAACACGGTTCTATAACACACTTTGGCAATGCTTATAGCCCGGCTCGAGTCGAAATGGTTCCAGCCATTGTTAGAGCCATGAACCCTCAAAATGGCACTTACTTTCCCCAAAGGGTTGACCAAGTTCCTCTTGAAACGGGAACTAATTATGGTGGCGCTAATCAAGCTCAGACTGAGACCGGTGGTTATGGTTCTTTTACGGGTTATGGTAGTAATGGGAAGTTCCCTGGCTACGCATATTCATCTGGCTCAGCAGATACCGGTTACGCTGGTGGCTATGGGGCTCGATATGGAGTTTATGGAGTAGGTGGAAGCAGTTTATACCCTGCTCCTAACATTGGAACTGGACCGATTATGATGAGTAGAGAAGGTGGGTAGTTTTAATTTAGTCTTAAAACGGATTAATTAGATGCTTGATTAAAGGGTTATTTAGTTATAATTATTATTTAGCATTGCACAAAATAATGGCTAACGTCTTTTATCATGAATTTAACAATTACATTAATATTTAAACGCTTATTTTCAAAAATTCATTAAGCAGTCTAGGCGCTGCAGCGTTTGAGATCAAGTTTCATTTAATATATGCCTTAATAGCTTTTAATAAAATATAAGGCGTTTTAGATATTCAGTTGATCAAAAATTTATTATGACAATTTTTTTGTATTAAGTCTCCTTAAAAATTATAAATAGACCAAAATATTACACGGCGCCTTTTAAATTTACCAAATTATGTTAAAATCTTAAAATATCTGTTATTTCGTATTATTTTTGCCCTTACCATTATGTGTATTGTCGCACCATTTAAATCTGTGTACAATTTCTCAGTTGTTTAAATCCAGCCTTGGACCAACGGGAAAAACTTTTGCAAAAATATCCCAATTATTACCGAGGTACCCCCTTGCAACCAGTGGCCGATACATGGAGAATTGTGAAAGGCGATATCGAAAGAAACCGAACTGGTTTAGATGTTGGTGGAACTGGTTCTACATCTCGTTCTGGATTTGAAGTCGGTTACAATTATGGCCTTAGCCATATTCCCGATCCTATCGTTAAACCTTGATAGCTTTAGTTCGTGTTTTAAAAACGGCTGGGTTTTGTTTGGTCGTCCTTTGGTTTTGGTAGACTAAACATAAACGGACCTATGTTTTGTGGTCTGTTTTTCTTAGTCGCATAAGCAGACCAATCATTTTTTGGCCAAACATTTGGTCTGTTTATGTTTAGTCGACTAAAACCAAAGGTCGGCCAAACAAAACCCAGCCGTTTTTACAACACTAGCTTTTTTAGTTACATTTTAAGTCCACATTACACTCTCATCTCGATATTTATAAAGTACTCTTAATTTACCCATATATTAATTGCTATGCAATTTATGGACTCGCTTTTGGTTGTCCTGTAATATATATGATTATATTTAGGCAAATAGGTTTATAAACACAATTTTAAGGCTGAAAATAAGATCAATAGCTAAGAATCTTATTAAATCTTTTCGCTCATTTTCAGCTACCATTTATATGTGACACAAAAATTTGATAATGAATAGTTTTGTACTTACAATACACCTTCGCGTCCACAACAAAATTTTAAATGCGATATTCGTTATAATAAAAGTTTATATGCGGTATGTACTATGAAAAATAAATATAAAAACTTTCGGTTACTTTCATATGTTTCAAAGCTAAAAAAATCGCTCATATATAGTCAAAGTGTTGATGAATATTATCGATCTTTATCTACTTGCCGAGATTTAAATAATCCAAAAGCAATTTTGAAAATATGTATTTAAAAAAAAATTAAAAAAATATTATTTAAAAAAAATTATTTAAATTTAAGTTAAGAATTCGATAATTAATGTTTTAACATATTCATTTTAATTTATCGAGGGGCGGGAAATATCAAAAATTATAAAATTTACTATTAAATTATATTAATGTTGGTTTAAGAAGCCATGGTTAAAAAGTACACCGCAATACATTAGATAAATTCGACTCAAATTATAATTATTACCTAAATACTTAACAGTTTAATTTGATTGTATATTAAATTGTACATGGGCGTAGCCAGGTTTTGGATTAGGGGGGGGGGGGCAAAACGTTTAAAAGTCAATTAGGGGGGGGGGGGGCAAAACGTAAATTGTTTAATTTTAAAGGGTTTTTGCATTGAAATTTTTTTTCTCTCGCCATTTAGGGGGAGGGGGCAGCCCCCCTGCCCCCCCCCCCTGGCTACGCCCATAAAATTGTATTTAACCTAAATATTGTTCATATTGTGGTGATAGCTTTGGTGAATATAATTTATTTATTTAATATCTATTAAGACTTGTGAAATTTAACATTTGATTCCATCTAAATTAATACGTTCCAAACATTGGATTTGGATGCTACTTTAAAAGTCCCCACATCTTTTTATGCAAAAAAAAATTTATAAATATAAAAAGCTTTTTAGACGTTACCATTTAATTTCAAGAGAATCATCTATATATATAAAGTAAAGTGTATATATGTATGTAAGGGCTAATCTCTGAAACTACCGTTCCGATTCGCGCGAAAATTTACCCCTAGGTTCCCAGGGCGGCCAGGGGTAAAATAGCTTTTTCAGAATCCTAAAATTCCTTTTAGTTTTCGAGATATTGGGTTTTATGCGTTTTGACGTTCAATAAAATGTCAATCAAACGCACCTCCTCGCGTTCGTCGAAAATTTGAATATACAGACAGTTCTGTAGTAAAAGTGTATCACCTATAGTAGTTTGTAGTAATTAGTAAAACGTAATCTTTTCTTGACAACATAAAATTTATGAATTAAATTTCTTAAACGTCATCTTTTCTTAACGGTGACAATATAAAATTTATGAATTAAATTTCTTAAACGTCATCTGTTCATAACGGTGACAAGACAACATAAAATTTATGAATTAAATTTCTTAAACGTCATCTTTTCTTAACGGTGACAACATAAAATTTATGAATTAACCTGAAACAAATAAAATTATAGATTATTTGAGAAAATATATAGGTGAAGAAGATGAATTATTCTCATTATCATTAAATGAGATATTTTAAATGAGAAAGATGAAAGTATATATAATTTAAATGTAATATAAAATAGTCCAACGTTGATTATTCTGAGTAAATGCCATTTATATATAAATGTCATTATTTATCTATCATTAATTTTTATTAAATGAGATATTTAAATGAGAATAAATTCTGAAACTACCGGCCCGATTCGCGCGAAACTTTACCCGTAGGTTCTCAGGGCGGCCAGGTGTAAAATAGCTTTTTTAGATTGCTAAAATTCCTTTTAGTTTTAAAAATATCGGACATTTCTCGGCCTTTTGGTTTTAAAAAAGGGCTAAATTCTGAAACTTCAGATCCGATTCGAGCGAAAATTTAGCCGTAGATGCCCAGATAGGCCAGGGGTAAAATAGCTTTTTAAGATTCCTAAAATACCTTTTTGTTTTAAAAATATCTGACATTTCCCGTCCAGTCTCATTTATAGCAGCATATACAACAATGACGTCATACATACAAAGCTGAAGTTTTCTCGAATTAGATATTTAAAAGTATAATAAAAATGTTACAGTATACGGTTAAAATTATTGGGGTTTAACAGACTATTTAAATTAAATAAATAAAATTTAAATTATGCAGTTTTTGTCATTATTATCACGTGGTCGATCATAGAAGCATATTTTTAATAATTATCCATCCATCCTTCAATTAATTATTTTATTATATTAAAGAAAATTGTATTTCAAATAAATCAGCTAACTAGAAAAAAAATGGTATTATTGTATAATAGGTAACAGCATTAATAAGCAATTTTTTCAAAAACATTTAATTTTAGTCGGATTTGATGACTAAAACAGAATTTGCAGTTGGTTTATCTTATTATATAAATACTAAAAATGGTGTGTTCATAAAATCATTCGAACCTTTCACATTATAAATTATTTCATATATGACCCCATTTTAGATAAGTCTTTTTAATAGCTTATACTTAATTAACCACTTAAGGACTGAGCCAAAGCAACGCTTGGCCGGGCACAGCTAGTCTATATATATAAAGTAAAGTGTATATATGTATATATGTATGTAAGGGCTAATCTCTGAAACTACCGGCCTGATTCGCGCGAAAATTTACCCCTAGGTTCCCAGGGCGGCCAGGGGTAAAATAGCTTTTTCAGATTTCTAAAATTCATTTTAATTTTCGAGATATTGGGTTTTATACGTTTTGACGTTCAATAAAATGTCAATCAAACGCACCTCCTCGCGTTCGTCGAAAATTTGAATATACAGACAGTTCTGTAGTAAAAGTGTATCACTTATAGTAGTTTGTAAAACGTAATCTTTTCTTAACGGTGACAACATAAAATTTATGAAATAAATTTCTTAAACGTCATCTTTTCTTAACGGTGACAATATAAAATTTATGAATTAAATTTCTTAAACGTCATCTTTTCTTAACGGTGACAAGACAACATAAAATTTATGAATTAAATTTCTTAAACGTCATCTTTTCTTAACGGTGACAACATAAAATTTATGAATTAACCTGAAATAAATAAAATTATAGATTATTTGAGAAAATATATAGGTGAAGAAGATGAATTTTTCTCATTATCATTAAATGAGATATTTTAAATGAGAAAGATGAAAGTATATATAATTTAAATGTAATATAAAATAGTCCAACGTTGATTATTCTGAGTAAATGCTATTTATATATAAATGTCATTATTTATCTATCATTAATTTTTATTAAATGAGATATTTAATGAGAATAAATTCTGAAACTACCGGCCCGATTCGCGCGAAACTTCACCCGTAGGTTCTCAGGGCGGCCAGGTGTAAAATAGCTTTTTCAGATTGCTAAAATTCCTTTTAGTTTTAAAAATATCGGACATTTCTCGGCCTTTCGGTTTTAAAAAAGGGCTAAATTCTGAAACTTCAGATCCGATTTGAGCGAAAATTTAGCCGTAGATGCCCAGATAGGCCAGGGGTAAAATAGCTTTTTCAGATTCCTAAAATACCTTTTTGTTTTAAAAATATCTGACATTAACAGACTATTTAAATTAAATAAATAAAATTTAAATTATGCAGTCTTTGTCATTATTATCACGTGGTCGATCATAGAAGCATATTTTTAATAATTATCCATCCTTCAATTAATTATTTTATTATATTAAAGAAAATTGTATTTCAAATAAATCAGCTAACTAGAAAAATAAAATAATGGTATTATTGTATAATAAGTAACAGCATTAATAAGCAATTTTTTCAAAAACATTTAATTTTAGTCGGATTTGATGACCAAAACAGAATTTGCATTTGGTTTGTCTTATTATATAAATATATACTAAAAATAGTGGGTTCATAAAATCATTCGGACCTTTCACATAATAAATTATTTCATATATGACCCCATTTTAGATAAGTCTTATTAATAGCTTATACTTAATTAACCACTTAAGGACTGAGCCAAAGCAACGCTTGGCCGGGCACAGCTAGTATATTATATAAAATGAGTACATTTTCTCAATATTATTACGTTAAACTAACCTTAATAATACAGAAGTTTTCAAAAAGAACTAGAGTTGCTAATGTTTGCCATGACCATTGTCTCACCTTAATAACTCTCATTTCATTAATTACATTTTATTTAAATAAAATAAATGGCAAATTATCAATTTTAAACAAACATTTTACGATTTTCCCTTTTAATAAACTAAAAACGGTATTCCTCTGCATAGAGAGAGCACCCCACCCACCCCCTTAAAATTAGGTCATTGAAACTTTGGTACTGCCATGTAAAGCCTAGTTCATGCAAGTCATGGGGAAAAAGGTATAAAAAAAGAAATGGTAGGGGCACAAAAGGTGAATGCATTTCCTCAAATTCACTACAAGGCTATATACTCTAGTTAGTTACAACGGTAAATAAAAAAATAACGTTTTTTTGCTCGTTTTAGCTATCGCTTCCTTATTTCTCCGATTTAAAAAAGTATTTAAAAAGGCATAAAATCTTAATTATGTAGTAAAATCAGTGCAATTAAAACATTTAATATACAATTGTGTTATAGTTTTTAATGTTTTATATTATTGATTTTATGCATTGGGTAATGTTAATTTCAAGGTCATCAATGTCGCATTATAGCAGGTCCGAAAAAATATAGGGCACCCGTATCCATATTTTCTTAGCCTATACCTCCTAAACTCCAGAAACGCGCTATGTAATATGAAAAATATCTATTTACCTTTCATTTCAACAAATAAATTAACAAATGCTTGGTGTTTTTTCAAAATCAATCGTTGCTGTCATGATTTTAAAGGAGACCTTGTACAAAGTAAATATTGCAAAATTTGTTGGGAATTTTCTTTCATTGCACAACGGCGCAAGATTTTGGAACTTGGATGGCCGTGATATTGGAAATAAACATTCGAATACATTTAATATTTTTACCAAATTGACGAAATATTTCCAACTAGGTATTTACTTATAGTATTGTCATAAAGCCAAATACACCAAAATTCTGTGGAATGAATAAGGTATTTTGCTACGTATATTTAACTCAAGAATTTGCATTTGTAAATTATATGAATATCATATTTTTCAATTTATAATAGTCAAAAATTGTTAAAAATTTTTGAAATGAATGGCCACGATTCTGTTAATTATTTGTGTTAAATATTTTTTCTAATTCCAAAGAATATTTAAAAAGCTATAGTTAAACTCAAATGTTTATTCAAATTTAATTTTAAAGGGTAAGTATATATTCTAGGATTAAACAATTAGGAAAAAATAATATTTAATTTGCAAACCTTGTTTATGAATGCAAAACGCTAATAATAAGATAACTGCCGCATTTTTTTACAAACCTACATAGAAATCAGAAACCTTACTAACTTTAAGCTAAAAATTTTAAAGAGTTAACTGCAACGCTGTGGATTATTAAAATTTTAACTTTTTTATTTATGATAAAAATTAGCAAATTAAATTAAGCTAGACAAGTTTAAATGAATTGTATCCAAATAAATTAATATTTTAATTTAAATACTCCGCCGAAAATTTATGTTAGGGTTCGCTATCATACCTTTTATTTAAAACCAAACATAAAGAAGTTGCAATTATAATTTAGTTTATCACCTTATTTATATAATATACTACATCGAATTGAAATCTAGTAAACTCATTTTATAATTATCTATAGGCCATTCGATCACATAGTCCTGTAATAAAATTGGTTATCATGATTATCTTGTGCTATTCATCCTGCTCAGGAAGATACGTCCGAAATGTAGACAATAAATTAAGCTCTTCTACTAAGTTGAGGCTGGTGAAAAGGGCGATACAAAGAGCTAATGGAAGTATTCCTTCAGAATTACCGAAACAGAACCTAACTAATCGAGTGGGACGACGCCAAGCTTATTTTAGTTCGGGTTCCTTTCAAAGCAACGGACCACCTAATCCCTTTGGTACGAATCCATATTACATGCAACAACCTTCGCCTTTCATTGCAAATCCATCGGGCCAGTCTCCATACCAATCTCAACCTTCATCATATGGTTCTATGATGCAAGGATTTGGGCAACAAAGACCTATGCAATTTGCAGCGCCTTCAAATTATATACAACCCGCTCAATTCGGATTTCCATCCTATTTTATGACGGGTCCGGGAAGCATGTATCCCTCAAGTGATCCAAATCTTCAGTCACGAGGTGGTGGTTCTTACCCTCCCATGTCATTTGGTCCTCCACCCCCTTTAGTATCTGGAATTCATCCAGCCTTACAACCTTATAGATCATCTTCAATTTACACGGGTGGAAACGGTATGTCCTACAGTAGTCCCCGACCGGGCCCTTTAAGATTACCCAACGATGACGACTCTGATTATTCTTACGATAATGGGAATCGGTTTAGGCCGATGTCACAAAATCCCCCATTTCAATTCGGAAACTCGGGCTCCGGTCTATCGCGGACTAATAACTATCAATCCAATTCACAACAAAGTTTCCCGTGGAATCAACAGCGTAACGTTGGAGCTCAGCCGAACAGCATGTCTCCTGGATCATCCTTCCAAGGAACGCCACCTAATTTTTACCGATCCCCTAATGGGCCTGGGGCCAATTCGTTTCTCACCAATTTAAGACGTTTGATGAGTACACGCCCCGGAAGCACATCGAATCAAATTACCAACGAGAGCACTGTCTTGCGTTATCCCGGAGCCGCATTATCATCTCAAATAAATAGGCTGGCCATTGATCCCTTCGCGTTTCAACAACAACAACAATCTCCATTTTTCAATAATTTCAATCAAGCTGGGCAGATGTGGGGTCAGAGACCACCGATGGGCTTTGGAGGAGGTTTTGGAAACATGTGGTCAACTGGGAATCAATTTCAACCTCGAATGGGAAATATGAATGATCCATACTCCCGTTATTACATGTTCAATTCTGCCAAATGTAAAAGCAATATCTTTACCATAACGCCCACAATCTTAGCAGCTTTAGGCTTAAGTTATTTTTACAACAAGATTTTTGTGTAGAACATTTTATACGTACTATTTAACTTTTATGTTTATCGTTCACATCAAAACAATCATATTTCGTAATTTTCTATATTAATAAATATGAGCGTTAGGCTTAGATATTAATTAACACTTTATGTAAGTAGTATTTTTTAAAAAATTCTGAAATGGACATATTAGAAAATAAGTAAAACATAAATTATTTTTTAATGTATGGGAACATTTGAGGAAACATTTTTGGCATGGAATATGTTTTATCAAATTTGGTAATCAAAGGCGTATCTTTGTTTGTCAATGTTTTAGTGACAACTGACCACGAGCCCTCCCCTTTGTCGCCGAGGTGGTTAGGAGTGTTTGAATAAAACAGACCCGTTCTCAAATCAGAGCGAGTTCTCAATAAATTTTGCAACGTTTCTGGTAGGGAAGATGGTTCCTTGATTAAGGTATACACTTGGTCATCTCCGAGAATTAACATAGGCTTGATGGGCTCTACATTATTGGATTGCGGTTTTATCGGTTTTTTAGTTACTTTCCTTTTTGCTGGAAATGAGCTTTCTGGGAGAATGGGTTTGTAATTAAGGCCCGTAAGAGCCATATTTCGTGATGAAGTTCCGGGGGAGCCCTGATCCATTGGTTGAGCCTGCATATTCATGAGATCCGGCATGACCTTTTGAACATCGTTTTGGATTGATAGAAATTGAGATAGGTATTTTTGATCTTCCGCATTATAATCCTTCTTCGTAAGCCCACTATTTTTTGCCACGTCGATGACCTCATCGACTTCAACGTGTTTAAGAGGAGATGTTTCTAATTGAACAAGATTTTGGCTTTTGATATTTGGCGATTTATATTTAGTGTCCGAATCACCATGAACTGTATCGGATGTGGGAAGATTATCCGCTAATATCGAGTCGGGTAAATCCTTTTCAGAGTTTAATGCATCCATTAATGGTACTTGAAATGAAGCATCGATTAGTGATGACGTGAGTAGTCCTGAAGTTTCCCTTTGGTGACCGTGACTACCGTTCGATTTGTAAAATATTGTTTGAAAATTACCCTTTACATCTTCCTGCGGATCGTTCATATCTGATTGGGAATTAAGAATCTGAGGTTGCGTCAAAACTTTTACGTATCTTTGTAAACCATTACCCATTGGTTGATATGATGGTGGGGATAAATAAGGGAATTCGTCGTTTTCGTACATTTCTACCTCGTTTTGAGGGTAACCATCATAAACCGGAGTATGACGGGCTGGCTCTTCGTATTGTTGCAAGATTGCTTGAGTGTTAGGCAAAACCGTTGGATTATTTATTAAACTATGATGAGCATCCGATCTCTCATGATCTGATTGTTTCATCATATCTGCCTCGACCCATTCAGGATATAAATCCTCGAGGTCATCGTTTAACTCAATCTCTGGGTCAATAGGTACTTGTTGTGTCTGAGGAGAAGCACCATGAATCCTAAAATCGCCGTAAGGATTGTAATATTCCCCAGGTTCATCCCGAATTTCGACTAGTTCATATTCAGCATCGCCCGAATGGTATCTTTTAAATGGTCTCATCATACGACCCACTCGAGGTCTAAATTGTGGCCGGTGTCTGTACCTCGCCATCTTATACATTGGCTGTCCCCTTCTATACTTGATGTCGTACATAGGTCTCGGCTGATAAAAGCTGTTATACTTATCCGGCATATCCAACGAATGAAAGTGATGTTCTCTAAAATGTTTATGGGAATTGCGCCATTTCCTTCTTCTCCCTACATAATAATTTGAAAAATATTTGGGTTTTTTGACGTGATATGCAACCCGACGTTTATGGTTATTCGACCAGGGTCTTTTGTCAAATGAGTAAAACCCTTTAGACATGGATGATTCAAAATCAGTTGGCTGTTTGGATAACTTGGGACGTGTCGTCCTTATTCTTTGATTTTGTCGCTGCACTATAATGGTGTGCGTTTGATTTTTAAAATAGTAATTCAAGGTATTTTTAGGCTCTCTTTTAAAATTTTTAAACGCCAAAAGGGTATCATTTTGGCTTACATTCACGACTGTCTTATTCTCAAGGATTACGCATTCTGTTGTATTTAAGCTCTCAATTTTTGGAATCTTGGTTTTTGAATTACTATTTGTCGCTGATTGATTTGCAGTTTTTAAAATAAATTTGTTCCTTTTAACTTTGCGAAACGAATCATGTGAAGAATTTAGATTGCTTTTAAAAAAGAATTTATTCCGAAATTTGGTTATATTGTTAAATGGATTGAACGATTGAATTACCTTAGCCTTAATTATTTTTACTTCATCGGAAATATTCAAAGATTTTGACCCATCTAAGGCTAAGAGCAATGTTATCTAATTAAAATAAAAAAACATTTTATAAAACCAGTGTGTTCAAATAAAAAAAGCTAATTTATTAAAACGTGCATAGATAATAATACAAAACATAATCTATTTATTTTTCTCTTACCAACATTGATGGAATATGCATAATAAATTTATGGGATATTAAATTGTAAATTAACATTTTCTAAAGATTCACAAAAGATCATCCAGCATATTAATACAAGCCTCTTTATTTAACAAAAGGTCATAGACTAAAAAGTCATTACAATGACACCCTTTGCACAAAAAAGCGGAGTTTAAAATGTCATTAAACAAAATTCCAAAGTACGATTATTTATATTTGGTATATGTATGGGCATCACTACTACTGGAGTATATTTTGTGAATAAACTTTAAATAAATAAATAGATAAATAAATAAATTAAAATACGTTATAAATTTATAGGCGTAATTTCGGGCGTTAATTTCACACCGAATTTTTACAAATTTTGACTTAAATATAATTTATAAGAGCAATAACGCACTTATTTTTGAATGTCCCCTATTTTAATTATTATTTCCTCATCAAAATTTTATACTAAGCTTTAAAAAATTTAGTATTATGTGTGTTTGAGTTACAAAAATAATTTTTCGACCTCTCGTGTCTCATTGTTTCCACTTTTAAAGCAGAAAGTTTCTTACAACTTGTAACTGTCTAAATGATCAAAAAATCCTTTTTTCACCTAAAATAATCTTACCTTTCTATTAATAAACCTATTTTTAAAATGGTGTTATTTAAAAAACCTAAATAGGTTGTTTTGAATTCAAATCCTTCTTTCTATTTTCAACGAGTATCGAATATACCGAAAATATTTTATTTGTTACTAAATTTAGAGGCGGAAAAACACATGAAACACTATATTAAATTTCTAACAACTAAATAGGCCCTCATCAAGTATATTTTATTCAATGTCGCTTTTTCAAAGAACAAAATTACACAAATTTTAATATGTAAACCATTTAATATATTTTTAGCCCTTCAATAAATAGAGCTATAAAAATTAAATTGATGTTCGTATTATTAATTTTAATCATGAATTAACAATTTCTTGAGTATAAAAGAGGCTAAAATCCTTTTGCTCGTTTCTAGTGAATAAACTTAATATTTGGAAAGAAAGTTGATAAATCTTACATTCTGATCCCTAAAGAGAAATTTAAGATTTAAGACGGGCTCAGTTAAGCCAAAAATAACCAATTTTTGGGCTAAATAGTCCTGGCATGAACTTTAATACGCAATTAAAATCATTAAATGATCCTAAAATATAGTATACATCGTATTATATCATACCTTAAACCGAATTGAAACTTTGGCACTTACCCTATATCGAACTAAGCCTAATTGTGATCATAGATTTAAGGCCAAGCCTTATTAGAGATAGATTGTGACAATTAGTCTAAAGCTGATTAGTAAGATATGTCGAAAAACAAGTTTGAATTGAACTAACCATAAAGTAGATAAGCAACTAACCACTTTTTATAATTTAATATGGAAACTGGAAGATGGTGGTTAAAAAACTTTCAGACAGGAATCTCAATAAATAAATAAAAACTATATCTACAACAATATTTCACAAAAGTAATCTTTTCAATTTACACTAATAAATTTTGTGAGATTGACCTTAACAATTTCATGTGCATTCTTATCTTTGAAAAAATAAATGGATTTTTTTTGGTATTATTTTTGCAAAAGCCAATTAAAATCCTGCTTTTATTATACCTTATAGAGTATAAATTAAATGTTCATAATCAAGTAAAAATTATATTTATTAGATGATATTGACAGCTAGTTGCAAATTAGCAAGTCATGTTTATGATCTAATTAGTTGAAAATTTTCAAAGTAAAAATCATAGGGGGGAAACTTTCATGATATTTGGCGTTTAATCATAGGACCGTCTATTTGTTATATAGTTCCATGTCTGAGTAATACAAAATAAACATTGTGACATGAAATGTTTAGAACTCATAAAATACAATATTATAAGTAGAGCTGTTAAGTAACTAGTAACATGTTACTAGTTCCTGGAACTAGTTCCTTTTCTCCAGAAAAGTAAAGGTAATCAGTACTTCTACATCAGATGAACTGTAACGGTAATTAATTACATTCATTTCTATTTAATTAAAGTTACAGTTACTTTTAATAAAATTAAAAAATCATTAATTAAATTAGTTTGTGTTCATCGCTTTCTATTTAAATTTTCTTCGCGGAATAAATTAAAATATTTAAATACTATTTCGAAAGTTAATCCATCCTATTAGAAAATTTAAAGTATCATAGATAATTATTTTTATTGAAAGTCGGAAAAGATCCAAGAGTGTAATTGCCTTTAGTTAAAATATTAAGGATGGATATAAAAAATATATGATAATTTTCCTAATTTTAAAATATTAAATTCAATGTACCTACTACCATTTAGCGCCCCGTCGAAAGCCTATTTATTGGTAAACTAATATTTAGTGTTAATGGGGCAAGCTCAATAAATGACAATATAAGGTATAACGATTTTAAGAATTCGAATCACCATATATTACCCTGTAATTTTTATTCCAATATCTGAATAAATTATAAAAAATAAATGTTTTTTTAATTTGCCGGAGTAACTTTTAATGTCTATTAGGTAATTAACTTAAAAGGTATTAGTTACGTTTGAAAAAACGTACTGTAACTGTAATAAGTTGCATTTTTTTGAAAGTAACTGTTGGGATTGAAAATCTTTATTTACTAGAGAGAGGATTCGAAGTGATACAAAAATAGAAAAGTGAGTAAAAACGTGTATATCCAACGTATATAATATATACCAATTAACGATAATTAGATTGACAACACAACGGTAAACAACATATCCCCTGAGGCACTTCGCGCTCCAATTACCTCTCTACAGTTCCCCCCTTTTCACAGACAAAATCCTTAAGGAATGCTGGCGGTTTTCGACTACGCTGCGGGTATCTAGGTTCTTCTCTAGGCGTTCCTGACTGGTTATGCATTTGTTCCCTTATAGCACTTGTTCCCGTTTCCCTTTCTGATGATATCCTTTGTGGCCACCCGTTCTCTTGTCCCAGTGTGGTCCAGTTACGATTTTTCGTTTCCTTATTTGATCCACGTGTCGGTGGTGTTTTCTTCCCTGTGCCCATACATCGTAGGACCGACTACCATGCTTGGCTTTTATCGTGCCTTCTACCCATTCGCTTGGACCCAGAAACATGCGCACCCAAACCAAGTCTCCTACGTTGAACGTCCGCGGGTTCCCGGTCTCTACCCATTTGTGGTACGGTTTCCCTCAAAACCTCCCATTCGGTTCGCATCCCTCTTTTCAGCATCATCTCTGCCGGGCTTTTATTGGTTGCGGGGTGTTTTGTAGATCTGTAGTTTTCCAAAAATCTACTCAGCCCTACTTCCGACTCGTTCTTAACGATGGCTTCTTTAATTAATCGTACGTATCTTTCTGCCAACCCGTTTGACGCCGGATGGTAAGGAGCTGTCCATCGTTGATTAATTCCCCTCGACTTGCAAAAGTTCTGTAACTCCTGCCCTTTGAATTGTGGGCCGTTATCTGATATTAACCAAGGTGGATTTCCCAATCTAGCGAACGTTTCGGCCAGTTTTTTTATAACGGTTGTCGCCGTGGTGTCTTCTAATTTAAACACCTCTACCCATTTCGAGCTATTGTCCACCATCACGAGGTATGACTTACCCTTGAGAGGACCCATGATATCGACATGTACTTGAACCCATGGTTTATGGCTAGGTTGACACTCTATCAATGGTGCCCTCTTCGCCGCCGCAGCCGTATAATTGCAACTCCGGCACCCTTTCGCTACGCTCAATAAGTCATCGTCAAGAGTCGGCCACCATATATACTGCCGCGCCACTTCTTGCATTCGCTTGATACCTACGTGGCCTCTATGTAGACTTTGGAGTACCACTCCTCGTAACTTCGCCGGAATAATATTCGTCCCCCTTTTAATATATTATGCTTTTGGCTTCATGTAACTTTGGCAGATGTTTTTCGTAGGTGCGTCTTAGCCCACACGTGACCATTGTATTTTGTTTACCCCTAATCCACTCTTTTAATTGCCGCAGCCCCGGATCCTCCAAGGTGTGTTGTTTTACCACGTCCAATGATATAAACTACGCCTGTGGGAAATATTCGAGATTCGATTCGATATTCGATTCGGATTCGATTCGAAATTTCGAATCGAATTCGAATTCGATTCTTATATGTAAATTTCGAATCGAATATTTAGTTGCTGAGATTCGAAAATTCGAATCGAATCTTTAAAAAAAAGATTCGAAAATTTATTTAACTTTAAATTTATTTTAAATAGATTAGTCGCGGAAAATACAGCTGTTTTTATCTTATCGTAATTTAGTTATATTTCCCGCTATCATTTTTTTGTAAACTGCTTAATTACAAACACGCTTAATTAAATTTGATTTTGACACATCATAATAAACAATAATGTCCAGTGCTATTGGTAAGTAACATAATTCATTATATTTATCTCTATATATAATATCTATTTAAATTTATTTTAAGATGATTAAATCTTATATCCTGCATTCTCATATACACAACATATTTTTTTTCTATATTGTTAAATTTAGGTGCTAAAGAAGTTAAAAGTAAAATAATTTGCCTCAAAAATTGGCTGAAAAACACTGCTTAATTATTTTACAAATATATTTCTGTTCGCCTATTATAGTTCCATATTGAATTTATTTGTGTTTAATATATTTTTAAATAAATTTTTGAAATGTATTTGTATTGTAGTGATTAATTAAAAACTTAAAACATGTTCGAATCGAATTCGAATCTTTAAATTTTTTTCGAATCGAATCCGAATCTTCAGTTTATTATTCGACGAATATCGAATCGAATATTTTTTCAAAAAAAATTTCGAATTCGAATCCGAATATTAAAATATTTGATTCGATTCGAAATCCACAGGCGTATTATAAACGGATTCATCGAGTCCTCTGGTATTTCCTCGCTAACCTGATACGCGTGTTCGTTCGGATTTCTAGACAAGAAATCTGCCGCGTTTTCGGTTCCCTGTTGTATTCGAACTTGGTCGTATAGCCTGATACCATGAGCGCCCACCTGGTTAGGCGTGGTGACCATTGTTCCTTGCCCCTTTTGCTCTGATCGAATATATATACAAGCGGTCTATGATCCGTCATGATAGTAACGCTTCGTCCTTGTACATATTCGTTGAACTTTTTTAGTCCATACACCACCGCAAGGGCCTCTCGTTCGATCGTCGAATACCGGCTTTCGCTATCGTTTAATGCTCTTGAAGCATAGGCCACCACTCTCCAATTCTCTCCTGGTGCTCGTTGCTGTAAGATGGCCCCTAACCCCGTACCCGAGGCGTCTACGACCAGGCCGGTCTCCCACTCTCCATTGAAGTACGCCAGAACGGGGGCTTTCGTAAGCGCGGACTTGATAGCTTCAAATGCTCCTTGCTGTTCTTCACCCCAGTGGTACATCACGTTCTTTTTCATAAGTTTCTGAATCGGGTGTATGATTTTGGCGTAGTCCTTAATGAACTTTGAAAAGTATGGTGTTAACCCAAGGAAGGACCTTATTTCGTTTTTGTTAGTTAAGTTTTTCCACTGCTTGACTAATTTGGCTTTATTGTCGTTGATTCGAATCCCCTTGTTACTTATTACGTATCCCAGAAAGGTTACTTCCTTCGCCCACAAGATACTCTTGACAATGTTCGGCACGAACCCCCACTTTTGTAACGTTTCTAGTACCTTGAGTAACCTCTCGTTGTGAATTTCTTCCCTCTCCCCTGCAATTAAGATATCGTCGATGTAAACCGCAACCCCTTCCATGCCTCCTAATATTTGGTCCATTGTCTTTTGAAAAATGGCCGCGGCACAATTTAAACCGAACGGCATCCGCTTAACTTTAAATAGGCCCTTGTGCGTCGAGATAGTCAATCGTTGGCTCGTCTCTGGCCCTAATTCGAGCTGTAGGTACGCTTTCGTAAGGTCCAGCTTCGTAAAATAGCACGCATTATCAAGTTTATTTAACAAATCGTCGATTTTGGGTAACGGGTACAACAACCCTTGCGCCTATTTATTTATCGTAAACCGGTAGTCTATACATAATCGCAGAGTTCCATCGCTTTTTTTCACGGGTACCACTGGGCTGGCCCATCTTGAGAAATCGATTGGTTCAATCACCCCGTCCTTGACCCATTTATCCAGCTCTTCTTCTACTTCTTTCTTCCACGCCATCGGCACCCTTCGTGCGGGGATAAATACGGGATCTATGCCCTCTTTTAACGGTACTTCCACCGTTATTCCCTTGACTGCTTTCGGGAATTCGTTTAGCTGACCGCCCCATTGTTTCGTCACGTGCTGGATCGCGGACCTGGTATAATTCGGTCTTTCTACGTAATTGACCGCGAACCGTTCCGCCGCAGCTCTAGAGTTCCAACGTATTTGACGCCAGATTTCGGGCTCAAATTAATTGCTATGCAATTTATGGGCTCTTTTTTTGTTGTCCGTCCGTCTGTCTGTCTGTCCGTCCGTCTGTCCGTCTGTCTGTCTGTCCGTCCATCCCTATCTATTTGCATTGGGTATATTAGGTTATCGATTTTTTAAATTAATGCATGAGAAAGAGGTGCCCCACCCCTCATCTCTATCTCCCTCGGTGTGTTATATATAAGATTTGTTAAATTATCTATTATATAATAAACATAAATAAAAGTTGTTTACTTTTAATTGCTATGCAATTTAACTAGTTATATAATAAACATAAATAAGAGTTGTTTACTTTTAATTGCTATGCAATTTAACTAGTTTTTGTTATATAATAAACATAGATAAAAGTTGTTTACTTTTAATGCTATGCAATTTAACTAGTTATATAATAAACATAAATAAAAGTTGTTTACTTTTTAATTGCTATGCAATTTAACTAGTTTTGGGGTTAGAATCCCGGAGTTTTTTTGACTCTTATCATTGTTCTTGTTACTATCATTGATAATAAGAATTTTTGGCCGTCCGCTGGCTGCTGACCAATGAAAAAAATGACCATTGGCCAAAATGTGAATCGAAATTTTTTTTCTTCTTTTTTTTTGACTATTATGATTGTTCCTGTTTCTACCATTGCTATTATGACTTTTTGGCCGTCCGCTGGCTGCTGACCAATGTTATATAATAAACATAAATAAAAGTTGTTTACTTTTAATTGCTATGCAATTTAACTAGTTTTTGGGTTAGAATCCCGGGTTTTTTTGACTCTTATGATAGTTCTTGTTACTATCATTGATAATAAGACTTTTTGGCCGTCCGTTGGCTGCTGACCAATGAAAAAAATGACCTTTGGCCAAAATGTGAATCCGAGTTTATTTTTTCGTTTTTTTTACTATTATGATTGTTCCTGTTACTACCATTGCTAATATGACTTTTTGGCCGTCCGCTGGCTCCTGACCGATTGAAAAAATGACCATTGGCCAAAATGTGAATCGAAATTTTTTTTTTCGTTTTTTTTTGACTATTATGATTGTTCCTGTTCCTACCATTGCTATTATGACTTTTTGGCCGTCCGCTGGCTGCTGACCAATGGATTAAAATGACCATTGGCCAAAATGTGATTCGAAAACTTTTTTTTCGTTTTTTTTTTGACTATTATGAATTTATATCCACTTTTACCGTGTCCTGGCTGCTGACCAATGGAAAAAAATGACCATTGGCTAAAATGTGATTCGAAAATATTTTTTTCGTTTTTTTTTACTCTTATGAATTTATATCCACTTTTACCGTGTGCTGGCTGCTGACCAATGGAAAAAAATGACCATTGGCCAAAGTGAGCATTAAAATTTTTTTTCCGTTTTTTTGGCTATCATTGACTTATAGAGTATCTGTTGGTACTGACCAATAGAGAAATAGTGACCATTGGCCAAATTCTTGATTTTTTTAATTAAAAATTGTTCAAATTCAACAAAAAATTTCTCCCAACAATTCTGCAAATTCTTAACATTGTGTTGTTTTATAATATAATGTTTGTTAGACCCATAATTACTAAAGGCCATAAAAACTAATGTAATACGCAACCAGATGCAAACACTAAATCTAACCCTAACCCTTGCCTATATTAAATTTTGCCTTTATTACATTTAGCCTATAATGGAAAATTTGTATAAATAATTAATTAATCATTAGGCATTTAATACCCCCCTATAGGCATTCTCGCCCCTTCCCACCTTTCTCGCCCATAAATTGCATAGCAAATATGATACATTTATACGAAGTACAGATGAGTCGTCCCCCCTTCCCTTCCCCTCTTCCCTTCCCTTCTCCCCCTTCCCACGAGGGCCGAAGGCCCGAGTTCATTTATCCAATCGATCCCGCACAGCGGCGGCCCCGCTACGTCTGCTATTAATAACGACAGCTGTTTCCTCGTGTTACCCATTCGGACATCGGCTTGTACCTTGGCTACGATCTTTATTTCCTCGTGGCCATACGCGTACACTGTCGGGACGGGCTCCTTGTTGCGTGGGATCTCCTTCGCCCATCTTCGCGCCGGTATTATTGATACCGTGGCGCCGGTATCGAAGATGCATTGGAATAATTCGTTATTAATAAATATATCTATAGTTAACACATCTAAGCATGTTTTAACCTGGGAATTCGGACCGGCCCAAGCCACGCTTCTCGTCCCGCCACTACGCTCCACGCTTCTTCGGACCCGTCTTGCAAAGTGCTTAGCCCCCCGTTTATCGTCTCGGCCGTTAACGTTAGCTCGCGTAGGCAGTCCCATTTGATGTCATTTTCTGCCAACAGTCTCGCCTGTAAGTTTCTATCGCGCAATCCCATAATGAATTGGTCGACGATTCTGTTCTGCAAATCTTCGTTTCCGAAGTTGCAGCTGTTAGCTCCTGCCTTGAGTCTATTAGCATACGTGTCTATCGACTCTCCCTGGTTTTGTCGAACCTTTGAAAATTCATATCTCTTTGCCCTCGCGCATGAATTCCTTTGGAATAATTTTTTTAATCGATTTTTAGCTTCCTCGTATGTAATTCCTGTCAACTCTTGAGGTCTATAATCCTCTAGTATTAATTGGAATGCCTCCCCATCAAGGCTGGTTAATAATAGAGCTGCTTTTTGCTCATCTGTATCCGTCTTATTGCTCCTTAGGAACAGCTCAAATTGCGTTATAAAAGCGTCGATGTTAGCCGTTGTTTTATATTTCTGCATTACCGCGTAAATTCCACCCTACTCGCAGCGCCAACTGTTGGGATTGAAAATCTTTATTTACTAGAGAGAGGATTCGAAGTGATACAAAAATAGAAAAGTGAGTAAAAACGTGTATATCCAAAGTATATAATACATACCAATTAACGATAATTAGATTGACAACACAACGGTAAACAACATATCCCCTGAGGCACTTCGCGCTCCAATTACCTCTCTACAGTAACTTTAACTTAACTAGTTACTGAGTAAAAGTAACTTTAACAACTCTAATTATAAGAAAGTTTCTAAAGTGCGAAATTAATATTTTGTTTAACATTGGCAGAATTTGATATCGCAAGCTATCATCTTCAGTAAAACTCTTATGGATATTATAAGAAGATGTATCAGAGTTCAAAATTAATAAATGTTAGCAAAATCCTATACAAATCATTAGCTCATCTACCCTTGACTAAAGAGATGAGAGCTAGGTTAGAGGCTGAAAATCGTATAAGGAATATAAACCCTAAATCAAATCTAGTTAAAACCGCATAAGACATTTTAAATTAAGGACAAGTTTGTTGCTTAATAGGAGATAAAGTTTTATAAATTTACTAATTCACTAAAACCTTAGCTGTCCACTAGGCGTAAATCAATTGCCTGCCGTTTGATTTAACTATCTTATTTTGGGTAGGAGGATATATGCTTTGTATACATAAGCTAAGTCAAGACTAATGTTAAGGGGGGGGGCAGACAAAACATTTTAAGTTTATAAATTTGTTTAATTTATGCTTCCTACCACACTCACATGGCCCATATTTACGTGGAATATATTTAATGGTACCAATGCACCTCTAGCCATAGACTAATAAAACCATAGACTGCCGAACAGCTGATAATTTTACAGCAAATATAGCAACCGCCATATTGTGGGAAATTGTAACCAAACAATAGAATTCAGAAAAATTTATTGTTCTAATCTACTAATTTTTTTTAATTTATGAATAAGCTATTAGTCTTATTTATTTTCTTCAATATTTTATCCTGGAGAAGTATAAATATACCTGTTATGTTTTTCCTACAAAATGGCAGCTATTTTGGTGTCTGACTGATTTCAATAGCAAAAATCAGCTGTTCGGCAGTCTATGGTTTTATTAGTCTATGCCTCTAGCATAAAATACGGTTTTGGTGGTATGTACTAAAATGCCATTTCGCAAATAATTCGTATGTTTTTTAAATGCTAAAATCAAGTAAATAAGATCTTGAGAGATTTGTGTCAAATTTTTATAGGATCGCTGCTTACAGCAAGATGGGTGCTACTATTAATGAGCTTTTTTGGGTTTGTTGTAGCCTATATTATCCGGGCCAACTTAAGTGTGGCAATCATTGCAATGGTCCATCCCATCAAAAGTGTTAGAAGAACTTATGTTTGCAATTCGTCCATTTTTTCACACGTAATACCTAGCGATTAACATGTTTATAAGCTGGATACATTAGATATAATTTTTACTCTTTAAAAATTTGCAGAAAAATATATTAAACAAATTTTATTCAGATACCAGCTCAATATTCCTTAAATTACTTCTATTGTTGAGGTTATAATAATTTCTTAATATTAACATATATAATTTAAAAGCTTTAAATAAACTAAAGAAACTTAAAATTTTTGATTGCTTTTATTGAATTATATAGTAATTTAAAGAGCTTTTGATATAAACTCATAGTCATTGATTTTGTATTTTTCACGTGCACCTAAGTTATTAAAGATTCTCCTTTAGTTATTTTCCTGTTTTTTAGATTGCATTAATGCATTTTTGATAAGTTGTATTAAATTCTTAATTAAAATATGTTGTTTTATTGCTTTAGTTCTTGTTAATTTTTTTAAATATTTAATGGACTATTTTTAAAAAGTAATTGCTTATTAGCAGATGTGATTAATTTACCTAATTTGTAAATGTAAGCACTAAAAACATATTTTTATTTCGCTAAGCTGTAGTTATTTAGATAGTGAATCCCAGAATACTTTACCAACCTTTGGCTTAAACAGCACACTTCAACCCATTGATACTTTTAAATGAGAACACTTTCATTTTAAAATAAATTAGTTGTTAACTTTATTAATTATAATGATCACACATTATTTTTTATGCTATGACATTTTATTCAAGATTATCTTTATATTCTGGCACAGATTGTAGATTTTATATAGACATTTTGTATTATTGATTAATATGAACAAGAGCAACTAAAAAATTAAGTACTTGATGATTTTAGCACAAAATGTATTCTATAAATAAATTCCATTTTGGCTGCTTTAAACAAGCACAAACTCTTTACCCATTTTTACATATTTGTTTGATTTAAAATTTATTAAGGAATGCTTATCTTATAATTTTAGTTGTGCCTAGCTAAATTTTCTTAAAATTGTTGATTTGCAATTCTGAACATGGATGAGGCTTTTATAATAATAGTTTTAATCAAGGAATTTGGTTATGGACGATAAATAAAAATATTGTTGTGTTATAGTAAACATTTTTGTTAAAAAATAGGCATTAACCGATTTTATCCAATTATCATATTCTACAAATTCGATCGAATTTTAAAAGTTGAACCTCTGCAATTTACCCCAACCAAATTTGAGTTTGCAAATAAATTTTTATGAGCAAAATAAATAAACAAATAAATAAATAACTAGATAAATAAATAAACATGCAAAAATATATAATTTTATTTTTTATAATACATATTTATTAGCACCTAGCTAAGCGCCCTTGGTTGATCCCTTCTAATAATAATCAGAGCCAAAATGCCATTCAGAATCGAGGAGAAATCCTAGCCAATAACGGCCCGAGCCCTACTCTAGAGGCCCTGCATTGGGACAAAATCACACAAGGTTACGTTTTGGCCTCATTTTTTTACGGTTACATCGTAACCCAAATCCCTGGTGGCTGGTTATCTTACAAATACGGCAGTAAGCACGTGCTAGGATTTGGTGTCCTATTGGCCTCGATCCTAACCCTCTTGAACCCTGTTTTGGCTCGAGCCAGCCCCTACGCCCTTATGGTATCCCGGTTCGGACAAGGATTGGGCGAAGTTGAGTGAGCTTTTATACTTTAGCCGCGACGACTCCAGCTCGGGTCTGCTCTAGCATTTTAATTTCTGGGTTCGAGGCTGGCTCGCGTTTTTGATATTTTATTTTTTTGATGCCTCTCCTAGTGGTCAGTAATAAGAAGTTGTGATTTTAAAACATAACAATTGCTCAGCAACCCTCACATATTGACAAATTATATTGCATAATGGTCGAAAATTAGTTTAAATTAACCCCTCCCCTTCGCTTTGTTAGTTCAAACCTTTGCTAGCAATTGTGATTACCCGATTAAGTTTTGACTTATTAATAATATAAACTTCAACTTGAATAGGTCTGACTTGTAGAAATTTTGATCAGAGCTGGTTTGGAAAATCTTTTAACACCTCTGCCTTAATAATTAATAACACGTTAAACACAACTTTGTTTTAGTTGTTTTTGTATCGCGTTTGCGACTAAATTAAATTAATTTAAGGGTTACAAGTGGTCGTTTATTGCTTTAATGACATTTGAAACAATATTTATCTTGAGCCGGCCACAAGTTTTTGAAGTTTTTGCAATTTAAATTAAGCTTTATTAGGAACAAGCTCAACGACAAGCATGTTTTTGTGCTTGTGGTGTTGCAAAAAGTTTAAGGGATGGCCAAGGTTGGGTGTTGGTCTATTTTTTTTAAAGCCTTAATGTCTTTTTGGCAGTCTTGTTAGCTGGAGCGCCCCTCCTTTTTAAAAATGAGGAGCGGGCGCGGGAGTAGCTCTTTTTAGGGCTGGAGCGGGAGCGGAGTTAAATATTAAAAAATTATAATTTAAATTTATATATTATCCGCTCCTCCGCCCGCTCCAGCCCTAAAAGGAGCTACTCCCGCGCCCGCTCCTCATTTTTAAATAGGAGAGGCGCTCCAGCTTTTTTAAAAAAAAGGCGCGACGCTCCTGACTTAACAAGACTGCTTTTTGGTCAATTTTTATTGTTCGATCTTTAGGTCTAATCGAAATTTGAAAAACAGAACGAAGTTTGTTAGTTTTTTGTTAAGTCGACCTTTAGGTTTAGGCACAATTTTTATAATACACCAAAGGCTTTTGAACTGTGGTTATTAATCGACCGTTAATTTTATATGGCTTTAGGTGTTTAGAGCTAGGGGAAAAATAGACGATTTTTTGTACAAATCATGTTGTAAAAAGTGTATGATATTATATTTTAAATATGATGACACATGGTGCACCTAATTTGCCACGTTTTGAGTAACCGATTTGGCAACAAAGTCTTTCTACGAAGAAAATTAGCCATATTAGGGAGATATTTGCATAAATACGTGATAATTCGAAAGAAAAGCAAAGCCCTGGGGGCTATTCAAGCTGAAAGCTATTCCTTATAACTTTGCTAAAAACACATTCGTGAAAATAAATTTTTTAAACATAAAAAATAAGAATGAAGCCCCCTGCTAGAAATTTAATTTATGAACACGACACACACCTCACTACAAGTCCGCAAAACGTCTTAGGGCTTGTTTTCATATCGGATTCAGATTCAAATGGCGCGAATTTATCTTTATCAAAAATCCGATTCAATTTCATGTGTCAAACTCGGTTGTAATTATAAATATTTTGTTTTTTTAAACACGTTTTTTTGTTTATTTCAGCTTTTGAGATGAATTGCTATTATGTTATGCGTCTGAAATGTAAACCTGCTGTGAATTTGAAGTTAAAACACGGCTATGTTATAACCCGTATATCGGATTAAAATCGTTGTACTTGTTATAACATAGCCGTGTCTTAACTTCGAATTCACAGCAGATTTACATTTCAGACGCAACATATCAGCGATTTTGTAAGATGCAAAATTTTTCCTAAGCCTATATGTTGTATGTTTTCAAATTTTTAGGCATCAGCAAAGTTTAGATTTAATCTCAAGAGGTGAAATAAACAAAAAACCATTTTAACTATTAAAAAATACAATACAACCGAGTTTGCCCCATGAAACGGATATTTAGACAAAAATCGCGTGATATCTGAATCCGTTATAAAGACGAGCCCTTAGTAACACATATGAAATTTTTATTTAGTGCCTTCATAATGAGCGCGATGCAATGCGAATCGAAAATCTTGAGTACCAATTACAAATGTTTATGTTAATATTAGGAAAATTATATATTATTTTGAGTTTGTTCGATTAAGTATATTATAAAAAAGTTAAATATGTGCACTATTTCTTCCACGCCTGATTAATTTGTGTCCACTGCGTTTGATGTGTTTCTCCTTCGACCGGTTTATATTTAGAGTTGATACAGATGCGGGTCTAGATTTTACAATAATCATCGGGGTCGGGTTTAATTAGGAGAATATGGGTTTTTGCGAGATTATGACATCGATAACATATAATTAAGGTTGTTAATTAATATATGACTATTATTGGCGGTACCTATAACAATTTCAATTACAAAATTTTATTCTATAAAATGGGTTCTAATGTAAAGTATTATTGAGCAATAAATGTTGAAGTTTAGCTAAACCTTCTAATGTTTCCGAGTCAATTTTTATCTTTTTTAAGATCTTCACAATCTGGGAACTCCTGTGTTTTTATTATTCTAATTGTACGTATTAAGGACGAATTAATAATATAAAAGTGGGACGGAAAATCTAAGAAACGGTTAAGCAAAGGCAACTATAAATATCATATTATCGAGGTTTATGGCAAATTTAGTCACCAGAATATAGAGCCCTGCACGGGCCGCCCGCCCGACCCGGCCCGAGCGGGCAGAATTTAATTAAACAATCGGGCCTCGAGTCCGGCCTGATGAGGCGGCCCGACTTAAGGCCCGAGCCCGGCCCGATATGACTAAAGCAAACTAATCTTTTATAAAATATGATTTAAACAAACTCAACTCGATATTATATAATTATTTTCGTACACCATGTACAATCTAAATTGCAAATTTATTCTAGTATTTAAAAAAAATCTTAGTAGTTATTACTTTAGAAATTAAATAAGGAAATCTTTTAAAAAGTTTTTAATTTGGAACTGTTAAATAAAAAATATTTTATAAATTTAGATTTACAGTTTTAAATATGTGATTAAATTGTAGCGAGTGAAAATGAAAATTTTATTTCGAAACTTATCCCAGTTGTAAATTACGATTAATAACAATTTGATGCATTATGTATTTATATAATAAAATAATTTTTAAAAATTATAAAATAAATTTTTTGAAAATTTTCTTTGTGAAAAATCGGGTCGGGCTCGGGTCGGGCCAAAAATAAAAAAGTTGTTCGGGCTCGGGCCGGGCTCGGGCCGGGTTCGGGCAGAAAAAAATTATTTTGCAGGGCTCTACCCGAATATAATTAACACCACAGCAGGGTACAAATGCAAAAACTGGTTAAAGCTACCATTAAAGCATGTTTATGGTCCTGAAAAGTTCAGATTTTGCAACTAAAGACCCAATTCCTAAATTTTTTATTTTGATAACTTTACACCGAGTTCAAAGACAATTTTTCATTTATAATCCCTGGCGAAATTCATTCTAAAGTGTAAAAGCTTCAAAAAATTCTGTTGCGGATGTTACTAAATATCTTTAAGCATGGTAGGTTGGTAATGAATTCGGGACAAACAAGATAGCTTTTGGAAGTTTGAATCATAGTTTCAAGAATTTTTAGATTGGGGGGGGGGAGGAGATTTAACAGTCCGCTTACCCCTGGCTACGCCTAGAACCCAAGCCCGCCCCGGCCCGAAGCAAAATTTAGCTAATCGGCCCGAGGCAAAATTTAGCTAAAAATTTTTCTAAAACTTTTTACTAATTCCTTTGTTGAGTAGGCTATTTAGAGGAGGCTAAGTATTTTTATGTTAATTGGTGCGACTTGGTATTCTGAATTAATTTTTTTATTTATATACATTTCAAAAAAGTCGGGCCGGGCTCGGGCAAAATAATTTCCATTTTGCAGGGCTCTAGCTACGCCCACGTTTCCAAACTTTTATCTTTATAGGATTACGTTTAAGCTTCGGATAAATATAAATTCGACCTCGTTTAGTTTTTGTTAAATTAATTGTTCAATTGACAACCCAACTGGAAGAAACATTTTAAGCAACCCAGATACGAATGCAGAACCTGAGAGTGCTTACTTTATAAAAGAATTGGATTTTTACTCTTAGGAAAACCTTTTTTTGTGGGGGAGAGACTTACTCATCGGCTTAGGCAAGGGTGGCAGGGAGGGGCGGAAGCCCTCCTCTATAGAGTTGTTAAATTGCTAACTTGCTTCAACTCCAACTACCATCTGCTCGAGTTTCTGCTCGGCCCTCGAGCATTTTTATATGCTACCGTTCTGTTTAGTGCACCGACCAGCTAGCACATATTGTGCTAACGCGCATATTAAGCAACTCAGTGTGCGTGCTCGCGTCTGGAGTTCAAGAAAGTTAGCAATTTAACAACTCTACTCCTCTAAATCCAAAATTTTGTTGAAATTTATCAAATTCATGGCTGAAATTTCATAAAATGTTCCTTTTGCTCCTCCCTAAATCATTATTGCCCCCTTCTAATTACAATGTTGGCTACGCCCATTGACTTACTTATGCATACACGACGAGCTGACCCTAGCTCGACCTAAAATAATCAATCTGATCGTTAATAATTGTACGTATGTAATGCTGAAATAACTATTTTGCAGGGCGTTATGTTACCTGCCATGCATCATCTCATTTCGAAATGGGCTGAGCCTATGCAAAGGACACGAATGGCCACCATCATATATTCTGGTATTTGTTGCATAGCCTATATAGATTTTAATCTTTTAGGGTTAAATATTGTTAAAGTTGTCAACAATTTACCCTTTCTAACATGAGATAAGTTGAAATTTTGTAAAAGATAGTCATTAAATTTTAAACGTTTTAAAAAAATTTCACTCTACGAGTTTACTAGCTGAGATTTGCAAAGATTAAATAGGCTTTTATGATAATGTTAGCTATCTTTGATTGGTATACTTTAACACCGCCTAGCCATGGTGAAAGTATTTTTACAATCTAGACCTCAAATGATATCCTTTAGATATGGCCATCGAGAATTATAATCTCAAAATATTTATATACGGTTGAGTAATATCCGTGTTACAATATTATATCAAATCATATAACCCTTTATAATGGTGTTGTAAAAACGAAAGGGTTTTGTTTGGTCGGTCTTTGGTTTTAGTCGACTCAACATAAACCGACCAAAGGTTTTTGGTCGGTTTTTCTCAGTCGACCGTCGACCTTTAAATTTAGTCGAAATTTGAAAAACAGACCAGAATCGACCGTTAATCTTTGTCAAACAAAGGTCGACCAAACAAAACCCATCCATTTTTACTACACTACTTTCTACCTGTATGTATAGATTGGTAGACTAGAATTTTATTTATTCTCATTCTGAAGAATTTTTTACAATTTGCTTATAAGTCTGTTATAAATTTATTAGAAATGATAGATAGGAATAATAATAATAAGATAATTTTATTGGTAACTAGGGCCAGGTTGTGGAAATTAATGAACAAAGGATAATTAATAGAAGGATAAGAATAAAAAAATATGGTCGCGGATTTGGCTTACAATATTTAAATATATAATTATAGCAATAATATAATCTGTAGCAACTGATATGCAAATAAAAGTTATACTAAATTAAACTAGTCTTATTTCACGTATACACATATACGACATCTTCCCCTTTAAAAATTGAAGGCTCCCTCTGGATTTGACTCTTGAAGTGGGCTAGCTGTGTGAGATGGAGTGGAAATGGTCAGTAGAAATTGAGGGTTGAGGGTGTGGACTTGGCAAAGTGGGATCTGGGGGAAGCTACCAAAAATGGGTTAGCTGGGAAGATGAGATGGGGTGGAAATTGTCAGAAGGGGAAATATGGAGGGTTTGAGGGTGTGGATTTGGAAAAGTGGGTTTAGGGGAAGCTAGTGGCAGGGTTTGAACTCATATGTGGTTTTTCATTTCAAGTATTAGCGTGTTCCTGGCATACTGGATCTCCTGAATTTATGGACCTTGGGAATAATCCTATCCTCCCCGCACTGTAGAGAAACCAGTTAGAGTATCTCCATGGAATAATGTTTCCTTTTTCATTGAATTAACATCATAAGTTCTTATTATCATCTCTTTTTCTCCTTAGAATTAAGCACTAAATTTTGTATTCTTTCTTCACTCTTTTTGTTCAATAACCTTGGTTTAATTGAGGCGTGAGTTCTTCAAACACTATCACCATTTATTAGAAATAATAGATAAAAATAATAATAGATAATAATAATAATAATAAGATAATTTTATTGGTAACTAGGGCCGGGGTGTGGAAACTAATGAACAAAGGATAATAGGATAAGAATAAAAACATATGGTTATTACCAACTCGGATTTGGCTTACAATATTTAAATATATAATTATAGCAATAATATAAATCTGTAGCAAATGATATACAAATAAAAGTTATACTAAATTAAACTATTCTTCTTTCACGTATACACATATACGACAAAATTCAAATGCTATCGTGCCGAAATCAGTGTGCTGCAGATAATACTTTTTGAATTTTAGTTTTTTTACTAGTGCTTGATATTTAATAGTTTCACGCCTGATCAAGATTTGTAAATTAATTTATTTGTAATTGCACAAAATTTGTGCCTATTAAATTCTCGTAGGTATCCCAATAGGAACAATCTTAGCTATGCCCATGAGTGGATTTTTGGCCAAGTATGGATTTGCTGGGGGGTGGCCTTCCATTTTCTACCTTACAGGTTTTACAAAAATAAAATTTTGACACACAGCCAAGAATTTTTAAAGCATAGACAGATATATAGATTTTGATGTAAAATTCTTTATTTAATTGCAGGCATTTTGGGATGCGTGTGGTTTTTTTTGTGGTGTTTTTTAGTTTTCGAAAACCCTTTCGTACATCCTAGAATCTCGGAGGCGGAGAAACAATTGTTGCACCGCGCAGAACAACCTCCCCTCAAACAAGTTATATTCTTGAAAAAAAACTTGCTAATATTGACTACTAAACCTTATGATATAGTATTTGGATCAGAGGTCAGATTTGTTAGAATTTTTCAGCCCGAACCCGGCCCGGCCCGATTTTATAATTAATCTGCCCGCCCGAGCCCGCCCGAACCCATCTAAGTGTCCGCCCGGGCCCGCCCGAATCGTTAAAGCTGCCCGAATTGCCCGGCCCGAAATATTAAATTTGCCCGTTAGTCCCGAATTTGTGAGGTCGCAAACAGAGGTCGGATTTGTTAAAATTTTTCTGCCCAAACCCGGCCCGGTCTAAATTTTTAACTAAATTCCACGCCTGAACCCTTCTAAGTGTCCGCTCAGCCATGCCCAAACCATTAGAGCTGCCCGGCCTTACTAATAAAATTTGCCCGTTAGACTAGAAATTATCCAATCCCAAAATCTTTTAACCACTATTACAAAATAAGCATTAAATAATGGCATATTGTTCAGAACAAAGATGACAATATTTTATTATTCATAATTATTATGTAAAAATAACAAATCGTCGACAATTTCCGGGGATAATCTTGTGCGTCTTTCCTCTATTAATCTTCCTGCGATAGAGAAACTTCTTTCACTTGCAGCACTCGTCGCCGGGATGGCAAAGAGTATTTTTGTTAATCTTGCTAATTTAGGATACCTAAAATAGTTATAATTTTAGATAACTTTAATGTGACTTGTTTTCTTTATTTTTCCACCATATTAAAAGGGAAAATTTTTCATCCACGTCCTTGTCTAAAACATCATTCAAGCATGAATTGATCTCAACTAATGCTGTATCATCTTCATCATCAGCCCATAGCGAATTTTTCTTTTTTCGAGGAAAATCAATTTGATAAAATTTTTGGCATGCCCGAATTGCCCGAATCTTATCAGCGTGCCCGCCCGGGCCCGTCCGAAAAGTAAAACTTAAGACAGTTGCCCGGCCCGGCCCGGCCCGTGGGCCGGGCGGGCCGGGCAGCGGGCCGGGCCGGGCATTTCTGACCTCTGATTTGGATACGTTTTATTCTACAAAATAGCTAATTTCATTATGTTGATTCCTTGAGCGTAGCCAGCATTCGAATTTTAGGGGGGGGGGGGGGGGTGCAATAATGATTTAGGGAGGGGCTAAATAATCATTTTTTAAAATTTTAGCCATAATTTTAATAAATTTTAACAAATTTTTGGATTAGGAGGGGGGCAGCCGCGCCCCTCTGCCCTTCCCCCCTTCTTGGCTACGCCCATGGTTGATTAGATAATTCAATAAAATTTATTAAACAACTCTAAAAAGAAACTTATTTTCAATGAATTATTAGCCGATCCTAAAATTAATTTTAATGTTTGTGGTAGGAATGGAAAGATATTCCATTAATGGCGATCTTTAAATCTCTCCCATTTTGGGCCATATGCGTTTCAAACGTGGCTCATACCTGGGGCCTCTACACATTCATAACCGTCCTACCAACTTACTTACGCGACGTTCTCAACTTAGACATAAACTCGGTTAGTTTATTGAAAATATATTTTTTTTTCAACATTAATAGATCTTTATTTTTTACATATTATATTGTTTATTTGACGTGGGAACATTATAAATACGAAATGTTAAAATTGGAAAAATATAAGAGCGGGTAAAAAGTTATAATTCAAAAGCGTCGCATGTGTTATCTATTAAAAGTGACCAGCTGTCGGCCAGGGATTTAAAATTGTACTTTGCTATAAAAATACCAATTTTTTGTTCAAGTAAAAAATTTGTGGAATGTTTAGAATATAAAAATAATTGTTTTTATACAAATTTAAAAGACCTGATTATATGTGGGAAAAATACTTTACCCTTTTATACTGTTTATGATGATACATATAAGAATGGACTATTTTCCGCCATACCCTTTGTCGCTATGTGGGTATTCATAGTGGTGGGTGGACAAGTGGCAGATTATCTTCGTTGTACCCATTCGACTCCAACGGTCGTTGTTAGGAAAGTGATAAACTCTTTAGGTATCAACACTTTCCCAAATCTCAAATTTTTGTTTACTATGTCAGTGATAAAATTTATATATTTTAAATTATACCTTTTGAGTTAGAAAAAGATTTAGTTTTATTTGTTAAACGTAAATATATATAAACGAAAACCCATGTAGGTTAATGATGAAAACATCGAGCTGATTGAACTGAATTTTATTAAATGACTAACATTTGTCATAATAAGGTAATACAGCTTCTTTATTCCATTTTGCGTAATATTCCTATTCCATATCACTTGAAGCTTTTAGTATTATTTATCAAATGAAATTTTGTTCTAATCTTTTATTGAGGCTTGTATGCACAATTATATATGTATTAAAATCAATAATTTTGTAAACAGTTTAAATCCCCCTAAAATATATATTAATAAACTATTGCTTTATTCTAAAAGTGGTTATTTTAATCCGCTTATCTGAGTAATGTTTCTACCCAAAAAATCGAGTAAATTTAAAATTTTTATATCGAAAATCATGTTTTATTTTAAGAATAATAATTGAATTTTGTTTGTTTGACTTCAATATCTTAACCCTGCCAGCTTATCCCCTATAATTCAGATGACCTCATATGCTTTTAATTATTGTTTTTTTTTCTTTATTTCGATATTTGTTAAGAATAATAATTTCAATTTAAATATCAACAAATTTGTATAAAAATTTTATTATTTATTTACTATTTCTGTCGAGGTCTTTTCGTTCCGGCAGCATTATTTGTGGGTTTATCTTACGTTGGTTGTCGTGAGGTTATGGCTATTAGTCTTCTAACAGGAGCTGCCGCTTTTCTAGGTTTAGCCAACTCTGGGTATATGGTAAACCCCTTGGATATAGCACCACCTTACGCAGGTTACCCTCAAAAATTTAACAGTCTATATTCTTTCTAAACTTTTAAACGTGTTTCTAATGTATGACATGCCGTAAAATACCCATATTTTTGGAGTTTTTTATTTGGAATGTAATAGGTTGGAAAAGTGAAATGAATTATTTAAACCTTAATTTTGTTTTATTTCTTCAAAACTTAGTTTGGGCATTGTTTTTGCATTTTAAAATCAAGGATCAATTATGCTAAAAGATTTATTTGGGACCTTTTTTATCATTTTTAACTCAGTGGGAAAAGTGGTTATTAGTGATTTCTGGGAAATATTATGAAACTTATTGTTTAAGCTGAATGGAAATTAAGATTTTGATAATAGCTAAATTGATTATCTAATATATATCGCAAAATTTATCCTTTTTGAATGCAAAATAGATATTAGCAACTATGAAAAGAATTGATTTTTTTTACATGTTATAATTTGTAAACATAATACAGGGGAATATTGCTTATTTTAACATCCAGGCATACTGTTTAGCTTATCAAACACTTTCGGCACCCTATCTGGTATTATATCACCATCCGTTACATCAGCTTTTATTGCTAAAGAGGTTAAATTCAGAAAAGATTATTACTATTTAATACCTTAAAAATATAGACATCTAATATTATTTGACTTTTTTATTCCTTAAAAATATATATATGCTTGTTTGATATTATATGATTATATGGTATTTTAAACATTAAGCAAAACTTTTGAAAATCTGATATCTCTATTGCACTTGATCTAACAACAATCGGTAATGTATAGCTGTGACCGGATTTTAAAAATTTTCTTAAAATATTAATTTAAGCACAGCAATATAATAAAATTTGTGGAATTAATGTTCTTTAAAACTTAAAAAACTATAAGTATACAAAATACTTTGATGGAAGATTATAAATTTATGCTTTCCACTAGTCCGGACCCGATGAGTGGCGCAAAGTTTTCATCCTATCAGCCGTAATCTTATGGGTTGGGGCAACTTTTTATGGCCTGTGTGCTTCGGGCATTCAACAACCATGGTCCTCTAAAAAAATCGTGACTATTATTCACTCAAACAAAGATAACCATCCCGAGGAGATCGAAGAAGCTAAGCGTGAAATGCTATAGGAATCTCAGACACACACACCTACATACCCTTTTTAATACTCCTCATTTTTTTAAATATCTTTAGTTATCCGTTTTCAAGTTTTCCAGTGGCTTAGGAATTTTATGTCGTCTTAGGCCTAAAATTTAAAAATCTGTAAAGATTGAATTAATGAAACTTTTTTTTGCTTTTTGGTTGACCCAAAGGGCTACTCTTTTAGCATAGGTGACAAATTAATCGATTACTTTGCATTGATATAACCTTATTTTGTTCCTTTATATAAATGTTTTTGCGCCTTTTACTATCGATTGTTATTTGTTTTATGTATGGAGATGATATAATTGGCTAACAATTGTTACCATTTGACCGTGAGTTGTTTATACTATTGTATATACTTATCATGTTGGAAAATTATTTTGCCCTTTTTGAAACGAAAAAATTCCACTTGAATACAAATTTATTTTGATTTCGATATTTGTGTTCTTTGACTTTTGCAAAGCATTATTGCTTGTGTAGTTGTGGTTTTAAAGTGATGTCAACTAAGTGATTTATAATCAGAGCAATATTAAAAATATAACCATTTAAAAACATTGGAAAAAACGAAAAATTGTTTAATTGATGGCAATAAAATAAACCAGGGCCTTCGGCCCTGCTGGGGAGGGGGGGAAAGGGGGAGGGAGGTGCAGGAGGGAAGGGGGAACGAAACTCATCTATCTCCGTATAAACGTAGCATATTTGCTATGCAATTTATGGGCGAGAAAGGTGGGAAGGGGAGAGAATTCCTATGGGGCGGGGGGTATAAAATGCAAAATGATTAGTTATTTCTTTATACAAATATTTAAAAAATTAAATTTTTGTAAAACCTGTTATAAAACACTTATTAATACTTGATCTATTGAGGAATAGGTTTTCTTTGATTTAATCTTATTTATCAACTTCTAAAATAATCAAAATGACGAAAGGAACCCAACCAAATAGAGGGTATGACCTTGGAAAAGCCAATAGTCATCCTTCCAAAACGTACAACTTTCAATTTAGAGTTTTTTTGATACTATATAAATGTAAACAATTTGGTGTAGACCACCCATAATTTGAATTATGACTATAGACTCTATTCAAATCATGCGCATATGTATAGTATAAACAATAAATTTAAAAAACTAAAAAAAATTCCAATCATACCTTGGCCAGTGGTCATTTTTTCTAATGGTTAGCAGACAGCCAAATAATTAGCCTATGATTATACTCTAAAAAAACAATTTTAATCTCACTTTGGCCAGTGATTATTTTTTCCATTGTTCAGTAACTAGCAGACTCCAAATACTGGTCAATAATTATAATCTAAAGAAAAAACTTGATTCTAATCTCACTTTGGCCAGTGGTCATTTTTTTTATTGGTCAGTAGCCAGCAAACGGCCAAATAGACTATATTTAAAATATAGAAGGAAAAAAAATTTGATACACTTTGGCCAATGGTCATTTTTTTTATTGGTCAGTAGCCAGCACACGGTCAAAAAGGATATAAATACATAAAATACCAAAAAAAATCGATAGACAATTTGGCCAATGGTCATTTTTTCATTGGTCAGTAGCCAGGACACGGTCAAAAAGTCATATTATCAATGTTATTAACAAGAACAATATATTAAAAAAAAATTGCCCTCTCCGGGATATTAACCCACATCAATAGAGGCATAAGCCTTTGTGGGGGGGGGGGGGCACAGGGACCCATATCAGTAGAGGCATAGGCCCTTGTAGGGGGGGGGGCATAAATAATTATCAATGTTAACCTAATATAGCAATTCAAAAAACGAAAAAGAAAATTTCGATTAATAATTTGGGCAATGGTCATTTTTTTCATTGGTCAGTACCAGGACACGGTCAAAAAGTCATATTATCAATGGTATTAAGAAAATATATTAATTAAAAAAAATAAAATAAAAAAAAATCTGCCCTCTCCGGGATTCGAACTAGAGCCCTGCAAAGTCACTTTTTTTCAACCCGAACCCGACCCGAAAGCGTTTTTATATTTTCAACCTGAACCCGACCCGACCCGAAAGCGTTTTTAATTTTTTAACTCGAACCCGATTCGACCCGAAAGCGTTTTTAATATTTTAACCCGAACCCGACCCGAAAGCGTTTTTAATTTTTCAACCCGAACCCGACCCGAAAGCGTTTAAATTTCAACCCAAAAACGACCAGACACGAGAGCGTTTTAAATATTTTAAATTGATTTGCCAAAATAAGTTGGCAGCTTTCAGAAACAATTTTACGCCACGAATTTGAATAATAAATTTATTTGAGAGAATTATTATAATTATGAATAAATGTAATAGCGTCAACAGTTTCAGGCCTAAACTCGACCTCCTATCTTCTTAAATTCGTCCAGCTGTAGAAAAAGATCTCACTGGACGTAGAGGAGGCAGGTATGGCCAGAAATTTACGAGCCAATAACCCTAAAGCAGGATATTTATAAGAATATATTCTCGAATGAATGAGATTAATTAATGATACATTTCGATATTAATTAAAAAATGTTTTATATGTAATGGCATTAATTTGAAAGATATGTTTGTTATGCAATATAAGATATATAACCTTTAACCCGACCCGACCCGAAAGCGTTTTAAATTTTTCAACCCGAACCCGACCCGACCCGAAACTATTATAAAATTTTTAACCCGACCCGACCCGAAGGTATTTTAAAATTTAATCGAACCCATATCAGTAGAGGCATAAGCCTTTGTGGGGGGGGGGGCACAGGGACCCATATCAGTAGATGCATAGGCCCTTGTAGGGGGGGCATATGTAATTATCAATGTTAACCTAATATAGCAATTCAAAAAACAAAAACAAAAATTTCGAATCACAATTTGGCCATTGGTCATTTTTTTTATTGTTCAGTAGCCAAGACACGGTCAAAAAGTCATATTATCAATGGTATTAACAAGAACAATAAATTAATTTAAAAAAAATTTGCCCTCTCCGGGATTCAAACCCACATCAGTAGAGGCATAAGCCTTTGTAGGGGCGGGGGACAGGGACCCATATCAGTAGATGCATAGGCCCTGGTAGGGGGGGGGGGTATAGGGTAATTATCAATGTTAACCTAATATAGCAACTCAAAAAACGAAAAAAAATATCGATTCACAATTCGGCCAATGGTCATTTTTTCATTAATCAGTAGCCAGGACACGGTCAAAAAGTCATATAATCAATGGTATTAACAAGAACAATATATTAATTTAATTTAAAAAATAAAAATTTGCCCTCTCCGGGATTCGACCCAGCTATTAAGATACACGTTGGACGGACGGACGGACAACAAAAAGCGAGCCCATAAATTGCATAGCTATTAAAACAAGTAGCATTAAAACTAAAAATTAAATAAATAATAAAAAGCATGAGAATTGTAATAATTGCCAAATTATCCACATTTATAGTTTTAGCCTTTTTCTTACTTTGATTTTTTTTAATTTATGAAATATATTTATTAACTAAATCGCTTAAATAGCCAAATTTTGCATACAAATTTTAGTATAGAATTTATTTAGCTATAAGGATTGATATGACATTTATAAAATTTAATAGGCTTGTACCCAAAAAAAGTGAGAGATTTGAGTGGGTGTGATTTATTGATGGAGAGAAAAAGAGAGAGTGAAGGGGGGAATAATTAGAGTTACGCCTCTGAATTTCGAATCGAATCGAATATTTTTGGTATTTGATTCGGATTCGATTTTTTTATCAAAAAAATATTCGATTCGAGATTTGTCGAATATTAAAATGAAAATTCGAATTCGATTCGAAAAAAATTTAAGGATTCGAAATCGATTCGAATATAAATTACGTTTTTATTATTATTAGAAAACACATTAAAAAGGCTACTTTGATTTTTAATTAGCATATACATTTGAAAAATTTATTTGAAAGATATTTAAAAAACTCGGGCCTTCGGCCCTCGTGGGAAGGGGGAGAAGGGAAGAGGGGAAGGGAAGGGGGGACGACTCATCTGTACTTCGTATAAATGTATCATATTTGCTATGCAATTTATGGGCGAGAAAGGTGGGAAGGGGCGAGAATGCCTATAGGGGGATATTAAATGCCTAATGATTAATTAATTATTTATACAAATTTTCCATTATAGGCAAAATGTAATATAGGCAAGGGTTGGGGTTAGATTTAGTGTTTGCATCTAGTTGCGTATTACATTAGTTTTTATGGCCTTTAGTGATTATGGGTCTAACAAACATTATATTATAAAACAACACAATGTTAAGAATTTGCAGAATTGTTGGGAGAAATTTTTTGTTGAATTTGAACTATTTTTAATTAAAAAAATCAAAAATTTGGCAAATGGTCACTTTTTCTCTATTGGTCAGTACCAACAGATACTCTATAAGTCAATGATAGCCAAAAAAACGGAAAAAAAAATTTTGATGCTCACTTTGGCCAATGGTCATTTTTTCCCATTGGTCAGCAGCCAGCACACGGTAAAAATGGATATAAATTCAGTAAAAAAAAACGAAAAAAAAATTTTCGAATCACATTTTGGCCAATGGTCATTTTTTTCCATTGGTCAGCAGCCAGGACACGGTAAAAGTGGATATAAATTCATAATAGTCAAAAAAAAACGAAAAAAAAGTTTTCGAATCACATTTTGGCCAATGGTCATTTTATTCCATTGGTCAGCAGCCAGCGGACGGCCAAAAAGTCATAATAGCAATGGTAGGAACAGGAACAATCATAATAGTCAAAAAAAACGAAAAAAATAATTTCGATTCACATTTTGGCCAATGGTCATTTTTTCAATCGGTCAGGAGCCAGCGGACGGCCAAAAAGTCATAATAGCAATGGTAGTAACAGGAACAATCATAATAGTCAAAAAAAAACGAAAAAATAAACTCGGATTCACATTTTAGCCAATGGTCATTTTTTTCATTGGTCAGCAGCCAGCGGACGGCCAAAAAGTCTTATTATCAATGATAGTAACAAGAACAATCATAAGAGTCAAAAAAACTCCGGGATTCTAACCCAAAAACTAGTTAAATTGCATAGCAATTAAAAGTAAACAACTTTTATTTATGTTTATTATATAACATTGGTCAGCAGCCAGCGGACGGCCAAAAAGTCATAATAGCAATGGTAGAAACAGGAACAATCAAATAGTCAAAAAAAACGAAAAAAATAATTTCGATTCACATTTTGGCCAATGGTCATTTTTTTCATTGGTCAGCAGCCAGCGGACGGCCAAAAATTCTTATTATCAATGATAGTAACAAGAACAATCATAAGAGTCAAAAAAACTCAGGGATTCTAACCCCAAAACTAGTTAAATTGCATAGCAATTAAAAAGTAAACAACTTTTATTTATGTTTATTATAACTAGTTAAATTGCATAGCATTAAAAGTAAACAACTTTTATCTATGTTTATTATATAACAAAAACTAGTTAAATGCAATTAAAAGTAAACAACTTTTATTTATGTTTATTATATAACTAGTTAAATTGCATAGCAATTAAAAGTAGCAATTAAAAGTAAACAACTTTTATTTATGTTTATTATATAACTAGTTAAATTGCATAGCAATTAAAAGTAGCAATTAAAAGTAAACAACTTTTATTTATGATTATTATATGATAGATAATTTAACAAATCTTATATATAACACACCGAGGGAGATAGAGGTGAGGGGTGGGGCACCTCTTATGCATTAATTTAAAAAATAACACAGCGAGGGAGATAGAGATGAGGGGTGGGGCACCTCTTTCTCATGCATTAATTTAAAAAAGCGATAACCTAATATACGCAATGCAAATAGATAGGGAGGGTAACGGACGACGGACGACGGACGACGGACACCAAAAAACGAGCCCATAAATTGCATAGCAATTAAAAATACACACATCGATATGAAAATATTAAAGGCGAACAAAAAACTATGGCGATATGTGTAAGACAATCAAGAACCGTTTTTAGCCAACTTTTAAGGCAAATTATCTTCCTAACTTAAACGATTGCTTATGTTTAGTCAATAAATTGGTTCCGGTTGAAAATATCATTTCGCACGGAGGTAAATAATCCAGGTATAAAGAGAAGATTTTTTGATAATTTTTGGATGTTTGGAAAACGGCGTTGATGCGATTTCCACCATTGTAAAGGCTCAACAATGGAGACCACACGTGGTTTGTGCAAAAATGCCTCCAATGAATCGCCTTGTCGCTCTTAATAGCCGATCCAGTGTTGATACCTCGCTTGTTAATACAAAATCTGGATAGCAGTTTCCAAGTCATCTTTAATTTTCTACACGATATGCCTACTGGCGATAAACACTCAAATCTTGAGCCTTAAATCGACCACACTCGCTTATAAGACTATCTACTTATTGAATGCCATATATCTTCAATTTTCTATTTGGCCATTTTGCCAGCATGATCTTCTATGCCTGATTGATAATATAACGGTAGTCCATAATTTAATTAAATTGTGATCCTCGTTATCCATGTCTTATGTAAGTTAGAAAAAGATTAAATTAAACTTTTTCAAATTGTAGCAGGAAAAATAACTAAAATGCTGTAAGATAAAAATAGCTAAATATTTTATTATGGTCTATTTAAATTAAACTTAAAAAAAAATAAAATTTTATTTTTTCAAGGATTCGATTCGGATTTTCGAATCTTAGCAGCTTAAATATTCGATTCGAAACTTACAAATATGGATTCGAATCCGAATTCGAATCGAATCTCGAATATTTCCCAGAGGCGTAGTTAGAGTTGTTAAATTGCTCGCGTGAGCAATGCTCACTATGTGCTTTGCTTGATATGCTCGTTAGCACAATGTATGCTCGTTGTTCGGTGCACTAGGCAGAACAGTAGCATATAAAAATGCTCGAGGGGCGAGTCGCTGTTCAAGCATTAAGCAGATTGCTCGAGCATCAAACCGTGCAGATATCAGATTTAATAAAAGCAATTGCAACGAGTAAGTAACTTTAAATATTTTTTGATCATATTATATATCATAAATAATTTAAAAACTTTGCTCCCCTCCCTTTTTTTGTCCCGTTGGTTTGCAGCATCCCACCTTTTTTTAACCCTTTTTTCTCCAAGGGGGGGGGGGAGTGATTTGCCCTCCCCTTCTTTTTTACTCCTCTTTCTCTAGATGGTAAAAATGGGGGGGGGGGGGGGGGCAAATCACACCCCCTGCCCCCCCCCCTCGTGTAAAAAAAAAGTTATAAAACCCGCGCAAATTTTAACAATTTCAGTTTATTTAACAAAATAAGAATAACCCCTAAGGCATATAAATAATATTTTTATATATTTTTATTACATGCTTAAATAATTAGGATATAAAATTAAACATACGGACTCAAAATCCTATCTTTTATCAACAAAAAATCAAGAATCAATTAAGATATTTGGGAAAAGATGACAAAAGCATTACCAAAATTTGAAAAATCGTCATATTGGGTCAAGATCTGACAGCTTCAATCATTCGGGCTTAACCGGACCGACATTCACAAGGTTCGGAGGCCGGCAATTTAGTTAAGGGGCAAGTTTGATCAGAAATTTTGACAAATCAAGCCTCTGTTTCAGGCTTTAAAATTAAAATGCGGTAAAATTTTTAAAAACAGCAGATGATGGTTATATCAGAGGGCTACATCTGTTGACTTAAATTATTTATCTAAGAGCATATCATTTTTTGCCAATACAAACTAAGGAGGCCCGGCTAGTTCAATTAAGTAAATAACATGTTTATTCCTCGAGAGCATTAGTGGGGTACCACGGACCCCACGATAGTAATAAACTTAAACATAAAACGCGTTTAAAAGCGAATTGATCTGGCCTTTTCAGTAGCCTAAAATTTTACTAAGAACTAAGTTTGAGGATAATATAACTTTTGGCCCATTACTTTTTAAAATATAGCATCTTTTTGGCCACAGGGGTCCTGTGTGCCCCACGAATGCTCTCACGTAAGTTTTTTTCTATTGGAGAAAATGTTTGTATTTATTTTTGATGATTTCTTTTACAATTTGTGTTTTTAATACATTTTGAACATTTTTTTAATAAAAAATCACTTTTATTTTGATTTATTTTAAGGTATATGATGTCATGAGGTAAAATAAGGGGAGGCTCTAAAATAACCAAAATAAAAATGGGGGTCCAGAAAATCGTTAATAAGTTTTGTAATGTTAATTAGATTCATATCAAATACCATCAATCTTAAGACCTTTATAAACAGATGTTTAAAATTTGAAAAGTTTAAAAAGAATACTTTAAAAGTTATAAGAAGTTAAAAAATGGGGTCAAATATACCCCACGTATGCTATCGCGTTCGGGATTTTCAGGAATGCTCTCGAGGGTTATAAGGTTTTTAATTAAAAAAATGGAGCTGTATATTTATTATAATAATTTACATCAATCAGGGGCAAAAATTAGATAGAAGGATTTTTTAAAGTCGAGACATGTTAAGATTTCTAGGCCGAGACGAAAATGGCACCCTAGACGAGATTTTGCTTTTGACGAGACGAGATCGAAACCCTATTTCCTTAATATTGATTTCATATCGTCTAGCCACCCCCATGAATGGCAATTATTTACCAACTCATGATTAATTATTGTGATATAAATGAGACAAAACATTGAGATAGCTCAAATTAACCGTCCGTTTACATGTTAATCAAGTAATCTGTAAGCTGCCCTGCAAAATGGCATATCTTAGCCAAAAGATTGGTACTTCTTTTATAAATTAATTATAAAAGTGACCTAGAAAGATGAAGCTGGTCAATATCATAAACTGTTTCATATATTACTCTACCACTATCCAATTATTTTTGAATTTCGCGCGTTATGCTATCATAGACTATAAAAGAACCCTAAATTTGATGTGGATCTGACCGCCCTTTACTCGCTTTTTGCTAACATATGTATTTTAGATGCCGAAGTAATTATGTTTTGCTGTAACTTTAATATATGTCTAGTTAGAATCCCAACTAAGTGTGCATTCACATTATTATGCTTCTTAGCTTTTGTGGTTGCTTATGTAATCAGAACAAATCTTAGTATTGCAATAATTGCAATGGTAGAGCAACCTTTGCATAATATAACAAATGGCTGCTCTCATAAGGTAAAATGTCTTAGCTGCATTATAACATTTTGTGCTTAATAATTTTTACTAATACAAGTCTTAGTTATTTTCTATAACACACAAGCTTTAATCTAACATTTATCTATCATAACCTATTGATTTCTTTAATTCTTAAACTTATTCAAATTTAATAATACATTATTAATTTTATTTAGCAACTTATATCTCTTACTATTCCAAAACTACATTCTCCATTGAAATATATTAAGTGGAGTAAATCAAATCAGGGATATGTACTGGCAGCATTTTTTTATGGTTATATCCTTACACAAATACCTGGTGGCTATCTGTCTTATAAATATGGCAGTAAACATGTTCTTGGTCTAGGAGTTTTTATAGCATCCATATTTACTTTGATAAGTCCCCCTTTTGCAACAAACAAGCCTATTTTCTTTATGATTTTGAGATTTATTCAAGGCATGGCAGAAGTTTATATTTTTTAATATCCTATTTTTATCCATACATGTTCAAAAAACAAATAAAATACCTACAAATTTAGGGTGTAATGCTACCAGCAATGCATAATATAATATCTAAATGGTCAACTCCTTCAATAAGGACAAGAATGGTTACAATTATTTATTCAGGTACACTCAAATCTTATACCTTTAATATTAATTTGAATGGATATGTATATTAGTGGAATATGTTTTCATTTAAATAATATTTACATAGGTATACCCATAGGAACAGTTGCAGCAATGCCAATGGGTGGTTTTTTAGCTGTTCATGGCTTTGCAGGTGGCTGGCCATCTATTTTTTATGTAACAGGTACTTATTTGTAAATATCACTAACCTTTGTAATATATATTGTTTGCAAAATTTTTTTTATTTTAACTTATTCTTAATCTTTTTAGGTATCTTGGGATGCATATGGTATGTTTTATGGTGCTTTCTTGTTTATGAGAGTCCATTGGATCATCCAAGAATTTCTGTTGAAAAAAGAGAGACTTATTTCCTCTCAATGGCTTCAAATGGAGATTCTCAAAAACAAGTCAGTGGAAGCTAGAAGTGTCTTAATAATTCAAATTCATTGACTCATACGTTAAAGTTTGATGCTTAATCTTATCTTTAATATTTTTTTAAATGATTTTTTTAGTATATAACTTCAAAATTAGCCCTCTTCGCTCATTAATAAGATTTTATTTTTAACTATTGTCGAAAAAAAACAATGTTAAAAGGATTAACTGGGACTTTTGACATTTTTTATCACTACCATTTTTATTCTCTGGCAAATCGTAAGATCACAAATTTTATATAATCAAGTGTCAATAAATATTGGATTTTTAAATTTTTCTGTCCTATTTTTTACCATCGTTGAGTGCTCATTTGTTTATCCTTTATAAAGTCTGAAATTGCTCCGCCGCATTAACTTTTTATTACATTTCCATCTAAATTCATATAAATTACACGAGTTTATCCTACAAGATGTGTAAAGTTAAAGTTGATTATTGCGTAAATTGAACAAGGAACAAAATGGTATCCCCGTGGGTGAAATAATGAAATCGGTACCGTTTTGGGGCATATGCCTAGCTCACATTTCCTACACCTGGGCCCTTTACACCCTCATCGTAGCTTTGCCCACTTACATACGAGATGTCTTGGGTGTAGACATGACTTTAGTATTCACATTCATTAAATACGATATATTATCATAATTTTGCACCTCATAATAGAAGAATTAATCAGTGGGCATGGGATTAGCCATGATATTTTTTTAGTAATTTTAGTCATAATTTTATAAAATTTCAAAGAATTTTTGGATTTAGAGGGGGACAGTCACCCCCTGGCTGCGCCTATGTTAATCTGCAATGAGCAAACTGTTTAAACTTGAAGATAAGTTGAATGGGTCACAAACCCTGCTATTAATTTTCAAAAGTTGCTTTACAATTTTTTAGTGCCACAATCGTTTTTAATTGCTATGCAATTTATGGGATCGTTTTTTGGTGTCCGTCCGTCGTCCGTCGTCCGTTACCCTCCCTATCTATTTGCATTGGGTATATTAGGTTATCGCTTTTTTAAATTAATGGATGAGAAAGAGTTGCCCCACCCCTCATCTCTATCTCCCTCGCTGTGTTATTTTTTGAATTAATGCATAAGAGGTGCCCCACCCCTCATCTCTATCTCTCTCGGTGTGTTATATATAAGATTTGTTAAATTATCTATTATATAATAAACATAAATAAAAGTTGTTTACTTTTAATTGCTATGCAATTTAATTAGTTATATAATAAACATAAATAAAAGTTGTTTACTTTTAATTGCTATGCAATTTAACTAGTTTTTGTTATATAATAAACATAGATAAAAGTTGTTTACTTTTAATGCTATGCAATTTAACTAGTTATATAATAAACATAAATAAAAGTTGTTTACTTTTTAATTGCTATGCAATTTAACTAGTTTTGGGGTTAGAATCCCGGAATTTTTTTGACTCTTATGATTGTTCTTGTTACTATCATTGATAATAAGAATTTTTGGCCGTCCGCTGGCTGCTGACCAATGAAAAAAATGACCATTGGCCAAAATGTGAATCGAAATTATTTTTTTCGTTTTTTTTTGACTATTATGATTGTTCCTGTTTCTACCATTGCTATTATGACTTTTTGGCCGTCTGCTGGCTGCTGACCAATGTTATATAATAAACATAAATAAAAGTTGTTTACTTTTAATTGCTATGCAATTTAACTAGTTTTTGGGTTAGAATCCCGGAGTTTTTTTTGACTCTTATGATTGTTCTTGTTACTATCATTGATAATAAGACTTTTTGGCCGTCCGTTGGCTGCTGACCAATGAAAAAAATGACCATTGGCCAAAATGTGAATCCGAGTTTATTTTTTCGTGTTTTTTTGACTATTATGATTGTTCCTGTTACTACCATTGCTATTATGACTTTTTGGCCGTCCGCTGGCTCCTGACCTATTGAAAAAATGACCATTGGCCAAAATGTGAATCGAAATTATTTTTTTCGTTTTTTTTTGACTATTATGATTGTTCCTGTTCCTACCATTGCTATTATGACTTTTTGGCCGTCCGCTGGCTGCTGACCAATGGAATAAAATGACCATTGGCCAAAATGTGATTCGAAAACTTTTTTTTCGTTTTTTTTTTGACTATTATGAATTTATATCCACTTTTACCGTGTCCTGGCTGCTGACCAATGGAAAAAAATGACCATTGGCCAAAAGGTGATTCGAAAATTTTTTTTTCGTTTTTTTTACTCTTATGAATTTATATCCACTTTACCGTGTGCTGGCTGCTGACCAATGGAAAAAAATGACCATAGGCCAAAGTCAGCATCAAAATTTTTTTTTCCGTTTTTTTGACTATCATTGACTTATAGAGTATCTGTTGGTACTGACCAATAGAGAAAAAGTGACCATTGGCCAAATTTTTGATTTTTTTAATTAAAAATTGTTCAAATTCAACAAAAAATTTCTCCCAACAATTCTGCAAATTCTTAACATTCTGTTGTTTTATAATATAATGTTTGTTAGACCCATAATCACTAAAGGCCATAAAAACTAATGTAATACGCAACTAGATGCAAACACTAAATCTAACCCTAACCCTTGCCTATATTACATTTTGCCTATAATGGAAAATTTGTATAAATAATTAATTAATCATTAGGCATTTAATACCCCCCTATAAGCATTCTCGCCCCTTCCCACCTTTCTCGCCCATAAATTGCATAGCAAATATGATACATTTATACGAAGTACAGATGAGTCGTCCCCCCTTCCCTTCCCCTCTTCCCTTCCCTTCTCCCCCTTCCCACGAGGGCCGAAGGCCCGAGTTAATTTTTAATGGACGACTTTAGAATTATTGGCTGGAAGAGCTATATAAACGATATATACTTTTGTCGGACTCATTTGGCGTTTTGCTTGTCTTGCTAGGTGACTACTCTTGCAATTTTTCCATTGAAATTGTCACTATGGCGCGTATGAAGACTTTTATTAATTTCAAAAATAATGTGCAATTTTATCTTATTCTTTGTCCTTATATAAAATACATCGGTAATTTTTGAAAAATAGCTGTTACAATCATTTAATCTAATTCTGGTAACAAATGAAATTTAAGCCAAATCCTATGTTAAAGACGTAATTTTTGATGTTGTTATTAAATGCATGGCAAAAATTGCACAGAACGGCATTTATTCGGCCCTACCCTTCCTCGCTATGTGGATGTGCATCTTGTTAGGTGGCCAACTATCGGATTATTTGCGTGTCAAAAAATCAATCGCTACCGTTACCGTTAGAAAGATGGTCAATTCTATAGGTATTCCTCCTGCTTAAGCTATATGCTTCTAGTTTAAGGCTAAGATTACATGAATTTATGATAATTTAGTGTAACGTATATTTATTAAATTAACCATAATCTTGCATGTTTTTGCCATTAAACCCGGGATTGCAGGCAGGGGAGCTTGTTAGTCATATTCTCATAGATTCTACTTTTGTTGAATGGTGGAATTATGAATAGTTGGTTACACGGGCGTAGCCAGGGGGTGACAGAGAGGGGCGGCCGCCCCCTCTTAATCCAGAAATTCTTCAAAATTTGATAGAAGTATGGTTTAACTTTTAAAAATAATATCATTTTGCCCTTTCAAGTACTATTGCCCCCCCCCCCTTTAGTTCCAATCCTGGCTACGCCCATAATTAGTTAATTTAATTATAGCGCTGAATCCTTTTACTCACACACACAAACTTGAAAAAGATCTATTTTACATAATATAACTTGTAATTCACCTAGTATGAAACCGTTTAGTTTTTGTCATTGATCTCGTGTAAAAGAGTATAAAATGGTCTAATTTCACTTATAAGTTGCTCAAATAATGAAAATAAATAGTTTGAAGCATATAAATCTGCGATATAATTACATTGTTACAAACTTTATCGTTTTAAGGTCTTTTCGTACCCGCTGCCTTGTTTGTTGCTGTTTCTTACGTACAATGTAATCAGGGATTGGCAATGACTTTAATAACACTTGGAGCAGGATTTTTGGGATTTACGAAATCTGGGTTTATGGTTAACCCGCTGGATCTGTCTCCTAAATACTCTGGTACCCCTTTTTAAAATAAATTTCATTCTGCTATGTTATATTAATTGTTTTTCATATTTACTTTTACAATCGACTTGAATTACTCGTAAATAGACACTACTACAAAAAAATGGTTTGGTGTGAAATGGTGGTGTAAAACGGCTGGGGTTTGTTTAGTCGACCTTCGGTTTTAGTCGATTAAACATAAACAGACCAATGGTTTTTTGGCATGTTTTTCTTAGTCGCGTAAACAGATTAAAGAATCATTGGTCAAACCGAAGGTCGACCAAACAAAATCTCGCCGTTTTACAACACGAGTGAGAAATAGGCATACTTTCAATTACCATATTCACACAATAGGCATATTACTGGGCGTATCAAACACTTTTGCAACTTTATCCGGCATCATATCCCCATCTGTAACTTCGGCTTTGACGGCCCATGGGGTATATTTTTAGTTTTTTACAACCTGTTTTAACTCATCTTTTTGAAGTTTTATTAAATATAACTTTCTAAAGATTTTAAAATAGAGAAAGCTCATAGGGTTTTCTAAAAGTTATACATCTCCTTGACTTAAGAATGGAGGGGTTTAATATTATTGCAATTGAGTGGAAAATGAAATACTTATGTCCTAGAATTAATTTTTAACAACAATTTTCAAATGCCTTTTCGTCGGAGGCGTCTCTATTATGTATAATAAATAACAACCTGTCCATTTTCTATATTATCATTCCATTTTCGTACTAATAGTGTTCTGTTTCGCAACAATGGTATATAGTAGCTCTTTTAATGATCCGGTTATAGAAACGACAATAATATTTTAATCACAATTGATTGGATAGTAGGATAAAAAGCTTAAACGACACCTCATACATAATCTGTCTCATACGATTGTTTATTTATTTGCGATAAATGATTGCTTGCAACCAACCAGTCAACTAATAGCAATTGGAGACACGTGTTTTTAGTGAGTGCAACCATTATGACCTTTGGTGGAATCGTATATCTATTTACGGCCTCTGGGGAAGAACAATCCTGGTCCAAAGCCAAATTAACCAATGAAGAACAGCAAAGTCTTCCCGTGCCTGCAATTATCTAAAATCTTAAATTATTTATTTTTAAACACACCAAAAAGTTGCTTTTATTTATATATATAAATATATATATATATAATATTTTGCAAAAATAATATATATACTCAGGATTATATTTTATTATGCAATTAACTGATATTTTGCATATAGCATTTTGTTTTATAAAAGGTGTCATAAAATTTCAATATTATGTATTGTTCCTTAAGTATTTGATCATATGTAAATCGTATTTCATCAAATATTTTTTACATGACCATTATTTATAAATTTTTTAGCTATGTATGCTTTTTTATTTATAAATTTATTTGGAGAGTGCAGTGTGTAACCGTGTTTCTTACTAGTTCGAGATTGTTTATTTTTTTACATTTTACTCATAATTAACACAGCCTCAGAATCTTTTTTATTTTTAACTTCTTGTATATATATAAATCTTACTCAGTTTCTAACTCAACTTTATTTTGAACATCCTATTTATATCCATGGGCGTAGCTAGAATTTGGATTAGAGTTGGGAAAATTATGATTTAGGGCAAAATTAAATTTTTTTGAAATTTTAGCTCCAATTACTTAAAGGCTTTTTGAATTTAGGGGGGCAGCCGCCCCTCTCTGGCTACGCCCATGTATATATCTTACCCGATTTGCCAGCATAAAGACAAAGCCGTGGAAAAATTCATTTTATAATATATTTGGCGTCAGAATGATTTTTGGGTAAAACTTAATTTTACTTTTGAATGTATATATAAAATGGTATTTAAAAGGTTATCTTCATCGTTAAAAGACTATTATATATTAAGTTGATTTAGTTCATTACACAACATCTATTATATCCAAAATTTTATGGGTCAATGTCAAAAGTGAATAGTAATTTGATCAATCAATTCAATCAATATTGACTTAGCACCTCATATGGTTAGGGGTGGCGGCCAAATATTATTTAATATTATTTTTCGGGCAAAAATATTTGTAATTACTTTTCATGATGGATAAAATATCAGGTTTTATTATAGGGCTTAAGCGATAAAATAATTTATGTACGTGCTGATTTCAGATGTAAGTAAACTGAGCTGTTATAATTCATCTTAACCAATAGTTAAAATTTGGATGATATAGATGTATTTAGTTCAATCATTTTTTTGTTTAAGTAAACCTTATATTTTGTTATAATGCTTACCGCAAATAATAGTCTTTTTAAATAAAAAAAACTTCGCTCTAATGGGGGTTATTGCAAAACATTTATATATGTTTAATTCAGGATATCTCAGCCAAATTAAATTTAAAATAATAGATTAGAGACCTTCTATAAACATGATTTTTTAAAACTATTTTTGTTATTGCCATTTTGAGAAGTTTTAACTGGATATTATATATATTATGCAACAAAGAAAATAAATTATAACATAAATGATTATAGGTAGTTTGTTGTCTAGCCTCCCGCCTGACTTTAGGTTATTTTATTATTTGTCGCTTGCAGAGCTCTTTTAAGCACTATTATAAGGTCTTATAAAGGTAATTTATTATTAAATAACTTTTAATTTTTAGCATTTTTTATCAAGCTATTATGACTTAAAATAAATAAATATGTGGATTAAAATAGAATAAAATAATATTTTTGAAAATTCCTATTTTTATAAAGAAGGACATTAGCCTAACATAAAACCTAAAACGCCCGATCAATTGCCTTCTTTAATTTTTTTCCTAAGTTTATAATATGAAACGTTATTGCATTGACCGTTACCAGTAGCCAGAAAAAAAACTAAATGTTTATTTTTTTTCTTTATGTAGAAATAATAATGTTACAAAATTTTTTTTGGGAATTTCCCCCCCCCCAGATCCTGGCTACGCGCCTGACCGTTACTAGTTCCGTTTTTTGCCTTTATAATATTTTTTTCGCTTAACTCCAATCAGGCGCGTCGCCAGGATTTTCTCCCGAGGGGGGTGGGGGTGAAATTTTTAAAAATTTTTCTGTAACATTATTTTTTTTTAACTCCTTTATTTTTTTTATTTGATAATTTTAGATGATATACAAAAAATTACATACACGGCTAAAAAAATATAAAAACGCGCTATAACTAAACGGATGGCATTGATCCGTGTATGGAAATCGTGTTGGATTTAACGATTTCCATTGTATCTTTTGCCTGATATAAAAGTACTCTTTCAAATCTAAAGAGACGCTGGAGATCGCTTTTCCAATTTGTTTCAGGAGAGCTTCAGCGCCTAAATTTCCTATTGTGGTTGCCACTAAGGGAATGAATATTGTGTCCGCGAGGGAAGAATATTTGGCTGACTTCCTATTCTCTGCACTGACTATAAGGTCGGGAGAGGAGTTGGATGGGGCAAATATGTCGACCGTGGTGAAGTCTTAAGTGAGATTCAGTCCACGGGACGATGGGATGAGTGTGACCCCGTCCGGTCTTTTCTTATCGGTGGTGCTAAGGCCGACGGGCTCCAAGGTGTTTGGGTAGCCAGCCTTCCTAAGGTACTGGCCGATGATTTTGTTGATAGCCGTGTGCCTGGGGTTGCGGCCTTTGCTGTATTTGCAATGGAGGGGATGATGGCCATTGGGTTGGACCTGCTGTTTGCAGAGATCGCATACGAAAGGGGATACTATGTCGCGTCCGAGACGGAGGCCTATTGCTATGCGTAACTCCTCCCCAGACATATGGAGTCCCAAATTCCTGCTCGGGATAGCTTCGAGCCATTCGTAACCGCTCTTGGAAGAGGCCCAATTGAAAAGAAGTTTTCCCTGAGATAGTTCGTTCGAAGAAAGAAAAGCTACGGAACGTGCTATTAGGGGAAGATCCCATTCCTTTTGGGTCACACCAAGTGGTCGTTCGGCTGACTCGAGCTTGTCGCGTCCCACCTGTGTAGAGCCTTTTGGAGGTGCGGGTCTGGGAGGGATGTCATGGCAGAGATAAGGGGGCCGGTACTCATGCGCGAAGATATAAAACCCGCTAAAGCTATCTGTTGTAAAGATCGAATCCCAATTCCCCAAATCTTTGAAGGGAGGGATGCTTGGAGCCATTGGACTGGAGTAAACTTTATATTTAAGCAGTTTTCAAAAAGAGTCTGAATGTTTCGTTCGATTAAATTTAATTGCTCTGGGCAGCCAAAGATAGGGGAAGCACGCGCGTGATTTATTTTCGGGATTAGCAGAAAATTTTTAGCCAAAAAAAATGCATGATGTGGGGTTAGTTTCTGCAAGGTGGGTTTGACAGCCTCTATGAAAGTTAAAAATTTGTCCAGAAAGCGTTGGGAAGATATGGGCCCACCCAGCGGTGCGCCTAGGTGGCTGAACTGGTCGAGAGTAAGGACGGGAAAGGAAAGATCTATTTAAGGATCCCTGCTGTATACTTCACATTTTAAGTGGTTGAGTTCGAGGCCAATTGAATCTGAAAAGGATTCAATAATCGGCGGTATTTTACGTATTCCACTCGCGGGGCCCACCAAAAATCCGTCGTCCATGTACCATAGGTTGCAAGAAAAGCTTCCTGTGGTAGACAGTTTCTGGATGATCCCCTGTATAGCTAGGCAAAATAGAGCTGGGCCTAGGGGATCGCCTTGCTGTATGCCACTAGAGGAGTGTATTATCTTGTCCCCAAACAGTAGAAAGGATGGGGCTCCATAGAGATCTGTCTTTTCAACATCAAATATAAAATCTGGTATAAAACATAAAGAAAGTCGTTCATAGCAATTAATAAGTGTCTTACTTGGTCAGTTACGATGCACAACTATAAAATATAAACTTTAGATCTAAAATAATTTTTTTCCGGGGGGGAATTTGCCGTCCCCCCCCCATCATTTACGCCACTGACTCCAATGCTTAAGAGCCTAGTACTAGTACAGGGTTTGTATAAATTGCTATGCAATTTATGGGCTCGTTTTTCGTTGTCTTCAGTGAGTGTCCTGTCTAACTTGTACTTTTTGCATAATTGCCGTTGAAACTTATAAGCCTTTTTAAGGCTGTGGATTTATGCTTCTGAAATGCCTTTTATTGCGTTCTTAAATACAGTATGACCGCTGGTTGGCTTTAATTTTTTCCCCAAATTCCATTATTGTTTATGGGCTCGACGGATTAGTTTTATACATAAATTCTTTTTGCAACTTGTCTAGGTTGTTGCTATATATCGGATGATTGCGAAACTGGCTAAATAATTCCCGCCAAATTAATTATGACCGTTTACTTCTACTTCATCTGACCCCGGCCAAAGGCCAAAATTATTATTAAGTTGGTTAATTGCTATTTTGATTGTATATTTGCTGCTGTGTATTTTAAACGAAAGCTCGTGGTTCAAATCCCGGTCACATCACTTTCACAAATGGTTTATCATACTCTGAACACGGCTAGGCTTGGATAGCCGAGCGTTCCCCTTAATCTTGAGTGTGACAAACAACTTTGGGAGATTTTTATAATATCCTTAAATGTCAGGACATTTTGAGTGAAATTAAGAAGATCATTAATAAAATGTAAATGACGGTAAAATTTCGGAAATTGATGAAGATAAAAAGGAAAATTATTAAAATTTTCTGACAGCTGCAAGGACGTAAAGTATTTCTTAATATCTTAGGTTGTAAACACTTTTTTTGAAACATCATTGAGAAAACTCTAAGCCAGATCTTATGTTTATTAATTAAAGCTTGGAACCTAATAAGAACAACATCTATAGAATGTTTTATTAAAAACAAGGAAATAGAAATTTATTTATATCTGAACACCAGCATTGTCAAATTAAATATTGCAAAGTGATAAAACGTATACAATATGAATAAATTTAAAAACGAAGTCTTAAATTGGCAATAAATAATCCTGCAACTTGTAAAAAATGCGATGAAAACCATTAAAATGCACATATGTTTTCCTAAACATTTATAAGTAAATAAGTTTTTACATCAAAATAGTTTTTATAAATTTGTTATATGATTTTTACGGTAAGGATGGATATATGTTAAATGTCATTAGGTTTATAGTTAACAATATTTTATGTTCAACTGTTTACTAAAAATCTCAATATACGCGCAAAAGGTGACTTTAGTTGATTTTTTGATGAACCTGTTCATTTATATTGTTGAACGGAAGTTTATATTAATTGCTATGCAATTTATGGGCTCGTTTTTTGGTGTCCGTCCGTCGTCCGTCCGTTGTATCCTCCCTATCTATTTGCATTGGGTATATTAGGTTATCGCTTTTTTAAATTAATGCATGAGAAAGAGGTGCCCCACCCCTCATCTCTATCTCCCTCGCTGTGTTATTTTTTAAATTAATGCATAAGAGGTGCCCCACCCCTCATCTCTATCTCCCTCGCTTTCGGGCGGGGTCGGGTTTTAATTGCTACGTTAAATTATTATATAATAAACATGAATAAAAGTTGTTTACTTTTAATTGCTATGCAATTTAACTAGTTTTTGGGTTAGAATCCCGGAGTTTTTTTTGACTCTTATGATTGTTCTTGTAACTATCATTGATAATAAGACTTTTTGGCCGTCCGCTGGCTGCTGACCAATGAAAAAAATGACCATTGGCCAAAATGTGAATCCGAGTTTATTTTTTCGTTTTTTTTGACTATTATGATTATTCCTGTTACTACCATTGCTATTATGACTTTTTGGCCGTCCGCTGGCTCCTGACCGATGGAAAAAATGACCATTGGCCAAAATGTGAATTGAAATTATTTTTTTCGTTTTTTTTGACTATTATGATTGTTCCTGTTCCTACCATTGCTATTATGACTTTTTGGCCGTCCGCTGGCTGCTGACCAATGGAATAAAATGACCATTGGCCAAAATGTGATTCGAAAACTTTTTTTTCGTTTTTTTTAGACTAATATGAATTTATATCCACTTTTACCGTGTCCTGGCTGCTGACCAATGGAAAAAAATGACCATTGGCCAAAATGTGATTCGAAAATTTTTTTCGTTTTTTTTACTCTTATGAATTTATATCCACTTTTACCGTGTGCTGGCTGCTGACCAATGGAAAAAAATGACCATTGGCCAAAGTGAGCATCAAAATTTTTTTTCCGTTTTTTGGCTATCATTGACTTATAGAGTATCTGTTGGTACTGACCAATAGAGAAAAAATGACCATTGGCCAAATTTTTGACTTTTTTAATTAAAAATTGTTCAAATTCAACAAAATATTTCTCCCAACAATTCTGCAAATTCTTAACATTGTGATGTTTTATAATATAATGTTTGTTAGACCCATAATCACTAAAGGCCATAAAAAATGTAATACGCAACTAGATGCAAACACTAAACCTAACCCTTGCCTATATTACATTTTGCCTATAATATTACATTTTGCCTAAATGGAAAATTTGTATAAATAATTAATTAATCATTAGGCATTTAATACCCCCCTATAGGCATTCTCGCCCCTTCCCACCTTTCTCGCCCATAAATTGCATAGCAAATATGATACATTTATACGAAGTACAGATGAGTCGTCCCCCCTTCCCTTCCCCTCTTCCCTTCCCTTCTCCCCCTTCCCACGAGAGCCGAAGGCCCGAGTTTATTTCAATAACAGTTTGCATTGTAAAGATGGAATTAAATTAATATTTGACATTTTTTGCTAAATAATAAGTTAAAATTCAGGGCATAAAGTATTTTTAAAAATCTAATTAAATACGGATCTTACGGAGCAAGGTTAAATTTCAATTTTATGATATACAATTTCTAGAGATCCATGGGCGTAGCCAGGTTTTGGATTAGGGGGGGGGGGGCAAAACGTTGTAAAGTTTAATTAGGGGGGGGGGGCAAAACGTAATTTTTTTTTTTAATTTTTAAGCGTTTTTGGATTGAAATTTTTTTTTTCTCGCTATTTAGGGGGGGGGGCCTTGCCTACGCCCATGTCATGGCCTATGCATGTTTAACGAATCGTATATAATTTACTTGTAAATGATATCAAATAATTGTTTAAACAGCCTATCAAAGAGCCAATTTTAGGTACCTGCTGCTAGTTTATATGTCAAAATAAGATGATTCATATTTGTTATTCAATCGTTGGCATCTTATTAAATATGGCTAACGTCCTTTTACAGCGTTTTCCTGGCAAAAGCAGGCCTTACCCCTTCATTTATATTTCAGGTAAGAACGAAGGCGTAATTTATATAAATATTTGATTGACTGTTTATTTGTTCAGCTCAGATCGCTTGGCAGCAAAATTTGGCCTCCCAATTTAGTCCCTTATTTACCATTTAACCTAATTTATAAAAGGATCTTTATTTGGAATATTCTGCATTTTTTGTCTTAAACTTTGAAAATATGCAATTTTATCTTCTCTTCCTATGCACCTTCTTAGTTGCAGTCAATGGACAAAGTGAGCTTATTTAATTTTTTAGCTATTCTTGAATTATTGCAATTTTTTCATTTTCATATTATAATATATATGACACTTTGTGAATTTTAAATCATTCCCAATCAATCTTGTATTCAAAACGGTGACGAAAATTTAAGATAAAGCAATATTGTATAATTCTATTTGTACCAATTTATTATTTTATTATTTAATAAGTCAATTCATTAATATTAATGTTCAATTACATTGGCATAATTTTACAAGATAGGTGATTTTTAAGATATGTGCTAACTAAAAAAAGCGGAGAACTTACTATCCCGGCCAAATGAAAATTTTTACTTCCGCATCATCAAACCTATATTTGTTTAAAGAAGTTTTTAGTCCAATCTAAAAATTTCAAAACAAATTGACTCTAAATTACATTATTAAATCGCTTCTTGAATATTAAGGATTTGGGCGAAGATTATTGCAGCAATGTCAAATTGCGATACCTAGTAAAGGAATTGCTGCTTTTCCTGCTGCAGCCAATCAAGCCAGTCTTAGAATACCAGTTAATCAATGGCGAGAATGGATTGTAGGTTAGAATTTTAATCCATTATTTCTGTTTTTTATGGATTTAATCAATTTATTAGGATATTATGGACATATGCACTCATAAAATGTTGTTATAAATGAAGCAAGATGATTTTGGAATATATTGGCCATATTAGACAGTGGCGTAATATAAAAAAACTCAGAAATATGAATAGGACACTTGTTTGTGTTGTGATATAGAAATAATTAAGATTTAATTTCAGACGAAAATCTACTACAAGCTATTTATACCAAAATTTTCTTTTCCTAGTGCGTGTTTTAAATTGAAAAGAAAATTTCTATTTTACAAATTCTTCAAAAAATTATCTTCTTTAAAATACTATCTCAACTTTTAAAATAGAAGAGGAAGATGCTAATAAAATCCAAATTTTAGTATCAACGGTAATTAATAATTTATTTTTCTAAAAACGCTGATTTAAACTTGCTTTAGATTCATTGTTTATAGAAATTATTGCGAGTATTAATACTACTGGAATAATGAATATTCAAATAAATCATAATATTACAAAGCATTTTGCGCGCTTCATTCATGCATGATTCATTTTTAAACTTAATTTACAGTCTATTTTTTTATAAACTGAGTGTGCATACAGTAGAGATTGATGATCAAAAACTAACAGTTAATAATAATCTGCATAGTTTAGGAAATTGATTTGTGTAGCTTATTTAGGTGATTATGACACGACATAGCCAACTTTGTAAATCTAATATAGTTGGCATCGGCAAAGTCAATATTATCATATTCGAATCGGATCTACGGATGGCCCATAAATGCGCAGGGGATAGATGGGCTTTTTCTTAAAAATATACGACCCAGGCTTGGACGGGCTTTAAGTAACCAAACGTGGGTCAGGCCTGGTCGGTCTAAAAATAGGCCCTGCTTTCGGCTAGCAAAATTATTTAAATTAGGTTTGTATTTTTTTATTTTAATGTATAGGAAATGGTGTGTTAACGTTCGTTATCAGATTCTATAACTATATGATTCTCACAATAATGATTTATTCAATATATTTTTCCTTATTATTTATAAATAGAAATTGTGATTTTTAGAAGAGAATCCCTAAGGCTTTTTTCAATGAGGCTTAAATTAACAAAATTAGGTGATTTTTGTTAAACAAATTAACCTTGTATAGAGTTTATAATTAAATGGTTTTATGCAGTTACAAGTGCTACTAGTAAAATTCAAACGGCGGGTCGCTTATTGGAATAAATAATAACCGCTTGATTCCAATGATTTTTAACATGATTAATATTAAACATTTTTACTAAATAAATAAATGCTTGCTTTAATATTGACAAAAAAATTGCACAAAGTAGCAAAATATAAAAATTATTTTTCGGGAACCTTTCCTGGGCCCACGTTCTGTAAATAATAAGCTGACCGGGCTTGGGCCTATGATACTGGGGCGGATTTTCTAGTTTTAAAATATTCGTACTAGTAAGCCAATTGAGCCCGAAAGGCTTGTGCATATCTCTAATTCTAACAATGGCCCAGGTTGGCGTATGCAGAAAAATTTAAACGAGCTCTGCAAATTGCTTCTTAATAGAAAGACCACAAGCGGAATTGGGTCACTTAATTTAAATATTTTTTTAACTGTTAATGCTTTTTCTAAATTCAAGCATATTACTGAAGATCTTATTACTGTTTTTTTGTCAAAAACCCATCTTAGATATTGAATATATAAAATTTTAATTATTTCTGTTTAATCGAACAAAATTAAGCCCCTACGCCGCCCCTAATGTTTACAATCGATCTTGTTTAATAGTGTTATTTATCAAAAAAATTTAAACCCCCTCCTAGAGAACTGCACGGGGACCCGAGACCTGACCCTACCCGGACCCGACCTGGGTCGGGTCTGGGTAGAAAATTTAAAAATGACTTCGGGTCGGGTCGGGTCCGGGTAGAAAATTTAAAAATGCTTCTGGGTAGGGTCAAATTTATAGAGTCGGGTCCAAGCTTTATACATTGTAAAAAACACGCGATCCTATTTTTTTTATTAATGTTAATTGCTAAGCAAAGAGTGTTTTCAAATAATGCACAACTAATTTGGATCATTCATTCATTTAATTCTCTTCCTCTTTTTTTAAATTTTAAAACTTCGAACTCTGAAGTGCTAGCTAATTCTCATCACTACTTCAAACTACATAAATTACTCCTGTTTTTAATTTGACTATTAAAAGGTAAATTATTTCAATAAAAGTAAGTTATAAATGTTTCATGTGCAATTTTTTTTTATAATAACTAATAATTATTTTTAAGTTTCATATCAAATGAATTTATCTTAAATTGCACTTCAAACTTAAAACATTTGAACAGTCACTATAAATTTCATCATATTTACTAAATTGATTATAATCAGTTATAAAATAATGGTTTCATAATAACAATAAATGGATGTTAAATAGTTGTCTCAAGTCTATAACATATGAGCAGTTTACTTGATATTAGGAAACTAAATATAGATAAATAAATATGAGTTTTTTTTCACCATCCCCTTTAAAGAATACAAATCATCATGGCTTTTATTAGTCGATTTAATTTTAAACACATCAATTTTCGCGCTCAAAAGTAATTTGTTTTAATAATTATTCAGGTCGGGTTCGGGTTGAAGTTTTTAAAATGCTTTCGGGTCGGGTTCGGGTAGAAAATTTGAAAATGATTTCGGGTCGGGTTGGGTCCGGGTAGAAAATTTGAAAATGATTACGGGTCGGGTTTAGGTAGAAAATTTGAAAATCACTTCGGGTCGGGTTCGGGTGAAAAAAAGTGACTTTGCAGTTCTCTACCCCCTCCTCGCAATCCTGCCTACGCCATTGATATCAAAATTCCCTTTTACATTTAATATTTTAAACTTAGTGAAAGTATTTATAATTTTCTATAATGTGAAAAAAAATAAATTTGGTCTTAAGAATTAATTTTACTTTTCCAAACTTGAAGCACAGATTTGCCTTTGTAATTACATATAGGCGTTGAGCTCTAACTTTCAAACTATGAGAATACAAATTAATAATCATAATATAATGGTTGTGCTTGAGATTCTAATTCATACATGCAATAATGATTTCTATTTAGATGATCGTACCTCGCAAGGAATAGTTGTCCAAGTTGGCAAACTTGCAGGAGCAGGAGCAGTTTGTAATGTTGACGTCAGATTTAGGCTGTTTGGCTCCAACGCCGTTTGTAAGTTATTTTATAATAAATTATGTTATTTCGCTACTATACATTTGAGAATTAAAAGTTAGTGTTTTATATCATATTAATAAATTTGGTCATGGCTAACCTCATGGGTTGATAAAGGACTGCAGACACAACACTCTCTTATTTAAAATACGTGTTAATTATTATTAAACAATTCACCTACAACAGCATAAAAATTCCCGAAATAATTGATTAAAGCGACACTTCTATACGACAACTTTATTCATGTCTTTAAAATTATTGGTTCTTATTTAAACCGAATAAGTTTTTTATTGGCTCAAGTGAATCGAAAAAGCGTGAGTAATGACAAGATTCCTCTGACCACACATACGCTAATTGCTTTAAAGGCGTGTTTTAGCATATTTATGAACGTTTTAAGCTTGCTCAGCAATAAACAAGTTGCCTTAAAATATCAATGTAAATATCGATTTTATTTCTCGATAGGAAATACTGATTTGATGAGTTGTAATGTAAATACGTGTTCAATTCACCACGTACAACTTTTAATTTTGATTCAAGAACACTTTTACAAGTTATATAAACTTAGATATCTCTGCCGTAATTAAATAATATCAATGTTTTTTAAGTCTATATTTTTATACAACAAATAGGTTCTACAATGTAAAATCTTTTTTTAAGGTAAAAATTAATAAAAATTTATTAAAAACATGAATAAGCCATAATTATCAATTAAATATAGCTAAATCAATTTAATATTTATCTCAGCTTTGACGCCAGCCGGTGGGGTGCCACCTGCACCCTTGGTATCATCCAATTTGCCAGCAGCTCCTTCAGTGATAGGAGGCAACTCGATGACTATCACCCTGACAAGTGACCCAACTAGAAATGTTGGAAGTTATAGTGCTTATAATTACAACTTTGCTAATGGTGTAGCGGGATCAGTTGCCGCTCAGCCAATAACGGTGCCTATATTGAAAATAACTGCATTTTATAATTTGAATCATTTATAAAAATTATTTATATATTAATAAATGCTCAACATGTATTTTAAATATTGTTATTTCATGTTTAGTATGTGAAGAATGAGGGAAGATCCACTAGGTATTACATGGCTCTCCGATTCAGGACATAGGATCCAACATTGCTGATAATACTAACATTGTTTCCATTTAATTGTTCCCATTTATTAATATTAAAAGTATGCATATTCAATACATCCATTAATTTTAGAATAAAAGTCTACCTAATCTAGAAAAATGTATTACCTGCTTAATATTATAATAGCAAAAGTATCCATTTTTTGTTTATGATATTGAGGCTAAAAACTATTTTGCAAACATGTTTCATTTACAAATTCTAGGTGTCAAATAATTTGTTTCACCAAAATCCTTAACTCTAAACCCAGGCAACGGGGACATTAAAATATACTTTAAAGGGGCGCATAAGGTAGGGATCTAGATAAAATAAATTAAATTTCAATCTACCCTAAATATGACATTTTTAAACTTTGTCAACTATAATTAAAAAGTTATACCAAAAAAGAGTATAGGGGAGACCGGGGGCCGGAGCTAGTCGTAGCCCGGGGTTACTATTATCTTTGTAATATTTTTTTAAATAATAATTATATATAATTAAAATTTAAACCATATGTGTATTTTTTAATAAGGTATAAGTAAAAATTTTTATTTATATAAAATAGAATTTAAAATTTCTATAGAGGAAAAACAATTTTTTGGGGTATTAGTAGCCTTGAAAAAATTTTGGATTTTGGACATACAAATTTTTTGGCTATATATTTGAACTAATTTTAGTTCTGTCTTATAAAGGGAAATTTTTTATATAAAACCGTCTAATAATTAAATTTTTATTTGCAATATAACATGTTAAATTAATAATTGTTTATAAAATTAGGGGTCGGGGCTAGTCGGTGAGGGGCTAGTGCTAGCCATTTTTTATTGTGTAGACAAATGTCAAGATTTAAAAAACACTAATTTTGTTTAATAATAATTTATCTTAGTGTAATTTGGAATACTAATAGACTATTTAAAGATTTTTTTCATAGCAGAATTTATCTTATGGGTACCTAAATCAGATTATCATCTTGACCCTTTTTTATTTGTATTATGTAAAATATAACCATATTACATTTGCATTTTTATGTTTAGTATAATAAAACAGTTTTTTTTATTGATTTGAGTTAGCATACACCAATAGTAAGTGAAAACGTAAGGGATAATCTATGCCCCGAAAGGGGCTATGACTTGCCCCGGGCATTTTTTAAATTTTTAGGATTTTTTTTTTAATTTTAATTTGTGAGAAAACTGTTGTGTCTTTGGAACCGAGGAGGGAGTTTATTTGTGGACCTTTAACTCTTGTAATGTCAGGGGGATGCGGGAAGGGGGATTTAAGTTACTCGTTAGGTAATTATTCTCCTTTAACCCCTTTGTCCAATTATTTTATTGTTTCTACTATTATACAAATGCCGACGGATATTACTATAAGTTCGAGAGAGATATATAAACGGCGTAGCGAGGAAGTGAATTGAGGGACGACAAAAACTATAAGACACGGGGGTATTGTCGTATTGGATACAATCCCAAGCCAGAAATTTTATTACCTCCTAAACCTCCCAGAACCATTAGAAGAAAACGCTAAAAGTATGAGGGCACGAAACGTATAGGGAATTGGGCCTTGGAAGTATTTATTGGAACCATAGACTACATAGACTGCTCATCACGGTATAAAATGTGTGTGTTTTTTCCGCCATTTTGAATAACACATAATATACCTCAATACCCTCACAAACAAGGTCAATTATGAATTATAAAAATACAATAAAAATTAAAAATGTAAAAACTGTAATGATATTAAAATTAATCTAATAAATTATATATCAGAATACATAAATATTGTATTAATGCTCAATTTGTTAGTTGGGAATTAATGATAAAGTAAAGAAGTATATATTTTAAAAAGGTGAATGAAACATATTGAACTTGTTAGATATCAACAACATTATATTGACACATTTCATAAAAATTAAAAATGTAAAAACTGTAATAATATTAAAATTAATCTAATAAATTATATATCAGAATACATAAATATTGTATTAATGCTCAATTTTTTAGTTGGGGATTAATGATAAAGCAAAGAAGTATATATTTTAAAAAGGTGAATGAAACATATTGAACTTGTTAGATATCAACAACATATTATTGACACATTTCATAAAAATTAAAAATGTAAAAACTGTAATAATTAAAATTAATTTAATAAATTATATTTCAGAATACATAAATATTGTATTAATGCTCAATTCGTAAGTTGGGAATTAATGATAAAGTAAAGAAATATATATTTTAAAAAGGTGAATGAAACATATTGAACTTGTTAGATATCAACAACATTATATTGACACATTTCATAAAAATTGTTAAAACTGTAATGATATTAAAATTATTCTAATAAATTATATATCAGAATACATAAATATTGTAATAATACTCAATTTGTTACTTGGGAATTAATTATAAAGTAAAGAAGTATATAATGTACCCTCTCAAATAAGGTCAATTATGAATTAACACCTAATTTTTTTTAAAAATATCGTATATCTTGTAATATCTTACTTATTTATGGTATCAAATCCTTTTTTCTTTAACTCTCCTGTTCGAAGAAAACGACATAGCGCAAAACCACATTATATGATATAGGACGGTAGTGTTATTCAAATTGGAGGCAAATTTCACACACAATTTGCCATATGAAACATATGATATGGGCAGTCTATGTAGTCTATGATTGGAACATAGAGAGACTCTTCTTATAAGGAATTAGTCCTTGGGAATATCGAAGAAACTTGGGGCCATAAATTAGAATTCCGGAGGGTTTAAAACGAAAAGGGGTCATAGAAGCCAAAAAGCCTTGAAGATGACAGATCTAGAACGATAAGGGAGGCCAAGCCAGGTTAACGGGGCCAAGAAATGAAAGGTATAAAAGGCCAAGGGGGAATGTAAAAACACACACTCTCACTCTCACTCTCGCACACTTATTTACTCACTTTTTCCCAAAGGATGGTTACGCAATAATGACATTATAAAATCCCCAAACCCCCATTTTTCCCTGTTTCCTACATTTCGCCATAGTTCATATTTATATCCGTGGTGTTTGAATTAATAAAGGAATATATAAATTCGATTTAAAGACTAAATTCTTTATTCAACCCCAATACAAAAACGGAAAAGTGGTGCCCCGTACACGATAGTACTCACGACCTTAAGATTATTGCTACCCTTCTCGACGAAAGTGGGAAAATTTTCTACAAATTGTAAACAATTAAATTTGACAAAAAAGAGGAAATTCAATCTCCTCAGGCATTTCAATTAACACCCCGAAGTAAAAGAACCCCCGCAAATCTATATCCCAAAATTAACAACAGTGGTATCAAAAGCAAACAACCGTTCCATCGTAGCAGCAAAAACAACAAATTTTCCGAACTTCCAAACAAATGAATCGTAGAGTAAGTTCATAATTTAGAATTTTATGCTAGTATATTCTATAATATTTTTCATAATAGTGATTTTCTCTTTGTTAATTAATTTTAAGAAATACGTATTAAAATGTTTAATAGTAATAATTCTAAAATTTATATAAATCATATGTTTGCTGAGTTATTAGGATATATTGATTATTTAGTTATATTATTGGGCGGTATTTTTATTGGTTATTTTTTGCCTAAATTAGGACGTAATGATAAATGTTATAATTGTGGATAAAGAAATCATATAGCGCGCAATTGCTATATTGGTATTAAACCATTAAATAATCAACCATTAAATACTTGAAACCAAAGTAAAGGTAATTACATCACTCCCAGGTGTGTTAACTGTGGTAATATAGGACACTACTCTGAATTTTGTAAAAATAAAGTGTTGTTCCCCAAATATAAAAATTAGGTAACTTAATCAGTAACGTATATCATTATAAAAATATTTACAATTAATGTATAATTTTGATCACTTTAAATTCTTAAAAATAAATGTATGAGTTTGGCATTAATATTACTTTACCTCAATATATATCGCTCCCCATCCCATTATTATCCATTTTCCCCAACTTCATAGAAGTTATTGACGTTATTGTTCAATTACCGAAAATATATTAATATGAATATATAAACTCGGGCCTTCGGCCCTCGTGGGAAGGGGGAGGGGAGAAGGGGAGGGGAGAAGGGAAGGGGGGACGACTCATCTTTACTTCGTATAAATGTATCATATTTGCTATGCAATTTATGGGCGAGAAAGGTGGGAAGGGGCGAGAATGCCTATAGGGGGGTATTAAATGCCTAATGATTAATTAATTATTTATACAAATTTTCCATTTATAGGCAAAATGTAATATAGGCAAGGGTTAGGGTTAGATTTAGTGTTTGCATCTAGTTGCGTATTACATTAGTTTTTACGGCCTTTAGTGATTATGGGTCTAACAAACATTATATTATAAAACATCACAATGTTAAGAATTTGCAGAATTGTTGGGAGAAATTTTTGTTGAATTTGAACAATTTTTAATTAAAAAAATCAAAAATTTGGCGAATGGTCAGTTTTTCTCCATTGGTCAGTACCAACAGATACTCTATAAGTCAATGATAGCCAAAAAACGGAAAAAAAAATTTGATGCTCACTTTGGCCTATGGTCATTTTTTTCCATCGTCAGCAGCCAGCACACGGTAAAAATGGATATAAATTCATAAGAGTAAAAAAAACGAAAAAAAAATTTCGAATCACATTTTGGCCAATGGTCATTTTATTCCATTGGTCAGCAGCCAGGACACGGTAAAAGTGGATATAAATTCATAATAGTCAAAAAAAAGAGAAAAAAAATTTTCGAATCACATTTTGGCCAATGGTCATTTTTTTCATTGGTCAGCAGCCAGCAGACGGCCAAAAAGTCATAATAGCAATGGTAGTAATAGGAACAATCATAATAGTCAAAACTAAAACGAAAAAAAAACTTGGAATCACATTTTGGCCAATGGTCATTTTTTTCATTGGTCAGCAGCCAGCAGACGGCCAAAAAGTCATAATAGCAATGGTAGTAACAGGAACAATCATAATAGTCAAAACTAAAACGAAAAAAAAACTTGGAATCACATTTTGGCCAATGGTCATTTTTTCCATCGGTCAGCAGCCAGCGGACGGCCAAAAAGTCATAATAGCAATGGTAGTAACAGGAATAATCATAATAGTCAAAAAAAACGAAAAAATAAACTCGGATTCACATTTTGGCCAATGGTCATTTTTTTCATTGGTCAGCAGCCAGCGGACGGCCAAAAAGTCTTATTATCAATGATAGTAACAAGAACAATCGTAATAGTCAAAACTAAAACGAAAAAAAAACTTGGAATCACATTTTGGCCAATGGTCATTTTTTCCATCGGTCAGCAGCCAGCGGCCGCCATAAAGTCATAATAGCAATGGTAGTAACAGGAACAATCATAATAATCAAAAAAAAAGAAAAAATAAACTTGGATTCACATTTTGGCCAATGGTCATTTTTTTCATTGGTCAGCAGCCAGCAGACGGCCAAAAAGTCATAATAGCAATGGTAGTAACAGGAACAATCATAATAGTCAAAAAAAACGAAAAAATAAACTTGGATTCACATTTTGGCCAATGGTCATTTTTTCTTTGGTCAGCAGCCAGTGGACGGCCGAAAAGTCCTATTAGCAATGGTAGTAACAGGAACAATCATAATAGTCAAAAAAAAGAAAAAAGAAACTTGGATTCACATTTTGGCCAATGGTCATTTTTTTCATTGGTCAGCAGCCAGCAGACGGCCAAAAAGTCTTATTATCAATGGTAGTAACAAGAACAATCACAAGAGTCTAAAAAAACTTCGAGATTCTAACCCAAACTCTTGTAGTGGAGGGCATAGGGTAATTATAGCAATTAATATCAATGTTACCCAATTCAAAAACGAATAGATATACTTATGCATTAATTTAACGTAGCAATTAAAACCCGACCCCGCCCGAAAGCGAGGGAGATAGAGATGAGGGGTGGGGCACCTCTTATGCATTAATTTAAAAAATAACACAGCGAGGGAGATAGAGATGAGGGGTGGGGCACCTCTTTCTCATGCATTTATTTAAAAAAGCGATAACCTAATATACCCAATGCAAATAGATAGGGAGGATACAACGGACGGACGACGGACGGACGGACACCAAAAAACGAGCCCATAAATTGCATAGCAATTAATATAAATTTTCTCCAGTTACTCGTGGTGAACTTTGATTTGTTTAAAAAAAAAATATACGTAAGTGTGAATAATTTAAAGTAAAGAAGGGTGGAAGAAAAATATAAATATAATTAGATTTGAAATAAAGAAGGGTGAGAGGGAAAATTAACATAAACTCTAATTAAAAAAGGAAAACTGGGAGAGGTAAAATGTTGAATAAAATATTTTGGATTATGAAATTATTGATATTAAGTGCAGTAAATATAATGCGGGTTGGTATTTTGAGATTTAGGAAACTGAAGGAGCTAAAACGGAATAAATATAATCTGTCTATTAATACCTTTAATATGCAAAATAATTGCATATTTAATAAAAAATATTCGTATATGTTGGTTGAATATCAGCAGGTGATTTGTCGAAAGGCGAAAAATCTCGGGAATATGTCAGATGACATCGAGACCCGAGTAATCGTGGTTAAATCATTTGAAACTCCAGGTACTCAACCTAGATATATGTTTAAATCCTACTCACGGAAGTGGGATAGATTAAAGTTTTGGAATAAAATTTATTGGTTAGGACATACCAATACGGGTATTTTGGATAAATTTACTTATAACCATTTATGTCTTAAAACAATTTTGCAACCTATTTTTGAAGTACCAAAGAGCAGAACCCAGTGTAACAATTTAAGGGATAAAGAAAAAATTAACGTAAGGGAATTAAATAAATTTAATAGTAAAAATAACAACTATTTAAATACCTGGAAGGGTCTTAATCAAATTGATAAGATCAATACGAGTAATTTTTATAAATATATGAGCCGACGATTTATATTTTTAATATATAACTATTGGTATATTGGTGGGAAATTGAACATGATAACGAGAACAGGTTTTAGAATTATAACTTCCCGGGGTAAATATAATAACATTTGTTTCATCATAATTCAAATTAAAGGAATCTTGAATATCTATAATGTAAACCAATCGCGCGATTATAAATGTTTGATAGACTTGATAAATAGACAACCAATAAAAATTAATTTAATGCCAACTTATACTATAAACATGTTAGAAACCGCTAATAATCAAATCCCCCGTTTAAAAGTGACGTGTAATAATGTTCCTCTAAATTTCATTTTTGATACTGGTTCATCGATTACCGTAATAAATAAAGATGAGTGGTTTAAAATTGGTAATGATGGATTATTTAAAGAATTAAGAATAGAGGTTAGAGTTTTTAATAATATAACAATTGTTAGGACATTGCGAGGCGCGAATAACTATAAATAATGTTAGTAAAAATTTAAAATTATATGTATCGGAGGCAGGGACAAATAACATTTTTGGGTGGGATTGGATAAAGAGTTTTGAGATAGAGTGGCTTAAAGTAATTAAAGGTAAACCTGGAAAATATGATAATTTAATAAAAGTAGAAGTGCAGTCTAGCGGGAGGCTAATAGAGAAAGGGCGAGATGTTTGGTTTCCATCTATATTTACAATTGGGTTGGGTTGTTTAAAGAATTTTGAAGCCAACATGAGATTTAAAACAGGGGTTAAACCCATAGACTACATAGACTGCCCATGTCATATGTTCCATATGGCAAATTGTGTGTGAAATTTGCCTCCATTTTGAATAACACCAACGTCCTATATAATATAATGTCTTTTTGCTCTGTGCCGTTTTGTACGAACAGGAGAGGTAAAGACAAAACGTTTTCATTTCACAAGTAAGAATAGATTACTAGATAAAGTATACTTTTAAAATATATTAGGTTTCCAGTGAAGAATCCGCAACTTCTTAAGACCTGGATTCACAACATCAAACGAGAATTTCAAATTAAAAAACATTCTTGCGTATGTTCCTATCATTTTAAACCTGAGGGGTTTTACCCTTCTTCTACAAATTATCATCAATTAAGAGAAGATGCAGTTCCTACAATTTTTAATTTTCCAAGCCGTGTAAGCCTTATTATCCTTTATTGATTGTTTTTATTCAAATTATGTACACTTGAATTTCTAATAAATTTGGCAAGAAAATGCTGCTATTCTAATTTTATAATTCTTTACTTTATAATTAAATTGAGTATTAATACATAATTTATTAGAAAGATACACAAAAAAGACTAACCTGTAATTCTAAAGCCACCCCCTTGAATGATTTAACAAACTATTCCAAACCAGTTCCCAAGAAAAGGAAGAATATATTTACTCCAGAAAATAGTGAAGAAGAAATTTTGAGGCTTAAAACCACCATAAGAGTCAACAAGCTTGAAAAGCAAAATATACAATTGCAAAAGATTGTTAACAAATATAGGACGTATTCACAACGCTATAAACGAAGAATTTTCTGCCTAAATGATATTATCAAGAAAATGAGAGAAGTATATCAACTGAAAGGAGATGAAGATCAAATACTCGCCAACTATTTTGGAGATGAAGCTCTTACATTACTAATAAATCATAAGAAAGCAGGTGGGGTAGGCAATCCCCATAAAGTAATATATTCCACAGCTTTAAAGCAATTGGCTTTAACTCTCCATTTTTACTCTGCCAACTCATACAGATATTTAAGGCAAATGTTTTGCCTCCCATCAGAGTCCACTTTACCCATTTAGACCTACCGTCGTGTTTATCATACGCAAAATAGACCATTTTTAGTCTAAAAATTTTAATACTTAATGGCCCTTAGATATTATCAAACATGGTTTTTTTTGAAGCTTAAAATGTGATCTACCTTCCTGGTGGATCATTTTTATTGTGTTTCCTTATTCAATGCCTTCTTTAACTCGTAAAAGCAAGTGTAATTCTAGAAATTCGAAAAAACAGAACCTTCCGTAAGTATTTGTTAATAAAGTTTTATATAAACAATATTTAATTAATTTAATTTGATATATTATTAAACTATAAAAATTTCTCTTTAAAATGATATGTTTTTTATATAAAATTTATAAGACTTTAATATTAAAATATGTCTTTAAAATTGAGTGTCGTATATATCATACCGTAGGCCTTTGAATACAGAAGAAGTGCTTACTCTATTGGAATCTAATACTACCTTATTGAGCAATGTTCAACAAATAGATCTGCCCTTGGTTCCACCTCCAGACTATCTTGATTCTGATAAAGATGAAATTTCAGAGGATGAAAATGAAGTTTTGATTAATGATCCTCATAAGTTAGGACCTGGGGTCCTATCAAGAAAAGCTGAAGTTTTAATAAGAGATATAGATAATGAAGTAATTCAATTAACTACAGAAATGTTATTAGAAATTCCTATCCCAAATAATAAAAATGACAATCCTTCAAAAAAACAAAAACTCTTATCTTGGAGTCCAATAAATCTTATGCCAGAAACTAATGAACATACAAAATTTAAAATTCAAAATATTAAAGAAAATGTTCCAAACATATTGACTTTTATACAAAAAGATGCCCTGACACCTTTACAAGTGTTCCAACTATTTTGGGATCCAAGTTTAATAGAGATTATATGTAGAGAAAGTGAAAAATATGCTAAATATAAGTACAGTGATGAAACTTTTAATGTTTCATGTGATGAAATTTACAAACTGCTAGGTGTGTTGTTAGGTTCCCCCGCAAAATCCCGAAAACGCAGAATCCCGAATTGCGAAACTACGTTTTTCCGCCATTTTCACATATGGAAAATTGGAAAACTCTTTAACTATTGCAAATCAAGATAACAAACAGAATATAAGTAAGCTTTATTATGCAATTATACACATATTGTTATAGGTTTTAAAAAATCTAAAGAAAAAATGATATAGTCACTTTCAAAAAGTTTGACTATATCAAGATCAGAGCAGGTAAGATGGGACAAGTATACTGTAATTGCAGGCACTACAGTATATGTAAATGCCCAGGAAGAGCTGTCCATAGATATAATAATTTTCTGATAACATCAGAACATTCCCAAAATTGTATACAAAAACAAAATCTCCAAAGTAAGAAACTTAAAAGTTTTTTAATACAAATTTAGCTTTGAATGAAAAAACAAAGTGTTATGGTTATAGAAAACATCTTAGAAAATCAAGAAAGTAAGATATGTCTAACCCTAACCCTAAGGTGCAATTTTATTAAACTCAGTGGATGATATATAATACCAAGTTATGTCACGTGATTTATCATAGACATTAACTGTTAGTTACTATAAACTATTAAATTTATTGTAAATAGATTCTAACAATAATGATGTGTAGATGCATGACCAAACATGAATTAAGTATCAAATATATGAAACAGATCAGAAAAGAAGAAAATTATCCTATGAGAAAATTTGGACTTAAAGCTTGATTACATTTATTTATTACATCCAATAAAGATAATATCAATTGTATTAGTTCTAAGTCTATACATAAGCTAAATATATGTTTAAATAGTTTTCTAAGCTTAAGCTTTATAAAGTTTGTCAATGATATAACAGAATTTACATTAACTCTTTTTTCATATAATATAACCCTAACCCTATATAAGATTACTTATGAGATGTTAGTAATGTCACATAATTGATTATCATAGACTATTAACTGTTAGTTACTATTAACTATTAAATTTATTATAAATAGATTCTAACAATAATGATGCGTAGATGCATGACCAAACATGAATTAAGTATCAAATCTAAGAAACAGATCAGAAAAGAAGAAAATTATCCTATGAGAAAATTTGCACTTATTACATTTATTTATTACATCCAATAAAGATAAAATCAATTGTATTGTAGTTCTAACTAAATAAACATAAGCTAAATATATATTTAATATAATAGTTTTCTAAGCTTAATGATTCCAACAACTTCAACTAATGATTTCATATTTTCTAACCTAGAAATAATTTATTTTTCTTAGTAAGGTTACTTGTGAGATGTCATTCTATCATTTTTAAAATAATGATTCCAACAACTTCAACTAATGATTTTATATTTTCTAACCTAGAAATAATTTATTTTTCTTAGTAAGGTTACTTGTGAGATTTCATTCTATCATGATTTCATATATAAATGTTAAAATGAAACCAATTGAAAAATATCATATGGTAATTTCAAATCGTAGCCATAGCCTTATCGTAGTTTCGGGATTGTGCGGTTTCGGGAATATGCGGGGTTCCCTGTTGTTATTATCAGGGTATTGTAAGTTGCCACAAAAGCGACTATATTGGCAGACTCAGGCAGATGTTAATAATAGTGCCATTGTTAATTGTATGGCAAGAGATAGGTTCAATACTATTTTTAAGTATTTACACTTTTCTGATAACAATATTAACAGGGAACTTGGAAGCATAAAAAAAGTTAATGTTTTAATGAACCATATCAACAACAATTTTGAAAAATATATTGCGCCTAATCCGATGATATATTCTTTAGATGAGGCCATGGAGCCCTACTATGGTAGATTTCATTTGAAACAATTTATCCGTGGTAAGCCCATAAGATTTGGGTTTAAATTTTGGTGCTTGAACAAACCCAATGGATATTGCTGTCGCTTTAAGTTATATGAAGGGCGCGAAGAACGAGAAGTCGGAGTACCCCTCGGTTCTGCGGGACAGATGTCCTGGCTAGCCCAATGGTTCCCCCCCAAAATCCCGAAACGCCAGAATCCCGAAAATATTACTACGCGCCAAATTTAACATATGTTAAATTGTACTTAATATCATGAAAACGTGGGAATCTTTTTGACGCAAAATCTTCAAAACAAAGAAAATATATGTAAGCATTAGTATTCAAGTGTAAATATATTGTTGTAGGGTTTAAAAAACCAAAGAGAAAACATTACATTTTAACCCTCTTTAACTATGATGATTATATCAATGTTAAAGAGGGAAAAAATGAACAAATGTATTATAAGTGCAGCAAGTACAGTAAATTTCAATGCCCAGGAAGGGTTGTGCTTAAATCTAATAATTGTCAAATAACATCAGAACTAGTCAGCAAAGTAAGAAATTTATAATTTAAATTAAGTATTTAGTTGTAGAAAATATCTCCATACCCATAGAGGATCAAGAAAGTAAAAGATTTTAGTATTTTTTTTTAATTTTTTTTAGATTTAAGTCAAGAAGCAATTTTATTGAACTCATTAGATTATATTTAACAAGCCCTTATAACAGATGTTAATGGAAGTAAGAGATTTGAGTATATTTTTTAAAATCCTTATTTATTTTAGATTCAAGTCAAGATGCCACATTAAACTCACCAAATGATATTGTAGCAAGTAATTTGACATAATTCAATGTCACATAGTTAATGTTTAACTATCTTATTTATAAATAGATTCCAACAATGATGCTTTAGATGTCATTGAACAGGCCTGTACACCACGTGTTAATACCCAAAGTAAATTCATTTTATATTTAGTTTATGTAACCACACTATAATTTAGATATAACATTCTTGCCATCCCAAAAAGGGAAAAACATTTTAGTCCTTAATAACTATCTTTATGTAGTTGACAAATCTACAAAAACTTGCACTTATTATTGATGCAGGCATTCAAAATGTCCTTGTAACTAATATTTTCTGAGAATTTAGCAAAAATAAAAAAAATCATAACCATGAACCTGATGAGTATCATTGCCTTCTGACAAAAAGTAATTTAAAGAAGGCTATGCAAAATAGTCTCAGGGAATCAATTACAAAGGTAAATATATGTCTTTGGTCTTATAATAATTGATCTATTTAGGTATACAATGATGTGATTTACCAAAGAAGGGAAGAAGTTGAGGATATTTGGCAATACCCACATGCTCTGCCGTCTTTGAAATCCGTGATCAAAACACTGAATAGAATTGTTCATAAAAACAGGCCTAAAATACCTCAAACAATTGAAGATATAATTCTCCCTTGAGATTGCCACTACCTTAAAAATGGAACTCCATTCTTAGTGGAGAATATTGATAATAGATTGTTTATATTTGGTACACCACATTTTTTAAAATTTATAATATGTGTAATACAAATGTTATAATATGTGTAATACATATGTGTAATACAAATGTAAAAATAAAATATTTAATATATTTATTTGTGTTGTAATTTATGAATATCTAACTACTTCATTATTTTAAATATATAGTCCTAAATATTAACAACATTAATCATAAAGTTTCTTTAATTTTGAATTTTATTATAAATATTTGTGTGGTAAACTTAATTATTAATTAAAACATTTACATTAAAGTTAAACATGCTATTTCATTTGAATTATATAAATTTCTATATATTAACAACATTTGTCATGAATTTTCTTTATTTTTTGGATTGATTAAAATCATGTAAAGTTCTATATATTAACATTTATCATGAAGTTTCTTTATTTTTTGGATTGATTGGAATCATATAAAGTTCTATATATTAACATTTATCATGAAGTGTCTTTACTTTTTAGATTGAGTCCAATATAACAAGCATAAACTTGATGTTGAACCATATTATAATTTACTATAAACCTTAAAAGTTTAATATTGAATAAAAAAACAGAAACAGTTCTATATATTAACATTATCATGGAGTTTCTTTATTTTTGGATTGATTGGAATCATATAAAGTTCTATATATTAACATTTAACATGAAGTGTTACTTTTTGGATTGAGTCCAATATACCAAGCATAAACTTGATGTTGAACCATCTTATAATTTACTATAAACCTTAAAAGTTTAATATTGAATAAAAAAACAGAAACAGTTCTATATATTAACATTTATCATGAAGTTTCTTTACTTTTTGGATTGAGTCCAATATACCAAGCATAAACTTCATGTTGAACCATCTTATAATTTATTATAAACCTTAAAAGTTTAATATTGAATAAAAAAACAGAAATATGGAATTTTGAAATCGTACATATGGAAATTTGAAATCGTAGTCGTGGCCAAATCGTAATTTCGGGATTCTGGCGTTTCCAAAATGCAATAGATATAGCAGGTCGGCCAAGAGTGGAATTACAGTACCTCAACCCACCATTATTAGCGAGTACACTAAGGGAATGGGGGGGGGGGGGGGGTGTTGACCTCTTCGACCAATTTCGGGGCTCTTATCGGGTGGGCATACGATCTAAAAAATGGTATTGGCCCATAGTGCGGTTTTGCTTAAATGCTGCCGTAGTAAATTCTTGGATTTTATTTCGTGAAGTTCATAAAGGGATTTCTTTGTTAAATTTTGTGCGAAAGATTACAATCCCATTACTATCAACTCCAATGATTCCCCGACTGAGGACGGTATATCCAAAGCGGATCAGCAATGATACCGAGGTTCGGTCGATAAGCTTGAACATTGGCCTGCTAAGAACCCAACACAAAGGAGGTGTGGGGTTTGTCACAAGTCTGTGAAATTTATATGCACAAAATGCAACGTGGGACTTCACATAAATTGTTTTATATAATATCATACTTTATAACTTTTACAATATTATTTCATATTTTCTGTGATTATTTTTTATAAATGTTGAAATAAACTTTAAAACAATTTATCTCCAGCTATGCTTTTACAGAAAGTAGAGTAGTTATAGGGTTAAAAGTTCGTTTTATACAGCCATAAAGACAGCATGTCCTACCGTATGATATATACGACACCTTAAAAATGGCAGTAAACAAGTTTTTTTTCAATTTTTTTTTTAAATTTGTTTTATTGGTAGGAATTCCAAATTTTATGAAAATCTGTCGAGGATTTCTATGGTCCGGTCTTAATGGGTTAAGGAGACGGAGCTTGTCATTGGACATAAAGCCAGGTAAAATTTTTAATCATTGTATAGGTTATGAATCTACTACTCTGTATAAATGTTATATTTAAATCTAATCTTTTAGGCTTTTTGAAATGTTCCTTTGACAAAATAAAAGAAATTCAAGATAAGGCTAATTATAGCCTTTATTTAGCTATTTCTATGGATGAAATGGCTATACGTAAAAATATCCATTGGGATGGTAATCAATATCATGGGTGATCAGCTATATATTTGAAACCTTATTGTATAATAGTTATATTGATTTAGGGCATCATATGACTGACTCTAATCTAATTCCATATGCTTCTGGTGCTCTTTTTTTGATGGCAACAGTGATTAATGGTTCTTGCAAAATACCTTTAGGGTATTTCCTCGTATCTGGTGTAACCTCTGAACTTTTACAGAATATATTGTCTGAGGCATTATATCACATTCAACCAACTGGAGCCATTGTGAAGGCCTTAGTATGTGATTTCAAATGTGTAAAATCTTCATTAATAAGGTGATAATTTAGTGCATAAAAAATATTAGAACCAATTACATAAGAAACTATTTTATTTAATATAATTAAATTTATGTTTTTTTATTTAATAAATTTCTATTTTTAAAATTATTAAAGATAGAGTATGTAATTTTACATAATAAAATTAAATCTTTAGATGGATATATTAAGCCAAAATTATTTTTTATATTAATTAAATAATAATTTTTAGTTAGAGAATCATTAGGAATAGATGATAAAAAAGAAATACATTCGATACAGGTCAATTTACCTTTCTCAACTAGCTTTCTTAGAATATAACCAGCAATATAAACGATAATGTTGTCACAAAAAGCTGGTAATTGCGATACATTTAGAATTTCATCGTCCTCGTCATCTATTAGAACATCTTCTTTTCTTCGTTGAAAATCACCACAAATAATTGTATTATCCCCAAAATCAAAACAATTGCCGCTGTTATTATTAATGACTCTGGCACACAAAGTGCCCCTTACAGCTGCCCGAAGTTGATAAGCAGAAGGATTGTTATTAAAACCTCCTTTGGACCTAATCACAGAAAAGTAAATTTCTAGGTGGTCCTGAGAAAGTTGATAGGTTTTCAGATATCTTAACCAATTTAATTATAATTATATATATTGTACTTTGCCGGTGTGTTAGCATTAATTAAAATATCTTCTGCTAACAAAGGAATAGAGTGCATAGCTGATATAAGACCAACTATAGGTATTTTTTTATTTGAAGTGTAAATCAAGGTTCCATTCTGAAACTTCAATTGTGCCAGGTACTTTATCATCTTCTGGTAGAAGCTTTTCAGGAGGTCCAATGACTCCTTGAAAATTGGGGCCTTCCAATCTTTTGCCAAAACATTCCTACTGTTTAAAGTATCAAACAGCCTAGATTCATATGAAAAATATATCATAATATTAATAAATGAGAAATATTCTTACTTATTTATTAATAAAATAAAGGAGACTGTTGCTTCTGAGTCCTCAAACCCAGGTTCTTTGGATTCCCTGGCCAACATAATCCCCTTGGCCACAGAGGCTGAAAAAACTTGAGTTGCTAATTTTACCTACAATTAAAATGATGAAAAAATATATCAATATATACCTTCATTTTTGAATTATAATAATATATATGGCTTAAGGTCAGTCGATTAGCTCCACGTAGCCCATAACTCTCCTGAATTTTATGGAGCTTGCTAATATAATTCCACTTTATGAACTAAAAATGTAATTAAAATATTATATATGATAGCCTACTTTCTTATTAGCATATTGAAGAACAGATGATTCAGCTAATAAATTTCTTAATAATTTTATCATATGACAAACATTAAGATAAAATATATTTTGTGAGGGGATGAGGGGTGTAAAAAGAAGGGACGAGGATCATCAATAGAAAAGGATACTCCAAGGTTTTCTGCCAATCTTTTATTAGCAGACCATCACATACTAAGGCCTTCACAATGGCTCCAGCTGGTTGAATGTGATATAATGCCTCAGACAATATATTCTGTAAAAGTTCAGAGGTTACACCAGATACAAGGAAATACCCTAAAGGTATTTTGCAAGAACCATTAATCACTGTTGCCATCAAAAAAAGAGCACCAGAAGCATATGGAATTAGATTAGAGTCAGTCATATGATGCCCTAAATCAATATAACTATTATACAATAAGGTTTCAAATATATAGCTGATTACCCATGATATTGATTACCATCCCAATGGATATTTTTACGTATAGCCATTTCATCCATAGAAATAGCTATATAAAGGCTATAATTAGCCTTATCTTGAATATCTTTTATTTTGTCAAAGGAACATTTCAAAAAGTCTAAAAGATTAGATTTAAATATAACATTTATACAGAGTAGTAGATTCATAACCTATACAATGATTAAAAATTTTACCTGGCTTTATGTCCAATGACAAGCTCCATCTCCTTAAAGTGGACTCTGATGGGAGGCAAAACATTTGCCTTAAATATCTGTATGAGTTGGCAGAGTAAAAATGGAGAGTTAAAGCCAATTGCTTTAAAGCTGTGGAATATATTACTTTATGGGGATTGCCTACCCCACCTGCTTTCTTATGATTTATTAGTATGTAAGAGCTTCATCTCCAAAATAGTTGGAGAGTATTTGATCTTCATCTCCTTTCAGTTGATATACTTCTCTCATTTTCTTGATAATATCATTTAGGCAGAAAATTCTTCGTTTATAGCGTTGTGAATACGTCCTATATTTGTTAACAATCTTTTGCAATTGTATATTTTGCTTTTCAAGCTCATTGACTCTTATGGTGGTTTTAAGCCTCAAAATTTCTTCTTCACTATTTTCTGGAGTAAATATATTCTTCCTTTTCTTGGGAACTGGTTTGGAATAGTTTGTTAAATCATTGAAGGGGGTGGCTTTACAATTCCAGGTTAGTCTTTTTTGTGTATCTTTCTAATAAATTATGTATTAATACTCAATTTAATTATAAAGTAAAGAATTATAAAATTAGAATAGCAACATTTTCTTGCAAAATTTATTAGAAATTTAAGTGTACATAATTTGAATAAAAACAATCAATAAAGGATAATAAGGCTTACATGGCTTGGAAAATTAATAATTGTAGGAACTGCATCTTCTCTCAATTGATGATAATTTGTAGAAGAAGGGTAAAACCCCTCAGGTTTAAAATGATAGGAACATACGCAAGAATGTTTCTTAATTTGAAATTCTCGTTTGATGTTGTGAATCCAGGTCTTAAGAAGTTGCGGATTCTTCACTGGAAACCTAAAATATTTTAAAAATATACTTTATCTAGGAATCTATTCTTACTTTTGAAATGAAAACGTTTTGTCTTTACCTCTCCTGTTCGTACAAAACGGCACAGAGCAAAAAGACATTATATTATATAGGACGTTGGTGTTATTCAAAATGGAGGCAAATTTCACACACAATTTGCCATATGGAACATATGACATGGGCAGTCTATGTAGTCTATGGTTATTATAATCTAGTTACACAAAAATTTAGCGCACAATTCATTTAATTTCATAATAATAACATTCGAAAAGTCTTTTTTTAAAACACATTTTTGTGCAAAAAAATCAGCGTGTATGATATAAAAAATGTGATGCTGAGCAAATCACTCCATTTGGAGTTATTGATCAAGATGTACGAATTAAAATGTTGAAAAAAGTAAAAAACCATAGAAAAATTCCAAAACATCGATAAAATAGCAGTCAATGTTGCAAGCGGGCCGATCTTAATAGGGGACCGACCTGAAGTGTCTTGAATTAAATTCAGACGGGCTTAAAGGTTTTCAAACGATTAAGGGCGGCCTTAAGTGCACAAATAAATACGGACGGTCCTTAAAGTTTTCAAAATGAGTACAAACAGGCCTACCTCTTAAAAGGACCGTTGCAGGTCTCTAATATGTACCGCGATGACGGGACAAAAGTAAAATAAATTATAAATGATTTTCCATAAACCCTGTTTAAAAAATTAGCATTTAATATAAAACGTCAAGAAATTATAAACTTATTATACGGAAAGTCGTAGAAAGCTATAATTCTTCGCGTTATATTTTACATTTTTAAGGAATTCCTACCATCGTCTCTTAAATTTATAAACATATCTGCTATTTTAAATTGTTAAAAAACACGAAGTAGTGACAAGATAATCTATTATTTAAGTAAGTGAAAAGTCAAATGTAATTTAAAACTTGTTGTATAAAAACAATATTCAGATAAACGGTTTGACAATTCTTGATTATATAATTTAAAACTTTTTAAATGTAAATATACGGAAGACATTTCAAGTAATTATTTACAGTCAATACTTTGTAGAGCTGCCAAAGTTACTTTTGCACAGGAAATAGTTCGGTTACAGTTACTTTTAAAAAATATGTAACTAATTACTGGTACAGTTATATATTTTTAAATGTAACTGAATACATTCCGATTCCACTTTACTTACTTACATACCTGAAGTAGTTAGATAAAAGATTACTCAGTTAGATTTATTCGCGATTTAATAAAATATTTACCAATATTGTTCATTCAACTTTTGGCATAAAAATTAGACGGCATTATAAGATTATTTGATTTTAATAAGACATTACATTCAAGATCATCATCTAATAAACTCGTGCTCTTGAAAATTAATTAACCGAGGCTGAAAAGGCGATCGACGCGAGCGGGATATTAAATTTGATAAAAAGTTGTTTATATCTGAGATGATTATCTCTGATTTTTAAAGAACGATCACTCTTACTTGTGATTATAAATGTATGTAAGCATTCATGAGGTTTTTCCGATTGTGTAAGATTAGAAAAACCTATGCCGGTGAATTTTACCTCTTCTTAACTTTGCTCCTTGAGGATATAATGAATTTATATAATTTATATTAGCCTTGATTTGCTTGTTTTCCTCTAATCGGATTAAAGTTCAATATGTTTTGAAAATCGGTTATAAAATTATCGCGACTAGAACCGATATTATACAAATCGGGAAATCGAATTAATTTTTTATTTAATCTATCTAACTATTGTCTCTTTCAAAGGTTGACACCAACTAAGATTACCAATTTGGTTTATTAGAATAGTCAAATAAACCAAAATGTGAACGGATTAATAAAGAGTTACAATATCATGTTTAATAATAAAGGATAATCAAATTTATTAAATTAAAATTATGATAATTTATTTGCAAGTCAATGACGTTTGAAAAACGCCAAAATCGCTCTTTTTAGCAACTTTGACAGCAAATATTTCAAAACCTTGACATATAGGGAAAAAGTTTAAAATATAACCGTGTTCACAGCGAAAAACTCTACTAAAATCTGTAAACAGTTTGTCGGGTTTTTCTTGTTGATCCGTGTTATTGGATCGTCATTAACATCCCAAGTTTGATAGCCAGAACCATTTAATTTTTTTTTAATATTATATTAGTTTAAAGATATATATTTAAACATAATATTAAATGGTACAATTGTATAAGAATGATATTTAAAAAAAAACATTATATGAGTAAGTCTTCCTTCCTCTTTTAGAAGGCCAGGAATTCAAAAAAGAGTCGAAATGAAATTTTGCAATTAAGATAGCTATAGATTGTTTCAATATAAATGCGGGGTATTATTTAGAGATAGGGGATCGCCTGTCTATTTCCTTGAATAAAGCTAACGCCATTTTTCCATAGGATCCTGAACAGGAGGAAACTATTGGGATAAAAATACAGGCTTTGTATTTTTTGAGCTTGCGTTCTTCAGCGAGGGCCATGGGGTCATAATTAAGATTAGAGGGGGCAAATAGGTCTATGCATGTAAAATCCCACTTTAAAAGGAGACCATTTTCCCATGGGACTAGTGACGAACCGTCAGGACGCATTCGACTTTCAAGGGAAGGAAGTATGGATGGAATTGGCCTTTTTAAGGGATGACTGGATAATAAAATTGATTTTAGAGTAGTGTCTAAATTTATTAAGTCTGGGTGACGTGCTTCTTCCAACCGGCAGGTTGCAATTTTTACAGGCATATGCCTCGGTGTATTTTATTCCAAGACCTAGTGCTATATTGTAGGATAGCTCGCAATCCTCTAACATCCTATTTGAGAACTTGCTAGGACACGCCTCTAACCATTCATGTCCAGATTTATCAAACACCAAAGATCTAAGGTTGTAATGTTGTTTGGTATCGCAGCTCGAAAGGAGATAAGCAACGGAGCGCGAAACCAATATTTAGTATCTACGGCTTTTGTGTTTTCGCCTTGGAGAGATTGTCTATCACAACGAGTCGTTGGGCGGCAATAGCCTCACTTATAAAAAAGTGTACATTTTTAATATTTTTTCCTTTCTTGATATTTAAAGGAAGTCGATCTGCGAAGACCGTTTCCAACTTTTGTACGTTATTAGTTGATTTACTTTTGTTAAAGAAAGTATTTATGATTGTCAAATTAAATGCCACAGCTATTTTCAATACTCCTTCGCATTCATCATTTCTCGACCCGTTACCTTTTACACCCTAGTATCGTTCGAACCCTTCTCTTGTTTTGCCAATGTGACGTTCATATCAGCTCCAATTATAATGATATCGGCTCAAGGTATCATACAAAGCGTTGTTTCTAATTATTTCCAAAAATCATCCTTCTGTTGCTCTGAGCATAACCGGACACTTCATTAATCTTTTGACTTTCTATGCAAAGTTTCAACATTATAAGGTGGCCACTTTGTATTTCACAATGACTTTATCTTGCAGATGCTAAGCTAATATGATTGCCACTCCATTTTTTTGCGTTTCTAAGCCATTGATGTAAAGTAAGTAGCCTTCATTATCATCCTTGCTTTTGCTCCTTTTTATTTTGATCCTTGTATACATGCTATATCAACCCGTCGCTTGCTTAGGGTGTGGGGAGTTTCTTGGCATCTTGCCATCGTTTTAACATTTAGCGAGCTCACTTTCAATCTTGTCCTTAACAGCCGTTTGCGAAAAATATAATGCCCCGCGTTAATTTTTCACAAGATACGGGCGCCTACCGTGCGCATCGTTTACAGAAGACGGTCTGGCGCTTTCATTATTATGAACTTTCATAGGATGAGGGGTCACGCTCGGCTATCCAGACCTGGCAGCCATGTTGATGATGTGAAATTTCTTTTAAACTTTAAAAAAAGTGCCAAAAGGGGGATTGAATTCGCGATATCCAGCTTGAAAGAACACCACACCCTAACATACAGTTCCCCCAATTGACTAAATACAATTACCCATCTAAAAATGGAAATATTAGTTAATTAACAACTCTAAACTTTTGTAATTATTTCTGTTGTTAACATTATGGTAAGGATTGATGAAATGAGTAGGGGAAAAGAACCCCGAGCCAGAGGGACCCATCTTCATTTTACTTTGTATTTTTGTGATCTTTTTATTTGGTTCATGAAGATGGGCTCCTATTGCTAAATAATATAACTTTTCCCCATACTTTTTAATCAATTCAACCTTACCACTAGTATATACCTACATTTCAAAGTGTTAGAACAAGTAATGTCTCCTTGTAAAAACCCCTTCAACTAATTATATAAATAAATTTTAAGAAAACAACAACTCGGATTGATCAAATGAGTAAGAAGTCAGGGGTTTCAATATTTCGAACCAAAATAACCCTAATCAAAGATTAAATTCATATAAATATAAAGGTGCCTAATGAGATTACAGTTTAAGCGGGGATTAAAATGTCAATAGGAATTGGTAAGAGAAGTAATGAAAAAATGCTTTTATAAATGGTTACCCGGTCACGCCGCCTTAGACTTTTTTGAGAGTTATTGATAGCTAATTAACTTATAGCTAAACTTAGATTAAAAGCCAGGAGAGAGTATTGCACTACTGCATAATAATTGCATTTAATAGCAATTCTTGCTACACCCCCTCCGAGGAAATATGTAGTGCCCAGGGGTTTGAACCCGCCCAAAAAAAAATCGGGTTCGTGTTCGGGTTCGTGTTCGGTTTAAGGAATTGGGTTCGGGTTTGGGTTCGTGTTCGGTTTAAGGAATTGGGTTCGGGTTCGGGTACAGGTTCGGGTTCAAGAAATTTTATTATACTAATAATACATTTTTACCTTCAAAAAATTATTGAATAGTTAACTTAATTTTTAAATAGCACCTAATTAAATTCACATGTTAATTATTTCAGTGCATATGTATTTATTGAATTTTTAATGTTCTAATTTATTTTTGGATTTAAAAGCAATAAAAATATAATTAATAAAAGCCATACCATATTCTAAATTACAAAATATTTTTATTCAACGTATACTTCACATCATTAAATATAAATACAGTTGACACATAAATTATGTAGATAATTTTGATATATTATTTAATCTTACAATTAAAACATCTTCTAATATTTGATCAGTCATTTGTGATCGATAATTTGATAGAATAAATTTTAATGAGGAAAAAGCTCTTTCCACACTAACTTGGGTAGGTGGAACAGCTAATACAACCTGGGCTAACTGATAAATCTTGGGATGTTCACGTTTATTTTTCTCCCAAAATTCTAATACGTTCTCATCTCGTCCAATTCTATTTTGATCTAAAAACAATGTCAAGACAGAACCTATACTTTTTCCTGCACTTTTAACATTTTCCATATTATTTGTTTTACTTTGTTCTTTCATTCTTAAAAGCTTCTCAAGCTTATCCGTTTTATCAGGCAATGATAATTGTATTTTATCACTAGAATCATTACAGCCATTCTTTAATACCTCCAACTTCCCCCAAATTTTTAGTAAATGTATTTTGGCTATGTGAATTTCTTCCTCGGATAGTAGACATTGATAACGCAGATCAACGTATAAAGCTGCTAAAAGAACATCATTTTTAAGAAGCTTTTCCTCGCGTGCCTTCATATTTTCAATTACTATTTTAGCAAATGGGGAATCTAATGCTTCAATGTCTAGGATACAATTTATCCATGTTCCATAAAAACAGCTGAGAGTGAGCTGCTCCTTTTGAAGTATCTTTGTTGCTAATTTTAAGGGCTTTAAAACCATTAAAATTTCCTCAATTTCTGCCCAATCAGAAGGTAACATATGAAAATCCTGATCTTCCATTTCATTACAGAAATCTTTAAGTATAATTAATCTTTCCAGCATATCATATAAGGAATGCCATCTATGACAATCTAAAATTGGCTTAAGAAGATTTAATGATTTGAGAAGCTTCGTGATAGTTGGAGTTCTCATTTTTTTATTAATCTGTCTAGCACGAGTAATAATAGGATAAGAAGGCAATTCCTTCATTGAATCATCTATTGCTAATTGAAGTGTGTGGGCAGCACACCGTATGCAATAAATGTTTGGAATATTTATTAGATTATAATTTATATCATAATCTTCATCTGATATATTATCATCAAAATCTGCAAAAATATTAGTTTCACAGAGGCTGATATTATTTTCGTTATCTAACAATTTTATAGATTTAACCATATTTCTTCCATTGTCTGATGTTATTGTATAAATTTGATCATTTGTTATTTCATAAATGGCCATAACACTTTTTATAATATTTTTAATATTTTCCCCACTACCTTGGGTAAGTATTTCTTTCATTGCTAAGGTTCTTATTTGAATTTTACCATTATCAATGAATTGACAATTAATTCCTAAAATATTTCTATCCAATCTTGTTACAGCATCAATCTTTAGAGAAACAAGTCTCCCCTTTATTTCATTTTTTATACCTTCCCTGATTTTATAAGCAGTCTCCATAACCTTTTTCCGAATTATATTTGTATTAATGCATATTTCTTTATTCATACCCTTGAGAATGGGGTTAAGAATCTTTCTAAACCCACTGTCATCTACACAAGTAAATGGTCTCCCATTTAAAGTTACCATCTCAATAAGTCCTTCATATATTTGTTTCTCTGTAATCTCCACTTTGATTGTCAATTTTTCAAATATATTGTCTAAAGTTGACTCTTGATTGGATTTGAGTTTTTTCGGAGAATGAGAAATACAAAGTGCCTTCTTTTCTTCTTTATATTTGTCAAAGAGAGTTGAATGAAATCTTTCTAAATGTTTTTCAAGATTGGTTAAATGTGTCCCTTTCATTTTTTTACCACAATCTATGGCAAGGCATTCTGAATTATTTGATAATGGAGATATTTTATAATATTTCTTAATGGGGTTATTTTCCCTCACCATTTAGACTATATACCATAACTAATATATATCAATTATATATATAATACTTACAAATAATTCTTGAGATAATTAGTATTGATTAATGAATGAAAAATGCCGGATAAATAAAAATATTGAAATTAAAATCATATGGTTTTCTTCGTTTCGTTACATTGTCATGATAGAGAAAACTGAGATATTCAATTCACAATATATTTTTGAATTAAAAACCCGAACCCGAACCCTTTTTTGTATTTATTGGGTTCGGGTTCGGGTTTTAAGGGTATTTTTAAAAATGGGTTCGGGTTTGGGTTCTGGTTCTGTAAACCATCGGGTTTTACCCGGTTCGGGTTCACGGGTTCGGGTTCGGGACAAACCCCTGGTAGTGCCCTATCGTCACGTTTGCTTTTATACCCAATCATGTTCTGTGCCACGCGTTTTTATCAGTATAATTTATTATGCAATTCTTAGCAAACATACGAACAAAGAAAAATGACTGTATGGAACCTATTAAATCAAACAAGATAAATTAAAAATTACTCCATTAAGTTCCTATCTTATTAAGGTGTTTATATTTAGGTCTGGCTGAGACTTCAATGTGAAGTATGATTTTCCATGTTAAAAACAATCGTCTGTAAATTAAACCACTTTCAAAAAATGGGCTTGAGTTAGATGATTGCCTACCTCAGATTAAATTGGGATTCTAATCTTTGAATTAAGTTATCATCGACGTTGGAATCATGGAAATGAAGACAACGTCACCTTTAAAAGGTCCTTTCAAGATTGTTGCTTACAAAACGTTGGTCATTGAAATTTTTTTACAATAAGGCGCGTGTTGCAGCAAAGAAGCTAATTGTTATTTTGTAATATGACCAAAGGATTTGAACACAAAATATATTACAGATTATCTATTATTATTCTCTTAAGAAAATCTGCTTTAATATTCATACTATGAGTAAAATACATGGCCGCCTTCAATTTTGCTTACTTTTCTAAATACAATGTTTATAATTCTTTTATTACATATAAAAATTTTTATCACATGTGAAATATACTAAATTTGTGAAGAAAAAAATTTAACCCCTTTCCCCCTCAAATGAAATTTTTTCTGCACCCTGGATATTTCTTGTTTTAAAAGCATCTAGGCCCAGTTCCTATATTTCAAAGTTCTCCTTTTAGTTTCTTTTTTATTAAAACAATGTTTGCTTTAAGGAACATATATTTGAAACTATTTTTTATACATATAGCCATAATTGGCAAGCATAGGTAATTTTACGCCTGTTACAATTAAATATAAATACATTGTTCAAGCGAGATAGTTTAACCAAAAAAATGCCAAATATGTATTGGCAATAAATCTAGTATGAGGTTACTATATAAATAATAAAAATAAACATAAAAAGTTTAAAGTTTAATCCAAAAACTTTTAGATCACACATGATTACTTAGGGAAAGCAACCTGTACATTTGCATTGTTAATTTATTAAATTTTCGATAAAACTAAATCCATATCATAAATTTAACATACATTCTTATAAACTTTACTCGGGCCTTCGGCCCTCGTGGGAAGGGGGAGAAGGGAAGGGAAGAGGGGAAGGGAAGGGGGGACGACTCATCTGTACTTCGTATAAATGTATCATATTTGCTATGCAATTTATGGGCGAGAAAAATGGGAAGGGGCGAGAATGCCTATAGGGGGGTATTAAATGCCTAATGATTAATTAATTATTTATACAAATTTTCCATTATAGGCAAAATGTAATAAAGGCAAAATGTAATATAGGCAAGGGTTAGGGTTAGATTTAGTGTTTGCATCTAGTTGCGTATTACATTAGTTTTTATGGCCTTTAGTGATTATGGGTCTAACAAACATTATATTATAAAACAACACAATGTTAAGAATTTGCAGAATTGTTGGGAGAAATTTTTTGTTGAATTTGAACAATTTTTAATTAAAAAAATCAAAAATTTGGCCAATGGTCACTTTTTCTCTATTGGTCAGTACCAACAGATACTCTATAAGTCAATGATAGCCAAAAAAACGGAAAAAAAAAATTTTGATGCTCACTTTGGCCAATGGTCATTTTTTTCCATTGGTCAGCAGCCAGCACACGGTAAAAAAGGATATAAATTCATAAGAGTAAAAAAAACGAAAAAAAAATTTTCGAATCACATTTTGGCCAATGGTAATTTTTTTTCATTGGTCAGCAGCCAGGACACGGTAAAAGTGGATATAAATTCATAATAGTCAAAAAAAAACAAAAAAAAAGTTTTCGAATCACATTTTGGCCAATGGTCATTTTATTCCATCGGTCAGCAGCCAGCGGACGGATAAAAAGTCATAATAGCAATGGTAGGAACAGGAACAGGAACAATCATAATAGTCAAAAAAAAACGAAAAAAATAATTTCGATTCACATTTTGGCCAATGGTCATTTTTTCCATCGGTCAGAAGCCAGCGGACGGCCAAAAAGTCATAATAGCAATGGTAGTAACAGGAACAATCATAATAGTCAAAAAAAAACGAAAAAATAAACTCGGATTCACATTTTGGCCAATGGTCATTTTTTTCATTGGTCAGCAGCCAACGGACGGCCAAAAAGTCTTATTATCAATGATAGTAACAAGAACAATCATAAGAGTTAAAAAAAACTCCGGGATTCTAACCCATAAACTAGTTAAACTGCATAGCAATTAAAAGTAAACAAATTTTATTTATGTTTATTATATAACATTGGTCAGCAGCCAGCGGACGTCCAAAAAGTCATAATAGCAATGTAGAGACAGGAACAATCATAATAGTCAAAAAAAAACGAAAAAAATAATTTCGATTCACATTTTGGCCAATGATTTTTTTCATTGCTCAGCAGCCAGCGGACGGCCAAAAATTCTTATTATCAATGATAGTAACAAGAACAATCATAAGAGTCAAAAAAACTCCGGGATTCTAACCCCAAAACTAGTTAAATTGCATAGCAATTAAAAAGTAAACAACTTTTATTTATGTTTATTATATAACTAGTTAAATTGCATAGCATTAAAAGTAAACAACTTTTATCTATGTTTATTATATAACAAAAACTAGTTAAATTGCATAGCAATTAAAAGTAAACAACTTTTATTTATGTTTATTATATAACTAGTTAAATTGCATAGCAATTAAAAGTAAACAACTTTTATTTATGTTTATTATATAATAGATAATTTAACAAATCTTATATATAACACACCGAGGGAGATAGAGATGAGGGGTGGGGCACCTCTTATGCATTAATTTAAAAAATAACACAGCGAGAGAGATAGAGATGAGGGGTGGGGCACCTCTTTCTCATGCATTAATTTAAAAAAGCGATAACCTAATATACCCAATGCAAATAGATAGGGTAACGGACGGAAACGGACGGACGGACAACGAACGGACGGACGGAGGACACCAAAAAACGAGCCCATAAATTGCATAGCAATTAATAACATTATATCCTTATTTTCATATATTCCATCTTAAAGTGTCCATCAATCTTTATTTTTCCTTCTCGTCCTATGCAGCTTAACCGCACTAGTACATTCCAGTGGTAAAATTCATTTTTCTTTTAGTTATTAAGTTATTAGCGCGTTCTCATAACATATTTAGTTTTAATTTATTATATTTGAAAAATAAAATATTTTAAGGATTGGGCGAAGATTAATGCCTATGTCAAATTGCGATACCTAGTAAAAGAATTGCTTTTCCTGCTGCAACCAATCAAGCCAGTCTTGAAATACCAGTTAATCAATGGCGAGAATGGGTCGTAGCGTAGGTTAGACTTTAATTAATTTCATTATTCTTGTTTTTTATGAATTTAATCCACTTTTTTAAAATTGTTCTGGCCATATGCACCCATTAAATGTTGTTATAAATGAAGCAAGATGAAATTTTGATATATGTTGGTATCAAAAATGGCGTAGGGAGGGCACGGGCGGGGGGTTCTAATCCCCGTGACAAAATATGGAAAAACTTAAACAATCTACAACTATTGACTTTGTATTACATCCTGCAATCAAACCAATAATTCTGATTTAGTATTTTGCGCTGAAAATAATCTGTTTTTAGTTTTTTTCCACAATTACCAGTTTTTTTACATAAACGAGGTTGAAGGTGCCAAAAATGACCATTTTAAGTAAGCTATATTGCCACGGCATATTTAATATTTAGTGAAAAATAGTAATATACTCATGTAGAATAAAGTTTCTTCTATAGGTCCATTAATTTATTTTTTTGTTACAACTCTATATTTAAATTTATTCGCGTTTTTGTGAACCCCTTCCCCTTATCAAAATTCGTCCCACTATGTCTGGAAAACGGGATACATTATTCATACTACACACGCGCTATTTACTAACACATCACTCTCTCCCATTTTTATCTTTTACACTGCAGCCCCTATATCTATCAAAAAGGTGCATGAAGGGGGCGGGAGTGGAGGAGAAAGAGAGGGAAGAGAGAGAGATGTGTTAGTAAACATCGCTAGTGTAGTATATATTAGAATTTCCAATTATCTTTGCCATAAATGGTTTTATATACAATTGCTACCAGTAAAAGTTAAATGGCAGGTCGCTTTTTTGGAAGAAATAAAAGCGTTTGATACTAATAATTTTGGTTATTATTAAACATTTTCACTCTATAAATAAATGATTGTTTTAATATTGACAAAAACTTGCATTAAAAAGAAGCAGAATATAAAATCATTTTTTCCCCGCCATTGTGTAATCTTACCTACGCCACTAATGTATATAATCAAATAGAAAAAAAAATTTATAGTGCACTTTATAGTTTGAATCATTTATAAGATTTATTTTTTTTTTGATAAATGGCTCAACATGTATTTTTAAATTGCTATGTTTATTATGTACAGAATGAGGCAAGATCCACTAGGTATTATATGGCTCTCCAATCCAATTCACGACTTGAAACCCAACATTCTTTATTAAGCCAATATTGTTTTTATTTAATTGTTTTCATCTAAAAATATAAAAAGTATGCATATCCAATACATCCCCATTAATCATAAATTATTATCTAAAAAAACTCGGGCCCTCGGCCCTCGTGGGAAGGGGGAGGGGAGAAGGGAAGGGGGGAAGGGAAGGGGGGACGATTCATCTATACTTCGTATAAATGTATCATATTTGCTATGCAATTTATGGGCGAGAAAGGTGGGAAGGGGCGAGAATGCTTATAGGGGGGTATTCAATGCCTAATGATTAATTAATTATTAATTTTTATGCAAATTTTCCATTTATTGGCAAAATGTAATATAGGCAAAATGTAATATAGGCAAGGGTTAGGGTTAGATTTAGTGTTTGCATCTAGTTGCGTATTACATTAATTTTTATGGCCTTTAGTGATTATGGGTCTAACAAACATTATATTATAAAACATCACAATGTTAAGAATTTGCAGAATTGTTGGGAGAAATTTTTTGTTGAATTTGAACAATTTTTAATTAAAAAAATCAAAAAAAATTTTCCATTGGTCAGCAGCCAGCACATGGTAAAAGTGGATATAAATTCATAAGAGTAAAAAAAAACGAAAAAAAAATTTTCGAATCACATTTTGGCCAATGGTCATTTTTTTCCATTGGTCATCAGCCAGGACACGGTAAAAGTGGATATAAATTCATAATAGTCAAAAAAAACGAAAAAAAAATTTTCGAATCGCATTTTGGCCAATGGTCATTTTTTCCATTGGTCAGCAGCCAGGACACGGTAAAAGTGGATATAAATTTATAATAGTCAAAAAAACGAAAAAATATTTTCGAATCACATTTTGGCCAATGGTCATTTTTTCATCGGTCAGCAGCCAGCGGACGGCCAAAAAGTCATAATAGCAATGGTAGGAACAGGAACAATCATAATAGTCAAAAAAAATGAAAAAAATAATTTCGATTCACATTTTGGCCAATGGTCATTTTTTCCATCGGTCAGGAGCCAGCGGACGACCAAAAAGGCATAATAGCAATGGAAGGAACAGGAACAATCATAATAGTCAAAAAAAATGAAAAAAATAATTTCGATTCACATTTTGGCCAATGGTCATTTTTTTCATCGGTCAGGAAGCAGCGAACGGCCAAAAAGTCATAATAGCAATGGTAGTAACAGGAACAATCATAATAGTCAAAAAAAACGAAAAAATAAACTCGGATTCACATTTTGGCCAATGGTCATTTTATTCCATTGGTCAGCAGCCAGCGGACGGCCAAAAAGTCATAATAGCAATGGTAGTAACAGGAACAATCATAATAGTCAAAAAAAACGAAAAAATAAACTCGGATTTACATTTTGGCCAATGGTTATTTTTTTCATCGGTCAGCAAGCGGACGGCCAAAAAGTCATAATAGCAATGGTAGGAACAGGAACAATCATGTCAAAAAAAACTCCGGGATTCTAACCCAAAAACTAGTTAAATTGCATAGCAATTAAAAGTAAACAACTTTTATTTATGTTTATTATATAACTAGTTAAATTGCATAGCAATTAAAAGTAAACAACTTTTATTTATGTTTATTATATAATAAAATGAAACAATAATAGAACAAGTGGACGACCAAAAAGTCATATTATCAATGGGGCACCTCTTATGCATTAATTTAAAAAATAACACAGCGAGGGAGATAGAGATGAGGGGTGGGGCACCTCTTTCTTATGCATTAATTTAAAAAATCGATAACCTAATATACCCAATGCAAATAGATAAGGAGGTTGTTTGCCGACGCGGAGGCAGCGTGACAAGACATCGGTAAACAAAATCAAAAACGAGCCCATAAATTGCATAGCAATTAATAAAAATTTTATATAATTGAGAAATGGAATATTTGATAAAAAAAGATATTATCTGCTTAATATTATATTTGATTATTGTATAGAATTATATTTATATCCATTTTCTGTTTATTATTGACGCTAAAAAGCATTTGGTTGAATTTAAAATCTAGGTGTCGAATAATTTGTTTCACCAAAATCCTTAACTTTAAATACAGGCAATAGGGACATTGAAATAAAATTTAAAGGGGCATGTATATAAGGCAGGGAGCTAGTTAAGATAAAATAAACTTTAATCTACCCTAAATGTTACATATTTAAACTTTGTTAACTAAAATTATGGAGGCTTGGAAAGTTAAACCAACAGACTATATACCGTGTAGCTTTTTTAATTGTACTTGAATTGAATAGGTTGATTACCAATTTTAATAACAATGAAGTAAATTAAAACATGGGGAATCTAATTTTACATTGCTTTAGTAATCTATTAACGGTCACTTGTGCAGATGGGCTTGTTCAACCAGCCGGACTCAAGCAGGGCAAACAGTTTAATAACGAGCTCAGGGAGGGGGCCAATAAGTTATATAACGGGCTTGAACGGGCTTAATACTCTGAAAACGGTGATGGAATTTTATTAAAATAAAACCGACTACCTTCGGGCTTTTTATACTTTAATGGATTATTAGTATATAATACAAAAACTTTTAGATGGCCTAAATCCTTAAATGAAAATTTAAACGGCGTTTTTAAATATTTAATGCCCTTATTTAAGAACATTCTTCTCACAATCGTTTATTTTGCCTTTCCGGTTATACTAATTTTAAAAAAGTTGTTATTTATCTTATTCCTAGGAGGGGAGATCGGGGACTAAATGGCCATAAAAATGAAAATTTAAAAAAAACTAATAAAGAATTTTAGAATTTCTTTATTGGAATACGTTTTTATAGTCAATTTTTACTGTAAGAAAATAAATTAAGATAAAGTGATTATAAATTAAGGCATGGACGTACGCAAGGGGGGGGGGGGCAGGGGGGGCGGCTGAAAAAAAATTTCAATACAAAAACTTTTAAAAATAAAATAAAAAAATGATTTGCCCCCCCCCTAATTAGCCAGAGGTGGGCAGCCGGACCCCCTGCCCCCCCCCCCCCTAATTTGCCAGGGGGGGCAGGGGGTCTGGCTGCCCCCCACTGCCTAATTAGGGGAGTTGGGTTTGCTCTCAGGAAAATTATAGAGGAAAATTTTTGGATTTGGAGAGTCGAGACTTTTTAATTTTTGCTCTCGGGAAATTTTTTTTTAATCTTCCCCCCCCCCCTTTTAATTCAGAACCTGCGTACGCCCATGGATTAAGGTTAAAAAATCAAAAATGCCAGAAATATTTGAAGTGCCCGGGGCTAGTTAAAGCCCTGTTTAGGGGAAAGATTAACCCCGACGTTTTCACTTCTGAATAGTGTATGCTAATTCATTTCAATAAAGATTTTTACATTATAATAAACATAGAAAATGCAAATGTAATTTGATTATATTTTATAACCCCATTATAACCTACCATCGTATATATCATACGCAAAGTGTACCATTTTTAATTAGTAATTTTGCACACTTAAAGACTTTGATAATAACAAATATAGTTTATAATATATTTTAATGTGATTAACCATATTAATAAATCATTTTTATTTTTTTGCTTATTAAATGACTTCCATATCTCTTTAAAGAAGTAGTACTTTTGAAAATTTAAAAAAATTGGACTCTCTTTAACTATTTGTTTAAAATTTCTGCATAATACACAATTACCAATTATATTTGATATATTCTTAATCTATTGAAAATCATCTATAAGATGATATAAAATTTATATAACATTAGCTAAATTTTCATATTCATATATGCTTTTAAAATTGAATGTATGATAATTCATACAGTGGGTTGTCATTTAAAACACTGCAGAAATAGGCCTTTTTTGAGAATCAAATTAATAACTATTTAGCAAAAAATATTCAAGAAATGGGTTCAGTTATTTTACCTCCTTGCCAGGGAGTATCTAGGAAATGTATGGGGGGGGGGGGGGGGGGGAGGGGGCAGTTGCCCCCTAATTTTAAAAAATTGTAATTATAAAACAAAATAACGTTAAAATTTCAAAATATTCTCATTTTGCCACGCCTCAATCAAACATTTTGCCCTCCCCCGTATATGCAATCATCTCTAAGGCCCTTAAAAACTTCATTGGACCCGGAATTTGTCATATATGCAGAGAAAATTGAAATTATCTAAGATATAAACAAGAAAAGCCCATGGTATAGGCTTTTGTGCCTGGGGCATATCTTTTAAATTACTGCTATGTAGTATAATATTTTTAATAATATCGAAATTTATAATAGAAGAGCATTCTCAGTTGATTAAATTTCTTATGTTTATTTAAATCTGATTGTCTTAATATGAAAAACAAAATATATCAACAAAAAATTTTCAAATTGTATTTGAAAAGTGTGAAGTAGTAGTTCATTAATTAAAACTACATAAATATATATTCAAAACCCAAAATAAAAGTAAGTTTAAATTTATTAAATGGATCATTTGCAAACTATTCAAATTAATTGCGATTGGATATTCTGATACTAACAAAAGTAAGCATCACTATAAAATACCATAAATTGCATAGCAATAGAATCATTCAAATTAGTAAAACTATAATCTGCAGCACTTTAATTTGTCAATTAAATTTTACACACCGCACTTTTTCTTACTCTCGCCTCGCGTCGGATACATTGAAATGCGTTGGGGGGGGGGGTGATTAGTTAAAAAATTTGAACCCTATTGGGTCGGCCCGGGTCGGGTTTGGGTTAAAAATTTTAAAATACTTTTGGGTCGGGTTCAAATTTTAAAATGCCTTTGCGTCGGGTCGAGTTTGGGTTGCAATTTTTTTTAAAATTTTGGGTCGGGTTCGGGTTAAAAAAAGTGACTTTGCAAGTTCTAAAGTTAAACTTTCACCTTCACTGTTACTAAAGTTAATCGTGAGAAGTGCCCCCTAGGTGTAGAGTTGCCTTTTTCAACTGATACCCCTCCTCTGTAAAAGTTTTAAACACCCTCTTAATACACGATTCAAAGGCAATTATTTTGTCCAAATACGCGATTTACATGTCGAGGATTTAACAACAATTTTAGTTTAGTTAAGTTAAGCTTAATAAAAAGATAAAAATTGTTTTATGGGCAAAGACAATTTTCGGATAACTTATTGACATGAGACATGAAAAATATATTGTACTCAATTACATCAAAATCTTAGCAAAGACAAATTTCGGAAAACTTATTGACACGAGATATGAAAAATATATTGTACTCAATTACATCAGAATCTTACCTACCACTTTTAATCATAAGGTAAATTGTGTTTAAATAGCTAAAATATTGAGGCTAAAATAGAATATCATATCTAAATTAATTACGCTCGATTTGCAATATAAAAATTGGTAAAAGAGAGAATAGGTCTTATCATGTATAATTATATAAAATCGGGACTTCGGCCCTTGTGGGAAGGGGAGGGGGGTAAGGAAGGGGGGAAGGGAAGGGGGAAAGGGAAGGGGGAACGAAACTCATCTATACTCCGTATAAACGTAGCATATTTGCTATGCAATTTATGGGCGAGAAAGGTGTGAAGGGGCGAGAATGCCTATAGGGGGGTATTAAATGCAAAATGATTAGTTAATTATTTATACAAATTTTCCATTTAATTAAAAAAAATTGCCCTCTCCGGGATTCGAACCCACATCAGTAGAGGCATAAGCCTTTGTAGGGGCACAGGTACCCATATCAGTAGAGGCATACGCCCTTGTAGGGGAGGGCTTAGGGTAATTATCAATGTTAACCAATTCAAAAACGAAAAAAAATTTCGATTCACAATTTGGCCAATGGTCTATTTTTTCATTGGTCAATAGCCAGCGGAGGGTCAAAAAGTCATATTATCCATGGTATTTAACAAGAACAAAATATTAATTAAATTTAAAAAAAAAAAAATTTGTCCTCTCCGGGATTCGAACTCTTTGCCTCCTGTTTACAAGCCGTTCGCTATAACCACTCACACCCTGCTGGTATTAAAAAGATCTGGTAACGTTTATTTATAATAAAAATAATTTTTTGAATGGTAGAAGTTTTTACGTTATTCATATAGATAATGAAATAATAAAGTTGTGTTTTATGTTTATTATATAATAAAATGAAACAATAATAGAAAATAAATATATTATAGATAATTTAACAAATATTAATTATTATGAAAAAAATTGGGGCCGCAAAAAAATATATAAAATATTTGGGGGGCCGCGTGTATAAAAAGGTTAAGAACCACTGATTTAAAACACTTCAGCAATAGGCGTTTTTTGATCATCAAATATTCAAGAATTTGGTTCAGTATTTTATTATAATTTTGGGAGTAGCATTTTAAAATTTTAGCCTTTACTTAAAAACAATTTGGCCAATGGTCATTTTTTTATTGGTCAGTACCAAGAGACGGTCTATAAATACATACAAGTCAAAAAAAAACAAAACAAAATTTTTGAATCTTTGCTAATGGTCATTTTTCTCCATTGGTCAGTCCAACACCAAGAGACGGTCTATAAATACATACGAGTCAAAAAAACGAAAAAAAAAATTTCAATTTACATTTTGGTCAATGGTCATTTTTTCCATTGTAGCCAGGGCACGGTCAAAAAGTCATATTATCAATGGTATTAACAAGAACAATATATTAATTTAATTTAAAAAAAAAATAAAAATTTTGCCCTCTCCGGGATTCGAACCCACATTAATAGAGGCATAAGCTTTTGTAGGGGCACAGGGACCAATATCAGTAGAAACATAGGCCCTTGTAGGGGAGGGCATAGGGTAATTATCAATGTTAACCTAATATTCCAATTCAAAAACGAAAAAAAAAATTCGACTCACAATTTGGCCAATGGTCATTTTTTCATTGGTCAGTAGCCAGCGGGTGAAAAAGTCATATTATCAATGGTATTAACAAGAACAATATATTAATTTAATTTAAAAAAATAAAAATTTTGCCCAGTCCGAGATTCGAACCAGCAATTCAGAACGTTCGCCGGGATTCGAACCCACATCAGTAGATAGGCTTTTGTAGGGGCACAGCGACCCATATCAGTAGAGGCATAAGCTCTTGTAGGGGAGGGCAGAGGGTAATTATAATGTTAACCAATTCAAAAACGGAAAAAATTGATTTATTTGGCCAATGGTCATTTTTTTCATTGGTCAGGAGCCAGCGGACGTTCAAAAAGTCATATTATCAATGGTATTAACAAGAACAAAATATTAATTTAATTAAAAAAAAATCGTCCTCTCCTGGGCTAGAACTCGAACCTCCAGGTCAGAAGTCTGGGGCAAATACCTTGAAGGGTAACGGACGGACACCAAAAAACGAGCCCATAAATTGCATAGCAATTAATAAGAAACTCGGGCCTTCGGCCCTCGTGGGAAGGAGGAGAAGGGAAGGGAAGGGAAGAGGGGAAGGGAAGGGGGGACGACTCATCTGTACTTCGTATAAATGTGTTATATTTGCTATGCAATTTATGGGCGAGAAAGGTGGGAAGGGGCGAGAATACCGATAGGGGGGTATTAAATGCCTAATGATTAATTAATTATTTATACAAATTTTCCATTCATAGGCAAAATGTAATATAGGCAAAATGTAATATAGGCAAGGGTTAGGGTTAGATTTAGTGTTTGCATCTAGTTGCGTATTACATTAGTTTTTATGGCTTTTAGTGATTATGGGTCTAACAAACATTATATTATAAAACATCACAATGTTAAGAATTTGCAGAATTGTTGAGAAAAATTTTTTGTTGAACTTGAACAATTTTTATTTAAAAAAAATCAAAAATTTGGCCAATGGTTATTTTTTCTCTATTAATCAGTACCAACAGATACTCTATAAGTCAATGATAGCCAAAAAAACGGAAAAAAATTTTGATGCTCACTTTGGCCAATGGTCATTTTTTTCCATTGGTCAGCAGCCAGCACACGGTAAAAGTGGGTATAAATTCATAAGAGTAAAAAAAACGAGAAAAAAAAATTTCGAATCACATTTTGGCCAATGGTCATTTTTTTCCATTGGTCAGCAGCCAGGACACGGTAAAAGTGGATATAAATTCATAATAGTAAAAAAAAACGAAAAAAAAGTTTTCGAATCACATTTTGGCCAATGGTCATTTTATTCCATTGGTCAGCAGCCAGCGGACGGCCAAAAAGTCATAATAGCAATGGTAGGAACAGGAACAATTATAATAGTCAAAAAAAAAAACGAAAAAAATAATTTCGATTCACATTTTGGCCAATGGTCATTTTTTCCATCGGTCAGGAGCCAGCGGACGGCCAAAAAGTCATAATAGCAATGGTAGTAACAGGAACAATCATAACAGTCAAAAAAACGAAAAAATAAACTCGGATTCACATTTTGGCCAATGGTCATTTTTTTTCATTGGTCAGCAGCCAGCGGACGGCCAAAAAGTCTTATTATCAATGATAGTAACAAGAACAATTATAAGAGTCAAAAAAAAACTCCGGGATTCTAACCCAAAAACTAGTTAAATTGCATAGCAATTAAAAGTAAACAACTTTTATTTATGTTTATTATATAATAAAATGAAACAACAATAGAACAAGCGGACGGCCAAAAAGTCATATTATCAATGGTAGTAACAGAAAAAATATATTAATTTAATTTAAAAAATAAAAAAAAATTTTGCCCTCTCCGGGAATCGAACCAGCAATTCAGAACGTTCGCCGGGGTTCGAACCCACATTAATAGAGGCATAGGCTTTTGTAGGGGCACAGGGACCCATATCAGTAGAGGCATAGGCCCTTGTAGTGGAGGGCATAGGGTAATTAAAGCAATTAATATCAATGTTAACCAATTCAAAAACGAATAGATATACTTAATGCATTAATTTAACGTAGCAATTTAAACCCGACCCCGCGCGAAAGCGAGGGAGATAGAGATGAGGGGTGGGGCACCTCTTTCTCATGCATTAATTTAAAAATCAATAACCTAATATACCCAATGCAAATAGATAGGGAGGGTAACGGACGGACAACGGACAACGGACGGACAACCAAAAACAAGCCCATAAATTGCATAGCAATTAAAATCTAGATCCACAAATAGCTCGTCTCGTCTCGAAAAATCGTGACGAGACGGGAATTTAAAAAATAAAATCAAGATCGAGACGAGACGAGAATTTTGATGTCGGGAGAAACGAGATTTTTTCTGCGAGATCTCAACTTTTTATTGATCGTGTGATTTTAGTAAATTATTTTGTATTTTATTTTACATAATTTACATTTATGGTATTAAGTGTAAATCAATATGTAAGGAATATATTTAATATTAAAAAATTCCTAAGTGTATTAAATATTATATGTTTTTGCAAAAAATTTATAATTTGGCAAACAATTTCCTAATTATAGTTGACCCTTTGGGTATGTGAATAATTTTATAATATATTTATCACATAATTGTATCCATAGCATTAATAAATTATACAAAATTTTAGGCTTAGAGTGAATTAAGATGGAATAGTAAATATTACTAAAGCATATTTGAATTTCGAAGTTACCCATCCTGCATGATATAGTTATAAATTGGTGGTCAATCAGTTTGAATATTTATACAAGTTAAGCCAAGGTGGCTCGAGATTTTTGAGCAACCGCCTAACGATTTTAAAAGTACAATTGTGTATTTAATGACGTAATAGATTAAATTTTAAATCATGAGTTTTTTGGAAGTTTTTATGCTTTAACTAATTGTATACCTCTCAGGTTTTTGAGCCTTAATAAGACATTATGTGAATACATAGTTTTGTCATATGCATTACTTTTCACATTATAAGCTAGGTTGGCAGGTGCATTCAAATTTATTATAATTTCTATATTTGTGCAATATAAAATAAATACACGAAACTTTACTGTATTCGATAAATAACTATTTAATGGCAAAGTAAGTTAGAATTTGAAGATAATTATTTAGAATATAATTTTTATCATAATCATTTATGTCATAAACTTAAATATGTACACCTTAATTTCATGTTTAAAACCGTATGTTCTTAATCCTATAATAATGCTGCTTTTATTGTTGTTTTTACAACGTTTTAATATATGCAACTAGTTATCAATTCTGTAAATAATAATATTATCGTTAAAAGTCACTCGCACTTTGTGGTTTATAACGCTATAGTAACATGCAATAAACAATATGGGCTATAATTGATGATGGTAATATCAATGGAATTAAACGTTTGCTTTAAATATGTCAAGGTCTACTTTGAGCTTTAGTCAGGATTAATAAAGGGTCTCAATTTGCTCAATTATGCAACCAAGTCAATTTTAAGCGAACTAATTAATTGCTATGCAATTTATGGGCTTGTTTTTTGGTTGTCCGTCCGTTGTCCATCCGTCCGTTACCCTCCTATCTATTTCCATTGGGTATATTAGGTTATCGATTTTTTAAATTAATGCATGAGAAAGAGGTGCCCCACCCCTCATCTCTATCTCCCTCGCTGTGTTATTTTTTAAATTAATGCATAAGAGGTGCCCCACCCATCTCTATCTCCCTCGCTTTCGGGCGGGGTCGGGTTTAATGCATAAGATATCTATTCGTTTTTGAATTGGGTAACATTGATATTAATTGCTATAATTACCCTATGCCCTCCACTACAAGGGCCTATGCCTCTACTGATATGGGTCCCTGTGCCCCTACAAAAGCCTATGCCTCTATTAATGTGGGTTCGAACCCCGGCGAACGTTCTGAATTGCTGGTTCGATTCCCGGAGAGGGCAAAATTTTTTTTTTTAAATTAAATTAATATATTTTTCCTGTTACTACCATTGATAATATGACTTTTTGGCCGTCCGCTTGTTCTATTATTGTTTCATTTTATTATATAATAAACATAAATAAAAGTTGTTTACTTTTAATTGCTATGCACTTTAACTAATTGTTGGGTTAGAATCCCGGAGTTTTTTTTGACTCTTATGATTGTTCTTGTTACTATCATTGCTAATAAGACTTTTTGGCCGTCCGCTGGCTGCTGACCAATGAAAAAAATGACCATTGGCCAAAATGTGAATCCGAGTTGATTTTTTCGTTTTTTTTGACTATTATGATTGTTCCTGTTACTACCATTGCTATTATGACTTTTTGGTGAATCGAAATTATTTTTTTCGTTTTTTTTGACTATTATGATTGTTCCTGTTCCTACCATTGCTATTATGACTTTTTGGCCGTCCGCTGGCTGCTGACCAATGGAATAAAATGACCATTGGCCAAAATGTGATTCGAAAACTTTTTTTCGTTTTCTTTTTTGACTATTATGAAATTATATCCACTTTTACCGTGTTCTGGCTGCTGACCAATGGAAAAAAATGACCATTGGCCAAAATGTGATCGAAAATATTTTTTCGTTTTTTTTACTCTTATGAATTTATATCCACTTTTACCGTGTGCTGGCTGCTGACCAATGGAAAAAATGACCATTGGCCAAAGTGAGCATCAAAAATTTTTTCCCCCTTTTTGGCTATCATTGACTTATAGAGTATCTGTTGGTACTGACCAATAGAGAAAAAATGACCATTGGCCAAATTTTTGATTTTTTTAATTAAAAATTGTTCAAATTCAACAAAAAATTTCTCCCAACAATTCTGCAAATTCTTAACATTGTGATGTTTTATAATGTAATGTTTGTTTGTTAGACCCATAATCACTAAAGGCCATAAAAACTAATGTAATACGCAACTAGATGCAAACACTAAATCTAACCCTAACCCTTGCCTATATTACATTTTGCCTATATTACATTTTGCCTATAAATGGAAAATTTGTATAAATAATTAATTAATCATTAGGCATTTAAGAACCCCCTATAGGCATTCTCGCCCCTTCCCACCTTTCTCGCCCATAAATTGCATAGCAAATATGATACATTTATACGAAGTACAGATGAGTCGTCCCCCCTTCTCTTCCCCTCTTTCCTTCCCTTCTCCCCCTTCCCACGAGGGCCGAAGGCCCGAGTTTAATTTTCTAAGTCTGTTTATGGCTGACAGACACATTGAATTTGATACAAATGTTATTATTTGCTAGAACAATAAAATTTAGTTTTCTATATTTCAAATTTATTCATAGTTTTTTTAGTCTGCACTTGCCATAGAAAATGTTATCTTTATGAATTAATTTATATCTTTATATTGTCAATGAGATGTCGTGTCCCGCTAAATCTTTAAAAAGTTTGTGTATTAAAGGTTTTCAAAAATATAAAAGTTTGCCATTTGGATCTTTTAACACTTTTAATATTTTAAATAAAACAGGAGAAATTCTTATTCCGTATATATTTTTTTCAAAGTCGTGACGAGACGAGACTGAGATTTTTCTAGACCGAGGCGAGACGAGATCGAGATTTTCATAATCGCTCCCGAAACGAGACGAGATTTTGTTTTCGAGACCGAGACGAGACGAGATTGAAACACTATCCACATACCACTTTATTCCAAATATACAAATAAGTTCTCTTAAGTAATATGCTAGGTAACTTTCCTGTTATAGGAGTGTATTAAAACCTTATACAGGCTTATTATCAATTGATGAAAAACTTAAGCTCAACAAGATTTTTTATAATAAGGCTTGTAAAACAGCAATTAACAAGGAGTTTGGCTAGGGTTCGCAATTATCGGGTATAAAGCAACAACCTAGACAAGTTGCAAAAATAATTTTATATATAAAGGTAATCAATCGGGCACAAAAACAATAATGAAATTTAGGCTCAGGTCGAAAAAATTAAAGCCATGCAGCAGTTATTAGCTAATCCATAAGGGAAAGCAAAAAAAGGTTTATCACAGGTGTATAAATTCACAGCCAATGTTTCCACGGCAATTATTAAAAAAATTGCAAGTTGGACAGGACAGATGGATAACCAAAAACGAGCTCATAAATTGCATAGCAATTGAAAGGAATAATAAGTATACAAAATGCTGAAGAGAACTACCCCTATAATATATAAAATGGTTTCTATGTGTGGGAGGGTCAGACAATCTTGTGGGAAAGAAGCTCAATCAAATTTTTAAGCAATAAACATGTTATTTCAAGAAAGAAATAAAATGATGAAAAAACTTTTTGTCGAAAATTTAATTAAAAAGCAATGTATATTAAAGATTTAGCGTTAATGTCGCTAAAAAATAAATAGTAAATTTAAAGCAAGCAGCGGGCAAAGGGTTTATTTTTTCTAACCTTTACCAAGCCTTTACGCCTATCAGAGGCAAAAAAAACCCATTTAACAATATCTCCTAACAGTTATTTCCATGACAATCCAACTGTTGAATACCAAACATCAAAATAGCTGCCATTTTACTCTACTACAGGTTTATCGCAAATATCCATAATCCTTCTACATGAACAACACAAAACAACCCAAACCGGAATCTGCCCAGTCTGCTACAGGTTAGCTTCAATTACCCTCTCTAATTTGATTTACGTTCACGGTCCATTAAAACAGAGGTGCCCAGGCTCTGGAAAACATCCAGCAGCTACAGTCCCCAAGAGGTCTACCTCAACTCACAACCATTTAATGCATAATACCTACTCCCCGCTCGAAACCACCACCACCAATACATATTCGGACATTCCTCATTCTCCTGTTAACAGGATTCTAAAAAACATCCCTAAAGGTGCCAGACATCAAGTTCTAATTGCCCTTACTGATGCCATCTCAAACCTCTCTAAGGACCCAGGCAGCACCCTCCATTGGGCCAACCTTTTTCAATTTACTTCCCGTGTCCTTTCAATACCACCATCAAATTACAAAGGTACCCTCTCGAATTGGGTTAAACAAAACTCAGCAAAATGGGACGTTTCATCACCCCCCATTATCTACGAGCCACACATCCATAAGATTACATCAGTACAACAAAGAGCCAAACGGGTTTCCTCAAAACTGAACCACTTTGACATCCAGGGTGCCCTTCGCCTGGCCAATTCAGACTGCAAAATTTCCCCAGACACTCAAGAAACCTTGAATCTTTACAAACTAAACACCCTGAAAGAAATTGCTCCCAATTTCCCCCTAAAATCAACTCCTCCTTCAAGGACTTCACATCGCCCGAAATTCTCGAGGCTATCGGTTCTTTTAAAAAATCCTCAGTAGGTTCTGGTTTAGACGGCTTCCGTGCTTCACATTTAATAGAATTAACAAGACCTCACATTGACAGGTCTGGCCACTTCACATCCACTCTAGCAACCTTCCTTAACCAGGTTATTAAAGGCTTAGTACCTGACGCGATCTCTCCCTCTTTTTTTGGGGCCACCTTAATATCTCTTACCAAACCTGATGGTGGCCTTCGTCCAATTGCCATGGGTTCAATTTTTAGACGCATATGCTGCAAACTTATCATTGCACGAGTAAAATCCGACATTGCAGATCAATTAGCTCCTATCCAACTAGGCTTTGGAACCAAGGGTGGTTGTGAAATCGCCTCTCACGCTGTTCGCATAGCCCTAGTCCATCCCGACCATTCGATCCTAGCTAAGATTGACTTCAAAAACGCATTTAAGATCTACAGGTCACACTTCTTAGCCGAGGCTTACAAATCTCTTCCCGAGTACTCCATTTTCCTTAACGCATGCTACGCTCCTACTTCCATGCTCAACTTTAATTCCAAAATAATTGCATCGAGTGACGGCATTCAACAAGGAGACCCGCTAGGCCCCCTACTATTCTGCCTAGGTATAAAATCCCTGACTGAAGACCTAGCCTCTAAGTATAATCTATCACTCAACTTGTGGTACCTAGACAATGGTACCATCAAGGGAAATGCCGAAGACGTCAAAGAAGCCCTCTCTTATCTAGAAGTCGAGGCTTCAAAAATTGGTCTCCATCTAAATCATAGCAAGACCGAGGTTTGCAAAAACAATACTGACTCTTTAAGCCTAGACCCATACTTTGACGCTTTCAAACATATTCACCCTAACGAACTAACGCACTTAGGATCTCCCGTAGGTGGCTCACACCCTTGTAACAAGTCATTAACAGAGACAATACAAAAACTAGTAGAAATCAAACCCCTCCTTTCTTACTTGCCAGCCCACCAGGCTTTCTTTTTAATTAAAAACTGTTATTCTTTACCTAAGATAAATCATATCTTCAGGTCATCCACCTCATTTTTAAATCCTAATGCTCTATCTATATTCGAACAAAAACTCAAAGGTGTAGTCGAGGAAATCACAAACCTTTCTTTTACAGGGTCCCAATGGAAACAAGCGTGTCTCCCCACAAAATATGGTGGTTTGGGTTTGAGATCACCCCCTCTAGTAGCTTTGTCGGCCTTCATCTCGAGTCGACTTTCAGCCAAACCAATCATCGACAAAATAATCGATCAACCAGATCCCTTTACCCAAATCGCTCTCGACATGTGGAGCTCTTTGTCCGACCCTAACACTCCATTCCCTACCATAAACTCTCAAAAAAGTTGGAACACTCCTCTCTACGACCATGCCCTTAAAACTCTTATATCGGGCGCTTCGTTGGAGGAGTTACCAGCTTTAAGAAGTTTTGCATCAAGGTCCGGCCACGAGTGGTTGGAGGCCATCCCAAGTCGGACCCATGACCTTCAACTCTCCAACAACGAGTTCAGGATCGCAACAGGGCTCCGCCTAGGTTGCGATATAGTTGCCCCCCATCAATGCAACTTATGTGGCTCATCTGTAGGTACAAAAGGTCATCACGGCCTACATTGCAAATTTAATAAGGCCAGATTTTTACGTCACACATCTGTTAATGCTCTTCTAAAGAAGACATTCAATAAGGCTGGCTTTCCCTCCCAATTGGAGCCTAATGGTCTTTGCCTTAGCGACAAGAAGAGACCCGATGGACAGACCCTCATCCCATGGGCAAAAGGGCTATGCCTAGCATGGGACTACACTTGTCCGGATGCCTTTGCACCCTCAAACCAAAACAAAGACCCCCTTGTCGATTCTGAAAGAATAAAGTCAGCTAAATACGCAGAACTTAATTCCTCACTCCTTTTCTGCCCTATAGTGACCACTACCCTTACAACAATAGGTCCTAAAACCCAAGCCCTCCTGAAAGAATTGGGGCGCCTTATAGCTGCCAATACCCTTGACAAAAGGGAAACTTTTTTTTTAAAACAGAAAATCGGAATTATAATTTGTCATTTCAACGCGATCGCAATTTTTGAATGTTTACCTAGCATATAATTTTTATAGTAGTATATAATTTCATTTAATAAAAGATATTATTATTAAAAAAAAGTGATTATAAGTGTCTTAGTCTTTTATCCAACTATGGGGAGTAGTGGGTATATGTTTAGGCTTTAAAGCAAGAGCTTGCAGATTCAATACCGCATTCGGCACTTTTTTTACAGATTTAAATATTTAACATCTTACACGGCTGTCAGGCCTGGATCCTGATCCAAAGTAATGAAAGCGCTGGCGTCCTCCTTAAACGATGCTCATGTTAGGCGCACGTATTTTGTGAAAAGTCAACGAGGGTCACTACAGCTTCCGCAAACGGGATAAAGTAACTAGTTTGCTAAAGACAAGATTGAAAGTGGGCACGCTAAATGATCCTCAAATTGAAAATTCTCGCTCCTTAAAATTTTTTATTGGAAGTCAATCGAGTATAATATAATTTTCAGATTTGCTAACTTTTAGATATTTTTCAATCTCATTCAAATAAAATAACAAAAAAAAATTCGGATTATTGCAAAATACCGACAAGTTGGTGGCACCCTCAGCAAGTTAAGTGTCGATATAGCATGTGTACAAGAAACAAGATGAAGGCGCAAAAGCAAGGATGATAGGTGAAGGCTTTAAACTTCACTTCAAAGGCCTAGAAACGAATAAAAATGGCGTGGCAATCATATTAGCCTCACATCTGCAAGATAAAGTCATTGACGTACGAAGAAAAAGTGGGCGACATAGGCTGTTAACTAAGCATAGAAGTTCAAATGATTAATGTAGTGTCCGGTTTTTCTCCGCAAACAGGATGCACAGGTGAAGAAAAGGAAGACTTTCAGGAAGAATGGGGGAAGCGCTGCGCATGATACACTGAGCCAAGATAGTTATAATTGTAGCGGATATGAACGGTCACGTAGACAAATCAAGAGGTGGATTTGAAAGATACCATGGTGGAAATAGATACGGAGCGGGAAACGATGAAGGCGACGAAATATTTAAAATAGCCATGGCATTTGATTTGAAGATCACAAATACCTTCTTCAGAAAGAATGTAAATCACCTAATAACGTACAAAAGTGGGAATTGGTCTTCGCAGATTGACTTCCTCTTAATGTCAAGAAAAGAATTATAGAATGTATGCGATTGTAAGGATACCAGGTGAGGCTATTGCAGTCCAGCATAGCTTGTTGTGAACCATCTCCAAGGCAAAAACACAAAAGCCGAAGAGCCAAATTGGGAAAATCAAACTGGCTACCAAAATTGAAAGATACAATGATCAAATAATTGAACGGCTGCAAATAATGTTCAGCAGAATGCTAACAATATGTGGAATAACTAAAGCAATGCTTAATGAAATTTCTTTTGCCCGAGCCCGGTCCGAGCCAGACTTCTCCATTTTTATTTTGCCCGAGCCCGGCCCAAGCCCAAAAAACTTCTTTTTTTTGGCCCGACTCGAGCCTAAGCCCGACCGGATTTTTGAAATATAACTTTTGAAAAAAAATTTAATGCATTAGATTGTCATTACTCGTAATTTACAGCTAGGATAGTTTAAAATAAAAAAATCCATTATCGCTCGTTACAATTAATATAGCTAATAATAAAGAAGTAAAAATATAACTCTAACAAATATATTTAACAGTTCCATATAAAAAACTTTTTGAAATATATACCTATCTTCATTTATAAAGTTCAAACAGCTACTATGAATATATTAAATACTATAATAAGATTTGCAATTCAGGCCAATTATATTATAATAGAAAGTGCGAAAAAGCTGAAGTTTGGAAGCTACATTATATAATATTGAGTTGAGTTTAGTTCTAGGAAAGGCAAACCAGGTGTATAAAAAGATAAGGAGAAATGGTGAAACCAATTGCAACGCCTAATCAAGTTGAAAAGAAAGCTTTACAAATACTGATCAAGCAATAGAAATGCAGAAAGAAGATTGCCATATGTGAAAGCTAAAAATGAGGCAAAACGATGTGTGGCAAAGGCTAAAACAAGTGTCAACCATAATTTGAACGCCAAGTTAACTAGTAAAGAAGGGGAAAGAATGATCTACAAAATCGCTAAGACCAGGGCAAGGAACTCAAAGGATGTGGTAAAAGCAAAAACCATAAAGAGCAAGGAAGGCATCACTATAACCCTGGACCATCAAATTATATCGTTGGAAAGGATACTAAAAAGAATTAAACAGTGAAAATCGGTTTCGGATGCTGCGAAAGCAAGAACTATGAATATGACCCAGAGTTAAGAGTGACAGAAGAAGAGGTTGATCAGGTGCTTAAAAGATGACCATGGGTAGAGCGGTGGGGCCCGGTATTATAATGCCAGGTTTTATAATGCTAGGGCCCTTAGTTGGTGTACATTTATTTGTAAAGCTGTTTAACAAAATACTCGCAAGTGGGATGATGCATTAGTGGAGGGAAAGCTATGTTATACCTATAGACTAGATGACTCATCAACGCACAAAATGTGTATCCTTTTTTCCACATGGTAAAGTAGTAATTCTCTAGATCTTAGTAATTTTTTTGAATTAAATAGTCTTAAAATTGTCAATTAAAAACATTAAATTGGATAGATATCAAAAACACCATAAAACTAAGTATCAATTACTTAATACATAAAAATTAAAAATGTGAAAACTGGGATGAAAGTTTGTTTATAGCGCCATTTATATTTTGTTTAAATTAGTGAGGAAGGTAAATTGACTAGCGCAAAATGACATGGTTTAAATACACCAATTGTTGTTTTCAAAATGGAGGAGAAGTTGACACATTATTTACCATATGGAACATATGGCATGAGCAGTCTATCTAGTCTATGGTTATACCTATTTATAAAATGAAGGGAGATGTATAAGAACGCAATAACTATCGGGGAATAAAGTTAACGAGTCACTAATGAAGGTGTGGGAAAAGGTTACAGGAGCTTGATTTCGAAAAATAATCTCAATAGATGAACGACAATTTGGGTTCATGCCTGGAAAGTCAACTTCAGATGCAATACATGGTCTTAGGCGACTTATGATATAAGGAAAAACAAAAGGATCTTCATATGTGTTTCATCGATCTTGAGAAAGCTTTCGATAAAGTGACAGGGCAGTTGATATGGGATAGCCTGAGTTCCATTGGTGTACCCGACGCCTATATAATGTTAATAAAGGCTATGTTTAAAAACGCAAAAACCAAAGTACGGGCATCCAGTGGTACATCAAATGAGATGTCGGTATGCATCAGGGATCGGCATTAAGTTCAATGCGCTTTATAACAAAAATAGATTCGATAAATAGGGATCTAAAACGCGAATCACCTTGGGCAATGCTCTTTGCTGATGATATAGTGCTGTGCGCAAGCTCAAATGTGTAATAAGCAAAGCGTGAATGTGTGGATGGAGCGAATTGAAAGCAAAGGCCTTAGGGTCAACCGAGTTAAAACTGAATATGTATGCTTGGGGTCGGGCAATAAATACAGAGAAACGCACCTGCAAATCGATTGCTGATGTTTAAGCAGTAGGAAGTAATTCAAGTATCTTGATTTTAGGGTTCAATATGATGGGGGTGGGGAAAACGAATTAAGGCAAGAATAAACGCACTGGCTAAAATTCAGGGAATTGAGTGATGTACTATGTGAAAAACAAATACCACTCAAATTGAAAGGACGATTATATAACACCGTTATTGTTCCCACGGTATTGTAGGGAGCGGAAACCTGGGCAATTAGGGCAAAAAAAGAGCAAAGCTTGGCTACAATGGAGATGCGAATGTTAAGATGGATCTTGAGAATAAGCAAAAAGGACCATATAAGGAATCAAGACATAAGGGATAGACTAAATGTAGTTCCGATTCAGATAAAGTTGGTTGTAAGAAGATTGAGATAATATACCCATTTGGAGAGACAAGAGGAAAGTCATCTGGAAAACCTATCAGTGCAAGTTTAAGGTAAGATAAAGAGAGGGGGCCTAAACTGACATAGAAACATAAAATAGATATAGACTTGAGAAGGTACGAGCTAAGGTGAAGCTGATTAAGTGCAGGAATAGATGAAAAAACTACTTGAAGGAGCTGACTACTAAGAGGGCGTTTTAGCAACACAGTTGATAGATTTTTCGTAATAAGGGTTCAAAAAAAGACAACTCGTATAAATTCTAAAAATGACCGGGGTTAAGGCGTCCTTTAAAAGGGGCTATCGCGTCCTCTCTTATATTAAGTCCTAAAACTATAAATTATTTATTTGCATGTGCTTAAATTGCCAAAATATTACATGTATATAGTCTTTTGCAACTTATAAAATTTAATATTATTATCTAAATGTGTTTTATCTATGATTCATATGTTTAAATTATGATATAGACTAAGTGCATGGCATAAATTGCAAAAACGTAAGTTTATACAGGCTTTATAAAGTTTTTTTATGTTAAGATTAATGACTTAAGTAATTTGCTTAAATTGTAAAGATACTAAAAAGTTTATAACCTATTAATATAAAGCTTTATAAAATTTAAGGAGTGCCTTTCCTAAGATTTTTGTTTTAGAATCAATGACTTAAATGCTTTATTGATACCAAAATGTCATATAAAGTTGATAATTATCAAAAATGGATTTAAGATATACAATTATTGCATACAAAGAAAATATCATGATTGCAACATGAGCCATGAATTTTCTAGTATTATTTCTTGGCATTTGGCCACCTTTTCTTTGCCATTTTTTATTTGGCTATTATGTGAGTATTGTTGATATTTGCTGTCTAATGGAAGTCTTTCTAGCCAAAAGAGGATGGGATAAAGTACTTCTCTTGATTGCTGGAAGTTTGATATACATTGAGATTAAATGATTCACTTGCATTGGAGGAATATAGGGTTTACACTTTCTTCATTATAAATTTGTAGGTTAAATAGCCAAATACCACATGATGTTAATCTTTTAAAGATAAACATATTAACTAGTGGTAATTACCTGTTTCATCCATATTATATATCACAGGGTAAGTATTTATTGGTGGTTAATAGAGATGAATAATTCTTAAAAAAGGCATCAACACTTAGCTTATTGAAGCTTGTGGCCCTTGAAATGCTAGGTTTGTTTTTCGGTAGTAATTACGCACCATAATCAATAATGAGTGAAAGGGAAACGTTAGCCCCGGCCGCGATAGCCCCAGCATGATCATTGCACTTTAAGTTGTTTTATAGATGATTAAACTCGTCAAATTTATAAATTTACACATAAATATAGTAGAAGAGTCAATACTTATTACTTTAGTATAAATTTAAAGTTGGCGGAACACTTAATTTTTGAATAATTGACAAAATTCGAAAATTTAAAAAAGGACGTTTTAGCCCCGAAAAATCTTATTTTCTGCATAATTTTTTTATAACAAAAATACACCAAAATATTTTTTGTGCCCAATATGTGCCTTAATAGAGTGCATTTAAGATTTAAATTTGAGGTCAAAATAAGCATAAATGACAAAATTAATTGAGAGGACGTGTATAGCCCGGTAAAGGAATAGCCCCGGTCTCCACTACATACCAAATTCGATTTTTTAATCATCGCGCGAAAAGACAAATGATTTGTATCTTATTTTCGTTCGCTTTTTGCCGCGGGCAAAAATAATAATCTGCGGTTTATGGTTACACTAATATTTTCGGGGGAGCCGATTTTATTTTCTCTCCCCCTTAAAATTTTTAACCCAGGTCAACATTGACAGCCAACACTAAACAACATTGGCAGCCAACACAATTGCAAACACTAAATAAAATTGGCCAACTAAGTTAACAGCTAGTCTTATCTCATTTAGACGAAAAGAACAAACTTTTACTTTAACTTTGCAGTAGCAACAAACATTAAACGGTGATATACTACCACTTGCTTTCTATACAAATAAATTTTCACAACGCAAAACGCTACAACACCTTCAGTTGAGAACTACTGGCCATTTACCTTATGCAAAACATTACAAACATGTTCTCGAAGGCCACATTTTCACCGCATACACCTACCAAAAAAACCTTAAATTGGCAGAATACTTCACTCCGTGAAACTGGTGAGGGAATCATATGGTTACACTAACCTTTCTTATTTGAATATACTTACTTGGAATTATATCTTTACATAGGAAAGATATTAACCTTCTAGGTAATTTGAATAAAGCAACTTGATCGTCCGAAGAACCTAACCTTTCACAACCCTCACTGTTCATATATCTTAACCTTATTATTTGACCACTAATAATAATTTATATAACCCCGATAGGTGTATATAAACAAGACGTTATAAATAAATATATTCATTATTCATTTTGAATCATTTTTATTTTGGGTTATAATAAAAGCTAAAGTAGAGAACATATTTCTCTACAGGTTTCACTAAAAACGCCTCCTATTTACAATTGTTATTTTCGTGATATATATGATAAATTTCACTATGAATATTAAGATATTAATAAAAAAATGGAGAGTTTAATAAATTAGCCCAAAAATTCATTTCGCCTTCACTTCGCGCGTCATCACGAACGCCCGCGCGAATTGCGAATTAATTCGCACGAAAATAACAAATGTATTAATTAAATAGAAGGCGTTACTAGTGAAACCGCAGACGGATATTTTCGCACGTGGCTAAACAATTTCTCGAAACAAAATTCGCTTCGCTTTTTTTCGCTTCGCGCGTCATCACGAACGCGGGGTCTGACAAACAGCTATAGGAAAAAAAATAAAAAAATTCACTGGACAATAATTTCTTAATTTGTCAAAAGAAATTTTTAAAATCTTTGCCAAGGGGGGGGGGGGGGTTTATCGCTCCCCCGCCACTTTGGCTAACCCCTTGATTACTTTTGTATGAAATAGGACAAATATGTAAACCTTACATTTCTATGCTTATAATTAAAGATGATATAAACCCTTAAAAAAGATTGCCTTTTTTTATTAATTTATACAAAGTTTATAGATATCATCAATTAATCTCATTATATACAGTTATTTGGATTCTATATATTAATTTTCATATAATATAAAACATTATTATAATTGGGTAATTTCCGCAAATGTGTGCTAGTATTCATGGCATACTAAATTAGAAATTTTATTTGTTTTATACTTAATTATTAAACATTTATTCGCCTATTTATTTTTTAAACAATATTTTGACATCTTTATATTAAGCGTTATTTTAAGGGAATTTCTGAATTATTTTCACATCTATCTTTAGGTAACATCTATCAACGTTAACCATATTAATTTATTATACACAATTTGCGATTTATTTTATTTATAATAAAAAAATGACAAATATAAAAAGAAAATATAAGCATTTTTATTTATATAATTATTTAATATGAAATCACGGTAAGTGATTCTTTGAAAACACGTGAAAGAATTGTGCTGATGAAATTAGTAAAGGCTGGGCTTTGCGACAGCTAAGGGAGCCTTAAAGGTGAATTATAGAATCTGGTGCATTTCGTAATATGTGCATTTCGTAATAAGTAATACATATTATCAAATAAATCACTAAATCTAACCCTAACCCTTGCCTATATTACATTTTGCCTAGATTACATGAAATTTACAAAATAAACGATAATAATATTTACAAAATAGAAGATAATAATATTAGAAAACTTACCAAACGCGGAGGGTTATAACTACGCATGCGCATAAGCAATTCTTGCCTGTATTACGAAATGCACATATTACGATTTGCACAGAAGTGGAATTATATACCGAGCTGTGATTACATTTTATTGTATAATTTGAGCCACCCTCACGAAACAAACTAAAAATTGGTGGTAAAACTACAACAAAATTGTAGTAAAGCAAGTGTATGGGTTAGATGACTAACAGGTTAATGTAAAAGCAAAAGGCAATAGAAATTGATTAAGCAAACGCCCCAATACAACTAACCTGGACAATTCTAAAATACAAGCACGCACACATATCCTTACTTACTTAAACAATTTAATATACCTACTTCTTTTTTTCCTTTAACACTCGAATTGTTTTTTTAATTATTACCATAAGTTTAAACCATTTTTCATTAACATCCATCCCCACAATCGCTATTATTCCCTCACTCCTGCTTTAACCAATGTCTACATCACTCAGGATAACCCTAACACTGGAAACTAGTATCTAATGTACTTTATATGGAATATGAAATAAACACAGCATGATTGTTTATGTTAATTGCTTTATATTAAAATGTAAGGTTATTTGATTGTGTAACTAATAAAAATCTAGAAAGAAAATAAAACCACTCTACTACGAATAAACCTAAAATTTTTGATTAACATAATATTATTCCTCGTTTGCCATGTCTGTCCCCTTTCCCCAAATTAACTACGCAGGGTTTTTATAAATTGCAGGACAATTGCCCCTTCCTGCCATTTCCTCCTACATCATTTAAAATAGTTCTCTGCCATGGGCGCCAACGGGTGGCAGGGAGGGACAGCTGCCCCCCCTAAATCCAGAAATCCTTTAAAAATTCACAAAATTATGGATAAAATTAAAAAAAATTATCATTTTGCCCCTCCCCAACTCATTATCCCCCTCTAATTCCAAACCTGGCTACGCCCATGCTTGCTGCTCTTAACTGGTTAATCATAATGACTCAAAAACTCGACTCTCATTATATTATCTTTGTTACTTTTCCTATATGGTAAAATATTTTGATTCCAAATCTTGACTAAAAGACAAGACTTCTGAAAGATGTTGAGGGGGAAGGGGGTTCGGGCTCTATTTGAGAATTAAAAAAAGAGATCTCTGTCCGGGTCAGCCTCGGTCAAATTAAATTTAAAGATATGAGCCAAGACCGAGTTGGCGCCGATAAAAGTCAATATTTTAAAGCACTGTAACACCTATAACAACCTGTTCGCTACTTAGCAATTATATCATCTCATTTAATTAGGTTAACAATTTGACTCGTGTATGGTTTCAACTTCTAAGGTCTCCATTTGACCTAAAAACGTTAAATTAAGATATTAGCCAATGATTGAAACCCGAGATGATTAGCCTTGATATTTTAGCAAAAAAGTTTTATTTGGTCTAAGGTGAAGCACGTTTATGTGGTTTTCGAAAATTGAAACATGGTAAAATGATACATATTTTTAGGGCAAGGTTTTTCATTTTTATTAGGGTCAAAATTTGATGAAATACTTTGGTTCAAGGAAAGAAATAAATGAATAAATACCCAATTTAGCAATGAATTGTCGTAACTATCTTGTTTTCAATTATGCATATCCTATTTTACATTTTTCTCTTGAGCAATTTGAGGTTTGTAGCAAGTTCACAGGGTAAAAATTAACTTTTTATTAATGTTTATCTTTGCATATTATTGGTATTATTAATTATCTATATTTTGTTGGATAGTCTATTAATAATGTACCTTTATTTATTTTAGAATTTGGGAGAAAATTGTTGCAAATGTGCATTTTAAATATACCCAGTAAAGGAATAATGTCGGCCGCTGCTAACCAAGCTTCATTGAGACAACCACTATTGGTATGGCGAGAATACATTCTCAGTAAGTCTTTTATAATGTAACGTAAATCAAAATGCATCTGAATTTAAACTTAGTTTTTAATGTTGTATTTCATACCACGAATCTTTACACACTCATTTAAAGAAATCATGTTTATAGTGGAAGGTTATTTTGTTAATTGTTTTCTTAAAAATAGCCGATTAGTTTTTTATATCTTATAGCAAACGCTAAGTTTCATAATAATAATAATAATAATATATAAACATATCGTAGTGAAGTGATCATTATTCTTAATTACAAAAGAATAATTATTATAAATTTTATTGTATTGAACTTTATCTTGCTACACTTTTATAATTAATTGTGTTAAATATAATATTTCAACTTTACTAATGAAACCTAATTTTAAAGTTACAGATGAATAAGTTTTCTCAATTATTGAGTTGTATGATTGCTTTTGAAAGTTTTTCAATGAACTGATAATTAATATATTTTAGATGATAGCATTACCACTGGATTAATTGTCTCGGTAGCTAAAGCTGCCGCTCAAATATGTAACGTTATGGTGAGGGTTCGTCTGTATCGCACCAACGCAGCGTGTACGTTTAATTTATTATTATGAGCTAACTCGTTTGATTTAAATATATAAATGGAGAGGTTAAAAACGCATTTTTGGTATCATTTAACCACAAATTTATTTTAATTTTATCAATTTGTATTTATAAACTATGGCATAGGGTAACATTTAAGTAATCTATTAAATATCAACTTTATTACATTTTGTTTGATAAATTAAAGCCTACTAAAAGACCCATTTGATTTAACTATAAGGCACATTCACATGGGCGTAGCCGGGGGGAGGCAGTGCAGGGAGGGGCGGCTGCCCCTCTCTAATAAATTATTTAAAATTTATTAAAATTCAGGCTAAAATTTTGCCCGTCCCTAAATCATTATTGCCCCCCTCTAATCCAATGCTGTCTACGCCCATCACATTCAATCTTAGAAGTATTAATGACATGATAGGCAAAAGATAGGATATTTAAACATGCATATTATTCATTGAATACTCATATTTAAATATAAGAAAAAGAATGACAAGATGCAATACATTCTCTTATAAATTATGGTGTTTTGGTTAGAGATAAATTTCTATAAGTTCGCGATTTTTTGTTTAAATTTTATTTATATATTCACACTAACAGAGTTTTTAGTCATATTAACTAAATCTATTGTTTCAATATAAGGTAGATGTTTAATATAGCTTAGTGAAAATAAATCCCTCATATAAGTGCATGAATCTAATCTTTTATAGTTTCTTGATTTATTAGTATTAGTATTTAAATTACCGTCTAGTTTGAAACATTTTCGTCAAGGAAGGGATTGATTTAATTAAGCAATCTATAATTACAAACAAAATTTTACTTGCTTCCTTAAGTTTTTCATGTATATGACAAGTAACAATAAAAAATTTAAACGTGTAAGATAAATTATATTTTGTAGCCCACTTGAAATTTATCTCTACTCTTAAAGGACAAAACATTGGCAACTATTATAATCAAAAATTAATTTTATCATAAAAAATGATTTATATTAATTAAATAAATGCCAATAGACCAAAAAAACCATTTCTCGTTAAAAACGTATTTTCTAACATTTTAAATATCATGCTTGCTTAACGCATACGTTACAATTTTCTTGCAAAATCTGACCATAGGGAACTCAAACCGGAGTGCTGCACCTTACAACATACAACTATCCTTGACCCTTAATTTTTATCAAAATAATTAATTAAGTTTAAATGTCAAAAAAGTTGTCATTAGAAAGTAATTACGAATAAATTCTTTTTATCTTAAATAAGCTTTTATACTATGTCTAAGTTATTTACATCCAAAAAGTATAAAATAAATATAATATTTTTTCTAAAAACTTGTTATAATCTTTTAACATTATGGCAAAACTTAATATCATACATACCCCGCTTGAACTTAACGTTAACCTTTGAGCTATTATCGTATTTATGTAAATGTTTATTGATGCCTATAATAAATTAACATGAAGTCCATAGCAATTAATATTAATGTGCAAACTCGCGTTTAAAATTTTTTAAAATAATTATTTACACCATCATGGGCGTAGCCAGCATTGGAATTAGGGGGCAGTAATGATTTAGGGAGGGGCAAAATGATCATTTTTAAAAATTTTACCTGTAATTTTAATAAATTTTAACAAATTTTTGGCTCCCTTGGCTACGCCCATGATAACTTTCAAAATTAAATAAACAACAAAATTACTAAAAGCAATTCATTTATCTCAGCATTGACCCTTGTGGGTGCACCGGCCATGACTCCACCCTTAGTAACGTCAATGATGCCCTTCCCAGGTCCTGTAATGGCCGGAGGCATTCTTGTCGGCTTGGCTGCTCAAGCAGATGCAAATGTTGGAAATTTTACTGCTTTTACTTACAACTTTGTTGGTGCCATGGCAGGTGCGGTAACTATGGCTCAGCCAATAATGGTGAGTATTAAATGGTGGTTAAGTTGTATTTTAATATTCTGACGATGTCTTATTATGGGCCGAAATATTATATTAAAATCACATTTATTTTACCACCCTCAAATATTCCCGATAATAATTATTTGAAAAATATTCTTTATGGGGGTCAAAATCTTCTTTGGTTTTCATAAACGTTATGTTATTTTTAAATCTGTCAATTTATTATTAATATTACTATATATTACGGATTGAATTTTAGATACGATATTTTTTTGTTTAGTATGTCAAGAATGAAGCAACCAACGCTCTTTACTACGTAGCCATCCAGTTCATGACATAAATCAAAACAACGCTTATATTATGCTTTAAAATTTGTGTTTTGTAACCATTTATTTTGTTCATTTATGAAGTTTGATTATTAATATGCAAAGTTTGCTAATTATATTGGTATTTAAACATAAATTGCTTTTAAAATAAATCTATAAATTATGTGGAAGCGTTAATTATTTTTTGCCTTTATAGAGATTGTATTAATTAAAAATTAGATAATTAAGAGACTTATATTTCAACGTTTATTATATTTTAATCATTGAAACTTAACTATTTGACAAAATATGATAAACTGTCTCATTTAGATGTTCCAGATTTCGTTAAAATAATAATCACAGAACGTATAGGAGTGCATAAATTTTGAAACCTTTGTTAAATATAAAGTACGCGCAATTGAATTTAATAAGAACACTGGAGCGTTATTATCCCCCATATATATTTAATAGCTCAAGGTTCTAAAACTAAATAATTTGTATCCTATGCGAGCCATATAATTTTGCTTTGATCCTAAATTCCGACCTTGCACTGACAGAAGTGTGAGGGTTAGGGAATGAAATAGGGGAGATCCGGGGCTATGACCATAAAATTTTAAAAAGGCCTGGAGAAAAATTGTCAACCGATTCACATTTCAGAAAAATGTTCTTGTCCACAGTGTTTATCAACAGTTGATAGATTTTTCGTAATAAGGGTTCAAAAAAACAACTCGTATAAATTCTAAATGACCGGGATTAAGGCAAGGGGCTATCGCGTCCTCTCTTATCTTAAGTCCTAAAACTATGGAATGTTTATTTGCATGTGCTTAAATTGCCAAAATATTAAATGTATATAGTCTTTTGCAACTTATAAAATTTAATATTATTATGTAAATGTGTTTTATCTATGATTTTTATGTTAAAATTATGATAAAGACTAAGTGCATGGCATAAATTGCAAAAACATAAGTTTATACAGGCTTTATAAAGTTTCAATAATAATTTTATTATAGGGAATTTAAAATACAATAGGAGAATTAAACACAGCGGACTGGATCACGAAAACGGAAGTCAAAGTTGCTATGGGTAAACTAAAGTCAGGAAAAGCTCTTGGACCAGACAATATACCAATAGAGGGTTTTAAAGCGTTAGGCAATACTGGTGCACAATTCCTCGCCAACCTTTTCAATAATATCTTGAATGGGTAAAATGCTTAACGAGTGGAGGGATAGCTACATGATCCCGATATACAAGATGAAAGGGGACATTCAGGATTGCAACAATTACAGAAGGATAAAGCTTATGAGTCATACTTTCAAGGTGTGGGAAAAAGTGATCGAAAAACGGCTTCGGAGTTTGGTTCAAATTCGACATAACCAATTCGTATTCATGCCGGAGAAGTCTACAGCAGACGCTCTAAACAGTGTAAGAAGATTAATGTAACGGTTTAAAGAAAGGGAAGAGGATTTGCCCATGTGTTTCATCGATCTAGAAAAAGCGTTCGATAAAGTTCCTCGTACTTTAGTGTGGAAATGTCTTAAAGAGAACAATGTGCCAGAATTATACGTCAGAGCAATAAAAGATATGTACAAGGGAAATATGTACTTTAGAAAAACTCGGGCCTTCGGTTCTCGTGGGAAGAGGGAGGGGGGAAGGGAAGGGGGAACGAAACTCATCTATACTCCGTATAAACGTAGCATATTTGCTATGCAATTTATGGGCGAGAAAGGTGGGAAGGGGCGAGAATGCCTATAGGGGGGTATTAAATGCAAAATGATTAGTTAATTATTTTTACAAATTTTCCATTTAATTACAAAAAAAATTGTCCTCTCCGGGATTCGAACCCACATCAGTAGAGGCATAAGCCTTTGTAGGGGGACAGGTACCCATATCAGTAGAGGCATGCGCCCTTGTAGGGGAGGGCTTAGGGTAATTATCAATGTTAACTAATTCAAAAACGAAAAAAATATTTCGATACACAATTTGGCCAATGGTCTATTTTTTCATTGGTCAGTAGCCAGGGAGGGTCAAAAAGTCATATTATCCATGGTACTAACAAGAACAAAATATTAATTTAATTAAAAAAAAAGAATTTTTTTTGTCCTGTCCGGGATTCAAACCATCAATTCAGAACGTTCGCCGGGATTCGAACCCACATCAGTAGAGGCATAGGCTTTTGTAGGGGCACAGGGACCCATATCAGTAGAGGCATAGGCCCCTGTAGGGGAAGGCATAGGGTAATTATCAATGTTAACCTAATATTCCAATTCAAAAACGAAAAAAAAATTCGATTCACAATTTGGCCAATGGTCATTTTTTCATTGGTCAGGAGCCAGCGGACGGTCAAAAAGTCATTATATCAATGGTATTAACAAGAACAATATATTAATTTAATTTTAAAAAAAAATCGTCCTCTTTTGGGCTTGAACTCGAACCTCCAGGTCAGAAGTCTGGGGCAAATAACTTGGTGGGCGACGGACGGACAACAAAAAACGATAAATTGCATTGCAATTAACAACGGTGGGGACTACAAAGGGCTTTGCCATTAACACTGGAGTCCATCAAGGTTCAGCTCTTAGTCCCTTCCAATTCATAATGATAATGATATTATTACCAAGGATTTGGGCGAGGAAGCTCCTTGGGCAATGATCTTTGCAGACGACTCTGTGCGAAAAGTGAACAAGAATTGGCTAATACTGTAAATAGATGGGTAAATGCATAAAAGAAAGTGGTCTAAGGGTAAATTGAAAGAAAACAGAATACATGAAGACAAAGTTTAAATCGGATGAAAACCAGCTAAGTGCATCCCTTACTTTAGGCGATTGGCAACTTATAAGAGTGGATTCCTTCAAATATTTAGGATCAACACTTCAATTGGATGGTGGAATGGATAAAGATATCCAAGCAAGGATAAATTCCGGATGGCTTAAGTGGAGGGACTTGACAGGCGTTCTGTGTGACAAAAACATTCCGAGAAGTCTAAAAGGCGCACTGTATAATCCATCATACAGCCAACAGACCTGTATAGGTCGGAATCATGGGCTATACGTAAAAGAGAAGAGAAGCGTCTTGCGACCATGGAGATGAGAATGCTAAGATGGGTGCTAGGAGTAAGCAAAAAGGAACAGAGGCGAAATGACGAAATAAGAAGAATTTTGGGTACTACATCTATTACGACAAAGCTCCTAACAAATATACTAAGATGGTATGGCATGTCGAAAGAAGGGACGATAGCTACGTCGGAAAAAAAATCGAGATCGAAGGAGAGGAAGACCCAAGCTTACCTGGATTCATAAAATATTGCACGATATGAAAGTCCACAAGATAAAGAAAGATCTATGTAAACATAGAAACAAATGGAAACGAATGTTGAAAGGACTGACCACCTGCCTAGGTGACAAACAGTCATAGAAAGAAGTAGAAGAAGGATATTGGTGTTTTTTATGTTAAGATTAATGACTTAAGTGAATTTGCTTAAATTGTAAGAATACTAAAAGTTTATAACTTATTAATATAAAGCTTTATAAAATGATTTAAGAAAAGTGCCTTTCCTAAGATTTTTGTTTTAGAATCAATGATTTAAATGCTTTATTGATACCAAAATGTCATATAAAGTTGATAATTATCAAAAATGGAATTAAGATATACAATCATTGCATAAGAAAATATCATGATTGCAACATGAGCCATGAGCCCATAAGGAGCATTTCCTGCAACTATACCAGTCTTCATTGTTATCGTTTTTATAGTCCTTGCCACATATGAGGCAAATTTTTTTGATTTTATTAACTTTTTAGTATTCTTCTCTTGGCATATTGCCACTCTTTCTCTTGCCTTTTTTTCATTAGGTGAGATGATGTGAGTACTGTAGATATTTGCTGTCTAGTGAAAGCCTTTTTAGTCAAAATAGGATGGGAATAAAGTAATTCTGGGTTGAAATTATTCAAGGACTCTTGATATTGGAAGTTTGAGATTCATTGAGATTAAAGGATTCACTTGCATTTGAGGAATATAAAGAGTTGACACTTTCTTCATTAAAAATTTGTGGGTTAAATGGCCAAATACCACGTGATAAAAACCCTTTTTGTGCATTTTAAATGGATGCTGCCCTTGGTAAAACATTTTTGACTATTGCAGGAGTTTCATAATAAATGAGTGAAAAGGCGATAGCCCCAGCGCGGTCATTCACCTTAAGTTGTGCTTGAAGATGATTAAACTCGTCAAAAGTATAAATTCACACATAAATATAATAAAAAAGTCAATACTTATTTATTTAGTAGATGTTTAAAGTTGAACAAGTAATTTTTTAAATAATTGGCAAAATTCGAAAATTTAAAAAAGGTCGTTTTAGCCCGAAAAATCTTATTTTCTGCTATTGTAACATAAGTTAACATCAATATTTTTTGTGCTCAAAATGTGCGATCATAAAGTACATTTAAGATTAAAATTTGAGGTCAAAAGAAGCATAAATGACAAAATTAATTGAGAGGACGTGTATAGCCCCGGTAAAGGAATAGCCCCGGTCTCCCCTAATAATTATTTGCAAAAATTGATGTTCTATCAAAACATCCTCGCATAAAGGAGAGCCAAATTATTCGTAAAAATTACAAATTTATAAAAATATTTTTATTTTTATCCTTTTAAAAATAAAGATATTTTAAAACTAAGGCTTTTTTCCACAATTGCAAAAATTTAGGAAAATTTTGTTTTATATTTTTCATTAAAGCCCCTGAACATTTGCAAGGTATATACTCTATAATTTTGAAAATTAGAATGTACATTATAGATATAAAAGTGTTATAAGTATTTATCAAATATTTTATAGCTTTTTCCTATGATTTCATGTGCTCTAAAACAGTTGAATTTCATATAAACAAAAGAGTCCCTATCTCCATTTTACTTATATTTAGGTAGTTTACGTACTACATTGATTCGACAGACTGTCAACTACTTTCTATAATCGGTAATAGAGCTGCATGGGTAGGTCGGGCCCGTGGGCGGGTAAGGACGGGTTTCAAAAAGAAAAAAACAATTTCGGACTCGGGTGGGTAAAGAAGTTTTATAACGTGCTCAAACGGACCTAAAATTTGTAAACGTTCCTGGCATTTAGATTACAATTAAGCCAACTACAAAGGATTTCTAAAAAATTGATTTTTAATATTTAAAACAAAAAATTTATTATGACAAAATATAATTCGATGACTGTATATGAAATGGAAATGTTGTTTATATTTATTTAATCATATGCTATATTAGTTTTATAAAGTTTGCTTATTTATTTTATATTATATGACTACACCTTTACATTACTTTTTAAGGTAGTTTTTTTATTAAACTAATTAAATAAAATTTAACATATTTAGTAATGCAATTCTAAATTAGTGCATTGCTAACTATTTTAGGGGTTTATTGCATCCTCATTGACATTTGTTAATTTATAAACTAAGATTACACAGAGAAATGATGGTGTGTGCAATTATGGACATGTAGACATCTAATTACACAAAGATCATCATTCGAATCTATAAATTAGAGCCGTCAAAAAGGTCTTTTTCAACCCCCATTTTTGCATAAAATACTTATGGTATAATATTAGCAATGTTATTATGAACAAATCACAACACTCGGATTCATTAATTAAGAAACTTTCGTAATATTTTTTAGGAAGCAAGGTGTGGTCTATAGCCAAATCTACAAAAATATTCACCTATTTAATTGCTGGGGATATCTTATTAATAATAACTGTATACTCGCACTAAATGTTCCATAAATTTTAGATATATTAATGTTAGTAGGCTGGCTGGTCAAATGCATATAAAAAATTAGGGACGGGCCCGGGCGGGCTTAAAAGTCCTCCAAACGGGTACGGGCGGGCCGACCTCTTAAAAAGGGCCCCTTGTAGATTTTTTATCGGTATTATGTATTTTGGTCTAGTGTGAATTTTTGGCCAAGTTGCACTTAAGTATGTATTATACTAACTTATAAATTAAATTAATTCTTTTAAAATTATATGGTAAAATCTTCATATAATGATAATCCTATATAACTTTCATAAAAGGGATACCAGAAACCGCCAGTTTTAAAAAAAATTAAATCATGCATAATTAAAGCATGCGCAACAGAAGGATGTTATGTCGAATTTTGAGGATTTGATTTAAAATTTGATTTAGGAGGTGATTTTATTCTCTCATTTTTATATAGGGAAATTTATAAAGGTTGAATTAAGATAGTTAATTAACATGTTGTTTTTTTGATTTGTATTAATGCAAAAATACCTATATTATTCATAAAACATTAGTGATAAGTTTCGATAAATTTTAAACTATGAAATAATGTTAAATCATTAGAGCGTTGAGAGCTACATTCATTTTCCGACATTCTGAGCACTCGGCTGCACGGCCACAGATTTCCCCTTAGATTGAGCTCTTCTTTTACGTGCTGATTTATTCTTCCCTCTTTTGCCACTTTTTCTGCTTGAACTACTGGTTTTCCTGCGTTTATTTCTACGTCTACGTCGCTTTTTAGAAGATCCTCTATCCTGGCTTGATTCATCTGAGGAACTGGATCCTGTGTCAGCTCTTTTACGGCTTCGCGATTGTCGACTCCTCTTCTTTCTATTAGACTTAGGAGACGCTTTAGTCTTTCTACTTCGACTCCTGGCCTTTCTTCTCGCTCTACTCTCTTTTATAGCGGCGTCCGTATCGTTAAAATTAATTTTCTCCCCGATAACTTCATCGCCGTTAATACCACCCATGGTTTTTGAGGAATCTTTGGTACTGGTTTGATCCGTTTTTTCACTTTGAGTATTCATTAAAGAATTAATGGGATTTGAACTTTCTTGGGAAAGGACATCATTTTGAATTAGTGTTTTGCGCGAAGGCCTACCTCGTTTAACTTTAAGTTGTACCATGGAATGTTGCTTTATAAACTTAAAATGCACAATGTGTTTATAAATTTAACTTAATTACGTCACAACTATTTATTCTCAACTTGAAATTAAATAGAGTCTTTCTATCTAACTTAATTACGCAATCTTATTGTCGTATTATATAACAAGAAAGGACAGGTTCAAGCAGATTTAACAACTATGTTATTAAATACCATTCTAGACCTAATAATGATAATAGTTCTAAAGCTTGAAAGCCTTAAATCTATATTTTACGAAGGGTTATATAGGTTTTTTTCTATTTGTTTTCTAAAATTACGCAGTTCAATGCTAAGATATCAATAATTTACATTTCATCGCTTATCATGGGCGGAGCCAGGGGGGCAAGGAGGGCCGGCTGCCCTCCTCTAAATCCAATAATTTGTTGAAATTTATTCAATTTGTGGCTAAAATTTCAAAAAATGTTAGTTTGCACCTCTTTAAATCATTATTGCCCCTTTTAATTCCAAGTCTATGTCGCTTATTGAATAGACATACTACATTTTAAATATCTTTATATATAGTCATCTAGTAAATTTCTGTCTCATCTAAATGGTTAAATGTCAACGAATTAGGGTGCATTCTATAATTGCACTATATTTTAGTTAAAATTTGTTTCATTTATATGGCATTCTATGTCTTTCGCATTAAATTTTAATAGGTGCCATTTACACTACATTTTATAGCATAGATCTTTATATCAGGATCACTTTGGTACATTTTGTACAAATTTTTAGCTAATTGGTTCTGGTCTTTTGCATTTCGTCTTACGTTAATTTTTAAATATTCCATTAGGAAGCCAGCTTAATAACTTTTGCTATTACTCTATTTTATTATTTGATACATTGTAAAATCAACAAGGCATCTAAAGTCGACGCATCTATGTGTGTCTTAGTACTGCTTTCCTTTTACAAATTTTAAATCGGATATCTATATATACACAAATGTAACTTTGTTTTCTTTGGCCACTAAGATCTCGGAAAGTTTATGAGCGATGGCCAGATCATTGCCTTAGCATTGTAGATGGTTTATACACTTTTTATACACCTTGGAGAGTGGGAACCATGTTTTTAAAAAAATAAACTGCCATCTACCGGAGACTAAAATGAAACATTTTTATAGTTATTTATCAATTCAGTATTACTCATTGCCCTGAAAGTTTCCCCCTATTTTTTGTCATTTTTACCTCGATTTTTCAGTCACCTACTTGCAATTTTTGCCAATATTTAAGTCTGTGACAAATAAAAAGTCTTAATTTGAAATTTTTACCATCTTGTTTACATAAAAGCAACGCGCGATTTTAAAAAAATCGGCCTTGAGTTCTTGCACGGATCTGTTTCATGGCCGTACAAAAATGGGGGTGGAAGAAATATCGAAATTTTGGTTAATAGGCCTTTTTCTATTATTTAACCTTAAATACCAATCATATTACTCACATTATATAGCATTAAAAAATTTTTTATCATAAAGTCTCTTACATATGATATCTTAAATATTCTATTATTGCGTAATAATTATTTCTTTACATGAGGACATTAGGTCTGCATTAGTCGACTGTTTAAAAAGTGCCGGGCGCGCCAATCTAAGTAAAACAGTTAGGATTTTATTTTGCTCACTTAAAAAATATGAACATTAAAAGAAAAAAATACATGTGGTACTCCAAAGAAAATAAAATCTGATCTATGATTTTACATTATAATAAAGTTATAAATTTTTGGAGAATTATGATTAAGTAAGGTAAGTCGTCTCATAAAAGAGCGAAGGACATGAAGGCCCAATAAAATAAAAGTCTTTTATTATTAAACGACAATTTTATATTGTTAACTTTATAAACAACGTTTATAGTATCTCTTCTTCTTTATCAGTTATTTGGTCCCACATTCATAAGGTTTGTTTTTATAAGTTTCTTCCATCATCGGGTGAGTGCCATGTCTTGAGTAATCTCTTTAGTTTTCATAACTTTATCGACTTGCCCTTTCCATGTGACACTGGGTATCCTCTTCCTCTCTTCCCCGCTACCTTCATGTCAAGTACTTTTCGATTTACGTCATCCGTGTCCCTTCATAGTATATGCCCATACCACCTTAGCCGATCTTAGTTAATCATGTCCGCCATAGGTTGAATACCCATTTTTGTCATGAAATAGTCATTGGTCATATGGTCGAGTTTAGTATACCCCAAGCTCCACCGTATCATTCTCATCTCTGTGGCTATAGCTTTCCTTCCGTAGTGTTTAATGCCCATTTTTCACTTTCATAGATTAACACCGGTCTTACGATGGATTGTAAGCTTTGCTCTTCAACCATATTGGCATTTTCTTGTCGCACATTACACCGGATATACTTCGCCATTTAAGCCATCTTTTTTGGATCCGGGCATTGACTTCTGTTGTGCAACCTCCCTCTTGATGTAGCATCGAGCCGAGGTATGTAAACCTGTCTACTTTTAAGTACTTTAGATTTAGATTGTCATCCAGCGATGGGGTGCTTGTACCGTTCATTTCCATGTATACCGTTTTTCGATCGTTGACCTTTGAACCATATCCAGCTAAGCGCTTTGACCACTTTTCGGCTTCTTCGAATACTTTCTCCCTTGTTTCCTCGAATAGTACTATATCATCGGCATATAGCATACACCATGGCGATGGCTTTTGAATATCCCTCGTTATATTAAATAAAAAGGGATTTAAAGCAGATCCTTGATGTAATCCAATTTTAACCCGAAAAGATTTAGAGTCTCCAACTGTTGTCCTAACGCAAGAGTTTGAGGCTTCATAAATATTTTTCAGAAGCCGTATCGTCAGGGATATTTTTTTTCCCAGGCATCAATATTAAATCGCGGGGGACCGTGTCATAAGCTTTCTTCAAGTCGATAAAGACCATTTGTAGGTTTTTCCTCTTTTCACCATACTTATCCATCATTTGTCATAGTGCGAAGATAGGGTCGATTGTGGATTTGCCGGCCACAAATCCGAATTAATTAGCCGATATTTCCATCTCGTTTTTCAGCCTTGTTACTAAGATCCTATCCATAAGCTTCAAGAAGTGGCAAGTTAGCTTGATCCTCTGTAATTGCCACAGTCCTGAGGGTCTCCTTTGCCTTTAAATAAGGGTATAATCGTGCTTGCTCTCCATTGATTATGAATTCGCTCTTCTACTAATATCTTGTTAAGGAGGTTCGTCATGGTGGTGACTCCTTCTTCACGACATCCGAGCAATGCTTCCATAGGTATTCCATCTGGTCCATTTGCTTTTCCTTTTTACATCTTGTTCATCTGTGTCCTAACTTCATCCTCCGGAAAGAGTTCGACCATACTTATATTTGGCTTAATTTTTGGAAGGGAATCCTTGTCATTTGCAATATTCATAATTTTCTTAAAATATCCTTATATCCATCACTTCTTTCGCCCTGAATAGGTTTGACCCTTCTCGTTTTTGACTATTTTAAGAACTCCGACATCGCGACTTTTCTTATCCCTTATCTTGGTCAATATGTACATAAGCCTCTCGCCTCCTTTATGATCCAGTTTCTTTGCCATCTTGGTGTAGGCGGCATTCTTCGCTTTTGCAACGGCTTTTTTTACGGCCCTCTTTGCGTCCTTATATTCTTGATAATCCTCCGACTTTTTTGATTTATGCCACCGTCTATATAGATTTTTCTTTCTTTCGATGAAATCCCTAGTGATGCGGAAAAACCGAGAAAAATCTCGGTCGACGAGAATTTGAAAAATGAAGTCGAGATCGAGACGAGAATTTTGATGTCGAGACGAGACGATACGAGATTTTTTCGGCGAGATCTCGATTTTTTATTGATCGTTAGATTTTAGTAAATTATTGTGAATTTTAACTTGCATGATTTACATTTCAGGTATTAAGTGTAAATCAATATGTACGAAATATATTTCATATTGAAAAAATCCCTAAATGTAATAAATATTATATTTTGCAAAAATTTAAAATTTGGCAACAAAATGTGAAGAATTTTATAATACATTTATCACATATTTGTATCCATAGCATCATTAGATATCACAAAATTGTAGGCTTAGAATGAGTTCTGATGGAATAATAAATATTACTAAAGCATATTTGAATTTCGCAGTTACTCATCCTGTATAATGCGTTTGTAAATTGGTTGTCAATCTGTTTAAGTAATTTTTTTTATTTTTTTTAAAGCTCGAGATTTTCGAGCACCCTAACGATTTCAAAAGTACAATAGAGAATTTAATGACACCGTAATAGATTAAATCTAAAGCATGAGTTTTCTAAAAGTTTTTATGCTTCAACTATATTCGGTAAATAACTATTTAATGGCAAAGTTAGTTAGATTTGGAAGATAATTATTTGGAATAAATTTGATTATAATGTTTTTTGTCACAAATTTTAATACGTGCTATTTAAAGTTTAAAACCTTATGTTCTTAATCCTATAATAATGCAGCTTTTATTGTTGTTTCTACACGTTTTGATATGTGCATCTAGTTATCAATTCTTTAAATAATAATATTTTCATTAAAAGTGACTAGCACTTTGTGGTTTATACGCTATAGTAAACATGCAATAAACAGTATGGGCTATAATTAATGATGGTACTAGTGGACTTAATTGTTTGCCTTAAATGTGTTAAGGTCTACTTTGAAGCTTTAGCCAGGATTAATAAAGGGTCTCAATTTGCTCAATTGTGCAACTAAGTCAACTATAACCGAACTTATTATTTTCTAAGACTATTTATAGTCAAACACGATAATTTGATACAAATGTTATAATTTGCTAGAACAATAATAATTTTCTATACTTCATATTTATTTATTATTTTTTAGTCTGCACTTTCCATGGAAAATGTTATTTTTATATATGAATTCATATCTTTAAATTGTCAATGAGATGTCGTGTCCCGCTAAATGTTTAAAAAGTTTGTGTATTAAAGTTTTTCAAAAAATATAAAAATTTGCCATTTTAATTTTTTAACACTTATTTAATATTTTAAATAAAACAGGACAACTTTTAATTTCATAAATATTTTTTTAAATAAGTCGAGACGAGACGAGAATTCTCGTCTAGACGAGATGAGATCGAGATTTTTCCAGACCGAGACGAGACGAGATCGAGATTTTTATAATCGATCCCAAAACGAGACGAGATTTTGTTTTCGAGACCGAGACGAGACGAGATCGAGACACTAGAAATCCCTAACCGATTGATCCCACCCCCATAGTTCCCTATTCATAGCTTTGCCTCCTTAGGTCTGCCCTAGGACACGAATCGCTGTTTCCTTAATGTCCTTAGATAGCGTCTCCCAATTATCGTCCACGTCCCTTTGCAACTTCCTTGCACCCAATAGTGAGGAGGCTTTTTGATGGTATTCTTCGTTCGTCAACCTATCCTTTAACCTTTTGTATCGACGAGGTTCATATACCTTTCTTCTTTCGGGAAATACTCTTCTGTCAAGATCCATTACAAGGTGACGATGTTGCCTGGCGATTTCTTCTCCCGGTAATACTTTGCAATCCTTGATACTCCATCAGTCCTTTGGTATAAGAAAATAGTCAATTTGACTGAAATGCTTCCCACTTCTATAGGTCACAATATGATCTTCGCGTTTTTGAAAATAGATGTTAACGATCGCCATGTCATATGCTTGGGATACTTGGTGAAGTTTTTCATCTTCTCTGTTCTTCAGACCATGCCCATAGCCTCCATGATTGCGTTTATACCCGGGCGATCTTTTCCTACGTGAGCGTTGAAATCTGCCCCAATAATTAGTCTTTCTTCCTGTCCTATTCCTTATATATCCTTTTCCAATAAATCGAAGAATATTCTCTGATTCCGAACACCCAATTTGGGGAGCATACGCGCACATAACGGTTAGGAGGCCCCCTTGATCTGCAATCTTCACCCACATTAGCCTGTCGGAACAACGCTTGACTTCCACTACCTTGTCCTTGAACAATTCGCTTAGAACAATACCGACCCCGTTTCTACGTTTTGGTTACCCACTGTAGGAAAGCTTGTATCCTTCTCCTAATTCCCGAGCTTTTGTTCCGTTCCACTTCGTCTCTTTTGAGCAGGCGATGTGTACCTTTCTTCTTTATAGCATTTGTGCGACCTCGATCCTCTTCTTCGTCAACGTTCCCACATTCCAACACGTTATTCGCATTCTTACAACGACTATCTTAACCGCCTTCGTTGTGATGAGCAGTGACCCTAATGTATTTTTCACATTGCACGGGCGGGGTATGCAATGCGCGTGTTAGTGGAGGACACCCTAGCCTTTTCTTGTAAAATTTTGTTTGAAACTATCATAATTTTGGAGTTGGTTTTTATAACCGGTTTCCGACCTGACGCCAACCCTCCACTTTTTGCACACGGACTTGGGACCGTCGTAGGTAATGTTAACGTTTATAGTAAAATACGAATTTTTAAAACAAAGTGAGCCTGTTCTTAATTAATGCGGGGCTGTTGCTGGGCAATCTGCGGGCTATGTGCGGGCCGAAAAAATATATTTGAGCGGGTGTGGGCCGAGCCTCAACTTGATATTTTGGTCCGTGCTCTTTATTGAGGACTATGCCAAAAAAACGCTTAGATAGGTACAGCCAGTAAGATATAGATTTTATTTTGTATGCTCTTTCTGCTTTTAAATGGCAGTGTAAAGCTGTTTATATTCTATTAATGGATGAATTTTCTTATTTTGATGCTAAAATGATAAATTTTATGTAAGTAATAACATCCTCAAAATATAATTTTTAGTGCACTTTATAGAAACACAGCCTAAAGCACGGCTGGGCGCTTGTGGCCGTTCTCTATGTATTTTGTATAGCATTTATTTTAAAATATAAGAAATTAAAGGAATTATCTTTTAAAAAAGCAGTATTATAATAATTTTAAATCTGTATTTTTACCTATTTAGCCAGACGAACTTACAATTTTACTCGCTTTTGTTCTATAATTAAATTCGGTCGGTTGCCATTTTTATTCGTCTTACCAAATAATTTAGTTACTTCTTTTCCCTCATTATACCTTTATTAACAAGTTTTTTTCTCTTTTTTCCCTTGAAAATGGTCCTAAGCGAACCAAAATATTAGGGGTTTGTCCGAACCCGAACTCCTGAACCCGAACGGGTAAAACCCGATGTTTTACAGAACCCGAACCCAAACCCGAATCCATTTTTAAAAATACCCTTAAAACCCGAACCCGAACCCGATGATAACAAATAAGGGTTCGGGTTCGGGTTTTTAATTCAAAAATATATTGTGAATTGAATATCTCAGTTTTCTCTATCATGACAATGTAACGAAAACCATACGATTTTAATATTTTTATGTGTCCGGCACTTTTCATTCATTAATCGATACTAATTATCTCAAGAATTATTTGTAAGTATTATATATATGATTGATATAATATAATTTCTTAACCCCAACCTGTACCAGAACCCGAACCCAATTCCTTAAACCCAAACACGAACCCAAACCCGATTTCAAAATTTATACAAAACCTGAACACGAACCCGATTTTATTTTTGGCGGCAAACCCCTGCAAAATATTGAATTTCTTTTCCTCATTTATTTATTCATCCTAAGAGACCATTAATAAAACCTCCTTGCTTATATTATTCAGAAATTGATATAGTACTTGCAAATTTAAATTACTTTCATCTTTGCTTTATTTTGAACAACCTATAATATAAACTAGAGAAGTTATATATTCGATTCTATAGATTAGATATAAAAGTGGTACTTTAATAATAAAATACGATAACCTAGGAACTTATTAAACCAATTTCCGTGTATTTCGAATCATAGATAAAATAAAAAACACTTTTTTTGGACTTAATAAGGAATCGCGGTGCAGATTCCTAATATAGTCCTTAATTTAGGATCGTGTAACAGTGACCATTTTTCAGTATGTAATAAAAGAACCAGGCTATGTATTCTCGATTTTGAGTGATAAATAACAAAACGTAAAACGCATTTCTTAAACGTTCCATTCCCGAGCGCAATCATCGCGTTCGAATTTGTGTGTTATTGTTTAAAAATAATCCTTTCAAGTCAAAATTATCTTTAAGGGACAGGGTTAAGGTTCGGGGTTAGGGTTTTAGGTCAGCGTTTTAGGTTAGGGTTAGGGTTAGGATTAGATGCAATGAAACGTTTAAGAAATGTGTTTTACGTTTTGTTATTTATCGCTCAAAATCGAGAATACATAGCCTAGGCCGTAATAAAAAACCTTAATTCAATATGCTACAACGAATTTTCGATCGTCAAAAACACATCATTATATCCTTGTCAAAAGATATATTTACTAATTTAGCGTTTGAGGATTATTTATATACGTCCAAAGAAATAAAAAGCCAATTTATATTTTTGTATATTAATAAGCCATCAGTTATTGTCGGTAGATTTCAAAATATATGGAAAGAAAGTAATCCATTTTATCTAAAATACAAAAATATCAAGTTGGCTCGAAGAAAAAGTGGGGGAGGTGCAGTTTATCATGACGAAGGAAATATAAATCTGAGCTTTTTTAGTGATAGAAAAAATTATAACAGAAAAGCAAATTTGCTATATATAACTAAGGCACTTGATAATTTAGGAATTCATACCAACCTTAATGAGAAGGATGACATTATCATAAATGATAAAAAGGTTTTAATATTATTTTTTTTTCTTAATGGATAAAAGATCTCTGGGACTGCTGCAAAATTGGGGCAATATGTTTGTTATCATCATTGTACATTACTTGTGGAAAGTAATTTATTTAATATCAGAAAATCACTAAATTCCTTGCTGGTTTATAAATTTTTGAATATCTTAAATTTTTAAAGGAATCATCTATAATTGACTGTAAGGGATCACCAAGTAAAAAATCGTCTATAATTAACATCAGAGATATCAACACTAAATTATCAACAAAAGCAGTATTGAATAGTCTTATTGAAAATTATTTGGATGCACCCCATGATAAAGTAAATATAAACAAAGTTGCATTTGTATAGGAATCATTGCATTGTCATATATATTTTATAAATATAAGAATGTTTATTATGTTAATCCTAACCCACAAAATTTTCCTGGACTTGAAAAATCAATAAATGAATTCAAAAGTTGGGACTGGATTTATGGAAAATGTCCAAAATTTGTGTTAAATACTGAGACTTCTAGTATTACGAATAGTTTTGGAAATATCAAAATGGTTGTTAATCAAGGATGTCTTCAAACTCTTATAATTAACCATATGTATAAATCTAATTGTCTAAAATATATAACACTTGATCTTGAAAAATACAAACTTTGTTTTACCTTGTCAAATTTAATAGGTCCTATTGTTTGCAATCATTTGGAAAAACTTGTTAATCAAGAATTTGTTAAAAATTTTAAATCAATAATATACAAGCAAATGTGTGAAAAAATATTGTAAATTTTTGTTATTAAAATTTTGTTACATTTTTAATTCTTTTTTTTAAAAACAATTTTGGATCAATCTGTATCATATGATTTTTATACAACAATAAATTATAAAAAAAATTTAGAGATCTTTACTTCCCTTATTTGAAAAAGTTCTGTGAACATTGAATTTGGTAACATTGCTTGCTTTGTTGTGTCTTATCTTTTTTATCTCTACATTCTATTCTCATCTATTAGTACAAGGTGTCATTTTATCCTTTAATTATAAACAAGTTGTCAGCTGTAAAGGAACCACATTTTTTAATTGACTGGGCAATTTATTTTGAAACTACACTTTTTATTTTAAAAAGTTTATAGGTCAAAAAATGCAAAATTTAAAGAAATTTTTTTTTGGGCTGCGCAGTTCAGGGCTAGGTGAACTCTTAGAAGGGTTTTGGTGGGCCCTGGCAGGCAATTTAGTTATCAAACTGGGCTAAATTCTGGTAGAAAAATTAGACAAATACGACTTATTATAAAGGTATAATTTATATGTCTAGAACGTAAAACCTCGTACTAACTCAACAGCTTGTTCGGGAAGTTGAGAAAAAAGTCACGGGAGTAGAACAAACAGGCGAGCTTTTAAAGACCAGACTAAAAGGCCTCATGGATGCAGACGAAGAACAAGACTGTGCTCCCATATCAAAAACATGAAATCGACTTCTTACTCGAGCATAGTGATGTATGGAACGACCATGCCAAGGCAACGGAGGTATTCTCTGAAAGAATCAAAACAATAGCAATGGCAATATTACGGCTGGCAAGTGGTAACTGGGAAAACAAAGGATTGGGCAGTAAAAAACGGATTTGGTCAAATGGGCCAATAAATCCCTGCCTTTCGTGCAAATTATAGTCAGCCTATGCCAAGGAAGGCGCTTTTCAACAGAAAGAAAGGGGCGCCTGAGGCTAGGAAGGACTGAGCGACAACATGTAAGGACTGCAGCGGCGACCCTCGGCTGTGGTGATAACCCGCCGAGCATCGATGGGGGACGGAGTGCTCCTACTTGGCTGAACCATTATATTCAATTAGCAAGGACCATCGCTATCAACTCCATCTCCCTCGATGATGGTCCGGATGAATGGTCCCTTCCTCTTGATCACCCTTCTACGCCCCTGCCCGAACATGAAAATACGCCGGAGTATTTAAATGGCCCCCTCCACGATATCGGGTTAGATAGCGAACCGATACCCACCATTGCCGAACCATCTAATATCCCTAACTTTCCCGCTTTCTGGGACATTAGTAACGGCAATACGACCCCATTCCCCTCCCCCCTAGATTTAGATACTACTTTACTACGCCCACACCCCACACAATCCCAATTTACCCATAATGTCGCTAAAAGAGGTTTTAAATGAAATTAACCGAAGAGCTCTCGCCGCCAATAATTGGCAATATATTACTCCAAGGTATGTGCGCCCCATCCCTAGGATTCATAGATACCTCATTCGCCAAATTACTTCTTCACATATTGTTCGACGGAATCCCAGAACCATCGCTTCCCATTTGTATTTTATCCCAAAATCAGATAGTTCTCCTCGAATTATGCGGATTTATCCAGTATTTCTAAGAATTTTGCTAGTTACCCTTTTTCACTTAAATCAATCCCCCTTATTGCGAAACCCTTAGCACTAGCAAGCTATGCCTGCAAAATTGATATGAAAAGTGCATTCTTTTTAATCCCTTTGGATCCTTCAATCTCCCATCTATTTGGATCCAAATCGGGACGGCATAAATATTGCAAGTTCTCCCTATTGGAGCCTCTTTTTCACCTTTCGTTCTTCAACAGATCATTCTGGACCTATGTGCAGAATCAATCACCACATGCAAATATAATGTTTACTTGGTTGACATCCTCATCTATGGCTCTAACTCTACCCAAGTACGAGAGGATACAAGAAATTTTGTTAGACTTGCAAGGAAATGGAACCTATCCATCAAACTTCTCAAACCAGAAACCACACCCCAAACCATGCTCAATTACTTAGGAATTTATATCAACCTTACCCGGCACGAGCTATCCATTAACTCTAAGTTCTTGAGAAAAATTGACGCAACAATTATTATTCGAATACTTCATCTCACATGGCACTAAACCCCACGCCTTAGTGTCCCAAACCTGTCTTGGGATTCTAACACACTATACCTACATGGTGACAGGCTGGACAAAATTTTTCTCCCCTGCCTACAACTTGTGCTTAGGAGAGACGCCTATTCCATTCAACCCACAATTATTTATCCAGAAGGCTATATCCCTCAAATCATTGATGAACAATCCCCTACCTATGGTAACCACATATGATGGAACAACATACATCAGTCACATTGGAATCTATTTTATGGCTGAATTCATGACGATCTCAATCCTAGGCACTAGCCATGTTTAGGTGCCAAAACTATATCCCCACAATCAACCTATTAGAATTACTGGCGGTCCCCCTTGCTTAACTAAGGGTCATTGTGGAATACCCAAATATGACACCAACGGTCTTCACCGATTCCAAGACCGCCATTTATATCTTCAAGTAAGGATCAGCACACGCACCACACCTGGAAGGAGCCAACACGAAGATATGCTTATGCTTAGGAATGGACACAGTACTGAAGATAAAAAACGGACTCAAGTGGGCTCCGACAAACATGGCTGACCTCCCATCCAGAGAATTTTTTAATGACGAATACATGGTCGATCTCATCTCACAAAAATGTACACCTACCGCTGAAATACCCCAGGGCAGCTACCAATATATGAAAAAATCGCCTTAGAACTACAACCACTTTGCGTTTGCGTAAAGACCGTAGAATAGTCTAAGAATCATACTATAATTCAAGACTAGTAAATATCCTTATTCTTTATCTCTCGCGGTCTTACTCGTAACGCCCTACTTACCTAAAAATTTTTCATTTATTGCTATACATATATATATCGTTTCATGTAGCTAATATAAAATAAAATAAATTGGAGATGGCGAAACCGTTAGCGTAACCATCCCTGGGGAGGACCTCTATAGAGGTTTTCCTTTTGCCCAGCGATTGTCTATCAAGGATTTCACCTGAGGTGGGAACATATCCGATGTATTGTTAATAATGCCAATTTGTTCAATATATGCCATATACTATATTTTAAATAATTTATTTTAATCTTCTAAGTTTGAAAAAACTTCGCTCATTGGTGCATGTGGTGTTGGGGAAGAGAAAAAAGTTTGGTTATATTAGGCAATGGATAAATTAAAAGCTGTTTGGATGTGCATTATAGTGACGACAGTCTTTTAAGCTTTAAACAAAGTCATATACCCTGAATTAATTTCTGATTTTAAGTTGATGTTTGTGTCATTTAAATCACTAGAATTGGTCAAAAAAAAATCCCGAGTCTCTGGCACAATAGCTTACGAATTAGTCGTGCCCCCCCCCCGGCTACGCGACTGGCGGGAGGGGAGTCAAGATGTTCAAAGCTAAAGAAAAACGCTGTAGAAATAACCTAACTGTGTGAGGTAATTGAGGCAACCTTTAACTAATGGTGTTGCTAACTTGCTTCAACTCCAACGAGCACGCGCACTGAGCTGTTTAATATGCTCGTTAGCACAATGAGTGCTCGCTGTTCGGTGCACTAAGCAAAACAGTATCATATCAAAATGCTCGAGAGGCGAGTCGAAGCAACAAAGTCTGTTCGAACTAGAGGTGTGCACGGATCAATCCGATCCGTCCGAACTCGGATCGGATCAACATTTTAATTTTGGAAGTCGGATCGGATCAACATCTTATTTAAGTCGGATTGGATCGGATTTTCAAATTTAAAATAAACAACAATAAGTTCTAATTAATTAAATTAATAATTTTTAGTATATTTTTTCATAATATTCTTTTTTTACTTTACCATTTTTGATGCCCAATACCACCTCTCACCTTACCGATGAAATCTCAATTTACCTTTCATTAAAAAATGAAGATTGCAAATATGATTCAAAAAAAGATTTGCTGAAATGGTGGTTTTCATATCAAACAGTCCTGCCAAGACTTTATAAGCTGGCAAATAAAGTTTTAGTACCTGCTACTTCTACCACTTCGGAAAGAAATTTCTCGGTGGCTGGAAGAACATTAGAAGAAAGAAGAACGCGAATTAAACCAGAAAATTTAGATTCTTTATTATTTTTATATGATAATATGGAATTAGTCAAATAAAATTTTATATTTATTTCACGTCTATTAAAATTGCTATACCTTATTTTTATGTATTTTGAATTTAATCATCAATAAAAAGTTCTGTTTGTAAAATTTTAATTTGAAAATTTCGGATTGGATTTAGATTTTAAAAAACTCGGATCGGATCGGATTTAGATTTTAAAAAACTCAGATGGAATCGGACGGATATAAAATTTTTCAAAAACCCCTCGGATCAAAAAAATTTGATCCGTGCACACCTCTAGTTCGAACAGATTGCCAGAGCATAGCAGATTTAATAGAAGCAATTGCTACGAGTTAGTAACTTTAAATAATTGCTCATATTATATTAAGAACTTTGCGCCATCCATTTTTTTGTTCCGCTGGTTTGCCCCCCCCCCCTTCTTTTTCACCGAGGGGGATCCCCCCCCCCTTTTTACCCTTTTTTATCCGGGGGGCACCCCCTTTTCTTACCCAAAGAGGGCAAAAAGGTTTAAATTTATTAATAAAGAATATTCGAATCCATCTAAATGACTGATTTGTATTAGAAACAAAACAATTTTCTCGAGATTCAACCATGATATCCAACTGAAAAAATGCACAATGCATCCTCATGGACATACCCAATTGAGAACTTAATAAAGGGAAGTGCTTATAGAAGTGAGAATTAAGGTACATAAGTGCACATAACCACGCCGATTTTAGTAGAAATTAAATTGTCAAAAATATTTACTAGATTTATAATTAAAATAATGGCATAGGCTAAATTTTATAATTAATTAATCACATTTATGCGTGAATCATTTTAAAATTATTTTGTGATTATAAATAATACCTGAAATTGTAAGCTTTGTTATCTTCTCATTCCTATTAACGAGAAGAAACACATTTAAATTACTTCGTTGAACCCAAGCTCTTTAAAAACAAATTTTTCAAAGTTTTGAACCTTAATTATTATTATGTTTAACATTGAAGTCAATTCATTATACATAAAAAGATGCCCTATCAACTCGCCGAAAACCATCGCTGAATTTAATGTCCCCCGACATTAAATTCGGCGAGATGGTTTTCGGCAAGTGACGGGCCACCACATAAAAATCCATAAGTGAGTTAAATGCAAGATATTTGATTATTAGTTTTCATCTCACAATGTTCCAGCTATCAATCGCTTATTAATAGCTAGATTACATTTTTGAGTTTACTTAAATGCATTAAATTAGAGGTTTATTTTGGGCTGGGGTCGTGCTTGGTCAAAGCAGAAAAAACAATGGGGTAGGAGGGGCCATTGAATACCAATTAATTTAGCACCTTTTTTAGCTTAGACTTGTAGTAGCCAATATTGTCGAGTTTTTAGGTTGTTCATTATTTAGGGGATTTAATATGGTTCTGTAATAATGATTCCTAAAACAGATTTAGGAAAAACACTTTAAGTGCACTAAAGACTTTATGTTTGAAGGATGATTTATGTCGTAGAAAGTTGTTAATTCGATATATCGTTTTAGTAGAAATGGCTGACAAGTTTATACAGGGTTAGGATTCGGTTCTTTTTTATTAAATTTGACTATTAAAAAATCCTCAGAAAAAATACAGAAATTACCCATTATGACTTGTAAATCAAAAAGTTGTATTTTCACCTAAGAATTTATAATATATTTTCCATTTGTGATTACATATAAAAATCAATGCTCGTGGAACGCAATCTTAAAATAAATTAAAGCCCTTAGCTGTAGTGCATTCGATGGTTCAAAGTTAGCAAGGAAAATAATCGACCCCTAGATCCTTTCAAACTTTGGGTTCGCAATGCCAAGGCCTTTGGTCACTATCGTGTTGACCGCTATAACCCTTAAATGTATTAAAGGGTGGTGGTCTTATTGTGATCCTGCATACGGCCATGATTAAGTATATATCCAATTTAGTTTCATACGTATACACTGAAATAACCTTGGCCTATAGTTTTAACAATTAGTTGTAAACTTCAAAGGTTAATTGGGCATAAAAATATGATAACCGGGAAAATATTTAAACAAAACCAATTTGGGAACGTCACTTAATACATCAATGCAAACCTATTTTGTATAAATTGCTATATCAAATATCTTATGATAAATCAAACTAAAATATCGAAAAAACTTAATTATTTATTTCTTGCTTTATATTCAAAATCATTAAAATATAATTGAAATTCTTAAAGGAGTTTCTTTTCATACAAACCAGGTACTTGATTTAAAAAGGATATTGGCATTAATGAATTTAGCATTTTATAGATCTTTGTTACCTTAAAGCCTGCCATATCTTTAGCTTTACTTATGGGTGAATCATATCAGGTATGTTGAGAATCTATAAAATGACAGAGATGTTAAATGCTTTTATTTATAATGCACTATTTTAATATTTATTATTAGAGAAGAAAAATATTCAGCTTGTTTTGCATTGTTATAACTGTAAAGCTAAGGCGTTCTCCACAAACGACGCGCACTGCATACCCAGCCCGTGCAATGTGAAAAATACATTAGGGTTACTGTCCAACTCACAACGAAGGCGGTTAAGGAAATTAGTCGTGGAAAAAATGCGAATAACGTGCTGGAATATGTGAACGTTGACGGGTAAGAGCATCGAGGTCGCACAAATGCTAAAAGGAAGTAAGGTACATCGCCTGCCTCCAAGAGACGTGGTGGAACGGAACCAAAGCTCGAGAGTTAGGAGAAGGATACAAACTATTCTACAGTGGTCACCAAATCGTAGAAACGGGGTCGGTATCGCTTTAAGCGAATTCTTCAAGGACAAGGTAGTGGAAGCCAAGCATTGTTTAGACAGGCTAATGTGGGTGAAGAATGCGATCTAAAGGACCTCCTAACCGTTATTTGCGCGTCTGCTCCCAAAATTGGGTGTATGGAATCAGAGAAAGACACATTCTTCGATTCATTGGAAAATGAAATACAAGGAATAGGATAGAAGGCTAATATTGGGGTAGATTTCAACGCTCAGGTAGAGAAAGAGAGCCTCTGAACGCAATCATGGAAGCTATGGGCATGGTCTGAAGAACAAAGAAGGTGAACATCTCCAAGTATCCCAAGCATACGACATGGCGATCGTTAACACCAATTTTTTTCAATATTGCGAAGATCATAATAGAGATCTGCAACGGGCCGTTTTTAGAAGGTCGGCCCGTCCGTACCCGTTCTTTAAGGCCCGTCCGAGCCCGCCCGTAATTTTTTTCAACACTTCAGGCCCGTCCGTAAATTTTCAGGCCCGTTCGTACCCGTTTATAAAAACGTCAGGCCCGCTCAAGCCCGTTCAAATTTAAAACTCCGCGCCGGGCCCAATTCATTAAAAATTTCGCATAATTTGATTTTATTTTTTGACATATTTATAAAAAAAACATCAATAAATATTATGTAAAAATAATAAATCATCAATTATTTCCGCAGTTAATACACCTAAAAAAGTTTAATATAATACCCACTACCAATAAATTACTATAAGAAATTACATAAGAATATTCCACTTTCAACACTTTACTATTATTTGATTAATTTAAGTTAAGACACCTAAGAATTTTTCATTATTACCATTAAATTAAAATACTTTAATAAAATTACATGAATATATTTATTAAGTAAGTAGTTTACATTGTTTTGATTAATTTATATTTGTTAATACACCTAAGTTTTAGATTAGAACAAAAACATTTATTAAATTATATGGCCTTAATAATATACCAGTAAAATTTGTGATAAAATTAAACACAAAAATTTTGGTGCATTGTAATTAAGTAAATTAAACTTACTTATAAATGAATATATGTTTCCCAAGTTTTAACATAATAGACAATCGAGTAGCATATAAATTATTAAATCAAATTTTGTAAACATAAATCTATACAAATAGAATAAAAATGTTTTAAAGTCAAATTTAGCGCTTGAAAATGGAATTAATGCTACAGGATATACAAATTAGAGGTTAAAAAATTAAGCAATTAATATTCTATATATTTAATAATTATTATTAATTGCTATGCAATTTATGGGCTCGCTTTTGCTTTTGTTTGTCCGCATCCGCTTTTGTTTGTCCGCAAACACCCTCCCTATCTATTTGCATTCGGTATATTAGGTTTTGTTTACCAGTATAGATAAGGAGGGGAATTGCTCTAAGTGATTAATGCATGAGAAAGAGGTGCCCCACCCCTCATCTCTATCTCCCTCGCTGTGTTATTTTTTAAATTAATGCATAAGAGGTACCCCACCCCTCATCTCTATCTCCCTCGGTGTGTTATATATAAGATTTGTTAAATTATCTATTACACCGGCTTTCTGACTGTTATATAATAAACATAAATAAAAGTTGTTTACTTTTAATTGCTATGCAATTTAACTAGTTTTTGGGTTAGAATCCCGGAGTTTTTTGACTCTTATGATTGTTCTTGTTACTATCATTGATAATAAGACTTTTTGGCCGTCCGCTGGCTGCTGACCAATGAAAAAAATAACCATTGGCCAAAATGTGAATCCGAGTTTATTTTTTCGTTTTTTTTGACCATTATGATTGTTCCTGTTACTACCATTGCTATTATGACTTTTTGGCCGTCCGCTGGCTCCTGACCGATGGAAAAATGACCATTGGCCAAAATGTGAATCCGAGTTTATTTTTTCGTTTTTTTTGACTATTATGATTGTTCCTAACCATTGCTATTATGACTTTTTGGCCGTCCGCTTGTTCTATTATTGTTTCATTTTATTATATAATAAATAGAGATGCACCGATACCAAGTATCGGCATGGTATCGGCGCCGATACCTTGCCAAAAGAATCGGCCCGATAATTTGCTAGTATCGGCAATTACCAAGCCGATACCTTTTTTAATATGAAACTCAAAAAATAATACTTATAGTATCTCCTACGATTAAAAAATAGAGGACTTTTCAAATTTTTTGAAAATTGTTTCATTTGATTGGCTATAAATATTTCTATGTGGAGTATAATAAACTCATTGACCATCTGTTCCGACTGCGCTTTTAAGTAAATATTATTTTATTTTAAAAATTATTATATATTAAGCCTTAGATGGATTCTTTGGATACACTATGGAGTTATTTTGTTGTGTCAGCAGATGAAAAAATTGTAATCTGTGAATTATGCAAAGCTAAAATAAGTCGGGGGGCAAAGACAAACATTCCTTTAACACTTCAAATTTAAGGAAACATTTAAAAACTAGACATTTAGTATAAAAATTTTTTTATTATAAGTATCGGCATGGTATCGGTATCGGCAAAAAGATCTTAAGTATCGGCTGGTATCGGTATCGACACAAAATAGTGGCATCGGTGCATCTCTAATAATAAACATGAATAAAAGTTGTTTACTTTTAATTGCTATGCAATTTAACTAATTTTTGGGTTAGAATCCCGGAGTTTTTTTTGACTCTTATGATTGTTCTTGTTACTATCATTCATAATAAGACTTTTTGGCCGTCCGCTGGCTGCTGACCAATGAAAAAAATGACCATTGGCCAAAATGTGAATCCGAGTTGATTTTTTCGTTTTTTTTGACTATTATGATTGTTCCTGTTACTACCATTGCTATTATGACTTTTTGGCCGTCCGCTGGCTCCTAACCAATGGAAAAAATGACCATTGGCCAAAATGTGAATCGAAATTATTTTTTTCGTTTTTTTTGACTATTATGATTGTTCCTGTTCCTACCATTGCTATTATGATTTTTTGGCCGTCCGCTGGCTGCTGACCAATGGAATAAAATGACCATTGGCCAAAATGTGACTCGAAAATTTTTTTTTCGTTTTTTTTGACTATTATGAATTTATATCCACTTTTACCGTGTCCTGGCTGCTGACCAATGGAAAAAAATGACCATTGGCCAAAATGTGATTCGAAAATTTTTTTTTCGTTTTTTTTTACTCTTATAAATTTATATCCACTTTTACCGTGTGCTGGCTGCTGACCAATGGAAAAAAATGACCATTGGCAAAAGTGTGCATCAAAATTTTTTTTTCCGTTTTTTTGGCTATCATTGACTTATAGAGTATCTGTTGGTACTGACCAATGGAGAAAAAATGACCATTGGCCAAATTTTTGATTTTTTTAATTAAAAATTGTTCAAATTAACAAAAAATTTCTCCCAACAATTCTGCAAATTCTTAACATTGTGATGTTTTATAATATAATGTTTGTTAGACCCATAATCACTAAAGGCCATAAAAACTAATGTAATACGCAACTAGATGCAAACACTAAATCTAACCCTAACCCTTGCCTATATTACATTTTGCCTATAAATGGAAAATATGTATAAATAATTAATTAATCATCAGGCATTCAATACCCCCCCTATAGGCATTCTCGCCCCTTCCCACCTTTCTCGCCCAAAAATTGCATAGCAAATATGATACATTTATACGAAGTATAGATGAGTCGTCCCCCCTTCCCTTCCCCCCTTCCCTTCTCCCCTCCCCCTTCCCACGAGGGCCGAAGGCCCGAGTTTTTTATATAATTGCCAGACTTTTAAGAGCTTTTGTAATTCCATGACCGTTTATATAATCTCTGGCCCGTTCAAGCCCGTTTATAAATCGTCAGGCCCGTTCAAGCTTGTTAAAAAAATCTCAGGCCCGCCCGAGCCCGTTCCATTAATTTTTAAGCCCGTCCGGGCCCGGCCCGTTAAATTTTTATGATAAAAAGCTCGTCCGTACCCGCGGTGGGAAGCATTTTAGTCAAATTGACCATCTGCTCATACGATGAAAGGACTTATGGAGTACCAAGGATTGCAAAGTAATACTGAGAGAAAAAATCGCCAGGCACCATCGTCCCCTTGTTATGGATCTTGACAGAAGAGTATTTCCCGAAAGAAGAAAGGTATATGAACCTCGAATTCGATACGAAAGGCTAAAGGATGCGATGACGAACGAAGAATCCCATCAAAAAGCCTCCTCACTCTTGGGTGCAAGGAAGTTGCAAAGGGACATAGACGAAGATTGGGAGACGCTAACTAAGGACATAAAGGAAACAGCGATTCGTGTTCTAGGACAGACCAAAGGAGGCAAAGCTATGAATAGGGAACTATGGTGTGAGATTAATTGGTTAGGGATTTCATTGAAAGAAAAAAAATCTATATAGACGGTGGCATAAATCAAAAAAGTCGGAGAGAGTATAAGGACGCAAAGAGAGCCGCAAAAAAGGACATTGTAATATCAGAGAATGCCGCGTACATTGAGATGGCAAACAAACTGGATCATAAAGGGGGCGATAGGCTTATGTACAAATTCAAAATAAGGGAGAGGAAAAGTCGCGATGTCGGAGTTCTTAAAAGTGTAAAAACGGGAAAAATCCAACTTTATCCAAGTCGATGGAAAGGATATTTTAAAAAACGTATGAATTTTACAAATGACAAAAATTCCCTTTCCAATATTGAGCCAAACATAAGTATGGTCTAACTTTTTCAGGAGGATAGTTAGAACACAAATGAACACGATGCAAAAAGTAAAGGCTAATGGCCCAGATTGAATACATAAGGAAGCATTGCTTGGATGTCGTTAAGAAGGAGTAACCACCTTGACGAACCTTTTTAACAAGATATTGGTAGAAGAGCGAATTCCTAATCAATGGACAGCAGGCACGATTATACCCTTATTTAAAGACAAAGGATACCCTCAGGACTGTGGCAATTACAGAGGTATCAAGCTATCTTGCCACTCCTTGAAGCTTATGGAAAGGATCTTAGTAACAAGTCTGAAAAACGAGGTGGAAATATCGGCTAACCAATTCTGATTTGTGGCCGGCAAATTTACAATCGAAATCTTCGCATTAAAACAAATGATGGATAAATATGGTAAAAAGAGACTTACATATGGTCTTTATCGATTTGGACAAAGCTATGACACGGTCCCTTGTGATTTAATATGTTGGTGCTTGAAAAACAAAATATCCCTGACGCATTATATACGGCGTATGAAAAATATTTATGAAGCCTCAAACTCTTGCGTTAGTACGACAGTTGGAGACTTTAAAGCTTTCGGGTTAAAATTAGATTACATCAAGAATCTGCTTTAAGTCCTTTTTATTTAATATAATTGTAAACACGATAACTAAAGACATTCAAAAGCCATCGCTGCTATATGCCGATGATATAGTAATATGCGAGGAAACAGAGAAGAAAGTATTCGAAGAAGCCAAAAAGTGGTCAAAGCGCTCAGCTGGATATGGTTTAAAGGTCAACGATCAAAAAACGGTATACATGGAAATGAACTTTACAGGCAGCCCATCGTTGGATGACCATCTAAAGTACCCAAAAGTAGACAGGTTTACATACCTCGGCTCGATGCTACATCAAGAGAGAGGTTGCGCAACAGAAGTCAATGCCCGGGCCCAAAAAAGATGGCTTAAGTGACGAAGTATATCCGGTGTAATTTGCGACAAGAACCAATATGGTTAAGAGCAAGGCTTACAAATCCATCGTAAGACCGGTGTTACTCTATGGAAGTGAAACATGGACATTATACACCACGGAAGGAAAGCTATTACAAGACACAGAGATGAGAATGTTACGCTGGAGCTTGGGGTATACTAAGCCCGGCCATATGACGAATGACTTTCTCATGATAAAAATGGGTATTTAACCAATGGCGGACATGATTAACGAAAATCGGCTAAGGTGGTATGGTAAAGGGACACGAATGAAAAATCGAAAAGTACTGAACATAGAGGTACCGGGGAAGAGAGGAAGAGGACTACCCCCTGTCACGTGGAAAGAATAAGTTGATAAAGTTATGAAAACTAAAGAGATTAGTCAAGACGTGGCACTCACCCGGTCAAGATGGAAGAACCTTATATTGTAGATTAAAATTATTTATCGCCGCTTAAATGCACAACCAAATAATGGGTATTATAATTATAAAACAACTTGTGAATTGGGAGTATTAATATAGATGATTTTAATAAAAATCCACTATTTCCTGAAGGTGCGCTTCTGCAGCCCTAAATATCGACTGCCATATTTTCCTCAGGTGTTTTCAATACTAGTCTTTTTCGTTAGTTGTAGCAAATAATTAGTATTTAACTCTTTAACATGCTTTAGGACTTGAAGCCTGCCTCTAAATTTATTATAATTATCAAATTATCAACTAAACCTTAAAATATATGAGTTATACCTAATTGTTTCATTTCCATATTTTGCCATCAAATTATCAATTTAGTTGTTATAGGGCATTTTCAATAACGAGAGGTTATTGGGGTTCGTTTTGATGACCATCATGTCCAAGCTCCTCCTCTTAGTTATCGCAACTTTGCCCACTTGCTCTTTCCACGTAACACGAGGTCGTCCTTTTCTTCTCTTCCCCAATACCTCCATGCGCAATACCTTTCGATTTTCATTAATATTCTCCTAAGTGTAAAACCGTACCACTTTAGCCAATTTTCCTTTTTTAGGCCGCAATTGGTGTAAAATCAATTTACCTTTACGATAAAATATTTTGCCGATTCTGTTCTCATCCCAAAACAATGAGTCATTTTTAACAGCTGTACGAGTTTAAGATTAAGGAAACATAAAACCCTTTAGATTTCTGAATCTGTATGAAGCGTGACAAACTGCTATAAGAAAAAATGAGGGTTAGAATAAAATAAAACGTAAACATGCAATTAAACAAAGCCCCTGGGTATTCCCTGATTTGAAAATATGATAACTAATAGGTGATTTCGGGACTAAAAGTGGTTCAAGATTGCTCTCGAGCCGGTTCGTAATCGTTTTGATATTCTTAAATATTTTTTCTTGACTTTTCTCGTTTCTCCATCATCCTATTAGAAACAAATAAAAATAATTAGATTTTAGCAAAAATACATCAATAAATCATTATTGATATAAGAAATAATGATATATTCTACTTGAAAAGGACTTTTCTGCATTGAGATATTTTGGGAGATGGGATGGGCAAATTATTGATTTCGTATCCCGATAGCGCACAAAAATCCACGATAATGCAAACATTCCTAACTTTTAGAGCCTACTTTACACCACAAGACCCGAAAAGGATCCAAAATTAAGAAGAATTATTATTAAAAAATACATATATATGTTTCAATCTAATGTTGAAAAAAGGGTAGAGGCCACTATTTTTAATAAGGCTTGTAGTTATGAAATCTAATTGTAAAATTGAACTAATTTATCTCGATGACTTACTATGAGTGAATTTATATCTAAATGTGCCTAAAACATCGTGAAATTTTAAGTATATATTCAGCGTTTCAATCACATGCACCATACTAAACTTGAATGGCTGGAGGGATATTAAAATCATGACCTTGAAGTAGTGGATATCAATACCAAAGATACTATTTTAACGCTATATAAAAGATACCAAAGCTATATGTTTTTCGAGGCCAGAATTTTAATTTTTGGGGGCCCCAGCGGGCACGCTGATAAGATTCAGGCATAATTAAATTATAATCATTGTATATATCTTGCTAGTTTTTTTTATTAGATCGTATATCGCAAATGCTGCCACTCCCAAGTTAAATCTTTGCCCGACTCTATATCTTAGCTACTTTTAGTGGTGGGAAAAACCTTAGGTGGGGCGGACCTTAGGTTCGCCCAAGGACAGGTTTTAGGTAAGGTTAAAACCTCGAAGTTTTAAAACAACCTAACCTAAAACCTTTTAGGTTTAGCCTGGGTTTTGCATCCACATAAGGGTTCCCCAAGATCCCAAACTAAAATTTTAGGGCTAGATTTAAACTCTAGCCCAAAACCTTAGGTCGGAACGAAAAGCAAAACCCTGCCAAACCCCAAGGTCAGGTCACCTTGTGGTTTCCATTCATAAGGTATGGTTTTTATATCCTAATATTTTGGCTGAATGACGGTCACTAAGCAATTTTTTAAAATAAATTATTAATTATCATTTGTTTGGATTTAAAAAAAAATTAAAAAAAAATATAGTATCCTAATATTAATATATAAAATAATAATATCAAATCAATACATGATTGTATTGTAATAATAAATGTAAATATATTGTTAAGGTTATCAGTATCTGTAAACGATTTTATTTAAAAAAACACATTAGATCCTTTTACGCATTGCCCTTTATATATAAGTTACTGTGTGTGGTGTGAGTAGTAGTAGCACAGCACCATATAACTCCCCCCCTTCTCTTTCCCTTCTCACAAAACCCAGCTTATAATGAGAAAATGGGGATACCCTTGCTCCAAAATATTCACACCCAAATAGTAAGGCTAATCGCCTTGCTCCAACCCTGCTCTACTCCGGGCCATCCCTGTTCCCAATCCCGTTCCACCCCGCTCCAACCCCACCACATCGCCTAAATATTATTTGTATGGGAGGCGTGCGTTACTATGCTATGACGCATATGCATAAGTTAAGAGAGGGAGGGAGGGGTAGGGGATAGTTATTGTTAGTAAATATGGTGCGTGCTGTGCAGGCAGTGTGCACCGATTTTAATTTATAACTAAAATAGTGGTGTTACACCTCTATTAGTAAACATGGATGCGTAAAAGCTGGAAAAAATTAATGTTTTAAGTTCAATTAGGGGGGGGGGCAAACCATAAAATTTGTTAAAACTTTGAATTATAGTGGTATTGTAAAAAAGGCTGTAATCAAATTTACTACTTCTTAGTCTGAGATTTCGCAAATATTGGCATTTTTATTAGTTGTTTTTATTTTTTAAATTCAAAGTCTCAAAAAGAGACAACTTTATGACGACAATATATTGTTAAAGCTTAAAAAATAACTGGCATTTTTTATGTAAAAATTTAATTTTTTATCACCAGCCAAATGGGTTACGTTACGGCTTTATAATTATTTCCCTAAGAATTTATTAATGTCTTTTTTGATGATAATAGTGATTTTGTTGCTTTAAATCTGAAGGAAAAATCTCCAGATAAAATCTAAATTAGCAAATTCATCTAAACGCCATGTAATGTTTGTTCATACAGATTAACATGTGTATAGATAGATATATATGTAAAATCGCAAAAGATATATAGGTTTTAGAGATTGGTTTTCCAATTATCCTTTTTTACAATACCACTATAATTCAAAGTTTTAATAAATTTTATGTTTTGCCCCCCCCCCTAATTGAACTTAAAACATTAATTTTTTCCAGCTTTTACGCATCCATGTTTACTAATAGAGGTGTAACACCAATATTTTAGTTATAAATTAAAATCGGTGCACACTGCTTGCACAGCACGCACTATATTTACTAACAATAACTATCCCCTACCCCTCCCTCCCTCTCTTAACTTATGCATATGCGTCATAGCATAGTAACGCACGCCTCCCATACAAATAATATTTAGGCGATGTGGTGGGGTTGGAGCGGGGTGGAACGGGATTGGGAACAGGGATGGCCCGGAGTAGAGCAGGGTTGCAGCAAGGCGATTAGCCTTACTATTTGGGTGTGAATATTTTGGAGCAAGGGTATCCCCATGCTCTCATTATAAGCTGGGTTTTGTGAAAAGAAAAAGAGAAGGGGGGGGGAGTTACATGGTGCTGTGCTACTACCACACACACCACACAGTAACTTATATATAAAGGGCAATGCGTAAAAGGATCTAATGTGTTTTTTTCAATAAAATCGTTTACAGATACTGATAACCTTAACAATACATTTACATTTATTATTACAATACAGTCATGTATTGATTTGATATGATTATTTATATATTAATATTTAGATACTATATTTTTTTTTAAATTTCTTTATTAAATCTAAACAAATGATAATTAATAATTTATTTTTAAAAATTGCTTAGTGACCGTCATTCAGCCAAAATATTAGGATATAAAAACCATACAATGGAAACAAGGTGACCTGACCTTGGGGTTTGGCAGGGTTTCGCATTTCGTTCCGACCTAAGGTTTTGGGCTAGAGTTTGAATCTAGCCCTACAATTTTAGTTTGGGATCTTGGGGAACCCTTAGTTGGATGCAAAACCCAGGCTAAACCTAAAAGGTTTTAGGTAAGGTTGTTTTAAAACCTCTGTTCTATTCCAACATTTGTTTTAATTCAAAAAATTTACATCAGAACTTTTTAAAGTAGCTAAACTCTTTAATTAGTTTGTATTACCGCCAAATTTTTTAAGTTTCATTCATAATACTTCGGTACTGCTTTCTCTTAAATAACAGGGTATCTAATCCTGGTAAGATTTCTATGTAAATTTTACCCTGCAGAGCTCAACAAGTTTTATCTTTTTGTGACTAGAGACATTACAAAAAATGAAAGCGAGCATACGCATTTGCAATTTAATTGATAGGTTTTAAAACAACCTTACCTAAAACCTCAGGCTTGGGTTTATAAAACCCCGGGTTTTCCAATCACTAGCTACGTTTATGGAAAAGATTGAAATATTTATATTTATGAAGCCATGTCATTGTAATATCATAGATTTATACTTTGTATTTATATATACGTTTAAGTTCGTTGTTCCTAGTGTAATATATACACGTTTTTTGAAAACACATGTTTTAGTTATTTTTGCATATTAATAAAAAGCTTCAGCGATTTCTGAGTAGTTGATATACTACATTATAGTTAAGATTACTACATTTTATTGGCGCGGTACTACATTTATTCTTTGGCCATGGACATAATTCCTTGCTACAATGGCACAGATAAGATTGATTCTTATATTTTTACCATTGAAAATATTTTTATGGCCAGGAATATTGAAAATTTGGATAAGAAGGCCACCACGCTGATATTGGCGTATATGGGCCTATCTCACATCGAGAAGATAAGAACTTTTGTATACCCAAAGGATATTACTAAACTAAAATACAATGAATTGATTCAAATCATCAGAAAGGTATTTACTGTAAAAAATACCATTTTTCAAAATAGATTAATGTTTATTCGTTGCCTAAAAAATGATGGAAAGTCAATAAAAGATTATGCTTGAAACAAATTGCAGAAGAATGTGACTTTTCTATACAACTTAATGAACGGTTGAGGGATCAATTTTTGCATGGAATACAGAATAAAACTTTTGAAATTGAAGTTAGAACAAGATGGCCAGATGCAGTTGATCCCGAAGGAAATGCAATTACGTTTGAAGATTTGTATAAAATTGCTGAAGCAATGGAATTAGCAAGAAATGAAGTAGTAACTCATGAAATAGATGTAATATATCAAAAGTCTAAGCCAAAATTTAGACATGTCACCACAAAGAAATTTCTCCACCAAGGATCAACATCTACTAAAAGATGTGAGAGATGTGGAAAGGTGCATGAAGTTAACAAGTGCCCAGCATTTAATAAAGAGTGCTACAAATGCCACAGAAGGGGACATTTTGCAAGATTTTGTCATACAGGATCTGTCAATATGATAAATACTTTACACGTAAAAAATTATACAAGTTTGGGGATGAAGAAACCCTATATCAAGGTTTGTATCAACCAAAAACTATGCAAGATGCTTTTCGACACAGGAGCAGCAGTCTCAATTATAAACCAAGAAATTTATAATTTGATTCAGAATCCAACTCTTGAAGAATGCCCAAAATTAAGATCTTTTGGATACCATCCAATACCAATCTTAGGAAAAACTAAAGTTACAGTTCAACTTGGTCTAAAAGTTTTGACATTACCTGTAGTGGTTACAACAGCAAACGAAGGGGCAATTTTTGGCCTTGACTGGATAAAAGCGTTTGACCTTGACCTGCCGGGTGAGGTTTCATTAAACAAAATACAACAGGAATTAGATTCCCTATTACTTACTCGGTATCCAACTATATTTAGCGATGGCCCCGGAGTTATTAAGAATTATAAAGTCAAAATATTTTTAAAAGATGAAAGCCAGCCAATATCATTTCAACCCCGAAGGGTACCGTTTCCGTTAAGGCAAAAAGTAGAATTGGAATTAAAAAGGTTGGAGGACGAAAACATTATTAAACGAGTGGACCCATCTTTAAGTGAAGTTAAATGGATCACACCAACGGTAAATGTTGTTAAAGGGAATGGTTCTATTCGAATCTGTGGGGATTTCAGAGTTACTTTGAACCCCTACCTTAGTACCAATGATCATATGTTGCCAACATTTGATGATCTAATTACAAAAATAGCTGGTGGTGAGAAATATACAGTGATAGATCTACGCGACGCGTATTTACAAATGATGGTAGATGAAGAGAGTAGACAATTGTTAACAATTGCTACGCATGTTGGTCATTTTAGGTACAAACGTTTGCCATTTGGTTTAGCGACGGCACCAAATCTTTTTCAACGATATATGGAAAACTTATTAAATGGAATTCCGCACACTGGGGTACTGTTAGATGATATTATAGTCACGGGGTTAAATCAAGATGACCATTTGAAAAATCTAAACGAGGTCCTAACAAGAATACAAAATGCTGGGCTGAAAGCAAAAAAGGAAAAAGTCAAATTTTTCCAAAACTCAGTTATCTATCTAGGACATAAAATTGATTCGACAGGTATCCACCCTACAGAAGAACGCATTGAGTCAATTAAGAATTTCAAGATACCAGAAAATAAAAAGGAGCTACGCTCATTTTTAGGTCTTGTAAATTATCAGGAACGGTTTATTCCTCGATTACACGAAAAATGTGTTCCACTACATGCCTTAACTGGTTCTACCATAATGTGGAGATGGACAATTCAGGAACAAAAAATTTTTGATGAAGTTAAGTTGATGCTTTCATCTACTGACACCTTAGTACCGTATAGTACAACGTTACCAGTTAATCTTGCAGTTGATGCGTCCGAGACAGGTGTAGGCGCCGTGTTATCTCATGTTTTTCCCGACAAATCTGAAAGACCCATAGCTTATGCTTCTAGAACGTTGAGCCAATCAGAAAAAGATTATTCGACGATTGACCGTGAAGCTAGAGCCATAATTTTTGGAGTTGAGAAATTTAATCAGTATCTCAGAGGACGAAAATTTACGTTAACAACGGACCACAAACCGTTAGAAAGAATTTTCGGTTGTAAAAGGGATCTACCCAAAATCGTTAATAACAGGCTGGTACGGTGGGCTTTACTATTAAATTCATATCAATATGAAATTAAATATCGTATGGGTAAAAACAACAAATGTGCAGATGCTCTGTCTAGATTGACTACTCACGAAGATGGTGACGATGCAAATATAAACAATATTGGGTTATTAATGATCGAGGACTTAACACTGAATAGAGAAATGATTAAAAATGAAATAAAGACAGATCGTAGTTGTCTAGAATTAATTCGTGCTATTGAGCGCAATTGGCGCATTGACATGTCCAAATTTCAGTTAGATATAAAAGGATATTTCAATAAACGTGAAGAGATTTCATACGAAAGTGGACTACTATTTCTAGGAAATAGGTTGATCATTCCGAAATCTTTACAGAATTTGGTTCTTCGGATTTTACATCAAGGACATCCTGGAATTACTGGGATGCGAAATGTTTGTCGCTATTATGTTTATTGGCCGAAAATGGATGAAGACATTGACAGACATGTAAAATCATGCGAAGGATGTCAAGAAGTGCGACCTCCAGAAAAGCAGGTACCGCTCTATCCATGGAATTTACCTGATCGTGTGTGGGACCGTGTGCACATTGATATAGCTGGTCCAATAGAAGGAAAATGGTGGTTAGTATTAGTAGACTCATTCTCAAAATGGATTGAGGTAGCAACGGTAACTTCGACAACAACATCAGCCGTAATCAATCATCTACGGAATTGGTTCTGTAGATTTGGAATTCCGACGCAGATTGTGTCAGACAATGGACCACAATTTGCTGGACAAGAATTTTTCAAATTCTGTGTTTCAAATAATATTACTCACATAAAATCGACTCCTTATCATCCTAAAACCAATGGGCAGGCCGAAAGGATGATAAGGACGTTAAAAACAAGATATTATGCGGCGAGAAAACAGACTTGGAACAAAGAACTTTGTCTCCAACAGGTCTTGATAAGTTACAGAAACTCTCCTCAAGCGACGACGGGAAAAACCCCATCCGAATTATTTTTAGGAAGGAGATTACAAACCGCACTAGATTTAATAAAGCCGGATTTAAGAAACGTAATAAGGGAGAAGATATGGAAGCAGAAAACATATCACGATCAAAATGTACGTTTTAGGGAATTTGATGTTGGAGATCCAGTATGGATTCGCAACGAAATTAAGCCGGGATGGTACAAAGGGATTATTGTAGAACGGAAGGGCCACTAGAAGGAAAATGGTGGTTAGTATTAGTAGACTCATTCTCAAAATGGATTGAGGTAGCAACGGTAACTTCGACAACAACATCGGCCGTAATCAATCATCTACGGAATTGGTTCTGTAGATTTGGAATTCCGACGCAGATTGTGTCAGACAATGGACCACAATTTGCTGGACAAGAATTTTTCAAATTCTGTTTTTCAAATAATATTACTCACATAAAATCGACTCCATATCATCCTAAAACCAATGGGCAGGCCGAAAGGATGATAAGGACGTTAAAAACAAGATATTATGCGGCGAGAAAACAGACTTGGAACAAAGAACTTTGTCTCCAACAGGTCTTGATAAGTTACAGAAACTCTCCTCAAGCGACGACGGGAAAAACCCCATCCGAATTATTTTTAGGAAGGAGATTACAAACCGCACTAGATTTAATAAAGCCGGATTTAAGAAACGTAATAAGGGAGAAGATATGGAAGCAGAAAACATATCACGATCAAAATGTACGTTTTAGGGAATTTGATGTTGGAGATCCAGTATGGATTCGCAACGAAATTAAGCCGGGATGGTACAAAGGTATTATTGTAGAACGGAAGGGCCACTATTCCTATAATGTCCGGACAGACGGTGGAACCAAAAGAAAACATGCTGATCAAATGAAGTTTAGGCTGCGATCACAGTTTATGCCAAGTTTAGAGACTGCGACAACAGGTTTGGAACAAAACATAGAAGGAGTTGAAAGTCCCCCTATATTGCGACGTTCAACAAGAATATCAAAACCACCAATACGATTCCACGATGAATTTAACTTTTAAAATAGGGAGAAATGTAATATCATAGATTTATACTTTGTATTTATATATACGTTTAAGTTCGTTGTTCCTAGTGTAATATATACACGTTTTTTGAAAACACATGTTTTAGTTGATTTTTGCATATTAATAAAAAGCTTCAGCGATTTCTGAGTAGTTGATATACTACATTATAGATAAGAATACTACATTTTATTGGCGCGGTACTACATTTATTCTTTAACCATGGACATAATTCCTTGCTACAATGGCACAGATAAGATTGATTCTTATATTTTTATCATTGAAAATATTTTTAGGGCCAGGAATATTGAAAATTTGGATAAGAAGGCCACCACGCTGATATTGGCGTATATGGGCCTATCTCACATCGAGAAGATAAGAACTTTTGTATACCCAAAGGATATTACTAAACTAAAATACAATGAATTGATTCAAATCATCAGAAAGGTATTTACTGTAAAAAATACCATTTTTCAAAATAGATTAATGTTTATTCGTTGCCTAAAAAATGATGGAGAGTCAATAAAAGATTATGCAACAAAATTGAAACAAATTGCAGAAGAATGTGACTTTTCTATACAACTTAATGAACGGTTGAGGGATCAATTTTTGCATGGAATACAGAATAAAACTTTTGAAATTGAAGTTAGAACAAGATGGCCAGATGCAGTTGATCCCGAAGGAAATGCAATTACGTTTGAAGATTTGTATAAAATTGCTGAAGCAATGGAATTAGCAAGAAATGAAGTAGTAACTCATGAAATAGATGTAATATATCAAAAGTCTAAGCTAAAATTTAGACATGTCATCACAAAGAAATTTCTCCACCAAGGATCAACATCTACTAAAAGATGTGAGAGATGTGGAAAGGTGCATGAAGTTAACAAGTGCCCAGCATTTAATAAAGAGTGCTACAAATGCCACAGAAGGGGACATTTTGCAAGATTTTGTCATACAGGATCTGTCAATATGATAAATACTTTACACGTAAAAAATTATACAAGTTTGGGGATGAAGAAACCCTATATCAAGGTTTGTATCAACCAAAAACTATGCAAGATGCTTTTCGACACAGGAGCAGCAGTCTCAATTATAAACCAAGAAATTTATAATTTGATTCAGAATCCAACTCTTGAAGAATGCCCAAAATTAAGATCTTTTGGATACCATCCAAAACCAATCTTAGGAAAAACTAAAGTTACAGTTCAACTTGGTCTAAAAGTTTTGACATTACCTGTAGTGGTTACAACAGCAAACGAAGGGGCAATTTTTGGCCTTGACTGGATAAAAGCGTTTGACCTTGACCTGCCGGGTGAGGTTTCATTAAACAAAATACAACAGGAATTAGATTCCCTATTACTTACTCGGTATCCAACTATATTTAGCGATGGCCCCGGAGTTATTAAGAATTATAAAGTCAAAATATTTTTAAAAGATGAAAGCCAGCCAATATCATTTCAACCCCGAAGGGTACCGTTTCCGTTAAGGCAAAAAGTAGAATTGGAATTAAAAAGGTTGGAGGACGAAAACATTATTGAACGAGTGGACCCATCTTTAAGTGAAGTTAAATGGATCACACCAACGGTAAATGTTGTTAAAGGGAATGGTTCTATTCGAATCTGTGGGGATTTCAGAGTTACTTTGAACCCCTACCTTAGTACCAATGATCATATGTTGCCAACATTTGATGATCTAATTACAAAAATAGCTGGTGGTGAGAAATATACAGTGATAGATCTACGCGACGCGTATTTACAAATGATGGTAGATGAAGAGAGTAGACAATTGTTAACAATTGCTACGCATGTTGGTCATTTTAGGTACAAACGTTTGCCATTTGGTTTAGCGACGGCACCAAATCTTTTTCAACGATATATGGAAAACTTATTAAATGGAATTCCGCACACTGGGGTACTGTTAGATGATATTATAGTCACGGGGTTAAATCAAGATGACCATTTGAAAAATCTAAACGAGGTCCTAACAAGAATACAAAATGCTGGGCTGAAAGCAAAAAAGGAAAAAGTCAAATTTTTCCAAAACTCAGTTATCTATCTAGGACATAAAATTGATTCGACAGGTATCCACCCTACAGAAGAACGCATTGAGTCAATTAAGAATTTCAAGATACCAGAAAATAAAAAGGAGCTACGCTCATTTTTAGGTCTTGTAAATTATCAGGAACGGTTTATTCCTCGATTACACGAAAAATGTGCTCCACTACATGCCTTAACTGGTTCTACCATAATGTGGAGATGGACAGTTCAGGAACAAAAATTTTTTGATGAAGTTAAGTTGATGCTTTCATCTACTGACACCTTAGTACCGTATAGTACAACGTTACCAGTTAATCTTGCAGTTGATGCGTCCGAGACAGGTGTAGGCGCCGTGTTATCTCATGTTTTTTGTTCGCAATATACATGTGTTCCGTCCAGACTTAAAACAAAGGCGTCATGCAATTTTCACACAATGTATGCACATATAAGTGTTTAATTCTAATTCATTTAATTTTTTAAGAAGTAAAATTTGGTTTAATTCGCCTTATTTATTCCCTAATCTACACTATTACTTATTTTTAATTTCTAAAATAAATATTTTCCATCTCATACTTTTTTTTTGCCTTATCTACGCTATTAATTATTTTTATAATACATAACTAATTCAAAACCATTCTTTTTTTGCTTCAAATAAAAATTTTATCCATTATATTCGATAGCAAAGTAAGTTTTACTAATTGAAATAATTTTTTATTAACCTAAATGCATTAGCTAATCTATTAAAATTGTGACCATTTTTTAATAGTGGTTGAAAGATTTTAGGATTGCATAAATTCGGGTCTAACGAACAAATTTAATTGATCGAGCCGGGAAGCTTGATTTGTTTATTAATAATTTCTCACAATTTTTAGATAATAGCAAACTATTTTTCCAACGTTTAAAATTGTGATTCTTCAAAAAAATTAAATGCATCCTGAAAAAATGAAAATATTTAAAATAAAATATTTATACTTAAAGTTATCACAATAATAAAAACTCAGGTTAACCTAAGGTTTGAGGTAGGGGGTATAATTGACCTGGAGGTTTTTCATGTTTAGTTTCGGAATAAACCTTAGTTTAAGGTTTGGGTATTGAAAATCCTGGACCTGATCCCTCAGGTTTGGGATACAAAACCTAGGTTTTTATCATTAATATATAGCACTTTTTAATTACACATATAAACTAAACGATTTCCCATAATCTGTTTATGTATCATTTCATGATATAATATCAGTCAACATCAACATACATATGTTGTTGCAGACAAGCCAAATTAAAATAACGATATCGTATAGATTTTATAATCACATTCTATAAAACAATCGACGTTCAAAAACAGGAGACATACTTAAAAATAGAGTTTAACAACGTGTAGTATATATTATTAAATCACGGCGAAGATGAAGATTGTGTTATAAATAAACTATAAATATACTATTACAAATGTAATTGTAAATGCCCTAATTCCCAATATCCATCTCTAATCAAAAATGACTCCAATATTGCTGTGAGGTGAATGCTTTATTTTAGAAGAGATCGTAAAAGTAATCGAGCCCCTGCCCGACTTCCCATATGGAGACGCCCACGTTCAGTTGATCTGCCATGTCGAGCCTTCGTTCTATGGAAGCCAATGTCGGATACAACAAGACTCTGGATTTGCCGTCCCTGCATTATAGGGTAGAAATGAAGGATAGACATAAATTTATGCGAACATTTGTAGCATTATTAACCAATATCTTTCAGCCTTAAAAATATAAAAGTCACTAAATCAAACCCCAAAAGATTGATCTGGGTGCGGCTTAAGAGTCTTAAGTAACGGATTTGGCTCATTTTGAGAAGCAAAAAAAAGTTGAGTGATTTAATATAATTTTCCAATTTGATAAATTGGCTACATCATAGCCAACCATTTATAAGTTTATCTACCGCATTAAACCACAAGTTTAGGCATTCCCTATCTTCGACTCAATTAAAATTTAATATTTAGACCATGTTCAAATACCGAGTCATTTACAAAAGCACAAAATGGCGCATAATTTTTAACTTTTATAGTTCCGATTTTAATAATGCGCTAATTTGCAGAAGTCATTTAATTGCGGGCACAACCTTGATACAGATTAGTTTATTCACTTTATTTCCAGATTGCCAAAACTTTGATATATATCCCAAGCAAGGTTGTCAATGAAATAAAATAGAGTTTATAGCTCAGAACGACCCATCCTTGGAGGAATTAGTCCCTTAATAAATAAACAAATCTTTATTTGTTTATTTTTTCAGATAATCGGACAAATATCAAAATTCACTCGTTAAAAAGGGCTTGGAATGCACTAATTCAAGTTCACAGTTTGTCATTTAACCTGCGATAACGGCACAAAGATTCTTCCCAATCCTTGTTCCATTCACACGTGGGTGCGTACTTTTGCAGCTTTTCAACGTAGCTACTCCCTACGACATCCTCGGGCGGAGTCGTTATGGGTTCCTCTTGAGATGATGGTAATTCATAATCTTTGCCTAAAACAAACAAGGGAGGTATAAACGTAAATTTTCACTAAAAATGCATCCTTGATGGTCGCCGAGGAGCCAAATAAATATTATTTGGTTAGTAAACATGCTTTGCAGAGTCACCATTTGTCTACGGATTTCATAGACTAGATAGACTGCTCATCAACGCATAAAAATGTGTACCCTTTTTTCCACCATTTTGATGTTAACAAGGTTAAGTGGTGATCATATAGAAATTAGTAATTTTCGCAAATTAAATAATCTTAAAAAGGTAAATAAAAAAATATTGAATTGAGTAGATACCAAAAACAGCATTTTAAAATAAATATCATTTGCACAATACATAAAAATTAAAAACTGGGATTAAAGTTTGTTTTATAATATAGCGCCATCAATAATTTGTACACAATTAATTTATTTACGTTTGTTTTAATTTATAAACTAGTGAGAAAGGTAAATTGACTGTTATAGGGAAAAATTACGTTAAAATACACATGTTGCTCTCTTCAAAATGGAGGAAAATTTGACACACAATTAACCATTTGCAACATATGGCATGAGCAGTCTTCTAGTCCATGATAGATTTATACCACTTACAGGTTAAAAAATTGAATAAATGTAATGTACTTTATAGGGAATCTATGTTAGGTACTGTTCATAAATTCCTTTTGTTAAAATATATAAACACCTTTTTAAGCATTAAATTCTTTTGTTAAATTATCACACACCACCACCAAATTTAATTTTCTTCCATAAAAATTTAATATATCTTCCTCTATTTAGTTGTATCTGCTTGCTAAAAGCGGGCCTTCCTTTAAAATTAAATTATTGCTGGACTTAACCATTTAAACATAATAAGTACATAAGCAACAATCTTTTGGAGTTGATACGTAGAAATAATCAGGCCTTAACCAAAACATTGATGCGCAAAATTTATGGCATTAAAACCATTATTAGGCCTTAGCAACAAATCTAAAATAATCCGATGGTAGAGAACTGCAAAGTCAATTTTTTCAACCCGAACCCGACTCGAAAGCATTTTAAAATTTTCAACCCGAACCCGACCCGAAAGCATTTTAAAATTTTCAACCCGACCCGAAAGCGTTTAAATATTTTTTACCGAATCCCTCCCGAACGCGTTTCAAACTTTGGCATCCAACGCGAGTGTAAGAAAAATTGCTGTGTGCCTGATGGGCGTGGCCAGAGGATAAGAGGGACGGGCAGCTGCCGCCCTCTAACCCCAAAAAATCTTAGAAATTTTATCAAATTATGGCTAAAATTTAAAAAAATGGTTATTTTATCCTTCCCTTTATCATTATTGTCCCCCTCCCCAAGGCGGTGTGTAAAATTTAATCGACAAAAAGTGCGATTTACTAAACTTATTGATACCACAGATTTTTATTACTAAATTTATGATTTAATATAGAGATGTATAATTATGGTTGCTTACAATATCGGGTTACATTAAATTTGTAATTTTGCAAATGAACCATTTAATAAATTTAAACTTACTTTTATTTATTTTATAAAAACATATATATGTAGTTTAAATTAATACTGAACTAGCACTTTACATTATTTAAATACAATTTAAAAATATTATTTTGTTGATATATTTTACCTTATTCGAGTCAAATTTAAATTTGCGTCCAAATTAAAACAATCAGATTTAAAAATACAAAAGGAATTTAATTAACTGAACGAATATTCTCCAATTATACATTTAGATATTTATTAAAAAATATCATACCTAAGAGCATTAATTTACCAGATATGCCCCGGGTATTTGGCATTGCACTTTAAATCCGACCCGACCCGACAGCATATTAAAAATTTCGACCCGAACCCGACTCGAAAGCATTTTAAAATTTTCGACCCAACCCGACCCGAAAACATTTTAAAATTTTTAACACGATAGGTAGGGTGGGGTTTCGTCACCCGTGCAGTTCTCTATCTGATGGTACCCAATCGTAATTATAAAGCTAAAATAGCTGGAACAGACAAAAAATCAATACTAGTTAGCACTCTGTACTTTCTATTTATAAAAATACCGTGTCCCTTTTTCAAAGTCAAAAGGCAATTAATGTCAGGAACTGATTTTACAAAATTTTTACACTAACAACTTACCGTAAAAATTAAGTCCCATAAATATTTTGTAACGCCCTACTGGATCATCCCCATCTGCAAGGTAACTAACACAGTTTTTAATCCACACTGAAGGACTATTGGGCCCAATGCTATATACACAATATAAGGTTAACAAAGAAAAAATATGTAGATGATGCTTAAAATTGGAAGAAAAAAAGACACCCGATCAAAGTAGCAGAAAAAAAGCAGCCAAATGGGTCAGATCGAGATTGGTCAGGAGGGTTAGGGTTTTAGGTTAGGGTTAGGAGCACATCAAATTCCCTCCCCATTTGAGATTTAATTCTAAAATATTGATTATCTAAAAAAATATTTTTCTGCTACTTTTTCATCATTCTGCTACTTTGACCCTGATTCGAAAAAAACTCTCTTTTTTAAAATATAATTAAAGGGAATTACACTTGATTGTGCATTGCCCAATCATAAGTCATGAGACTAAAACCATCAATATGATCTTTGAGTTTATCGTAATCTTCCCTCACAAACATGCCAAGTTCTCTCACACTAGTCAATATAATTATTATTTTAATTTTTTATACTCATTGTAGAATGGTGGAGGGATAACCAGTATAAGAACTTTTTTGACAGAATGAAGACGTTGTGATAAATGTTTGAGAAAATGCATGAGATCCCTAAATTTATGTTGAAATATGCATTGCACATAATTTATAAAAGGATAGTTTACTCTTTCATTTTAAGAGTTTCTGGGTTCCATATTTCCAAAACCACACCATCATAATTTTTATTTTTAATGAGGTTATCAAAAACAAATATACAATCTTCCATAGTTGACTCTGATGTAAACAAGGACTCATAATCTTTTGATGTCCATCCTTCAAAAACTATCCTTGGAACTAAAACAAAAGTTGATAATTATAAAACCAACAAATATTATGACAAAAGGCTAATATTGAATTAATTACCTATTTTAATTTTTTTGCTCTTGTTCTTTACCCTTTTAATCCATTCTAAAAAAAATATTATACTCTTTTTAAAAATAAATATTTTATAATAACTTTAAAAAGCAATGATTAAAACCTCCATCATAGCTATCTTCCTTTATTTTACATTCAGGCCTCATTTGATACCAAACTGGGGCAATATGTGTAAATTTATGTGCAAAAAGCTCAGTTACATTGTAGCCATGTGTATTCCACTAAAAATGGTAGATATGTCGACTTTTAAGTAAATTTACAGGTGTAACATATCCCAAAACATAATTATGAAAAAATTTTCCGTTGCAAGATTTACCGTTACAATAAATTTCGTGATTATTTATAATTTCTTCAACATCAAATGTCTCCTTTACAAGTTTCCTTTCAGAAACAGATTTGATGGACGTTTTAATCTTCTGCCATAAGTATATTAATAAAATCTTGTAAAAATATATACTTTGATAGTTTCAACACCCTTGCTTTTTTTCTTATTTTCCTTAGACAGAGTTTGTAATGAAAAATTCCAATATATCAACACGATCAAAAGAGTAAGCAACGACTTCATCGCTAACACGTGTAATAATGAATGAATTATACAGCTGATACAACTGATGATTTTAAAATATGGTGACGATTCGGAAGCATTTGACAAAAAAGCAAAAAACAAATAAATGTCTACGGAAATGCATTTGTCGAATGACATGAGAAATTTTAAATCTTTACTAAAATGTTAGTGATGACTATATAAAATAAACTTGACAATGTGCAAAAATTTTGTTTATTCCTGATAATATATGAAGATAAGATAATATTCATAGACATTCATAGACATTCATTTAACAGTTTGTCAGTTAAATTTTTGTCGAATGATACCATGTGGTGGCAAACACACAATAGAAATTTGTTGATTATCACCTAATTGGCAAATAATAAAAAACTACAAATACCTTAAGCTGTAACAAAAAACAACCCCCAATTCTGTCATAAAGACTTTAAATATATTTATTATAAATATATTGTGATTTGTAAGCTAATTGCTGACTTTGGTTAATCGTAAATATATTTCCTTCTTATAATACCTTAAATTATTCAATGACTGATTATAACCGAATTTGTTTCTAAGTTTAGATTGTTAATATGTACATAGAGATAACGGCTTACACTCTTTCTTTCTATTAAGTGCTAACTGCAATGGTGTAGGTTAAATTTTACATTGGGAAGGGGGGGGGGGAATCGGCGCTTTAAATTTAGTCAAGTAATAATGGGTAAACGGCAGCCTTATTTTTTCCTATACCTGTTTCTTAAACTGAATGGTCAACCCTTCCATGTATTTTCCTCTTATACCTCAGACAGAATTCGCTTAAACTTGTACCTTTTCAACCCTCATCAGTATTCTGTAGTGCTGCAAACATTTTTAAAAAAATTGAACGCGTTCGCGTTCAACGTTCATTGACAAAAATTGAACTCATTCACGTTCACCTTCGTTTTCAAAAAGGAATGCGTTTACGTTCATGAACGTGTTCACGTTCGTTCAAAATTTTAGGATGAATTTTTTTTAAATTTAATTTAATATAAATAAATGTCTTTTATTTTTTAACACAATATATTAGCCATAAAAATAATAGGTTTATTTCTATTCTATAATTGTAAATATAATATAATAGAGCGAATATAAAGATTATTTATTTACAAAAAAAAATTCTTATCAATTTTTAAAAATAATTGTTTTTTAAAATTTTCGTCTGATAAGCAGGAACGCTTGGCAGTTAATACAGGGTTAGCTATACTAAAACCCGCTCCACAGGGGCAGCTGAGGGGATTTGAGTATTATACTTAATAAACAAATCTTTTAAAGCAGGAAATTTAGTAAAAACATTTCATATCCTTTGCTTCAAAAAATTGTGATAAGATATCATCCTCCAATCCGCCCTCTACTTCCTCGTCAAAAAATGATATTTTGGAATCGACAATTCTTTCATTATCAATTCTATGGGTTTCGAACCCTTTTTTCAATAAAACTAAATGTTTATTCTTGTTTACATTTAATAATTATTAAATTCGGTCCTTTATATTAAATGAGTAATTATCATATTTTGGCCATGGCAATGTCAATTCATCTGCCGATTTTGAATATTCATAATCTGAAGATGACGACGATATAATAATAAGATTGTCCATATTAACCTATAAATTGAATTTGCACGTTTATGTTAAAAGTATTTCAGAATGGGTAATAGAAAAAAGGAAAAACAGCTGATTAAAAAATATAAGTCCTTTTTGTTACAAAATTCGGATTAACATCATTTTTCAAATAAATAAAAAGGGGTTTTTAAAATTGAACGAACGTTAAATTTGAACGCGTTCATCAAAAAAAAAGGAACGCGTTCACGTTCAAAGTTCACCAAAAAAAAGAAACACCGTTTATCATTTTGCTTAAAAATTTGAACGCGTTCATTCACAACACTAGTATTATGGGGAACCGGTCAAAGTCGCAGAAAAAAAGCAGCAGAATTGGTCAAAACTGGTCACATCAAGATTGGTCAGGAGGGTTAGGGCTAGGGTTAGTGTTTTAGGTCAGCCTTTTAGGTTCGGGTTAGGGTTAGATGCACATCAAATTCCGGACCCATTTGAGATTTAATTCTAATATATTGATTATCTAAAATCTTGTCTGACCAGTTCTGGCCAATTCTGCTGCTTTTTTACTGCGACTTTGACCCCGATTCGTATTATGCATTTAATCAGCTTAGATCTTACAACGTTTACTTTGATTTGCACTTTAATTAAGCTAAAAACTATATCCCGCACAAAGTGTTTAAAAAATAATATATTATTGGATATCATTTGCAAAACAGCCTGGAGGCTATATCAAATTATTTAATGTACAATGATTTGTAAACTACAAAATGAGACCCTAAAACAATGACTATTGTCATTATTTTAGAATTATACAATATAAAATAATTAAAACGACGATTTTTATAACTCTAAAGTGTCGCATCATTCCTTAAGAATCTAGCCTCAATCATAACAAGTTAGCCTTAAAAATAAGAATCTTTACGCTACTTTATACCCTTAAAGGCATCATGTTTACAATTGAGGTTTTGAGCCACAATTATATCAGGATCAACATTGCAACATTTTAAAGTTTTCTAAAAACTGAGACCCTTGCAAGGCGATAACTTGATAGCATACAGAAGCATCACATCTAGAACATTATAAATATCAATCAATTTATTCTTAATTTGCCTATAGAGGTAACATAGCTCATATTATTCCTAAATCAATTATTCCAACTTAACATTCATTTGAGGTAACATAGCTCATATTATTCCTAAATCAATTATTCCAACTTAACACCCATTTGGTATATGAACCTATATTAACATAGCTTAATTCACAAAGCTTTATATAACCATTGACTTAATCAACATAAACTTTTAACAAGTGTTAATTCTTCAAAGGTAAACCTCAAAGTACTTTGCCAACTTTTGATTTGATAGTTTATATTAAAACTGATCCAGAGATGTGCTTTGAAAGAATAATGGCAAGAGGACTAAAGGAAGCAAAATAAAACCAATTTTATTTTTAAACAACAAACCCAACTTTTCAATTAATTTTATAATAATATGATACATATATGTGATAGCATACAGAAGCATCACATTTAGAACATTATAAATATCAATCAATTTATTCCTAATTTGCCTATAGAGGTAACATAGCTCATATTATTCCTAAATCAATTATTCCAACTTAACATCCATTTGAGGTAACATAGCTCATATTATTCCTAAATCAATTATTCCAACTTAACACTCATTTGGTATATGAACTTATATTAACATAGCTTAATTCACAAAGCTTTATATAACCATTGACTTAATCAACATAAACTTTTAACAAGTGTTAATTCTTCAATGGTAAACCTCAAAATACTTTGCCCAACTTGCAAGAGGATAATAGGTGTTAATAAGAACAATATTTTTCTCATACATGGTCCAGTTTCAGTAAGATGTGTTTATTCAGGTAAAAAAGCCCCTCCTGCCATCACAATGCCCCCAGTTGTATTAGTATTTAATAGTGAGGAACAAGCTGTTTCTGTAGGTACAGGTGAAGATAATGAGCAAACAGAAACTAGTGATTTCCAAAGCCATAGTACTATAGTAAACAATTTATCATCCAACCAATCTCCTGACTTATCGTGGAGTAATGCCTATCTCTCTTTTCCTTTTCCCAACACAATATCCAGAATTCCTAGGGGGGCAAGACCAGCAATTCAGCAATTTCTAATTAATGTAATCAACTCAATCACAAATGACCCAATAACCCTATCCTACTGGGATAAACTTTTTAAATTTACATATTATATCCTTTTTGTTAGACCTCCTCAGGAAGTAAACCTTTCTAAACATAAGATTCAATCCTCAACTTTAGCACTGACACACCCCTAAGCCCTATGCTAATCAAACCTCCTTTTGTATCAACTTTAAAACAAACTGCAAAGCTTGTATCCAGCAAAATTAATCATTTTAACCCTAAAGGGGCTCTCCGGGTTTTTTATGGTAATAACACAATTGCCTCATGCAGCTTAGAATCATATGAAGAGCTTAAATTAAAGCATCCTCCTCCTTCATCTATAAATACCCAATCACTAAATCAAATTTATCCTTAGATTGTAATGAAGTCGCATATGCCATTAATTCCTTCCCCTTAGATTCTGCAGCCGGGTTAGATGGAATTCGCCCAGTATTTCTCCAAGATCTAATCAAAATTAATAATCTGAACTCAACAAGCCTCCTAAATTCCTTAACATCCTTATGTAATACTATCCTGAATGGAAACATCCCCCATGACATAATACCTATATTATTTGGCGCCAAACTAATAGCTATTAAGAAGCCTGACGATTCCCTTAGACCTATAGCTATCGGGGGAGCATTTCGAAGAATTATTTCCAAAATTATCTGTAGATAAAATTAAGCCTAAAATTTCGACGAAATTAAACCCTCACCAATTAGGCTTCGGTGTTAAGGGTGGCTGCGAAGCCGCAGCCATGCAACGAGACTTACTTTAGAAGCTACCCGCCCTACCACTGCCTGGTCAAATTAGATTTTTCCAACGCTTTTAATTGCATCCGAAGGGAGGCCCTCCCTCATTGAAAATTTTATCGAGTATTTTCCAGAGTTTCAAAACTACATCCTAATGAGCTACGGATCAACTTCATTTTTAAAATTTGGTAATTTTAAAATAAACTCTTCCGAAGGCATTCAGCAGGGGATCCCCTCAGTCCACCCTTATTTTGCATAGGAATTCACAAATTAGTTGAAAAAATATCCAACGACTGTAATTTAACGCTAAACACTTGGTACCTGGACGACGCCACCTTTTGTGGTCATCCAGACGACGTTCACAAAGCTATAAATATTATAAAACTCTACGAACCAATTTTAAACCTAAAGCTAAATGAAATCAAATGCGAAATTTTCCAGCCTCCTGACTGCTCGGAATACCCCCATTTATTCCCATTTTACCCACTCAAAAAGAAGCTATGTGCCACCTCGGTCCTTCTATAGGTGGAAAATTAGGATTAGCTAATTATTTGGTGAAAAACCTAGACATTTTAACCTCTAAAGTAGACCTTTTAAAGATGATACAGCACATTACGCGTTTTATATAATGAAAAATTATTTCAACATATCTAAAATCCAGCACTGTTTTCGATCCTCAGGTGCTTTTTTACACACTGATATTTTAAATCTCTACGAAAAAAATATAAAAATTATTTTAGAATCCATTTTAAATATAAAATTTGATACTCACAGCTGGCTGCAATCATCGCTTCCCACTAAAGCTGGCGGCCTAGGAATTCGTTCCCCTGCCGCCATCTCCCTAGTCTCCTACATATCCTCGTTCAAATCTGTAGAGGATATTGTTTTTAAATTAATCCCAATAAGGGAAGACCCCCTTTTACCCATAGCTTTAGCTATGTGGAAACTTAACGTCAACCCTGATTCACCCCAACCAATCACCTCACGACAAAAGGATTGGGATGCTGGGCTGGTGTCGCGCTCCGTCGATTACCTAATTTCGAGCTGCGATGCCGCCCAGTGTGCCAATCTAAGGTCATTCCTGCTAGATGGCTCTGGCCACGAGTGGCTAGAGGCCTATCCCACCATATTCTTAGGGACGATGCTAGAAGATCAAGAAATTTCCTATTCCATAGCTCTACGGCTTGGAATAAAATTTTCAAAACCTTTTGCGTGTCGTAACTGTAATGTAGGGGTGGATGAACAAGCCAGGCATCCCCTCCATTGCCTAGCCAACAAATATAAATATGTTAGACATCAAAAAGCCAATATTTTAATTCAAACTGCCCTAAAAAAAGCCAACATCCCGTCTATTTTAGAACCATCAGACCCCTCTTTGGAGGGTCGCATGCGACCAGACGGATCCTCTTTGGTTCCCTGGAGCAAAGGCCTGCCAATTAAGTGGGATTTTACCTGCGTAGACCTCTTCGCCCCCTCAAACCTTACCATTGATTCTTTGGCCGCTGAGGGGCGAAAATTTAATACAAAGCCCTTTTGGACCCTAACATTTTTATCCCTTTGGTTGCCTCTTGTTCGGGCACCTTTGGTAAACAAGCTTTAGGTTTTTTTAAGGAGCTAGGAAGACGTTCACCTCCTCCAAACATTCTATACCCTTTCTCCTTAAACAAAGACTCGGTATCCTTAAAGCGAGATACAACTTTAAATCGCTGACCGACTCGTGGCCTCTTTTAGCTGATGATTTCGATGTAGACTGATTTTTAATTTTTTTTTATATATTTATTTCATATCCTGTATTGTCAATATCTACGTATTTGATTCAATAAACTTTTAATAAAAAAAAAAATTAATATAACAATGTAATTTATGGATTTTAATATACTTAGGCTTTATCCCGAATAATATTTAAACTAAGTCTAGTCCCTAAAAAGTAGAATTTCATTAAGTCTTTTATTCATTTTGCAAATAAATTCATAAAGTGTAGGGAAATCTGATTTAGTCCTATAACGCTCTGCCTGGCATTATAAGTTGTGCTCTGACAATACTGAAATCGGGCTCGAGGAGGGCCTGAGGACCAATCCAACTTAAGGCCACATGGCCCGAGTAAACTCAGGCCAACAAACCTTGTAAAACGTAATTTTTCAAAATTAACACAACTCTTTACATTAATAAGCTCCTACAGCGTTCCCTGTAGACAATTCTTTTTTGCCCATAATATAATTTTTTGTGCTTTTAATAAAAAAACACATATCAAATTACGATTTTAACCTAATAAATAAACAATTCAAAGTGCTGATATGATTTATTATATTGACATTTAAAGTTTGAATATTATAATGATAATTTAGCAGTTAATTTGGATTTATCATCAGTTTATTTGTCATACTTAATATATTTAAGCTATGTATAAAATTATTTTTCTTATACATCTATAAGGTAAGATTAATTAAGGATATTTTAAATTTGAAATTAAAAAAAAATATTGGGGCTCTAGTTGGGCTAAAACTTAAAAGACACATTAAGCATGGTGGGATGGCTCTAAATTAAGCTTTCATTAGATTAAGCCAAATGCGATACGCAAGGCATTAATCATTCTGTTTTTTCACATTTAATTAGAAAAATGAATAATAGCACAAATAAGGTAGGTTGGGGGGGGGGGTCTTAAGCCCACTCTAGCTATGGAATTGGGTTGACTTATGCTATTTTAAGTCAATGGTTGGACTTGGGGGACAAAAGGAACATATAAAAAATGTATCATTAAAGTTAATTTTCCATTAATCGTGGCAATCGATTTGTACAAATCAATTTCCTATTTAAGATTGAACAAATTACATGGCGGCGCATTTCTCTACTCCTTAAGCCGCCATATCGAGAAAATTGCTGATGGGCAACCTGAGCACATCAAGAATTGTTTACTGGGCCGATTATGTTTTCAGTTATTTAAGTACATATAACAGCGATAATTTAAATAATAATCTTTTTTACAAAGCAGCGTATAATTCCTTTAACTGTGGACAATTATTTGTCTAGACACAAGGTTTATCTCTAAGAATTTGACAGAAGTGGTCTCTTTTTAAGGGTTCAAAAAATTTTAATTGATTTTTTAATCAACCCCCAACCCCGGCTACAATGCATCTATGTACTTATAAAAACGCACCCCGCCTCAGACAGAGTAGTTAACTAATTGTTCAAATAGTTAAATCTTTTATTAGTGAGAGTATAGGTAGCTTTCTCCATAGCCTAGATAGACCCCTCATCAACTTTAAATAAATATGCCATTTTCCCGCCATTTTGAAATGTGCACAAATAAGGGATGGATTTATAGATTAAAGTAATTTTTATTAAAGTGTTTTTAAAAGGTAAAAAAAATATTGAACATTAAACATTAAAACATCAGTTAAATATATATTATTTACACAATTCATAAAAATAAAAACACTGTGATGATGTGATGTTTAAGCAATTTGGTGTCCTCTGCTTTTTATTAATCATTTATTAACATTCGTTTTCGATGACTAATGAGGAAGGTAAATTCATTTTTTCCTCTTTGAACAATGGGGAGCACTGCAGAGAGACATGGGAGATTGTCAAATTCAAAATGATGGATTGAATGCTACAAATTTATATGGAATTGGAGTGCTCTATCTGCAATTTTTGAAAATTATAAAGTAAAAGCTCTATTCGGTTGATTTTTATATTTTATCATTAACTTTTTAATAAAATGTGAAAAAAATTTTGGCTTCGTTATTAAGGTTCTTATTTTGCGCTTCTTAAATCTTTAGAATTGTTTATTCTAACTGCAATTACTTAATCCCTAGCACTTATTTACTCACCTGATGTTATCGTCTGCCTTTAATTTTAATTCGCATGAGGTCCCCACAAATTACTTTATTACTGTGTTATGTTCAATTATGATATAATAAGAACTATTTCGGACGAAGATAAATAATATTAATATAAAAAATAAACCCCCCAACTTTTATAAAAGTTTCAAGGTGATAAATCAAAAAATTTCAAATGATGGTTGCAATCAGACATAATCGCTAAATTTGTAAATACAAGGATTAATACTTATAATAATTTTAGGCTTTGTACGTCAAAACCGTTTAATTGCAAAGCCTTGGGCCTGAAAATTTTCGCGATTACCGATATTTCGCGATTAAACGGTGGAACTAAAAGAATATGTACATTATATTAAATATTCATTTCTTACGCTTCGCAATAAAACGATATTTTATATAATTATCTGGTTGATTTAAGGACTCGAAAATGTTTGTGAATATCCGATATTGTACTATTAAGCGATTTGTCAATAAACAATGTTTTTGTTAATATTTTCGTTTAAAAAAAACAAAATGGCGGTTAACTTCGCGATTAAAAGATTTTCGTGCTATTAAGAAGTTTCGACTGAATTGCTCATGGAAAATATGATTGTTACGGCCAAAAAAGTAAACCTTTGCGAGAGATTCGAATATCAAAAATCAGAGCTGTTAATCGCACTTAAACAACCGGTGCGGCACTCGCACCCTCACTTTGAGAAAATTCGGTGCGCGCACTCGCACCCGCACCAATTTTAACAGAGGTGCGCGCACTCGCACCGCAAACCCGGTGCGCGCACTCGCACCCATAATTTTTTACACTCTAACTAAATTCTAAATGTATTACAATGTTCAATTAAAAACTTTTATTATGCCGATTTATTATAATTATAAAAATAATAAAGATACAGAAAAAACAATTAAAATAGCATTTTATTGACATTCATCATTAAAAGCATTTCGAGGTGACTATCTGTCAGGCTACCCCTTCTGTCGCTTAAAATCGCCTTAGCTTTGCTGAAGAGGCGTTCCACGGGGGCACTCGATGAAATCGGAGTGTTATATCTTATATATAATTTTTTCAACGAAGAAAATTGTTTAAAAAATTGGCTTAGTAACAAGACAAATTATAATAATTTATTTATAATATTTGATGTACAATTCAATTATAAATAGCAAAGTATTTTAGCATGGAAGAGCAACGATAGAAATTAATATTTAAAAATATATTTTGTAACAAAATTATTATGTGATTAAACTTACGATAGCGATGAGAAGTTTAAAAAGTGTTGGAAATGAAATATCAAGATAGTAACGGCGGGTAAAAGTTTTCCAAAAATACTGAATAGAAATATTACAATATTGTTAATTATTTATCCTAATTACCTGTCTGTTTTTGTTTTTCTAATTATACTTCAACTCTATTGCAATATTAATATGATACACCAAAACGTTTTAAGCAATAATTGATAAAATATATAGGAGAATAATATAAAATATGGCGGATATATTAATTAATTATATTGTCTATCGATGTTAATTAAATTTCCCGCCTTGTTATCTCCTCCACCAGGAACATAATTGTATCTTTGATGTTGTTTCACTACAATGTTAATTTGTGAGATATGCTATGCGCGATATATAAGATAATGTCAAATATATTAATTGTAAAATTCATAATGAGCGCAAAATAGGAGCGCAATTTCGCACGCGCACCGAGTGAATAAGGTGCGCGCACCCGCACTCGCTCTTGGTTTTAAAAAAGTGCGCACACCAGCACGTCGCACCGCAAAACCGGTGCGCTCACCTGGTGCGCGCACTTCTGTGCGCGCTCCTTAACAGCTCTGTCAAAAATGAATTTTTAAAAGAGAATAATTAAGGATTATATTGTCAGGAGGTATAATTTTAAAGGAGCTATTTGTTTAAAAATACATATAATTGATTATAGTTTTGTTAGTTTTTATTTTGTATTTACCATTAATTTATAATTTATAAATTTTGTTAATAATATTTGCTGTAATAGTATGATTGCTACAAATTAGCCCCATTAAATATTTTTAGCTGTATAAAGGATATATAACATTAAAATTGTTTTAGAAATTTAAATATATATACTCAAAGATATTTTAAAGTGTCGTTAATTTAATAATAATACAACCGCTATTTACCATAATTTTTTATAATTTTAAATAAATTTAAGTTATTGGAGTAATATAGTCATTATAATATATAACTAGTTTAATAATCTCATATCAATTTTATTCTAGTTATAAGTCATGAATCTAATGTCAACAAACCCTTAAAACTTGCGGTTAAAAACACTGATAGAGCAAAGTAACTAAATAAAATCGCAAAGAATTTAGAATTTTTTATCATTATAGAGAAACATAAAGAAAACCTATTTTTTGCTAAAATATTACATATACTGTTAGTTTACATTACAAACTTATTTTGAAGTCATATACATAATAAGTTTAGACATTTTAATTCATATAAATATTCATGGGCGTAGCCAGGGGGGCAGGGGGGGGCTGCCCTCCCCTCTATTTAGTCAGGGGGGCAGGGGGCGCGGCTGCCCCCCCCCCCCTAATTTCAAAAAAAGAGGATTTCAATACAAAAACCCTTAAAAATAAAAATAAATTACGTTTTGCCTCCCCCCTAATTAGCCAGGCTGCAGGGGGCGCGGCTGCCCCCCCCCTCTATTTTGCTCTCAGGAAAATTTTTAAATAGTCGATACATTTTTTTTTTAATCTGCCCCCCCCCCTAATTCAAAACCTGGCTACGCCCATGTAAATATTAAGGACACCATCTATGAATAAATAATTACACTTCTATTAAAAATAAATAATGCTCTATATCCCTTCTATAGAGAACAATTTATTGTGTCAATTATTTAATCCACCTTTCTAAAAGCTCAGTGAATAATTTGATGTTTTTTGTTCATTATTTACTCATTTTTATGTTTCAATTCAGTAATTATTTATTTCGCTTTTAAAATGAAAAGAGATCATTAATCTGGACGAATTTAAAATGTTATATAAAAAAAGCGATGAAACAAAGATATACAGAGCAATTTTAAGTTCTTACTGAACTTTTTTATAAAAAACGAAGGAATTTTAAATCCATGAACTTTTTTTCTATACTTAAATAATTTTTAATGAAAAATTAATGAATTTTTAAGTGAAAATTACATTAGAAGATAAAGTACATTTTGTTTCACTAACTTAATCATTTAAATAATCACCCGAACTCCTAGGCCTTTATTCATTTATTAATTTATAATTAATTAAATTGCCGTAAAGTGATTCGCCCACACTTTTAATATGTTTTATTATTAAATAGCTAAGTATTAAAAATGTTATATTACAAATACTTACAATATATATTCTTATAAGGTAATTCAAAGCCAACCACAAAAATTTTTTATTTTATATTGAGTACAATATGTTTTGATATTTAATAGATTAAAGGGGATAATTGGAATACTAATAAAAAGGTTTTATCAAAAGTTCTCAGGTTAAATTTTAGAGTGGAAAAGATAAGAAAGGATTAAAATGACAAATATTAAATAAATAGAAAAGTGTTCATTTTGACATACTTTGGTTGTAGAAGTTGATATAAAATATAATTTAGTTTTATAAAAAGGTTTTTTAGATATTATTGCACACTGATAGAGGAAATCAATATTTGTTATCTCTTCATTTTGGTCATAGATCTATTTTTGAAAGTGAATGGAGAAAATGGATTGGATAAATTTAATATTGTTTAGGACATTTCAAGCTATATTTATTAATTTTAAGTTCATTTTATTATAAGTATTATGCTCATTTTGTGTTAAACATTTGTTATAAATAAACTAGTTTAAAACTATATTGTATGCGTTTATTAAGGTAAGTTAAATAAAATTTTGTTAAAAGCAACGTCTAAAGTGGCTAAATTATTTTGAGCCTTTTGCGATTCATGCTCAAAATTCAATGAGACAAAATATAATGGTTACAGTCCAAAATGCCACACTCAATATCACGGAGAATTAAATCTCAAATGGGGAGGAAATCTGATGTGCATCTAATCCTAACCCTAACCTAAAACGCTGACCTAAAACACTACCCTGAACCTTAACCCTGTCCCTTATAGTTTTATAGTGCAGCAATAATTGTTAAACGCATACGCATGCGCATTATTAAAATGCGCAGCTATCTGATTGGTCTGTTAAATGCATACGCATGCGCATTATAAGATCTATTTGTATTTTGTCCCATTGTATTTTGGGAAAATACCCCTTTTGCCACCTCTGTGCTATCCTAACTAGTTGCATTAATTTTGATTACATTAATTTAGATTTTTAAGCCAAAATAAGTGCAAAGCTTCAATTTGATTATAAGTGACTAATTAGGGGAGACCGGGGCTATCTCGATCATAAAATTTCAAAGAGGCCTGGACAAAAATTGTCAACCGATTTCATAAGCTTTTTTCAGAAATGTTCTTGTCCGCAGTGTTTATCAAAGGGGAAAAAAAATATAGCAACACAGTTGATAGATTTTTCGTAATAAGGGTTCAAAAAAAGACAACTCGTATAAATTCTAAAAATGACAGGGGTTAAGGCGGCCTTCAGAAGGGCTATCGCGTCCTCTGTTATATTAAGTCCATAAACTATAAAATATTTATTTGCATGTGCTTAAATTGCCAAAATATTAAATGTATATAGTCTTTTGCAACTTATAAAATTTAATATTATTATTTAAATGTGTTTTATCTATGATTTTTATGTTAAATTATGATATATACTAAGTGCATGGCATAAATTGCATAAACATAAGTTTATACAGGCTTTATAAAGTTTCAAATAATAATTTTATTATAGGATATTTGTGTTTTTTATGTTAAAATTAATGACTTAAGTGAATTTGCTTAAGTTGTAAAAATACTAAAAAGTTTATAACCTATTAATATAAAACTTTATAAAATGATTTAAGAAAAGTGCCTTTCCTGAGATTTTTGTTTTAGAATCAATGATTTAAATGCTTTATTGATACCAAGTCATATAAGTTGATAATTATCATGGAATTTAGATATACAGTTATTGCATATAAAAATTATCATGATTGCAACATGAGCCATGAATTTTCTAGTATTCTTTTCTTGGTTGGCCACCTTTTCTTTACCATTTTTATTTGGCTATTATGTGAGTATTGTTGATATTTGCTGTCTAATGGAAGTCTTTCTAGCCAAAATAGGATGGGATAAAGTACTTCTCTTGATTATTGGAAGTTTGAGATACATTGAGATTAAAGATTCACTGAATTGGAGGAATATAGGGTTTACACTTATTATAAATTTTTAGGTTAAATGACCAAATACCACATGATGTTAATCCTAAAGATAAACATATTAACTAGTAATAATTACCTGTTTCATCAATGTTATATATATCACAGGGTAAGTAATCATTGGTGGTTAATAGAGCTGAATAATTCTTAAAAATGCATCAACACTTAGCATATTGAAGCTTGTGGCCCTTGAAATGCTAGGTTTGTTTTTCGGTGGTAATTACGCACCATAATCAATAATGAATGAGTGAAAGGGAAATTATAGCCCCGGCCGCGATAGCCCCAGCATGATCATTGCACTTTAAGTTGTTTCTATAGCTGATTAAACTCGTCAAATTTATAAATTTAAAAAAATATATAATAAAAGAGTGAATACATATTACTTTAGTATATGTTTAAAGTTGGCGGAACAATTAATTTTTGAATCATTTACAAAATTTTTAAATTTAAAAAAGGTCGTTTTAGCGCCGAAAAATCTTATTTTCTGCATAATTTGTAACAAAAGTTAACCCCAAATATTTTTTGTGCCCAATGTGTGCCTTGATAGAGTACATTTAAGATTAAAATTTGAGGTCAAAATAAGCATAAATGACAAAATCAATTGACAGGACGTGTATAGCCCCGGGAAAGGAATAGCCCCGGTCTCCCCTACCCTTAAATTATTGTTTTAACAATTTCAATAATTTTTTAAGTCTTTTGGACCAATTCATTTAATATCCCCATTAGATGTTTAACTATAGTAGACTATTAATTTTTTAGTTTATTAATAAATTCTATTAAAATTCTTTATTTAGTATGGGGACAAATTTAAAATCATCTCGCAAATTGAATTATTATTATTTTTGTTTTGTCACATCCATAAGTTTTTTATAACAGCTGATGAATGTTAAAATAAATATAGATCTAATATTGATGATAATTCCATGTGTAGCGATAACAACGAAATCCTTTAAACTGATAACAATCATATAATCCAATCCAATGCTTAGAAGGGTTGTGGGAAGAAGTGCATTTGCTTCCACCCCGTAAATATCAAAAAAACATTATATCTTAAATAATGGTTAATATTTTATAATTTATTTTACGAAATTAAGTAAAAACTAAAACATACAAGGACCATATTAACTTGCTTATCGTATTAATTGCTTACTCTCCCAAGAAAAACGCCTTTAGTGAATCCAAAGACGGGCCGGGCAAATGTCCTAAATTTTAACTTTTGGGCGGGCCCGGGTGGGCACCATAACAAGATTCGGATAATTCGGGCTCAATTTTGTTTTTAAAATAATGTATTATACTATTTTTGTGTATATTTTGCCACTTTTTTAATTGATTTCATAATGTTTGTTAATCCTAGTTCTCATTTAAAAAAAAAATCAAAAATTAAGATAAAATTTTTAAAAAATATAACGTTATTAGTGCTAAAAATTTTAAAACACATCATTTCGGGCCTGGCAGTTCGGGCAGCTGGGATAATTCGGGCATTGCCGGGCGGACACATAGAAGGGTTCGGGCGGGCTAGGGTGGGCAGATCAATTATAAAGTCGGGCCGGGCCGGGTTCAGGCAGAAAAATTCTAACAAATCTGACCTCTGAATGAAACACTCAGTTGCTTATGGCAAATCCTCTACAAGTTAAGTCATTGATTTAATAATTTGACCGTAAAATTTGCTCCGGACATATAGGTATAGGAGTTATACATGCTTCCTTTCATAAATATAGTAAAGTTTATTGAAAGAATGTTGCTGTCGTTAATTAATCCCTCAAATGCAGCATTATACATCTATGATTTAACAAGTTCGAATCACAAGAGCTAATGTTTCCCAAAATTAATAATAGGGCGACCGGATAGAGATGGAGAGGGCAAGGCACTTAAAGTATTTTCCCTTTCTTTACATCCATTAAAATTTCCGAATTCAATTTCGAAATTTTATTCAAATTTTCCCTTATTAAACCCCCACCCCTCGACTTTAGGTCGTGATATTGGCGAGTTAATAATAAATGGTAATATTGTTATCGATCTATAATCCCAACAATACCTCTTTTTTGCCTTGTATTACTAGGTTAGAAGCGGCATATATTTGTAATTGAGTTTATGGAGAAGACAAAATTTTTGTTTTTATTATTCGACAACCAGCCTACGTAGTCCTTTACCATTATCGTATTGAGGAGGTACTTGCTAATTCCAGTATTATATATAAATCTATATTTAGATAAAAATATGTCAATTAAAGCTTTTTGCAAGGATTTGTCCCCGTTTTCTTTGTTCCAACAAGCTTACAAAAAAATAATAATTGGAAATTTTATCATCTATACCTCTCTGTATCATTGATTAGTGTAGAAAAACATCTTTTAATTAAAATTTAATAAGGCTTCCAATTAATCTGCCCTCAGCCCATTTACTCCACCCCCCCCCCCCCCCCCAATTGAATAATTGAAATATAAATAATGGAAAATCGTAAAATTTTTATTTGAACCGAGTTAACTTTTTTTTAAAAAAGATGGCGTCGAGTGAATTAAAAGAGCCAGCGAGTAATTTTTTAGTTACCCTGTACGCTTTGGTAGCAACTATCATTTGCCTGTCAAATTTGGCTGCGATTTGGACCATATTATCCCATAAAAAGTTGCGAAATACCACAAATTCTTTCATAGTGTCCTTGTCAACCTCCTACTTTATAACAGGTAAATATTAAATTTTTTTTAATAACATCTTTCACTTTAATCGAATTATTTACGGAAAAACTACGCTGAAGTTGAGATTTACTTATGGTGAAACAATTTCAAACCTATTTATTTGTTTAATTATTGCATGTTAAATTTTCAAATAGTTTAAAAGGTATAAAAAAATATGTCCATTAGACTATATATGCCTGATTAATCTCCATAGATTTTGAATTTAAACAGCCCTATTTGGGCTTGTGTTTTTTACATAACAATTATTTTGACTTTAATCAAAAAATTATATTAAATCGTTTTTTTATTATAAAATATTTTTTAAATATTATTAAGAACGCTATTTATCGATGTATTATGTATATAAGAAAACTTTCAGTCATTAAATATAAAGGCATTAAAAAGTATAATTGATCCTAAATTTATAAAATAATTAATATTTTATTTTATTCCTAAGTTTAATTAGTAAAACTAATTAAGAAATAAGCTAAACATTGAAATATAAAACTTAAATTTCAAACTTTAATTTTATTTAAATAATACTGGTTTTTATATTTGTATTGGAGGGCAATTACTACCATGGTTTAAAACGTAAGGGTTTAGTGCTCTTATTATATTTGCGTAATTCCTTCGGTTTAATAATATTAATTTAATAATCTAGGCTCATTAATAAAAAGGGTTGTAATTTAATACATCAAATTTTGTCTTTTAAAGGAAACAATGTATTTAATATATATGATAATTTAATATTGGTAATTGGTCATAAACATTGGGCCTCTTCTGTTCTGCCCATAATGTATTTCGTTTTTAAGAGCGCCTATTTTTATTATAAATATATTGCTTGAATGAACCATTGACTAAATTTTTAAATACGAAATTATGGTCGTTTTTTTATAAACATTTTAAATATAAAAAAATTTACACCTTTTAAAGTTAAAAAACTTAATTAGATATCCGTTTAGCATTTAGAGGAGAAGCTAATTTATAAAAAAAAAATGTTATTGTTCTACCACTAAAATTTGGCTAAAGGGAGAGATAAGTGGTAATGTCTAGCTCATTTGTTTAATTTTGTTTATTCTTATCACAAATGTTCTCTATAAATATCCACCTAATGTTATAAAATGAGAACTATGTTTAATAATGGAGGCGCAGTTAGCAAGCATGAAAATTTGTAAAATTTAATATAGTTAACAATTCTAAAAATTTGCCACTTTTTAATATACACTACACCACACATCAAATAATGGTAGTGTGAGATCGACCGAGAAGAATGAACAAATTTTGGTAGAGTTTTTTTTGTAGCGAACACTAATTCGTTTTTCGTTTTCTATGCGTCAAGTATTTAAAATTATTGGGTAAAAAGTTGGAAAAACACACTTTTTTCTCCTTAGATGTATATTGCGATAATAAATTGACAAAATCAAGACATTTAAGTCGCATGACGATCCACAGCTATAGAGTAAAATTTAAATTTGCTCTACCTTGATCGGTTTTTGATCTATATTAAGAAAACCAAAAAACGAGCCCATAAATTGCATAGCAATTAATAAACTTTGTCCCTATATTTAATATTGAACCACGCACTTCTCCCTTCCCTAATCCATTGGCTAATATACATAGTTGTTTAATATAATTATTAATATTTATTATTGGGGGTCGGGGAGCATAATTAAATAATTTTTATTTAATTTAATTTTCCCCTTGCCTAGGCCTATATTAATAGTTAAAATTGTTGGCACATAACCTCGTGCAATTGCAACAAGATAGTGAGGGGAATGGGTGGTGGGAAGAGGAGAGAGGGGCATATATTTAAACGTAGTAACTAAACTACACAATACATCCACCCCGCCACAGCCAGTGTTTACGAGTGTTGAAAAACGGCTGAATTAAGTTGGTCAACCATTGATTTTAGTCGACTAAACATACGCAGACCAATGGTTTGACCAAAAACCTCTAGTCTGTTAATGCGACTAAGAAAAACAGATCAAAGAACTGTTGGTTTGTGTATGTTTAGTCGACTAAAACCAAAGGTCGACCTAACAAAACCCAGCCGTTTTCACAACACTAGTGTTTACCATAGATACAAAGGTTTTTTGGTGTGCTTTTCTTAGTCGGCCTTTAGGCTTGGTCGAAATTTGAAAAACATACCAGAGTCGACCGTCATTCTTAGTTAAATCAAAGGTCGACCAAACAAAACCCAGCCCTTTTTACAACACTATTAGGCATACTACCCATGGAATGGAGAAAGGAGGGATTCCCAAAAGTGTGAAGCGATTTCGCAATCAATGCAGAGCAAAATGTTTTTTTGAATTTGAGCCCTAAGTTGGGATTAAAACTTACATATCTCATGCTTAAATTTAATCAAGGCATAAACCCTTATTTTCGCAAGCCTGTACCCAATTATTTTTAAATGTCCTAGGACTAGTGTTGTAAAAGCGGCTGGTTTTTGTGTGGTCGACCTTTGGTTTTAGTCGACTAAACATAAACAGACCATATTTTTTTGGTCAACCCTTTAGTCTATTTAAGCAACTAAAAAAACCAGCCCAAAAAATCGTTGGTTTGTTGATGTTTAATAGACTAAAACCAAAGGTCGACCAAACAAAACCAGCCGTTTTTACAACATTACCTAGGACAAAACAAACATGTTCGTGTTCAGCACAAAAAAACTCTATAAAATCCGACAACTGTTTCCTGTTGATATTAATAGAGATTTAATGGATAGTAGAAGGATGTAATGAAAATAACATAGTTTAAAACGACTATTAGCTTCAATTTTTTTCCATAGTTTATCTTTACGGGTAAATCGAAACTCATATATCAGTGCATGTTTTTATAAAGTTTCAATTCTTATAGATCGAGTTTTATGGCATATTTCTCTATCGAGAAAATCGTATCGGTGCATTCGACCAAAGTTTAACTGACCAAATATCTATGAATGTCTACTAATGTCTATGAATATTTAACGAAAATGCTCCTTGAGAGGGGTTTACAGAGACGAAAACGTTAGGGTTAGTGTTTTAGGTCGGGGTTTTAGGTTAGGGTTTGGGTTAGGATTAGATGCACACATTTTAATCGACAAATGCATTTTCGTAGACATTTATTTGTTATTTGCTCTTTGGTCAATTGCAACTGAATCCAAGAAAATATTGTAAGGCACATGTCATGAAATTGGTTTCTACTCTCAGTTTTCGCATTTATTTAGTAAAAATAATATTTAATAAGAAAATGATATTTATTAGTTTAAAACGTTTGAAGAACAATTAAAAAAATTTTAATGGATCCAAAGCCTTTTACACTTAAAAATTATTACCATAAGTAAAAAGAGGAGGTTGGTAAACAATTCGGCAGGGATTTGTCAAGATAATTTATTTTAAATTTATTATAAATGGACATTTTGCTTTGTTTTTAAATAACAATCATTTCAAATATACGAAAACTAAAGGAAGCTTCTTAATATTGATGTGGAACTGAGCAATAGTGAACCAAACACCGAATCATTAGTCATTTGACTGAAATATAGCTTAAGGACGGACAATAAATTAGCTTCCCATATTTAGCAAATATAATATATTTAAGATTACTTAAAAGCTCAAAGATTATATAGTTTTAATAAATAATAGAAAATTAGTGTAAAGGGTTTAAAATGTATTTTCTTTCTTAAAATCACTATGTTAGTCATACAAGGGAAAAATTTAAGGGCAATAAGTAAATTAAATGTTTCGTTCCCCCGAGAATGGCTTAATAAATTTGTGCAAAAAGAGTATTGCCATATCAATCTTACCTCAAATAGACCTCTCGCATAGTTATTTCTTATTTTATAGCAACACCGACTGCGCTATAGCAAGAAACATGCGAATCAACATAAATCTTTGGTTTTATAGCCACGTCTGATTTATGATTTGATTAATAAGTAAAATTGCTTAATGTGGCATGAGAAAAAAGCGCTCTAAAACTATAGATGTTTCTTAAATGTTAATTTAACAAGACGGGGACGATAGAAATTTTTTTTATTTTTAACACTAATTAAAAATGACCGTTGAAATTTATATCCTTAAAAACTATCACGGGCCTAATAAAATTAGATTTGTAGTTAACTTATATCAAGTTATATAATGCTTACATATTTTATGAAGCTAATCATAACTAAAATCAATATTTAAAACGTGTCTTTTGTCCTAAACTTAACTCATTATAACGCAGTTCAATTTGTAAACCCGATAAAAAATGTAACTTTATGATCTATGATTACTTTACATTTGATTCATCTTTTTGTAATTTGGTCAATTTGCTTCAAGATATTAATGTAATCGCACGCAAAAGTTATCTGGCCGAATTTATAATCAATCAGCACGACACTTGACGTATGTGGTTGGCCATACAATCTACTATGTGAATATTTATGCATACATAGCAAATTTAATATTTAGCCAACTCGCTATTGCGTCTTTGAATTATTTTCCTATTTATCAGCTGACATTTTATTTAACTCATAATTAATAAATGATATATAAATTAAAAGAATTTTAATACAAAAATATTTGTTATTCTGAAACTTTATTGCAGATATATCGTCTATCAGCGGTGATTGCAAATTTTGTAAAAAAAATATCAAAGGTAAATTAAAGTGGTTACATTTTATATAGAAGCATCTACAACGGTATCTTTGTTAATTGCTATTAGTATTTTCAAATAGTAATAATACATTGACTTAATTATGTTACATATTGAAAAATTGAGGGGTATACAATTCGTTGTTACAAAATTTTATTAATTTTTTAGAGGCGGGCTATCCTAATCAATTTTATTTTTTTTTTCAGAGGCGGGCTATCCTATATGAACTTAAACTTTTTATAAATTTCATGAAGTAACAGGCACTTTGACCTTCCTAAAAACATTTCACCGCCCTTCGAATTAAAATCTTCGTAAAGCCCATGAAATCTCATCAAAATTTTACTGCTGCCAACACTAATATTTGATGCAAACAAGGGGAAAAGCCTCGACGTCAATTTTTTCTCACCCACAACAATAATATTATTAGCAAATACATTCGTTCATAAAGATTGGCATTTTAATAATCAATTGTGCCTGATTTATAAATTTTTTCTAAATTTCAACTAATATAGTAATGTTGCCTAATAAGTATCGTTAAAATTATAAAAGTAGCCTTTTGTTTTGTCATTAATTGATTTAAATTTCATTTTCTTTCACCTGAGGGTGGAGTTGCTGTTATTTTTAAGGGTGTTGTAGAGACCAAATTTCCGACCCCCCCCCCTAAATATTTTTGAAAAAGTATTAATTACATTCGCAACATTGATACCCCTGCATTGGAATGGTAGGATCAGAGTAAGTGTGATAAAATTTGATACGTTTTGATATGAAATCTATCCTTTAAAGAAGTGTCATTAGCCGCCTAAACCAAGACATTTTATTTATTTATCAGCATGTTAGATGATTTTTCTTATGATTTTTGAAGTGAAAGAAATCCCTGAACAAAATCCTCCAAAAATACATTAGGTAAAATATAATGTGACACAATGGCCTAGTTGAATGATTTAGTTTCATTGTCACTTTATTTATTGCCGACGCTTATGACCTTCAATTGGCTCCTTGCAGCTGCTCCCAATAGTTAGTCAATGAATTTTTTTTAATTTTTTTTTGAAATGTATAATATGTATCAAAAAGAACCGACATTAACAACAAAAATTAAAATAACCTAGTTTTTTTTAATCGGCTCTTTTCTAAATTTGGTATTGACGTATTATACTGGCTTTTCAATAAATCTTCGTCATTTAATAATATTCATAATTACTCTCTGTACACCGCCGAATATCCGGGATCTTGGCAGGTCCTAATTAATCATACACATTTATTATCGCATAAATTTATTTAAACAAATTGCTGCAACTTATTGATTATATCTATTGATTCCCTCATCCTCCTTCAGTGATTGGTTTCTGATTGCTTTTAAAGCCCACCCCCGCCCTTAGCTCTCTCGCTCTACTTTCATGAACTTTTTTAATTCGTCGAAAATTATACCTAATTAGCGTTAACCCAAACTCCAAATTTAAAATTCTTCAAATAAAGCAACGTGTAAATTCATTGCCGGGTGGACGTGTCATGAATACCTTGTTCTTACAGCACCAAGATCAATTGGTCAACGCTAATATCTACTATGCAGTGATCGCGATGTACGTAGGCATCGGAATTTTAATAATTCTAGCCAACGTTCTAACGCTGAAAATAATGATAAAGAATGATCCATTAGCCCCAGGCACAAGACCAGCAGCTCCTAGCTTATCCCTAACAAATTCAACTATGGAAGTAAGATCGAGGGAACATGGTTCTAGCCAGGGTTATGTTATGGGTTCGGATGAAAATATTCGCGTTAGAATGTGTGCGAGGAAAGCGAAACGGTCTTTACAGCACTCGAGAGGTGCCTGGAATAATTCAAAGGCGGCAACTGCTTTTCTTATATCCTTGTCCTGTTCCTACCTAATTCGGGGTATCCCCTACATTTAACGTTAGAAATTTAAAGGGGTTTATTCAAAATTTAAAAAATTTAATACCCTACCATAACCTTAATTCTAAACTGAAGTTTTTACAATCCACCCCCTCCCAGATCCCTCTATCTTTATAGGTTTACTTTAAAGCTATTCTTAATTTCTTTAAGTTACTAAATAGTTGTAAATTTTATAAAGTATTTTTAAAACTTCAAATTACTTCAATTGGGTTTAGCTAAAAATAATAAACTAATCTCAAAAGTAGTTAGATTTGTATTTAAATTTGAGATTTAATAATTATGAGAATGACGATAAATTGCCCTTTTAAAATAATCCTCGCCTGAAGAACTAATTTGTCATATAAGGCTAAGTATTAAATCGAGGCAGTTGTGAACATTTGGCGTTAAGGTCAGGCTTGGTTGTAAAAATTGCCTTAATAAAAATTTAATTTTGTTTAAATTATTACAATCTCCTGAAAATCAATTGAAAACAATTATCATTGATAACTTAATTTTTGGTATATTCTACACGTGAGCATTGTACATTTTGAACTTTAAGCAGTGTGATGATTTCCATTCCAATTGCAATATTAATTTTTTGGAGGTTTTTTTTCTTAAAACAAATAATATTACTAACATATAAGACAGTTTTTAGATTAAAGACACAAGATGCAATTCAAAATTGTAATTCCAAAAATTATAATTCAAATTATGCTTTAACATTTGCATGTGATTTAGAAAATTAGTTAGGCGGTACAATTGATTTTTAATTTTATTTCACAATTTTATTGCATGCTATAATAAATTTATCCATTAAGGCCAGAGAACACAAAAATATTTTAACGCGAATATTATAAGAACTGATTTATGATTGTTTAAATGTTATTACTAAAATTTGTAAGAAGTTTTAAAAATTATAGCAATTTTATAAAATTTAATTATATCAAAGCGACATCGTATCCAGGTTTTGGATTAGGGGGGGGGGGGCAAAACGTAATTTTTTTTAATTTCTAAGGGTTTTACCATTGAAAATTTTTTTTTCGCCATTTAGGGGGGGCCCCCCCCCCTGGCTACGCCCATGCAAAACGATATTTTAAAACTTATTTCTTCTTGAATCAAAACCAGATTTTACCGTCTTTAAGTCATAACTCATTTTTCCATTAAACTAATTATATGTTTATAAAAAAATGTCCATTTAAAAAGAAATTTTATCGAGCCTTTTAAATATCGAGATAAAACAAATAACTAAACTAAGAAATTCGATAATTACTACGATGATAATATAGTTATTTTAAATTTAAAACAAAATTAATTTTAAGTATTTTAAGCCTATTACTAATTTTTAACATGTTATTGCTAGTACTGTTCCACTTAAAAATGACGTCATTAATTGATTAATACTTGTATAATAAATCATTTTGCCTATTAGACCTGTATAATCTTAAAATTGTACACTATCAATCGTAGATTTCTCGAGGGAAACTTCATTATAAATCATTGATTTGTATATGTTTTTATTGAGTGTAATTAAGGTTCATCGGGCAAGGGAGTGAGAAGCAATAATAATTTTTTTATATTTTCCCAAAGTTTTAAAAAATATTTAACTGTATAACGTAATATGGGATGGCTGGATTTTATTCCACACCCCGTGTTCTCGTTGATTCTTAAATCCATGTTTTTCCAACGTTTTAACCTCTTAAAATATCGTATTTATTTCTGAAGAATTATTGAAATTTCCCCGGAATATTAATTTTCTATACCCTTTAAAGATTCAATCACAAAAAATGTTTTTTTTCCTATTGGGAGCCCTTTTGTGCCAATATTAAGGTTATTGAAAAATAAAATTGCTATTTAATAGCAAAAGATAACTGATATTTAATTTAATATTACCCAAATATAATTATTTTTTAATCAATTTAACTTTTAAATATAGATTAATTAAAAAAGGTACATTGTTCTATATCAACGATTTTCAACATATTTTATAAGGATAATATGTATTTTATATTTTCATATATAATGTTAGAAACAATTAGTAATTTTTGTTTTGACAAAAAGTGTACATTTCAAATGCCAGAACAAGTTACATTGATTTGTGTGCTATGGCGTGGCGTGACTTGTTAAAGCACACCGAGGGTTTCTCTTCTAGTTTCCAAAGTTTATTTAATTAAATCACGACTTCTTGACATGTCCTAAATTTAATTAACTTACTAGACGGACTGAAGCATCACAATTAAGCTTTAAAATAGGTAATTTTAAAAAAGTAAATTACTTTTTTTAATTTCCTATATTATATGTGGGATTTAATTAATCTGTAGGGGATTATACCTAAGCTTAAGCCATATTAGCGTGTTATTTGCACCTTTAGTTATTTTATATTTTACCTTGAGCACTTTTAAAGGTTCTGCTGCCCTGTAGGTGTAGCTATTTAATTTAATAAACAGGTTCATTTTGTCAGAAACATTAGCTTAATTGAGATATTAGTAAATGTAATTATAGTAAAAGCCTTTTTTCCCCATAAATATGGTTTTGCTTGTCTTAGGTAACATGTGAACGTCCTAACATCTAATACATTACGCACGAGCAAAGACGTTTTTAAAAGCTATATATAAGTATGCAAATGTAAAAATTAAACATTAAAATTAATTTTTGATACAAAATTGACTTATCTAACCAAAACCTTTAAGCCTTTATGATTACATATTAAGATTTTTTATAGTTTTGGCCCCATCCTAAATTAATAAAAATATGTTCTTTTTTTATTGTGTAAACTTTCTCAGCTTAGATGTTTAAAATTTTACAATTACTTTACAGAATAAATTAAAAAATTCGGGAAACATAAGGAATTATTAAGTATTTTAATTATAAACTCTTTTATATAGGTGCGGGTATGGTGCCACTGTTCATTATAGTAACCTTTTTCGGAGATTCCTACAGCGTTTATAAGCGCTGCAATTACTACGTGGCTGTGACGTTCTTCAATAACTTAACAGGCTACTGTTGCGCCTATTCCCAATTGGGTATAGCCATAGATCGATTTAGAGCCATAGTAACTCCGTTCAGAAAAGGATTTACAGCTAAGCAATGCAGGTATGTTAACAAGTTTCAATTTAAACAGAATGTAAATACTATAACTCAGCTTGCTGACTTTATCATTGATTTTTATTTGGCTAGATGCTTAATACGTATTTATATAAATTTAAGATTTGGCCCATGGCTAACTAACAGAAAATATAATATTTAAACCCCTGTTTAGTTACAAATAAAATAAAATAAGTTTGGGCATAATGGTAAGAATGATGATAGAAGTAAGCATCATGAAATTTCCTGCTAAATTAGATCTTTCATGATGTATAATATTTTGTCCACCATTGGATATTGTCATCAGTCTAAAGACTTTCACACATGACAATGACTCAATAAATGTTTTATTAAGACTTATGTTTAAGATTAGAGTCTAAATTAGCGAAATTATTCAAAAAGTATATATTTTTTATGACTAGAACTTTTTCAAATAATATTTGAGCAATAAATTTTAGCTTATATACATAAATCACATGTTTGAACAAAAAAATAAAAGGTGGCGTTGCTTGAAGCAAAGTCGATAATTAAAAATATTAATAACACTATTTTTTTTCCATTTGTCAATAAAGGCTTGCGATCGCGTTTATATGGCTCCTATCAACCGGTGCCGCGATACCAGCCATGCTAATCCTATATTCCAGAAAATCTCCACTCTTAGCGGTTCCCAACATCTCCGCCCTTTATCCTAATATAACAATTTCTAGAGCAATCAATCAGCCATTTTGTCAATTTACCCGAACAGAGCATTTGGCTATAATTTCGCTACAGACTTCAGCCGGGTGCGGTATCCCGGTGCTAACTTGTTGCATTCTCTACGCCATGATCATAGCTAAGCTCTGGAGTGGAGGCAAGCTTTCAAATACCAAACACGAGCCAAAATCAACTCTGATACCTTTGTGCGACCGGTCTGCCAAAATACAAGCTAACGGATCTAGAAACTTCCCATCCAAATCGAAAGGAAAAGTCACTACCATAAGAGATCGAGAAGAAGGGATTGGAGAAGATGACGTATTAGATTACAGGAAGGAAAGCGTGGTTAGTTTTGCGGATCAGCAAGAGCAGAGGAGGCCTTCAAAGTTAAGCGTCAAAGTGTTGAGCAGGAGAAGTTCTAAAGCTTCATCTACGACAAACAACATTGCCAAACATTTAAACCGACAAAACACCGTACTATCGGCCTCAGCTTTGAGACGTAATAGGAATGCGATTAAAATGGTAGTTATCATTTTGCTCCTATATGCCCTGTGTTCGGTGCCTTTTTACGTTATGACAATCTTGGAAATTGGCTTTACTAACGTTAGAGTTTCATTCCTCTTCGAGCATTTGCACAACGTTCTCATCATGACCGACCATTGGCTTCACGTCGGGGTATACCTCTATTTCAATGTTTCCTTTCGTCAAGCCTTATACTCGACCCTACTCGCACCGCTAAGACTCTGCGCCCAGTGTTGGTCTGCGCCATTCCAGTTTTGTACACGCTTCTCAACAAGCCCTCATTTGGATACGTCGATAAGATCACAATACGATACAGTAGGTGTAGAGATGGAAAGCAATAGGACCAAAATTTATAAATTGAGTGACTCAACTATATACAAAAATGTTGATACAGCTTAATAGCCTCATATTTAAGATTTCGTGGCTTTAGCTATATGATATAATAGTATCTAAAGGATGTTTCGACTGGCTTGGTTAGATTTAGAAAAGAATTGCACCCCCTCCGTTTAAGTATATTTTGTAACCTATGTGCAACCAATTGTCTATTGTTGAGTAAGATGAAAATATATAAATGTATTATATGTGGCGCGGTTATTAGACCTCAAATTTTTATCATTAACTTTAAGAAATAAAGAAATATTATATGAAAATTTTAAGGTTATATGGTACCCCGTTTTAATATTATTAAATACGGACTAATTTTTGAAGATCAACAAATTTACAACTCCTTAAGTTTATTTGATTTTATTAATTGTCAAACTTTCTTTAAAAAGTTATCGCTGAAAAATTATGTTAACTTATTAAATGAAAGCAACTTTACAAATGCATTCTTACTAACTTTAAGAATCAAATAACTGAGATATGAATTCATCCAAAGTCTATAGGCTAATTACATATTCAATATTTAAGCTTTTGTCGTAGATAGAGAGTATATTTCTGCAGGCGCGTGGGCAGGATATTCTCAAGGGGGAGGAACTATTTAAAAAAATTTTCGACACTTTTATTTATAATGTAACAAAAATAAACTTCGCGTACTATATATGCGAAACTTCAAGGCACTATATAACCAGCTTTGGAAAAATCTCATCTCTTCAGCAATCAGAGCATTTACTATCGCTTATACACCTTAAAAGAGGACATGGACCTCATAGAAGCTATTCAACTGGCAGAAAATATTGTCATTTATTTAAAATTAAAGACACGTTGACTAAAAGTTTCGTCAAATTTTTAATGGCGGAATTTAAAGCTATGAGTTTGATCTCATCAATATTATTGTTTAAAACAATAAGTGTGAGTGTGACAATTGCATCTTCATCATTGGACAAATTCAAAATATCATCTAAAAATTATCCTAGTTGGACTTAAATTTAAATTTGTATATCTATATATATATAGGATAAGATAGATAACATAAATTTTATTTGTCAATGCTCATTGCTTAATTTTGTTTAAAATTGGCTATGTAATCACAATATTTATAACAATTCACATATTTAAGAAACCAATTACTACTACTAAATATATCAACATAAAAGGCTAAGCCACTTACTAGCAGGGTGTGGTGTTTTCAGGGAAAAAAATCTTCTATACAAACTCATTTTATAATTTAAAATCAAATGCGGAAAAAATTTTATAATGGGGGTGCAAGCTTTTAGTCAAAAATTAAATTACAAAAATGAAATGTATAGATTATATTTTTAGGTCCTTATAGGTGTCTTAAAACCTTTTATGCAACTAATCTATAATAATTAACGCATTTAAATTAGTTAATAAAAAATTTAAATTTTGGCCAAGAGAAAGGAAACGTCCCACTTTCCACAGCCTTGGCTACGCGTCCGAATATTTCTTAAAATACAATAGCCCTAATGCCAGGTTCGGCTTAAACTTCTCAAGATGTAATTAAGCATAGATCCAACGCTACTAAGTTAATATCTATGGGCCTAGTCAGTGGAAGGGAGGGGCGGCTGCCACCCTCTAAATCCAAAAATTATGTAAAATTTAATATAATTATGATTTAAATTAAAAAAATTATTATTTGCCAATCCTGCTTAAGCCCAGATTAATATCCTTAAATTCTGTCAAATATTATGTGTAGCATGTATATTTACAAAAGCAGCAAAATTAAGGAAACGACCTAAGATAGGTTTTTGTAAATGACTAAGTTTAGACCCTGATAAAAATTGTTAAATTAAAAAACTCCCAACAAAACCTTAACGGACAACTTAGTTTAACGTTTTTAACAAATAACAACATATTATGATACAAACATTTCTAAACAAATATAAAGATTAAGGTGATGTGGTGTTGACTGATTTTCAAGCATTGGGGCTTCATCTTCGGAGAATCGCTATTCACGCGCAAAAGGGCATGATATTGCTTTATCGGATTATTACCGATTAAAGCATCCTTCGGGGAGTGTTTTGATTGTTTGTACGGTTATAAATAATGCCTGAGATTCGTTTGTCAGAAATTTACACAAAAAAGCGATTCTTAATGTATCCCCAAACCAGGCGAATCAAGTAAACGGCTATGAGAGGCAGGGGTGTCATCATAGAACAAGCCACTGGTACTGCGATAGCTAAATCGGCTTCGGGTTGAGGATAGACGCTCCACAACAAGACCATAGCAATACCGGCGTTTTGTAAACCCGTCTCAATAGCTACCGTTATTCGAGCCGGACCTGGTATACAAGAAGTGATATTTTGAGTCGGCCTGCCGTGCTCTGGGCTAAGACCACCCTCCGCTTCGTGGTGGTGAAGTTTGGTTACTTCTAAATCTACCGATCCATTTTCTCGGGATGTTTGACCGTTTTTAAGATAGGTTACAGCTAAATTGGAAGGTGCGGAAGTCTGTGTATTGAGTGCATTAATGCTTCCCGTGCTCGAAATTTTGGAGCGAGGTCTAGGAGCAGATTCTAGGAATAATTCTTTGAGCCGACCCGCAAATAAGGTGGGAAAGGTGGTGGCCAACAGGCGCAAAGTCATGTTAAAGGCGAGGCAAGCCACGTAACCCAACACAAAACCGGTCCAGGGTAGAGCGAGGCCGGCCAACAGAAGATTTCGCGTTTCTAATACCTTAAAAATTAAAGCACAAAAGATCAAGTTATTGTATAACGATCGAAAATTAATGGTTAAGCCCATTTCAATAAAGTCAAAATCTTAATAGAATATGCAAAAATAACTAAAAAATATCAGCAAGTATTAATGGTCGGTTCGCTGTCTTACCTTAAATATGTACAAGTTGGCCACTATACCAATCACAACGACGACAATTATCATGCAAACGGTAAAAGGTTTAACCCAACGGGCAAGTTTATGGGCTAGGGTTGGCCTGTATTTCAGTAATAACATGCCCAACACGGGTGGTAGAGTTCCGTATAACAGGGAAGTTATTATACGAACGTAGGGTATTTTAACGACTCGCCTTTCATTAGTGACAGTAATGAGGGTAGTAGAGGCGGTTGTATGGATTAGAGGAGGAAATACCCTAGGACCCAGCAGCGCGAACCAACTAGGCATAGAAGCTAAATATATGTGTAACTTTTAATTAAATGTTAATATTTTATAATATGTATATTTTTATATTTGTAAAATGTCAATATAATACACCCAAATACAATAAGGGCTATTTTAATTTTCACATGCCGCCATAAATTCGTTTTTTGGACAAAAGTTAGAAGAAATAAGCAAAGTGGAAATTAGGCAAGTTTTAATAAATTGAATATTAATACTATTAATATGATAATTTATACCAGATCCTACCTTAAATTTGAAAAGTCCAAACAATCAGACATATCAGACATGATCTAAAAACTCGCTAAAATGTATTTCATGACAATAATTTGTGTGGCCTGTAGAAAAAATTCATGATTGAAGTTATGAAATACCAAGGGCGTTGTCAAAAACTAAATTGAAGGAAGGGGGGGACTAATTATTTATAACATTTTTTAACAAATATAATAACATTTATGGGTTTGAGGACGACATGCCCCTCCGGCTCATCACTTGAATTAATAATATTATATTTTTATACGGTCTTACTCAAATAATAAAAATGAATTTATAAAAATTAATTAGGGTCTTCTCTTAATCTTTGCAAAAATGTTGGAAAATATATCTAATAGCTTTGCAAAGTATTCATGGCACTATAGTTGTTAAATTGCTAAGTAGCTTCAACTAAAAACGCGAGCACGAACACTAGCTGGGTAATATGCTAGTTTAACACAATGAGTGCTAGCTGCTCGGTGCAATAGTTTTAACAGTAGCACGTAAAAATGCTCGAGAGGTTAGTCGAAGCAGCCAAATCTGTTAAAAAATTTAGGAGGAGCTCGAGCAGTAAATTCGAGCAGATAGTAGATTGAATTGCTACTAGTTAAAATTACAATTTTAATCATATTATATATCATAAATAAATTAAGAACTTTGCCCCCCCCCCTTATTTTTTACCCTCTTTCTTACCAAAGGGGGGGGGGGTGTTTTGCCCGTCCTTATTTTTTATCCTCTTTCTCACCGAGGGGAGATGAAGGGGGGGGGGGGTGTTTTGCCCCCCCCCTTATTTTTTACCCTCTTTCTCAGATGGGGGGGGGGGGGTGTTTTGCCCCCCCCCCCCTTATTTTTTACCCTCTTTCTTACCAGATGGGAGATGGGGGGGGGGGTGTGTTTTGCCCCCCCCCCCTTATTTTTTATCCTCTTTCTCACCAGAGGGGAGATGGGGGGGGGGTGTTTTGCCCCCCCCTTTTTTATCCTCTTTCTTACCGCCCCCCCCCCCTTATTTTTTATCCTCTTTCTCACCAGAGGGGAGATGGGGGGGGGTGCTTTGCCCCCCTCCCCCGTATTTTTTATCTCTCTTTTTCACGGGTGCCCCCCCCTGGTAAGAAAAAGAGTAAAAAATAAGGTTAGGGGGCAAAACTGTCTCTGGTGAGAAAGAGGGTAAAAAATAAGGGGGTGGGGGCAAAACATCCCCCTCCCATCTGATGAGAAAGAGGATAAAAAATACGGCCATCTGGTAAGATAGAGGGTAAAAAATAGGGGGGGGGCAAAACACCCCCCCCCCCCCATCTCCCCTCTGGTGAGAAAGAGGATAAAAAATAAAAGGGGGGGGGGCAAAACACCCCCCCCCCCCCCCATCTGCCCCCCCCCATCTCCCCTCTGGTGAGAAAGAAGATAAAAAATAAGGGGGGGGGGAAGAAATAGGGTAAAAAATAAGGGGGGGGGGCAAAGTTCTTTATTTATTTATGATATATAATATGATTAAAATTGTAATTTTAACAAGTAGCAATTCAATCTACTATCTGCTTGAATTTACTGCTCGCTCCTCCTAAATCTTTTAACAGATTTGGCTGCTTCGACTAACCTCGAGCATTTTTACGTGCTACTGTTAAAACTACTGCACCGAGCAGCTAGCACTCATTGTGTTAAACTACTAGCATATTACCCAGCTAGTGTTCGTGCTCGAGCATAGCACATAGTTAGCATTGCCAAAGTTAGCAATTTAACAACTCTACATGGCACTTCGATAACACTCATCAAACCGTGTAAAAAATAACCCAAATGGATTATATTCACAGTCAGTCTGTTAGCGAATAAAGTAAGAATATTTTTTCAAATACCCCACATCAGCTTTATTTTATAAATATCGCCTAATATATTCGTTGAGGATCGAAATGGCCTGTAATGATAAAATGATTCACTTGTCGCATTTACCGAAAGTGCCTAACGTGTTGACGAAAGTCATGCATATGCTAAGTAACAGGTCTCCGCCCAGCATGTAAGTCCACAAATTGCTAGAACCTCCACCTGGACAACAACCGACTAGGAAGAGGCTGAATCTATTGGTTGGGTTGAGGTTAAGCAATATACCGTACCCATAGGCAATCTTTAATTTACAATATTAAAAGTTAATACATCTTATTCCAGGTATACATTGCCTAGTTTATTTTTCAACTTGATTATGTGTTTTTTTTTAAGAGTTATATAAAAAACCAGTTATATATCGCTTTATGAAATTCTTGACACTATATAGGGTAAATTTGCAATGATTTATTGTGTTCCAAAAGGGGATTTACATGAATGACACAAGCCATAAGAATAACATATATTTGATACTGTTTTTCCGTAATAGGCGTTAAATGATTAAAAAGGACTTTACTGTTGTGAATTTAAAGTTTTGATGGGCTGCCAAATATAATTGTTGTTCATACGTAAATGATAAATAAGAAGCAGTCGGTTAATCTCAGTTAAATTGTATATTTACATAAAAGATTTGCATGGGCATAACCAAAATTAAGCGGAAGCAACAAAAAGTTGGGTAATGAGTTACAAAGGGAAAAATGAGGTTAAAAAATTTATTTCCAATCATAGACTAGATAGACTGCTCATCAGCGCATAAAATGTGTACCCTTTTTTCCACCATTTTGAAAGGCACATTGTAAAGTGGTGATCATATAGAAAATCGTAATTTTCGCAAATTAAAAAATCTTAAAAAGGTAAATAAAAAAATATTAAAATAGGTAGATATCAAAAATAGCATTTTAAAATAAATATCATTTAAAAAATACATAAAAATTAAAAATGTAAAAAATGCGATTAAACTTTGTTTAAATATAGCGCCATCAATATTAATCGCTATTTTGTATAATAATAATTTATTGACGTTCGTTTTAATTTATAAACTAGGGAGGAAGGTAAATTGACTGTTATAGGGCAAAATTACATGGTTAAAATACAGGAGTTGCCCTCTTCAAAATGGATGAAAATTTGGCACACAATTAACCATATGCAACATAAGGCATGAGCAGTCTTAGTCTATGTTTCCAATTTACTTTAAAAGTACTGTACTTTAGGCCGAAGAGGGGAGGCAACTGCCTCTTCCTGCCCCCCTTAAGCCCAGGTTTAAAACTATAATTTTGAAATTAAATTCATGTGTTAAAAAAATTGGGCATAACATAAGGTTAAGAAAGTTAGGGCGGTGGTCAAATTTTTATAAAATTAGGAGAAGGAAAATAGATAAAAAAAATATTAATTTGTTAATAAATTTAGCGTTAAATATTTAACAAGGGATTGTGTTTCAATTCTTGCTGACATAAATAATCTTGCAATTTCTTATTTTATATTAATGACGACGATCAAAGTCCGTAAAAAGTGGAAGTAAGCGTCAGGTTGAAAAATGACTGTAAAAGCCCACTACAAAATGGTGATATCTTAGAATAAAACTCTACAACAGAAAACTAGGACGTCTTTCACAAACGCCGCGCATTGCATCCTCCGTCATGCAATGCGAAAATAGAAAGGAAATAGTAATGGAAAGAGCGAATAACATGCTGTAAAAGGGCAGGTTGACGGAAAAGAGCATTGAAATCGCACTAATGCTAAAACGAAAAATGGTACACGTGACCCACCTACAAGAGACGAAGTGGAATGGAACTAAAGCTCGGGAGTTAGGAGAGTATACACGTTTTTTACAGGGGTCACCAAATTGTATATTTAGAATCGGTATCGTAGCGAATCGTTCAAGGACAAGTTGATGGACATCAAACGATGTTCAGACAGGTTGGTGTGGGTGATGATTGCAGAGGCTTCCTAACCGTTATGCCTATGCTCCTCAAATTTTGTAAATGGAATCAGAGAAAAAACATATTTTTAGATTCATTGGAAAAGGAAGTTCAACGGCAGGGAATTGGGGCGGACTTCACCGCCCAATTAGGAAAAGATCGTTCCAGCTATGAATAAAATCATGTGGACCATGGGCATGGCATGAAGAATAATGAAGCGAAAAAACTACTTAAATCTAAGACGACATGGCGATCGTTACCACTTATTCTTGAATGCGCGAAGATCATATTGTGACTTATAGGAATGGAAAGCATTTTAATTGAATTGACTACATGCTTAGATGGCCAAAGGATCTGTGGAGGTTTAAAGATTGCATAGTAATACCGGGGGAAGAAACCGCCAGATAACCTTGTCCACTTCTTATGGATTTTATAGAATGTTTTTGGAAAGAATAAATGTTTATTAATCTAGAATTAGATACGAATAAAGGACACGTCGACGAACTATAAATACTACCAGAAAGCTTCCACACTTTTGGGTGAGGAAGTTGGAACTTAGATTACGACGGGGAGCCGCTAACGGCGATTTAGCTTCTAGGACAGACCAAAAGAGGCAGAGCTATAAGTATCGAATTGGTGGGATTAAACAGTAAGGAATTTCGTCGAAAAAGTTAAATTTTATATACTGGATGGCATTAATCTGAAACGGAAGATTAGCAAGAATATAGTGAGGCAAAGAGAGCCGCGAAAATCGCCACTCTCATAGCGAAGAGCTGCATACACCGCGATGGCTCGGCCATAAAAGATAAGCGAGAAGAAAAGTGACAATGTCGGAATCCTTAAAGAGGTCAACGAAGATAGTCAAACCTTATAAAAGCCGAATGAGTTGATTAAAAACTGGAAAGGTTATTTTAATGACTGTTGCAAAATGCAAATGACAATTAATCCCCTCCATATATTGAGTCATAGATAAGTATGATCGAACTCCTTCATGAGAACTAACTTAGGATATAAATGAAAACGACGGAGATAAGAAAAGCTAAAAAGAATGAAATTCTAGAGATGTAAGGGTGATATGCGAGTAGGAAGGAGCTATGACCATGATGATTCCTTTAGCAAGATATTGGCAAAAAAGCAAATTTCCAATCAATAAAGATAAAGCACAATTATAACCTTATTTAGAGGCAAAGAAGATCCCCAGGGTGTGGCAATTACAGAGGGAACAAGTTAATTTGCCACTCCTTAAAACTTATGGGAAGGACCTTAGCATCAAGGCTGAAGAACGAGGTGGAAATATCGGCTAACCAAATTAATTTGTAGTGGCAAGTTCACAATCGACGGTCTTCGAACTAAGACAAATGATGTATTATGTGGAAAATAGGAAAAACTATGGTCTTTATTGACTTGGAGAAAGCTTATAACACGGTGCCTCGTGATTTGATATGGTGATGATTTAGAATGAAATTTCTTAATGTATATGATGTACAAAAATATTTATGAGGCCTCAAAGTTTTGCGTTAGAACAATAATTGGGGGCTATAAACCTTTTCGATTGAAAATGGATTACATCAAGAATCTGCTCAAAGTTCCTTCTTATTCCAATTATGGGCCCGATAACGAAAGACATCCAAAAGCCATCTCTTCGGTGTATATATTATACTGTATGCCGATGATATATTAATATACGAAGATACAAGGAAGAAAGTAACGAAGCCGAAAATTTGTAAAAGTCGTTAACTGGATATTGTCCAAAAGTCAACAACCGAAGAGCGATACCTATGGATATGAACATTACATGCACCCCATTGCTGGATGACCAATTAAAGCACACAGGTTTACATATCTCGCCTCGATGCTATATCAAGAGGTAACTTGCGCAAGTTAATGCAAGGATTCAAAAAGGATGACTTAAATGGCGAAGTATATCCAATACAGGCGCGTAGCCAGGATTTTTACGTGGGGGGGGGGGGGGGAAATCTGGCAAAAAATAATTTTTACAATGCATTTTGACAAAATTTAAATCAAATTAAATTAGATGTATATATTATGTTTCTAGGTTTTTATAAGTGTCTTAAAGTCTTTGATGTAACTAAACTATAATATTTTATATTAATCAAAAAACCGGGGGGGGGGGGAGAGAATTTCCCGCCCCCCCCCCCCTCATTTACGCCATCGATCTAATGTAATGAGCTACAAGAGGATGCCAATATGATTGAAGGGCAAATATATAAATCAAAACCTGTGTTAGTTTCTATAAATAAAACATGGCCATTAAACGCTCGGAATAAAGGTTATTACAAGCAGAGGTCAGATTTGTTAGGAATTTTCTGCCCGAACCCGGCCCGGTTTAATTCTCTAACATCATTGCCCGCCCGAGCCCGCCCGAACCCTTCTGGTGTCCGCCCGAGCCCGCCCGAAACATTAATGCTGCCCGAAATGCCCGGCCCGAAATTTTAAAGTTGCCTGTTAGACCCGAAATTTTGCGACCTAAAATTCTTTCAATATCTAAAAGTCGAATGATTTTTTCAAATGAAACTGTTGTACTTTAATTTTAATCCTAATTGGTCGAAAAACGTAGTATTTGGTCTTTCTAAAATATTTGAGCTTAGCGATAGCGATGAGTGATAAGGGAATAATAAAGGCGAATTGGAGAAGCCTTGTTAAATCATTTGTTAAAAAATTAAATGATATTAGAATGAAATTTAACACTTTCGGCATTGTATCAATTTGGGCGTGACGATTTTGTACTATGTATAGACGGCACATGCGAATTACGAACAATGAAAGGGCTGCATAAATATAAATATTTTAATCCTTTCCATAACCTAGCTAGGGACTTGATGGAAATAAAGGGGTTCTGGCAAAATTTGTAAAAATAACTTGGGGACGGATGGCGATTTTTAGCATTTTCATATGCAATTTAATGAAAAGTAACAAAAAATACACTATCTAAAAAATCTCATTAAGCCCGAATTGCCCGAATCCTATCTTCTTCGTGCCCGCCCGAAAATAAAAATTTAGAATCTGATCTCTGATTACAAGCCATGGAGATGAGAAAAATACGGTGGAGGTTGGGATTTCGAAATCATTAAATAAAGGCATGAGTATTAATATGGACAAGTGTTTTTGACCTGCAAGTGCAAGTATCAATTCAAAAATAGGGATAGCTTACCTATAATGTGGGTAAATTTTAACAAAATATAAATTAAATTTAATATTAAAACATGACATAGTTTGAAGGTCGAAATAACTCTTTTGATAACATAAACATCATTCATTATTTACCAAAGGCATCCCCACTAATTGGCATATAGCTCCTAGAATAATGGCAAATGGTTTCTTTACCAATTGTTGTATTGCATCTGAATCAATTTTACACCCAAAAAGGAATGTGTTTAATACGATAAATCCTAATACTAATCCACGGAATGCAATGATTAAAGCATTCTCCTTACGAATGACAGTTATTTGAATAGGATCACATTTATAATATTTAACGAGATCTCCTTGCTTCAACTTTACTCTCAAAGTCAAAATGGTTTTTCCCAAGAAAACTGACTTTATTTTTAGGTAGGTTTCATTATTTGTTTTCAAAATCCTCGCTATTCTTCTATTCTTTATAATAGGATTTGATGTTAGATCCTGAGAGGTGATATTATAAAGCACTTGACTTACGGTACCATTTAGAGCCACTTTAGTCTGCGGTTCGAATAGGTAATATTTGATGTCTTTAACGCTCCCTAGCGGAATTTCAATTTTTGGAGGATCAAAAAGACACGATATCTTCTTTCCACATAAGACCGGAGAATAAATGCATAATAATATGGATGAATAAAGTAATATATGACATTTATGACTAAAATAATAGTGAAGATACATCAATTAGCGTTTGTTGAGATAGGAGAGAAAAATTGCAGGATAAATTAAGCTTGCGTAAAAGAGAAATTTATGCAACTCCTCCCACACACCTCCCGTTTATCGGAAAACGAAATTATTTATAAACGTTTACCCCCCCCCCCCCCTCTAGCTATCACATAATATCAGGTGCCTGCATACAATCATAATGATAGCTTAATTTGTTAAGAAATGTATGTTATTTTTAAAAGGGAATTTAATTATTTGCAATTGCACCCTAAAACTTTATAGGTAAAAAATGTTGTTATTTCCAATTTTTAATGAAAAAATGGCATTTTTGGAGGTACGGAAATACATTTAGGTTGAGAGGCAATTTAGCGTGTTAGTAACCTTGCTAAAATGACCTTCAGTTATATTGGTAAAGGAGTTGTGTAGCACTAATTTATTAGTCATACATTTTAATTAAAAATATACTAATAATTATTATTAAATATAGATAATTATTTTTCTGTGTATATTGAGTGGTACTTATTAGATTAGTCCATAAAATAACATAAAGGTGTAAGGGGGTATTAACAAAGCGTCACGTCGACACTTAAGTTTAATAACTATGTAATATTAACAATATTAAAGCTTATTTCTATGATGTTATTAAAAAGGTATAATATATGTTTGTTTTTAACATGTATATAATATATATATTAATAATACGGGTGGTTCGTAAATAGTCTAAAATGCATTTATCATTATTTTTAATTTCGAGAAAATCAATAATTGTTATTGATTTTTTAACAAACGTGATAATTATTTTTCTTTATATTAAGCAAAGTAACTATCTATATTAATGTGGTCACGTGAAGATTAAAATAATATAAAAATGCAATTATAAATATTTTAAGAAACTTAATAAATTTTGTACACAAAATCGTTTGAATTCATAATGTCATTTCAACCCTGCATTATAAATTGTTGCTGATAAGGCCTCGGGGTCCTTTTTAAGCGGATTGTTTACGAAAATTGACACTGCAAAATTATGATTTATTTATACTTATAGACTACAAGCTATAATTTAATTTGGCTTGCAAATCATCCGCCTTTTACAGATATAATGACAATTTAACATTGATTTGAATTTACATTATAATGCACGAGTGTTTTTATTATAAACGATGCTGTTTGGATTTTAGTATGTAATTGAATATAGACTAATATAATATCGAGCTAATAACGCGGTTTTTATTCGGTTTATTGACTTGAATTAGCCGTAATAATTATATGGGTTTTGAGCGTAGATCGGGTACATTCCGTAAGTTCCGTAGAAAGGATAAGAACCGTATCCGCCATACCCCATATAAGGATTTCTGTAACCTACAATATAATCTAAGCTAAATATCCACAAATATATCATTTATACTCATAATCAACAATATTATTAATTAATGTATTGAATTAATAAAAAAAAATTACATTATGAAGTGTTGACTTATGAGTAGTTTAAAATTTTATCATATTATCTTTGAATAAAATGCCGCTCTATTCCCTTCCCTTAGGCGAATACCCTTAAAATTAATATCAAAGTTATCTTTGGGCTAACAATTGTCAGGAAGGCACTGAAATAAAAGATTAAATAAAAAAGTAAGAAAATTAGTAGCTCTCAATATTATTAACCAATTCCTATAATAACCCAAGGATCCAGACCCCTATTATTGACCCCATCCCCTTAGTTAACAAACAATTATGAACCTTCTAGAGGAATTTAATGCACATTTCAATAAAATATTATTGTAGTATTGTCGCTTCATTCATACATCTAGAAATAAACAATTACCATGATCACCATGGGCTTAGCCATCATTGGGATTAAGAAGGGCAATAATGATTTAGGGAGTAGCTAAATGATAATTTTTTTTTAAATTTTAGCCATAATTTTAATAAATTTCAACAAATCTTTAGATTTAGAAGAAGCAGTCGCCCCTCCCTGCCCCCCCCCTCATTAAACAATCTGGATTATATTTTTTGGAAATTTTCACACTAAAGTATATCCTAGCTTGCTTTTAATTGAGAAACGTATCCGCAGCAGGAACCCTTTGAATTGCCTCCTGAACAAAACATTTATATAGAGCATAAGATAACTAACTAAATACCCCCATTTTGGGCGCCCTCAAAAGCGCTAGCATACCGTCCGTTTTAAAACCTGTAAATTTTCTTTAAAGGCAAGGAGCGGCCCGACGGCTCCGTTCTCTTTATTCCCTGGCATGATAGTCTCAAACTTAAACGGGATTTTAAGGGCATAGACAATTTCGGCACGTTTAAACAAAACTAAAATGTCCTTGCAGATGACCTCAAAACGGCCAAGTAAAAAGCCCTTCTTCATTTCGATATTTTTACCGCTATGGGCAATGCCGTGTAAAACGCACTCGCCCCATAAAGTATTCCCAAAGATTTTTATAAAAACGCATAAAAAGGATTTGTTTCACAAATTTAATTTAAATTCCTGGCCGATATCTGGCCACTTATCGTGATGATTTCGAATAAATGGCTGCAATAGCCAGGTAATTAATGTTTAAAGGTTGTTTTAACACTCATTATTAATATTGGCGCAGCCAGGGTTTTGATTGTGGAGAGCCAAAGTTTGTGGGAAAGTGAAATGATTTTTTTTTGATTTCACCAAAACTTTGTTATATATTATATATTAGAAGGTCTAAATTATAGGGGGGAGGGCAGTTGTCAATTCCTACTTTCCTTTAGTTGAGTTGTCTCTTCAAATCCTATTTAGTCCGCATGGATGGTTTTTTAAACAAATAACTTCTCAAGGGAATTGTATTAACTAAATAAAGAGAAATAAACTTTTCGAATGATAAATTTAAGCATGATCCATACCATATTAAAAAGTTGAGTATTCAAAATCAGAACCATATATAAGAATTAATAACAAATGATGTTTTGCATAGTACTTACCATAACCATATCTATTCCCGTAATAACCTTTAATAGTTGCCAAAAGAATTAATATGAATAAGCAAAAAAATTTTTACAAAATAACTGCATTTTATAAATTAAAACAATTATAAATTACCATTTCTCCGAACCCTGTGGCTAAGCGAATCCCTCGTTTCATCTATTAATTAAAGACACTTTTTTACATCTAATAGATCTTGATATTTCTTACTACATGGGAGTAGCCAGGGGGAGGTAGGGAGGGGCGGCTGCCCCCCTCTAAATCCAAACAATTTCTTACAGTTTAATATGATTATAATGAAAATTCCAAAAGATCCTCATTTTTTCCCTCCCTAAATCATTAAGCCTCCTCTAATTCAAATCCTGGCTACGCTCATGTATCATTAAGTGTCCATACAATATTGCAGGAAATACGAGTGGTAGATAAAAATGATTTATATTTATAAAAAAAAATTTGTTGTAAAAATTCGTGAGTTATTTACGAAATCTAATACTTATAATGGATATTTTTCTAAATATTTTACCTTGTAAAGGAGCACCGAAAAGCGTAAACACGAGGCATGCCTAAATAGAAATTATATATTTTTTTAATATCACAAAGCATTTCTATATGTTATATGCAGGAGATTGCAAATTAAGCAATAGATTTAAACTTGAGCTTAGGGATAGTTTGGAGCGAGGCATGTTGTAACCATTAATTTATGCCCTTAAAATATTTTTTTGCGTGGGGTTATAAAAATGAAGGATATACTTTATGAAAAGTGATAAATTATATTAATTGTAATTCTAAAAAAAAATAGTTTTTTTATCTGCTTTATATGGTTAATTTTTTACAATAAATGCTACGTTCGGTAATAAGAAATGAATTTTTTATAGAGAATTAATAATTAATATTTAAAATTTAAAAATTAAATAAAAATTAAAAGACACTGTTGATTCCTGGGCATCTTACCAAGCAAGCTAATAGAATAAAGATATTTTGCAACATTGGGAATATTTAATGCAAGTTTGTAACTGATCAGTTCGTTTGACTTAAATTGAGCTTGGGGCCAGCAATAATTACATTTGTCATCTTGATTAATTAACTTATGCCTAAAATAGCAAGGTTTATTAGATGTTTTACTTTAATTGCAAAATCAGGGTTAGCGATCAAATTTGTGGTTTTGTTCACTTATAATAACATTAATTATGGGCGTAACCAGCAGGAACCTGAGAGGGGTGGCTCTCCCTTCCCTCTTTAGATCCAAAAATTAACTATCAATATGATATAGTACAAGATTTAAAATGTCCCTCCCCAAATAATTTTGCTCCACCCCCTTCTAAACTAATTTCTAGGTACGCCCAAGCATATATTTAAGATAAGTGCGTATAGTATGACATGGGCGTACGCAGGGGCCCCCAATTAAAAAAAAAAATTTTAATTACAAAAACCCTAACAAATTAAAAAAAAATTATGTTTTGCCCCCCCCCGTTAATTAGCAGGAGGGGGCAGCCGGACCCCCTGCCCCCCCTAATTTGCCAGGGGGGGCAGGGGGTCTGGCTGCCCACACTGCCTAATTTAGGGCAGTTGCTTTTTTTTTGCTCTCAGGAAAATTTTGGATAGTCGAAACCTTTTTTTTTTTTTTTTTTAATTTTGCTCTCAAGAAAATTATAAGGATAGTTGAGACCTTTTTTTTTTTGCTCTCAGGAAAATGTCGAGACCTTTTTTTTTAAATCTGCCCCCCCCCCTAATTCAAAACCTGTGTACGCCCATGTAGTATGAAATGAATTAACATTTTTACGTCTAGTATCTCAAGAGCCCTTTTGCAAATATATCTAATATATAAAATTCTCGTATCACGGTGTTTGTAGTTAAACTGCTCCAAAACGGCTTAACCGATTCTTATAAAATTTTCTGTGCATATTTGGTAGATTTGAGAATATGTTTTTAACTTAACCCCTATGTGATATGACGGTCCAGTATTTTTGTTTTATACGTTTAAACACTTAATAAAATGTCAATCATAAGCAACTTCATGACGTCATACATGGATACTCTAAAATGCGATTTAAATAATCTTTTATATATAAAGAGGCTAAATTATTCTACTTATAAAAAATATATCATAAATCTATATGTTTTTTATAAAAGAAACTAAGCAAATATCAATAGGGATATAAAATTACTTCGAACAACGGGGACTATGATATTTAAGGTTTAAAATACATATCCTAATATACTTTATAAAGGCATCTCCATTGAAAAACAATGAAATAACGAACTACCAAATTGGCCGGTTAATCAGCTCCAATGAAGCTGTGTGGGGTATTTTCGGTTTCCCAATTCATGAACGGGACTGCAGTTATCCTTTTAGCTGCCCATTTTGAAAATTACCAGCGCGTATTTTTTACGTGAGACAGCTCTTTATCCTGCTATAAATCCACCAAAAACTACACTCACCATTTCGATCTGAGTAATCGTGCCGATGGTTATAGTGCCTTCGCTAGAACTCTACTCAATTCAGAAGTACCACGCTATTTTAAAGGGACTCAATCGAAAAAATTGATGCCCGCAAGCAAGGCACAATAGAGAGAGTTAGAAGGCTTTGAAAGAGGGGAATATTGTTGATTTCACAAATGTACCTCTGAAATATAAGATTATCATAATAAACAAATGAGAGACCACAAAACCTTTTAAGAAACATAAGGTCTTTAAATGCTAGGAAATTTTTTCTATAAAATAAATAACTGGAGCAATTAGGGATGGCCTTGAGTGTAAAGCAGGTATGACAATTAAGGGATTGCTATCTAGGTGTCCAGGGGTCGACATCAATAATGCTTTTACCTAGCAAGTAAGACCAACTCCGGTTCTTTCACATTCATTTTAATAGAAAATCTCTATGTTAGGAGCTAGACCCAGTTTTTCAACCAATTTCTTCATAATTTGCCACTTTCTTTAAAGAAGAGGAACCTATGAGGTTTTGAAATAGAATATTAGTTTTAATCAGGTTTTTTAAAAATTGCTATAAACTAAGATTAATTCTAATAAGATAATTAAGCTCTGAGGGGTGATTATAATAAAATTTATGGTACTTATAGTTATTTATTTTAATGTCTATACAAATGTTTAATAAAAAATGACTTTTATTATTTATAGAATTGGATTACTCAAATCTATCACTGATATCCAAAAAATTGGTAATAAAAAAATTTATTAAAAGGTGTGAATATTTATTTTAATCTTGAATACATAATATTAGCCATGTTTAAACAATTTAATTTTAAAAAAGTATGGCTTAGAAAATTGAATCTCAATATTAAGCGATGGGGCATTCATACATTTAAAAGCATGGGTAAAAAATTAAAAGTTGGAAAGTCTCGCAAAGATAAATTTTATAAGTTATCCAAAGAAATCGGTTCGACTTATTAAGTTTGTCGTTATAAAAAATATTATAGGGTATCGATCTCGTGCAGCTTTCAAATTGATCCAATTAAATCAAAAATACTCATTCCTACAGAATAGTTCAGTGTTATTAGACCTTTGTTGTGCTCCAGGAGGATGGCTGCAGGTTGCTGCCAAAACGATGGCTGCTTCATCATTAATTATAGGCAAACTTATAATAATTGTGCTTAAATTTACTTTTAATTAATTATATGAATATATTTGTATACGTTATTATAACATATTTTGTATGTGTAGGTATTGATTTGGTACCCATAAAACCTTTACCAAATGTTGAATTAATTCAAGAGGATATAACAACAGATAAATGTTACTCAGTAATTAACATTTTTGCATTTGGATATTCAATTTCTAGTATAAATTTTATATTGTACTTTTATAAAATTTATAGATGCTCAAAAGATTTTTGAAAACATGTAAATTGGATTGTGTTTTGCATGATGGTGCTCCAAATCTTGGTAATAACTGGTTGCATGATGCTCATTCACAAGGTAATATTTAAAAAAAACTAAATTGTACATTAAAATTATTTTTTGCCTATTATTAACCTAAGATAAAATTATTTTTTTATTGATCCTTGCTTGTATTATTCTAAAAATATTTGTATTTATAAAAATATGTCATAATATCTTTCTTATAAAAACTTTATTATTATATATACATTCACACATTTTTAAAAAAATATTCCACTTTTTACATTAATATTTTATTTTATCATAGTTTATGACTATCAATAGCTCTACTAAGTTTATAATCTTTTTAACGTATAAATATTTTATTTCATTAAATTTTTTTGTTGAATATTTAATTTATAACATAAAATTCTAAATTAAGGTTAAATAGAGGCTTATAGGTAAGGTCATCCTACAAGTACAAAACATCATTTTTTGACCTTCATTTTCACCTCAATCACTAATAAAAATTGTATTATAATTTAAAGGACTATATATATGAAACAAAGCTAATTAAACATCTTTAATTAAGATTTTTAAACATTTATATATCGTTTTTATGTTGTTTTGGGGGTAAAATTTTTCAGTTAGGCTAACCTTTTACGCCTTCAAATTGGCTGTTAATTTTCTGGCACCCGGTGGCTGGTTTGTAACCAAACTTTTCCGCAGCAAAGATTACAACTCCATGATTTGGCTGTTTCAAAAGTTTTTCCGAAAAGTTGAATCCACAAAACCTCAGGCTTCGCGAAACGAATCTGCCGAAATATACGTAATATGTCAGGGCTTCATTCGCTACGACAAAGTAGATGCCAAATTTCTCGACCCTAAATTCATTTTCCAAGAAGTTGACGACATTATATTACCCTCGCCAAACGATTTGGAGAAACTAAATGAGGCAAAAGAAGAAAAGAGTGGAGGCAAGGGGTTGCCCGAAGGTTTAGAACTACGTTTAGAGGAAGATAAGGAGACTAAAAATAATAGGTTTAGACTGTCTAAAGACGTGGATAGTACCTTGATTAGCGATATCGATTTTATACAAAGCTCTAGCCACAAACAGATATTGGCTAAAGAAGGTACGGTCAAGGAAATTTTGATGATTGATCCACGGGTTAGAGCACACCCTTTGACCACTCCCGAAATTAGAGAATTATGTTCGGACCTGCAAGTTATGGGTAAAGGAGACGTTAGAACTCTTACTAGATGGGCCCTGAAACTTAAAAAAGACCTTTTCCCGAGCCATAAGCCGGACGTACCCGAAGGAGCTAAGGAACCGAGTAAATTTATCCACAAAACACTTAATTATATTGTTAAAATTTTTAAGAATATAATAGTAACTCCTTTTTAGGAGTGCCGCAATTACCTTAAAAGTAGACTCTAATTAGCGCCATCTATAGGCAATTTTAATTAGTGACTATTATAACTATATATTTATATATATCCCTATCTTTTTTAGCATGTGACTCGAAAATGATAACAGACTTATACCGTTTTCGCTCCTATTAGAGCTCATCAGTATGCCATAGTTAATTTTCTAAGCTTTTTAAGGTGGCGTATTTATATTATAGCTATTATAAAACCACTTGTCGGTTAATTCCTACTGAGCCTTTCTAAACTTGGTGTCGTTTAATTGGGAAAAATTATTTCCATATCCAATTTTAATAAACCACCTTACGTAGAGTTATTTTTATCAATATTTTTAGCTCGTTTTTAAATTGGAAACAGGGTTTGTTAGCATAAATTATTTATAACTTTGGTCGAGAATTGAAAAACTATAAACAAATTAATTTCAATGTATAGAATATTTCGTTTTATAGCAAAAATTGACATCACATCATCTCACTCAACTATCTATTATATTTTGACCATAGACTAACACCCAGATACACTTATCTTTTTTGGCAGTCTTGAAATAATTATAATTTGCCTTAATTCTTGAAATTACATACAATTTTAAATGATTACTTCGTCTTAATATAGGTATTTCACTGTTTTATAACGATGAAAACGACCACTGTTGTTTGGGAATTAGCGAAGAAATTTAAAATTATTTTTGTTCATAGTTTGGGGGAAATAATTGTAAAGCATTACTTATTATTTGGTACACTTAGAAATGACGGAAGATGAGATAATGGAAAAGATGGTACAAAACGCTAAGACGGAATCCGAGCATCTGCTCAAGCTTAAACGGAGGAAGGTGGCTAAGCAAAGACTCAAACTGGCCCAGAGGATGCAACTTAAAATGGATTTACCGCACGAAGTTACGGACACGTTCGAAGATGAGGAACTTTTCGACATGAAACGGTTGGCCTCTAGGGCACAGCCATCCTCACCCAAAATGCAGGGTAGTAATAAGATAAGACCATTTGTTATGAGCAATTTTTTATAGTATTTTTATATGGAGTGAACGAATTTAGTATTAAAAAGGGATATTTTTGTGTTTTTTAAGGGTGTGTCTTAATAGGCGAATTCGAAGTGAGGCTAAGAAAGCAAATAGGCGTTAAATGGCTTCTTTTTAATAAGCTAATCACAAACTTAACCCTACCAATTAGAAGATTTATCATATTAATATGTTAATTTAGTTTTGATAAAATTGTTTTAAATTTGTAAGTTATAGTATTTAATTATAATATCGGTACCTTTATGATCTGGAAATCACTCTATTCACACTCCTCCTCACTCTATTCACGCTCATTATAATTTGAATACACAACAGACATTGAAGTTTAGATATTTGAATACCTTACGATTTAACAATGTTATTCATATTAACCTCTATACAATTATATATAAACTAACTCTTAACGACCCATACACACTCTAACTTTTGGTTAAATATATATATATTTACTTATATTAATAAAGTAAAAACTTAATTCTCTACAAAGTCGTCAATCGCGTAATTTAACAAATAAGATATGGCGGGCTTGGAGCTGAAGGGCGTATTTAGACGCAGCTTAAGACATGTTCAATTTCTTTTCCCCGTTTAAACTTTTCAAATTAAGGAAAAGTTGCTATACACATTTATGTTTTAGCGGCATGCATTAAGAGATGGGAATTGGTGATTTATAGGGTTAAACTATACGCGAGAATTTAGAATGCTGAACGAAGTCAGCTCGCCAGGCTGTGTTTTACAGCTAAAAAAATAATGTGTCACCCGCACCATTTTTTTTGATGATCAGAGATTTTTTCCCCGCCAATTTATGGGTGTCCTCGTGATAAACAGTAGTCCACAATATAAATGATTGGATGAATTTAATATTATCATATTCAATGCCATCCAATCCTATTGGAAAAACGCTCGATTAATTTTTTAGGTTATGCAAGATTTTATAATTGTTAAGAATTGAAAAATTCTAAATAATAATTTTTGTTGTAACTTACTCACGGAACTTGGACTAAAACTGAGACTAGTGGGGTAAATACGGCTGGGTTTTGTTTGGTCGACCTTTGGTTTTAGTTGACTAAACAAAAGCAAACCAACGATTTTTTAGTCTGTTTATCTTAGTTGTATAAATGGACCAATTATGTTTAATAGACTAAAACCAAAAGTCGACCAAACTAGACCCAGCCGTTTTTACAACACAAATTGAGACACGGGTTATGCTGCTAAGAACAAACTAATCATAAGAATGTACAATAATAATAGGCGTATAGTTTTATTAACTATCTGCAATTTATGAATTTGTTGTATGTTTTAAGGCATGGAGGAAGATGGAGAAGTTGATCAATCTGATGACTCTAATGAAAACCTTCCTTTAAAAGATGGTACGCTCTTACTTAAAATTATTTTTCAAATGGCTTAAATACTTTTTTAGAATATTTTAGAGTAATATCTATAATCTAGCAGCTTTTAAGATATATTTTTAATATTGCATCGAAACCTTAGTCAATATCCTTTTACCTCTTTGGTATAATGTCCAAAATTTGCTTTCAAAATAATATAAAAATAGCTTAGATGAAATGATTCAGCTGTTTATGACAAAAAATGCAAGGTTTTTAACCTTTGTTGCCTAAAATTTTTCAAACAGCTCCTTTAATGGTCGATTTACTCCCCAATTCTCGAGACAAAAAGGAAATCAAGATAGAGCAATGGTTCGACAGGCCCTCTTTCAAGTACATTAAAGAGTCTGATCAAAGCGAAAATAGTCTGGGTAAAGTAACCCAGTCGCGCAAAAAATTAGCCAAATCGTCTCTACCTAAAAATTCCAAAACCACAAACACCAAGCCCTCTAGTATGCCATTAATCTTTTATATTCGCTTTACACCTAAACCTAATAAATTGATTTTTTGGGCAATTATTTTACCTTAATTCTCTATTGGCAATCATAATCAAGTCTCTTATAATATTATTAATATACGTTTTTAGCAGGTTTTTTAAATAGCATTTTTAGGGTTAAATTAGTTAAAAATATGTTAAGAGGGGCGTGGGGGCCTAGTTAATATAGGCTTTGCCTTTGAAAAAGAGGTCGCGGGTTCAAATTTTTAAAAGATGTAAAATATACCACTTCGTCAACAGGGCTGGCAGGCCTGGATAGCCGAGCGTCACCCCCCTCATCCAAATATCCAAAGAAGCTGACCACCTAACTGTGACCTTGGAATTTTTTTTTATTAGTTAAAAATATGTTAAAGATAGTTTGTCTTGTAGTCCTTTACAATTACATGTTTTTCGATTGCAGGTTTACATGAGAATGGGGCTACTGCGGGAGGCGATAACAACACGCCACTTAACAACGACAAAGCTGAAATAGAAGATGAAACTGATGTTTTGCCGGAGCTCAATGGAGGCATCAGTGGCGAATTTGAAGAAAGTGATGCCGGGGAAGACCTTAAGTTGCAAACGGCCGAAGAAATGACTTTAGGGTCTTACATGGTTCAATCCAAGAAAAAAACTAGCGAAATGATCGATTGGTCTTACCATAGGTGAACTCAGTTTTAAAAACCATGTTTCTAATGGGTCTTTTTGTAATATGGGGAGGCATTTAGCAACGGACCTCTAAATAAAAGCTATTCTTATGGGCGTAGCCAAAGGGGGGGGGGCAGAGAGGGGCAGCTGCCCCCCTAAATCCAAATATTTGTTGAAATTTATTAAATTATGGCTAAAATTATCATTTTGACCATCTCGAAATTATGATTGTCCCCCTCTAATTCCAATGCTGGCTACGCCCATGACTATACTATTATGAGAGGTACAATGTCGTCAGTTTTTCCTGAACCTTTAAAAATGTCCAAAACTTTGAACAATTAAAAATAGTGAATTGTTAGATATTGAGAATTACTAATGATTTTAAAATACCATCTTTTTGCAAGTGGCTTGCTATTGATAAATTATTAATATACACGATTCATTTCCTTATAAGCTAAGACAAGTCTACACTAAAATGTATATTTCCTTATTATAAAATGTCAGTATATGCCTCTTATTAAACATATTTAACTTATCATTTGTCTCAACTGGCCTTAATTAACCAGGATATAATATGATAGAAAGCCGCCGTATCTACGTTTTGAATTTTTGCTTTCCACTTTATAACTTATTATTAATTGTGTATTAGTGCACCGACATTTCAATATTGGATTAGCAAAAAAAGGCACACTGTGTTTGCAGGCTTTACCGCTTGCCCCTAAAATTCAAGATCTGCATTGTCCTTATTTTTAATTGTTATTAAGTGTTTTCCATTTTTTCACTAAATCAATCGATGAACGATTGACAAAAACGTAGTAATACAATGTAATGCCGCTTCTCTTTCGCGTTTAGGTACACTTTTGGCGACAAATCAACCGACCTCCCAGACTGGTTCGTAACCGACGAGCGTAAACATTACTTTAAGCGTCTACCCGAAGTCGCTATGGACCCCGAAACTTTGGCCGAAAACCGCGCGCGATTGCGGGCCATTGACGCTCGTCCCATCAAAAAAGTGGTGGAAGCGCGAGCGCGTAAGAAAGGTCGGTTAGCTAAACGCTTGTCTCGAGCCCTGCATAGGGCAGAGCGTATGAGCACGGCTGCTGGCTTGAACGACGCGCCCGGCCAAAGCGCTGGTGGCCCTACGCCCGACGCCCTAAAACAACGCATCATAGCTAAATACGCTCGGCGTCAAGCGCTGAGCGCCAAGCGCGACAAAGTATACGTAGTTGCTCACGGACGTAAGGGAGGAGCGCGCGCTGCCTCTGAGCGCAAAGGCGCACCCAAGCGTAGCAAAAACGTCAAGGTGAAACGAGTGGATAGGAGAATGAAGAAGGATAACAGAGCGGCCAGGGTTGATAGAAAGAAAAATGGGAAGAAGAGTGGAAGGAAGGGAGCTACTTCTTTCGGAAAAAGACGTCGCTAGAAATTTATACCCTCTATTTTCGTTATAAAGATCGTTTTTGTGAACGTTGTTTTTATGATAAAATGTCGAATGCTTTTGGAAATGTACCGATATGATGGGTTTATTGTTTAATTGCATTGCATTGATGTCATAAGTTCTATTTTTGGCACAGGTAATAGCATATATCATCACGCTTTCATAAAATGCAAATAATGAAGACTTCATTTAATTGGATTTTTATTAAGAATCCCCTCCATCTTATAGACCGTCTTAATATATGATTCAACTTCAATCGTATTTTAGTTTGTCTAAATATGCGGTATACATGTCGTGGAATCAACAATTTTAGTTTAGTTACCATATGAATATGCATTAATAAGCGTAAATAAAGGATAAATATTTGTTTTATGGGCAAAAACATGACGTGACGCTCGTATTTAGACCCGGCCATGTTTTAACGTGCATTCGCTTTTTTAATCTTGATTCAAAATCGCGTATTAAGACGCACATATAATTAAAAAACATAAAGGTTCAGCAATGTTTTAAGCTACAAATTTCGTAAACGAGCATTAATAATTTATTCAGTTTTTCATGTCGAATGATGGATGCATTTTTTATGTTATAAGCTAATTTTAAAGCTTTGCTCTTGGACGTTTAATCTTTTTTAATTAAAGAATGTAGATGATTGAATGAAACCTTGTATTTAATAATAACTAATCAGTAATGATGCAGAAAATCCGAGAAAAATCTCGTAACGAAAACCGAGACGTAAGTCGACCTTAAGACGAGACGATACGGGATTTTGTTAACGGAATTTGTTTAGAATATACCTTAAAATATGAATTTTACAAAAATAAGTAGCTAGGCATGTAAATGATTTTTTGATGTATTTTACTTATTGCATATTTATATCCTTAGCATTGATATATGGCATCAACATACAAATATAGTTCTGATGAAGTTGTCAAAATTACTAAAGCATCTTTAATTTTGCAGCAAGTTACATTATTCCCTCTGAGGATAATATTTTGAATCGGTCGTTATAAAATCAAAATAATTTGTAAATTTGGCTACCAATATATTTTGAGCACCACAGTGACTTCTTGGCCTGTGGATCGATTGCATTCAATCATGAGTCTACCAGAAGTTTGTTATGCTTGAACTCATCGTACATGCAACTTTCAAGGCCTAAATCTCATTATGCATTTGTTTTGCAATTTATTATACTTTTCACATAATAAAGGTAGGATGGCAGGTCAACTCATCCATTAAATTTTCTCTGCAATTTTTAATAATAAAAAAAGATTTATTGCCTAAACTATTTTTAAAATGGTGCATGTATAAATTTTGGGACATAAAATGGGGTATTTTATAATAATTTGTATATTTCTCGAATGTAAAAATTGATACATATACGTTATTTATTAATATAAATGCTACTTTTATTGGTGTTTTTGAAACGTTGAAAGATGTTCAACTAATTTTGTACGTTATAAATAATGATAAAAGGTATCCATATGGACCTTTCAGGTTGCTATAACAATATAATAAACATGCGATCTTTAGGGACAAACTCATGGCGGTTATAATAAAAGGCTAAAAGTCTTGTTTTAAAAATGCTCACCTCGAATCCCAGATAGTTCGAATATGTAAATGACATGCTTATTAAAGGTTAAACAATAAAGTGTTCGCCTTTTTTATTTATATAATAATTCAAATAAATTAGAAAAACTTAGATAGTGCGAAAAAAATTTCTTGCAGTGGGACCCGAGACGAGATCGACTTCGACACACTACTGTTAAAAATTTGCACTTGGATATTAATTAAACTTAAAAGGACAACCCAACAACATTAAAAGTATAAAAAAGTATTTTTGGTTTAAATCATTTTAACCTTGGTACACCAAGTTTTTAATTTTGTTAAGCATCATTCGGCCGATCTTTTATTGTTGTTACTTTTGTGCATAGCTTTTTCAGATTTATTTTTTCCTATTAATTTTTGTTCTGTAAGCCCGTATTTAAAATTCCCTACAGTGGATTCGCAATCCGAAATACCCACTGTCTTTAGCAAAGATCAATACATATTTTTTAATTTCTTGCGAAGAGCTTGCCACCTTTTTGATCTATAAATCTATGCCTATTAGTAAATATTTGATAAATAATCAAATATTCAAATCTCGTTATTTTGGATAAACACGCCCTGGTTGGTCTGTCCAGAAATTTTAGCGAAGCCGTTTGAAAACAATGTGTCCTAGACAGTACTACTGGTGGATTTGGGTCAGTCTAACTATAAATACACAATATTCAAACACTCGGATTGTTCACAAATTTAGCAACGGATTTTCATTTAAATGTACTTAATAAATATAACTTTAAAAAATGTGTGTAAATAAAAATTAATTAATTAAAACCCTCATTGACCATAGAAATCTGATATCTTTCAAACGATAATATGTCTTATTAACATTTAAACAAAGTAACGAATGGAATGTTTGAGAATCATAATGTTCCAAGATTCTTTTTAAAAACATATAATTTTTATGACATTACACATTAGGGTATCCCACGCGTTTCAAAATTTTAATTACGTTATCTTTAATCCTACTCTCTATAGGTTGGAGAATTATTTATCATTCTAAGCCTTGTAATTAAAAGGAGATAGCTTAAAGTGTCATATATAAACGGACTAACGCGTATGTGAAGGCGGTTAAAATTTTTGAATTATTGCTTAATTGTTCTGTGAACATCTGTTCTTGATTCCTCAACCCCGTTCCAAAATCTACTCGCTATAAATTTGGTTTTCTATTGAAATCAGTGGCAAATTAATTATTGTAAATTACCAAACTCTTTTAATTTTGTTAATCAGTGGCAAATCAATTATTGTAAATTACCAAACTCTTTGTACGAATAATTTACTGGAAATAAACCCTCGGCGAAAATCAGTTATCGTCAATTATTTTCAATTATGCCAATAAACATTTCTCCCATCCTTTCTACTTACATTGCAATGTTCAACAACTCGTTTAAATCTGTCTTAGCCGTTAAATCCATATGTAGACACAAAATTTACGAGAAATAACTGGACAGAAGATTTTTATCATTTTTTAAAATACTTCCTTGCTTGGAGTAGAATAGGGGGTTTACAGGTTATATTTCTAGCCACTACTTGACCACCGATCAAATGCATTAATATCATGGGTATAGGCGTATATTGATAATTTTCTGTAAATGGATAAGGGAATCTTGAAAAATAAACAAATTTAGGGCTTGATCTGAGTTCTTTTCAGAGATTTTAAACAAATTTGCGAAAGTCAGTCTTATGTTATGACGATGATTTAGAAGGAGGCCAAGGACTAAAAATAGTAGATGAATTTATGTTATCTAATTTCAACCCACCAAAATAGGTGACTAACCGTCCTAGAATTTTTTTTAAATTTTGCATCAAATAAACTCCTACTTTTTGGATCTCATCAAATCAAATAAAAACAGTGTTAATTAAAATTTCAAGAACTAATTAGAACTAAACACACAGAAATTATAAATTCACTAACTATTACGCCGCGTCACTCAATCATTCCGTCTATTTATTATTTCGCGATTTAAAATAAGTTTTTAGTAGCATTTGGTACCAGTTACATGTTCTAACAGGCATTTTAACACCCACGTTAGGAATAGGATTGATTAAAAAAGTAAAAATAGTGCTCATGATTATTTTTTGATATATCCTTATAAAATAACCTTTTTACTTCTGCATACAGAACTGACTCCGATTACAAAAAATCTATTTTTTGCCAAAATTATGTTGAGGATCATATTAATTAAATAAACTGATTATGTCTAAGCCTCCACCCTTCTACTTTAGGTAATATAATACCTATGCGATGAATATAAGAAGTTTTTAGTTTCTCCAAGCTTATCATTTTTGTAACACTCCTTATTATGAATAGAGAGACTACAACAAATAAATGTCCAAAATAATCAAGTGTTTAAGGATGGGAGGGGGTACTCTTTATTGAAGGCAAATAATAAAGTGAGGGAAAAGAGTTCGTAAGTAATAAAGAAGTGTAAAACACTTCTTTATATAATCGCAAGCTAATCGAAATAATACATTAAGTCAATTAACATTTAGTGATGAATCCGCGAGCTATATGTGATAGGTCAATTAACGTCGGAAAGTAGTATGCCGCGAGTTATATAAGGTAATATAAATGAGTCAATTAAAGAAGTAATATGCCGCGAGCAAATAATTAAATATTATTGGTTGCTACAAGTTAATAATATTTAAGGTGGTGCTGGTAATTATATCTAATTATTTCTAAATATTGATATAAAAGTTAGCAAGCTTATACCCTGATGCATTCAACATTAACTTTTCAGTATTTTGTAATATTATTTTCTATTAGTGTTGATAGCATGAACCTCTTGCACACAATGTTTGAGCCATAGACTATTAAATGTATAGACTGGCGAACAGCTGATCAATTTTAAGTAAGGGTATAGGCCTTCATGTTTAACGCATATAGTATCAAATTAAACGTTATTTTCTTTATTAAATAATTAAATGGCAAACTTAGGTATGGAAAGTGGATCCTTTAATGTTTTCCTTATTCTTTCTTTCATAAATTTTGCATTTATTTACACAAGTGCGCATATTCAAAATTTCAACAAAAATGGTGGCCTGAGGTGGTCATTAAATTTCAATGCAAAAACAGTCGTCTGCCTGTTTATGATTTTATTAGTCGATGTTTGACACTCCAACAAGGTAATTCTTACCAAGTTGATTACTTATATTCGATAGTTATTTTTTACATCTGCTTTTATAAATCAATATTACTTTATACTAAGTGTAGATATAGACCATAGACTAATAAAACCATAGACTGCCAAACAGCTGATAATTATTCAGCAAGTATAGAAAGCGCCATTTTAATCAAACAATAGAACTCAACATAATTTATGGTTCTATTTTACTTATTATTTGTTTTAAATTTATAAATCAAGCTAAGAGTGTTTTTTATTTTCGCAAATATTATATCGTGTAGAAGTATAAATATACCTGTTGTTGATTTTTTCCTTCAAGATGGCAGCTATTAAGGTGCTTGAATGATTTTAAAAGTAAAAACCATCTGTTTGGCACTCTATGAGTTTTATTAATCTTATAGACAATAATAAAAAACAATCTTTTTCTGGTGGTGACCGTGCAAGCATTATATATCATCTGGTGTAAAATTTGAATACTAACAAAATATTTGAAAACTGGAATAGAGATTAATATGGAGAAAAAAATTATATCTACTCTAGAGGCTTCTACCCCTATTGGAACCTACCAGTATAAATTGTTATATAAATGATATATGAAAAGGCAAGGAATTATTGTAAATAATGTTTTGTATGTTTCTGGACAAATTGGTCTTGATCCTGCAACCTTAGAAATTGTACCGGGTGGAATTGGTAAAGAAACCAAACAAGTAAAATAACCATGCACAAGTAACATATTTAAGGTTATGAATAATATTAAAGCAATTTTGAATGCTGCAAATTCAGATTTTAATCATGGTATTTTAGAGCATTGATATAATTTTTTAATATAAGTGCTAAAAACAACAATCTTTTTGGGTAGGATTAGTAATATGGTTGAAGTAGACAAAATATATGAATCATGTATGTATATAACTTATGAAAACGTTTATTTGATAGTTTTTACCAGGAATAATTACCCTGCAAGATCTGCCTTTCAAGTTGCAGCTCTTCCTAAAGATGCACAAATTGAAATTGATGTCATTGCTTTAATCAAATAAATGACATCTGTTGGTTAAATGGTTTTGTTAGATTTAGTCTATTTTCTTTGTCATATAACCTTGTTAATTTTTTATTCATTGTATTTTTTTATATCTAAGATTGCTATTACTGTTACCTCGATAAAGCTAATATGCTTTAAATTTACCTAATATATATCAATCCAAGTATTTATTAGAAAATGGTAAGTATTTTTTACACCTAGCTATAAAATAAAAAAATGCAATTTACATTTAACAACCCTATATCTTAATGTCTAAAGTTTATGTAAATTTATTCCTTGTTTTTCTTTTCTTTTTAAGTTTAAACTAGTTATGATAACTAATTAATTTACGTTTTTATAATCTTTTTAGTTTATAAACACATTCTAAGCAAATTCTATGAATAATTTTATCTAATTTAGTAGAATGGCTCAGCCATCACAATGGTTAAATTGGATCATTTAAATTTACAATAATAATGAGCCCTGTGTTTTTATGGATAAACTTTATGAATGACTAATCTGAAGATCATTAAGACCATTGCTGATTTCCAAAATAAAATAGTTAAGGTAAGTGACTTAGTAAAATATTGTATTGTTTCAAAAGGCATGATGTGTGCAGTTTAAATTATAGCCTTGCCTAGCAAGATTATCTCTAAAACTTAATGCTGCATTTTAATTTTTTAATAATTGTTATGGAACCTTGTAAGGGTTTTCAATGGCTGTGGAAACTTTTGCTTCTGTAAAAAACTTTTTTGCTTTCACTTATATCCTAGCTAATGACATCTGGTTGGCTTTAATTTTTTCGACATCTTTTTGTGGGCCGTTTATATATAAATTTCTTTTAAAACCTTGTATAGTTTGTTGCTTTGTAATGGATAATTGCAAAGCTGTATGCCCCCGTATCCACCCCCCCCCTACCTCCCACAAATTGCATAGCAAATGTCATGGGGTAACCAGGGATTTGTCCCGAACCCCTAAACCCGAACCGGGTAAAACCCGATGTTTTACAGAACCCAAACCCGAACCCATTTTTAAAAATACCCTTAAAACCCGAACCCGATTAATACAAAAAAGGGTTCGGGTTCGGGTTTTTAATTCAAAAATATATTGTGAATTGAATATCTCAGTTTTCTCTATCATGACAATGTAACGAAGCGAGAACCATACGATTTTAATTTTAATATTTTTATGTTTCCGGCATTTTTCATTCATTAATCAATACTAATTATCTCATAAAAATTTGGGGGAAGTTGGAGGTATTAAATAATGGCTGTAATGATTCAGTGATAAAATACAATTATCATTGCCTGGTAAAACGGATAAGCTTAAGAAGCTTTTAAGAATGAAAGAACAAAGTAAAACTATTAATATGGGAAATGTTAAAAGTGCAGGAAAAAGTATAGGTTTTCTCTTGACATTGTTCTTAGATCAAAATAGAATTTAACGAGATGAGAACATATTATAATTTTGGGAGAAAAATAAACATGCCCAAGATTTATAAGTTAGCCCAGGTTGTATCTGTTCCACCTACCCAAGTTAACGTGGAAAGAGCTTTTTCCTCATTAAAATTTATTCTATCAACTTATCGATCACAAATGACTGATCAAATATTAGGAAATGTTTTAATTGTAAGATTAAATAATATATCAAAATTATATACATAATTTATGTGTCAACTGTATTTATATTTCATGATGTGAAGTATAAGTTGAATAAAAATATTTTTGTGTAATTTATAATATGGTATGGCTTTTATTAATTATATTTTTATTGCTTTTAAATCCAAAAATAAATTAGAACATTAAAAATTCAATAAATACATATGCATAATGAGATGAAATAATTGGCATGTGAATTTAATTAGGTGCTATTTAAAAATTAAGTTAACTATTCAATAATTTTTTGAAGGTAAAAATGTATTATTTGTATAAGGGTGTTATTTAAATGCATAGTGAAAAATTCCATAATGCTCAGTTGTTTGTGCTCAGTTTTTAATTAAAAATGTTCAGTTTTTTTTATGCTCAGATTTTAATTAAAAAGTGCTCAGTTTTTTTGTAAACAAATGTTCAGTAATTTTTCAAAAAATGTTCAGTTTTTTTTTCAAAAAAATATTTCGTTTTTTTTAAATATGCTCAGTTGTTATTAAAATCAGTAAATCTAACCCTTGCCTATATTACATTTTGCCTATATTACATTTTGCACAGATGTGTTATTGAGCTGTGGAAACGCTAGAGAGCTTTAATAATAGTTATAAATTATTCATTTAAATCGCGTATTGTCTATATTAAGTACATAAATCAAAGTATATTAAAAACAAACAAATTGATGCCTTTAATAATCATTTATTAAAATAATATATATAAAAACCTAATAAAATGTTATAGCTGCTATATATAAGTGATATAACCAAAAAACTTGGCAAGTATAATTAATCTCTGAGCAAATAAATAAAAATCTGAACATTTAATAAAAAACTTAACATTTAATTCAAAACTTGGCAAATTGAATAAAAAACTTAGAAAATGGCAATAAAAACTTTGCACTTTGAATAAAATACTATGCAAAATAATTTGTTCTCTTTGTATAATATAGTTTCTTGAACCCGAACCTGTCCCCGAACCCAATTTCTTAAACCCGAACCCGATTTCAAAATTTATGCCGAACCTGATTTTATTTGGGGCGGGTTCAAACCCCTGGGGGTAACCATAGAGTAGATGGACGGCTCATCAACACAAAATGTGTACCCTTTTTTCCACCAACGTAATGATAACATGGTAAAGTAGTGATTATATATATATATTAGTAATTTTTTGTAAATTAAATAATTTTAAAAAGGTAAATATAAAAAAATATTGAATTGGGTAGATATCAAAAACAACATTCTAAAATAATTATCATTTACCCAATACATAAAAGGTTGTAGTTGCGCGCATTCGCAACCACATAAATATTGAAGTACAGTGAACTCTCACAAACTCCGTGTAACATCTGTGTACCAATTTCGATATAGATTTCATTAGTCTCCCCTTCTTCCCCCCATTGCTCTTTACGCGATAGATTATAACCATCATTATTTACGCGTAGCGCGTGTTTACAACACATGAGGTTAGGATCACGCTTCACATATACACAGCGAGTATTCCCATCATCATTGTATACGCGTAGTCCCTCTCCCCCTATTGATCGCTATGCGATATATTATAGTTAACAAGATTTATTTGTCGACGCGCAATAATACATCACATGTATAGTGTAGATATCAATCCGCGTGTGTGGATTGGCAGATTTTTCCTTTGTTCGTATATAATTAATATTTATTCCTACGTTTCGCAAATATCTTTCTTAATATCTCGCGGTTCTATGGGGACGATTATATTATAAATAAAGGATAAATTATGAGTAAAGTAATTGTAAGGTAAGAAACAAACATTGTCTTTATAATAATAATAATAACCATCTTAATTAAACGTAATTCTTTTAATTAGTTATTTTTAACTTTGGTTATTACATAAAAATTAAAAATATGTAAGACCTTTCTTACAATACATCTTTTAAAAAGTCTTATACAATGGTGATAGCTAATGTTGTTTAGCGAGCGTTAATTTTATTATTTATCGCGCGAGATTATTTTATCGGATATATAAGATTCTTTTATCGTATTTATACATATATAATTATATCTAAGAATTCATCAATAAAGTAAGATCATCCTGTAAGACCTTTCTTACAATACATCTAATAAAGTCTTTTATACAAAATGTAAATACTGTGATGAAAGTTTGTTTAATAATATAGCGCCATCTATATTTTATATAATATTTTATTGACGTTTGTTTTAATTTATATCTAGTGAGGAAGGTAAATTGACTGTTATAGCGCAAATTACATGGTTGAAATACACCAGTTGTTGTCTTCAAAACGTAGGAAAATAAATGAATTACACGACCCGACCGCCACTAGTAATCTCATAATAATATCTAATTTTAATAAAATAATAAAAATTTCCCTCTAAATTTGCTAATAAGTTATATTAAAGTTTAGTTTGATTATAGGGAATAATTTTTTAATTTATAAGGTTATTTGTATATAAATTTTTTTCTCATATAGGGGGCGGGGCACGCCCATGGCAAATGTGCTACGTTTACGGATTACAAACGAGGTTTTTAAAAACAGTACCCCAGAACGATGCGGAAGTCCGAACGACAAAATTACAATTCTCTGCACTAACACCCCCCAATGTAATTATAAGCAAAGCTGGTTAAGAGGAAAAGATTATTTTCCGATTGAAATGGATTGAATATTTAATTATTATGAAACCATAACTTACAATAAATGTGAGGTTCGACAAAGCAGTATAAGCACAAATTTTTGGTTGCTTTACTGCATAGAGACCAGAAAGGCCCCCTCTGTTCGCCCGGCCTACGGGCCGGGCAACTGTCGTAATAGATTTTCGGGAGGGCCCGACGGGCACCCTAGCAAGATTATGAAAATTCGGGCTAAATTATATTTTTACATAATGTATTAAGTTTTAGTGTATATATTTGTCGCTTTTTTATTTGATAATATAATATTCGTTAATCCTAGTTTTTACACAAAAAACAGAAATAATAGTTGGTATACAAAATATAACTAAATTAGTTTTCCCAGCCTTCGTGCTTGCTCAGGCTGACACTTAAAGGGTTCGGGCGGGCAACCTAGTTATAAAACCCGGGTTTGGGTAGAAAATCTTTAACAAATCTGACCTCTGCTGCATACATCGCAGCGCCTTTGAGTAATCTTTTTCCTTGATGACTGTATAAATGTTTCCGACTTTGGTCGGATTTCGTTCGTTCAATAAGTTAGCGGTATTCTTTAAAATAATTGTGGACAATTTCTTTTTTTAACTTCCGGGGGTAATGTTTCCTTTGTTAAGCAATAGAGCTGCCAGGTTCTTAAACAAGCGGTATCCAATCAAAGTGCAAGTAATGAAAAGTACTATTTTCTACCACGAAGAGGTATTTATATGGCATCAACATTCAGACCAAAGCGATTTAAGTCTTTATAAATTTTATCTACATCTTCATTAATTTTTGAAGAGTTATGACTCTTGCAATGTTTTTATTGAGGGTACCATGAGAATTTGAAAATATATTATCGAGTCAAACTATTGCCGTGACTCTAGAAGTATTCTTTCTCGAGGTCAATCCTCTTTCTTTTTTTATATATTGATTATTGGGTAAAAACCGCTGGGTTTTGTGGGGCAGCTCCGATATCCATTTCTGAAAGTCAAATTAACAATTTGGCGCATCGACATTTCGATATTAGGTAAGCAAAAAGGTCACGCTGTATTTTCAGGCTTTACGCTTGCCTCGAATGATCAATATCTGCATTATCCCGTTAATATTAATTTTATCTTTCCGATCCTTTAAATAATCGATAAACGATCAACATTGTAATACCGCTTTTCTTTCGCGCTTGTACACTTTTGGCGACACATCAACCGTCCTTTCGGACTGTTTTGTTACCGACTAGCGAACAATATTTCAAGCGCCTACTCGAAGTTGCTTTAAACCCCAAAACGTTGGTCAAGAACCGCGCACGACACGAGGCATTGACGCTCGTTATATCAAAAAGGTGATCGAAACGCGAGCGCGTAAGAAATGTCAACTAGCTAAACGCTTGTCCCGAGCCTTGTAAAGGGCAAAGCATATGAGCACGGTTTTTAACTTGCATGGTGCGCTCGTGCATAGCTTCAAGAAATATGTGGTTGCCCCGAACGTAAAGGAGGAGCGCGCGCCGCTCCAAGCGTAACAAAAGCGTCTAGGAGAAGCCAGAAAAGTAACAGAACGGCCAGGGTTGATAGAAAAAAGAAGGGGAGGAAGGGTGGAAAGAAGGTAGCTACTTCTTTCGGGAAATGAAGTCGATAGAATAAAAGTTCTTCCCAGGGGTTTGAACCCGCCCAAAATAAAATCGGGTTCGTGTTCGGGTTCGTGTCCAGTTTAAGGAATTGGGTTCGGGTTCGTGTTTGGTTAAGGAATTGGGTTCGGGTTCGGGTACAGCTTCGGGTTCAAGAAATTGTATTATATCAATTATATAATACTTACAAATAATTCTTGAGATAATTAGTATCGATTAATGAATGAAAAATGCCGGAAACATAAAAATATTGAAATTACAATCGTATGGTTCTCGTTACATTGTCATGGTAGAGAAAACTGAGATATTCAATTCACAATATATTTTTGAATTAAAAACCCGAACCCTTTTTTGTATTTATCGGGTTCGGGTTTTGAGGGTATTTTTAAAAATGGGTTCGGGTTTGGGTTCGGGTTCTGTAAAACATCGGGTTTTACCCGGTTCGGGTTCGGGACAAACCCTGGTTCTTCCCCCTTCGTTATAACGTCGGTATAAAGATCGTCTTTGTGAACCTTGTTATTATGATTCAATGTAGAATGTCTTTTAAAATGTAACAATTAAAGTGTTTAATGTGTTGTCACTAAACTTGATGATAAAACTCCTAAGTTCTATTTGGGGCATGCAGAGCATATGTCATCACACTCTCATAAAAAAAAAAAAAAAAGAATTTATTAACGAGACTTAGTTTCTTCCTCTTAAATTGAACAAATTATTTTTTCAATGACAAATTTATTATATATGGATTTTTTATGTTATACCGATCTTCATGCTTTGTTCTCGGACGTAATTCAATTTTTTCGATTAAGAAACGTGGATGATCAAACGAACTTGTTATTGATAAATAGATTTTTTAAATTATTAGTTGGGTATTAATTGTAACAAGTTTTAACTTAGATATTAAATTGAAGAGGAAGTCAACGCAGCAACTCTAATAAGGTGGTAAAATACTTTTTGTAATTTGCTATCATGTATCAAAATTTCGCCTTTTTATAACAAATTAATCAGCTACGCAGATGACCTTTCTCGATTTCTTCACTGTAATCTTCGTACAATTTTGTCGTTCTTTAATTGTCCATGAGCTATTCATTTTTAGATACATTTTTGTTGTGTAAGTCGGCCTTTTAAATCCCTTTTGATAGACTCGCTAACCCTAATGCACGCTGTCCTCAAGCGGTCTTTTATTATATCCCCATTAAACACTTTTCTTTAATTAAACTACTCAGTTTATAACTTCGGGCTTTTGGATATTCGGAGTCACACTTGCGATTGGGGCACCAATCTCAATTTTGGGAAATGGCTATCTTAGGCTTGTGGGCGCTTCGAGAGGATAGGATTTTATTTGATATCTTTTAGAGATTTCGGCTCAATGACTGCGAGTTTTATTTCTCCAAATACGATATTATCATTACCCGGGTGAAGGATGCACAAGGGACATGGGGAGGGGGTTTAAATGTGAATAATATCAACACGTTTCGTGGCAAATAAAAACGTTATCACTGTACATGGTTACGTCTTAACACTTCAGTGAAATATTCGATAAGGGAAATATTCCCCCAAAACTATAAAAGGAATTCTGTGGGAAGTAGTGGGTAAAATAAAATTGCGAAATCCCGAAAACGTTCTGATTTTCTTTAATTACCACTGGTCTTTCCTTCACCCTGGCAGTGTTCCAATATCGAAACTCCTTTTGTTTATCTGACCAATTTTTTTTCGCCAAGTTTTTATTAAAACCCCTCGCTTTCAAGGATTCTAGATTTTTCTGTTGACAGTTTTACTTGTCTGCTCTGTTTCTCGTGTCAACTCTTTATTTATCGCCTGTCAATTCCAAGAATTCGGGTCCTCTTTGCTCTGTTTCCCGGGCCATTTTTTATTTATCGCCTGTCAGTTTCAAGGAACCTTACTTTTTCGATAACCTTCCTACGTCCTTAGCCCACTTTTCGGAACTAAGCCCACCGCATCCCCTTCTTTTACGAGCATTCCTTATAAGAGGTACAGTCCTGGCTTAGTCGTTATTGCATATATGACACTCATGAATTCTCGAATTTGTTAAACATAAACAATCGTGGTTCTTGCACTTTAACGCCCTAAACCATCACGTTAGACCCCTTTCCTACTGTTAGACATATTCTATAAATCATCTACAATGCTTGAATGGGCATGGACATAGCCAGGTTTTGGATTAGAGGGGGGGGGGCGAAACGTTTAAAAGTTCAATTAGGGAGGGGTTAAACATAAAATTTTATAATTTTTAAGGGTTTTTGCATTGAAAAATTTGTTTTTGTCATTTAGGGAGGGGGCGACCGCCCCCCCCCCGGCTACGCCCATGTGAATGGGGAAAATTATTGGTGTTTAACTTACCAGAGACCAATTCATATAATATTGAATCTTTGTTAATTTCTTTTGGATAGTTCCGCGTCATTCTAATTGTTTCAAAATTTAAATATAAGCTAAATATATTCCTAAATTAACTAACTTCTGTTCTTGCAATGCATATCAGTGTTGAAAAGAATCGTTCATTCGTAATTCCAGGATGCGTTTTAGAACCAAGTTTATTATTCTAATTTGATCATATGATATATAATATATATATGTGCACAAGGAATATCGAACTAAACAAATTAATAATAACGTGTATAACACAAATTATAAAACATAACATAAAGTACAATCATACCATTTCCCCTCGCCGTCTATAAGACCTAAATTTCTTCTATCACCCAGCTCGGGTGTTTTCTATTCCTTGTAGATGACATTCTGAATCTTCCACGTTAGAGGTCGGAGTTGATGCGCTATCGTCATAACTATCTTCCGTTTCCTCGGGCCTGTTGGTATCCATAGCACTCGAACGATCTCTCAACAGATCGCTATGTTTCCGCATGTTTTTACTTAGTGTTTCCACTAAGTATGACCATGGACCGTTGCGTTTTATTATCTTCCCCGTTCTCCAACCATTATTCACTTCGTTTTTCACCCATACTAATTGGCCAGGAATGAATTCTCTATTCTCCGTCTGCGCATCGTGTCTCTTTTCCTGTTCATCAATTTTTTGTTCCATGAATTTATTTTGAATTGGACGTACCCATCGAAGTTTTTCTTCCAATTAACGCCTTTGATGGTGACCTTCCGGTAGACGAATGTTCGCTGATGCGATAACTGGTGAGAACCTCTATCATACATTCATCCGGATCAGTATTGTATTCGCGTGCGGCAGCATAGCGAGATTTCAAAGTCCTAATGGCTCTTTCGACAAGACTATTGGTTTTGGGATGATATGGAGTTGCTTTAATATGCTTTGGTATTTATCGCAAAAACACTTCATTTACAAGCTTCGAAACTGCGGCCCGTTGTCTGTCACTATTTGCTTAGGAACTCCCCACCTAGCAAACCAATCTCGAAGTTTCTTCAACGTAACTTCAATTGTCGAACTTCGCAGTAACGCAGATTCGATCCATTTGGAATAAGAATCTATCGCCACCAGCCAATAATAACCATCCACTGGCCCCGCATAATCTATGTGTATCTTTTCCCTTGGATTTTCTGTTATGTTCCAGGAATAAAAGGGAAAGGTCGATTACATCTATTATTCTGACACCCAACACATGTCCGAACCTGTATTTCGATATCCTTATCCAAGTGTGGCCAATACACCTATAACCTGGCGATGATTTTCATTGAGTTAATCCCTGGATGACCCCTATGAATAATAGTAAAAACTTGTTGTCTAAGCCGCGTTGGAACAACTATCAATCCGTTAATGTAAATCACTCCCTTGTCTTGTTGCATTTGTAGCACACAGCATTGAATGCAGGGCAACGATATTTTGATGCACCTTTTGGCATCTAAAGCACTTTGATGTTGTACCGTATACTTTCTTTGTATGATCGGGCTGTTGAATATGAGTGAATGTTTTATGTTTCATTTTATAAAGCATTTCATCTTTTTCTTCTTGTGTTTCCATTTTAATTTTATCGAGCATTTCATCTTTTTCATCTTTTGTTTCCATTTCCGCCCTCTCCATTGTAATTGCCATGTTAACTATTCTATCCAAGTTTAAAGGATTTCCATGTTCGTCTAAAGTATCAGGATACTTTCTGCGTAGTTCCAATTCCAACCTTTTCAATTTGCATGCATATATGAAATGGTCTCGGCAACGTTCGTCAATATCCAATTTATACTTGCTAATACAAGTTTTTATTTTTTTTATCAATTCTAATATACTTTCACCGATTTGTCTTGTAATGCTCAATAGGTCAAATCTTGATGCGAATACAGTTTGGGGGGGGGGGGGGGGGAGGGGTTGCTATTTCTGATATAATAATTTCTCAATATCTTTCCACTTGGCATCTTTCAATGAAGCGGGATATAATAGTTGTCTTAATTCTTTAATAATTTCCAGCCCTATGAAAGCAAGCACAACTTTTTTCTTTATTATATGTCTGGGCTCAATTCCTTTAATTTCTAAAATCGATTCCACATTGAATAAGTCATCTATGGAATGTAAATCCGGATTGAAACTAGCTAAATGGATTTTAGCTAGTAAGGATTCCTCCATAATCAATATTTCCTAAAATCAATTTATTTATGTACTTGTTCTTTTATCCTAGTCGCCACTGAAAAGAATCGTTTATTCGTAATTCCAGGATGTGTTTTAGAACCAAGTTTATTATTCTAATTTCATCATATGATATATAATATATATATGTATATGTGCACAAGGAATATCGAACTAAACGAAATTAATAAAAACGTGTATAACACAAATTAAAAAACATAATTAAAGTACAATCGTAACAAGTGTCAAGGTTCAACAAGAAAAATCAACCGGCAAACGGTTGGCAGGTTTTGGTAGAGTTTATCGCGCGAATCTATTTTTAATTTTATCCCTATACGTCAAGCTTTTGGCACTTTTGCTGTCAAAGTTGCTAAAAACGGCGATTTTGTGTTTTTCAAACGTCAATAACTTGTAATATAATCGGTAAAATTTAATTGTAATAAATTTGATTTATAAATAAATTATCTTTAGATTTATTTAAAAGAATCTGCGAATTTAGACAACCGTATATTTCTAACGTTGATTTAAGATTTGTTTTAAAAATTACTTTCTACTTACTGGTTAATCATCAAAGCATGTAATAAAAGCGATACTAATTAAACCTTAAAAACGAGTTAGGGCTTAATAAGCAGAATTAGATTCACTAACTATTACATCACGCGATTCAATTATTCCGTCTCTATTTGCGATTCAAGACACGCTTTACTGCTATTTTATAAATAGCCAGTGTTCTTAAGACAGGCTTTTTAACATTTAAAAGATTAAAGCCTACCGTAGGAATTATTCAATAAAATTAAAAATAATATATACGATTACATCTTAATATTTACTCAAAAATAACCTTATTAAATTTGCATACAGAACTGCCTCTGAAATAAATCTTTGTCAAAACTATGTTGAGTATATTAATTTCTATGAATATATTTGTCCAAGGAGTGCCCATATATTTTTATTTTCTTCACTTTGTGTATGTTATATCTCTGAGAGGAATTTCAAAAACACTTTCAGCTTTACCTAGCTTATTTTTTCAAAAGTATTCACTTCGAACGCCGAGCCATTTCTTATGGTGATGATATATTTTAGAGAGTACAATAAGTAAATGTCCAACATGCTAAAGTGTTTAAAGTAATAAATTAGTAACAATTTATCAAGCTGATAAGTATAATTTGTTTTTATTTTAAAAGATTAGTAAATACATATATAACACCCCTAATAACCGACCTTTTTTACTATCTTGTCATATAGCACGGATCTCTATCCCACAATGTTTGACCTGCAACAAGGCGATTTTTGCCAATTTTATTTATTTTTTTATTAGAATGCTTTTATTAGGTAAAATAGATCCACAAAATATACAATAAACGAGCAAAAAATATTATAAAGTCTACTCCAACAAGGTTAATGTATCAGATATAATTAATAATTATGTATGCTATGCAATCGCCAGGAATACTATCATAATGTAGATATAAAAGGCATAAAAAACATATTTTCTTATTTTTGTGTTGGCTTAAAATTAAGACCATGCAGACATTATAAATCATCTTGTGTAAAATTTCGAATCTGGTTCATTAGGCGATTTTTCAGTTCGCGATCATTGAACACGTGACTGCAACATAATCATTATGCAAATTAAAAATTAAAATAATATAGTATAAATATGATATAATACCATAAATATAATACAATAAAATAAATATTATACAACAGATTAAATACAATACAATATAATATATATTACATTATACAATTAATATAACCCTAACCCTAATTGGTTGTCGCCTAACAGGTCAATCGTCTAATGTACAGAAGCGAAAATTTCGTCTTCGCCGTACCAAGTCAAACGTTATAAAGACACTAAATATAAAAATAACTAAAAATAACTAATATCAACTAAAAATAACTAAAAATAACTGAAAATAACTAATAATAACTAAAAATAACTAAAAATAACTAATAATAACTAAAAATAACTAAAAACACCTATTGTAATATGAATCACGTTCATTTTACTCTATCCCAAAAAAGAAAACCAATTTTAGTTTATCAAAATTATCATTATATAAACGTCAATAATGGCACAGATACAAAATCTTACTACAGATGTAGAGTAAAGGATTATGGTGGCAGAGGTTTCTATTCAGATGCAAGGTTTACAATGACACGTGCACATGACAATCTCCCACATATAAGTATTTTATTATTAATTTACATATTATATTATAGAGTACCCTAATTATGGATTGATACCTTCAGATCTACCTATATCCCATTTGAGTAATTTAATTTAAAAATTTATATCATCATTTCTATAGACAGTGGATCTATACAACCATCCCACGTAAATTATGAAACAAATCTACCTATATCCCATTTGAGTAATTTAATTTAAAAACTTATATCATCATTTCTATAGACAGTGGATCTATACAACCATCCCATGTAAATGATGCAACAAATCTACCTATATCCCATTTGAGTAATTTAATTTAAAAACTTATATCATCATTTCTATAGACAGTGGATCTATACAACCATCCCACGTAAATGATGAAACAAATCTACCTATATCCCATTTGAGTAATTTAATTTAAAAACTTATATCATCATTTCTATAGACAGTGGATCTATACAATCATCTTACTTAAATGATGCAACAAATCTACCTATATCCCAATTGAGTAATTTAATTTAAAAACTTATATCATCATTTCTATAGACAGTCGATCTATACAATCATCTTACTTAAATCATGCAACAAATCTACCTATATCCCAGAGTAATTTAATTTAAAAACTTATATCATAATTTCTATTGACAGTGTATCCGTTTATATGTATTTACAATCTCATGAATCAATTACAACCATATAAATAAAATTTATTTCTAGTTTTTTATAAATTTTTATAGTAAGGTGTGTTTTTCATCTTAATTATTAATCAAAATCTTATTAATAAATATTGCCAATTCTAGTTTAGGTTTAAGAAAATCAAATATCACTATCTTCAGGATCTATTTGTAAAAAGAAATTAATAAAATAATTGTCTGTAAAATAAATGTCGCTTGCTTATTATGATTAGTCCTTGAAATAAAACTAAAAGATCATTTGATAATGTTTATTTACAAACATAAACAATAAAATCTCAAAATAAAATTTATATGCCCCGTAATAAAAAAAGATCTCTCTATATTTTTAATAAAACTTTAACAGACTAAATATTTACAATTCTTAACCTTAACACTACATTTCCAATTCAATCAAAAATTATATATAAGCCAATATAAAATTTTTATCATATAAACTTTACTAATTTAAATAAACTAATACAATTAGAGTTAGGCAATTATAATTAAAATAATTTTTTATGCAAATAATTTGTATTATAATATCCTTGCACCCTTTTTTTATATAATACCTTTTATACTAAAGTATTGTCTATTATTTTATCTTTATTTTTATATTTTAAATATGTACCTAAATGCGGTACTATGAAACGTTTGACTTTATAACGTTTGACCCGGATTCGTAAAATTTGAATATTAACAAAATATTTGAAATCGTAATACTAATTAAAATGGAGAAAAAAACAATTTATACTCCAGATGCTCCTAAACCTGTTGGAGCCTACAAGTATCAATTATTGTTTAGATGCTAAATAGAAAAGGCAAGGAATTGTCGCAAATAATATTTTGTATATCTCTGGGCAAATTGCTATTGATCCTAAAACCTCAGGTATGATATCAGGCGAAATTAATGATGAAACGAGACAAGTAAAATAACAATGCACAAATAACATATTATAAGGTTATGGATAATATTAAAGCAATTTTGAATGCTGCAAATTCAGATTTTGATCACGGTATTCTATAACCTTAATATTAATTACTTAATTGAAGTGCTAAAAACAACAATTTTTTTGGCCAATATTGCTGATTTGGCTGAAGTGGACGAAATATACAAATCATGTATTTACATAACTTAAAAAAGTTTATTTGATAGATTTTACAACTGATAATTACCCTGCAAGAGCTGCCTTTCAAGTTGTAGCTCTTCCAAAAAATGCGAAAATTGAAATTGAAATCACTGCATTAGTCAAATAAATTAGGTCTGTTGGTTAAACTTAGGTTTTATAAATTTTTTGTGCATTGTATTTTTTGATATTACTTTTACCTCAATGAAACTAATATACTTTAAATTTACTTAATAATTTTACTAATTCAATCCAGGTGTTTAATAGGAAATGGTAAATATTTTGTTGCACCTAACTATAAACTTAACTATGCAATATACACTTAACCCTATAACTTAATGTCTAAATGTAAATTTATTCCTTGTGTTTTTTTTATTTTTAAATCCAACTAATTATGATAAATGACTAATTATTTTGTCTAGTTTTTAGCCTAAAACTACATTTTTAATAAGATTTTTAGCTTACAATATTCGGGGCTAACACATTCAACAATCATTTTATTAATTTGACCTAGTATTATGACTCAATCATTTAAATAATTTGTGCAATGTACAATGGTTTAAATAAATTAACAATATTAATAAGCTTGTGCATAGCCAGGGGGGGCAGGGAAGGGTGGTTGCCCCCTCTAAATCCAAAAATTTGCTGAATTTAAATTATGGCTAAACTTTATAAAATTGATCATTTTGCCCCTCCCTGAATCAATTGTGCCCCCCCTCTAATCCCACTGCTGGCTAACCCATATTAATGAGCCCTTTGTTTTTATTGATAAATGTTATGAATGACTGATATGAAAATCATTAAGGCCATTCATTGCTGAATGCCAACATTGAATATTGTTTAAAAAGGCTTGGTTTAAATGTAGCAGCATGTGCAGTTTATCTTTTACAACTTATTCAAGTTATACACAGATTCTCATATCACTATTAACTCCCTAGGTACCTCTAACAGTTTGACTGAACAAATTTCGATAAAAGTTTTGGGAAGCATCTCAATATGCTCTTAGCCAAACAATCAAAAAAAATTAAACAAATATTGAATTATAGAGATGTTTGTTGTTGATTGTTAAATTATGTTTTTTTTGCATAATTAAGAATTTAAAAAAAAATATTAAAATTAATAATATTAACCAGGGGCTTCGCCCCTGGTTGGAAGGGGGAGGGAGGTGCAGGAGGGAAGGGGGAACGAAACTCATCTATACTCCATATAAATGTAGCATATTTGCTATACTATTTATGGGCGAGAAAGATGGGAAGGGGCGAGAATGCCTAGGGGGGGGGGTATAAAATGCAAAATGATTAGTTTTTTATTTTAACAAGATTTAAAAAGTTAAATTTTGTAAAACCTTCTATAAAACATTCACTAATACTTTATTTATTGAGGAATAGTTCTTCGTTCATTCATTCTTATTTATCAACTTCTAAATTAATCAAAATGACGAAAAAAATGCAAATAGAGGTATGACCTTAGAAGAGCCAATAGTCATCCTTCCAAAACGTACAACTTTCAATTTAGAGTTTTTTGATACTGTATAAATTTAAACAATTTGGTGTAGGCGACCCATAACTTGAATTATGACTATAGAATCTATTCAAATCATGCGCATATGTATAGTAAAAAAAAGATATTAAAAAAACGAAAAATTTTCTAATCAGACCTTGTGGTCATTTTTTCCATTGGGCAGACGGCCACAAAGTTAATTATATTATAGAAAAAAATGCGATATACACTTTGGCCAGTGGTCATTTTTTCTAATGGTCAGCAGACAGCCAAATAACGGGACTAGCCTATAATTATAATCAAGAAAAAAAAATCGTTTTTAATCGCACTTTGGCCAGTGGTCATTTTTTCCATTAGTCAGCAGCCATAAAACTGTCAAAAACGATATAAATACGTAAGAGACGAAAAAAAACTGGAAAGAAGCCGCATTAAAATTATCAATGGAGCTTGAACTCTTCATTCATAGACTTATTTGGTGTGATAAAAATATAAGTTATTGCCATATTTTTTAGCAAAAAATCAAAAAAGATCGAAAATATTCCTTATTATTAGAGCACCACTTCCTATATGCCATTAAAATTTTCAGACAAATGAAAAAAAATATTCAGATTTATAGCTTTCAAAATTAAATCAGTAAAGCTGACAACGTCTACCCAGTGTCGTATTGGTCACGTTCAACTTTATGGAAAATTTAAGGGCTTTAGAAGAGTACTCAAATTTAAAATTACCATTAATATTAAATTGCATAAACTTATGGTTGAGTATCCGTAAATATTGAATAAAAGAAGGCATGTTGAATTGATATTATAAATTTTTCAATTTTTGAAAGGGAATAATTCACGGATCAAGGTTGAGAAAGTAATGAAATTTTATCGATTTATCCTAATCCAATCTTTTAAAATCAATTTAAAAAGTGTTTTTATCTTCAGTAGTTGAAAATAATTTCTAAAGTTAAGTCACACAGTTCATACTGGTACCTGCCATATAAAATTTGACCGATGTTAAACAATCCTGAATTTTGGACTATATTTGCGATCTGGAAATTGCGATTTCTTATTCAGTCCAAAAAATAACGAGTGGTTAGTGTTTTAGGTTAGGGTTAGGGTTGCACATCAAATTCCCTCCCCATTTGAGATTTAATTCTAATATATTGATTATCTAAAAGTCATATGTTTCTGCTACTTTTCCATCATTCTGCGACTTTGATCCCGATCTTTTTTGGACTGAATAAGAAATCGCAATTTTCAGATCGCAAATATAGTCCAAAATTCAGGATTGTTTAACGGTGGCCATAAAATTTAGGGGTAAATCTCATCATCAACATCGGATATGGGAATAACCAAGTTCAAAAATATAATGGAACATTAGTTTATTTTACAACAATATACTATACACAAACAATCAAAGTATTAAGAAGTCATTCTCTCGAAGGAAGATTTAAAATAATCTTTGGCTTGGGGTGGGGATTCATTTTGTTTTTTTAAAAGGTCTCGTAATTTTTCCGCTTTGTCCAACAATATTTCTACCTCCTTTTCCCTGTCAAAAAATGTCAGCAATTTTTCTTCTTCCTCTAACTCCTTCCTTTTAGCAGCTATTTCATTCTTCTTTTCCTCCATAAAATGCCGGTCAATCTGTGGAATAGAGTGAGGAGTTAATAAAATATCACAACTCACTTTATTTCTATTACATTAAATTTGTGTTAATTATCTAAAAATAATTTAAAGTTTATTGAGCCCCCCCCTTGTATCGTATATTTTGCTTTAACACGTATTTGACAAAAATTATACTAAACCCTTCAAACAAAAAAACTAGGCTTAAAAAGGAGATTGAAAACGCAATAAGAATAATATATTTTTATTAAAATCATTAATAAAATTCCAATAGCTGATTGTCACTTTAAGATGGTCAGCTTCTTTATATATTTGGATAATGGGTGACGTCGGCTATTCCGGCCTGACAGCCGTATATTTTAATTTTTTAAAAAAGTGGCGAAAGCGGGATTTAAACCCGCGAACACTAGTTCAAGGACAAAGCTTTTACCAACTACGCTCCCACGCCCCTTTATTGAAATCATTAATAGTAAAAATAAAAACAAAAATTCAATTTAAAAGCTTAGGTTGGTTGCTTTACCTGTTGCTGCAATTTAACTTCGCGATCTTTAATCCACTGAGCAAATATGTCTTTTTGAGCCTGCATATCAGTTTGCTCCCACAATTTGATGTTGGTTTCGACATAATTTTTGGCTAAGTCAAACAACGTTGAGACGTTTGAAATTTTGCCTTGTCCTTCTAATTCATTCACCAATTCCTAACATTAATAAGAAGGAACATTATTTGGGTTAAAATAATAATTTTTGTTATCCTTAAATTGATTTTTAACAATTTTTTACAAAAAAAACCCTAACCAAAAAACAGTCTGAAAAATAAAATATTCACTTAAGCCAGGGACTTAATACAACTAGATTTTTAGATTGTCACCATACTTGGCACAGTTAATTTATTATAAATTCCCTAAAATATACCTAGTCTTACACAAAAATATGGCCGACAAAAGCGTTGGTAGTCTATAAATATTTAATTTATAATCTCAATAACTTTCAAATTACCAATAGGCTAAATATTCTCAATATTAAAAACTAAAAAGTGTAACCACCACCAACAACAAACAATTTTTTACATTTTGTGACTGGCCACTAATAACACATAAGAATCTCCTATGTGGTATAAGCGTATATAATATCACACACAAATCCTGTGAACATCTTATTTCAATCTTTATTAGTAAAGTTAGGTAAATGGCATGAATTCATATTTGGAAATTTAAAATTAAAGAAATGCTGTAAAAAAAGGTTGCACAGCCTAAATCTTAAAATAATAATCGTTCTTAATACTCATATGCATTAAAATCTAGGAGGGTAAAACAAAAATTATATAAGGACTTATGGCTAAAATATTATGCAAACAAAGTTAAACAAGTTACTCACTGACAATAACCAATCCAAGTAATTTTAACCTAGACAGTGGAATTCCTTATTTTTACGAGTATCAAGTAAGCTATTAATTTTCTAAAGTCTGTCACATGATCTATTTTCACTAATTGTTACCATCTAATTTACAATTGATTTCTATTGCAAAAAAGACAATGTACGTGTTATTGTTACACCTTAACTAGTTCTAAAAACAACCATTCAAAATTAATGCCAAAGTTTGAAAAATCAATTATGGCTTGTTAAAACATAAATGGGGAAAAACTAAAAGATTTATCACAAAATTAGAGTTATAAAAGCCATGACCCTGCTTTAATTTACATTTAAAAATTTTTGGCCCCCACAATTTATAAATGTTATTTTGAAACATTTATAACATAAAATATTTAAACCTTGCATTCATTCTTCACATTATCTAAATCATAGTCAAGCTGAGTGTATGAAGGAGGTTGGTCAATATCAAACATTTCCAAATGTTTTTTATACTGAGCATCAGCTTTGACCTTTTCTTCTGCTTGTATCTTTTCTTCGGCCAATTCTTGTTTAAAAGCATCAATTTGTGGAAATATAAAATCAACCTAATTAAAAAATAATTTGATTAGCAATTTATTCATACCAGTACAGATATTTATTTAGCAAAATTTTGGATGTCCATTATGTAAAACACATCAAAACATATTTTTTCACGTTTTAAAAAGATTAAGACCAATATTCAACAAACACATAGTAAAATATACTGAATCTTTTGTGATTGCAGGCTCAGAATCAGTTTCAAGGTGTGTCTTTAATACTGCAACTAATTTATCAAATTTTCTCCATAAAGTCAACCCATAAATCTCACAACTTCTTCCTACATTTGTAATACATATAAATGACTTGAAATAAAATATGATAAATTCAAATATTTTAAATCATATAACTTAAATGAAACTAGAATAACAAATTGTTTACCTATTATATTATTAAAAAAATCTTTATTAACATTGGAATTTCCAATATAGGCTAAGGACTTTCCTAAGAGCAATTGATCACCTTTATTTTTATCTTCTTGTTTTAAAAGATCAAAATGGTCATCAAAATAATAACGAGCAATGTAAGGAACCCTGAGATAGAGCTATATATGTATAATAGGCATAATATTTATATCACTATTAATTGTACAAATAAGATTCAAAATACTTACAATTTCTTCAATTTTGTCATCTTTAGATTTGTTATTATCATTTTGCATGATGCCCAAATAATTTTGTTTCAAATGAAGTAATAATGCATAGACAGCTATATATGGACTTATATGACTAAAGAATTCCTCATTCACATTTAAAGAATTATCACACTCATGGTCTTTATATATTAATTCCTTTGCAGAATTGATAGTTCTTGAAAAAAGGTCTTCTTGTAATATTAAATGATAAGCAACCTGAGCAGCATCTATATTCAATGAAAATTGATAGTAGCTATATTAAACCTAGCAATTTATACCTTTTCCTTTGTCCTTTTTGATAAAATAATCCATAACAATATTTAGAGTGATATTATCTGGGAATACACCGTATTTTACCTTAATAAATGACATATTTTTATCAGTTAATCTACTTTATTATTTAAAAGTTCAAGAATGTCTTTATCTTTTTTTAATTGCAAAAGCAATCTCATAATTGCAGGATAAGTAGAATGCAGAGTATCAAGGTAAGAATCCAGTAGTCTTACTCTATTTTTTGATTAAAAACAATTATTTTTAAAATACCTGCTTAACATATCTTTTACATTATCAGCATGTTCATCATTAAGGGCTCTATTACAATACTAAACAATGCTTTAATCAAAACTTAAATTACTATGTCCAAGTCCACAGGTGAAATAAACTTTAAAGTATCATGCCTTTGAAATATTTGAAATGCATAATCATCTAGTAACAGATTAATTTTCAACATGAATAAATTACCCATCTTTATAGGCTTAAGCAAAGGAGTCTCCAACCTCTCTTCCCATAGTTTAGTACACGGATATGCAGATGATAAAATTGTTTTCGCAAATATTAAATATAGGTTATCTACTAATTTTTCATGTTGCTTAAAAATTTTTTGAGTGCATCGATAAAGCATGCGAATAAACGGCCTAGGCTATGTATTCTCGATTCAGAGTGATAAATAACAAAACGTAAAACGCATTTCTTAAACGTTCCATTCCCGAGCGCAATCATCGCGTTCGTTAATTTGTGTGTTATTGTTTACATTTTTTTAAATTCGCCATTTTTGCTTGTTCTAATTCATATGGTAACAACAACATTTTGTGGGAAAAGAAAGGTATGATAAATAGATATATTAACTATTTTCCTAGATAAATAATTTTGAATTTTTAATCTTTTCAAACAAGATTTGTTCATTTATTCAACATTTTGTGGCAATAAAAAGGTATGATAAATTGATATATTAACTATTTTCCTAGATAAATAATTTTTAATTATTTTCTTAGATCAGTTGCAAAAGAGGTGGGAAAAATACATCAACCATTCAAATGTTCAACATATTTGTCTTATTTACTAAAACATCAATCAATAGTTGATTCACCATTGTTTCTTATTGTTTAAAAATAATAAACTGCAGCTGACATATTTGAGTGTTGTTTTTTTAGAGATTCAATAAATTTCCTAAAAGGTTTGCTGAATTTGGCTCAAATTTAAATAAACTGTATTTTTTAAGATAGCATGTTATAAAAAATTAGATTTGAAAATGCTTTTGACATTTTTATACGTGCATTTTATAAAAAATGAAATAGAAGATTGTTGGTAACTATCTTGAGTAACTTTTAGGTTATGACATCAGGTAAAAAATATTGAAAATGCTTTTGACATTTTTATATGTGCCTTTTATAAAAAATTAAATAGAAGATTGTTGGTAACTATCTTGAGTAACTTTTAGATTATAACATTTAAAAAATAAGTTTTGAAAATAGAATTAATAAATTGTTGGTAACCATATGCACAAAGCTTTTGCACTTTTAGAACATACAGGAATTCTAATACTACCAATTAACTCTTAAAATAAGAAAACAGCACTTATATTATGTGACTCTTAATGAAATATGTATAAATGTATTCAGATTTTTACAAACTAATATTTAAGGATTTGTCAGAATATGTATGCAAAATTGTAAATTGTTATACTAATGATTTCTAATGAAAATCATATTATAAATTTGATAAAATACTTAAATGGTCATTCTTATCAATATAAATTGCATAGCAATTAATAATTGTAACTCTCCCTGACTCACAAATAGTATTAATATGTTGAAACACTAACAACAATAATATAAGCAACAACACAAGGTTTATTGTATTACACGGATAACAAATAAGGTTTCCAACCTCATTAAAAAAACCTATTAGATATATGTTATAAATTCTTAAATACAATGGTTAATCAACTATTTATTGATGTTTTATTAAATGAGACAAATATGTTGAACATTTGAATGGTTGATGTATTTGAATCAACTATTGATTGATGTTTTAGTAAATGAGACAAATATGTTGAACCTTTGAATGGTTGATGTATTTTTCCCACCTCTTTTGCAACTGATCTAAGAAAATAATTCAAAATTATTTATCTAGGAAAATAGTTAATATACCTATTTATCATACCTTTTTATTGCCACAAAATGTAGAATAAATGAACAAATCTTGTTTGAAAAGATTAAAAATTCAAAATTATTTATCTAGGAAAATAGTTAATATATCTATTTATCATACCTTTCTTTTCCCACGAAATGTTGTTGTTACCATATGAATTAGAACAAGCAAAAATGGCGAATTTAAAAAATTTGTAAACAATAACACACAAATTAACGAACGCGATGATTGCGCTCGGGAATGGAACGTTTAAGAAATGCGTTTTACGTTTTGTTATTTATCACTCTGAATCGAGAATACATAGCCTAGGCCCGAATAAACTGAATACCCGTCAAAGTAGCAGAATGATGAAAAAGTAGCAGAAAAATATTTTTTTTAGATAATCAAGATATTTGAATTAAATCTCAAATTGGGAGGGAATTTCTGATGTATTCCTAACCCTAACAATCTTGATGAATCCTGACGATATCTGACCAATTTGGCTGCCATATTTCTGCTACTTTGACCGGGTGCCAATAAGCTGAATGAAAAAATAAACATGACAAACGGTATAAATCTAATTAGTGTGCTTACAATATATCTTATCGTGGGCGTAGCCAGGTTTTGGATTAGGGGGGGGGGGGGCAAAATGTTTAAAACTTTAATCGGGGGGGGGGGGGGGCAAAACCTATTTTTTAATTTTTAAGGGATTTTGCATTGAAAAAAAAATTTTTCGCCCCCCCCTGGCTACGCCCATGTATCTTATCTACAGATAAATGCAGGAATTTACTAACAATAAATAAAAAATATTTATAATCTAATATTGCTACCAACTCAAACTATAAACTACTCATAAATTGAAAAGGGGTCATAATAAGCAGTACGACAGAATCTGAAATTAAGCTTCTCGCTAAGTTAAAGGCTTAACGGATATTATGAGACAAGTAAACGACTTTATTATGACTAGAGCCCTGCACGGGCCGCCTGAAGCCTGACCCGGCCAGAGTAAGGCCCGATTGGGTTTCGGGCCGGGCTCCGGTAGAATGTGATAGAATTATCGGACCTCGGGGGCCTGAACCCGGCCCGAATTGAAATAAATGAAAGTAATCTTTTATAAATTTAATTTAAATAAACTCAACTCAATATTAAATACTTATCTTCGCACAGCGTACGATAGCTCACTAACTTCAGCTTTTTTCCTCTATCTTTTATCATATAACCTGAAATGCAAATCTTATTCTAGTATTTAAATATATTCATAGTAGCTGTTAAACTTTAGAAATAAAATTGGTAGATAATTCAAAAAGTTTTTCATTTGTAACTTTAGATAAAATATATTTTATAAAGTTAAATTTTTGTTTTAAATTATTTGCTGAATAACGAGTGAAAATGGATTTTTTATTTCAAACTTATCCTAATTGTAAATTAAGAGTAATAATAATCTAATAAATTTTAATCACAAAATAAAATACGTCAATTATATTCCGATTGACATTTGAATTTTCCTACGCTTGATTATGCTAACCTAACACCGGGCTCGGGCAAAATAAAAATTAAGAGTCGGGCTTGGGTCGGGCTCCGGCCAAAGAAATTTTATTTTGCAGGGCTTTAATTATGACATATACTATTCTAGTTCAAAGTCAACAAAAAAACTTAAGTGCCGAATTTTCAAAAGGGCAATTTGATTTTGAATATACAATATGCTAGAAATGAACTAAAAGGAAATTTAGCCATATTCATATGCGCATATTTAAGATAATATCAAAACAAATATTTGTGATTCTCGTTCATCAAAAAAATCCAAGACATCATCTTTTAAATTAAAAAAATATGATAGAGGACAAGTTACTGACGGGAACCGGTTAAAGTCGCAGAAAAAAAGCAGCAGAATTGGTCAGAACTGGTCAGATCAAGATTGGTCAGGAGGGGTAGGGCTAGGGTTAGTGTTTTAGGTCAGCGTTTTAGGTTCGGGTTAGGGTTAGGGTTAGATGCACATCAAATTCCTTCCCCATTTGAGATTTAATTCTAATATATTGATTATCTAAAATCTTGATCTGACCAGTTCTGACCAATTCTGCTGCTTTTTTTCTGCGACTTTGACCCCGATTCGTTTCTGACAAGTGGTGCAGAATAGAGATCTGCAACGGACTGTTTTTAGAAGGTCAGCCCGCCCGTATCCGTTTTCAAAACTTCAAAGCCCGTCCGAGCCTGCCCGTAATTTTTTTCAACACTTCAGGCCCGTCCGAGCCCGTCCTTAAATTTTTTAGGCCCGTTCGAGCCCTTCCCTAAATTTTTTAGGCCCGTTTGTACCCGTTTAAAAAAACGTCAGACCCGCGCAAGCCCGTTCCAATTAAAAAAAAAATTTCGCGCCCGACCCAATTCATCAAAAATTTTACAAAATATTTTTATATTTTCATATTTATAAAAAAACAACAATAATTATCATGTTAAAATAATAAATCATCAATTATTTCTGCCGTTAATACACTTAAAATATTTCAATATAGTACTACCATTAAATTAATTTAAAAAATTAGATGAGATTATTCGACTTGTAACAATTTACTTTTATTTAATCAATTTAAGTTAATACATCTAAGAAGTTAGAAATCAGTATTTCCATATAAAATACTTTAATAAAATTACATGAGAACATTCATCTTTCATTAAGCAGTTTCCATTGATTTGATTAATTTACATAAGTTAATACACCCAAGTTTAAGATTATAATAAAAATATTTATTAAATTATATGGCCCTAATAATAATTATACCATTAAAATTTGCGATAAAATTAAACACAAAATTTTTTGGTGCATTGTGAGTAACTAATTGAACTTACTTATAAAAGAATATACGAAGCTATAATCTTAAATATAACGAAAATCTTTAAAAAATAGAATAAAATGTTTTAAAGTCAAATTTAGCGCTTGAAAAAGGAATGAATTTTACACGATATACAAAAACTAGAGGTTAACAAGATTAAGCAATTAATAATCTATATATTTAATAATTATTATTTATATAATTGCCTGACTTTTAAGGGCTTTTGTAATTCCATGATCGTTTATATAATCCCTGGCCCGTTCAAGCCCGTTTCTAAAAAGTCAGGCCCGTTCAAGTCCGTTAAAAAAATCTCAGGCCCGCCCGAGCCCGTTCCATTAATTGTTAAGCCCGTTCGGGCCCGGCCCGTTAAAATTTTTATGATACAAAGCCCGTCCGTACCCGTTCGCGGGGACGGGCCTGCCCGTGCAGATCTCTAATGCAGAATATATTTCCTCAAATTGATACAGGTCATCTTTTATATAGCCTATAAAATTTTATTAAGTGTAATTTTTTACAGGGCATTTATTTAAATAACGACCCTCCCTTTCAAATTTCATGAGTACGCCCTTTTAGTTGTATAGTATTAATAAATCCATAAATCACCATTGAACAAAAAAGGATTTATTAAAGTAGAATAGAATTGCATTAGAAAGTTTTAACTAATTTAATTAAAATTATGATCAATAATCACCTAGCGAATGACGCCAAATAAGTTTTGGGATATATTTTTGTATCTACATCTTCCGTGCTTTTGTTTTCTACACCAAAATAGAAGAGTTATTATCTGTGTAAGAGAAAGCGAATAATTATTATCGATAACGATAAAAATAATGGATAACTCATAATAATAATAATATTTGCGATAGTAATAAAAAGCGAAGTGGTATTAACAATCTATATTTAGCGTAGTGGTATTAACAAATTATCATGACTCATCAGTCGTATAGTAAATTTGACACGAATAAAAACGATAAAGATAAGTAATAATAATCGTAGGGTAAACACAATAAAGATACACATAATAAAAATCGTAGCATGTGTGGGAGGGGGGAATCAGAATATGGGTGAACACCACAAGTATAAATGATAACAAAGTCATTAAGGCTATAATAATCCATATATTGTTTTTCTTTTATTTTGTTTACCTTCAAATCAACATAATTCATAATTTATTTCAAAAAAAAATAGTGGATGCTTAGTAGCTGTTAATATAAGTGATAATAGAAAAACTGTAGCCATAATTTGAGAACTAAGAGTGATGCATGATTTTGATATAAATTAAGATTTAGAGCTTGTTGGTCTATAGCCGTAACGTAACCATACTCCATGATTATTTTTGTCAACCTTCTTTCAAACGCTGTATCAAAACAATTATTCATCCTCAACATGCCCAATGTTAAGAGGTCTTCGTACATTATTCCTAATATAAATAATTAAAATTGATATAAAATGTTCGGATATATTAAATGACGACTAACCCATAAATGGTGTTGCTAGATCGGAATATTTAAACTGTTTGTCCTTTAACACCTTCGGAATGATTTTACTCAACTTTTTATAACTTTGTTTTACTTGCCTCGGCGCCTCCTTAATTTATCGATAAATTTGTTGAATAAATTATACAAACCTTCAGCAAAATTGTAGGGTCGGTATTCTTTGATTAATACCTAAAATAATAAAAATAGTGAGATGATAAAAATTAACCATAGTCTAATGATGAGTTTACTAACATTATGCTCTATAATATCTTTAATCACAAACTGTGTAGATATCGCATAAGAATTATAATCAGTATTTTAAATTATCTCGAGGACTCTTTCGAGTTATATCATCGTTTAATCAATTTAATTAAACTTCAATTACGGCAATAAAGTACTCTAAGGCTGCGCGTTGGCTGGGAAGATGGTTGAAATGATGCTCAACCCATAACTTAATCTAAAATATCATCAGTAGGGTAATCAGAGTTTAAAATAATTACATCGTCGAATCTACTGACTATGAGATATACTGAAGTCTTCTTAATGTCACCAGACGTGGTATTTTCTATAAATCCTAGCCAATCTCTAAGAGGAAGATTATTAAAAATCCTCTTATCAAGGTAATTTAGCATGGCTGCGAAGCGCTGGGGCTTCAGTTCATGCAATCACATGGTTTGACATTAATTTCCCACATAAACCCTTGTAAGGCGGCATGTTTTGATATTCCTCTGGATAAAAAATGGACCTTTTTGGCTCCATGAAAATTTTTTTGCAAATTTTCCACATTAGTAATATGATTGAGTGTTTTAGTCAAATAATTTTTAGATTGTAGCAGTCTTTTGTAATTAGTAAAGAACGTTCTAATCTACCAACGAAATGGTGGTTGCTTTAAAGATATCAATAATATCGACGAACTATTATACTTTAAAATATAATTAGCCATATTGTTCAAGATAATAATTCCATTATAATTTTTTTGCTTACAATTTATAAATAAAAAAATTTAATAGTAACGAAAGGGTAACGAATGGCTTATCCCACATCTTGATTTTTACTTACTTTATTAACTTTAAGTTTTTAATTAATTAACCTTAAGTTATAAAGTAATGCTAAAGGCTGTATAGATTATGCAGCTTATGTTAAAATTGATGAATTTTAATTGCTAAACCACTTTCATGAATCAGCTCCTAAAAATCGTTTTTTAAAGTCATTTTCAAAATGTTTATCATTAAGTCTAGTGTTGTAAAAACAGCCGGGTTATGTTTGGTCGACCTTTGGTTTTAGTCGATTAAACCTAAAGAGACCAAACTTTTTAGTCGAATAAAAAAAGGTCCAAACAAAACCCAGCCGTTTTTACAACACTAATTAAGTCCTGTAAAAAAGATACTAAAAAATTTAATACTAAGTTAAAATAACAATGTATGTAATAGTTAAAAAAAATGGGCGTAGGCAGAGTTTCAGAGGAATCTTAAATATAATTAAAGCCCTGCAGGGGTAAGCGATCCAGCCCGAATCGGGCTGGGCTCGGGCAAAATTTAATAAATAATTAAGGTTGGGTCGGGCCTGGTGAGGGAGCCCCTCCCGAGGCCCGAGCTCGACCCAAACTCAAGGCAACCCTTTTATAAACTATATTTAAATAAACCCAACTCGATATAAATTATATATCTTCACGCGGCCTATATAATATAGCTTTTGAACTCAAGCCCCTCCCTCCTGACCATAATAATAATTGATAAAAATTGTAAATTTTATTTTAATTTATAGATCCATAATAGCAATTAGAACTTTAAAAATAAAATATTTAAACAATTCAAAGGCCTATTTATTTTAAACTGATATATCGTTTTGCATTCTATTGACGTTGGTATATGGGAAATGTAATAGAAGAGAATAAAAGTATAAGCTAATTTGGTAAAAACATGTCATCCTTTTTCCTAAAAATGTAATTTAAAAATACCAACACAACACATTATTATGTCAACGTGGTCTCACCGTTACATTAATCCTATAAATTTTTGTTTAAAGTTCGCGGAAGGAAGGAGGAGGTTTGGATTTAACCCCCCCCCCCCCCCCTTCAGAGAATTGCACGGGTGATCCGAGACGGCCGCGTCCGGCTAGAAAATTTTAAAATGATTTCGGGTCGGGTCCGGGTAGAAAATTTGAAAATGCTTTCGGGTCGGGTTGGGTCAAATTTATAGAGTCGGGTCCAAGGTTTATACATTGTAAAAAACACGCGAGACCTATTTTTTTAATTAATGAAGAGTGTTTTTAAATATCGAAATGTACAACTAATTTGGATCATTAATTCATTTAATTCTCTTCCTCTTTTTTCAAATTTTAAAACTCCGAACTTTGAAGTGCTAGCTAATTTTCATCACTAATTCAAACTACATAAATTACTCCTGTTTTTAATTTGACTATTAAAAGGAAAATTATTTCAATAAAGTTATATTTAAATTTTTTTAGTGTTAACCGTGAAGTTTTAGCTAATCCTCATCGTTAATTTAAATTACATTTAATACATATCAAAAGCCAACTTAAAAGTAAGTTATAATTTTATAAATGTTTCATTTGCAAATTTATAATTATATAATATTTTTTTATAATAACTTATAATTATTTTTAAGTTTTATATCAAATGAATTGATCTTAAATTGCACTTCAAACTTAAAACATTTGAACAGTCACTTAAATTTCATCATATTTACTATATTGATAATAATCAGCTATATAATAATGGTTTCATAATAACAATAAATGGATTTTAAATAGTTGTCTCAAGTATATAACATATGAGCAGTTTACTTGATATTAGGAAACTAAATATAGATAAATAAATATGAGTTTTTTTCACCATCCCCTTTAATGAATACAAATCATCATGGTGTTTATTTGTCGATGTAATTTTACACACAGCAATTTTCGCGCTCGAAAGTAATTTGTTTTAATAATTTTTCGGGTCGGGTCGGGTCGGGTTCGTAGAAAATTTGAAAATGGTTTCGGGTCGGGTCCGGGTGGAAAATTTGAAAATATTTCGGGTCGGGTTTGGGTTGAAAAAAAGTGACTTTGCAGTTCTCTACCCCATGGTTATAAAATAATATTTTACAATAAAGTGCATTTAAATAGAAAACAAACATATTATTTCCAAACACCTGCTATGAAGTATTTCACAAATATTTCCAAAAAATCTTGATTCAATTAATTAAAAATGCCCTAATTCGATATAATTGCGTCAAGTTTGCATTATGGGTATGATAATAATAATAAATTATGCCTAACCAAAATATTCCGAGTCGGTAATGATTTAAAGACAGATAGATTTTTTGAAACTTGACTTTAATATCACACACAAGAAATTTTGGGCCGAGTAGCAGCCCCTCCCTGCCTCCCCTATGGCTATGGGGGTACTTTGAATAAGATAAGTTCCAATTATGGAGCTTTATCCGGGGAAGATCTTAAGACCAACTAGTTAGCTTTATTTTTTTGGAAACATAATAAAAAATACCTAAATTAAGTCGAAATTGTGGCTATAAGGTTATGCCACTTTAGTTTAACTTTATAATTCAAATAAAATTATATTACATTAAAAAGATAATTACGTCTGATCCCATCAAGTACATTGAATGAGGCTATTAATCTTTATTAACCTTTAACTCATGAAATATTTATTTATGATTTAGATATTTAATTAGATTAATGAATATTAATACCTACATATTAAATTATTCAAAAAATATATGCAAATCTTATCATGGACGTAACCAGGATTTGTATAATGGGGCAGTTATCATTTGAGGAGGGGCAAAATGACGTTTTTTTAAGAATTTAGCCTTAATAGTAAACTTTTGATAAATGGGGGCTGGGGGAGACTGCTGTCCCTCTTTGTCACCCCCTGGTTATGCTTAGTGTATTATAATGCATTAATTAGCATTTGCTTTGAAAAAAATGCCAACTTTGTTCGCTCCGATTACGGATAATATTGTATTGTATTTACTATTAAACCGAAAAAATGGGATCAAATTTAGCCATTTCTAAATTGAATATAATGTGCCAATCGATTTGTACAAGCGTTGCGCAAGCCTTAATGTTCTATTAATTTTTTTTCAAATTTAATTACACGGTGAAAAGAATATATATTAATGACAAATATAATTAATCGTTTTAAATAAACGTATGGCATTGATCCGCGTATGGAAATCGTGTTGGACTTAACAATTTATAATTATTGAAAATAAAGATTTTCAGGATTATTTTAAAATTAAATAACTCAGCGGTAGATGCGAAAAGTGCATCGTAGATATAAATCACGTAATGCAAATTCATCTTCGATGCAATTAACGGATAAAAAATACAATAGATTGGGCGCCGAGGTATATTAAAGCAATTAAGATAATATCCTTCTTACCCTAACATAGCTGGTATTGTTGTCAACTAAAGCTTGGGTAAAGGGGTCAGGGTATTAAGAGCTGGGCTTTAACTTACCTCGTCGGGAGGTATATATATATCAAATATACACCTTTTAAATAAAATTATTGATTTTTCAATCTCCCTCACTCCTCCAATTTCTCACAATCCCCATAAAGCGGGTATTTATGACCTTTATTGTGATCTCAGATGCTGAGGCAAAGGGTGGGGCAAGTCTTTCCAATAAAGAAAGGAATTGATTAGTAGTGTTATGGGCTTAGTGTGTGGATTAAATAATATTTTTATCTATCCATATCTGACCCACAGGTGAGATCTTAAGTAATTGTCAGATTTAAAAAAAATTTAATTTCTTGGTTTTAGCGTTTAAATTGTAAATATCACAAACAAATTAATTTGATATTTAATAATATTCGTCGTCAAAAAGTGCGCACCCATAGTACAATTCCAAATTACAGGTATTTATCAAATTGTTATAAAATGCGTTAAAACCACACAAACATTTAATATATCCTTTAATGCACTTTACATCTAAATCAATAATTACAATTATAACATGAACGTTAACTATTTTATTTCAATTAAAATGAGGGATAATATTTAAATCGTATTAAAGTTCTCAAGTTGGTTGCATATTTGCATCGTTATGCCTCATTTTGAGTCGTTATGAGACGTGAGATGAGGTAGCTTAAAATAAATCGGCCAATATTTTATCAAAAGAAAGTAAAAGCAAACTGAAAACTACAATTGGCCTAGTATTTATTTTTATTTTTTGTAAACGCCTTCAAATTTTAGCTAAACCGCAAGGTATTCGGCCCGAGACATCCAAGTTTTTTCTAATAACATTTAAACAATTGAACCTTAATTATCATAGAAAACCCAAGAAAACATTTAATTTACTCGTAAAAATTCGAGTAAAACAACAATCACGAATGACCACGATGTATCTAATCACAGCTCAAAATTAACGGATTGAGTCAAAAATGGAAGACCTAAGAAATCGTCTAGAAAGAAGACATTCAGTCGACATTTCCATATTAAATGGATCATCATCTGGAGATTATGCCGATTCATTAAATCGACCAGATTTAATGTTTCACCCAAACCCATACTTATCCAATGTCCCCTCCTATTTACCCGCATATTCTCGACCGATCAACGCCGAATATGATTCAAGTAAAGGGATCAAGAACTTAAACGATTATTACACCAACTTGGCCATGCAATGGTACAGTCACTTAAACGCCTACCAGCAATATAATAACCCTTGGTTTAACCCCTGCCATCTAAACAATTACCACGTGATATCTCCTATATCCAATGAGATTTCCGCTGACCGTTTACCGAGTACACATGAGGCCTCGAACAAAAAGATAAAGCCCAAATTACAGAGGCAAAAACGTATATCGGCATCAAGTCCAACGGGAGTTAAAACTAAAAGGCCAATCAAACGAGGGAAAGCTTTGAGCCTAGAAATAGAAGGAAATACGTATAAGAATCGTTCTTTAAAAGGACCCCGAAAAGCCATATCGGAGGTGAAGTGTAGCGGGTATACGAAATTTTTTGAAAAAAGTGCGAGCAAGAACTCAGACTCCCCGACTAGAAATTATTTTAAGTTTCACGAATTAACCATAAGCCCACGAGCTTTGGCTGAGTTGGGTAATGTGTTATCTTGCATATTTACCTTTTCATAATTTTTTTTATATATATATAAGCATCTTTACTAATTTCTTATTCAAATTAAATAAAGCTAATCACTCTGATTCGCTAATTTTTTTTCAAAAATCATGTTTTTTTATGTACAACAGCTAAGATCGATAACATCATTGGAGATTACGATTGCAAATTGTGCGGCCTTAAATTCGACGGCGTTTTCGCTTTGGCTCAACACAGGTGTTCTGCCCTAAACGCTAACAATTATAAGTGCGAGCAATGCGATAAAATCTTTCAAACATCGGTCAACCTAGCGGCTCACGCGCGATGGCATTCTAAGGAGGCAGTGGTGGGTACAAAAGAATTGTCTGAGTCTAAAAGTTTGCCTAGCGAATCCTTGATCTCTTACATAACCGCACTGGATTCGCTAAATCGAGATCGAAGTCAATCCAAAAGTCTAGATGAACCAAATCTAAAGGTCGTGGCCAAAAATGATGACAGAAATTCGGTCATACAATATGCTGGTGGTTCTATGGGCTTGGGCAATAGAGACGACGACGAAATTAGTATATTATACGAGGCAGCCATAGCTAAGGAATTGCTCAACAATAGTGGAGCTAAAAAACGTAAAAAATATAATCCTAGCCGAAGTTTAGTTAACGTAAAGAGCTTATTAAATTCATTCCCATAAATAATGCTGCATATACGACGCGTGCAATTACGAACTATTAGGTACAATACAATCAATCACATCCTCAGGAAGGAAGATTCTATAAATTGATGCAATAACGTTGTTATCCCTAGATATTTATATATATAAATCTTTCAAATTGTTGTATTGTTTTTATATAGATTATATTTACTTAACTAACATCCACATGTTTATACTGTGTATACTATTCCTCATATAATCAATTAAAATAATACCTTAATATATGATGCGATCTACGATTACACCTCAAATTTATTAAACACGAAATTTTAATATTCTGTTTTATCAGGTATATTCCCAGTGGCGTAGCTAGCCTTTTTGCCTTGGGGGGGCTGAGCTGGTCAAATAGGGGGGGGGACAAAAAATTTTTGTTACGCACACCCTTAAGAAAAAAAAATTATGTTTTGCCCCCCCCCCAATTCAAAACCCAAATATGACAATGGGTCAATTGCAATTTAAAATTTTTCCCTCATAAACGTTGGACAAACTTAAAATTCCGCTATTACTCTGTGTATTTTTTCTATTAACATCACACTAATATGTCCCCTCATGTTTATAGGGCATAAAAATAAAATAAATAAAATATATTCATAAATAAAACAAGGTGATGTAGTTGAAACGGTGGCCCGTCAACTTGCCGAAAACAATCTCGCCGAATTTAATGTCCCCCAGCTAAAAAAAAGTCCTCCATTTTGTGATTGGTTAAATGGGGGACGATTTTAAGCTGGGGGACATTAAAATTCGGCAAGATTGTTTTCGGCGAGTTGATAGGGCACTAGTTGAAACAATATAGAAAATTTCACATGGTATAATAAGTTTTGTATAAATGAATTGTAAGGGTACAAAGTGGAACGGGAATATTGACAAGAAATCTTTGACATTTTAAAAAATAATGCAAATAATTAAAAAAATCTATACAACAAAGTTTTTATAAAAATATTTTATTGCCTTATAATTTTATATATGCAATATTGGCAGCATTTTCAGGCAGCATTTATATCAGGAAAACAATGAGAACATTTAAAAGCCTTTTTTTAGGTTAGATCCTCAAAAGGCGAATTACATATAACATAAAATATAAAAAAAAATTAATTATGAAATTAAAATTAGTATTTAGAAGTTATTGCCCCTTGATATTATAGATATATTTGTACAACCCCCCCCCCCCCTCCCTTTACACCACCTGAAAATTAAAATGAACTAATAAATTTAACGGCTAAATGAACCTTAAAAATATTCTGTCAAAATTAAATGAATCAAAATTTTACTTAATAATTTTAGATGAAATTAGAGATGTGAGATGCACAGAACAACTTAGCGTTTAAAGACAAACAGAATGAATTTTTTTAGGATTTTTATCCCTTGAAAGTTTTGATGCGTTAACAATTGTATAAAATTCAGGAATTGGTTATTAATATTAATTTATCAAACTTATGATAAGGGGAAAAAATGGTGTACAAACTATTTTTTGGAAAACTATTGGCTTTATATGTGCATGTGGTACATAAAAATATCCAAGATATGTTAAACAATTGTGAGATGGACAATTAAATTGAATCCAGGATGGAATTTTCGTAAATTTAATAATATCTTAATATATTTTAAAAGTGTTAAAAAGTTTAAAAGCCCAGATAGTTTTTCATTAAATATTAAAATTAGTCTTTTAATAGTAGTTCATTACGCCTTTTACTCGATGTTGCAAACAAATTTATAATATCATCTGGGGGAATAACATTTATAAAGTCATGTTCCAAGCTCAATAAAGCTAAGGAAGATAACCTATCTTGTCCAATTGTAGAACGAAGATAAGTTTTAATCCGTTTTAGCAATGAGAACGATCTTTCGCATGACATGAAGTTGGTTAAAATTATTTTAATTAAAATAATAAAATTTCGCACTCTTTATTGTCGTCTTATGCAGCATCTTTATTTTTATTTGTAATATTATAATTAAAACTTTTATTCAGAAACAATAATAATAATCTTTATATTGTTTCTTAGTTAAGATGAAGAAAATGGCTTAAAGGGCCCAGGAGGGGCCCAAGATTTTTCGCTTGGGGGGGCCCATGGGGCCCGGTTTTTGCTCTTGGGGGGGCCCGGGCCCCCTGGGCCCCCCTAGCTACGCCACTGTATATTCCTAAAGATTTTGACGTTAAAACCTCTAGATCCTTATATAAAACTTTGTTGAATAGCTGTATAATATTCATAGATAATATTAGTGTTGTGTTCTGGGTCTGGAGAACTTTTGTTATGCCTGCGGGCACGGGATATAATTATTACGTTACTAGTTTCAGTTCAAACTTTTGTTATGTTCACAAGTGACGTAATGTTAAGAGCTCTAACATCTTAGGGCCCGTTTTAAATACGATTCAACTTCATGGCGCCATATTTTTGTTTGTCTAAATATGCGATATACATGTCTTGGAATCAACAATTTTAGTTTAGTTACCATATGAATATGCATTAATAAGCGTAATTAAAGGATAAATATTTGTTTTACTAGCAAAAACACAAAAATAGAACAAAAATGAAGTGACGCTCGTATTAAGACGCGGCTATGTTTTAACATGCATTCGTTTTTTAAATCTAGATTCAAAATCGCGTATTAAGACGCACCCTTAGAACACAAACTCAAACCTCAGACATAAATGGAACACAAACCAAAAAGAGGCTACCAAGGCGTGGATAATCAGGGGTGGGGCGGAATAGTGAAGGCCATGTTGTGTCGTCGTAAAAACGACAATATGAATATATTAATTTTACAAAATTTAGCTAATTTTAAACAAGCATTTGAAATTTAAAAACATTTAGATAGTTGGCGTTTTACAGACCTCACATGATGTTCTCCAATTTTTGCTTTATATCTTATAATCAATGGTAAAGAATTAATTTGTGTTCAAGATGTAATTTCTAAAATTTTTGAGGTAATGCCAATTCTAGCTACGCTCATATTCCTGCCCATCTAGTTCCAATTTTTTTTTAAACCAAATCAATATTAAACATACCGCCCAGAAATTATCTAAAATTGTCTCATTAACCCTAAAAATCACATAAATTTAAAATGAAGTCGGTGTAGCAAGTTGAGACCTGCAACGGCCTGTTTAGGTCAGTCGGCCCGCTCGTATTAAAAATTTAAAAGCCCGCCCCGGCCCGGGCCCGTCAATATTAAATAATAAGCCAGGGCCTAACCCGCTAATTTTATACAAAGCCCGGCCCAGGCCCGTAAATTTTTTTTATTTTTTTTTGTTTATTTTTTTTTACCGTTATGTTAAACAACAACAATATGTATGTGTTAAAAATGTTAATAAAAATGTTGTAAATAATAGATTAATAATTCCCGATCTCCTATCTTTTAAGAGGCGACCTACAGGAAATTTCTTTTACAAATGGCACTTCGGGATATAAAACTACATATGCCAAATAGTCTTTTAAACTCTTATTTGAGGTTATAATGTTTTTAACACAGTTTGCTTTTCCATCCTTTACATTTTTAGATTATTGATAAAAATGAAAAAACAAATATTTTACAAAAGTAACTTTATAAAATAAATTTCAAAGTTTTTAAATTTGTTCATGAGTGTATATATAAAAAGCAACGGGCATTATTAATTTTCAGGGAATTACTTAGCCAGTTCGCAATTATCCAATATAGAGCAAGAACCTAGACAAGTTGCCCAAAGAAAAAATATAGGTAATAATGAGTCGGGCACAAAAACAACAATGAAATTTGGGCTTAATCGAGGTCGAAAAATGGAATGGCAATCAGCCAATAGCTAGTGTATTTGTGAAAGCAAAATAAAAGTCTTTTACGGAAGCTTAAGTCCACAGCCTTTAAAAACCCGAACTAATTTCCACAGCAATTATTGAAAAATTACAAGTTGGACAGGACGGCCAGACAACGGACGGATAACTAAAAGCGACCCCATAAATTGCATAGCAGTTAATAATCTTACAAAATAATAAAATTATTCACTCAATTGTTCTAGAGGGTATAAATGGAGAGGCAAAGGTGGGCAGCAGCCCCCCCCCGTCCAAATCCAAAAATTCTTGATCTTAAAAACATTTTTTGCCCTACCTAAACTGCCCCCCCCCACTAATTTAAATTGGCAACTCCCATGAGATCACGTGTATAAATATCTTAAACATTTATAATGCGGGTTGAGATATTGATTACTGAACTAAGATGAAAATAAAATTTAACTTTTCTTGTTAATTCAATATACATAAAATAATTATAAATTAAAATATTATATAAACATTTTCTTTATACCAAATCTAATTAGGCCCGGCCCGAGTCCCCGTTAAGTTATATTAAGGCCCGTCTAGGCCCGACCCGTAGTTTTATATTTAAGCAGAAGTTTGTCCAATCCGGGATGCGGGCCGGGCTTTTAGGCCCGTCCGCGGGGTAGGCCGTGCAGGTCTCTACTAGCAAGCATGTAGAGCTGTTAAGAACTAGTTCATTTTAACTAGTTCATTGAACTAGTTAACTTTTTACTGAACTTCGAACTGAACTAGTTACTTTCAAAAATTGAACTATGAACTTGAACTAGTTCCTTTTTTTTAACGTTGAACTTGAACTAGTTACTTTTTTACTATTCTGAACTTGAACTTTACAATATAAATGAACAAGTTCATCACAAAAATTATTATTTAAATTGAATTTATAAGCCGAGTTTGATTGTTTTTATAAACAAGACGATTTATTAAACGCGCCTTTAAATATTTATAGAAAACTACAATCGAACCTGTATTTAAGAATCGTTTGTATAATTTTTGTGATTTATATGTGCCTTTAATTTTTAAAGATGGATATTGATAGTGGTTCTACTTCTAGTTCTACTTATATATCCTCCGAAGTGGATAGAGAAAATGATGCAGCATGTTCTGATCTATCCAACTCTTTACCTTAGCCTTCGATGGAAGAATTTAAAATTCGTATCGTCTAATAAAAATTCTATCAATGCCAGGTGTAAATTGTGTGTAGGTAAGAAGATTATTGCTGCATCAAGAACATCAATATTTAATATCAATTGATTCTAATTTTATAAATCTTATGGTTTCAAGATTTCCAGATCTCTATGATGATGACAATATTATTGCCGCTGTACTGCATCCAATGTTCAAAACAGATTGGGCTTGGATAAGATTATCCGAAAATCGGGAGGAGAAATTTCGTATCTTAAAAGCCATTAATTCAATCTTGCCAGCGAATGCAGAAAATGTAAACCCTCAAACTTACAATGGGTTGGATTTCCTTGACATCAGACGTGAAAATTCGAATAAAGAAATCAATAAAAATTTTGTAAAACTAAACAATACATCTTTTGAAATATATAACGAATTTCCCCAGTTAAAACAAATTTTTATTAAATATAACGCTTGCCTTCCATCTAGTGCTCCTGTTGAAAGGCTTTTCAGTTTAGGAAAACTTATATTTGGGGATAAACGTTCTTCCTTATCAAATGATAATTTTAAAAATAATATTTTGTTAAAGTCTAATTCCCATCTACTTCCCCCTGATTTCTATTTCAATTGTAATTATATATATTATATTGTTTGAAATGAAAAATAAAAGTTTTACACATGTAGTTTATTTAGTTTTATATGAAATTATTATTAAATAAGATTTTAATAATAACAAGTTTGAACTCCATCATCAAATAAGATTTAATTGATAAAATTATAAAATTGGAAAAATAAAAAGTTAATTTTGGATTAGATAATTTTCAATTGGATTAAATTTCTATAATATTAAATAAAAATGAACTAAACTTGAACTAGTTCCTTTTGTAAATTTGAACTAAGAACTGAACTAGTTGGTTATTTTGGATGAACTTAAACTATTGCTTTGAAAAAATGTGAAATTGAACTTGAACTAATTTATTTTTTCAAATTGAACTATGAACTTGAACTAGTTCATATCTAAGATGAACTTAAACAGCTCTACAAGCATGCAATGTGAAACAAATGGAATCTAATATAATTATAGTTTATCGACGATAACAAAACTTTCGTCAATATGAGCACAATACCCTGCAAAATTATGAATTTTATAACTTCCTCCAATCGAGGCTTTCATAAAACATGTATAAATGAACCAGTTAAAGCACATCGGATAAGAAGTAGATTTATAATATTAGAGGAAGATATATTTAAACTTCCTAAATTACGAAAAAATATATTACAGTACAGTCGTAGTTACTCACTCCAAGATTATATCAGCTAATGGTGGGGTTTCCCCTTGGTAAATTTCATGATAAGAAGTGAGCATAAGTTTCCAGATTTGTCATCAAAAGAAATGATAGTCTTGCGTTTGATAGAAACGAGTTGGCCAGACCGTAGACTAGATAGACTGCTCATGCCATATGTTGCATATGGTTAATTGTGTGTCAAATTTTCCTCCACATTGAAGAGGGAAATTGGTGTATTTTATTTTAACCATGTAATTTTGCCCTATAACAGTCAATTTACCTTCCTCACTAGTTTATAAATTAAAACGAACGTAAATAAATGAATATTAAAAATAGCAATTAATATTGATGGCGCTATATTATTAAACAAACTTTAATCGCATTTTTTACATTTTTAATTTTTATGTATTATTTCAATGATATTTATTTTAAAATGCTGTTTTTGATATCTACCCAATTCAATATATTTTTTTTTACCTTTTTAAGATTATTCAATTTGCTAAAATTACGAATTTTTATATGTTCACCACACCACTTTACAATGTGCCTCTCAAGATGGCGGAAAAAAGGGTACACATTTTGGGCGTTGATAAGCAGTCTATCTAGTCTATGGGCCAGACTTGGAAACTACCTAATCTCAAATATATATAAATGTGTATAACACTCCTGATTAAGCGACTTTCGTATAAGTTCTTAATAATTGAAGGCCACCGCCATAATACTGGAAGAGGCTAAAGACATTTAGTTCAAATTGTGCAAGGTGGGTCCTGGAATATTTGTACAGGACAAACAAAACATTAAGGAGGGAAATAAGACACCAAGTTGAAATCAATCGGTAATTTTAAGTCTATTTTAACAAGGAATGGTGATGGTTTTGGACTAGAAGAAGTTTCAACAAAATGTCGCGATCTAGTATTATATCAAATGTAAAATTATAGTTTATCAGCTTCCATGGGCCTAGCCAGAGGTGGCAGTGATGAGCGGCTGTCCCCCTCTCAATTCAGAAATCCTTAAAATTTCATAAAATGTTGGCTAATCCCCAAATCATTATTGCCCCTTCTAATTCCAAGTTTGGCTACGGCCATGTCAGCTTCCCCAAAGCATTTAGTCCGAGGAGGAAAAGACTGTTTATGAATGATGTTGAAGATATGCTAAAACTTGGTAAAGATGTGATTGTCGTAATATGAACGGACCTCAATTGACACGCGGGTGAAAATACGGATGCGAAATAAATTAAGGCGGTTAGGGCTTAGTCGACAAATTACTCAACCCCTTTACATCGATTTTCTTCGAAGATAAACATCAACGCCGTGTAACTTAAAAATTATTTTTCTAGTTAGCAGAACGCAACTCAAAAATGTTTAAAATGTAAAGGGCTAAATCTAGGCATGCTAACACAAACTTTTATGGGTTAATGAGGGGGGGGGGCTTAAAAAATGGAGGAAGAAATGATAATGTACAACAAGTCTGGGACAAAGTTAGAAGGCACGCGGAATTAACGCAAAATTGGAGAGGTTCAGTGGAATGTTCTGGCCTCGCAAGATAGAGGGTAACTAGATTTCTAAAAAAAACCGTGGTAGTAGTAGTGCAAAAATGTACGAAGGAATAGAAGAATTTGTGCAAAGTTTGACAAAAGCAAACAAGATAATGAAATTAATAGCGTACCTACCAACCTGAGCATAACTTCTTGTATTTCTATCTTCTTTCTATGACTGTGTATTACCAAGGCTAGTGGTCAGTCATTTCAAAATTAATTGCTATGCAATTTATTATTTTGTCTTTCTATATTTACATAGATCTTTATCTAACTTGTGCATTTTCATATCGTGAAAATATTTAAGCACTTTTGACATCATGCTAATTTAATTTTTTAACCTCTCAACGATATTTGCCCACCTAAATGCCTTAAGTTAAAATTCTAGATTTAATTTTCAAACTCGGTTAATGCCGAGCTCGCAAAAGGAAGATCTAAGCTTATTTTTATTAGAAAATATTAATTATTTCCCAAGCATTCAAATTTGCAAGTTGATAAAATACAAACATCATATATACTTTAAATTGATTATACCGCCATCTAGACATATTTTTTGGGGAAATGTAATTTTTAGAATTTTTAGGCATCTTGTAGCCGGTCCCAAACTTTTAATGATTGAAATTTGATAATGGGTCATAAAGGAGTGCACATTGTGAAATTGGCGATTTTATATGGGTTCAAATTAGGTTTTTATGGTTACTAATTTGACCACAAAAAATTAACGGCAAAAGTTGAGGTTTTTTGTTAAATTATTTCGACAAAAAAAATTAGGAGCAAAATTTATTAAAATCCAAGAGGATAGCGCCATTATTTTCAAAAATATGATAAAGCGAGCGTGATTTTGAACCTTTGAGCGCCCATAACTTAAAATATATTGGCTCAAAATGGCTAAACTTTTTAGAAATTACTGTAGTAAATAAGGCCTACACACTCACCAAATATTGTATCTGAAAAGGTTGGTCGAAATCGTATTTTTTTTGGCCATTTGATTTAATATGTTGTTACATACAAAAATGGAACAATAAAAAGACAGGAAACTAGTGGTATCTATAATAGGCTACATTACATTTCGAATTCTTATTGAATATCAAAATGAGATGAATTTTAATCGTGGAAAATCTACAGAAGGAATTGTCGGGTTTTGGGAAGAGAAAAGGAAAGGTGTAAGAGTCGTTGGTTAATTGTTACGTTGTGGTTTGGTTCAGACTATATGTCCGGAGAGTTTTAGCTGTTAGTTCGGGTCTTAAGTAGTTAATGATCGGGTCTGGGATAAGGGATTCTTTTGATTGAGTTTGCTTATATTAATCTCTTATGTGTTTATGATTCGGTTGATAATAGGCACGGTTAAGAATTTTATTTCACTTATATCAGGGTTGACAATAAGCACACAAGAATTTTATTAACGTTATCAATTCCGGTGGGGGACAGTGTTTCCGGTAATGTCGGTACGTAAGGTTCAGGGGTCATAATGAAGGTGCTGGAGTAGCGGTTCGGAAGGTTATAGGGGATACGGTGATACAACTCAACGAAAAAGGGTTTCGGGGTTATCAGATTTTCAAGACGGCGTGGGAAAAATAGCGAGGAAAATATATAAGAAAAATATTTAATTGTCGTGGGGTTTTTCGCAGGGACGAGAGTTTCGTAAGGCCACTGAATAAGAGTAATGAAAAATTAAACAGTTGAGAAAATGGGAGAAGTAGAATTAGTAGGGACAACTTAACCTTAGCCCGGGGTAAGGTGAGGTAGCTTTTTGGGGGTAATAAAAGAGTAAAGTAAAAAGAAAGTAATCGTTTTTGAGGGATTTTTATTTTTCCCCCGGGTTCCTTAATCCCATGCGGTTATGGCTCTAATTTTCTATTATCCTTACCCATCCTAATAAGGAATAGCTATTAAACCAACCGCGGCCTCATATCAAACTTATCCACACTTATCTTCTAGCCCATTAATTTTAACGATCAACCCCAAAAGGAACATTCCATACCTTATATACACCCATTAATCTTAATGGTTAAAGAACATTTAAAACCTTAAAAATACTTATAATAAATTATTATGGTGGAGAGAACAAAAACTCTATATGTAAAACACTAACCCGAAAGGGACTACTAAGGCAGGGGCAATTAGGGGCGGGGCAAGGTATTTAGGGTCCCGTGGTTACAACAGGAATCATATCAAATCAGAAGAAAAGTCGAAGCTTTACCCTATGAGCAATGGTTTTATAAAAAATCATTTGCATATTAATGTGTTCAAATGGCATGCACCGACCCCCTATGGTATCCGCAGCTATCGTAGATGGATAAAAAGTATGTATAAACCATCTAGAAAATCATCTGGCCTTAATTTAGTGACAAACGGTAAGACTTTCGGAGATTTTGGCGGACAAAAAAATCGCGATACATTTTTATACATGTTAATGATTTTGATTGTCAATAAAAAAATGAAAGCCGAGATTTTACTAATTCGTATCGTCGAGGTCGAAATTATCGTCTCGATCTCGACTCAATATTTCAGAGCTTCGTCTCGGTTTTTGAGACGAGATCGAGATTTTGTTGTCGGATTTTCCGCCACTAGCCATTCACATCCTAATAACAACTAATTTCCTTAACGCATTCGTACTGAGTCAGGCGGTAACCGTAATGAATTGTCGTATTGCACAGGGGGGAGAAGATGCACTGCACGTTGTTTTGAACCTAAATTTCGGTTTTAAAATTTTGTTATCATTATTATTGTTAAGTGAGTTATTTGTCAGCTTCCAACCTGGCGCCAACTCCAGCTACACGGCTTTAAGACCTTCCTAAGTACTGTTTACTCATAAAGCATTTATTTTGGTTAATTTGGGAAAATATTGAATCAACTTTTGACTAGTTTATAAAAAATGTGTTGTTTTTTACGAAGAATATAACACCTGTGGCATAGGCAAGGCCTCCCCCCATTGGCAAAATTTTTTTCAAATTATATGAAAAAACTCAACGATATTAATAGGGCTCTTGTTAGTATTGTGCTTACACCTCTGGGGAATATTCGGAATTCGATTCGAATCCTTATGTCTAAATCTAAAAAATTCAAATTGAATATTTACTTTCTGAAATTCGAAAATTTACATCGAATCTTCAAAAGGATTTTAAAATTATTTACCTTAAAAAGACGAGACGAATATAATAACGCTGTTTTTATCTTTCCACAATTTATTTATTTTCCTTAATCTTAAATTTTATTAACACATAAAATATTTTAGTGGACTACAACTTCCAAAAAATTTCCAGTATTTTTCAACATTTCAGTCAGGTTATTTATTGTTTAATATTATTTTTGTACTTATCCATTAATATTTTTTGATATGCATTAACCTTATATGCCGTGATCTTATTTATGACCAATGTTACACGATCCAAATTCTTGTACTGTATAAGCGATCTCATATTCCATTTTCTTATTAGATCCAAAAAATAACGAAGCGCCGATTTGTGTTTTTCGCATTCGGAGAAACACGAATCGTAAGAAATAAACAAAATTTCTTACTCACGTTTTCATATTGTGATTTCGGTCTCGCAAGGGCAGGTTTTGTAGGGTTAGGTCTTTTTAAGTTCAAGATACATAATTACTTTCTTTGGATCGAATAAGAAAATGGAATGTCAGATCGCTTATACAGTACAAGAATTTGGATCGTGTAACATTGGCCTTATTTATATATAACATTATAGATTTATAATTGTACGAGTTTGCAAACTAAATAATAGGTAAACTCTAATTAATGCTATCTAGGCAAAATTTTTAATTAAAGTTAAAGTTAAATTTGATATTTAAGAAGTAATAAATGTTAAAGGTTTGGGCTCATTTCACCTATAGTAAATCATCAGATTATGCTACCTGCAATCACTATGAAAGTTTTTTTTATAACAATCAAAAACTGACTAAAAAACAATTCATCATTGTTTCAGAAATATGGATATGTTGTCCATTTCGCCTTTAATATTTTATATTGAATTTTTCTTTTTAATTGCTATGCAATTTATGGGCTCGCTTTTGCTTTTGTTTGTCACGCTGTTTGTTATTAGTTTGCATTGGGTATATTAGGTTATCGATTTTTTAAATTATTGCATAAGAAAGAGGTGCCCCACCCCTCATCTCTATCTCCCTCGCTGTGTTATTTTTTAAATTAATGCATAAGAGGTGCCCCATTGATAATATGACTTTTTGGTCGTCCGCATGTTCTATTATTGTTTCATTTTATTAATTAATTGCTATGCAATTTATGGGCTCGTTTTTTGGTGTCCGTCCGTCCGTCCGTCCGTCTCCGTTACCCTTCCTATCTGTATGCATTGGGTATATTAGGTTATCGCTTTTTTAAATTAATGCATGAGAAAGAGGTGCCCCACCCCTCATCTCTATCTCCCTCGGTGTGTTATATATAAGATTTGTTAAATTATCTATTATATAATAAACATAGATAAAAGTTGTTTACTTTTAATGCTATGCAATTTAACTAGTAATATAATAAACATAAATAAAAGTTGTTTACTTTTTAATTGCTATGCAATTTAACTAGTTTTGGGGGAATCCCGGAGTTTTTTTTGACTCTTATGATTGTTCTTGTTACTATCATTGATAATAAGAATTTTTGGCCGTCCGCTGGCTGCTGACCAATGAAAAAATGACCATTGGCCAAAATGTGAATCGAAATTATTTTTTTCGTTTTTTTTGACTATTATGATTGTTCCTGTTTCTACCATTGCTATTATGACTTTTTGGCCGTCCGCTGGCTGCTGACCAATGTTATATCATAAACATAAATAAAAGTTGTTTACTTTTAATTGCTATGCAATTTAACTAGTTTTTGGGTTAGAATCCCGGAGTTTTTTTGACTCTTATGATTGTTCTTGTTACTATCATTGATAATAAGACTTTTTGGCCGTCCGTTGGCTGCTGACCAATGAAAAAAATGACCATTGGCCAAAATGTTAATCGAAATTATTTTTTTCGTTTTTTTTGACTATTATGATTGTTCCTGTTACTACCATTGCTATTATGACTTTTTGGCCGTCCGCTGGCTCCTGACCGATGGAAAAAATGACCATTGACCAAAATGTGAATCGAAATTATTCTTTTCGTTTTTTTTGACTATTATGATTGTTCCTGTTCCTACCATTGCTATTATGACTTTTTGGCCGTTCGCTAGCTGCTGACCAATCGAATAAAATGACCATTGGCCAAAATGTGATTCGAAAACTTTTTTTTCGTTTTTTTTGACTATTATGAATTTATATCCACTTTTACCGTGTCCTGGCTGCTGACCAATGGAAAAAAATGACCATTGGCCAAAATGTGATTCGAAATTTTTTTTTCCGTTTTTTTACTCTTATGAATTTATATCCACTTTTACCGTGTGCTGGCTGCTGACCAATGCAAAAAAATGACCATTGGCCAAAGTGAGCATCAAAATTTTTTTTCCCCGTTTTTTTGGCTATCATTGACTTATAGAGTATCTGTTGGTACTGATCAATAGAGAAAAAGTGACCATTGGCCAAATTTTTTTTAATTAAAAATTGTTCAAATTCAACAAAAAATTTCTCCCAACAATTCTGCAAATTCTTAACATTGTGTTGTTTTATATTATAATGTTTAATAGACCCATAATCACTAAAGGCCATAAAAACTAATGTAATACGAAACTAGATGCAAACACTAAATCTAACCCTAACCCTTGCCTATATTACATTTTGCCTATAATGGAAAATTTGTAAAAATAATTAATTAATCATTAGGCATTTAATACTCCCCTATAGGCATTCTCGCCCCTTCCCACCTTTCTCGCCCATAAATTGCATAGCAAATATGATACATTTATACGAAGTACAGATGAGTCGTCCCCCCTTCCCTTCCCTGCTCCCCCTTCCCACGAGGGCCGAAGGCCCGAGTTTATTTTTTTTTTAATAAACATAAATAAAAGTTGTTTACTTTTAATTGCTATGCAATTTAACTAGTTTTTGGGTTAGAATCCCGGAGTTTTTTTGACTCTTATGATTGTTCTTGTTATTATCATTGATAATAAGACTTTTTGGCCGTCCGCTGGCTGCTGACCAATGAAAAAAATGACCATTGGCCAAAATTTGAGTCCGAGTTTATTTTTTCGTTTTTTTTTTGACTATTATGATTGTTCCTGTTACTACCATTGCTATTATGACTTTTTGGCCGTCCGCTGGCTGCTGACCAATGAAAAAAATGACCATTGGCCAAAATGTGAATCCTTTATTTTTTCGTTTTTTTTGACTATTATGATTGTTTCTATTACTACCATTGCTATTATGACCTGACCGATGGAAAAATTGACCATTGGCCAAAATGTGAATCGAAATTATTTTTTTCGTTTTTTTTTGACTATTATGATTGTTCCTGTTCCTACCATTGCTATTATGACTTTTAGGCCGTCCGCTGGCTGCTGACCATTGAAAAAAATGACCATTGGCCAAAATATGAATCCGAATTTATTTTTTCGTTTTTTTTGACTATTATGATTGTTCCTGTTCTTACCATTGCTATTATGACTTTTTGGCTGTTCGCTGGCTACTGACCGATGGAAAAAATGACCATTGGCCAAAATGTGAATCGAAATTATTTTTTTCATTTTTTTTTGACTATTATGATTGTTTCTGTTCCTACCATTGCTATTATGACTTTTTGGCCGTCCGCTGGCTGCTGACCAATGAAAAAAGACCATTTGGCCAAAATGTGAATCCGAGTTTATTTTTTCGTTTTTTTTTGACTATTATGATTATTCCTGTTACTACCATTGCTATTATGACTTTTTGACCGTCCGCTGGCTGCTTACCGATGGAAAAAATGACCATTGGCCAAAATGTGATTCCAAGTTTTTTTTTCGTTTTAGTTTTGACTATTATGATTGTTCCTGTTACTACCATTGCTATTATGACTTTTTGGCCGTCTGCTGGCTGCTGACCAATGAAAAAAATGACCATTGGCCAAAATGTGAATCGAAATTATTTTTTTCGTTTTTTTTGACTATTATGATTGTTCCTGTTCCTACCATTGCTATTATGACTTTTTGGCCGTCCGCTGGCTGCTGACCAATGGAATAAAATGACCATTGGCCAAAATGTGATTCGAAAATTTTTTTTTCGTTTTTTTTTTGTGACTATTATCAATTTATATCCACTTTTACCGTGTCCTGGCTGCTGACCAATGGAATAAAATGACCATTGGCCAAAATGTGATTCGAAAATTCTTTTTTCGTTTTTTTTACTCTCATGAATTTATATCCATTTTTACCGTGTGCTGGCTGCCGACCGATGGAAAAAAGTGACCATTGGCCAAAGTGAGCATCAAATTTTTTTTCCGTTTTTTTGGCTATCATTGACTTATAGAGTATCTGTTGGTACTGACCAATGGAGAAAATGACCATTCGCCAAATTTTTGATTTTTATTAAAAATTGTTCAAATTCAACAAAAATTTCTCCCAACAATTCTGCAAATTCTTAACATTGTGATGTTTTATAATATAATGTTTGTTAGACCCATAATCACTAAAGGCCGTAAAAACTAATGTAATACGCAACTAGATGCAAACACTAAATCTAACCCTAACCCTTGCCTATATTACATTTTGCCTATATTACATTTTGCCTATAAATGGAAAATTTGTATAAATAATTAATTAATCATTAGGCATTTAATACCCCCCCCTATAGGCATTCTCGCCCCTTCCCACCTTTCTCGCCCATAAATTGCATAGCAAATATGATACATTTATACGAAGTAAGGATGAGTCGTCCCCCCTTCCCTTCTCCCCTCCCCCTTCCCACGAGGGCCGAAGGCCCGAGTTTTTTTTATAAACAAATTTTTTTGAAATGTATTAAAAAATTAATGCCCGTATTAGTAATTAAAGAAATTTGAAAAATATCCATTGCTTAAAATCTCTATCTCATTAAATTTTGTTTATCAATTGCAAATTCATGATATTAGATAGGGTTAGAAATTAAAATAGGTGAGGCAGATTCATTGATGAGAGGGTGAAAGAAATGTAGTTTACATGCATAAAACCAATGGAATTGGGAAGGGAGGCGATCCTAAGTCTGAGGCAATTTTGAAATATTAAATATAGGGAGTACATGGAATTTTATGATAAATTAAAAAGTAATTAACTTATGTGAAAAATTGTTTTTGTATGATCTTCTTATATATTTGTTTCACCACCAAGAAATATTTTTTCAAATTTTGTCAATTTGTTTTCTCGGTATATACCTCAAAAAAAGGCCAAAAACGCTCATTTTCGCAACTTTGAACTCAATTACTTCAAAAACTTGAAGTATAGAAGAAAAGCGAAAAATATTTTAGTGTTCATCTCAAAAATCTCTATAGAAATATTTAACCGTTTTTCGGTTGATTTCACAAAACCATTAATTGTTGACTAGTGTAATCAAGTATCAATGTCTTTATATGTTATCAGTCATTTGTACCAAGGTAAAAAGGCTATAAACTAAATATTATTGGTCAAAATGAAATATTAAGCTATCATTTATTAGAGCAAGATAACATTCAATTTATAATAAACAACATAGTTTCCATATATTTATTCCTTTAAAATATACTTTCATAACGGTACATTTAAAAAGTAACCATAAAAACTTTAGTTAACAAACAAATAAAAAATGCTTTAAAAACAATATATAGTGTCATAAATATAATGTATTTTTGTACAGGATTGGATCAAATAAGTAGATGATGCATATAACCCAAAGTATAAAACCAAAAATGAGAAGAAACACGAGTCTTAATTGATAATTATTATCAGGATAATATAAGATTCTGTAAAATTCTGGTAATCCCATTAAATTACAAAAGGTGTGAACCAGAAAACAAGAAATTAAATGCCCTATAGAGTAAAACACAACAATTTTGTATGTATTAATTGTATAGTTTACAAAGATGATTTATTAATTGAAATAAATAAAAAGATATAGATTTATATTACCAGTTCTGATAAAAATAAATGAGGCATAGAGACCAAACAAAGTAGTATATAAGAGTTGGATCCCTTAAATATATTATATTAATACTTTTAAGCAAACCTGATACAAAAAGGACTATTTTAAAAGGCAATCCACAAAGTAAAGATTCAATAGCATGGTGACAATGGGCTAATAAAAACATGAGCTTAATTAACATATATATACCCAATCCAAAAATAATGGAGGCTATTATCATCGATGGAACTTTTCCATAAAAAACATGCAAAAAAGTGAAAAAACAAGATCTAAATATAAACTCCTCTGAAAGGGGTGCCTACAAAAAATTTAATTGATAGAATCAGAAATAAATGTTACCACAATATAATTTCTAATAGAGTGTACAACATAAACAGAATCTTTACAATCTTTAAAAATCTCTAGATGTGTTTATTAATCAAGCTATTTACTCATTAATTTAATGTCGCCCTCTATATAGTAGAGATATATAGGACCCAAAAACAAAACCTATTTTGAAGAATTAAAAAGTTATTAATTATTTTACAAAGGAGGATAAAAACGGTAATATTAATGCATTTAACAATCCGTGAGATCTAATTCCAAGCCATTCAAGCAATGAATAACCCTAAATATAAGACAATAGAATTAATAACTATACCTGCAACTTTTCCCCATTAAAGCAAAAAGCTATATATATAATGGATATCAAACAAGTCAAAAAAACACTAATAAATCGACATTTTATAACTTGTGGGTCATCTCTAATAATTATATCGTTTTCAGAGTAATTAAAATACCTTAAGTGCTTATTGGGCCAAATATATAGACTAATCACATATAACGAGGCAAGAATAAAACAATTTGCTATTGAGATATAACCATTATATTCCTTTTCAAAAATGCTCATAAAAATTGCACATATTACTCATATCAAGTCTAAGTGATGGCTAGACTTACCATTTTTTAGTAAACGCAAGTATTTTTAAAAATGGATTATAATTACTACCATTTTCTGATCAACAAATGTTCCGCATATAATACAGTTATTTATAAACCATTTTTCTCTCCGTTTTAAAGGCTTAATTTGAACAAATTTATTGATTTACTGGTTAATAAATGTATAGAAATAAAAAATCTATGGAGTTTAATGCAATAGCATGTTAAATACACGACAAGTTGTTTGATATATATTGCATTGGTATAGATCCTTGTAAGACAAAAAAATTTGCCCATAGTTTTCTTTTCACAATGCCTACAAGCATAAATTTTACCATTTTAATTTTATAATTGAGATATAGGTACTCAGCAATCCAACATTTCCACCGCTGTTTTGCCACGTAAACAATAGCATTATAGAACGTGTTCGTGATGGTAATTATAAAAAACGCATTTTTGAAAATGCTTATGCTTTCTAAAATCAATGGTAAGTAGGGATACACATAGCTGATTTCATCTGATTAAAACCTTGTCTTCATGTATTCTGTTTTCTTTCGATTTATCCTGAGACCACTTTCTTCTATTGCATTTACCCATGTTCTTGCTCTGACGTATAATTCTGGCACATTGTTTTCTCTAAGACATTTCCACACTAAAGTAAGGGGAACTTTATCAAACGCTTTTTCTAGATCGATGAAACACATGTGCAAATCCTCCTCCCTTTTTCTAACCAGTTCCTTAAATTTTCTAACACTATTTAGGGCGTCTGCTATAGTCCTCTCCGGCATAAATCCGAATTGATTATCTCGAATTTGAACTAAACTTCGAAGCCGTTTTTCGATCACTTTTTTCCACACCTTGAAAGTGTGACTCATAGCTTTATCCATCTATATTATTACAATCTTGAATATCCCCTTTCATCTTGTATATCGGGATCATATAGCTATCCTTCCACTCGTTAGGCATTTACCCGTTTTTAAGATATTGTTGAAAAGTTTGGCGAGGAATTGTGCACCAGCTTAACGCTTTAGTACCTTCTATTGGTATGTTGTCTGGTCCAAGAGCTTTTCCTGACTTTAGTTTACTCATAGCAACTTTGATTTCGTTTCCGTGATCCACCGGTGTGTTTAATTCTCCTATTGTATTTTCCTAGTTAATGTTTTCTACTACAGGCCTTTTCAAATGATAAATCCTTATAATAGTCGTACCATCTTTGTAGTATATGGCTGTCGTGTGTTTGTATTTCTCCATGCGAAAAGTGGGACGACAAATATTAGGTGAAAGCAAGGTCACTAAAAGAATTCTCAAGGAGACGTGGTGGTGGAATGAAGAAGTGCAAAAATGTATCAAGGAAAAGAAGAGATTGTACAAAGTTTGGTATAAAAGCAAGGATAGGAATAAGCAAGCTTACCAAGTAGCTAAAAGATAGGCTAAAAAATTCGTAGCAAAAGCTAAAAACAAGGTGTACGACTAATGTAAAACTAAACTAAAAGGAAGGAGAAAGACTGATCTATAAAATCACAAAGTCAAGGGCCTGAATTCTAAAGATTACCTAGAATGCCGGCTAATCAAGGGTCAAAAGCATTCCATTGATCCTCACATGAAATATTTTCCTTAAATTCAGCATGTTTAATTACTTCTGAAAATGTTGAATATTATCCTTTAGTTTCCTCCATTGTATAGTAGCCGCTACTCTTTGTACCTTCTGCTCTTTAGGTCCTTTAATATAAAGTCCATCACCAGCTTGTGTTGGCAGGCTAATATTTAACTCGGTAGTACCTTAACATTTTAAACATACTTTAAGTGCGCTCTGTTGACTAGAAAGAAATATCTGAGTGGTACGGCTGCCTTTGTACGTTATAAGTTTCTCTTTTTGAAGAAGGTATTTCCTATTGCTAGGTCAAAAGCTTGGGCAATTTCTAGAATTTCCGCACTCCTTCATTTCTTAGGCCGTAACCCCGACCACCGTGATTTCTTTCAAATCCTCCCTTGATTTGCCCACGTGTCCAATGAAGTCCGTTCCGATAATTATTAGTCCCTCTTTACCGAATTGGGATAGAATATCTTCAAGCTCCCTCCAAAAACATCTTTTACCGCCTCAGAGCATCCACTTTGAGGGGCGTATGCTGATATAACGTTTATCGTAGCAGATTTATAACAAAGCTGTATTGTCATAATTCTGTCATTGATTCTTTAAACGTCGACGACAGTTTTCTGAAATTTTTCCGATAGCACTATACCGACGCTATTTCGATGCGTTTCTGTACCGTAAAAATATAATTTGTATCCGTCACCTATGTATTTTGCTTTTTGGCCCCTCTATTTGGTCTCTAGTATACAAGCGATATCGATTTTTCTCCTCTTTAGAACGTCTGCCAATTCTCTGTTCTTGCTAGTCATTGTACCAATATTCCATAACACAAACTTTATCCTACGCATTTGTTGAGAGAGCGGTAGCTTTCGTTTATTTCCCAAACATTCCAGGCGAAGAATGCGCGCGTCCTTTGAGGGGGACGCCCTAGCCTGGTTTTCATGCTGCTTCTTTGTTGTAGTAGACTTTTTGGTTTATATGGAATAAGAGAGTACTGATCATGAGAAGAAATCGCCAGGCAACATCGGCCACTGGTCATGAATCTTGAAAGAAGAATATTTCCCGAAAGGAGAAAAGTTTATGAGCCCCGAATTAGGTACGAAAGACTTAAGGATACGACAACAAACGAAAGATACCATCAGAAAGCCTCTACGCTGTTTAATGCCAAGACTCTGGAACGGAACGTGAACGCCAATTGGACAATGATCACCGCTCATCTAAAAGAAACGGCCATTCAGGTGTTAGGGCAGACCAAAGGGGGCAAAGCGCTGAATAGAGAACTATGGTGGTGGGACCAATCCGTTAGAAACATCATCGAAACCAAGAAAGCGCTATATAAGCGGTGGCATATATCAAAAAAGTCGGAGAATTATCAAGATTATAAGGAGGCAAAAAGTTCTGCGAAGAAGGCGGTTGCCATAGCGAAAAATACGGCTTACACAGAGATGGCCAACAAACTCGATCAAAGAGGGGGTGACAAGCTTATGTACAAATTGGCCAAGATAAGGGAGAAGAAAGGTCGTAACGTCGGGGTACTTAAAGTAATCAAAAATTCAGAAGGTCACACATTATTTAAGCCAAAGGAGGTGTTGGAAAGGTGGAAAGGATATTTCAACGAGCTCATGAATGTTGCAAATGACAAAGAACCACTTCCCGATATAGAGCCTAACATGAATATGGGTCGAACTATTTCAGGAAGAAGAAGTTAGTGTACAAATGAAAAAGATGCAAAAAGGAAAAGCTAATGGACCAGACGGAATTCCGTTGGAAGAGTTGGTAGGGTGCAGGGAAGAAGGAATCACGACTATGACGAAGCTATTCAACAAGATATTGGCCGAAGAGCGCATCCCTGATCAATGGAGACAAAGCACGATCATACCTATATTCAAAGGGAAAGGAGACCCTCAAGATTGTGGTAATTACAGAGGCATCAAGCTGACATGCCACTCCTTGAAACTGATGGAAAAAATTTTAGTAGCAAGGTTGAAGACGGAGGTGGACATATCGACTAACCAATTTGGTTTTGTGGCCGGTAAATCCACAATCGACCCGATCTTTGCGCTAAGACAAGTTATGGGCAAGTATGGAGGGAAAAGAAGGAATCTACACATGGTCTTCATAGACTTGGAGAAAGCATATGACACGGTTCCCCGCGAATTGATTTGGTGGTGCTTGAGAAGACAGAGCATCTCGGATGCATATGTACGGCTAATCTATGAAGCCTCAACATCGTGCGTTCGAACGACAGTTGGAGAGTCTAAGCCCTTTCAGGTCAATATTGGTTTACACCAAGGTTCTGCCCTAAGTCCGTTTCTATTTAACGTTATTATAGACACGATAACGAGGGACTTACAGAAGCCATCCCCTTGGTGTATGCTATATGCCGATGATATAGTATTATGCGAGGAAAAGAAGGATATTGTATTTGAAGAAGCCGAGAAGTGGTCGAAACGTTTGGCTAGATATGGGCTCAAAGTCAATGACCGAAAGACGGTATACATGGAGATGAACGCAGAAGGCACACAATCGATGAATGAACAATTGAATTCCCAAGAGTTGACAAGTTTACGTACCTCGGCTCGATGCTACATCAAGAGGGAGGTTGCGCGAAAGAAGTTAATGCAAGAATTCAGAAGGGATGGTTAAAATGGCGTAGCGTATCCGATGTAATGTGTGGCAAGAAGATGCCAATATGGTTGAAGAGTAAAGCTTACAAATCTATCGTAAGACCGGTGTTACTCTACGGAAGTGAAACATGGGCCTTGAACGCGACCCAAGAAAAACTATTACAAGCGACGGAAATGAGAATGATTCGCTGGAGCTTGGGATACACAAAGTTGGACCATATGAATGAAAGTCTTAGAGAAAAAATGGGTATTTAGCCAATAGCCGACTATATTAACGAAAATCGGCTAAGATGGTATGGGCATATCTTGAGAAGAAATGCGAGTGACGTCAATCGAATAGTACTAGACATGGAAGTGCCGGGAAAAAGAGGAAAAGGTCGACCTCGTGGTACCTGGAAAGGACAAGTGGACAAAGTTATGCTCAATAAGAAGATCGGTCACAATATGGCTCTAACACGATCTAGATGGAAGAAACTGATAAAAAACCCCACGAATGTGGGACCTAGGAATTGATAAAGTAGAAGAAGAGAGTATTGATATCTCGGCCTTCCAAGCCTTACGGAACTATGTTAGATTTTGGCGCTTGACTAACTACTTTCTTTATGATGCCGTCATTTTGGTAAATTAAACTTTTCTTTAGACCACTCGTATTTATAGGCTTAATTTAGCACTTCCATTTCACTAGTACTCCCTCAAAAAGCCTAGAAATTTTAGTCTGACCCTTCACCAAGAGCCTTGCCAATAGGGTGATCCCACCAGTAACAAACACAAAATTGTATTTGGCTACCAAAGTATAGCTTGTTGGATCACGAGAGTACACTAGCTTAACCACCACTACAAGGTATTTCTGGCTCGGTTGAGTTTTAATTCCTATTGAAAATATTTATTATTCCTGTAGATTAAAGTTTCATCTATAGGCAGAGTATTTTTATTTTTTGTTTCAGCCCTATTTTTAAATTTAGCGTTTACGTGAACCCCGTCCCTTTATCAAAACACTATGACCGTAAAAAGGAGTACATTATACATACTACGTACGCGATGTTTAATGCATCATTCACTCCCGTCATCTAATCTCCTCTATATCTCCTCAACTCCCGCCCCTTCATGTGTGCTTAGCTAGATATGAGGACCGGAGGGGAAGAGAAGGAGAAAAAAGAGGGAGATGTGTTAGTATTAGTAAACATCACGTACTCCTTTTTCCAGACATAGCGGGACGAATTTTGATAAGGGTAAGGGGTTCACGTAAACGCGAATAAATTTAAATATAGAGGTGAAATAAATAAATTAAAATACTGGACCTATAGCTACAGGTATAAATATATATTTTCAGTATAAATTTAAAACCTACGACGGTCCCAAGTCCGTGTGCAAAAAGTAAAGGGTTGGCGTCAGGTCGGAAACCGGCTATAAAAACCAACTCCAAAATCATGATAGTTTCAAACAAGATTTTACGACAAAAAGCTAGGGCGTCCAAACGACGCGCACTGCATACTCCGCCCATGCAATGTGAAAAATACACTAAGGTTACTGCCCAATTCACAACGAAGGCGGTTAAGGAAATTAGTTAAGGAAAAAATGCGAATAACGTGCTGGAATGTGGGAACGTTGACGGGGAAGCATCGAGGTCGCACATATGCTAAAAAGAAGAAAGGTACAGATCGGCTGCCTACAAGAGACGAGGTGGAACGGAACGAAAGCTCGGGGATCAGGCGAAGGATACAATTTTCTACAGTGGGTCACCAAATCGTAGAAACAGGGTCGGTATCGCTCTAAGTAAATCGTTCAAGGACAAGGTTGTGGAAGTCAAGCGTTGTTCCGACAGGCTAATGTAGATGAAGATTGCAGATCAAGGGGGCCTTCTAACCGTTATGTGCGCGTATGCTCCACAAATTGGGTGTATGAAATCAGAGATAGACATATTTTACGATTCACTGGAAAAAGAAATACAAGGAATCCGACAGGAAGAAAGGCTGATGATTGGGGCCGATTTCAACGCTCACGTAAGGAAAGATAGCCTAGGGCATGAACGCAATCATGGAAGCTATGGGCATGGTCTGAAGAACAAAGAAGGGGAAAAACTTCTCAAAGTATCCCAAGCATATGACATGGCGATCGTTAACACTTATTTTCAAAAACGCGAAGATTATATTATGACCTATAGAAGTGGGAAGCATTTTAGTTAAATTGACTATTTGCTTATACGGCGAAAGGAATTAAGGAGTATCAAGGATTGCAAAGTAATACCGGGAGAAAAAATCGCCAAGCAACATCGTCTCCTTGTTATGGATCTTGACAGAAGAGTATTTTCCGAAAGAAGCAAGGTCTATGAACCTCGAATTCGTTATGAAAGGCTAAAGGATACTTCTACAAGCGAAAAATACCATCAAAAAGCCTCCTCACTCTTGGGTGCAAGGAAGTTGCAAAGAGACGTAGACGACGATTGGGAGACGCTATCTAAGGACATAAAGGAAACAGCGATTCATGTTCTAGGAAAGACCAAAGGAGGCAAAACTAAGAATATTGAACTATGGTGGTGGGATTAATCGGTTAGGGATTTCTTCGAAAGAAAGAAAAACCTATATAGACGGTGGCATAAATCAAAAAGTCCGAGGATTATCAAGAGCATAGGGACGCAAAGAGGGCCCCATAAAAGGCCGTTTCAATAGCGAAGAATGCCGCCTACACCGAGATGGCAAACAAACTAGATTATAAAGGGGGCGATAGGCTTATGTACAAATTGGGCAAGATAAGGGAGAAGAAAAGTCGCGATGTCGGAGTTCTTAAAATAGTCAAACCGAGAAGGGTCAAACCTTATTCAAGCCGAAGGAAGAGATGGGAAGGATATTTAATAACCTTATGAATATTGCAATTGACAAGGATTCCCTTCCCAATATTGAGGAGACAAATATAAGTATGGTCGAACTCTTTCAGGAGGATGAAGTTAGGACACAAATGAACAAGATGCAAAAAGGAAAAACAAATGGCCCAGATGGAATACCTATGGAAGCCGCGTGAAGAAGGAGTTACCACCATGACGGACTTTCTTAACAAGATATTGGTAGAGGAGCGAATTCCTAAACAATGGAGAGCAAGCACGATCTTTTTTAAAGGCAAAGAGAACCCTCAACTGTGGCAATTACAGAGGTATCAAGCTAACTTGCCACTCCTTGAAGCTTATAAAAAGGATTTTAGTAACAAGGCTGAAAACGAGGTGGAAATATCGGCTATTCGGATTTGTAGCCGGCAAATCCACAATCGACCCAATCTTCGCACTTAGACAAATTATGGATAAGTATGGTGAAAAGAGGAAAGACCTACATATGGTCTTTATCGGCTTGGAGAAAGCTTATAACACGGTCCCCCGTGATTTAATATGGTGGTGCCTGAGAAAACTAAATATCCCTGACGCATATATACGGCTTATGAAAAATATTTTTATGAAGCCTCAAACTCTTGCGTTAGGACGATAGGTGGAGAACCTATATCTTTTCGGGTTAAAATTGGATTACATCATGGATCTGCTTTAAGTCCCTTTTTATTTAATATAATTATAGACACGATCACGAGGGACATTCAAAAGCCATCGCCATGGTGTGTGCTTTATGCCGATGATATAGCACTATGCTAGGAAACAAGGGAGAAAGTATTCGAAGAAGCCGAAAAGTGGTCAAAGCGCTTAGTTGAATATGGTTTAAAGGTCAACGATCGAATAACGGTATACATGGAAAGGATGACCATCTGAAGTACTCAAAAGTAGACAGGTTTACATACCTCGGCTCGATGCTACATCAAGAGGGAGGTTGCGCAACGGAAGTCAATGCCCGGATCCAAAAAGGATGGCTTAAATGGCGAAGTATATCCGGTGTAATGTGCGATAAGAAAATGCCAATAAGGTTGAAGAGCAAAGCTTACAAATCCATCGTAAAACCAGTGATACCCTATGGAAGTGAAACATGGCCATTAAAAACAACGGAAAGAAAGCTATTACAAGCCACAGAGATGATAATGATACGGTTGAGCTTGGGTATACTAAGGTTGACCATATAACGTATGACCTGCTCATGACAAAATTGGGTATTCAACCGGCGGACATGATTAACGAAAATCGGCTAAGGTAGTATGGGCATATATTAAGAAGGGACACGAATGACTTAAATCGAAAAGTACTGGACATGGAGGTACCGGGCAAGAGAGGAAGAGGACGACCCCGTGTCACTTGGAAAGGGCAACTAAGGGTTCGTCCAATTTTTTCTTAGACCATAAAGGTGCATATATGGCCAACCCAAAACCGTCAATATTTATATATAATAAAGAAATTACTTTTTAAATCACAATTGTGACAAAAGTAAAACAAATACAAAATATTCCATAAATAAAATTAAATTTAAATTAATTGTATAAGTGTTAAAAATTGTTTATAAGATAGTTTAAAAAAAAATTTTTCAAGGGAACAAGACTTAAAGCTTAATTTATATTTAATTTTAAATAAGTTGTCTAAATCTTTAATAAAAAAGCATTTATCTAATCAGGACCTACTATAAAAATGAATATTCTAGCATCCAAATGGTGCCTTACGTTTTGTTTACAAACTACCACATTACCTTGGGTTACTATATGGTTTCAAAATCCATTACATACCCCATGACCTTGACATGCTATAGGTGCCGCAAAAGGCTAATAATCTGCATAAATAGAGCCATGATTAAACTTAAAATCACTTATATTTGGTGTCCTCGAAAAAACTTGGGTGAAGATCTATCTGTAAAACAACAATTCAGGAATTAAATAGCATCGCTACTCCCTTTTTAGTTATGAAATATTTATCATGTATGTCTTCCCCCCTCCCCCCCCCCCCCCCCCTTAATTAACTTACATTTATTTTTAAAGGCTCCTAAATTGTTTTTTCATATCGGCTAAATCCTAACTGCACTTTATATAATATAATGAACTTTTCCATATAAATTTTTAATAACCATTTCCGAAGAGTGGGTTCAATTAATGCCCAGATAAATGATGTATTTAGGTGAAAAAAATCAATAGACAAATAGCTGCACTGTCTTAAGTATATTCTATAATTAATTGTTCCTATAAAATTCCGATACATTTATCTCAACTCAACCTCACTATTTTTAAATGTCAATTTTTATTCCAAAAAACATTGATTCCCATTAGTTAAGTTTAATAGAATTCCCGTACGGATATTTAATCAATTTTTAAAGCCGGGAATTGCTGTCAATCTATAAACGAGGCCGTGCCAACATATCAAAAGCAAATCTTTGAATGTTGGTTTTTTTGTACGTCTGATGTGAAAAATTTGGGAAAAAGAAATTCATAAAAGTAATGGAATTGTGTTTTAACTTAATTTAGCGCTCATTTTTAAGATAACTCTATTATTATCCTTTATTAATTATCCTTTAGTATTACTATTCCTTTTATATATCTTTAAAATCATTTAAATTCCTATTGATTTTTCATCTATTTTCGATGTTTTTGAACTTTTCTTTTAGAAAACCGTATAACCAGGACATAATTGAATTATCTACGCGTACAATGTAATTTTACGAGATTGAGTCCATTTTGACGCTAAAAACATTTATTCATTGTTTGTTAGCGTTTGTTACAAATCATTAACTGAAAGCCACACTTGAAGTCAAACATGCTCTTAGGAGAATGTCTTTTATAAATTTCCCTGCCTTCGATTTTTAAGTCCATTGTCGCAAGACATTAACATTATTCTCGATCCACTTTATTTTTTGAAAGTCGCTTAATAAATTCAATATATGGAAGATTCCTCAAACACTAATCAAATTCGTCATTTAAGTTTTGATTTATCTGATCAACCCGATATTATATTGGATATCAGGAAATGTAACTTAGTATGTGAAAATATGAGAAATGATCGAAAAAAGATGTCAGAAAATGTGACAAATCTAAATATAAATGAAGTTTCTAATAATGAGGATGATGAAACATTCCACGACAACGTATCCCAGTCAGAAACTTTAACCACAACCAGCAAAAAAATCCACTCTCTAAGTTATCCCTTAAACAGGAGACGTGCAATAGCACCTGATGAAACGGTTTTACTTATTTTATAAATTTTCTTATTTTTTCATAAATATGGATTCTAAAATTATATCATGAAGTTAGGTTAGCTATGCCTATAATTAAAACATTGTTTAATTCGGCTCGGCTCACAACCTTTCATCATAAATATTTAAGGAGGAGCATAATTAAAAAATGGCTCGACCTTGGAAGTAACTTCCGACATGTTATGAACTGATTTTAATCAATATCAAATCCAATTTATGTTATTAAAATTTTAAAAGTTAGAGCTCAGGATTTTTGAAAAAAATAATAAATTTTTAAACGAAAGATTTCATTAGTGCTCACCAATTTCCCTTCCTAATACCGGCATAAATCGTGTAGCTTCGCTTTAGTAAGGACTTTTTGGGTAGGTTAGTAACACGCTTTGCGGGCCTATTTAAGACTAGAAATTTGATTAAAAACATAATTTTCCAATTATTTTATTGCAGATGCTCTCTCACTTCAAAATGGGGTTATTAATTAAATTTTACCTTTTACATTGCATGGGTATAGTCACATTTAGTCGAGGGTAAATTTTGAAAGGATAAGAATAAAATTAGGGAAGGGGGCACAGCACCCTCTTGCCTTCCTCTGGTGGCTAATCCCATGATGGTTCTTGAATTTTGTCATTCAAAAAATAAAATAGCAAAGGATGGCTGATAGTACACTTTTTGTGAAATATATTATACCACTAGGGTATTAACTTACCCATTCGAGAAAATTAGATAATATTAACCACTACCATAGTTTAGACATTAACCTTCTGCTTATAAATTTAATAGAGAGAATCCAAGGCTTTAGATTCCTTTCACATATTTTCCCCACACTATGCTGATTGGCAGAAAAAGTAAATTTGGTCTATCCAATTTATACCATTCTTTTAAAAATAAATAAATTAATAAAATTAATTAATTAATTTATATTTCATTATTACTAAGTTATAATGCGTTAGAGATTTATAAGCGTCGAAACAGCCTCCCATTTTATATACCAGATTCATTTGATGATGCAATGGAAGATCGTCAAAATGGTTATTAATTGTCCTATGTTAATAAAATAAACTTATTTAGATTGTAATAAACAAGAACGTAGCAAACCCTGGTCTTTGTTTAAAATGGTAAATAAATCTCTATTTATGTATTATTTATAAAGTTTGATAAAAGCGTGACAAAAACAAAAAATTCCATTTTCGAATTAGATGAGGTTTTAAAAAATTTTAAGTACCCTGAGATAGAAGACGAAGCACATTTGAGCCGATATAAGGTAATAGTAAAAATAAAATTCATTACTTTTTTCTTGTTTAAATTTTAATTAAAACCCTTATTCGTCATTTAGAATTTGCATTGGTCTTCTATATGGCCTCCCAGCAAATCTCAAGATCCCGAACGTCACTTAAAAAATGCTATATGGGAACTATTTACAACGGAATGCAATTTTTATTTTGACAATTTGTTAGTGCTTAAAAATGTAAATAAATAAAATATTTTAATTAAATTTTAACATCGTGATTACTATATTTAAAGGCCTTTATGGAACCATTGAAATGGATTCAAGTGGATGGGCATTTAATGGACGCCGAACCTGAAATTTTGTTTGGCAATTTGGATGAATTATGCGCTGTATAATATTAAAATTTTGAATAAAATCTTACATATTTCACATTTTTAAGAGGAATTTTATTTACTATATTACCTTATAAGATAAAAATTTAAAAAAATTATAAAATATTTAATTTAATAAAAAGGTGCCTTTTTAAATTTCCCTTATAAAAATTATTTTTTGTTTTAGGTGACTTACGACTTTGGTCATAATTGCATACAGATTATTGAGGAGTTTGCTTTTAACCCAGAAGAAACTCTGCAACGCATAGTATCAGACAAAGTAATTTATTCCATAAATAAATTCACTTAAGATTAATTTAATAAATGATATGTCTTTTTGTAATTTATACAGAAAAACGGCACTGCTCTATGTGTGAAACTCAAAGATTATACTTACCACAAGTATTGTCTGAATTATATTAATTCCCTGAATCATTTGTATTTTTTGAGAAATTCGGAAGACTTTAACCATTTCGAAAGGGTACATATACTATTGTTGTTAAAACGGCTGGATTTTGTTTGGTTCACCATTAGTTCAACTAAGGCTAACCGTCAACACTGGTCTGTTTTTCAAAATTTTGACTAAACCTAAAGGTCGGTTAAAAAAAAACAGACCAAAGCTTAGTCGACTAAAGCCAAAGGTCGATTTGACAAAACCCACCCGTTTTTACAACACTACACATACTTATTTTTAATTAGAAAATTTTCTTCTATCAGTGGTGTCAAAATTATGGACTTTGCCAAAAACGTTCTCTTTCAGACCTATTAATATCTCCCGTTCAACATTGCATGAAAATTCCTTTAATCTACAAAAATATCCAGAAAAAGTGCAATGTTTCACTCAGCCTTCTCCACGAATTAAATGTTGTGGTATCAGATTTGGAAATTTCACTTAGTAATTTCCATTTGAAAATTAAATTATTATTTACTTCGACAAATATTTGAAATATAAATTATTTAACAGGAGGTGTGAATCTATACAATTTTTTAACTGATGTATTAGATTAATACTAATAAAAATACGCATTTATTTTTTCAATATAAAATCAATGTACTAAGTTATAATATAAGTATATTATATATGAAGAAATCCATGGGCGTAGCCAGCATTGGAATTAGAGGGGGGCAATAATGATTTAGGGAGGGCAAAATAATCATTTTTTGATATTTTAGCCATAATTTTAATAAATTTCAACAAATTTTTGGATTTAGAAGGGGGCAGGCGCCCCTCCCTGCCACCCTAAATATGGCCTACAGATTTTAAAAGTTATTTACTTTCTTTATCACTTTTAAGGTTTACTATTGAAATTAATAATTATATTTCTTTTGTTAAAGTTTCATTTACATTAATAGTTAATGTAATTAATTAAATAGAGGAATTGGAAGAGAAGATGAAATGGATGAAAAATTATAAGCGACTGCAAGAAGTTGAAAACAATTTAATATGGCCGCAATTGGATCAGCAATATAAAGCAACTCCTTTTAACGTGGTATATATTAACTAACATGCCCGCTATTTTTATAGTATTAAAAATATGAAGATAATTTTATTAAGAAAGTTAATACTGCAGCATAAAGGAACTTAGCTAGGCCCTATGTATATAATTGTACCATTTCATATATCTCTATGTTCTCTTCTAGCTTATTTAAAACTAATTGTCTTCATTAATTGGTCAAATTGTTCCAAATGCTTGGAGTTAAAAATTAATTCAACTAAATTTGAAACTCTTTATTCGCTTGTTTTCCCTTTGAAAAAATATTTAAAAATGCCATGTTAGCAGCTACTTACCTATCATAATATATATACATTCGTCTTTAAACTAAAATCTTTAGGCATAAACTTCAATAATTTTAAAATGAAAATGTAAAGAATTTTAATTTAATATTAATAAAATTTAAGGTATTGCAAAATCGAATCAAAGCCTACCAGGATAACGTATGCATAGCTAATCCTAGAAGAAGAATTATACACGAAGGAAATTTACTTTTACATGGTAAAAATACGATTTTCAGACTTATATTCAATCAGGAGATAATATTAATGTTTTTTTAGAAACTAAGCAAACGACTATTAAAATATCAATCATAAATTTAAAGACTAAACCAAATCCAAATTAACCCAACCTAAGTTTGTCCTTACCTTAAAATAGAATTAACTTTCATTAAAAATTTAAAAAAACTTTGCTCCTATTTTTTTTACAATATTTGTGTAGCTTATGGAACTTATAAAAATGTATTTATTTTTAATATTGCCAGAGTTAAATGGGAAAATTAGTAATAGTCATGTTTTTCTATTTGACGACATCATTCTCATTACCCGTGTCAAGAAAACATCCTTTAAAAGGGTATATATATATTTAATTTTTAACCCGTTTAGTAACTTTTATTACGAATCTTAATTAATCGTATATATTGCAAATCTAAAAACTAATAATAATAATTTTGTAGGCTACTTATTCTTTTATTTTAAAATTTTTATAATCTCATTATATGTACTTTAACTTTAACTTATATTAGCAGCAATTATTGATAAGCTAAAATATAGTAAGAAGGAATTTTTAAGAAAATAGCTTTAAAGTTGCTATTTATCAAGAAAAAACTCAAAAAAACTATTTTTGGCTTATTTTATACAAATTAGGATTCTATTACTAAGAAAGGAAACTTTTCAATTAAATATGAAGTGGTGAATCAATTGATCGACTTAGATCGTTTTGTGGTAGACGAAATTACGAATCAGGAAGAAGCAAGTAAACAATTTGTAAACATCTTTAAAAAATACACTTTTAAACTCTAAAATTATATAATTAAAAATAAAATAATTTTTTTTATTAGTCGTGGGTGTAAAAAACATGTTTATCCTTATTCAACTAACAAAACACAATGAAATAGTATTCGTTTACGTCTTTCAAGCCCCTACCCTGGAGCTTAAGGTATTTGTAATGTTTGAAAACTTCATTAATATAAATGACTATTAACTTTAATATTAATATATTTTCCACTGCCTAAGTAAGACTGCTCATTCAAAGTATTATATTGCCTTTTGTACTCTAGCAAAATAATTTATAATATATATATATTACATTTTAAAATAAACTCTGCATATCCTAAAGTTATAAATAGTCTTTCTACATTTTAAGATATGGATTTTTTTAAGATGTCTAAAGCCTTTTATACAAAATAAGTATTACACATTTAACTCCAGGTACCCCGTCGAAATTATAATATTATTTACTAATATTTATTTAAAAAATTACAATAATAAATTAATTTTTAAAGCGCGAATGGGTGAAAAAAATGCGCCATCTACATAAAATTTGTCAGAGCGGGATGGTATCAAAATATACGATGCATAATCCTCAATCAGCAGAAGCAGAACCATCGCCCGATGATCATTCCCCATGCCATTAAATTAGATTTTTAATTTATTAGTCATGTAAATATAAAATTATTTATATGAGAAAGCTTAAATTTGATTTAAATGTTCTTAATATTATTAACAACAATAAATGTCTATAAGAATCTCAACTTTGTAATTTTAGTCACTTTAATTTAATTATGGCTTGTCCAGGGTTTCTTTCAGAAAAAATGCTCCAGGGGGGGGGGGTATTTTCAACTTCCAAGGGGGGGGGGGTAAAATTTTTTTTAATTGCTAAACCATTTTGTATAATATTTACTGATTTTTATTGGTGATATAAATGATATATAAATAGATACATACACGCATAATCATTAAATAAATACATGTAATATTTTAACGGGCAAGTGTTCTTTAAAGAAAGTATGTTGTAAAGAGAACAGACAGAGCATAAAGCCCCACCTAAGGCTTCATCAAAGATTAGCCATTTGTATTTAGATGTCCATGAAATCATAAATTTATATGATGGTTTAAGTTTTAAATTTTGCCCATGTTTTTCACTTTCAGAGATTGAGCAATTAGTAGAGCTGCCAATACACTCATCTTTATCAATATATATTAATAAAATAAAAGCAACTTGCATAATTTTAATTACCAGCATTTTGATCATAAGAAAAAGAAGAGACAGTTTTCCCCACTCCAGCAGAATTACAATTTTCATCTTGACCTAAAACATGAAAATATATATAATACTTCTATATTAAAACCAAAATCTTTCTCGCCTCTATCAGAGTTCATGTGAATTTCACTGCTGGAAGCAGAATAATATCTGCCTTTAACTTATATATATTTAAAATATTTAATGCTTAAAAATAATTACCATAATTTCCCATAGTAAGGGATAAAACAAAAGTTTTTTTTAATTCAGTCCCATCTTTACCTATTACAAACAAACAGATTCATGTCTTATTTTACATAAACACAAATACCCATACATAATTAAAATTATTCCAAATTAAATCATATTTACCATCTTTTTTATTAGGCTTTTCCTTTTTACTAAAGTAGTGTAAAAGAGTACTTTTATATTTACCAGACATCTGCAATTCAAAATAAGCGTATTAAATCAATAAAAAACAAACACTAGAATCTATTATTAATAATAATTCTTTTTAAGTATATAAGTAAGATAGTGATTTAATAATTCTAAAAGCATTTATTTATGTTTATTTGCCTATTGATATTTTTAATTAAAGATAATTTGTAACGTTCAAGATTGTAAATTAGGACAGATGTTAAAAAATGATGTCTATGAATGATTTTTACCTGATTTGTAAAAAAACTTTAATTTAGCCAATTTTATATTTTTTTTATTGACAAATATAAATAATTTATTGAATTTTAATTTTAGCCTATTAATATAATTTATGACTTCATGATGGAACTTGAGTTCATGCTTCCTTCAATCAAAACTCTCCGGGGGGGTATTTGAAATTGCCCGGGGGGGGGGGGGTAATACCCCCCCCCCCCTTCCCCGGGCTCCCCCCTGAAAGAAACCCTGGGCTTGTCCGAATCTGAACGATTCATTTTAAACCATGAGTAGCGTATCCAATATATAATCCCTCTATTATGCTTTAATTAATTATTATTATGGACTTTAGCTTAAAGTAGTTTCCCTTATAATGTTTTTTAACAATAAGTAAATACTGAGACTATAAGTATAAAATATTTACCAGGCATTCCAAAATTGGCAACAGCAGTGTATGTAATCACAAATTAAATTATAGGTGTATGTATTCACAAATTATAGGTGCATAATATTTTATCTATTTATAACTTAAAACATTGTTTAGAATCCTTAATTTTACATTTTCTCTTACAATTTTGCAAGTTTCGGGTCTAAGTAAGTGGGTGTGGCGGCGGGCTATATTTAAGGAAGCCATATAAAGCCCTAAAATAGATAGATTTTCGATAAAGAAATTGCATAAATAATTTAGTTAGCATTTATTTTTGTATGTTTTGTTATCAAATGTCTATAAAAATGCATGACCGCATTTTGCAAAATATATTTGCCTCAATCCAAACGCGACCTAAAAAAATTTCAGGTCACCCGTGCAGGGCTTTGGACCGACGTCAGGTTTGTCAAGTAAAATTAGGTTAACGCCAACGAGCCATAAGGACGTTATCAAAACCCAGAATGATCTTGTCCAGTTTAAAACCTCTTTGATCAATAGATGGGATAACAAACCCCATAATATGGAAGAGGCAATACCAATAAGACCACAAATCACAGATGAGCTTGCAAAGGATTCATTAACAATACAAATTTCAGAGGGGCAGATTTTAATTAAGGTTTGGCATACTTAGAATATGCAATCGCTTTTCGTCTAATGAATAAAGCCCTGAATTTAAAGGTTAGACTATTTTGGCCGAGTGTTAAAGGAAAAGCTTTTGCCTTATAACATGTGATGTAGAGAGATTGATATAACCTGCATTTTTTAATATTACGATCCTAACAGGGTACATTTCGCTAGAGAAATTTTTTTATTTCACGACCTTACAAAATTATAATTTTTTAAATTCGTTGATTGAATTAATTTAACACAATTTGTTTTAAACTATGATTCACATAGAAAAAGAGACCACGACCAGTCATTTTATTATTTTAATATAACTTTATATTTACGAAATATAATTCGTCATAAACATTAGATATAGTGAGTCTGTTATTTCTTCTTTATCTGTATTTGATCTCACAGTCGTGGAGTTCATTTTGATGAGTTTCTTCCATCTTGTTCGATTTAGTTATTGAAATGATGTCATTTTTGTTTGTCAGATATTTAATTTGATTATAAACCGTAATTATAATTACGAATTTAAAAACCATTGCCTGTGACATATAAGTCGTCCACAATAGGTCAAAAAACATCAAAATTAACCTATTATTTAATAAATCATAAATCATTACAAGCTTAATTGCATTTTAATGCATTGTAAATTAAAGATAAAAACAAACGTTTATACAAAAATATTCAACGTTTAAAAATCTCTAAATTAAGCATGAAATAACTCAAATTACCTTTTGCCATTAGCTTTGATATATTAAATTAATATCACGAGTAATATGATACCAGTATCTGATGCTAAAGTTTCAAACATTTTTTCAAGAAAGCTAAGCTTTGAATAATTAAATTAAATATTTTAATTTGTAATATATGTTAGTGTATTTAATCGTAGTTTTAATTATAAATGACATTGTCTATGGATCGAGAAGGATGAGCAAAGTTTCATTTCATTGGACAGAATTAAAGGAAGCAGCAATTTTAAGGTTTGATTAAATGATAATAAATATTATTATTATTTCAATTGATGGTTTACGAAATTTTAAATTTCACGCATACAAATGTTCTCTTGAATATACCAAATTAAAAATATTCATTTATTACAAAGTTTAAGAATTTTAAATTTTGCTCTCCTATTTTTTTATTATATAATATTGTGGTCTATTTATGAAAGATCTCGTACTTTGAATAATAAGCGTGTCACATAGAAATTAATAAATGTTAACGTTTAAAAATGTTTAATAACTTTACTTGTCAATCAAAATTGAGTTTTTATACTTACGATAATTATAAATTTACTCTCAGCAATTATATTAACTCTGATTTCATGGGCGTAGTCAAGGGGTGGCAGGGAGGGGCGGCTGCCCAAATCCAAAATATTCTTCTTATATAATTATGACCAAAATTACTAAAAAATATTATTTTACCCCTCCCTAAATCATTATAGCCCCCCTCTAAATCCAATCCTGGCTACGCCTATGCCTGATTCGCAAATTATTCATTGTTTTTAACAAATGCTTGCGAAATTTTATGTTTAATAGTTTTGGGGGAGGTGGAATAGTGGGGAAAGGTCAAAAGGCAATTATGACATGCAATGTCGCTTACCTCGGAGATGCTACTTTGGTGTGGGTTAAATTGCCCTACACCGTTTTAACGATTGGCGCTTCGGTCATATCTCAACGATCAGACATTAGTGTACATTTCGATAGGTATTTATAAATTTGCAATTAATACATAATTTGCTCGTATATGGGGTTATAGTATTACCTAATTAGAATATTGGTATCTTTATGATTTGGATTTCGATCATTCACACCCCTCACTATTCATATATCTTAACCTTATTCATCAGAATCACTTCTTTCTTTGGGTTATAATAAAGTAGAATCTGTTAATTCACTACAGGGTAGTCATGATTTGAATTAGGGGAAGGGACATAGGCGTAAGCAGGATTGTAATTAGAGTGTGGTAACTTGCTTTAGGGAGGTGCAAAATAATAATCTTTTAAAACTTAAGCCATACTTTTATATATTTAAAAACAAATTATAATTAGAGGGGGCAGTCGCCCCTCCCTGCCACCCCCTGGCTACGCCCATGGGAAAGGATTTGGTGTTGTTTTAGTTATGGGCAAAGTAATATTTTTTTTAACAGACAATTTCTTTAAAAGGAATTTGATAATTAAGGCAGTCCCCATTCTTGGTCTCCTTTATGCTCATGTAATTGCATCTTTAAAATGTTGTATAAGGCTGAAATCTTAAAAAAAGCTATATTATTCATATACGACTTGACCCTAAATATTTTCATCTTTTAACTAATTTATAATAATTAAAATTATATCTTATGTTTGTTAGGGGGATAGCTGGTGTTTGCCCTAATTACTCCCATGATTTGTTTAATAAGAGTGATTATCAGATTTTGACGTTACTCGAATTTCTATAGAAAATTTTTACCAAATTACAAAAAAAGTATCCATCTTTTCGGTTACTTGCACAATTTTTATCGATAAGTATGATCTCGTTCATTACTAAAGAAGTAGCTAAGAATTTTAAACATTGCTAGCGCTTATACATACAAAATTCAAACAGTATTACGGAACATTCGTGATGAGCGCGATGTGAAAAGTTAAAATTTGTAGCATCATTTACAAATATTTTTGAGTTGATAATAGGAGAGTATTTATTCGAACTTGTTCGATTAAGTCCATTATAAAAAAGCCAATTATATGCAACATATCTTTCAGACTTTATAAATTAGTGTCCTAAATTTTAGCTTAGAATCGCTTCGCGATATTAAGAAGTGGATATTAGCTCTTTCTATCATGCAAAACAATAAAGGTTTATAAGTAAAAATAAGAAGTACAATTTTCATTTTTGCATACATCAAATTATGACTTTGAATAAAATTAATTAGTTAAATTTTTGAAAAAGATCATATTTGACCAGCGATGTTGATTTACACATAGGTCCCGAATGGCCCAAATGCTAGAATTGACAAGCGTTACCACTGCTGATACAGGCACTTACCAATGCCACATAACTTCATGGCCGCCCACCCAGAGGAATATTGAGGTCATAACCATGAAAAATATGAATTTTAATTTTTTAAGGCTTTTTATAATCCTCATTGAAAATTTCTTTAATCAAACAATATAAAATATTTTTGAAAAAAGGATATCATTACATCTCAAAATCAGAAATAAATTTTGAAGGCTTGGAATAATTTATAAAAAATCCATTTATCCCCAACTTACAATTACACAAAACCCATAAAATTTGTACATCTTTCAACAAATATTTATATAAACGATTTAATATTATGAAAATACAAAAATTTATATTAGATTTAAACCATGCATTTAATAAAAAATATTAATATCTTCATATTATTACATTGACAGCTTTTCGTTAAAACTCCGGCTTACATACAACGGATATCTTCCAACGTTTTAGCCACGGAAGGTCTGCCCCTTACATTAATTTGCGAGGTGGTGGGGATACCGATACCAAAAGTGACTTGGTACCAAGCTAAATCATACATTGATTTAACTGACGATCATAGTCCATATTATCACGGTTCCATGTTGTTCATTCCCAACGTAACCATGAGACACAAGGGGACATACGTCTGTGTTGCAAGTTAGTAATTTAAAAAACAATCGGAAAACAGTTAAGCGATGATAGCTTTTTAAAGTTTATTCACTTTTATTTTAGGAATTTTGAATGAATAGCTTTAAGTATGCAAAAAAGCTTGTTTGTGCCCCTTTAATTACAATCTTTTTACCCCGGCTACTTTTAAAAAATCAAATAATTAAATCTGTTTGTACAAGACTTCATTCTTATAAGAGACCAAATTCCGGCCCGGTCCGCCGCTTTTCGGCCGGGCCACGGGCCAGGCAAGTGGTAAATTTAGGCTGGCGGGGTAACTGGTCAATTCAGATTCTCGAGTCGTGCAGTCAGATTTTATGGTTATAATTTTGTCACTTTGTATAATTTTTATTAATCGTAATCCTTATTTTAAAAAATCTAGGGTCGGGCAATTCGGGCAGCTCTAATGATCCGGACATGACGGGGCGGGCACTTAGAAGGGTTCGACCGGGTTCGGGGCGGGGGAATTTTGTTATAAAATTGGACCAGACCGGGCTTGGGCGAAAAGTTTAAACAGATCTCACCTCGATTCCTGTTTCATGCCATTTAATTCCATGGGCTGGGCTAAAATAATTTTAGTTTCTCCTGTCTGTCCCCCCTCACAATATAGTGTAAATGAATTTTAAGCACTTTCTCTCTCTCTTTCTCTCTCATCTATATTAAATTGAACGCTATTACTTTTATCCTCACAATTATTTTAATAGTGAATATAAATGTAACATTTAATTTACGTCATAATGTATGAGTAAAATATTATTTAGCAACCTTTTTATTATATGATTTTACCAGAGTTGAACTAATATCAGCAGTGGCGTTGCTAGGGGGGGGCCGTGGGGGCCTAGACCCACCTAAGAGCAAAAACCTGGCCCCATGCCCCCCCCCCCCAAGGAAAAAATCTTTGGCCCCCTGGCCCCTTAAGCAATTTTTTTAAATCTTTTTAATTAAGAAACAATATGATAATTATATTATTATTTGTTTCTGAATAAAACTTTTAATTCTGAATTTAATAATATTTCAATATATTTTTAAAATTGTTCAACAAGTTCAGAATGAGTTTCAAAGCCCAAATATTTGTTTAATAAATGCAAATTTAACGGTTAATAGTCTTATATTATCTTTAAATGATATTACAAATGATAATCACTATCAAATTTATAACTAGGCCAAATATTTAGCTTCAAATTTTGATATTTCATTATTACGTACGAAATATAGTAAAAAATGAAACAAAGCATGACACTTTTTACTCGTTTGAATCTACCAATTCATAAATTGCTTTCATAAATGATTTATATTATCCTATCATAGATAGAATAATAGCAAAATTGATCATAAGATTTTCGGAAATTAATTGTAATTTAAATAAGTTTTTAGAAGGTTTAAACCTTTCATCCCCGTTTTTTGCGATAAATCTCTTTTATCAGAAATAATTAACCATTATGATATGAGTTAAAACTGCAAGATGTCGAAATGATAATGGCAAAAAATTATATACTATTTTATAATTCCTCACCTGAATAAAATAAAATGTAATGATATTTTTTCACTTATTAAAATTTTACCTTCAACAGTGTTTCCAAATTTTATTATTTTAATTAAATTTTTTTAACTATACCAATAAGTGCGAGCTCATGTGAAAGTTGCTCTCATTGCTAAAGATTAAAACTTATCTCCGTTCCACAATTGGGAAAGATAGGTTATCGTCATTAGCATGGGCGTAGCCAGCATTGGAATTAGAAGGGGGCAATAATGATTTAGAGAGGGGCAAAATGATTATTTTGTGAAATTTTATTTATGATTTTAATAAATTTCAACAAATTTTTGGATTAAGAAGGAAGCAGCCGCCCCTCCTTGCCCCCCCCCCTTGGCTACGCCCATGGCCATTAGCTTTACTCAGCTTAGAATATGACTTTATAGATGATATTCTCCCGGTATAAATTCATTTGCAACATTGAGTAAAAGGCATAATGAATTGTTATTATCTAAAGACTAATTTTAATATTTAATGAAGAAATATCTGGGCTTTGTAACTCGTTTTGAACTTTTTAACATTTCCAAAATATATTAAAAAAATTCGGGCCTTCGGCCCTCGTGGGAAGGGGGAGGGGGAAGGGAAGGGGGGACGACTCATCTATACTCCGTATAAACGTAGTATATTTGCTATGCAATTTATGGGCGAGAAAGGTGGGAAGGGGCTAGAATGACGATAGGGGTCATTAATTTAAAATAATTGGACTGACGAGCATAGGGTAAATATCAATGTTAACTAATTCCAAAGCGAAAAAAGATTAAAAATTGGTCAGTAGCCAGGGCACGATTAAAAAGTCATATTATCAAGGGTATTAACAAGAACAATATATTAATTTTATTTAAATAAAAATAAAAATTTTGCCCTCTCCGGGATTCGAACCCACATCAGTAGAGGCATAGGCTTTTGTAGGGGCACAGGGAGTGAAAAAAAATTTGGAATATTTTAAATAAAGCTTTATAAATATTAACTAACAAGTTTAATTTATATAAGATGTAAAATATCGGTATCGGTATCGGTATATTTATTTAAATATCGGTAGTATCGGTATCGGTATCGGTATTGGTTGAAAATTTGATATCGGTGCAGCCCTAATCTACATGTCAAATTGTCCGTTTAACATAACAGAAAATTATTATTGGAAGGACTTTTTCAAATCTATAAAACCATCCTTCAGAATTCCACCAAGAAAGGCAATAGGAGGTTCTTTGCTAAATGACCAATTTGACAAGATCAAAGCAGTTATAAATAAAAAACTAGAATTAGGTTCTAATTTTACATTAATTAGTGATGGTTGGACAAACATTAGGGGGGAGTCCATAATCAATTTTATAATAATGACACCGAAACCCATATTTTTAAAATCTATAGATACAGGGACGAATGCCCATACTGGGGATTATATAGCTGATCAATTCCTAAAGGTGATGGAAGAAATTGGCACTCAAAAATTTGTTGCCATAGTTACTGACAACGCTGCCAATATGAAGAAGGCTTGGGAAATAGTTAAGTCTAAACATCCTTCAATTGAGTGCTTTGGCTGTGCAGCTCATGGGCTTAATTTATTAATAAAAGATATCTCCAACAAAATTCCTACCATCCAAAATATTACAGCTAAAGTTAAACAAATTATAAAATACATTAAATTTAATACAATATTATCATCAACTTTCAAAGAAAAACAATGTAACAAAAATCGACTCACAACTTTGAAAATACCCTGTCCAACAAGGTGGGGTGGTATAGTTACAATGCTTAATAGTTTCCTAGTAAACAAAGATACTTTGCAGAAACTAGCTTTAACAGATACGTTTGCTGATCGAAGCAAACGTTTAAATTAGCTTGATAATGATGTTTTTTGGTTTTTTTAGATGTAATTTTGACCAAAATAACTTGCATAGAAAGTGACTCTGGATTATTGTCTGATGTACCGGAAGCATTTCATACTATTAAAGCCCATTTCAGCGAAATTTCTAGTAAGGAATTTAGCCTAATTGATGCAAGTGTTATTAAAAAATTCGTGAGCAAAAGGAAATCGTTTTGCTGTAAGGATTTTCATATGGCAGCTAACTTGCTTGATCCACGTTATTGTGGAGTCAACCTTACTACAAAAGAAATAGCTGAAGCAATTAACGCTATCAAGATTATTTCTCAAGGCTATAATTTCAATATAGGCCAAGTTATTGCCAATTTGGCAGAATTTCGTGCTAAAGACGGGTTGTTTGCTGAGTCAATATGGGATGGCGCTAGTTACATTTCACCCTTGACGTGGTGGAAAGGCTTGTGCACTAACCAACCCTTATCTGAAATTGCCGTGAAACTCTTTTCAATTCCAGCTACCAGTGCTGCCACAGAAAGAATTTGGTCCACATTTGGTTATATACATTCTAAATCAAGAAATCGAATGAAAAACGACAAGGTGAAAAAGCTAGTGTCCATAAGGCACAACATGCACTTGAAAAGTAGTATCAATTTTAATGCAAAAGCGCGCTCAATATCTTCATCTGATGAATCAATTTCATCGCTAAATGACGATAGTGACAGTTTAGATATTGACAATTTTTAATGTATATTTTTATGTAAATTTGTAATGAAATATTGTGTATTATTGGAGAAATAAACTTTATTAGCATTTCATTTTACACCCTAGCATCTTTTTTTCATCTAAGACTATATATTAACAATCAAAGTATTTATTTTCCCCATGAATTCCCCAAAATTCCCGTTATTTCCCAAAAATTCCCGTTATTTCCCCAAAATTCCCTATTTTCCCTGGGAATATTCCCTCGATGAAAATTCCCGGGAAATTACCCATCTCTAAATAGTAATTTTTCGATAGTCTCAGGTAGAAGAGATCTTCTATGCGGATTATCAATATCACCAGTAATACTAAAAATAGATTCAGAAGGGATAGATGTGGCGGGTGACGACAGATATTTTCTGGCCAGTGTTCCTAATATTGGCAAATCGGAACTATTTATTGAGTTTCAAGTATCGGTATCGGTATCGGTACGATTGATAACCGATACCGATATCGTTAAAAAATCGTGATATCGGTACCGATACCGATACCAATATCGGTGCAGCCCTAATATATATAGCCAGTGCAAGCTTTTCATTTAATCTTTCTTGTTGCACTGGAGTCATGCTATCGAAATATTGATTAATATTTGATGTGGATTGTTTTGAAGTGTTAAAATTTGTTGTTAACTCAGGTGTTGTTACAGTGGGGTGTTTGTGTTCTGACGCAGAAAAAGTTTTAGATGATTCTGAGGATATTGAAAAAACTTCTAGTTCTGAGCATTTTGTTTCACTTGCATATTCTGGGCATTTTTGTATATGGATAGACATTTTTGTTGGGTTGGGGAAGTCATATTTATGGTTGCAATAGTTGCAGATGGCAATAAAGCCTTTCTTATTGGAGGATGTATGTCTACCAAAATGTTTCCAGATATCAGATGGTTTTCTAGGCATCTTACCAGATTAAAATTTATTTAATGATTTAATATATACTACCATTGCTATTATGACTTTTTGGCCCTCCGCTGGCTGCTGACCAATGAAAAAAATGACCATTGGCCAAAATGTGAATCCGAGTTTATTTTTTCGTTTTTTTTTGACTATTATGATTGTTCCTGTTACAGGAACAATCATAATAGTCAAAAAAAAACGAAAAAAAACTTGGATTCACATTTTGGTCAATGGTCATTTTTTCATCGGTCAGCATCCAACGGACGGCCAAAAAGTCTTATTATCAATTGTGGTAACAAGAACAATCATAAGAGTCAAAAAAAACCCGGGATTCGAACCCAAAAACTAGTTAAACCATAAATTGCATAGCAATTAATTATAATAAGCGTTATGGGTGCGTTACACGTTCGGTGCGTTACGTTACGTTTCGGTGCGTTACGTTACGTTACTTCGGAAAATGGAAAGCGAGCCCATAAATTGCATAGCAATTAAAATTAGAAATTTTGCCCTCTCAGGGATTCGAACCCACATTAGTAAAGGCATAGGCTTTTGTAGGGGCACAGGGACCCACTTAGTAAAGGCATAGGCTTTTGTAGGGGCATAGGGACCCATATTATTAGAGGCGTAGGCCCTTGTAGGAAAGGGCATAGGGTATTTATCAATGTTAACCTAATATACCCAATTCAAAGACGAAAAAATAAAATTTCGGTTTATTTGGCCAATGGTCATTTTTTCATTGGTCAGTAGCCAGCGGACGGTAAAAAAGTCATATTATCAATGTTATTAACAAGAACAAATGATTAATTTAATTTAAAAAAATAAAAAAAAATTCGTCCTCTCCCTGGCTTGAACTCAAGACCTCCAGGTCACAAAGCTGGCGCCATAACTTGGTGGACAACGGACAACGGACGGACAACGGACGGACAACAAAAAATGAGCCCATAAATTGCATAGCAATTAATATTATTAAATTCACGAAAATCCCATCCTGGTTAATTTATTTTTCCATCTCACATGCTGTTTATCATCTCTTGCATATTTTTATGTACCACATATAAAGCCAATGATTTTCGAAAAATGACTTGCACTTGCACACCATTTTTCCCCTTCATTAGTAGTAGGTACCCACCCCAACATAAGTTTAGCAGCACATATTGCTTTTAAATTAATATTAATAAAAAATTCCTGAATTTATTGACAATTGTTATTATGCATCAAAACTTTTACAACAAAATGAACGAACACAAACACTACGTTTTTCTGTGCAACTCACATCTCTAATCTATATACATATAAATGTAACTCTGTTTCCTTTGTCCTCTAATCATAGACTAGATAGACTGCTCATTATACGTACACACGTACCGAAAAAGTGATGCCAATTTTACCGCCATCTTGAACATAAGAAGCAATCAACGTTATAATGGTATTCTATATATATTCTCTATTTTTTACCTTCTATCTCACCCGGGGAGGGGGGGTGTTTTGCCCCCCCCCCCCACTTTTTTACCCTCTTTCTCAGCGGAGGATAGGGGGGGGGGCAAGGGGGTGTTTTGCCCCCCCCCCACTTTTTTACCCTCTTTCTGATGAGGGGGAGAGGGGGGGCAGGGGCCGGGGAGGGGTGTTTTGCCCCCCCCCCCCCTAATTTTTTACCCTCTTTCTGATGCGGGGGGGAGGGGGGGGGCAGAGGGGTGTTTTGCCCCCCCCCCCCCTAATTTTTTACCCTCTTTCTGATGCGGGGGACAGGCGGGGGCAGGGGTTGTTTTGCCCCCCCCCCCCTTATTTTTTACCCTCTTTCTGATGCGGGGGAGAGGGGGGGCAGGGGGGTGTTTTGCCCCCCCCCTCCTAATTTTTTACCTTATTTCTGATGAGGGGGAGAGAGGGGGCAGGGGGTGTTTTGCCCCCCCCCCCCCTTTTTATTTTTTACCCTCTTTCTCACCCAAGGGGGGGGGCAGGGGGGAGGGTGATTCGCCCCTCTTCTTATTTTTTACCCTCTTTGTCACCCGGGGGGGGGGGGCGGAAAGCTCATTTTAACCCTTTCATAATATTTTTGTGAATTTGTGCGGTCACAGTGGTGATAAATGTCATAATCAACATTTTCTATTGAAATTTATTTTTTTTTTGAAAATTGACTATCACCCCCCCCCCCCAAAACACCCCCGCCCCCCCCCCCCCCCCTGTGTGAGAAAGAGGGTAAAAAATAAGGGGGGGGGCAAAACAACCCCTGCCCCCCCCCCCTCTTCCCCGCATCAGAAAGAGGGTAAAAAATTAGGGGGGGGGCAAAACGCCCCTCTGCCCCCCCCTCTCCCCCGCATCAGAAAGAGGGTAAAAAATTGGGGGGGGGGGGGCAAAACACCCCTCCCCGGCCCCTGCCCCCCCCTCTCCCCCTCATCAGAAAGAGGGTAAAAAACTGGGGGGGGGGCAAAACACCCCCTTGCCCCCCCCCCTATCCTCCGCTGAGAAAGAGGGTAAAAAATTAGGGGGGGGCAAAACACCCCCCCTCCCCGGGTGAGATAGAAGGTAAAAATTAGAGAATTTATATAGAATCCCATTATATCGTTGATTGCTTCTTATGTTCAAGATGGCGGTAAAATTGGCATCACTTTTTTAAAGGGAATGAGCATCTATCTTGTCTATGCCTCTAATAACTCCTAAAGTTCTCGACCGTTTGCCACCAAATTAGGCCAGATCATTACCTTAACATCCTAGATGATTTATATATACTTTTTATCGACTTGTATTCTGTTTTTTGGTGATGCTTACCGCCATCTAGCGGATGAGTGATATAAAGTTATTATACTTATTTATCGTTCTGGTGCTACTAGCTGCCTTAAAAAGCTTTTCTACGATTGCTTTGTCGTTTTTTATCTCAATTTTTTGGCTCAACTACGCCCGTTTTTTACAATATATAGGCCTGTGACAAATAAATATTCTCGATACCCTAAAACATCACCATTTTCTTAAATGATACAACTATATACTTATTTATGGTGCTACTAATTGCCTTAAAAAGCTTTTCCACGATTGCTTTGTCGTTTGTATCTCAATTTTTTTACTCAACTAACTACGCCCGGTTTTTTACAATATAAAACCCTGTGACAAATAATATTTTCGATACCCTAAAACATCACCATTTTCTTAAATAAAAATAAGTCGCGCTTTTGCAAACATTCTCACGTTTTCTTCTTTTTCCGTATTTTTACGAAGTTTTGTTCTTAATATTACAACTGCATAAACATTACTTTAACGTTAAGATGATAAATGCAGACAATGGTTAACCGACAAACTTAAAATGCAGTGCTATGAGCTATTATTCCTAAAGAATAATGCTTCAAGAGCACGAAGAAAATCATATTTTAAAATGCCGCCAACTATTCCATCAATACATCGTAAATATGTATGCCAAAATTGAATCGGAAGGTCTGCTCTACATCCGTTTAAATCAGACAAACCTCGCTCAGAAAAATATGTTCAATTGCGAGATGCAGCTCTTGACGATATACAATTAACGTTAGGAAACTAATCATTTTGACCACATAATCATATGCATGAATATGCACAAGATTCGATTGCGTATGTTCCTAACTACGGTCGTCCAGACCTATTTATCACATTAACAAGCAATCCTGTTTGGTGCGTACAATTTCCAGTCGATAGGCATGACATCGCAGCACGTATTTGCCGCCAGAAGCTTAAATCAATTATTAATCTAATTGTTAAGCATAAGGCATTTGGCTCTGTGCGTTGTTGGATGTACTCTGTGGAATGGCAAAAGAGAGGGGTACCGCATGCCCATATACTCATATGGTTATATATATATAGCAAGATCATCTTCAACGAAATCAACGCTGTAATATCTGCTGAAATATCTGATCCCAAATTAGATAAAGACTTGTACGGAAATTTTTGCGAAAAATATGATACACGGTCCTTGAGGAACGCTCAATCCAAAATCGCCATGCATGATAGATGGTAAATGCTCAAAACGATATCCTCGAGGCTTGTTATGCAACACAATTAAGGGCAGTGATAGATATCCTTTGTACAAAAGAAAATCAACAGAAAATGGTGGACACGTGGCAACCATTCAACTGAAGAACGCAATCGTTGAGGTAGATAACAGCTGGGTTGTTCCATATTGTCCTTTGCTACTAAAATTATCCAGACTACAATATTAACATGGATCTAATGCTACAAAACTATGACAAAATGACATTACAATATTATAAACCCTGTACTTAGAAATTTTCTCTACATTGTCGAACATTATAAATGACTTTTATACACCAGTGGTTTATAACTTTTTGTCACCCAATTATGCATATTATAGTTAAAATCGCACATTTTAACCTATAAAATTAACAAATACCTTAAAAGTTTTTAAAACTATTACAAATCGATTTAATTATGAATAAATATGCCTTTTCCTATTATTAAATTAAATAATATTTATCTCAATAATATAGCAATATATGTTTTACATCATAAACTTTCCTACAGATGACCCCATGGGCGAAGCCAGGTTTTAGATTAGGGAGGGGCAAAACGTTTAAAAGTTTAATTAAGGAGAGGCAAACATAAAAGTTTAAAATAAGGGTTTGTGCATTGAAAAAAATATTTTTTCGTCATTCAGGGGGGGGGGCGGCCGCCTTCCCCCTGCCCCCCCCCCCCTGGCTACACCCATGGATGACCCAAAATTTTTCATATATGTTCTATTAATTCATGCTAATGCTAATTAATTATTCGGCGTTATAAAATATATTTTTTTGAACAATTCCAAATAAAAAACTTGTTGAAACATTTACTTATATTATTTCTAAAGCTCTAACAGCTACTATGAATCTATTTAAATACTAGAAAAAGATTTGCAATTCAGGTCAGTTATATTATAATATACAGGGTGAAAAAGCTGAAGTTTGGAAGCTATATTATATACGCTGTGCGAAGATAATTATTTAATATCGAGTGTTTATTTAAATCATATTTAAAAAAAGATTAGTTTGCTTTAGTTCAATTCGGGCCGGGCTCAACCGAGTCCGAATATTTAATCAAATTCTGCCTGAGCCCGGCCCAAAACCCGATCGGACCGGGCTTAGGCCGGGTTGGGCTTCAGGCGGCCCGTGCAGGTCCCTACTTACACTTACTTTAAAAACTAATTATTAATGACTATTTATGCACCTTTATATATTAGATAACAGGGTAGGCGATGGGGACAAACAAAGTGTTACCGTCCGATTGTACTATAAACCTCGAATCGAAGGACCTAACGCAACCACAAGTTACGTAACTATCGGCTTACACAAGACCGCCATATTAACTTGTAAGGCACACGGCTACCCAGCCCCAAACTTTAAATGGTACATGGAAGGGAGTGACGGGAACAGAGAAACCTTATTCAATGGGCCTCACATGATGACCAGGGAATGGCGTTCGCTTACGGGTAATATACCTTTGAAGAATGTTAAAGTGTTTGTTTAAATTTTAAATAGTGTGAGATATAAATTTTGCGTAATCTTAGCTTCTGAGGCAAACAAACATGGGGAAGAAAGAGTTAGCACTACCCTTAGGATCTCGCATTTAGGACATCACCACAAAGGCAAATACATCTGCATTGCTAGCAATGAGCGTGGTTCTGCACAGTCTACAATAACATTGAACACAACTTAAAATTTAAAAATATAAGGATTGATAAAATACGAACTCGATTATATATGTTTCTATATAGATTGACTGCAAAAAAATGTCCAATAAAAACAATTGTTGGGCACCTTTTCTCTTAAACGATAATTAGATATAAGTGCTATAAAGATAATATTACATGTCAATTGTTGACTTCAACAACATTTAATATTTAATGCTAACTTAGCATACATTTAAAATGAAAGTTTTATCTAATTTTATAAAACCTAATAAAAAATTCCTTCTTAAATCACCCATCAGGGTCCACATCTCCATTCTAGCTTCCTACGTTAAATCATTAAGAACGAGTTACGTCAAATATAGCGATCTCGTCATTCAAACGAATGCAGGACAATTTTTTGTTCACAAACTCATCCTAGGATGCTACAGTAAATTGTTTAATCGCATGTTATCCCCGAAATTGGATCTAGATGTTGCGGTGCTTGACATGGAAACTCCACCTTATAGTTATATAAGATGCATATTCATGGATAAGATCCTCGATTTTATGTATACCGGTGGCATGGGAGATCTTAGTAATATGGCAGCTCTGACTGATGAAATATTGGAATTGGGACGTCAATTCGGAATCGAGGCTATAGAAACGTATTTTACCAACCCTCGCAACTATAAAACTAAGCCTAAAAACAATTTCTTAACTTGTGGTTAAATATGAACACCAATATTAAATGACAATTAACGTTTTTAATAGAATATTAATCAAGAGATTTTATAAATCAAATTAGGAATATGATTTTATCTGATAGATCATTTGTAGTTTAATTTACGAGAATTAGTGGGAGGTTATTTTATTGTAAAACTTCAAATTATCTACAACTACATGCGCTCCTGCAAAACTTTTTAGTAGAGAAGTCACCGTTTATATTATAAAATTGCTGATTAGTATTAGTAGTTGATTCTATCATTGATGAGATCTTGGGCTAATAATATATTTTTATTGTTTGCAAACAAATTAAGTGGATAATTTCAGTCTAAAGATCTGTCCTTAATATTTTTATTTCATGGTCCCTATCAGATTTTTTGAGACAAATAAGATATTGCAATTCTAATCTTCATCCAATGTTAGTTTTTTATCAGGGAGAGTACTTTGCCATATGCGAATTACTATCTTAAACCTAATATATTTTTAAAACAAATTCCATTATAGATTTATTAGGTAAATTGATTGCAAGACGCAATATACTGCTATTTGCTAAAATAATTTCAATTTATAAAATCTAAGTGAAAATAATTATTAACTACGATCCTTACATAAGCAAATGCCTCTCGAGAGTCTTAATTTTATAAAGTCTCTAAAATATTGTCACGGTGTTCTTAATAAAATTGCGATTCAAAAATCAACTTTACCATGTTGCATATCATGGGCGTACGCAGTAGGGGGGGGGGCAGATTATTTTTAACAAATTTTTTTTTGCTTTCTGCAACCAAAAAAATAAAAAACTTGACTATTCAAAAATTTTGTGCGACCAAAAAAAAATTAGGAATAGGAAATAAATGATGACCACACAAACACAATTGCAACTAGTAATATAATCTCAAATTTATGTTTAAATTTGCTAATAAGCATCTGTATTAATTTGAGTTAAGTTCAAACGGGGGGGGGGGGTCAAAACATAATTTTTTTTAATTTTTAAGGGTTTTTGTATTAAATTTTTTTTTAAGGGATGGAGGGGGGGGGGCAGCCGCCCCCCCCCTGGGTACGCCCATGTTGCTTATTATCACCAAATAATAATAAAAATCGCTGTCTTAATAAATTAACAAAATTTTACAAAAACTAAAAATCTTATAGACAACGCACATGCAAGGGCTTTATTTTTGTCTATAGCTATTTGTCACATTTGGTGGTCAGCTCCTTCATGTAGTCTTCCCACGTATACCAGCTTCGCTTAAGCTAATAGCTTTTCACGTCTATATCTATTTTATGTTTCCACGTCAGCTTAGTCCCTCTCTTTCACTTATTTCGGACTTTCACCTTGATACGATTTGCCAGCTGACTACCCCCCATCTTTCCAAAAGGCCATATTAACTCAACCTTCTTACAACCTGCTCTCTGAAGCAAAACTACACATCTCATTTTCCCTTATCTCTTGATTATATTATGGTCCTTCTTGTATATATTCATATGTCCTTCTTAATTCGCATCTCTATTGTGCCACTATTTGCTCTTCCTTTACTTTGTTCCCACGTCTCCGCTCCATACATTACCGTGGGCACAATAATGGTGTTATATTATAGTCCTTTCAATTCGGGTGGTATGCGCTTATCAGTTCACCACTTCTCCCTTAATTTTAGACATCCTAAGTTTAGTCCTGCCTTAAAGCCATAATAAAGCCCCTTTTTATTTACAAATTGTCGTTGTTATGTGATTATTTATATGAAAAAATATCCAAATAAAGTTTTATTAACAAAATGGTAAAATTTATAAGCTTGCACTAACAGTGAGTTGAAGGTTAATGAAAGAGGGAAAGTTAAAGTGATTCTGATTTGGCATCATAATGTTGATATGCACTAAAAATCGACGGGCTCAAAGCTAATTTGAGGTAATTACAAGTGGAAAAAATACCTAAAATATAAAAAGCCGCTGATCATTGGGTATGACAAACAGATATAAAAAAATTTCGCAGCCCTTTAGCCCCGGCTAAAATCAGAGCTCGACCCTTATTCCCCGAGGATAAAAAGCTAGTTTGGCCACTAGTGCATACTTATCGTTCTTTCCATAGTACAAATCTGGCAATATAGTTTACAATTTATTTAATAAATATAAACGGTTGTAAAACTTCTAAAAGACAAGAAAAAACTAACGTTGTATAATAATTTTACACAATTATTGTGGACATAAGTAAAGAGCGTGATGGCTTAAACAAAGAATTAAGCAATTTAATTTCAGTTAAGCTAATAAGTGTGATGGAAGAAGCTTAAATATTCCTATAAAGCATGAATGGGGGATAAAATAAACAAGGGTTATAGTAAAATTTGTAGGAAATAGGTTTAAAAAATGGCACAACAGTAATGTAAATGTTTAAAAAATAAGTTTTAAAAATTGAAAATACATGATTGATGGGGTAGAATAAATTGTTGGTTTGGGTAAACATTTCGTGGTGTTGTACAAATGAGCGTGTAGAGGGCAAGAAAGTATACCATAATAGCCGCAAATTCGTGTATAAACGCAACAAATACTATGATTAAATTGGTTCGGATTTTTGTTTAATTTCAATTTTTTGTACAGTCATTCCTGGATTCATCTGAATAGCTTCTTGGATGGCTTCAGCCAAGGCCTAAAAACGATATATAATTTTTAAAAAAATGATAATAATTTAAATTTCTTTCTATTTAATTGTAAAGTCAAGTACCTCATCATGATCCAAAGGGCTACCTTCACTTTGAATGATAATTTTTTGCTCGACCTTCGTTTCTACCACTCCATCTTGTACCGTTTTTTGCTAATATTTCAACACACAAAATTAAGTTAACAATTATTAATTTAAAAGCAAACTTTCTTGAATAATTTATTATTTTGTAAATACAGTAGGGAAAAAGTTATAGAGCAAGATTACAACCCAAAGCACTCAAAGTTAAAAAATTAATAAAGGGTCATTTTCTTGCCCTATATATATAAATCTTAAATTTGTAGATAAAATAAATATTATTAGACATTAGTTAAAGTTGACAAATAATTAAGTATGAAACTTTTATATAAACCATTCACAAACCTTGATATATCTAGAGTTAAATTTAATATTTAACCTTAACTCTTAGGCGAAATAATGTGTTGTAAAATATATGATTTTTAGTGAATAATAATAAAATCCGTGTTGAAGGAAAGGCCATTCTCTTTGACTACGCCCAGTAGTTTTATCAAGATTTTAGTCAAATCTTCATTTCATTTAGCCATAAATTGCATTGGCCACAAGATAACTAATAAGTTCTTAATTAATACCAATGACTAATATAACCAAACAATCAAACATAGTATGCAATTGCTGCATTCTGGTTTCGCATAGTTACACAAAAAACTTCGTATTAATATAACGTTAGTACAATTCTCGAGATACAAATAGTACCTCACCTTAATGCACTCTGACACTATTAACATGGACGTAGTTAGGGGGTGGCAGGGAGGGGCGGCTGCCCCCCTCTAATTCAAAAAATTGTTGAAATTTACTAGAATTATCCCTAAATTTTCGATTTGCCCCTCCCTAAAACATTATTGCCCCCCCCTCTAATTCCAATCCTGTCTACACCCATGCCTATCAATATATTAAATTCTTATGTGTTTCTATCAAAATTTAGTAATAGATCAAAACAAAATTTTGCTCAATCCACTAAATTGTAATCTAATATTTAGCCATAACTAATGCAATGACCGTTGCAAGCTAAATAATAAAAATGACATATTACTGTAATAGTTTCCACGGTGCGACTTTTAGAGCTGACGGGTAGGTTAGGGGTAGATAAGGAAACGGTAGTCGTAGATTTAACACCTTCGTTACTTTCCGTAGATTGATCGAGCCTTTCCCGACTGCTTGAAGATTTATCGTCAGTCATTTTGCGTGTTCGGGTTTGAATGAGGGGAGGCTGATGCGTGCTCGAAACGCTTATTTCTCTATTAGGGTCAATTCTTACCGTCTCAGTGGCTACGACGGGATAGCCAGCCTTAAATTCAAAAGATATTGTTTTATCAGACTCTGGCAATGGTTTGTACCACTTATACAGGCGAAATTTAATGAGAAAGTTTGCTTAAAATGTAGGTATAAATTAATCAATCATAATTTAACAATCGCTAGCAGAGGTCAGATTTGTTAGGAATTTTCTGCCCGAACCCGGCCCGGTTCAATTCTCTAACCTCATTGCCCGCCCGAACCCTTCTGGTGTCCGCCCGAGCCCGCCCGAAACATTGATGCTGCCCGAAATGCCCGGCCCGAAATATTAAATTTACCTGTTAGGCCCTAAATTTTGCGACCTAAAATTCTTTCAATATTTAAATGTCGAATGATTTTTTCAAATGAAACTTTTGTACTTTAATTTTAATCCTAATTTCAAAAAAAGTAGTATTTGGTCTTTCTAAAATATTTGAGCTTAGCGATAGCGATGAGTGATAAGGGAATAATAAAGGCGAATTGGAGAAGCCTTGTTAAACTATCTGTTAAAAAATTAAATGATATTAGAATAAAATTTAACACTTTCAGGCGTTGTATCAATTTGGGCGTGACGATTCTGTACTATGTATAGGCGGCACATGCGAATTACGAACAATGAAAGGGCTGCATAAATATAAATATTTTAATCCTTTCCATAACCTAGCTAGGGACTTGATGGAAATAAAGGGGTTCTGGCATAAATTGTAAAAATAACTTGGGGACGGATGGCGATTTTGTTGCATTTTTATAACCAATTTAATGAAAAGTAACAAAAAAATACATTATCTAAAAAATCTCATTAAGCCCGAATTGCCCGAATCCTATCTTTTTCTTGCCCGCCCGAAAATAAAAATTTAGGTCAGTTGCCCGGCCCGACCCGGCCCTGTGGGGGCAGCGGGCCGGGCCGGGCAATCTGATCTCTGATCGCTAGGCTCGTATACAGGCAATTTTTATTAAGAAAGTTTGCGTAAGCTATAAGGTTTTTAGAAAATTTTGCGATAGCGATAGGCGTCGTGGACATTCAATTTTGCTTTGGCATTTTTTGTAGAAGACGTTTTTTGTTAAGATTTATTTGTACGAAAATAAAGTCCAATTTTTAGTATCAATCAAACGCTGATTAAAAAACTTGGCCTTTACTTTTCGTTTTGGTTAACCTGATATAGTTAGAAAACTTAAGTTCATCGTACATTTTGACTAAACTTAAAAAAGGGCGAAAACTTCCAATACAGTCTCCTATAAAACACTTTTTTATTACCAAAGGATTAATGTAATATATATTAAAACAGGAATAATTACCATTGAAAGTCTGAATTTCTCTAACACCACGTATTTGCAAAAGTGTTATTAAACTCGTCTAATTTAAATATCTAGCCATTTATATTAAAAATTGTAATGTCAAATTAAATAAAAAATGCATATATGTACCTAAGCCCTCATTATAATATGGTATATAAAACATAAATTATTCAAGTAATATAACATATTGAATCTAAAATATCCGTAAAGCAGTCTTTTTATCTAAAAAACTGGACATCTAATCCAGAAGTCCCATAGATATAAAAATGCTTATATTCTGCTGCGTTACAAAGGGACACAACTGCAACATTTTCTAAAAAGTGCAACAATCATTATTAAAATTACAATACAATTCCCCGAAATCCCCTTAAAACTCGATAGGAAATCAATTTTGAAAGGCACATAGCCTACCTACCCCATTAAGTGATGTCATTCCATTAGGACCGTGGTGTACGAGTCTCTGAGTTTTGTAAGTGGTTTGTCGTACTTGGTGTTCCTGTTTGGTTGTGGTAACTGATCTCGTTGGTTCCCACCTACCCCTCTCTTCGTTCCATTCCTCCGTCTCACCCGCACTTGCACGGCCATTAGCTGTCGTAATAGCAATACAACTTTAATGTGTCAAATATTGTAGCGGGACTTCATTAAAACGGCTCAGTTATTATATTTTGTCCTAAGTCATGATACAACTTTAAAAAGTAAATGAAGCACGAGAGTAAGCACACAAAACGGCTATAGCATTTGTATTCAGTATAGCTTAAATCAACCCAAAGTTAAGATTCATGTCTAGAATTAACATTTTAATCTGGCTTAGGAGGTTTGCCAAAAAATTCTTATTTTCTTAGAAAGAGTCAACAACTAGTCAAATAGCTTTTAAAGAATAAAAGACGATATGGGACAAACATATCGGGTATGTCTACATTAAAGACATGCACGGATGGTCTTAAAGGCCGAGATTACCCGAAAATTTGGGTCCGAACCCGTTGTAATTTTCTTAATTTAAATACCCGGCCCGGACATGAAAAATGCTATTCTGCAGTTTTTTAGGTATCACAAACCAGTTTTAAAATATAATTTTGCCAAGAATTGCGTTATTATTAAGTTTTATGATTAGCGGAACCATTAGTAGAAAAGTCAGGTAGTAGTATTTTAATTGGGTCGAAAATCAAATGCTGATTTAGGATCGGAGAGCAAACTTTCGATTATAGGCGTAGCTAGCATTGGAATTAAAGGGGGAATGATTTAGGGAGGGGCAAAATGATCCTATTTAGATATTTTAGCCATAATTTTAATAAATTTCAACAAATTTTTGGTTTAAAAGGGGGGCAGCCGCACCTCCCTTCCCCGCCCTGGCTCCGCCCATGCTTTCGATTATATATGAAATTAAAGTTGAGTACTAACTATTCTCATATGAGGCGCTAGTTCCAGCCTTATCGGAGGTGGAATAATCAAACACATCACGAGTTTGCAGTTTTTGCGCTGTTTCGGTGCTGAGAGAGCCCACTGTTATATCAGCTCGTCCGAAACGATTCCCATTGGGTAAGGTTTCTTCTTCGCTCCCTATAATTAGTTTACGTTCGTATTTTGGGCCACCACCCGACCTGGACATTCTCCCACTTTCCATTATAACTTTGGGATCTAGAGGCTCTTGCCCTACGAATTCGTTAGATTTCGGGCTCGAGGGCATCGTGGTCGTGTACGTTTTGAAAGTGGGTTTTTGAGAGCGATCGGGGGAAGGTGGTTTAATGGGGCTACTTTGTTGTGGTTGTCTAGCTGCCACTTCTCGCCTCTCCACAGCTATTCTTTGGTCGATCATTTGTAGGGGAGAACTGGGACGACCAGGTGCTACTATCGTTCGCTGAGGGCTTGTCGTAGGTTTTAAAGGGGATGTCTTACCGGCGCCCGCTATTAGCTTGACCGATGGAAATACTTCGGTCATACTTCTCTAAACGTTATATTTGTTATAAATATATAAGGGAAAAAATGGTATGATGATTATAATATGATATGATCAGAAATTAGATATGAACTAAGGATATAATAGGGTAGTAATTTTAACTCTACATTAAATAATAGGGCCAGGGGTAGGGACATCATAACACAAAGAAACACAGTTAAAATGATACATATGGTTTTTACCAACTCGGCTCTGGCTTAGAATATTAAAACATATAATTATAGCAATAATATAATCTGAAGAAAATGTTAGACCAATAAAAGTTATACTAAATTAAACTATTCTTTTTCCACGTACTCACATATACGACAATTTGTGGGCGTTTTAATAGTTTTATATGCTAATAGTTTAGATAAAAACTAAAACGTGGAATCTTCATGATAAAAAAACATCCACCCATAGATTGAATAAATATATATAAGTCCCCATCGCATATCATCGCGCGCGCTATATATGATAACATCAAAGTCTACCAAAGCTGACAGGGATCATTTATAGTACAGAAAAATCAAAAATGGTATTAAATTACGCTTCAAATATACTTCCGAATTTTAAGAAATCTTTGTTAATCTAAAGGCTAAAAGTGCAAACAGAAAAAAATTAACTTACTTACAAAGAATTTTGCTACAAGTTTATAACAACTACACGTACAACCCGAGTTAATTAAAATGGAAATTTACTGGTTTAACTTGATCATCACTAGGAGAAATCGATTCATTAGGAACTTTGGAGGCGATTGCAGGTTTTGAGTCTTGCGAAACAGGAGACGTAGATGGCTGGCCGCCCCCGGGCGATGCCTTATGCTTATGGGCCTTCTTTTCGTTGATTCCTCCAGCTTTCTTACCATCTAATTTGTCCGTTTTGCTGGGTTGTCCTTTAACCGTTAATTTATCTTTGGAAAATCCTAGGAGAAACATATAACAAATTAACTAAATTTTTTACATAGACAGTTATAGTTGTTAGCAAAAGTCCCAAAATTTAATCAACTTTTAAATCAAATATTTGACAAATGTAAACATTAGTCTAAAACCCAGACAGTTTTAATCCTAAATTTTACAAGTCTAATCTAGCTAAAATTAGATATTTAGGTCTGAAAGTAATAAAAAGATATATGTTAAAATACTTCCTTTGTTGATATTAGAGCGTTTTTCTTATTGTTTGCACATCTTGGCTCCCCTCCCGCACACTAGTAGGAGAGAAAAGGGTGATCGATCAAAGTTTTTGAAAAAGAACGCCCTTTCCTTCGCATGCAATCTACTCCCTCCCTTTCGTTACAATGTATATGTTTTCGCCACTCTTGCATTTGATTTTGCCCTTTTTGGTGGTTTTTGTCAGAAATTTGTCAATTTTTTTGCCAAATTTTTTGTTAAAAAAACGTGGCCGAATTTTTAAAATTATCGCATATAATTTTAAATAAAAAACTGTTATTTTTAAAGTTTAAAATTATAAATTATTTGACAATAACAAATACATTACAAAATATGGTAGGAAAATTGAATGAAATATTTTTTAAGGCTGTTTAAAAAAATACTTTAGTTATTACATTTTTATACATAACATATACTTTATGAAATTGGAAAAAAATTGAAATGAACAATTTTTATTTACCAAGTAATAGAATAAATATTTTAAATTAAACCTAAAAATATTTTACAAGAGTTTAATAAAAATGTTACTCTACACTCAAAATTTTCGACCAAGATTTTTGCTTTTTTTAAATTGCTGGTCCCTAAAAATTTTAGCAAAAAATCGATAAATTTCTGACAAAAACCACGAAATTATAAATAAATTATAATCTAAAATTTAAATGAGAACAGTATTTTCAATCAATTTACACACAATATTTTTAAAATTTCAACCACGTTTTTTTATAAAATTTGGCAAAAAAACGACAAATTTCTGACAAAAACCACTAAATTATAAAAAGGGACAAAATCAAATGCAAGAGGGGGCAAATAATATACATGGTAAGGGAGGCAGTAGATTGCATGCGAAGGAGGAGAGGGAAAGGGCGTTCATTTTTAAAAGCATGGATTGATCACCCTTTTCTCTCCTACTAGTGTGCGGAAGGGGATTCAAGATGTTCAAACATAAAGAAAAACGCTATAAATCAATTTTTTAAAAGAAATAATTGAAAATTATTTTGCACAGTCAGGTCTTCCCAATTGTATATACAGTCAAAACCGTTTAATTGCAAAGCCTCGGGCCTGAAAAAATTCTCGATTAACCGATATTTCGCGATTAAACGATGGAAATAAAAGTATATGTACATTATATTAACTATTCGTTTCTTATGCCTCGCAATAAAATTTTAATTAATTATCTAGTTGATTTAAGTACTCGAAAATGTTTGTGAATATCCGATATTATACTATTAAGCGGTCAATAAACGATGTTTTTGCTAATATTATCGTTTAAAAAAAACAAAATGGCGGTTAACTTCGCGATTAAAAGATTACCGCGATAGTCCGATTTGCGATTAAGAAGTTACGACTGTATTGGTGTATCCTGCCGAACGCATTTCAAGGTCATGCCAAAAACTTCGGATCTTTCAAAAAAACTGTAAGAACATTTTTTTGCTTAATTTTTAAAGGGGCTTTTAAAACGAATAGGCGTTTTATCAGTATTTGTGGAAAGAAGAGCATATAGTATACTTGTTTTCTTTTTGTCAATTTTGTAAATTATATAATTACCCTTTTACATTTCTTATTATATATTAATGTCGCATCATGGTACAAATAATTGTGACAAACCTATTCGGGATAGGAAACTGGCTCGACCCAATTTGCTCAATTTGGGATCATCTTTGGCAGGGAGTTGAGTATCTTTGGGTTGTGTGGTAGAAGTAATTGACTTATCAGCTAATTTTTGTCCAGATCGACCACCTACCGTAGTTTTAGTAGTTGTCGCATTGGGTAGGGGAGGTTTTGAATTTAAGCTTTTATCGGTACCAGGAGGGCGAGAATCTTTTCCAATTGGGGAAACTGAACCTATTACACGTTGTTTAAAGTAAGTTTTTTAATGAAGCAATATAAAAATGAGATATCATATAATAAAAAACTCCTAATTATAAATTGTTTTCTTTTTAATAACATGATGTCTTATCTTCACCTATGATAATATGAATTAACAACTTAATTTATGCTCGATATAATGATATAATTTAATTTGTTGTTTTAGATTTTAATGTTTTACTAAAACAATTGTAGCTATAACTATTTTTGGATTAAAATAACATGCCACTAGGTCGCCGTAACTAATAATCACGTTGCAAACATGAGTAAGCCTTGCGAAACGACGTCCACATAGTGTTGTAATAACGGTTGGGTTATGTTTGGTCCAGCTTTGGTTTAACTGAGACTAACACTCGACCGTGATTTGTTTTACAAATTTCGACTAAGCCTAGTGGTCGACTTAGAAAAATAGATCAAAAAATCCTTGGTCTGTTTAAGTTAAGTCGACCCAAAGGCGGACCCAGCCGTTTTTACACGCCCACAAATTTACATCTAGGACTAAATATGGATTAGAACTTCAAGGGGTAAAATAATACGTTTTCCAAATTTAAGCCAAATTATATTAAATCTTTCAAACATATGTTTAGAAGGGAGGGGGCAACAGACCCTCCTTGCCCCTGGCTAAGCCCATGTGACTAAAACTCACGTTCTTTAGACTTGCTCCTCCGCTGTTTATGACCGTGATGGGCGTGGTGGTCCGCATGGTCATGATGGTGATGCCCGGGGTGAGAACATTTTTCGGGGTGACAATTGATAATTGCCGAGCCAGTGCCTGCAGGACCACTCTTAAGCTGAGGTTCGGGCGATTTGTAACGCACCTTTTCAACTACCAGAGATTCGCTCCTTTCTACATGATATTCATCGCCCGAAGCGGAAAAAACGGATTTCAACTTGTCTTCCCATCTCGTTACATGACCACCACCACTACCCACTACAGGAGTTTTTGGTGAGAGATTGGTAGAAGCGACTGCCTTCGGAGGTGAGGGATTTATAACGGGAGTGGCCTTCTTTTTATTGTCGTCGCCAATCCCCTCGCTCCTCTTTTTATCTTTGGAATCTCTCTTTTTCTATGCGAATATATCGAAAGAAAGTGTGCTTAGTAGTAAAATACCGATTAGAATGCTTTAATCGAAAGTCACTAAACTAATTTTCGATCAAAGTACCTACTGCTTAATATAGTATGCTAATACTAACAATTTTTGGAATTAGAAAGTCACGAACAGCGTTTTGTAAAAGTTCAACTAGTGTAGAAAAAACTCCGAGCTTTTACTTATTTCTAGCCACGTATTCTACACGATTTAATTAAGCCAAAGCTAGCTTTCCTTATATAAAGGACAGTAGATGTATTTAACAAGCTTATGCTTAAAAGAAATTTGTCTGGGATAAAAGGTGTAATTAGGTCGTTAAGAAGGTAAACTCATCTAATAAATATCGTTAAACCAAATAGCTAATTCACTACGCAATAAAATATTATGGAAAACTTTCGTAATAGTGTTCCAAAAGTTACTTAGGTTGATCGACTCCATAAACTCCAAAGGGGGTTAAATGGCCGTAAATTTTAACATGAAATAAACTTAAATTTGAGTCCCCTCAGATGTTTCATGTCTCGTTCGTCATTATACCGAGAGGATTAAAAACCAAACACAAAATTTGTGACAATTTTATCCTACACTTATAAACATCAACAATAAAATGTGCATACTAGTGTCATAAAAACGGCTAGGTTTTGTTTTGGCGACCTTTGGTTCCACTAGGACTAACGGACGACTATGGTCTGTATTTTAAATTTCAACCAAGGTCGACCAAAGAAAACCCAGCCGTTTTTACAACAGTAAGACCAATGGGATAGATCAAAGAGTTTTAATAATTCGGATTATAAGAACACAAGGTCAAAATAAAAAATTCAAATAAATCGGGATAATACGATCTCAGTTATACCATTAAAAAATTCAAATTATACTGAGAAATTATCCAGAGCTCATCGTACAATACCTGTTCTTTCTTCTCTTTCCCCACTGAATCTTTCTTCCTTTTCGAATCTTCCCTAAATAAAGACACTAGTTTACTGTTATCCGCCCCTGGACTCCTTTCCTCGCCTTTATTCGCTTGAATTTCCTCTTTTTTGGGTTCGAATGTAGCTACGGTAGCTCCTTTTTCGCTATGTTTTTTGGATTTTTTCTTCTTTTTCTTACCACTTTCTTTCTTCTTCCCCTTAACCTCTTGCGAAGACGTTGAGCTAGAGGATGAAGTGCTACTCGAAGTGCTAGACGATCTGTTAGAGGCAGAGGCCCGACGACCTTTAGATCGCCCATTGGTGGTATCCTTTTTGTTGTTAGCCTCTTCTCCTAAAAACAGCAAGCGCCAGTTTGTAAAAATATTTAAGGTTTTTAGGGTGAAGAGCTCAGTTATTTTTAAATTTCTCAATATGTGTACAGAAGTATCTAAGTTTAAGATTTTTAATATTTACCAAATGTTTATGTCATGTTAACTGTGATTTTCTGAGGCTGTGTGCATGATATTACACGCGCTATAGCCGAGAAAATTTGTGCAGATTAAGCAATTGCTAGGACAAAAATTCGTAACCCACACAAAAATTATTAATAACTGTCAATCCTTAGTTTTTTTTAGTAAAAATTTTTACGAGAACCTGAATATTAATCGGCAAACTTATGTGTTTTTTATAAAATTCTAAGACATTTTATAAAATCAGAGTTTAAATTTAGTTTCAATAGTCTTTAGTAAAGGAGGGCCCAGTAAGGCTATATAATTTTTGACTCTCAGGAGTCTCCCCATTATAATGTGGGAATATATAATATATTCTTTCTAAAGTTTTACAGGTTTAGGGTTCATCCCGCCTTTAAACACGTGTCTAAAGAAGATTAGTCCATTAGAATGAAATTGCTAAGGCAAATTTTAAATTGATGAAAAAAGCGAATTTCACTCAATAAATTTTTCGTGATACAGCTGGAGCAAGGACATAAGTGGGCAAATCTCAATAGCAATGGAAAAATACAAATTATGTAATTAAACGCATTTTATAATAATTTTTTGTTTTATTCGTAGAGAAACAAACGTTTCAACGGTTTTAAAATCAATTTGATTCATTAATATATATTACCCAACCAAAAAAAGCTAACTTACTGGATAAAATGGTGGGTGCGTCAACTTTGCTTATAGTTTTGGACGTCGATTTGCTGGGTGATGATTTGGGAGAAGGTGACCTATGGGTTTTTGTCTTTTTATCCACTTTAGCAATCATAACATCCTTTAAAAATATATAAATATATGGTATTTATTTAAAAAACACAGTTTAATAAACTAGAATAAAGGCAATAGAAATATTGTAAACTTTGCCATAGGTTGTGAAAGTACATTATGACCCTCATATAAACTTTAAATTTTGTAAAGAGGGGTTTCTATAATTCTATAGGTAATAAGCATTATGGAGTTATATACATGCATCTAACGCACGATAACGATATATTCGCAAATTTATTTCTATCAATTTATACGACTGGTCTTACCAACTCACATATTAAAATTTAACATTTGAGGAACTTAAGTTACCGGTTAATTTTAAATAAAATTCGGATATTGATCATATAACAGAAATTGGCTTGGTTATGAAACTATCAAATTTGACATGCCATCGCCAGACTCTTGCAGCGCAACTTAAATAAAGTAACCCAGATTTGAATATAATTAATCCGACCCCCCCCCCCAAAAAAAAAATAATCAATTATTTCAAAAAATAAGACATACAAGAGTCAGCAGGAGCCCTAAAATTATTTAGTTGAAACTTTGTTGTGTGAACGTATCAAAAGTGAAAAATTGCATTTCAGAGAAATCGATTTTTTCAACCCAAAACATTTTGATCCGATTAATATTAATTTGAAGTTAATTAAAACACTTAAAGTTATACCTGATTGGAACGGTTTTTAGCTTCGTTTTTGGCCGACGAAGAACGTTGTGAAAGATTGAAGGGGGCTTTAAAGTCGAAAAATCGAGATCCACTACCCCATTTACCAGTTTTAGCACTCTCAGTGGAAACATTGTGTCCAGTCTCTCCACCTTTTTTGGGGCTGGTGTGGGGAGTACCGTGAGATCTTGGGCTATGTTTACCTTTGGACTAGAGATAATGACAAAATTGTTATCGGGATTTAAAAATGTTGAACACGAATTAACATTACCCTGAAGTAATATATTTACAGTGATCGAATTTAATCAGATTTTTAATATATACCAGGGTTTTATCCGCTATCTATGCCCCCAAAGTCATTAGCCTCGCAACCACACTCGCGGTGTGTCGGATTTGAAATTGGATGTCACATGTCGATAGTCGTATCGAGAGTTAGTTTATAAAAGGTATGTTCAAAATTTTAGAAGTTTTATTTGTCTCTTTGCTTAACATCTTATTTAATTTTAACCGAAAAAATCTATTAAGCTATGGCTTTTTTCGGGTTGAAATGAAACGATTAAATCCGAGCAGCCATTTAAAAGAAGACATAAGTCACAAATAATCAGGATTTTGAAACGACACTAATCAAACCCATAACTCAATAAAAATGTCTGGTTTACACTATTACCTAAATATCCGTGCCATAATAGCTACAATATATACGATAGATTACATTTTGACTTTAATTAATAAATAAATTTGTATAAATTTTTATGTTGAGTTTCATATCACTCGTGCAGAACTGTAACAAAAACCTTAAGTCAATCCAGCTATGATCATTTCAAATTCCAACACTAAATCTGGCATATTTCTAGGCAAAACTTGGTTAAAGGCTCCCCTACTTTAGATGACGTAGGAGATTTGTGATTAAATCCCGCATCTCCTCGGGCAGGTGGAGAAGCAACTAACACAGTGACATCTCTGCTAGGTGGAGATGTAGGTGGTTTGTAGGGGTTTTGGCTAGCACCCGAAGGCTCCATATGTCGTTGCTGTTCGTAAGTTGCCGTGGAACGACCCCTGGTTAAATCGTATTCGGCTCCAGTAGCAAATCTATGAGCCACGAGTAGGATTTAAAATGCACGGTTTTACGATTAAAAATTATAAAATATTAAGGCGATACTGCATTTTATTAAATAATCCTTTATTAACATTCTTTTTTATTTATCAACTAATGAGGAAGGGAAATTCACTTTCTCTGTTTTAACAATGGGGTACACTTCAGAAAGACATGGGAGATAGCTAAATTCAAAATGGTGGATTTTATACACATTTTATCATATAAAACAAATGACTATAGGATTTTGCTGCGCTGCAAAAATCGTCGTATGGGTTATAACATAACGGCATCTTAACTTCGAATTCACAGCAGATTTACATTTCAGACGCAAAACATAACAGCGATTTTGTAAGATGCAAAATTTTTTGTAAGATTAAATGTTGTGCGTTTTTAAATTTTTAGGTATCGGCAAAGTTTGGATTTAATCTCAAGAGTTAAAATAAACAAAAAACGGTTTTAACTATCAAAATACAAAATATTAATAATTACAACCGAGTTTGACCCATGAAATTGAATCGGATATTTAGACAGATATTCGCGCGATTTAAATCTGAATCTGATATTAAGACAAGCTTCAAAAACAATAAATTAGTAAGGCGATAGTCATTGTTAGCTAGGGGGTGGGGAAGATGTGTTAAGCATAGTCATCATATGAAAGGTCTAACGAAATTCCCCCAAAGATACATTTATTTTTTATTTTTATGATAGTAATGTTACACATATTGGTTAAATACAAAAATCAATATTATTGTCGTCTAAAATAGGCCGAGAGTCGACAAAGGATTTAAATATGTATCGTGCGATTTGAATCCCAAGTTGTTGCCTGGGTTAAAAAGACGTGAAAAATTAGATTTTGGAGAACGTTTTTCAATTTCTTTAAAAAAATTCATGGCTTGTTTACCGAAGGAACCAGAGCATGTGGCAACAACAGAGATAAAAATATTGGATGCCATGAGGCAGATATTTCGTCCTTACGCCCCTCTGCGGTGGTGATAGGTAAGTTATTCACCAATTAGTGAAAATTTAAATTGTGATTAAGATAAGTTTTAACGCATTGGCCACTTTACAATACAAACAGTTTTCATTAATGAATTTGCATTTTGGTTGAGTGTACTTAAAACCAAATCGGACTACAAACTAAGTATACAGGTCCCTCATCTAACATTGCCCTATATATTCCATTTTATAAGCCTCCGTTATAAGTATGAAAACGGTAATTTTGTTGTTTGAAATAACACCCATGTATGCTGATGATAATTCAGCCAAAAACATTAAAGGCATAAGGTCAACCATAAAACCTTAAGTTCGCATTGATATGTGTCAGGTTTTTAACAGAAAGCTCAATTTCAAAAAGTAAGGAATGACTTAACTTGCCAACAAAAATCAAAAGAGGCAACAATAGTTCTTGATTCTGGAAACTATTAAAATCTGGCTATTGCTTATAAAGACACGATAATATCAATTTTCCAGTCAACCGCATTAGATTCGCCATAGCAGCAATAGCATTAATTGTAAAATACAATACAATTTTGATCCATGGTTCTATCCCGGCTCATTAATTTAAGGTATTTTAGCATGTGCTTTTACTATAATTTGCATAAATGTGTATAATAAGTGTAAAAAACAAATACAATTAACACATCGGGGGGGGGGGAGGAGGAAATAAATATTGTAATTTAATCTTTAATGCATGCGGTTGTACCATAACTAATTGGGGTGTGATACATTTCTAATCAAAAGTATCTATAAATTTGACCTGCGCCCATCATTTACAGCATATTTATGTGACAAGCTCAATTCATATGGATCGATGCAATATTATTTTGGAAGACAGCAAATGCAGTGACCTCCTAAAATCACAATATTTTTAATAGATTTACAAAATTATGACATCTTTTCAAAAAATAATCATTTTGCACCCCTAATTAACTCGGACATAACTAATATTACCCATCAGATCTATCGTCGGGTTCTAGGGTGTCCCGACTGATAAAACTTTCGTCCATGCTTTTATCGGCAAAACGATTTTTGCGGGCAAATCTTTCGCCAGAATCTTTGGGGACTATGCAAAACGAAGAATCTTCTTTGGGTAGTCTACCAGCCAAAACATCTTTGTAAAAATCACCCCTACCCCCACTCCCATTTTCTGAGGCTTGTGGAGACAGAGCTTTAACCTCTTGTTCCTTAACAACGTGGATGGGATGGATATGATGGTGGCTAAATGGCAACACGACACGGGTTGTTTTAATCCATTAAAATATTAATCAAAATGGTTTTATTATTTATTTTTAATAGTTCAAATCTAAAGCAAATGACGGGTTCGCAATTGTCACAGTTTGGTAGTCAATAAAGTTCGTGTGCCAATGCTTAGCTTGAAATAATTTAGATTAGATTAAAACTAAATTTTTACATAAAATTTAAACTGTGCATGTTTGATTCGAAAATTAATGCGCAACTAAAAGCTATAATTAAAGATTTACTTATTATTTTTTTAAACAAAAAGGTCTCTTAGCCATAGTCATTTTCTTAACCATTACGTAAAATACAGTTAGTGGTTACAAAGAATAGAGCCTTTGCATTATATTACGAATGGATGGAAATATTTTTGTTATATTCTACCCTTACGTCGCAGCATTAAATTACAAAAACTGTCAATTGAGGTAGATTTTGTGAACCTTCTTAAGTATAATATTATTAAAAACCTACTTTTTAATTAAAATAAAGTAAATTTATCTTAAAATCCTACGTAAAAATGATTTAAATATTTTGCAACATGCACAAACAACTCAAGTAAGCTGGTATTCAGCGCGTAAATTGCTTTAAAATAATTCTGTTTATGTTTAGACGACTAAAGCCAAAGGTCGACCAAACAAACCCCGCGCGTTTTTACAACACTAATATATTTAAACCTTTCTTCATCCACGTATTCCCTGGTAGATAAAGAGCCAACTAATAAAGGAGATTGAGGCCGATGATGTCTCGATGGTGTAACATCGACCGCATCATCGTTCATATCCTCTGCTTTAACGAGCCTTTTTCAAGTAACAAACAAAAAGATTCATTTTTAGCAAATAAAAATGCTAACTAAGATCTTCTACATTTTGTTACAATGCTGTAAAAATAAAATTAATCAAAATATATAATAAAATCCTTTATTAATCGCAGTATACCACCAAGAGCTAATATCATAACCGAATATAAATTAATAAAATATCCATATTTATATCAAAAAGACGATGAACTTAGCAAGACATCAGTATAATAATTCAGGTAGCATCTTTATTTTACAGGATTGTTTATCAAAAATGTGGAAAACAGTTTACGCAGAATTATTTCAAGTAAATTTCAGTTTTCAGCCCTAATTTATTTTTCCCAGACTTTTATTTTTTAACCTGTAACCAACCGCGACTCGAAGGACTTTAATGTCAGCGTTGAAAAACTTTAATTTTTACACCCCAATATATTGGCTCAAATTTTAATTATTAATATTTAAAAATATTTTAGTACACAATAAAATTGTTGTTAAAAATGAAAAAAGATGTAAGTTCCTACCTAGGAATTTTACGGTCCCCGTTGGTGATCGGAGCCGAAGTGTTTCTGTAATCGTGATACTGCAAAGTTTCTTGCACATTCTGGTAGGTCGGTTTGCCAGATTTAACGGGAAGGGCAGACGCAGGTCTATTCCCCGAATCTTCTCCGTATGGCCCCGAGCTCAATACTGATATAATTTTGATTAGTTAAGATTTAAGAAAGTTTATACATTATTTTAGCGCGGTTATAAATAACCTTATACCACATGAAGTTTATGATGCAAAATGTTTGAGGCGATAGATTAAAAAGTATCTTTAAAACCCCCTTTAATAATTTAGAAACCCAATTTGCATCAGATATATCATTTAATCACATAATAAATAAATAGAAATGCGTAAATATGGGTATAGTTCTTTTTTCCCATGTCTCATTGAGGTTTGGTTTAGATCGCCTATAAAAAGGAAGACCAACTTTTTTCTCACAATGATAACTTATCTACCTATAGAGCACCGATTCTAATTTTTTGTACTTTTCAGTTTATTTAGCAATTATATAATTTATTTTAAAGAATCTAAAAGACGTGTTACGAAGGTCAAAATCTTCTCACACTGATGACGTACGATGATTTATAATTTTTTCATTTTAAAATCCTTATATCGTAAATAATGTTTTTAACGATATCTACCCTACTGTCTAGTTTATAATACCTCCGTCCATGCTACGCATAGTCCCACTGCGTCTACTGCTAAGCGTGCGCTCGAAGTAAGGCGAAGGCCTTTCTATCCTAGAACTAGCCTCGCGCGTTTGAAATTGAGTTCGACCAGAATATCGGAATTTAGACCCGAGCCGGGGCCAAAAATATTTATTACCGGCCTGATAATCACCGGCTGAATCTGGTGGAACCATGAGTCTAAAAAATGTGTGGTGCTCCACGCACGTTTTCCACAACCGCTTAGCCAAGTGATGATCGTGCAGCTTGAAGCCCAACACGTTTTCGTATTGATCGTACTAAATAATTTTTTATGTTTATCGTTGTTTTTTGTGATAGTAATTGCAAAAAATTATAATAACTTTAAAAATTTATTTTAATTTAGATTGATGCAATGAATACAATTCGAGGCTAAACAAGAGCAGTTTATTTAAAAACGAAATAGTCATATTTAGAGGAAATTTGTAGAAGTTTTAAAAGCGCATTTAAACATGGCCTCTCCTATTCAAATCCTGTGTAAATTGTGGTTGTTTATGTAACGTCTCACCTTGATCTTAAGCTAGATCCCAGGTTAATCATAAAATAAAATCCTGGCTCAACTAGCGTATTAAAAAGCTAAAGTATATCTCCTGAGCGAACAAAAACAATATTGAGGGTTTACCACTCTCTTAGTTGGGTGAAGTCTCTGAAACCCCGAGCTAATGAAGCCGAATTGGAGAAAAAAGTGTAATATGTCAGTGTCATATAGGGTGCGGACAAAGGAATAACAACATCGCAATGCTCTAATTAACCCGGAAATAATCAAGTCAATTTTTTGATGCCTTAAAATAAATATAATTTCTATCTACATTATTAAGATACACACGTTTTAAGCCTATTTATTACAAAGATATATTTGAATTAAACAAGAAGAAAAATAAATCAAGAGCTGAATACCAGATAATAAATAACGAATTCAGCCTTAAATAGTGCTGAATACCAGATAATAAATAACGAATTCACCCTTAAGTTAAAAATTTTCGGAAAACAAAAAAAGGCGAGAACACGATGTCGTGTAATGTTTTTCAATAATAATAATTAAAATAAGCTATAAAGCAAAAGGGTAGAGAAGAGAGGGCTAACCTCTCCCGGTCTGATCTTGATGTAAAAGTGGTTGCGTTTGTAGGATATTTTAAGGATTTTGGGCCACGCAAAACGATTTATACGAAGTCGATCTTTGAAAACCAACAAACCCGTCGCACATACCCCCAACAATATATCTACACCTTCGGAATCCTGCATAAAATTAATATTATTATATTAAACAAAATTATTATGGCACGATTATTCACCTAAAAGCTGCAAAATATTTATTTAGGGACATCTCTTAATATTGCTGAGGAGAACTATAAATACAATAACAGTGCTGAATAGGTTACCATTTTAGAAAAAAAAATTTTAGATTAATAGTTGATTTTAGATAAATTCAATCTATCCATTCAGTTTAAAAATGTTTCAATTATATTAAAACATTGAAAAAGTGCATATTAGACAATTTTAGATTTTTAAAAGTTTTAAGAGGGATCTCTCCTTTTAAATAGCATGAATAACCTTGGCTTCGTGGAGGTCGACGCCATACATCGCTAATTTCTTAGCGTTTTCCAGGTAATTCAATTCGGCTTCTGCGGGAGTTTGTCCCCTAAAAATCGTAAAAAAACAAAAAACTGCTTTAATTTTACAATCAATTTTGCTTAAAGAAACTAAATGATGAATATTATGTTAACTGGTTCATCTCAAGAGCCAACCAAGGCCGTTAGTAACTCAATAAATTAAAGCTCAAAAATGTAATTGGCAAGTTCATCAAAATCAAATTTAATAAGCCATTTTAAAATTAACTTTTAACATTCTAATTAAGAATTTTGTGTATTACTTGTGAGTTTTGTGTAATTCGGCCACTTTGTCCTCTAGCTCTGGCGTTTGGTTGGGGGCAAATTGAAAATCTGACAAATAACCGGGCTTCATTTCTTCGGGATCATAATCACCGAGCTCAGATTGAACCAGGTAGGAGCCTAGCAAGGCGTGAGTTACAAACGAGCAAGGCAATCTTCAGGTTGTTAAAAGGAAATTTAATTGAAATTTCAAATTTAAATGTTTTTAAGAATTTCGATTAAAAAACAAAATTTTTATAGGTTAAAAACTCAAAATTTCCACATTTTATGCAACTTTCAAAAGCTATAGTCCTCATGGGCATACCCAGCATTGGGATTAGGGGGGGGGGGGGGGGAAATAATGATTTAGGAAGGGGCAAAATGATTATTTTTTAAAATTTTAGCCATAATTTTAATATATTTCAACACGGGGCAACCACCCCTCCCAGCCCCCCCCCCCTGGCTACGCCCATGATAGTCTTTATTAACTAATCAAAAAAACATCAATTCTTATCTTGTTAGTGGGCTTAATTTTAGGCTCAAATTGCAGCAAACATGTGGTTTAAATCAACATTTAAAAATAATCATCTGAAAGGTATTTAAAAGAAAGAATTCACAATTTTAAGACTTATATTTCACGATGACCTTCGCTCATTATTAAAGCATTACATTGCTTTATTCCATGTAAATTTATAAAGTATGATTTGTGAAGCAACATGGACTAAGGCAAGGGGAGGCAACTGCCCCCCTCCTAATCTTATAATTTTTAATTAAATTACCACTATAATTTCAAAAAATTATTATTTTTCCCCTCTCTAATTAAAATTCTCAGCAAAACCATGTGTAGAATTCATGGGCGTAGCCAGCATTAAATTATAGGGGGGGGCAATAACGTTTAAAGGAGGGGCAAAAGGAACATTTTTTGAAATTTTAGCCATGATTTTAATAAATTTTTGGATTTAGAAAGGGGCAGCCGCCCCTCCCTGCCCTCCCCCTTAGCTAAGCCCATGGTAGAATATTCATTAGAGTATCAAGAACTTACTTTCCCGTTAAAATATCGTTGCGGACTTGAAGACAGAGGTAATACCTAATGAAAATCAAAATGAAACAGCAAATTATTAAATATTTTAAAAATGTATTTTGATTTTTAAAGTGGCCGCTTTAAATGTCAAGTTTAAATGACCTCGTGATGTCTTCTTGAAGTTGAGATGGTTCGATGGGGTAAAACTTTATTTCGAAAGCAAATACCCAGGGCCCGGCTAGAAAATATAAATTTTTCAAATTTACGACAAATGCATACCAAAAAATTTGAATCAATGTAATAGAAATGTTTTACCGAATTTGTGTTAAAAACCTTATTCACCACAAAACATTTACTTGACGAATTAAGGCTTGCTAAGAATATACCTTTTATTGTTTGTAAAAAAATTCAACTCTTGCAAAACCCAAATAAATATCCAGATTTCTTAAAGTATTATTTATTATTTCAATATTTGCTTCAATTCATTTGATTATATTTCATTTATATTGTATTACATAAAAGTGCGAAAACCTCATCTCAAAACTTGCAAATAAAAAATGGCGTTATATAAAGCATGGAATTAGAATCAGACACTAAACTCAGTCAAAACGAAATGATATCAAAATTGTATTTTGCTAAAGGAAATAGGAAAAAGGTTTTATCAATTGAATATAGCCCTACTACACTTTATAAAGGATCAATACATTTTATAAGTTTAACAAGTTTGAAATAAAAAATTTCCAATAGCTGTTTATCACCACACTAAGGTGGTCAGCTTCTTTAGATATTTGGATGAGGGGTGACGCTGGGCTATCCACCCCTGACAGCCCTGTTTACGATGTGACATAATTTATATCTTTTTAAAATAAAGTGCTTAAAGCGGGATTTGAACCCGCGAGCTCTTGTTCAAATAAAAATCCTATACCAACTACTACACCCCACTACGCTATTTCGTTAAAAATAAAAATTAAGCAAAGTGAGGGTCTTTTTAGCTCCAGAAGTTTAAATCGATCCCTTAATTCCCTACCCCATCTTGTTAAGCTACGCATCGCGTCGTAATATCACACCAGCCCACTGATGTGTGTTAAGTTGAATAATATCGGAATTTTTGGGATGTCCAAAAGCGAAGGACAAACAGGTTGTATAAGCCAAGCCAACATTCCTCGATGTCAATGCACCTAGCTTGATATGGACTTTCGAGCTAGACAAAATTATCTCAAAAACCCCATATAGACGATTGAAGAATCGATGAAGCGTGTAACCACTGAGATGCTAGTTCATGATAATCGTGCATGAGCATAACCCGGTCCCAACCAAGGACTGGGGGGGGGGGCAAAATGCCTAAAATTCTGATTTTTTTAATAATAATTAAAAGTCAATATAAAGGGGGGGGATGTGTATTTGCCCCTCCCTGACTCCTTCTGGTTCACCCCCCCCCCCAATAAAATAGAATGAGAAATCAATTTGTAAGCTAATTTGATTGATGAATTTAATAACCCCCTCCCGCCCAAATCTCTAATGATGTCACTTTGTCAATTTAAGTGAATTTGCAGGAATGAAGATTAAGACCACAAATTACTCTTAAGGGATAATGAAATTTAGATTGCCTTTAATTTAACCAGAACTTTAAAAAAAATCCAAAACAATTTTTTCGAGGACGTATAAAAAGCTTTTAAAGGCGTAGCATGGATTTAAGTTTAATATAGAGATCAGAGTTTTCGGCCGGGCCCATGTGGGCTCACTAATAAAATTCGGGCAATTTTTGCTAAGTGATATTTTTAAATAATTCAATATTTTGATTTCGTGTATTATTTTGTCACTTTTTATTTGATTGAATCTTGTTTGTTTATCCTAGTTCCAATATAAGTATATTATTTCTAAAAAAAAATTCAAAAAACCTCGTTTGGGGCAGGGCATTTCGGACAGACGTGATAATTGGGGCATGGCAGGACGGGCACTTAGAAGGGTTCGGGCGGGCCCGGCGGAGCGCAGCTTAGTTATAAAATAGGACCAGGCCGGGTTCGGGCATAAAATTTTTATTACGAGGAAACTGACTATTAATTTCAAAAGTTTAATCTAAATGTCGTCGTTAAGTTTATGATAATTTTTGAATTTAGACATGGGCGTAGCCAGCATTGGAATTAAAGGAAGGGGGGGGGGAGCAATAATGATTTAGGGAGGGGACGATCACTTTTTTAATTTTTGGTCATTATTTTAAAAAATTTCAACAAGCCGCCTCTTTCTGACCCCCCCCCCCTTGTGGTATTGAACAAAAGTGTCGTATTAAAAATGCATCACACTACAAGGTCAAAGTGGGACACAAAGCAGCTCTACATGTTTTATTGATTGAGCGAAGAGGAGACTAAGGTCCTCACTTGCATTCAATGGAAAACAGATCGGACTATTGAAAAGTAAAGTGATACACTCTTTTCTATGTGATGCTATAATTAGGAAAGGTAAAAATGCAAAAAAAATTATACTTGCACACTGCACCCATTTATTAACAACACCACTGGTACATTGGTATGTAGGTTAAATAAACAAAGCTTTTATTACTCGGAAAAGAATATACATATAGATATATATTAATAAGAATGCAGAGGTTTGGGTTCATGTATTTAAGTATTTCTTTTTGTAACAAAAAACAATAAAAATTAAATTCAAAACGTTATGGAAGATATGTTAAATGTTAGGGATGGATGCTGAAAACCTAATTCGTTGTCTGAAAAATTTTGTTTTAAAATTTATTATATTTTTTTCAAGTATATTCAAGACTTTCCTTTTACAAAATTAATAAATAAAGCCCAAAAACAATCAAAATCTATGCGCTTGGAAGAAAATGAGCTAAAAAACTCTTTATAAGGGGGAAATGATTAATTTACACCAGGGTGCGCAAAAGGCCTGACAAGGTAAACGTTCATAACTATATTTATACTAATGATAAAATTATGCCTTAAGGTAAATTACTAACTAACTATATATTGTCACAACACTAGGCCCCTCTCTTCGTCATACCTAACATATTTAGGGTTGGGGACCTAAAACTAAGGCTAAACAAGAGATAAAATTTATTTTACCGTGTTACGGCAATGGTGTTAAACATATAACCAAAGCAAAAAAATATTTCAACCTTGAAATTTTATCAGGGAGGGCAGGGCCGGGGAGTGGTAAAAAGGTAAATCCCCCCCCCTTTAATCATATGTAATGTAAAATAGTGTTTGGTGTAGATGGCAGCAAGGACACTTAAACATGTATGTATGTAGGAACGTGCAATAAAACTTACGTTTAATTTGCTTGCGAATTTTCTTGTCCGGATTGAGCCAATACTGTTAAAATTAGCAAATGGTATAAAACGTTAGGTATATATTTTTAAAAGTATTTAGATTTAGAGTTAACAAACCTTATTCCTATCTATTTTCTATTGATTGTATTTAAACATAATGGATCAAAATCAATGTTAAATAAATTTTGCATCAATAATTTAGAATTTATTACAAAATTTAGTAAAAAACAGAGTTTGATCTGCATTTTGAATTTATAAAAATATATAAGTAAATAATATTTCAAACTTTAACTTTAATTTCGGCTACATCCCTGTATGACAACCCGAAATAATCTTTCTCCAACAAATTCAAGTGCTCGCACACCGTGTCAAAAAGGATGCGTCCTTTTGCATTTTTCTGTTAAAAAAATACTTTTTAATACTTTTTTATATTCAAATATTAAAAAAAATAAAATATTTCATATATAAAATCAACGAAATTTTAATTTATAAATAGAAGTCTAATGATAGATAAGCGAAATTAGAGCCTTCAAGCCAATAATTAATAACTCTATTAATTGATATGCAATTTTTGGTCTAACTCGCGATAACAACCAAAAATAATTATTTATGACACTAGGCTAGAATTTAATTTTTTGCCCCTAAAAATCGGACATTAAACGCGAATTCCAACTATCTCTTGAAACAATAAAATCCACATCGACTAATTGACTACGAAATTACATCGTATTTAATCATTTAAAAAAGATAACCAAATATTTTCACTAATAGTTATTTGCCTAATGACTCCCAGCGACTTGATCACACCCTAGTGGGTAAATAAAAGTCATATTAATCCCTTTTATAAACATCAAATAAGGCAGCTAACCAACAACTTGTTACTTATATTCACCAAGGAGAAGGGGGAACTAACTTAGCTTAAAAGGTATTTGAGGTAGGAAGAAAAGTATCGAGAAACAAATAGGGTAAATGACACCTAAACCTAAAGCTAGGGGGATAGATAGGTATAGGTGGTATAAATAGGCGTAGTTAAAAAAATATAAAGCGCGGATTCGGTTAAAAACATCTGTTATTTATAAACGTTGTCTTGATAATCGACTGCTCATCGACGTTAAATTTTCCGCCATTTTTAAATGTGCACAAATAAGGGAAGATAACCTATACATTATAGTGATTTGGGTTAATTAATTAGTGTTTTGAAGATTTAATGAAAAAAATATTGAACTAGTTAAACATTAAAAACAGCATTTTAAAATATATTATTTGAACAACTCATAAAAATAAAAAATTAAAATACTGTAATGATGTGATGTTAAAGCAATTTAGTGCCATCTGCATTTTATAAAATAATCATTTATCAACATTATTTTTTATTTATAAACTAAAGAGGAAGGTAAATTTAATTTTCTATTTAAACAATGGGGGACACTGCAGAAAGAAATGGGACATTGCCAAATTCAAAATGGTGGATTAAATGGTACAGATTATACCATATGACATGAGCAGTCTATGTAGTTTATGGTTGTAAGGTCCACCAAAATTAATTAAGATTCTATCATTTGGAAGCAATTTTTATAAATAAGTTTTAATTCCATATTTTATATTGGTCTTCTAAACACTTGTAACCTAACTTAATAGCACGTACTTAAGTAACCGTGCTCACAAATAGGCCTTACAGTAACACCTATTAGCTGCGAGCCAAATTTAAATTTATTGTTTTAATAACTTTATAGGTAAACCCATGCAATACCCAATGTTGTAAAAACGGCTGAATTTTGTTTGGTGTTCGACTAGACGAACATAAACCGCGACTAAACATAAACATGCCAAAAATCTTTGGTCTGTTTATGTTTGGTCGACTAAAACCAAAAGTCGACCAAACGAAACTTAGCCGTTATTACAACACTAGCAATACCCCCCAAAAAAATTGGCACGGGCTTGTTAGGGCTCGGGTCGGAAGCCGAAACTTTTAAACAACCAAGCCCACCCTCTCTTCTCTCTCTATAATTTAGTTTTTTCTGTTGAAAAGGAAAGGTTGTATTTTTATTTTTTATATAAACACACACTTATTTATACATATACATGTAAAACTCAAAAAAATAAAAGCTTATTAGTGACAATAAAAATTAAATTTTACAAATTTTAAAGTCGCGGTCTATTGAATTTTAACAAGTTAAATTGGGCTACACATTATTAATTCCTCATAAAAAACAAGTTGTAAATAACTTAATTATACATATAGATCAATTTTTTTTATTTTAATTAAGCTTGGAGGCTACAACTATAAAAATGGCCTAGTCCAAACTAAGCATGGGCGAAGCTAGCATTGGAATTAGAGGGGTGCAATAATGATCATTTTCTAAAATTTTAGCTATAATTTTAATAAATTTCTACAATTTTATTGATTTATAGGGGGGCAGTTAGCCCTCCCTGCCCCCCCCTGGCTACGCCCATGAATATAAGATAAATTCTATAATTCTGTAAAGTAATAACAATGAAGCAAAATAAACATATACAATGAAATAAGGCACTACCGATATTTTGGGATCAAATTCAGTGCCATCCAGGACAAAAACATGGGCGGAAACCAAATCGGCCGCAGGAGTTGGGGTTTTGGGGGTGCGGGCGATCCCACCCTTACTCCCTTGACTCGCCCGTTTTGGGTCACGTGACGACGAGCCCTGATCACGTGATCTTCGGATGGAATCGCCCCGCGAACCAGCTGACGTTTGGACGACCATCGATAGTGAATGCTTTATGTTCGGTTTGGTTTGGGTGGTTTGTTTGGACAAAATCAAATTTGGGAAATTTAATTTAAATCGTAAAATTCCATGCACTTCTTAGTGTCGTTATCTAGAAAAGACATAAAATGCATAGCAATTAATGAAAATAGCGGAAAAAATTGATAGTTCAAATGTTATGTAATGTGAAATGGAATATTGTAGTTAATGATGAGGTTATGTGATATCAATAGTACAAACAGTATCCCTTGTTATAGAAAAGCCAATCAGTCAAAGATTATGAAATCATATCATTGTTATTAATGATGCATAAGTAATCAGCTATGGAATGTGAACAAGCCATTTGTTGGCATAAATTAAACCATTTCTAAGTAACATATAGATTAAGTTTAAGACAAACAAAAAAATGCTTTATTCAAATTCCTTTTATTAATCTCACATTTTTATTGGAAAAATAGCACAATTTAAAATAATATTGCATAATTTAGTAAAAAATAAAGTATACGAATAATTTAAATAAATTGCACTATGAAATTATATGATACCATCAACCACTGGGGAATTGAGGCAGAATGATCAACATATTAAAATAAAAACAAGGTGGTTTAGATTGCTTTGCCTAACAGGCTATTGATTTTTTTAATTAAATCCAATTATTTAACATAAAATAATATTGGGTAATTAAGTTTAACTTAAAATGTCATATGCACAGATGAATAGATGTAAAGGGTTAAAAAATTAAAATATAAATAATTTGAAGATCTATATTAATGTTAACAAAATGCAAAAAAGTTAAATTCGTATTGGGTTTGTTTTAAACCAAGACAATTTATGTTTCCAGTTAAAAAATAATTCTATTCTTAATATGACTTAACAGCCACACACAAGCTTCACACAATTTCTGAAAATAAAAACATTGCATTAAGCTTTTAATTTTGAATTTAGGTATTTAAAGTATTAAAGTAGGCATAATAAAAGTTAGAATATTTATTTATGTTTTGTTAAATTTTATTATTTTATAGTCATATGTTATATAAATGATCATCTACCTTAGGCAGGTGTAAACTCAAATGTGGTTTAAAAATGGCGAATAATTTAGAATCTCCGAGGAAAATGTATTGTATTGTAATAGGTTATAAATCATGGCTTATCTTGTTATACAAAGCTCCAAATTATAAGCTTTACCACTATGCTGTATAAAGAATTTAAGCCTCAAATATTTCCAAATCAGAATCTGTCAAAATATAAAATGCCTTTTTTATTACTTATTATGTATAAGAAACAAATAAAATAGAAAAGTTATATCTTGATAAAAAAAAACATCACAAGAAACGTTCGGACAAGTGCTGACTATGAATATTTTAGCGAATTAAGATAAAAAAAATTTGTTTAAGAAAACCAAAATATTTTTAGGCTGCTGCGCCAGCTAATTTCCTTAAAGGCCTAATGAGGCGACAATCAAACTTGATGGGAGAAGCCTGATATGCGCGATTTTTAGGAAATTTCCCCTAAGAAACGAGTTGTTTCTTGGTTGGTTGGCATAACACATATGTAGATAATTAAGGAATTTAAACAAATATTAAGGTTTTTACCTATTTGAAATTCGGATGCAAATTTAGGATGCGGCAGAATTACCAAAAGTTTGATTTTAGGTCAAAAAATCGAATAGGAGGTAAGAGGAGATATTAGAGACAAGATCGTAATATTTAGCAAGAGCGGTTGCAGGATGTAAGGCACTGAATTATGGCTAGCGGGTTCGCTGTACATTATATATCGGTATAAATCACATTCACCGAAGATAACATAGAAGTTTGGAAGAATTTACCTTGTGCAGTCAATTAATAAATAAAGGATAAATTCTATAAATCAAAAATACATTTTAAACACTCCACTTCACTTTAATTTTTTAGGTCTTATCATTGGTCAAAATTTTAGGGTTCTCAGTATTATTTTAATACCTCCTACAATTTATTCGATCGAAGAATAACTCTATTAATCTATTTCGATTTATTGACTAGCATATTTATCCTTGTTATTAATTACATCTACTTCGATGCTTATTGATTTATACTTATTCATGGGCGTAGCCAGGGGGGGGGGCAGGGCCCCCCCCCCTAAATGGCGAAAAAAAAAATTTTTCAATGCAAAAAACCTTGAAAATAAAAAAAAAATATGTTTTGCCCCCCCCCCCCCCCTAATTGAACTTTTGAACGTTTCGCCCCCCCCCAATCCAAAACCTGGCTACGCCCATCTACTTATTTTACTTCAAAATTATCGTTACAAAAGTTGCATGTAATAGTTTATATTCTCATGCCCTTAATTTTCAAGGCCCAAGCCCGGCTCGCAAGCCCCAGGGGGGTCAAGCCAAACTTCGGGCCGCTTGTGGAAGCGGGAGTCTGCCTAGCAGGTAGGTACAAATATTTTTTGCCTATTATTTTATAGAGCTTAACCATTGTTGAGTTGAATACCAAATTATTGCTGATTGGATTATGAGAACATTCTCCGATGTTTTGTATATTTTATAATTCGATATTTTCTTAAAAATTGATATAATATGGATCTTAATGTACACCATGGAGTTAAGCAATGATCAAATATAGGTTGACCTACAATAACACCAAAGGGATTTTAAAATTTATAAATATTTAATTCTAAAGCCAATAATTTTAAATGATTCAACTACTATATAACAATATTCGCCGACCTAGTAATAATTAATAAATATTTATATTTGCAATTATTTAGAATAATGGGTCATCCTTACATCACTAATACATGAGGATCACGATATTTTGTCACCTTAATCGATACACTATATTCTGTATGGCATATATGTGGGCCAATCGAGCAAATAGTAAACAAGACTTAAGAAAAAATAGTTGGAAAAATATATTTATTAATTTTGGCTTCTTTCTCTCCTAGATTTTCACTCCCTCACAGGAATGTTTCTTATAATAGTTATTATGGCCGTGCTTATGAAAAGTACCAATGGTAATATGATATCACCATCTAAATTTTTTTAAACTTCAATAAATATATAAAATAATGTAAAAAAATATTTGCAAACAGGTGCATGCCTTCTTACGGCACTTGGGCGGGACATAACTCTCGTAGGGAGAGGAAGTCTTCAACGAAGTTTGTTTATTAAAACCTTGCTTTTTAAACACAATCAATCTAGACGACCTAACTCCTCTTGTTGTTAAAGCCAGTGGCGGTACTGCGTGTGCCGTAACATTTACCATTTCCGTCTTAGGAAGCGTTCCTCTTCGTAAGTCGTTTAGTATCAGATAATTTTTATGTTAAGTTTATAATTTTATATTATATTTGGGTTGCAAATTCTTGAAATTGCAGGACGAATGCACAAGGCATTAGGTCTTAAAATGTGGGGTCATAAAAACTGAGCCGCTTGGCGTCTATTTCTTTTTGATTGGTTAGCTATTTCATAATGAGCTGAGCTATTCATTTAATAGTTCATATTGTGGTGCAATTTTTACCGTCGTTCTTACATTCAAATCGAGGCTTGAAGCATTTAAAATTATTATTTCAAATGGAATAAACTAAATGTTATTACTGGCATAACCCAAATTTATAGGTTAATTAAGGTTTGCACATTTATTTCTAACTTTTTTGTGTTGGTTTGAAATATAAGGATTTGATTTGTGTTTCAAAAACGCCATTATATATTGATATTAAATTATTAGTAATAAAAGTTATTTTTTAAATTAGGTGCCGTTGTTGGGAACAGTACTGCTGCAACAGCTGTTAATTATGCAGTTTCTGTAGCAAGTACTGGAACTGCTACAAATACAGCTACTCTAGTTTTTTTGCGTCGTTTCAAAAAAATGGCTTATTATAATTCTGTTGTGGCTTTAGCTAACAACGAATCCGCTTTGATATATACGGTTTTTAATTATAATTTAATCATGCTCATTATATTCACAAAAACTTATTTAATATTTTATTCTCTAATTCTAGATTAAAAACGGACTTTCTTCATTAATTACTCTTCAATATTCTGTTAATTAATAATGCATATATAATCGTTGCTGTAAAATTTAACTTTTAGCTGAAAAATAAATTTAATCATGTATTGTTAAATTTAAATATATATGATATTTCAAAGCAAAGATTAGCTGTAATAAGGCTAATAAATATTATAAGTTTTATTTGAAATTTTGAAATGCGATTTCGAGAAAGACAAAAATTGATATTAGCAAAATTAATTTAATGAATTTAGTGCACTACAAAAAGACTATAATTTAACAAACATTTTATAAGGTCAATTTATATTAATATGTTGAAAAGTTGTGTTATCAAAGGTTGGTACGCTGAATAATAACGTTGCTTCCAAATAAAGTAAAATTGTGGAATATAAAGGGAAAGAAACGAGAATTTAAAATATACTATAATTTAGATTTTGTACAAAAATAGAACAATTAGGAAAAATGGATATTAAAATTTACTATTAATTTTTATATTAAGATTGTCATTCTATGAAAATGATGTATTAGTTGACAGTTTTAAAACATAACATTATGGTATTTTTATAATTCGCCCCCTCACGCTCATTTACCCATATTATAAAAAATCACATCCTAGTATATAAAAACGTAAATGTTTATTTGTTTAAAGCTTAGGAACGCAAGAGGTTTGCAAACACATTGCTTAATTATGACAGAGTGCCGGTTTATAAATACTTATTATGCCATGTGAAAAATACACTAGGGTTAATACCTGACTTATAATAAAGGCGGTTAAGGAAATTAGCCGTGGAAAGAATGCGAATAACTTGTTGGAATGTGGGTACGTTGACGGAAAAGAGAATTGAGGTCGCACAAATGCTAAAAAAAGAAAGGTACACATCGCCTGCCTACAAGAGACGAGGTAGAACAGAACCAAACCTCGGGAGTTAAGAGAAGGATACAAACTATTCTACAGTGGGTCACCACATTGTAGAAATGGGGTCGGTTTAGTTCAAGGATAAGGTGGTGGAAGTGTAGTGTTGTTCAGACAGGTCTGAGTGAAGATTGCAGATCAAGGGGGTTTCTTAACCGTTTTGTGGGCGTGTGCTCCTAAAATTGGGTGTATGGAACAGCGATTCATTGGAAAAGGAAATACAAGGAAAAGGAACAGGAAGAAAGACTAATTATTGGGGCGGATTTCAACGGCGTTGGTAAAAATCGCCTTGGGTATGAATCATGGAGGCTATGGGCATGGTCTGAAGAACAAAGAAAGAAGAAAACTTTTCCAAATATACCAAGCATACGACATGGCAATTGTTACCACCAATTTTCAAAAACGCGAATATTATATTGTGATCAATTAAAGTGGGAAGCATTTTAGTCAAATTGCTATCTGCTCATACGGCGAAAGGACTTATAAAGTGTCAAATTGCAAATTAATACCGGGAGAAAAAATCGCAAGGCAATAACGTCCACTTGTGATGGATCTTGAAAGAAAAGTATTTTCCGAAAGAAGAAGGTTTATGAACCTTGAATTCGATACGAAACGCTTAAGGATACGTCGACAAACGATAAATATCACCAAAAGCCTCCTCACTCTTGGGTGCAAGGAAGTTGCAAAGGGACCTAGACGACGATTGGGAGACGCTAACTAAGGACATAAAAAAACAGCGATTTGTTTTAGGACAGACCAAAGGAGGCAAAGCTATTAATAGGGAACTATGGAGGCGGGATCTGTCGGTTAGGGATTTCATCGGAACAAAAAAAAATATCTATTTAGACGGTAACATAAATCAAAAAAGTCCGAGGATTATCAAGGGTATAAGGAGGCAAAGAGAGCCGTTGCAATAGCGAAGAATGCCGCAAAACAGCGAGATGTAGTTGTTATGGCCATTGCAATAGCGAAGAATGCCGCAAAACAGCGAGATGTAGTTGTTATTGCAGTGATACGTTGATGAAGCGATTAAAGCAGTGCCTCCCACGTTAAGGTAGGAAAACCATCGTCAACTCGAGGACAATCTGGATCATAAGGGGAGGGACAGGCTATTTACAAATTGGCCAAGATAAGAGAGAAGAATAGTAGCGATCTGGGAGTCCTTAAAATAGTCAAGAATGAGAAGGGTCAAACCTATTCAACCTGAAGGAAGTGATGGAAAGGATATTTTAAACCTATGATTATTGCAGTTGACAAAATTTACTTGATATTGAGCCAAACATAATTATGGTCGTACTCTTTTAGGCGGATGATGTTAGGACATAAATGAACAAGATCCAAAAAGGAAAAGCTAATAATCCAGATGGAAGACCTGGGGAAACATTGCTCGGATGCTGTGGAGAAGGAGTGCGACCATGAAAAACCTCCTTAACAAGATACTGGTAGAAGAGCGAATCCTTAATCAATATATATCATGCACGAACATACCCATATTCAAAGTAAAGGAAACCTCCAGAAGTGTGGTAATTACGAGGTATCAAGTTAACTTGCTACTCCTTAAAGCTTACAAGGAAAAACGAGTTGGAAATATCGGAGAGCCAATTTGGATTTGTGGCCGGAAAATCCACGATAGACCCAATCTTCGCACTAAGACAAAGGATGGATAAATATGATGATAAGAGAAGAAACCTACATATGGTCTTTATCGACTTGGAGAAAATTTATTACACGGTCCCCGCAATTAAATTTGTTGGTTTTTTAGAGAACAAAATAGCCCTGACGCATATATAAGGTTTATGAAAAATATTTATGAACCTTTAACTCGTGCGTTAGGACTACAATGCTAAGCTTTTCGGGTTGAAATCAGATTACCTCAAGGCTCAGCACTAAGTCTTTTTTATTATGGACACGATAACGAGAGACATTCAAAATTGCCATGGTATATGCTATATGTCGGTGATATAGTACTATGCTAAGAGACAAAAGAGAAAATATTCGAAGAAGCTAAAAAGTGGTCAAAGTTTAAAAATATTATAAAAACGGTATACATGGAAATAAACTTTACAGGCAGCCCATCTCTGGATGACCATCTAAAGTACCCAAAGGTAGACAGGTTTACATACCTCGGTTCGATGCTACATCAAGAGGGAGGTTGCGCAACAGGTGAATCCCCGGATCCAAAAAGGATGGCTTTAATGGCGAAGTTCCGGTGTAATGTGCGACAAGAAAATACCAATATAGTGGAATAAACACCCATCGGAAGACCGGTGGTACTCTATGGAAGTGAAACTGGGCATTAAACACCACGGAAGAAAAGCTATTAAGCCACAGAGATGAGAATGATACGGTGGAGCTTGGGGTACACTAAGCTCGACTATATGGCGAATGAGGCAAAAATGGGTATTCGACTTTTGGCGGACATGATTAACGAAAATCGGTCAAGGTGGTATGAGCATATACTTAGAAAGGAGACGAATGATGAAAAATGATAAGTATTGGTAATGGACGTACCGGGGATGAGAGGAAGAGGACGACCTCGTGTCACGTGGAAGGGGTAAACGATAAAGTTATGAAAACAAAAAAGATCAGTCAGGACATGGCACTTACACGGTCAAGATGGAAGAAACTCATTAAAACAAACCCCACGACTGTGGAACCAAATAACTGATTATAAAGAGGAAGAAGAAAAAATTTGTTTAATTTAGTAAATTTATCTCCCCTTTCTACGTACATGAGGGTGTAAATTGGATATCTGCAACTGGCCGTTTTTAGGCACCCGGTTTGAAAACATTTAGGCCCGCCTGCGCCCGCCCGTATTCATATGGAGTCCGTATTTTTTTTATTGCCCTTCAGACCCGCCCCCCTACCAAGATTGGCCCCTGGACTCAGCCCATTGGAAAATTTAAAATTTATGGAACTTTAATTACTATTTTAATAATATTTATAGCAAACCTAACATTTCTAATATTATACCCAGATTTTTTGTATAAAAATGTGACTGTAAAAAAGATTTTTTCGAGGCTTATCATTTATAAAATCATATGAACTAAGCGTTAAAGATAGCGCCGTTAAAAGGAGTAAACAGACTTAGTACAATCATTTTCTATAAGATTCTAGCGTGAGATGCGATTCCTAGTGTAAGGTCACTTTTTTCATGATTCCATCCTCTATGGCCCTAAATCGTAAATAAAATTACTATGGGACGAGCTTTGTTAGTTTTATAGTATTGCCACATATGCCGTATTTTCAAGCGACCTTTCTGAAGCTTGGATAATTTATACATGACTGCAGAGCATAGCACACAGTGTGTTTTTAACAATAACAACTAGCTAACACCCCCTAAGCATATCGTTCTAATTCTTGAATAAAATCCGCTTCCAAAATTTTATTAAGTTTATATCCTTCAAAATTGCTACATCATGTCGATCTGCGGTAACTAATAGTAATAATAAATCGCATTCAAAAATAGCATAATTTATAGTCCGGCAATGATCGGCCAAAATAAAAAGAAGGAGGCGAGGATGAACGCGCATATTATATTTATTAAACTTCTGTCAGCATAAATTACTTATGCCACACCTCCCCTTTTTACAAGCCGTTTTACTACCCTTGCAGACCACCTGTCAGGTCATAGCAGCTAAACGGGTAACTGGCAAACGTCTAAGGGTAGATGTCACTTTATGATATAATCGAAATAACCATATACCCTTTCTATAGGTTTATGCCAGTTCCAGCCATTTTTTAACAAATGCTAGGCACCTCTTCACTTTTCATTAGAACTAGGATGGTACGGCGATGTAAAAAGTAAGTTATTTTCCAAATGTTGCAAAAATCTTTAAAACCGACACGTATATACGCTTTTACGTTATTGGTTATTATAAATTTCGGAAAACCGTAGGAGCCAATTAATTATTTTAAAACATTACAATAACCTTTGTGATATATTGTGTACTAGTCTAAATTCAGTCCAACCTGAAGATGCATCTTCCACTTCATTTTTTAAATTCAAAAAAATAGACGTGAGTTTTATCCAGGGACCATCTGTACGAGGCCAACTAGCCATCTTATTCTTACGCGGTATGGCTGCATTTAATTTAGACATAGCACATTGCCGAACCCTGGTCTCAACGTTCCGTGATTTTGGGCCACCAAACATAATAGTCTAGCCAGTTGCTTCATCTTTACTATAACTGCATGTCCTTCATGCAAAATGCTTAAACCATTACTACGCAGCTCAATAAGAATTACCAACTTATCATTGCGTTTGACTAAATTACTTCAATTTTTAATTCCTTAATTACATGTTTAAAATGTAAAGGAACATTTTGAATAACTTTAACATAATAATTTGTTTAATATTTGCTAATTCAGCCTTATCCTCTGTACTTCTTACAATATCATCAAGGTCAATAACTTTTATTAAATTAAAATTATTATTTATAACAGAGATCTCCTTAGTTATATTATTTGCACTCATTAGTGATTAAATATCAGATAAATGTTTAATTTTATCTTCTCGATATAATGTTAATGATACCAAGCTAATAACTGTAGTGATTACCATTTATTATTAGCATCACTAATTAATCTATCTCTTATGGATACATACCTCGTGAATGTATTTTTATATATAGGATATAATTCAAGTTATATTTGGATATTAAAAAGTATCAACTTGCTAATTCCATAGACTCCAACGGTCTAAATATTTCATCAAATGTTATTTGTTGGCCTTTTCCATCTAGGGTATCCGGCCATCTCGTTCTGTAAAGTCTAATACTGTCATATGGCAACTGAGATGTTGGTTTGCCAGGTTGCCAAGAAATTTAATAACCGATAACAGATCGCAGTAGCTGGAATTTGAAAATTTTAGTAAAGCGAATGAAATTTCTCACATTAGAACGGCACCGTATCATCCGAAATCAAAAAGGATGGTTGAACGGGGTATTCGTACACTTAAAAGTAGATGTGTAAGACTGAACGAAATAAGGAATTGTGTTCGTTTCAAATTCTTATGATGTACCGAAATATTTTGCACTCAACGACAGAAAAGGCTCCAGCTGAACAAGACTTTTTGATCACTTAAATCGGATCCAAGAAAGATAAATGATGCGATAAGGAGAGAGAAAATATATCATGATCGGCATGCGAAAGAAAGAGTATTGGCATAAATGACCTCGTTTGGAAAAGATTAATGGGGGAGAGTAGAGATTACCGATTATTATTATATTTCTAATTAATGTACCTCTTGTTGATACATAGCTCGTGAATGTATTGTTTATATATATCATATGATTCAGGTTATATTTGAATAATAAAAAGTATTGACTTCGTTAATTCCTAATATATCTCATTAAATTTATATATTTGGTGATGACTCCTGATACATCCAACATCCAAATACCTTCTTATAAAGAAGAAGATGCTATTGATTCTTACTTGTATACAACACATTATATTCGATATTCGAGAAAAAAATTGACGCAACTGAGAATTGCGAATTAAAGAAACCCCTTCTCCTTGCTTCTTTTGGACAAAACCGTATCGAGAAAGTTAGAAATTATGTCTTTCCTAAAGATCCTACGGAGTATTCTTTTAAAGATTTAATGAAATATTATATGGAAATTATTTAAACCTAGAACTACAGTATTTCAGATTAGGGTCGATTTCCGTAAAGCAATGAAGAAACAAGGTGAATCTATACGAGAGTTTAGCGTAGCCAAGAAGGGGGGGGCATGGAGGGGAGACTTAAACGAGTTGCCGCGATCTGGTTCTAAATTTAATTTATAAAGATAAATTTTGAATACCATACTTAAGTTGGTCTTCGTCCAGGTGATCTTGGAAGTTGCAAAATTTTGCTATTTGCTTTAGTCTGTCACAAGTTCTTGAATTGACTCTTAAATGAGAATTTATATGAGGGTGTCGCTATTTTATGTACACTATAATATCCCATTAGCAGACCTTTCCATCATTAATACTAACAATTTATAATAATGGAAATTGGCAGAAGCCAATTAAAATGTGATAAACTACGCCTCTGGGAAATATTCAAGATTTGATTCAAAATTCGATTCGGATTCGAAATTGAATTTAAATTCATATATGTAAGTTTCGAATCGAATATTTACGCTGCTAGGATTCGAAAATCCGAATCGAATCCTTAAAAATTCTAATTTTGTTTTTTTTAGTTTAATTTAAATCGACGTGATTCAAATATTTAGCTATTTTTATCTTACCGCATTTTAGTTATTTTTCCTGCTACAATTTGAAAAAGTTTAATTTAAAATTTTTCAAACTTACATAAGTTATGGAGAACGAGGATCACAATTTAATTAAAAATGGACTTTAAAAAAAATTGCAAGATAGCGCAAAAATATTTTACGATTAAAGGTTCATATGTTAAGAATTTGACCCACCAATTAATTACATAAAGGCAAAACTTGACATGGTAGTCAGGTGGAACAGCACGTATATAATGATAGAAAAGGCTATTTTAGTAAGGCAGGCATTGGATTTGGCCTTTAAATTCCTCTTAGGAGGAATTGCTATCCAACATTGAATGGGAACAAATTAAAAAGGTTAAATTGATACTTTTTCCCTTTTACAGTGCAACTAATTGAAAATCCGGGGGCAAATCCCACAATTAACTTGGTATTACCGGTATATTATCAACCAGGCACAGAAGATCATGCTGTCAAAATGGCCAAACAGAAAATTAAAGATATATGGCATTCAATAAGAAGATAGCCTTATTAGCGAAGGTTCAAAATTTGAGTGTTATTACCACTGGGGTGATTCACCAGTACATGGCATATCCTGTAGAGAATAAAAGACTGGAAAACTGCTATATGAAGTCAGCCCGATTTTGTATCAACTAGCGAGGTATCAACACTGGATCGTTTATTAAGAGCAACATGAACGCGAAGTCATAATTGGAGACATTTTTCCACAAACCACGTGTGGCTTCCAATGTTGAGCCTTTACAATGGTGGAAATCGAATCAACGTCGTTTTCCAGCCATCCAAAAATTGGCAAATCTCTCTATACCTGGATTATTTACCTTGTGCAAAAGAATATTTTTAATCGGAACCAATTTCGTTTAAAACTAGTGTTAGGAAGATAATTTGCCTTAAAAGTTGGCTAAAAACGGTTCTTGATTGTCTTAAACATATCACAGTTTTTGTTCGCTTTTAATATTTTTATTTTTGATGTGTGTATTTTTTTAAATATCTTTTAAATAAATCTTTTAAATGTATATGCAAATTATATTTCATAGTAGCCTTTTTACTATGTTTTTTATAATTAAAAAAACTTAATAAATATTCGAATCGATTTCGAATCCTTAAATTTTTTTCGAATCGAATTCGAATCTTCATTTTAATATTCGTCGAATCTCAATCCGAATCGAATACCAAAAATATTCGATTCGATTCGAAATCCAGAGGCGTATAAACCACTAAAATACTTAATTTAATTAGTCAGCACTTTATACATACATTTTTATTTGCATTATAAAAGAGAACAATGTGATCAATAATTAATTTAATTTTTGCTCAATATAATATGTTAAAAGCTCAGTCTTCCAGTGCCCGGTAAAAAATTTAATTTTCAGTAATTTAATTATTTGCTCAGTATTTAATTCACTTGTTTAATATTTTTCCAACGTTATTCAGTTATTTCTGCTCATTGATTGAGATTAAATCCCTAATAATATATGTTTCGAACAAGATTCGAACTAGCAATGTTAATAGTAGAGGTCTTAAGCGTAAGCACGCATTTACAGTACTATTTAGAAATTGTCATTATTTTGTTAATAATTCTTAAAAAATGAATTCATTTTTAAAAATTTCTAATTGCTCTAAAATTTTTAACGCATAAAAGGTCAAAGCAAAGCATTTCAATATAAACTAATCGCTCATTACTTTTTAGAGTTTTATAATGCAAATCATCTCAATAATTATTTGCCATTCAAAGGAGAAGTGGGGGACTAAGAAAAAAACTTCAGGACGTTTAGAAACCTTTTTGAATAAATTAAAATAAATAATCACGCCCACACTATTTAGTTTAGTAAAACTAGAAAACGGTTTAATATTTTGTATAAACTCCTTATTGATTTACTCCTTATTGATTTATGATACATGATAAATCAATGAAATTATGATAATTAAAATATTAATAATGAAACATAAGCGCTATTAGATTAATATCAAAAATTATGAATATTGATTACCGTGCATTTTCCTAAAAATTGAGCATGTTAAACTTATAGCTCAACATAATAAAGTTAATTTACTGAGTATTTTGAATATTTTACTTGGCGCATTAATAAAATACTAAGCGCATTTTGTTATGTTTGTACTTATGTTATGTTTTATATTGATATACAGCCAATTAAAATGGTTTGGTAGGTACAACCCGACAAGTTGGAAGATTGCCCATGATACATTGTTGTGGTCTTGGTTCAATTTTAAAACAGGTAATGCATTTTCGTATTACTTGCTTGACAAGAGATCTGGCAATGATGGGCCAATAGGCGGTTTGAACATTAGCTATAGTATTTTGCACACCAGTATGCAAATATTCTTCATGGTACATTTTAATTATGAGATTAGTAATGAAGTGATTTTTTGGAAGAAGAACAGGATGTTTTTGATTAAAAGGGACACTTGCGTTTCTTAGTCTTCCGCCAACTCTGATTACACCATCGTGAAGAAACGATGTTAAACTGAGTATTTTACTGTTGTTTGATACCCTATTAAACTTTACAAGGGTATTTAACTCTGCTGGAAAACATTCCATTTGGACTATTTTTAACACAGTTAATGTAGCTTGAGAAAGTTCTGTGGTTGACAAGGATCCAAATTTCAAATGATTTTTACATTTAATGTTTGAATAAAAACGTAAACAATATGCTATAATTCGTGTCAGTTTCCGGAAATTAGAATATTTTGTTAATAAAGGATTAGTCTTACAAATAGTAGAGCAGTGCACTGTTTTGTGTTCGGGTATATTGGACATATCACTCAGAAGGACAGTCGGTGGATAACCAAATGGGTCCTGTCCACCATTTTGGATCATTAATCACACTTGGTGAACAGCCTCTTGATAAAGAGTCGGCTGGATTGTCACTTGTTTGTATGATGCCAGTTGTCAATTTTCGAGTTTTGTTGAATTTTTGCTACTCGATTAGCCACAAAGGTATTCCAGTTGCTAGGTGAACCCTTGATCCATGCTAACACCATTGTCGAATCAGTCCAACAATATGTTGTGGATTCTCGAAATTGAAATGCTAAACGGACAACGGGCATACTTTTGATTGTAACGGTATTCATCCTTTTACGGATAAAGTGCGAGCTATTAAAAATAGCCCCTCTCCAAAGAATATTAAAGAATTGCGATCTTTTTTAGGCACCACGAAAAATTTATTTCACATTTACATGGTATAATGGCACCATTACACAAATTGACGAGCGTCAAAGCCAAATGGGTGTGGTCTCAAACGGAAGAGTCAGTTTTTCAAAAGGTCAAAGCTTTGTTATCAGACCAATCGACCTTAGTACCCTACTCAAATGAACTTCTACTAATTCTTGAATGCGATGCTTCAGAAATGGAGTTTGGAGTTGTACTCTATCATTTAATTAAAAATAATAAAAGACCAATCGCATATGCGTCAAGAACGCTAATTGATGGAGAGAAACAATATTCACCCATTGACAGAGAAGCAAAAGCCTTAGATTGAAAAATTTCATACATACTTACTAGGCCGTAGATTTTTTCTAAGGATCGATGATAAACCTCTGGAAAGGATATTTGGACCACACGAGATTTACCGAAGATAAGCAACAATCGGTTAGTCAGATGGGCATGGAAGATGTCTGCTTATGACTATACTATTGAATACATTCCAGGCAAGGAGAATGTATGTGCTGATGCATTATTACGCTTACCGGTACCAGCGTCTGATGCGGATAAAGTCAATTTTTATAAAAGTAATTCAACTTATCATATCCGTCTTCTTAACTTGCAAGATTTGCACCTGACGGAAGAAGTGTTAATTAGGGAGTCACATAATGATTCGAATTTAAGAATATTAAAAAGATTTATAGACAAAGATTGGCCAATGGACAAAAATGCGGTGAGCAAGTTGCAGGTATTTTTCGATAGAAAGAATGAAATGGAACAAGACAAGGGAGTCATTTACATTCACGGATTGATAGTTGTCCCATCGCGGCTTAGGCAACAAGTTTTGACTATTATGCATAGGGGTCATCCGGGGATTATCTCCATGAAATCCATCTCCAGGTTATACGTTTATTGGCCACACTTGGATAAAGATATCGAAACACACGTTCGGACATGTGTTGGGTGTCAGAAGAATAGATGTAATCGACCTGAAGTTCCCCTTTATTCTTGGAACGTAACAGAACATCCGTGGGAAATGATACACATAGATTATGCGGGGCCAGTGGATGGTTATTATTGGCTGGTGGCGATACTGGATCGAATTGGCGTTACTGCGAAGTTCGACAATTGAAGTTACGTTAAAGAATCTGCGAGATTGGTTTGCTAGGTGGGGAGTTCCTAAGCAAATAGTGACAGACAACGGGCCGCAGTTTTGAAGCTGGGAAATGAAGGGTTTTTGCGATAAATACCAGATCAAACACATTTACGCATCACCATATCATCCCAAAACCAATGGCCTCGCCGAAAGAGCCATTAGGACTCTGAAATCACGGTATGTAGCTGCACGCGATTACAACTCGGATCCGGAAGATTGCATGATTGATGTTCTCATCAGCTACCGCATCAGCGAACACTCATCTACAGGAAGATCACCGTCAAAAGCGTTAATTGGAAGAAATCTCAAAACTTCGTTGGACTGGGTACGTCCAACTCAAAACAAATTTATGGAACAAAAAATCGATGAACAGGAAACAAGACATGATGCGCAGACGGAGAATAGAGAATTCATTCCTGGCCACTTAGTCTGAGTGAAAAATGAAGGTAATAAAGGTTGGAGAACGGGGAAGATAATAAAACGCAACGGCCCATGTTCGTATTTAGTGGAAACACTAAGTAAAAACATGCGGAAACATAGCGACCAGTTGAGAGATCGTTTGAGTGCCACGGATACACACAGGCCCGAGGACACTGAAGATAGTTCGGACGACAGCACATCAACTCCGACCTCTAACGTGGAAGATCCAGAATGGCAGATCAGTCAAAGGAAATCAACCAGGAATAAGAAACCCCAGAGACGGTTGATAGAAGAAATTTAGTTCTAATAGACGGCGAGGGAAAATGTTATGTTTGTACTTATGTTATGTTTTATAATATTGATATACACGTTATTATTAATATCGTTTTTTTTCTATATTCCTAGTGGACATGTTTTTATGTTGATATCATATGTTGTATTTTGATTCGTGTCACAAATTTGAATAAAGCATTCTTAATTCGATTCCATGATTTCATATCACATTTTACTCAGCATTTTTGATTTCATTACTAAGAATTTTAATTACATCCATTACAAAATATCTTAAACCATTATCAATTATTTTTACATAGAGAAGCTACTTTGATAAAATATGCAAAAGTGTGTTCATATAATAACAAATGGAATAAAATATGAGCAAATTGTTTAAAATTAATATAGCATGAAATGCAAAATGTATGAATGTGATAGGTAAGACTTTACCTAAGTGCATTGATTAAATAAATAGAAACACCATTTTCATATTTATATATGAATTAAGACTTCTGATTATATTTTGTCATCAAAAACATTTTGTTTTTAAAATTAATATTCCATATTAAAAAAATCTCTAAAAGCCTCTATGCGATAGGTTTAGATTTAATAAAAATTCCCGGGTCGTTAAAAATATTTCAGACCCGTTCGACGGCGTTATGAAAGTTGTTTGGCCCCCAAGCCCGGCCTGTTGCATTTTTTGTCTTCAAAGCCACCGTAACCGCCCGCGAGCCGAGCTTTTAGGCCCGTCTGCGGGTCGGGCCTGTCCACGCAAATCTCTAGTGTAAATGCTAAATACATGTACTCTTTACCTTCTAAAATTTAAATAGATTTAGATAAGGGTTCCGATACCTTTAATATAAAAATAATCCATTTAATTAGAAATTAAATACTATGCAGTAATCAGCGATCGTTTAAGAACCCTTTTTAAATTTAATTCATCTCATAGCAAATAAAATGGTGACACTTTTTGGTAATAATATTTAAAATTTTCAACGAGCCAAAAAACTTATCTAGTGGGGACAATACATAAAATTGTACAAAAAGTAATAGTGACTTTTTGGAACAGTCACTAAAATATTGTAACCAACCCCATTGACAATTCCTATTTACATTAAATTAACTAATTACTAGCTTTATTAAGGAGCTAGTTATATTTAACTACCTAATATCCAGCTCTAATCTAGTTCCATATAACACAAACCCCCTACCTACTCAATCAATGTCTTCTTCTTATTTATCAGTTATTTGGTCCCACATTCGTGGCGTTTGTTTTGATAAGCTTCTTCCATCTTGACCGGGTGAGTGCCATGTCTTGACTAATCCCTTTAGTTTTCATAACTTGATCAACATGCCCTTTTCACGTAACACGCGGTCGTCCTCTTCCTCTTTTCCCCGGTACGTCCATGTCCAGTACTTTTCGATTTACGTCATCCGTGTCCCTTCTTAGTATATGCCCATACCACCTTAGCCGATTTTCGTTAATCATGTCCACCATAGGTTGAATACCCATTTTTGTCATGAGAAAGTCATTCGTCATATGGTCAAGCTTAGTATACCCCAAGCTCCACCGTATCATTCTCATCTCTGTGGCTTGTAATAGCTTTCCTTCCGTGGTGTTTAATGCCCATGTTTCACTTCCATAGAGTAACACCGGTCTTACGATGGATTTGTATGCTTTGCTCATCAACCATATTGGCATTTTCTTGTCGCACATTATACCTGATACACTTCGCCTAACCAATCTTTTTGGATCCGGGCATTGCCTTCCGCCGCGAAACCTCCCTCTTGATGTAGCATCGAGCCGAGGTATGTGAATCTGTCTATTTTTGGGTACTTTAGATGGTCATCCAGCGATGGGGTGCCTGTAATGTTCATTTCCATGTATACCGTTTTCGATCGTTGACCTTTAAACCATATCCAGCTAAGCGCTTTGACCACTTTCGGCTTCTCGAATACTTTCTCCCTTGTTTCCTAGCATAGTACTATATCATCGGAATATAGCATACACATGGCGATGGCTTTTGAATGTCCCTCGTTATCGTGTCTATAATTATATTAAATAAAAAAAGACTTAAAGCAGATCCTTGCTCTAACCCAATTTTGACCCGAAAAGGTTTAGAGTCTCCAACTGTCGTCCTAACGCATGAGTTTGAGGGTTCATAAATATTTTTCATAAGCCGTATATGCGTCAGGGATATTTTGTTTCCTCAGGCACCACCATATTAAGTCGCGGGGGACCGTGTCATAAGCTTCCTCCAAGTCGATAAAACCATATGTAGGTCTTTCCTCTTTTCACCATACTTGTCCATCATTTGTCTTAGTGCGAAGATTGGGTCGATTGTGGATTTGCCGGCCACAAATCCTAATTGATTAGCCGATATTTCCACCTCGTTTTTCAGCCTTGTTACTAAGATCCTTTCTATAAGCTTTAAGGAGTGGAAAGTTAGCTTGATTCCTCTGTAATTGCCACAGTCTTGAGGGTCTCCTTTGCCTTTAAATAAGAATATGATCGTGCTTGTTTTCCATTGATTAGGAATTCGCTCTTCTACCAATCCAATATCTTGTTAAAGAGGTTCGTCATGGTGGCGACTCCTTCTTCACGACATCCGAGCAATGCTTCCATAGGTATTCCATCTGAGCCATTTGCTTTTCCTTTTTGCATCTTGTTCAATTGTGTCCTAACTTCATCCTCCTGAAAGAGTTCGACCATACTTATATTTGGCTCAATTTTGTGAAGGGAATCCTTGTCATTTGCAATATTCCTAAGTTTCTTAAAATATCTTTTCCACCTTTCCATCATTTCTTTAGGCTTGAATAGGGTTTGACCCTTCTCGTTTTTGACTATTTTAAGAACTCCGACATCGCGACTTTTCTGCTCCCTTATCTTGGCCAATTTGTACATAAGCCTATCGCCCCCTTTATGATCCAGTTTGTTTGATCTCGGTGTAGGCAGCATTCTTCGCTTTTGCAACGGCCTTTTTCGCGGCCTTCTTTGCGTCCCTATATTCTTGATAATCCTCCGACTTTTTTGATTTATGCCACCGCCTATATAGATTTTTCTTTCTTTCGATGAAATCTTTAACCGATTGATCCCACCACCATAGTTTCCTATTCATAGCTTTGCCTCCTTTGGTCTGTCCTAGAACATGAATCGCTGTTTCCTTAATGCCCTTAGATAGCGTCTCCCAATCGTCGTCTACGTCCCTTTGCAACTTCCTTGCACCCAAGAGTGAGGAGGCTTTTTGATGGTAATCTTCGTTCGTCGACTTATCCTTTAGCCTTTCGTAGGGAATTCGGAATTCATAGACCTTTCTTCTTTCGGGAAATACTCTTCTGTCAAGATCCATAACAAGGGGACGATGTTGCCTCGCGATTTATTCTCCCGGTATTACTTTGCAATCCTTGATACTCCATAAGTCCTTTCGCCGTATAAACAAATAGTCAATTTGACTGAAATGCTTCCCACTTCTATAGGTCACAATATAATCTTCGCGTTTTTGAAAATACATGTTAACGATCGCCATGTCATATGCTTGGGATACTTGGAGAAGTTTTTCCCCTTCGTTGTTCTTCAGACCATGCCCATAGCCTCCATGATTCCGTTCATACCCTAGACGATCTTTCCCCACTTGAGCATTGAAATCTGCCCCAATAATTAACCTTTTTTCCTGCCCTATTCCTTGTATTTCCTTTTCCAATGAATCGAAGAGTATGTCTCTCTGATTCCGGACACCCAACTTGGGGAGCATCCGCGGACATAACGGTTAGGAGGCCCCCTTGGTCTGCAATCTTCACGTACACTAGCCTATCAGAACAACGCTTGACTTCCACCACCTTGTCCTTGAACGATTCTTGACAAAATCTTATTGTTTTCCGTGTATAAGGGAGACGGGGGCTATAATGTTGGCCCTGGTCAGTCCTTTCAAGTAATTTTGTCATTTTACTTTTAATCATAAATCTACCTTATTGATTAAGACACATACACATAATGAGCACGAAATATTTGCATTGACTTTTATTAAAGTTAATTATGCATTTGCGGGGCTAAGGCAAGCTTTTAAAAATTTTGAATTTTCTAAATTACTTAAAAATGACGTGTTCTTCTAAATTTTAACAAATCTTAAAGTAAACATAATCGACTTTTCTATATCATTTATGTGTTAATATATAGCTTTGTATAATTCAATTTTTTATGGCGTATATTTATTATTTAAAGTCATAAGGATTATAAAAACAGCCACAAAACAAACGAATTTATAATTTAAGTTATACTAAGATAAAAAGGTATCGCAAAATAAGGTCAAAAATGGAGAATTTTTTCAGGAGAAAAAAATTAGAGTCACCTATGAACAAATATTGGCTGATTACACTAGTCAACAAACAATAGACTTTTAAAATAAACCGGCAAACTGTTTGCAGATTCTGAACAAGATTTTTAGTTTTTTCCCTATATGTCAAGTTTGTAAAATATTGACTGTCAAAGTTGCTAAGCGATTCTGGCGTTTTTCAGTTCTCAATAACATGCAAATTAATAGGTAAATTTTAATTTAATAAGTTTGATTTATAAATAAATATGAAGCTTTAAAGCTATAAAAAATTATAAACTTTTAATATTATAGCGATAAGCATATGCACTTTAAACTTTTTTAACCTTAAATAAGAGATGAGACCTTAGCCCCATTTGAAGGCCACCTTGGCCTGGTCAGTTCAATGTCAGACTTGTTGTCTTTTTTTGTAATCCTCATATAAAAATCTATTGATAGTGTTGCTTAAATATTTTTTGCGCTTAAAAACATTATAATTTTTCTGAAAAAGTGTAGGAAAATCTGTCTAAATTTTTTGTCCAGGCCACTTGTTTTATTATGGTGGCGATAGTCCCGGTCTCCCACACTATACTAATCCAAAGGTTAATAATTTTTTTTTATAAATGAACATGAATAAGTTATAGGTCAAATCATATGTCTTTTAATCATAAACGATGTGTTTTTGCTATAAAACGTCATAGATAATCCAAAAGATTATAAATTTATATCTCTTGTTTAAAAAAGATTCTTTTTTATGAACTACTAGCTGTGCCCGGCCAAGCGTTGCTTTTAGTATGAATTTTCGCGTGGATTGGGCCGGTAGTTTAAGAATTTAGGCCTTTTTTAAAACTAAAAGGAATTTTAGGATTCTACAAAAGCTATTTTACCCCTCGTGGCCCCCCTGGGAATCTACAAGTAAAGTTTAGCGCGAATCGGGCCGGTAGTTTTAGAATTTAGCCCTTATCATACATACATACATACATACATACATACATACATACATACATACATACATACATACATACATACATACATACATACATACATACATACATACATACATACATACATACATACATACATACATACATACATACATACATACATACATACATACATACATACATACATACATACATACATACATACATACATACATACATACATACATACATACATACATACATACATACATACATACATACATACATACATACATACATACATACATACATACATACATACATACATACATACATACATACATACATACATACATACATACATACATACATACATACATACATACATACATACATACATACATACATACATACATACATACATACATACATACATACATACATACATACATACATACATACATACATACATACATACATACATACATACATACATACATACATACATACATACATACATACATACATACATACATACATACATACATACATACATACATACATACATACATACATACATACATACATACATACATACATACATACATACATACATACATACATACATACATACATACATACATACATACATACATACATACATACATACACTTTACTTTTTATATATTGAAATGGGGCACAAATTTTATCACGTCATGGATTTTATGAACCCACTATTTTTAGTATATATATAATAAGACAAACCAAATGCAAATTCTGTTTTAGTCATCAAATCCGACTAAAATTAAATGTTTTCGAAAAAATTGCTGATTAATGCTGTTATACAATAATACCAATATTTTATTTTTCTAGTTAGCTGATTTATTGGAAAACAATTTTGTTTAATATAATAAAATAATTAATTGAAGGATAGATAATTATTAAAAATATGCTTCTATGATCGACCACGTGATAATAATGGCAAAAATTGCATAATTTAAATTTTATTTATTTAATTTAAATAGTTTGTTAAACCCCAATTATTTTGATCGTATACTGTAACATTTTTATTATACTTTTAAATATCTAATTCGAGAAAACTTCAGCCTTGTATGTATGACGTCATTATTGTATATGATGCTATAAATGAAACTGGCCGGGAAATGTCCGATATTTTTAAAACGAAAAGGTATTTTAGGAATCTGAAAAAGCTCTTTTACCCCTGACCGCCCTGGGCATCTACGGCTAAAATTTCGCGCGAATCGGGCCGGTAGTTTCAGAATTTAGCTCTTTTTTAAAACTAAAAGGAATTTTAGGAATCTGAAAAAGCTATTTCACCCCTGGCCGCCCTGGGAACCTACGGGTAAAGTTTCGCGCGAATCGGGCCGGTAGTTTCAGAATTTAGCTCTTTCATACATACATACATACACTTTACTTTATATATATAGATAAGTTATTTTTAATTAAAGCCTACTTAAAACATTTTTTGTCATATATCTATAATTTTTAACGCCTCAAAAGTTTTTTCTAACATATTGCTCTAGTAATGGTAAGACTGGATTAAATTAACCAAAAATTTACTCTTTTTAATTTATATTTATATTTTTTTTAAATTAATTTTTAGCGAAAATATTTACATCTCGCAACATAAAAGGTCTGTAACCATCCTGTCCACTCGTTCAATGTACAGACAGTGTGCCGCACATAATATCTACTTAAAATCTCTCAATATACTAACGCGAATTTTGGTTATGGAAAAGTCCCTTTTGCACATTAATAAAATGGAAATATATATACTCATTAACATTAATTATTTAACGTTGTGATCTATTCTATAATATATATATTATACATCTGTTTAATAAAACCTTTATATTCTATAGAAAATTTTTCAAATTTTTAAAATTAAATTCTATATATTTTCTATGAGATAACATGGCTTTTTTGTGATTAATTCTGTAACGTATAGCTCACCCACTGAATAATAATTATTATTATTCATGTGCACAATATACAACGTAACACAGTAGTTTAAAACCTCACTTAAAAATTTTAAATTAATATGTGGTTTTTTGAATTAACACTACCAACGACGGTCCCAAGTCCGTGTGAAAAAAGTGGAGGGTTGGCGTCAGGTCGGAAGCCGGCTGTAAAAAGCAACTCCAAACAACATGGCAGCTTCAAATACGAAAATTTACCAGAATGCTAGGGCGTCCTCCCCAAACGACGCGCATTGCATCATCCGCCCGTGCAATGTGAAAAGTATACAAGGGTTACCGCCTCACTCACAACGAAGGCGGTTAAGGAATCTAGTTGTCAAACGGACAAGAGTGGCCAGCTGGAATGTGGGTACGCTGACGGGGAAGAGCATCGAGGTTGCGCAGATGCTAAAAAGGCGAAGGATACACATAGCGTGCCTACAAGAAACGCGATGGCATGGAACAAAAGCCAGGGAGCTAGGAGATGGTTACAAGCTATACTACTCGGGTTCCCCATCACGGAAGAACGGGGTCGGTATAGTGCTTAGCGATTCCTATAAGGACAAGGTAGTCGAAGTCAAACGATGCTCGGATAGATTGATGTGCATAAAGCTGGCGGATCAAGGCGGCCTTGTCAATGTTATCTGTGCGTATTCGCCCCAGGTTGGATGTTCCGAAATTGAGAAGGACGAATTCTATGAGAAGCTCGAAAACGAAATACGCTACGTGAAGCCTGACGAGAATCTCATCATCGGAGCAGACTTTAATGGGCACGTTGGGAAAGAGAAAATCGACTGCGGTGGTACGGCCATGTATTACGAAGAGAAGAGGACGATGTCACACGGCGAACGCTGGAGATGGACGTGCCTGGAAGAAGAGGAAGGGGCAGACCACGTGCCACCTGGAAACGACTGGTCAAAAAGGATATGGACGTCAAACAAATGGAAATTGGCATGGCATTTACGCGACTCAGATGGAAGAGGCTGCTGAAAACTTACCCCACGTCTGTGGGATTTCCAACACGATAAAGAAGAAGAAGATGTGGTTTTTTGAATTGATATTTGATATGGCAGATATATAAATTTTATCCTTGTATTTAAATTTTTATAATATAATTAAGAAACCATATTCTGAAACTAAATATATTTGATATCCTCTATAATCATAGTAACCTATTATATTAAACTCCTTAATCATATACTATGAGATATATATAAATATATAAAAAATAACCCGAGAATCAATACAACACATTTACGACTAATTAAGGGGGCTTTTATTTCAAATAAAATATTTACAATTACGTTATAAATTTACACAATTATCGAATGTTTACAAGTTGAGAAGTATATTTGTCGAAATTTTAGATGATTTTTTTATAGTTTGGAATGAGTTAAAAATGATGTTTTAATATCATTTTACTAAATATTTATCACTGTAAATCATGATTTTTGTTTTAAATTATTGAAAAAATTACGACCATGTTGGTGTTATGGAGGTGTTTTAGAGTTACTTTTTAAGGATACTACTTTTAAATTTAAATTTTGTAAAAAATTGTTTTAATCTAAAATTAACATAACTGGACTAAGAATTTTTATGCTTTAAATTTTTGTTTTTTATATATTATATATAAAATATGGTTACCAGAATTGTAATAGATAATACACGCGATTGGTCTACAAACTATTTTTTTTAATATAAAAAATGTTGCGGCTCGAATTAATCAATAGATAAAGTAGCAAAAGAATGTAAGAAAAATATAATAAGTAATAAATTAAATATAAAATTTTGACAAAATTTTTATGATAGCGATAGAAACAAATTATAAATAGTAGTAAATAAGAATATATAATAAATAGAATAGTATAACAAATAATAAATACTTTAAAAATTAATAAACATATTAGCAATAAATATAACATTAGATAAAACATTTAGTAAAACATTAAGAGCATAAAATCATTATTGATAAACCATTAAATAACATATTTAAAATAATATTTAAAAGTTTAAAGTAAGAGAACAGTGAAGATTGTGGTTATTATAGTACTAATCAAACGGTATAGCAGAAAAATTACGGTGAAAATTAGCAAAGGAGTTTAAATTATAAATGGGAAAATTAAAAAAATTATAAGGATAAAAGTGAGAGAAAAGAAGCTAAATAGGTAAAATTTGAAAAAGAGATGAAAAAACAAATTAAACAAAATGAGCCGCAACTATTTTTACATATACTCTAACTCCTCCCTCCCATGAGACCAATTGCACATAAAATCTCGTACAATTCTAAGGATCCTTCTCTCAAGAGGACTGTTCAGCACTCTTCTGCATCTTTCCATATGCAAGTTTGTTAAGTCTTCAATTGTTATAGCTAAAGTTTAATAAAATTTTATTTTTATTTGTTTATATCCTTACGTATATGCGGAATTGAATCTAGCAATTTCTTTTTTTGCTTCTTTAATAAGGTTTCCGGTGTGTAATTGAACTCATAGAACCGTTTTACATATTTCTTCCTAGTCCCCTTTAAAAACAATTTAAAATTCTTTTAATTGTAAATACTTTTAAAATATTTTCAAAATTTTGGGAACCTTGCAATGCCGTTATTATGGCGTATGCAGAGTTATAGGCATCCTCATCCTTTACCATAATCTGTAAAGACATAAACATAATTTATAATAAATTTTTACGTTTTATTAAAATTATATATTATACCTTTATGACTTTTAATAAGTATCGCAATGCATTGGCTTTGTCATCATCGCTCACATTCTCAAAAATGTGGCGTGTGAAATGCTTTAACTAAAATATAATAATTTAAACATAGAAATTTGAAACTTACATCTTCAAAATGCTGTATGTATTTGTATAGATCAGTAGCATAGACATCTTGGTTCAAATTATCCAAGTATTTCACCCATCCTTTATGGGATAATCTCATGAAAAGGTTGTAATCGTGTCTAACTATGATTTTCTGTGAAAAAGAACAAAATAAAATTTGTGCCTTTTTTAAATCAAAATAATTACCGCAAATTTCTTTGGCTCCAATTCTTCTAGCTTTAACCTCAAAAGGTATTTGCCAACTTCTATTCCAGCAATCAAGTTTCCTCGTTTCAGCAATGGTGGGTAGTGGATAATTGGAGGATTACATAATTTCCCAAAAAAATTAAACATTTTTAATCTATATAAATAAGGATTATATAGTTAGTGGTATATTCACTTGTTCAAAATAATTTAGTAGTAAGTAATATAGCAATGAAAGTAGTTTTATGAAGAAAGAAAAGAATGTTCTATATATTATAAAGCTAAAAGCCTGCTTTAAAAGACTTTAAATTAAAATGCATTATTCTATATATCTATTTAAGCTTATTATATGCGAATTTATTAATAAATATTTTAATTTATTAGTGGTGTAGGCAAGAGGGTTTCAGATTAGAACTCCCCCATTAGAAAAAAATGTAGAAATGTATGGCATTAATAGGACTCAAGGGCGTAGCCAGGATTGCCTCAAGGGGGGGGGGGGGGTTTAAAAAAACATATTTCATAATACTATTAAAAAAATTTAACGGGCCCCCCGAGGAGATGAAGGTCTGGGGGCGGAGCTCCCAACGGGGGTCTGGGGGCTTCGCCACCAGCATTTTTTCAGTATATATGATTGGTTTTTGGTAAAAAATGCATTAATAATATCTTAAGCGACGCAAATTGCAAATAGCTCCTTCCAATTTTTCTGTTTGCGCTAATTAGGGCCATAACTAAACACTTGCATTAGCCTTTTAGGCTTAAATCTCCCACCAGAACCAATAATTGTCCTGCCCGGGACCGTTTAAATTAAATTATTAGCCCAAGTTCGCCCCGCTGCTAAAATTTGGCTTGTATCAGCATCTTCCTCGTTTAATTTAGAGGTTGAGATAGTTTTTTAGAGAAATAATTAAAAATTAAATTTCTTCTTATTAGAAAACACGCACTCGGGACATAAATTTTTTGTATAAATAATGTTATAATTAGTAGATTTTATCTATAATTAAATATCAAATTAATTAAGATAATATATTATTTCTATATGCGCAACACACACAAGACTCTATTAATATTTTTTCCGTATAATTTGAAAAAAAATGAATTTTTTTGTCAATGAGGGGGGGGGGTCGTAACCCGTCCCTACGCGCTTGATAGGACTCTTGTTAGTGTTGCGCTGATAGAAACAATTGATTATTTTAAATAATTTGAGATCTAATTTTAAAATCTAATAATCCTAAGACTATTTAAGCAAAAAATAATTCGTCCCTAGAGCGTGTTTAAAATGACAAAAAAAGTTCATCTATAATTATTTTAAATCTCAACTTCGAAAATTAGTAAGCTGGAGTTTACTAATATAGGCAATTAATTAATAATTTCATTTCTCTAAGAGTTCGTGATTATTTAGATTTACTTAAAAATTTTTGTTTTTAGAATTGCAAGTGCCAATTCTTCAAGAGAAGAGCATACATAGAATTACTAATATAATTATTATTCAAATTATATGAAATTTTACTAAGCCTTTTGCACGCTTCTTTCATGCATGCTTCATTTAAACACTTGAAAATATTTTTTATTTATAAACTGCGTGTGCTAATTCTACATAAGAGACTGATGATCAAATTCACCTAAGACTTAATAATTCTCATGGTTAATAAATTGATTTTTAAAGTCTACTTTTAGATGATTATATACCATTATGGAACTGCATGCCGAATTAATAATGGCAAAATTTTTTGTATTTTACAATTCTTTACCTTCGCATAGAATAAAATGTAATGATTCACTTATTAAAATTTAACCCTTAATGGTGTTTCCAAATTTTATTAATTGCTATGCAATTTATGGGCTCGTTTTTGGTTGTCCGTCCGTCCGTCCGTTACCCTTCAAGTTATTGGCGCTAGCTTTGTGACCTGGAGGTTCGGGTTCAAGCCCAGGAGAGGACTAATTTTTTTTTTTAATTTTTTTTTAAATTAAATTAATATTTTGTTCTTGTTAATACCATTGATAATATGGCTTTTTGGTCGTCCGCTGGCTACTGACCAATGAAAAAATTGACCATTGACCAAATAAATCGAAATTTTATTTTTTTCGTTTTGGAATTGGTTAACATTAATAATTTCCCTGTGCCCTCCCCTACAGAAGCCTATGCCTCTACTGATATGGGTCCCTGTGCCCCTACAAAAGCCTATGCCTCTACTAATGTGGGTTCGAATCCCGGAGAGGGCAAAATTTTTATTTAAATCAAATTAATATATTGTTTTTGTTAATATTCTTGATAAAATGACTTTTTAACCGTGCCCTGGCTACCGACCAATGGAAAAAATGACCATTGGCCAAATTGTGAATCGATTTTTTTTTTCGTTTTTTTTCAAATTAATATACTGTTTTTGTTAATACCATTGATAATATGACTTTTTGGCTGTCCGCTGGCTGCTGACCAATGGAAAAAAATCACCATTGGCCAAAGTGTGAATCGAAATTTTTTTTTCGTTTTTTTTGACTCGTATGTATTTATAGAGCGTCCCTTGGTACGGAACAATGAAAAAAATGACCATTGGCCAAATTGCGCTTTGAATTTTTTTTTCGTTTTTTTTGACTCGTTTGTATTTATAGACCGTCTCTTGGCACTGACCAATAAAAAAAATTACCTTTGGCCAAAGTGAGATTTTATTAATTTAATAAGTTTTTGTTTAATCAAACTTTGACATAAAATTTACCCCCCCCCCCCCCTTTCCCCCTTCTGATAACTTTATCTCCAAGGATCACTTGAAATATGGAATCAAAAATTTTAAAAATATATCCGCTGGGTCAGGTTTGGGTTAAAATTTTGAGAAATTTTTGGAAAGGTTCGGATTGATGATTAACAAGTAATTATGGGTGGAGCTAAGGCTAAAAAAATAATTTTGCAAATTCTGCCGAGCTTCTTATTTTGGTAATATATTGCTGAAGAAATAATGGCTAACTAACTTATCTTGTCGTTGTTGGGGAATTTTGGTTAAAAATTGTAAAATCTGGTCATTTCAAGAAAGGGTGTTTATGTCAAAATAGTAAAGCTTAGTAAAGGCCAGCTAAAACCAAAAAGATATTTAAAAATAACTGTTTTCATAAGATTAAATACCTCAATCATTAACTTATTATACAATGCTTTTAAACATCTTGTTTCCAAAGGCTTGCAAATACAAAATTTAAACTCGAACAAGGAACGAATTTATCTAACTTTTGCCCCAAAACCCACCCTTTTCTCTTGTCGGGTCAGCAGGAAAAATTACCCCAAAATAAATTTGGCGCCTTTGAGGCTAGCAATGTGTTGCAAGTTACTGATCCTTTCCTAGGGAGGCTAGGGTATGTCGCCCCCGCCCTCACAAAATAACCAAATTGTACCTCTGCCACTATAATCTTTTCGCAAATAATGCCAAGTCAGCGGTTAGCGGATAAGATGGTAAGATAGGGGTAGGGTAATAAAATGTTGTTTAACCTTGGCATATAAAATAGGGAGGGCCCCTTTTAAGATTCATCAGTTAAGTTACTTGTGCAATTAACCTCCCCTCCCCACTCTATCAAATAAAATCAATAATATAAGTTGTATACTTCGTGGGGGTATTCGTTTTCCTAACCCCTGTGACGGAATCGATTGAGGGGTGGAGACATATTAATTTATTATTTTATTATCGATGCAGTTTTTATATTAAAAAAAATAAACATTTCTTAAAAAATAGGATATCTATTTTTTTAAATACCCTTAAGAATTAGTAGATTGCATATTTTTAAAGATTTGTCCCTTCCTATTTTTTACGCTCTTCCTCACCAGGGATGGGGTGATTTCTCACCCCCCCCCCCCCCCTTATTTTTTTACCCTTTTTTCACCCGAAAGGGAGGGGGGTAATTTGCCCCCCCCCCTCTTTTCACCCACCCCTTTATTATTTGCCTTCTTTCTCACCCGGAGGGCCCCCCCCCGGGTAAAGGGGGGGGGGGCAAATCACCCTCACACCCGAGTGAGAAGGAAAGTACAAAAAGTTGAGGGGGGGGCAAATTACCTCCGCCCCCCCCCCTCTGGTGAGGACAAGATGGCAAAAAATAGGGGGAGGGGCAAATCATTTCCCCGCCCCCCCCCCCTTAGTAAGAAATAGTGTGAAAAATAAGGAGCGGGGCAAATCACCACCCCCCCCCCCCCCGGGTGACAAAGAGGGTAAAAAATAGGGGGGGGGGGTGAAATGAGGGGGGGGGGCGAATCACCCTCCCCCCTCCCCCGGGTGAGAGAAAGGGTAAAAAATAGGGGGGGGGGAAGTTAAATCACTCACTCCCCCTACGTGAGAAAGAGGATAAAAAAGGGAGGGTCAAATCACCCCCCCCCCTCCCACCAGGTGTGAAAGAGGGTAAAAAATAAGGGGGGCAAATTACCCCCCTCCCCCTAGGTGAGAAAGAGGATAAAACAGGGAGGGGACTTCAAATCACCCCCCTCCCCTAATATGAGAAAGAGGGTAAAAATGAGGGGGGGGGGTCAAATCACTTCCCTCCCCCCAGGTTAGAAAAAGGGTAAAAAAGAACGGGGCAAATCACCCCCCTCCCCTCTGGTGAGAAAGAAAGAGGGTAAAAAATAAGGGGGACGGGGAACTAACGGGACAAAAAAAGGGAGGGGGGCAAAGTTCTTAATTTATTTAAAAAAAATTATATACCAATTAAAATATTATTTATAAAATATAAGCGCAAAATAAATTAATATTACAAATTATGAATTTATATTACTGAGCATTTAAGCAAAAATACTGAGCATTTTTAAATTTAAAGCTCAGCATTTTAAAGTTAATTTACTGAGCAATTTTGAATTTTAACTGGGCACTATAATAAAATACTCAGCACATTTTACTGAGCATTTCTTAATTTTTTACTGAGCATTTAAATAACATCCCTTTTAAAATTCTCATTCTCACATTTGCAAATTTTAAATTTACTAACATCTAAATTTAAATCTCAAAGTGATTTATTATTTCTAAAAGCTCAAAACTAACAAGAGTCCTATTTACATCATTGATTTTGTCCTTGTAATTAGGGAAAATGGTAAAAAGTGTCAATAGGGCGGGATGATGTTACAATTTCACCTTTTGATCTAATCTTAAAAAAGGCTTTATATTATTTTCATTGTTTCCTGATATAAATGCTGCCTGAAAATGCCGCCAATATCATATATGCAAAATTAAGATTTGTTATATATATAGCCAAGACTTTTTGGGGTTGTGGCAATACAAGATTTTTATGAAAACTTTGTTGTATAGTTTTTTACTATTTGTATTAATATCAAAGTTTTCTTGTCAATATTCCGGTTCCACTTTGAGTTCTCACAATTTATTTATACACAAACTTACTATATCTTGTGAAAATTATTATATTGACTGGATATAATCGCTTCAACTATATTACTTTGTTTTATTTCTGAATAATTTTTATTTTATTCCCTTTAAACATATGAGGGATCTGAGACATGGACTTAATTAGACAAAATTTTTAAGCGAGTGTGATGTTGAAGAAAAACTACACAAAGTACTAGCGAAATTTTAAGTTAACGTTTATGGGACAAAAATTCAATTAAGTTTGACTCCTTCTAACTTGTGTGAAATCTAACCAGCCGCCCTCCCTTAAGGCAAAAAGGCTAGCTACGCCACTGCCTAACACGTCTGCTTGTTTTTCACAGCGAGGTTATAAATGTATGGCATCGAACAGGACTTTTTGTAACAGTTCGCTGGTAACCCCCTTGATTACAAATAATGTTATTAAAATTCAATGCCCACTAAAAAGAAAAAGTTTGATTCTAAGTTTTCAACGGTATTGATTAATTTGGATATTTAAATATAATGTGTAGGCAAAAATTAAAAAGATAATGCAATTGGACGAAAATATTGGTAAAGTGGCTTCAACTGTTCCTGTTGTGATTTGTAAGTCTATAATGTTTGATTACAATATTTTTTTTTCATGTTTTTGTTTAAGTCATAATTTCATTTTTTTAGCCAAAGCTCTTGAAATGTTTCTGCAAAATTTTTTATTGGATGCCGTAAATGCTAACCTGAAACATCACACCAAAACCTTATCTCCTCAATTACTGTAAGTTTAATTTTTATATTGGTTATAGATTTTTTTTAAACGCTCTTTAAATGTTTTATTTATGGCTATAAAACAGATACATAATTTTTATTAGAATTAGAAGAGGTAATTTAGAAGAAACATATTTGACCTCATTGCTTCTTCCCAAAAGACTTTAAACATTTATAAATTAAATTCATGTGAAAATTAGTATTATTATTTTTAATTAATAGCATTATATTTGGAGTTATAAATTAACAACATATGTTTTATTATCATTTATTCAATTTACAAAATTTTGCCTATCAGTTTTTTTTAAACATGATAGAGATTTTAGAATTTTATTAGTTGCACATGACAAAATGAACACTAGCTTTAAAATATTTAATTTTTTTATAAAAAAACTAAATTTTTATACAAAATTAAACAATTTGTGTGCATTTAAACTAAAAAGAATTTTTAAATTTTGTATTCAGTTTTTTCAAGTAATTTAATGAATAATTTTAATTTAGTATTTAATTTTACTTATTTATTGATAAGGTGTATTAATGTTTAAAATAAGAAACACTTTAACACTTTTATTAGGATAATTTTAGCATGGAAAAAAAGTAAATACCTACTTTAAACAATGTCTACTTCAAAGTCATTGTTTCCATGAATGAAGGATTTTTTAATAAAATGCTTTTATTAGGTAAAAATGATCTATAAAAAATACAATAAATGAACACAAAAGAATTTTTCTCCATGTTTATCAAGGTAAAAGTTAAAATTATATTTTGATATAAAAACGCCGATATTTTGACGTAAAATATAGCAGGGACATCCCCCAATCTGGTTACTTAGAAGGACCCTAAATGAAATGTCGAATTTTATTTAGCCTTCAGACACGCGAATAAAAAAAGAAGAATTTTTAAACTAAAAAATGCAGAATTTTATAAATATATTTCTAAGCACACAAATCCATTTTTACAGCCCATAAAGTTTTAGTTACCGTAAAAAAGTTTATATTGAGGATCACATTCAAGTGTAAATAAAATTGCACAAATCGTTAGACATTAAAGTAAAAAAAGTTATATCGACAAAAAGTTCACAAAAAAATTTAAGTAAAAAACAAAGATATTAGTAATACACGTTTATCTTTTATAAAAATCGTATTGAATTCGGCAATTTTCTCAGGGAAAAAACAAAATTTAGGAATTATAAGTGTGGTGATTTAAGTAAGCAATGGACAGAATATGATCACGATCTTACACTAATAGCAAGCATATAGGTGAAAGGCAATGGGTTTTTTTTAACAACGGGTTTTCTTTAGTAGTATTTTATTTACCAATGTATTTTACCCATCTGATATTTTTATTCATTAATCTGAATAAAAAGTTATATCAAAAAAAAATTAATGTAAAATTATAAAAAGTTTTATTTATAAACGGATGTATTCCTGCTTTCACATATTTTTCGGCTTGACTATTTTTTTACACAAAAAATTAATTCATTTTTCAATCATTAACCTAGTTATACATTATGAATACGACGGATCAAACTTGTTGAATTATTTTGAAGACTTATCCATTTGTTACGTCACTATCTCGATACTTCAAAGAGTTTTTTGTTATCATATAACGTTTTTTAAAAATTTAAGTTCGTATGTACACCACTAACCCATATTATTACGACACAATCCTATTCCTAATTGGTTACCACTGTTTGATTTTTATATGTTTATATTCCCGCAGGAAAGAAGTGACCACAAAAGATCCTAAATGGCAATTCTTGTCGAAGGTAATGGCTCCGGTTGCGGACTTTAAAGCCGCTACCAAACCTTCCCGACCTCCCGATCGCGACTATTTAGACCCTAGCTCGGAGGACGACGACACTAACGAAGACAACGACGATCGTGATGTCGATGTTGGCAGTAGCCATAGCGACGATGCTACTCCGCTTCTCGAATCTCAAGCTCCCCAAAGACCTCGACTTAGCGCTAAGAAGAGACCGCGAAAATGCATTTCATCGAACCATCAACCCAAATCACCATCCGTCCCACCCTCGGGGTTGGGAGAAGTGCAGTTTTTGAGGGAAGAGATAATGACGGATTTGAAGAAACTCACGGGCACCCCGCCACAACGGTCTATGAGCTTGAGCGCCCCTTTACCATGCAAAGGGACGTGCGAGGAGGTCATAAATAATAAGAAAGACGCCGTTGCCCCCACTAAATACCACAAATCTCACTCCATCGACACCATCATGGGCTTGTACAGCCCCGAAAGTTGCTTTTACTCCGACCGAAGTACTAATAAAATTCCTACTGCCCACGTAGGCGGCCAGACCAAAAATGATCTTGAGGGACGGCTTTGATGTCTTTTTTTGGTCCCTCGAGAATAACGGGTTTTTATAACGAAGAGTACCTACCCGCATATATAATTGAATTAAATAATATTAATATTTCCCTCGCCAGTTTTTGCTTGAGAGACAACAAATATAATCGTATAAAAATTAAAGAACATACATAGTATTACGTTGAAGCTATATACTAATTTGTCACACCAACATGTGTGTTGCGTATGTCACTATAATATGACGCGAACCTTACATTTGCGTACATTGTAAATTAGGCACGCGTGCACACATTTCATAAATTTGCCGTTTTAAAGGTTCCAGATGGTATTGACCCTTCGGACGGCCTGTTTTTTGTCGATTGTTCCCACGTTTTTCCTTTTTCTAACATTACGTGTTTCCTCGAATTCGCACAAATATTCCCCATTCACAGAGTCTTCCATAGGTAAATCCAAACTTTGCGCCGATTGATCAGGAGACGCGGTCGCTAAGGGGAAATTGTCGATGTGGTTTTCCTTTTCTTCGCAAATGTTATCGTTGAGCAAAGATCCCGTATAAACGGTTATGCGTTTGAGTTTGCGGTACATAAAGTTTTTTTCGACTTCGAACGGGCGACCCTTCAATAGACGACCAATCTGATGACAATTGTGAAAAAGTTATAAAAGATGGCTGCATCATTAATGCCTAAGAGAAAATATTTTTCTTAAAGGATAAGGAGACAAAGTATCATAAGATATTAAAAAATATTTTTTTGGGAGTTATTTAGCTTTATAAAAATAACATTGTGATAAAATTGGTCTTTTACGTTTGCTTTAAAAGCAATTAAAAAAGATTTGTAGAGTTTCCATCAAATGTTGAATATGAAAAAATTCAAAAACAACCACGTTCTTGATACAACTACAACGTTGTTGGTATCATAGCCCTGCTCAGTTGGCACAAATATTTTTTAACCCAAGCCCGACTTAAAGAATATTATATATTCTCTATTCGACCCGTTATAAAAATTTTAACCAAGTTTTAAATATTTATTATAATGACTTAAAATTATTGAACGCTATATCATAATACTCGGGCCTTCGGCCCTCGTGGGAAGGGGGAGGGGAGAAGGGAAGGGGGGAAGGGAAGGGGGGACGACTCATCTTTACTTCGTATAAATGTATCATATTTGCTATGCAATTTATGGGCGAGAAAGGTGGGAAGGGGCGAGAATGCCTATAGGGGGGGTATTAAATGCCTAATGTTAAATTAATTATTGATACAAATTTTCCATTTATAGGCAAAATGTAATATAGGCAAGGGTTATGGTTAGATTTAGTGTTTGCATCTAGTTGCGTATTACATTAGTTTTTACGGCCTTTAGTGATTATGGGTCTAACAAACATTATATTATAAAACATCACAATGTTAAGAATTCGCAGAATTGTTGGGAGAAATTTTTGTTGAATTTGAACAATTTTTAATTAAAAAAAATCAAAAATGTGGCGAATGGTCATTTTTTCTCCATTGGTCAGTACCAACAGATACTCTATAAGTCAATGATAGCCAAAAAAACGGAAAAAAAATTTGATGTTCACTTTGGCCAATGGTCATTTTTTTCCATTGGTCAGCAGCCAGCACACGGTAAAAATGGATATAAATTCATAAGAGTAAAAAAAACGAAAAAAACATTTTCGAATCACATTTTGGCCAATGGTCATTTTTTTCCATTGGTCAGCAGCCAGGACACGGTAAAAGTGGATATAAATTCATAATAGTCAAAAAAAATGAAAAAAAAAAATTTCGAATCACATTTTGGCCAATGGTCATTTTATTCCATTGGTCAGCAGCCAGCGGACGGCCAAAAAGTCATAATAGCAATGGTAGGAACAGGAACAATCATAATAGTCAAAAAAAAGACGAAAAAAATAATTTAGATTCACATTTTGGCCAATGGTCATTTTTCCATCGGTCAGGAGCCAGCGGACGGCCAAAAAGTCAAAATAGCAATGGTAGTAACAGGAACACTCATAATAGTCAAAAAAAACGAAAAAATAAACTCGGATTCACATTTTGGCCAATGGTCATTTTTTTCATTGGTCAGCAGCCAGTGGACGGCCAAAAAGTCTTATTATCAATGATAGTAACAAGAACAATCATAAGAGTCAAAAAAAACTCCGGGATTCTAACCCAAAAACTAGTTAAATTGCATAGCAATTAAAAGTAAACAACTTTTATTTATGTTTATTATATAATAAAATGAAACAATAATAGAACAAGCGGACGGCCAAAAAGTCATATTATCAATGGTAGTAACAGGAAAAATATATTAATTTAATTTAAAAAATAAAAAAAAAATTTGCCCCCTCCGGGAATCGAACCAGCAATTCAGAACGGTCGCCGGGGTTCGAACCCACATTAATAGAGGCATAGGCTTTTGTAGGGGCACAGGCACCCATATCAGTAGAGGCATAGGCCCTTGTAGTGGAGGGCATAGGGTAATTATAGCAATTAATATCAATGTTACCCAATTCAAAAACGAATAGATATACTTATGCATTAATTTAACGTAGCAATTAAAACCCGACCCCGCTCGAAAGCGAGGGAGATAGAGATGAGGGGTGGGGCACCTCTTTCTCGTGCATTAATTTAAAAAATCGATAACCTAATATACCCAATGCAAATAGATAGGGATGGACAACGGACGGACGGACAACAAAAAACGAGCCCATAAATTGCATAGCAATTAAAAACGTAAACCACTGCAAACTTAATTTTTTCATCCCAATCCGTTTTTTTACATTATTAACTCCAGTGGCGGAGGTAACCCCTTCCCTCATTAACAAATTTTTTCCCTAATTGCACGGAAAAGCAATAATACAAAGAATGTTATTTAAATGTTAAGTAATAAATTAAGAAATGCTCATTAAAATGTGCTCAGTATTTTATTAAAGTGCCCAGTTAAAAATTGAAAATTGCTTAGTAAATTAACTTTAAAATGCTCAGCTTTAAATTAAAAAATGCTCAGTAAATATTCATAATTTGTGATATTAATTTATTTTGCGCTTATATTTTATAAATAATATTTTAATTGGTATACAATTTTTTTAAAATAAATTAACAACATTGCCCCCCTCCAAATTTTTGTCCCGTTGGTTCCCCCCCCCCCTTATTTTTTATCCTCTTTCTCACCAGAAAAGAGGCGGGTTCCCCCCCCGTTCTTTTTTACCCTTTTTATCACCTGGGGGGAGGGAGGTGATTTGACCCCCCGTCTTATTTTTTACCCTCTTTCAACCAGGGGGGAGGGGGTAATTTGACTCCCCTCCCTTTTTTCACACCCCCCCCCCCCTTATTTTTTACCCTCTTTCTAACCAGGGGGTAGGGGGTGATTTGCCCCCCCCCTCCGTTCTTTTTTACCCTTTTTCTCACATGAGGGGAGGGAGGTGATTTGACCCCCCCCCCTTATTTTTTACCCTCTTTCTAACCAGGGGGGAGGGGTGAATTGTCCCCCCCCCCTTTTTACCCTCTTTCTCACCGGGGGGGGGGAGGGGGTGATTGCCCCCCCCCTTTTACCCCTTTTCGGGTAATTTGCCCCCCCCCCCCTTTATCCTCTTTCTCAACCAGGGGCCTTTCTCACCCCACCCCCAGGGTGAAAAAGAGGGTAAAAAATAAGGGAGGGTGAGGGTCAAATCACCCCCCTCCCCCTAACTGGTGAGGAAGAGGGTAAAAAATAGGGGGGGGGAGGTCAAATCACCCCCTTCCTCTCCCTAGTGAGGAAGAGGGTAAAAAATACTGGTGAGAAAGAAGGCAAAAAAATAAGAGGGGAGGCAAGACACCCTAGCAAGTCCGGTACGTAAAATTTAATCATAACATGCCGAAACGGGCTGATTTTAAATTTTCCTTATTCGTGGCCAAAGCTTAAAAGACCTGTTGTGATATACAGAAAAAGTGAAAGGAGTTTGCAAATTGGGTCCCCAGAAGAAACACCACAGTCGGAATTGGGTCACAAAATTTAAATAATAAAAAACTGTTTATGCCATTTCTAAGTACAAACATATTACTGAAGATATTATTAATGCTTTTTATCAAACCATTGTAGATATTAATTGCATATATTTTAATTAATTTTTATTTAATCAAAATTTGTGATACAAAATTAACCACTTCCCCCCAACAATCCTAGCTAAGCCTCTGATGTATATACTCAATAAAAAAATTCTTGAATAGTATTATTTATCAAATTTTTTTGAACCTCCTCCCCCTCTCCTGCTCAACCCAAACTTCAAAAGGTTGGCATTTGCAGGATATTGTAGAAATCATTTTATTGCTTTTTAAGATGGCATGTATTCAATTATATTGTGCATATCAATTAAATATATATTTTGTTTCTTCCTTATCTATTTTAACGAAGAAAATATTAATAATAAGATTCTATAGTTCAGCATTTTACCAATTATTTAATTTTTTGGCCTTTTAAAATTGGCTTAAAACTAATAATTATTTTCATTAATTAACACATAGATACTTACAGATTTTAATGAAGTGTTCCTTGGCAACCCAATAATGACATTTTCAGTCAGTTTTAAGCATAAATTATAGGTTTTATCTAAGTCTAATGGAAAATCTGTCATACAATCAAATATTTCTTTATTCAAATATTCAGGGCCTCCCCATGGTAGGTCTATGTATATGACATCAATAAATGGTCTTCTAAAAGTTTTTAAAATATCAAAATAATCCCCTAAAATGAAATCTATATAGCTTGCAACTCCATAAATATTCGCATTATTCTTGGCTGCTTCCAATTTGACAATGTCATTATCTATACCAAAAACTATTCTGAGCTTATAAAATTTAATCATTGGTAATTACCTTGTAAAAATGAGTAAGCAGCTTGTATACATGTGCTTCCTACTCCACAACATATGTCTATAAAAGTATCATTTTGAGATTTTTTTGTAAGATGCTTGGCTATATGCTCATGAGTAACTGAATACCAACTTTCTATGAATATAGGATAAAATTTAAATGATACAATACCTTCATCCATTTGAATGCCTTCATCAAATCGTGAAAATAAATTATAACGCTGAATCCAATATTTAGATAAATCATTTTTCGCTGAAGCTAATTCGGGGTTATCTAGATCCACATTATGAATATATTTTTCTTTCTTGGGCAACACTTTTTCAATACTTTTGTAATTAGATATACCCGACGTTTTTAAAGTCTTATTGATGGTGGTGATATTTTCGATTTCAGAGGCAACATCGTTTTTTAGAAACTCCTTTACTTGGTTTATAGCAAATGCCAAGGAATTATTCTTCAAATACATAGACCTTTTAGCTTTTTCTATTCCCAAGTTTTTTGCATTGATATATTTCATACTATTAAAATTTTAAATAATCAGCTGAACTTAAATGGTTAAGTGTCTCTTTCAAATAATAGCGGGTGCAAAAGTTCTTGAGAGTAATGTGAAAAGACATGAGACACCTTTTTTGATCTACTTAATAATAAAAAGCAGCAATATGCTTGGAAAGGCATATCATAATCTATAACAGCTTCTCATAATATTTTCTACCATAACCGAATCAATTACGGCGCTTTAAATAGTGTATTCATAGACTACATAACATAGACTGCGCATCACGGTATAAAATGTGTGTGTTTTTTTCCGCCATTTTGATGAACACATCAGATAGCAATGATTATATAGAGTATAGTAATTTTTGTAGATTAAATTATTTTAAAAAGGTGTTGCTGCTCCAGTCCCTATCAAAAGTAATAAATATAGTATTTATTAAATAAAGGATTGTATGAGAGCTAACAACTGTTTTATTTCCATAGAAAACAATTAAACAATGAATACTTTTAAGTAATATATTGGGTTTATATACACGGCTTGTGAGAATAATAATGAGGAATTTAAATATTTGAATGTATTCACTTTTATGATTAGGGAGCGTGAATATTAGAATAATAAAGGTTAATGAATTTAACCAATGATTAAGTTGGTATATTCAAAAAAGGTTTAAATTATAATGAGTGTTGTGAAAGGTTAAGTTCTTCGGACGATCAAGTTGCTTTATTCAAATTACCTAGAAGGTTAATTTCTTTCCTATGTAAAGATATAATTCCAAGTAAGTATATTCAAATAAGAAAGGTTAGTGTAACCATATAATTCCCCCACCAGTTTCACGGAGTGAAGTATTCTGCCAGTTTAACAGGCCAATGAACTCTTCGTCCCGATTTTGTTGTTGTATGACTTGTTGTAGTCGTAGTTGAGGTTGTTGTAGTGGTGGAAGGTTGGGTTTGAATGGTCGTGCCTTTTAAGAGTGGTTCAGTATGGTTGACTGGTTCAGTATAAGCTGGTTTTAACCGATCGATAGAAATGTTATCATGTTTTCCGTTTCTGTCTACCACAAAGTATTTAGTTTGTCTATCTATAACTTTGAAGGGGCCTTCATATGGGGGGGGGATAAGCTTTTTCAAACTTTATATGTTCTGATAAAAATGTAAGGTGTAGAAAACAAATTGGTGGGGATTTGTTGTTTAGTGTTTGATTGACGTGGTGGTGAAAAACGTACGTTGTCGAAATGTTGTCGGAGGCGTTGTACAAACTCGGTAGCATTTGTGTCAAGTGACGAATGTTGTATGAAGTCGCCCGGGAGGCGTAAAGTCCCATATACTAGTTCGGCACTAGAACAGGCTAGGTCTTCTTTGATGGTTGTTCTAATGCCTAGTAGTATCAACGGAAGTGATTCAGACCATTTGTTAGCGTTGTTTGTTGCCATGATCGAACTCTATAGCTGACGGTGGAAACGTTCGACCAGCCCATTGGCTTGTGGGTGATAGGCAGTTGTGGTTATGTGATGATAACCAAGAAGTTGGGAAAATTGCCGGAATAACGTTGAACGAAACTGCGATCCCCTGTCCGTTGTTATCGTGCTTGGGACACCGAAGTTTGCTATCCATTGTGTTAAAAAGGTACTAGCTACAGTTTCGGCAGAGGTATCTTTTATAGGGTTGCTATTGGCCACCGGGTGTATCGATCTATGGCTGTAAAAATGTAGTTGTAACCATTGGATGGTGGTAAGGGGCCAACGATGTCGAGGTGGACGTGACTGAAACGAGCATCAGGTAGGCTGAAAGTACCTGGGGTAGAAATAACATGTTTATTTATTTTACTGAGCTGACAATTAAGACATTGTTGAGCCCATATTCGTACGTCATGGTTCATTTTAGGCCACACAAAGCGTTTCGCAATTAGTTTCAGGGTTGAACGGATACCAGGATGTGATAATCCGTGATATTGATTGAAAACATTTTGTCGCAAGGTAGCAGGTACTAGGGGTCGAGGTGTTTCTTGAGAGAGATCACAAATGATATTTTGATTAAAACCAGGTATTGGGAATTGTTCCAATATTAAAGATTTCGTTTCATCATTTGTGTAATTTTTAAGCTTTTGTCTCGTAGCTATGAGTTCTAGCAATGACTGTGATGCTTGGAGTTGTATTGCATCTATTTCAGTACGGGACAAAGTATCAGCCACAATGTTTGTGTTACCTCGTATGTATTGGATGTCCAATGTGTATTGAGAGATGTAGTCCAGCTGACGGATTTCACGAGGAGAGTATTTGTCCGACTTTGCCTTCAGTGTATAAGTTAAGGGTTTGTGGTCGGTGTATACCGTGAAATTGCGTCCTTCGAGAACATGGCTGTAATGTTTTATCATAAGATAGATGGCCAGTAGTTCTCGGCTGAAGGTGCTATAGCGTGTTTGAGTTTGTGACAGTTTTTTTGAAAAGAAGGCCAGTGGTAGGATATCACCGTTTGAAGTATGTTGCTGTAGAACTCCGCCCACAGCATAATTGGAAGCATCTGTAGTAAGTGACAGCTTGTTATTTTCGTCTAAATGGTATAGATTAGTTATTTGTTTAAGGGCTTGTTTTGTTTGGATAAATGCGTGTTTAGCTTCTTGAGTTAACTCAATTGGTCTTTTGGTATCATCAAGGTGGTCGGTTAATGGTTTGAGGAGATCTGCACATTTAGGGATAAATCTTCGGTAAATATTTATCATGCCAATAAATCTTCTCAATTGCGTTATTGTAGTTGGGGTTGGAAATTTGTCAATGGTGTCTATTTTATCAGCTATTGGTTTTAACCCTTGAGACGTGACGATGTGTCCTAAAAATTCAATTTCCTTTATTCCCCATTTACATTTTTGTAAGTTGACATTTATACCATTATCGAATAGTCGTTGGATTACCTGTTCAACGTGGATTTTGTGTTCTGCTAGAGAAGAACTGGCAATTAAAATATCATCCAGATAAGAAAATGTATGTTTCAAGCCTCTAAGAACATTATCTATGAATCTTTGAAACGATTGTGCGGCATTTCTGAGCCCAAAAGGCATCCGTACAAATTCAAATAGACCAAAAGGGGTTGTGATGGCGGTTTTTTGGATGTCTTCTGGTGCCATAGGGATTTGGTGATAAGCTCGTACTAAATCTAATTTAGTGAAAATACTTTTTCCTTTTAGGGAGAGGGAAAAGTCATGTATGTGGGGTAGAGGATAACGATCGGGAATTGTTTTTATATTGAGGGCACGATAATCCCCACAGGGTCTCCACTCATTGTTCTTCTTGGGCACCATGTGGAGTGGTGAAGCCCAGCAGCTATTGGATGCTCTAATGATGCCCAAATTCAACATGTGCATGAATTCGTTTTTCGCTACCTTCAGTTTTTCCGCATTCAACCGTCTTGGTTTGGAGAATATTGGAGGTCCTTTTGTTTCTATATGATGTTGTGTATTATGTTTTGCTGTTGGCGTATATGCTGTAGGTTTGAAAACAGTTGGGAATTTTTCTAATAACCAATTAAATTCTGGAGGATTAACTACAGCCAATTGTGAAGTTACAGCAATTTGTTTGACTGGTGGAATTGTTGTTTTGATAAGTAGTTTCTTTGAAATATTAATAATAAAGTTAAAATTGTTTAAAAAATCAGCGCCTAAAATTAGAAATTTTACGTCTGCTATTGTAAAGCTCCATTTATATGTTCTTTTAAGGCCTAAGTTTAATGTTAATGATTTTTGGCCAAAAGTTTTAATGGCACTAGCATTTGCAGCTTGAAGTTGTATATCAGATCGAGTGAGTCGTTCATGTTTATTTGCAGGAATAACACTTACTTCTGCGCCAGAATCGATTAAAAAATTCTTATGTGAATTATTATCATATATATAAAATAAGCGACTTGGTTTTTTAACGCCGTTGCCAGATGTCGCAAATGTTGGCCTATTAGTTTTTTTCTGTCTGGCGGAAAGTGCAGGGTTCGATACATTTGACGGCCTTGTGTTGGAATGTTTGGTGATACCAGCATAAGTTAGGCTCGTTTGTCCTAGGCGTGCGTGTGTGTCGGGAATAAGATCGATGTCTTGAAAGAGATCGTGATCGTAATTTTTGTATATCCCTTTTTAGTGAGTCCACTGTGACAGTAAGATTTTTTACTAGCTCTTTCAGGTCTTCAAAGTCTTTATTTGGGTCGGGATTTAGGGAATTATGGGATTTACGTGGTACGTGGCTGCTATTTTGTCAGCTGTTTCTGCCAATTTTGTGGGAGATTGGTCTTGGGCAAAAATTGATAGTATTCCGGTCATTGTGGTTGGAAGTTTATCCATCCATAGTTGTTTGTGTATAGTATCATCCATCGAATGTTTACCTAATAAGGTTTTCATATAACGTAATAGCTGCGATGGGGTACGGTCACCTAATTTTACGTTGGAAACAAGCTCATGAAGGTGGAGCGTATCACTCCGGGATGTGCGTGTAATTATAGCTTCCTTGAGGGTAGTAAACGGAGCTTCGGTTGGGATATTTTCTAAAAGGTCTTGTACCTCTGTCGTGACCTCTTGAGGAAGATTTTCAATTAGGTAACCTAATTTGGTAAACTCGTTTTTAATTTTTTGTATTTTGAAAAGAGATTCAATTTGAATAAACCAAATTCTAGGATTTAAGGTGTTGAATACGGGGAGTTTGAAGTATATCGTATTTTCTCCAATGGAATCTTCATCCATTTGTTTAGTTTCCATTTTTGGATTTGGGGTCACCATTGTTTGCTGCTCCAGTCCCTATCAAAAGTAATAAATATAGTATTTATTAAATAAAGGATTGTATGAGAGCTAACACTGTTTTATTTCCATAGAAAACAATTAAACAATGAATACTTTTAAGTAATATATTGGGTTTATATACACGGCTTGTGAGAATAATAATGAGGAATTTAAATATTTGAATGTATTCACTTTTATGATTAGGGAGCGTGAATATTAGAATAATAAAGGTTAATAAACTTAACCAATGATTAAGTTGGTATATTCAAAAAAGGTTTAAATTATAATGAGTGTTGTGAAAGGTTAAGTTCTTCGGACGATCAAGTTGCTTTATTCAAATTACCTAGAAGGTTAATTTCTTTCTTATGAAAAGATATAATTCCAAGTAAGTATATTCAAATAAGAAAGGTTAGTGTAACCATAAAGGTGAATGAAACATATGGAACTAGTTAGATATCAACAACAGTATTTTAAAATAGATATTATTGACACATTTCATAAAAATGTAAAAACTTTAATAATCATAAAATTAATCTAATAAATTAATTATCACAATACATAAATATTGTATTAATACTCAATTTGTAAGTTGGGAATTAATGATAAAGTAAAGAAGTTTATAATGTACCCTCTCAAATAAGGTCAATTATGAATTATAAAATTACAATAAAAATATTTATTTTTGTAGATTAAATCATTTCAAAAAGGTGAATGAAACATATTGAAATAGTTAGATATCAATAACAGTATTTTAAAATAGGTATTATTGACAAATTTCATAACAATTAAAAATGTAAAAACTGTAATGATATTAAAATTAATCTATTAATTATTTATCACAATACATAAATATTGTTTTAATACTCAATTTGTTAGTTGGAAATTAATGATAAAGTAAAGAAGTAAATAATGTACCCTCTTAAATAAGGTCAATTATGAATGATAATTTGTTGAAGATGGGTAAAACATTTCAGGTCTGAAATGAAAGTAACACCTAAAAAATTTTAAAAATTTTATATATATGGAATGAAAACCGTTTTATTTACCTCTCCTGTTCGAACAAAACGGCAGAGCGCAAAACGACATTATATGATATAGGACGGTAGTGTCTAAAAAAATGGAGGCAAATATCACGCACAATTTGCCATATGGAACATATGACATGCGCAGTCTATGTAGTCTATGAGTGTATTATATGTAATTAACATGTCCTCTAAATTGTGCTGAGCTATAATAAAAGATCAAGATTGTTTTAATCAATTAATCTTATACCAAATATTTATTGACAATAAATTTAAGACTTTTCTCTGTTAATCCGTATCCCTTTTTATCATAATATTTAAATTATCGTTCAACTTATTTGCGTATTATATCATCCACTTGCGCGCCACTTTTCTACATGTTATATCATCCACTCGCGCCACCACTGATTTACATGTATATTGTAAGGTGTATACATATCTTTTAATGTAAAAGAAGGGATTATTTTCTTGGGTTTATTTTGTGAGCCTATTATTCTTTTTACACAATCCTATTATACTCCACCCCTTTACAAATACCATTATTATAAAAATTTAGGCAAAATTTTTAATTGTAAAATCAGACAAAAAAACGGACAATTAAATTTAAAAGTTAAAATTGTCATTAAAAAAATCTGGGCCTAAATCGTATCTCAGGTCAAAAGTCTGGTTTAAATTTTGGCTTATTCGATCTCAAATAAATTATTTCCGGCATGAAGGCTCAATATAATCTAGCTTAACTCTCTCATTTTAAATATTGAGGCAACAGTGATTATTTATAAATGTAAATGTTGTAGTTGGTTAATTTTTACGCCTATTCAAATGAGTTTAACGTGAGTAAAAGATTTAGTTATTGGGGTAGCCGTGGTGAGGTAGTTAGCTCACTTAACTTTTACGCGCCTATGATAATGAGATGGCGTCGAGAATAAAATGTAATGTATTTTGTTATGTGAATAGATGTACACTAATTAGAAGCAGGCGTCGAACGGTCGGCATCCCTCATGGCATGCAAATTGAGAAGTGCATCGACAAGATTTAAATAGCGAGAATTTGACCATTATATAATCAGTTATTTAATTTTCTGATCAGTTATTATTTAATTTGTTATTTAGTCCTGCGGGAGGAGATATTTATTTTTCGTTCAGGACAAGTTAGTCCTGCGGGAGGATATGTTTATTTTGAATCTTTAGAACGCGTGGGTTCAGTGGCAGTATCGACGAGGAACTTAACGCCCTAGTCCAAGACCTTTCATTTTACCCGTTCGTTCGAGCCTAATGGTCGCACAAATATTCTTAACCCCCGGCCATCGTTCAGCTTCGACCTTTAATATTCTTCAGAAGAGCATTATCCGATTGATATATATTTATTGGCCAATTGTACATAGTCATTTATATTACTAAAATAAAGTAGTGTGGATTCATTATTGGTAGCCTTTTTGCGGACTCATTATTTGGCCGTGGAGAAGCAGTGTTCGCGTAACCAATCGGTTAGAATGAAGGACCTCAACGGTTAACAAATAAGGTATTGAGTTAGGGCCGTTTGTTTCTTCGTAGACAATCGCAGTTACTAGCAGAGAAGAAGAGAACAATACGATTCCGTCTACGGCGAAAGGAAGGTATCGGATTAAGGAACGTCGGGCTCTTGTTAGATAATTGCCGCTAAACCCACGTGTCTAAAATGAGGAATTAATATGTCCTCCCGCAGGACTAAATAACAAATTAAATAATAACTGATCAGAAAATTAAATAACTGATTATATCATGGTCAAATTCTCGCTATTTAAATCTTGTCGATGCACTTCTCAATTTGCATGAGCCATGAGGGATGCCGACCGTTCGACGCCTGCTTCTAATTAGTGCACATCTATTCACATAACAAAATACATTACATTCTATTCTCGACGCCATCTCATTAGCATAGGCGCGTAAAAGTTAAGTGAGCTAACTACCTCACCACGGCTACCCCAATAACTAAATCTTTTACTCACGTTAAACTCATTTGAATAGGCGTAAAAATTAACCAACTACAACAGTAAACATACAATATTCTACCCTTAAATTAAGAGACAGTTTTTTGCGAATATTAAAAGTATTAGTGGTAATTCTTAGTTAAAAGATACTTTTGATATAAAACTTTAATTAAAAAATATTTATAGTGTCGATATTATTACCCCAGGCCATATACTGTTTCATGCTTATTGAAGACAAATAACTTGAAACGCGAATATTGAAAATGAATTAGTTCATCTTATCAAATGCATCACAATAAGATTAGTACAATATTAACATGAACCTATTTATATCTAAAAGGCTTAAATACTGCACAAGCGGGAAATTTTTTTTAAAATAAGTTTAGAAATTTCAGGCCCGTTATGATGTAAATCTGGGGTGCTGAGCCAACAGTTCAGATAATCACATTGTCATAAAATTGTAATTATCGCTCCTACCCTTTCAATGAGCAAGTACCATATAATAGCTTTACCTTAAAATTTTTATTTTACGAAATGTTAAAATTTGTTAATCAACTCCGCAATCAGTTACATTTTTTACAACAATAAAGAATATATAGGTATGTCTTCGGGTCGGGTTCGGGTAAAAATTTTTAAAATGGTTTCGGGTCGGGTCAGATTCGGGTTAAAAATTTCAAAATGCTTTCGGGTCGGGTTGGATTTAAAGTGTCAGATCAAAGATTATAAATCTTACATTGCAAAATACACGGGAAATACCTTTTAAATTATTGTCATGTAGTATAATATTTTTAATTAATATCGAAATGTGTAATTGAAGAACATTCTCAGTTAAATAAATTCCTTTTGTTTATTTAAATCTTATTTTAATTTGGACGGAAATTTAAATTTAACTCGTGAAATGTAAAATATATCATCAAACTTATGTTGTAAATTTTTATTTAAATAGTGTGAAGTGGTAGTTCACTATTAATTAAAACTACATAAATATATATTCATAAACCAATATAAAGGCAATTTTAATTTTTTTAATGGACCATTTGCCACTATATATTTCAAATTAATTGCGACCCGATATTTATATGCTATAATATGTATACATCACTATAAAACACTATACATATTATAGCATATAAATATCCAATTATATTCATTCAAATAAATTTAGTAATTAAAATCTGTTGTATCAATTAGTTTCATAAATGCCACTTTTGTCAATTAAATTTTACACACCACAACTTTTCCTACTCTCGCGTCTGATACATATATGAAACGCATTTGGAAAGGACTCGATTGAAAAAATTTAAAGTAGGGTTGAAGTTTTTAAAATACCTTCGGTGCGGGTCGGGTTGGGGTTAAAAATTTTAAAATGCTTTCAAGTCGAGTCGGGTTTGGGTTTAAAAAAGTGTTCTTTAGCCCCAATTATATGTCTATATACCTCTTAAGCATGGTATAAAATAGGGAATGTAGAAAGAGAAAGTATAGGCTTTTTTAGCTAAATAATCTGGTAGTATTAAGATTTTGATTTCTTCATTTGTTTTTAGTTCTGTTAATTGAAGTTTTGATGAGAGGTATCCAGAGGATCACAATACATTAAGTTGCATTAGATGACAGATTTAAATAAAATTTATATGTTGAAAATCGCAACAAATTCCCTTAATATAATTTCTTAATTAATTCACTGGTCAACAAATGGATTTGTGCAATCAATCGGAACTGTTTGCAGATTCTGGTAGAGTTTTTCACGGTGAACACAAATGTGTCTTTATTTTTTTCCCTATACGTCAAGTTTTTTAGATATTCGCTGTCAAAGTTGCCAAAAACGCCATTTTAGCGTTTTTCAAACGTCAATAACTTGCAAATTAGTCGGTAAAAATATTGTTTAATAGATTTAATTCGTAGATATATGGGAGAGAATTGTATTCACAATTTTTTTTCCTGGCACTTTTACTTTTTAAATTATATACAAAAAAATAACTATCCCTATCTTTTACGTTGACAAATTACACCAGACTTGAGGGCGCACTAGGAATTAAGTGCGTGTTGTTGTTTGTGTTGTTGTTTATCTACTCTACTACTACTATTACCAAAACAACATTTAAAACCCTTTTTTACTTTTATTTGAAAAATAATGTTAATTCGAATTTTGTAACCAAAAAGGTCTTACATTTTTTGATCGGCTGTTTTACCTATTACCTATTCCGAAATACTTTTAACAAACCATAACGTGAAGATATAAAGTTTATTAATTTGATATTATTAATTATATTTTGATTTGTAGGTTAATATGGACAATCTTATTATTAAATAGTCGTCATCTTCCGATTCTGAATATTAAAAATCAGCAGATGAATTGACATTGCCATGGCCAAAATATGATAAATATTTTTCACTCTTCTTATAAAGGACCGCAATAATTACTAAATGTAAAAAAAATAAACTTTTAGTTTTATTGAAAAAAGGTTTGAAACCCTGAGAATTGATAATGAAAGAACTGTCGATTTCATGGGCGTAGCCGGGTTTTGGATTGGGGGGGGGGGAGGGCAAAACGTTTAAAAGTTCCATTAGAGGGGGCAATACATTAATTTTCTAATTATTCAAAGTTTTTGCATTGAAATTTTTTTTTCTAATTTGGGGGGGGGCAGCCACTCCCCCTGCCCTCCCCCGGCTACGCCCATGGTCGATTCCGAAATATCTTTTTGACGAGGAAGTAGAGGGCGGAATGGAGGATGATATCTTATCGCAATTTTTTAAAGCGAGGGACAAAACATTAAATGTTTTTAATAAATTTCCTGCTTTAAAAGATTTGTTTATTAAGTACAATACTCCAATCCCCTCATCTGCGCCTGTGGAGCGGGTTTTTGGTATAGCTAATGCTGTTTTAACTGCCAAGCGTTCCTGCTTATCCGATGAAAATTTTGAAAACAATTATTATTATAATAAATAAGAACTTTTTTAAATAAAATATCTTTATATTGGCTCTATTAAATCATATTTATAATTATATTCGAAATAAAACTATTATTTTTTATCATGGCTAATATATTGTGTTAAAAATATAATACATTTATTTATATTAAATGAAATTAAAAAAAAATTATCCTAAAACTTTGAACGAACGTGAACGCGTTCGATTTTTGTCAATGAACGTTGAACGCGTTTGATTTTTTTAAAAATGTTTACAGCACTACTAATTTAGATTAGATGGTTCAATCCACTAATTAATTTGATGGGCGCTAAATTCCATCCCATCTAGACTGTCTAATTATATAATTTAATGTGCGAGTTTTTCTATTTAAAATATGTACATTTCTTTATAAGGTTATATATTAAATGTTATACGTTTTATAATTGTATATAAGGTGAGTGGAATCATAAAAGTTCATTTTAAAAAGAAGAGCGAATTAGACCTGAAATTTTGAAAAGTAATTTTTGTATTCAAAATTTGTATATCAATTTGTTTGTTAAAACGGTTTAATTAATTTGTCGGTTAAATGTAAAAAATCGTAGTTTTACTTATTTTCGGATGAAATCAGGTTAGGATTTTAAAAATTGAAACTATTCAGGTCGGGTAGAAGGGCTAAGTTTAATAACTTTAAAAAGCCTGTAGGTCGCGTCGGGTTCGGGTTGTAAAAAGTGACTTGGCAGGCCTCTATTGTGAGCTATATAATTTTAATAGATTAAATCACTAAAGGGATACAGTAAATAGCCTCCTCTCCTTAAATTTTTATTTTTTTGAATTTCTCCGCTTTGGTCTTTAAGCTGTGTGACAGTTAGGTAGATTGAAATATTGAACATAAAAATGGTGATTTGCATTTTTTAAAATGCTCAATAAAATGCAGCTGCACTTGCAGAAAAAATAATTGCTTGGTGTTAAATGTTTTTATTAGTAATAGCTACTTACCCTGAATCCATTGTATATGAAATTTCATTTGATTAATGGTCGGGTAGCAATATAAAATGGGAGGGAAGGGGTTTCAATATTTCTGATCGCATAGACCTATTATCGAAGACAAAATATAAAGAAATTCCAAAACCACCAACAGGTTGATTCTATTTTAAATGACGTAAATATTTTATTCATATTGTCGCCCATCGCTAACTAAACAAGTTTCTTGGTAATTTAAGAAAACATGCCAAAAATTTTGCTCTATTTGCGTATAATTTTGTGAGAAGTAAAGCGCTGATCAACATGTTTGTCTAATCGATGGAAATAAAGGATAATGAACGGAGTTTTGATAATAAAGCCACATGCAAAAGTATTTTAACTAAACACCTCAATTGTTTTTTTTCAGTTCTGTAAAATTAATTTGTGTTATCTTTATTGTTTTTCTTATTTAAAATGCTTTTATTATGTAAAATCCATCCGAGCATAAAATAATATCCAAATTGATTGTTTGTAGCCTCAGTATTAATGCGTCCACCAGGTTTTCTAGCTCCTACCCGTTTGAACTTGATAAACAAAGAGCATTAGGTTTTACCCTAGCATTTTACCAATCAGTCAATGTCCAAGGCTTGCAAGGAGTTAACCATATTCCTTTACGCTTGGGTTTTATAATATACATCCACATTTAATCACTACCCCATTCAATATATAAATGCTTCTCTTGCATCTCGGGCTTTCAGAATTAAGTGGTTTTTCGGTTTTCCCATTGTCATTCAACAAGTTCATGTAGAATTAGTTCTCCGGTCTTCTGGGTCTCTCGTTTGAACACATGGAAACAACTTTCTCATTACGAATCGCAGATTGCCCGTGCTTTTGCTTCAATCGGCCATGGTTATAAATCGCTGTGTTCATACTTTTTGGAGGTTTTCCCCGGCCTTAGTATTTTGCGTCAAAATCTCAACTTTAAAATTTAAACCACTTAAACACTATGATTTACCAAAAGCATGCTCACTCAATGCAATTTTTTAACCAATTTTTTCAAATGGTAACATGAAATTAATGCTTTTCATAGATCTTAAATGTTCAACAGGCGCGTAGTCAAGGGGGCGGAAAGCGGGACTTTTCCTTCCTTTGGCTAAAATTGAATTTTTTATATTAACAAGTAATTTAAAGGTTTGATTATTATATAAAGGGATTAAGAATCTATATAAGCCTGACCTGAACTTTTTTAGCCTTCGATGAATTAACATACATATTTGTATATGGAAGGTCTCTAATGTAAATGTAACTGTAAAGTTTTGGCTGAACTAAATGTTTTTGGATTTGCGACTTAAGACTTTCAGTAAAGTCGTTTGTTATTTTTGAACTTGGACGTCATTAAGCGCGCCCGGTGGCCCGTTAACTTGCCGAAAACCATCTAGCCGAATTGAATGTCCCATCCCAATGTTAAAAAATCTCTCCCAATTAGAAATTGTCCCCCCAACAATTAAGCATATTAGTCATTGCATTTCCGATTAAATTTAAAATTTAGGTATTTTTTGTAATAGAATTATTATAAAGGGTACTCAATTTAGGGCCTTTTTATGATAATGGAGAGATGTTCTTTAATGTCCCAGGTTGAATTCTGCAAGATGGTTTTTGGCGAGTTGATATGGCACCAACGCGGCTAGATTACCATATGTTCACGCTCAATTGCTAATTACTCATCAGTTATACTCACCTATTCTTACCAGAACTCACCTATTCACATCAGAACGCAGCTGATATTACCGTTTGTTTTTAATTTTTAAAGTGTAAAATGTCTAATGTTAAATTTATATTATTCCAAAGAAAAAAACCTATTTTAGTTTATGAAAATTTTGAATACATTCTAGTCAATATTGGAAAAGATACGCGTGTTTATTATAAATGTCGATGTAGTAATTGTTCTGGAAGAGGTTTCTACTTAAATGAAAATTTTACCTTAACCCATGAGCATGATAATATCCCACATAAAAGTAATTTATAATTATTTGCACTTATTTTATATATAGCTTATCCAAACTATGGATGCATTGATGAACCTCAACAAATATTGAACATTTACAATACTGCTAGTAGGCCTCTTCAATCATTAGACATAAGTAAGTTAGTTGAATACAAATTCATCATTAACGTATTCTAGATGTATTTAGGATAGCAATGGAACAAAATAGGTGCAGTGCAATATCTACAGCAATGGAACAAAATAGGTGCAGTGCAATATCTACTTCCACCATTTTTACATCTCATAGTTGTAAGTTTAAGAAAAATATATTATAATTTGTATAGATTGTGCCTCTAGTCATCCTCAATTTGCTCATGCCTTGCCTTCCACCATTTTTACATCTCATAGTTGTAAGTTAAAAAATATAATTTGTATAGATTGTGTCTTAGTCATCCTCAATTTGCTCATGCCTTGCCTTCCACCATTTTTACATCCCATAGTTTGTGCCTTCATTAATATTCATAATTTACGTTGTGCTATTTGTAAACTCTATTTTTTTATGTTTTGATATTAAAAAAAATTGTTCTATTTTGCAATAAAGTTTTTAATTTATGTGATTGTGTCCAATATATGTTATTGCTGATAATTTTCATCTAATGTTATAAATTATTACAGTTTGTAAGTTATAAGTAGAGCTGTTAAGTAACAAGTTATTGGAACTATTTCATTTTTTAAATGTAACAAACAAAAATAACTTTAATTTTATGGTTGATATAATAACAACATATTAAATAAAGTAGGAACTATAAATTTAGAAAATTTGGCTGGAAATTATCATTTGTAATATAAATTATCAAAGTTTAATTCCATCTAATAAAAGCCTATGCTAGATATAAATAGATTAAATAAATTATGATCCCCTAAATTTATACTGAGATTCTTAATACATTACATATTAGACAAGAAGATTGCCTCATGGGGATGGGGTGGGTTTTCAAAATTTTTGGACTTATAATTTTTTATTAAACATTTTATGAACAATAATGGATGTGCTAAAGTAATGAATGTGAACCAACAGAGTTATTAATATTTAACCATGAGGACCTATTTATTTTATGATATATGGAGGTAATATATCTTGATATAACCTCAAGGTATAATTATAAAATGAATATGAGATGTTTAATTAAGATGTGTAATAATAGAACATTTGAATGTATTAGGTTAAGGTGGCATGATCTTATTTGCAAGCTACATGATCATACATATATTCTAGATGTAATTGAGTAAGAACTAAAAGTAGGAATTTCATTATCACCTTCATCACATATCTATTTGTCAGAAGCAATTGATAGTATTTGTTTACAAACCTTTATATTGCTTTCCATAAGTAAAAAGATGTCATTTGTATATCAAAATTAGATCACAAAACAAATCTAGACTATTATTTGTTAATTGTTTAAGTCTCATTCTATCCAATAAGAATATAAACTTATTCTACATATAAATAGATTAAGTAAATTTTATTCCCCAAATTAAAATTGAACTTCTTAATACACTTTTCGCTAGATAAGTAAATCTAAATTAACTTTTTATAATATAAAAAAACTATGATTGATGACTCATTATTTTATTGTAAAATTTGCATTACAATTTTACACTCATTTCACTTTTTATAGGATAAAAAATGTATGAAAGATGATTTATTATTCAAATATATATTTAATCATTCTCAAAGCAAACTTTTTATGATCACAAATAATACAATCAAAGCCTAGGTGTGTGAATCTAAAACTGTTTCTTATTATGCTATAATTTTATACTCTTACACCTATACTTACTTATATTATAACTTTAAATAAGGTTTCATAAAAAACATTATTTTTAATTATTGAAAAAATGTTGTGTTTATTTTATATGACTTTTATTTCCTGTATTTTATAATTTTAATATGTACCAAAATGCGCTATTTGAAGCGTTTGAGCAGTTAGTAATTGAGTAGGATTCGAATGAAAGTCAATGCCTTGCGTTTTACAAAAGTAGTATTCAGATTAAGGAAGTATTGCACAGGAAAAGGATTGACTACAACTTCAATCGAACCTAAGATTAAGTTGATTAAAAAAGATTTGCAAAAACCTGATGACAAATTAACTCATACTGGCGAAGTTGATTAAAATATTAGTATTTTTAGCATTTAATAGAAATGGAATAAGGAAGATTATAGGATGGTCAGATTTGAATTGGAAGGTGCTAAACAAGTGAATATATATTTGTATATATATTGTAGCCCTATTTAATCTAACCAAACACATTACATAGGTTGTTAATAAATGGGCCATAAACTGTATCAGCTCTGTTCCACCCAAAGTAGTTCCTGAAAGAGTTATTTCATGTGATGGTGGTGATGGAGCCCTAGGACATCCAAAGGTTTATATCAACTTGGTAAACTAAGCTTGTTACTTTTTATAAATGCTCATTAAATTTTAGGACAAAGATGAAAATGGTGTGTGTGGTTACTGTGGCTTACGTTTTTATAAACAAAGGCATCATCATTGATATCATATAATGGTTTTATATGATCATATATATTTTTTAAGGCAATTATATCTGATAAATGTTCTTCCAAAAGTTTATTTGCAAAATATAATATAATAAGGATTAAAATTGAATAGCATTAGAAATTATTTTTTTACTTTACATAATAAAACTATATAAGGCTTTTTGTACCACATTTAAACCTATTTAAATATATTTTACCTTTGTACATTTTAATAATATAGATTAAAAATTGTAAGTTGTAAACTTTTTTTAAGGAACTAATTATTTGTTCATTAATGTTAGCTTAGAACAATGGATTTATACATGGGCGTACCCAGGTTTTGAATTAGGGGGGGGGCAGATTAAAAAAAATTTCCTGAGAGCAAAAAAAAAAGGTCTCGACTATCCCAAATTTTCCTTAATAGAAAACTCGGGCCTTCGGCCCTCGTGGGAAGGGGGAGAGGAGGAAGGGAAGGGGGGACGACTCATCTATACTCCGTATAAACGTAGCATATTTGCTATGCAATTTATGGGCGAGAAAGGTGGGAAGGGGCGAGAATGCCTATAGGGGGGTATAAAATGCAAAATTTTTAATTTATACAAATATTTAAAAAGTTAAATGGTATTAACAAGAACAATATATTAATTTAATTTAAAAAAAAAAATAAAAAAAATTTGCCCTCTCCGGGTATCTAACCAGCAATTAAGAACGTTGGACAGACGGATGGACAACAAAAAACGAGCCCATAAATTGCATAGCACTTGTGCATTTTGGAATTATAGTTTATGAAATAAGTAATGCTGGATAAACTACTGGGTTTTGTTTGGTCGACCATTGGTTTTGGTCGATTAAATATAATCAGACAAAAGGTTTGACCAAAAACTTTTTCTTTTTAAATTTATATATCATCTTCAGACAAAAAATAAAATATATAGCACTTGTTAATGTTAGACATGTTTAGATATCAAAATGCACAGGAAAATTTACGTAAATGAGAACTTTATTGCGGAAGGTGGCATCTAAAACACGCTATCTTTTGAAATATATAACGAATTCCCCAGATTAAATATAACGTTTGCCTTCCATATAGTGCTCCTGTTGAAAGGCTTTTCAGTTTAGGAAAACTTATATTTGGGGATAAACATTCTTCCTTATTAAATGATAATTTTGAAAATAATATTTTGTTGAAGTCCAATTTCCATCTACTTCCCCCTGATTTCTATTATCAATTGTAATTATATATATTATATTGTTTGAGATGAAAAATAAAAGTTTTACACATGTAGTTTATTAGTTTTGTATAAAAAAACTTTATATGAAATTGTTTATTAAATTAGGTTTTAATAATAACAAGTTTGAACCATCATCAAATAAAATTTAACTGATAAAATTATTTAATTGACAAAATAAAAAACTAATTTTGGATCAGATAAAACGTTTTTCAACTGGATTAAATTTCTATAATATTAAAAAAAATGAACTGAACTTGAACTAGTTCCTTTTGTAAAATTTCAACCAAGAACTGAACTAGTTCGTTTTTTTGGATGAACTTGAACTAGTTACTTTTGAAAAAATATGAACTTGAACTAATTTATTTTTTTAAATTGAAATTTGAACTTGAACTAGTTCATGTCTAAGATGAACTTTAACAGCTCTACTTAAAAATAGTCATTTAAGGATGGGTATCAATGCAAAAATTGTACCATTACTTAAAAATAGTCATAAGCATGGGTATCAATGCGAAAATTGTTAAAATGTAAAATATACTTTTTTTGTAGCGTTGTTGGATAAGAGACTTAATTGATTAGAATTATCGATTTTAAGAATTGACTTTTCCTATTGATTTCCCTCTCTGGTGAGGAGGAAAAACCTATAAATACTTTGCTTGCTTGTGTTGTGGTGGCACTGACTTATTTTTATTATTAAATTGTTGATGTTTAGATCACAATACAAGATAGTAGGGGGAAGGATTATCAATAATGCCAAGTCAGCGGTGTATTGATAAGATGGTATAGAGGTAGGGTAATAAAATGTAGTTTAACCTTGGCATATAAATAGCGCACTATAAACCCCGTATCGTATCTAAATCTATTACAATTGGATATTTGATTGGGGAATGAAACCATTTTTATGTGTAAAAGCATTAAGGCGGGTAAGATTTTCCCCCTCCAAGAAACACGACACATGCCCCCCCCCCCCCCTTATAATTCAGTTAATTTATTTTATGTCTATTAATTGCCATAATTTATTGTTATTAAATTGAGGTGGTGTTAAGCGACACCCTTTAGCCACAGCTAAATTTTCTGCAATTTTATGATTTTTTTTATGTTTATTATATAATAAAATGAAACAATAATAGAAAATCAATATATTATAGATAATTTAACAAATAGAAATTATTATGAAAAAATGGGGGGGGGGGGGGGGGGGTCGCAAAAAAATTATAAAATATTTGGGGGGCCGCTTATATAAAAAGGTTAAGAACCACTGATTTAAAATACTTCAGCAATAGGCGTTTTTTGAGCATCAAATATTCAAGAATTTGTTTTAGTATTTTAAATAATTTTGGAAAGAGCATTTTGAAATTTTAGCCTTTACTTAAAAACAATTTGGCCAATGGTCATTTTTTTATTAGTCAGTACCAAGGTACCTAGAGATGGTCTATAAATACATACAAGCCAAAAAAACGAGAAAAAAAAATTTCGAATCACAATTTGGCCAACGGTAATTTTTTTCCATTGGTCAGCAGCCAGCGAACGGCCAAAAAGCCATATTATCAATGGTATTAACAAAAACAATATATTAATTTGAAAAAAAAAGAAAAAAAAATTCGAATTACAATTTGGCCAATGGTGATTTTAAACATTGGTCAGTAGCCATGACATGGTTAAAAAGTAATATTATCAAGGGTATTAACAAGAACATTATATTAATTTAATTTAAAAATAAATAAAAATTTTGCCCTCTCCGGGATTCGAACCCACATTAGTAGAGGCATAGGCTTCTGTAGGGGAAGGCACAGGGTAATTATCAATAATAACCAATTCAAAAACGAAAAAAAAAATTTGATTTATACTTTGTCCAATGGTCATTTTTTTCATTGGTCAGTAGCCAGCGGACAGCCAAAAAGTCACATTATCAATGGTATTAACAAGAACAATATATTAATTTAATTTAAAAAAAATAAAAAATTTGCCCTCTCCGGGATTCGAATCAGCAATTAAGAATTTGCCCTCGCCGGGATTCGAACCCACATCAGTAGAGGCACATGCTTTTGTAGGGGCACAGGTACCCATATCAGTAGAGGCATAGGCCCTTGTAGGGGAGGGCATAGGGTAATTATCAATGTTAACCTAATGTACCTAATTCAAAAACGAAAAAAAAAAATCGATTTATTTGGCCAATGGTCATTTTTTTCATTGGTCAGGAGCCAGCGGACGGTCAAAAAGTCATAATATCAATGGTATTGTTTAATTAAAAAAAAAATTCGTCCTCTCTGAACTCGAACCTCCAGGTCATAAAGCTGGGGCAAATAACTTGAAGGGTAACGGACGGACGGACGGACGGACAACAAAAAAACGAGCCCATAAATTGCATAGCAATTAATATTAATTATGTCCGTGATCAATTGCCTGCCTATTACTTTTTCATATCTAAATCTACTGCACAATACTTGCAAAATAAACAAAAACTGAAACAGACACAAATAAGTTCACAAACAATTGTCATTTATTAGGTTTAACCATTTTCTATATATAAAAGGTCAAAGATGTATACAAATTTAGGATTATTTCTACAATATTAAATATTTATTTTAGTAATTTTGATAAACCTTTTTTAAAAGGAGAGGTTGTAGTGTTTGTTATTGACTTTAGTAATTTTCGCAAATTAAGTAATCTTAAAAAGGTAAATAAAAAATATTGAATTGGTTGGTTATCAAAAACAGCATTTTAAAATAATTATTTAAACAATGGTCCATCAACTTGCCGAATTGAATGTCCCAATGTAAAAAATGTCCCCCAATTAGAAAATGTCCCCCAACAAATAAGCATATTAATCAATCAATTTCGGATTAAAGTTAAAATTTAGGTATTATTGACGTTCGTTTTAATTTATTAACTTGTGAGGAAGGTAATTGACTATTGCAAAATTACATGGTTAAAATACACCCTTTCAAGTCAACTCAGAAACGGTCAACCGGGAAAAAACCTTCTAATCTCATCTAATCTCCCCAATCTAGCAGTGAGCCGAACACCAACCACCTAATCTCAACAAAATAATCAGAAAGCGGCTGCGCATACCTACTAGGGTAAGGGTTAGAGTTAGGGTAAGGGTGAGGGTTAGGGTTCCATTTATACTTCAATATAAAACCATCTATCACATTAATGCATTATTGTTAAGTAGTTTAATATTGTGCGATTTGTAGCTTTTTATATTTATATTTATTATAAAAGTTATAACATTATGCAAATTTAACTTTACAAGCGTATGTTCATATGTTTTAAAAGCATTAACAACGACATCCATCCATCGTTTTTGTTCAGTTGTATGTTTCCCAGTTGACCCGGATACAAAATACACCAGCTGCACTCTTCAAAATGGAGAAAAATTTAACACACAATTAACCATATGCAACATATGGCATGAGCAGTCTATAAAGTCTATGTATATGCCTATCTCGCTTAGAATGTGACTAGTAAATTAACTATGGCTACTGATGAGCTCTAATAAGAGCGAAAACGTTATCTGTCTGCTATAATTTTCCAGTCACATGTTAAAAAAGATAAGGATGTATATAGTCAAATTAGTCTAATTAAAATTGCCTATAGATGGCGTTAATTAAATGGTACTTTTAATTTAATTGCGGCACTCTTGAAAGGGATTATTATTATCTCCAAAATATTATTAAATAATTTCAAATATAATATATAAAATAAAAATACGTAATTACTTAAAATGTGGTTGTGTTCTGAATGAAACTTTTTAAGCCAAAGGCATATTTGTGACCACTTGAAATAAGATTAAAGGACATGAAGCTTAAGCGATTATCTTTTCTTGTAGAAGTTTTTCTAATGCCTGTTGAATTACTTTTGAATTTTTTTCCCTTTAACACAACAATATTTAATATTTTTATTATCTCTTGAGTATATTGATTTTTGTCTGATGACAAGAATGTTGCTGTATAGAAATTGGGGAAAATTTTCTTTTTATATTCTGTCTTTGCTTTCTGTAAATCTGATATGGGTTTCCTTGATAAAAAAGAAGATCGACAGAGAATGGTGGTAGGGTGGCAATCATTCAATTGCGGAACGCAATAGTCTAGGTAGATAACCCTTGGGATTATCCCCCCCCCCCCCTTAAATGACAAAAAAAAATTTAAATACAAAAACCCTTAAAAATCTAAAAAAATTCTATTTTGACCCCCCCCCCCCCTAATTGAATTTAAAACGTTTTCACCCCCCCCCCCCCCCCCCTAATCCAAAACCTGGACTGTCTTTTGCTACAAAAAGTATACAGCGCACAATATAACCAGGGACTTCGGCCCTGGTGGGGAGGGGGAAGGGAGGTGCAGGGGGGAAGGGGGAACGAAACTCATCTATACTCCGTATAAACGTAGCATTTTTCTATGCAGTTTATGGGCGAGAAAGGTGGGAAAGGGCGAGGATGACTATGGGGGGGGGGTATAAAATGCAAAATGATTAGTTATTTATTTATACAAATATTTAAAAAGTTAAATTTTTGTAAAACCTGCTAAAAAACATTTATTAATACTTTATTTATTGAGGAATAGGTTTTCTTTCATTCTTATTTATCAACTTATAAATTAATTAAAATGACGAAAGCGCAAATAGAGGGTATGACCTTGGAAAAGCCAATAGTCATCCTTCCAAAACGAACGTACAACTTTCAATTTAGAGTTTTTTTATGCTGTATAAATTTAAATAACTTGGTGGCGACCCATAATTTGAATTATGATTATAGACTCTATTCAAATCATGCGCATATGTATAGTATAAACAAAATATTAAAAAAACGAAAAAAATTTCTAATCAGACCTTGTGGTCATTTTTTCCATTGGGCAGACGGCCAAATAGCTAATTATATTATAGAAAAAAATGCGATATACACTTTGGCCAGTGGTCATTTTTTCCATTAGCCAGTAGCCAGCAGAAGGCCAAATACTGGCCAATAATTATACTCTAGAGAAAAAATTTGATTTTAATCTCACTTTGGCCAGTGGTCATTTTTTTATTGGTCAGTAGCTAGCAAACAGCCATATAGTCTATATTTAAAATATAAAAAATAAATTTTGATTCCCAATTTAGCCAATGGTCATTTTTTTCATTGGTCACTAGCCAGGACACGGTCAAAAAGTAATATTATCAATGGTATTAACAAGAACAATATATTAATTTAAAATAAATATAAAAAAATTTGCCCTCTCCGGGATTCTAACCCACATCAGTAGAGGCATAAGCCTTTGTAGGGGGGGGGGCACAGGGACCCATATCAGTAGAGGCATAGGCCCTTGTAGGGGGGGGGCATAGGTAATCATCAATGTAAACCTAATAGAGCAATTCAAAAACGAAAAAAAAAATTTCGATTTATACTTTGGGCAATGGTCATTTTTTGTCATTGGCCAGTAGCCAGGACACGGTCAAAAAGTCATATTATCAATGGTATTAACAAGAACAATATATTAATTAAAAAAAAAATTGCCGTCTCCAGGATTCGAACCCACATCAGTAGAGGTATAAGCCATTGTAGGGGGGGGCACAGGGACCCATATCAGTAGATGCTTAGGTCCTTGTAAAGGGGCGGGGGCATAGGTAATTATCAATGTTAACCTAATATAGCAACTCAAAAAACGAAAAAGAATTTCGATTCACAATTTAACCAATGGTCATTTTTTTTATTAGTGAGTAGCCAGGACATGGTCAAAAAGTCATATAATCAATGGTATTAACAAGAACAATATATTAATTTAAAGAAAAATTGCCCTCTTTGGGATTCGAACCAGCAATTAAGGTACATGTTGGACGGATGGACGGACAACGAAAAGCGAGCCCATAAATTGCATAGCAATTAAATGTCGCAATATAATATACGAAAAAAATTGTGCTTACCATCTTTATACAATCGAGAATGACCCTAGGCGGTTAAAATAAAAAAATTGCGCTATTTGTAAACAACGATATCATAATACCGAAAATTTGTTAATCGAAAAATATTATTATAAAAAACGCATTTTTGAAAATGGTTGCGCTCATGGGTGTAGCCCACATTGTAATTAGAGGGGTGCAATAATGATTTAAGCAGGGGAAAAATGATCATTTTTTGATATTTTAGCCATAATTTGAATAAATTTCACCAATTTTTAGTTTTTGTGGGGGGCAGCCGCCCCCTCCCCCCCTTTGACTACGCTCATGGTTGCGCTTACTAAAATAAATAGTAAGTATAGCCATCGCCATGACTAGATCGTCCCCTGAAAAATTAAATTTCATTTTATTTTTAGATGACAATATAAAATAATAATTTTTATATTAAATCATAATTTTATATGATTTAGCTGACCCGGCAAACGTTATTTTGCTGTATACATTATTTCTAGAAAATACTATCGGGTATATGGTTATGATTAAAATAAGAATGGGGCGTTGTGACAATGTTGGCGAATAGAATGACAATACACTAATCATTTATTAATTTTATTCTTTACACTTTAATAAATAATTTTTGATACATATATATACATCAAATTATGGCCATTAAAAAATAATTCATCATCAATCTCTAAGTGCGATGAAGTATACAATATTTTTGGTTAGTCCATCTTTAGCCAACACAAACAAACGGGATGGTTTACCCACGCGAGAACATGCCACCTATAGCTGTCAGTGGGAAAAGCATGATGTGCCCAAATCTAACCGCAAATAGACATCGTTTGACCTTGAACCTTATTAATTGTCATTGCGAATGCCAATCTAATTGGAAATTGAATACGTTTGAATTCAATCGGCACATCTATGGGAATCATATGGATTCGTGGCAGCAATACATTTTCTCGGAACTTGCCATTCAAAATGGTGACTTCGATAACGTTTTTCATAAATTTTTTAATGACGAAACGTGTGCCATTGCACAGCTGTGGTGGGTTTAATTACCAAGCAAAATTACCGGAGATCCAACCTTCAATTGTATAAGGTGCGGTGGCATGCCTGACAAATCCAATGAATTCACTCAATTGGATAATTTACAGCTTCATCGCAAACTGTATCGACAGATTTGTATGACACCAAGTCACCTGGCAACAACTGTTGTATCTAGGAATTTAAATTATTGACATCCACATTTTTTGCTGACAACATTGCTCTTTCGGACATCCAAGCAAGATTTTTGTACTGTGTATATAGATCTGGAAATTGGTCGATGAGGGCATTTTGCGAGTCGACGATTGTGCAAGAATCCGACGGTAATTTTATGCATCCAGTATTTTCATACAAAGCAACTTTTCCATCACAACTATCTAACAGTTGTTTTAAAATGTTTCAGGGGATGGATCTTTAAGCATATGAACACGCATAAAATTCAGTTCTAACTTTTCAACATTACGCCACAGTGACGATGATTTTAAGCAGGCGTTGATCTCATCAGCGTACGTTGAACGTGGAATGACGGGAAGTGTTTGTCTGAAATCACCTGAAAGGAGTAACAAAGTGCCGCCAAATAGTTTGTCATTGTTTTTTATATCCTTCAATGTCCTGTCCAATGCCTCAAGGGAATGTTTGTGTGCCATAGTATATTCATCCCAGATGATAACTTTTCACCGTTTGAGTACTGTGGCCATGGACGATTGTTTATGTTGCATACTACCTCTGGGTTACTTTGGATATTTAGTGGCAGCTTAAATGCAGAATAAGCTGTTCTGCCTCTATCTAATAAAGTTGCTGTAATGCCAGATGTGCAACGGCCAATGCGATGCCATCAAACATGCAAGGCGATTAACAATTCAAATATCCACATGGGCCATGAATCATGTTTGTAGTAACAATATTAAACAATAATTGATCAGTAGACGAGTTTGGAATTTCTGCAGAAATTAAACTATCGATGTCTTCAGGATCATTTTGTCGAAGAACCAAATCAAAATGTGAGCATGAGGTAATCTTCGCTTTTGCCACTCAACCGAATACATCCAGCAACGTGCAGGGCCAAATATATGTAATTTTGTAATGAAATTAATGACAGGCTTTAATTTTTGTTTAAACACCCGTGCCGTAATGTCATGACGATGTATAGCATTTTGTCCTGGTAATCACAACGATGTAACCTCCTGCCATTTTGGATTACATGTAAACGTGAAAAAAAAACACGGTCGTCCGTATTCGCGTACGAAAGCCATAGCATCCTGTATGTATTCTTGCAAGTGACGTGGACTACCTACGTACGATGTTGGTAGAATAATAGAGATACCAATTTCAGCAGTATCGGCGTTGTTCGCAATAGCGTCTCGTAAGTGAATGTATTCTTCCGCACGCAGTTTCTGTTGGTTATATCTTAAGTATCGTAGATTCGTCTCTATCTTCACATACATGTCGACCATGAATTGTTGGCAAAGCTCACGACAGCGTATATCACGTTGTCTTGACCGCGTCTAATCATCAAACGATATGCATAAAAATCCTTCGAACTAACCTTCTTGTTTGTTTCGGCTCCTGTAATAATGTGTATTCCAATTAATTGAAAATGAGTAATCATGTTTTTAATAATGAATAAAGTACCTGTTAGGTGATCTCGTTGTTGCATGTTTATGCAATATCCATCTTGTCCTTTCCAAAAAAGTACCGGATATTGGAGAGCGTCATATTAACGGTGGGTATCAGCAATGAACTGAAGATTGTTATCTCTTCTCCGAGTCACGAATATATTATAATGGTTTACTTAAAAGTGATAAACATTAAAGTATCGAATTCTCATGCAGGCTACGCCCATGCTATATGGTGTTTTTATAAATAGAATACTTCAGCATTTATATATATTAGGTTATATACATTGTCGCATTTTACAGTATACACCTGTGACGTAAATTGTTGCCACAGTATCCCTGTAAGACGTCATACTACCAAATATTCGCAGAAATTTTCATAAAAATCGGTCCAGCCGTTTCGGAGGAGTTTATCAACAAACACCGTGACACGAGAATTTTATATATTAGATGATATCATACAGTATCTGGTCACATTCAATTTGAAATATAGAGTTTTGCAAATAAATCATTTATTAAATTTAAACATAATCTTATTTGTTGTATGAATATATATTTATGAGATTACTTAATAATGAACTACAACTTCACACTATTTAAATACAATTTAAAAATATGATTTTGTTAATATATTTTACCTTTCACGAGTCAAATTTAAATTTGCGTCCAAATTAAAACAATCAGATTTAAAAAAACAAAAGGAAATTTTAATTAACAATGAATGATCATCAATTATACATTTCGATATTAATTAAAAAATATTATACATAATAGCATTATGTATTCTGCAATGTAAGATTTATAACCCTTGACCCGACACTTTAAATACAACCCGACCCGACCCGAAAGCATATTAAAATTTTCAACCAGAACCCGACCCAAAGACATTTTAAAATCGAAATGAGAAATGTTTTGCCAGTTGCACCTGGTGCATCTAAAAAAAAGAAACTACCTTGTCCTGCCGAAACTGCCAACATAATGAGGTCGTAAATGGTTTTTTGTTTATCAGTTAGTAGTAAGACATTGCGAGTAACAATTGCTGCCATTTCTACAGTATTGTACTGCAGTTCAAGACTCGTATCAGTGTTGAGTAAATCAGATGCACTTCGATTTGGTGAACTCATACCAAAATCACTAATTTTTAAATTGGCAATGACAATGCAAAGACCCTCAATAGCTATCAATGCTCATTGTACATTGCGTCGCTTAATACGACGTTGCACCTAGAACGATATCGATGTAATATATCATAAGCCATTGAATCTTTGTGCTTATCCCACAACGTTCGTGCTCGGGCCCTGAAAACATGTAGTCAACACTATAGCGAATAGTAGACGAATTTGTGTTGCTGTAGAGTTTAATGCTGCTTCAATAAATATACTGTCCCAATGGTTGTCATCTTCTAGCAAGCCTAGTGCAAGGCATGCATCTTTATACGTTGGACACTGATGTCCATTCATTTTTAAGTTTATCGTGAAATGACAATGGGCCCGTGACATTTACTAACAACAGTCGCAGATAAAAGCACTCAGTCTGCCTAGGATTCACTGTATTAAATCGGCGGGCTTGTTTTTTTAATCGTTTTTGTTGATTTCGTTCATCTCATGCCTCTTGCGATTGTGCCTCACGTATTTGGGCCACCCTCACACGCATATCTGAATTGTTTTGTAGGATTTATTCGTCTGTTCTATGTGCTCTAATATTGATCATGACTGCATTTTATTTCGTTGACGACCCAAATTGTTCCTTTGCGTTTAGTTGGCATTTTTACCTATAAATATAACATATTTAATATATCAAATTGAATTACTTAAAGGTGAAAAACATTAAATTATCGAATTGTCATGCAGGCTACGCCCATGCTATATGGTATTTTTATAAGTAGAATACTTCAGCATTTTTATATATTGGATTATTTACATTGTCACCTTTTACAGTATACATCTATGACGTAAATTGTTGCATTTTACAGTATTTCTGTATGACGTCATATGACGTCGTGAGGTTGCTTTTGATTGACGTTTTATTAAACGTCAAAACGTATAAAACAAATTAACTTGACCGTCTTATCACTTAGAGATTTCGAATATAGTTTAAAACCTATTCTCAGACCTACCAAATATTCGCAGATATTTTGATAAAAATCGGTCCAGCTGTTTCGGAGGAGTTTAACAACGAACACCGTGACACTAGTATATTAGATTATTAATTTCACGAAAATTTCATCCTGGATTTAATTTATTTGTCCATCTCACATGCTTATAGTTTAACATCTCTTGCATATTTTTATGTTCCACATGCACGGCAAAAGCCAATTATTTAAAAAATTGCTTGTACGCAATTTTTCCCCCTTCATTAGTGGTACCCCATCAAAAGTTTGAGCAGCACATATAGCTTTTAAATTAATATTAATAAAGAATTGTATTTTATTGACAATTGTTATTGCATCAAAACTGTTAAGGGATAAAAATCCTAAAAATTTCTATATATGCGTGTAATTCAACAAAATGTACACAAATACTATTTTCTTCTGCGCATTTCACATCTCTAAATTTATCTAAAGGCAATGATATGGCAGTTTTTACCGTCAACCAGATAGCACTGCTAATACAGCGGGCCTTCACACCGATGAAATCGCACAGTATCAGGCTGGAAGATACATAAGCAGCAATGAAGCAATATGGCTTAATCTATCCGTTTCTATGTATGAACGCAGTCCTGCTGTGGATAACTTAGATGTACATCTAGAAAATGGGCAACACGTTTATTTTACAAACGCAATTGTCAAACAAATAGCCCTAAATCCCATAGATACAACGTTAACAGCTTTCTTCAAGCTATGTCAGCATGATGACCTTGCGCAACCGCTGCTGCGAGCAAAGTGCTTATGTATTTCACATGGAAGTCGCGCAGCAGATCCATTTAACGTCGCAAACGCGAAAAGCAAGTCGCCGGACGGCCTGACATATTCAAAGATAATGTGATAGTGCGACTAAACACTAGTCATCCAGTCAGAGTGTTAAGGTTCGCGCACGTCAAGTGCGCTGCGGTGCAACTTGCTGGTGTACGCACTTTTTTATTACAAAAAGCGAGTGCGGGTGCGCGCACCTGATTAAGTCGGTGCAAGTGCGCAATTGAGCTCCCGTTTTGCGCACATTAATAGTTTTACAATTTATTAATTTATTCAAAATTGTATTATATCGCATATTTCACAAATGAATTTCTACTGATTTACTATATATAACATACATCTATGTTCCTGGTGGAGAAGATAACAAGGCGGAAAATTGGTTACTATCGATAGACAATAAAAATAATCCAACCGCGATATTTCACATTATTCACGTATTTACTTTATCAATCAACGATTAATCTTTAGACTTTTGAACTCGTCGCTTAATAAATATATAGAAAAACACTAAAACGATTGAAGTTGAAGTTTAATAAGATTAGAAGATTAAAAACACAGACAGGTAATTTGATTAAAGAATTACAATAAAATATTTAAATAATGATAATATATTTAATTCAGCGTTTTTTAGAATATTGTCATCTCCCGTTACTATCTTAATATTTCAAACACTTTTAAACCTATCTTTGCTATCGTAAGTTTAATCACATATAATGATCTAATTACAATTAATTTTCATTGAAATACATTAAATTAGTTAATTAATTTTAATTATTAATTTGTATTATTATATTGGTTGTCATAGTACTCCTTATGCAATTTTTTACTATTTTCTTTTCTCACTGCTTTATATAATACCTTAATATAATAGTGAGTTATGGAAATAGAAGAATCAAGCATAAATGTAGCAAGCATATTATGCATGAAAATTTTTCCATTTCCAAAATATGCTAATATGTTTAAACTTAAAGATAATCAGCATAATACACTTAATTTTGAGGTGCAATGTCTTTTATGCAATGTCAAACTCAAGACTTCTTCTAGATCTTGTTTCAATTTGACTAGGCATCTAAAGGTAATCTTGTTATTTATTTTTATTTAATAATTAAGTAAATAAAAAACTTATAGAGATTCCATAATAGTACATTACAAAAGCTTACAAATGACAGAAGAAAAAATTCTTGGATAAATCTAACCAGAATATTGTAAACCTTACTAAATAGGTAAGTCGGGAAGAAGCCTTGGTGAATTATGTCATCAACACAATTCAGCCTCTTAATATTAAATGATAGAAGGGATAACTTGACGGATAATCACCTTGAAATGCTTTTACTCATGAATGTGAATAAAATGCTATGTTGATTATTTTATTGTATATCGATATTAATTTTTTGCATTAGACAAAATAAAGGTCATGCATTGAACATTACTCTATATTTTGTTTTGTTATAGTGCGGGTGCGAGTGCGCGCACCTTTAATACTGGTGCGAGTGCGCGCACCTTTGTTAAAACTGGTGCGAGTGCGCGCACCGGATTCCTCAATGTGCGAGTGCGGCACCGGTTTTTGAAGTGCGTTTAACAACTCTGATCCCAGTCAAGATGAATGTTTCTTTCTTAGCATGCTTTTAATTAGCCTGAGCCTTCCAACGTGTTTCCAGCAGTTAAAACTGGTCAACAGCGTTGCACATTCCGCTTTCCACAGTGCATACCAAGCTATGTATTAGAGCATAATAATCATTGGAAAATGCATTAGTGGCGCGTGCATGGGCATAGCCAGGTTTGGGGTTGGGGGGGGGGCGAAAATGTCTTAAGTTTAATTGGGGGGGGGGGGCAAAACATAATTTTTTTTTAATTTTTAAGGGTTTTATATTGAATTTTTTTTGTAATTTAAGGGGGAGGGGCACGCTTTATTAGACTTTTTTCTCCAAATAGTCGTACATTTTCATTCACTTTTATATATCAGTGCTTTATAATTTATAAACATTTGTCACACAATCATTCATATTATCGCAAAGCATTGCACATTTTACGGAAATTTTTTTAAAAACTACCTTAAAACTGTTATAAATCTACGTAATTATGAATAAATATGCCTTTTCTAATTATTTAGTTTGATGAGATTTATTTACATAATACAGCATTATTTTTTCAGATCATAAACTCACTTGACCCAAATTTTTTCATATATGTCCTATTAATACGTATTAATTATTTAGATAATTAAGAACTAAGCCAATGCAACGCTTGGTCGGGTACAGCTAGTAACTGGTAACACAGATCTACAAATATTGACTTTGTGATTGTATCCCGTGATCTGACAAGAGAATTTTACGGTGAACTATAATATGTTTTTAGTTTTTTCCCCTATTCGTTCAGATTTTGTGATAAATGAAAAGGTGCCAAAATGGTCTTCCTAACGTTTTTTGAGGCTATATTCCCATGCCATTTTTAAATATATATTTAATAATGTTTATAAATTCATATAGATCATGTATTTATCCACTTACCAAGCACCTTACACAGATGCAATGATATCGTTGTATGGCAGTTAGCACAAAGCCTTATACTTGATGTCCTTTACTATGCATACCTACCTATTACAACCTAATGCTTCACAAGATGTCAATGCTTTCATAAAGTTATTTAATAGATCTGTACATTATAATAAATTTTGTTTAGTTTTATGTGGAAATACCTATTTGAGTTGGGGATCTTTATTCACTACAGACAGGTTTCGAAGCGATACAATAATAGAATGTGAGTAAAAACGTGTATATCCAACGTATATAATACATTCCGCATATAACCAATTAACGATAATTTGATTGACAACACATCGGTAAATAACATATCCCCTGAGGCACTTCGCACTCCTAAAACCTCTCTACAGTTCCCCCCTTTTCACAGACAAAATCCTTAAGGAATGCTGGCGGTTTCCGACTACGCTGCGGGTATCTAGGTTCTTCTCTAGGCGTTCCTGACTGTTTTTGAATTTGTTCCCTTCTAGGTTCTTCTCTGGGCGTTCCTGACTGGTTTTGCATTTGTTCCTTTATAGCACTTGTTCCCGCTTCCCTTTCTGATGATATCCTTTGCGGCCACCCGTTCTCTTGTCCCAGTGTGGTCCAATCAAGGTTTTCCGTTTCCTTACTTGATCCACGTGTCGGTGGTGTTTTCTTCCCTGTGCCCATACATCGTAGGACCGACTACCGTGCTTGGCTTTTATCGTGCCTTCTACCCATTTGCTTGTTCCTAAAAACATACGTACCCAAACCAAGTCTCCTACGTTGAACATCCGCGGGTTCCCGATCTCTACCCATTGTTGTGGTACGGTTTCCCTCAATACCTCCCATTCGGTTCGCATACGCCTTTTTAGCGTCACCTCTGCTGGGCTTTTATTAGTTGTGGGGTGTTTTGTAGATCTGTAGTTTTCTAAAAATCTACTTAGCCCTACTTCCGACTCGTTTCTAATAATGGTTTCTTTAATTAATCGTACATATCTTTCTGCCAGACCGTTAGACGCAGGATGGTAAGGAGCTGCCCATCGCTGATTAATCCCTCTCATCTTGCATAAATTCTGTAATTCCTGCCCTTTGAATTGCGGGCCGTTATCTGATATTAACCATGGCGGATTTCCAAATCTAGCAAACGTTTCGGCAAGTTTTTTTATAATGGTGGTCGCTGTGGTGTCTTCTAATTTAAACACTTCTACCCATTTCGAGCTATTGTCCACCATCACCAGTTATGACTTACCCTTAAGAGGACCCATGATATCGATATGTACTTGAACCCACGGTTTATGGCTAGGTTGACACTCTATCAATGGTGCCTTCTTCGCCGCCGCGGCAGTGTAATTGCAATTCCGGCACCTTTTCGCTACGCTCAATAAGTCATCGTCGAGAGTAGGCTACCATATATACTGCCCCGCCACTTCTTGCATCCGCTTGATACCCACGTGGCCCCTATGTAATCTTTGGAGTACCGCTCCTCGTAACTTAGCCGGAATTAATATTCGTCGTCCTTTGTAAAATATTATGCTTTTGGCTTCGTGTAACTTTGGCAGGTGTTTTTCGTAGGAGCGTTTTAGCCCATACGCGACCATTATGTTTTGTTTACCTAATTGTCTCAGCCCCGGGTCGTCCAAGGTGTGTTGTCTTACTACGTCCAATGATATAAACGGATTCGTCGAGTCTTCTGGCATTTCCTCGCTAACCTGATACGCGTTTTCGTTCGGTTTTCTAGACAAGAAATCTGCCGCGTTTTCGGATCCCTTGTTGTACACAAACTTGGTCGTGTAGCCTGATACCAAGAGTGCCCACCTAGTTAGACGTGGTGACCATTGTTCCTTGCCCCTTTTGCTCTGATCGAATATATATACTAGGGGTCTATAATCCGTCATGATTATAACGCTTCGTCCTTGGATATATTCATTGAACTTTTTTAGTCCATAAACCACCGCAAGGGCCTCTCGTTCGATTGTCGAATACCGGCTTTCGCTATCGTTTAACGCTCTTGAAGCATAGGCCACCACTCTCCAATTCTCCTTTAGTGCTCGTTGCGGTAACCTGGCCCCTAACCCTGTACCAGAGGCGTCTACGACCAGGCCAGTCTCCCAATCTCCATTAAAGTATGCCAGTACGGGGGCTTTAGTAAGCGCGGACTTGATGGCTTCGAATGCGTCTTGCTGTTCTCCACCCCAGTGGTACAGCACGTTTTTTTTCATGAGTTTCTGAATCGGGTGCACGATTTTGGCGTAGTCCTTAATAAACTTTGAAAAATATGCTGTTAACCCCAGGAACGATTTTATTTCATTTTTGTTTGTTAAATTTTTCCACTGCTTGACCAGTTCGGCTTTATTGTCGTTGATTTGAATTCCCTTGTTACTTATTACATATCCCAAAAATGTTACTTTCTTTGCCCACAAGATGCTCTTGGAAATGTTTGGCACGAAACCCCATTTTTGTAACGTTTCTAGTACTTTGAGTAACCGCTCGTTGTGGATTTCTTCCGTTTCCCCTGGGATTAGTATATCATCAATGTATACCGCTACCCCCTCCATGCCTCCTAATATCTGATCCATTGTTTTTTGGAAAATCGCCGCGGCGCAATTTAAGCCAAAAGGCATTCGGTTAACTTTAAATAGGCCCTTGTGCGTGGAGATGTCAATCGTTGGCTCGTTTCTGGACCTAATTCGAGTTGTAAGTACGCTTTCGTTAGGTCCAGCTTAGTAAAACAACACGCGTTATCGAGTTTATTTAACAAATCGTCGATTTTGGGTAAGGGGTACAACAATCCTTGAGCGTATTTGTTTATAGTAAACCGGTAATCAATACATAATCGAAGAGTCCCATCGCTTTTTTTCACGTACCACTAGACTGGCCCATCTTGAGAAATCGATCGGTTCTATCACCCCGTCTCTGACCCATTTGTCCAGCTCTTCTTCTACTTCTTTCTTCCACGCCTCGGCACCCTTCGTGCGGGGATAAATACGGGATCTATGCCTTTAACGGTACTTCCACCGTTATTCCCTTGACTGCTTTTGAAAATTCGTTTAGCTAGCCCTCCCATTGCTTCATCACGTGCCGGATCGCGGACTTGGAATCCTTCGGTCTTTCTACGTAATTTACCGCGAACCGTTCCGCCGCAGCTCTGGAGTTCCAACGAATTCGTCGCCAAATTTCGGGCTCAAATTCTTGGATCCAATCGATTCCACACAACGGCGGCCCAGCTACGTCTGCTATCAATAACGACAGCTGTTTTCTCATGTCCTCCATTCGGACATCAGCTTGCACCTTGGCTACGATCTTTATTTCCTCGTGGACGTACGCGTACACCGTCGGGACGGGCTCTTTGTTGCGTGGGATCTCCTTCGCCCATTTTCGCGCCGGTATTATCGATACCGTGGCGCCGGTATCGAAGATGCATTGGAATAATTCGTTATTAATATATATATCTACAGTTAACACATCTAAAGCATGTTTTAACCTGGGAATTCGGACCGACCCAGGCCACGCTTCTCGTCCCGCCACTACGCTCCACGCCTCTTCGGACCCGTCTTGCAAAGTGCTTAACCCGTGTATCGTCTCGGCCGTTAACGCCAGCTCGCGTAGGCGATCCCTTTGATGTCATTTTCTGATAACAGTCTCGCCTGTAAGCTTCTATCGCGCAATCCTATAATGAATTGGTCGACGATTCTGTTCTCCAATTCTTTTCCGAAGTTGCAGCTGTTAGCTCCGGCCTTGAGTCTATTAGCGTACGTGTCTATCGTCTCTCCCTGGCCTTGTCGGACCTTTGAGAATTCATACCTCTTTGCCCTCGCGCATGAATTCCTTTGGAATAATTTTTTTAACCGATTTTTAGCTTCTTCATATGTAATTCCTGTCAACTCTTGCGGTCTATAATCCTCTAGTATTAATTGGAATGCCTCCCCATCAAGGCTGGTTAATAATAGAGCTGCTTTTTGCTCATCTGTCTCCGTCATATTGCTCCTTAGGAATAGCTCAAATTGTGTTATAAAAGCGTCGATGTTAGCCGTTGTTTTATATTTCTGCATTCCCGCGGAAGCTTATCCTTTACGTCGCCACTATTGGAGTTGGGGATCTTTATTTACTACAGACAGGTTTTGAAGCGATACAATAATAGAAAGTGAGTAAAAACGTGTATATGCAACGTATATATTACATTCCGCATATAACCAATTAACGATAATTTGATTGACAACACATCGGTAAACAACATATCCCCCGAGGCACTTCGCACTCCAATTACCTCTCTACAATACCGAAATCACATTTAAACATCTCTCTTGAAATTTGCTCTACAGACAAATAAAGGAGCAATTATTATACTCAATCAATTGATTCAAGGAACGAATTTTATATAGGTTTGATTATACCAAATTCATTTCTTACGATAATTAACAAAAGGTAAGAAAAAACAGTAAAGTCAAGTTTTACATATAAACACAATTGTGCACCTAGATTCTACACATAGACTAGATAGACTGATCATCAACTTTAAATGAGGGCACCAATTTCCAACCATTTTGAATTGTGCACAAATAAGGGAAGGACATATAGTTTATAGTAATTTTGGTAATAAAAGTGTTTTTAAAACATAATAAAAAATAGTGAAGTAGTTAAACATTAAAAACATCATTTTAAAATGTATATCTTTTACAAAATTCATAAAAATAAAAAATTGTGATGATGTAATGTTAAAACAATTCAGTGCCATTTATTAATTATGAGGAAGGCAAATTCACTTTTTTTGTTTCAACAATTGGGTTCATTGCAGTAAGACATGGGAGATAGTAAAATTCAAAATTGTGATTAAAATAATACACGTTTTACCATATAAAACATATGATATGAGGAGTCTATGATTCTACCAGGCCTAACCTGCCGGCAGGGCCTGATAAATTACAACAAAATTGTATAAAGCATGGACACGCCAAACTATACTTTATTATGCTATATATTGCTTTTGCTTTACCTATGAATTCACGTCTAAGATTAAAATATTATACAAAAATCTTAAAATTTTAGCTCTTGAATGTGATATTAGCATGCCATGTAGTACCAGATAAATTGTTAACATTTAGAATATTTTTTGAGATCTTATATAAAAACATTACAATGATAACTTAAGGTCATATTAAAAATTCCATTTAATCAAAATAATTGCATAGTTTCATTTTATATCGAGCGACTAAGGGTAATATAAACTATACTTGCCACTTAAATATAATATGAATCAAGTGCCTTTTCAATCTATATAAAATCAAATTTATAGTGTACTTACATTATATTACTAATATTGAAGGTGCTAATATCCAAAAAACTGGAAAGACTTATTACTATATGAAGTCTACGAATACTATGTTATTGAAAGGACACACATTTTACCTTTTGATAAATTAACAAAAATATTAGTGAAGCATACAAATGAACCCAATATACAAAATATACCTTCTTCATATTTATTCGTAGAGCTAAATGATTGCAACGAATGTAAAATAGTATATTTAATAGAAATTATCGCATGTAAAACGTAAATAATATATGAATTAAGCTATTTGTAGATATTGCCTCAGTTGACTTCCTACAAACCCATGCATTTGGAAAACGTAATTTTATTTTTAACTTTATTACTACCTTTCTATTTATGTTAGTATTTGTTACAACACTATATAAATCATTTTAGTTTTTGAATATAACAACGCACAATAATAAAATAATTCATGTTATTTTTTAATAATATAAAATATTATTATAGCGTATGATCTTAAGTTAGGTATATATATACGCTCATCACGCGTGTAGTTTGATATCAAACCCTGGTATATCGAGGGCGCATATTTTACAGATAATCAACAGGTATAAATAGGCATTGAAAAAACAGATTTTTTATAACTTTATTTTGTTGGTGTCATACATAATGATACATATAATTCAGTGTGAAACTTAGGTGTCCATATTTTCAGCTAATTTCTTATAATTGGGGATATTTAGAGTTCACGGTCCTTAAACAATTATCTAAATGTAAGTCAGTAAGCTATGTTCGGTATTGAACAAATACACTTCCCTTTATAATCAACAAAACAATATGATGTTCCCATTCATCGTTAAAATAATATGTTCTTTTTCTTTTACATTTATCCATAAAGGGTTTTGAAAGAAAGATTGCTTGGTAGTTTTAAATGCAGGGTCTACGCGTAGAGCCCTGCAAAATAAAATTTCTTCTGTCCGAGCCCGGCCCGACTTCTCCATTTTTATTTTGCCCGAGCCCGGCCCGAGCCCAATAGACTTTTTTTATTTTTGGCCGACCCGAGCCCGAGCCCGATCGGATTTTTCCAATAAAACTTTTGAAAAATTTTGTTTTAAAATTATTTCACCAATAAATATAAAATGCAGTAGATTGATATTATTCGTACTTTACAACTAAGATAAGTTTAAAATAGAAAAATTTATTTTCACTCGTTACAATTTATTTAGCTTTAAAACTAAAAATATAGCTTTAAAAAATATATTTTATTTAACAGTTCCTTATAAAATTTTTTTAGAAATATTTACCTATCTTATTTCTTAAGTTCTAACAGCTACTATGAATATATTTAAGTACTAGAATAAGATTTGCAATTCAGGTCAGTTATAATAAATGACAGGGGAAAAAGCTGAAGTTTGGAATCTATATAATGTACGCTGTGTGAAGATAATTATTGTCAAGTTGAGTTTGTTTAAATCATATTTTATCAAAGATTAGTTTGCTTTAGTTTAATTCTTCGGACCGAGCTTGGGGCTCGGGTCGGGCCGTCCCGTCAGGCCCGACCCGAGCCCGAGGCCCGATTATTTTTGCCCTAGCTCGGCCCAAAACCCGATCTGGTCGGGCCGGGCTCGGGCTTCGTGTGGCCCGTGCAGGGCTCTATTTACGCGTGGTCTATTCGAAATACGATCACACACTAACAAAAAATACCTGCGTGTTATTAGATTCGCTCATATCATACATTTACATTAGTCCAGCGAGGGCGCACTAAAAATCGATCGGGGGCGCCATGGCGCCCGCGGGCGCCGCGTTGCCTCCCCCAGCCTTAGAGTATACATTCACTGATTCTTAAATGAAATGATTTTATGTTATAAAAATTACATATTATCTGCTTTTGAAGCATAGTAATCAAGATGTAAAGATGCCTTCAAACTATCATAACTGATCTATATTAAAGATCCACAACGAACCTTTTCAGTGCGTCGACCCGCCCGTCTTCGTTTGAAAACTTTCAGGCCCACCCTAGCCCGTTTGTAATTTCTTTATCCACGTTTGGCCCACTCGTACCCGTTTAAAAAGCTTCCCACACCAACCGAGCCCGTCCATATATTTATTCCACGCATTTAAGGCCTGCCCCCCCCCTAACAAAATACTAAATAATTGAAAAATTATAAAATAATTCTTTTTTTTTCTAATATTATTTATAAAGTATTCTGAGCAACTATATATCGGTGGTTTTTATTAAAATTGCTTTTAATTAGCTTTAAATAGAGAAGCTAATAATGTTAAATAAAAGTAAAGTTTCTAGAAAATAAAATTATTTAAAATTATTATAGCACGAAATGCAAATTATGTGATAGTTCAAGAATGTTCCTAAATAAGTGCATAATACATTTTATACCTATATAACATATTAAATATTTGTCATCAAACAATTTTTGTTTGCAGACACTAAGAATTTTTATTTAAAAAGGTTGTCACAAAACATATTTTCCAAAAGTTCGTTTAGGTTAGATCAATATAAATTCTAGGACCGTCAATATAATTTTAGGCCAGTTATTTGAATTGTTTAGCCTGTCCGAGCCCGGTTCGTTCTTTTCATTATAAATCCGTCTGTACCTGCTCGCGAGCTCGGCCTGCCTGGTCAGATATCTAATCTATATTACAATATTATTTTATTTATAGACGTGTATTTGTTATATAATATTAAGACTGTTTATATAAGAAAACAAATTGAGCTATTTATTAACAGAAACATTCATCTATACCCAGTCACTGATGCTAACAATCAGAGTTATATAGACATAAGGTACATTGGTAATTGGGTGTTATTCCACGAGGAAATTGATAACACATTGATGTTAATGCAACATCCAATTTTAAGTTTACGCAACATTACTCGAATTCAAAGAAATTTTATGTATACTAACAGGGAAACTGTATAATTTAATATTTTCATGATTAAATTTGAGTTTTATTATATTCAAGACGATAATTTTAATCACTAGTGGATTAGAAATTGCATATTGTAGGATTAGCTTAAGGTGTCAAACAACTAACACCTTGTTTAACGTCTACAATAATGTAAGAGTAATTATTGCTAACATAAAAAGATATATTTTTTTTCAAAATTAACTAATATTAATATCGGTGAGACATTCTTCTATTTCTTCCTCCAAATATTAATATATAGATTAGATTGTATAGATATTAATAGTATTTATTTTGTTCAAACCTTATTTAAAATCGTATGATTGAATGGAATTACTATTTATTTATATTTTCTTAATATCGTAAATCATATCAAATAACATTTGTCTTAGGACTTATTTAGGTTTGAGTCTATAAATATGGTTATTAGACACATACTGATTGTAGATTTAAAAACACACTAAAACATTCCGTTTGTTTCACTACTTTAGTTACATATAGTTCAAAATCAAAAAGGAATAAAATATTACAATAGCATTAGCATGGATGATTTAAACACAACTTACCCCAATGCCATCGTGGAGCAAATTTATTGTATGAAAAAATTTCCATCCAGCAGAGTAGCCTTAACAATTTTCCCTCCAAATCAAAAATTGTTATCAGTAGTATCCTCTTATATTGTTAATTTTTATTTTAAGCATATTAATACTATCTGTCCATCATTAACTATTAAGTATGTTATTTTTAAGCATATATTCATTATTATTATCACCACAATTATTTTACCGATTATGGAAATAGATTAAAATATTTTGTTTAAAGGACATTATATTTATATCAAAAACATTTATAAATTTTATAGCTTAATATAAAAGTATATATATGCTTGCACGACCTGGATTTAGTTAGAATTAAGTGTTTGTATACTGTATTCTTTATTTACCTTCTAAATTAAAACTAAACATTTTGAGATGCTTTAAAAAACATCAAAAATCAAAATGGCTCGACACTTAGTTTAACAGGAAGACCTATTTTGAATAAATAACGATTACCACATTTAAACGTTCTTTCGGACTTGCCCGTCATAAAGCCGTATTGATATTAGAACAACCTGAATGCAATGGTGACGACCTCGACGTTGAAGATCTTTGTGTTTTAATAGCATAAAAATCAAAAAATAATTTTCTAACTTGCACGACAATCTTAAAATTCGATTAATTGTCAATAAATTCTATTACTCTGATACACGTTGCATCTATAATAATAAAATAAAGGGTAGTTTTGCATAAATGCAAATTTGTTTGCTAACTCATGCGAAAATATGGCAAGCCGTATGATATTAGAACAACCTGAATGCAATGGTGACGACCTCGACGTTGAAGATCTTTGTGTTTTAATAGCATAAAAATCAAAAAAATAATTTTCTAACTTGCACGACAATCTTAAAATTCGATTAATTGTTAATAAATTCTATTACTCTGATACATGTTGGATCTATAATAATAAAATAAAGGGTAGTTTTGCATAAATGCAAATTTGTTTGCTAACTCATACGAAAATATGGCTGATCTAATAAAAAATGAGCAAACAGCGGTGAAAAGAGCAGCATCCAATCCCTATAAATCAAAGAACCTGACTTTTATTAAATTTTTTTAATAGTTTCCTCGTTTAATCCTTAATCTTAGTTATTCTCACAAACGTTAAATCAATTTAGTTTATAAAGAGGGTTGTTGAACATTGTCCTTCTCGTTGTTATTAAAAACCCTTAAAATAGTATTAAAGGATTAAGTACATTTTATCTGACTACCAAATAAATATCTTATCGAGAAAATGAACCTAGTGTTGACTGCTAAACAAGAATAAAAAAACCAAATTTATCTGGGTGGTGTATAAAAATTTAAGGCCGATAATTTAATACAGATGCATATTTTAGCAAAATGGGTCAGATACCCGATATAAATGAATCGACTGTCAATCTGATGTGGAGAGCAGAAAGAGATTTGGAAAAGCCAATCATAATTATTTAATCTCACATGTTGCTGATTGAATTATTAAAATATTGGTGTATGTTCACTTCGATTCTAATTCTCAAAGAACATTATGCTTTAAGGTTAAAATAATTCAAAATTATAATGCACCTAAATTAGTTCATATCTAAAAAAAACTTTGATCCCAGTAAAAACTTAAAGCGACTTATTTCTAAGAGAAAGAAATTATGATTTATTTTATTTAAAGTTGGTGGCATAATAAAAAAACAAGAAATATAATAATAATTTAAACACATCACAATATCATATTGAAGCTACCAACTATTAGCAGGAGACTTGGAAATTTACGTACCAATATTTTTAATTAGAAAACCTGTAGACAAGGCCGGGCTGCTTTAGTTCATTTCAAAGAATTAATTGCACGAGTTTTACAGGACATTTAACAATCAATATATAAATGTCTGATGGGCTTGGGGTAGGCGTCTATATTTTAGTTGATAAATCGAGGCATTATATTTGGGACCATTTAAAGGAGTTGATTGCTGAAAGATTAAAGATAATTCATCCGGGCTCATTTTCCAATGAGGATTAAAGGGCTTAAGAGTTGAATTATAGCTGACTATTAATTTTGCCATCCTATATTTAAATATCTTAAGAAAATACCGAAAGTTGGACTTAGAGTACATTTCGCTTCTTAGGATTTAAGTTATATAATTAGTTTGAATCCATTACTGAAAACTATACAGGAAAACCTTCTTGTTGAACAGTTTGCTAACAATATAAAGCAAAATTGTGAGATAGCCTTTTCATATACGGTAAATTAATGAAATTATAATAAATTGATTGTAAATATCAGAAATTACGGATAGACATTATATTTGTCGTATTTTAAATGGTAATATAGTCGATATTAACTTTCAATCGCAATTTTAAGATGAACCTTAACATATTTGTGTAATATTATATATATTTACAATTGAACAAAAATATGGATAGATGTTAATAATGGTAATGAATTGTTTAACCGTTTACAAACTTTGTCAAAAATAGTAAAACTGTGACAATGTCCTATTTTGCCTCTATATTTTGAAATTTGTATACAGATCTAATGGGTGTCCCTGCTTTTTTTCGCTGGTTAAGTCGAAAATATCCATCTATTATAGTATCCTGTCATGAGGATAATGTAAAATTAAAGTGCGTTTGATATGTTAAATTTCATATAGAATGTAAAATCACCTGAAGATTTATTGGAGGAAAATCCAAATGGCATTGAATTTGATAATGTTTACCTTGATATGAATGGTATCATACATCCTTGTTGCCATCCAGAAAATAAGGCTGCTCCTGAAAATGAGGATGAAATGATGTTGGCAATATTTGAATATATTGATAGGCTATTTAACATTTTACGTCCAAGAAAATTGTTATACATGGCTATAGATGGAGTGGTATGCAAATAATTTTTACAACTAGATATTTGTTTGTATTAATATTTGTGGCATATGTTAAGTTAATCATTTATTCAGGCACCTAGAGCCAAAATGAACCAGCAACGTTCAAGGAGATTTCGGGCTGCCCAAGAAAGTTCAGAAAAAGCTGGTTCTATAGCCAAAGTTAAAAGAGACTTGCTTGAAAGGGGTATTGAGGTTCCAGATAATGACAAACCACACTTTGACAGCAATTGCATAACCCCAGTAATTTATGTGTTTTAGCATAATATATAGATTATTAGTTCATACTATATGTTTAAGTCAATAGAGATTTTTGATAACTCATCTATAGTAGCAAATATTAATTTTTGTGATAGTCATATGGTAATCAAATATATAAGGTAGATTATAATTTAAATTAAATCTCAATTTAAAGAAAAACAAAATTTGTTGTTTTTCATTAAGATTTTTTAAATCATGAAAGCAATTACATTATTTTATTGAGAGAGTTGTCATAAAATAATGCATAAGATTTTAAAATAAGTTTGAGCAACCCTTTATATTATATTCCTAAAATATATAATTGAACTATGCATGTCATGTATTATAATTTTGACTACGTGTATAAATTTTGTTTACAAATTTGATACAATTATTTTGCATGAATTAGGGGACACCATTCATGTTTAGGCTGTCAAAATGTTTGCAATTTTACATTCAAGATCGTATGACCAATCATCCAGCTTGGAAAAAATTAAAGGTCATACTGTCAGATGCTAATGTTCCTGGTGAAGGGGAACACAAAATTATGGATTACATTCGTAAACAGAGAGGTAGATATTTTACTTTACGAAAGATTGCTTTGTTTATCATCTTGAAATATATGAGTTTCCATCAGATTTTGCAAAGCACCATTTTATTTTTAGTCAAATGATTTTTCTTTATTTTATCATTATTATTTTTTTGCTCCATCCTGTATAAATTAAATTTTACTTGCAAGAATTAATTAATTTGCATTAAATGTTAATTATATCTAAAATTATTTTTTTTAATATGGAAGCAACCGAGTTTTATTTTGCAATAGGCTTAAAACTTAAAACAAAATGATAAAGTTTCTAAATTGATTAAACCAGCCACATTTTTTGCAATGAGTTTATAGAGTTGTTGATTTGAAGGTTTTATACGTAACAAAGAAATTATATTTTTTATGTATTTTGACATCAATCCGTTGTTACTACATATAATATTTTTAAATTAATGGCTGCTCAGAAACTGGCAATTAATTTTACCACATTCTAAAGAGCTCTCTCTACCCATTTATGGGCTATAAAGTAATGTTGTAACAACGGCTGGGTCATGTTTGGTCGGCCTTTAGTTTTAGTCGACTAAACATAAACAGACCGATTTGTTGGTCTATTTTTCTTAGTCGACCCCTAGGTTTAGTCAAAATTTGGAAAACAGATTAGAATCGACCGTTAGTTTCAGTAAACCCAGCCGTTTTTACAGCACTACCATAAAGATATAGAATATTAATAATCCTGTTTTTTCGCAACTTTATATCGTTTTATTTGGTAATGAAAGCTACCTTAACTTATTCACATTTAGCTAACCCAGACCACGACCCAAACACTAGGCATTGCTTGTGTGGAGCCGACGCCGATTTAATTATGTTAGGTCTTGCAACTCACGAACCTCATTTTACCATTATCAGGGAAGAATTTAAGCCGAATCAAACTCGGCCTTGCGACCTTTGCGGAGAATCTGGTAAAATAACGTTTTGAGGCTTGGGTGTAGCCAGCACTGGAATAAGAAGGGGCCAAAAATGATTTAGGGAGGGACAAAATGATCATTTTTTGAAATTTTAGCCATAATAAATTTTACACAATTTTTTGGATTTGCTGCCCCTCTCTGCCCCCCCCCCTCCTTGGCTACGCCCATGACCTTACCTATCTATTTATAAAAAGATATTCCAATGTTCGCCCTCTCTTTCATAACTTTTGCAATTTTTTAACTCCACAAATGCGCATAAGAAAAACTTTACCTAAAATGACGGCTTAGGTAAATTAATAAACCCTAGGGCTAAAATTAGCTAGTCGCCAGTATATTGTGAATGTGTTAATAATCTATTATAATAATCTATGTTTACAATGTTTGTTTGTCCTTTCCCTTTTCTCACTTAGATGTGTATATCAGAGACCAGAAATGCCCGGCCCCCACACGACCTTGCCCTCCCGGCCACTGTCTTAAATTTAGATTTTCGGGCGAGTACTATATAATAAGATTCGGGCAATTCGTCTTTACTTTTCTATATGATTATGTAATTTTGAGAATTAAATTACACCTTTTTTTTGGAAATTAAAACAAAATCATTACTAAAAATATGAAAAATTATTATTTCGGCCGGGCAGCTCTAATTATTCGGGCATGGTCGGGAGTCCCTAAAAGGGGTTTGGGCTGGCCTAGGCCGACAATTAAGTTATCGGGCCCGGCCGGATTCGAGGCGAAAAATTTAAACTCATCCGACCTCTTGTTAATTTAGATCACGAATTGAAGGATTGCCAAGGTGGAAGTAGTCCGGCCTCGAGTGGCTTGGAGGAGGATGAATTTCAAGCGGGCGAGCGAGCCCTGGAACAAGCCCGGAACGAAACCAAATTTCTTTTTATCCGGCTGGACGTGTTGCGAGAATACTTGGAAAAAGATCTCAGTTTCACCACTCTCAACGTGGCCTGGGACTTTGAACGGCTCATTGACGACTGGGTTTTCATGTGTTTTTTCGTGGGCAACGACTTTTTGCCTCACCTACCTTCTCTGGAAATTAGGTATGGACTGGAGGTCGGGTTTTGTTTGGCCGACTAAGCATAAATAAACTAAAGGTTAACCTTTAGTCTATTTATGCGACTAAGAAAAACCAGCCAAAAAATATTTGATTTGATGTGTTTAGTCGACTAAAAACTAAAGTCGATTAAACTAAACCCATCCGTTTTTACGACAATAGTAAGGACACACATAGACAAGATAGACTGCTCATGCCATATGTTCCATACGGTATAAATTGTGTGTCAAATTTCCCTCCATTTTGAAGACAACGAATGGTGTATTTCAACCATGTCATTTTGCGCAGTAACAGTCAATTTACCCACCTCACTAGTTTATAAATTTGAACGAACGTCATTAAATTAATATTATACAAAATATAGGTGGCGCTATATTATTAAGCAAACTTTCATCACAGTTTAGACATTTTTAATTTTTATGTTCTATGTAAATGATATTTATTCTAGAAATGATGTTTTGATACCCCTTTTTCCACCATTTTAATGATAACATGGTAAAGTGAGGATTATATGGATATTAGTAATTTTTGTAAATTAATTAATCTGGAAAAGTTAAATAAAAATATTAAATTGGGTAGATATCAAAAACATCATTTTTAATAAAAAATATCATTTACACAATACATAACAATCAAAAATGTAAAAACTGTGATTAAAGTTTGTTTAATAATATAGCGCCATCTATATTTTGTATAATATTAATTTATAGACGTTCGTGTATTTTATAAACTAATGAGGAAGGTAAATTGACTGTTATAGCGCAAAATGACATGTTTGAAATACACCAGTTGTCTTCAAAATGGAGGAAAATTTGACACACAATTTACCATGTATGGAACATATGGCATGAGCAGTCTACCTTGTCTATGCTTGTAAGTGCCGTGCTTTGGTTGTGCCTTGTTAAATCTTTTTTACTCAAAAATAAATATTTAAAGCGTTAAATTTATAAAATTTTTTATTCTTTTTATTATTTCTCTTGTAGGGAAGGAGCCATCGACCGCTTAATCGAAATTTACAAAAAGACGATACCGAAATTGGAGGTAAACCCTTTTAAATTTTTGCTAATTAATGTTCCTAGCTACAAATTCCTTTTGCTCATTCTACTCATTCGGGTATCTACTTTTTTTGTGTATTAAATCTGATTAACCAGTCCTAAATCTTCAACAATTTCGATTTATCTTGGCTTATCCAACATGTAAAAAGGAGGGGCGAGGGTAAAGTATTAGTCAATGATTTAGATATTAGCACAAGGTTGAATAATTAGTATTTTATGGCGGCCTGGGTCTTATTTATCAATCCGGGTTTTTTGTAGTTATATGAATTCCAAAAAAATAAGCTGTTGAATTATAAATGAGTCTCGAGAAATTTAGTAAAGAGGACATTAAAAGTTAGAACCTAGCGAATTCCCTTTTATTTCGCCTTAACATCATTCGTAAATTTACGCGCCTCAGAATTACTTGACCGAAAACGGGCGAGTGAATTTGAAGTTGGTACAGCACATCCTACGGGAATTGGGCGAACTGGAGGACGGGGTTTTCAAGCAGAGGCAAGAGACCGAGTTGCGTTTTAAGAGGCGCGATCAGGAACGCAAAAGGAAACAAGCTAACGTCGATGCCATAAACGACACTTACTACCCGCTAGGGGGGGCTAATGGGCCTGTCCGGCCGAACCTGATAAATTTTTTAGCCGCCGGCTCTAGTGGTGGTACCCCGGATGGGCTAGGCAGAAATCGAGGCGGTCAGGCACAGCCTCTACGTCAAGTGAGAAGGGTTTTATAACTTTCCCTGTAGTATGCCTCGACTAAATTACAGCATTATACGTACTAGTGTCGTAAAAACGCCTGGGTTCGGCTTGGTCGACCTTTGGTTTTGCTAAGACTAACGCTCGCTTCTGGTCTGTTTTTTAAATTTCGACTAAGCACACCGGTCGACGACTAAGAAAAACCGATGTTTACGTTTAGTCGACTAAAACCCCGCGCTTTTTACAACACTAATATGTATCGAAGCAACCCTTTACTTATTAAATCATACCTTAATACAATACAATATATACAACTAAAAAATGTTTTGCAAGCATATTGTATAATCATGAATTCGTACTTTACAAATTATCTTATTATATATAAATTTTTTTAGAAATACAACTTAATTTTACGAACGTTTAAGGCGTATAATCAAAAATATGCGTATATATAATTATGATATTAAACAATGAAAATTTTGTAAAACCACAAAAGATGGAATATCGTAATTTTTCGAGCGATTTAAAATATTCCCGATTTTTTGCATTATTTTAGGGTGGAGTAGGAGGTGGAAATAGATTTAACGCGCTTTCGAACAGTCATAACAACAACAATAACAACAACGAAAGTGCCGATTCTGACGAAGATTCATCTAAAGAAGACGACGTCAGGCAAAAAAACCTTCACTTATAATACAACCTTTTCGCTCACTATGGGTGGTAGATTTAGTTTATTGGTTTGTTGACTTTATTTAGGTTGTGGGAAACGGGTTTCAAGGATCGATATTACGCCACGAAGTTTAAAACCGAGCCCAACGACATCAAATTTAGAGACGATGTGGTATACCTTATAGTAGTGTCGTAAAAACGGCTGGGTTTCGTTTGGTCGGCCTTTGGTTTTTGGCGACTAAACATAAACAGACCGAAGATTTTTGGTCAATTTTCCTTAATCGACCACTAGACTTAGTTGAACCAAAGGCCGACCGAACAGAACCCAGCCGTTTTTACAACACTACTTTATAGTCCACAGTTCATCGATAAAAAATATACTCAATTTCTTTATTCAAAATTAAAATTTAAAATCGTTCAATATCGGAATTATTATTTATTAAGGGGCTCTGATTTAATTGCAGCTTAATGAACCAGAAAATAGATTTTTCAAAAATATTTATTTAATTTCATAATATATACGAAATGTTGTTAATTTGCAAGGCTAAAGCGTACGCTCGTGGTCTTTGTTGGGTGCTACTCTACTACTACCAAGGTTGCCCGGCTTGGAATTGGTTTTTCCCTTATCATTATGCCCCCTTCGCTTCCGATTTTAGGGATATTTCGAATTTACCCAACGATTTCGAAGTTGGGACCGAACCCGTGAGTATACTATAAATATATCTATTTTATTTAACAATCTTGACCATGGCCTAACGTTTTTTTTTACTTGCGCTTGGAATAAGCATAAACTTTATTGATTAGAAATCTATTTAAATTAGGTTGTATATGTCAGTTTGCAAAAGTTTTAAGTATAATGCGAAGTTTCGAAGATTCAGAGGTCGACTGAGATAAACAGACCCTAAACCCTTCTGTCTGTTTATGTAGAGTCGACTAAAACCAAAGGCCGACTAAACGAAACCTTGAGCCTCCACTACGTCATAAGCCAAATCTTTATCCTCGACACCACCTTGTTTTTTGCTCATTTATTAATTCGGTGAATTTTAAAATCTCGATCATTATTAATCAACTCACTTAGTATAATCAATAAAGAATGTTTTATAACACACTCATGTATACTTGAAACGTGATTTAGTTTAAGCCTTTGGAGCAACTTATGGCTGTATTCCCGGCAGCCAGTTCCAAACACGTTCCTCCCACTTGGGCCAATCTCATGAAAAATCCCAAATCGCCCATCATCGACTTTTACCCAGAAAGCTTTTGCGTCGATTTAAACGGCAAACGTTTCGCATGGCAAGGTTTGCAACATAGCAGAAAAATAATACACATATTTTCAATATAAAATTCGTTCTTGTTTTTACCCTGTGCAAATGTCTAATTTTGCATTTGTAGTATATTTTTGTACAGGTAAATTTTCAAAGCCCTAGTCTATATTTTTTATGTGACTGTCTTTTAACCTATTAAAAATCAGTTTTTTCTTAAAGAATTGATTGTCATATATTTAAAAACATCCTGATTGTATGTGCCTTGCCTATATATATATATAATAAAGATTAAAGCGCGTCTGCGCCAGTTGAAATCCTCTGTATTGGCTTTTTATATGAATTTTACAAACTTTATAACTATTTTTACAGGGCTAAACTCTATCTAAGATTTGGTTGCTTACAATTACAACATAGTAACGACTTTATTGAGGGATGAAGCAAAAAATAAATTTATAGCCCCATGGATCAATCAATAGTCGATGGGATTATATTAATCTTATTATAAAATAAATTAAAAATGACGAATATTTATTAGTTGATTGAAAGGTGTTAAAAAATTATAATTAATATAATGGTGCGTATTTTATTAAACAGGGGTTGCTTTATTACCGTTCGTGGACGAAGAGCGCCTCATAACTACCCTACAGCAAACCGTGTACGCCGATCTGACTGAAGCCGAACTCTATCGCAATTGTCGAAGTTTCGATCGCTTGTACATAGCTCAAGGCTATCCCGCTTACGAAATACTCTGCGCGGTAGCGCAATCTGGCCCACAGCAAGATTCGGTTTTTTACGCTCGAAATTTTATATATACATTTTTTGAGAAAATCACGCTTTGAAATTTACGTTTTATTCTTTAATGTGGTTATCGAGTTTTTAGAAACTTTTGAGCCAAGGGTTTGTGAGAGAGGAAGGAACCGTTATAGTATTGCGATTTAACACTAACGTGGTTTTCAAGATCATGTTATGAAGCTTAGATTTCTACTTTCCATTCCATTCTCAGTTAAATTATGCGCAGAATTGGATTAAAACTTGAATCGCTACGTCCAAACGTTAATGTTAAATGAATATTAGTAAAAGGGCTTGCAATCTATCTCACTTCTGGTTATGCTCTATTCAAAGCGATGTTATGTCCGCGATAACTATATTGCATTGACGACTGACTTTCACAAAATAGGATTAAATATTTAAGATATCAATACTTTTTCGTTTTGCAATCAACGAAACTTATTTGATTTTATTTTCTGTGTAGTTTATAGCTTTGAATGCTTCGTTGACGGAAGGCATGGCGGGCTCTATCAAAGCTGACCCCGAAGCCATTGTGCCCGGCGCCAGGTTTAATTCTCCGCTCGAAAAAATGAACCCCATCCCGGATCTCCAATGCGTTGGGTCAGTTTTATAAAACAACATTGCTTTCAAAACATTTTATCTTTCAAACTATATATTATGTCTAATATTTTCTTACCTTGTTGATGTGTGTGTTTGTATAGAATGTATCATAATTTTGGGGTTTTTATATCGAATAGGGTATTCTACAAAGATCCTCAATATCCGTTCGATTTCATTTATCCGGCCAAATTGCTCCCTAATCTTAAGTTAGTCAATTACAATCCACAAGCATTGTTTTACACCAATTTTATGTTGTATAGGTTCAAGCTTTTAAACTGTTATTTGCTATGCTATTTGATGTAGTTTTTTGCATTCTAAATAATTGTCTCGTAAATTTGCACTAATTCAAGCCTTATTTTTTTGTTGGCTCAAGGCCTCAGCCGTTTTAAGAAAAGGTGCTTTATTTAACTAAATAGTTTTGGCTAAATTTTAATTAATTTCTGAAACTTAAAATGTAATTTAAATTTTTGTATTATTAAAAAGCATGGAAATAAGCTCGGGGTTTATAAACCAAGTGTTAAAAATGTACAACCTTTGTTAACATATAACGTGAATTTTTTCGACACATAGAATGCCAGATAAGGTTTTGAGGCCTACGGATTGGGATGATTCGACTCAGGGTAGGTTTAGGCCAAGCCTCGGCTTTAGACCCAGCAATTCTACCGATCCTACGCCCAGGGTTGACGCCTCCGGCCAAAGGATCCTCAAGTGCACACACATAATTTTATGACTTTAAAAAAACCCACTATTTTTCAACTTTGGGTTGGGTAGATATTGAGGTTCTGCCTCCTTTAGGGTCACAATTTTATACTAGTTTAAAGTGTTCGTTGATTTTAAAGATCTTGAAAGTTTGATGCCTCTCTTCGGAGCTATGAGCAATTTGTAGAGATAGTAGATTTCGTTCCTTTTTTCAATTGCACCATAGTAAATTTAACATATTACTCATTAAAGTATATAATTTTAAATGAAAATAATTTAAATGGCCTAAGCTCTTATTTCAATAATGTTGAATTCACGTTTAAATTGCAGCCTGATAACAATTTTACGTGTCTTGTTTTTGCAAAAAGAGCTAACAAACTGTTGTTTACCAATGCTCCATATTAAATGGCTATTGTGTAACAGTGGGTCATGGGGGTTATGATACTCAAAATAGCTGAGATCACAAAATTTATTTTATTCGTCCAAAATTGATGATGATCTTGAATTCATTCAAGCGAGCGCAACACAAAAAACAAAAAAATTACCACAACTTTTATGTGTTTTAGTCGAACGTTAGAAGCAACTATGAACTACAACAATCGAAATATGGGAAATAATCGACCAGATTATTACAACAACGCTCCTCCGGGTGGTCGATGGGATAATAACGGACCCGGTGCATACCCGGCTTATAACAACGCCTACCCGGTCGATGGTCACAACGCAAATAGGAGTCATTACCCAAATTACTACAATAATCCACACCCTTCAGATGGTGGTATATTGATCTGCTCACTTTTTTGGTTATCTTGAACTAACATTGAAAACTATTAAGATTACCATTTGATTGGCCAAAACGTGGGAATGAACGTCTGATAACGGAAAATTCTACTTGGGACATTCCATGTCAAATCGATCATAAAAAGGCGTTTTTCGGCCGACCCCCTCAGAATTTTATAAAATTTGGTGGAAATGTTAAAACTAGTAAAATTATTAATTTCCGAAAATTTTAGCTCATTTGGGCCACTACCTTTCGAGTTATGGGCGCTCAAAGGTCGAAAATCGGCCATTTAAAAAATCGGGTTGTGACGCTATATTCAATAAAATTCATAAGTTATTGGCCCCCAAATCATAGAATCTTGTTGTAGTAATAGGTAAGACCTATCTTCATAGAAAAAAAATTTAAAATTTTTTTTTTGTCGATTGGTCATCTCATAATGGTCGAAATGGCCAAAATGGCATAATTACTGTTGAACCCTCTCAAATCGTTTCAAGTTTGAGACAAATGTTTTATACTACCTATTAATCAAATTAAATAAAAGAGAAAGTTGGGCGGCCATCTTGAAGTGGTCATAAATTGCTAGAAATGGTATTTTATTTATTTGGCGCCAAAATGGATCTCTAAATATGTTTTTTTGCTCATTTAGCCTTCATATAATTTTAATATATCTATGATGCAAATATTTTTGCTATATATTAACACCCCCCCCCCCCACCCGCCATATTCCCTATCAATTACAATCAATATAGCGAGTGATTATTCTTCCCCGAATATGCTATAAATTAAAAAAAATTAAAAATAAACAGGTTTGTAAAATAGCCTAAAATAATTTACTTCAATATAGTTGTAGATACAAGTAGATATTTATTGATTTTTATTCGACATGTAATAATAAATATTTATAATAAAAGTATGACGGAGTGCATGTTTTCAAGAGCCTATAAAAAATTAATTTATCATTATTTAAAGTATATTTTACTTAAGGCAATAAGTTGTGTTGTCGCTTCAAGCATTTCCCTTTTAGATAAGGTATAAGTTCTTCCGGTTGTGGTTAAAGGTGATACGATTGTTAATATATCCAATTTATTGAGAGATAATTTGTGACATTTATTTGGGAAAGCAAAAGAGTTTGACGGCCCGCATGGATGAAGCAAACTAACTATTATCTTTTCATCCTCATAATTTTTATCTATAACCAGGGCTAACCACCATTTGGAATCGAATGAACAAGTAACATATCCATTTAGGCTTTTAATATCAACCTCATCAGCTATAATTTGTATTAGTTCCCATTTATTTATTATAGAATTGGAATATTGTTTAGTAAGTATAGTGAATTTATCGATGGGAACAACACAATGTAATTTCTGTGTTCCTAAAATAGGTTTTGCTTTGTTGAATCTTGCTAACATTGATAACTCTTCGGTTTTGTACTCTTCATTTGTCATGTAACCGAACTCAATTCCGGTAATATTTGATTTGGCCCATTCATATAACTCTATCGGTTTTGTTATTTGGTCCTTGTAAGGCCTTTGAAGACTAGCTTTGGAAGCTAATCGTTTTACTGTGCCAGCTGCCCCATCACACGCACTTTTGCCATGCGAAGTGGCAAAATAATGCCATTCCGCTTGAATTCCATAATCCACTTGGTGATGACAAAGGTTGATAAAATTTTTTTTATTTTTATATTGCGCAGCCGATCCATCCGAAAAATAAATTATTTTTTGAGGGACAAATGGGAGCTTTTGAACTAAAAATTTTATTAACATTTTTTGGAAAAAGTAGTAACTAACCGTATTATGAATTAAACATTCGGAGATCATGATAAATGTTAAACAACTTAAGGTAGCCCCTTCATTGAAATAAACTACAAATGGGTGAAGGGTGGCTTGGGCATTTGTCCAATGATAGCTTTGCGAAGCATCTTGCACAATAAAATTATAATTTTCGGAAAAATCATTTATTATAATTATTTCATGAGGTTTTAAATTCATTTTTACACTTTTAAAATAAAGAGATTGTTGGTCAGCTATAAAAGAATGGTACAAGAGTTTTTCTAATTTTTCGCTAAAAATATCCAAGAATTCCTCAGTGCGTTTGATGATTGTTTCAATAGTGGTGCGATCCACTGTTAACCATTGTTTTTCTAAATTTGCCGACTTACGACCTAAATATTGTATATTGGCAGGAGCTAGTGGCACACATAACGTATGCGTTTGCCAATATCACCAAAATGTTAAATTAATGATAATAGGTTCTAATCTCGAATCATTTACAAAGGGCGATAAATATCCTTTAACAACATATAAAGATATTTTAGCCAAAATAATATGCAACCCTCCCTTACCAATATGCTACTTAGGGGAGTGTAATTATTGTCCAGGGACTGGAAAAATAAAAGATCGCATATTACAAGTATTTGAATTAAATGACATAGAATATATAACATATAAACAATGGTTAACAGTGGATCGCACCACTATTGAAACAATCATCAAACGCACTGAGGAATTCTTGGATATTTTTAGCGAAAAATTAGAAAAACTCTTGTACCATTCTTTTATAGCTGACCAACAATCTCTTTATTTTAAAAGTGTAAAAATGAATTTAAAACCTCATGAAATAATTATAATAAATGATTTTTCCGAAAATTATAATTTTATTGTGCAAGATGCTTCGCAAAGCTATCATTGGACAAATGCCCAAGCCACCCTTCACCCATTTGTAGTTTATTTCAATGAAGGGGCTACCTTAAGTTGTTTAACATTTATCATGATCTCCGAATGTTTAATTCATAATACGGTTAGTTACTACTTTTTCCAAAAAATGTTAATAAAATTTTTAGTTCAAAAGCTCCCATTTGCCCCTCAAAAAATAATTTATTTTTCGGATGGATCGGCTGCGCAATATAAAAATAAAAAAAATTTTATCAACCTTTGTCATCACCAAGTGGATTATGGAATTCAAGAAGAATGGCATTATTTTGCCACTTCGCATGGCAAAAGTGCGTGTGATGGGGCAGCTGGCACAGTAAAACGATTAGCTTCCAAAGCTAGTCTTCAAAGGCCTTACAAGGACCAAATAACAAAACCGATAGAGTTATATGAATGGGCCAAATCAAATATTACCGGAATTGAGTTCGGTTACATGACAAATGAAGAGTACAAAACCGAAGAGTTATCAATGTTAGCAAGATTCAACAAAGCAAAACCTATTTTAGGAACACAGAAATTACATTGTGTTGTTCCCATCGATAAATTCACTATACTTACTAAACAATATTCCAATTCTATAATAAATAAATGGGAACTAATACAAATTATAGCTGATGAGGTTGATATTAAAAGCCTAAATGGATATGTTACTTGTTCATTCGATTCCAAATGGTGGTTAGCCCTGGTTATAGATAAAAATTATGAGGATGAAAAGATAATAGTTAGTTTGCTTCATCCATGCGGGCCGTCAAACTCTTTTGCTTTCCCAAATAAATGTCACAAATTATCTCTCAATAAATTGGATATATTAACAATCGTATCACCTTTAACCACAACCGGAAGAACTTATACCTTATCTAAAAGGGAAATGCTTGAAGCGACAACACAACTTATTGCCTTAAGTAAAATATACTTTAAATAATGATAAATTAATTTTTTATAGGCTCTTGAAAACATGCACTCCGTCATACTTTTATTATAAATATTTATTATTACATGTCGAATAAAAATCAATAAATATCTACTTGTATCTACAACTATATTGAAGTAAATTATTTTAGGCTATTTTACAAACCTGTTTATTTTTAATTTTTTTTAATTTATAGCATATTCGGGGAAGAATAATCACTCGCTATATTGATTGTAATTGATAGGGAATATGGCGGGTGGGGGGGGGGGTGTTAATATATAGCAAAAATATTTGCATCATAGATATATTAAAATTATATGAAGGCTAAATGAGCAAAAAAACATATTTAGAGATCCATTTTGGCGCCAAATAAATAAAATACCATTTCTAGCAATTTATGACCACTTCAAGATGGCCGCCCAACTTTCTCTTTTATTTAATTTGATTAATAGGTAGTATAAAACATTTGTCTCAAACTTGAAACGATTTGAGAGGGTTCAACAGTAATTATGCCATTTTGGCCATTTCGACCATTATGAGATGACCAATCGACAAAAAAAAATTTTTAAATTTTTTTTCTATGAAGATAGGTCTTACCTATTACTACAACAAGATTCTATGATTTGGGGGCCAATAACTTATGAATTTTATTGAATATAGCGTCACAACCCGATTTTTTAAATGGCCGATTTTCGACCTTTGAGCGCCCATAACTCGAAAGGTAGTGGCCCAAATGAGCTAAAATTTTCAGAAATTAAAAATTTCACTAGTTTTAACATTTCCACCAAATTTTATAAAATTCTGAGGGGGTCGGCCGAAAACGTGGCGATTTGACATGGAATGTCCCACTTGCATTTTTTGTTATTAACATTTAGTGTTGATTGAGAGTTTTTTTTAAATCTATACATAGTCATAAGTGCGAATTTAAAGTTTGCCTATTGGTTTAGTTAAGGTATGATAGGTTAGAATTAGGACATTTGGGAACTTTTAAAGTAGTTTTATTGAGACATATTAGGATAGTTTGGCTCTTGGTTTCATCTACTTTATGTACAAAAAGGCACAAAAAAATTCTAATTTTTTTAAAGTATCCCTTCAGTGAATAACTAACGGGATTAAAATGATTATATGAGGCAACGTTATGTTTCAGAGTATTTTATAGGGTTTATGCAAGATTGCAATATATATTGGGTCGCCTGCTCTGTGCTTTTAAAATTTTTATAAATGAAAACAAATTTAAATGCATTAATTTAGGTAATTTTTTTAACTAATGGATATTTATTTCCAAAAAATTGTGTATGATACATGCTAAAATATACTAGATTAATGAGCAGGCTTAAAGCATAAATTGAAGTTGTAGTGGATTTTACAATTTCCTTGGTGATATTATGCTTGATGCATTTTGTTTAACGCAGTAGACAAAATGATGGTAAAACATAGTATAAGAAAGGTCCCTTTATTTTTTTCAATAATTTGCTTTAAATTTTGTATTAGGCCGATACCAGAACATTCCGATGGATTACAACGACGGCCGGTTTAGGAATAGGGGCCAAAATTTTGCTCGACCTCGAATGATGCAACAAAAGTAAGTTAGCCCTTTGTTTTGCAATGATGTAGAACGGGAAAGGGTCGAAATGTTTATATAAAATGCCAACAATTTTCATCGCATCGCAATTTTAGATTAAGACCTTATAGATAACTTTTTGGTTTTTAGAGTTATTTGACTGAATGAATCATTTCAAAATGTGGTAGCCTGATAGGGTGTGCTCATGGAATAATTGAAATTGTGTTGATTAAGCGGGGTTAGAATTATAAGATTTTGCGGTAAAGCTGAAACTATTAACTTTTTATAGCCAAATAATCGTTTCTTGGTCTCAATTGAAAAATGCATAATGTTTCTTATCTATTTGTTTTCTAAAAGATTATAAATAAAAAATCGACTAAAAATATATTTAGTCCTTGATCTAAAACTTTTTTAAACGTCACCTGTTTGGCCCCCGTCTAAGAGACTGATAATATTATCCTTGCCTATTTTTGCGCATCACTAATTTTTGATGGAATCAAGTAAATCTTTCTTATAATTTGGAATTTCATTCTGCAGCCAACCGAACATACTGCCTTACATAATGCCTCGACCGCAAGATTTTGCTAGGCCAGCCATACCGCCTTTCGTCTCGGCTAACCTCGCTATGAACAGATATCCTGCAGCAGTGAATAGGCCATATTCCACTCGCGGGTTAGCAGCACCCGGACAACAGGGAAATCCTTATACTGGGCAAAATTTCGAAGATGCTAACTTCACTTGGCAGCAGCAAATGCTACAAGCCGGTCAACATCGAGTATATTTCCGATAAAATCATCTTGTATAACAACCATGTACCTAAAATGCAAAAAATGACTTGATGTCGGTATTTAACGCGAATCTCAATTAAATTTTCCTTTATAAGCTATTGCCCATCATATAACTAAAGACAAATGCTTCAAGAGGCTACTGATAAATTGTAAAGAACCGTTTTTTTGCATATTTTCTCGCTAAAACAAAGAGAATAATATATATGTTTTGAAGAGTTAATATGTGTAAAACATTTATTCGTTTTAAATTGCTAGCCACAACCTCCCTCCTATCGCACCAACACAAATCAGGGTGTTGACCGTAGAAACGTGGATGAAGCTCCTTACAGGCGTCAACAAGGTCGATCTTCTGATTCCGGTTCTAATAACCATTCTTCTAACAACAGGAATAACTATCGTAGATGATTGGGAACCATATGCACGTCTAATTTAATTATATCTTAAATTGTAAAGGGTTTGGTATGTGAATTAATGGCAAAATTATATAATGCACCATTTATAAAGATATAACCCACGTTGTTCCGTTTTGTACATATAGTTGTAACAATAATGGGCAATGAATGTGTATTATTAATTAAAGGCTGTAAAATTTAATAAGCGCATGACTCACCTCGTTGAGTGTGTTGGTCAAAAAAGCTTATAAATAGGTGACCTTAGGTGTTTTGTAAATCAATTTGTGTTAATTGATTAATAAAAAGCTATTAAAACTCTTTTTCATAGGATTAGTATATCCAAGTTCCCTTTTTCATAAAGAATGTAAAAATTTCATTAAAATGTTTATTAGAACAATGTATTATAAAAAGTTTACCAAGACAATTAAAAATGTAACTGGATAACAAATGTAAATTCTATTTAAGTGTGTTATAGAACTTTTAAAACGTTTACCACCAAAATATTAAATATATTTTATCATTTTAGTTCCATAGACAAAGGAGTTTGTAATCATCTTAAAGGAAAGTGAAATATAGCTCGTTGTGAAATTAACTTGTATTTTCGAAAATAATGTAAGATAACTATCAAATAGGTAGCTTAAGTAAATTGATAACAAAATTAAAATGTGATTTTTTCTAACTTCTTATACATGATAAAAACCACGATTAAAACATATTTAAACCATAACGTAATCGGAAATCTGCACCTGCGAGCCAGACCCTCGGGTTTAAATCCTGGGTTCGGGGGGGGGGGGATAACAGTTTGTAAAAGTTGTTCGGGTAAAATTATGCAAAAGGGCCTTGGAAATAATTAATTAAAAACTATTCTTATCCTTTAGCAACAGTAGGCAGACATTTGTAAATGTGTCGCGCGAATGTTAGATGTAATATTATTGCTATAGTTTCAGACGTTTTTGTTTATGGTCTCAGGAACGACTCGTTCATTCAGTCAATCACGATTCTTACGATTGATTTGAATATTCTGGAATATTTGCCGATTCCTACTTTTGGCGTTACTAAATTGCAGAATTTATAAGACAAGAAACTCTTTTTGGATCAAACCGTAAGGCATAGTTTTTAGCAATTTTTTTTAAAATATTTAATCTGATCGATTGTTTGCAGCGCGAAATAATTTACCTGACACCACAGAGTAGAATATTTTAAGCGAGTAGTTAATTTACCGCTGGGCGGATCAAAGAGGTACAGATAATATCTGCAGAGTCTCCTGCAAGCAGTGTTAATGAATTTCCAATTGTTCGTTACAACTTTGAGCCTTTGCCGAGTCTTGGCCCAAACGATAATAATATGAATCTTTTTTAACCAAAATAGACCTGATGGCCAATCTCTAGCTGCTTGGAAAAAAGGACTCTGTTTAGCTTGGGATTACAAATACATGCTTAGGAAAACTAAATATATATATTTAAAAACCAATTATATTTTCTTTGAGCATTTTTCAGAAAATAACTTCACAGCGACGGACAATGAATTTGCTGCAATTTTCATTGTATTTAATCTTTTTATCTTGCATAATTGATAGGCACATCTTCCTCTTTTCATACTTTTATTATGATGAGTTTTCTCTTTAATTTGCATTAGTTTTTCTATAAAATTCTTTAAATCTTTAGCATAGATCGATTTTGTTTTTTGGGCAATTCATGTTCTTAAGCTTATATCTTTATTTACAGTGCGTTTCATTGTCCGCTAAGATATCGCAAAGTTCTTGCCCGATTCTTTTGAAAATTTTCCACAACATTTCTTTCGCATTCCAGATGATATCTATTTTTTTAACTACAGGTGACATAATGTTTTATTTGGCACGCAAAAAACACTCTAAAATATATATAAGAACCAAGAAAAATTGAACTATCCCCAAATCAAGCTAGAACCCGAAAATTTAGGGGGGGGGAAATTTTTTTTGCTATCCCATGATAATTGCGAATCTTTTTTAAGGCAGAAAATAGGCATATATATTATTTAGAAAATGTGCACAGAAAGGATTGCGGGCCCCTGGTTCCTTTCCTTTTATCGACTTTGCTTGCAAAGTCAAAATTAAACTCAAAATTTAGTATGAAAAGGCTACAATAGTTAGATTTTGGCAGATTTCATTGCATTTGTGAAGAATATATTTGAGCATCAGCGTTAGTTGAAATCGCGTGACAAATAGAAAAACATTTAACGCTCATTTTAATAAACATCACATTAAGGTTAAATTAAATAATTTTTATCATTTTTACAAAAAAAAATTCTAAAAACATGCCAATATATGATCAAATGCAATAGCATTTAAAAATATTACAACAGGACCTTATAAAAGTGAGGATTTAAGCATGGTAAAATAAAATCTAAATGTTGTGAATTTAATTTTGAATCTTAAAGTTAATTCTCGAAAATATTTATGGGGTGTCAATCACTTAAATACCATTAGATTTAGAACTTTGTTTTTTTAGGATTTTTAGTAATTTCAAAAAAGCTATATTTCCTAAAAAGTTCATGTGTTTGGCCCAAAAATTTTCAATATGTAAGCGCTTGGGGTTCCATAAACCCCATAGGGTCAGTTAAGGAAGTTTTTTTTAATATTTTTATTAGAAAAATAGTAATTTAATCAGGTATATTACATTTGAAACGAATATTGCTATTATATTATTTTGTTTTTAAAGTAATAGAAAATTTTGTGGGACTATTTTTAGTAATTTTTGTAGTAAGCTGTTATTAAAACACTTCAATTTATGTGAGCGCCTATCAGACCTTTAGACAATATATTTCGAACAAGCCTAACAAATATGGTCTCAAAATTTATTCTCTTGTGGTTGCAAAAACTTTTATACATATTACTTAGAGTTATATGCAGGTTTAGCCAGAGGGTCCTTTTAAAGTTGGTAACAAGCCTGAAAAATGACCACTTTTTAAATACTTCTATTTTTTCTTTATAATTTTTCAACCCTTTTTAATAAAAAACAATTGATTTTTTAAATTTTCATTAGCTGTATGGTATCTTGACAAGAATAAAAGATTATATTTTTATAAATTTTCTTTGGGTTTAGTAAATTGCATATAATTTTTAAAAATTATAATCAAATTATTTTTTTCCACAAACCTATAAGAGGCTTTAATAAAATTATATTCAAAAATTGGGAAGTGTTCCTATATTGGTGTTAAAGTTATGAACAATTTAAAAATGAGGTTTAAAATACCCATAAGTCTGCCCAGGATTGAGATTTTCATAAATACTCCTGGGGTAAAATGTCAAAATAAGAAGCTGTTGTCATGGTAGGTATTACGATATTCATCAAATATTATAGAGCGTGTAAATGGTTTTGCGAAAATTTAATCTTAAACTCCTTGAGCACAGTGTCGTGGATCCACAATATTATGTATGTATATAAATCTTACAAACGTTATTTTCATTATAGCACTAGCCGGCAATGCGCACTTATTCTCTTAACCCGACATGTACCACTAAGGTTCGGCCGAACCAATTTCTACAATTTTTTTGGGAGGGGGCTTCTCAATATGCTCTAGATGACAATTTAAAAATTTTGGAAAAATTCCCTAGTTCCGGAAGTATAGGGGTATCACCTAAAGGTTACATTGGGAGGCATAAAAATAAGCTAATTTTACGATTTTGTTAAATGACTTAGAAATATATTGGAACGATGATCAACAATAAATGTGAGGTCTGTTATTGCAATATGGGCATAAAATTATAGTTGCTTAGCTGCATAGAGCAGCGCCGTCGAGTTCACATTTTTCATTGATAACCGTCTATCGCGTCTCTGACCTTGGTAAACTAAGATTTTTAGTTTACTTAGGAAGTCAGCCGTATTTTTGACAATAATTTTAAACAATTTATTTTTTAAAACTGCAGAGTTTAATGATTTTGTTGAGACAATAGAACTGGCAGGCATTGTAGTAAGCGACATCCAATCCAAATAATGTGAAGCACCACTTTCTGCCCGAAAAGATAATTTTGTGGCATCAACATTTAATCAGAGCTTTCTACGCCGCACATAAATTTATTACATATTATGGGCATTGAGCCAAAATATTTTTCTGAACTTGAAAAGGCGTGATTCTACTACTTGTAATAGGTTTAACAGTTCAAAAGCCTCGTTATGATTAGCGTGCCAACGTACTGCCATGATGTTATAAATATTCCTTTGCGGAATAAATCCTTTCTTTTTAGGGATTTTATCAATCAATAGCTTTAATATTCACTTTTAAAAGATAATTTAATAATTAAGCGTTTGTAAAGATATTTTTTGAACATAAATTAAAAGAGACAAAATTGTAAGGCAGCTAAGTCATTTATGACGAACAAAAGGAATTTAATTAACTGCATGAATTATCTTCAAATATACATTTCGATATTAATTAAAAATATTATGCACAATAGCATGAATTTAAAAGGTATGTCCCGTGTATTTTCAATGTAAAATTCAAAACCCTTTAAATAACCGGACCCGAAGGCATTTTAATATTTTGAACCCGACCCGACCAAAAAATATTCGCGTTTCGGGTCACCCATGCAGTCTCTAGCCTAAAGTCAGGTTTTAACTAACCTAAAACCTTTTGGTTTTACATCCTACCTAAGGTTTTTCCAAAATCTCAACCTAAGATTCTCGGTTGCTAGATTCAAACTCTAGCCCAAAGCCTTACATAGGAACGAATCCCAAAAACCCCAAGTTTTAGGTTGGGTCAGGCCACCTTGGGCTTTGCATACATATAATATAATTTTTATATCCAAATATTGTAACAGAAGTAAAGTGGCTAAACATTTTTTTATCAAAATATTAATGTTATTAGTTTTTAAAAAATAATATTTAAAAAGTTTAATTTCAAATCAATACTCTCTTTTATCAATTATCATATTATGAATCTAATCTAAATGTTTTTTGTAATTAGCGCCAGCTTTAATAGATTTTAATTTACAGGAACACATTCTATCCGAAATTGCGCATTCCTTGTTGTTTGCTATTTACACAGCACAGCACCATAGCATTCTGCTTCTCTTTCTCAAACAACCCAACTTAAAATGGGAGCAGAATACAACCATTGTCCAAACCAACACCACTGATAACATTTATAAATACTAATTATATTAGTAGATTTAAACGGAAAACGGTAAAGATACTTTTAAAGAAGTTTTTGTGGTGAACACGGATGTGTTCTTTATTTTTTCCCTCTAAGTCAAGATCTAAAAGAATTTAATGCAAAGTTGCGAAAATATGCGTTTTTGCTCTTGTTCAAAAGTGTATACCTTGGAAACAAATTTTAAAAAAATTTAAAACATTTATAAGGGAAAACGAAAATAACAATTTTTGCTAGTAAAAAATAGGTATCCGCTTATTTAAAAATCACAAGTTTTATGAATAATTGATAAGGTAAAATTAATCTTGATTAAATCATAATGTAAAAATTAAGTAATTATAAAATTTGATAAATACGATAAAAAACACATCATTTCTTATACATTAAAATACAAAAATAAAAACATATAGGCCTGGCCCGAGTCCGTCTTAAAGACCGGCTTTATAGGCCACCAGTCCGGGTTTTAAATTTGCCGATGCCAACTATTCTTGCTTTAATAAAGTTGGAGATGTCATCATAATCACATAAAAGTAGACTTTAAAAACTAATTTTCAAATCATGATGATTATTAATTCTTAGATGAATTTGATCATCAATCTCTAATGTAGAATTAGCACAGTCAGTTTTTAAATAAAAGAGATTTATAGTGTTTAAAAATGAAGCATGCATGAAGGCAGGGTACAAAAGGCTTAGTCAAATTATCATATACTTTAAATATTAATTATTTGTAATTAAATTTATGCTCTTCTCTATGAATTTTAAATAAATCCAAATAAGTATGGACCCTTATGAACATAAAATTATTAATTACCTAAATCGTAAACTCTGGCTTATTCTGGTCTTTTTTTATATTTTAAAAATTGAGATAGTTCTTAAAAAACATTTAATAATTATAGATTAATTTATTTTGGCATTTTAAACACGCTCTAAGGACCAAATTTTTTCGTATAAATAGGTCTAAAGATTATTAGATTTTCTGCTAAAATTAAATTTCAAATTAATTATTTCTATCAGCGCAACACTAACAAAAGTCCTATTAAGGTCATACATTTCTACATTTTTTTCCAATGGGGTAGTGGGTTCTAATCCGAAGGAAACACCCCTTGCCTATTCCACCGCTATATTTAAAATATTTTAAAGGGCCTATAAATACTTGGCATATAAGAAGCTTAAATAAATGAATAGAATAATGTATTTTAATTTACAGTCGTTTATTTAAGCAAGCTTTTAGCTTAATAATCTATAGAACATTCTTTTCTTTCTTCATAAAACTACTTTCATTGCGACGTTACTCACTACTGAATTATTTTGAACAAGTGAATATACCACTAACTATCTAATCCCTTATTTATATAGATTAAAAATGTTTAATTTTTTTGGGAAATTATGTAATCCTCCAATTATCCACTACCCACCATTGCTGAAACGAGGAAACTTGATTGCTGGAATAGAAGTTGGCAAATACCTTTTGACGTTAAAGCTAGAAGAATTGGAGCCAAAGAAATTTGCGGTAAATATTTTGATTAAAAAAAGCACAAATTTCATTTTGTTCTTTTTCACAGAAAATCATAGTTAGACACGATTACGACCTTTTCATGAGATTATCCCATAAAGGATGGGTGAAATACTTGGATAATTTGAACCAAGATGTCTATGCTACTGATCTATACAAATACATACAGCATTTTGAGGATGTAAGTTTCAAATTTTATGTTTAAATATTATATTTTAGTTAAAACATTTCACACGCTACATTTTTGAGAATGTGAGCGATGATGACAAAGCCAATGCATTGCGATACTTATTAAAAGTCATAAAGGTATAATATATAATTATAAAAAAACGTAAAAATTTATAATTAATTATGTTTATGCCTTCACAGATTTTGGTAAAGGATGAGGATGCCTTTAACTCTGCATACGCCATAATAACGGCATTGCAAGGTTCCCAAAATTTTGAAAATATTTTAAAAATATTCACAATTAAAAGATATTTTAAAATGTTTTTAAAGGGGACTAGGAAGAAATATGCAAAACGGTTCTATGAGTTCAATTACACACCGGAAACGCTAATAAAGAAACAAAAAAAGAAATTGCTAGATTCCATTCCGCATATACGTAAGATATAAACAAATAAAAATAAAATTTTAATAAAATTTAGCTATAACAATTGAAGACTTGACAAACTTGCATATGGAAAGATGCAGAAGAGTGCTGAAGAGTCCTCTTGAGAGAAGGATCCTTAGAATTGTACGAGATTTCATGTGCGCTTGGTCTCATGGGAGGGAGGAGTTAGAATATGTATAAAAATAGTTGCGGCTCCTTTTTGTTTATTTTATTTTTTTTCATCTCTTTTTTAAATTTTACCTATCTAACTTCTTTTCTCTCAATTTAATCTTTATATTTTTTGAATTTTCCCCTTTTAATTTTAAGTCATTTACTAATTTTTTTTCTGCTCTACTGTTTAAATTCTATAATAACTACAATCTTCAAACTGTTCTCTTTAACCTTTTACCTTCTATTTTAAATACGTTATTTAATGGTTTATTTATAATGATTTTATGCTCTTAATGTTTCTACTAAATGTTTTATTTAATGCTAATTTATTTATTAATTTTTAAAGTATTTTTTATTTGCTATACTATTCCATTTTTTAAATATTACTATTTACTATTATTTATAACTTGTTTCTATCGCTATCATGAATAATTTTGTAAAAACTTTCTATTTATTTAGCTACTTATTATATTTTTCTTACATTCTTTTGCTACTTTAACTATTAATTAATTCGAGCCGCAACTTTTTTTATAATAAAAAAAAGTAATTTAATGAAGTAGACCGATCGCATCTATTATCTTTTACAATTCTGGTAACAATATTTTATAAATTATATATAAAAAACAAAAATTTAGAGCATAAAAATTCTTAGTCCAATAATGTTAATTTTAAATTAAAACAATTTTTTACATTAAAATTTAAAAGTTGTATCCCTAAAAATTAGCCCTAAAACACCTCCATAAATACCAACATGGTCGTAATTTTTTCATAATTTAAAACAAAAAGTAACGATTTACAGCGATAAATACTTGGTAAAATGCTAAAAACATCATTTTTAACTTATTTCACACTATAAAAAAACCATCTAAAATTTCGACAAATATACCCCTTAACTTGTAAACATTTGATAATTGTGTAAATTTATAACGTAATTGTAAATATTTTATTTGAAATAAAGGCCCCCTTAATTAGTCGTAAACGTGTTGTATCAATTCTCGGGTTATTTTTATATATTTATATATATCTCATAGTATATGATTAAGGAGTTTAATATAATAGGTCACTATGATTATACAGCATATCAAATATATCTAGGTTGAAAGCATGGCTTCTTAATCAAATTTCAAATAAAAAAACTACAATTAAATTTTCTGCAAAAAATTATTAATTTAAACATTTTAAGTAAGGGGTTTTAACCCTCGAGAGTAGGGCTGCACCGATATCAAATTTTTAACCGATACCAATACTACCGATATTTAAATAAATATACCGATACCGATATTTTACATCTTATAAAAATTAGACTTGTTAATATTTATAATGCTTTATTTAATATATTCCAAATTTTTTATAAATAGTAATTTTTCCATAGTCTCAGGTAGAAGAGATCTTCTATGTGGACTATCAATATCACCAGTTATAGCTTTTCAACACTCAACTCTTCTTTAATTTTTTTGATTAATTTTCATAAGATATATTTAATAAACTGGTGAAATACTTCCTACTGGGGATTGTATATTGGAGAGATAAATGATTTATTAAATTAACAAATCCTCTGTCAGACACTACAGATAGTGGTTGGTTGTCTTTACAGATCATCTCTTATATTAATTGATTTATAATTTTGAAATTGGGATGATTAATATTCCACTTTTTTACACTGTTAAAAAGGTCAATTTTTGGTTGAACTAATTTGGAATCAGATTTGAAGTTATTATCAGTCAATGTCTTTGACTTCTCCTCTAATAATAATTGTTTATATATTATTGGATGATTATTGAGGATATGTTTTCTAAGATTTGTGGTGTTAAAATTAATTGATGTCTTGCCACCTCTTGAAACTTTTTTATACATGCTGCAATATGTGCTGAGTTCTCATCAATTATAATAATTCCAAATTAATGACTTGCTTTTAGACCTAAATATAATTTAATTTTAAATTTAAATAAAGTAAACGTAAGGCCATTTGAATTAATAATACACAACATATACGAAACTAACTTACATAATAATATAAATAAGTGGCGGTAGAAATTTGAATGAATCAATGAAAAAATAAATTAGATTTAAGAGCAATTAGTAAAATTTAATTTAAAAAGTATTTAGATATACAGCTCTAACAAATATAATATTTGTAAAAAAAGTTTCAAGTATCGGTATCGGTACGTTTAATATCGGTATCAGTACCGATATCGTTAAAAATCGTGATATCGGTACCGATACCGATGGTGCAGCCCTACTCGAGAGCATTCCTGAAAATCCCGAACGCGAGAGCATTCGTGGGGTATATTTGGCCCCATTTTTTAACTTCTTTCAACTATCGAACTATTAATCGAAATTATCTCAGAATTTTTTTTATATGTTTGTAAAGGACTCATAATTGATAGTATAAATTTTGATAAATAATTAAACAATATTACAAAAATTATTAACATTTTTCTGAAGTCATATTATTTTTTTTAATTTCAATGCCTCGCCCCATTTTACCTCTAAACATCATATATCATAAAATGGATCAAAATAAAAGGATTTATTATAAGAAAGTTGGAAATGCATAAAAAATATTATTGCACAAACATATGATAATATAATTAAAATACAAACATATTTGTGGGGTACACAAGACCCCTGCGGCCAAAAAGATGCTATATTTTAAAAAGTAGTGGGCAAAAAGTTATAAATTTTTCCCAAAATTTAGTTTTTGGTAAAATATTAGACTACTGAAAAGGATTCGTCTTTAACGCGTTTTATATTTAAGTTTATAACTATCGTGGGGTCCGTGGTGTACCACGAATGCTCTCGAGGGTTAAGCTAATGTTTTACGTTGTGTATTGTGCACATGAATTATTCAAAGGGCTTGATCGCTACACTTTATTAATTTAATTACACATAAAATTAATAACTACAAGCCATGTTATCTCTTAAAAATATACGAAAATTAATTTTAAGTATACCTATAACAAATATGAAAAATTGTCTAAAATTTATAAGTTTTATTTAACAGATATATATAACAAACCTTATAGATCACAATTTAAAAATTGTTGAATAATTTATGTTGATGAGCATACATATTTCCGTGATTTAATGTGCAGAAGTTACTTTTTCAAAGCCAAAATCCTTGGCTGGCCTTTTATGTTGTGATAGAGACCTGCCCGGCCCGCGGGCCGGGCTTTTGCATGAAAATTAAACAACGGGCCGGGCCTGGACGGGCCGATACATACTTAACGGGCTCGCCGGACCTAGATATACTTAAGGCCCGTTAAAAGTCCGTTACTAAATCTTTACAAAATCAATTAGATTTAGTATAAAGGGGTGTTTTTATAATGTTCTAGTTTATAATTATTTTATTTATATAAAATTAGTAAGGAAAGTTAAATTTTATTTCCATCTTAGTTCATTAATTCATCAATACAAGCATTTTAAATGTTAAAGATATATTATAACGTGATCCCATGGGCGTATCTAATTTAAATTAAAGGGTGGGGGCAGTTTAGGTGGGGCAAAAAATGTTTTTTAGATCAAGAATTTCTGGATTCGGAGGGGAGGGGGGGGGGGAGCTGCCCATCCTCGCCTCCCCATTTATACCCTCTAGCAATATTGAGTGAATTAATTTATTATTATGGAAGATTATTTATATACTCATTAAGAAGTTTACAAATAAATTTTAAAATTTATTTCTTCAAGTTACTTTCGTAAAATATCACTGTTTACCAAAAAATTTAAAATGGTGGAAAAGCAAAGAAGCCAATTAATTTTATTAAAAACACTATGACGTTAAGTAAGGATCTTAAAAGTCTATTTGGCTATATAGTTTTATGTATCCCGACTAGAGGTGTGCACGGATCAAATTTTTTTGATCCGATCCGAGGGGTTTTTGAAAAATTTTATATCCATCCGATCCGTTCTTAAGATCTAAATCCGATCCGATCCGAGTTTTTTAAAATCTAAAAACGATCCGATCCGAAATTTTTAAATAAAAATTTTACGAGCAGAACTTTTTATTGATGATTAAATTCAAAATACATAAAAATAAGGTATAGTAATTTTAATAGACCCGAAATAAATATAAAATTTTATTTGACTAATTCCATATTAATAAAAAATCTAAATTTTCTGGTTTAATTCGCGTTCTTCTTTCTTCTAATGTTCTTCCAGCCACGGAGAAATTTCTTTCCGAAGTGTTAGAGGTAGCAGGTATAGCTAAAACTTTATTTGCCAGCTTATCAAGCCTTGGCACGACTGTTTGATATGAGACCCACGCAAATCTTTTTTTGAATCATATTTGCAATCTTCATTTCAAAGATAATTATGAAAAGGTATACTAAAAATTATTAATTTAATTAATTAGAACTTATTATTGTTTATTTTTGTTGTAGGTAGCAATTAAAATTTAATAATTGAGTGAGAAACTAATTATCGTCTGCGATTAAGGGTTTGTTTAAAGCACTAATTGGAAACTAATTATAGTCTGCGCGATTCAGAATTAAGCGTGAGAAACTAATTATCGTCTGCGGTTAAGGGTTTGTTTAAAAGCACTAATTGGAAGCAGACGAATTTGTAAAGGGCATTTTCTCGTTGAGATGTGCAGTACATCGAACTTTCTGCATCTCTCATGCAAATTGAGAAGGGGATGTACAGGGTATATAAGGATGAATTTGTACTTTACATAAAATCGTTATATTTTTATTTCTGTATCTAGCAAATCGTTCGAAAGAAGTCTAAAGTCCTATAATCCAATACCGTAATTTACCCATAGACACCACCAGTTCTAGTCTATTGATTGCACGAATATTTCCCCCTTCGCCATCTTCATACATCGACATTTTACTTTAATCCTGAAGATCATTATACGATCGATAATTTGTTTATTGGATTTATAATTCAAATTCGCCCAATATTGTTTTATATCAATTGCATACCTAAATAAAGGAGTTCAATCGAAATCTACTTACAATCTTTAATTACAAATATCACACTGGTAACGCGGACATATCTGTGATAGTACTATCAAAACCTACCTACAAAAACCTACTTACAATACCTACAAATAAAATAAGTGGTAGCACGAGTAAATTATCCTTGCACGATAAAACGATCGAAAGGCAAACGAGTTTGATAGGACGAGCAAACGCCAACAACTTGCACAACAATCCGAAGAATCGTCATACCCAGAAAGAGGTATAATTTACTTTTAATGGAAAGATCTTTGTTAATCTTCATTATTTTAATTTTAATGTTTATAATGGCATTATATAACAGGACATTTAGATTAATTTTGATTAAATCATTGATTTTAACGTTGTGATTTCATTTAGTTTGCTATATTTGACATATTATAGATATTTTCTTACGTAAAATTTTGCTTTAATGATTGTGGTTTTAAATAAAACATTCACGCGATAATTTAACTTATTTAATTTTGGTTGTTAAGCCCAATGTTTTTGCCTAAAGATTCATTTTCATTTGTAAATTTAATCTTAGAAGACAAGATGGTTGTCATGTTGTTAATTATTATGGTCATTTTAGTAGTAATTTTTATAAAAATGCATCGCGTAGAACAGGTTTACAGGGTTAAGACCTCGGTCCCGCGTTGCTATAATTGCAATAGATTAGGGCACATCAGGCGCAACTGTAATGTAAGCCGTAACTTTGAAAATAACAAGGCGCATTTTAGATATAGATCGCAGTCGCGCGAGCCCTATAGAAGGTTTTATGGAAACAGACAATTTTATAATGATAACCAGGTTATTCCGGGTAATTTTGAGAATAGAGCCACGCAGGAAAATTCTGTTAATCCTGGGCCGCGTAACTTTAATTGACGCTCGATTGGCGAAGACAACACTAGTATTGTATATATTAATTTTTTTAATTCTTCACAAACTCCGGTGGTTAATTTAAATATTGAAGGTATGCAAATAAAATTTTTAGTAGATTCTGGAGCCTCTATTTCTGTTATAAGTAAGTATAATTTTTTAAATTTTTGGCCTTTTAAAAACATCAATAAAAGTCGTGTTTTAGTAAAACAATTAGACGGGTCGAATATCAAAATTTTAGGGAGTACTATAGTTCAAGTATGTGCAGGCGAGGAAGTTTTGGAATTAGAGTTATTCGTTATCGATGAGAAAATAGATAATATTATGGGGTGGAATTGGATCAAATTAATTGGGCCTCTAGTTAATTGGTGGGGCATTTGTAAAAATTCCACGTATATCAGAAATAAGAAAATCAATTGTTTAATCAATAATGCTGATGACCATGCAACACCCGGTTTCAAGGTAGCTTCTTTAAACGAGCATAAATCCTTGGTTGTTATTAAGGAGGCAATGGATAATCCAACCTCGGTTTCAGGGGCAAGGGTTTTCGATGATAAGCCTACGACCTCTGGATGGGTTGATTGTGATGGTCAGTACGTCGGGAGACTGTGGCATTTTAACATTGATGAGATTAAAGCGGAATTTTTGGAGATTTTTCGAGATGAATTAGGATGTTTAAACGATAACGTGTTTTCAATTAAGGTTCACTCAGATGCAGTTCCTCGTTTTTGTCCTGCCCGTCGAATACCGTTCATGTGGATTGATAAGGTCAATAAAGTTATAGATAGTTGGTTAGAGGATAATATTATTGAACCAATAGAGTATTCTGAGTGGGCTACCCCGTTAGTTCCCGTTAAGAAAAATGACGGTAGCATACGGGTGTGTGCCGACTACAGAATAACTATTAATAAACATGTGATAGAGGTTAAATACCCCTTACCCAGAATAGAGATGGTTTTAGCTAATTTAAAAGGTTCTAAATTCTTTTCAAAGATAGACCTTAGGAATGCATACCTTCAGTTACGTGTAGATGATAAGACGTCTAAAATTTTAACAATAAACACCGATAGAGGTTTGTTTGTTTTTAAACGATTACCTTTTGGTTTAAGTGTGTCTGCGCCAATTTTTCAACGAGCAATGGCTTCTATTTTTAATAATTTAGATGGCATATTTTTTTACTTAGATGACATTTTAGTAACGGGTTCAACGCAAGCCGAGCATGATTTTCGACTAATAAATGTTTTATCTTTAATTAAAAGTAAAAATTTACGTGTATCAGCGAATAAATGCATTTTTTGCGCAACCGAAATAACTTATTTGGGTCATATAATAACCGATGGCTGGGTAAAACCTAATTTAATTAAAGTGGAAGCTATAAAAAATATGCAGAGGCCTAATAATAAGAAGGAGTTATCTTCATTTTTAGGGCTTATGAATTATTATAGCAGATTTATTGATAACTACACGAAGTTTTCGGGTCCCCTATATGAGTTAACTAAAGATAATGTTTTGTTTAAATGGGAAGATAGGGAAGATCAATGTTTTGAGTATTTGAAAAATATTTTGTTAAAAGACTCCATCTTAAGATGTTTTGATCCGGTTAAAGAGCACATCTTAAATGTTGATGCATCCAACACGGGTATAGGAGGAGCTTTATGTCAGGTCGAGGATGGAATTGAACATCCTGTAATTTATTTTTCGCGTAAGCTTAATAGAGCGGAACTCAATTATTCTGTGATTGAAAAAGAAGCTCTTGCTATAACTTTTGGTTTAAAACGATGTAGAGAATATTTAATAGGCAAGACCTTTACAGTTTTTACTGATCACAAGCCTTTAATTAATTTATACCAAAAGATTAATACTGAATACTTGATGTCCCCACGTTTGCAAAGGTGGTTATTAATACTTGGTAATTTTTCGTTAACCTTAAAATATCGTAAAGGTAGAAATAATTGTTTAGCAGACGTTTTGTCGCGTATGAGTGGTAATAACGAGGAAGCTGACAACGATATTGGAATCACGCAGAGTAGTGACCATTACATTAATGTATTAAAAATTGTTGAGTTTAACGCCATAGTTAAGAGCTCAGAGACTGACCCCGATTTTATAAAAATAAAAGATAATTTATTGGGCAATGAGAATAGTCTGTCGGTACCTTTGGCTTTTAAACATGTGCTTAACGAGCTTTATTGGGAGGATAACGTGATTAAACGAAACGAAAGAATGGTCATACCTACCGAGCTACGTGAGGATGTTTTAAAGGTACTTCACGAGGGGCATACAGGTATTACAAAGATGAAAGACATAGCTAGAAGGTATGTCTGGTGGCCTAAGATGACAAAAGATATTGAAAGACAAGTCCGACAATGTGAAGGGTGCAAGGCAAAGACGGCCATGCCTCGCAGAGACAAAGCGGCGAGATGGACACGTCCTAGAGAACCTTGGGAGCGCATACACATTGATTTTTTCGAACTTGATAAAAAACGCTATATTTTAATTGTAGATGCTTTTTCGGGTTGGACTGAATTTAGAAAGGTTTTTAATATGTCTACCCTGGTAACGATTAATTTTTTAAAAGATTTAATTAGTTCGTATGGTTTTCCAAGGTGCGTAGTAACCGACAATGGCCGAGCATTTACTAGCGCAGAGTTTAATATATCTTGCGAACAATGGAAAATAAGACATGTATTAACACCACCATATCATCCAAGTTCTAATGGACAGGTTGAGAGATATGTGGGTATAGTTAAAAAATGGATTAGATTATCACAGACTGGTAAGGATGGTACCTGGCTCTATAGACTTTATCATAACATGTCTCCCAGGTATCCGGATCGTTTACCGGTAGGCGAAGAGTTTCTTAAACGTAAATTAAGATATCCGCCTGATTTTTTATTGGAATTAGATAAAATAATTTAACTACTACGCCTCGCTTTAAGATAGATCAACTAGTATGGTCACGTAACTATGCAGGTGAACCCATGTGGATTTTGGCACGTGTTATTGATCATATTGGTAATAAGATTTATAAAGTAAGACTTGTAGAAAGTCAGAAAGAGGAAGTAAGACATTTGGAGCAATTACTAATGCACGATGTCTAATTTTTTTATATTTAGATGCAAGTGCAATTGTCCTGGTGCTCTATAGAGGTGGTGGTGAGGAGGACAGTGGCAATTCGTCCGCCGGGGCCCATTCATTTGACAATGATAATCGGTATAGATGGTATTCCAAGGGTGGTAGCTATGTTCGAGCCACCACCATCGGGTCGACCAGGTATCTATGGGGGTCCGCGGCAAGGCAGGCCCGTGAACAGGCCTCGAAGGAGGTGCAATGGGTGCCGCCGTTGGCACCGTATGCCCATGTGTGCGGGAAGAAGCACAGGGACGCCACAGGTAGGTGACGGTCCTCAGGCTGTGCCCGTGGTAGCGCCGAGGGCTAATGAGGTAACACCGGGAAGTAGTGAGGGATCGTCGCGGAGTGCGGCGGATGCCCTGCAGCAGCTTTCCCTGGGCCCTAATTAGGAGGTGCCAGAAAGGTAAAAGGGGAAGGTGTTGTAGGTAGCAATTAAAATTTAATAATTGAGTGAGAAACTAATTATCGTCTGCGATTAAGGGTTTGTTTAAAGCACTAATTGGAAACTAATTATAGTCTGCGCGATTCAGAATTAAGCGTGAGAAACTAATTATCGTCTGCGGTTAAGGGTTTGTTTAAAAGCACTAATTGGAAGCAGACGAATTTGTAAAGGGCATTTTCTCGTTGAGATGTGCAGTACATCGAACTTTCTGCATCTCTCATGCAAATTGAGAAGGGGATGTACAGGGTATATAAGGATGAATTTGTACTTTACATAAAATCGTTATATTTTTATTTCTGTATCTAGCAAATCGTTCGAAAGAAGTCTAAAGTCCTATAATCCAATACCGTAATTTACCCATAGACACCACCAGTTCTAGTCTATTGATTGCACGAATATTTCCCCCTTCGCCATCTTCATACATCGACATTTTACTTTAATCCTGAAGATCATTATACGATCGATAATTTGTTTATTGGATTTATAATTCAAATTCGCCCAATATTGTTTTATATCAATTGCATACCTAAATAAAGGAGTTCAATCGAAATCTACTTACAATCTTTAATTACAAATATCACACTGGTAACGCGGACATATCTGTGATAGTACTATCAAAACCTACTTACAAAAACCTACTTACAATACCTACAAATAAAATAAGTTTATTATCTGAGTATGGCAGTTATGCTGCCATACTCAGACCTGTGGGTTCAGGTAGGGATATCCCTACTGTCCCCCACAGCGTTTATTTATTTTATTACTAATCAAATAAACAAAAACATATGAGCGTAAATATAAAATTGAACATTTTGCGAAGTAAAATAGGTGAATAAAAATGAAAAATCGCGAATATGTAATTCAGGTAATGTAGGTAATTGAGCGACGAAAATTTGGGATAATAGGTGGAATATTATGGGGACTAAGTATGTAAGGGACAAGCGTGTAAGCGTAAAGTTCAAAAAGGCGACCCCTAAGGGAGCGGGTTCCTTATATACGCGTGAGGAGGAACGAGCGCATTGGGTTAAATGGTCCGTTCTGTCCCGATTCCACTGTCCATGTTTTCGTCGGTCTCTTCCGGGTCACCCGCCCATGTGGTCCAGTCGAAGAGCTCTTCGTCGGAGAACGAGTCAGGAAGGTCGACCCCCGGTGGTGGTTCTTGGGTACTTATGGAAGGAACTGTGTATCGGTCCGGTGGGATCCAGGCCCGGCTGGCGTAGTCGGCCGGGTTCTCTGTGGTTGGCGTCCATTGTACGTTGTACCGGATTGCGATTAAGGCTTGTATACCGTATTCTTTGACCAGGCAAGAGATTAAGTGTTCGATCCTTGCCGAGTTGGATCCTCCTTTTTGGAGGACGTAATAGGCTGTCGTGGAGTCAGTGCGGATTTGGGGGAAGGGTTCCCCCTCGAATCTGGCCACGAGGTAGGCGTAAATGGCTGCCAGAGTCTCTGCGAGCGTTATGTGGCCGTCTTCTGGATACGAGAAGTTGAGTGCGGCCGCTGCATCCACGAACGAGATTGAGAATTCTTTAGTAGGAGTGTGGATCCCGATGTGGCTGTCAGAGGCATCTGCATAAACCGTTATGCTCGGGGGCACGTATAGGGGGATCCTGGTTCTTAGCGATTGTACGATCGAATAAAGCTTGTGACATGCGCTGTCCAGGTTGAATGCACGGCTGTTTTCAGTTAGGTAGGCGTAAAAGGGGGCCAGTAGCTTGGACATCCCGTTTAGGTTGTATAAGAAGTAATTCAGGACGCCGAGGGCCTCCAGCAGTACGTTTTTAGGTGGAAGGATATTGTTGGTTGCTATTAGGAACAGTATATCAGTGGCGTACTCTAAGCGGTTGATGACCTCTGGCGAGCATGAGATCGAGTGGGTGCCGAATGAGATTCTAAGGCCCAGGTAATCGATGTCGCACTCCGGGATTATTGAGGACTTCCTAGCGTTGATTGTCAGCCCCCATTGGTGTGCCATGTCATACAAGGATTCTAGGTCGTTTTGCACATCAGTCTCTGAGTCTCCATATATAAGGACATCGTCCAGATATACATTGTATTTGCACCTTGTTACTGACTTTTTTGTGAGGTCAGCGATGATATTCTGAAGGACTTAAGGGGAGAAGGAGGCTCCCATGGGGAGAACTGTGTATCGGTATTTAGTCCCTTTATAGGTGTATGCCAGGTACTTGCGGATGCTCACGTTAATCGGAATGGCGAAGAACGCCGCCTTTAAGTCTACGGCGGCGTAGTGGGCTTTGCTGAGCTGTCGGGAAGTTAGAGGAATGGAGCAAAGCTTGAGGGGATAATGGACAAAATTTTTGGATACTGCCGACAAATTAGTGATAACTCTTGGGTCACCATTAGGCTTAGAGATAAAGAATGTCGCAGATTTCACGATTTCCCTATCGGTTTGTTCAACTACTTGTTCGCGTAACATCGTTTCGAAGTATTCGGGTTTCCCCTTGGAAATAGCTTTGCGTCTACCAGGGCGCTGAAACCCATTGGCCCGTATTTTATCCATGTCGAATCGCGGCATGAATCCGTTGCGGGCTACCCTACGCGTGAAGGGGTTTTGTAACGGATGATATCTTAACCTTGCGGTTGAGATGTCCAGTGGACCTGATGGGGCCGATGTTGTTGGCTCCTTATTCCACTGGAATAATGATTTGTGGAGACTAAATATGGGCATCATTTCGGAGCCCATATCCCGGCCGAAGGCGGCCTCCACTTGCGCAATGCGCGATGTATAGTTAGCCGACGGGACGAATGTGTTGGTGTATGCTGGATTGGGTATTCGGATGGCCCCCGTTGTCCCTGTAGGGAGGCCTTCAGGAGAGAAGATCCACCGGCGCGTCTCCCGAATTTGAAATATTAATCGGGCTAACCAAGCGGGAGACGTGGATCCTTCATTTCCTGAGGAGAGCGGTACGCCCGAGGGCCCGACTCTCCATGCTCCGACCAGCTGCTTAATGCGCCGTCTTACCCCTGGTAGAGGCCGGCGTCTTTTTGAAGTTGCGGCGCGCTGCGCCGCCTCTGCCTCTACCAGTGCCAAGAAATAACTGTCGCCTGTTGGGAACCACTTCGAGATTAGGAATATTCGAATCCTCCGCGAATGATTTGTTATTCTTGATAGCTGTGGCCCAGTTAAAGTGGATGGCCGTTGCTAATGTTGTCATCCGAGCGATAGTTTCTTTTATCAGAGTAGGGTGTGATTCAATGTCGAGGGAGTCGGTGACCAGAACGCAGTATTGAGCTTCTTTACGGTCTCTTCCGGACACCTTGGTAGGAAAGGTGGAGATAAGCTCCTTTAGCTTTTTCGTAAACGTCCTCGATCAACTCTTGTTGCGTAGGCTCGGCAGGGGCCGGCTGGATAATATTAATGGCTGGGGTTTCGGAAGGGCCAGAAGAACTTGCTTGCATGGTGTCTATGAGGCGATCCATGTTGGCTTGAGCCGAACTGACCTCGTCCCTTATAAGGGCATTTTGCTCCTGTAGCATCCTGACTAGCTCCGCGACCGTGTTGGTGGTTGTCACCATTTGCGTTCCTGTTTGGACACTGGTCGAGCGGACGGGCGTAGTCGGTGTTTGATCAGTCCCTTTCCCTTTCTTACTCATAATGAATGATAAAATGGGATAATACGGATAAATCCAATAATTCCTTAAAATTTGGGATAATAGGTGGAATATTATGGGGACTAAGTATGTAAGGGACAAGCGTGTAAGCGTAAAGTTCAAAAAGGCGACCCCTAAGGGAGCGGGTTCCTTATATACGCGTGAGGAGGAACGAGCGCATTGGTCGCGGAGTGCGGCGGATGCCCTGCAGCAGCTTTCCCTGGGCCCTAATTAGGAGGTGCCAGAAAGGTAAAAGGGGAAGGTGTTGTAGGTAGCAATTAAAATTTAATAATTGAGTGAGAAACTAATTATCGTCTGCGATTAAGGGTTTGTTTAAAGCACTAATTGGAAACTAATTATCGTCTGCGCGATTCAGAATTAAGCGTGAGAAACTAATTATCGTCTGCGGTTAAGGGTTTGTTTAAAAGCACTAATTGGAAGCAGACGAATTTGTAAAGGGCATTTTCTCGTTGAGATGTGCAGTACATCGAACTTTCTGCATCTCTCATGCAAATTGAGAAGGGGATGTACGGGGTATATAAGGATGAATTTGTACTTTACATGAAATCGTTATATTTTTATTTCTGTATCTAGCAAAATCGTTCGAAAGAAGTCTAAAGTCCCATAATCCCATACCTTAATTTACCCATAGACACCACCAGGGCTAGTCTATTGATCGCACAAATATTCCCCCCTTCGCCATCTTCATACATCGACATTTTACTTTAATCCTGAGGATCATTATACGATCGATAAATTGTTTATTGGATTTATAATTCAAATTCGCCCAATATTGTTTTATATTAATTGCATACCTAAATAAAGGAGTTCAATCGAAATCTACTTACAATCTTTAATTAGAAATATCACACTGGTAACGCGGACATATCTGTGATAGTACTTACAAAAACCTACTTACAATACCTACAAATAAAAGAAGTGGTAGCACGAGTAAATTATCCGTGCACGATAAAACGATCGAAAGGCAAACGAGTTTGATAGGACGAGCAAACGCCAACAACTTGCACAACAATCCGAGGAATCGTCATACCCAGAAAGAGGTATAATTTACTTTTAATGGAAAGATCTTTGTTAATCTTCATTATTTTAATTTTAATGTTTATAATGGCATTATATAACAGGACATTTAGATTAATTTTGATTAAATCATTGATTTTAACGTTGTGATTTCATTTAGTTTGCTATATTTGACATATTATAGATATTTTCTTACGTAAAATTTTGCTTTATTGATTGTGGTTTTAAATAAAACATTCACGCGATAATTTAACTTATTTATTTAACTTATTTAATTTTGGTTGTTAAGCCCAATGTTTTTGCCTAAAGATTCATTTTCATTTGTAAATTTAATCTTAGAAGACAAGATGGTTGTCATGTTGTTAATTATTATGGTCATTTTAGTAGTAATTTTTATAAAAATGCATCGCGTAGAACAGGTTTACAGGGTTAAGACCTCGGTCCCGCGTTGCTATAATTGCAATAGATTAGGGCACATCAGGCGCAACTGTAATGTAAGCCGTAACTTTGAAAATAACAAGGCGCATTTTAGATATAGATCGCAGTCGCGCGAGCCCTATAGAAGGTTTTATGGAAACAGACAATTTTATAATGATAACCAGGTTATTCCGGGTAATTTTGAGAATAGAGCCACGCAGGAAAATTCTGTTAATCCTGGGCCGCGTAACTTTAATTGACGCTCGATTGGCGAAGACAACACTAGTATTGTATATATTAATTTTTTTAATTCTTCACAAACTCCGGTGGTTAATTTAAATATTGAAGGTATGCAAATAAAATTTTTAGTAGATTCTGGTGCCTCTATTTCTATTATAAGTAAGTATAATTTTTTAAAATTTTGGCCTTTTAAAAACATCAATAAAAGTCGTGTTTTAGTAAAACAATTAGACGGGTCGAATATCAAAATTTTAGGGAGTACTATAGTTCAAGTATGTGCAGGCGAGGAAGTTTTGGAATTAGAGTTGTTCGTTATCGATGAGAAAATAGATAATATTATGGGGTGGAATTGGATCAAATTAATTGGGCCTCTAGTTAATTGGTGGGGCATTTGTAAAAATTCCACGTATATCAGAAATAAGAAAATCAATTGTTTAATCAATAATGCTGATGACCATGCAACACCCGGTTTCAAGGTAGCTTCTTTAAACGAGCATAAATCCTTGGTTGTTATTAAGGAGGCAATGGATAGTCCAGCCTCGGTTTCAGGGGCAAGGGTTTTCGATGATAAGCCTACGACCTCTGGATGGGTTGATTGTGATGGTCAGTACGTCGGGAGACTGTGGCATTTTAACATTGATGAGATTAAAGCGGAATTTTTGGAGATTTTTCGAGATGAATTAGGATGTTTAAACGATAACGTGTTTTCAATTAAGGTTCACTCAGATGCAGTTCCTCGTTTTTGTCCTGCCCGTCGAATACCGTTCATGTGGATTGATAAGGTCAATAAAGTTATAGATAGTTGGTTAGAGGATAATATTATTGAACCAATAGAGTATTCTGAGTGGGCTACTCCGTTAGTTCCCGTTAAGAAAAATGACGGTAGCATACGGGTGTGTGCCGACTACAGAATAACTATTAATAAACATGTGATAGAGGTTAAATACCCCTTACCCAGAATAGAGATGGTTTTAGCTAATTTAAAAGGTTCTAAATTCTTTTCAAAGATAGACCTTAGGAATGCATACCTTCAGTTACGTGTAGATGATAAGACGTCTAAAATTTTAACAATAAACACCGATAGAGGTTTGTTTGCTTTTAAACGATTACCTTTTGGTTTAAGTGTGTCTGCGCCAATTTTTCAACGAGCAATGGCTTCTATTTTTAATAATTTAGAGGGCATATTTTTTTACTTAGATGACATTTTAGTAACGGGTTCAACGCAAGCCGAGCATGATTTTCGACTAATAAATGTTTTATCTTTAATTAAAAGTAAAAATTTACGTGTATCGGCGAATAAATGCATTTATTGCGCAACCGAAATAACTTATTTGGGTCATATAATAACCGATGGCTGGGTAAAACCTAATTTAATTAAAGTGGAAGCTATAAAAAATATGCAGAGGCCTAATAATAAGAAGGAATTATCTTCATTTTTAGGGCTTATGAATTATTATAGCAGATTTATTGATAACTACACGAAGTTTTCGGGTCCCCTATATGAACTAAAGATAATGTTTTGTTTAAATGGGAAGATAGGGAAGATCAATGTTTTGAGTATTTGAAAAATATTTTGTTAAAAGACTCCATCTTAAGATGTTTTGATCCGGTTAAAGAGCACATCTTAAATGTTGATGCATCCAACACGGGTATAGGAGGAGCTTTATGTCAGGTCGAGGATGGAATTGAACATCCTGTAATTTATTTTTCGCGTAAGCTTAATAGAGCGGAACTCAATTATTCTGTGATTGAAAAAGAAGCTCTTGCTATAACTTTTGGTTTAAAACGATGTAGAGAATATTTAATAGGCAAGACCTTTACAGTTTTTACTGATCACAAGCCTTTAATTAATTTATACCAAAAGATTAATACTGAATACTTGATGTCCCCACGTTTGCAAAGGTGGTTATTAATACTTGGTAATTTTTCGTTAACCTTAAAATATCGTAAAGGTAGAAATAATTGTTTAGCAGACGTTTTGTCGCGTATGAGTGGTAATAACGAGGAAGCTGACAACGATATTGGAATCACGCAGAGTAGTGACCATTACATTAATGTATTAAAAATTGTTGAGTTTAACGCCATAGTTAAGAGCTCAGAGACTGACCCCGATTTTATAAAAATAAAAGATAATTTATTGGGCAATGAGAATAGTCTGTCGGTACCTTTGGCTTTTAAACATGTGCTTAACGAGCTTTATTGGGAGGATAACGTGATTAAACGAAACGAAAGAATGGTCATACCTACCGAGCTACGTGAGGATGTTTTAAAGGTACTTCACGAGGGGCATACAGGTATTACAAAGATGAAAGACATAGCTAGAAGGTATGTCTGGTGGCCTAAGATGACAAAAGATATTGAAAGACAAGTCCGACAATGTGAAGGGTGCAAGGCAAAGACGGCCATGCCTCGCAGAGACAAAGCGGCGAGATGGACACGTCCTAGAGAACCTTGGGAGCGCATACACATTGATTTTTTCGAACTTGATAAAAAACGCTATATTTTAATTGTAGATGCTTTTTCGGGTTGGACTGAATTTAGAAAGGTTTTTAATATGTCTACCCTGGTAACGATTAATTTTTTAAAAGATTTAATTAGTTCGTATGGTTTTCCAAGGTGCGTAGTAACCGACAATGGCCGAGCATTTACTAGCGCAGAGTTTAATATATCTTGCGAACAATGGAAAATAAGACATGTATTAACACCACCATATCATCCAAGTTCTAATGGACAGGTTGAGAGATATGTGGGTATAGTTAAAAAATGGATTAGATTATCACAGACTGGTAAGGATGGTACCTGGCTCTATAGACTTTATCATAACATGTCTCCCAGGTATCCGGATCGTTTACCGGTAGGCGAAGAGTTTCTTAAACGTAAATTAAGATATCCGCCTGATTTTTTATTGGAATTAGATAATAATAATAATTTAACTACTACGCCTCGCTTTAAGATAGATCAACTAGTATGGTCACGTAACTATGCAGGTGAACCCATGTGGATTTTGGCACGTGTTATTGATCATATTGGTAATAAGATTTATAAAGTAAGACTTGTAGAAAGTCAGAAAGAGGAAGTAAGACATTTGGAGCAATTACTAATGCACGATGTCTAATTTTTTTATATTTAGATGCAAGTGCAATTGTCCTGGTGCTCTATAGAGGTGGTGGTGAGGAGGACAGTGGCAATTCGTCCGCCGGGGCCCATTCATTTGACAATGATAATCGGTATAGATGGTATTCCAAGGGTGGTAGCTATGTTCGAGCCACCACCATCGGGTCGACCAGGTATCTATGGGGGTCCGCGGCAAGGCAGGCCCGTGAACAGGCCTCGAAGGAGGTGCAATGGGTGCCGCCGTTGGCACCGTATGCCCATGTGTGCGGGAAGAAGCACAGGGACGCCACAGGTAGGTGACGGTCCTCAGGCTGTGCCCGTGGTAGCGCCGAGGGCTAATGAGGTAACACCGGGAAGTAGTGAGGGATCGTCGCGGAGTGCGGCGGATGCCCTGCAGCAGCTTTCCCTGGGCCCTAATTAGGAGGTGCCAGAAAGGTAAAAGGGGAAGGTGTTGTAGGTAGCAATTAAAATTTAATAATTGAGTGAGAAACTAATTATCGTCTGCGATTAAGGGTTTGTTTAAAGCACTAATTGGAAACTAATTATAGTCTGCGCGATTCAGAATTAAGCGTGAGAAACTAATTATCGTCTGCGGTTAAGGGTTTGTTTAAAAGCACTAATTGGAAGCAGACGAATTTGTAAAGGGCATTTTCTCGTTGAGATGTGCAGTACATCGAACTTTCTGCATCTCTCATGCAAATTGAGAAGGGGATGTACAGGGTATATAAGGATGAATTTGTACTTTACATAAAATCGTTATATTTTTATTTCTGTATCTAGCAAATCGTTCGAAAGAAGTCTAAAGTCCTATAATCCAATACCGTAATTTACCCATAGACACCACCAGTTCTAGTCTATTGATTGCACGAATATTTCCCCCTTCGCCATCTTCATACATCGACATTTTACTTTAATCCTGAAGATCATTATACGATCGATAATTTGTTTATTGGATTTATAATTCAAATTCGCCCAATATTGTTTTATATCAATTGCATACCTAAATAAAGGAGTTCAATCGAAATCTACTTACAATCTTTAATTACAAATATCACACTGGTAACGCGGACATATCTGTGATAGTACTATCAAAACCTACTTACAAAAACCTACTTACAATACCTACAAATAAAATAAGTTTATTATCTGAGTATGGCAGTTATGCTGCCATACTCAGACCTGTGGGTTCAGGTAGGGATATCCCTACTGTCCCCCACAGCGTTTATTTATTTTATTACTAATCAAATAAACAAAAACATATGAGCGTAAATATAAAATTGAACATTTTGCGAAGTAAAATAGGTGAATAAAAATGAAAAATCGCGAATATGTAATTCAGGTAATGTAGGTAATTGAGCGACGAAAATTTGGGATAATAGGTGGAATATTATGGGGACTAAGTATGTAAGGGACAAGCGTGTAAGCGTAAAGTTCAAAAAGGCGACCCCTAAGGGAGCGGGTTCCTTATATACGCGTGAGGAGGAACGAGCGCATTGGGTTAAATGGTCCGTTCTGTCCCGATTCCACTGTCCATGTTTTCGTCGGTCTCTTCCGGGTCACCCGCCCATGTGGTCCAGTCGAAGAGCTCTTCGTCGGAGAACGAGTCAGGAAGGTCGACCCCCGGTGGTGGTTCTTGGGTACTTATGGAAGGAACTGTGTATCGGTCCGGTGGGATCCAGGCCCGGCTGGCGTAGTCGGCCGGGTTCTCTGTGGTTGGCGTCCATTGTACGTTGTACCGGATTGCGATTAAGGCTTGTATACCGTATTCTTTGACCAGGCAAGAGATTAAGTGTTCGATCCTTGCCGAGTTGGATCCTCCTTTTTGGAGGACGTAATAGGCTGTCGTGGAGTCAGTGCGGATTTGGGGGAAGGGTTCCCCCTCGAATCTGGCCACGAGGTAGGCGTAAATGGCTGCCAGAGTCTCTGCGAGCGTTATGTGGCCGTCTTCTGGATACGAGAAGTTGAGTGCGGCCGCTGCATCCACGAACGAGATTGAGAATTCTTTAGTAGGAGTGTGGATCCCGATGTGGCTGTCAGAGGCATCTGCATAAACCGTTATGCTCGGGGGCACGTATAGGGGGATCCTGGTTCTTAGCGATTGTACGATCGAATAAAGCTTGTGACATGCGCTGTCCAGGTTGAATGCACGGCTGTTTTCAGTTAGGTAGGCGTAAAAGGGGGCCAGTAGCTTGGACATCCCGTTTAGGTTGTATAAGAAGTAATTCAGGACGCCGAGGGCCTCCAGCAGTACGTTTTTAGGTGGAAGGATATTGTTGGTTGCTATTAGGAACAGTATATCAGTGGCGTACTCTAAGCGGTTGATGACCTCTGGCGAGCATGAGATCGAGTGGGTGCCGAATGAGATTCTAAGGCCCAGGTAATCGATGTCGCACTCCGGGATTATTGAGGACTTCCTAGCGTTGATTGTCAGCCCCCATTGGTGTGCCATGTCATACAAGGATTCTAGGTCGTTTTGCACATCAGTCTCTGAGTCTCCATATATAAGGACATCGTCCAGATATACATTGTATTTGCACCTTGTTACTGACTTTTTTGTGAGGTCAGCGATGATATTCTGAAGGACTTAAGGGGAGAAGGAGGCTCCCATGGGGAGAACTGTGTATCGGTATTTAGTCCCTTTATAGGTGTATGCCAGGTACTTGCGGATGCTCACGTTAATCGGAATGGCGAAGAACGCCGCCTTTAAGTCTACGGCGGCGTAGTGGGCTTTGCTGAGCTGTCGGGAAGTTAGAGGAATGGAGCAAAGCTTGAGGGGATAATGGACAAAATTTTTGGATACTGCCGACAAATTAGTGATAACTCTTGGGTCACCATTAGGCTTAGAGATAAAGAATGTCGCAGATTTCACGATTTCCCTATCGGTTTGTTCAACTACTTGTTCGCGTAACATCGTTTCGAAGTATTCGGGTTTCCCCTTGGAAATAGCTTTGCGTCTACCAGGGCGCTGAAACCCATTGGCCCGTATTTTATCCATGTCGAATCGCGGCATGAATCCGTTGCGGGCTACCCTACGCGTGAAGGGGTTTTGTAACGGATGATATCTTAACCTTGCGGTTGAGATGTCCAGTGGACCTGATGGGGCCGATGTTGTTGGCTCCTTATTCCACTGGAATAATGATTTGTGGAGACTAAATATGGGCATCATTTCGGAGCCCATATCCCGGCCGAAGGCGGCCTCCACTTGCGCAATGCGCGATGTATAGTTAGCCGACGGGACGAATGTGTTGGTGTATGCTGGATTGGGTATTCGGATGGCCCCCGTTGTCCCTGTAGGGAGGCCTTCAGGAGAGAAGATCCACCGGCGCGTCTCCCGAATTTGAAATATTAATCGGGCTAACCAAGCGGGAGACGTGGATCCTTCATTTCCTGAGGAGAGCGGTACGCCCGAGGGCCCGACTCTCCATGCTCCGACCAGCTGCTTAATGCGCCGTCTTACCCCTGGTAGAGGCCGGCGTCTTTTTGAAGTTGCGGCGCGCTGCGCCGCCTCTGCCTCTACCAGTGCCAAGAAATAACTGTCGCCTGTTGGGAACCACTTCGAGATTAGGAATATTCCAATCCTCCGCGAATGATTTGTTATTCTTGATAGCTGTGGCCCAGTTAAAGTGGATGGCCGTTGCTAATGTTGTCATCCGAGCGATAGTTTCTTTTATCAGAGTAGGGTGTGATTCAATGTCGAGGGAGTCGGTGACCAGAACGCAGTATTGAGCTTCTTTACGGTCTCTTCCGGACACCTTGGTAGGAAAGGTGGAGATAAGCTCCTTTAGCTTTTTCGTAAACGTCCTCGATCAACTCTTGTTGCGTAGGCTCGGCAGGGGCCGGCTGGATAATATTAATGGCTGGGGTTTCGGAAGGGCCAGAAGAACTTGCTTGCATGGTGTCTATGAGGCGATCCATTTTTGCTTGAGCCGAACTGACCTCGTCCCTTATAAGGGCATTTTGCTCCTGTAGCATCCTGACTAGCTCCGCGACCGTGTTGGTGGTTGTCACCATTTGCGTTCCTGTTTGGACACTGGTCGAGCGGACGGGCGTAGTCGGTGTTTGATCAGTCCCTTTCCCTTTCTTACTCATAATGAATGATAAAATGGGATAATACGGATAAATCCAATAATTCCTTAAAATTTGGGATAATAGGTGGAATATTATGGGGACTAAGTATGTAAGGGACAAGCGTGTAAGCGTAAAGTTCAAAAAGGCGACCCCTAAGGGAGCGGGTTCCTTATATACGCGTGAGGAGGAACGAGCGCATTGGTCGCGGAGTGCGGCGGATGCCCTGCAGCAGCTTTCCCTGGGCCCTAATTAGGAGGTGCCAGAAAGGTAAAAGGGGAAGGTGTTGTAGGTAGCAATTAAAATTTAATAATTGAGTGAGAAACTAATTATCGTCTGCGATTAAGGGTTTGTTTAAAGCACTAATTGGAAACTAATTATCGTCTGCGCGATTCAGAATTAAGCGTGAGAAACTAATTGTCGTCTGCGGTTAAGGGTTTGTTTAAAAGCACTAATTGGAAGCAGACGAATTTGTAAAGGGCATTTTCTCGTTGAGATGTGCAGTACATCGAACTTTCTGCATCTCTCATGCAAATTGAGAAGGGGATGTACGGGGTATATAAGGATGAATTTGTACTTTACATGAAATCGTTATATTTTTATTTCTGTATCTAGCAAAATCGTTCGAAAGAAGTCTAAAGTCCCATAATCCCATACCTTAATTTACCCATAGACACCACCAGGGCTAGTCTATTGATCGCACAAATATTCCCCCCTTCGCCATCTTCATACATCGACATTTTACTTTAATCCTGAGGATCATTATACGATCGATAAATTGTTTATTGGATTTATAATTCAAATTCGCCCAATATTGTTTTATATTAATTGCATACCTAAATAAAGGAGTTCAATCGAAATCTACTTACAATCTTTAATTAGAAATATCACACTGGTAACGCGGACATATCTGTGATAGTACTTACAAAAACCTACTTACAATACCTACAAATAAAAGAAGTGGTAGCACGAGTAAATTATCCGTGCACGATAAAACGATCGAAAGGCAAACGAGTTTGATAGGACGAGCAAACGCCAACAACTTGCACAACAATCCGAGGAATCGTCATACCCAGAAAGAGGTATAATTTACTTTTAATGGAAAGATCTTTGTTAATCTTCATTATTTTAATTTTAATGTTTATAATGGCATTATATAACAGGACATTTAGATTAATTTTGATTAAATCATTGATTTTAACGTTGTGATTTCATTTAGTTTGCTATATTTGACATATTATAGATATTTTCTTACGTAAAATTTTGCTTTATTGATTGTGGTTTTAAATAAAACATTCACGCGATAATTTAACTTATTTAATTTTGGTTGTTAAGCCCAATGTTTTTGCCTAAAGATTCATTTTCATTTGTAAATTTAATCTTAGAAGACAAGATGGTTGTCATGTTGTTAATTATCATGGTCATTTTAGTAGTAATTTTTATAAAAATGCATCGCGTAGAACAGGTTTACAGGGTTAAGACCTCGGTCCCGCGTTGCTATAATTGCAATAGATTAGGGCACATCAGGCGCAACTGTAATGTAAGCCGTAACTTTGAAAATAACAAGGCGCATTTTAGATATAGATCGCAGTCGCGCGAGCCCTATAGAAGGTTTTATGGAAACAGACAATTTTATAATGATAACCAGGTTATTCCGGGTAATTTTGAGAATAGAGCCACGCAGGAAAATTCTGTTAATCCTGGGCCGCGTAACTTTAATTGACGCTCGATTGGCGAAGACAACACTAGTATTGTATATATTAATTTTTTTAATTCTTCACAAACTCCGGTGGTTAATTTAAATATTGAAGGTATGCAAATAAAATTTTTAGTAGATTCTGGTGCCTCTATTTCTGTTATAAGTAAGTATAATTTTTTAAAATTTTGGCCTTTTAAAAACATCAATAAAAGTCGTGTTTTAGTAAAACAATTAGACGGGTCGAATATCAAAATTTTAGGGAGTACTATAGTTCAAGTATGTGCAGGCGAGGAAGTTTTGGAATTAGAGTTGTTCGTTATCGATGAGAAAATAGATAATATTATGGGGTGGAATTGGATCAAATTAATTGGGCCTCTAGTTAATTGGTGGGGCATTTGTAAAAATTCCACGTATATCAGAAATAAGAAAATCAATTGTTTAATCAATAATGCTGATGACCATGCAACACCCGGTTTCAAGGTAGCTTCTTTAAACGAGCATAAATCCTTGGTTGTTATTAAGGAGGCAATGGATAATCCAGCCTCGGTTTCAGGGGCAAGGGTTTTCGATGATAAGCCTACGACCTCTGGATGGGTTGATTGTGATGGTCAGTACGTCGGGAGACTGTGGCATTTTAACATTGATGAGATTAAAGCGGAATTTTTGGAGATTTTTCGAGATGAATTAGGATGTTTAAACGATAACGTGTTTTCAATTAAGGTTCACTCAGATGCAGTTCCTCGTTTTTGTCCTGCCCGTCGAATACCGTTCATGTGGATTGATAAGGTCAATAAAGTTATAGATAGTTGGTTAGAGGATAATATTATTGAACCAATAGTCATAATAAACATGTGATAGAGGTTAAATACCCCTTACCCAGAATAGAGATGGTTTTAGCTAATTTAAAAGGTTCTAAATTCTTTTCAAAGATAGACCTTAGGAATGCATACCTTCAGTTACGTGTAGATGATAAGACGTCTAAAATTTTAACAATAAACACCGATAGAGGTTTGTTTGCTTTTAAACGATTACCTTTTGGTTTAAGTGTGTCTGCGCCAATTTTTCAACGAGCAATGGCTTCTATTTTTAATAATTTAGATGGCATATTTTTTTACTTAGATGACATTTTAGTAACGGGTTCAACGCAAGCCAAGCATGATTTTCGACTAATAAATGTTTTATCTTTAATTAAAAGTAAAAATTTACGTGTATCGGCGAATAAATGCATTTATTGCGCAACCGAAATAACTTATTTGGGTCATATAATAACCGATGGCTGGGTAAAACCTAATTTAATTAAAGTGGAAGCTATAAAAAATATGCAGAGGCCTAATAATAAGAAGGAATTATCTTCATTTTTAGGGCTTATGAATTATTATAGCAGATTTATTGATAACTACACGAAGTTTTCGGGTCCCCTATATGAGTTAACTAAAGATAATGTTTTGTTTAAATGGGAAGATAGGGAAGATCAATGTTTTGAGTATTTGAAAAATATTTTGTTAAAAGACTCCATCTTAAGATGTTTTGATCCGGTTAAAGAGCACATCTTAAATGTTGATGCATCCAACACGGGTATAGGAGGAGCTTTATGTCAGGTCGAGGATGGAATTGAACATCCTGTAATTTATTTTTCGCGTAAGCTTAATAGAGCGGAACTCAATTATTCTGTGATTGAAAAAGAAGCTCTTGCTATAACTTTTGGTTTAAAACGATGTAGAGAATATTTAATAGGCAAGACCTTTACAGTTTTTACTGATCACAAGCCTTTAATTAATTTATACCAAAAGATTAATACTGAATACTTGATGTCCCCACGTTTGCAAAGGTGGTTATTAATACTTGGTAATTTTTCGTTAACCTTAAAATATCGTAAAGGTAGAAATAATTGTTTAGCAGACGTTTTGTCGCGTATGAGTGGTAATAACGAGGAAGCTGACAACGATATTGGAATCACGCAGAGTAGTGACCATTACATTAATGTATTAAAAATTGTTGAGTTTAACGCCATAGTTAAGAGCTCAGAGACTGACCCCGATTTTATAAAAATAAAAGATAATTTATTGGGCAATGAGAATAGTCTGTCGGTACCTTTGGCTTTTAAACATGTGCTTAACGAGCTTTATTGGGAGGATAACGTGATTAAACGAAACGAAAGAATGGTCATACCTACCGAGCTACGTGAGGATGTTTTAAAGGTACTTCACGAGGGGCATACAGGTATTACAAAGATGAAAGACATAGCTAGAAGGTATGTCTGGTGGCCTAAGATGACAAAAGATATTGAAAGACAAGTCCGACAATGTGAAGGGTGCAAGGCAAAGACGGCCATGCCTCGCAGAGACAAAGCGGCGAGATGGACACGTCCTAGAGAACCTTGGGAGCGCATACACATTGATTTTTTCGAACTTGATAAAAAACGCTATATTTTAATTGTAGATGCTTTTTCGGGTTGGACTGAATTTAGAAAGGTTTTTAATATGTCTACCCTGGTAACGATTAATTTTTTAAAAGATTTAATTAGTTCGTATGGTTTTCCAAGGTGCGTAGTAACCGACAATGGCCGAGCATTTACTAGCGCAGAGTTTAATATATCTTGCGAACAATGGAAAATAAGACATGTATTAACACCACCATATCATCCAAGTTCTAATGGACAGGTTGAGAGATATGTGGGTATAGTTAAAAAATGGATTAGATTATCACAGACTGGTAAGGATGGTACCTGGCTCTATAGACTTTATCATAACATGTCTCCCAGGTATCCGGATCGTTTACCGGTAGGCGAAGAGTTTCTTAAACGTAAATTAAGATATCCGCCTGATTTTTTATTGGAATTAGATAATAATAATAATTTAACTACTACGCCTCGCTTTAAGATAGATCAACTAGTATGGTCACGTAACTATGCAGGTGAACCCATGTGGATTTTGGCACGTGTTATTGATCATATTGGTAATAAGATTTATAAAGTAAGACTTGTAGAAAGTCAGAAAGAGGAAGTAAGACATTTGGAGCAATTACTAATGCACGATGTCTAATTTTTTTATATTTAGATGCAAGTGCAATTGTCCTGGTGCTCTATAGAGGTGGTGGTGAGGAGGACAGTGGCAATTCGTCCGCCGGGGCCCATTCATTTGACAATGATAATCGGTATAGATGGTATTCCAAGGGTGGTAGCTATGTTCGAGCCACCACCATCGGGTCGACCAGGTATCTATGGGGGTCCGCGGCAAGGCAGGCCCGTGAACAGGCCTCGAAGGAGGTGCAATGGGTGCCGCCGTTGGCACCGTATGCCCATGTGTGCGGGAAGAAGCACAGGGACGCCACAGGTAGGTGACGGTCCTCAGGCTGTGCCCGTGGTAGCGCCGAGGGCTAATGAGGTAACACCGGGAAGTAGTGAGGGATCGTCGCGGAGTGCGGCGGATGCCCTGCAGCAGCTTTCCCTGGGCCCTAATTAGGAGGTGCCAGAAAGGTAAAAGGGGAAGGTGTTGTAGGTAGCAATTAAAATTTAATAATTGAGTGAGAAACTAATTATCGTCTGCGATTAAGGGTTTGTTTAAAGCACTAATTGGAAACTAATTATAGTCTGCGCGATTCAGAATTAAGCGTGAGAAACTAATTATCGTCTGCGGTTAAGGGTTTGTTTAAAAGCACTAATTGGAAGCAGACGAATTTGTAAAGGGCATTTTCTCGTTGAGATGTGCAGTACATCGAACTTTCTGCATCTCTCATGCAAATTGAGAAGGGGATGTACAGGGTATATAAGGATGAATTTGTACTTTACATAAAATCGTTATATTTTTATTTCTGTATCTAGCAAATCGTTCGAAAGAAGTCTAAAGTCCTATAATCCAATACCGTAATTTACCCATAGACACCACCAGTTCTAGTCTATTGATTGCACGAATATTTCCCCCTTCGCCATCTTCATACATCGACATTTTACTTTAATCCTGAAGATCATTATACGATCGATAATTTGTTTATTGGATTTATAATTCAAATTCGCCCAATATTGTTTTATATCAATTGCATACCTAAATAAAGGAGTTCAATCGAAATCTACTTACAATCTTTAATTACAAATATCACACTGGTAACGCGGACATATCTGTGATAGTACTATCAAAACCTACTTACAAAAACCTACTTACAATACCTACAAATAAAATAAGTTTATTATCTGAGTATGGCAGTTATGCTGCCATACTCAGACCTGTGGGTTCAGGTAGGGATATCCCTACTGTCCCCCACAGCGTTTATTTATTTTATTACTAATCAAATAAACAAAAACATATGAGCGTAAATATAAAATTGAACATTTTGCGAAGTAAAATAGGTGAATAAAAATGAAAAATCGCGAATATGTAATTCAGGTAATGTAGGTAATTGAGCGACGAAAATTTGGGATAATAGGTGGAATATTATGGGGACTAAGTATGTAAGGGACAAGCGTGTAAGCGTAAAGTTCAAAAAGGCGACCCCTAAGGGAGCGGGTTCCTTATATACGCGTGAGGAGGAACGAGCGCATTGGGTTAAATGGTCCGTTCTGTCCCGATTCCACTGTCCATGTTTTCGTCGGTCTCTTCCGGGTCACCCGCCCATGTGGTCCAGTCGAAGAGCTCTTCGTCGGAGAACGAGTCAGGAAGGTCGACCCCCGGTGGTGGTTCTTGGGTACTTATGGAAGGAACTGTGTATCGGTCCGGTGGGATCCAGGCCCGGCTGGCGTAGTCGGCCGGGTTCTCTGTGGTTGGCGTCCATTGTACGTTGTACCGGATTGCGATTAAGGCTTGTATACCGTATTCTTTGACCAGGCAAGAGATTAAGTGTTCGATCCTTGCCGAGTTGGATCCTCCTTTTTGGAGGACGTAATAGGCTGTCGTGGAGTCAGTGCGGATTTGGGGGAAGGGTTCCCCCTCGAATCTGGCCACGAGGTAGGCGTAAATGGCTGCCAGAGTCTCTGCGAGCGTTATGTGGCCGTCTTCTGGATACGAGAAGTTGAGTGCGGCCGCTGCATCCACGAACGAGATTGAGAATTCTTTAGTAGGAGTGTGGATCCCGATGTGGCTGTCAGAGGCATCTGCATAAACCGTTATGCTCGGGGGCACGTATAGGGGGATCCTGGTTCTTAGCGATTGTACGATCGAATAAAGCTTGTGACATGCGCTGTCCAGGTTGAATGCACGGCTGTTTTCAGTTAGGTAGGCGTAAAAGGGGGCCAGTAGCTTGGACATCCCGTTTAGGTTGTATAAGAAGTAATTCAGGACGCCGAGGGCCTCCAGCAGTACGTTTTTAGGTGGAAGGATATTGTTGGTTGCTATTAGGAACAGTATATCAGTGGCGTACTCTAAGCGGTTGATGACCTCTGGCGAGCATGAGATCGAGTGGGTGCCGAATGAGATTCTAAGGCCCAGGTAATCGATGTCGCACTCCGGGATTATTGAGGACTTCCTAGCGTTGATTGTCAGCCCCCATTGGTGTGCCATGTCATACAAGGATTCTAGGTCGTTTTGCACATCAGTCTCTGAGTCTCCATATATAAGGACATCGTCCAGATATACATTGTATTTGCACCTTGTTACTGACTTTTTTGTGAGGTCAGCGATGATATTCTGAAGGACTTAAGGGGAGAAGGAGGCTCCCATGGGGAGAACTGTGTATCGGTATTTAGTCCCTTTATAGGTGTATGCCAGGTACTTGCGGATGCTCACGTTAATCGGAATGGCGAAGAACGCCGCCTTTAAGTCTACGGCGGCGTAGTGGGCTTTGCTGAGCTGTCGGGAAGTTAGAGGAATGGAGCAAAGCTTGAGGGGATAATGGACAAAATTTTTGGATACTGCCGACAAATTAGTGATAACTCTTGGGTCACCATTAGGCTTAGAGATAAAGAATGTCGCAGATTTCACGATTTCCCTATCGGTTTGTTCAACTACTTGTTCGCGTAACATCGTTTCGAAGTATTCGGGTTTCCCCTTGGAAATAGCTTTGCGTCTACCAGGGCGCTGAAACCCATTGGCCCGTATTTTATCCATGTCGAATCGCGGCATGAATCCGTTGCGGGCTACCCTACGCGTGAAGGGGTTTTGTAACGGATGATATCTTAACCTTGCGGTTGAGATGTCCAGTGGACCTGATGGGGCCGATGTTGTTGGCTCCTTATTCCACTGGAATAATGATTTGTGGAGACTAAATATGGGCATCATTTCGGAGCCCATATCCCGGCCGAAGGCGGCCTCCACTTGCGCAATGCGCGATGTATAGTTAGCCGACGGGACGAATGTGTTGGTGTATGCTGGATTGGGTATTCGGATGGCCCCCGTTGTCCCTGTAGGGAGGCCTTCAGGAGAGAAGATCCACCGGCGCGTCTCCCGAATTTGAAATATTAATCGGGCTAACCAAGCGGGAGACGTGGATCCTTCATTTCCTGAGGAGAGCGGTACGCCCGAGGGCCCGACTCTCCATGCTCCGACCAGCTGCTTAATGCGCCGTCTTACCCCTGGTAGAGGCCGGCGTCTTTTTGAAGTTGCGGCGCGCTGCGCCGCCTCTGCCTCTACCAGTGCCAAGAAATAACTGTCGCCTGTTGGGAACCACTTCGAGATTAGGAATATTCCAATCCTCCGCGAATGATTTGTTATTCTTGATAGCTGTGGCCCAGTTAAAGTGGATGGCCGTTGCTAATGTTGTCATCCGAGCGATAGTTTCTTTTATCAGAGTAGGGTGTGATTCAATGTCGAGGGAGTCGGTGACCAGAACGCAGTATTGAGCTTCTTTACGGTCTCTTCCGGACACCTTGGTAGGAAAGGTGGAGATAAGCTCCTTTAGCTTTTTCGTAAACGTCCTCGATCAACTCTTGTTGCGTAGGCTCGGCAGGGGCCGGCTGGATAATATTAATGGCTGGGGTTTCGGAAGGGCCAGAAGAACTTGCTTGCATGGTGTCTATGAGGCGATCCATGTTGGCTTGAGCCGAACTGACCTCGTCCCTTATAAGGGCATTTTGCTCCTGTAGCATCCTGACTAGCTCCGCGACCGTGTTGGTGGTTGTCACCATTTGCGTTCCTGTTTGGACACTGGTCGAGCGGACGGGCGTAGTCGGTGTTTGATCAGTCCCTTTCCCTTTCTTACTCATAATGAATGATAAAATGGGATAATACGGATAAATCCAATAATTCCTTAAAATTTGGGATAATAGGTGGAATATTATGGGGACTAAGTATGTAAGGGACAAGCGTGTAAGCGTAAAGTTCAAAAAGGCGACCCCTAAGGGAGCGGGTTCCTTATATACGCGTGAGGAGGAACGAGCGCATTGGTCGCGGAGTGCGGCGGATGCCCTGCAGCAGCTTTCCCTGGGCCCTAATTAGGAGGTGCCAGAAAGGTAAAAGGGGAAGGTGTTGTAGGTAGCAATTAAAATTTAATAATTGAGTGAGAAACTAATTATCGTCTGCGATTAAGGGTTTGTTTAAAGCACTAATTGGAAACTAATTATCGTCTGCGCGATTCAGAATTAAGCGTGAGAAACTAATTATCGTCTGCGGTTAAGGGTTTGTTTAAAAGCACTAATTGGAAGCAGACGAATTTGTAAAGGGCATTTTCTCGTTGAGATGTGCAGTACATCGAACTTTCTGCATCTCTCATGCAAATTGAGAAGGGGATGTACGGGGTATATAAGGATGAATTTGTACTTTACATGAAATCGTTATATTTTTATTTCTGTATCTAGCAAAATCGTTCGAAAGAAGTCTAAAGTCCCATAATCCCATACCTTAATTTACCCATAGACACCACCAGGGCTAGTCTATTGATCGCACAAATATTCCCCCCTTCGCCATCTTCATACATCGACATTTTACTTTAATCCTGAGGATCATTATACGATCGATAAATTGTTTATTGGATTTATAATTCAAATTCGCCCAATATTGTTTTATATTAATTGCATACCTAAATAAAGGAGTTCAATCGAAATCTACTTACAATCTTTAATTAGAAATATCACACTGGTAACGCGGACATATCTGTGATAGTACTTACAAAAACCTACTTACAATACCTACAAATAAAAGAAGTGGTAGCACGAGTAAATTATCCGTGCACGATAAAACGATCGAAAGGCAAACGAGTTTGATAGGACGAGCAAACGCCAACAACTTGCACAACAATCCGAGGAATCGTCATACCCAGAAAGAGGTATAATTTACTTTTAATGGAAAGATCTTTGTTAATCTTCATTATTTTAATTTTAATGTTTATAATGGCATTATATAACAGGACATTTAGATTAATTTTGATTAAATCATTGATTTTAACGTTGTGATTTCATTTAGTTTGCTATATTTGACATATTATAGATATTTTCTTACGTAAAATTTTGCTTTATTGATTGTGGTTTTAAATAAAACATTCACGCGATAATTTAACTTATTTATTTAACTTATTTAATTTTGGTTGTTAAGCCCAATGTTTTTGCCTAAAGATTCATTTTCATTTGTAAATTTAATCTTAGAAGACAAGATGGTTGTCATGTTGTTAATTATTATGGTCATTTTAGTAGTAATTTTTATAAAAATGCATCGCGTAGAACAGGTTTACAGGGTTAAGACCTCGGTCCCGCGTTGCTATAATTGCAATAGATTAGGGCACATCAGGCGCAACTGTAATGTAAGCCGTAACTTTGAAAATAACAAGGCGCATTTTAGATATAGATCGCAGTCGCGCGAGCCCTATAGAAGGTTTTATGGAAACAGACAATTTTATAATGATAACCAGGTTATTCCGGGTAATTTTGAGAATAGAGCCACGCAGGAAAATTCTGTTAATCCTGGGCCGCGTAACTTTAATTGACGCTCGATTGGCGAAGACAACACTAGTATTGTATATATTAATTTTTTTAATTCTTCACAAACTCCGGTGGTTAATTTAAATATTGAAGGTATGCAAATAAAATTTTTAGTAGATTCTGGTGCCTCTATTTCTATTATAAGTAAGTATAATTTTTTAAAATTTTGGCCTTTTAAAAACATCAATAAAAGTCGTGTTTTAGTAAAACAATTAGACGGGTCGAATATCAAAATTTTAGGGAGTACTATAGTTCAAGTATGTGCAGGCGAGGAAGTTTTGGAATTAGAGTTGTTCGTTATCGATGAGAAAATAGATAATATTATGGGGTGGAATTGGATCAAATTAATTGGGCCTCTAGTTAATTGGTGGGGCATTTGTAAAAATTCCACGTATATCAGAAATAAGAAAATCAATTGTTTAATCAATAATGCTGATGACCATGCAACACCCGGTTTCAAGGTAGCTTCTTTAAACGAGCATAAATCCTTGGTTGTTATTAAGGAGGCAATGGATAGTCCAGCCTCGGTTTCAGGGGCAAGGGTTTTCGATGATAAGCCTACGACCTCTGGATGGGTTGATTGTGATGGTCAGTACGTCGGGAGACTGTGGCATTTTAACATTGATGAGATTAAAGCGGAATTTTTGGAGATTTTTCGAGATGAATTAGGATGTTTAAACGATAACGTGTTTTCAATTAAGGTTCACTCAGATGCAGTTCCTCGTTTTTGTCCTGCCCGTCGAATACCGTTCATGTGGATTGATAAGGTCAATAAAGTTATAGATAGTTGGTTAGAGGATAATATTATTGAACCAATAGAGTATTCTGAGTGGGCTACTCCGTTAGTTCCCGTTAAGAAAAATGACGGTAGCATACGGGTGTGTGCCGACTACAGAATAACTATTAATAAACATGTGATAGAGGTTAAATACCCCTTACCCAGAATAGAGATGGTTTTAGCTAATTTAAAAGGTTCTAAATTCTTTTCAAAGATAGACCTTAGGAATGCATACCTTCAGTTACGTGTAGATGATAAGACGTCTAAAATTTTAACAATAAACACCGATAGAGGTTTGTTTGCTTTTAAACGATTACCTTTTGGTTTAAGTGTGTCTGCGCCAATTTTTCAACGAGCAATGGCTTCTATTTTTAATAATTTAGAGGGCATATTTTTTTACTTAGATGACATTTTAGTAACGGGTTCAACGCAAGCCGAGCATGATTTTCGACTAATAAATGTTTTATCTTTAATTAAAAGTAAAAATTTACGTGTATCGGCGAATAAATGCATTTATTGCGCAACCGAAATAACTTATTTGGGTCATATAATAACCGATGGCTGGGTAAAACCTAATTTAATTAAAGTGGAAGCTATAAAAAATATGCAGAGGCCTAATAATAAGAAGGAATTATCTTCATTTTTAGGGCTTATGAATTATTATAGCAGATTTATTGATAACTACACGAAGTTTTCGGGTCCCCTATATGAACTAAAGATAATGTTTTGTTTAAATGGGAAGATAGGGAAGATCAATGTTTTGAGTATTTGAAAAATATTTTGTTAAAAGACTCCATCTTAAGATGTTTTGATCCGGTTAAAGAGCACATCTTAAATGTTGATGCATCCAACACGGGTATAGGAGGAGCTTTATGTCAGGTCGAGGATGGAATTGAACATCCTGTAATTTATTTTTCGCGTAAGCTTAATAGAGCGGAACTCAATTATTCTGTGATTGAAAAAGAAGCTCTTGCTATAACTTTTGGTTTAAAACGATGTAGAGAATATTTAATAGGCAAGACCTTTACAGTTTTTACTGATCACAAGCCTTTAATTAATTTATACCAAAAGATTAATACTGAATACTTGATGTCCCCACGTTTGCAAAGGTGGTTATTAATACTTGGTAATTTTTCGTTAACCTTAAAATATCGTAAAGGTAGAAATAATTGTTTAGCAGACGTTTTGTCGCGTATGAGTGGTAATAACGAGGAAGCTGACAACGATATTGGAATCACGCAGAGTAGTGACCATTACATTAATGTATTAAAAATTGTTGAGTTTAACGCCATAGTTAAGAGCTCAGAGACTGACCCCGATTTTATAAAAATAAAAGATAATTTATTGGGCAATGAGAATAGTCTGTCGGTACCTTTGGCTTTTAAACATGTGCTTAACGAGCTTTATTGGGAGGATAACGTGATTAAACGAAACGAAAGAATGGTCATACCTACCGAGCTACGTGAGGATGTTTTAAAGGTACTTCACGAGGGGCATACAGGTATTACAAAGATGAAAGACATAGCTAGAAGGTATGTCTGGTGGCCTAAGATGACAAAAGATATTGAAAGACAAGTCCGACAATGTGAAGGGTGCAAGGCAAAGACGGCCATGCCTCGCAGAGACAAAGCGGCGAGATGGACACGTCCTAGAGAACCTTGGGAGCGCATACACATTGATTTTTTCGAACTTGATAAAAAACGCTATATTTTAATTGTAGATGCTTTTTCGGGTTGGACTGAATTTAGAAAGGTTTTTAATATGTCTACCCTGGTAACGATTAATTTTTTAAAAGATTTAATTAGTTCGTATGGTTTTCCAAGGTGCGTAGTAACCGACAATGGCCGAGCATTTACTAGCGCAGAGTTTAATATATCTTGCGAACAATGGAAAATAAGACATGTATTAACACCACCATATCATCCAAGTTCTAATGGACAGGTTGAGAGATATGTGGGTATAGTTAAAAAATGGATTAGATTATCACAGACTGGTAAGGATGGTACCTGGCTCTATAGACTTTATCATAACATGTCTCCCAGGTATCCGGATCGTTTACCGGTAGGCGAAGAGTTTCTTAAACGTAAATTAAGATATCCGCCTGATTTTTTATTGGAATTAGATAATAATAATAATTTAACTACTACGCCTCGCTTTAAGATAGATCAACTAGTATGGTCACGTAACTATGCAGGTGAACCCATGTGGATTTTGGCACGTGTTATTGATCATATTGGTAATAAGATTTATAAAGTAAGACTTGTAGAAAGTCAGAAAGAGGAAGTAAGACATTTGGAGCAATTACTAATGCACGATGTCTAATTTTTTTATATTTAGATGCAAGTGCAATTGTCCTGGTGCTCTATAGAGGTGGTGGTGAGGAGGACAGTGGCAATTCGTCCGCCGGGGCCCATTCATTTGACAATGATAATCGGTATAGATGGTATTCCAAGGGTGGTAGCTATGTTCGAGCCACCACCATCGGGTCGACCAGGTATCTATGGGGGTCCGCGGCAAGGCAGGCCCGTGAACAGGCCTCGAAGGAGGTGCAATGGGTGCCGCCGTTGGCACCGTATGCCCATGTGTGCGGGAAGAAGCACAGGGACGCCACAGGTAGGTGACGGTCCTCAGGCTGTGCCCGTGGTAGCGCCGAGGGCTAATGAGGTAACACCGGGAAGTAGTGAGGGATCGTCGCGGAGTGCGGCGGATGCCCTGCAGCAGCTTTCCCTGGGCCCTAATTAGGAGGTGCCAGAAAGGTAAAAGGGGAAGGTGTTGTAGGTAGCAATTAAAATTTAATAATTGAGTGAGAAACTAATTATCGTCTGCGATTAAGGGTTTGTTTAAAGCACTAATTGGAAACTAATTATAGTCTGCGCGATTCAGAATTAAGCGTGAGAAACTAATTATCGTCTGCGGTTAAGGGTTTGTTTAAAAGCACTAATTGGAAGCAGACGAATTTGTAAAGGGCATTTTCTCGTTGAGATGTGCAGTACATCGAACTTTCTGCATCTCTCATGCAAATTGAGAAGGGGATGTACAGGGTATATAAGGATGAATTTGTACTTTACATAAAATCGTTATATTTTTATTTCTGTATCTAGCAAATCGTTCGAAAGAAGTCTAAAGTCCTATAATCCAATACCGTAATTTACCCATAGACACCACCAGTTCTAGTCTATTGATTGCACGAATATTTCCCCCTTCGCCATCTTCATACATCGACATTTTACTTTAATCCTGAAGATCATTATACGATCGATAATTTGTTTATTGGATTTATAATTCAAATTCGCCCAATATTGTTTTATATCAATTGCATACCTAAATAAAGGAGTTCAATCGAAATCTACTTACAATCTTTAATTACAAATATCACACTGGTAACGCGGACATATCTGTGATAGTACTATCAAAACCTACTTACAAAAACCTACTTACAATACCTACAAATAAAATAAGTTTATTATCTGAGTATGGCAGTTATGCTGCCATACTCAGACCTGTGGGTTCAGGTAGGGATATCCCTACTGTCCCCCACAGCGTTTATTTATTTTATTACTAATCAAATAAACAAAAACATATGAGCGTAAATATAAAATTGAACATTTTGCGAAGTAAAATAGGTGAATAAAAATGAAAAATCGCGAATATGTAATTCAGGTAATGTAGGTAATTGAGCGACGAAAATTTGGGATAATAGGTGGAATATTATGGGGACTAAGTATGTAAGGGACAAGCGTGTAAGCGTAAAGTTCAAAAAGGCGACCCCTAAGGGAGCGGGTTCCTTATATACGCGTGAGGAGGAACGAGCGCATTGGGTTAAATGGTCCGTTCTGTCCCGATTCCACTGTCCATGTTTTCGTCGGTCTCTTCCGGGTCACCCGCCCATGTGGTCCAGTCGAAGAGCTCTTCGTCGGAGAACGAGTCAGGAAGGTCGACCCCCGGTGGTGGTTCTTGGGTACTTATGGAAGGAACTGTGTATCGGTCCGGTGGGATCCAGGCCCGGCTGGCGTAGTCGGCCGGGTTCTCTGTGGTTGGCGTCCATTGTACGTTGTACCGGATTGCGATTAAGGCTTGTATACCGTATTCTTTGACCAGGCAAGAGATTAAGTGTTCGATCCTTGCCGAGTTGGATCCTCCTTTTTGGAGGACGTAATAGGCTGTCGTGGAGTCAGTGCGGATTTGGGGGAAGGGTTCCCCCTCGAATCTGGCCACGAGGTAGGCGTAAATGGCTGCCAGAGTCTCTGCGAGCGTTATGTGGCCGTCTTCTGGATACGAGAAGTTGAGTGCGGCCGCTGCATCCACGAACGAGATTGAGAATTCTTTAGTAGGAGTGTGGATCCCGATGTGGCTGTCAGAGGCATCTGCATAAACCGTTATGCTCGGGGGCACGTATAGGGGGATCCTGGTTCTTAGCGATTGTACGATCGAATAAAGCTTGTGACATGCGCTGTCCAGGTTGAATGCACGGCTGTTTTCAGTTAGGTAGGCGTAAAAGGGGGCCAGTAGCTTGGACATCCCGTTTAGGTTGTATAAGAAGTAATTCAGGACGCCGAGGGCCTCCAGCAGTACGTTTTTAGGTGGAAGGATATTGTTGGTTGCTATTAGGAACAGTATATCAGTGGCGTACTCTAAGCGGTTGATGACCTCTGGCGAGCATGAGATCGAGTGGGTGCCGAATGAGATTCTAAGGCCCAGGTAATCGATGTCGCACTCCGGGATTATTGAGGACTTCCTAGCGTTGATTGTCAGCCCCCATTGGTGTGCCATGTCATACAAGGATTCTAGGTCGTTTTGCACATCAGTCTCTGAGTCTCCATATATAAGGACATCGTCCAGATATACATTGTATTTGCACCTTGTTACTGACTTTTTTGTGAGGTCAGCGATGATATTCTGAAGGACTTAAGGGGAGAAGGAGGCTCCCATGGGGAGAACTGTGTATCGGTATTTAGTCCCTTTATAGGTGTATGCCAGGTACTTGCGGATGCTCACGTTAATCGGAATGGCGAAGAACGCCGCCTTTAAGTCTACGGCGGCGTAGTGGGCTTTGCTGAGCTGTCGGGAAGTTAGAGGAATGGAGCAAAGCTTGAGGGGATAATGGACAAAATTTTTGGATACTGCCGACAAATTAGTGATAACTCTTGGGTCACCATTAGGCTTAGAGATAAAGAATGTCGCAGATTTCACGATTTCCCTATCGGTTTGTTCAACTACTTGTTCGCGTAACATCGTTTCGAAGTATTCGGGTTTCCCCTTGGAAATAGCTTTGCGTCTACCAGGGCGCTGAAACCCATTGGCCCGTATTTTATCCATGTCGAATCGCGGCATGAATCCGTTGCGGGCTACCCTACGCGTGAAGGGGTTTTGTAACGGATGATATCTTAACCTTGCGGTTGAGATGTCCAGTGGACCTGATGGGGCCGATGTTGTTGGCTCCTTATTCCACTGGAATAATGATTTGTGGAGACTAAATATGGGCATCATTTCGGAGCCCATATCCCGGCCGAAGGCGGCCTCCACTTGCGCAATGCGCGATGTATAGTTAGCCGACGGGACGAATGTGTTGGTGTATGCTGGATTGGGTATTCGGATGGCCCCCGTTGTCCCTGTAGGGAGGCCTTCAGGAGAGAAGATCCACCGGCGCGTCTCCCGAATTTGAAATATTAATCGGGCTAACCAAGCGGGAGACGTGGATCCTTCATTTCCTGAGGAGAGCGGTACGCCCGAGGGCCCGACTCTCCATGCTCCGACCAGCTGCTTAATGCGCCGTCTTACCCCTGGTAGAGGCCGGCGTCTTTTTGAAGTTGCGGCGCGCTGCGCCGCCTCTGCCTCTACCAGTGCCAAGAAATAACTGTCGCCTGTTGGGAACCACTTCGAGATTAGGAATATTCCAATCCTCCGCGAATGATTTGTTATTCTTGATAGCTGTGGCCCAGTTAAAGTGGATGGCCGTTGCTAATGTTGTCATCCGAGCGATAGTTTCTTTTATCAGAGTAGGGTGTGATTCAATGTCGAGGGAGTCGGTGACCAGAACGCAGTATTGAGCTTCTTTACGGTCTCTTCCGGACACCTTGGTAGGAAAGGTGGAGATAAGCTCCTTTAGCTTTTTCGTAAACGTCCTCGATCAACTCTTGTTGCGTAGGCTCGGCAGGGGCCGGCTGGATAATATTAATGGCTGGGGTTTCGGAAGGGCCAGAAGAACTTGCTTGCATGGTGTCTATGAGGCGATCCATTTTTGCTTGAGCCGAACTGACCTCGTCCCTTATAAGGGCATTTTGCTCCTGTAGCATCCTGACTAGCTCCGCGACCGTGTTGGTGGTTGTCACCATTTGCGTTCCTGTTTGGACACTGGTCGAGCGGACGGGCGTAGTCGGTGTTTGATCAGTCCCTTTCCCTTTCTTACTCATAATGAATGATAAAATGGGATAATACGGATAAATCCAATAATTCCTTAAAATTTGGGATAATAGGTGGAATATTATGGGGACTAAGTATGTAAGGGACAAGCGTGTAAGCGTAAAGTTCAAAAAGGCGACCCCTAAGGGAGCGGGTTCCTTATATACGCGTGAGGAGGAACGAGCGCATTGGTCGCGGAGTGCGGCGGATGCCCTGCAGCAGCTTTCCCTGGGCCCTAATTAGGAGGTGCCAGAAAGGTAAAAGGGGAAGGTGTTGTAGGTAGCAATTAAAATTTAATAATTGAGTGAGAAACTAATTATCGTCTGCGATTAAGGGTTTGTTTAAAGCACTAATTGGAAACTAATTATCGTCTGCGCGATTCAGAATTAAGCGTGAGAAACTAATTATCGTCTGCGGTTAAGGGTTTGTTTAAAAGCACTAATTGGAAGCAGACGAATTTGTAAAGGGCATTTTCTCGTTGAGATGTGCAGTACATCGAACTTTCTGCATCTCTCATGCAAATTGAGAAGGGGATGTACGGGGTATATAAGGATGAATTTGTACTTTACATGAAATCGTTATATTTTTATTTCTGTATCTAGCAAAATCGTTCGAAAGAAGTCTAAAGTCCCATAATCCCATACCTTAATTTACCCATAGACACCACCAGGGCTAGTCTATTGATCGCACAAATATTCCCCCCTTCGCCATCTTCATACATCGACATTTTACTTTAATCCTGAGGATCATTATACGATCGATAAATTGTTTATTGGATTTATAATTCAAATTCGCCCAATATTGTTTTATATTAATTGCATACCTAAATAAAGGAGTTCAATCGAAATCTACTTACAATCTTTAATTAGAAATATCACACTGGTAACGCGGACATATCTGTGATAGTACTTACAAAAACCTACTTACAATACCTACAAATAAAAGAAGTGGTAGCACGAGTAAATTATCCGTGCACGATAAAACGATCGAAAGGCAAACGAGTTTGATAGGACGAGCAAACGCCAACAACTTGCACAACAATCCGAGGAATCGTCATACCCAGAAAGAGGTATAATTTACTTTTAATGGAAAGATCTTTGTTAATCTTCATTATTTTAATTTTAATGTTTATAATGGCATTATATAACAGGACATTTAGATTAATTTTGATTAAATCATTGATTTTAACGTTGTGATTTCATTTAGTTTGCTATATTTGACATATTATAGATATTTTCTTACGTAAAATTTTGCTTTATTGATTGTGGTTTTAAATAAAACATTCACGCGATAATTTAACTTATTTATTTAACTTATTTAATTTTGGTTGTTAAGCCCAATGTTTTTGCCTAAAGATTCATTTTCATTTGTAAATTTAATCTTAGAAGACAAGATGGTTGTCATGTTGTTAATTATTATGGTCATTTTAGTAGTAATTTTTATAAAAATGCATCGCGTAGAACAGGTTTACAGGGTTAAGACCTCGGTCCCGCGTTGCTATAATTGCAATAGATTAGGGCACATCAGGCGCAACTGTAATGTAAGCCGTAACTTTGAAAATAACAAGGCGCATTTTAGATATAGATCGCAGTCGCGCGAGCCCTATAGAAGGTTTTATGGAAACAGACAATTTTATAATGATAACCAGGTTATTCCGGGTAATTTTGAGAATAGAGCCACGCAGGAAAATTCTGTTAATCCTGGGCCGCGTAACTTTAATTGACGCTCGATTGGCGAAGACAACACTAGTATTGTATATATTAATTTTTTTAATTCTTCACAAACTCCGGTGGTTAATTTAAATATTGAAGGTATGCAAATAAAATTTTTAGTAGATTCTGGTGCCTCTATTTCTATTATAAGTAAGTATAATTTTTTAAAATTTTGGCCTTTTAAAAACATCAATAAAAGTCGTGTTTTAGTAAAACAATTAGACGGGTCGAATATCAAAATTTTAGGGAGTACTATAGTTCAAGTATGTGCAGGCGAGGAAGTTTTGGAATTAGAGTTGTTCGTTATCGATGAGAAAATAGATAATATTATGGGGTGGAATTGGATCAAATTAATTGGGCCTCTAGTTAATTGGTGGGGCATTTGTAAAAATTCCACGTATATCAGAAATAAGAAAATCAATTGTTTAATCAATAATGCTGATGACCATGCAACACCCGGTTTCAAGGTAGCTTCTTTAAACGAGCATAAATCCTTGGTTGTTATTAAGGAGGCAATGGATAGTCCAGCCTCGGTTTCAGGGGCAAGGGTTTTCGATGATAAGCCTACGACCTCTGGATGGGTTGATTGTGATGGTCAGTACGTCGGGAGACTGTGGCATTTTAACATTGATGAGATTAAAGCGGAATTTTTGGAGATTTTTCGAGATGAATTAGGATGTTTAAACGATAACGTGTTTTCAATTAAGGTTCACTCAGATGCAGTTCCTCGTTTTTGTCCTGCCCGTCGAATACCGTTCATGTGGATTGATAAGGTCAATAAAGTTATAGATAGTTGGTTAGAGGATAATATTATTGAACCAATAGAGTATTCTGAGTGGGCTACCCCGTTAGTTCCCGTTAAGAAAAATGACGGTAGCATACGGGTGTGTGCCGACTACAGAATAACTATTAATAAACATGTGATAGAGGTTAAATACCCCTTACCCAGAATAGAGATGGTTTTAGCTAATTTAAAAGGTTCTAAATTCTTTTCAAAGATAGACCTTAGGAATGCATACCTTCAGTTACGTGTAGATGATAAGACGTCTAAAATTTTAACAATAAACACCGATAGAGGTTTGTTTGCTTTTAAACGATTACCTTTTGGTTTAAGTGTGTCTGCGCCAATTTTTCAACGAGCAATGGCTTCTATTTTTAATAATTTAGATGGCATATTTTTTTACTTAGATGACATTTTAGTAACGGGTTCAACGCAAGCCGAGCATGATTTTCGACTAATAAATGTTTTATCTTTAATTAAAAGTAAAAATTTACGTGTATCGGCGAATAAATGCATTTATTGCGCAACCGAAATAACTTATTTGGGTCATATAATAACCGATGGCTGGGTAAAACCTAATTTAATTAAAGTGGAAGCTATAAAAAATATGCAGAGGCCTAATAATAAGAAGGAATTATCTTCATTTTTAGGGCTTATGAATTATTATAGCAGATTTATTGATAACTACACGAAGTTTTCGGGTCCCCTATATGAACTAAAGATAATGTTTTGTTTAAATGGGAAGATAGGGAAGATCAATGTTTTGAGTATTTGAAAAATATTTTGTTAAAAGACTCCATCTTAAGATGTTTTGATCCGGTTAAAGAGCACATCTTAAATGTTGATGCATCCAACACGGGTATAGGAGGAGCTTTATGTCAGGTCGAGGATGGAATTGAACATCCTGTAATTTATTTTTCGCGTAAGCTTAATAGAGCGGAACTCAATTATTCTGTGATTGAAAAAGAAGCTCTTGCTATAACTTTTGGTTTAAAACGATGTAGAGAATATTTAATAGGCAAGACCTTTACAGTTTTTACTGATCACAAGCCTTTAATTAATTTATACCAAAAGATTAATACTGAATACTTGATGTCCCCACGTTTGCAAAGGTGGTTATTAATACTTGGTAATTTTTCGTTAACCTTAAAATATCGTAAAGGTAGAAATAATTGTTTAGCAGACGTTTTGTCGCGTATGAGTGGTAATAACGAGGAAGCTGACAACGATATTGGAATCACGCAGAGTAGTGACCATTACATTAATGTATTAAAAATTGTTGAGTTTAACGCCATAGTTAAGAGCTCAGAGACTGACCCCGATTTTATAAAAATAAAAGATAATTTATTGGGCAATGAGAATAGTCTGTCGGTACCTTTGGCTTTTAAACATGTGCTTAACGAGCTTTATTGGGAGGATAACGTGATTAAACGAAACGAAAGAATGGTCATACCTACCGAGCTACGTGAGGATGTTTTAAAGGTACTTCACGAGGGGCATACAGGTATTACAAAGATGAAAGACATAGCTAGAAGGTATGTCTGGTGGCCTAAGATGACAAAAGATATTGAAAGACAAGTCCGACAATGTGAAGGGTGCAAGGCAAAGACGGCCATGCCTCGCAGAGACAAAGCGGCGAGATGGACACGTCCTAGAGAACCTTGGGAGCGCATACACATTGATTTTTTCGAACTTGATAAAAAACGCTATATTTTAATTGTAGATGCTTTTTCGGGTTGGACTGAATTTAGAAAGGTTTTTAATATGTCTACCCTGGTAACGATTAATTTTTTAAAAGATTTAATTAGTTCGTATGGTTTTCCAAGGTGCGTAGTAACCGACAATGGCCGAGCATTTACTAGCGCAGAGTTTAATATATCTTGCGAACAATGGAAAATAAGACATGTATTAACACCACCATATCATCCAAGTTCTAATGGACAGGTTGAGAGATATGTGGGTATAGTTAAAAAATGGATTAGATTATCACAGACTGGTAAGGATGGTACCTGGCTCTATAGACTTTATCATAACATGTCTCCCAGGTATCCGGATCGTTTACCGGTAGGCGAAGAGTTTCTTAAACGTAAATTAAGATATCCGCCTGATTTTTTATTGGAATTAGATAATAATAATAATAATAATTTAACTACTACGCCTCGCTTTAAGATAGATCAACTAGTATGGTCACGTAACTATGCAGGTGAACCCATGTGGATTTTGGCACGTGTTATTGATCATATTGGTAATAAGATTTATAAAGTAAGACTTGTAGAAAGTCAGAAAGAGGAGGTAAGACATTTGGAGCAATTACTAATGCACGATGTCTAATTTTTTTATATTTAGATGCAAGTGCAATTGTCCTGGTGCGCTATAGAGGTGGTGGTGAGGAGGACAGTGGCAATTCGTCCGCCGGGGCCCATTCATTTGACAATGATAATCGGTGTAGATGGTATTCCAAGGGTGGTAGCTATGTTCGAGCCACCACCATCGGGTCGACCAGGTATCTATGGGGGTCCGCGGCAAGGCAGGCCCGTGAACAGGCCTCGAAGGAGGTGCAATGGGTGCCGCCGTTGGCACCGTATGCCCATGTGTGCGGGAAGAAGCACAGGGACGCCACAGGTAGGTGACGGTCCTCAGGCTGTGCCCGTGGTAGCGCCGAGGGCTAATGAGGTAACACCGGGAAGTAGTGAGGGATCGTCGCGGAGTGCGGCGGATGCCCTGCAGCAGCTTTCCCTGGGCCCTAATTAGGAGGTGCCAGAAAGGTAAAAGGGGAAGGTGTTGTAGGTAGCAATTAAAATTTAATAATTGAGTGAGAAACTAATTATCGTCTGCGATTAAGGGTTTGTTTAAAGCACTAATTGGAAACTAATTATCGTCTGCGCGATTCAGAATTAAGCGTGAGAAACTAATTATCGTCTGCGGTTAAGGGTTTGTTTAAAAGCACTAATTGGAAGCAGACCAATTTGTAAAGGGCATTTTCTCGTTGAGATGTGCAGTACATCGAACTTTCTGCATCTCTCATGCAAATTGAGAAGGGGATGTACGGGGTATATAAGGATGAATTTGTACTTTACATGAAATCGTTATATTTTTATTTCTGTATCTAGCAAAATCGTTCGAAAGAAGTCTAAAGTCCCATAATCCCATACCGTAATTTACCCATAGACACCACCAGGGCTAGTCTATTGATCGCACGAATATTCCCCCCTTCGCCATCTTCATACATCGACATTTTACTTTAATCCTGAGGATCATTATACGATCGATAAATTGTTTATTGGATTTATAATTCAAATTCGCCCAATATTGTTTTATATTAATTGCATACCTAAATAAAGGAGTTCAATCGAAATCTACTTACAATCTTTAATTACAAATATCACACTGGTAACGCGGACATATCTGTGATAGTACTTACAAAAACCTACTTACAATACCTACAAATAAAAGAAGGTGGTGTTAATACATGTCTTATTTTCCATTGTTCGCAAAATATATTAAACTCTGCGCTAGTAAATGCTCGGCCATTGTCGGTTACTACGCACCTTGGAAAACCATACGAACTAATTAAATCTTTTAAAAAATTAATCGTTACCAGGGTAGACATATTAAAAACCTTTCTAAATTCAGTCCAACCCGAAAAAGCATCTACAATTAAAATATAGCGTTTTTTATCAAGTTCGAAAAAATCAATGTGTATGCGCTCCCAAGGTTCTCTAGGACGTGTCCATCTCGCCGCTTTGTCTCTGCGAGGCATGGCCGTCTTTGCCTTGCACCCTTCACATTGTCGGACTTGTCTTTCAATATCTTTTGTCATCTTAGGCCACCAGACATACCTTCTAGCTATGTCTTTCATCTTTGTAATACCTGTATGCCCCTCGTGAAGTACCTTTAAAACATCCTCACGTAGCTCGGTAGGTATGACCATTCTTTCGTTTCGTTTAATCACGTTATCCTCCCAATAAAGCTCGTTAAGCACATGTTTAAAAGCCAAAGGTACCGACAGACTATTCTCATTGCCCAATAAATTATCTTTTATTTTTATAAAATCGGGGTCAGTCTCTGAGCTCTTAACTATGGCGTTAAACTCAACAATTTTTAATACATTAATGTAATGGTCACTACTCTGCGTGATTCCAATATCGTTGTCAGCTTCCTCGTTATTACCACTCATACGCGACAAAACGTCTGCTAAACAATTATTTCTACCTTTACGATATTTTAAGGTTAACGAAAAATTACCAAGTATTAATAACCACCTTTGCAAACGTGGGGACATCAAGTATTCAGTATTAATCTTTTGGTATAAATTAATTAAAGGCTTGTGATCAGTAAAAACTGTAAAGGTCTTGCCTATTAAATATTCTCTACATCGTTTTAAACCAAAAGTTATAGCAAGAGCTTCTTTTTCAATCACAGAATAATTGAGTTCCGCTCTATTAAGCTTACGCGAAAAATAAATTACAGGATGTTCAATTCCATCCTCGACCTGACATAAAGCTCCTCCTATACCCGTGTTGGATGCATCAACATTTAAGATGTGCACTTTAACCGGATCAAAACATCTTAAGATGGAGTCTTTTAACAAAATATTTTTCAAATACTCAAAACATTGATCTTCCCTATCTTCCCATTTAAACAAAACAAAATCTTTAGTTAACTCATATAGGGGACCCGAAAACTTCGTGTAGTTATCAATAAATCTGCTATAATAATTCATAAGCCCTAAAAATGAAGATAATTCCTTCTTATTATTAGGCCTCTGCATATTTTTTATAGCTTCCACTTTAATTAAATTAGGTTTTACCCAGCCATCGGTTATTATATGACCCAAATAAGTTATTTCGGTTGCGCAAAAAATGCATTTATTCGCCGATACACGTAAATTTTTACTTTTAATTAAAGATAAAACATTTATTAGTCGAAAATCATGCTCGGCTTGCGTTGAACCCGTTACTAAAATGTCATCTAAGTAAAAAAATATGCCATCTAAATTATTAAAAATAGAAGCCATTGCTCGTTGAAAAATTGGCGCAGACACACTTAAACCAAAAGGTAATCGTTTAAAAGCAAACAAACCTCTATCGGTGTTATTGTTAAAATTTTAGACGTCTTATCATCTACACGTAACTTAAGGTATGCATTCCTAAGGTCTATCTTTGAAAAGAATTTAGAACCTTTTAAATTAGCTAAAACCATCTCTATTGTGGGTAAGGGGTATTTAACCTCTATCACATGTTTATTAATAGTTATTCTGTAGTCGGCACACACCCGTATGCTACCGTCATTTTTCTTAACGGGAACTAACGGGGTAGCCCACTCAGAATACTCTATTGGTTCAATAATATTATCCTCTAACCAACTATCTAAAACTTTATTGACCTTATCAATCCACATGAACGGTATTCGACGGGCAGGACAAAAACGAGGAACTGCATCTGAGTGAACCTTAATTGAAAACACGTTATCGTTTAAACATCCTAATTCATCTCGAAAAATCTCCAAAAATTTCGCTTTAATCTCATCAATGTTAAAATGCCACAGTCTCCCGACGTACTGACCATCACAATCAACCCATCCAGAGGTCGTAGGCTTATCATCGAAAACCCTTGCCCCTGAAACCGAGGTTGGATTATCCATTGCCTCCTTAATAACAACCAAGGATTTATGCTCGTTTAAAGAAGCTACCTTGAAACCGGGTGTTGCATGGTCATCAGCATTATTGATTAAACAATTGATTTTCTTATTTCTGATATACGTGGAATTTTTACAAATGCCCCACCAATTAACTAGAGGCCCAATTAATTTGATCCAATTCCACCCCATAATATTATCTATTTTCTCATCGATAACGAACAACTCTAATTCCAAAACTTCCTCGCCTGCACATACTTGAACTATAGTACTCCCTAAAATTTTGATATTCGACCCGTCTAATTGTTTTACTAAAACACGACTTTTATTGATGTTTTTAAAAGGCCAAAATTTTAAAAATTATACTTACTTATAACAGAAATAGAGGCACCAGAATCTACTAAAAATTTTATTTGCATACCTTCAATATTTAAATTAACCACCGGAGTTTGTGAAGAATTAAAAAAATTAATTTATACAATACTAGTGTTGTCTTCGCCAATCGAGCGTCAATTAAAGTTACGCGGCCCAGGATTAACAGAATTTTCCTGCGTGGCTCTATTCTCAAAATTACCCGGAATAACCTGGTTATCATTACAAAATTGTCTGTTTCCATAAAACCTTCTATAGGGCTCGCGCGACTGCGATCTATATCTAAAATGCGCCTTGTTATTTTCAAAGTTACGGCTTACATTACAGTTGCGCCTGATGTGCCCTAATCTATTGCAATTATAGCAACGCGGGACCGAGGTCTTAACCCTGTAAACCTGTTCTACGCGATGCATTTTTATAAAAATTACTACTAAAATGACCATGATAATTAACAACATGACAACCATCTTGTCTTCTAAGATTAAATTTACAAATGAAAATGAATCTTTAGGCAAAAACATTGGGCTTAACAACCAAAATTAAATAAGTTAAATTATCGCGTGAATGTTTTATTTAAAACCACAATCAATAAAGCAAAATTTTACGTAAGAAAATATCTATAATATGTCAAATATAGCAAACTAAATGAAATCACAACGTTAAAATCAATGATTTAATCAAAATTAATCTAAATGTCCTGTTATATAATGCCATTATAAACATTAAAATTAAAATAATGAAGATTAACAAAGATCTTTCCATTAAAAGTAAATTATACCTCTTTCTGGGTATGACGATTCTTCGGATTGTTGTGCAAGTTGTTGGCGTTTGCTCGTCCTATCAAACTCGTTTGCCTTTCGATCGTTTTATCGTGCAAGGATAATTTACTCGTGCTACCACTTATTTTATTTGTAGGTATTGTAAGTAGGTTTTTGTAAGTAGGTTTTGATAGTACTATCACAGATATGTCCGCGTTACCAGTGTGATATTTGTAATTAAAGATTGTAAGTAGATTTCGATTGAACTCCTTTATTTAGGTATGCAATTGATATAAAACAATATTGGGCGAATTTGAATTATAAATCCAATAAACAAATTATCGATCGTATAATGATCTTCAGGATTAAAGTAAAATGTCGATGTATGAAGATGGCGAAGGGGGAAATATTCGTGCAAACAATAGACTAGAACTGGTGGTGTCTATGGGTAAATTACGGTATTAGATTATAGGACTTTAGACTTCTTTCGAACGATTTGCTAGATACAGAAATAAAAATATAACGATTTTATGTAAAGTACAAATTCATCCTTATATACCCTGTACATCCCCTTCTCAATTTGCATGAGATGCAGAAAGTTCGATGTACTGCACATCTCAACGAGAAAATGCCCTTTACAAATTCGTCTGCTTCCAATTAGTGCTTTTAAACAAACCCTTTACCGCAGACGATAATTAGTTTCTCACGCTTAATTCTGAATCGCGCAGACTATAATTAGTTTCCAATTAGTGCTTTAAACAAACCCTTAATCGCAGACGATAATTAGTTTCTCACTCAATTATTAAATTTTAATTGCTACCTACAACAATTTTAAATTTGAAAATCCGATCCGATCCGACTAAAATAAAATGTTGATCCGATCCGACTTCCAAAATTAAAATGGTGATCCGATCCGAGTTCGGACGGATCGGATTGATCCGTGCACACCTCTAATCCCGACAACAGCCAGGGGACAAAAAAATTTTTAAAGCAAAAACCCTTAAAAACTAAAAAAAAAATATGTTTTGCCCCCCCCCTAATTGAACTTTTAAACGTTTCGCCCCCCCCCCTAATTCAAAACCTGGCTACGCCCATGTATCCCAAAGTGCCACTTGTAAAAGAAATTTTTTTCCTGTAGGTCGCCTCTTAAAAGATAGAAGATCTCGTCTGATCAAGAATTATTAATTTATTATTTTTACAATATTTTTATTAACATTTTTAACACATACATATTGTTTACCATATCGGAAAAATAAAAATTTTACGGGCCCGGGCCGGGTTTTTTAAAAAATTAGCGGGCCGGGCCCGGGCTTATAATTTAATATTTTGACGGGCCAGGGCCAAGCCGGGCTTTTAAATTTTTATTACGGGCGGGTCGACTGACTTAAACAGGCCCGTTGCAGGTCTCTATTGTGAGATGTAAATATTTTAGTTGAATATTAATATAAATTAAAAAGAGTAAATAATAGGTCAAATTAATCCTGTCTCACCATTACAGCAAAAACGTTAGGAAAAATTTCTGAGGCGTTAAAAACTATAGCCAAATGACAAAAAAATGTTTTAAGTAGGCTTTAATTAAAAACAATCAATAATTTATAGAAGAATGTATCTTTTTTACCAATATAAATTTTTTATAACAAAAATACATCGGACAGGATTCAAAGACCGATGATTTTTGCGACCTGAGATTTTATTGTCCTATAACTTTTTCATGTCCATTTATTAACATAAATTTATCAACGGCAGAATTTTATAGTAAGGGGGACGGGCTATCGCCACCATAATAAATTAATAACCCGGACAAAAATTTTCAACCGATTTTCCTATTCATCTTTAGATAAATATCCTTATCTATAATGTTCATTAGAGCAAAATATATTATAACAACGCTGTTAATAAATTTTTTATATGAGGGCTTCAAAAAAATTCAACTAGTTTGACATTGAAAATGATAGAAAAGATGGACTCCAAATGGGGGCTGAGATGCCCTATCTATTTAGAGTTTAAAACGTGTAAAGGGCATTAAATTGATCTAATATTAAAAGTTTATAGTTTTTATAGCTTATAAGGCTTCATATTTATTTATAAATTTATTTATTAAAATTTAACCTATAAAAACTTTAGCAAAAGATAAAAGGAGAAGATGAAGTCTCAAAAAATAAAAATAAAGTAAAGTGAGTATAACACAATTATATAGAAATAAATAATTACAAAAACTATTTTTTTCCTGAAGATGGGCAAGTGCCCGAAATATTGCATTCCATTTCCCTATACTTAGGTTATCAACCCAAACCCACCACTTTTATACAACAAAAACAATAATCTTATACACGGATTGACAATTCTAGATTACATATATTAACACATTTTCACAATGTATAAAAATTAAAATAAAAATTGTAAACGCTTTCAGACTTAAGCAAAAAAAGCACTTTTTCATGGCTTTAGATTGAATGCTTTAAAAGTAAAAATTATTTTGAGAATAAAAGATAAGCTATTACACAACTTTAGTAATGTTATATAGGCATTTAATTAATGTTGTTAAACACTTTTTAAGTTGAGTTACAAATGTTATAGAAACAATTAATCAAAATAGAAAAACATTAAAAATATATTGAAAACAGTATTAAAATTAACAAGTCTTTCTAAACTATTATAATTTTGCTATGTACATTAAATTATAATTGATGTTAAAACTTATATTTTAATAAAAAGTAAATTTATTATCACAAAAATTATAAACTATTTAAAATAAGGGTTTCATACTTATACCTGTTTTACATTTTGTTTCTCTACAAATGCAACACTATAGCTTATATACAAATTACAATAAAATTAATACAATTATAAGACAATTTTTTGAAATTAAAAAACTTTCTACATAAAACATGGCCAATTGTGGGAGTGCTATTTAAAAAGTTTAAAAATTATAAAATAAAGATATGGAAATATAAATGTTATTAGTAAATCTACAAATAAGTAATTTTAGATTAAACAAAATAAGTCTGTTGAAAATATAAACACAATTTTTTTTAAAATAATTTCAATACATTTTGCACTTAATAGTTTTAACATCCTCATATTACCAAGATTAATCATAGATGCAAAAATTTATATGGCCTAAAAATAATATGAAAATAAACATGAGTTTGATCAAAGTTTAATTATAACATTAAATTTTTTCTCATAAAATTTTGGATTTATAAAAAGGTTATTATCCATATTGCTATTTAAAACCAAAGTCTTAAAATAAATTTCAACAATTTGTTAATACACAATTAAATAAATTTATTGTGATAATCTTTATACTAACAATATAGATATTCATTTCTTTTTCCCAGGGAGTATAATTCCATCATACTAAAAAAATTATTAGGCCAAAAATTCTTTATTATACCTTTTGTTGAAACCATTTCATAACTTCTTCCTTTTTAATTCTATGTTTTGCACCAATGGTGTTCATTTTTCTTTTTCTCTCAGATATATTAAATCCAGGTCGTCCCATAACAATATAAAAATCTAATCCATAAATGCCAATATTGGGATCATATTTTATTCCAAGATCAATATGTTCTTGAATACCAAAACCAAAATTGCCTGTTTCTGAGAAACAGCTTCTCCTTAACTCATACTCTTTGACCTTTATTAAATAAAGGAGCATATAATAATTTTATCACCTTAAGGCCTTTTTCAAGTATTTCTTCGGCCTTAGCACCCCTAACAGTACAATGAACTGATATTTTTTCATTTCTCCGTATTCCGAAAGAACGAATTGTATAGCGAGCTTTTGAAAAGACGGGAGTTTGTGATGTTAGTTGTTCAAGAACTTTAGCTGCCCTTGTTAATCTATCACCAGATTCTCCTACGCAAATATTTAAACACAATTTTCGGATTTTAAGCTCTTTCATAACATTGTGCTTCTCTGTTTTAGTACTCTTCTTTTCCTAACAAAAATAACATAAATTTTTACAAGTTATTTTCTTGACTTACAACCATGGCTAGCACGTTTAGGAAACCGTATGATAGATATTTCAAAAAAGACAAGGAACGTATAATATCGAAAAATATTTTAAAATAAATATTGATATTTTCTTAATTGTACATTATGTATCTTTACGAGTTTAAATTCTAATAGTACAGCTACTATACTTACATATTTAAACTTATTAAATATGTTCTAAGCAATTTTAACATTTATTACATATTTTTTATTTTGGTAAAATAAATTTTAGAAAAATTAATGAACCAGTTTGGTAAAGGTAATTGAATCCCTATCCACACCTAGGCTATGATCTTTTACCTATATGTTTTTTAGTAGAAAATACATCATTTAAGGAGCGTAGGTCAGGGTGCAACGTGTAAACATTACTAGCGTTATCATAAGATTTTTGCATTTGCTTGGTCCGCCCAATCTAAGATTTAAATTGGACGTAAAGACAAATTAATCGATAAGCCTATCACAAATTTGCTTAAGCCTTTACAGCTGCAACTCATGAAATTTGCTTTTGAATTTAATTTATATGTAAAATTTACTTAATTAACTATTATGTTAAATAATAAATAACTAAGCAATTTTTTGCATTCATCCACATGTGTAATATAATGGCGTTTCACCGATTCATATCTACGTTAATAACATAGTTTTTTAAATTTATAGTGGGTCCAAAATAAAATTTATAACTCATAACATTTTATAATATCTTCTTCTGTGTTTCACAGATGTGGTGTTAATTTTGTTCAGTTTGTTCCATCTTGGTTAATTAATTGTTATATCCAGATTTGTGTCTTATTCGGTATACTTTGTTAGTTTTTCCTCTTAACTCAGGTAGTCCTTTTACTATTTTCCCTGCAGCTCGATATGCTTAAAAATATTCGCATCCCAATAAAATATTTGTTCATATCAAAATGTCGGCCTTTGGCTAAAACTAATTTTTCTCTTAGGTAGTCATTCCATATATGATGGAGCTTTGAGTACCCCAGGCTATAAAGAGGATGATCTTTGTGACTCTTATTAGTTTTTCTTCGTCGCGTTTTGCTCATGTTTACAAAGTCTTACAATAAATTTGCTCTTTAGCCATACGGACATCTTTTTGTCGCCCGTCTAACTAGTGAAGCTTCGTTATTTTAGCTCCGCATTAATACTTTGCGTTAACTACCTTTGTGCTACGTCGTTTTTCATAAAGCATCGAGTCAAGGTGTCTACTATTTATTACTTCAACTGGTCACCACCCAGCAACGGGGTATTTGTGATGTTCATTTCAATTTATTATCTATAAGCCCATATTTAGCTAACTTTTTTACCACTTTGCTACTTCTCCTCTCCCATATAAATTTATCTAATAAGTGTTTAAAAAAGTAGAGGATCCAATTTACTAAGTGTCTTAGATATTATTAATGTATTATATGCTTGCTTTTTTATCATACCGCACTCCTTGTCTTTTTATTAATTTTGTTTATTAGAACGTTTTCGCTCATATATTTTTAAGGGGTACCAAGCTTAACTAGGCATAATTTATTAAAAGTGAGACAACCAATTTGACAGTAATCTTATTATGAGTCTATTTCTTTAGGTGTAAAAAACGAAATTTCCAAAAATTGTAAACGCCCCATATAGTCTCATTTTTTGAATAAGACAAGGGAATTTGGGCTCCAACAATTGTTCGTTTAAAAGCTTGAAAAGTTCTTGCACTTTGGCAAATTTGTCAGCCAAGTCTAACTTAAATTGTGGCATAAATATAAGTATTTTGTTATCTCGTGAAACATGTTACGGCGCATCCCTATGAGACCATCTGCTTGTAGCAATCAGATTGCAACTCCCAAAAAATTTCATATTTTTCAAGGTTAGATATCCTGCTAGGGTTAATATAGTATCTTACACTCCTCATTTATGAATATTATAATGGTTGGCATTAAATATGTCATATCAACAAAGAGTGCCACAGTTTTATCGTGGAAAAGTTGCTAATCTCCCGTGTTCGTGACGCCTTTACTATCACCTTCCATACGTCCACATGGAAGAATTATATTTTCATCATTCTGCCAATTCAAAAAACCATGGAAGGATGAAACCTTTGATCGGAAGAATCTATGATCTCTTCACTCAAAGTATTCATTGAGTTAGGTAGATGTTCCAAATGGGCTTCTTTCCTAGCTTGGAGGAAAATCCTAAACTTCATCTATATCTAAATTACAGCATTCCAATTGTTTTAACACATCGGTGTTACAAACAAATTCTTCAAAAATTAGTACAATATTTATCAAAAACCTCATATTAGAAGCTCAAATTTAAAGTTTTTTTTAAACACTTTTTTGTCACCGTCGCTTCAAAAATCAAGGGTAGATGAGCAAGACTTATTATAAGATGGCTTCGAAAAGCCTAAATTAAGTTTTTATAGTTTAAGTTTTAACAGCTTACAAGGTTAAAAAATACCTAAATAGCTTATCAAAAAATGCCCTTCACAATGTCGCTTCTAGGTGACATTGTGTGATGCGGTTGAAAAATTGAGCCGAAATCGGGAAGAGAATTTTGACCTCGAGACGAGATTTAACAGCAAGATCTCGGCTTAAATTTTCTTTAGTGATTATCAGTCGTGTACTATTTATTATGTGATTCACTTATAAGATGTTATATGTAAATCAATATAAATCAAATCTCTTTGATATTGATTAATTTAATGATGCTAGCCGCGTAAAATTTAATTAATTTTACAGGCGTATAAATCATTTTTATATACTTATTGCATATTTATTATATTAACATCAATTTAAACTATACACGTACAGACTTAACATGAGTTCTATAAAAGTATTAATACTTAAGCATCATTAATTTCGTGGCAATTACATCGTCCTGTCTGATGTGATAATATTTTATATTGGTGGTTAAACATTCAAAATATTTAAATAATGCTACAATGGCTAAAGTTTATTGAGCACCTCATTGACTTGTATGCTGGCTGACGATTGCCTCCAAAAGCATTAGGTTTAAGCATGAGTAGAGACATGCACGGGCGGCCCAAGGCCCGGAAAAGCCCGGGCGAGGCTATAAAATTCCAGGCCGGGCCTAATTCATAAATAATAGCCCGGTCCGGAATAATTTAATAGTAAATAATTTAGACGTAATAGCCTAAGTAGTCTTTTGTTCTGTTTAAAACAATAATTACAAAAAATTAATTAAATACGAGTTAATGATTCATTCATTTTGCGATTTTTCTAATATACAAACAATTGAGTATGGAACAAAAAAAATCTACTCCTAATTGCTGAAAATGAATTTTATGAAGTAAAGGAAATTGACACCTACATAAAGTTAAAGATTAACGAGAAAAATAGAAATATTGGAATGGTGGAAAGTACACCTCTGTAAATTCAATTTGAATATTTACCTGGTGAGATTCGATAATTCGAATCGAATCTTTAATAAGGGATTCGAAAAATTATTTTAGTTATTTTAAATATACAAGACGAAAATAATTAAGCTGTTTTCATCTTTCTGCAAATTAGAAATTTTCCTCGATCACTAAATTTAAATTTTATAAGCTTACATAAAATATAAAAATAGCACTTTACATAGAATATGGGGTTCAAATTCAAAAAAAAATTCCAATCCTTTTGCTAACATTTTAAGTCAACTATTATTAAATGCTAATTATTATTTTTGTGTTTATTAATTAAACTTTAACATAAATCATTAAATTATAAATAATATATTTTGATGCATTAACCTTATATGCCGAGATTTTATTTATATACATAAACATTCTAGTTTATAATAAAACAAGATAATAAACCGTTGTACGAGTACCGAAACTAAATAATAGATAAACTCTAATTAATGCCATCTAGGCGAAATTTTTACGAGACTATAATTTAAATAATTTTGATATTGAAGAATAAAAATAAATTAATGGTTTGGGACCATAATAAATTATCGAATTTGCAACCTGCAATCATCGTCTAATTTTTTATATAACAAACAAAGACTGACTAAAATATCGATATTTTATCTTCTCCGCCTTCAATATTTTTATAGTCAATCTTTGCTTTTTTCATCAATAAATTCATTTTAGCGATATTTAGAAATTAAAAATTTAAGTAATATTTGAATCAAATTTCGAATCTTAAAATTTTTTTCGAATCGAATTCGAATCCTTATTTTAATATTAGACGACTCTCGAATCGAATATTTTTTCAAATAAAATTATCGAATCCGAAACGAATACTAAAAATATTCGATTTGATTCGAAATCCAGAGGTTTAGTGGAAAGATTACAGTGGTCAATGCTAGCGCTTAGCTCCCTTGTTTTATGATTTTTTGACACCTGCTTCATTTGCCTCGAGTGAGAGGTGTTTTTCGTCAGCTGGCCGGATTTATGAAGACCGGAGAACAAATTTAAACGCGGAGATTATGATGCCTGTTTTTTGGCATCAAAATAGTTCCATTATCGATTTATAATTATATTATGTGCGTTTTATTTTACAAATTTTACCAAAATTGAATTTGATTAAATTCCTGCAATTATAAAAATTATAGGCCGGGGGCCCGGGCCATGTTTTTAAAGATGCTAAAGTTCGGGCCCGAGCGGGACCTGATTTTTTTCCATTTTAAATTCCGGGCTCGGGTCGGGCCTTAAAAAATCGGTTTTGCAGGCTCTAAGCATGAGTCTATCAGAAGTTTGTTATGTTTAAATTCATGGTACACCTCTTAAATTGTCAAACCATAAAATTACTATGCATTTATTATGTCATTTACAATATCTAATTCCAATCCACATAATTTTCTGTGCGATTTTGCAGTACATTAAAATATATAAGTATAGGCTTTATTATTGAAAAATATTCTATGGCTAAATTATTTAAAATATAAATCAAGTTGATACTTTATAACTTAATATGGAATCTTCACTATAGTAAGATCGTTTACTTTTTGAATATACAAGTCTTTGTTATAAAATTATATCTGTGCAACAATGCCATTTTTATTAGTTTTTAAAACGTTGTAATGTGTGCAACTAATTTATGTTATCCACTCGTATATTTCAGGTTTCTATAACAATATAATAAACATGCAATGCATTCTTTAAGAGCAAACTGATGAAGGGTTTATCATATGGCTTAAACGCCGTTAACACTCCGTCGGTCGGGTCTAAAATGCTAACACGGATGGTATTTGGGGTTATTACCCCAAACTTTAAATAACTATAACTTCCATATTTTATAATAGAAACTTGTCAAAATTTGCAAGAATAATATTTCAACTCTTGTACATTCATTAATATATTAATTAGGCTATTTGATCAAGTGGTTAAAATTTTGTATCTATATTTAGAACAACCCCCAAAATTGCCCTAATGACTATTTTGCCTCATACCAAAAAAGCTATATTATATTTTATGGTTTAATTAATAAGATCTTATAAAAGAAGGTTGAAACTATAAATGTGGAAAATTTGGTAAAAAATAACCTAAAAACAAAAACAAAAAAGATGTTCAAACTTAGGCAATTTTTGGCTTTTAATTTTTTAAGGCTAAAAAGTTACTATTGGTCTCAACTCATACTTTTTTAAATTTAAATGTTATTTTATAAAATTTTTCATATAGATTCATAATAAAAGATGAAAATTAATGAAAAATATTTAAATGAAAAATGTTATATAAGAATTTTATGAGGCTATAAAAATAGTTACATATACATTTTCTACATATATTTATATAGTCATAAATTTGCTAAATTTCACTCTACTCTTAATTATTTCATCTGTATTAAGTAATTTAAAACAATCAAGAGGAGTTTTGGTTGCCCATCCATATGGCTTTACTCCAGGTAAATGAAATACACAATTCTATTTTGTTCTAACATTTTTATTAGGACAATTTTTGTGGCACTTAGTATTCCTTTGAAATATATCATATAATAAAAGCTTCTAAGTTATTTCCTATAAAAGTAACTAACTTTGTTAGGCATATCAATTAACTCTTCTTATCTTAATCTCCTGTTAACTCAATCACAGATTCATGACTACTCAGTATATGTCTTGATATTATAACTGTTATGTTCATATACCATCTTCAGACGAAAAACTATAAAAAAAACTGCACTTTTTAATATTAGACTTATTAAAAAATCAAAAAATGCAATAAAAATCACACAAATAAGCACTTTGAATTACCACGAGGAAAAATTAACATGTGAAAATTAGAGTTTAAAATTTGAATATTTTCAATAAATAAAAATGTATACAAAAAAATTTTTCACAAATGGGTTTACGATAATGGGTTTTAATAATATATTTCAAAAAAAAAATGTTAAAAATTTTTTTTTGTTCATATTATGGAAGGTGGGGTCGTGGAAGACCCCGGGCATCTAAAACACGCTGTATCTTAAAAACTATTGGATAAAAACAAGCCAAATTTTGCAGTTATTCTAGGGTAAATTTTGTTATGCTACTGAAAAAATTAAATTGTAATATTCACTAATTTTTTTTGTACAGCGTTTTTAAACGGCTTGGGGTCATTATTACCCCACCCGACCGACGGAGTGTTCAAATATTTATCCAAAGGCATTCCTTATTTGTGCCAATGCTAACCAAAATTTATAAATGACATGTTTATAAGGGTTTTTGAATAAAAAAATGGTTCGCTATTTTGATTTAAAATTTCATATAATAGTCTAAATCAACGAGGGGAAATAATTAAAAGGTATAAAAAAGTTTGTCGAGATTTCTCGTCGAGAAAGTAATTTTTGGATGCCGCGACGAGATTCTCATAATAACACCGCGACAGGACAATATTTTCATTTTGAGGCTAAGAAAAGATCGAAAAGACAAAATTATAAATATAAAAAAAAAATTATATCAAAAAAATAAGCAGAAATTACTCTTTCGTAACATGCAAATAATTCTATAACTCAAGTTTGTTTTTACAAAAGATTAAATTATTTGAGAGGGATGAAAAATTGACAATATTTCCAGAGGAGACATGAGCGTAGCCAGGTTTTGGATTGGGGGGGGGCGACAATGTTTTAAATTCAAATAGGAGGGGGGGGAACATAAATTTTTTTAATTTTTAATGGTTTTTGTTTTTTTATCATGCCCCCCCCCCCGGACGCCTATGAGAGGAGATAAACTTCATGTAAGTTTATTAAGCAACAATGTGTTACATTCAAAAAAATAATTTTGATAATATTTTATAAATAAACATAATTTAAATAGAACTCAAAAGTTCTTTGGTACTTTTTGGGTTAATACATGAATAATTTATTTTTAGTGTAGCTAACAAAAATTATTCACATGTAGCATATGTTAAATTGGTGTATTTTTAATAGTAGCAATAAATAGTATAAATAATAAAATTGTCATGATTAATGTATATATAATATTAAAGCATTGTATATTAATATTGCAAAGGTGAGTATAATTTGGCTAGGCTTTATACTTTTCCCAGCAAATAATTTGAATACTTCTAAGGCTTAACAGGCGAGAGATTTGTGTGATTTTTTAATACTGGTTCTGAATGTCCTCTACTAGGATAAAATAATAGAGGAAACATCCCAATTAAGCATCCAACTGTTATCCCTAGAGCTCTCCCCTAATTAATTTATTTATATATAATATTTATCTGCATTTATATCTACACATAAGAAAGATTATAACACACCAAATTTCCTAACAATACAGTTTTTTTCATAGTTTGCTGGGCAAATGTTAAATTAGGGGTACGAATGCCAAGCAGTCCAGCAGCCATTTCTACATAGTGAGCCAACCTGTTTTATATGATATATAGAAAACTTTTCAAATCCTAATATATTACCCTATTCCAGCAATATCAGATAGAATGTTCCCCAAGGCAGCAGCTAATTAATAAATTTAAAATTTTAAGTAAACATTGAAACATTACCAGCCATTGTTGAGATATTTAAAGTAGCACCCAACGTACTGTCAATATATTCACCCTAGTAAGTTTTAAACTTATAAATTAACTTATCTTACAGCTGTAATAAGAATAAGATTATCAACTATACCAAATCCCACAAAAGGAATTGCATTGTTTATCATAACTAAATTGATAAATATATATAATCTATATTGCAATTATAAAAAATATGTAGTTAATAGGTATTTACCTAATTTTAGTTGGGATCTTGTGGGTGGTGATTCATTACTAACAGCAGTATTATCCTTGACTAATTATAAGTAATAATTAAATTTTGGTATCATACCTAAGGATTCACAATTCTTAAAATATTCTTTGATAATTTCCCTTTCTTTTAATGTAAGTTGTTTTAAGAAAGTGCTTGCAATCTCAACATTATCAATTTTAGCGACGTAACGGCGGTATCTAGGCAGAGAAGTATGGTCACGACTACATTGCATAAACAATCTAGGTAAGATTGTAAGCTTGAAAGTTGTTTGCATCAACGGGCAAAGTTTTAGTAATAATTTCCATATGATTTATGGTACTTGGATAACAAACTACAATTAGGATAATTAATCATTGGCAAGGTCATCGATTAAAAATGTAGAAAATATAATAAAATTTGACTAAAATGGCATTAAATTATATTGCGAAAAAGAGTGTTTCCCAACTTATAAATACTACTCACGTCATTTGCAGAGCCAGGGGCGTAGCCAGAATTTCAAAAGGAAAGAATATTTGCAAAAAAATAATTTATATCAATTTTATTTGTAGTGCAAAAATAAAAATAAAAGAGCAGATATGTCAAGCTCGCTTGGTCTATGGGCCTGCAGGCCGCTACCGTATATTTAGATTTAAGATAAGATTTTTCATATAGCATACTATTTTTTGTCATTTTCTTATTTTCTTGTAAAATAACGATAATCAATTGCAGTTCTTATCCAAAAAATTGAGTGAATCAAAAAATTTGAAAGACAAAATTAATGTTAAATATTTAAAATCATCATTTTGAGTCGGGCAGTTGGACAGCTTTAGTAATTTGGGCTTGATGGGGCTGACAGGCACCCCCTAGAAGACAATTTATTTACCGGACAGAGCTGGGTTCAGGCAGAAATATTTAGACATATATTACCTTCTATAATGGCACAAATCATGTTTATTAAATGTAGAATATAATAAGTAGTCATAAGATTTTTCTTTTTCCAGCGAGTGTCTATCTATTCACCTGATGTGGGAGTATCCAATTTATTTAATTAATTTCTTGACACACTATTTTTTGAATAAGTTTGTAATCTCCGTGAATAACTTCGCTCATTGGTGTATATGATGTTGAGAAGACAACAAGTGTGATAATCTTAGGAGTTTTAAATAAAGTTCAAAAGATATTACAATATCGAGAGAATTTTTATGACAATTTGGGTTGAGACAAGGCTATTTACCATAAATCAGTGTTTTATTTTAGGATGTTTGTGCCGTTTGAATCACCTGATTAAAATTCGGCCAAAATGTTTTTTTCTGAGTCTCTGGCACAATAGCTGACGGATTTTTCTGAAAAATATTTACAAATCATAAATTTTGTCCTTTTTATAAAAAAAACGCTGAATTTTTAATGAAGGAATCAAGAGGGATAAATATTGTTAATTTATTATAAACCTCAAGAAATCAATTAAAGTTAAACTAATAAAATTTTGCCCCTTGTCAAATCGAATCCTTTTTAATCTAGATCATGTAAATTAGCTTTAGCTTCCGAGAATAATCGATAAAACTCTTTACCTATACTGATTTTTATAGATTCTGTCTGAGTTGCATTTTATTTGCTAGTGGAATGACCTGTCGAATGTCAAGATTAGGATTGCATGCATCAAAACTGTATATCTGAAATTTTTTTCCAAGATTTGAGAGGGAGTACAAATCTATAGATTGCCGAAAATAACTTCCCCTAAAATTTACAAATTGCTACTTCCAGGTGTGAGGGGCCTAGGTAATGGGGGAAATGCTTAATCACCTTTTTACTTTGCAAGCTAATAAGTGACTTCGGAGAAAGCAAAAGCTTTTTGCCGAAAAGTTAACTTGAAAATAGTCTTAATCCTTTATGCGGCTATAAATGCATTTTTTTTAAATATTTTATACGCACAATAAATTAATTTTTACTAAGGGCCTCCTTGGCTTACGATACACGCGAAGTTAGACAAAAAATTAGTACAAAGAATCAGTTAGTTATCAAAAACTTTAACATTCTATCTATTTTTTTATATCTACTAAAAATATTCCACCAGGGCTATCGGGTATCATAATCTGGGACAGAGATAGATAGATATAGGCAGTCTATGCAAGTCATCTATTACAGAAAAGTATGTGGAGAGTTATGGAGTATCATGCCCAAAAAGTCCATATTATTTTAATACTATGATTTCGAGAATTTTTTTATTAGAATAGAAAAACTATATAAAGTAAGCCACAAAATTAAAAATAAATTAGATCTAAAACTCACCCTGGGTATCATTCGCAAGAAACGGCCAGCAATCGTGTAGAGATTTGAAATTTTATTTAGCAATTAGAATGCAAACTTTTGTTTAAGCAAAAGGTTAAAATCGCACCCCTAAGCAGGATGCGACAATGGGAATAAAAATGTTGGCTGGGAGGACCCGGTATTTGGCTGTATAGCGATCCTCTCCGAGAGTTAGAGCGTTATAATTTTGGTTGGAGGAGGCGAAAATGAGTATACAGGTAAAATTCCATATTAAGCCGTCAGGCCGCATTCTTCCTTCCAACGAAGGGCCAGAAAGCTCGAAGATACATGGTAGGTTGGCTTTAGGGCAGCCTGATTAAGTGAATTGATTTTGTTGAACCTAATACATTTATATTTGTTATATATGCAATGTAGGGGGTGAATGGGAGAATATGAGAGAGGGAAACGGTATGGAGTAAGTTATTCCCAATCTAAGGGCAATGGATTAAAAGAGCTCTGACTCCTTCAACATCAATGCAAAAAATAAACTAGTGTAAGCTTCAAGCACTCATAACCCGATCCATCAAAAACCAAAGATTATAGGTCAAAATGCTGGCGGACATCGCAACTCGATAAGAGGTAATCAACGGAGCCCGATACGATTACCAGCATTCCAATCTTTTTGACTTGAGGCTATAGAAAAAGTGTTCCCGGTTGAAGTTGCCGGACCAGACGTCTAGAGCCAGCCCAATGGATAGTCCATTACATGAAAGCCTGCCGATTATGTTAGGGATGGAAAATGAAACCTGCTAACCAGATGGAAGCAGCTGGGGTATAATTTAACCACCAGTTTTAGTGGGTAGTGCGGCTTGGAGTCAGGTGTGATTTTAAATTTAAAATTGTTTCTAATGAGCTCCTCATAAAATATTTTGAAAATAGAAATGCTGCTGAAAAACGGAAACAGTGTTGGATTTGGTATATAATCAATTAGTTTTTGATTATAAAAAAAGGTATGGTGTTTGCGGAGTGAGGTGTTACATTTTTGAAATAATGGATAAATTAGGTTCTCCAAAGATGGAATGCAAATGGCGATTGCCATGACATTACCAATTCTAGGTATAAGGTGCAGGCATCAAACATCTCCCGTGTTGCTTATTAAAATTCAATTTAAATTCCTATAATGTATAAAGTGATCAGTTCATTTAGACCGATCATCTCTTATCATAGTATTATTAGTTGTGTGCAGGCCCTAACTTATGAGGGTGCCCTTGTGATAACAATTTTTGATGAAGGGTCCAATATGCCAGAGTTAGGCGTATTACAAAAAAGGTAGGATGGGGGTGGGGTGCGGGTAGAATAAAAAATGTCCCCGGCCACGGATGTTGAATCACCAGTTTAGGACTCCAAGATGAGAATTTAAATAAATCCATTCAAAGATAAAATATCATAAGCATGGGCCTAGCCAACATTGGAATTAGGGAGGGGCAGAATGATTTAGGGAGGAGCAAAATGATATTTTTTGGAGATTTTAGCCATAATTATAATAGATTTAACATTTGGAATTAAAGGGGGCAGCCGCCTATCCCTGCCCCACCCCCTGTGGCTAAGCTCATAATCATAAGAATGATAGGAATAAATCGCAAAAATAGAACGATAAAAATAACAAAACCAGGTTGTAATGGTGAATTTGTGATTAAGGATAGGGGAGGGAGTAGAAAATACATTATGAAAAAAATAAGATTAATCAAAAGGGATTCATCCATAGACTACATAGACTGCTAATCACGGTATAAAATGTGTGTGTGTTTTTCCGCCATTTTGATGAACACTACCGTCTTATATCACATAATGGCGTTTTGCGCTGTGCCGTTTTGTTCGAACAGGAGAGGTAAAGAAAAAAGGTTTTGATTCCATAAATAAGTAAGATATTACAAAATATATGATATTTTTAAAAAATATTTTATTGACACATTTCATAAAAATTAAAAATGTAAAAACTGTAATGATATTAAATTTTTTTAAAAATATCATATATTTTTGTATTTTCTTACTTATTTATGGAATCAAAACCTTTTTTCTTTACCTCTCCTGTTCGAACAAAACGGCACAGCGCAAAACGCCATTATGTGATATAGGACGGTGTGTTCATCCAAATGGAGGCAAATTTCACACACAATTTGCCATATGGAACATATGACATGGGCAGTCTATGTAGTCTATGGATTCATCATGACATTAGATATTTGGCATAAATCTTGCCATACAAATTATAACGACAACAAAGGAGGATAGCACGAAAGACTCTTAATCTCATGTGTTGGCTGCTAAATTTTTTAACAAGGTTAACTCACCAATCATAATGACAGAATTTTTTAATTTGCATTAAAGAAATCAGTAAGATAGTGCGATGCGATAAAATCTTCCCTCGGTAGTGCTAATACTACCTATGGTAAAATATTTTTATCATATTAAAACTCTATTCTAATCATAGATTTTATTTTCCCCCTTTAAAAAACTTAATTTCCTAATTCATTATACATTCCAATTTTATATTATTTACCTTTATTTAAATTTAGAAATTTTTTTATAATAGGCTAAAAATTGTTCATAGCTTAGAACAAAGTACAAATATGGATATTAGTATTTAAAAGACATACCCTCGTCATTTTTATAAAATTAATCAACACAATTAATTTTTTTTTTTTTGGGGGGGGGGGATTAAGGACATCTCGGACATAGCTCTTCCCCTTGTTTACCCTTTAAAAATAAATAAAGTTAAATTTAAATTATTATACCCATAATGTGCCTCTGAATCTTGTTGGTTACCCTACCACTGACTAAACGTGTTGCCAAAATATAAATTTTAAGGACTTAAATAAAACCAAGGGTTCAAATTCAAATATTATAAATGTGAAAAGTCTAAACTGCTTATAATTTCTAAATTACTGCAAGTTAAAATTCCAAGTAATATTGACCCTTCAACCGAGGTGGAAATGTTCGAGTAATGAAGGTTAACGATTGACTTCTGAAAAATTTAAATCCTTGTTAGGATTTTTAATTCAACACACGTTATAAATTAGATTGTTTATAAAATGAAATTATATTGAAATAAAAAGATCTAAATAAGTGAATTTTATTATATAATTCCACTTTAAATTAATATATTAAAGTTTAATAATCCTTTTGCTTATTGTCCATTGATCAGATGCTTTTATAGCAACTAATTATGACTTAAGGTTTGTTTAATCAAAATAAGAACCAGGGCCTTCGACCCTAGTGGGAAGGGGGAGGGGAGAAAGGAAGGGGGGAGGGAGGTGTAGGAGGGAAGGGGGAACGAAACTCATCTATACTCCATATAAACGTAGCATATTTGCTATGCAATTTATAGGCGAGAAAGGTGGGGTGGGAAGGGGGCGAGAATGCCTATAGGGGGGGGGAATAAAATGCAAAATGATTAGTTAATTATTTATACAAATATTTAAAAAGGTAAATTTTTGTAAAACCTGCTATGAAACACTTATAATACTTTATTTATTTAGGAATAGGTTTTCTTTCATTCATTCTTATTTATCAACTTCTAAATTAATCAAAATAACGAAAGGAACGCAAATAGAGGGTATGACCTTGGAAAAGCCAATAGTCATCCTTCCAAAACGTATAACTTTTAATTTTTAGTTTTTTTGATACTGTATAAATTTAAACAATTTGATGTAGGCGACATAATAATTATGACTATAGACTCTATTCAAATCATGCGCATATGTATAGTATAAACAAGATATTAAAAAAACGAAAAAAATTTCCATTAGACCTTGGCCATTGATCATTTTTTCCATCACTTTGGCCAGTGGTCATTTTTTAAATGGTTAGCAGACAGCCAAATAACTAGCCTATAATTATAAGCTAGAAAAAAAATTTGATCTTAATTTCACTGTGGTCATTTTTTTATCGGTCAGTAGCCGGCAAACGGCCAAATAGCCTATATTTAAAATATAGAAAAAAAATTGATTTTAATCTCACTTTGGCCAGTGGTCATTTTTTCCATTGGTCAGTAAGTAGCAGAGTACCAAATACTGGCCAATAATTATAAGCTAAAGAGAAAATTTGATCTTAATCTCACTTTGGCCAGTGGTTATTTTTTTTATTGGTCAGTAGCCAGCAAACAGCCAAATAGCCTATATTTAAATATACAAAAAAATTGCTGCAATTTGGCCAATGCTCATTTTTTTTATTGGTCAGTAGCCAGGACACGCAAAAAGGATATAATACATAAGAGACGAAAAAAAAAGAATAAAAATTTCGATTCACAATTTGGCCAATGGTCATTTTATTCATTGGTCCGCAGCCAGCAGACGGCCAAAGTCATATTATTAATGGTATTAACAAGAACAATATATTAATTAAAAAATAAAAAATAAATTTTTTGCCCTCTCCGGGATTCGAACCCACATCAGTAGAGGCATAAGCCTTTGGGGGGGGGCACAAGGACCCATATCAGTAGAGGCAAGGGCCCTTGTAGGGGGGGGGCATAGCCTAATATAGCAATTCAAAAAAATTGAAAAATAAATTTCGATTTATTCTTTAGCCAATGGTCATTTTTTCATTGGTCTGTAGCCAGGACACGGTCAAAAAGTCATATTATCAATGGTATTAATAAGAACAATATATTTTTTTAATTAAAAAAAATTTCCCTCTTAGGGTATCGAACCAGTAATTAAGAATTTGCCCTAGCCGGGATTCGAATCCACATCAGTAGAGGCATAGGCTTTTGTAGGGGGGGGGGGCACAGGGACCCATATCAGTAGAGGCATAGGCCCTTCTAGGGGAGGGCATAGGGTAATTATCAATGTTAACCTAATATACCAAATTCAAAAAAAAAAATTTCGAATTACAATTTGGCCAATGGTCATTTTTTCATTGGTCAGTAGCCAGGACATGGTCAAAAAGTCATATTATCAATCAATGGTATTAAGAAGAATAAAATATTAATTTAATTTAAAAAAAATTTCCCTCTCCGGGTATCGAACCAGCAATTAAGAACATTGGACGGACGGACAACGGACGGACAACGAACAACAAAAAACGAGCCCATAAATTGCATAGCAGATAGCAATTAATCTTATCATTAAATTTTTGAAGAATGCAATAATTGAAAAGTAGACAATTTTAGCGCGTTTTTATAGTTTTTTAGTCGTGAATGTAATATTAAATTTTTTTGAAGTAAAATTCAATGTATTAGGTATGAAAACATTGTTGTGAACATACTGACAATTTTTTTATATTATTTTTAATTCATTGAAGGGAAGCCAGGGAGCAGATGCCCCCTACCTCACCTCTAACCCAAATCCTGACTACGCTCATGCCTTTTTTATTATAATTTAAAAATGTTAAGGTTGCCCTAAACTCACCTTTTAAAAGTGTTTTTTCTTTCATCATCCAATACCATATTGAATTTTGTTATAATTTCTATTTCTTAGAGATTTGAATGTTTGACCTAATTGTGGGGTAAGGTTAGACTCGACCTGTTCCCTCTACAAACTCAACAACTATGTGCCAAAGTTTAAAAGTTAAAACTTTATAGGTTTATTAAAACTTTTGAAGTAAAAAGCAGATATGATATTTTGTTCAGTAAATTGTCCAAGTCCTTTAATCTTAGCGGTCCTATTCATTTTCTCAATCATTGAACAAGTTAAAATGGATTTTATATCATTTATATTGTAAAAATTTGTCATATGTTCATATAAAATACGGATTTTTCATTTGAAAAAATTATGAAATTAGATCGAATGCTTTGGTTTGGGATCATTCAATGCAATATTTAACCCGGAATCTATTGGTGGCTTCTTATTCCCACCTTATTTAAGTAATTTTAAACATTTTACGATTTATAATTGAGTTAAAAATTTATAACTTTTATATATGATAGTTTGTAAAAATTGTCCCGAAAGTAAAGCAGCTCCCGGTTGGTGTGGGCGGAGGGGTGACCCTTGCTCATCTGGGTTTCGGTGCGACGCTGATGTCAATGAATTCCTAGGTTGTTGTTGTCCATTGCCCAAATTAGAAATCCTACAGGCTAGAAGACGTAAAATATTACAATTTGATGTTTATTCTTAAAAATGTTTTCAATCAATTTTTTTTTTAATCAAACCAACTTTTAGAAATAGAGTGTAGACCAATTAAAGGTTGTACGATAGGAAAAAATGCTTCTTATTTTAGTAAATTAAGAAATGTGGAATTTGTAAGTTTTAATAATTATTGATATGAGTCTGCTCTTTTTTAGGCTGGGGAACAGGTTTCCACACATTATGTTATAAGCAATAAAATGTTTCAAAAATAAATGTCTCATATAGCGGAAATATTAAAATTAATATTACATAAATTTTTATATTTGGTATCTATTTTTAATTTTACTGGGGCGTAGCCTTAATATAACTGTTTTTTACATCAAATTTATAATATAGTTTAAAAAAATGCCTTTTAAGGTTTTAGGAAGGGCCTCTCCTTCTTTTCCCTGACTAAGCCCCCACACAATTTAGGTTACTATGCTTTCCCTGTGTAAAAAAACAATTTAATAAATTTTTTTTTTAATATCAATTTTTTATTTAATGAAATTATAGAAAACTATAAAAATTATATGCGAGGTAAGTATTCGAAAATTGCGATAGCGTTGAAATGACAAATAATGATTCCGATTTTCTGTTTAATGAAAAAAGTTTTCCTATTGTCAAGGGTATAGTTGTTAAATTGCTAAGTGGTACCAAGTCAAACGTTCTCAAGTCAAACGTTATAAAACACCTAAAAATAACTAAAAATAACTAAAAATTTCTATAAAAATTATGAAATAAGCTTTTAATTTAGGTAGATCTGAAGGTTTCATACATAATTAGGGTTCTCTATAATAGGGGTAGGGCTAAGGTTAGGGTAAGGTTTTAGTTATTTTTAGGTGTTTTGTAACGTTTGACAAAACGTTTGACCCCGATTCTTGCTAAGTAGCTTCAACTAAAAACGCGAGCACGAACACTAGCTGGGTAATATGCTAGTTTAACACAATGAGTGCTAGATGCTCGGTGCAATAGTTTTAACAGTAGCACATAAAAATGCTCGAGAGGTTAGTCGAAGCAGCCAAATCTGTTAAAAAATGTAAGAGGAGTTTGAGCAGTAAATTCGAGCATATAGTAGATTGAATTGCTACTTGTTAAAATTACAATTTTAATCCTATTATATATCATAAATAAATTAAGAACTTTGCCCCCCCCCTTATTTTTTACCCTCTTTACCCCCCCCCCCCCCGTCTCCCCTCTGGTGAGAAAGAGGTTAAAAAATAAGGGGGGGGGGGGCAAAACATCCCCCCCCCATCTCTCCTCTAGTGAGAAAGAGGATAAAAAATAAGGGGGGGGGGGGGGGGGGGGGGGGTTCTGGTGAGAAAGAAGATAAAAAATAAGGGGGGGGGGGGGCAAACACCCCCCCTTCATCTCCCCTCTGGTGAGAAAGAGGATAAAAAAATAAGGGGGGGGCCCCCCCCCATCTCCCCTCTGGTGAGAAAGAGAAAAAAAATAAGGGGGGGGGCAAAACACCTTCCCCTCCCCCCCCCCCCCCCCCCCAATCTCCTTTCTGGTGAGAAAGAGGATAAAAAAATAAGGGGGGGGGGGCAAAACACCCCCCCCCCCTTTGGTAAGAAAGAAGGTAAAAAATAAGGGGGGGGCAAAGTTCTCAATTTATTTATGATATATAATAGGATTAAAATTGTAATTTAACAAGTAGCAATTCAATCTACTATCTGCTCGAATTTACTGCTCGAGCTCCTCCTAAATTTTTGAACAGATTTGGCTACTTCGACTAACCTCTCGAGCATTTTTACGTGCTACTGTTTAAACTATTGCACCGAGCAGCTAGCACTCATTGTGTTAAACTAGCATATTACCCAGCTAGTGTTCGTGCTCGAGCATAGCACATAGTTAGCATTGCTAAAGTTAGCAATTTAACAACTCAAGTCAAGGGTATTGGCAGGTATACGGCGTCCCAATTCTTTCAGAAGGACTTGGGTTTTAGGACCTATTGTTGTAAGAGTGGTGGTCACTAGGGGGGAGAAAAGTAGTAAGGAATTAAGTTCTGCGTATTTAGCGGACTTTAATCTTTCATAATCAACAAGGGGGTCTTTGTTTTGGTTTGAGGGAGCAAAAACATCCGGACAGGTGTAGTCCCAAGCTAAGCATAGCCCTTTTGCCCATGAGCTGAGGGTCTGTCCATCAGGTCTCTTCTTGTCGCAAAGGCAAAGACCATTTGGCTCCAATTGGGAGGGAAAGCCCGGCTTTGTGAATGTCTTCTGTAGAAGAGCATTAACAGATGTGTGCCGTAGAAATCTGGCTTTGTTAAATTTGCAATGCAGGCCGTGGTGGCCTTTTGTACCAACAGATGAGCCACATAAGTTGCATTGATGAGAGGCAACTATATCACATCCTAGGCGGAGCCCTGTTGCAATCCTGAACTCGTTGTTGGAGAGTTGAAGGTCATGAGTCCGACTTGGGATGGCCTCCAACCACTCGTGGCCGGACCTTGATGCAAAACTTCTTAAAGCTGGTAACTCCTCAAACGATGCGCCCGAAATAAGAGTTTTAAGGGCATGGTCGTAGAGAGGAGTGTTCCAACTTTTTTGAGAGTTTATGGTAGGGAATGGAGTGTTAGGGTAGGACAAAGAGCTCCACATGTCGAGAGCGAGTTGGGTGGAGAGATCTGGTTGATCGATTATTTTGTCGATGATTGGTTTGGCTGAAAGTCGACTCGAGATGAAGGCCGACAAAGCTACTAGAGGGGGTGATCTTAGGCCCAAACCACCATATTTTGTGGGGAGGCACGCTTGTTTCCATTGAGACCCTGTAAAAGAATCGTTTGTGATTTCCTCGACTACATTTTGAGTTTTTTGGTCGAATATAGATAGAGCACTGGAATTTAAAAATGAGGTGGATGACATGAAGATATGATTTATCTTAGGTAAAGAATAGCAGTTTTTAATTAAAAAGAAAGCCTGGTGGGCTTGCATGTAAGAAAGGAGGGGTTTGATTTCAACTAGTTTTAGTATTGTCTCTGTTAATCAATTGTTACAAAGGTGTGAGCCACCTATGGGAGATTCTAAGTGCGTTAGTTCGTTAGGGTGAATATGTTTGAAACAGTGGCGTAGCTAGGGGGGGGCCTAGGGGGCCCGGGCCCACCCAAGAGCAAAAACCGGGCCCCATGGGCCCCCCCAAGGGAAAAATCTTGGGCCCCTGGGCCCCGTAAGCCATTTTTTTATATTTTATCTGAAGAAAAAATATGAAGATTATAATTATCTTTGAATATAACTTTTAATTATAATATAAAGCCTAAATATTTGTTTAATAAATGCAATTTCAACGGTTAATAGCCTTATATTAATTTTAAATGATATTAGAAATGAGATTCACTATCAAATTCTTTATAATAAGGCGAAGATTTAGCTTCAATTTTTGATTTAGTACCTTATAAACGTATTAAAAAATCAAAGAAGTATGACACTTTTTACTCTTTTGAATCTACCAATTCATTAATGGATTTCGAAATTGATTTATATTATCCTATCATCGATAGAATCATAGCTGAATTAAACCTAAGATTTTTGGAAATTATTTGTAATCTATATAGGTCCTTAGAAGGTTTCATGGGCATAGCCAGAATTTAAATTAGAGAGGGGCAATAACGCTTTAGGAGGGGGCAAAATGATTATTTTTTCAAATTTCAGTCATATTTGTAATAAATTTCAACAAAATTTTGGATCTAGAGGGCCAAGCCCACGGAAGGTTTAAACCCTTCATCCCCTTTTTTGCGATAAATCTCTTTTATCAGAAGGAATTAACCATTATGAATTAAAACTGCAAGATGCCGAACTAAAAATGGCAAAAAATTATGTAAATAAAATGCAATGATATTTTTTCACCTATTAAAATTTTGCCCTCAATAGAATAATTTTAACTATCCCAATAACTTCATGCTCATGCGAAGGATCGTTCTCATTGCAAAAATGGATTAAAAATATCTTATCACAATTGGACAAGATAGGTTATCTTCCTTAGCTTTATTGAGCTTAGAACATGACTTTATAAATGTTATTCCCCCGGATGATATTATATATTCGTTTGCAACATCGAGTAAAAGGCGTAATGAACTACTATTAAAAGACTAATTTTAATATTTAATGAAAAATTATCTGGGCTTTAACCTTGTTTTGAACTTTTTAACACTTTCAAAATATATTAAAATATTATTAAATTTACGAAAATTTCATCCTAAATTCAATTTAATTGTCCATCTCACCTTATTGTTTAACATATCTTGCATATTTTTATGTACCACATGCACATATAAAGCCAATGATTTTCCAAAAAATAGTTTGGACACCATTTTTTCTCCTGAATTTTGTAGGCAATAACGCATCAAAACTTGCAAGGGATAAAAATCCCCAAAAAATTCCTTTTGGTGCACCATTGGATTCAACAAAATGTACACAAACGCTAAGTTGTTCTGTGCATCTCACATCTCTAATTTCATCTAAAATTCTTAAGTAAAATTTTGATTCATTTAATTTTGACAGAATATTTTAAGGTTCATTTAGTCGTTTCATTTTTATTTTTAGGTAGTGTAAAGGGGGGGGGGTGGTGTAAGGGGGGGGGGGGGGTTGTGCAAATATATAATATCATCAGGGGTAATTACTTCTAAATACTTTTCTCGAACGAATTTTAACTTCATAATTAATTTTATAAATGCTGCCTGAAAATGCTGCCAATATTGCATATGTAAAATTAAAACTTGTTATATATATGGCCAGATTTTTTGGGATTGTGGCAATAAAATATTTTTATAAAAACGTTGTATAGTTTTTTTACTATTTGTATTATTTTTTAAAATGTCAACGATTTCTTGTCAATATCCCCGTTCCACTTACAATTCATTTATACAAAAACTTATTATACCAAGTGAAATTTTCTATATTGTATCAACTACATTACTTTGTTTTATTAATGAATAAATTTTATTTATTTTATGTCCTATAAACACGAGGGTCTAAGACATACCAGTGTGATGTTATTAGAAAAAACACACAAAATAGTAGCGGAATTTTAAGTTTGTCCAACGTTTAAGAGAGAAAAAATTTTCATTTGCGTTTGACCCATGGTCGTATCCAGGTTTTGAATTAGGGGGGGGGGCAAAACATAATTTTTTTAATTTTTAAGGTTTTAGTAGTTAAATTTTTTTTGTCCCCCCCCATGGCTTGACCAGCTCAGCCCCCCCAAGGCAAAAAGGCTAGCTACGCCACTGGTTTGAAAGCGTCAAAGTATGGGTCTTGGCTTAAAGGGTCAGTATTGTTTTTGCAAACCTCGGTCTTGCTATGATTTAGATGGAGACCAATTTTTGAAGCTTCGACTTCAAGATATGAGAGGGCTTCTTTGACGTCTTCGGCATTTCCTTTGATGGTACCATCGTCTAGGTACCACAAGTTGAGTGATAGGTTATATTTAGAGGCTAGGTCTTCAGTCAGGGATTTAATACCTAGGCAGAATAGTAGGGGGCCTAGCGGGTCTCCTTGTTGAATGCCGTCACTCGATGCAATTATTTTGGAATTAAGGTTGAGCATGGAAGTAGGAGCGCATGCGTTAAGGAAAATGGAGTACTCGGGAAGGGATTTGTAAGCCTCTATTAAGAAGTGTGACCTGTAGATCGTGTTAAAGGCGTTTTTGAAGTCAAGCATAGCTAGGATCGAATTGTCGGGATGGGCTAGGGCTATGCGGACAGCGTGAGAGGCGATTTCACAGCCATCCTTGGTTCCGAAACCTAGTTGGATGGGAGCTAAATGATCTGCAATGTCGGATTTTACTCGTGCAATAATTAGTTGCAGCATAGCCGTCTAAAAATTGAACCCATGGCAATTGGACGAAGGCCACCATCAGGTTTGGTAAGAGATAAGGTGGCCCCAAAAGATAGGGAGAGATCGCGTCAGGTACTAAGCCTTTAATAACCTGGTTAAGGAAGGTTGCTAGGGTGGATGTGAAGTGGCCAGACCTTTCCTTAACTTATATTTATTGTGTTTTTGAGATATAAATCATACGTTATTTATTTTGATAGAACATAGATTTCCACAGTCTAGGTTACTATGCTTTCCCTGTGGAAAAAACAATTTAAAAAAGTTGCTTTAAAAACTTTCCCAACATATATTTATTGTGTTTCGAAATATAAATCATACGTTATTCATATTATTAATAGAACAAGCATTGCGAAGTGGAGCTACCTTGCCCCCTTCAATAATCTTCAGAGTTGCTCCATTTAAAACAACCACTCCAGCACCCTTAATTCGAGTAAGAATAATACCACCCATCCTATGCACCAGAACAGTTTTTGGAGGGATATGTGCCCCATGTCCCGTTAATTATCGAATATGTACACGTGCTATAACTCAAGTATTTTGTCAAGTTAATGCTTGTGATGACGCACTTTGCTTACCAATCCTAACTGATTTCGATAATAATCCAGTGCTCTGCAAGTAGAACCAGCTGAAAACTCTTTTCACATTATGCACACATTTTGATATTTGTTCTAACACTCACGTTTCAATAAGATGTACCCTACAGTATATCCAATAAATTTTATCATTTCTTTTTTATATATAATGACCGCATGGTGGAAAATTTTCCTAAAATATTAATAAATATTGACAAATCAACTTGTAAAATTTGTGTCTGAAACAGACAAAATTTAATTGCGAAATGAATTTAATAGCTAAGTAATTAAAGAAAAAAGACCGAAAACGCTGACAATAGTGACGATTTTTCTATGGTCGATTCGATACTTAAAAGGGAATAGGTTGGATTTATCTTTTTTGTTTAAAAAACCATATTGTTTCTTAATAGTTTTAATTTGACGCTTAATTCAAATTTTCAAAGTTGAAAGCACTATTATTAAGAAAGGTGCTAATAATCTTACTGATATATACATATAGCAGAGGTTAGATTTGTTAATTGTTCTGCCCATACACCACCCGGTACCAGTTTAATACTAAATTGCCCATGCCGACCATGCCCGCAGCTGCCGGAACGAAAATCTAGTTTTATTCCAAAAGGCAACTTTTCAAAAGACAACTCATCATCATATCACGAGTTCATCATTAATTGATCATCACATCATCACAAATTTTTTTAAATTATCGTTTTATTTACGTATTTTGTTACCAGGTAACATTTAGATATACCACATAAAAGTATAAAGTTTTATAGTCCTTAATTTAATATATCTATTTTATATCAGGGTTAACATTCATTTAATTTGCCTTTTACATCTTTGTCTTTTCGACTGGATTCGAAAATCTTATTATTACAATCATTTTCTTTACTTTTGTGGCATTTCGTAATCTGATGTTTTTTATCAATAAACTCAGGCTAATATGTTGCTTTGAAAATGATATATTCATTAAAATTTTTAAAGGGAAGTGGTCGGATTTTATCATTAGGGGGGTATATAGTTTGTCAGACATTAAATTAAAACAATCTCCTCTACAAGAGGCTAACAAATAGAAAAAGTTAAATGCCGTATTTTAAAATGAAAATTTCATTTTTGTCGATTAAATGTATATGATTAAGATAACGCTTAGAAGATTCTAAAAACTTTATTGGCATGTAAGCTAAAATGACAGAATTTTCGCGGATTAACACTTTTCTGTAATATGCACAAGATCATGTTCAACATTTGCCTAATTACTTTTAATTGATATTTAAATGATGAAAGCTCTAAATATAAATTTATTGTAATAGACTTAAATTCTAACCTGGCACCTATAAAAAATAACATATTCAAAATATTCATATCAAATAGTGTATTCAAACACTATGTTATGTTCTTCTTCTTTATCAGTTATTTGGTGCCACAGTCGTGGGGTTTGTTTTGATTAGTTTCTTCCATCTTGACCGGGTGAGTGCCATATCTTGACTAATCTTTTTTGTTTTCATTACTTTATCACTTGCCCTTTCCACGTGACACGGGGTCGTCCTCTTCCTCTCTTGCCCGGTACCTCCATGTCCAGTACTTTTTGATTTACGTCATTCGTGTCCCTTCTTAGTATATGCCCATACCACCTTAGCCGATTTTCGTTAATCATGTCCGCCATAGGTTGAATACCCAGTTTTGTTATGAGCAGGTCATATGTCATATGGTCGAGTATACCCCAAGCTCCACCGTATCATTCCCATCTCTGAGGCTTGTAATAGCTTTCCTTCCGTGGTGTTTAATGCCCATGTTTCACTTCCATAGAGTAACAGCGGTCTTACGATGGATTTGTAAGCTTTGCTCTTTAACCATATTGGCATTTTCTTATCGCACATTACACAGGATATACTTCGCCATTTAAGCCTTCCTTTGGATGCGGGCATTCACTTCCGTTGCGCAACCTCCCTCTTGATATAGGATCGAGCCGAGGTATGTAAACCTGTCTAATTTTGGGTACTTTAGATGGTCATCCAGCGATGGGCTGCTTGTACCGTTCATTTCCATGTATACCGTTTTTTAATCGTTGACCTTTAAACAATATCCAGCTAAGCGCTTTGACCACTTTTCAACTTCTTCGAATACTTTCTCCCTTGTTTCCTCGCACAGTACTATATCATCGGCATATAGCATACACCAGGGCGATGGCTTTTGAATGTCCCTCATTATCGTGTGTATAATTACATTAAATAAAAAGAGACTAAATCGCGGGCACCGTGTCATACACTTTCTCCAAATCGATAAAGACCATATGTAGGTCTTTCCTCTTTTCACCATACTTATCCATCATTTGTCTTGGTGCGAAGATTGGGTCGATTGTGGATTTGTGGGCCACAAATCCAAATTGGTTAGCCGATATTTCCACCTCGTTTTTCAGCCTTGTTACTAAGATCCATTCCAAAAGCTTCAAGGAGTGGCACGTTAGCTTGATACCTCTGTAGTTGCAACAGTCTTGGGCGTCTCTTTTGCTTATAAATAGGGCTATAATCTTGCTTTCACTCCATTAATTAGGAATTCGCTCTTCTACCAATATCTTGTTAAGAAGGATCGTCATGATGGTGACTACTTCTTCACGACATCCGAGCAATGCTTCCATAGGTATTCCATCTGGGCCATTTGCTTTTCCTTTTTGCATCTTTTTCATTTGTGTCCTAACTTCATCTAGAGTTCGACCATACTTATATTTGGCTCAATTTTGGGAAGGGAATTCTTGTCATTTGCAATATTCATAAGTTTCTTAAAATATCCTTTCCACCTTTCCATCACTTCCCTAGGTTTGAATAAGGTTTGACCCTTCTCGTTTTTGACTATTTTAAGAACTCCGACATCGCAACTTTTCTTCTCCCATATCTTGGCCAGTTTGTACATAAGCCTATCGCCCCCTTTATGATCCAGCTTGTTTGCCATCTCGGTGTAAGCGGCTTTCTTCGCTATTGCAAATGCATTTTTTGCGGTCTACTTTGCGTCCCTATACTCTTTATAGTCCTACTACTTCTTTGATTTAAGCCACCGTCTATATAGATTTTTCTTTCTTTCAACGAAATCCCTAACTGATTGATCACACGCCTCCTTTGGTCTATTCTAGAACACGAATCGCTGTTTTCTTTATGTCCTTACGTAGTGTCTCCCAATCGTCGTCTACGTTTCTTTGCAGCTTCCTTGCACCCAAGAGTGAGGAGGCTTTTTGATGGTATTTTTCGTTTGTCGATATATATTTTCGCCTTTCATATCAAATTCGAGGCTCATATACTTCTTCTTTCGGGAAATACTCTTCTGTCAAAATCCATAACAAGGGGACGATGTTGCCTGTCGATTTCTTCTCCCGGTATTACTTTGCAATCCTTGATACTCCGTAAGTCCTATCGTCTTATAAGAAAATAGCCTATTTGACTAAAATGCCCCATTTCTATAGGTCACAATAGGATCTTTGCGTTTTTGAACGATCGCCACGTCATATGCTTTGGATACTTGGAGAAGTTTTTCCCCTTCTTTGTTCTTCAGACCATGCCCATAGCCTCTATGATTACGTTCATAGCATTAAAATCGGCCCCAATAATTAGCCTATCTTCCTGTCGGATTCCTTGTATTTCCTTTTCCAATGAATCGAAGAGTATGTCTTACTCTGATTTCATACATAATTTGGGGAAAGTACGCGCACATAACGATTAGGAGGCCCCCTTCATCTGCAATCTTCACCCACATTAGCCTGTCGGAACAACGCTTGCCTTCCACCACCTTGTCCTTGAACGATTCGCTTAGAACGATAACGACCCCGTTTCTGCGATTTAGTGACCCACTGTAGAAAAGCTTGTATCCTTCTCCTAATTCCAGAGCTTTCGTTCCGTTCCACCTCGTCACTTGTAGGCAGGCGATGTGTACATTTATTCTTTTTAAATCTTGTTTGAAACTATCATGATTTTGGAGTTAATTTTTATAGCCGGTTTCCGACCTGACGCCAACCCTTCACTTTTTGCACACGGACATGGGACCGTCGTAGGTAATATTTAACACTAGATTATGTTAACTATAGATATTCAAACACAAATGACCACCGGTTTGTATTTTTATCAAATTCAAAAAATAGAATATTAAATAAATTAAAAGGGTTTTAATAACAAAATACCAGAAAAGCTGAGCGCACTGCGAGGCCCACTTGGCCTAGGGGACGGACAAATATTGGTTATTACTTTGTGGAAATCGGTTGATTCTCCATTCCCCGCGGAGATTAGTTTAAAATTTTTCCATCAGGGTCACCCAGGTATTACAGTTGCGAAGCGGGCAAGATATTATGTTTGGTGGCCGAACGGAAAAGGATCTTGACTCCTTAAAATGTGATGGCTGCGAGGAAGTTCGACCATCGGAACAGGAAGTTCATTTGTATCGTTGGCCATTGCTGGAAATCACTTGAGATCTAGTGCATATCGATATTGCAGGTCCAAGAAAGGAATGGATAGTTTTGATGGATGCATTATCAAAATAGGTGGAAGTAGCAGTTCTATCATCTTTAACAGGCTTGCAAATTGTTAGACAGTTACGGACTTAGTTCTGTCTGTTTGATTTTCCATCCTAAACAGTATCAGATAATGGCACTCGATTTGTTGGTGCCGAATTTAAGAATTTTTATTAGGCAAACATTATGAAACATATAAGATTATGTCATATCACCCAAAGACTTATGAACTGGTAGAAAGATAAGTTCGAATCGGCTGTTAAAATCAAGATATTGGGCCGGAAAAAAGGAGATTCGATAAGGAGATTTGTTTTCTGCTAATCCTTTGGCCTACAGGATTACCCCTCAGGCGACAGCTGGTAAAGCGCCGTCGGAGATTAGGAAAAAGGTTAAGAGGTGCATTTGATTAGTTCGTCCTGATCCAAAAGACAAGATGAATCAAAGATTAAGTAAACAATATTTTATCATGACAGAAAGTCAGTCGGGCGATTCGGATAGAGGGATCTTGTTTGGAGTAATGAAACGACTGCAGGTTGGTATAAAAAAGTAATTGTGGAACGAAATAACAAACACTCTTATCGTGTTCGTACCAATAAAGGAATCGAAGGCAACACGGTGAGCAGTTAAGACCTTGACTTATGTCAGCATTTATACCAACGTCCGAATTTGTGATCGAACAAAATATAGAACCCGAAAGGCAAGGCGATTGACTAGAAAGCGAAATCCTCCGTCAAAAAAGTTTAAGCTTTAAAAGTAGAAAAAAAATTCTATTTACCCTGTGAATATATATCGTATTAATAAATATATGAGTAAAATTTTAATAAGAAACTACCAGGCCACTATAACATAAACGTTTTTTTTCTTTTTTATTAATGTATTAGTTTATTGATATATATCTAAACATAATATTAAATGGTACAATTATATAATAATGATATTTAAAAAAACATTATATGAGTAAGTCTTCAACTTCATCTTTTAGAAGAGGCCAGGAATCCAAAAAGATTTGAAATTAAATTTTGCAATTAAGATAGATTGATTGTTTCAATAAAAATGCGGGGGTATATTTAGAGGGAGGGGATCGCCTGCTTATTTTTTGAATAAAGACAAAGCCATTTTTCTATAGGATCTTGAACAGAAGAAAACTATTGGGATAAAAATACTAGAGTCCAAGAGGGCCTTGTATTTTTGGAGCTTGCGTTCTTCGGCGAGGGCCATGGGGTCATAATTAAGATTAGAGGGGGCAAATAGGTCTATGCATGTAAAATCCCATTTTAAAAGGAGACCATTTTTATCTTGGCTTAGAGGCTGACAATGAATTTAGAATAAAGGGAAAAAACAATAATCATTTTGCCCTTCCCTAAGTAATTATAATTTTTTTATCTTTAATTGAATCCATGAAAAATTTAAGGAAAATTAAAGAAAATATACTTGTTTTGCTCAATCAGTTAATATATTTGACACATTTGCATTACATATATAAGTGCCATTAAATTAGTTAAAAGACCCCTAAATTTAGCGTGGGGTGCGTACACTTTATCAAATTCTAACATCGACATTTGGGTTAATGGCAATCTAAAAGCGGTTATAAGCAAGATGATGGCGCTAAATAAGTTGAATGACGAGTTAGAGCCCCTATCAAGAACCTGTGTAGCTAGTTGTCCCTTTATGAAAATTTTACCTTTCTCAGATGAATGATGACTACGAATCTATTTTGTTAATAAAGAATAATGTTAATATATATAAAATTCCCCCTGTCTCTAATTTACAAAAATATAAAGCTGCTGATTGGAATTTAGACAATCCAGATTGGACAGGTAGATTGAAACTTATATCTTTAAACAGCAAATGCATGATCAAATTTGAAGATAGCTCTGGAAAACTATTTGCCGTTTGCCCTATTGAAAAATATCCCGGTAATTCAATAGAAGGAGTTTCTGACTCCAGCCGATATTTTGTTGTTAAACTTCAAAGTGATAATGGGCGTTCAGCATTTGTGGGATTAGGGTTTTTAGATAGGGCTGATTCATTTGATCTAAACGTTTCTCTTCAAAGTCATTATAGGTGGCTCAAAGATAGCCAAGATATTGAAAAACAATTACATAATGATAAAGACCATCCTAAAATTGATTTTAGCCTAAAAGCAGGTCAAACAATTAAACTCAATATAACAGCTCAGAAAGCTAAAGATTCTCCTACAACTACAACATCCAAAATCAAGCCCACTTGTTTTGTTAAAATTCCACCTCCGATTAAAATTTCTATTAATAAAAATTCTAATTCAATTGATACACCAGTTGTGGATAGCAATATAAACACAAAATGGGAAGCTTTTTAATTTATTTAAATTATTAATCAATTTTATTAAAGCCACTAATACTAATTTATTTTTTACAAATTTCCTTCACTTTTATACAAAATAATGGTGGATATAACCTTTGATTGGATTGAATCATGAATAAATTTTGATAGTAGAAGAGATTGGAATTTAGATAGCTTACATTTGTTTTTATCTTTAGCAATATCTGTAATAGTAATGCCTAGTTTATTTTCATTATCTCATTTCAAACACCTAATTAAAATTATTAGAAAATGGGTCCTAACAATAGTTTCTAATTTGATTATAGAATTAAGTTTGAATCTTCAATCTTATAACTCAGTTTATAAGATATATAACAGGTAACATGTGTAGTTTTAATATGTGATATAATTAGCCAAAAATAGGTTTTGATTTACTCTTCAAGCATAAAAACAAAATATTTTTTTAGAAACAGAGTGCTTTAATTTTCTAGTGTCTGTAAACATCTAATATTGTAATGTTTATTCAAGCATTTATTTCAATAAAAATTTTAACATTTATTTGTATTAAACATTTTGCAAATGTATGAAATTTTGGCTTGTAAATAAATTCTTATCAACACTTAAACAATACATGGGCATAGCCAGGTTTTGGGTTGGGGGGGGGAGCAAAAACCTCTTTTTTGTTGTCATTTGAAAGGAAGGGGTGGCCGCCCCCCTCCCCTGGCTTTGCCCATGAAAAGACATAACACACATTTTAATAGCAACATTTTATTTAAATAGCTTATAATTTCTTTTCTTTAGTTAATTACTAACCTTAATATAAACTTAAAAATAAAGTTGTTAAGTCTTAAATTATTTATTTTAAATCAGGAAATTTAAAAACAGCCTCTAGTGCATGTCATAAAACTTCAAAATTATGGAACGTTTAAATAGTTAAACATTTAAATTTTGTTAGGTAATGCGTGGGGTCAGATGGACCCCAGAAAACGTTTCAAACTTTTTTATAGAGGATTATTTCAATCTAGAATGTATTGATGACATTATTAGAGTATACGAACAATATTTGCACGTTTTTTTTCCATTATAGAATATTCTAACAAAAGATGTCAACAAAATAATAGATCGGCGATCGGTTATTGACTTTTATAGAGTTTTTTATGCTGAGCACATATTTGTTTTTTGTATTTTATATACTTATTTAAATTGATAATTAAAAGTCGCAGCCCCATTTTGAAGATGTTTCCTGTAAAAACTAATAAAAATTAAAAAGTAAACCATCTAAGGTTGTAGCCAACCTAGGGTTCAAACTTATAAAATAATTGATCTGCTATAATAAGTTTGAAATTATATTAAAAAATTGCAAATTCGTCCAAGTCCTTTGGTCTTCCTTCCTTCTCTATTTCATTGTCTTATATGCATATGACACTATAAACACCATATGTGGTTGTAGACCCCTGCGGCGAAGCCCGAGCCCGGTCTAAAAAGTTGATAAAAACTCGACCCGAGGCCGTAGCCCGGTCTAAAGAAGGCCCTGGCCAATGAACAATTAAGCTCTTTTTGAATACCAGCTCCTCCTCCCTCTAAATAATTATATCTTTTTCAAAATTGTAGGATTGTATTCTCAAGTTTGTTTAAGACTTTGTGATTCTATCCCATCATCGGAACAATGAATATGATAAAAAATGTGTCTAGAATTTTAAATAGATGAGGTTAAAAGCATTTTTAAATCTAAATTCACACTCGATTTTCAATTTATTTTTATTAATATTTATTAAAGATGGCAGTATAGGAAATTTACCGGGAAAATAGGCAAATTTCCAAGGGAATTCCATTGGATTTCCCCGTAATTTCCCTCATAGCTACCTACATGTGAAATATATAAAGAATAATGTTTTTAAAACGTTAATCCACTCTGCCTCGAGGCTATTTATTTTGTTATTAATATTGACAAATATAGATGGCGCTAAATAAATAAACAAACTTTCATCACAGTTTTTACATTTTTAATTTTATGTATTGTATAAGTGATATTCTTTTAGAATGCTGTTTTTGATATCTACCCAATTCAAAATTTTTTATTTACCAAAATTATTCTATTTACAAAAATTCCTAAAATTTCTAATAGCTATCACACTAATGTGGTCAGCTCTTTAAATATTTGGAAGAGGGGTGATGCTCAGCTATCTAGACCTAACAGTCATGATGAGATGTGATATATTTTAAAACTGTTGATAGAAAGTGCCTATAGCGGGGTTTAAACCCGCGAGCTCTTGCTCAAAGACAAAGCTTTACCAACTACGCCCCCATAGTCATTACTTTTTCATATTATCATCAAATTTATTTTAAAAAAAAATAATGCACAATAATGTCCTGATGAGCAGTCTATCTACTCGTTATGATAATTTCTTTTAATTTGATCTGATATGGACAATGTCCTGATTTTACTTTCTCCCCACACTATAACTTTATCCACTTGCACTTTCCAAATGACACGAGGTGGGGATCTTTCTCTCTTACCCGGCAGATCCTTGTCTAATACTTCGATTTATTTTCGCCCTTCTTACTAAATAATCATAGCACCTTAGCTAATTTCATATTTTTGTCATGAGAAAGTCATCGTTATATGGTCGAGCCTAGTACACTTAAGCTCTACCGTATCATGACCATGGCTTCTAATAACTTTTATTCCGTAGAGTTTAATGCTCATGTTTCACTTCCATAGAAGAGCCCATTTCTTACAAAAAAATCTATGCTTTGCTCTTCAACTATATTGGCATATTCTTGTCTCACATTACAGCCGATATACTTCGCCATTTCTATCCTTTTTTCGTGCATTGAATTCTATTGCTCTACCTCCCTCTTTATGTAACATCGAGTCGACGCCTGTGATCCTATTTACTTTTGGGTAAGTCATTCAGAAAGTGGCTTAAACGTTCGTCTCCATATACCTTTTTCGATCGTTGACCTTCAAACCATATCCAGCTAAGCGCTTTGACCAATTTTCGGATTCTCCTAATACTTTCTCCCTGGTTTTATAAATATCTTGACAAGAAGATGGCTTTGGAATGTCTCTCGTTACTGTGTTTATAATTATATCGGATAAAATTTATTTAGAGTAAAGTAAATCCTAGATGAAATCCTATTTAAACCCAAAAAGGTTTAGATTCTCCTACTGTCGGTTAACGCAAGAATTTTAGGTTTGAGTTATATTTTTTCATAAGCCGCACATATATGTCAGGGATCTTTTGTATTCTCAAGCACCACCATTTTGAATTGCGAAAGATCGTCTCATATGATTTCTCCAAATTAAATGACCTTATGTAGTTTTTTTTCTCACTTCTAAGTATTTATCAATCATAGTGCGAAGTTTGGGTAAATAATGGATCTTCTAAAATCCCCTATATGAGTTGAAGGAGTAATAAGTTAGCTTGATATCTGTCGCCACACTCCTGAGAGCCTTCTTTGCTTTTAAATAAGGAGATCGTGCTTTATCTCCATTGATTAGGAATTAGATCTTCTACCAATATATTATAGAAGTTCGTCATGGTCGTGGCTCCTTCTTCTCATCATCCTTTTCAAGTCGAAGATTATGTCCTACACCCAATTTTAGGAGCATAAGCGCATATATCGGCTAGTCTTCCAGATCTGCAATCTAAACCATCTTGACTTCCGCCATCTTCTCATGAACGATCAGCTTATAACGATACTCACCTTTTCTATGATTTGATGACCCATTGTAGAATAACCTCTCCTAAATCCCGAGCTAAGTTCGAATCCAGCTTGTCTCTTGTAGGCAGGCGAAGTGTACCTTTCTTCTTTTTAACTTCCCATCAATCTGCCTATTTCCATCATACGCATTCTATCTAAAACTAGTTAGGGGAGACCGGGGCTAGTCGTAGCCCGGGGTTACTATTCTCTTTGTAATTATTTTTTTTTGATCATAATGATATATAATTAAAATTTAAACCATATGTGTATTTTTTCTTGAGGTATAAGACAATTTTTTTTTGTTTTAAAAATAAAATCTAAAATTTTTATAGAGGATAAACAATTTTTCGGAACTATTAAAAGCCTTGACAGAATTTTGTATTTAGGACATAAAATTTTTTGGCTGTATATTTTGGACTAATTTAAGCTCTATCTTATGAAGGGATATTTTTTATATAAAAGCGTCTAATGATTAATTTTTTATTTGCAATACAACATGTTAAATTATTAATTGTTTATAAAATAAGCGGTCGGGGCTAATCGAAGAGGGGCTAGTGCTAGCCATTTTTCATTGTGTAGACAAATTTTAAGATTTAAAAAACAATATTTTTGTTTAATAATAATTTATCTTAGTGTAATTTGAAATATAAAAAGACTATTTAGAGATTTTTTCATTGCATAATTTTTCTTTTATGGGTACCTAGATCAGATTGTCATCTTGACCCTTTTTTATTTGTATTATGTAAAATAAAACCACATTACATTTACAATCTCTATATTTTCTATAATAAAACATTTTTTTATTGATTTGAGTTAGCATACACCAATAGAAGGTGAAAACGTAAGAAATAATCTATCCCCCGAAAGGGGCTATGACTTGCCTCGGGCATTTTTTAATTTTTTTGTATTTTTCAAATTGATTTTGTGCTAAAACTATTAATTTTTTCAATCCGAATTTTTTTGCTATAGTAAAAATAGACCTTAAAATTACGTTAAAACAAAAAAATTAAAAATGATTTTTAGTTTTTTTTACAACGCGATTAGAATTTTTTATGGCTATTTAGTCCCCGGTTTCCCCTAACTTAACCGCCTTCGTTGTATGTCAAGCAATAACCCTAATGTATTTTTCAAATTTCACGGGCAGAATTTGCAATGCGCGTCGTTTGTGAAGGACGCCCTACCTTCTTGTTGTAAAGTTTTAATAAAGTAACATGATTTTGAAGTAGATATTAAAAGCCGGTTTACGACCTGTCTCCAACCCTCCATATTTTCCACACGGATTTGGGACCGTCCTAGGTAGTGTTGTTTGTCTTTCAAACAAAAAATCAAAGTTTGCTATAATGCTTGCTCTATATTAAAAATAACTCATTGTACTTTTGTTCAGGATAGCCAAGTCGTTATTGTACTAATAATCTACTAATAATATTAAACTAAATAAGAATGATAATAAAACTGGAATAATGATACTAAACTAAGAATGGATCCATTTATTAATCAAAACAAAAAATCAACATCTGCTTGTTATGCAAATTATCACATCTGATTATCTTGCCAACTCGGCTTTTGGCTTACAATATTCAATCCTATAATTATATCAATCATATAATCTGATATACAACACATATATAACATCATATATAACCTCACACGTATATAACACATATATAACATAATAATAACATAACACCTTTCCCCTTAAGGTATGAAGGCTCCCTTTGGTTTTGTTCTTCGACTATGTCTCCCATGTGTAACATTCCATAACCTTTGCAGTGGGCTAGCTGTAAGGATGAGATGGGATGGAAATTGTCAGTGGGGAAATATGGAGGGTTTTAGTGTATGGACTCGGCAACGTGGACTCTGGACTTGACCCTTCCCATCATCCGCTGTAGACTTCCTGACCAACTTCAGGGACCGGACTGCACCACCACCCATAAGATTACAGGTGTCGGTAGAAGATGTCGGCCGATCCTGCGACTCCCCCTTTACTACCGATAGTCCGTCCATATCGACTCCGAGAGGTAGACTTCAGGGCCCCAAGCCATACATGGCATCATTAAGGGATTTCTCTACCTATTACCACCCTGAAATTGGTCTAGTCTCAGCGGACGTGGATCTGGAAAAGTGGGTTTTGGGGAAGCTAGTGGGAGGGTTAAATTCATATATAGTTTTCTATTTTACGTTGGGGCACATTCCTATCTTCCCATATCCATAGAATCATGAATTAACCTCCTGATATGATCTCCTTCGAATAATGAATTTAATCCTGAATTCATATTCTCCTAGCTGTAAGGGTGTGGATTTGGAAAAGTGTCAGTGTTAAATTCATATGTAGATTTCTATTTGGGGCACATTCCTATCTTCCCATATCCATAGAATAATGAATTTAACATCCTGAAATGATCTCCCTTCTCCCTAGAATAATTAATTAATAACCTGAATTTTTATTATTCCTGGAATTCTCCTCCCATCCACCTCATGAGATTTTACTGAAATGATCTCCTCCTGAATTCATATAATCCTCTCATAAGTCTTATCATTTCCATAGAATAATGTTTCACTTTTTATTGCATCATTTGGAATTCCTCTTTATGTTCAATACCCAAAGCCATTTGTTTGCACATATATTTTTGTTGTTCTTCAACTGTTTTCTTTTCATATTTCCCAAAGTTTGTTTACTTCCGACACCATTTGTTCAGGATAGCCAAGTCGTTATTGTACTAATAATCTACTAATAATATTAAACTAAATAAGAATGATAATAAAACTGGAATAATGATACTAAACTAAGAATGGATCCATTTATTAATCAAAACAAAAAATCAACATCTGCTTGTTATGCAAATTATCACATCTGATTATCTTGCCAACTCGGCTTTTGGCTTACAATATTCAATCCTATAATTATATCAATCATATAATCTGATATACAACACATATATAACATCATATATAACCTCACACGTATATAACACATATATAACATAATAATAACATAACAACTTTCAAACCAAAAATTATCCGGTTTAAAATATCGAATTTCTATTTGTTTGATATATTCATATATATATATATTGATAACTCATAATTCAACTCATTCTTCTTCTTTATCAGTTATTTGGTCCCACAGTCGTGGGGTTTGTTTTGATTAGTTTCTTTCATCTTGCCCGGGTGAGTGCCATATCTTGACTAATCTCTTTTGTTTTCATTTTATCGACTTGGCCTTTCCACGTGACACGGGGTCTTCCTCTTTCTTTCTTTCCCGGTACCTCAATGTCAGTACTTTTCGATTTACGTCATTCGTGTCCCTTCTTAGTATATGCCCATACCACCTTAGCTGATTTTCGTTTATCATGTCCCCCATAATTTGAATACCCATTTTTGTCATGAAAAAGTCATTCGTCATATGGTCGAGCTTAGTATACCCCAAGCTCCACCGTATCATTCTCATGTCTGTGACTTGTAATAGCTTTCCTTGTGTTTAATGCTCATGTTTTACTTCCATAGAGTAAGACCGGTCTTACGTGGATTTGTAAGCTTTGCTCTTCAACCATATTGGCATTTTCTTGTCGCACATTACACCGGATATACTTGGCCATTTAAGCCATTCTCTTTGGATCCGAGCATTGATTCAGTTGCGCAACTCCCTCTTGATTTAGCATCGAGCCGAGGTATGTAATCCTGGCTACTTTTTGGTATTTTAGATGGTCATCCAGAGATGGTGCCTGTACCGTTCATTTCCATGTATACCGTTTTTCAATGGTTGACCTTTGAACCATATCCAGCTAGGCGCATTGACCACTTTTCGGCTTCTTCGAACACTTTCTCCTTTGTTTCCTCGCATAGTACTATATCATAGGCATATAGCATACACCATGGCTATGGCTTTTGGATGTCTCTCGTTATCGTGTCTATAGTTATATTAAATAAAAAGGGACTTAAAGCAGATCCTTGATGTAATCCAATTTTAACCCGAAAAAAATTAGAGTCTCCAACTGTCGTCCTAACGCAAGAGTTTGAGGCTTCATAAATATTTTTCATAAGCCGTATATATGCGTCAGGGATTTTTTCAGGCACCACTAGTGTTTCGATCTCGTCTCGGTCTCGAAAGCAAAATCTCGTCTCGCCTCGCGAGCTATTATAAAAATCTCGTCTCGACGAGAATTCTCTTCTCGTCTCGACTTTTTTGAAAAAAATTTACACGAAACACATTTTTTCCTATTTTATTAAAATTAAGTGTTAAAATATCCAAACCTTGATTTTCAGAAAAACCTTAATTCACAAACTTCTAAAGATATAGCGCAACACAACATCTCACTGACAATATAAGGATATGAACTAATTTCTAAAGATAACTTCTTTGGAAAGTGCAAATTAAAGAAATATAAATATATTTGAAGTATTCTACAAAAGGACCGGTTTTTGTTAAATATATAAAATTGCATAATGAATGATGCATTAAATTTAGAATTTATGGTGGTCTTACTGACACTTTTTAGATTTGAGTTTAGACCACTACTCCTGTGAGTGTTTCATAGCTGAAACTTATTTGTAATAAATATACTAATTAATTGCTAGATTAAAGACTTTATTAAATTTTAAAATTCTAGCAAATAAACATTTGTATCAAATTCACTGTGTCTGTCAAATATCAATAGATTAAGAAATTTATAAGTTCTATATTTGCCTTAGTTATATACTTGGGCATATTGAGACCCCTTATTAACTCTTGCCAAAGCCTCAAAGTTGACATAAACCTATTTAGAACAAACTTTTAAGTCCATTGATATTACCATCATTAATCAGGCGCGTAGCCAAGGGGGAGGAAAGCAGGACTTTTCCTTCCCCTTGGCCAAAATTTGAATAAATGGGTTAAAATATTATAGTTTAGTTGCACAAAAGACTTTAACACACTTATTACTAAAATTTTAATATATACCTACATTTAATTTTTTTATTTTATTTTTGACAAATTACATTGTAAGGGGGCGTTCGTGACGCGCGAAGCGAAAAAAAGCGAAGTTATTTTTTGGGCAAATTTATCAAACTCTTCATTTTTTTATTAATTACTTTAAATTCATCGTTAAATTTATCATATATCAATAGTATTTATTGATACGATCGTTATTATTATATATACTTAAAAAATAATATAAAAAATACATACATAGTAAATTCAATTTTTTAACCATCGCGCGAAAAGTAAAAAATGATTTGAATCTTATTTTCGTTCGCTTTTTGCCGCGGGCGAAAATAATCGTCTGCGGTTTCACTATGAACGCCTCCTATTTACAATTGTTATTTTCGTAAAATATGATAAATTTCACAATGAATATAAAGATATTAAGAAAAAGAATGAAAAGTTTTATAAATTAGCCCAAAAATTCACTTCGCTTTTTTTCGCTTCGCGCGTCATCACGAACGCCGCGTAAGCCTTCTTAACACCACCTCATTTTATAAAGAATTAATACCTTTCTCATTTATCATATTTGCCTAAATTTTCTGCTGGAACACATCACGGTTTGATAACTAAATTGCCCGCCAAGGCCAGCTCAATCCTTTATGCACAATTCACTTATGCTGTCCAAACTGCGGGGCCCAAAAGGGTTTTTATATTTCAGGCATTAATTTTGCCTTATTTTTGAAAATTCTTGATTAAATTCTAGAATTTTTATAAATAAAAAGGGGACAAAAAATAGTAAACTATATAAAAAAATCCCATTGTTATGGTGCCCGCCCAGTCTTAAGTGAAAATCTTAATATACTACGGTTGCCTGTCAGGCCCCTTGGCCGAGTGGGCCCCGCACCGAGCCCGACTTTTTGGGTGTCTACTTTTTATTTTTAAATACTTATAAAATGGGCAAAAAATTTTTGGCAGCTTTCCTCCCCCTTGAGAAAATCCTGACTATGCGCCTGTCATCAATTATAGCCAAGAGAGTTTATTGTATATCTACTATGGCGATAAACGACATATTGTTATTTATAAAATTGACAACCAGTTGCACATACTAGTAAAAACAACAATAAAAATAGCATTATTATAGGATCAAAAACATAAGGCTCTAAACTTGAAATCAAAATGCACGTATTTAATTTTATGATAAAAATTATTATAATCAAATTTGTAATCTAAATAATTAGCTTCCAATTCTAACTAACTTCGCCATTAAATAATTAATCATCTAGTACAGTATAAGTTCCTGTATATTTATTTTATATTGCACAATTGCCACATTTATAGTAAATTCGAATGCACCTGCTAAGCCCAATTTATAATATGAAAGGTAATGCATATGACAAAACAATATAATCACATAATATTAAGGTTCAAGTAGGGAGGTATATTATTAGTTAAAGGATGAAAACTTCTTTAAAACTTAAGATTTAATCTATTAGGGTGTCATCGAATACTCAATTGTACTTTTGAAATCGTTTAGCAGGAACAAATGACGCTAGGGTGCTCAAAAAATATGGGTGCTCAAAAAATCTAGAGCCACCTTAGCTTAACTTGTGTAATTATTCAAACTAATTGGCCACCACTTTGAAATTACAGCATCATGCAGGATGAGAAACTGCGAAATTCAATCAAAATCAAAAAATCTAAAGTGATAAAAATATTATTAAATTATTCACATACCCTAAGGGCTCTCCATACTTAGGTAAATGAATTGCAATTGCCAAATATTAAGCTTTTTGCAAAAATATATCATATTTACTACACTTAGATGTTATTTTAATATCAAATTTATTCCAAATAGATATCGACTTGACAAGGTACGAGCTAAAGCGAAGCTGGTGTAAGTGCTAGAATACATGGAGAACCTACTTGAAGGAGCTGATCATTAAATGTGACAAACAGCTATAATAAAAAAAAATTGATTTATTATATATTTAATACCTTAAATGTAAATCATGCTAATAAAATTACGCCATAAGTTACTAAAATTTAATGATCAATAAAAAGCCGAGATCTCGCTGAAAAATATCGTATCGTCTTGTCTCGACAGCAAGATTCTCGTCTCGCTCGGATTAAATTTTCTAATTCTGACCGAGAATTTTCTCGGTTTTTCCGCATCACTAGGCATTACTAGGTTAAATCGCGGGGGACCGTGTAAAAACCATGTGTAGATCTTTCCTCTTTTCACCATACTTATCCATCATTTGTCTTAGTGCGAAGATTGGGTCGATTGTAGATTTGTCGGGCACAAATCCGAATTGATTAGCCGATATTTCCACCTCGTTTTTCATTCTTGTTACTAAGATTTTTTCCATAAGCTTCAAGGAGTGGCAAGTTAACTTGATACCTCTGTAATTGCCACAGTCCTCTCCTTTGCCTTTAAATAAGGGTATAATCGTGCTTGCTCTCCATTGATTAGGAATTCGCTCTTCTACCAATATTTTGTTTAGGAGATTGGTCATGGTGGTGATTCCTTCTTCACGAAATCCGAGCAATGCTTCCATAGGTATTCCAACTGGGCCATTTGCTTTTCCTTTTTGCATTTGTGTCCTAACTTCATCCTCGACCATATTTATATTTGGCTCAATTTTTGGAAGGGAATCCTTTTCATTTGCAATACTCATAAGTTTCTTAAAATATCCTTTCCACCTTTGAACTCCGACATTGCGACTTCTCCCTTATCTTGGCCACTTTGTACATACCTATCGCCCCCTTTATGCTCCAGTTTGTTTGCCATCTCGGTGTACCCGGCATTCTACGCTATTGCAACGGTCTTTTTTGCGGCCCTCTTTGCGTTCCTATACGCTTGATAATCCTCCGACTTTTTTTTATTTATGCCACCGTCTAAATAGATTTTTCTTTCTTTCGATGAAATCTTTAACCGATTGATCCCACCACCATAGTTACCTATTAATAGTTTTGCCTCCTTTGTTCTGCCCTTGAACACGAATCGCTGTTTCCTTAATGTCCTAAGATAGCGTTCCCAGTCGTCTACGTCGCAACTTCCTTGCACCCAAGAGTGAGGAGGCTTTTTGATAGTATTCTTCGTTCGTCGACGTATTCTTTAGCCTTTCGTATCGAATTCGAGGTTCATATACCTTTCTTTTTACTGGAAATACTCCTCTGTCAAAATCCATAACAAGGGGACAATGTTGCCTAGCGATTTCTTCCCTCGGTATTACTTTACAATCCTTGATACTCCATAAGTACTTTCGCCGTATAAGCAAATAGTCAATTTGACTAAAATGCTTCTCACTTCTATAGGTCACAATAAGATCTTCACGTTTTTGAAAATAGGTGTTAACGATCGCCATGTCGCTTGGGATACTTAGAGAAGTTTTCCCCTTCTTTGTTCTTCAATCCATGCCCATAGCCTCCATGATTGCGTTCATACCTGAGGCGATCTCAAGTGAGCGTTGAAATCTGCCCCAATAAATAGCCTTTCTTCCTGTCCTATTCCTTGTATTTCCTTTTCCAATGAAACGAAAAATATGTCTTTCTCGGATTTCATACACCCAATTTGGGGAGCATACGTGCACAAAACGGTTAGGAGGATCCCTTGATCTGCAATCTTCACCCGAGTATAGAACAACTGGCGAAATGCACAACTGGATAAAAGTTAAAATAGCTGCAAAAATGTGTGCTTATCTATATATATAGAATATATTTTTTTCGAAAAATTTATATATACAATATATACCTATTATACTTCTTTTAAGAATTGCAATAATATATAGTAAAAATTAACAAACCTATACAAAATTAGTGTGCCTAAGTATACAATGTAGAACCTAAGAGTGACAATCATTAATTTGCAAGAGATAATTGCAAAACAGAATTATTTATAATCCTCACAGAAAAGTTTCAGTTAGCAATAATATTATATGTTGCCTAATATTATTAAATCTCGCCACGTGAGCATTTCGCCAGTTGTGCAGGAGCGTCTTCACCCACATTAGCCTGTCGGAACAACGCTTGACTTGCACCACCTTGTCCTTGAATAATTCGCTTAGAACGATACCGACCCCGTTTCTACGATTTGGTGACCCATTGTAGAATAGTTTGTAGCCTTCTCCTAACTCCCGGGCTTTGGTTCCGTTCCACCTCGTCTCTTTTAGGTAGGCGATGTGTACCTTTCTTCTTTTTAGCATTTGTGCGACCTCGATGCTCTTCCCCGTCAACGTTCCCACATTGCAGCACGTCATTCGCATTTTTTCACAACTATTTTCCTTAAGGCCTTCGTTGTGAATTGGGCAGTGACCCTAGTGTATTTTTAACATCGCATGGGCGGGGTATGCAGTGTGCGTCGTTTGTGGAGGACGTTCTAGCCTTCTCTTGAAAAATTTTGTTTGAATGTATAATGATTTTAGAGTTGGTTTTTATAGCCGGTTTCCGACCTGAAGCCAACCCTCCACTTTTTGCACACGGACTTGGAACCGTGATAATATAAACCATTACAAAGAATTTGATTTTATGTATCTAACGATTTGTTTCGTATTTTATTTCAAACCACGATTTGTGCTACTTTTATAAACGCTGTGCTACTTTTAACTCTATTCATAAAATTCTAAACAAATCTGACCTCCGGACCTATCCTACCTTAATTCTAAGAATCTCAGTAACTTTTATTCAATAAACTATTTATCTTTAGTCTAACTTTATGTCTAACTTAGCATCTTGAATGCTCCATTATGTAACTACTTATGCTGGCGGATGGCGATTGGCAATTAATCTTGTACCAAGTTGGTGTGCCACCATCTAAATTGCAGCATGGAAACGATTGAAACTACGAATTTAAGATTATTGATGGAGATAAAATGAAAAATATAGAAGAAATGGAGAAGATGGACGTTCAACCACTATTTAAAAAGCCAAAATTTCCTCCAGCCAAACAAATATCTGGGGTATTGTGTTATTTTTATTTTTCTAAGCTAATTTGTAATTAGTAGTTATTTTGTAAAATATTGATATATAAAATGTCTATCCATTTGTAATTGTGGTGCTTCCGATTATAGGGAGCTATAAATTTTATAAATTGTTTTGCTATCTAACGGTTTAATTATGTGCCTTATTACACTAATTAAATAATCACGCTATTTATATTAGTCAAACAAAAATGAAATTAGAAAGATTCCAATTCCGTCTCATAGATACACTCCTCTTAAAGAGAATTGGAAAAAACTTTATTTGCCAATTGTAGATCAATTAAAATTGCAAGTTAGATTTAATCTCAAAACACGAAATGTTGAGTTGAAGGTAATAGTTGCTTAATGCAAACGCATTAACTTTCTTTATAGAGTAGTGAACACACGCTTGAAGATGGAGCTCTACAGAAAGGAGCTGATTTTATTAAGGCTTTTACAATGGGATTTGATATAGATGTAAATTTTGTCAAAGTTAATAGTATATTTTATAGGATGCCCTTGCCTTAGTACGTCTTGATGATTTATTTTTAGAATCGTTTGAAATTCAAGATGGTAAAGATTTATTTTATAATTAATTATTTGATGTGCATAATAATAGTATAATTTTCAAAATCATTTATTGAGATAATTTAAATCAAAATGTGATTAACAACTATTTAAAATATAACATCAAACAACTATTTATATTATTTTATTGACTTTATATGATATTTCTGCCACCCTGTTTGTGTTTCATTATACTACCAATATTTGATAATATTAATGGATTCAAAGTTATATATATTAATATTTAGTTAAGTTTTAACAGCTAAATTTAGTTGTTAAACATGTAAGTGTCCCTTAAACTGAAAAAAAATTTGGAATAGGCTTTAATCAAATAATATAATTGCATTTTATATCTATCTTCATCCAATCTAAGAAATTAAAAAATTAATTGATTTACAACTATTATTATTTGTGGTAATAGTCAAACCATTAAAGGGAGATCATTTAAGTCGGGCTATAGGGAGGATAGCAGGCAAGCATGGAAAAACTAAATTTACCATTGAAAACGTTACCAAAACAAGAATAGTTTTAGCTGAAAAGTAAGAAAAAATTTGCCTTTATATGCCCATTTACTTATTAATTATTTTACTTGAACCTTTGACTGTTATATCTCTAAATTTATTTTCTACAATTACTTAGTTATATGTGCCATGGATGACAAGCTGCAAAATAGCTTTTAAATTTTATAATTTCCAGCCTAGATGATATTAGTAATAACTTGGAATTCATTTTTAAAATTATGGCCATTCATGGGCCGAGCCAGAATTTACATAAGGGAGAGGGGTTTGATCATTAATTTAATTTTAGGAAATATTTAAAAGTATCTATACTATTTAATCATAGCAAATAATTAAATGTTTTATAAATTTTGATTACACCCTAATATATTTTAGATATACTTTTAAAAGCTTTATAACATTGTTTTTGACAAAAATAACATTTTATGATAATGATTCTTCAAACAATGCATATATATCCCCTAAATGTTTATGTATTGCTAAGTTGCTACTAGTTTTTTATCTTATGTCTCTTATAAAATTTTTAATGCGCAATAATTGTTATTTCAATTGAATAAAACATTTTTTAAGTCTCATATATTTGTATATTGTGCTGAACAAAATCTCTTTTGGAATCTCACGTCTTAATGAATCAGGCTATAACAAAATGGCTCTATCTACAACTTTTGAAATTTTTTTTTGCTTTTAATATGTAATATTATTTTAAATTGCTTAATGTAGCAAAATTCACATACTCGGCTCTTATCAAAGCATACAAACCGCCCGTACCGCCATTTGCAACCTAATATTAGGTATAATTGATTTTGGAAATTGTGATTTTATTCTGACATTTTAAACTTTGATTCGTTCTTTAAATATCTAGGTAGTCCGGCAAACAAAGTATACGGTAATATGCGCTCCATAGCATCCCGCCTATCGGAACGTTATTGAAAAACGCCCTTGTTATATGACATTTATTTACCGCAATAAGGTGTTGTTTGATGAGTTTTTTTTAAATATTTTATTCATTGTTTTTATAAATTTTAAAAGCCTTGTGCATTTACTAAAATTTCTTTAAACTATGATTTTTATGTTATTTTTTAACGCGTATCTTTGTTTTATAGGTGCTGATATCGGAGGCATCCATTATCCAAAAAAAACTTCAAAAAATAATCAAAAATACGTGATTAATTAAATGAGAGAAGATTAATGAGATAGTCTATATAGTGAATATAAGATAATTTGTATTTTTGGGGGAAAGCTGACACACTTTTTTCCAAATTTCAATATCTTTATATTAAAATTCTAATAAAGGGGAAGAAGTAAAAAATGTTTAAATATTAATGCTAGACTTAGGGGAAAATGGTGTTAGAATAGCCATAAAAATGAGATCCTCTTTAAAAAATTATTATTTATTTCTTTAAAATTTTCAATTAAATTATAGATTTAAGATGTACTTTTACTATAAGAAAAAATTTGAGATTTTTTTTTTAAAATGAGTTAAAAAAACAAAATTTATAAAATGCCTAAGACAAGTTAGCCTTGATCACAGGATAGCTTTAATGTTTTCACTATTTTTGGTGTAAACTAACTCGAATCAATAAAACGATTTATTTTTATAACTTTCACTTACTCTGTCCCCATCTCCTCCACTCCCGCCCTTTTTTGTGTGCTTGGCTAGAATGGGGGGGGGGCAAGAAAAAAGGTTAGGGACAAAGAGTGAGTATGTATGTATGTAAACATCGCATAAGCATGTACTATCTTTTTCCATACATATTGGGAAAATTTTAATGCGGGGAGTGGGTTCAAATTAACGCGGATAAGATTAAAAGTCTAGGTAGTACAAAAAATAAAACTATGGTCCTGTAGGTCAATAAATGGTCTATAGAGATCTGCACGGGTAGGCCGGACCCGCGGGCGGGTACGGACGGACTTGGTATAAAAATTTTAAACGGGCCGGGCCCGGACGGGCTTAGCAATTAATGGAACGGGCTTGGGCGGGCCTGAGATTATTTTAACGGGCTTGAACCGGCCTGACGTTTTATAAACGGGCCAGTTATGTAAACGGTCATAGAATTACAAAGGTTCTTAAAAGTTAAACAATTATATAAATATGTGATCTTTAATATAGATTATTAATTGCCTACATTTTTTAACCTCTAATTGAATATCCTGTAGGATTCATTCATTTTTCAAGTGCTAAATTTGACTTTAAAACATTTTTATTCTATTTGCTATAGATTTTTGTTTAATTTAAGATTATAGCCTCGTATATTCTTTTATAAGTCAATTAATTATTTACAATGCACCTAAATTTTTGTTTTTAATTTGATCATAAATTTTACTAGTATAATTATTATTAGTGCAATATAATTTATGTTTTTTAAGAATATGTTAAAAAATAAAATAAATTGTTGTGAAATTCAAGAAGTTATTGGGCCGTTCGCGGAGTTGTTTTGAAAAATTAGAACGGGCTTGGGCGGGCCTGACGTTTTTTTAAACGGGGGAAACGGGCCTGAAAAATTTACGGACGGGCCTGAAGTGTTACAGAAAATACGGGCGGGCACGGGCCTTCAAGTTGTGACAACCGGTATGGGCGGGCCGACCTTCTAAAAACAGCTCGTTGCAAATCTCTATTAGGATTATTTAAATATTATTAGAAACAAATATAAATGGCGTGGGAATATATCTTCAAAAAACGTTAAAGCCATGTTTTTCCTGAACTCATTTATCAGAGAATCTGGACGCCTATGGGAAAAACTAAAAGCCCTGTTATTATTTAGCGTAAAATTCTCTATCGGTATTATTTATCAGATCGCGATATCTACTCAAATTAATATTTATACAGCGGTTCGGGTCAAAATGTAAAATAAATATAGCATAGGCTTGTTTATTATGGAGTATTGTCTAAATTTTGTTTTAATTTTTTTATATGGCTTTAAATTACAATAAATATTTTATCGACATAATAGATCCCATCATTGCGAGAATTTTTTTTTTGAATTCTAGCATTCCTAGAAGAAAAACAAGCAGCGACATGCAATAGCTCCGCTATTGCCTGTTACGACCACGCATCTAAAAATGTCACAGGTATCGAAAGTGTATCTCAAAAAATTTACAGGTGCTAAATTGTTCTATTGGTCAGTACCAAGAGACGGTCTATAAATACATAAGAGTAAAAAAAACGAAAAAAAATTTCGATTCACACTTTGGCCAATGGTCATTTTTTTCCATTGGTCAGTACCAAGAGACGGTCTATAAATTAGAGGTGTGCACGGATCAATCCGATCCGTCCGAACTCGGATTCGGACGGATGGGATCAACATTTTAATTTTGGAAGTCGGATCGGATCAACATTTTATTTTAGTCCGATCGGATCGGATTTTCAAATTTAAAATAAACAATAATAATTAAATTAATAATTTTTAGTATACCTTTTCATAATTATCTTTGCATTCTTTTTTTAATTTACCATTTTTTATGCCCAATACCACCTCTCACCTTGTATTTTCCTAGCGTTTTTCCCTAGCTTGACTTTTTTGTTTGGCGAGAAAGGAGCTAGTGTCAATGATAAACTTATTTTTATGTATTTTGAATTTAATCATTAATAAAAAGTTCTGTTCGTAAAATTTTAATTTAAAAATTTCGGATCGTATCGTATTTAGATTTTAAAAAACTCGGATCGGATTTAGATTTTAAAAAACTCGGATCGGATCGGATGGATACAAAAATTTTCAAAAACCTCTCGGATCGGGTCAAAAAAATTTGATCCGTGCACACCTCTACCATAAATAAATAAGAGTCAAAAAAAAACGAGAAAAAAAAATTCGATTCACACTTTGGCCATTGGTCATTTTTTCCATTGGTTAGTACCAAGAGACCGTCTATAAATACATAAGAGTCAAAAAAAAAATTTCGATTCACACTTTAGCCAATGGTTATTTTTTTCCATTGGTCAGTGTACCAAGAGACAGATATAAATACATAAGTCAAAAAAAAAAATTTCGATTCACAATTTGGCCAATGGTCATTTTTTCCATTGGTCAGCAGCCAGCGGACGGCCAAAAACCCCTATTATCAATGGTACTAACATGAACAATATATTAATTTAAAAAAAAAAAAAAAATTTGCCCTTGTAGAGAATTATGTTCTCTACTTTTACTTTTATTATAACCCAAAATAAAAATGATTCAAACTGAATAATATTTAGTTAAAACATCTTGTTTATATAGTAGCGAGGTGAGTGGTGAAATAATAAGATTAAGATATATGAATAGTGAGGGTTGTGAATGCTCGAATAATAGAGGTTAAGTTGTATGAATAGGTAACCAATGATCGAGTTTATATATTCAAATAATAAAGGTTAAGTTTTGCCTAGGTAACCGATGAGCGAGTTGCTTTATTCAAATTACCTAGAAGGTTAAATTCTTTCCTATGTAAAGATATTATTCCAAGTAAGTATATTCAAATAAGAAAGGTTAGTGTAACCATATGATTCCCCCACCAGTTTCACGGAGTGAAGTATTCTGCCAATTTAACAGGCCAATGTTGTTTAGAGTTTGCACTAGTGTTTGCTGGTGTGGTGACCGAGGCGTGAGTGATTATTGGAAGTTGATGTGCTATCCATTATTTAGTAGATTTGTCGGGGCAGACCTATCTATTTTAGAAGCGCATTATTCCCTCAGTTAAATCGGTCAGTATTGGTTAGAACTTTGGTAGTGGTAGTAGTTAAGTGTTGTTGCTTTGTTGAACGTTGTCCTTGCTAGTTATAATAGGCCATATGATGTTGCTTATTATAGGATGTGTTTTGCAGTGAGGCCATTGGCAGTGCAGTGGTCAATTGTACGTTCGGTAGACGATGTTGTTGCTTGTGTAGTGTTGTAGTAGGGTCACATGGTTTTCTTTCGTTTTAACAATCAGATAGGTACGTAGTTTGTATCTTTTACAGCAGTAGTACCATATGGATGCCGGATTGAGAAGATAAAGCCCTATATCTGAATTGTTTTATTTTTAACTAAGAAAACCAAACACCATTACTAAAGGGACTGTCATGGGGAGAAAAATATGTCTCCCCGAAAGTCGGGGTCAATGTGGACCTGGGTTATAAATTTTTAAGGGGGAGGGAGAAAAAAAATTCGGCTCCCCCGAAAATTCGGGGTCACCATTTGTAGAGAAATATTTTCTCTACTTTAGCTTTATTATAACCCCCAATATAAATGATTCAATATATTTAGTTAAAACATCTTGTTTATATAGTAGCGAGGTGAGTGGTAAAATAATAAATTAAGATATATGAATAGTGAGGGTTGTGAATGCTCGAATAATAAAGGTTAAGTTGTGTGAATAAGTAACCAATGATCGAGTTATAAAGGTTAAGTTTTTGCCTAAATTTAACCTTCTAGGTCATTAGAATAAAACTTGCTCGTCCGAAGAACTTAACCATTCACACCCATCACTATTCATATATCTTAACCTTATTATTTCACCACTCACCTCGCTACTATATAAACAAGATGTTTTAACTAAATATAATTCATTTGGAATCATTTTTATTTTGGGTTATAATAAAGCTAATGTGGAGAACATATTTCTCTACACCCTCGCCGGGATTCGAACCCACATCATTAGAAGCATAGGCCTTTGTGGGGGGGGGGGGCACAGGGACCCATATCAGTATAGGCATAGGCCCTTGTAGGTGGGGGCACAGGGTAATTATAATGTTAGCCAAATAGCAATTTTAAAAAAAACGAGAAAAAATTCGATTCACAATTTGGCCAATGGTCATTTTTTTCATTGGTCAGCAGCCAGTGGACGGCCAAAAAGCCATATTATCAATGGTACTAACAAGAACATAATTTAAAAAAAAAATAAGAAAAAATTTGCCCTCGCCGGAATTCGAACTAGAGACCTGCAAAGTCATTTATTTCAACCCGAACCCGACCCAAAAGCGTTTTTAAATTTTCAACCCGAACCTTACCCGAAAGCGTTTTGAAATTTTCAACCCGGACTAGACGGAGTAGAAAAATTTGAGGATGAAAAATTTATTCGACAGAAATGATCATACTTTTTTGTTGATTCATGAATAGTTAGTTATATCTTTATGTAGTTAAATTTATAATTTACTGTATAGACTATACACAATAATAAATAATTATTTGTTAATATTTTACCTTTCGTGATTCACCTTTAAATTGAATATTTAATTATATCTTTATGTAGTTAAATTTATAAATACTCTATAGACTATAAACAATAATAAATACTCATTTGTTGATATTTAACCTTGATTCAGCTTTAAATTTAAATTTGCCTCCAAATTAAACGAATTAAAAAAATAGAAAAGGAAATTGATTATATGAATGAATGATTATAATTAGTTATAGAATTCGATATTGTTTTACAAACATGATAATAGCATTAATTTAACAAATACGTTTGGTTCATTTTGTAATGTAAGATTCAAGATCCTTTGACCCGACTCTATAAATCCAACCCGACCCGAATGCATTCTAAAATTTTCAACCCGGACCCGACCCGAAAGCGTTTTTAAATTTTTAACCCGAACCCGGGTGACCCGTGCAGGCCTCTAATTTGAACCCACAGACGAGTTCAAACAACGTGACACGTTCTGTGCGGACGCGTTCGGCGTGACATAAACAAATGGAAAGTTAGCCCATAAACATAGCAATAAACTCGTGCCTTCGGCCCTCGTGGGAAGGGGGAGAAGGGAAGAGGGGAAGGGAAGGGGGGACGACTCATCTATACTTCGTATAAATGTATCATATTTGCTATGCAATTTATGGGCGAGAAAGGTGGGGCGAGAATGCCTATAGGGGGGTATTAAATGCCTAATGATTAATTAATTATTTATACAAATTTTCCATTTAATTAAAAAAAAATTCCCCTCTCCGGGATCGGAACCCACATCAGGAGAGGCATAGGCTTTTGTAGGGGCACAGGGACCCATATCAGTAGAGGCATAGGGTAATTATCGATGTTAACCAATTGAATTATTCATTACTAAGTCTTTTTTAGGAGAAAAGGTCATACATTGGTTTTTTTAACTAATGGGTGTCAAAGATTAATTGGTAATAAAATGTATTTGTAATTAAATTTCTAATATGATCTATGCCTATTAATTTCAGGGGTGTTCAGAAATTAGGCCAATCTATCTAGATTTAGGTTATTAGGTAGTCTGGTTATAATTAAAATACTACGTAATTATCCTTAACACATTTCATTTCGTCTAAATTAACAAAGTTAGGTGAACACTCATGGGAAATAACACGAAATATATTTATTATAAATAATAGGGAATTTTTTTTTAATTCTGCCCCCCTCCCCCAATTTAAAACCTGCGTAAGTCCATGTACTAAACTAAGAATAAGTTAATTCAATACAAACATACTTTAGATAAATCAGAAGATATTTATGATCAAATAATTAATTTTCAGTAACTAATCCATGAATAAATAGATTACTCACCAAAAGATTTCTAAAAATTATTAAATCAAAATCTATGTAGAGTCTATAAAAAATTTCAAGTTATTATTATAGTTATATTACAAAAAAGGCAATTAAATATGATAATAACTTTTTGAATTTGGAATTAAATTAATAAGAATTCCATCAGAAGATATTTACATTGCCAATTAATTTATAATCTAGATTATTTAACGTTGAATTGATAGATATTTAAAAATATAGCCGGTTAACGTGTATTTATACACCGTTTCAAATAGTTCCCAAAATATTAAAAAAAAAATAAATGTTATAGCTATAATATATAAGTGATATTATCCCAAAACTATTTTCAGGTCTCATAGTTCAGTGGATTAAACGTCTGACTTAGGTTCAATAGATACTAGGTTCGATTCCCGCACGTATGTCGTTTTAATTAAAAACAATTAAAATCGATAACGAGAGAGAGAGATGATGTGGGGAGGATACACGCGTGTGTATTACTATTCTAACACAGCGAGGGAGATAGAGATGAGGGGTGGGGCACTTCTTATGCATTAATCACGTAGAGCAATTCCCCTCCTTATCTAAAAAGTAAACAAAAGCGTGACAAGACAAGACATCGGTAAACAAAGCAAGACATCGGTAAACAAAATCAAAAGCGAGCCCATAAAGCATAGCAATTAATAAACTTTGCTAATACAGCCTTTTAAGGCATTGTAGGCGTATCAATTAATCTACCATAACAAATCATGCTATAAATCATTGTTTTATAAATCATATAACGTCATCTTATATATAAAAATGAAACTATGTATATATGTATGCCGCTCTAAGGTTATATAATTCAACAATAATAAAATTCAACATAGCAATAAAGCGCACGAATTGGCTACAAGCTTAAAAGTAAGCAAGATCACATGATTTTCGCCAGATAGCCATTGGTTAAAAGTGTTCTAACGCCAAATTTAAAGCGTAAAAAAACGCGTGATATTTCTGTGTACATTATAAATCTCAACATAGGATTTGGATATTATTCCATTCTCCATTCCTTTGTATTAATATCAGAATATATACAGATTCCATCTACATGGCCTTACTTTTCATTCTAAAGTTTTTAATTAAACATCTTACTAAATAGGTCAATTTCCATCTACATTTTGTGTTGTTATGTATAATCATTTGTGTAGCTAATACACAATATAAAAACTGGTCTTTATATTTACCCAAACAAAATTTGTCTTTATAAGAATTATCCTCTAACAATCTTTTGCTATGTGTTATAATTATATACCAATAAAAAATAAATTTGGGTGTGGTTTTCTTTAAACAAATCTAGTTTTAGAACATAAACTATATTATATATATACAAATCTAGTAAAGTCAACAAATTTAGTAATAAAACAAAAGAAATACATAAGTCAACAAATCTAAACATAAAAAATCTAGTTTTAGAAATTAAAAATATATATTTGTAAACAAATCTATTTTAGGGTATTATATGTATGTACAAGTCACCAAGCATAAAATATAACTATATAAGATTAACATCACAGATTCATTATTTATATGGATATCTTTAAACAAATCTAGTTTTAGAACATAAACTATATATATGTGAACAAAACAAAGTCAACAAATTTAGTAATAAAACAAAACAAATACATAAGTCAACAAAAAAACATAAAAAATATATATAAGTCTAAAAATCTAGTTTTAGAAATTAAAAATATATATTTGTAAACAAATCTAATTTTAGGGTATTATATGTATTTACAAGTCTAAAATATAACTATAAGATTATCATCACAAGATTAGCCATTTATAGTTTGTCTACAAATTTCAAAATACTAGTCAATTTAGACATACATCAATCAAATTCTGATTGACCTGTTTAACTTTTTTACGAATCAGCAATATAACCTGACACCGCCACCAATTTTGGAAAACTACCGGACCGATTTGGCTCAAAATTTCACAGTTTATTCCCCACACTCCAGAGCGTGTTTTAAGATTTGTTCGAGCCAAATCGGTCCTAGTTTTCGATCGAGTTTGTTTTATAGGTTTTGACGTTTAATCGAACGTCAATCAAACGCAACCTCATCACGTACTGCCTATCTCTCGTGTAGGTAGTGTGATAAATGTAGGCATGTGTCGCGGAAAATGGAAACTTTTTATGCGCTTTGAAACATCAGTCATTTTTTTGCTTATTTTTCAGGTCAATTATTATTTTTATAGGACGGTCGTGTCCCCTCCTGCGTGGCTAAATTAATTAAAAAATCTAATTTTGTCATTTTTTGCTCGTTAAATAAGGAGAAAAATGAAAATACTTTTAACAAAGTGCCGATAAATTTTGATATATCTCAGTTCTTCGGACATTATTAAGTTCAGAATTAAAAGTTTTATTATGAAACAAATAATTATGATATTGTTTCTTAATTACAAAAAATTAAAAAAAAATTGCTTGAAGGGCCAGGTTTCTCTATTGGGTGAGCCTTGGGCCCTCTTTAACTATTTGTTTAAAAATTTTTGCATAATAAACACTTACCAATTATATTTGATATATTCTTAATCTATTGAAATTTATCTATAAGCATATATTCTGCGAATACACCCGGGTAAATGGCAAAACAACGTTTGCCGGGTCAGCTAGTAAAATATATTACAAGCTACCAAATCACATATCTGTAAAAACGATCGCTCGCGTGCCGTAACAATTTTGCGCCGAGAGGAGGGAATCAGCATCAACGATGATTTTAAAGTGAGTATATATAAATAATTTAGACGTATATACATATTGCCCCTATTTGATCGCGTTTACAATCAAAGATCCATATAGATTGGATAATTATAATCACGATTTTTCTATTATGAAATGTAAGATTTATGATATAAGTTTAAAATTAAACGAGTCATGCGCGTGATATCGAAGGCACTATAATCTCGAGGAACCAACTTTCAACTATCTTTCTTTTGAGAAAAATAACCAGTGGAATTGTGACATGACTCTAAGTTAATAGTTGTAAAATTATTTTTTTCTCGGATTGGATCGATTATAAGAGGTGGAATGAGTTCACGATTGCATTGCTTTCCCGAGGGAAAAAATCATCGAATTGATAAGAAAAAGGTGGTACTCCTTAGAGGAGACCTCCTTTATATTTCAACGTCGTAAGAATCTACTATGGGATTTGTGGATACTTCTTCCGAGTATTTATCGGCAGCGTCATTTGGGTCAGGTTGAATTTCAGAGTAATTTGAGAAGCTCGATACCGCTCGAGGTAGTTCTTGTAATAAATAGGAAGGGAACATGTCCTTTTTATTACCTCGGCCAGTCTCGGAGTCCATAATTCGTTTACCAGCGCTAAAACCGTTATTTTCGTCCCCGGCAAGCCCCACGATATCACCTAAATCCAAGCCCATCTCATACGGCTCTATAGGTTCTACGGGATCGCTAACAGCTCCCCTTCCTGCGTATATTGCGTCACATAAATAAAGGTATAAAGAGTGGCGATTTAATAAAAAAAACCTTTAAAACCAATAACTGATCTTGATTTAGTAAAAATTTGGGACACGTCATATAATAAATTCCCTTAAGATCGTTTCTTAATTTTGGACTTTGCACGACACTAATGGAACTTTAAGATTCATTTTTATTGACCGAACAAAAAACAGCTATTTCTTTCCATTTTTACACATTTTTAAAAACAAAATTGTAACCATATTAGGGTAAGCAACGTTTAAGATCGAGGTCAGGCAGGAGCTTATAATTTTAAACTTCTTACCCATTACTCCGTGAGAACGCACGGCCCTGTAATCTAAACCTTGGCCACCGCCATAATAGTACATATCATCGAGACTGTAAAAGGAATCCGAAGGATCGGCTAAATCATGTCCATTCATCAGTTCGAAAGCCAGCCTACAAACCTAGCAACGGTTCAAACAAAGTTAAATCACGCCTTTCGAAAAATCAGCTATTAAATTTACTAAAAGCTATCAACAAATGCCCAATTATATGCCGATAAAGAATAGTTAGTGTTTAGCTGAAGGTCTTTAATCATATTGGATTTCCTCGTAGTAATGCAATGTCAATAATCGGGAAAATCTTAAAGGGACGCATAGAAACAGTTATGGGCGTAGCCAAGGGGGGCGGGGCAGGGAGGGACGGCTGCCCCCAAATATTAAAATTATGGCTAAAATTTCAAAAATGGATTATTTTGCCCTCCCCCTCTTATCCCAATGCAGGCTACGCCCATGGGAACAATGTAAGAATGTTGAAAAAAAGATTCATTATACTTGAGAAGAGAAGGTGCAAACCAAGTGATCGCACCTCGATAAAAAGTAAACGTCCAAGTAGATACCCGTCAAACCACCGGGTGAATAACGGGAAGAGGTGCCGGCAGAATTGGCCGCATCTTGATTTCCCAAAACTTCGTAATGAGGATATCTAGCATAAAATAGAAAAATTTCAAATTGAACATGATGGACAAAGCGAGCCCATAAATTGCATAGTAATTAATAAACAACTCATACAACGGGGATATTTTTTCCTTATAAATATAACATACAACGCATTTGCCTAGCGGACAATATCTATTTTAAGCATAATTTGAAGTTTTCCGTGGATTACATTTATTAATGCCTTCATTTGGCAAATTTTGCATATGATATTTTTACACTTTTTAACGTCAAATTTGGCACAAATTATGACAAATTAGTGTAGTATCCTTGGAGCTGCAAAATGGATATTTTGAGGTCGGACCCACATTTTGGGATAATGTAAATTCAAAGTCCAGTCCTATAAATGAAAGACACAAAATTCGAGGCCCTGACCGTAATTAATATATAAATTACCCGGGACTTGAAATGTGGGCGTCTATTTAAACGGTATTTAGAACGATAATAAAGTCAAGGTTAAATATCAATTCGACCTTTCAATTCTAGTAATTAAAAGAAGTAATAGATATTATGGGTATAACCATAGACTAGATAGACTGTTCATGCCATATGTTGCATATGGTTAATTGTGTGTCAAAATTTCCTCCTTTTTGAAGGTGCAACTGGTGCCTTTTAACCACGTATTTTGCCCTATAACAGTCAATTTACCTTCCTCACGAGTTTATAAATTAAAACGAACGTCAATAAATTAATTTTATACAAAATAGTGATGGCGCTATATTTTTAAACAAACTTTAATCGCAGTTGTTAATTTTTATGTATTGTTTAAATGATATTTATTTTAAAATGCTGTTTTTGATCTCTACCCAATTCAATATTTTTTTTATTTAACTTTTTCAGATTATTTAATTTGAGAAAATTACTGATTTCTATATGATCACCACTTTACCAGGTTCACATCAAAATGGTGGAAAAAAGGGTACACATTTTGTGCGTTGATGAGCAGTCTATCTAGTCTATGGGTATAACAAGCAAAAACTTTTTTCTAGTTTCGGCGAGGAGAGTAGCTTCATCCGTCGCTAGGTAGATGCGCCTCAAGGCAAATTTATCTTTAGCCCCTAAGCTATGCGAGGAGGCTTGGTACAAAGCGCTAGTTTCGTATAGCCTAAACCAATCTTCCACGTGCTTCATGTACTCGTCGATTTCGTGCCTACTAGCTTCCGTATCAATCTTGTCTGTACGCCTAACGTGAACTCTGTGTCACAAATTAAATGAAATATTCAATTTTTCTCATACAAAATTAGCAAATGTGGTTTTAAACCCGACAATCAAACAAAAAACGAAGCTTAAAAGTTTAACAAAGTTAAATGAAATTATATCATGTCAATTTTAAGTTATCCACTCTCACCTAGTTAGTTGAATTTAATAATTAAGGACATTAGAAATCTTACAAACACGAGCTTAACCAGAAAAGAAAGGGGGCACCCCCTTCCTCCCAAATATCCAAGATTGTTTAATGTTTTTGAAATTATTGCATTACCCACTCACCTTCAAACATCATTACAAAACTCTTTGTTCCATCACTATCCCGAAATCAGGTAATGAAACATAATTAAAACGATTAAGCGCGTTTTTAATGTCTATTCAATAACATTTACACAAATTTTGATCGGTTTTTCAATGTGACCTTTATAAGGAGACCACCTAGTTGATGGCAACAATTGGTTTAAACATTCATTTCCTTACTAAAAATTAGAACCTAATAATTATTTAAACCGTTTGCGACTTCAACATAATCAAAAATTCCAACCACATCTACCCCGCCCTGCTTTATAAAAATTAATTTGACTGACCCCACGATGGGCCGAGCGAAGGGTATTTGCCTCGAATCTACGAGCTTTCTAATTTTGGCCTTGAATTGGGGTTGAGGTCGGAGTAAGTAATTTACGAACTGTCCGACCCACCATATGTGTGGCCGACCATGAAAGAGAGCTATCAAGGGTGCCAGGTCGCCGGGCACGGCTGAGGGCAAGAAAGAGGATTTGGGTTGCATCACGTCTACTATGGGCAAGGATAGAACTTGCGGTTCCACTTGCAGAGCCGCTTCATCGCCTGGCACGGTACAATAAATTGGCTATAATGATGGCCATATGTTCTTATTTCCCATATTTGGACTCTTACAATGGTTGCGCCCTTATTGGTCGTGTGATATTTTTGAGGAATTCTTAAACTCTAAGTAGTGTTGTATAAACGGCTGGGTATTGTTTGGTCGATCTTTGGTTGTAGTCGACTAAACATAGATAGACCAAAGATTTTTTGGTCTGTTTTTCTTAGTCGACCTTTAGGCTTAGTCAAAATTAGAAAAACAGACCAGAAACGACCGTTAGTCTTAGAAAAGCCCAATGGTCGCCCAAAAAATCCCAGCCATTTTACAACACTAACTGTAAGGATTAAAAGTTAGGACCAAACCTAGTCATTAACTATATCCACGAAAGCTAAAAAATAAATAAAACTGGAAAAATCATTCAAAAATGAGCGTTTTCTGGACTGGATGCTTTAGGGAAATTATTAAAATGAAAATTATGAAATCAAATTTTCAGGGGCTAAAAATAATGGAACCTTTCAATCGAAAAGGTAGTTAACTTACAACTACGAAAAAGGAAGAGAAAAAAAATTTAATAACGTATACCAAAAACTCAGGGCACCGCCAACCCACAATAGAAATCATACCCACATCCATTGGGGTCACGTAGACCCCATCACTCATAATAACATTAACCTACCGCCCCAAGAATCTCGAGACTGACCGTCATCATCTTTACAAGTTTTGCTGATGGGTAAAAAATTGTGTTCGAATCCTTGGGGGTCGTACGTCCAGCTAGAACTACGCACCACTAAAACGCGGCGAGTGGCGTAAGCCACTATGAAACAGTAGACGGTGTGGTGTATTTGACACCCAAAACCACAGGCCTTACCCATATCACACACCAGCTTGCGGGCGGCGGAACAATTGGAAGGGTTCTATATAACGAGTCCAAGCCCACAAAAAATACATAATTTGAAAAAAAAATAAATAGCCCATTTAACGCTGCCGCAATAAACTTAAAAGTATACTCTAATTAGCGCCATCTATAGGCAATTTTAATTATAGACTATTTTGACTATATATCCCTATCTTTTTTAGCTTGTGACTCGAAAATGATAACAGACATATAACGTTTTCGCTCTCATTAGAGCTCATCAGTATGCCATGCTAAATTTCTAGTCACATTCTAAGCAAGATAGGTATTTATAAGGCTCAAATTTGATCTAACCCATTCCTATGGTGGTTAAGGAAACCTTCATAATTATGGTAGATAATAATTATTTTGTTATATCATATTCGAAATTAATAAATATATTGCGGGTTTAAAACATAATAAAGTCTCAAAAAAATAAACATTAGTTGTTTATTTTAACACTGTCTATTTGTGTTGTAACAACGGCTGGGTTATGTTTGGTCGATCTTTGGTTTAACTAAGACAACGGTCGACTCTAGTCTGTTTTTCAAATTTCGACTGAGCTTAGAGGTCGACTAAAAAAACAGACCATAGGTTTAGTCGACTAAAACTAAGGGTCGACCAAACAAAATCCAGCCGTTTTTACAACACTTCTATCGATGATTCAGAAAGGTTCTATTCATAGACTAGATAGACTGCTCATGCCATATGTTCCATATGTTGTGTGTCAAATTTTCCTTCATTTTAAAGACAATAACTGTTGTATTTCAACCATGTCATTTTGCTATATAACAGCCAATTTACCTTCCTCACTAGTTTATAAATTTGAACGAATCAATAAATTAATATTAAAATATATATGGCGCTATATTATTAAACAAACTTTCATCACAGTTTTTACATTTTTAATTTTTATGTATTGTGTAAATGATAATCATTTTAGAATGCTGTTTTTGATATTGTCGTAAATGTGAATACGTATATTTGTATATCATGTGCTACAGATTGTATTATTGCTATAATTATATATTTAAATATTGTAAGCCAAATCCGAGTTGGTAATTACCATATGTTTTTAATTTGAGCTTATAATTATCCTTTGTGTATTAGATTCCCAAACCCCAGCCCTAGTTATTACTTCTCCTAATCTATAATATATCATTATACCATCTTTATCTTTACTTAATAATGATTATCCTTAGATTAGATATGATTGATTTCTAATAGATATCCACCCAATTCAATATTTTTTTATCTACCTTATAGGATTATTTAATTTACAAAAATTACTAATATCTATATAATGACTACTTTACCATGTTATCATTTGTATGGTGGATTTACTTGATTATGTGATATGCGTTTAGCGACCAATTTCGAAAGCTTCGCATTCAACCGAGACTTCCAATGCCGGTCTGCAAGGCTTTTCATGACACGCAAATGACTGCTCGCGTCCCTAAAAATCGAAAAATAATTAACTAAATTTCAATTGAAATATTCACGAATTTTGTTAAAAAGTTATATTATTCAGCAGGTTGAAAACATTTAAGTAGGATTGAACACAATTTAAAGTAAGATAACTTTGCGCACTCTCCCATGCAATTTCACATTTCTTATAATATGAATCACTCAAAGAACAATTAAATAGTGGAGGTGCAGGCAAATAATTTTAGTAATACTTGGATATTTCTGGAGGAAGAATCTGGGGTAAAAATTATATTCGCTTTGAGTAAGGTTCAGGTTGAAAGTTAAATGGATTTTGTAAAAATTAGGTTCAAGTCGGACCTAATTATTTAGTATAGTTTCTTATTTAGAAACAGTCCATCGGCGGTCGCCTAAGTTATATTCTCATATTTCCACGCTAATTTACATTAAAAGAATATGGTCGTAATTTAAAGAGCACCACAAAGCTAGTGTTGTAAAAACGGCTGGGTTTTGCTGGGCCGACCTTTGGTTTAAGCGACTATGAATAATAACAGACCAAAAAGGCGACTAAAACGAAAGGTAGACCAGGGAAAACCCAGCCGTCTTTACAAAACACTAATATGAAGCAATGTCAATTCCACGTTATTATAATTAGAAAACCCCCAATTTTTCAAACATGGCGTGATAAATAAGAATCGGGACCATCATTTTATTACAGAATAGCGTCTCGGGTGTAATTTTCGGCGTGTCTCAATGATAACTTCAGCCCGGGCCCGGCCTCGGGGTGGGCAATGAGGTTGGGGAAGTGGGCGTCCACGTATTTACTCAAATGCCACAACGTCTGTTGAGCCCGACGCCTGTGAACTTCGGAATCGGCTAGGAAATGTTTTCCCAATTCAAACTCCTTACTTTTTGCCGGGTCGGTCCCAGGCCCAGAAATGCCTTCGTTAGATTAAGGAAGTATATATATATATGTATATAAAGCTAGTCTATTTGCAAAGCGAACTAAAAGTTTTTTTACGGAATCAGAAGTCCACAGCCATTAAAAATCTCCACGGCAATTATGCAAAAATTACAAGTTGAAGAACGGATAACGGACGGACAACGAAAAGCGAGCCCATAAATTGCATAGCAATTAATATATAATTTGCACAAATACATTAATAGGCTCTCATTTTTCCTACATTTATTTGAGGCAAAAACGAAAAACCAAAATGTATCTAATTATGATCACACATTAAAAGTTTTAAATCTTCCAGAAGGGGGGGTTCATTTTTTTATTAGCCATTTCGCCTATGCTTATAAATGCGCTGACGATTTTAGGCGTCATTCATTGCTTAAAGTACATATAATTTTAAAAATCATTAAACGCACAAAGTACACATTTAATAAATCAAAGCTATTTAACACTGTTTTGAATTATTTATTAATACAAAAATTTCAAAATTTGCAGCGCGTATAGCATCTATAAAATCAGCTCTGATTTTTATTGGCCATTTCGCGCGCGAGACTCAAACTTTAAGAAATAAAATGTGTATTATAAATTCCAAAAATAATTTAAAATATCGAATAATTTTTGAAGAAATTTGCTACAAAATCTGGTGTTATAAATTTAAGCTCCCCCAAAAATTCAAAAGTCATAAAAATATCGAAAAAATCCGTCGAGATCCTCCCGCTTCCTCGCAATTGAACAAAAGTATTACAGTAAACTAATAATATTTTCGGGATAGAAAAACATTTTTTAATATAAATTTATAAATATTAAGAGTCAACCCAAAGAGGAATGTATTTAATCTTTTATAAATTAAATTTAAATTACTTAATTAATTTAATAAAATCTTTATGAAAAACATAGCAAGACAGTTTTGTACTGAAGGGTGGTAGCTATGTTATTATCGATTTACCCCTTACTAAAACGGAGAAGAAGAAAAGCGTATTCTTTTGAAGATGAATTTAAGTAGAGCATAGAACTTCAATTTAGTCTATTAGTCTATCCTAAACTTCACATAATACTACTTATCATGGGCGTAGCCAGGGGAGGGGGACAGGAAGGGGCGGCTGCCCCCCTCTAAATCCAACAATTTGTTGAAATTTATTAAAATTAGGGCTAAAATTTGAAAAAATGTTCTTTTTGCCCCTCTCTAAATCATTCGGCCTCCTTTAATTCCAATGCTGGCTACGCCCATGCTACTTATTGATTACATTACACGGTTCAACAAGAAAAATCGACCGGCAAACAATTTACAGATTTCGGTAGAGTTTTTGGCGGTGAACGTGAATGTTTTTAGTATTTTTTTCCCTATACGTCAAGTTTTTGAAATATTTGCTGTCAAAGTTGCTAAACCCAGCAATTTTGGCGGTTTTCAAACGTCAATAACTCGCAGATTAATCGGTAAAATTTTTGATTTATAAATAAAGGGGAGAGGAATCCATTAAATCCTTGTTAATTTATTAAACATCAAATTATTATAAAAACAAACCTTTGTTTATACTTTATAAAACACAAATTAAAATAAAATTTAGTTTATATATGAAATCTGAGTCCAATTTATGGATATCATTTAATAAATTAAATTCTTTATTTGGCCAAAATAAATATTTAAGTTTTTAAAATTCTTTTCATGTCATTTAATAAATAGTTTTTAAATACAAATTAATTGCTATTCTATGTACTTTTTATTTATTAGTGATTTTTTTCTTATTTTATTTTTCAACGTTTTATATTTCTACCTTTATAAACTAACTTTTTAAAATTTTTACTGCAAACTTTTGATAATTTATTATTAAATTTCTTTAAAAGTCCCCTTTTTTAATTTGTCTCTTCCAAACATTAGTAATTTTAGTTTTAAATATTTCTCATAATTTTGTCAGTATATTGAAAATCTTGGTGTATTATATATATTTTTTGTTCCAATTCTATTTCTTTAATAATGATTTTTATAAACTTTTTATCATTAATACACATATGAGAATATTATTTTTTTCTTATTTTATGTAAGGCCCTGCTTTGCAGATTAGATCCCCTAAGTTTACACAGGATGATTTGGTGCAGTGTTTTAAAATAATTTTGGATGAACATGCAAAATTTTTTAAATTTTTTTTTTAAATATATTAATGTTGACTTTACTGAATTAAAAATATAACTAATGGACTATCAAGTTATACTTTAATCTAATATAAGTAAACTATTTTGATATTTTCCCATGTTTAGTCATCTGTCAATTCAAAACTAAAAGATATCAAATGATGATATATACAGAAATAGAGATATAATTATATAACACATAAGAGAATAAGTCTTTCCCAATCCTTTTTGTAATTTGAAATATGAAATAAAACTAATTTCTTTTAATGTGAACTTTAACATCTTTAATAATTTTTGACTCATTAAAGTTATCATAAGTTATTTAAATGCATAAAACTTTTTAATTCCATCAATGATTGCAAAGTTTAAAATGCTTCAAAAATTGCAACTAATTGCTATTTAAAAAATGAATATTAAATGAATTTCATATTGCATAAGATCTAAACAAGCTCATTTAAAAATAATCAACAATTCTACAAATTTAAACAGAATTTTATGTGTCAAACAAGTATAATTAAATCAAAATTTAAAAAAACAGATAATTCCATAAAGCAGAAAGATCATAATTCTTTCTTATGTAGAATATTAAAATTTTAAATCTAATTATTTTATTTACTTGGATGCTCCAAAAAGTTGTTAGCTAAATGATGATCATCATTACCAGTTTTATCAGAATTTTTCTTCCTTAAATGATTAGAGGGCATAATTAATATGTTTTACCTCCAAATTTGCATCATAGTAACAAGATCCCTATTTTGTTGCTGGAGTATTTTTAATTGATGTTTAGCAAATTCGAATTCCCTCGAATTTTCTGTAGTATAATCTTTATTTAGTCGAAAATAATAGAAAGCGTAGAAAAGCCAAACTATAAATATAACAATAGCAAAAAATTTTATTAAAGAAAAGCCCATTATAAACTAGCTTGATATTTTAAAAAAATGCGGCGAACTGCTAATGTGCAGCTTTTACACGTTGCTACCACTCATCAAATTTTGTTCAAGATTCATCTTGGACCTCGTAAATAGAGTTTAATTTTTGATTATGAGTTCCATCTATATTCATCAAGGGCGTTCATAAAAAGTATTTGTAGGTGCGGGGGTAACAACCTCTCAAATTATAAATGTCAAATTTTGGATATTTGAAATCGTTAGATTGCGATAGCCATTTCTATATAACTGCGTCATATATTCCAAAGTGTACCATGTTAAATAAAAACTTTCTTATTAATTATGTATAAATTATAATCATTTGTTTTTTTTTGAACTTTTGATGATTCCGATCTAGGAATAGAATTGCATGGTCTCGGGCGCGTAGCCAGGATTTTATCAAGAGAGGGGGAATGCCAAAAAAGTTGCAATTTTATTTGTAATTAAAACAAAGATTAAACAACCAAAGATCGGTTTTGGGAAAGTTGGCGAGCAAATCAATTCCTTTTGTGGAAATCATACCTAGCGCCTGAGGCTAGGAAAGAATGAACGACAGCTTGTAAGGACTGCAGTGGCGACCCTAGTCTGTGGTAATAACCCGTCTAGTATTAATGAGGGGCGGAGTGCTCCAAATTGGCTCCATAATTATATCTTTATAGCTAGGAGCATCGCTATCAACTCAGTTTCCCTTGATGATCCCCCGGATGAAGGATCTCCTTCTTTCGAACATCCTTCTGCGTCGCTGTCCCAAAATACAGATATGCCGGTAATTTAACAGTCCCTATACACAGGATTAGATAGTGATTCAATACCCCTTATAAACGAACCATCAAATGATCCAAACTTTCAAAAAATTTTGAAACATCTCAAATGGTAATCGCACTCCCTTTCGCCTTCCCCTTGATTTACTCACTACCCGTCTACATCCCCATTCTACTCAATTCCCCTTTATTTTTAATGTCGCTAACAATGGTTTTAAACCTAGAATTAACCGGCGCGTCCCAGCCACAAACAATCTTACTCTACGTTTTGTTCGGGCTATTCCACGCGTACACAATTATTGTTCAAATCATCAATTCGCATACAGTACGAAAAAACGCTCGAGCCATCGTTTCACTAATGCATTTTATTCCCAAAGCACTTGGTTCTCCCCGTTAATTTGCAGATCTCATATTTTTCATAAACTTTATTGAATACCCAGTCTCCCTCAAATCCAACCCGTTTGCGAAACCATTGGCAATGGCTAACTTCGCAAGCAAGATGGATATGAAAAGCGCATTCTCCATCTCATTGGATTTATCCATTGCACATATGTTTGGTTTTAAGGTGGGACGAAAACAGTGACTTAAATGCGAGGGGGGGAACGGGAAATTCTCCCCCCCCCCCGAAAAAAATTATTTTAGATCTAAAGTTTATTTATAGTTGTGCAACGTAACTGACCAAGTAAGACACTTATTAATTTCTATGCAATTTATTGGAATTAGCTCCCACTCCAGGTGAAGTTCTTGAAATATTATCGCTGGGAAAAAGAAAATATAAAATTATTTTATAATGACTTTCTTTTTTAATTTTAATGTTGAAATAAAAATGCCATAAAAAAGGGCCAATCCATTTAATCTGTTTTTTGACATAATATTTCTTTTATAATAGCTAATAATAGGTAAAGAAGAATTGTGATGTTGGGTAAAGATTACAATATTTTATAATCTGATAGGGCGTCCAAGGGATTCTTTGAACGAAATCCTTCTATAATTTATTTTCAATCGCGTTTCTGGCAAAACAATTAAAGAATTCGGAAGAAATATTATTTGGAAATTTGCCAAAACTTGTTTTTTGTCCAAAAACCGTTCATTTTTTTTGCATATCGAGGTTTCTTACGTTCAAAATCATACAACTTGGCCTTAGGTTCGACTACTATTACTAAAGATTCTGCTAACTGTCCTCCTTGCTGAAGATCTAGGTCCTTTTTTGCAATTGCTTGCATAATATATTCAGATTGTCGTAGAGAAGTGAGCAAAGTTGCAGCTTCTGTTGCAACATCGTGATCATACCAGCTTGCTTCAATTTCTCATTATTTGGTTTCTCTTCCATTTCTGACAACATTTCAATTAAAACTTCATGACGTTTAAATAGATTAAATGGATTGACACTTTTGTTAGCAATTCATGGGAAATTAGCTCCTATTCCAGATGACGCTGGGAAAAAGAAAATATGAAATTATTTTATAATGACTTTCTTTATGTTTTATACCAGATTTCATAATTTTGATGTTAAAATAAAAATGTCATAAAAATTTTTGGAAATTTCCCCCCCCCCCCCCGGAGAAAATCCTGGCTACGCGCCTGGACGAAGAAAATATTCCTACATTGTGCTTTCCACGGGCGCTAGCTTTTCATCATTTGTCATCCAACAAATAATGTTAGATTTGTTAAAAATCGATTACAAAAACAAATTACAATGTATATTTGGACGATATACTTATACTCTATCTTAACTTCGCAGCAGTAAAAAACACCAATTACTTTATCAAACTGCAAAGGAGTCTCACTATTAAATAAAACCACTATGTGACTCGCCAAAAAATTCTCATCTGGAAATCATCATCAATCCGACCAACCACGAATTATCTATCAATAATAAGTTCTTTCGAAAGATTGACGCAACAAATTATAATCAGTAGCCACTTCGTCCTAGAAAAGAAAAAAACCCCATCCTTTGGTAACGCAAACCTGCCTAGGAATTTTAGCACATTACACAGACATGGTCACTGGTTGGACAAAAAATTTTCGCCCGCGTACAATCTTCTTTAGGGCTATTATTCCATTTAACGCCAATCTTATGATTCAAAAGGCAATCACACTAAATTCATTAATGGGCCCTCTACATATGACTACAACCTTTGACAACTCAGCGTATGGTGATGCGTCTACTTCTTGTCATGTCTGCATGACGATGCGCACGAGATACGAGGAAACAGCGGGCCCTAGATCAATAATTGGCTCCGAAAGGTGGGCTAAGGACGGAAGAAGGTTACCGAAGATTGGGTTGGTAGGGAAATGCAAGGAAACAGCAAAACAAGGCTATAAATCACTAATTGGCCCGAGAAACGTAGCGGAGAACTAGAACTGTCAGCAGAAGATTCCAAGATCCTTGGAAGTGAAGGGCCATTCATCAGAAGTTGGCGCGGAAAAATGTATCGAAAAAGTAAAGAAGTTTCAAGGATAAAGATACAAGCCAGAAAAACAAACCTATATAAATCACGAAAATCGATAAGAACGAACGTTGTTTTTCGAAATTGTCTCCACCATAACCTAGATTTCCCCAGTTTAAAAATCGAGATTTCCCCAGTTTAGAACCAAAATTCCCCCCCCCCTTCTGAATCGCTCGAGATTAAATCCCAGCACTATAATTGTCGTTTCCCCAATTATTTACCCGTACGTCGTATATATATATCTAGCACGAACTTGTATTATTGTTCGGAGGAATTCGTATATAATAAACTATTATTGGAGAATATCTGAGTTGAATTTCAAGGTCCCCAAAATAAATAGGACAAACTCCCCGTCTGCACCCATTTCCTCTTCTCACATTTCCCAGAGGATATAACACCTCTAATATCGGAATTCCAATTTATGTCATTCCGAACAGCAGATGCCCTTAGCTCTGCAAATGCTAAAATTATATCTCCACAATCAACCTACTTGAACTTTTAGCTATACCCTTTGCTTACCTACAGGTAAAGGTAGAATACCCCAACATTTCGAGCGTTATATAGAGAATCCAAAATGAAAAAGGCTCCGCACATGCTTCACACTTGGAAGGGGCCTTTACAAAGATCTGCCTCTGTCAAGGGATCGACCAAGGCCTCAAAATAAGAAACGGCTTAAAATGGGTTCCCACGGCCAAAACATGGCGTATCTTCCTTCACAAGACGGCACTGCACCCTTCCTCCTAATATGCCCAACAAATCCTATGAATAAATGAAAAATTACTATTTTGAACCACATCTTGCTAAAGTGTAAAGACCGTAAAACATTTAAATTTCTTACTATAATTATTAACCTTAATTTTTATGAAAATATTTGTTATTTCTCGAGTACAATAATGGGAAAGGTATAACAGACCGTGTAAGTACGCGAGAAACAACTAGAATTTTTGTAAAAATTAATTAAGGTTAGTAATTATAGTAAGAAATTTATTTTTACTTTCTTTATACTTTAGCCCAGGCCCTCTCGCCCTAGGGGCCGTTCAGAAAAGCGTCGTAAATTTAGAATTACAAGTAGGGACAGGCGGGCACCATAACAAGATTGGGGCATTGCGCATTTATATAATTCAAGATTTGAATCAAAAAATTTCAAAATATTAAAAAATTAATGCTTGAAATTTAAAATCATCATCGTGAAACCGGCAATTTTGATGACTATAATGAATTGGGCATGGCCGAACGGCCCTTTAGAGGGATATGTCGGGCCCTGATAGGCTTAGTTATCAGACTAGACCGTGATTGGTTCTGGCAGAAAAATTTAGAAAGAAAGGTATTAATTCTGTGTATAGAATGTGGAAGGTAATAATAGATAGTCATTTGATTTTTCATTTGCCCAGCTATTTGGATTTTGAGATTCAACCTGAAGTAGGAGCCTTACCGATGATTTGTTAATACTGCCAACTTTCTTTTACCGATGTCTTTACATCCTATTTATCGAATAAGCTTAAGCTTTCTCTTGAGTTTGGAAAAAGTGCGATCATTGAAGCATGGTGTTAGGAAGTCAAAAAGGGTGGTTAAAGTTTTTTCCGTACAATTTAATTTAAAAATAAAAGGTATATATTTACGCTTTTAAGGTATTTATAAATTTCTTCGTCTTTTATCCGATATTAAATACTTCTAATTTATTTAATATATAGGTATGTGGATAAGGGCTAAATTTTAAAACTACCGGCCCGATTCGCAACTTTACCCGTAGGTTCCCAGGGCGGCCAGGGGTAAAATAGCTTTTGCAGAATCCTAAAATTCCTTTTAGTTTTAAAAAAGGGCTAAATTTCAAACTACCGGCCCGATTCGCGCGAAATTTTAACCGTAGATGCCCAAGGCGGCCAGGGGTAAAATATCTTTTTCAGATTTCTAAAATACCTTTTCGTTTTAAAATTATCGATCATTTCCCGGCCAGCAGTTTCATTTATAGCATCATATACAATAATGACGTCATACATACAAGGCTGAAGTTTTCTCGAATTAGATATTTATAAAAGTATAATAAAAATGTTACACGGTCAAAATTATTGGGGTTTAACAAACTATTTAAATTAAATAAATAAAATTTAAATTATGCAATTTTTGCCATTATTATCACGTGGTCGATCATAGAAGCATATTTTTAATAATTATCCATCCTTCAATTAATTATTTTATTATATTGAAGAAAATTGTATTTCCAATAAATCAGCTAACTAGAAAAATAAATTAATGGTATTATTGTATAATTTAAATTATAGAATGCTATATTATTTAAATATATATTATATAATAGTTTTATAATAGGAAAAGGTATGTTTATAAACGATTGAATAGATTTACAACCGTTTTAAATATTTATTTGGTATTTTTTATTTTTATAGGTCAAAAAGTGCGATGTTAAATTCTCTTACAGTTATTTAGCTAATAAGGGACTAAGCCAAAGCAACGCTTGGCCGGGCACAGCTAGTATATATATGAAATTAATTAATATATTAAACATAATTGCTTAGTTAGCTACTTACTAACAATGGAAGAGTCTGGTGTTTTCACGGGTAAAAATTTTTTAATCAAGTTTATAATGGTACGGTTTAAGCTTTTTTGTCGAAAATTAAATTAAAAAAATAAAATGTATATATTATCTATCCAGGTTAAAATATTTTATGCACTAAACTATAGTTACCGTAGAGGATATTAAGAAAATTGTATACCCTCTTGATTCCTATTAGGTGACGACATGGGCGTAGCCAGGGAGGGGCCGGGGGGCCCCCTAATTTACGGAAAATTTTTTTTTTCAAAGCAAAAACTTTAAAAAATTTATGTTTTGCCCCCTTCTAATTGAACTTTTAAACGTTTTGCCCCCACCCCTAATCCAAAACCTGGCTACGCCCATGGGTGACGATAAAGTTATTAATACCCTTCGCCATGTAATTGGCATAAAAATTTCAAATTTGCCTAAAAATGTAACAGAAGAATGTTATAAAAAACTAAGATTTTTATGTCATAGCAGAACGATCAGAACAAGAATATGTAAGATAGTTTTATATACCTGCAATAATCATATGTTAGGATCCTACAATGTTTAATTGCTTTAGATTCAATATTAATGACGGATAATTAAAACAATTGTAGAAAGTCTTAGCAACAAATAATATTTTTTCAAAAATAAAAACTTTTACGTTGTAACAACCATGTGTGTAAAGCTCACAGGTATATGCACAAATTGTATGGGTGTCATTGACAATTTATAGAACTTACATATGTTTTAGAGCCATATTATTTAATAAAATATTGTGCATTGCATTTAAAGTTCAGCCCTACGGCGATTTTAATATACTATTATCACAATATCGAACGCTCGGACTTGGTCTCATTTTTGTTGATACCAAAAATAGATTATAATTAATGAGTTTTTTTTCACAACTTTTTAATTTAACTTCTTAAATAAATATTTAAACAAAATTGCAAAATATTGTTTAGATGTGATTTTTAGATGTTAAATTTTACTAATATATAAGTTATAAAAACTTTTTAAATTCAAGCACCTTAACGTCAATAAAACTTACTTATTATATTAAAATGACTATAAAAATTGGTACTGCAATTTCATATATTTTATGATTCTGGACTATTTTTTAAAGATATTGTTTCATTTCTATAAGGTAAAATGTATAATATATTTTCATGAGGGGGTCAATTTAGTATAGTCCGTGGGAAATCAATGAAATTTTCTTTTTGTCTAAAATTTGCTATGAGATCAATATTTATAGGCAAAATAATATCTATAAACTTTTCAACAGGTTTAAATGTCATATAATATAGGTGTAATGTTCCACAATTAAATTTCTAATTTTTAAATATTGCAGCCAGTTAAACTTTTAATTCATATAAAAAGTACACAGCTCGTATTACAAATTAAGTTTACCAACATAGTGTCAAATTTAGATATTTGGTCAGTAGTGGTAAGCTTTGTTCTGTGTCTAAAATAAGCGCTTTCTCAAGCTCATTTTGGATCAACAGTTTTAAATTGGTCAAATAGCATCTTGTTAGCATCTACGAAAGGTAATTATATTAAAAATTATTTGTAAATGTACATTAAAATCGAGTAATATATGAAGACAGCAAGTCTGCAAGAAGATACTACAAAAATAATCAAATGAGAAAAAACCCGAAGAGAAATCGGTCAATCTCCTTACCAAAAACTGCCTGTTGTTATTGTAACCATTAACATATCACGTAGAGGCTGTCCCAACCCGTGCATGTTCATGATAATGTGAATAGAACCGAGTGTCAAATTGGTCTTGATACATATCATGATAATGTTCGCACGTCGCACCTTCCTAACTTAACATAGTTGCTGAGCACGCTCGCCTATTAGGCAATAAACCTGTCAAAAAGGGCCCCCATGTCTTCACTTCAACCGCTATAAAGACCTATAAATACTTCATGCCGCGGTTAACAAACTTCTCCGTCACTATTATAACAAAGATGGCCTCCCTTCCAGCCTCGAACCCACAGGTCTATGCGAAGATAGCAGAAGACCTGATGGCCAGTTGCTAGCTCCTCAGGCTTTGGATTTCACTTGTTTGGTTTCTTTGCCCCATAACATTAACAAGGATACCAGGCGCGTAGTCAAGGGGGCGGAAAGCGGGACTTTTCCTTCCCCTCGACCAAAAATTTGAAAAAAGTTTTGATTAATAAATAGATTAAATGGGTTAAAATATTATAGTTTAGTTGCATAAACGATTTTGAGACACTTATAAAAGCCTGGAAACATAATATATACATTCATTTTTTCGAATTTAATTTTCGACTAAATGCATTGTAAAATTTCCGAATGTCGTGAAAACTGCTTTAAAAAAATTTGGTTGAACCTTTTTTTCACGTAAATACATTAGACCGCCCCATGGCTAGGAAGAGACTAATTAAGCGATTATGTTTAATATTGTAATAAATTTCTTATATATTTCAATTGTTATAAATATTATGGTTTGTGTTTTAAGTTATTACTTGTGCATACAAAGATAAAACATTTGTATATCCAAACCTATTTAAGCATTGACTATCAAATTTAATATATTTGTGATTTGAAATACACATTATTACAGGAGCCGAAACAAACAAGAAGGTTAGCTCGAAGGTTTTTTATGCATATCGTTTGATGATTAGACGCGTTCAAGACAACGTCATACTACGATGTCGTGAGCTTTGTTAACTGTCCTGTCCAATGTCTCAAGGGAATGTTTATGTGAAATAGTACATTCATCCCAGATGATAACTTTACACCGTTTGAGTACAATCAACAGGAACTGAGTGCGGGAGAATACATTCACTTACGAGATGCTATTGCGAACTACGCCGACACAGCCTAAATTGGGAACTCTATTATTCTACCATCATCGTATTATAAACGCTGTACTCAAAAATAGTTTCTACATTGTTATTTAGCTAATTAGGGACTAAGTCAAAGCAACGCTTGGCCGGGTACTGCTAGTATTTATATAATTTTAATCCAAGATGTAGATGAAGTCTCACCTATATATAAACAATGTTGTAGTTTTCAGTGGCGTAGCCAAGGCCCCCCTCCTTTGCAAAATTCAAAAAAATTGATATAAATGAAATATTAAATAAATTAAATTTCAGCAAAAAGCTTTAACCTTATTTTTTGTCTTTAACACCACATCCATCAATAAGGTTTTTATATAAACAAGAGATTAAAAGCTTATTCAAAAAATAGGAAGACACCGATGGAAAGAATTAGCAAAATTAAATTATCATAGGTAATGCTCCTACTTCAGTTGAAATCTCTAAATGACAATCGCAGGGCAAATGAAAAAATTAAATGACCATTTATTATAATGGTCCTAATTCTATACACAGAATTAATACCTTTATCATTGATCATATCTGTCTAAAATTTTCTGCTAACCCATCACGGTTTGATAAAGTGACATAAAAATAGTAACTATATAAAAATCATTGTTATGGTGCCCGACCAGGCCTATTTGAGTATCTTAATTTACGACGGTTGCCTGCCCGGCCCTTGGCCGAATGGGCTCAGTGGGCCTGATTTTTTGGTTGTTTAATTTTTATTTTCGATTACAAATAAAATGTTAAAAAAAAATTGTGGTAGCTTTCCTTCCCCTTGAGAAATTCCTGGCTAGGCGCCTGAAGGATACTCTCGTTTCTGTCAAATCTTATAAAATAGTAAAGTATTCAGATCTGTAAACTTTGGCCACAAGCTTTAAGATTCAAAAAGGAAAATATATTCCTTTTTTCATATAATCGCGATTCCTTTTTCATTACAATTAAAATCGGTCGGAATGTTTTACAAAATATAATTTACATTTTTCCAAATGTATAATGTTAAATATTCAATTATACTTGTGTGGAAAGTGAGCTGAGGCGCGAATATAAAATACTTAAACTTGAGTAGCATGGGCGTAGCCAGCATTAGAATTAGAGAGGAGCATGTAAATTTTATCCATAATTTTAAAAAATTTTAAGAAATTTGGATTTAGAGGGGGGCAGCCGCCCCTCCCTCCCCCCCCCCTTGGCTACGCCCATATTGAGTAGGGTTCTGTGATTCTAATTACATTAAAAAAAGCAAAAGACTTAAAGCCCTGAAAGTTTTATTTATAATTATTTTTTGGACCGAACATCAAAAAAATGTCCATAATGTAAATTTTTGATGAGCCTAATTCTTCTTCCCAAACTTCGAGAAGAAAGTTTAATTTAACCTTATAATTGTTTAGGCTAGACGTTAAATAAATCGAGTAATAAAAATTATATGCTAACACAATTAAGTTTAATTGTTTGAAGAGACTAAAGCTTCCTGGTTGAGTTAAGCGTTAAATGATTCGTTAGAAATATTTGGCATCTTATAATGCCACATTTCTGTCCTTTAAAGCAGATCTTGATTACATCATATTCGGGCTGGAATTAGTGAACGTTAAATATTAAATTAATATTTAACGCTTTTATGCATGAGCGTAGCGAGGGGGGCAGGAGGGGCAGCTGTTCCTCTCTAAACCCACGAATTTATTAAAATTTATTAAAATTATGCCAAATTTTTTTTAAAATGCTCATTGTGCCCCTCCCTAAATCATTATTTCCCCCCCCCCTCTAATTCCAACGCTGGCTACACCCATGCGTTTATGGTATATTTGGGTATATTAAATTCGCAAACTCTGCAATGCTGTTTATTCCATAGTTAATTGCTAATATGTTAAAGCGAAACAATTTTTTATACAGGCTTTAATTTTAATGTATAATAAATGTAATTATTTACTATCACATAATTATTATACAAATTTTTTTCCAATTACCATTACATTTTAACAAATCTCTTCTCTTTGTGTATTAAAATTATGAAAAAATACATTAAAAAAGGGTAAAATTGGTTAATAAAATAGTATCGTTTTTAATAGGCTCGTACTTGACAATTTTATTATTGCGTTCAGTAACTTCAATTTATGCGTTATTAGTACGTGAGATGTCTGAAAAATATAAAACAGGACTTTATATTTGACCCCTCGTTTAACATAACACCTCTCTGTTAAAAGTTGCTTAACAATGAATCATATAGTTCAACTTATAAAAGACGCGACAATTTTATTCTATTTATAATAATTACATTTTACCTATTTTTTTATTTCCGATATTAATATCGAATTCAAGGTTCAACGATGATTTCTAAACCAAAAGTAAAAATTTTAACCTATTATAATGCAGAAATGATGATTTAAATTTAATGATTTTTTTATAAAGAAAATATGATTCCATGTAATTTTCCTTTAATTAACTATAAAAACTCAAACTATACGAGAAAGGCTAATAGTTTAATTTAATTCATTAACACTCTTGCAATAGCTTTTTAATTTCTAGGCATAAAATTGATTAAATAATTTAAAAATAAATATTCTAAAATAAAGCCAAATTTTTGTTAAGGATTTTATTCTGTAAATGCAAGGGAGAGGGAGATAGTTAAAAAAAATGAACCTAAATTTTTGTAAAAATTAAGGGAGCTTAATTTAAATTCTTTAAATATATTTAAATTTTTCGATTTTTGTTTTTTTTAAACAATTTATAGATAGCTCTTGTTTTGTTGTTGGTCCTGGTAGGAGAAACCTATGGATGGTACATGATCAACAGGGTTCCAGCATTAGTTAATCCAAATCAAGACAATTTACAAATAAATCCATCGGATGGAAAAAACCAATTTGAACATCTTTTAAAATGGCTCATTGATTTAATATGTGGTCGAGTCGAAGGTGACAAAGGAACAGCTGATTGGAATCCAGCCACACAAACTCCCATAATTATACCATACCATCAAAATGCTTGCTATCCTTGTTAAATATTAGGCGACTTTGTATTGTTTGGACAAATTTAATAAACTATTTTTGCAACTTTCATCGTTTTGTTAGCATAAAAATACGATGTATAAAATATTTATTTAAACTTTTTGGGGGAATTTTTATGACTTGTCGAAAATTATTTTGCAAAATTTTGTTTAAAAAATTATTCTGGGTCAAATGAAAGAAGGATGATTTTGGATGGTAAATATTAAACTGGTCACTCACTACCTAAATAAATGTTAAATTTAATAGCAGATAAGGAGGTCCTAAAAATAGGACACCATCTCGTAACCTATTTAAACATCTTAATTTATCTGTGCAAAAATTAAAGAAATCTTTGATTATTTTGGGAATTTTTTCGATGATCTTCTTTTTACTCTGTGCCTTAATCTTTTCAATTCCGTTCAATTCATTAGCGGAACATAAAAGTATGAATCTAATTGGTCTCAAAATTTTATTTATTTTAAATGATATAGTTATTTTTACAAACAAGATAATTTAATCAAAATTTGTTATATGATAATATAAATTTATTGGTTTTAACCCGTTTAAATTTCCAAATATTTTTTAACTTTGCTGCTTTAGAAGCTAAATCATCTAGCCCTGCACATCTTGATGTAATTCCACAATCCTGTTTCAATTACACCGTGAGTTGGAAAGGAATAGATGGGATTAACAATTATGAAGTTGAAATATACCTTGTAAGGCATAATATTGGAGATCCTAAAAAAATTACTAAATTGTCTTCTATAAAGGTAAAACTAGGTTTATTATTAGCTTTTGAAAGAAATTATATTTATAAATTAATTTTTACGGGCGCATTAGGGAGGCATTAGAGAACTGCAAAGTAACTTTTTTTCAACCCGAACCAACCCGAATTTTTTTAAAATATTCAACCCGAACCCGACATGACCCAAAAGCATTTTAAATTTTTCAGCCCGAACCCGACCCGACCCAAAATCATTTTAAAAATTTCAACCCAAACCCTACCCGGCCCGAATGCATTTTAAAATTTTCAACCCAAACCCGACCCGGCCCGACCCGAAAGAGTTAACCGAATCACTTTCGAAAGTGTTTCAAATTTTGGTATCCAACGCGAGAGTAAGGGCTTGTCTTAATATCGGATTTTGCTGCGCAGCACAAATCGTTGTACGGGTTATAACATAGCCGTGTCTTAACTTCGAATTCACAGCAGATTTACATTTCAGACGCATAACATAACAGCGAGTAATCTCAAGAGTTAAAATAAACAAAAAAACGTTTTTAACTATTAAAAAACAAAATATTAAAAATTACAACCGAGTATGACACATGAAATTGAATGGGATATTTGATAAAGATAAATTCGCGCCATTTGAATCTGAATCCGATATTAAGACAAGCACTAAGAAAAATTGCGGTGTGTATGGGCGTAGCCAGGGGTGGCAGGGAGGGGCGGCTGCCCCCCTCTAAATCCAAAAAATCTTAGATATTTTATCAATTTATGGCTAAAATTAAAAAAATGGTGCCTTAATCATTATTGCCCCCCCCCTCTAATTTCAATTTCCTGGCTACTCCCATGAGGGTGTTTAAAATTTAATCGACAAATTAAAGTGCGATTTATGAAAATAATTGATTACACAGATTTTGATTACTAAATTTATTTCAATGATTAATTATAGAGATATATATATGATACCTTTCAATATTGTCACATTCAATTTGAGAAATAGAGTTTTGCAAATGAATCATTTGTTAAATTTAAACATAATCTTATTTGTTTATGAATATATATTTAAGTAGTTTAAATTAATAATGAGCTACAACTTCACACTATTTAAATACGATTTAAAAATATTATTTTCTTGATCACGAGTCAAATTAAATTTGCGTCCAAATTAAAACAATCAGATTTAAAACAAAAGGAATTTTAATTAACTTAATGAATGATCTTCAATTATAAATTTCGATATTTATTAAAAAATATTATACATAATAGCATTATTTTTAAAGATATGTCCCGTGTATTCTGCAATTTAAGATTCATAACCCTTAACCCGGTGTGGTACGGCAGAAGCCAGCCGTGTTTTATAAGAGCTGTCAATCAATTTGACTGACATATTTTTTACTAAAGGTCCATTTTCGCTATTTTTACGTGTTATTTTTATTGTTTTTAATAATATCATATATATTTTTGCAAATTTTGATAAAGCTGGAACTAATTTAGGTGGGTTTCTCCAATAAAATATAATATATATTTATAAATTTTGATAAAGCTGGAAATTTTTAAAAACAGACTAATCATTATAAGTCTTAGTTAAAATTATGCTAAAAGACAATCATTAATGTAATCAAAATGGTTGGCATAATGCGTAAAGTAAATACCAAATTTTGAAGTATTATTTAAACTTGGGGAATATAAGGCCCAATATTTTAGTACAACATTAATCTTTCAAATATTCAATTATAGTTTGGAAATCGTATTTGGACATTTAATATGGTAGAAAAAATATAATTGACAAAAAAATTAATAAAGGTTTTTGGGGGATTTAAAGTTAAATTTATAAAGAAATTATTTAATAGTTTAAGAAAGGAGTTGGATTTGAAGACAAATTTTAGTACGCAAAAAATTAATAATGTACTTTTTTGGCTAGTTAAAGTTTAGTAGAAGGGAGGAATGATTTATTGCCTACTTAAGAACAATGTCTCAGTAGTAACACGATGAACGCTGGGTGTTAACACGAGCTAAAATTCTCTCAAAAAATCTCATTAATCACGTCTCTACCCAATCCCATTGGAGGGAGAGAGTGTGAAAAAACCATTAATCATCCCTTTACCCAATCAAAAGAAGTGTTTGGAAAAAACACGCTGGCTGCTGACACCCTACACCGGCACTTTAAATTCGACCCGACCCCACCCGAAAGCATATTAAAATCAACCCGAACCCGACCCGACCTAAAAGCACATCAAAATTTTTAACCCAAACCCGACCCGACCAGAGATTTCAAAATTTTCAACCCAAACCCTCGGGTCGGGTCGGGTCTCGGGTCACCGGTGCAGTTCTCCAGGAGGCATATAGGGATAGCTTCATTCCACTTGAAGATTCTTATTTCATATAATAATTTTAGTATTTTACCCTTTTTAATTGCCAATTTTGACCCCTTTCCTATGTCAAATAGCCTATTTTAATCTTTGAAATATTTGTAATATTTGTCTTCTTCACTAAAGATAATATGTTTAAAAAAATTAAGGTACATAATAATAGCGCCTCCGTGTCATTTCCATCAAAAGGTCAATATTTTATAATGGTAAGATCGACGTCAGACAATTCGAAAAAAATTCTGGAACAAACCCAAATGGCCAAATCTATAAGAATCGGTAATTTAGTAATGAAATTAATAAAAATAGTTAAAATAAAATGCAAATAATAATAGTATAAAATGCTTTTGAAAAATATTTTTTTGCTGTATAAAAGGGTTAAAATCGTGTCCAGAAGAAAGAACGTGTTCAAAGGGTGTCTGTAAAATTTGCAAAATAGTGGACAGAGGTGATCGCAAGAGAAAATCCGTTTGCGTTCCAAAAATTACAATCGAAAAAAGATAAATATAAAATTTTAAGGAATAATGTTATTTTATTAGCAGATATATCTTATTTTTTGAAATTAATATTATAAGTGAATAAAAAAATTTTTGTGATTACAAAATAAAAGCAATAAATTCTTAATTTTATTGATCCTACGAATTAATGCTTCGTTTTATTCCTTGTATTTTAAAAAAATCTAACTTTTTATTGAATTACTATTATTTAAATGTATGTTTAAAATGCAAACTAGAATATAAAAAAACTTGGCAGATTATATAATTCTCATTTTTTTTATATAGTGTCATATGAACTTTTTTATTAATAAATTAATATTGGAATTATATATGAAATGAAGAAACTCTCTTAAGATGCCAGAAACATGGAATTTCTGAAAGTTTAGCTCTTTTTTGTATAAAATTTAACTTGTCATGACCCAAAACTCGATTGTATAGACTAGCCAAATGGCATAAAAAATATTTTATTATATTTATATAATTACAAACTCGCATTTTTTATTATACAAATCAAATGTGGTATCTGGATAATATTACATTACATACCAAAAGATATTGATGCCTGAGTCAGAACTCCTGATCTAGGTGGAGTTGTAACCTAAGTTAAAAATAAAAAATTGAAAACAATATAAACTTTTAAATTTATTTTTCAAAAAATTAGTTATCTCAAAGATGCAATTAGAATATAAAATATCCAAAATTGAGATGTTCATTTGAAATTTATTTGTGTTATATATGTTTTAATTATTAATTTTTAAACAGAGTCATAAGATTGTTATAGCTTGAACATGATAAAGTTTTACTTTGTTGTAATAAATAACATAAACCTCGTATGGGCATATATGGCCGAAAGTTTTAAAATAATATTTTTTTAAACAAGGTTCCATCCTAAAGTTTAAATTTTATGGACAAAATCATTTATTAAAAGTAGAGATGGTAATTTAGATTCAAGGGGTCTGTAGAGGATACGATGTAAATTTGCTTAAAGTCGTCTAGATTTCAATTTTATATAAATGTAACAAATTTTTTCAAGGGTCCATCAACTTATACATAATAAATTGTGTGCTCAGCCAGCAGTGGAATTAGAGGGGGGGGGCAACAATGATTCAGGGAGGGGTAAAATGAACATTTTTTGAAATTTTAGCCATAATTTTAATAAATTTCAACAAATTTTTGGATTTAGAGGGGGGCAGTCGCCCCTCCCTGCCCTACCCCTTTGGCTACGCCCATGTAAATTGATAAGTTTATTTTTATAACAAAAAGTGTATACTAAGAGACATATGGCACCCATGTCGACGGTAAACGTAGTCAAATCGATTCTGAAAGTAGCTGAATTAGGATTTAAGCCAGAAAACATGGTTATGGTTCCTCCTACCATGGGCGCTGCAATAGTTCCACCAGCTGTACCAATTTGATTTACGTTGGGGAATAAGTAAACTGGATTATTCAGCGTTGTTAAAGGCGCGTTAGCTGCTGCTATCGTGTACAATTGTCCAACTAACAATATACAAAATTTTCATATTTTTTATAACCTTAAGATCTAGTCGAGGGGGGGGCAAATAGAAGCAGATTCCCTCTAACGCCCCTCCCAGATCCAAATTTTTTTTAATTATCAATAAATTTATTGTTTAATTAAAAAAAAGATCATTTATCTAGTCCCTTAATCATTACTAAATTTTGTGGGCGTAGCTAGGGGGGGCAGCTCCCCCTAATGACAAAAAAAAAATTCAATAAAAAATCCCTTAAAAACTTATGTTTTGCCCCCCCCCCCCCCTATTTGACCATAAAAATTTTTGCCCCCCCCCTAATCCAAAACCTGGCTACGCCCATGCTAAATTTGATATCCTAAACTTAGTGCGTTTCGAGAAATCATAATTAACATTCTTCATATCTGGGAAATTCTTTATAAAAAATGGAAAAATGAGCTACCTATAGTATTTTATTAGAATGAATGATAGTTTTTTGATTTACATCTGCTTATAAGACATTTGGTATAAAATACAACAATTATAATACAAAAATATGCAAGGGGAGTTTTATGAGTAATATCTATTCATATCCCTTTTTAAAGGGGCCAGAATCCAAAAAACAATGTAAAAACAAATTTTGTAGTTAAATTGCGATTGATTGTTAATAAAAATAAGGAGGAGATGGTGTACTTCTTGGGAAAAAAGTGTTTTGCCCTTTACCACATAGATTTGAATACAGACATTACTATGATTAATTTTAAAAGCGATTTTTTGGAAGATAAAAGAGAACTTTCATTTTCTGAGAAATAACTCCACTCATTTATAAAATTAAATTATTAAAAATTTCTGTATAATTTCTCACAAAATATAGGCAGTGTTGTAACGTTGCGTGAAAAATTAACGGTCAAATTAGCTAGGCATTCGTGCCCGTTTGCGACTACGCCTCCAATGGACATGGCCGACATGCAAAAGATGTTCCTCCTTAATAAACCTAAATATATAAATTATAAAATATAACATTAATAGATTGTGTCTTGCTAATAGGATTATATCCTCACTTGAAATTGATTTTTTTTCTCATATTTGGGCCCGAGAGTTAACCATAAAGCTTAACCCACTTGCAATTTTTTAAATTAATTTTTCAATAAATTTACTTTCTTTCCATATGAAAAAACCGTAGTTAGTACACTTTTTAACAAGCAAAACTTATTTCGGAATAGAAGAGTGAGCATCGAGGTTTAGAGATTTTGCTGCCTTGTTGGAATATCAATTAATAATAAAATTTATAAGTTGCAAATCTACAAAAATATTTTGATAAAGCATTTATGGAGATTGACTGCAGTTATAAGTTGTACTTGATAGTATCCAAAGTTAGATACTTAAAACGTATAAAATCCCATTCAATATTCAATCAGTTATCTGTTACCACTACAAGTTCGCTTCAAAATGCTAACCTTTTTAGAAGAAAAATCATATATTTTTCTAGAAACCTCTCTATGAAACTATAGGTCATCTTCTTTGTTATAGTTAAATAGTAAATATTCCCCTTGGTTCTTTTATTACCACCATTTTTAAATGTGCACAAATAAGGAAAGGTTATATAGATTACAGTGCTTTTGGTTAAGTGTTTACAAAACGTAATACAAATATATTAAATTAGTTGAAAAATAATAACAGCATTTTAAAATACATATCATTTACACAATTCATAAAAATAAAAAATAAAAGTATTGTGATGATGATGCGATGTTAAGCGATTCAATGCCATCTGATCTGCATTTTATTAAATAATCATTTAAAAATCTTTTTTATTTATTAATTAATGAGGAAATTTAATTCACTTTTTCTGTTTGAACAATGTTGGGGACACTGCAGAAAGATATGGGAGAATGTCAAATTCAAAATGGTGGATTTAATCATACAGATTTCGCCATATGAAACATAAGGTATGAATAGTCAATGTAGTCTAGGAATTGGTGTTGTAAAAACGGCTGGGTTTTGTTTGGTAGGCCTTTGGTATTACCAAGACTAACGGCCGCTTCTGGTCTGGTTTTCAAAGTTCGACTAAGCCACGAGGTCAACCAAGAAAAAGGTTCCTTTTACTCGACAAAAACCAAAAAGGTCGACCAAACAAAACCGAGCCGTTTTTACAACAATGCATGAATACATAACCCTCCCCAAATTTTGAATTTAAATTCTAGTCAAATCAACAATAGTAATTTAATTAAATATGATTTTTCTATCACATTAGAAAAACGGGATTAAACATACATTTGCGCATCATCGATGATATTCTTACTTTCAACTGTTTGGCTGACGGTGGTTTGTCTAATGGTGCAGGGCATGGCAGCTCCTGCCTGCGCGCACATACATTGGCTCTCTTAATCAGAATTTAATAAAATAATCAAACGTTTTTTAAAACAATTTTTTTTTAAATATATATTTGAAATAATAACTGACTTGTGATTTTTATGGAGCCCAGAAGTAGTAGAGATACGATTACGCAATTCATTATGCAACTATGTAATATGAATAAATTATATAAGTTTATTATTATAATAATAATTGAATTTTGCTAGAAACATAGCTTAGTCCCATATTTTTGAAAATTTAAAGTTCATTAATAACATTTTGAATGTAAAGGGGAATTTCAACTTATTGTATTAATTATAAAAATTAATTTATCAAAGTTTAGTTTTGTTCAATATAATTAAACTTTTAATATTATACTATTACAATTATATAATTGAAACATAGATAACGAGGGTTAAGTTAATCATATTATATAAAAACACTTTAGTGAAATAACTCAGATCAGCTCAACTTTTTTCAAATGATCAAATTAAAAGCATCCATTTAACATAAATTTGCATTCGACTAACTAGCTTTTAAATTGTATCGACTATTTATTACAAATTTATTTCGTTTAGTTACGGACATTTGTTTTCACATGGACCTTATAAAAATAAAATAGCGAGTTATAGAGACATTAACATTGGTGAATAAAATCAAGTTTCATCAATTGCGCTTTTCAATATGGAAACCGTTTTTTCCATCATTCATATTTTAGTTGTGGGAATTACTTAAGGTTGAGCATAAAAAATCTTTTAAATTAGTAAATATATACAAAGAGCTCTTAGCCTAGAAAACTGCACGGGTGACCCGGGGTCGGGTCGGGTCGGATCGGACCCGGGTCGAAAATTTTAATATGCTTTCGGGTCGGGTTGGATTTAAAGTGTCGGGTAAAGGGTTATGAGTCTTACATTGCAGAATACAAGGGACATATCTTTAAAAATAATGCTATTATGTATAATATTTTTTAATTAATATTAAAATTTATATTTGAGGATCATTCATTCAGCTAGTTTAAATTCCTTTTGTTTTTTTATATCTGATTGTTTTAATTTGGACGCAAATTTAAATTTGACTCGTGAAAGGTAAAATATACCAACAAAATAATATTTTTAAATTGTATTTAATAGTTTGAAGTGGTAGTTCATTATTAATTTATAGTACATAAATATATATTCATAAAACAAATAAGATTATGTTTAAATTTATTAAATAATTCATTTGCAAAACTCTTTATTTCAAATTAAATTCGGGTTGAAAAATTTAAAATGCTTTCGAGTCGGTTCGGGTCTGGGTTAAAATTTTTTAAAAAACTTCGGGTCGGGTCGGGTTCGGGGTGAAAAAAAATGACTCTGCAGTTCTGTATCTTAGCCTCTAATTAATATGATTCAGAATTTCAAATTAAAAAATTACAATCTTAAAGGCGTAGCCAGGGCAAGGCAGAGCAGCTAGTCACCCTCACCCCCCCTCCCACAAATTTAGATACGCCCATATCTCTACTAAAATAAATTAGACACTCTGTTAAATTCTAACTTATTAACAATTTTGAACTTTTGCTTATAATATACTTATATATTAAATTTTAATTTTGACTGCTATCATGACCCCAATAGTAAAAATTTATAATTATTATTATAAATATCTGTTAAAGAGTCTATTAAAAGTTGATTCCAAATTTCACTATTTTTGTACTCAAGATAATCTTTGATAATATATTTGATAGTCGACAATACCATAAATTGGATAGCACTTAATATAAGAATCAATTTACAAAGTACCATAATTTGGGGGTTATTGTTTAAACTCAAGAAAGCCAAAATTAATCCGAAGATTTAAGAATGTGTTATCAGATATATATTTGAAATCAGGTAAAAGATAAGATGTTATTAGAATATTATTATATAAGCTCCATGGGCGTAGCCAGCATTGGAATTAGAGGGGGGCAATAATGATTTAGGGAGGGGCAAAATTAACATTGGGCAACTTAATAATTTAGCTATAAATATAATCCTTTTTTTTGTTAAATGAATATAATGAATAATAATGAGTCGATTGGTGAAATTTGTTATGTAATTTTATTAGTTCTTGTTTAATAATGACGTGTATAAAAAGTATTGATAAAAAGCTTATGAAATACCTTGTAGAATATGTTTGAAATCAAGTTTATAATTTTTATCCAACTAATACAATAAAATTTTAATGATGTGACGACCTCTAATTTCAACCTACTTAATTGACCTAATACTAATTACATAGGGGTTAATCTAACTTTTTATGAAATTAAGCTTAATTTCCTCATGAAATGTTCTAGTTTCGTATCTCTTATGAAATGTCATTTTTAAACTTTTTTATTTAACTTAGTTATTTCCGCAATATTACATATTTTTACCAATCTAGAGCCAATGTTATTATTAATTAACGTATTATATTTCAATAGACATATCTTTTCAACAACTTATATATTTTGTAATAGAGGTGCCCGCTAAAATAATATATTAATTTAATTCTACTAAAATTTTATTTGTAATTTAAACTTTATGTATTGTGCTCAATAAATCAAAAATTTGATATTATTATAATTTATTCAAATTTATACTAACTAACATGCATGGGCATAGCCATGGGAAATTAGGGAAAAACTATATTTTCAATGCAAAAACTTTAAAAAATTAAAAAAAAGTATGTTTTGCCCCCTTTAATTGAACTTTTAAACGTTTTGCCCTCCCTAATCCAAAACCAGGCTACTCCCATGCTTACATATACCTATTACTTGAATTTAATTTATTTGAGATATTAATCATATAATTACAAGCAAATATAATCATTAAATATATTATACATATTTTTAAAAGAATAGTACATCAATTTTAAAGTATATGGATGATTTCTGATTTGTTAGACTGACCATCCAAAAGAAATTATTGAACGTCCATTTTGCATCTAAAATTGCAAAAATATAAATAATACATTAATTTTCGGAAATATAGACTAGTAAAAAATTTAGTTTAATTCTTAGGTAGGGTTGAAATAATTTAAACCGTATATGTCAAAGAGGATCCGCCGTTAGCTAAATTCACGACAGAACTATAGTATGCCATATTTCCAAAACGACGCAAAAACACTAGAGTAGCTGTATTAACCCCAGCTCCAGTATTAGCTACTGAAACGGCATAATTGACTGCTGAAGCTGCAGCAGTGTTCCCAACAACAGCACCTAATATGAATTTCATCGGCAAATACATATTTACATTAATAAATACATTTGTTACAGGAATAAAATCACACGTTAGCAATAACGTGGCCGTATGCGCCATTTGGCGTAAGAAGGGGCTCAACCTTAGATTGCACTTACTAAGCTCTTGGGCGCCTTCGGGCAAAAAATACATACATACTTACATGAAATTTAAATACTTTTACTCATATTTCAAACATCACTGGGTCAATAAGACCCCAAATAAATCCTAATTCAGTTTAATGTGCTATGGTTTTTGTAATATGTAATATTGATCATTAAATACTTTAAGCTTATACCTTAGTTTCTGCGTGAAGTTAACTTGTTTCTATATTTATAAATGAATTACAGATAAAAATTGCTTTAATTGTTAATTCAAACGTAAGACCGACTTTTAAGTTTATATTTTCAGTTATCAAAATATTTTGGCTATGCAGCTTTTTTACTATATCTTTGTTTAATTACTCTAGATTAAATAGAACTACAGTCGCTAAAATTTATACCTTTTACTCTACCCCTGAACACCTTAGGCGGTTTTAAAGTGCTACTAAGCAAAAATATTCTACAAAAATCCCACAAAAATAAAATTTCAAAATTTAGCGTTAAATTTATAAAGCAATTTAATTATTAAAATTATAATGGACAACTTACGAACAGGTACATTTCCCAATACACCGATAGTAAAAGTTGCGACGCAGGCTGCCCCACCCGTAGCTCTAATAACAATCGGAGTTAAATCGCCTAAAATAAAAAAATAAAAAATTTAAAAACTTTTCAGATTTTTCTTTTCAGAAATAACTTACTTCTTTGTAGACCAGATTTCCCTACAAGAGTCATATCACGCCGAATTGCTGTCATAAGGCATGCCCCTATTTGCAAATATTATTAAGATAATTTTGTATATATGTTAGAATTATAATTTATTTAATAAATCAAAAATAAAGTATTTTTATATTAAAAAAAAAAAAAAATTTAAATAATAGTAATATTACCATTAAGTCCTTTCGTAAGCACGGCTAATAAGACTATTACAAAAAACATTCTAGTTGAATACTTAAAGTCTGAAGGAAAAAAAGATAAAAAAAAATTATGATTTTTTTCAAAGAATTTTACTGCTAAGGTTTATTTATAAATGGCTAGATTGACCTAGATCAATTCCATCGATATTGCTTATTGATTGAAATAACTACTAACTATTTAACAAATTTTTACTGTGTAGGTTCGTATGTTTAAATAGAATTATTGGTTTTTTACACAAGTTGAATTTTATTAAATTAAATAACTGCGTTAAATAAACATTATTTTAAAGCGTTATTTTAGGTCAATCTAATGTTTGACCAACTGCTCATTTTCAAGGTCTACTTATGGCTCAATGATATATCGATTTTTTGAAAAATGTTAATTTATTAAATACCAAACTGGGCCTTAAATATTATAAAATGGTGGTTGAGCTTGAGATTGTATACCTTCTTGAGGATTATTGTTTGGTAGCAATTGACACTTTTGATGTTTGATGAAGATAAATGCTTCAAGTGCTTTTTTAATTTTTGTTTTACGTTTTAGATAATAATAATAATAAGGTCATAGGAAAAATTGACAAAATAGGTGGGTCTTTAATAGGAATATTTGACTGACTTTTGCATGGCATCCAAGTCTGACCATCTCAGGACTGGGTTGATAACAAGGACCTGTATAAAAAAGTAATTTAACTAATATTTTTAGTGGCGTTCGCAAGGGGGCGGTTTTGGGGTTCAACCCCCCCCCCGCGGATTTCGGAAAAAATATTTTTTTATTATCGAATATCGCATTATACAATAAATATTATGAAATAAGTGTTAATTAATGAACTATGAGCACTTATATTCAACAACCATTAAGTATTTTTACGCGTTAATATATTTACCAGAATTTTCCTTGTGGTTATAAATCGTAAGCATTTCATATGAATTTCTCGATCAATTTGAATAAAAGAAAAGGCCCAATATATAGATTTTGTGTCAAAAATGTTAATCATTTTGAACAAGGACCTGCTGCTGGTAAGATTTTTAAATGATTATAGTTAGATAATAATTTTTGATTTAGTTCATGTGGATAAACCAAGGACCTGCTGTTTAAAATCTAAATTTGGCTGGACATACTCACATGGATGCTACATTATGTATATCCATAGGAGTAGCCAGGTTTTGGATTAGGGGAGGGGGCGAAACATATTTTTTTTTAATTTTTAAGGGTGTTTGCATTGAACATTTTTTTTCATTTAGGGGGGGGGGGGGGAGCGGCCCCGCCCCTGGTTACGCCCATGTATAGATCTTTAATCAAATTGCATAAAAAAATTTCTTATAAATTTTTTCGATATTGGAAGAAAAATTTAAAACCCTCTCCCAAAATAAAATCCTGCGTACGCCCCTGAATATTTTAATTATAAAATGTTCACTATAGATGACAATTCCATATTTTAGAATTTGGAATCAAAGCTTATCATCGTTGCTGGAAAATGTGTAGTCATTTTCGCTTTCTAGTTCACAAGCGACGAAAGGCCGTACGGTCTAAGAAGTTCTGAATAGATAGAAGAACAACCTTCTATTTTAAATGTAGAAATTTTTTTATAATGTATTTCAAATAATTTGTATCATTTTAAATGCTGCCCATTTAGTTAAAAGTTGCCTAAAGGGGTTCGATAAAAGATTCAAATAAGTTTGGGCTTGACGTAAATTCTAAAATGTTAGCGTCAGATCAGGATAAAAATTGATGTGACGGGACTTCAAAACGAGTGTGACATTATTGTTAAAAACTACACAAGTATTGCATGAGTTTGTTTTTTGTAAAGCTTTAAAATTTAGCAAGAATTAGTAATCATCGCTAATCGAGCGTTTTAATTTAAACCATTTTCTCATGTCTGGCGAGTATTTTATCAAAGTCTTAGATTCCAAATAGGCAAAATATACTAAAATAAGCATACACCTTGACAGCCAAGTTAGAAATTTCCTCTTCACCTTAAACTATGGCAACTACCTTACCCTAGCAAGTTTTCTCGAATGCTCTTAGAGAACGCCATACTGTCCTTTAATATAGTTCTCTACATAAACGGCAAATATACGACTCTTTACCCGTGCCGGCTTTGAATACACTTGTGGATGAGGAAGAGCTTCACCCTTTGCATTGCAAATTTAATAAAGCAGGTTTGATAGCCATCAAAAAATAAACACAATGTTACAAGTTTCCTCAGAAGGCAAAAGCCTTACATCCCTCTCTAGAAGGGCATGCGTCCTAACGGTTCGTCACTTCACGAGACAAAAACTTTTTTCTAATGGGATTACATCTGTATTGATCTTTTTGCATCCTCTAACTCACGATCTTCTAGGCTCGGAAAAGCATCGGAAATGTGTAAAACATTCAGCTTTATTAGGATCTTCCATTTCTCTCACCATCATTTCGTCATGCTCAGGGACATTCATAAAAAAGGCTTTAAATTACTCTAAAGAATGAAATTAACGCTCACCTACCTCGAAATTTCCTGTAGTTTTTTATACAGATATTCGATCGCCATTTTCATCGCTAAAATAAATTTTTATTGATGGATCATCAAAAAAAAGAAAAATTGATATAACCGGTGGAATAAATCAAAAATGTAAAAGGATCATCAAGAGTATAGGAAGACAATGGGACCCGCGAAAAAGGCCGTTGCAATGCCGCCTACACCGAGTTGGCAAACAAACTGGATCATAAAGGGGCGATAGGCCTTTGTACAAATTGGCCAAGATATGGGAGAAGAAAAGTCGCGATATGGGAGTTCTTAAAATAGTCAAAAACGTGTAGGGTCAAACCTAATTAAAGCCGAAGGAAGTGATGGAAAGGTGGAAAGGATATTTTAAGAAACCTATATAGCAAATTACAAGGATTTTTTTCCCCATTTTGGGCCAAATATAGGTATGGTCGAACTCCTTTAAGAGGTCAAAGTTAAGACACAAGAATAAGATACAAAGAAGGATAAACTAGTGGCCTTAATGGATTACCTAAGGAAGCATTGCTTAGATGCCGCGAAGAAGGAGTCACGACCATGACGAACCTCTTTAAGAAGATATTGTTAAACGTGCGAATTCCTAATAAATGGCAAGCAAGCACGATTATAACCTATTAAGGCAAAGGAGACCCTGAGGACTTTGTAAATTACAGAGGTATCAAGCTGACTTACCACTCCCTGAAGCTTATGGAAGGATCTTATTAACAAGAATGAAAATCGAGGTAGAAATATTGGTTAACCAATTCGGATTTGTGGCCGTCAAATCCAATCGACCTAATCTTCGTGAAGCCTCCAATTCTTGCATAAGGACGACAAATTGGGTTACATTAAGGATCTGCTTGGAGTCCCCTTTTCTGATAACGAGAGACATCAAAAGTCATCGCCATGGTATATGCTATATGTCTATGATATAGTGCTATGCGAAAAATAAAGGAGAAAGTATACGAAGAAGGCGAAAAGTGGCCAAAGCGATTAGCTGGATATGGTTTAAAGGTCAACGATCGAGATACGATATACATCGAAAGCAACATTACATGCACCCCATTCCTACATGTTTAAAGTACCCAAAAGTAGACAGGTTTACATACCTCGGCTCGATGCTAAATCAAGACCGAATGGAACGAAGGTCGATGCCCGGATCCAAAAAAGATGGTTTATATGTCGAAGTATATCCGGTGTAATGGAGACAATAAAACGCCAATATGGTTGAAGAGCAAAGCTTACAAATCTATCGTACTCGTGGTATTCTATGGAATAAAACATGAGCATTAAACACCACGGAGGAAAAGCTATTACAGGTCACAGAGGGGAATGATTTGAAGAAGCTTGGGTTATACTAAGCTCGACCATATGACGAATGACATGGCGGACATGATTAACGAATAGATAAAGTTGTATGGGCATATACTAAGAAGGCAGACGAATGATGTAAATCGAAAAGTATTGGACAGGACGTGCCGGGAAAGAGAGGAAGAGGACGATCTCGTATCAAATGGAAAGGGCAAGTCGATAAAGTTATGAAAAAAAGAGATTAGTCAAGACATGGCGGCTACCTTGTCAATATGGAAGAAACTCATCAAAACAAACCCCACGACTGTTGGACCAAATCTAAAGAAGAAGTGATACATTCAATAAGCCCTATGAAAGGAAAAATAGCACAAATAACATTAAGGAAAAATATAACTTTAAAAAGTATCGTTCCATGCGTATGGTTAACATTTAATATAGCATATAGAAAATATAATAGATGGCAATAATGTCAATATCTATTGTATAAGCATAATTATATATGTTCCAATAATTATAACTATTTACAATGTAGTTTTAAATTTTTTCACCTAAAATAAATTTTTTTATTTGTGGGGCTTTTTTAAGTTAATTGATAAAAAATTTTGAGAATAAATATAAAAATTTAGCAGATATCCTTAACATGGCAGACTACACTTAAAATTATCAGCTATTCGCCAGTCTATTATTATTCGCTTGGAATATTAGAGGAAGGCAAGTTTAGGAACGAATTTGAAGGAGTAGTGGTGATGGAGAAATGAAGGGCTAGAATGAAAAGAAAAGAGGTTTACCGAATTTTACATAAATCGCAGCAGGATTTTTGTTCTAATTGTTGTACACTTAATTTTGTGTTTTTTATAAACACGCAATACAAAAATTATATAAAACCATATCTTCGCATATATTTATTTACATTTTACTGACAAAAAAATAATGCAAATAATTTGTTTTAAACTAATTTGTCTATGCGTTATTTTAGCTCTCCTTTTTTATTTTTATTATTTTTTCCCCTGACGATGGGCTTTTATAGCCAGAAATATCGCGTTCCATTTCCCTCTACCTACGCTATCAATTTAAATTAGAGGTGTGCACGGATCAATCCGATCCGACATCCGATCCGATCCGTCCGAACTCGGATCGGGTCGGATCAACATTTTAATTTTGGAAGTCGGATCGGATCGGATCAACATTTTATTTTAGTCGGATAGGATCGGATTTTCAAATTTAAAATAAACAATAATAAGTTCTAATTAATTAAACTAATAATTTTTAGTATTCCTTTTTATAATTATTTTTGCATTCTTTTTTTACTTTACCATTTTTGATGCCCAATACCACCTCTCACCTTACTTACCCTAATATATTTATCAGTATTTTCCTAGCGTTAGCTAGACTTTCTTGTTTGGCGAGAAAGGAGCTAGTGTCAATGATAAATCAGCATCTCCCGTTTCCTTTTTAGCACAAGCATCTCTTCCTATCTCAACTCAACCGAAAATTATCAATCACAATCTCCCCTTCCCTTAAAGCACACGCGTAGCTCCTTTCCCCGAATTCAACAAGAAAATTTAGATTCTTTATTATTTTTATATGATAATATGGAATTAGTCAAATAAAATTTTATATTTATTTCAGGTCTTTTAAAATTGCTATACCTTATTTTTATGTATTTTGAATTTAATCATCAATAAAATGTTTTGTTCGTAAAATTTTAATTTAAAAATTTCGGATCGTATTTAGATTTTAAAAACTCGGATCGGATCGGATCTAGATTTTAAAAAACTCGGATCGGATCGGATGGATATAAAATTTTTCAAAAACCCCTCGGATCAGATCGGATCAAAAGAATTTGATCCGTGCACACCTCTAATCCAAATATACACCGGCTTTAAACAATGACATTTATATAAACGGATTGAAAATTCTTGACTACTTAACCAGCAACAAGCCTATAAATATATGATAGAAAAACTTTATGTAGTTAAAAAAAATTCTAAAACTGACTTAGCAACACTCAAAGCAAGTTGATGAAAGACTAAATTTTAAGGAAGGAGTAAAGTTAATAAAAAAAATAGCCAAATAAACGGCTTGGATTATAAAGATCGGTTAAAAGAGAGAAAGGGTATATTTGGTCACAATTCACAAGTTAATCGGATATACAGACGACTAGTACAGTGATGTATCTAATAAAAGGGAACCCAAGGTTGAAGGTCAAAGTCAATAAATTATAATTGGAAAATTTAGCTCAACTGATTAATTGAAAACGGAGTCTAAGGTGTTAATATTTTGAATTTAAATCACTAAAGCTAGAAAAATTGTCAATGTTAAACTCGATGAGAAATATAGAAGATTTTTACTCAAGCGGTCTAACGCTCAAGGAATCTAGAACCAATCAAAATGAAGCTCAAATTTGCAAAGCATGCGTCTTGACATCTAAATCTCGAATGTCAATCATATTATTGCACGAATTTTAATTTTTAATATAGTTGCACATTTATTACCAATAAACATATTTCCTCCTAATTTTTTTCCCACCTCAAATTGAAATTTTGATTGCTATGCAAAATAGATTATTTTTTGATGGAAATAACATGTTTCTTATTCCACAAACCACTAACGCCAATCCATCCAGTAAAATTTTATAATTTTGATATATTTTATCTTTAGATAATGGGAGTTTTATAAGGATCTCTAACCAGATTCCAAGTTGCAATATGCCTCAGGGCACTTTAGTCACTAATGCTAACCCATCCAGTAAAATTTTATAATTTTGATATATTTTATATTTAGATAATGGGAAGGATCTCTAACCAGATTCCACTTTGCAATATGCCTCAGGGCACTTTAGTCACTAATGCTAACCCATCCAGTAAAATTTCATAATTTTGATATATTTTATCTTTAGATAATGGGAGTTAGTTAAGGATCTCTAACCAGATTCCACTTTGCAATATGCCTCAGGGAACTTTGGCCACTAATATTAACCCATCCAGTACGATGCTGTTATTTAAACATGTTTTGTAAAATTTACAACAAAGTTTGTGTTATGCATGTTGTCAAAGTTTATCTGAATAAAATGATTGTTTGAAAAATTTTTGTGGGTACATCATTATTTATCAGTATTTTTAGAAAATTTAAACACTATTATCAACTTATACATGATGATTGAAAGTTTGTGTTATTTGGCATAATTAATATTTATTATTAAAGCTAACCTTATCTTTTACTTATATAGCAGCTATTTTTAACATCTCATTTTTATGCTCATATCTATTTATTAATTTGTTTGCAAGGAGAAAATTTAAATAAATATTTATCCCTTAATCTGCAAATATTAAATTTTATCTATAATTATTATTGAAATTATTTATTACCACATATGAGTGTGCTTTCCCATAACAAATTGATGTGCATGAGATGGAGTAAGACTTGCAAAATAATAAGTAACACATTTCCATAGCAGTAATTTTAATTAAGTTATGTGTCATATAAAGTTGCTAACTAAAACTGCTAATAAGACTGCTTTGCTTAAGTTTGTTTATTATGTTTGGACTCAAGCATTAACAGTAGTTAACAAGTAACTTTAAATTCATTTTTAAAAAGGATATCTATATATTCATCTATAGAATAACGCTAAGCATACTGTATATAACTGATTGACTAAAGTATTTGATAATATAAAGATATAAATTACAGTATTCTATATTATCATTTACATATAGTGCCTAAAATTTTAGCCTATAATTATTTACATTATAAAGGTTTTAATGTAAAATATAAACTTTAAGTAACCCTCTTTTATCTTACCGCATATATCTATTGCCTTATAACTAACTAGTTCTCTATTTATTGATGTTATAAACGCTTTACAAGGTAGCAAAAATTAATATTAAGCCTATAATATATGAAGCTTACATTTTTTATTGCTGCATATATATTTCCTTTCATAGTTTAGATTAAATGCTTTATAATAAGTTAATATGTATTTACAATATTTTATATTATTATATATAATTATATAATTTTATAGCATTAGTGACTAAGGTGCCCTGAGGCATATTGCAAAGTGGAATCTGGTTAGAAATCCTTAACAAACTCCCATTATCTAAAGATAAAATATATCAAAATTATAAAATTTTACTGGATAAGTTAGCATTAGTGACTAAAGTGCCCTGAGGCATATTGCAAAGTGGAATCTGGTTAGAGATCCTTAACAAACTCCCATTATCTAAAGATAAAATATATCAAAATTATAAAATTTTACTGGATGAGTTAATATTAGTGGTTTGTGGAATAAGAAATATGTTATTTCCATCATAAAATAATCTATTTTGTATAGCAATAGGAAAAAAAATAGGAGGAAATATGTTTATTGTTATTAAATGTGCAACTATAAATTAAAATTCGTGCAACAGATTGACATTCGAGATTTAGATGTCAAGACGCATACTTTGCAAATTTGAACTGCATTTTGATTGGTTCTAGATTCCCTGAGCGTTAGACCCGTTGAGCAAATACGATATAGAAGAATAGATGATTACGATGCCGATGAACGTGATGAAAAGTGATTATCAATTTAAGTAAATACTCGTTAAGACCTCAAGAAACTATTATGAAAATTTATGAATAAAAGTAGGTATTTTAAGTAGGGATCTTATAAGAATGTACAAGCGTAATATAACCTAAGCTAAAAAACAATGGTGGGGATGATTAAGGATATACAATTGACAGCCGAGTTCAAAAGGGTTAGGTCCTTAGTCCTTTTCTATTAATAATGATCATAGATAGTATTACAAAAGTATTAAGCATGCGTGTTCAGAGACAACCATGATTGGCAAGTAACTTAAACAGGGTTTCTTTCAGAAAAAATGCTCCGGGGGGTATTTTCAACTTCCGGGGGGGGGGGGTAAAAAAATTTTTAATTGCTAAACCATTTTGTATAATATTTACTGATTTTTATTGGTGATATAAGTGATATATAAATAGACACGCATAATCATTAAATAAATACATGTAATATTTTAACGGGCAAGTGTTTTTTTAAAGAAAGTATGTTGTAAAGAGAACAGATAGAGCATAAAACCCCACCTAAGGCTTCATCAAAAATTAGCCTTTTGTATTTAGATGTCCATGAAATCATAAATATGAGGTTTAAGTTTTAAATTTTGCCCATGTTTTTCACTTTCAGAGACTGAGAAATTAGTAGAGCTGCCAATACACTCATCTTTATCAATATATATTAATAAAATAAAAACAACTTGCATAATTTTAATTACCAGCATTTTTATCATAAGAAAAAAAAGAGACAGTTTTCCCCACTCCAGCAGAATTACAATTTTCATCTTGACCTAAAACATGAAAATATATATAATACTTCTATATTAAAACCAAAATCTTTCTTGCCTCTTTCAGAGTTCATGTGAATTTCACTGCTAAAAGCAGAATAATATCTGCCTTTAACTTATATATATATTTAAAATATCTAATGCTTAAAAATAATTACCATTAATAAAACAAGAGTTTTTTTAAATTCAGTCCCATCTTTACCTATTACAAACAAACATGGTCTATATAAACACAAATACCCATACATAATTAAAATTATTTCAAACTAAATCATATTTACCATCTTTTTATTAGACTTTTCCTTTTTACTAAAGTAGTGTAAAAGAGTACTTTTATATTTACCAGACATCTGCAATTTAAAATAAGCATATTATATCAATAAAAAACGAACAATAGAATTTATTATTAATAATAATTCTTTTTAAGTTTATAATAAGATAGTGATTTAATAATTCTAAAAGCGTTTATTTATGTTTATTTACCTATTGATATTTTTTAATTAAAGATAATTTGTAACTTTCAAGATTGTAAATTAGGGTTCACAGATGTTAAAAAATGATGTCTATGAAAGATTTCCACCTGATTTGTAAAAAAATTTAATTTCGCCAATTTTATATTTTTTTTATTGACAGATTAAAATAATTTATTGAATTTCAATTTTAGCCTATTAATATAATTTATGACTTCATGAGAAACTTGTGTACATGCTTCCTTCAATCAAAACTCTCCGGGGGGTATTTGAAATTGCCCGGGGGGGGGGGTATTACCCCCCGGGCTCCCCCCTGAAAGAAACCCTGAACTTAAACCTATTAGTCAATTGAAGTAAAAATAATTGTCTTAGTTTCGGCTGATAGAACTTTATTAGAGTACAAGAAATTAATATTATTTGAGAATATTGGAGGCTCAGATAACAATTTTATATTATACTAGCTGTGCCCGGCCAAGCGTTGCTTTGGCTCAGTCCTTAAGTGGTTAATTAAGTATAAGCTATTAATAAGACCTATCTAAAATGGGGTCATATATGAAATAATTTATAATGTGAAAGGTCCGAATGATTTTATGAACCCACTATTTTTAGTATATATTTATATAATAAGACAAACCAAATGCAAATTCTGTTTTAGTCATCAAATCCGACTAAAATTAAATGTTTTTGAAAAAATTGCTTATTAATGCTGTTACTTTATTATACAATAATACCATTATTTTATTTTTCTAGTTAGCTGATTTATTTGAAATACAATTTCTTTAATATGATAAAATAATTAATTGAAGGATGGATAATTATTAAAAATATGCTTCTATGATCGACCACGTGATAATAATGACAAAAACTGCATAATTTAAATTTTATTTATTTAATTTAAATAGTCTGTTAAACCCCAATAATTTTAACCGTATACTGTAACATTTTTATTATACTTTTAAATATCTAATTCGAGAAAACTTCAGCTTTTTATGTATGACGTCATTATTGTATATGCTGCTATAAATGAAACTGGACGGGAAATGTCAGATATTTTTAAAACAAAAAGGTATTTTAGGAATCTGAAAAAGCTATTTTACCCCTGGCCTATCTGGGCATCTACGGCTAAATTTTCGCTCGAACGGATCTGAAGTTTCAGAATTTAGCCCTTTTTTAAAACCAAAAGGCCGAGAAATGTCCGATATTTTTAAAACTAAAAGGAATTTTAACAATCTGAAAAAGCTATTTTACACCTGGCCGCCCTGAGAACCTACGGGTAAAGTTTCGCGCGAATCGGGCCGGTAGTTTCAGAATTTACTCCCATTTAAATATCTCATTTAATAAAAATTAATGATAGATAAATAATGACATTTATATATAAATAGCATTTACTCAGAATAATTAACGTTGGACTATTTTATATTACATTTAAATTATATATACTTTCATCTTTCTCATTTAAAATATCTCATTTAATGATAATGAGAAAAATTCATCTTCTTCACCTATATATTTTCTCAAATAATCTATAATTTTATTTATTTCAGGTTAATTCATAAATTTTATGGAAAAGATGACGTTTAAGAAATTTAATTCATAAATTTTATATTGTCACCGTTAAGAAAAGATGACGTTTAAGAAATTTAATTCATAAATTTTATGTTGTCACCGTTAAGAAAAGATGACGTTTAAGAAATTTAATTCATAAATTTTATATTGTCACCGTTAAGAAAAGATGACGTTTAAGAAATTTAATTCATAAATTTTATGTTGTCACCGTTAAGAAAAGATTACGTTTTACAAACTACTATAAGTGATACACTTTTACTACAGAACTGTCTGTATATTCAAATTTTCGACGAACGCGAGGAGGTGCGTTTGATTGACATTTATTGAACGTCAAAACGCATAAAACTCAATATCTCAAAAACTAAAAGGAATTTTAGAAATCTGAAAAAGCTATTTTACCCCTGGCCGCCCTGGGAACCTACGGGTAAATTTTCGCGCGAATCGGGCCGGTAGTTTCAGAGATTAGCCCTTACATACATATATACATACACTTTACTTTATATATATAGATTTGAAGTTAATTAATTAATAGCGGGTTTGATAATAATAAGAAGAAGATAATATTAACCCCTTTTAGGAGTGCCGCAATTAAATTGAAAGTAAGAATTAGCGCCATCTATAGGAATTTTAATTAGATACTAATTTGACTATATATATCCCTATTTTTTTAGCATGTATGAATCAATGTATGTATATATATTAGGTTAACGAGATTAAAAAAGAGTAGAGTCCTTTAAATATTAATGATCTTATAAATAAATCCAAACAAGGATGAAAGTCGGGTGGCATAAATGAAGTATGGGAAAAATATTTAATAAATATAAGTAAATTATATAGGTAAAAATACTATTTATTAAAATTCTGGGCTTCACGAAAAAGAAACGAGAACTACTTAAGATCATGCCAAAAATAGATGTTAGTGGAAAATAAGAAAAACAAATTGTAATAATTAAAAAAGAAACCCGAAAATCTGAATATAGTATAGCCATATAAAGAGACGAGATGATGATTAAGTAAGAAAGAAATTTCGAAGAGAGGATCCAAATAGAGAGGGAAATCAGAACTTACGTGGAATAAATAAATAAAGAATGATATGCAAACTTAAAAAATGGGACGTAAGATAGGAATGAAAATTAAGGTTGAAAAGAATAACCAGCAGCATAGGTGACCAATTGGAATTTTTTATTACCTCCTAAAGTTCTACCATAATAGATCGAGACAAAAAAATGGTTGGTAAACTTAAAAAACGCTACAGGCTTGTTCCTGTTTATTTATTTATTTATTTATTTATTTATTAATTGCTATGCAATTTATGGGCTCGTTTTTTGTTGTCCGTCCGTTGTCCGTCCGTCTGTCTGTCCGTTACCCTCCCTATCTATTTGCATTGGGTATATTAGGTTATCGATTTTTTAAATTAATGCATGAGAAAGAGGTGCCCCACCCCTCATCTCTATCTCCCTCGCTGTGTTATTTTTAAAATTAATGCATAAGAGGTGCCCCACCCCTCATCTCTATCTCCCTCGGTGTGTTATATATAAGATTTGTTAAATTATCTATTATAAAATAAACATAAATAAAAGTTGTTTACTTTTAATTGCTATGCAATTTAACTAGTTATATAATAAACATAAATAAAAGTTGTTTACTTTTAATTGCTATGCAATTTAACTAGTTTTTTAGTTAGAATCCCGGAGTTTTTTTTGACTCTTATGATTGTTCTTGTTACTAACATTGATAATAAGAATTTTTGGCCGTCCGCTGGCTGCTGACCAATGAAAAAAATGACTATTGGCCAAAATGTGAATCGAAATTATTTTTTTCGTTTTTTTTTGACTATTATGATTGTTCCTGTTCCTACCATTGCTATTATGACTTTTTGGCCGTCCGCTGGCTCCTGACCAATGTTATATAATAAACATAAATAAAAGTTGTTTACTTTTAATTGCTATGCAATTTAACTAGTTTTGGGGTTAGAATCCCAGTTTTTTTGACTCTTATGATTGTTCTTGTTACTATCATTAATAATAAGACTTTTTGGCCGTCCGCTGGCTGCTGACCACTGAAAAAAATGACCATTGGCCAAAATGTGAATCCGAGTTTATTTTTTCGTTTTTTTTTGACCATTATGATTGTTCCTGTTACTACCATTGCAACTATGACTTTTTGGCCGTCCGCTGGCTCCTGACCGATTGAAAAAATGACCATTGGCCAAAATGTGAATCGAAATTATTTTTTTTGTTTTTTTTGACTATTATGATTGTTCCTGTTCCTACCATTGCTATTATGACTTTTTGGCCGTCCGCTGGCTGCTGACCAATTGAATAAAATGACCATTGGCCAAAATGTGATTCGAAAACTTTTTTTTCGTTTTTTTTGACTATTATGAATTTATATTTACTTTTACCGTGTCCTGGCTGCTGACCAATGGAAAAAAATGACCATTGGCCAAAATGTGATTTGAAATTTTTTTTTCGTTTTTTTTTTACTCTTATGAATTTATATCCACTTTTACCGTGTCCTGGCTGCCGATCAAAGGAAAAAATGACCATTGGCCAAAGTGAGCATCAAATTTTTTTTCCATTTTTTTTGGCTATCATTCACTTATAGAGTATCTGTTGGTACTGACCAATAGAGAAAAAGTGACCATTGGCCAAATTTTTGATTTTTTTAATTAAAAATTGTTCAAATTCAACAAAACATTTCTCCCAATTCTGCAAATTCTTAACATTGTGTTGTTTTATAATATAATGTTTGTAGACCCATAATCAATAAAAACTAATGTAATACGCAACTAGATGCAAACTCTAAATCTAACCCTAACCCTTGCCTATATTACATTTTGCCTATATCATTTTGCCTATAATGGAAACTTTGTATAAATAATTAATTAATCATTAGGCATTTAATACCCCCCTATAGGCATTCTCGCCCCTTCCCACCTTTCTCGCCCATAAATTGCATAGCAAATATGATACATTTATACGAAGTACAGATGAATCGTCCCCCCTTCCCTTCCCCTCTTCCCTTCCCTTCTCCCCCTTCCCACGAGGGCCGAAGGCCCGAGTATTTATTTATTTATTTATTTTTTTTTTATTTATTTTTTATTTATTTATTTATTTATTTATTTATTTATTTATTTATTTATTTATTTATTTATTTATTTATTTATTTATTTATTTATTTATTTATTTATTTATTTATTTATTTATTTATTTATTTATTTATTTATTTATTTATTTATTTATTTATTTATTTATTTATTTATTTATTTATTTATTTATTTATTTATTTATTTATTTATTTATTTATTTATTTATTTATTTATTTATTTATTTATTTATTTATTTATTTATTTATTTATTTATTTATTTATTTATTTATTTATTTATTTATTTATTTATTTATTTATTTATTTATTTATTTATTTATTTATTTATTTATTTATTTATTTATTTATTTATTTATTTATTTATTTATTTATTTATTTATTTATTTATTTATTTATTTATTTATTTATTTATTTATTTATTTATTTATTTATTTATTTATTTATTTATTTATTTATTTATTTATTTATTTATTTATTTATTTATTTATTTATTTATTTATTTATTTATTTATTTATTTATTTATTTATTTATTTATTTATTTATTTATTTATTTATTTATTTATTTATTTATTTATTTATTTATTTATTTATTTATTTATTTATTTATTTATTTATTTAATTATTTATTTATTTATTGTTATATCAAAGACTTGTGTGTCTGATTAGCTAGTAAGGGTCTTGTAAAATCGACAGGGAAAGGATTAACAAATTTTAATAGAGTTTTCTGAAGTATATACCAATGCATTTTTCGTTTTTCGATACGTCATTGTTTTAAAATAATGGGGTTCAGTTGCGAATATAGGCTTTTTTTCCTATTTCGAAGCTGTTAAGCGAAAAATCGATCAATATTAAAAAATAAACAAAATCATAAACCAACTGTTTAAATTTAAAAAACTTGCTCTACCTTAATTTGTTTTTGATTTATAATGAAAATCAACTAACTTATATATTGCTTTACGCTCTAGACATCTATCCCCCCTTTCCAAATCCATAGGCTACTATGCATTTAAATAATGGTAAATAATGCTTAACTCAAAATTATTAAATGTATGGGAGTGAGAGATTTTTAAATTAAATTTTATTCTTCGCCTGTTGGTTTTCCGCGTCAGTTTCTCTCGCACTAATTTAAAAACTTATTAAATTGTGACTGTTGAACGCCGTCTCCCATTTTTATATTTAAGTAGAAGGAAGGGTAGGGGGTGGAAAGGTATAATTTCATCGGCATATCTTTTCATTATTAATGAAGGCCTGCGATTAATGACAGAATCTCATACTTGTGTTGCTTACATTCGGGGGTAACAAAGGTTGATTGCTCGTATTTTACAATAAGTAATTGCAAAAACCATATAAAAGCTATAAGTTTTCAAAATTGTATTGGACTTAACTTTATATAACAATATTTAAAAGAGATTTGTATTGCTATAAATATTTGGAGCATTATAAAAAAAGCAAATGTTACAGTCTTTGTGAAAATATGCAACAAACAAAAAAGCTATTTAAGCATTTTTTTAAACTATTAGTTAGTTTAAGGACAACCTGTCTAATATGCCTTGGTATATAGAAGTCAACAAAATTTTGCCCTGTACCAATAATGAGATATAATTATGAATTTATGATTGTCCCTTTTTTAATTTTTGCTTGTAGTGTAACTACTAAACTTAGTTTCTGGCCATGATAAGACTATTCATAGTAAAAATGACTAGTTAAATATGTAAAGTCCAAAGATATTTTTTTACAAAGCAGCTGTTTTTTATGAATTAGTTTCAAAATATAACATCCAAAAGATATGGGCTTAGAGCAAAGCTCTTTTATCGATCCATTAGCTAACTCTAGAAGAAAGAAACACATTCCACATCAAGATTCATTGTCAAGTGGAAATATAAGTCCTTTAAGTGGTGAACTACCCTATTACAATTATTTTGCTGGCAAATCCATTGGAACTGGTAATTTTTTAAATAGTTTAACATTATTATTAGAAGTCAAATACATAGCTACAAATAAAATTGATCCACCGTTGCCAAGTAGTAAATCCTTAAATTTTGCCCAAATGAGAAGCACCAAAAATTTGTGTAATCTACAAAGTAATTCTTTGCCAGAAGGTATAACAGTTGTTTCTCAAGGCAAAGCTAAAACTGTTGAAACAGATCCTTTTATTCGGCAACTGAATAAAATACCACTTCCTTCTCCTATATTAAAATCTGGATTACAAGATGTTGTAAACAAATCCAACAAATGCTCACAAATTGTGGATGAAGTTTCTTGTCGGGTAAATTGACTAAAATTTTATTATGCTGATATCATTAGCAAAATTTTATACCACGTTTATGGCCACATTAATGGGGAAAAGAGTGTTGAATATACTTAAAGTGGACACGACTTGGCTATTATGTCTATTAATTAGGTTATTTTAATGTTTTTATATGTTAAAGCCTAAATATTTTAGTAAATATATTTTGTCTGCAATATTTTTATCCAGGCATTATAGGTATAATATAAATCTCTTACATTGTGTTAAAAATGTTTTTTTAATCCTACAGTCAATAAGGATTAGCAAGTTTATATTATATGTGCCTCTAGACTTTTGCAAGGTTAAGATTTCATACTAAATTTTAAATACTAAACTTATGCTATCCATCTATTTATAACCAATGATCTTCTAAATCTTAAAATTGTCTATTTTAAACCAGTGCCATAATAGTGATTCATAGCTAGAGCCCTGCACGGGCCACCCAAAGCCCAACCCGTCAGATCATGTTTTGGGCTGGGCTCAGGCAGAATTTTATAAATAATCGAGCCTCGGGCTCGAGGCCCGAGCCTGGCCCAAATAGAACTAAAGCATATTAATCTTTTATAAAATAGGATTTAAATAAACTCAACTCGATATGAAATAATTATCTTCGCACAGCCTACCTTATATAGCTTCTAAACTTCAGCTTTTTCCCTTGTCTATTATAATATAACTGACCTGAATTGCAAACTTATTATAGTTTTTAAATAGAATCATAGTAGCTGTTACAACTTTAGAAATAAGAAAAGCAAATATTTCAAAAAGTTTTTTATTTGGAACTGTTGAAAATATATTCTATAAAGTTAAATTTTTAGCTTTAAATGACTAGCTGAATAAATTGTAACGAGTGAAAACGGATTTTTTTATTTCAAACTTATTTTATTTGTAAATTACGAGTGATAACAATCTAATGCATTTTATATCTAGATGGTAAAAAATTCTCAATAACATAATTTTTCGAAAATTATATTTAGAAAATTGGGTTGGGCTCAGGCTCGGGTCGGGCCAAAAAAAAAGTCTTTCGGGCTCGGGCCGGGCTCGGGTAAAAAAAATTGAGAAGTCGGGCTCGGACAGCAGAAATTTCATTTTGCAAGGCTCTATTCATAGCCCAGATGAATTACGAAATTGGCTTTGATATCTTCAATCCCAACCCAAATTAAACCTCGATTAATTTTAATTTTTGTAATCAAAATTTCAGTATTTTTAATCATCAAAAAATTTGGATATAATTCTGTTATCATCATATACAAAATGACTTTGAGGGGCTTTATTTAAACCTCACCGGTTTCTGAAATTCCTAAAATTTGCTATCTCACATTATCACACTTGAGTGATTTACTAAAATTTCACTTAATATCTAGCTATTACATTTTACCTTTCAAATAAATATATCGAGGTGGGTTTGGCACCCCCCCCCTGCCCCATCACCCCCGTCCTCATATCCAATTTGGGCCAATATTTTTTGGTTTATAGACGTTCAAAGGGTCAAAATCACGCTCCTGCGCGTTTTATTGATTTTACTATTTTTGAAAGTACAATATTCTCTTGAATATTTGTGTATTTTGTTCCTTTATAATTCTCCATCTAAAAATGTAAAAAAGAATTTTGAGACTTTTGGGGTTATTTGTGGTTAAATTATTAAAAAATAACAAAATGCGATTAATAAACATTGGTATTATAAAAAATCACTAGCTCGATCACATTTCGGAATCCATCAAGGCCCATTTGAAAGGTTTGTCCGAGACATTGGTCGAAAGGCAAAACGAGGAAGTGACACCGAAAATAACGTCGCTGGAGGAAAGTTTGAACCAGATGACCCGAACACTTTACGAGAAGAGTGCTCGGTTAGATGCTTTGTTAGATGCTTTTACAGACCCAGATTTTGAAGCAATCACCTCCCCGCCCGTCCTCAACAAATTACAAATCGATGCCGTCCGCCTCAAGCAATTGTGTGTCGAATTGGATAATAAATTAGCCCAACGAGAGGCCTGACAAATGTTATCTAGAGCAGTGTTATCAAAAGACCTTGACTAACGGTCGACTTGACAAAAACGGACCAAACCTCTCTGGTCTGTTTTTCAAATTTTGACCAAGCCTAGAGGTCGACTACAAAATCCTTGGTCTGTTTTTGCTTAGTCGACTAAACAAAATCCAGATTTATTTACAACACTAATTAATAACATGATCGGTTTGAATATTTGTATAAATATTATTATTGATTTGCTTTGTCCTGGTGAAATGTGTGTAATTTTATATGAACCGTTATTCGTTCTATGCAAATATTAACGTTATAAATGATTGTTTTCGCGTGGCCGTCAGTGCCTTATTTAGAGGTTGCAAAGATATGAGAAAACTAGTTTTGAAAAAGTTCGCTTTTCCCCAAGCATTGATTATAAATACAACAGTTAAAAAATTTATTTTAGGGGAAAGATTCGTTAAGTGTTTTTATAGTTTAGCCGACTTTCTTGCTGCTTGTCCCCTAGCGATATTTTTGGAATATGAGTAGGTGAACTAGGGCTTTAGCATGGGCGTTTCCAGGATTGGAAATAGAGGGGGGAGGGGCAAAATGATAATTTTTAAAATTTAAGCCATAAATATTAATTTTTGGATTTAGAGGGGGGCATCCGCCCCCCCCCTCACCCCCATGGGTTTAGTTAATATTATTTGGTAATCTTGTCTTTTATTAAAAAAGCTTAAGTTTGACATGGAACGTGAGAACGCCCCATCTCGTTTTATTATACTAAATTTTTTAATATTAAAGGAAACTGTTTTCGGTTATAAAAAATAAATTACCCAATTGTCCCATATTTAGGACTTATGTATCTGTACGAAATGTTCTAACAAAGTCTGCGATTTTTTATTATAATTTAATCATCGAAATGGTTATTAAACATAAATTAACTGTTGTGCGACCATATAAAATGAAATTATTAAATCAACAATGTGAAAATTTGTTAACTACTTTAATCACCAGAACCCCAGTCACACATTTATATAAATCTTAAAGTCAATGCATAGACTACATAGACTGCCCATGTCATATGTTCCATAGGCAAATTGTGTGTGAAATTTGCCTCCATTTTGATGAACACTACCGTCCTATATCACATAATGGCGTTTCCCGCTGTGCCGTTTTGTTCGAACAGGAGAGGTAAAGAAAAAAGGTTTTGATTCCATAAATAAGTAAGATAATACAAAAATACATGATATTTTTAAAAAAATTTAATATCATTACTTTTACATTTTTAATTTTTATGAAATGTGTCAATAAAATATTTTTTAAAAATATCATATATTTTGTAATATCTTACTTATTTATGGAATCAAAACCTTTTTTCTTTACCTCTCCTGTTCGAACAAAACGGCACAGCGCAAAACGCCATGTGATATAAGACGGTAGTGTTCATCAAAATGGCGGAAAAACACACACATTTTATACCGTGATGAGCAGTCTATGTAGTCTATGAGTCAATGTAAAAATTTTATTAAATTTAAAGCTAAATTTTATATACGTAGTCATCGGGATACAAAGCTGCACCTAAATTTACTTATATATTTTAGTAAAATATAATTTAAATTTTAGAAAATCATCGTATATCCACCTACATTTCTATTTTGCCTCTCCTAAGTATAAATCCCATTTAGACCCATGAGCTTTTGGGCAATAACTAAATAAAACCTTAGAGTAACCAACAACCAAGCCTAACTATTTTAATAAAAAAAATGTCGAAAAAGTGTTGCCGATTATAAACAACCTCGATTTTATAATTAAATCATTAGTAGAGCATCTGTAATATTTTTGTAAGCAAAATTAAAAGCTCCCATGATTATCTTTTTAAAGGTTCGGAGCGTGCCTTAAGTATATAAGCGAGAATCACCAATATGGAGCGTTAAAAATAGGCACATAATTTTTATAATAGTCAATCCCAATTCCCAACCCAAAAAAGCTTCAAGAACACTTGATCTTATTTATTTTTGTCGTAATTCAAACTGTCCGCTAAATTAGGGTTAAGTAGTATAGTGGTTTACACGGGGCTCTAACGGCCGGGATTTGCTTTAATGACCTTGGTCTGTTTATGCGACTATAAGAAATAAAGGCCAAAAAACCTTTGAGTTTGATTATGTTTAGTCGAGGTAAAACCAAAGGCTGACCAAACAAAACCCCGCCATTTTTAAAACACTACTTTGCAGGGCGAGTGCTGTAGTAACTAATTAAATCCTTCTAATTTTTGTATATTCGTGTTCTCAAAGAGCAAAATATGCCTCTACACCGTTGTATTAACAAAAGCCAAAAATTTTCTTTATTAACTAAATATTAAAAATTTTTAGATAAATTTCGATTGGAGCATTTTGAAAATAGGAGGCCGTTCAACTTTTTACAGAAGAATTTATATTAAATGATCAAGGAGAAAATCCCCCCAGATAAATAAATATCGAACTCTAGTTTTATAAGTAGTAGTAATTAAATGTTTTCATCACGTTTACAAAATGATACAATATAATATTTGGTATGTAATCAAGAATTTTTAATAAAATCATAAAAATATTCTTACCCTTACCAAAGGTATTGTGTATGTAATCAAGATCAATCCAAATCCACCGATTTTATACAATGAAATTTATAATATTTGGTATTTTACCAAATGAAGACATTACCTGACCAATTTTATATCATTATTGCAAGTAAACATTCTTACCTAACAATGACATTAGTTTAGAAAGTCGTAATTTTGCCTAAACTTATTCGCTTCTAAAAAAAGGTTTTTTTGCTAAGTTTATTTTGAATAAACACTTGTACTAACAAACACCATTTTCGACCTTACTTTTTTACAACGTAATTTATTATATGATACGATGATTAGGGTAGAAAACATTATATCGATGTAAGCAAATTATATTCACTTTTTAGCTAAATATTTCGGGCTAATAATAATATATTGTTCTTCGCGCGATTGGTTTTTCGTACAATACCATAGAGCCAAGCAACCGATCAAAAATATTAAGAAGCTCATCAAAATCAATTTCATCTTCATATTTTTCCACCAATATTTATGTTTAATGTAATTCGTGGTTTGCTGAAAGCTTTTAGCTCCAAGTTCCAGAGCTTCCGATTTCAACTCCAAGTCTGCCAGACGGTCATCGCGGTTTAAAAGTTTTTCAACGTTATCCCTCACTACTACAACCACTTCATCTACCTAAGTTTTGAGTAATAATAATATTATATTTTTGCATGAGCGTAGCCGGGGGGGGGGGGGTGCAGGAAAGAGCGGCGGCCCCCCTCTAAATCCATATGGCTAAAATTTCAAAAAAAATTTCATTTTGCCCCTCCCTAAATCATATTTGCCCCCCCCCCCTTCTAGTTTCGATCCTGGCTACGCCCATGTATTTTTTCATCATAATGCCTAAGGTCAGTTTATAAAAGTCCCTTTAAATGTTTTGATTTAGAAGATGTCGCCTATAATTTTATAATGTCCAGCAGGAGTCGCATTTTCTGTTGGACAATAAATTTGGGCAATGACGTAAGCACCTTAGTAATACAGACACAATTTTTGATTTAAATATTTTTTCTGAAAAGGTAAAAGCTCGCGATGATAATAATTAATTTATTCTGTCATTTTTCAATGTGTTTTTAACAACTAAATTTTGACTTAATCAGTATTTGGAAATTAAAATTATATATAGCAAAAAAAGGCTAGTGGGCTTTAATGCAGTACCTAGTCCAATTTATAGATGATCATAGAGATTTTAATGGTGTGTTTTACTAACATCTATTTATAATTCTTAAATTAAGAGCAAATTAAGTTTTCATATTATAAAATTATAAATCAATGATAAAGTTCTTATTAAAGCTCCAACAATCGATTTAATGTATTAGAATAATTCTACAAAAAAAACGAGGACAAATAATATAAGGCAAGGAATTCATGATACTACCCTTTTTTCTAGATCCTTGATGGCCTGAGGTTTTTCATATTTAGCATGGGCGCATCCGTCATTTTCAACGGGCATTGTCATATTGGGATTATAGCATAAATCATTGGAAAGGGCATTTGGTTTAGCTAAATTTTCAGCAAAATCACAGTCCTGGCTGTTGGGGCTTAAATTTTCGGGATTATTACCATAGGTTAGCGGATTTTGGTCTTCCGAAAGTGGTATACCTAATTTAGGTTTCTTCATTATTTTGCTAAAAAATATAAATAATTTACTATTTAAGATTGAAAATATTGCTTGGAATATATAAGTTTCAGAAAATTGCTATATTTCTAAGTAGAATTATTATTAAAAAATTCGTATACTTACTAAACTCTTCTACGAATTACAAATCATCAGCCCCAACAAGGTTCCTGTTGTAACTCTTCTAATCTACAGAAAATTTAAAATATTACATGCATAAATATTTTTGCAAAAATAGGACAACTTTAACATTTATTAAACAGAGAATTGTATATGTAGATATTACTATAAAATTCCAAGGAATAGCCATTACAAAACGCGTGTCTTTCAAAGGTCAGTATATCAGATGTTTTAATCAAAATAGGATATTACTGGCAGGAGAAAACAAAAATCAAAATAAACAATGCCTTTTTCCATTGAAAAAGTAATTAAAAAAACTTACGCTTGACGTTCTTTATGCTTTTCAACGTACAATGAGTAACATTCTAAATTAAATATATAATATCATATACATCGACATCTCAAAATCTCAAAATGTATTGCCTATGGTGAATGAAATACAATTAAATTTAAAAACACCTTAGGTCAAACTCAGTTATCTTGTTTACTTAATTGCGATCACATGAATATTCGGTTATTCCGTTAACACTGAAATCAGGTAATTTAATAGAAATTTAGTAATTTTTCTTGATTTATAACAAAACATGCTTTTTTATTCATGAAGTTTTTTATATTTAGATGCCTAAAAATCAAATAATTAACAAGAATTCGACAAATTCTTATAACAAATCAAAGACACCGGTCGGCCCACAGAGGTTAGTGGTTCCAACTATAGATACTCCATCCTTTAATCGTAGCAGGAATAGGAGTGGAAGTGCACCTCCAAACCCTAATAGTACTTCTTTAAAGGCAACTAATGAAACTCAAAGCAAATCTCTCACAAGTCCGAAATGCCTTTCTAAAGAATCAATTCATACTACTACTACAAATAGCAGCACGGTCGGCGATAGCAAATCCAAAATTAGTGCATCAAATGGTGGACGGGGATTAGAATCCACGCAAAAACAGGTAGATCAAGTGGTGGATATTATGAAATGCAACATTGAAAAAATTTTGGACAGAGATTCCAAATTGCAGGATTTGGATAACAGGTTAAAATTAATATTAATAATTTAATTTCGCGATTGCTCGAATTGTAAATATATACGAAATATATATTATTTTAATTTAAATTTATGATTAAGGAAAGTTTTTTTTAATTTGTAAGAGACGATTGTAATTTGACGGTAAAATTGTTAAAATATATACTGCAAATCAAGTTTTGTAAATCTTATTAGTTTTTATAAGCTTTTAATTTTTTAAATTGCCCTGCAAAAGACTATTGTTTCCTTATCAATATAAATAATAAGCAAAAATTACTTAAACTGGTAACCTTTATTTTGGACATTTATAAGCTATCTATCGTCATTTTGAACTGGTTTGCTATAAATTGCGAAGATCGTTTTAAATTATATTTATTATTTACAATTTCATCCAAAATGCTTTTTCATAGCAAGTAAACTGCTATAATATATGTCTATTTTTTACCCAATCGGTAGTGTAAATACAATTTGTTCTTGATCATTATAGGAAGGCAGTTTTTTTGTTAATTTAATTCCAATAAAACCCAAGAATTCCCTAATATAAAGGGCAAAACTGCTCCTCCCTAGTTACCCCCGATTTTAAAATTATTTCGTCTTTTTAGATGTCAAACGCTACATGATACGTCAGCGGCCTTTCAATCTACGACCAAGAAAGTGTGCAAAAAATATTGGTGGAAAGATAAGATGTATTTACTAATCATTATAGGCATTGTCGTCCTATTCACACTTTCCATAGCGATTGGTCTAATTATTCATTTCGCCTAATTTTTTCCCCTTAAATTTATTGTTGTTAGCGTTTGTTGTTTTTGTATTACCAAATATAATGGCAATTATATCAATGATCAACCAAAAGTGTAAAATTTGGATTTCAAGGGCTGTGCTGGGGGATGGCAGGAGGTCATATGCTCCCTCCCTTAATGAATTCAAAAAAATTTTGAACGAATGCTCTACATCAGTGGTTCTTAACCTTTTTATACACGCGACCCCCCAAATATTTTATAATTTGTTTGCGGCCCCCCATTTTTTTCATAATAATTTATATTTGTTATATTATCTATAATATATTGATTTTCTATTATTTTTTCATTTTATTATATAATAAACATAAAACACAACTTTATTATTTCATTATCTATTTAAAATTTAAATAGATAATGAAATAATAAAAACATAAAAACTTCATAATTAAACATAAAAACAATGTTTAAAATAAAAAATATATGCATTCGGAAATATATTTAATGAGATTTCTGCTGCTGAACATCTTCAGCCAATTTGTTAATTCTTGGTTCAATTGATTGTAATGCTATCCTCATGCAGGAATCTAGTCGCAATCGATTGCGTTTTTTAGTTTTTATATCCACCATAGTTGAGAAGCCTTTTTCACACAAATAGGTACTAGCGAAAGGCAGCAAATTTTGAATTGCTGCTGAAAATAATGGAGGATATTCTGCACGAATTTGTATTCAAAATTGCGGCAAACTTTTAGTTTTAAACAAAGATTTTAAATTACAATCATTTATTAATTCTAATAATGAATCTTAAGACAACGAGTTCGAATCCCCTGGTGAGTATTTTTTCTAAAGCTTTTCTGAATATTTTTATTTTATTCTAAAAAAATTTGGCGACCCCCCGGCAAACTTCTCGCGACCCCCTACGGGTCGCGACCCCCAGGTTAAGAATCACTGCTCTACATTATAAAAAAATAAATAAAAAAATATGAGTTGTATCAATTTTACACTATTAAGGTTAAAAAAGTTATATATCTTCTCTTTTTTTTTTGGGGGGGGGGGGGTGGTGTGGGGTAAGGTGTACTAAAAATTTTACACTAGATTGCATGAATTGGGTGGCTGAAAAAATGCATTTTTCAAATTAGATTTGTAAATAATCATTGAACATATTTTATTGCCACAAAGAGGGTGAAAATTTATACTATAGAGATTTTATTTTAAATTAAAATTATCCGCGAATGCATTAAAATCAGACAAATTAAGCATACAGTGTGCTGTAAATTTATTCTTCATTTTTGATCTATAATTAATAATATTCATCGTTATTGTATTGCTGATAAATACAATCTATTTTTTAAATAAATTTAACTGTCCTGCATATTTTGTTTCGGTCATTTGATCTTTATTATCCCTTTTTACACAGATCTAGATAAATTTTTTACTTAATTGTTGCATATTTATCTACCAAATGTCAAGACATTCCAAAGACATCTATTCACAATATAAATTAAATTATGTTGTTGAAAAATGTTTATACAATCACGAGGTAACTGATGAGAAAAGAGAGTAAATAAACTTTCTTATACCACTATTAAAGTATGGGATTTTCACCATCTTAATGTTGCAGAATAAATGCTTGAGTGTTTTGACCGGATAATTCGACACTAGATTTAATGATTCTATTTATGAGTTTAATACCTCACTCAGGATATGATGTCATAAATTTTTTTTCTATCAGTATAAGTGTTTCTTTGTTGTTAACATACCTATAGACTTAGCCACATTGAAAACATGCTCAGTTTCTATTAAAAATGCTTTTTGAATTACTGCGAACATATTGTACTCATAGCAGTGGCGTAAATACGGGGGAGAGGGGGGGGGGAACGGGAAATTCCCCCCCCCCCCCCGTATATTTTATGGAAAAAAAATTATTTAAGATCTAAAGCTTGTCTTCCCATCACTACATGCACCAACGAAAGAGGTTTCTCAACGGGAGGCTTAAAACGTATATAAGAAATACTATGTCGAAAAATAGATTAAATGGATTGGCCCTTTTAGCGATTCAATTAGCTCCCACTCCAGATGAAGTTCTTGAGATAATTTCGCTGGGAAAAAGAAAATATTAAATTATTTAATAATGACTTTCTTTATTTAATTCTAATGTTGAAATAAAAATGCTATAAAAAAAGGCCAATCCATTTAAGCTATTTTTTGACATAGTACTTATATAAAATCTAATAGATAAAGAAGAGTTGTGATGTTGGGCAAAGATTACAATATTTTATAATCTGATAGGGTGTCCAAAGGATTATTTGGAAATTTGCCAAAACTTGTTTCTTGTCCAAAAACCGTTCATTTTCTTTGCATATCGAGGTTTCTTATGTTCAAAATCATACAACTTAGCCTTAAGTTCGACTACTATTACTAAAGTTTCTGATAACTGTCTAACTTGCTGAAGATTTAGGTCCTTTAAAGTTGCAGCTTCTGTTGCAACATCGTGATCATAGCTTGGTTCAATTTCTCCTTATAAGGTCTATCTTCCATTTCTGACAACATTTCAATTAAAACTGCCCCATAATATCCCTGGCCTTTTAACAAATTTATATGCTCTTTTAATTATGTCGCTTAGACCTCTTCCAGTCGTATCACAAACTGTAAAAAATCTTCTTTTATTGTTAATGTAGAAGAGTCAATAAATCGAGCACACCAATTAGGTCATTACAAATTGATATAACCTCATTTTGAAAGTGAGGACTTAAGTAATAGCACTGTACCTTAAAAGAGCTTTAAAATTGCCATCACCAGATGAAGCTGGGGAAAAAAAATATTAAATTATTTATAATGACTTTCCTTATGTTTTATACCAAATTTTATAATTTTGATGTTGAAATAAAAATGTTATAATTTTTTTTTGGAGATTTCCCCCCCCCGGCAGAAAATCCTGGCTACGCGCCTGACTCATAGCATTGATTTATACTCAACTCGTCTAGCGCACAAGTAATCTACTGCACAAAAATTGTAATTTAAACATTATTATATAAGTATATCTATTATATATAACAATATAAAGTATTGTAGATGCATATTAACGTATTATAAAGCATTTAATCAAACATATGAAAGAAAATATATAAGCAGCAATAAAATTTGAACTTCATATATTAAGTGCTTAATATGAAAGAAAATATATGCAGCGATAAAAAAGTTAATCTTCATTATTATATGCTTAATATATGTTTTGGCAACCTTTAAAGCGTTTTTAACATAATTAAATATAAAATTAATTAGTTATAAGTTTTTTTTGCAAATTTTAGATTCCGTGAGCGTTAGACCAGTTGAGCAAATACGGTATTATTAATATCAACAACATCGTTTACCTAAACTTTTGCACTTCGTATGCCTCTCCTGCACACTAGTAGGAGAGAAAAGGGGTAATCCATCATAGCGTTTAACATGAATCGCTCATTCCTTCTCTCCCCTTCGCTTGTAACACGTGCGATTCATGTTAAACGCTATGATGGATTACCCCTTTTCTCTCCTACTAGTGTGCAGGAGAGCATACGAAGTGCAAAAGTTTAAGTAAACGCCGTATTTTTAAAAAGCGCTTTAATCAGCTGGGTGCAAAATTTAGCGCAGGCCTAGGCTATGTATTCTCGATTCAGAGTGATAAATAACAAAACGTAAAACGCATTTCTTAAACGTTCCATTCCCGAGCGCAATCATCGCGTTCGTTAATTTGTGTGTTATTGTTTACAAATTTTTTAAATTCGCCATTTTTGCTTGTTCTAATCCATATGGTAACAACAACATTTTGTGGCAATATAAAGGTATGATAAATAGATATATTAACTATTTTCCTAGATAAATAATTTTGAATTTTTAATCTTTTCAAACAAGATTTGTTCATTAATTTAACATTTTGTGGCAATAAAAAGGTATGGTAAATAGGTATATTAACTATTTTCCTAGATAAATAATTTTGAAATATTTTCTTAGATCAGTTGCAAAAGAGGTGGGAAAAATACATCAACCATTCAAAGGTTCAACATATTTGTCTCATTTACTAAAACATCAATCAATAGTTGATTCAAATACATCAACCATTCAAATGTTCAACATATTTGTCTCATTTAATAAAACATCAATAAATAGTTGATTAACCATTGTATTTAAGAATTTATAACATATATCTAATAGGTTTTTTTAATGAGGTTGGAAACCTTATTTGTTATCCGTGTAATACAATAAACCTTGTGTTGTTGCTTATATTATTGTTGTTAGTGTTTCAACATATTAATACTATTTGTGAGTCAGGGAGAGTTACAATTATTAATTGCTATGCAATTTATATTGATAAGAATGACCATTTAAGTATTTTATCAAATTTATAATATGATTTTCATTACAAATCATTAGTATAACAATTGACAATTTTGCATACATATTCTGACAAATCCTTAAATATTAGTTTGTAAAAATCTGAATACATTTATACATATTTCATTAAGAGTCACATAATATAAGTGCTGTTTTCTTATTTTAAGAGTTAATTGGTAGTATTAGAATTCCTGTATGTTCTAAAAGTGCAAAAGCTTTGTGCATATGGTTACCAACAATTTATTAATTCTATTTTCAAAACTTATTTTTTAAATGTTATAATCTAAAAGTTACTCAAGATAGTTACCAACAATCTTCTATTTCATTTTTTATAAAAGGCACATATAAAAATGTCAAAAGCATTTTCAATATTTTTTACCTGATGTCATAACCTAAAAGTTACTCAAGATAGTTACCAACAATCTTCTATTTCATTTTTTATAAAATGCACGTATAAAAATGTCAAAAGCATTTTCAAATCTAATTTTTTATAACATGCTATCTTAAAAAATACAGTTTATTTAAATTTGAGCCAAATTCAGCAAACCTTTTAGGAAATTTATTGAATCTCTAAAAAAACAACACTCAAATATGTCAGCTGCAGTTTATTATTTTTAAACAATAAGAAACAATGGTGAATCAACTATTGATTGATGTTTTAGTAAATAAGACAAATATGTTGAACATTTGAATGGTTGATGTATTTTTCCCACCTCTTTTGCAACTGATCTAAGAAAATAATTAAAAATTATTTATCTAGGAAAATAGTTAATATATCAATTTATCATACCTTTTTATTGCCACAAAATGTTGAATAAATGAACAAATCTTGTTTGAAAAGATTAAAAATTCAAAATTATTTATCTAGGAAAATAGTTAATATATCTATTTATCATACCTTTCTTTTCCCACAAAATGTTGTTGTTACCATATGAATTAGAACAAGCAAAAATGGCGAATTTAAAAAAATGTAAACAATAACACACAAATTAACGAACGCGATGATTGCGCTCGGGAATGGAACGTTTAAGAAATGCGTTTTACGTTTTGTTATTTATCACTCTGAATCGAGAATACATAGCCAAGGCCTTTAGCGCAACTTTATTATAATGCATTTATAAATTTTCTTCAAGCCGTTGCTAAATTATTTAGAGATGATCCAAAAACCGTTACAATTAACCTTAGCGATGTTTAAACCTGATATTCTTAAAAAGCCATATGCATTTGAAGTAATATTGTCTATTATTACCCTAATTTAAATTAGGAAATAAGGAACATTATATTAAAAAATCATTTTTTTATTATACAATCTAATGTGTATACTCCTCAAAAGTCACAAATGGAAAAATTTTATTCAACACATAAAGGTAAGGTATCTTAAAATTTATTTATTGTTTTTTAAATTAAGAAAAACCATTTTACAAAAGGCTGCTTGAATATATGTTGAGGTACATTAAATTAAAATTTGTAACACTTCTGATAGTGGATCTTATTCATCCCACATACTTACAAGGGTAGATGCTATTGCAAAATGGAGAGAACTAATGGGACCAACAAAGCATGATAAGTATATTGTATTTATCAAATGCATTATTCAGTAGTGCCCTTTTGGAAGCACCAGGATCAATTAGAGGCCGTTTTGGGATAACTGATACTAGAAATGCTGTTCATGGATCAGGTTCCACCTCATAATTTTGACTTATTATGCTATGTTTTAATTGTTGGTATTATTTTTGATTAACTTGTAATTTTTAGATTCTTAAAACTTCTCTTTTTCTAGATTCACCTGAATCAGCTAAATATGAAATTTCTGTAATGCATCCACAATTTGATTATGAAGCATGGTTTAAATATGAAGAGCCAAAGTTTAGAACAGGTGATGGAATTATATATGATTTTGATAAAGGAATTCATATCATACAAAACTCAGAGTCACTTTTGAAGAATAACATGAGCTTATCGCAGGATAAACATGGATTAGAAAAAAATGTATAATAAAAAATATTGTTTTGTTATTTTAAGCTATCATTGCTTAACTGTGATACTAAAATATGTTTAATGTATTTAATTATAGAGTAATTTATATTTTTCAAATATTCATTTTAAATACTAAGAGTGATTCTCATTTGTTTTGAAACAATTACTTAAAATATATATGATATTAGATGAATTAATTTATTTATAATAAAAACTTAACACTTGTGTTGTTTACTAAAGTGTCTTCCTTAGCATTAAATATATATTTACCCACCTTTTAACATTTGCTTTTTTTGGTTCTTGTAAAATTATTAAAATAACTTTAACGAATTTGGTATAGGCAATGGTTAAAATGTATCGTGTTTAGTTTTTAGTTTTACTCTAAATGGGAACAATAATATATTCTTCTCTTACCCTCTGTTTAAAATATATATTTTTAAATTCTTTATAACCACATCAGCTAATCCTATTTATTGAGAAGTTATTAGGGCCTAGTTTGTAAAAATTATTTAATTTCGGGATTATTCCATGTTTTGTGTTGTTCAAAATGTAGAATTTTATGTATTTTGCATTTATAATTATTATCTATTTATTACAAGATTCAATTATCCCTACATACAAATAAGAGTATACATATATCTTCGTGTTAACCAACACTTAGACAAAATATTTAAAGATTTGTGAAAAGAGTATGACTCAAATAGTGAAGTATCTTTGGTATAATGTGCGACGAGAGAATGCCACTATAGTTGATAAGCAAAGCTTAATATGGAATGACTTGTGTTAAACGCTACCATTGGCGTAGGGAGGGGGTGGTTTTTTGGGTTAGAACCCCTCTCATGATTTTCAATTTATATAATTTTTATATTGTATATTTGAATAAAAATAAATATTTGTTGGAATTTTCCTTTTAGTATTTTATTATTTTTACGCTATTGTCACTTTAAACATTTAGGGAAAAAACATTTTTATCCAAAAAAATAGTTACAAAAATAATTTTACCTTAAAAACTTTATATCCCCCTCCCCCCCCTTGAGGAAATCCTAGTTACGCTTATGAACGCTACATAATAAATTAATACGAGATACAGAAATATTGGGAGATAAGCTGGTTACTGGAGTGCACCAAGCTCAATTTTATGCGGAAGGACTGTTTCTTGGCAAAAATGGGAGTTTTAGTAATGGCGGACATTATAAATAGAAATTGGCAGAGGTAGTATGCATGGACCTAGTGAGATAGAAGGGTTGCGGTATATCATATATGTAAAGCGTGAATTTTTGAATACGCAATTGCCGCGGTAGTTATAGGACGACTTAGGGCTTGTCTTAATATCGGATTCAGATTCAAATGGCGCGAATTAAGCTTTATCAAATATCCGATTCAATTTCATGTGTCAAACTCGGTTGCAATTATTAATATTTTGTTCTTTAATAGTTAAAAACGTTTTTTTGTTTATTTCAACTCTTGAGATTTATCGCTGTTATGTTATGCGTCTGAAATGCAAATCTGCTGTGAATTCGAAGTTAAGACACGGCTGTGTTATAACCCGTACAACGATTTTTGCTGCGCAGCAAAATCCGATATTAAGACAAGCCTTTAGTGTTAGGTGAAAAGGTTGTTAGTGAATCAGAATATAACCCTTACTCTTTCAAGATGAAAGAAACGGAGTAAAACATACCCCATAATTATAGGTCTAAGCCAGTGGCGTAAATGAGAGAGGGGGGAACGGGAAATTCTCCCCCCCCCCTTTCCTGTTTTTTGATTAATAACTAATTAAATGTGTTAAAATATTATATTCTAGTTACATCAAAGAATTTAAGACACTTATAAAGACCTAGAAACATAATATATACATCTGATTTAATTTTTGACAAAATGCGTTGTAAAAATTTTGCTTCCCCCCCCCTCGTGAAAATCCTGGCTACGCGCCTGGTTTAAGCACATGATACAGAATACATTAGCTTAGAGTCCTGCACAGGTCGGGTTCGGGTGGAAAACTTTAAATTGCCTTGGGGTTGAAAAGTTTTAAACGCTTTCGGGTCCTGAAGGTTATGAATCTTAAATTGCATAATAGACATATCTTTTAAATTAATGCCAATTATATATAAAAACCAGGGCCTTCGGCCCTGGTGGGAAGGGGGGGGGGATGGAAGGGGGAACGAAAGTCATCTATACTCCGTTAAAACGTAGCATATTTGCTATGCAATTTATGGGCGAGAATGCCTATGGGGGGGGGTATTAAATGCAAAATGATTAGTTATTTACTTATACAAATATTTAAAAAGTTAAATTTTTGTAAAACCTGCTCTAAATCATTTATTAATACTTTATTTATTGAGGAATAGGTTTTCTTTTATTCATTCTTATTTACCAACTTCTAAATTAATCAAAATGACGAAAGGAACGCATAGAGGGTATGACCTTGGAAAAGCCAATAGTCATCCTTCCAAAACGTACAACTTTAAATTTAGAGTTTTTTTTGATACTGTATAAATTTAAACAAATTGGTGTAGGCGACCCATAATTTGAATTATGACTATAGACTCTATTCAAATCATGCGCATATGTATAGTATAAACAAGATATTAAAAAAACGAAAAAAATTTCGAATCAGATCTTGGCCATTGGTCATTTTTTTCATCACTTGGCCAGTGCTCATTTTTTCTAATGGTCAGCAGACAGCCAAATAACTAGTCTATAATCATGATCTAGAAAAAAAATCGATTTTAATCTCACTTTGGTCAGTGGTCATTTTTTCAATTGGTTAGCAACCAGCACACTGCCAAATACTGGCCAATTATTATAATCTAGAGAAAAAATTTGATTTTAATCTCATGGCCAGTAGTAATTTTTAATCGGTCTGGAGCCAGCAAAAATAGCCTATATTTAAAATAAAGAAAAAAAATTTGATACACTAAGGCCAATGGTCATTTTTTTTATTGGTCAGTAGCCAGGACACGGTCAAAAAGGATATAAATACATAAGAGACGAAGAAAAAAAATTCGATTCACAATTTGGCCAATGGTCATTTTTTGCATTGGTCAGTAGCCAGGACACGGTCAAAAAGTCATATTATCAATGGTATTAACAAAAACAGTATATTAATCAAAAAAATTTGCCCTCCTGGATTCGAACCCACATCAGTAGGGGCATAAGCCTTTGTGGGGGGGGGGGAGCATAGGGACCCATATCAGTAGAGGCATAGGCCCTTGTAGAGGGGCCATAGGTAATTATCAATGTTAACCTAATATAGCAATTCAAAAAACGAAAAAAAAAATTTCGATATATACTTTTGGAAATGGACATTTTTTTCATTGGTCAGTAGCCCGGACACGGTCAAAAAGTATATTATCAATGGTATTAACAAGAACAATATATTAATTAAAAAAAATATTATCAATGGTATTAAGATTAACAAAAACAATATATTAATTTAAAAAAAAGAATAAAGATTTGCCCTCGCTGGGATTCGAACCACATCAGTAGAGGCATAGGCCTTTGTAGGGGGTAGAGGTCTGCATGGGCCAAAATTTTAGGTTCAGGCTTGGCTCACACCTGCACAAATATCATTTTTTGGCCCGCACCCGGCCCGCCAATCATACCCAAAAATTGCGCCGCATCAGGCCCGCACGAGTAAAAACAATTTTACGTTGTTTCAAAATTATTTAATTGTATAAAAACCAATTTGTATTGTTCAAAAGATAACTTAGCTATATCATATAAAAACGGTTTTGTAATTTAATATTGTCATTAAAAATAAAAGACTATCTATTCCATCAGGCAATAATTTCGTTCTTCTTTGTTATTTACGGCGACTTGCCTTACTGAACGTACGTTCACTCCTAGCACTGGTGGCTGGAATTGACAAGAACTGAATTGTTAATTTTTTATGTTTGGTAGCATAAGTTGGTGTTCTTTCCACCATAAAATTACATCTAGCTGAGCATCTTCAGGTTATGGAGTTAATTTAAGATAAGTATCAACTTCGTTGAAATCTTCAATCTTTTCCGTTTCATAATCCTTTCAAATGGAGATATTTATATCTGCCTCACCAATAGATAATTGCTTAGTGTTGTACACCTGAGCTGGATTGCTCATGGGTCTTATGCAAAAAGAGCCAGGATCTTCTTGCATTCTTTAAAACTTCTTTTATAAACGCAACTTCTCGTTTTGAATCCTTTATTTTAATAAGTCAAATTGTACGATTGGGTTATACATTATAAGTCAATAAGGAATCAGATAAAGATTCTCGATATATATAAAAGTATGGAATGGACGATGGCCGTGGAGAAGCGGTGTTCGCGTAACCAATCGGTTAGAATGAGGGACGTCAACGGTTAACCAATAAGGTAGAGTTAGGGCCGTTTGTTACTTCGTGGACAATCGGAGTTACTAGCCGAGAAGAAGAGAAGAATACGATTCCGTCTACGGCGAAAGGAAGGTATCGGATTAAGGAACGTCTGGCTCTTGTTAGATAATTGCCGCTGGACCCACGTGTCTAAAATGAGGAATAAACATCTCCCCCCGCAGGACTAACGTGTCCTGAACGCCAAAATAAATCTCCTCTAGCAGGACTAAATAATAAATTAAATTACTCCCTATCATGGTCAAATTCTCGCTATTTAAACCTTGTCGATGCGCTCCTCAATTTGCATGAGGGATGCCTACCGTTCGACGTCTGCTTCTAACTAGTGCACATCTATTCACATAACAAAATACATTATATTTTATTCCCGACGCTATCTCATTAGCATAGGTTAGCCAAAGAGTTAACAACCTAACCACGGCTGCCGCAGTAACCAAATAAACGTAAAAACTACCTAACTACCACAACTTCTATTACCGTAGTTTTCACAAAGCTTTTCTTGAGGTAGCATTTTTAACATGCGAAACTTAGAAACAAGAAAGGTTCATATTAATTGCTCTGCAATTTATGGGCTCGGTGTTGTCCGTCCAACATGTATCTTAATTGCTGGTTCGATACCCGGAGAGGGCAAAATTTTTTTTTAAAATTAAATTAATATATTGTTCTTGTTAATAACATTGATAATATGACTTTTTGACCGTGTCCTGGCTACTGACCAATGAAAAAAAGACCATTGGCCAAATTGTGATTCTAAATTTTTTTTTCGTTTTTGAATTGGTATATTAGGTTAACATTGATAACACAGTTCTACAAATATTGACTTTGTGATTGTATCCCGCAATCCAATAATTCTGATAGAGAATTTTGCGCGGAAAAATAATATGTTTTTAGTTTTTTTCTACGATTACCATAAGATATATGAGTTTGAAAGTGCCAAAAATGCCCTTTTTAAGCCTTTTTAAGGCTAAATTGCCATGTTATTTTTAATTTTTAGTGAAAAATAGTAATATATTCATATAGATTAAAGTTTCATCTATAGGTCCATTCTTTTATTTTTTTATATCTCCCTTATACTCAAATTTATACGCGTTTGCGTAAACCCCTTCTCCTTATTAAAATTCGTCCCACTATGTCTGGAAAAAGGAGTTCATTAGAGTTCATACAACACACGCGCTGTTTACTAACACATCTCTCTCTCCATTTCTCCATCTCTTTCACTCCCGCCCTCATATCTATCCAAGCACACATGAAGGGGGCGGGAGTGGAGGAGTTAAACAGCCCTTATTTTTGCAACTTATAATTCGTGTTTCATACACGAGCTTTAATGAACCCTCTGCCGGTTAATTTTTATAATCCCGTGGCTGATATCATTGTAGACCTATCCATGGGCGTAGCCAAGGGGGGGGGGCGTGGCTGCCCCCTAGAGTTGTTAAATTGCTAACTCTCTTCAAACTCCAGACGCGCGCACGCACACTGAGTTGCTTAATATGGGCGTTAACACAATATGTGCTTGCTGTTCGGTGCACTAGGCAGAACAGTAGCATATAAAAATGCTCGAGGGCCGAGCAGAAACTCGAGCAGATGATAGCTGGAGTTGGAGAAAGTTAGCACTAACAACTCTACTGCCCCCCTCCCTCTAAATCCAAAAATTTTAGCAATGTGGCTAAAATATCAAAAAATGATCATTATTGCCCCCCTCTAATCTCAATGCTGGCTACGCCCATGGACCTAGCTAATATAATAACTAGACCTGCATCATTTAGTGTTGGATAACAAAGTGTTTAACTACGTTCAATCAATACATATAATTTTAAACAAAAATCAACGATGTTAAAATTTATATTTTTTATTTCATTCATTGTAGCCAAGGTGCAGCTGCCCTTGCCCCATCTAATTACAATTTTGAAATATATTTAAAGAAATGATAGTTTAAATTTTTAAATCATTATTTTGCCTCCCCCTCTGCTTTCTAAGTCATAATTAATTTTTATCCTTTTTTAATCCAAATTCATATGCAATTTGAATCAAGTTAAATTTGTTCCTATCAGCAAATTAACCTGAGACGTCGAATTCTTTTAAAAATGGCAAGCAAATGTTTGTGCAGTTTGGTGTTTGTAAATAAATACAAGGTCATTACGTCGAATGAGACGCGTAAATTAAAGATTTTATAAAGCAGTCCTTTGGTCTGTCATAAAGATTAAACTATGAGATAAAAAATTATTCTATGACAAACGTGAGTGTTGTTATAACTTATACTAAATTTTTCAAAACTTTTATTGTTAATTTTAGTTTTTGAAATAATTGTGGGAAGCAGGGAGGGCTTTGGCCCCTTCGACCTCTTAAGAATCTTTTTTATTTAATTGAATTTATATTTGTGTAATAAAAATTGTTATAAATATTTATGTCAGAATGTTAAAATAATTTCATCTTATTTTTATATCAATTTCTTACCACATTACACTTGAAAAAGATAAATTTAGAACAAGTTTAGCCTATTTTTTTGATTCGTTGTTAATGGACACATTGTATCAGCTTTACAAATTAAGTTATGCCATGAATATTATTTAAAAAACAAATAGAATTTAAGTCTGCTACCACCTGAAAAATATTTTGCCCCAGCCTGTAAGTTTATAAATAGCCCGATTGCAATAAAAAGCCCATATTAAATCCCTGGGTGTAGTCAGGTTTTGGATTAAAAGGGGGGGGGCGAAACGTTTGAAAGTTAAATTAGGGGGGGGGGGGAAATAATTTTTTTTAATTTTTAAGGGTTTTTGCATTGAAACTTATTTATCACGCCCCCCTGCCGCCCCCTCCCCCTGGCTACGCCCATATATAAATCTATTGTTCAAGTTGATAGTTCCTATTGTAAAATATCCAGCAAGCATGTTAAATTTTAATTCTTTAAATAAATTATGATATTGCAAAATGACTGAAAGCCTTTCACTTCACCCGATAGAAGATAAATATTTTAATCCGTCGTATCGGATTCAGGAGGTGTCACACGTGTAGGCCTTTAATTGGGTATTAATTTAAAAACGAAACCTAAAATTAATAAATAATTTATTGGAAAAAAGTTGGCTAACTTATCATACAAATTAATTATAAATATAATTAACTGCTTGCAATTTATAAGCCAACTCGATAAAAATGTCCTATTTGTCTTGTCAATCTTGTCCTCTTTTGTAATGTCCAACTTATTTTTTTTAAGAATCTAACATTTGTGGGTAGGAGGTTTACTTTGGGTTACCTTACCCCCCCCCCCCCCCCAATCCATCCTTGCTGCGCCATTGACGATTTTATAAACAAAAAGTATAAATTTTAAATCGTGTACATTCTTTAAACCTAAATGTTTTAGTTAAGTACACTCTGTCGCTTTTAATTCTTAAAATCTGAGTCTTATGTTCTTTGGATTTTGGAGTCTTTTCAAATGTTTAGACAAATAAACATGGGTGTAGCCAGGATTTGAATTTATTTAAGACATGTATAGGTGTCACCATATTTTCTAGTGTTTAATATGACTTGGATTATGTTTAGTCGGTCTTGGGTGTTAGTCGACTGAACTAAAACAGACAAAATGTTTTTGGTCTGTTTTCACTCGACCTCTAGGCTTAGTCGAAATTTGGAAACCAAGTTAGATGCTTATTGTTTGTTATAAATAAGCCGTTGGTTGGACCAAAGATGGACTAAACAAAACCCACGTCTTTTTACAACACTATTAGTATCCAACATTTTTTAAATCATTGCATAATAAGAATAAATTTTTCGATATCTATTAGGTTCATAGTGATATAACATTGTAGGGCGATGCAATGTTCGATGGAATACTCTGTCAGAAATGTAAAGCGCTGCGAAATTGGAGGTATATGCAGGTGGCGAAACGAATGTTTTGGATACAAAGCTCATGAACAATACTTGACTACTTTGTTTGATTGTGATCCATCTGGTTGGTTTGTGGCAGTTGATAAAAAAAGCGCTAAAGTTATAGGTTTATGTTATTTTTTATCGATTCAAGGTTAAGATATCATTCTGATTTTGTTAGTAAATTTATGGTTAAAAAGTTTAAAAGTCCTCCTATTACACGAAAGTTTTAAAATTAGAAATCTTGCAACCCACTCAACCCCCAAAAAACTAATAAAAATCGTCACTTACAATTTATTTAACACACAAAATGCTGAATTCTGCCAAAACAATGGTTGTTATAACCAGTATTAATAATAGGTGCCGTTGTTTGCAGATCTGATTACAATTGAATTTCAAATAAATCCGTGATAGTATTTTGAAGGAATAGTTTCATAAATGAAATGCATCAAGTAGGGGAAAGTGTTATAACTTGCAACATAGTTTAAATTCAAAAATTTGATGAAAATGATATTTATAAACAAAAAATGATATCGGATTGACTACAACCATAAATAACTCTATAATTTAATCTTTGTAGTCTTGCTTAATCAAACTTAATTTTTCTCATAGTAACTCGGATACACTTATAACATAAAAGTTAAACTTTTATTTAATAATGAGTTTTAAAAAACAATTAGCTTAAACAGGGGTAGGTTTTGCTAAGTCTGGTTAATGTTAACGTTTAAGGTTATCTTCTCGATCCCGTTCAAAATTTGGCTTGAATTAAGCGCCACTCATGAGGGACTAGGCTATATGCAAACATTTAGGTGCCTAATTTTACTTATTAAAAACGTTTAGGACTTATAGTTTGTTCGAAGATTAACGAAAAATTTATGTTTATGGGCCTTTGGGCGGTTGAGGAGGAGTTTAGACGATGTGGAATCGGTATGACATTATCGCACAAATCACTTTCCAGGTTAAAAGATGAAGTTTTGGCCTTGAACGCCATTGAATCAAGAGTACTACCTAACATTAAATTAGGACTACAACCTTCTTTTAAAAGTTGGGAAACTAAAATTTCTTTATAAAACTAAGATATTTAGTGATCAAATATTCGGGATACATTGATTCAGTAATGTTAAATACTTTTAAAGCATTATCGAATCACACTACATGGGAAACAGATGATCTGTTTGAAGTTATTAACTTATCGGACATTTTTTTGAAAATGAAATTTATCGATAAAATAATAGCATATGATACAGAAATTGAAACAATAAATCGTTCCTTTTTTATGACACAAATTATTCTCCATATGGATGGCTGTAAAACCTATATAGCTCTTTCCAGGGATGTAAATAAAAATGATATCATTGGTTATGGAATTTTGAGACCACTTACTAAAGGTTACAATATAGGGCCAATATTCGCAAACAATACCATAGTGGCACATAAGCTTTTGTCTCAAATGCTAAATTTTTTGTCGTTAGAAGGAGTTAATATAATTGAAATACTTCTACCACAACCTAGTGAAACATCAGATATCGAAATAATCGAAAGCAAAAACGATGTATTCAACTCTCTCATAAGCTGCTTAAACATCAACGCAACTTTTTACAGGATGTATAGCAAAGGTTACGTTTGTAATTTATCCTTATCCAAGGTTTATGCTATGACTGGCACTGAATCATTTCTTTTGTAGAATATAATTACTAATTTAATAGCTTACAACTGCATTCTTGTAAACTCGGAAAATATATGTATAAAGGCTTTTAATATATTTACTAATAATGAATTATAAAATCTTTAATACCTATATTAAGAGCTAATGTGATAATTAGTTATTTAATATCACCTTATAATTTTGAAATTATTTATTGGCATTCCATTTTTGTTGCTTCTAATTGTTAATATATATTGCTTGCAATATGAGTTTAAATAAAACCTTATAAATTGGCAAATACTCTTAATATCATAATATTTACAGCACACCAATGCAATTTATTATGAACCAATTCTACAAAAATGCAAAGTACATACATAGTTTGTCACATTTACGGTATTAGTTTAAAGACTGAAATATGAATTGGCGAAAACTATGATTGAATAAAACATTTAAATAGAAAGGCAAAGTGGCATAAAGTGCAGCGCTCAAATAGAAAATTATATTAGTAAGGTAAGTGTATTCACGAGTGAACTGACGATCAAGTGCAAATTTAAGCAAAATTTGCAAGATTGTTATAGAAAAGTTAAACAAGATAAAAACTATAATATTTATGATTAACATATATAAATATCCCCACACATCTGACTGCTTCATAGGTTGCACCTTTAAATCCTCACGGTTTATGGGAAATCCTGTTTGAACACTCGTATAGTTAGAAACATTCAAATTGTTAGTATTGTCAATGGTTTGACTTAAAGTATGAATTGGTGCGACTTGATTCATTTTAGTTATATCAAGAGATGGATTATCTGAATCTTTAGCTGATAAGACTGGACTCTGAAGGTTGATGATTGGCAGTGCCATGAAATCAGAATGACTACCAATAGGTTTTATCACGCCCCTTTGATTACAACACATGATTAAAGTAATGGCTAGCAAGATAAAAAAGGGGAAAAATTTTATAATTAGAGTAGATATAAAATCATAAAGGGTCCAGGTAAACTCTAAATTACGGTAACCTCTCCTCACTACAAAGTAATAAGTGTTATTGCCCATAAAGAGTAGGCTATCGTTGTTTTCGTTTAGACTATATTCAGGCAAATGGGAAATCAAAAATTTGTGCAATGACTGTATGACAAAGCTTGTGCTGCTTGAATTAGATAATAGTATCTGATCGCGCAATCTATTTGGTACTTCAACTTGAGATAGAAGCAGTGAATTATTGTAAGCGTTGTGTGAAATGGTTATACTATGGTTCATGTCCTTTAACAAATTTTCCGGGTTTATGTAGCCACACAGAATGTTTGTAGAAGGATCAAATGAGTGCTTGGTAGGAATGTTACATAACATGTTTAATATAATGTTGATACAGGTCATTAAAATTGCATTTTTCTTTTTATCCCACCGTTTGTGTCTTCTCTCATAAAAGTGATGCACGTAACGATCAACACCTAAAATTACGAATTGGATCTGAATAATGTTTAAGAGGGCCCACGAGAAAGGTAGTAAAAACTTAGACACATAAAAATTCCATTCGTAAGAAGTTACTACTCTTAAGGAAAAAGACCAATCTTCTCTTGGGGGTGGTCGTAAAAACTTGTATGAGGGTTCGGCGAACACTAAACTGAGACAAGCAGGACACATGCGCAGCCCGAGACAAATAACAGAAATGAAACGTAGAACGAACGTGGCTGTAAGTATGACGAACGCGGATTTAGGGTATTGTAGTTGTTGCTTTTTATTCACATCCGGTATGCTATCATTCACCTGATCGGGCGAAGCCATATAAGATGTACCAAACACTTCTGAATCATCCACCTGTTCGCAATCAAATAAAAAGGGTTTAATTAGGCTTTTATACCAAACGATTTGATCAGAAAAACGTCTACGATAAGTCGACAGTGAGCCACGTTTGCTCATGATATCGGAAACAGGGGAAGGGGTTGACTTTATGAAAGCATAAATTGCTATGGCATTGCCGATGAATCCCGAAAGAATAAGCAAATTGTAAAAGTAGCAATAAAATGGGATTTCTATGTGTGCTCGGTCAAAAAGAATTTCCTTGAGATCTTTACAATAAAATCTATTTGAATCCATTGTAATCGGGTTTATTTACTGTTCGCTGATAATGGTAACTACAAATATAGCATTTCTAATTAGGTTTTATTTTCTCAGTTAAGGAGTCACGCATTTTGGGCTTAATTGATTTTTAATTCGTTGGCCATGATTCTATATATAATAACAATGTAACCTTAGCTATTTATAAATTGATTACAGTGTTAAACGGCTAATTTAATATAAAGAATCAAGCGTGAGAAATAGGGTAGTAGTTTCCGATGATTAGGCGTATTATAACTTAAATTAATATAATAAGATTAATTCCTAAACGATAAAATTTTCCACGCAAATAACGATGACATTAAAGTAAAAACCCCCAAAAATAGTAAAGCGACGAGGAGTTATATGAATTTAAAGTCAAAAACTATATTTTCTAAGTGTGTAAAAAGAAGGTATTTTCAGCTCATTAAAATGCTAAGAAGAAATATGACTTACCTTTATACAACACATTTTTTGAAGTAATTTTTGCAAATCATTTCATTAAAGCTTGTTCAGCTTTAATGTATTGTGCTTAATTAAATCGATATATATAATATTGTAACATGACTTTCTTAAATATTTTTAAATTATATGTTATAATAAGGATTGGAAACTGAGTTGCACTATAACAAATCCAATAAATTAATCTTACTAACTACAACTTTTCTTTACTTGAAACTTTAGATTTTTTTATTATAAATAGGATGAAAATTAAGTTTTTATTAATTATTCCATAATATATTTAATAGAATAACTTTATAATAAATCGTATAAACACAACACAAAAACAATGTCAGTATGATTTTTATACGAAAGCTTAAATAATGATATATGTTTTAAAAGTGCAGGTTAAATATCATTAAAAATTATTGCTATTGTTTATTAATTACACAAATGAGACAAATTGAGAGTTGGTTTACCGTTGACAAAAAATTAAAAGCGATTTTGAATAAACAATGAGGTGGCTATTGATAATCCCAAATTATACTGACCAAAATAAACAATTTTATACTAGCTAATATTTGTATATGGCGTTGTGTTGGAATAAACTGAGCAAAGACGTAAGAAAAAGAATGAACTGCTATGGAAACGGCGTTTAAACTATTTCAATGAAAAATATTTAACTTTTTAATATATTGAGAACTAGATACCAATATGTAAGCAAGTATTTTGGAACATTTCGTGCTACATGGTCTATAAGCTATTTTCTTATCAAATAATAATTATGTGTTTTTATAATTTTTTAAAGAAGATATTGGTGAGCAGCCTATATATTCAAGAAATACCTGTAAAGTTTGATAGTATGTAAATATTGTAGAAATTTTCAAGAATCCTACTTAAAATAACATTACATATAACATTTCAGCCCAATTTATAGTATTTTTAGTTTGTTGCATGCATATAATTTTATAACGTACATCAATAAAAGAGAATTGGAATACATATATATATTAAAGTCTAAAGTCACGTGCTACATCCACGTATTTCTTAAATTAACGGAATAACATACTTTTTATTTCTATTCAACTCTGGCCCCTTTTTATTATAATTAATTAATTAATGACTGCCATGGTCTCATTGATATAAACCCCATAAATTAGAGGAGCATGAACTCAGATGTTTATTAGAAAGATCATTACCGTTAAAACATAAGAAATAATTTTCCAATGCACTGTAATTATAAATAATTAATACTGAACAACATCGGAAATTTTGGTAATTAGTAAATAAGTGAATATAAATAGACGGAAATAATCAGCACTATTTAATAAAGATTCACATGTAGTAACCAATAATATTTAATTGATTGCTCGGGGCATATTACTTCTTTAATTGACTCATTTATATTACCTTATATAACTCGCGGCAAACACGATCGCGACGTTAATTGACCTATCACATATATAGCTCGCGGATTCACCACTAAATGTTAATTGACTTAATGTATTATTTCGATTAGCTCGGAACTCTTTTCTTTTCCCTCACTTCTTTATTTGCCATCAATAAAAAGTACCCCCTCCCAATACACACATTAAATTTACATTATTATTGGTTCTCTTGAAAGAAGTGCATAAAATTAATTAATATGTATGATTTGTTGTATTAGTGGGATATGATTTTTTCGAATCGGGGTCAAAATAGCAGAATTATGAAAAAATAGCAGAAAAAGTCGGGGGGATGGAAAATGCGAAGCGCATAGACATTTTAGAATTATACGACAAAACAGCATATATTTAATTGTTATTTTCATGTCTTATTTTAAAGAATTTGTCTCATTTTTGAGCAAGAAGAGAATAAGTAGACAAAATATAGATTTTAATGCATATTTGGTTAGAATTTAAAAAATCTTCAAGAAGTGGGCAGGTACTGACCCTTGGTCAGTATTCTTACATCAAAGCTAATATGGGTAATAATCATCAGACCCAATATTTATCAATTTATTGATTATCTCAAAAAGATACAGAAAGAAACTAACTCAAATATCTATAAAATAATCCAAGGAAAAACAATAAACCCAAAATCTAAGAAAGAAATCAATAAAGAATCTTGTATCAATAATTTAAAAGAACATTATACTAACAGTGAAATAGACCCATCTCAATTTCTAAAAACAATATCATGTTATCTAAAATATAAAGAAAGAGATGCAATGTTAAATATTATTACCACTTGATTATTTGTCTGTTATAATTTAGTAAATATTAATAAAATTGGTCTGTTACAATCTAGTAAATATTTATAAAAAAAACTTAAATGAGTGTCAAGGCAAAACATTTTAAAGGGTCAAAGTAGCAGGATTAAAAAGTAGCAGAATAATATGACTTTTAGATAATCAATATAACCCTAACCCTGACCTAAAACACTAACCCTAACCTAAAACACTAACCCCGACCTAAAACACTAACCCTCCTCACCAATCTAAGATGGAAGTATTAGTATTCAACATCTATAATATAAACTATGAATAAAAGATAGGTTAAAACTTAAATTCTATTTCCTTTAATTCCATAATTGTAAAAATAATATCATATCCATGGAAGTATTAGTATTCAACATCTATAATATAAATTATGAATAAAAGTTAGGTTAAAACTTAAATTCTATTTCCTTTATTTCCAAAATTATAAATATAATATCATATCCATGGAAGTATTAGTATTCAACATCTTTAATATAAATTATGAATAGAATTTTAGGTTAAAACTTTTAATTCTATTTCCTTTATTTCCAAAATTGTAAATATAATATGATATCCATGGAAGTATTAGTATACAACATCTATAATATAAATTATGAATAAAAGATAGGTTAAAACTTACATTTTAATTCATCATATCAATAAACAGATGTTCAATCTTGACCAGTTCTGACCAGTCTTGATCAGTTCTGACCAATTCTGCTGTTTTTTTTCTGCGGTTTTGACCCGGTCCCGATTTTTTCCTTCTCCTTGTTTATAATCTGATTAATACAATAAAGATTTTGCTGTAACAAAGAATCTTTTAGTACATCTCTAAATATTTTTGTCGGTACATAGGCACATGAGCGTAGCCATGGGGGGGGCAGGGGTGCTCCCCCCCCCCCCCTAATTTGCGGGGAAAAAATTTTTTCAATGCAAAAACTTTGAAAAATTAAAAAAATTATGTTTTGCCCCCCCCTAATTTAAAACCTGGCTACGCCCATGCATAGGCATATAATATTTGATCAATAAGCATACCCCTTCTAGTGATGGTGAAACGCTTAGCACTAGCGCGTCTAGCGCCTCCCCCCTACATAGCATAGTCGCTTGGATGCGCCATAAGCTATAGCAAAGAGTCACTTGGAGGCGCTAAAGCTATAGCACATAGTCACTTTGAGGCGCTAAAGCTATAGCACATAGTCACTTGGAGGCGCTAAAGCTATAGCACATAGTCACTTGGAGGCGCTAGATCTATGGCACATAGTCACATATGGCGCTAGAACTATAGCACATAGTCACTTAGAGGCGCTAGAGCTATAGCGCGGTGATATCATTGTTATAATTTTTTTTTGATAAGCTGCATAGTTGTGATTATAGGCAAAGCTGGCTAAGAGGAAAATATTTTTTTTCGATTGAATTATATTAAATATTATTAATTTAGTTTTGCACTTCCGTATAACACTGCATCTCACTTTTTTAATACTAAATTTAACTTTGATTCTCCATTTCTTATTTGAAAAATTTCGCCTCTCCCTTGCCAAGATTGCATTTAAATTAACAAACTTCTAAAAAGTTAAACATAATTTATAAAGCATTAATTTAAGATCTCCAGCTTGCTTGATTTATTTTAAAGTGTGGGTGTTTCCGGCGTCGTGTTTGTGCAATTTGTTATTGATATCGTTTCATATTAACCAATATCTAGCTGATTTTTATTAAAGGTAGCATTTAAAATAATTCAAAAAAAGTTGTGCAATCAATACAATTCGTTATTAACCACATATGCGCCGCCTGCAATATCTTAGTTAAAAGGTAGGTGTTTCCGGTGCCCTGTTTAAGCAATTTGTTAATGATATCGTCATCAACATAACAAACTCTAAAAAGGTGATATTTAAGTAAACCTCAAAGGGCCATATTTGCTTATGTTTTTTGCGTATTTAACTTTTTAATAACCACACCTGTGCGGTAAGCTTTAAAATATTTTTATGAAAATATTTGAATTTTACAAAAGATTATGTAAAAGGATCATGCCATGCCTAGTTAATAATTTTTTAATTATGTAATATTCTTAAAAGTTTTATATTAGATTTACCTCGAAAATATAACGTTTTATAGTTAAATTTTAATCTTTTGAAATACTAAATAATTAAAAACGCAGAAAATAAAAAAATTAAAATTATTTAAGGAGAAATAATTGTTTAAAAAGATTGTTTGTAGATCGATTGGAATCAAGGTTATTTTTAAATTAAGATTTTATGAAAATATAAATGTATCGTCAGACCAGATTTTGTTTATTTAAATGCCTGCGTCTCTCATACTTTATTTTGTGTCACTTATTTATAGCCCCGAGCTTATTAACTAAAACCTGGATACTGAGTTCAAACCTCATGTGCGCATAATAATTCAATTTAACAATTAATTTTATAACAATGTTAGCACCACGCTATATAGCGTCTTTAAGTGACTATCTGCTAGCTCTAGCGCTTTATGTAACTATGTGCTATAGCTTTAGCGCCTTCAAGTTACTATGTGCTATAGCTCTAGCGCCTCCGTGCGACTATGTGCTATAGCTTTAGCGCCTTCAAGTGACTATGTGTTATAGCTTTAGCGCCTATCATACGCTATTTCACCATCACTAACCCCTTCTAGTGGTGTAACGAGTTGTCGTCCCATTTAAATTCCATGTTGACAAGATTATTCTAATTCTTGACAAAGGTCATTTTTTCTTAAAGTAAATATTGTAATTTTTGGAAGTTAATTGTGTGTATTTTTTAATAAAAATATATATCTAAGCCTTTTTTGCTTATTTATATTATGAAAATAAGATATCTGATAAATGTTTTGTTATTAATAGGGCATAACATATACATACAATAGTGAATAAATTTATAAATACTTAATGTACTATATAAGAAATTCATTTTTACTAATGGCCAACCATACCATTATTAAAATTTTTATAAGTATTTATATTTATTTAACTAATGGAAAATTGCTAATAATAATACCAGATATTTCAAATTATTTTAAAACTTGTATATAATAATTGATGAGAATGAAAAATATTTTTTAAGTCAATCAGATTGTAACTAATTAATAACTATATTTTTAATAATTTGGCTATAAGCTATTATATATTAATATGCCAATTTGTTTTCTAATTTTTTGTTTTAATTAAATCATTAAAATATCCTCTTTAAAAAATTTCAAACAATGTTAGAACTTTCTTTTGACATTTAAACTCTTTCTAATCAAATGAAATCTTTTTATAGATAAGCATGTTTTATAATTTTTTGTGGTAGATATTTTGTAATTATGTGATTTAAATTATTATTTAGCATGAAATTATCACTATCTTTAAAAACAGCATTTTAATCATTATTTAGTGGTTTAATATGTACCAACCACATTATGTCTAAACTTTAAATGTAGCTAAATACATGGGCGTAGCCAGGTTTTGGATTAGGGGGGGGGCAAAACATTTAAAAGTTCAATTAGAGGGGGGCAATACATAAATTTTTTAATTTTTAAAAGTTTTTGTATTGACAAATTTTTCCCCCCTGGCTATGCCTATGTCTAAATATTTTGTGTAAAACAAGTTTTTTTTCCACTCCTTGACTTAAAAATTTTCAAATTTACTTAAATTAAAATGCAAAATTTTTGTAATATAACAAGGGAATCTGTTAATTTTTTTCAGGCATTATTAATTTTTTTTCAGTTAACATACTTTTGCCTCAAATTACACAAATAAAGCAAAATGACATAAATTCACTTGCTAGGCCAAATATGGATTACACATTTGTTCGTTTTTAAACAATTTTGGAAAACCCTTTTATTAATTTATAGTTTCCAATATCAATCAATAATTATTGATCCTATCGAATTTTTTATAAAGGCCTCATGTTTAAGCTCTCCTCGCCCATCTATTGACAATAATAAATGGTTCTCCATATTAATTTTCGGACAAAAGAGCAAAATATATAGTTAGTTAGTATATAAAGATTAGCGATTGGGGGTTGACTGACATCTTATTAATTGTTATGCAATTTATGGCCTGACTTGTTGTCCGTCCGTTGTCCGTCCTTCAACGTTCTGACTCCGTCTTCCAACTTTCTGACTTGCTGGTTCAATACCCGGAGTGAATATTTTTTTTTATTATTTTACGTTTTAATAAACTAGCTAGACAAACAACAACATTTTTAAAAAACCATTTTAGTTAAAGCTAGGAAGAAGTAGGTATAAAAACGGCTGTATATGATCGACTTCTGGTTTCAGTCGACTAATTATAAACAGACAAAGGTTTTTTGGTATGTTTTTCTTCGTATTTTAGTCTATTTTTCTTAGTAGACGCAGACTAAACATATAGAGAGGGACCAAAAAACCTTTACTTTGCTTACGTTTAGTCGACTAATCAAAGGTCGACCAAACAAAACCCAGCCGTTTTTACAGCACAAGTCGAAGAACTAAGCCTTTGGTAGGAAAGTTATAAAGGGGCCCGCCCGACCATGTTGTCTTTGGAACAACCGAGTTTTCTGGAGCTTAGTCCAAGGGCTCGTTAAAAAAGTTTTTCCTTACCTCGTTATTAATGGGGCAAGTCCAAACAAAACCTTCTTTAAAAGTTGAAAACGTGGCGATATTTATATGCAAGGATTTTGTAATGCTCATCTGCTTCGAGTGCCTATTGCCCCCGTTTATAATGGGCCGACCTTGAGCCCGGCCCAAAATATATCATTCTTTATTGCTATGCATTTTATGGGCTCGTTTTTGGTTGTCCGTCCGTCCTGTCCGTCCTCTTTATTTGTATGGGTGCGGGATCTTCATTCTATTTTAACTCTTTAGCTCGGTCTAAATTGCAAAATGGCATTATAATCAAAAGTTGTTTACTAAAACTCTACTAAAAATCACATATAATTTTGAATGTGAAATTTGAGAAACTTATGTAAAAATCGAAGGGAAAAAGTTTTTTGAGATTCATTTTGAAATATCATGAATTTGTTGCTTCTAAATTATCTTTAATTATATAGTAGACGTTCGATAATAGTTCTCCTGTCTATATTATGTAGTCCTCTGTTTTCCTCGCGACGAGTGAAGTGAAAGTTAATTATATATTTTGCGGTATTTTAATTCGCTTAGCTCTTTAACCTGTTTTGATTTCGCCTTCGCGACATCCTATACATTTATTGGCAAGTTCAATAAGCCATTTTGCAATTATAAACGTTGTTGCCTAAAATGGAAATTTCTTTTCCTGTTCTTATGTTAAGCAATAGATAACGATGAATTAAGCTCTAATATCGTGCTGTGTTTTTCTCCATTTTGATTATTATTATTCTTGATAAAGTTGTTTTTGTAAAATATCATTTAGCCATTGCCTGGGGAGAATTTTTGACGATTTAAATTTGATAAAGGTCATGAAGGAGTGTACACTGTGAAATTGGTGATTTCATATGAGGTCGAAATAGTTTTTTATGATTTTTTACTAATTTGACCAGAAAGAACTAACCACAAGTTTGAGGTTTTTTGTTAAGTCATTTTGGTAGAATATTTTTTAGAGACAAAATACATCAAAATTGAATAAGATAGCGCTTTTACTTTTAAAAATAGGACAAAAATAGTAAAATTGATATAACACGCCTTAGCGTGATTGGCCCTTTAGACAACATCCATAATTTAAATTTTAAAAAAAATTGACGCAAAATAGCTAAAATTTTCAAAAATAACTAATATATGAGGCTTGCACCCTCACCAATTATTATCCAAATCTGAAATGGTCTGTTGAAAATCGTTTTTTCTTAATGGCTTGGTCGTTTAAATAAATCTTGACCACGCCCTTTGGTCAGAATTTACAACATTACGCTCGCTTCTGGATTTGGGATTGGGGAGAGCAGAGGTGTTGAAAGTCATTAATCTCGCTATTTAGCTCGATCGATTTTTACATTAACTTGTGGTTCATCATGGTAATTGATAGATTAAACTAATAATAGTTTGGCTTTGGGGTCTATATGACCCCAAATAATTTTTACTTAAAAGACCAAAGACGATCCCCTATTCCGGATTTTTATATGAATGTTTTACTTAAAGAAAGTTATATATACATATATGCGAAGGGTTAGTAATTAATTTCTTTACTTTTTTTATACTTATATTACATGTCTTAAATATGAAATTAAGATATATGTAAAATCAAGCTAATATCTAATATACATATTTTTATGTGCTTTGATAAATATGATTTGGCTTTACGATTACGACACTTGTAAATCGACGTTTTCAATTAATTTTATAATATATTTTTTAAATTATTTTAAAATTTAACCCCGTTTTTATTAAAAATTGTTTTTTTCTACTCATATTGTTTAACTTTTACTGAATTACAAGTAACTTCTCTACCCATTTCGAAACATTATTTTACTAGATTTTATACCGGTAATTTTTAAAATTTTGCCTTAATTTTTTAATTTATCTCCACAAATATTTTCATACCCTTTCATACATTTTGTGTACACTAATAGTTTATCTGCCCTTGCATATCTTATATTTACTCCCTTCTTTTTTATTTATTTTTGTTTTTAAATATGTTTTAGCATGGGCGTAGCCATAATTGTAATTAGGGAGGGGCCAAAAGATCCTTTGCTAAAATTTAGCTATTATTTTAATAAATTTCAACAAATTTATGGATTTAGAGGGGGGGGGGCAGTCGTCCTTCCATGCCCCCCCCCTGGCTACGTCCTTGTGTTTTAGGCAAAACTGATGTTAAATACTGTTATTAATAAATTGTTTCGACATAGGCACCCTTTGATAAGATCGCATCTCGCTTAATGGTTACGGTTCAAAATGAATACGAATCATAACAAACACGGGCTTGTTCCCGGTACCTCTACATACGAAGTGCGAACCATTCTATTAAATTCCATGTTTTATTTTAGATCGTTTAATTGTGTAATTTTTCAAAAATTTTACATTTTTTACTAATTTTATTTGTATACTGTTTCATGGGCGTAGCCAGGATTGGATTTAGAGGGGCGGGGCGGCAATAATTATTTAGGGAGGGGCAAAATGATAATTTTTTGTAATTTTAATTAAATTATGAAGAATTTTTGGATTTAGAGGTGCTTCCTGCCACCCCCTGGCTACGCCTATGTACTGTTTCGAAATGATTTCTATTTATGCCACTGGAATATTATTATATAAAACCAATTTCTTGTATATGCGGATTCTAATGAGATTTCTCTTAAAATTAATGTTTCTATCAGGTTGAACAGTTCACAAATTCTGGTAAATATATATCTTAACTTTTTCACGCTCTCTTATCATAAAAAGATATTGTCCTAAATTTTGGTTAAATTATTTGAAATTTTAATCGATATCACGCTTTTAAGGTTCAAAGTCATGATACTATCGAAAAGATTGCCCTGCGCTACAATATATCGCCCTCCGAATTGGTCAAAATGAACAAACTTATCTCTCGCCTCATATACCCCGGACAGGTATAGTTTTGCAGTCGGGAATGTTTTTTTTACATCGTTTAATAATTTTTTTTGAATCTTATTAGGGAAGATCGCGAAAAATGATACAAATAGCTATTAAAACCCGCTTAAATTAGGTGGTTTATTTTGTGCAAATATTAAATCGCCTTTTGATCAGTATTAGACGCACGTGATGATCATAAGATAATAATTTTTAAACATTTTTGATATTTAATATACCTCGATTCGGATGTCACCATTCGTAAAAATTCGTAAATTTTTAAGGGGTTTCCACCTTTTTTCACGACAAATTTTGTAGCGAACGGAATTTAGACAATTAAAATCGTATTAATATTCTTCGTATGATCGCTTTTATTTGAAGATTTTTCATGCATTTAAGGTCCCGAAATATTTTGGGTTGTTTTGTCAGTGTGGGATCCTCCACCCCCTTACACCCCACCCCCTTACGTGTGTGTTATCCGATCCCCACCCCACACACATACACCCATACGCTTAATTTTTACTCCTATTATTTTTGGTGATTCATGATTAACGATTTAAAATAAAACATAATGTTAATCATCCCCCTCTACGAGTGATTAAAAAAATGTTTTAGTACCAGATAATTTAGATTTTTGTTTTAGTTCGCGATATATTCGCGGAACAATTATAGCGCGCTGACATTTATCGTTTTAAATAAATAAATAAAAAATTTCGGAGTATTTTAAAGTCAGCTTAAGGTCGAATAAGATTTAATAGAATGCCTGGGGTTTGGGATAAAATCCATTCTTATGTATCTCGAATAAGTCTTTTTGAAATCGTAAGAATGATGTTATTTAACGATTCTTTCCAAGAAATTTGTAGTTTCCAACCTAACATAATATGTCAAAATAACATTTTTCATTTAACAACTGCCGTTGGGGCTTTTAAATCCTCATGTTTAAGGTCAGGGATCGCGTTTGTTTAAAGTAGAGAACTGCAAAGGCCCTTTTTAACCCGAACCCAAAGGCTTTTAAAAATTTTCAACCCGAACCCGACCCGACCCGAAAGCGTTTCTAAATTTATTAGTCGGATTCGGGGTTGGGTTTCGGGTCACCTTTTGTTAACTATTTGATGCGGGGTTTACAGGAATAATGAGGGCCAGTTATTGTTGGTAAATGGTTGCTAGAGGGTGGTGGGGGGGGGAGGTCGGATTATGGGAGCATGCCAGCTTTCAATTACTAGATGGCGTTTTTCAACTTTTTACTGGTGTTCAAATACGAAAGAATTTATGAATGAATGCCTCAGTATCGAGCGCATCTCCTTACAAACAAATATGTATTTATATTAGTGTTATAAAAATCGACTGACTTTGTTTGGTCGCCCTTTGGTTTTAGTCGGCTAAACATACACAGACCAAAGGCTTTTTGGTCTGCTTTTCTAAGTTGCATACACAAACCAAACGTTTTTGGTCAAATCTTCGGTTTGTTCAAGTTTAGTCGACTAAAACGAAAGCCCTTGAATATTCATTAAATTGGTGTCAGAAGTGGGATCTGAACCCAACCAAACAAAGTCAGTCGATTTTTACAACACTAATTTATATAGTATATATTGCGAGTGAGTATCTTTCTTGCTCCAGTGGCTGATTACGGATCACGGCATTAAACAAACATAACATAAATAAGTTATAAGATATTTGACACCACAGTCGTTATGTCTGATGCCTTTTTTGCATCTTAGAAAATGGTTGTGCCCGCAACTGATGAAAACGACGGCCATTTATCGATGGTAGATCAGGAGGGAGAATCGCCATCGGCTATTGGAAATCCCCAAGTGGTAAGAAGAGCGATAAATTCAGAAATATGCTTGGGATGGTTTGACTTACGACTAAGCCTAGTGGTAGATTAAGAAAAATGGACCAAAAACTCTTTGGTCTGTTTATGTTTAGTCGACTAAAACCAAAGGCTAACCAAACAAAACTTAGCCGTTTTTGCAACACTAGCTAGGAAAAATGTCCATTCCCTTTTGTCTGTCTTATCTCCTCTTTTTGGCTTATAATACAAAACTACAATTCTCGTACCATTATTAATGGCTTAAAAATAATTTAACCGAAAAATTAATGACCGCTTTTTAAATTTTTACTTTTATTATAAACTCACAAATTAAACAATTAATAACTAATTGAGCACTGTTTGAATATTTATTTTGCCTGAGCCCGACCTGAAGCCAAAATCCTTCTTTTTGGGGCCAACAAGAGATCGGTCCGACTTCTGTGAATATCAACCGGTTATTTTTAAAACTTTAAGCCTTTAGCTAGAATTAAACACGGCTTGAACTTGATTTAGCCGAGCCCGACCTGAGGCCAAATATTTTTCTCCCTTTGGGCCCAACAAGAGGCCGGCCCTACATTTAGTTGTAAATCGGTGAACACATATTATGTATTTAATGAAAGTTATGGTTAAAATTGACATAAAAGGCTTCATTTTTACTTTGCTGCTCCATTAATTTTGGTACTTGGTGCAAAATTATGGTGTCTTTCGGGTCCGATTCGGTTTTATTTAAACTTAATTTTGATTGCATTTTTATTTGATTCTGTTGTCTTTATAGTTTTATTTCGTTGGGAAACAAAGAGATTAATTTAATTTGGGCTAGGGCATATTTATATACGTTCTGTTCTGGCTCTTGTTAATTAGCGTTGCAAAAACGGTTGGGTTTTGTTTGGTCGACCTTTGGTTTCCATCCAGCAATATTTTTGGCGGCCATCTTGAAATTATCATTTTCTCTGTTTAAACTTTGCACATATAAACCAGGGCGCCCTTGAATCGACTACGCTCAACGGTTCGATTGAGGGTCCGAGTGGATATCCCACGGCAAAACCGCAAAAATCAACTGAGACCATACATCGCGAAATTCCAGCCGAGAGTTTGGAAGAAAATGACCCGATCATTCAAAATTTCGTGAAATGCCCAGCCCTTTATCTCCACCCCCGAGGCTCGACTCCACTTCAACGGGTAATGAAGTGTTTAAAATTTTTATTTGCGAAAAATAATATGAAAAAACGACGTTATGTGCTGCCCGGTGACGATAGAGCTTTTATAAGGAGGACCTAGGCTGTTGATTCCTAAAATCTGTGTCGTCTCCCTGGTAATGTTGTAAAAACGGGTGGGTTTTGTTTGGGCGACCTCGCCCAAACAAAACCCAGCCGTTTTTACAACACTACTCCCTGGACACTTTTCCAATTACTCATACTTTTTCTCTTACACCTACAGTGAATGCAAATCGGTCTGGACTAAACTTATATACAATTGATTTTGGCGTAAAAGGCCATTCCATGAGAAATCAGAACGTTTTTAACGACCATTTCAGATTGGGTATGGTAGGCCTCATTTATTATAGTAACTTCTCAAAATTTTAGCCATTTTTTTCATTCCCCTTTTGGTTATGGACGTTAGTTCAAAGGGCCAAAATCACGCATGGACGCGTTTTATTGATTTTACTATTTTTGTAATATTTTTCAAAGTATTGGCGGTAACCTCATGAGTTTTGGTGAATTATTTTCCCATAAATATTCTATAACGATATAATTTAACAAAAAACCTCAATTTTGCTGTCAATTTATTCTAGGCAATGTAGAAAAAAAACTAACTTAAAGTGCTTTTGTAAAAAGAAAATTTAATATTGCCTGTGATCGCTGATGGCTATGAAATTTATTGGCTAACCCTCGCTAAGTAAATTGTCTGTCCTTTCTTGTCTTGTTCAACCTTTCAATTTGTAATATATGAATTGCCTAAAAATAATAAAGTAAAGCCAATCAACGGTCATTAGCGAGTCTATTTGCGAAAGCAAAACACAAGTCTTTTCCAGTAGCATAAGTCCACACCCATTAAAATCCGCATAAGGTTCCACGGCGCTTATTGAAAAATTACAAGTTGGACAGGACAGAAACGGACGGACGGACGGACGGACAACCAAAAGCGAGCCCATTTGCATAGCAGTTAATATCATTCCTAATTTTTCAAGGAGCATTGTTCGGTACATAGCGGTATACTCCTAGTTACCCCCAACCTACTCATGTTTGATTCTAGCCCTCAAACTCAAACCGGGACCTGCCCCAGCTTTACCCTAGAGCTAGATGCCATGGTTCTAGTTGCTTTATATCGCGACTTAACTCTACAGTATACGACGCTAAACGACCTACACGAAAAATCCCTTCTCTCCATCGACGAGTGAGTGAATCTAAGGCAATAATTTCAAAGGATTTTTGTCAATCTTAGCGTGGAAATTACATTTTTAGCTTTAAAAATCGAGGTTTTTTTGTTATGAAAATATAAAGTAGGCCCTACTGGTTTAATAGAACCTAAGTTTGCTTTAGTCGACCTCTAGCCTTAGTCGAAATTTGAAGAAGGGTCCAGAGAATTTTAGTCTGGTTTTGTTGAGTCGGCCGTTTACCACCGCCTTTCTATTGTCGTTCTTTCTTTTTCTACTATAACCTGCCTCAAAATTTAACGAAGTGAATGCAACAAATAAAGATTTTGTACCATTTTTTTTCTACCACCGTTGAGAGGGGTTGGTTTCTATGGATAAATAGTGTTTTTTTTGCCATTTAATATGTGTGTTTAATTATGCTCGATTAAATATTTAAAACTAAGCGATAGCACTGTGCAACTTTGATGTTTTTATTTTGGAAAAAGACTGAAGAAGTCTGAATATTTTCCTTTGTTATATTATGTTTTGGGCAGCACTTTATAATTTTTTCATGAAAATCAAGTTTTTAAAGTTTGCTTTATAAAAAAATTGAAAAAGCATATACAAACTAGTCGAATATTCTTTTTTCCCTGCCGGATTTAATTCATTCACCGGATTGGATATTTAATTTGTTGAATTATAATTTTGTCATTTAAATAAAAACTTATCCAATTATATCAAAATTAACTTCCTTAACTGAATTAGGTTGGTATGTCTGGAAAAATCCTTTAAAAGTCGCTCCTTCATTTAGTTGCGACAAAAATTTTTCCCGGTTGATTTTATCGTTTTAATTAATTAATGAAAACTAAAATAAATGAATATTTAGTTTTTCTTGTGGACCCATATTTTAAATTTTTAATATTTTTAAATTTGCAATTTCAACTAATATATTCCATTCAAATACAACAACCTTACATGCTACGTTGGAGACCTTTTTTATAATATAAGAGGCAATTTTAAAAGTTTTCTTGTTGTTGTTGTTGTTTTTAGAGGCAATTTTCTGAAAAAGTTGATTTCGTTGTATATATTGAAACACACGTTATTTTAATGATATGGTTTTTAATAACGATGTTTTTAATTTTAAAAATCATTTCTTGGACTCGAAGGCTTTATACCGAATATAAATGGTTTCATTGAATATATATTTTCGTAATATTTCAGGAGCGTTTAAATTAAATTATTAAAATTATTATTTTTAATTAAATTAGAAATATTAAATTCGTCATAATGCAATCTCTCGAATAGGCCATATCATTTTCACACCCTCACACTTACAATGGATATTTTGAGAAATTATATTTATAAATGCAAGGCATTTACCATGGATTTAGGTAAATTAAAGAAGTTTTAAAATTATCCAAAAAGGCTTCAAGCACGTTTTAATAGAGAAACATGGAATTTCGAATGTTTTTAAGCAAAAAATTGTCCGCTACAGGATTCGAACCATCATTCCGGCGGGAGACCCAATTGCCAAAACCTCGCGTCTCTCCCCTCCGCCCTCGCCGCCACCTTTGTCCCACAAAGATCACGTGATCGACTATTTTGACGGCCAATCAAAATCGTGGGAAATTGGGTTAGCTTCTGCGATTGGTCGATCCCTGTCTTTGTCGTCGTCGTCACGTGACGGCGATACACGTGTCAACAGGAAACGATCGCAGACGATAACTTCGGAATCGCAGCACACTTCGACCCTGACAGGTTTAATTCGTTATTTATTAAAGGCGAGAACTGTATTATTTTTCAAATATTTTTTAGTATTTTTCAACGTTATATTTTTTACACCAATTATGAGGGTTTATCCTTTACCCCACCATATAGGCGAACTCAATCTTATTTGATCTTATTTACACCTATCTCGATTAGCATGTGACTAGAAAAGTAACTAAGACATATAATGGGCTTCAATATGAGCGAAAACGTTATGTTTGTTATTATTTTCAAGTCTGCTTAAAAAATATAAAGATGAATTTAGCTAAATTGGTCTAAAATTAAATAAAATCGCACATGGCTTATAAATTAGAGTTATTATTATTTGATTCGCGGTTACCACCCGTCCTAAATCGGGACCTTTCTTCACAGTTTTTTTAGTGTTGTAAGAGTACCGTAGGTTATCCTGGTTAATACATGTTTCTAACCCCTTAACTTTTTCTTTTGTTCCTCTGTTAGAGTAGTTTTGAGTTGACCTAGATAATCACACAGGCTGACTGACAGAGAGAGGTAGATTATTCGCGATTGATCTAATTCGAAGAGTTTAATATCATTTTTCTAACCCTTTTCTATTTTATAGTTCAGCTTGAATAAAAAATCGAAATGATTTTTATCAAAGTTGTATATTTTCGAAATCTACAATTTTTAAACTGGTAGGAGCAAGGCAAAGTTTGTCCTCCATCCCCTTCCCTCCCCACGACAAAGCACCCAATGACGCCTTCGTTCACATAATCACCGAGAGCAATGGTGGCGGCGGTAAACCGGTCGCGGCGCAGTCGGGAGCGGACGCAAATAGTTCCCTCGACGTCGACGCAGACGATACCTACGCCAAAGAAGATTTTTGGTTTAAGGTCGAATTTTATAGGTAGCTAACATTACAACACACTATCCCTCCTATTGCCAAAACCAGATTATGCTTGTTTAATCTTAATAACTATAAGGTTTTGTTTGCATTATAACACCCCTCCCCCAGTCTCTCCATGTTTTATTAAGGTATATTCTCGCGGCCATGACTTGTGGTTCCTTATTTACTCACCGGTAACTTTTTTTACTTATTCCTATATATCATGCCTCTATACCTTTAGCGCCCAAAAGATATTCCAGTTTTTGGAGCAATGTTTCAAGGCAAAAAAGCGCAAGGCTCAGGATATTACAAAGGTTAGTTACGCTGATTATATTCCCGCAATTGCATTTATTTCATATTTTTTGCATGGATTTGATGAATTAGATTATAATCAACGACTGATTTTCTATAAAATATTTATTGAAACGGAGTGTAGCAATTGCCATCCGTAGGATTTAGATAAAATTCGTTAGTGAGATTTTTGACTCTCCCCCTAATATGCCATTTATTTATGTTCCTTTAGCCTTGATGTATATAACTAGGATCACCCGACCAGAAATTATACGAAATTATAAATGTCAAAATAAGTCTCCATTTTATAGACTAAAGCTTTTAGTGTATATTAAGACGGATAGACTAAATATATGATATTTTTGAAACGCTCTAAGCTTATTCCATTACAATTATGGGTGTTACGTTTATAAATATTAGGTCACGCTAATTTCAAATCAATTAAGCTTGGTAATTTAATTAAATTTGCGTCCCCCCCCCCATGTTGGCTCTTGTCAAACCCCCCTTTTAAAGTTTATTAACCAATATTATAAATAAGTTAGACTTTGTAATGCGATGCTATTTGAAGCTAAAGCTTAACCTTATACAGAGGTTGATAACCAAATACTTGCGTCTATTCATCAGGCTCAATCGCCTTTAAATACTACTATGTTTTGTGGCAACTGATATATTTCCAATGTTTCAATATCTTATTTAATAAATTTACGCGTTGCCTTAAAATCCTATTTCTATTAATATTTTTGAAGGGGTATTATTAAGGGCCTATGGCTGTAAAATTGTAGCAAAAGTTAAAAATGAGAAGCTTTTTATGTCAAAGTCGTTTTGGTGTAACCGAGAAGTAGTTGGATTAATCAACACTTTTTCAAATAACTAATTTGTGATAAGATGTAATAAATAAAAAATGTTAAGGATTATAAAACTTTGGAAAACATTCCAAAATTGAATTATATATACAGATTATAAGACGTATCCAATTGCAATTTTGGAAAGTTTTTATAAATATTTATTATTCTTAACTTTTTTTATCACTTTCATCTTCTCAAAATATGTATTTTTTTTTAAATAATAAATGATTAGTAAAAATTTTTTTGATAAAAGAAATTTTTTTAGAAATCGAGTTTTTTATTTTTTACATTTAATTTAGTTAAATATATACGTTTTTACAATAGGAGGAAATACATATAGAGCCCATCAAAGGCACAAATAACGATGAACTTCCCCCAATGTTCGGTCAAACCGAAATTTTGGATCAGTCACACATTTTAGAAGTAATTAAAAGACAACAGGCACTCTTTTCTGCAATTATTACTCTTCTCTTAATAGTTATTTTGCAATAGTTTTTTAAGGCTTTATAAATTAAAGACCAAAAAGGTTTTCTTTTATGCTATCCTCCCCCCTGGTGAAAAAGAGGGTAAAAAATAAGGGGGGGGGGAGGGGCAGTTCAATCTATTTATAATATTAATATGAGCAAATATTGTAAATATAACAAATAGCAATTAAATCTGCTATCTGCTTGAGTTTACTGCTTGAGCTATCTGCTCAATGCTTTAACAGATTTTGCTGCTTCGACTAACCTCTCGAGCATTTTTACATGCTACTGTTAAAACTATTGCACCGAACAGCAAGCACTCATTGTGCTAACGAGCATATTAAACTGCTCAGTGTGCGTGCTCGCGTTTGGAGTTGAAGCTAGTTAGCAATTTAACACCCTTAATAAAAATAACCAGGGGACGGGTGGCGATTTCTTAACTTTTTTTAGCATTTTCCATTTACAATCAAGTAAAAAATAGCAAAATAATACACAATCTAAAAAATCTCAACCCGAATTGCCCGAATCCTATCATCGTGCCCGCCAAGGCAGGTTTGGGCAGCGGGCAGGGCAATCTGGTCTCTGATATGGAGAGCCTCATCCGACAGTTTTTCCAGGCTGAGGGGACGGCTAGCAATTACATAACAATTAATATATGAATTGCTATGCAATTTATGGGCTCACTTTTGATCGTCCGTCCTGTCCAACTTGAAATTTTTTAAATAATTGGTGTGGAAACTTATACGGGGTTTTAATAGCTCTGGATTTATGCTTCTGTAAAAGACTTTTATTTTACTTTCACATATAGACTAGCTAATGCCCCCAGCTTAGATTTTTCGACCTCGCCCCAGTCCAAATTCCATTACTGCTTTATATAATTTTTTTTTGGCAATTTGTCTACTTTATATTATACTAGCTGACCCGGCAAACGTTGTTTTGCTATAAATACAATTTTCTTTAAAATAATAAAATTCGAGAAAACTTCAGCCTTGTATGTATGACGTCATTATTGTATATGATGCTAAAAATGAAACTGGCCGGGAAATGTCCGATATTTTTAAAACGAAAAGGTATTTTAGGAAACGGATACGCATATAGTATTTAACGAAAAATAATTAATAATTGATATTTTTAAGATAAGGTGTGGTATTGTGCAATATTCTGCACCTTTGCCCCCTCCCCAAGCAAATTTTTTAAGTCAAAATTACCTATAATCAAAAATTAATCATTAAATTTTGGATACATTTTTTTAAAGCTATCGTTAGAGACCTACAAAATGGTATTTTTTGAAATCATAGTCTGGCCCAACCCCCCCCCCCCCCAAGGGAAAAATCTTTGGCCCCCTGGCCCTTCAAGCAATTTTTTTTTTGTAATTAAGAAACAATATCATAATTATAATATTTGTTTCTGAATAAAACTTTTAATTCTGAATTTAATAATGTCCGAAGAACTGAGATATATCAAGATTTATTGGCACTTTGTTAAAAGTATATCCGATGATTTGTAGATTGAAAATGAAGTTTGAATATATAATAAACTGATGTTAAAAATCTTTTTAAAATTTAAATATTTTTTTGCACACATGTTTATAAAAAAGGAGTGCATTTAGCATGTCATCATGTATTTTATTTGCAAACTGTTGCCGCCTAAATAAAGGAGGGGGCAGGGCAGGAGGGATGGTGTAAGTTACCCTTAGCGAGCAGTGAATAGCGTTTGATTGACATTTTATCAAACGTCAAAACGTATAAAACAAAATCTCTCGAAAACTACTGGACCGATTTGGCTCGAACAAATCTTAAAACATGCTCCGGAGTGTCAGGAATAAGCCTTAGCAAACAGTGAATAGCGTTTGATTGACATTTTATCATTTTATTAAACGTCAAAACGTATAAAACAAAATATCTCGAAAACTACTGGACCGATTTGGCTCGAACAAATCTTAAAACATGCTCCGGAGTGTCAGGAATAAAGTGTGAAATTTTGGGCCAAATCGGTCTGGTAGTTTTCCAAGATTGGTGGCGGCATACACACACATACACACAAACATACAAACAAACATACATAGTTTCATTTTTATATATAAGATTACTGATAAGCTTGTATTTTTTAAACAAATGGTGTGAAAAATTTTACGGGGTTTAAATGGCTATGGTCTTATGCTTCTTTAAATAACTTTTATTTTGCATTAGCATATAGAGTAGGTATTAATTTTTTCAACCTCGCCCGAGTCCAAATTTCATTATTGTTTTTAGGCCTGACCGATGCTTACCTTTATATATAATTTTTTTGGCAACTGGTCTAGTTTATTTTATATTACCCATAAATTGCATAGCATTTACTAAGTATGTCTGTATATACGAATACGTGCACAGCTCAGTTCGCATCTCCCACCAAGGGCCATAGGGTATTTTTGGATCCTGGCTTACAGCACGTCTCTGCACGGCTTCTCCCTCAGCACATTTTACCGCAAAATGAAGGTGTGCGACGTCGATAGCCCCGTACTTTTGGTCATCAGGGATAAAGCTTCTCAGGTTGTTTTACCACCCCTTACATGAAAAACTATATAATTTCCATCGAATTTTGAGTGCAGTGTTAATGCCACAATGGGATAACAAAAAATAATTAAAGGTTTTGTAAATAGAATAGTTACATGATGTGTAATGTTTCATAGTAATTGGTTATCCTTTAAGTTTGTTGCCTTCTATATATATCCTTAACATTTTGAGGCTTAGAATGTAAAATTAAATCAATTAATTTATATATTTTTGCCTTTTCAATTAAAGGGATTGCATCGCGGCAAACTTAAACGGATATTTATTTAAGCGCTGCCTAAATTAGGTATTTTTATATTTCCTCGAAGATATTTGGTGCTTTAACTTCATGCCCGTTGATAGCGAATGACCATTTTTACGGAACCGGAGAAACATTCCTTTACACCTTCCATCCCTCGTTTAAGGTATTGCCGATACCGTTAATTGAAATTTTAGGAATACAAGTTGTGGCGCACCTAATAGCCATTTATTGCAAGCAAACCTAATCAGTTTTAGTAAAATTGTGTATTTTCTCAAAGCAAATGTTATTCATAATAAATCTCACATTTTAAAAATTATTTTATTAATACTCCTACATGGCATGTTGATAATAATTATGTCTCTAACCACTGTGGTCGTAATAGGTCTTATAGTTCAGTCATAACCTTTAGCTCATAAAATGGCATTAGCCTACTGAATTTATGACTAATTAAATAAGTGCTTTGGACCAAACAAAAATTTGGTATTAACGCTTTAATTTTTTTTGTGGGCTTGACTCGGGTTATGCAATACTGCCCTTTTTGTGTTAATATGGCCAATCAATGCTATATGCCGAAGAAAAAGTTGAAATAAATCTGCTATATATGTTTAATAAAATATGTAACTATTTAACTTAGGTAAAGAAAAAGATTTCCATCAAAATTAATACGTTATAAATCAAAACCTTTGTTACAAATAAATATAACTCGCTAATCGGACGGATTCAAAATTTTGCCTCTTATTTATTAGAACTGTTACGTTATAGGTCTGTTATTCTTAATTGAGTTGGGTATGTATTTAAAAATTTTCCCCAGATGGCAGAATAAATTATTTGATCGCCTATTTCGGGTTTATCTAGGCTAATTTTTTATTTCGTTTTCAATTTGCACAGATTTTCAAATGGTCCGGAGAAAATAGTTTTTTCATGAAGGGCGACAGCGAAAGTATCGTCATTGGAGCAGGAAAGTAATATATCATTCCTTTGTACAAAATTGCTATATTGAGTATATAATATACACGTCAAAGTTATAAATGACAGGATATTTAATGTACTGGCAATTTTAATTGCGATTTATTACAAGGTTGTTTGGCAGTTTGTTGGAAGTCTCATTTTTGTTGCTTATGAAAAAGCGGTTATTTATCCAATTATCAATACCAAACTAGTATCAAATAATAATTCAATATAATTTACTATTTTTTAAAATAAATCGTAATTTGTCAGTGGATTTCAACAAAAAATCCTTAAATTGATTATTAATTTTGGTAAATAACTTTTATTTTAACACACACAAGTGGGTTATACGGCCTATGGCTTGATGCCGATTTTTATCATGGTCGAACCCATAAATGTGCTACTTTTGACAACGAGCCACTAACGGTCGACGAGGATTTTGTGGTGGATAGCCTAGAGGCTTGGTATTTTGGAGATCCCCCACCTGATAAGCCAACAGTTTCAACCAAATGACCAAACTACCTTCTTCCCGCCTAGCTCTGTGGTTCTACGTTTTGTATTAGCGCCTCCTTCTCCTTTATAAGATTTTGGCCATTCCACTAAGTTGTTCGGAGAGAGCTTGTGCTACAATCATAATATCGCTACCGCCAGCAGCAATATTCGTATAACGACACTACTTTTGATTCTAACTTTTTTGAATAGTATTATAATTTATGTGTGTATCTATACTTTTCCTTGCTCACGTTAATATATGTGGTGTACAATCATAGAAAATTTATCTGTAATTAGTCTATTTACTAATCCTCCTCGCCCAAATAAACACTAACGGATTTGATTACAATAGTACATTTGAATTAAACTTATAAATCATGTGCCCTAATCCAAAAAACTAGGCCCTAATAGGCATCAAATTAAGCTACACACGCTTTAGATTTCTCGATAAATTGACCATATTAAATTTAACTTTTAATTGTTAACATGAAGGTGTAATTCGGCCGTTCAATTATTATTTCAAAAATAACGCACGTATCGAACGAGAATGCCAAAGATTTTCACAATGTAGCTGGGTGGGGGGTGGGGGTGGTGTGTATATAAATTTTATTTATATAATTTCGTATAAATATAAGAAGGGTCTTTATAAAACGGTATATAATTGTAAAACGCTGTACATTCGTCGCGTGTACAAATCGATCGTGAGTGGACGCGAATACGACGCAATCAATATCGACCTCTCTCTCCTCACGTGTGCAAAATAGAGGCGCCACCACACAAACAATTCGTGCATTTTGTGGTTTTAATAGAGTGGATAATATTCTCAAAATCCTCTTAACAAAACATTTAGAAAACGGATAATAAGTATGGCTTATATAGTTGTGGAGGAGATTAGATGGTGGTGGTAATCGGATTGAGCGTTTTAAATTTAATGAGAATCACTATTAATCAATCTATTAATATTATGCCAAAAACGATATATCGATTAAAGGTGATGGATGTCTCGGCTCGTCAAGTTTTAGAAGATGCGAGTCTCAAGAATAAAAATAGGGGGTAGGTGCATCGGTAATATAATTAATTTATGGCCTGTGAAAACGGGTGAGGTGTCGACTGTTTTCGTGAACCTCCATTTCTTGGCTTTTGAATTCGTTGAGCTCTTTGCGAATGACAGCCTTATCCCGCGGCGTCAGTCTGGTCCATGGTTTATCCGCTTTCCTATCGTATATTTCGGCGGGGGTGCACTCCACGTAATCGTTGAACCGAATGATTTGCCTCTCCTTCAGCTCTTCGATGGTGGGTCTGAAGCTTAGCTACAACACGCACAAAAATATGCCAAAATTTAAAAGCTTAATTTTTAGTTACAAATGGGAATGCCATCTGTGTTAGTTAATTAAAAAATGGGTTGCTCACGCGTGAGGGGATGCAACTTACTTTGTGTTGATTGAATAATTATCAGGATTTAAGCGAGAGCGTGGATTTATGAAATCTTATAAATCAAAAATAAAATTCGGGTGGACTGATAATTTCTTTATATACAAGATTCAATCAGTTAAAACAAGCGATAAGTTCTTCGAATTGGTAATAAATTTAATAATTATATCTCTTAGGAAGTTCCTTAAATTGTTCGATTGAATCTAATTTATATTGGTAAAAACTTAAGAGTAGGCTCATGAGATAAATAGTGGGCCCCTCTAATTTTGAAACAGCGATCTTCAAAAGGACAAAATATCTAAGAAAGGTTAAAGTTTAAAGGGAGATAGTATAAAATATATAATTTGATCCGAGGCGCTACCATTTGGTCTGGAAAACACTTAAGAGCGATTTAGAATAGTGAAATTTACTTTGCGTAATAGCATGCGTTTGGTATTCTCTTTTTCTTGCTTGAGCTCTTCTTCGGTCCTTTGTTTCAAGATGTTTCGCTGTTCTAATTCTTCGGCCGTCGGTCTTAAGCTTAATCGCCTATTAATCAAAACAACAATAAAGTGTTTAAATTTTAAATAAAACATTTATTATAAAGATAATTAAAAAATCTCGCAAGGCTTCATATGTAACAATGATATTCCCTAAGTTTTTGGAACGTAATGAAAAAGGTCTCTTCCTTAAATTTACGGTTCTTTTTTTTATCTTTTCTGAAACCATACCGTTTTCTTAACCATTATAAACTTGTGTAAACTTAAATTTACTTTTTGACAACTTTCATATCATCCCCATTTCGACAAACAATCTCCATGAGCAAATAAAAAATTTAATCAAGCGTCACCATAAATAATAATCTAATAACCTATTTAATTTGACCCCGATAGTGTCCATATTTAATTTTCGGCTCGGTTGACGGGTCGGTTGTCTATATATTCTTTCAGTTGTGCCCCCTTCGTTTTCGGAGGCCGAGGCATTATTGAGCTTCCCAGCATTGTGATGGCTTAGATGGATGGCTATGCTATCGTTCCTATATATCTTCGAGGCCAAATTGGCTACAAATAGTGGAAACAAACATGAGTTTAATGCGTATCTGTTTTAAGTCGTTCAAAAAGAATAACCTAAGCAGAAAGATATCACATATATTAATACATATTTTTAAACCTAAAATTTTATAATCCTCTAATTTATTCCAACTATTAGCTGTCAAAAAGTATTTTTATTATAAACGGTTTAAACGGAAAAGCTTTTTTTATATTAAGCGTAATGATTTTTTTTAATAGACTAAAGTGAGCAATCAATAGAGGAGGTAAGGCTGGTTCTGTAATAGACCTTATGGAGGGAGGCATTCCATGTCATCTCGATCATAAAAATGCCATTTTTAGCCCACCCCCTCAAATTTTATGAAATTTTTGAAATATATATTAACTAATATTAATAATTTCTAAAAAATTGTGAGTCAAAAATCGGTCTTTATCAGTTTATGACGATAAACTTTATAAATTATAGACCCTTTGTCATAAAATAGTGTTGTAATGACAAGTGATACCAACAACAATTCAACTAAATTTCGAGTTATGCTCGCTCTAAGGTCAAATCGGTCTTATAAGACATCGGTTCGTGACGATAAAATTCATAAATGATTCCACCCTTCAATCATAAAACCTGTCTGAATATAAAAAAAAACGATTAAAGGTAAACAAATTTACAAGTCACTATATTTTCGTTGTCGGTAGAGTCATTAGAGACTTCGTGTGGCGATTGCCCTTCTTCGGTATGATGAAGGTGAATGTCATTATAGTAGCGAGAAGAGGATTCGGGACTGGTGGGCTTCATGCGATGTTGAGGGATAGAAGAGATATTAGTTGGAGGCCCATTGTCGCGATACAAAATGGGCCCATCGTCTTCGTCGGAATCTATTTCATCGTCGCCCGCAACTGCCGTTATTTGAATCGTGGGCTTAAACACTTGCTGCTGCTGAGGAAGAGTAGGAGAAGGATGAGCAAAGGTTTGGGTATGGTGGGTAGATCTGAAGTGAAAAATTTTGATTTCAGAAATTGGCAATAAAAAAATTAAGGCTTCCTTAATAATCAATTCAAAAATATTTGGTACTCGGCTTTACCAGGACATTTGCAGCTTTTTAACTCACACACTTAAGATAACCAAGTATCCCTTTGCTAAATTTAAACAAAATAGGTATGGGGTTAAGTAAAACAAAATAAAATTCGGACAGTTTAGATATTTTCTCCTGAAGGTTGATAAATTTAAATAATTCTATACATGGAGTAGAGCAAAATATTTATAAAAACCAAAAATATAAAAAGTTGCTTCAATTACTCGTTTAATTTGATTTGTGTTGAATCGTTTTTTTCGTATCGACGTGTAGGCGGTGACGGAGTATGAATAATGCTTATATCTAAAAATAATAATATAAAGGCATTAAGACAATTTAAAGGTACAATCTTCTGTAAAGGTTTGCAGTCGTCCCACAGCCTCGTGTGATCAATAAAAATTTAAAAACAAACAGCGACTGCACAATAATTAATTAGGGGTAATGAAATTTGACAGAATTCTTTAAACCAAATGTAGCAATAATCTTCAAGGACAATTCAATAAAAACTCTCTCTATAACATTCTAAACACAACTATCACAGTGAAAAATAAATATTACAGGATCGCGTAGATCTTAAATGAGGTACATAATAAGTAAGTAATAAGGAATAGCTTACTGTGGTAGTAGAGGGAATTCGCGCGTTGGTCGTCTTGATAGTATCGATGTTGGCCTTTCAAGGCGCTTTTCTTGGGTACTGCACTCATTTCGGGCTCTTTAGCCGGGATTTCTTCCACGATAGAAGTGTCGATCATAGTGAGAGGAAGGGGAGGTATTATTAAAGAGTGGGGCGGGGGTGGAGGTGTTAAGGTTGTTTCCGATGTCTGAGAGCGAGGTGGGTGAGTCGAACAAGGACTAGCCCGTCCAATTGCGCCCGGCTGGGAGTTAAATCGCTGATTACAGGCATCGAAAGTTGAATAAGGCCCGGTCGAAAGCGAGGTGTACGTGTGTGGATTTGGTCCGGCGTTTGCGAGGTAAGAAGCTACGTCGAAAAAAAGGTTTTAATATATGAATTAAAAAGGGTCGGGATTAGGGATAGAATGAAAAATGACCTTCTAAATTTCTGTCTAATTTCTCTACGGTGTGTGGTGTCTGTGACTGTTTAGTATCATAAAACGACTATGTTAAAGATTAACAGTGATATAACACGAAACAACGAGAGAGGGGGAAGGATGTGTTAAATGAAATGTTAAAGTCCGCAAGTAAGAGTTTCTATCGATCGATACAATTTTTTTCGCTATAATAATAATAATAATTACTATGGTGTAATGGAGGAGAGGCGTTGTGGTGTATCGTTGTGGTGCTAGGGAGCAGAGCGCGATGGCTAATGCTTGTAACACTGATGCTGCTACCACTACAAGTCGTAGCAATAGTGGTGGTCGTAGTGGCTGTTGTAGTTAAATGCGAGGTCAGCTCATGGTCAAGGCTACTAACGAACGAACCGAGGCCCGCCACCGGGGCAGCACGGGTCTGTGTGGGTGAAGGGGCTGCTGGTAAAAGTCTCCTAGAGGTCGCGGTACCGGGCGGATGTCTTTCGGAGGAGTCCCGTTCCCAAGGCCGGACGGGGTTGACAAAGTGAAAGGCTGAAATGTGGCGTATACGGTAATTTTAATACGTAACTTTCCATTAATTATAACAATTATAACCAGTGGCTTAGCTAGGGGGGGGGCGTGGGAGCCAAGTCCCCCCCCCCCAAGAGCAAAAACCAAGTTTGACGAACGTTTATGAGGGGAAAAATTGCCAATGGCGTTTGACCCCTTCCTACTTGTGTTAAAACGCCTAGCTACGCCACTGCTTACAATACAACTTAAGTGGCCGTCCCAAAATTGCTAATCAATAATATACAAAAGATTGACACTCAGATAGATCAAGTTAAAAATTCTTTTCTCTAACAGACCAAAATGTTGTACGTGTACAACCCAAATTAAACGAGAGTGTTTTAAAAACGGCTGGGTTTTGCTTGGTCGACCTTTGGCTTTAGTCCATTTGACATATAAATAGATCAAGTCAAACTTTTGGTGTGTTTATGTTTAGTCGACTAAACTAAAGGTCGAACAAACAAAACCCAGCCGTTTTTACAACACTAACCCAAACTAAAGGACGGTATCACTAAAACGGATTTGATAACAGGAAACTCTGTGCTGCGCCCATTACACATATATGCTAAGTTTATCAAAAATCTCTTAGGGGGCATTTCTTAATTGCAGGGATTTAGGAAGCCAAGGTCAGGCAGGATCTGATATAATGTTCAGGGAAAAATAGTCCTAAGCGGTCTGGGGAGCTAAACCTGCGTAGATTTTTCATGTATTGAAATTAATCAACACTTTTAATTTTGCTACAGTTTCTTGAAGATCAGTAATGCGAAAATAGGAGACCTAAATTTTTGTCGAAAGCCAATTGTTACAAATGGGAAAATGTTGCAGAATAGGAATAAAATTTCAAGTTGCCAAAAACTTTTAAGCAATTAAGCTTTAGTTAGCAATTCGTCGTGAATCTATCGATGAGATGTGTATAGTTTTATGAAGTTAAACGTTTCTCGGCCTTGAGTGCCAAAATAAGCTTAAGTTTTCCGATATAAAATTTTAATTAATTAAAAGAAGATGTGAAAATCTTGGGCAAATAGTAGAAATATATTGGAAGGAAAAGTGGGGCCAATATCAACATCTAAAACGAAATAGCATTGCAGGCGCATAGCCACGAAGAGGGGGGGGGAGAAATAATAGTAGAATTAATCTCATAAATAAAAAAATATTAATATAAATAATTTATGGTTTTATTTAATAAATTAAAAATATTTTAAGTTAGCACTAAACATAATTTTTGCCTAGGATGTTATTTCATAAATGCTTGTAAACTTGCTTAATAGGTATAATAACAAAGGCATGGGCGTAGCCAGGATTGGAATTAGGGCCATTATGATTAAGGGAGGGAAAAATGAAAAATTTTGGAAATTTTAGCCATGATTATATGAAATTTTAAAGGATTTATGGATTTTGAGAAGGGCTGCCTCCCCTTGGCTTAGCCCATGGACAAAGGTTTAAAAATAAGTTAAATATTAAACAACGATAATGAACCTAAATAAAAAAAGTTAGAGCAAATGTGTGCGTAAAATTCAGCTCTACGCCATAGAGCTTGAAATTTTTAGAGACTACGAAGTTGCTATCGTATTTTTCAGCAATCTAAATATTTTATTCCTCTCTTATATATGGATTTACTTTTTAATTATATAGGTTGCTTAAAATCAAAAAATTAGGGAACTAAGATTTCAGATCAAATGAAATATCCGACACACAATCCTGACACTAAATTGCATCCAGTAGGCTTTTTTAGTCATGGTAAAAAACATGGTCATTTTTAACATGCTTTGCTCATCCATGAGCAGTGTTGTAAAAACAGCTGGCAAACCAAAATTTGCCAAAAAAACATTAGGTCTATTATTGCGACCAAGAAAAACAGGCCAAGAAACCTTTGGTTGGTTTATGTTTAGTCAACTAAAACCGAGGCTACTCATGCATGACCATCAATTATTTCGCAAGACGATGTAGCTTAAAATCGAAATTTAAATTATATGGCATTGCTTCAATTTGGAGTAATTTGTCGCCCATAGAATGCCCGACGCAATTTATATTAAAGCCATCGCCTTTGAAAATATCATAATATCAGATTGCGATAAATACATGGTCATTATTGACAATTTTGGGAAATAATATATATATCCTATTGACGGGCTGTAAAAAACTTCAAATTTATTAATTGCTATGCAATTTATGGGCTCGTTTTTGGTTGTCCGTTGATGTCCGTTGTCCGTTGATGTCCGTCCGTTACCCTATCTATTTGCATTGGGTATATTAGGTTATCGATTTTTTAAATTAATGCATGAGAAAGAGGTGCCCCACCCCTCATCTCTATCAAGAGGTGCCCCACCCCTCATCTCTATCTCCCTCACTTTCGGGCGGGGTCGGGTTTTAATTGCTAGGTTAAATTAATGCATAAGTATATCTATATTTAAATTTTGGTAATTGCTATGCAATTTAACTAGTTTTGGGGTTAGAATCCCGGAGTTTTTTTTGACTCTTATGATTGTTCTTGTTACTATCATTGATAATAAGACTTTTTGGCCGTCCGCTGGCTGCTGACCAATGAAAAAAATGACCATTGGCCAAAATGTGAATCCGAGTTTATTTTTTCGTTTTTTTTTTACTATTATGATTGTTCCTGTTACTACCATTGCTATTATGACTTTTTGGCCGTCCGTTGGCTGCTGACCAATGGAAAAAAATCACCATTGGCCAAAATGTAATTCGAAATTTTTTTTTCTCGTTTTTTTGACTATTATGAATTTATATCCACTTTTACCGTGTCCTGGCTGCTGACGAATGGAAAAAAATGACCATTGGCCAAAATGTAATTCGAAATTTTTTTTTTAGTTTTTTTTGACTATTATGAATTTATATCCACTTTTACCGTGTCCTGGCTGCTGACCAATGGAAAAAAATGACCATTGGCCAAAATGTGATTCGAAAATTTTTTTTAGTTTTTTTTTGACTATTATAAGTTTATATCCACTTTTACCGTGTCCTGGCTGCTGACCAATGGAAAAAAATGACCATTGGCCAAAATGTGAATCCGAGTTTATTTTTTCGTTTTTTTTGACTTATGAATTTATATCCACTTTTACCGTGTCCTGACTGCTTACCAATGAAAAAAATGACCATTGGCCAATTTTTATATATAACCTAAAAATTTATTATAGATGGTCTAACAGACAGCCAACTATGTAATATATATTTTTAACCTTATAAATGCATATATATTTTTTTATTGGGTTAATATATTTCATTTAATTAGATTGTGATTTCATAGAAAACCTAAAAAGTAATATTTAAAAAAATAATATAGGTATTAGATTCTAATTTACGATAAAATATATCGATAGAAACTAACACAAAATTCGAAACCTCCTTCAAAGGTATAATCATAGCCCGTTATTTCTAATTAAATTGAATCTACTATTAAACTCAAACACGAATTGTACTTTATTAGATGGCGCGCGTAAGTTTATATAATTAGTAAAATTTTTCTACGTGTCATAGATATTACACCGCACGTGTGGCAGGGAAATGTCCGATATTTTTAAAATGAAAAGGTATTTTAGGAATCTGAAAAGGTTATTTTACCCCCGGCCGCCCTGGGCACCTACGGGTAAAGTTTCGAGCAAATCGGGCTGGTAGTTTAAGAATTTAGCCCTTTTTTAAAAATAAAAAAAAACTTTTTTTTTTAATTTTTTTTTTACATTAAATTAATATTTTGTTTTTGTTAATACCATTGATAATATGACTTTTTGACCGTCCGCTGGCTACTGACCGACGAAATATATTGATTTTCTAAACATAAAACACAACTTTATTATTTCATTATCTATATAAATAACATAATAACTTCTACTATTTTAAAGCCAGCATGGTATAGTGGTTATAGCGCCGGCTTGTGAACTGGAGGTGTGGGGTTCAAGTCAGGGAGGGGACAAATTTTTTTTTTAAATTTTTTTAAATTAAATTAATATTTGTTCATGTTAATACCAATGATAATATGAATTTTTGACCGTCCGCTGGCTACTGACCAATAAAAAAATGACCATTGGCCAAATAAATCGAAATTTTTTTTCGTTTTTGAATTGGTTAACATTGATAATTACCCTATGTCCTCCCCTACAAGGGCCTATAACTAATTAACTAATTATTTTGCATCTAATACCCCCTAAGGCATTCTCGCCCCTTCCCACCTTTCTCGCCCATAAATTGCATAGCAAATATGCTACGTTTATACGGAGTATAGAAGAGTTCCCCCTTCCCCTCTTCCCTTCCCCTACTCCCCTTCCCTTCTCCCCCTTCCCACGAGGGCCGAAGGCCCGAGTTTTTATTGTTTTTCTACCTAAAATTTAGATTTTCGTGATGGTGCAATAGTGTTGTAAGAACGGCTGGGTTTTGTTTGGTCGGTCTCCGGTTTCAGTCGACTAAACATAAAGTTAGTCGACCACTGGGCTTAGTCGAAATTTGAAAAACAAACCAGAGTCGACCGTTAGACTTAGTTAAACCAAAGGTCAACCAAACAAAACCTAGCCGTTTTTACACTAGTAAATAAAAAAGTTAAATTTTAATGAAAGCCTGCAGCATTAAAGCGAGCGTATCAAAGTTTAAAATTCCCAGAATCTCTTAATATTACTATATAAACTTACCTATTAACTAAAACGGAGATTTTTTTACAAAATTAATTAACGGTATATATGTGATGCGGCGGATAAATAGGTGTTTTTACTTAGATATTAAAATTACGGAATTGTAGTTAATATATAACTTCAAGATTTCATAAAACAAATTGCAGATTTACCGGAAAATAGTTTTATCTTTTGGCGAACGAAATTGTCTTGAAGCTTATTTTTCGATCTCCTCTCCGGAATAGGAGCCGCTGCAAGTTGACTTTTTTTCATCATATCAATAAGGGATAAGGACGTCCAAAAAAGTCGAGAAATCGAAAAAATCTCCCATAAAATTCGTGATTTTTAAGGATTTAAGAAAAAATTGGAACAGATTAGTGAATTACAAAGTAAGAGAGGAGGGGGGTTATGTAATTTGTTGGGAACATCTGCCGCAGATAGGTAGGTAGAGAGAGCTCTAAGCTAGAGAGAACAACTTTCCCGACGCGATGATATTAGTCTTATTTACGATAAGTGAATTGTTTATTTAGTGATGCATGAGGAATGTATGAATCATCCCTCTCACTCGCAATAGGGCCCAAAATAAGATAATTGAAATGAGCGAATTTGATGATTAGATAGATGTTTAAATGATTAAAAATTTGGGGCGCAGCCAGAAGAGGGGGTCCCCTTTAAATCCCAATACATAAAAAGATAAAATTTTGGGAGTTTTGTTTCCAAATTCTCGCGCCACCTTCCGAGGTCATTATTAAACTTATGTATGCCTGGCAATCATAGGTGTAGCCAGGGTGTAACAGGGAGGGGCGGCTGCCCCCCTCTAAATCCAAAATTCTTCAAAACTTAATATAATTATGACTAAATTACTAAAAATTATCATTTTGCCACTCCCTAAATCATTATTGCCCACCTCATAATCTAATCCTTGCCATGCCGGGAATTGATTTTGTCGCAATAAATTATAAAATGAGAATTGGGTATTTTATTTTAAATTGCGAACTTTCTAAATCAAGCGTCAAATTTACAAACATTTTACGGGTGAGTGAGTTTCAAAGTTTTACGACATTCAATTGATAGGTCATTAAACTAACCGATTGAAGAGTACAAATTAAAACTAAACTTAATGAACCTCCATTATAGAATGTGTACTTGTCCCTAAAATGGAAATTCAGATTATCCAAGAACTCAACCGAAGTTTAAGTGAATTTTTAAATCGACTTTAGAATTCGTTAATACCCTTACCAATCAATAAATTAAGGGAAGAAGGGGGAGGCGAGTGTTTTACAAGCTGCCGTGCAATGCCTTGGGCTCAAAACATACAATAGGAAATTAGGTAGTAGTTTATTTAAGTCCAAGAATTAACTTTGTGAGTAAATGTATTAGTTGACAAGAGGGTAAAAATTTGCCCATGTTAAAATTTATTAATAGGCGCTTTGGAAAAAAAAAATCATTTATACTGGAAATATATCACAAAGTTGGATGAAAATGTAAAGAATATAAACAAGGATTGACGATAATTGTAGGCTGTATCTGCTTTCAAAAAATGTTTAAAATATAGCATTTATTAAGGGTAAAACAAATAGATTTTTAGTTTTTTCCCTATACATCAAGGTTTTGAAATACTTGCTGTCAAAGTTGCTAACAACATTGTTTTAACTTGCAAATTAATCGGATAATCAGAGTTTAATAAATTTGTTTATAAATAAAGGGGACATTCCATGTCAAATCGATCATAAAAACGCGTTTTTCGGCCGACCTCCTCAGATTTTTATAAAATTAGGTGGAAATGGTAAAACTAGTATAATTATTAATTTCCACAAATTTTAGCTCATTTCGGCCACTACTTTTTAAGTGGTGGGCGCTCAAAGATCTTTATTGGCTTTTAACAAAGATTCGTGACGCTATATTCCATAAAATTTATAAGTTATTGGCCCCCAAATCATAGAATCTTGTTGTAATGATAGGTAAGGCCTATCTTCATAGAAAAAAATTAAAAAAAAATTTTATCGATTGGTCTTTTCATAATGGCCGAAATGCATAATTACTGTTAAACCCTCTCACACAGTTTCAAGTTTGAGGCAAATGTTTTATTCTACCTAGTAATCAAATTAAAAAAAAGAGAAAGTTGGGCGGCCATCTTGAAATGGTAATAAATTGCTTAAAAGGGTTTTTTAATTATTTGGCGCCAAAATGACCCTCTAAAAAAGGTAGGTAGTATAAAACATTTGCCTCGAATTTGAAACGGTTTGAGAGGGTTTAACAGTAATTATGCCATGTTGGCGATTATGAGGTGACCAATCGATAAAAAATTTTTTTTTAATTTTTTTCTATGGAGATAGGCCTTACCTATCATTACAACAAGATTCTGTGATTTGGGGGCCAATAACTTATAACTTATTATGGAATATACCGTCGCGAACCGATCTTTCTAAAGGCCAATTATTGACCTTTAAGTGCCCACAACTCGAAAAGTAGTGGCCAAAATGAGCTAAAATTTTCGAAAATTAATATTTTTAATAGTTTAAACATTTCCACCAAATTTTAAAAAAATCTGAGGGGGTCGGCCGAAAACGTGGCGATTTGACATGAAATGTCCTCAAAGAGAATCTATTGAAAAAATTTTACCCTAGCTATATTAATCTTTGATATATATTCCAAATTAACTTATCTCTATCTTTTTACATTGACAAATTGCCCCAGACTTAAGGTCGCCCTCCCTTCCCTTAAAATTAGGAATTAAGTGAGTGATGTTGTTATTCGAGGTGTAGTCTTAGAATAAAACAACGGGCCGTAAAACCTAATGAGCTCGGGCCGAGCCCAGATATACCGAAAGCCCGTTACAAAACCAATTAGATTTGTATTTGTGCTATATATAGTATAAACAAAGGTTTGTTTTTATTTAAATTAATATTGTAACAGATCAAATTGCGAGTTTTTAAAATCGCCGTTTTTAGCAACTTTGACAGCAAATATTTTAAAAAAATTGACGTATAGGGAAAAATTAAAAATATATTAGTGTTAAAAGCGAAAAACTCCACCAAAATCTGTAAACAGTTTGCCGGTCCCTTTTCTCCGGGTGATTAGTAGTAAAGTAAACACATAGACTTTTAGATGCTATGCTAGGTATGTATTATTTGTTCGTTTTACAAATATATAAAATATAATTCTGAAGAATGTGTTGTATTTTAAATTGTTAAGATGTTAATCATTGTTGACAACTATTTTTCCAATTGAGATTAGATAAATGTAGCGTCCTTTTAATTAATGAATACTTAGATTTTTATTAACCAAAGGGGTGTGTGTAGTGTAGTGTACCTATTTATAATGCTGCTTGCTCGCCCATGGGCGTACGCAGGGGGGGGCTGCCCCCCCTAATTTTAAAAATAAAATTTTTAAAATACAAAAACCCTCAAGAATTAAAAAAAAATTATGTTTTGTCCCCCCCCCTAATTATGCTCTGCCTCACCTTCATTAGGCTCTGCCCCACCCTAATGGTTCTGCCTCCCCCCCTCCGGATATTCGAGACCTTTTTTTTTGTTTTTTGCTCTCAGGAAAATTTTTGGATTGGGATAGTCGAGACCTTTTTTTTTGCTCTCAGGAAAATTTTTGAGGAAAATTTTTTTTTTAATCTGCCCCCCCCCCCCCAATTCAAAACCTGCGTATGCCCATGTGCTCGCCGGTTTAATTTAGCCTATTAAGAAGAACAAATTGATGTAGAAAACATCATTTAGGAACATGGGTAACGAAAATAAATTGACCTGTCTTGCCCGACCTTGTGCAATTTTTTTGCAAACTCTCACCGTTATACAATGGGAATTTTAGCGAAATTTAGGTGCTACAATTAAATAATAGAATAGAAAGCATTAGTGCCAAATCGAAGGATAGTGAGCTTTTATATAGTAATATTTGCTAGGTTTCGACGTGATCATCTCTTAAAAGTTTAAGCGCACTAATGTATATACTAGTGTTGTAAAAACGGCTGGGCTGGGCTTAGTTTGTTCGACCTTTAATTTAACTAAAACTAACGGTCAACTAAGGTCTGTTTGTCAGATTTCGACTAAGCCTAGAGGTCGACTAAGAATATCAGTCCAAAATCTTTGGTCTATTTGCCCAACCGTTTTTACAACACTAGAATATACGAATTCAATAGGTCCGTGTTGTTGTAAATTTGGAAGGTAGGCAGGGTGATAATACCGAAAAGAAACTATGAATATTTCGCTTTTATTACAATACTAGCAAATTTAAAAAAGGGGGAAAGGATACAGGAAAAACTCACGATAAAATGCCTACAAACTGAGATGCTGTTTACCTAAGTTCGGCTCTTCCGCGTGAGGAATGCTAGGGTCCGATTCTTGGTCCGGGGCGAATCTTACCTTGAGGTTGTGTGGCGTCAGGGGTCTGTTTAGGCTGGAATTCATCGAATCGCCGGCTAGAAGTGGCATTAAAAATTAATTGTAAGCGAGTAAAGCTACCAATAATAATTAACAATTATTATTTATACAGTATGTGGTTTAAGAATTTTACAAACGGGATACTTGATACCCCACTTGTGACTACCAAATGGGTATAGAAATTATTAAAATTGATACAGCACTTCAGGTTTATTAAATGCTATGCAAATTATGGGCTTACTTTTAGTTGTCCGTCCGTCCGTACTGTACTGTCCTGTCCTGTCCAACTTGCAATTTTTTAATAAATGCTGTGGAAACTTGCACGGGGTTTTAACAACTGTGGACTTATGCTTCTGTAAATGACTTTTATTTTGCTTGAGCATATAAACTAGCTAATGACCGTTGGTTGGCTTTAATTTTATCGACCTCGCCCGATCCCACATTCATTGATCAGATTTTTGCAAACAAATCACATTAAATTAGATTAATAAGAGTGAATATATCGAAAGTTAATGTCACGGACAGCCCAAGAAGTAAGATATACACGACTGGGGTAGATTTTATTAGTCCTTTTCGTAATCATGGGCAAACATGACAATTGTCTCTTAAATAAATATATCATAACATCCCCTAAATGCATTGGTGGGTTGTGGAAATCACACCTTAGATCTTTCACGCTTGAATTTACCAAAACATCCCCTAAAAAGTATGTTTTGGCGCTCCAAATCATAAAGATTCTGCGGATAAGAAGATTGTAATGCAATCCCATCATGCACTTTTCTTAAAATTATAGGTATTTATAAACTATCTGATAATAATTAGTTGAATTAAGCCCCAAAAACTAAGCCGCAAATTTTTCCAGAGTAGTCGCACATTTGGATTTCTCTGTAGAGAATTTTAAATTAAAATTTAATATACAACTCTAATCGATGATTCAATATCAACGCAACTTTTGTGAGGGCGCCGTTGTCTGACAAGAAGACACAACTAATAAATGGGCACCAAATATAGTGTCAAAAAACAATATGTTTGGATAGCTCTAAACCCTTAATTCTAATATCCATGAGAAAGATCCGACAGAACGCATATTTCTCTACCTAAGATTTGACGTTAAAGAATATTTTTCCCTTTAGGAATACTTCATGTTTAATATTTATCGAACGCTGAGAGTTCAATTGTGTCGCTCCGTGTCAATCTTATTCTTCTATCGGGTTAGAGTTAAAAATTTCAAAATGCTTTCGGGTCGGGTCGGGTCGGGTTTGGTTTAATAATTTTAAAATGCTTTCGGGTCGGGTTCGGGTCGAAAGCAGGTCGAAAGCAAATGACTTTGTAAATATTCTTTACCATGGACTAATTTGTGTAGACATTGTTAAAAAGGGATGATTTAACACTTCATTTTTATAATGTTCTTACGTTCAAATAAACAATATAGACTTCTATAAAAAAAAATTTGATAGAAGTCGAAAGTGTCAAATATAATTAAAATCATTAGTTTAAGTAGAGTCAAAATCATTAAGAGCGCAATAACAGCTCGCCACCTTCAGCCCCCAACTCCATTAATAAGTCTATTATTTATTAATGAGAATAGGATTGAAAAACATTAGATTTGTCATTATACAACACGCTTTCGCAGCCATTAGAGAAAAGCCCCTAAAGCCCTGCAAATTGAAATTTCTTCGGCCATAACAAGGCTCGACACTTTTTGTTATCTTGCCCGAGCCCGAACTTTTTTTTACTCAGGCCCGACCCGAGCCCGGCCCAACTTTTTTGAAATGTAAATGTATAGGAAATTTTATTTAGAATACTCACCCGCACCGCACCTAACTTAAAAATACTTTGTCTCCTCTAAATAGCCTACTCAATATATGAATTAGTAAAACGTTAAAAATTCTTTTAGCTAAATTTTGCCTCATGCCGGGCTAGGGCCTCGGGTGGGGTTGACCCATCAAGCCAACCCGAGCCCGAGGCCCGATTAATTTTAACTTTTTGACGGCCCTTGCAGGGCTCTAGAAACCCCCCAAAGCGTAAAGTGGTCTTTCCCGACAAAAGTAAACCTCCTTTCCGTAATTCAAAATTTTAGACCTGACCAACGGACCTCAATTACTGAAAACTATCCATGAATCGTAAAATTTAATGCTACTTAGGGTTTTAATATCGGATTTTGCTGTGCAGCAGAAATCGTCGTACGGGAGATAACATAGCCGTGTCTTAACTCAGAATTCACAGCAGATTTACTTTTTAGACGCATAACATAAGAGCGATTTTGTAAGATGCAAAATTTTTAATAAGCTTAAATGTTGTGTGTTTTTAAATTTTTAGTAGTTATCAACAAATTTTGGAATGTAATCTCAAGAGTTTAAATAAACAAAACAAAAAAACGTTTAAACCATCAAAAAACAAAATAACAATAATTGCAACCGAGTTTAACCCATGAAATTGAATCATCGGATATTTAGACAAAGATAAATTCGCGCGATTTGAATCTGAATCCGATATTAAAACAAGCCCTTAAGCTATATGTATAAAACGATGAGATTAAATACTATCGTGGTGGAAAGGCATGTCTTGTGGTGGTGGCACATTGGTTTGAGCAAAGGGAGCTAAACGATCATCACTCAATGCTACTGGTGGTGGTGGTGGAGATTGTGATGACGCGGTTGCGGGAGTCCAACTCGGGGTCTCCTCGGGTATAAGATTGTCATCTAGCACAATTCCCCATTTACATATTTATATAATTTCCAAAAAAACTCATCGTACGAAGGGCTTAAGCTAGGTTAAATGTTAGAAATCGCATATTTGAAATCCTCCTCTAATGCGTTTTCAGGGTTCAAAAAAAATTCAAATGCGTGGTTTGGGTCGGCCCTATAATTAGATGCGGCGTTCATTAAGAAATCAGGCCAATGATGTAAAGGAGGAGGCGGGTGTGGCTTATTATAACTACCAGCGAAGTGAATGTGATTAATATATAATGACCTTTGTAAATTATTGTTATTCAAGTAAAACTCGTTTAATATGAAATAGAAAGCGAAATGATCGAGTCGCTTAAACACAATTTAGCCGAAGATAACCGATTGCCAAATTATCCAATAGGATCACATTGACCCCCAAAATATATAGATGTTAAGCCAAATAACTCGTAACTCGTGTTGTTAACTAGCGCGTCTTATTAGATACACCTACGATTGTTGAAAGTAGGAAACAGAGTTAGTTCCTCCATCACCATCCAAAGAGTCTATCCAGAGAAGCGCGTTCTTGGAGTAATGTCCCCCTTTTTTTAAATGGACTCCTCACCTAGGGTCTCAAATCTTAGATCCGCCACAAGTGAAGTATTTTGCAGCTAAACTTATATGTTATTTTTACGTGTTGACAATGGTAACTAGCCCACACCCCATAAGCATATAAATTATACCACATCCGCGTCTCTATGACAAAATAATATACTAGTGTTCGGTTAGCACCACACCACAGCCACGCATGAAAGTCCTAAAAAGAAAAGCAGACTAGCACTTAAGGGTACACCTACTTGCACCCCAAAATATCAATCTAGCATGGATTATTCATAAATTTTTAGCAATTCCTTTATACTTAGTAGTGTTGTAAAAAACCAAGGGTTTCTATTGGTCGCCTGCAAGCGTTGACGTTTATTTTCACCCAGCCTTATCAGTGTTAGGTGAATTTTCTTGGGAGAGCTTTGGCGTTTGGCGTTTTTGTAAAAAAGACCTAAAGCGTTTTGGGTGAATGTTTCGAGGTGACCTTTGGCGTTTAGGTTTGGGTGTATTAAACACCTAAAGGGTGTGGGTGGATAATATTATTAACCTTTTGGTTTGGTTTTGGTCGTTTGGGGTGGGGCATGCAAATATATCAATTTTAGGTAATAAACTTTTAATTTAAGAAAATAAAAATAGTTATATCATGACGTCACTGAGTTTAAACTTTTCCCATTGTGACGTCATAATGAAAAGTATTATAATTTATAATCTAATCTCTAGTAAATTATAGTTAATTATTATGCTTTGCTTATGCTGCATTATAGAAGTAATGTTTTATTTATGAAAAAAGATGGCTAAAATCCGTTTAATGATTTCAAAAATTATTTTTTAGACATGCCAAAAATTTTATAAAAATTTATAAAAGGTGGGAAATTTCGCTTTGTAGAATCTTCTATAGAGATGGCTAAAATCTGTTTAATGATTTCAAAATTTATTTTTTAGACATGCCAAAAATTTTATAAAAATTTATAAAAGGTGGGAAATTTCGCTTTGTAGAATTTTCTATATAGATGGCTAAAATCTGTTTAATGATTTCAAAATTTATTTTTTAGACATGCCAATTTAAATAAATTTTTATAAAATTTTTGGCATGTCTAAAAAATAATTTTTGAAATCATTAAACGGATTTTAGCCATCTTTTTTCATAAATAAAACATTACTTCTATAATGCAGCATAAGCAAAGCATAATAATTAACTATAATTTACTAGAGATTAGATTATAAATTATAATACTTTTCATTATGACGTCACAATGGGAAAAGTTTAAACTCAGTGACGTCATGATATAACTATTTTTATTTTCTTAAATTAAAAGTTTATTACCTAAAATTGATATATTTGCATGCCCCACCCCAAACGACCAAAACCAAACCAAAAGGTTAATAATATTATCCACCCACACCCTTTAGGTGTTTAATACACCCAAACCTAAACGCCAAAGGTCACCTCGAAACATTCACCCAAAACGCTTTAGGTCTTTTTTACAAAAACGCCAAACGCCAAAGCTCTCCCAAGAAAATTCACTTAACACTGATAAGGCTGGGTGAAGCTCTCCCAAGAAAATTCACCTAACACTGATAAGGCTGGGTGAAAATAAACGTCAACAACTAAGCTTAGCAATACGCTGGGAAAAACCAGCCAGCCGTTTTTACAACACTAATACTTAGGTTTGAAAAAGATTAAGAAACGCGCCCGTTAAAACGCTACTCGTGACACATAAGTTTAGCGCAAAATTATGGAGTCATTTGAAGGCATATTGACCCCCCAAAATTTTCTCATACCATTATGATCCTTTTCTAAGGGTGAGCCGAAGTAGTGGGTCAGGCCGTTGGGCGTCACCTCTTTCCACGCCACAGTCACGTGATCAGTGTTAGTGGGCGGGGCCGTGCTCGTAGAAGAGGGGCTGCCGGAATGAAAGAAATGGCGTCGCCTAGCCGCGAGCCAAGCCAGGCGCAGTCTCCAACGACGAGGCTTGAACCAATCGACCGTTGCCGCTCCCAAAGAACGCCCGTTCCGGTTCCTGGTTCCGACATTTTCGGCCCGGTTTTTAAAATCGGAACCGATATGTTCGTTCCGGTTCCGAACTCGGCCCAACCTCCGGAGCAGGGCGTTGAGGGCGCGACCGGTCTTGGGGGGTGAGGCGTGCTCGAGGGTGGGGTCCGATGACGTCATACCTTGCTAGTCACGTGGCTAGGGCGGTAGTGGGCTTTTCTAATATTTCGCATAGTCGAATATCAATTTATTAGAAATATGTTTAAATAGCTGTTTTGTAGTTTGAATTTGTAACAAATCAGAGTCCAGAAAAGTCTAGCCCAGGCAACGGTCGTAAATTTAGATTTTTGGGTGGGCCAAGGTAAGAACCTTAACAAGATTCGGACGATTCGGGCTCAATGAGATTTTTTAATAGGTGTATTAGATAATATTGGTATTATATTTAGATTTCAAGTATAATTTTGTCTTCTTACCCCAAAAAATTAAGCATTGGAAAATATAACGAAACCACCACTCCTAAAAATTTTATGAATCATTATTTCGGGATGGGCTCGGGCGCCGGGCGGTCACTTAGAAGGGTTCGGACGGGCAATTTAGTTATATTATTGAAGGGCCAGATTTAGGAAAATAATTAAACAATTTGACCACTGCAATCAAAATAAAAGATCCGTTGAGAGAACGTGCGAGAATAACAAGTGAATTATTAATTGCTATGCAATTTATGGTTTTTATCATGTATTTAATATTTTATTTTACTACAAATGAAAGTGTTGTAAAATAGATTTATTCCAACCCAAACATGATCTATCAATTGCTATGGAATTTATATGCCGACCCTGACTAAGAAAAATGTTGTATTATTTTAAAATGATTAAATATATTATACCGAGCAACTCTACTAAAAAAATTTGGTTAAACACTTGGTTTCATAAACGATTTATCAAAATGTGAGAAAAAGCAATTGCGTGGATAGCTTTAGCTCTTGGATTAACACTAATGTTAAATTGATCCGTCGTTAAATTTGATATAAAGCAACTTATTTGTTGTAATATCACCAATATAGCCTCGCATCTTGGGCCGGCCCTCTTCTTAAAACATACTACAGGCTTCGAACTTTTATAGGCTTAAAGTCAATTTTAAGAGCCCGTTCATCGTGTCCGCTCCCCCTGTGCACGTTCAAAAGGTCAAGCCTTTGATATAACATTATCCAAGTTATAGTAGCTATTTAAGTACTATTTAAGTACCATCCTAGAAGACACTAGTTTTACAGAAACTTTGAAATTCTGCTCCCAACCTATTCAAGATCAGATTAGACTGTTTCGAAATTAGTTTTAAAAATCGTTTTCTTACATCTTGGCAATAGTTGATTAGCCCTAGATGACATTTGATTCCCCGTTTTTAAACGAGATACATCACACTTTCATGGGTTAAAGCCGTGTCAATAAAATTAACGAGCTCCCTCCTTTGGCTGTAACGACAACATCCATTTAACGGGAATCTTAAATAAAATTGAATGATCGTAATCAATGAACTCCCCCACGGGCGTAGTCAAGAGCATCTCCACTTAATTTAAACTTTCCAATAGATACAATCCATGAAAATGATATTTGGAAAAAAAACATTTAGCCCCCCTCCCCAAATCATTCCTAACCTATTCATTATTCACTATAGAATGTGATAACTTTAAATGAAAATCATTAAGTTCGGCGGCAAAAATAAATCAGATATTAATCCTTTTATGCATCATACAAGTCGTCATCATGGGTCGCGTATAAAGCTATTGCCCTTGATTAAAAGAATTTCAAAAATTTGACCAAAACGTCTTTGGTCTGCTTATGTTTAGTCGACTAAAGCCAAAGGCCGACCAAACAATCCCCAGCCCCCTTTTTACAACACTAATTTACACTATATAATATATAAACTAAATCTCATTAAACCAAAATTGTCGAACCTTGTTATTTGGAGCCGGTCTTAAAATCTAATGCTACGGGCCGGGCTCTCCTGGTATTTGAACTATAGCCGTATGTGAATGCATTAGCCGCCTAGCTAGATCTTCCCACAATTATATTATAGGCTAGGCCAACAATCAATTCGTACTCTAATCTAATGATGTATCTATATGACTAATGCACAAGCAAGAACACGGTTCAGAATTCAGAATTCAGATTACATTGATCCAATTCCAAACATGGATGGAGGGGGCGACCCGGTGTAGAGGCAAGCACGTCGTCTTACCACCATTATGCTTCATCAAGGTCACATTACGCGTGGATAAAACAGGTAATTAGGGGGAAGTAAGCATCAATTAATGAAAAATCAAATTGAAAAAAATAATAGTAGGTATACCACCGATTTCTACTTTTAAAATTTTTAATTTTTTCCTGTTAAAGTGTAGTTTCTGGCAATGTAAGGATGGGCGTAGCCGGTGGGGAGGGGGGCGGTTGCCCCCCCCCTTTAAATCGAATTTATTGAAATTCATTAAAATTATAGCTAAAATTGCGAAAAATGTTCATTTTGCCCCTCTCTAAATTAATATTGCCCCCCCCTCTAATTCCAATGCTGGTTACGCCCATGGGAATGAATACCATAGATTTAGAGTTTTAAAATTATTCCTTTTTTTCTTGTTTAAGTTTAATTCCTGGCACTAAACGGCCTTCGTGTAAATGACAAAGAATCAAAGACTAGGGCTCGAAATTAGTAGATATAAATTGACAAAGCTCACGCTTTTTTTGCACATGGGGCAGCGCAACAGTGCTAGTAGAGTAGTTTGTAAAAACGGCTGGGTGTTGTTTGGTCGACCTTTGGTTTTAGTCCATTAAACATATAAACAGACAAAATGTTGGACCAAAAAACGTTTGGTCTAATTATGTTTAGCCGTCTAAAACTAAAGGCCGACCAAACAAAACCCAGCCGTTTTTACGGCACTAAGTCCCGCACCGAGCAAAATTAAAAACAATTTCTTAATTATTAAAAAGCATTTTTGAACCCGTGTCCCATGAAAAGCAAATAAAAGTCTAAAAATACTTTTTTTAGCCAGGTGATCTTTAGGTCTTTGAAAAACATCATGATCCGCCCAAAATTTTACCCAAGAAATATTTAAGTGAGGGGAAGGGGGGGGGGGGGGGGGGAGATGGCCATGCCGAGAGAAAACTGTATTCGATTAAAAAAGTATGCGAAATTTTTTGCCCGGCGAAATTAGCCCGTGCCAAAGGATAATACTGTTTAATATACAAAAATCAATAAACACATCGTAAGTACTAACAACTTTGTTGGTCCTTCCAGGCAAAGGGGAGAAGGGGTTTTGTATATCTTCAAAGAGCCGCCTAAAGATGGCAAATCTAATCAATCATCTTAAACAAGTGATCTATACCCCCCCCCCCCAAAAAAAAGCAGAAGAAGTTTTTCATCAAATGATGAAATATTTAAATTGTAAAAGGTTTTCACCTAAATTATATATGAATTTATTGGATCTTCTTAAAAAAATTCAAAAAAGCTCAAGCAACTATTGCTTTCACAAAAACTAACTTTCAAGGCAAACAACCTTAAATCTTATATCTCAACGGAAACATTTATTGCAAACTGTCCCAAACCCACAGCAGGCTTCGGTGGCGAATCAAAAATTTCCGACATCGCCAGGAATTGATAAAGACATTTTAGATAAATTTTATCCTCCATTTTTTACATTACCTTTGGAGTCACTAAAAAATTTTGATCCTCGATTTTGAATTGACCCGATGTTAATGATTTCGCTACATTTGGGGTAGATGTATCAGAGACAAGAAAAGCCCGGCCCGGCCTGCTGCCCGATTTTCCCGCCCGGTTTAAATGCCGACCCGGGCCGGGCAATTGTCATAAATTTATATCATTTGACGGGCCTAAGCGAGCTAAAAACGAGATTCGGGCAATTCGGGCTTCATAAGTTTATTTTATTTAGGGTATTGTTTGTTTTCGTGCTATATTTTTATCACTTTTCCATTTGATATCAAAAATATGTATTAATCGTAGTTCCTCTCCAAAAAATCGAAAATTAAAAGGAAATTTATGGGAAGATATGAGAAAAGTTTGGGAACCGGTCAAAGTAGCAGAAAAAAAGAAGCCAAATTGCTCAGAACTCATCAAGATCACGATTGATCAGGAGGGTTAGGGTTTTAAGTCAACGTTTTAGGTTGGTTAGGGTTAGATGCACATCAAATTCCCTCTCAATTTGAGATTTAATTTTAATATATTGATTATCTAAAAGTCATATTTTTCTGCTACTTTTTCATCATTCTGCTACTTTAATCCCTATCCGAAAAGTTTGACTAAAAATCATCATTTCATGGCGGGCACTTCGGGCAGCTCATGCATAGCCGGGCGGATACTTAATAGGGTTCGAGCGGGCCTTTTAGTTATAAAATCGAACCGGGCCGGGTTCGGGCAGCAAAATTTCAACAATTTAGCTCATATATTTTTACATTTATCCTTCATAAATCATCGTTCACATGGTCGTCTCAACGTAAACCGACCGACCAGAAGTTTTTTGGTCTATTTTTCTTAGTCGCGCCCTATATAGGCTTGGTCAAAATTTGAAAAACAGACCAGAGAGGACCGTAAGTTTCAGTTAAGCCAAAGGTCAACCAAACAAAATCCACTCGTTTTACAACACTACCTTAAAACCCTATTTAATCCAAATGCAATTATTTTACAAAATAAACAAATATCTACTCGATAGGACAGCACAGGACTAGATATTTTTGCTAGAAGGCGCTTAAATATCCCAAACGGGCCAGACAATATACTTTTATAATCATAGCTATTGGGGAGGCAAGGGAGGGGGTTCTAGAAACCATAAGAAAAATTAATAATCGATTAGAGCAACTAAAGGAGAGATAACTTAAATTTTCTATACTGATCTGCAGAGTAGACCTTGAATCTAGAGTTGATGGCTTAAAATTTAATTTGATGGTGTTTAGCTGAAACGCGATATGATATAGAGGTAAAATTAAAGATTTCAACGAAACGGAAATTAAATTTTCGAAAATTTGTTTTAATCGGTAAGTGGGGGGGGGGGGGGGGGGGTTTTAATATGGCTTCCAAATTTGGGAGAGCTTATGGCTTGAGATTGTAGGAATAATTAAAAAAAAACGTGAAGAGCAATTGAAATACTAATTAGATTACTAATCTTCAGCAGCCGTAATAAAAGTACATATATCGCTTTTCAGATGTCGAAATAATTAATTTTTGGCTTAAGGGAAAGCAAAATTTTGCAAAAACTAGCTAGGGAAAATATTTTTAATACGACCCAAAATCAGATGGCAAATTTATGATTACCAGGTAATAAATGTATATTAGGGGCATAAGCATCATTGCAAATAATATATTTGGTTAGACTAAATCTTGCAGCTAATTAATAGGCTTGATTACAGTGTTAGGACGTAGACCTTTCTAGATTGAAAACAAGATTGCTCATCAGCACATGACCATGCATAATTTTTGGAATTAAAAGATAAATGATTAATTAAGCTACTCACTTGGGAAAATATTTGAAGGTATGTAAGCTAATTACAATGCAATATAAAATGTTCTTCATTAATTGTTCCTAAAATAATAAATTAAAGCTATTTTTATAACCACAGGTAAATTTATACAGAATTTAAGTGGGAGCCTAGTGTAAATAATTAGAAATTACACAAATTTGTGCACATTAAAAACAATTAATAATACATTTTTGCAACAAAATAATTTTTATGTGACAATTAAAATATTTGTTTTTATATTTCAAATATTGCTATAAGAATTATGATTAAAAGTGAGTACACCTAATTTAATTAAATATATTAAACAAGTGACAGAGAATACAACTTTAACCAAATACTTTAAATAACGATAATTTTATTAAATTATCATGTTATGAATATACATAAGTGTAAATGGTTCTCATAAATTCTTACTTTTTAATTCCAAATGGTTAAAGAAGAGCATATTTATTGAATCATGGTTATGCAAATTAGTATATAGTAGGTCAATATGATCATTTTAAGTTAAACGTTTGAAATTTATTGCATTTTATTTCACGAGGAAACTCCCAAATTTCAGTAACATCTGTTTTGAAAATAATTTTTATGGTTGTTTAATTATTCTTATGATAGTTCACATACATTTATGGCCACCAGCTTGTGTAGAAATCGATTTTCCATTTTGAATTATATTCAACACATTTTTAATAATATGGAATTTTTCTTGGTTGTTGAGGTTTAAATTTATTTGCAAGACAGGAAAATAGTTAATTGCATTCGTTGACTCACCTTTATTATTTTAAATTACTAATTTATCATCCTGTTAATTTGTGCATAAATACACTCATTATTTAGCCTTTTAATAGAATGTGTATACAACTAATGGCTTAAGCCGAAACTTTTTCTAAAAGTACATAATTTATATCAATATCTCCTACAATTTTTTTATCAATGAGAGTAGGCAATAATCATCTTATTGGCGTTAATAGTCTGCACATTGCTTATGTTATGTTTCCCCATATTTCTTTAAATATTGATGTGGGAGTTCCAGCTTATAGGTCTAATAGTCAAGTCGATCCATCTTAATACGCCCTATGCGTTACGGTTTCTATAGCTTTAAGGAAAATAGCAAAGGTTCTGAAGAGCTAAACTATAGACTGAATTACAGCTTAAATGTGGTGTCCTCCACCCCCTTAGCCTCACCCCCTTACGTGTGTGCTATCCAAAAATATATATATTAGTTCCCCCCCCCACACATACACACATGCGCGTAAATTTTACTCCTGTTTATGATGAGTCACGATTGTTAGTGTAATGTATGCAAATACTATCTACCTAATTGGCAATGACCTTGAGCGTTTGAATTGCAATACAATGTTAATTGATTGTTTATTGTTCTTAAATTGAATGTCTATTTAAACGTGTTATTGTAATTACCAACAGTTACTTTTTGTCTTATCCAATAAAGTGTTTATCTTACTGGATATCTTATAATGGCGACGAGGAGACTTTAGAACCCTTGGACCTTAAACTCAACCTCGTTTAGAAGACGCTCCCTACCTCGTTCAACTGAAATAAAAAGATTATCCATATTATTTTCAGATGGCCATCAAACCGGAGACGAATTTTTCTTGTGATTATTCAAAGGAATTGAAGGATTCAATTCTGTATGATCCAGGTAATTCGATTGATGACTATTTATTCAACATTGATCTCTTAATTAAGTTAAGAGATATCTCTGGAGATAGGCGAAAAACATTGTTACTCACTTACGTAGGCCTTAACACTTTAACAAAATTAAGGGACTTTTTATATCCAAAATTAGTAGACAAGACTAATTACGATGAGATAATTAATGCCCTTAGGAGTATATTCGCCAATAAGTTTTCTATTTATCATCATAGAGAACAATTTTATAAGGCAATTAGAAATAACGAAAGTATTATTGAATTTAGTATTCGTTTGAAATTTCTTTTGAAAAACTGTAAATTTGAAAATAATCTAGACGAGGTATTAAAGGATATATTTGTCCTAGGATGTAACTTACCAAGGCTTAACATTGAGTTAAGAGCTAAGTATCCGAGTGGTAACATAAGTTTCGAAGAAACAGTTAATCTAGCATTGGCGTTAGATTCGGTAGAACACGAAACATCGGGGGCTGTTGAAGTAAACAAGGTTAAGCAGTCGTTTAATAACTTCAACAATAGAGATGTACATTTTCCTAAATTTAGCACACTTAGGAAAAAGCCACCCCCTAAATGTTATCGGTGTGGGAAACCAAACCATTTAGCAAAAAGTTGTAGAACGGTGATGAATACGTTATCAGTCATCAACCACGACTTCGATCAGCACACCAAAGCTCACATCAACGTACGAATAAACGATGTGCCCTATGAAATGATCTTCGATACTGGTGCGGCATGTAGCGTCATTGATGAAATAACGTGGTCTCGAATCGGCAAGCCTAGACTTTACCAAGCTCCGAAGATATACGGCTATGGTAGAACGGCTATTTGAACACTTGGTAAAACCAAAGTGAAGGTGGACGTTGGAGGTGTGACAAAGTATTTAGATATTTATGTCATCAAAGGTAAAGGTTCAGCAATATTCGGTATGCCATTTATCTCAAAATTTAACTTAACTTTACCAAAGTTGGTTTGCCTAAATTCTATTATTGAAATACCTTCAAATGTACATGCAATTCTTAAACAATTTCCCCATGTCTTTTCCGATAAATTAGGAAAAGTAAAAGACTTCAAAGTGACACTGGAAATCAATGATGACGCGATGCCAAAAATGTTTGCAGCAAGAAGAGTACCGTTTCCACTACGACAAGCTGTAGAAGATGAACTACAACGCTTACTTAACGAAGACATCATTGAAAAAATTAATCCTACTTTAACGCCAATTAAATGGGCTACGCCAACTGTAAATGTTAAGAAGAAAACAGGGCAGGTGCGTATATGTGGTGATTTTCGTTTAACCATAAATCAACACTTGGCTAAAGATCAGGATATTTTACCGACTTTCAGTGACGTGGCCGAAAGAATAGCCGGAGGTAAAATTTTTTCTATCATTGATCTCAAGGATGCCTTTTTACAGCTTGAACTTGATGAGAAATCTAGGAAATATTTAAACATATCAACGCATGTAGGATATTTTCGTTATAAGAGATTACCGTTTTGGCTCACAACAGCGCCGATTATCTTTCATAGGTTTATGAGACATTAATAACATACCCGGGGTGAGCGTCTTTATGGACGATGTTAAAATTAGCGGTAAAAACGAAAAGGATCACTTAAACAAATTAGAAACAGTGTTAAATCTCTTTCAAACTGTTGGTTTAACAACATCTCAAACAAAAATGCAACTATTTAAAAAGTCTGTCAAATACTTAGGACATATAATTAATAGTGAAGGTATAACAGCGAGTGAGGATAAGGTTCTAAAGATTAAAAGTTTTAAAACACCCGAAAACAAAAAGGAACTTCGTTCTTTCCTTGGGTTGGTAAACTATTTAGAAACTTTTATCCCCAAACTTCAGATAAATTGCGCTCCTTTATACAAATTAACTTCCATAAATACAAAATGGGTATGGGGCGACTTAAAAAAATTAACTTTTGAAAAAGTTAAAACTATAATTTCTAACAGAAAAACTATAGTGCCATATCAAAAAGAATTGCCTATCATAATTTCAATCGACGCGTCAGATTTAGGTCTAGGAGCAGTTATAGCGCATAAGTTTTCCTCAGGCCAAGAAAAACCAATTGCCTACGCCTCTCGTTCCCTAAATCCCGCTGAGAAAAATTATTCCGTCATCGACAGAGAGGCATCGGCAGTAATTTATGCGATAAACAAATTCCATCAGTATATTTATGGTCGTAAATTTACAATTCAGACAGACCACCACCCTCTTATAAATATTTTTGGGACAACCCGGGATCTTAGTAAAATAACGAATAATAGGTTACTAAGATGGGCAATTAAATTACTTCAATATGATTATGATATAAAATACATTCCTGGGAAATATAATCAGTGTGCTGACGCACTTTCTCGTTTATGCCTAAAGGATTCACCTCATAATTTAAACATAGATAATGATATTCGAAGAATTAAATTACAACTAATCGATGATTTGACTTTGAATACAAAAAATATTGTAGAGAAAACAATAAAAGATAAGGTACTTAAAGAAACTATAGAGCAATTTAAAAATAGATGGCAAGGCTCTTCAAATAACGATAACGTACGAAAATACCTGCAATTAAGAAATTACATTTCTTTCGAAAATAATCTTTTATTTTATAAAGATCGACTTATAATTCCGGAAAAATTAAGGCCAGATATTCTTAAAATTTTACATGATGGTCATCCGGGAATCGTGGCTATGAAGTCATTAGGGAGATATTATGTGTACTGGAATAATATTGACTTAGACATAGAAAAATACGTAAATACATGTAAATATTGTCAAGAAGAACGACCAAACGTTACCTAGATATATTGTCAGTGACAATGGCCCGCAATTTAAATCTACGGAATTTAAATTTTTTTGTAAAAACAATGGCATAATTCAATTTACGGGACCGCCCTACCACCCCAAAACTAATGGTTTAGCCGAGAGATATATTAGAACTATTAAAAGTAGGTTCTATGCGAATCAAAAGTCGGGGGTTAATGACTCGTTAAACTTACTACAAGTATTAATGAGCATGCGTAGTAGTCAAAACGTGACTACAGGTATTAGCCCGGCGGAGGCGATGTTCAAACGCAGGATTCGTACGACGCTAGACCAGCTCAGAAGAACGACTCGTGACAAGGTTGAAGAATCGATCTGGAAACAAAAGTACTATAAAAACCGATGGACCCAAGAAAGATTCTTCGAACCCGAGCAGCAGGTGTGGGTACATAATGACACCAGTCCGGGATGGAGGGAAGGACTTGTAGAAGCACGAACAAGTTCGACTACGTATGACGTTAATATAGACGGAAATACAAGAAGGAAACACGGAGATCAGTTACGGGAAAGAACAACGATCGACCAAGGTGCGGTGTCAGAGCGAAACATTCTAGAACACAAAAGGGTATCCAAACCACCTGATCGATACGATGGAGGGCAACTTTAAATGGGGGAGTAATGTAATGTATGCAAATACTATCTACCTAATTGGCAATGACCTTGAGCGTTTGAATTGCAATACAATGTTAATTGATTGTTTATTGTTCTTAAATTGAATGTCTATTTAAACGTGTTATTGTAATTACCAACAGTTACTTTTTGTCTTATCCAATAAAGTGTTTATCTTACTGGATATCTTATAGTTAGTATCTTTATGATATAAATAGATACGATTTTTATTACTTCTCTTTTAACGATTTTTATTACCCCTCTTTAGCGCTTATTATTGCCTCTCTTACTCAGATATTTTTTTCTTTAGATTTTAATTTTTTTTAGTCCGGAAAAAAATGTGAGCGCGAACAAAGAGAATTTAATAAACTATCGCTATACATACGCCCGCGGGTCTTTTTATCGCTGAAATTAAATTTAATAAAATAATTAAGTTATGGGTATAATTGGCAATATCATTACGTCGAATTCAACGACGACAATAACATATTAGTTTATCACCTTTTATTATTGTTTATTGTATCCAAAACCGTATATTTATATTTGCTTAGTGTTAATAAATTTTATAATGTAATTTACCACGACTTAAAGTTACTTTGTCTTTAAATATCTAAGTATTTGCCATTTGCATTAATTTATTTACCTCCACCATGACAATGCTTGTACCGAAGTAACGATTTTTCCTTCGCCATATTTATCAGGACCTAGGTTAACCTATATGAGGCCAAGTCGGCTCCTTGATCACTGTATTTTCGGTTTACTAAACATATCCTCTTTCTAAAAGATCTGTTATGTGACTTACAACAACGTCATGTTATGTGTAATTTTTGTTGTTTTAGGTATGCCACCCACGTGTTCTTGCTTCCCCTTAACATTTCCTTTGAACTCCTGTCTTATACATGAATCTCATTTTTCCGTATCCTCACTTTTTCGCCGACTAACTGTATTTTATCTTTTTATCGTCGTGCTCTCAAGATAATGCAAGCTCATTTAAATGGCAGAGATCTTCACGCGCGAGCTATAAAATATGTTAGATATATATGTGGCCTCAAAATTTTTGATATTTTATTAAGCTCGTTGGATGATAATTTAAATTAGATTTTTTTAAGATTGTACAATAAAATACAAAAAATTTTGCGAGAAATAAGAAGAATATAGATATTATAAATCAGAAACGATTCATCGGTTTTTCTAACTACCGTCCCCCTTTCAAGCTGCAAATATTTTATTAATGTCGAATGTAATTTCCACCCTTGCGCCGCTATGATATCATCAGCGTATACGATTAAAATTTTCTCAATATCTATTTAACATTAAATTTATAGTAATTAATATCGAAAAAATCTGAAATTTTGCCACGACTGATGATAGAGTTAGAGCAATAATAAGAGTCTCATCATACTAAATTTGATATATTGTCGGGTAGCTTTCCTAATTAAAGTATCAAGCAATTTTTTTATATTTAGAAGCATGTATATTGCATTTGATAACTATCTCATTTATTTTCGTTTTATATAATGAATATTTATATAAATAAAAATTTAGCCATTTCTATATAGAAAAGTTAATCATTTATAATAACCTTTGCTTATATCTTTAAGTAGCAATTAAACGGGTTGGCCCAACATGTGCAAATATCCTCATTTTATAAAAATATATTTACACCATGATATAAAGTCAGTAATACCATTACATGCGTAATGAGTAAAGGTGATAAATGGTCTTAAAATCCGGGAGACAAATCAATTTAATATTTATTTCTTTAAATTTGTTTATACCTCAGTATAATCAAAGAACAGTTTTCCTTATTGCAATTATATAATAATAATATCATAATTGGTTCGTATGAGATAGCAACGTGTGTCATTATTTTAAAACATTGGTTTAAGAAGTCTCAGACATTTAAGGATTTTGAATAAACAAAAATGTAACGACATCTCTTGTAAAATCATTTCATTGATTTTAATTTTAGTATACTACTTAAAAAATTTAGGGTTTTATAAAAATGCACTAGAACTAGAATAAATTTTCATAATTTTGATCCAAATTTGGGTATGGTTTTAACTCGAGAGCATCAAGAAGAATTAAATCAAAAACGGTGTGGTTTAATTGTATTATTTTATGATTTACAAAGATTAAGATGTTCTTATAATTTGTTATGTAATTATAAATAAATTTGGGATATACAAGGTTAACAAATCTGTGACCACCTCAAATATCAACAGTATTCATTGAACCAACATAAATTAGAAAATTATCTCATTAAATTTTTTAAATATGCTTTTGCCTTAAATTAAATAAACATTGATGGTATCGTGCATTTAAAATTCGAAATAATTTACTTGGTTCTTCTTCGCAATTTAGTTGATATTAATATTAGTCAGCTCATTTTTATATTTGACTAGCTGACCCGGCGAACGTTGTTTTGCCTATACCCGGGGTGTATTAGCAGAGTATATATCAGCTTATAGATAAATTTCAATAGATTAAGAAAATATCAAATATAATTGGTAAAAGTGTTTATTATGCAAAGATTTTTAAACAAATAGAGTGTCCAAGGCCCAGGCCCACCCAATAGAGAAAACCTGGCCCCATGCCCCCCCCAAGGGAATCTTTGGCCCCCTGGCCCTTTAAGCATTTTTTTTAATTTTTTGTAATTAAGAAACAATATCATAATTATAATTATTTGTTTCTGAATTTTAATTCTGAACTTAATATTGGCCGAAGAACAAAAGGCGGATACGGATACGCATATAGTTTATTTAACGAAAAATAACAAATAATTGATATTTTTAAGATAAGGTGTGGCGTTGTGCAAAATTCTGCACCTTTGCCCCCTCCCCAAGCAAATTTTTTAAGTCAAAATTCCCTATAATCAAAAAATAATCTTTAAATTTTGGATACATTTTTTTAAAGCTCTCGCCAGAGGCCTACAAAATGGTATTTTCTGAGGTCATAGTCTGGCCCAAGCCCCCCCCCCCCCAAGGGAAAATTCTTTGGCCCCCTTGCCCTTCAAGATATTTTTTTTAATTTTTTGTAATTAAGAAACAATATCATAGTTTTTGAATATAACTTTTAATTCTGAACTTAATAATGTCCGAAGAACTGAGATATATCAACATTTATTGGCACTTTGTTAAAATTATTTTAATTTTTCTCCTTATTTAACGCGCAAAAAATGACAAAATTAGATTTTTTAATTTTAGCCACGCAGGAGGGGACACGACCGTCCTATAATAATAATAATTGACGTGAAAAATAAGCAAAAAAATGACTTTGATACTCAATGTTTCAAATCGTAAAAACACCACATGCCTACATTTATCACACTAAAAACCATAGATACGCAGGGTGCGTTTGATTGACATTCGATTAAACGTCAAAACGTATAAAACAAACTCGAAAACTACTAGACCGATTTGGCTTGAACAAATCTTAAAACACGCTCCGGAGTGTCAGGAATAAACTGTCAAATTTTGAGCCAAATTGGTCTGGTAGTTTTTCAAAATTGGTGGCGGCATACATACATAGTTTCATTTTTATATATTAGATTACCAAACCACCGCCAAAATAATATAGAAATTTGATATTTCAAACGATGTTCTAATTAGGCCATGTTAATTGTGCTCAATCAATCTTATATATAAAAAAGAAACTATGTATGTATGCCGCCACCAATTTTGGAAAACTACCAGACCGATTTGGCTCAAAATTTCACAGTTTATTCCTGACACTCCGGAGCATGTTTTAAAATTTGTTCGAGCCAAATCGGTCCAGTAGTTTTTGAGACGGGTTATGTTGTATTCGTACGCGTTGCATTGTATACGGAAATAGAACAATAGAAGTAGAACATATAGACATCAAACTTTATTAATTTAATAACCGCTTTATCATCATATATGCCCTAAAATTCCAACATAACTGAGGTAAAATAATCAACTATTTTGCATTAATAATAAAATTTACCATTTAATAAATCAGCAATTTATTGCATGTATGCTTTACCTAAAGAATTTTTATATTGCAGTACTTTATATAGATCAAAGTCAATATATATTTTTACCAGTTGAAAAGTTGTACAAATGCCAATGCGAAAAAAAATTATTCGGCAGAATAATATCTAAATCAAAAAGAGATAAAACAAGGAGAGCAGCTGAAACTCCTCAACATCATGAAGTACGATTGCGCGACAATCGCAAGAGAAACTTAACTACAATAGCAGATGAGACATCGGAAGAGCGAATCGAAAGACTAGCCACTAAACGCTCACGAGCCACAACTTCACCTACCAAATCAGATAAATAGCGAATCGAAAGACTAGACAATATGCGCTCACGATACAGACGCTCAACATATAATTCGCGAGCCAGTTTAATTTTAGCAGCGTTCCATTATGATGTAGCGTTTGATTACAGCATGCACCCCAATGTCATGATTGGCCAAATGAATACGATGTGTTTGCATTGTCGTGCTTTGCGGTTCCCTAAAGAAAATCCTGGAATGTGTTGTTCGAATGGCAAAGTCAATTTGCCACCTCTGGTTAATCCACCTGAACCGCTCTTATCTTATGTACCTGGAACTAATACATTGTCCAAACACTTCCTCCAACACATTCGCAAGTACAACGCATGCATCCAAATGACATCGTTCGGAGCAACAAAAATTTTGAATGATGGAGGTTACATACCCATATTCAAAGTACAAGGACAAATTTACCATCAAATGGGTTCCCTTCTACCATTATCAAATATCGAACAAAGGTTTCTGCAAATTTATTTCATGGGCGATACGGAGGCTGATCGACCTTGTGGGATTCATACAGGAGTCAAACGTAAAATCATCATAGACATGCAAAATTTATTCCACAACAAAAATCATTTAATTAAATTATTTAAAATCGCATTAGAGCGAATGCCAACGGATGATTACAAAATCGTAATCAAAGCAGATAGAACACCATCAGACGCACATGAAAGACGCTTTAATGCACCAACAATCGATAAAGTGGCAATCGTTATGGTCGGAATAGAATTTGATCGTCGAGATATTATTAACAACAGAAGGGATGAAAATCTGCAAAGTATTGATGCAATCAATACACAGATCATATGATGCCCTTCAATATCCCATACTATTTTGCCAAGGAGAAGACGGATACCAAATTAATCCTGATTCAGGGGCCGCGACAACAAAAAAGGTGAATGTTTTACTCTTTGTTATACAATGCTCTAGCGAAAATGATAATATGTGATCTTAATCTAATGAAATTCTTTCTCTTACAGGTGTCTTCTATGGAGTTTTATGCATATCGCATAATGATTAGAGCTCAGCAATACAACCACATCTTGAAGTGCCGACACCTATTTCACCAATACATTGTCGATATGTAAGCAAAAATCGAGAGCGAACGCCTTCTTTTCATCCGTCTTAATCAGAGGTTACTTTGTGCCGAAAATATTCACTTGCGAGATGCGTTCGAACATGATGGTCACGCAAGCAATGTTGGACAAATGGTCATACTTCCAGCTACGTATACCGGCAGTCCTAGACACATGCATGATATACACAAGATGCGATGACATATGTGCGCAAATACGGATGTCCAGATTTTTTCATTGCCTTCACCTGCAAGGCTGGACTGAGATCATTCATTTCCTTTTGGCAGGCCAAGCATCATCTCATCGACATGATCTCACCGCCAGAGTTTTCAGGAAAAAACTAATGCGCCTCATCGATGTCATCACCAAAAATCACATTTACGGAGAAACTACCTGCTGGCTATATTCCATAGAATGGCAAAAAAGAGGCTTACCACACGCTCACATCCTAATTTGGCTGGAGGACACAATTTTTCTTACTCATATTGATAATATTATACCAGCTGAACTGCCCGATCCGCAAGAAGATCCGCTACTATTTAAAATCATCAGTCGTCATATGCATGGACCCTGCGGAGCAATGAATAGAGATTCACCATGTATGAAAGATGGAAAATGCACCAAAAAATATCCAAGAAAAATGAGCCAAGAAACGAAAACTGGTGGCGACCGCTCTCCGCTGTATAGACGCCATAATCCAAACGATGGAGGTCATAAAGTCACCATTAAAGTGAGAACTGTTCCCGTAGAAATTGACAATAGATGGATCGTCCCTTACACTCCGTTTCTTTCAAAAATGTTCAAGGTCCACATAAACGTGGAGTATTGCAATTCAGTGAAGTCTATTAAATACATCTGCAAATACGTCACCAAAGGCAGTGATATGGCAGTTTTTGGACTTACTAATACGCAAGTAGATGAAATCACACAATTTCAAATGGGACGTTACATCAGCAGTAATGAAGCTGTCTGGCGCATTCTCGGGTTCCCTATTTACGAACGCTATCCAACTGTTATACATCTCGCCGTTCACTTGGAAAATGGCCAACGTGTCTACTTCACGGAAGAGAACGCTGGACAAAGAGCGGCGCAACCACCTAATACAACACTGACAGCTATTTTCCTGTTGTGCCAAAATGATGTTTTCGCAAAAACTTTGCTCTACCACGAAATCCCAAATTATTACACTTGGAACTTATCAAAAAAAGTGTTTCCAAGGCACAATAGTTCCTGGAAATTCAAGCGTACGTATGTCTGATGCTTTGGGTTGAATGTATACTGTTCATCCCAATAACGCCGAATGTTATTTTTTAAGAATGTTGCTCCACAATGTCAAAGGACCAACATCATTTCAATCCATTAGAACCATCTATGGTGAAGTGTGTGACACATATAGACAAGCATGTCTCAAACTTCGTTTGCTTGAAAATGACCGACATTGGAATACGACATTAGAGGAAGCATCGCTCATACGTCTCCCGCACCAAATACACACTTTATTTGCGATCATTCTGACAACATGCGCACCATCTAATCCAAAAGATCTTTGGGATACACACAAAGAAAGCCTCAGTGAAGATATCCTTTTACAAGTACGTAGAGTGCATCCGGATATGGAGATACCATTTTCCGAGGACATCTTGAATTGAGCTCTTATAAAACTTGAGGACATATGTCTATCCATAAACAATAAAATGTTATGTCAGCTCGGATTGCCTGAACCTAATCGTGATAAAAGCAACGTTCACGACAGTGACTTATGGCGTGTAAAACAATACGACTTGGCTCAGCTACAATTGTTTGTCATCGCTCAGGAAATACTCTTAGTCGCTGACCAAAAGCATGCCTATACCACCGTCATGAAATACGTCACAAACGGTAACGGAGACCTACTTTTCCTAGATGCACCAGGAGGAACCGGAAAAACATTTCTTTTTAATCTGATATTGGCTGAAATTCGGAGAAATAATAAGATAGTTCTCGCTGTCGCGTCATCGGGCATAGCAGCCACGCTACTCAATGGAGGCCGCACAGCGCAGTTAACTTTTAAACTCCCATTGAATCTAATTATAAATGAAACTCCTACTTCCAACATCAGTAGGAACTTGGGTATTGCCACGGTACTAAAGACATGCACAATCATCATTTGGGATGAATGTACGATGGCACATAAAAAAGCACTCGAGGCGCTGGATCGTTCACTCCGAGATTTGAGACAGATTGCACGTCCAATGGGAGGAGCTCTCTTGCTGCTAGCCGATGACTTCCGTCAAACCTTGCCAGTCATCCCAAAGTCAGCACCCTCTGATGAGCTCAATGCTTGCCTGAAAGCGTCATACCTTGGATGTGAAGATAATCACGCTAACCACCAACATGCGTGTTCATTTACTTTAAGATGCTTCGGCGCAACCATTTGCCAATTAACTGTTGGACTTGGGAAACGGTAAATTTCCAATTGAACCCACAACGCACGAAATATCATTTCCATCGCACTTTTGCAAAATACAGTCATCAATTGAAGATGTCGAAAATATGGTGTTCCCAGAAGTTGCTATTAACTTCACAAATCACGACTGGCTTTGTGAACGGGCAATCTTGGCTCCGAAGAATGACGACGTCAACAAAATAAATAATCGCATCCTATTGAACATTCCCGGTGAACCATTTACTTACACATCTGTTGACACAGTAATCGATGCAGATCAGGCGCTGAATTATCCAACTGAATTTTATATTCATTGGAACCATCGGGAGTGCCACCTCACATATTGACTCTGAAAATTGGCTCACCTATAATGATCCTTCGCAATTTAAATCCACCTAAGCTGTGTAACGGAACCAGACTTGCCGTAAAACACTACTGCCAAACGTCATTGAAGCGACAATCATCAGCGGCAAAAGTAAAGGAGAAGATGTACTGATTCCGCGCATGCCAATGCTTACAACCGATTTGCCCTTCGAATTCAAGCGCCTACAGTTCTGTGCGCCTAGCTTTTGCAATTACAATCAATAAAGTCCAAGGACCATTGAGCGTTGCTGGATTGAATTTAGAAAAACCATGTTTTTCACATGGTCAATTATATATTGCTTGCTCCAGAGTTGGCACACCGAGGAATCTGTTTTCGCACCTTATGGAAAAACCAAAAATGTCGTATATCCTCTCGCATTGCGATGATCACCCGTCCTGCCAATATATCATTACTGCGGCCTGTTATGTGGTATCATTACTGCGACATGTTAAGTGGTATGTATAAACCAGGTGAAATTCTTAGTTATGGTATTACGAAGAGAGGGAGATGCGAATGGCTCGAAAGGGGATGTGTTGCGGGTAGAGACCTGCACGGTCAACCTGACGCCCGACCCGATTGCGGGTACAGGGTAATGGTCGTAAATGGTTCAGACTCAGGGACTACGGACCAGGTGAATGTGTAAGAACGACGCCCGACTCGGACAAGGCTAATATGATAATATCCTCTGCTAAAACACCAGGGTAAATGGCAAAACAACGTTTGCCGGGTTCATCTAGTTAAATTATATATCATTAAAATTGTTAATTATTTACAAATTAGTCAAATCTAATAAATGCAACAATTATAAGCATATGTATTTTGTATTTACAATATTTATGGTAAAATTAAGAGCAAAAATTTGATTTTACAGCAACGAGTATATTCATATGGTATTATTTGTTAAGTGAATACTGGACAGTTATCATTGAAGAGCCTTTATTTTGGATCTAAAATTAGACAATATAAAAATACATAAGTTAAAGAGTATATTCTGCATCATGGGCGTAGCCAGGATTAAATTCAGAGGGCAAAATAATAATTCGTTAAAATTTTAGCCCTATTTATATTGAATTTAAAAAGATTTTGGATTTAGAGGGGGCAGCCGCCCCTCCTTGCGACCTTCTGGTTACGCCCATGTTCTCCATATTTAAATTAATATATATTCAAATTGTATAAGTCAAGGTGGATCCAGCATTATTTAAAGCCACGGTAGATGTTTAATATGCCATATTTCCAAAACGACGCAAAAACACTAGGTTAGCTAAATTAGCCCCAGCTCCAGAGGCAGCAACAACCGCATAATAGACTGCTGTAGCAGGAGGATTGTTCCCAACAGCAGCACCTAATTGGAAAATATAAATACTTTTATTCATTATTTCCAATATCACTGGGGTCAATGAGATCCCAAATAAATTCATTATTCCGTTTAAAGATGCTATGATTTTATCATAGAATTGTTACCTGTCTTAACAATACACCCAAACTTACTGAAAGGAATGTATACGCAATCGCAATGGACAAATTTAGTATATTGTAAATTAAATCGTAATTATAAACGCTTTGAACGTAAATTTGAATATAGGAACGATGTTAAAGTTTAATACGAATTGCACCCAATTTTAATCTACCACATAAAAATTATAGCTTAACACCTTTTATATATAATAAGCTTATTTAAGTAGCAAAACGAAAATAAAAACAAAGCCCTAGTTTGGGCTTACGGTTCAACAAGAAAAATCAAGCGGCAAACTGTTTGCAGATTCTGGAAGAGTTTTTCACGGTGAACACAAATATGGTTTTAATTTTTCCCTATACGTCAAGTTTTTTAAATATTCGATGTCAAAGTTGCCAAAAACGCGATTTTAGCGTTTTTCAAACGTCCATAATTTGCAAATTAGTGGGTAAATATTTTGTTTAATAGATTTAATTCGTAGATATATGGGAGAGAAATGTATTCACAATTTTTTTTATCCTAGCACTTTTACTTTTTAAATTATATACAAAATTAACTATCCCTATCTTTTACATTGACAAATTACACCAGACTTGAGGGCGCCCTCCCTTCTCTTCAACACTAGGAAATAAGTAGAGTAGATAAACAACAACACAAACAACAACACGCACTTAATTCCTAGTGTTGAAGAGAAGGGAGGGCGCCCTCAAGTCTAATGTAATTTGTCAATGTAAAAGATAGGGAAAGTTAATTTTGTATATAATTTAAAAAGTAAAAGTGCTAGGATAAAAAATAATTGTGAATACATTTCTCTCCCATATATCTACGAATTAAATCTATTAAACACAATTCTACCGACTAATTTGCAAGTTATTGACGTTTAAAAAACGCTAAAATCGCGTTTTTAGCAACTTTGACAGCGAACATCTAAAAAACTTGACGTATAAGGAAAAAATTAAAGACATATTTGTGTTCCCCGTGAAAAACTCTACCAAAATCTGCGAACAGTTTGCCGGTTGATTTCACAAGTCCATTATTTGTTGACCAGTGATATTTTAAACCTATAAGTTCTGTGCTGGCGTCTTGCAATATGTTTATGGGCATAAAATTAATTAACCTTGTTCATAAATAAAACAAAGTAATGTAGTTGAAACAAATACAAAATTTCACATGGTATAATAAGTTTTTGTATAAATGAATTGTAAGGGCACAAAGTGGAACGGGGATATTGACAAGAAATCTTAACATTTAAAAAAAAATACAAATAGTAAAAAAACTATCTAACAAAGTTTTTATAAAAATATTTTATTGCCACAACCTTAAAAAATCTTGGCCTCATATATAACAAATTTTAATTTTACATATGCAATATTAGCAGCATTTTCAGGCAGCATTTATATCAGGAAAACAATGAGAACATTTAAAAGCTTTTTTTAAGGTTAGATCTTTAAAAGGCGTAATTATAACATAAAATACAACAAAATATAATAATGAAATTCAAATTCGTTTGAGAATGAGTATTTAGAAGGTATTGCCCCTGATGATATTATAGATATATTTACACACCCCCCCCCCTTTACACCACCGAATTAAAATTAACTAATAATTTTAACGGCTAAATGAACCTTAAAATATTCTGTCAAAATTAAATAAATTCAAAATTTTATTTAATTTGTCCATAAAAATAAGGAATTTGTAATTAATATTAATTTATCAAACTTATGGTGGGATATCACTAATAAAGTGGAAAAATGGTGTACAAACTATTTTTTGGAAAATCATTGGCATTTTATGTGCATGTGTAGAGCCCTGCAAAATGAAAATTTTTCTGCCCGAGCCCGGTCCGAGCCCGACGTCTTCAGTTTTTATTTTGCCCGAGCCCGGCCCGAGCCCGAACGACTTTTTTATTTTTGGGCCCGACCCGATTTTTCAAATAGGAAATTTAACAAAAAATTATTTTTAAATTTTTTAAAATTATTTCACCATATAAATACATAATGCATTAAATTGTTATTACTCGTAATTTACAACTAGGATAAGTTTAAAATAAAATTTTCATTTTCACTCGCTACAATTTATTCAGCTAACTGGATATCTAACTATTTAAAATATATTTTACCTATAGTTCCAAATAAAACACTTTTTAAAATGTTTCCTTATTTTAATTCTAATGCAACGGCTACTAGGATTATATTTAAATACCAGAATAAGATTTGCAATTTTGGTCAAAATATTTTAATAGACAGGAGAAAAAAGCTAAAACTTGGAAATATTATGTATGGTGGTGTGAAGATAATTATTTAATATCGAGTTGAGTTTGTTTTGATCATATTTTATAAACTCGGGCCTTCGGCCCTCGTGGGAAGGGGTAGGGGAGAAGGGGAGGGGGGAAGGGAAGGGGGGAAGGGAAGGGGGGAAGGGAAGGGGGGAAGGGAAGGGGGGACGACTCATCTTTACTTCGTATAAATGTATCATATTTGCTATGCAATTTATGGGCGAGAAAGGTGGGAAGGGGCGAGAATGCCTATAGGGGGGAATTAAATGCCTAATGATTAATTAATTATTTATACAAATTTTCCATTTATAGGCAAAATGTAATATAGGCAAGGGTTAGGGTTAAATTTAGTGTTTGCATCTAGTTGCGTATTACATTAGTTTTTACGGCCTTTAGTGATTATGGGTCTAACAAACATTATATTATAAAACATCACAATGTTAAGAATTTGCAGAATTGTTGGGAGAAATTTTTGTTGAATTTGAACAATTTTTAATTAAAAAAATCAAAAATTTGGCGAATGGTCATTTTTTCTCCATTGGTCAGTACCAACAGATACTCTATAAGTCAATGATAGCCAAAAAAACGGAAAAAAATTTGATGCTCACTTTGGCCAATGGTCATTTTTTTTCCATTGGTCAGCAGCCAGCACACGGTAAAAATGGATATAAATTAATAAGAGTAAAAAAAACGGAAAAAAAATTTTCGAATCACATTTTGGCTAATGGTCATTTTTTTCCATTGGTCAGCAGCCAGGACACGGTAAAAGTGGATATAAATTCATAATAGTCAAAAAAAACGAAAAAAAAATTTTCGAATCACATTTTGGCCAATGGTCATTTTATTCCTTTGGTCAGCAGCCAGCGGACGGCCAAAAAGTCATAATAGCAATGGTAGGAACAGGAACAATCATAATAGTCAAAAAAAAACGAAAAAAATAATTTCGATTTACATTTTGGCCAATGGTCATTTTTTCCATCGGTCAGGAGCCAGCGACGGCCAGAAAATCATAATAGCAATGGTAGTAACAGGAACAATCATAATAGTCAAAAAAAAACGAAAAAATAAACTCGGATTCACATTTTGGACAATGGTCATTTTTTTCATTGGTCAGCAGCCAGTGGACGGCCAAAAAAACTTATTATCAATGATAGTAACAAGAACAATCATAAGAGTCAAAAAAACTCCGGGATTCTAACCCAAAAACTAGTTAAATTGCATAGCAATTAAAAGTAAACAACTTTTATTTATGTTTATTATATAATAAAATGAAACAATAATAGAACAAGCGGACGGCCAAAAAGTCATATTATCAATGGTAGTAACAGGAATAATATATTAATTTAATTTAAAAAAAAAATAAAAAATTTGCCCTCTCCGGGAATCGAACCAGCAATTCAGAACGTTCGCCGGGGTTCGAACCCACATTAATAGAGGCATAGGCTTTTGTAGGGGCACAGGGACCCATATCAGTAGAGGCATAGGCCCTTGTAGTGGAGGGCATAGGGTAATTATAGCAATTAATATTAGAGATGCACCGATATCACTATTTTGTGCCGATACCGATACCAGCCGATACTTAAGATTTTTTTGCCGATACCGATACCATGCCGATACTTATAATAAAAAAATTTTAATACTAAATGTCTAGTTTTTAAATGTTTCCTTAAATTTGAAGTGTTAAAGGAATGTTTGTCTTTGCCCCCACGACTTATTTTAGCTTTGCATAATTCACAGATTACAATTTTTTCATCTGCTGACACAACAAAATAACTCCATAGTGTATCTAAGGAATCCATCTAAGGCTTAATATATAATAATTTTTAAAATAAAATAATATTTACTTAAAAGCGCAGTCGGAACAGATGGTCAATGAGTTTATTATACTCCACATAGAAATATTTATAGCCAATCAAATGAAACAATTTTCAAAAAATTTGAAAAGTCCTCTATTTTTTAATCGTAGGAAATACTATAAGTATTATTTTTTGAGTTTCATATTAAAAAAGGTATCGGCTTGGTAATTGCCGATACTAGCAAAGTATCGGGCCGATTCTTTTGGCAAGGTATCGGCGCCGATACCATGCCGATACTTGGTATCGGTGCATCTCTAATTAATATCAATGTTACCCAATTCAAAAACGAATAGATTTACTTATGCATTATAGCAATTAAAACCCGACCCCGCCCGAAAGCGAGGGAGATAGAGATGAGGGGTGGGGCACCTCTTTCTCATGCATTAATTTAAAAAATCGATAACCTAATATTCCCAATGCAAATAGATAGGGACGGACGGACAACGGACGGACAACAAAAAACGAGCCCATAAATTGTATAGCAAAATTAGTTTGCTTTAGTCAATTTGGGCCAAGCTCGGGCGTCGGGTCGGGCCGCCTCATCAGGCCCGACCCTAGCCCGAGGCCCGATTGTTTTATTAAATTCTGTCCGAACCCGGCCCGAAGCCCGATATAGTCGGGTTCGGGCCGGGTCGGGCTTCGGGCGGCCCGTGCAGGGCTCTACATGTGGACATAAAAATATGCAAGATATGTTAAACAATAAGCCTGTTAGATGGACAATTAAATTGAATCTGGATGGAATTTTCTTAAATTTAATCAAATTTTAATATTTTTTAAATTAAAAAGTTTAAAACAAGTCTAAAAACCAGTTAAGTTTTCATTAAATATTAAAAGTCTTTTAATAGTAGTTCATTACGCCTTTTACTCGATGTTGCAAACGAATTTATAATATCATCTGGGGGAATTACATTTATAAAGTCATGTTCTAAGCTCAATAAAGCTAAGGAAGATAACCTATCTTGTCCAATTGTGGAACGAAGATAAGTTTTAAACCTTAGCAATGAGAACGAGCTTTCGCTTGAACTTGAAGTTATTGGGATAGTTAAAATTATTTTGATCAAAATAATAAAATTTGGAAACACTATAGAGGGCAAAATTTTCAAAAATATCATTATTTAATTTTACTCGAAAATAAAGAATTACAACATATTACATAATTTTATGCCATTTTTATTTCGGTATCTTCCAGTTTTAATTCATAATAGTTAATAACTTCTAATAAAAGAGATTTATCGCAAAAAAGGGGATGAAGGGTGTCAACTAGAGCTTTTAAAGGAACTACTAGTTCCTTTTTTTTTTTAAAAGGAACTAATACATTCCTTTTTAAAATGAGGAACTGGAACTAGTTCCTTTTTTTCTCAATTTATCGCAAAAGGAACTACTTACAGGTTCCTTTTAAGTTCCTTTTGCCAATTTCAATTTGCATTAAAATTTTTTAAAATAATTTATAATTTAAGTATTATTTTATTTAGTATTTTATTCACGGTAGTGTTTGTTAAAAAATTTTTCGACTTATGGTAATTTATATAAAGTTTATTTGTTTTTAATTTTATTCATATTCTTAGTAATAGTGGGTTTATAAATATTAAATATATAATCTTTTGATTTTAGATATGAGTGAGAGTGACATTACCATAATTAAACCTGAAAATATATCCTGGCCTTTATTTGAGGATATTTTTACGCTTATTCAAAAGGAGGCAAAATCAATAACTCCTGGATGCAAATTATGCTCTCCAAAAATAAAACATATATCAACTTCTATATTTTCTACCGCAAATATTTGGCATCACCTCAAGGTCAATAATTTAGTTTAATTTTAGTATTTATTTTTTATAAGCTACAACTCTGGTCAGAGTAACTAAGATTTTAATTGATTGTTAATTTTATTATAAATCCTATTATAATTTATATATCTATTATTTAAAATTTTTATATTAGAGATTGCATAATTAACAATATATAAAGTTAAAACAACAAAAAGTCACATCTATGTTTAAAGGTAGTGAGAAAGATAAATTAAAACAGCCAACAATTATTAAATCTTCATCATCTCATCATCACTTACTAAAGAGATGATTAATCATGCTATCGTTAAATTTGTAATAAATGGAAATCATCCATTTTCATTGGTAGATAATGAGAGCTTTCAAAAACTTCTAGCAACTTTTAAACCCAATATTAAAATCCTATGCAGACAAACAATAACATCCAGAATCAAAATATATGTAATGAAAATGAAAGAGTATTTAAAGAAAAACTCCTTGTAGTTTCACATGTTTATGTTTGTACAACGCTGATTGTTGGACTGCATATAACCGGTAATTTAGCTCATTTATAGGAGTTACAGTTCATTGGATAGATGACAAAACTCTTAGTAGGATTACTGCCATTTTACCCTGTAGAAGATTAGAGGGCAGACATACTTTTGATGTTTTATGCAAGACTCTGATTTCAATATTCAAAGAATATGAAATACAGAATAAAAATGTATGCACGATAACAGACAATGCAACAAACTTTGTTAAAGCATTTAGGTATTATAATTTACAATTCTAACTTAAACATCTTTAGGTTATTTGCCTTTAATGAGAATTCATCAGAAAATAGTGATGTGGAGCATATATCAATGTTGTTTGGATCTAAAGTAAAGGCCTGCAAAGTCACTTTTTGCAACCCAAACCCGACTCGAAAGAGTGGTAAATTTTCAAACCAAACCCGACCCGCTCCCAATAAAATTTGATCGGCCGGTCAGAAAATTAGAAAAAAATGCGGTATGTATAATTTAATGGACAAATTAAAGCGTCATATTTAAGAAACTAATTAACGCCACAGATTTTTAATACAAAATAATTTATTTGAACGATTGATTATAGTTTTGTATAAAATGATAGCATCTACAATTTCGGGTGGCAAATTCGACCTCCTTCTATCTTTATCTTTAATGAGAAATTGAGGGTGTTATATATAGCTATTTCATAGTTGTAATTTTAAGCATAAGCATTATTATTTTATAGATTAGGTAATAAATTACATTAATATTTGCATAAGAAAATACAATTTTTACATAAAAAATAAGCAAAAAATAGTGGTAAATCTTATAATTTAATTCTTTAATTAAAAAGATTTGCCTAGATGAAATGTTTCACGCCAAAACATTATCTTGTTGATATATTTAACCTTTCTTAAGTCATATTTAAATTTGAAATTGGCGTATCATCAAATTTATTAATTAAGAAAAGGAAATTAATTAAATGAAAACATGAGACTGCATTTCGATATTAAATTAATTTCAAAATAATATGTATGATAGCATTATTGTTGGTTCAAAAATATTTTGTTAGGCATATTCTGTAAAAGATATTCAACCCCACCCGACATTTTTTACTAAAGTCCGTCCTTTACGATCACCCCTATTTTAATAATTGATTAATGGGAGCATAATGGATAACATATTAAGACTAAAATAGCAAAGTTTCATTTTGACCTTGAGCCAAATTGAAAATCTATAAAACTTGTTAATAAGACAAAAAATATTTGTATAATATTCATTTACTTATAAAGAATTTTTCAATTTGATTACATTTTGAGTCTGTATAATATTATAATGTGCGCCATTTCGACCTAAAAACTTATAAGTCGAATCTTGTAAGTTTTTAGACACTAATCTAATCTTTGAAGTGATTATTGTTGTCTTTGCTTCGAGGAGTGTCACCAATGTCGCGTTTTTATAAATTTAATATTACACAACACAACACGACCTCGCGGCATATATTTGGATGTCTTTATATTACAAAAAAATTCAAAATAATATTAAGGTGAAACTATCCCTTCTGGCTCTCAGCATTTATTATAATATATGCATGTTCCATTTCTTATAATCGAACAGGTAAAATAATTTTAATTACAAACTATTTATCTCATTATTATTAAAAACATTTTAAAATTTAAATTAAATGTGACCTTTTTATATTTCCATTCTTTATAAAAAAATATAATATCTGAATTCTGAACATCATATTAGGCAAATACCATAATTTAAAGAGATGGTAATTTTTTCGCTAACTACATAATGTTTATTTATATCACCAGCATGTGAAAAAGCTAAGAGTGAACTAATCAAGTCTAAGTCAACTTTTGTTTCTTGTCACCCACAAAAATCGATAAGTTTTAGGATAGAGACCAGACGTAAGCTGCGACAACCGTGTGGTTTTTGTTGCATTTTTAAACGAAATGCATTAAAAATGATCGAACTTTTTAGACATAGTGATATGTCACAGTGCTGTTTCAAAATATAAATATATCGATCTCGTATATTCAAGATATAAAAAGACGCATTAGAGATTAAATCAATAAATGTATGACTGCACTAAATCCCGCGGATTAAAAATAATAAAACTTTATAAATCGTTCCTAACCCATTTCAACCAGCTACTCAGAGCACATTTTTATTGTAATAACCTTGGTATCATCGTAATATCTCTTGATACCACACATCACTTTATGGGTAATCTTTGAGTTCTGGAGTTTATCTTAGTACAGTATGCTACCATTTAACAATCATTCATCAAGCCCCTCCCTAACCCATCCAACTTAATTGCCTAAAGAATATTCACACATATAACAACGATGCGATCCAGTTCGGCTTCATCCAGATCACAACTGTCACCAACCCAACGGTCCCCTGATAGGAATACAACTCAACAAAACTCTGTGAACCAAGATAACTCCCCAACCCAAAAGGCCTACCGATTTGAAATGAGCCTACCCACCATGGCCATTTTTACCGGTGCTAACACTCCCCTGACCAGGGCCCTGGCCATAAAATTTGCTGAAATGACCAATCACAATTCGGCTATTCTCATATCAGCCCAAAACAATAAAACGCTTGAATCGACGGCCCATCAATTGAGAAAGTGTCACAAATTTTCCCCCAGCAAAACTGGGCTAGAAGTTAACGTCGCGGCTCTGGATTTTGTCACAAACACGGAATCAATATGCGAAACCTTGACCAAGTGTTTCGGACCACCGGCCGATATTAACAAACGTTTTAAACAAGCCCTTGTAGTGCACAACGCGGGTAGGATCACAGTTTCTAAGCGACCGCAAGATTTTAGCGCAGATGAAGTTGCCAACTATTTGCGCCTCAACGTGACATCGGCCATATGCCTGAACACCGCTTTTATGGACATCACTAAAAATTTCGGCCCTTCAGCGACAGTATCGGGGGGTGTAATTAAGCGTTTTGTCGTTAATATTTCATCCCCATTGGCCGTTAAACCTGTGGCCGGGTTAGGTCTAGGTTGCGCCTCTAAGGCTGCACGCGAAGCTTACTTTGGCGTGGTGGCACTCGAAGACCCGACTATTAATGTTATCAATTATTCCCCCGGCCCCATTCGCATTGACACATGGCAAACGTTGGTCGATAGTACGCTCAACGAAAACATTCGTCAACGCGACGTTTTAATGCATTCTTCCGAGGACGCATCCTTTCTCACGATTGACACTAAAGCGACGGTGGGCAAGTTATTACAGATTTTGGAAAAGGGTTCTTACAATTCCGGCGAGCACGTGGAATACCTGGATGCTAGTAAGGACCTCAGTCCCAATCCTAAATACAAACCCTTTTTGGCAACTGTGTCCAAAGCGGCTTCATTAGATTTTTTGGGATGATGTTCCAACAAGGCTAAATTATTGATTATAGCTCAAAGGTTAAATTTAAGTCCGTTACCTTTATATACACCATTTTGCTCACGTTGTAATATAATATATATGAATAGAGAATAAAACATTTTCCGAATATCTAAAATACATGTGTAACTTTTATACCTAAGTTATTTACAATAACGGTTAGATCACGTGTCTTTAACATTATGACACTTATTTTCCAAACTTCTAAGTAAAAGCATTTAATACTAATGTAACTTTGTGCAAAGTAGCTATATCTTGATTGAGCGACACCCTAATCAGCTAATGTCATGCAGCACGAATATCAATTTTCGGCATAGGGGACAGTAGTGTTCGATCTTGTATGAGCTAGGGTCTCATCCGATGGGGCAGCACAGAGGAATGGGAAGAAGGCAAAGGGGGAAGCAAAAACAACAAAACACTACCATACTTCCCACGTGATAACGTCGTCTCGTGACTGTCATTATGTTAGTGCGACAATGGGGACAATAAAATGACACCGAACTTAACCTCTCGAGAGCCCATTTATTCATATTAGAATTTTTACTCATAAAATCAAACTTGATTGTTGCTTTACGTAAATTTATACGCCATAATAAAAATCATTATTATTTTGTAACAAAGAAGTTCTGTTTAAAGACTCTTTTTAATTCAAGCGCGGGCCATTATTCCGACAAAAGACTAATGCTTTCTTAACTTTAGTCGTTACCGACTGCAATTCCTAACCAAATTTAGTATACAAACTTTAAAATGACGAGAAATATAGGTACTACCGTAATCGATTAAAATACCAAAACACTAGTTAGCAAGCATATAATGCAACTAAGGAATTGTGTGAAGGAATTCTCTGGCACTTATCAACTTAAATTTCATAGAATCGTTCTGCTCATACAGACCCACTAAAATGACAACCAAACGATTAATAAAAGATTTTATAAAATTTCGCTTAACGATAACAGCATATATATTGTCAAAAGATAATAAAAATATGTACATGTACAAATTGTATAAAAAACCGTAAGATTTACATATTATCACTGATTAGTCCAAAATAGAAGAATGGCAGATGGGAGCGAAGTTTTGATTGGATCGATGTTTTGCGAACGAATGTCAAACAGTGAGCTTAAAAAAAGGACACACGTCCATAGAAAAAGCGATGTTCGGAAAAAATAAGAGGCATAGCGAAACGAGACGTGGGTATAAAAACACGTTATATATATTTAAAAAAACTAAACGTTTTACAAACACGTGCGCGTATCAAAAAAGGTGTTTAAAAAATCGCAAGGGGTTTGTTTTAAAAGCAAAGCGGCGCTAGGTGAACGAGTCTGAGCTTCGACGCGGTCAAAAAATTTGTCACACCCCACGTTTTGACATCGCGACACATATCCGAACAAACGGGATTCATATGATAGTGCACTTGGCAGTGTCTTTGTACTTTATGGACCGAGGTTTGATAACGGATAGGATGGCTTCTTCGAAGACCTTCGGTCGATGTAATAAAAATTTTTAAGTTTTACGTTTGCAAAAAGTGTAACTAATATTTATCGAAATTGCTGCAAACAAAACTTACCGTAGAAAGACCTTTCTGCGTTAAGGCCGAGCATTCCAGGTAGCAGAGGGCCTTGGTCTTTTGCGCCAACTTCAGACCATGCTCGCGCCTCAACGGACCCAAATTTTGGCCGGCCAGCGTGTTGAGGACGTCCTTGTCGTCGCGCAAATCCACTTTGGTCCCTGTAGGTAGAGGACATAAAATTGTTTAAAATGACAAAACAATCAAAAGGTTGAATTGTCGTACCAACTATGATGATGGGAACGTGGGGACAGTGGTGACGGACTTCGGGGACCCATTTGTTGAGCACGTTATCGTAAGAGGAATGACTCACCACGCTGAAACAAACGATGAAGACGTGGGTCTAAAGCCACAGTGACAGTGGCGACAAAAATAAATGAATTTTACTAGTAACTCATAGTAATAAATGTCCAATATTTGTTAAATAATATTGATGATTAAATAGTATATGAATGTAAAGGCATATAATGAAAAAATTTATATCTGATAAATAAATCTTATTTTAAAAATAGGCATGGGCGTAGCCGGGGGGCAATCCATTGTAACTGGCTAGTTTTTTTAAGCTTTGATAATAATATAAATTATAAAAAGTTAGAGATAAACGAGGCATTACTGCTTGTAAATATATAAATACATACAATATATGGAATTTGCATGAGCGTAGGCAGGAATAGAACTAGAGGGGGGCAATAATGCTTTAGGGAGGGGCAATAATAATATTTTCAAATTTGAACCATAATTATATTAATGTTTCAAGAATTTCTGGATTTAAAGGGGGGGGGGTTGCCCCTCGCTGCCACCCCCTGGCTACGCCCAAAGTTCTTATTAATTTTTAATAATAATTGTTTTTCAAAATTTTCGTCGGATAAGCAAGAACGTCTGGCAGTTAATACAGCATTAGCTATACTAAAAACCCGCTTCACAGGGGCAGATGAGGGGATTGGAGTATTGTACTTTATAAACAAATCTATTAAATCTGGAATAACATTTAATGTTTTTCCCTCGCTTCAAAAAATTGCGATAAGATATCATTATCCAATCCGCCCTCTACTTACTCGTCAAAAAACAATATTTTGGTATCGACAGTTCTTTCATTATCAATTCTAGGGGTTTCAATCCATTTTTCAATAAAACTAAAAGTGTATTATTTTTTACATTTAGTAATTATTGAATTCGGTCCTTTATATGAAATGAGTGAAAAATATTTATTATATTTTGACCATGACAATGTCAATTCATCTGCTTATTTTGAATATTCAAAATCTGAAGATGACGACGATATAATAATATGATTGTTTATATCAACTTATAAATTAAAATATAATTAATAATATCAAATAATAAACTTTAATCTTCTCTTCTTTTGCACGTGATGGTATGTTAAAAGTATTTCGGAATAGGTAATAGGAAAAAGGAAAAACAGATGATTAAAAAATATAAGACTTTTTTGTTACAAAATTCTGATTAACATAATTTTTCAAATAATAAAAATAAAAAAGGGGTTTTAAAATTGAACGAACGTTAAATTCGAACGCGTTCATAAAAAAAAGGAACGCGTTCACGTTAAAGTTCACCAAAAAAAGGAACGCCGTTCATCAATTTTTTAAAAAATTTGAACGCGTTCATTCACGACACTATTTTCAACTAATAGATTGCACAACACTCATCATAATTTTTTGTTATTAATATGATAAAGATTCTATATAAAAATTTTGTAAATAGCGATGTTATTAAGGGCTAATATAAATAATGAAATATACAAAATGTTATGTTACAATGTCAAAAGAAATAAAAAAGAGCTAATAATTGGTAAAATAAGTTGTAGCTTTGGCTTACATAGGAGAGACTTGCACGATCGACCGGTCTCACGACAAGCTTGCTCAAATTTTTATTTTTCTCTCCAAGTTAAAAAGGTAGTTTTTGTTGAAGAATATTGACTCTTAAAAAGTTGCATTATGCTACCTAAGAAACTTTTTTACTGTTTCATGGTTCCATTCTTGACTTTAAATAGAGTATGGATCAATAATTTAATTGTAGCAGATGTGATGGCGATAATTTCAAATGCAGCAAGGCTGTAAATTATTGTAAATAAATATCTTCTTCTTTTTAGACTCCAGTTTTTGGCTTAGATATCTAAGGGGGACCTAGGGGGGGGGGCACGATGTAAGTAAAATTGACAAAGGAAAAATCTGATTTAATTTATTTATATCTTAAGCGATAAATATTTACACATAAAGGGGGTTTTTCAATAGAAGGGGTTTGCGATGGGGAAAAGTACAATAATCGAGAATTTTACAATAATTGGGCAAAAGTACAATGATTAATAATTGATTTGATAGGGGATTTCGTATTTATGGCCCTTGAATTCTCCCCTGGGTGGCGGGCTTGATTGAACGATCGATGCTCTGGGAATATTCAGACGGGGGTGCGAGATTGAAAGCAGATGTTGCTAGCGTAAAATAAAAAGAAAAAGTAATTAAAAAAAGAGCGTCAAAGAAACTTATCCACTTCCGCTGTTAGGTTTACCTGCGGTAAAAGTGCCTTTCTTTGATCAATTCCTTTTTTCTATTACAAGTATTGCAGAAACATTCTTTAACCCTTTAACGTTATAAATAATAAAAAAAGATCTAAGTATACCGCGCGATAATTAAAACGCCTTGATATACACGTATACCATAATATCGTAATAAAGGACACATTATATGAAACTCAAACGCAGCATCCAAGATTGGACTATTGAATATGAGTTTCTTTTTTACCGTCAGGTAAATATAAATAAGTCCTATCCTAATTCCCTAATTCAGGCCGTAATCAAACCTAACCTTAAACATACTTTTAATCAAAAAAAGGTCAGCATGAGAGTAAACAATTGGTTGACTACGCTGTTCCAACATATATATCGTGTTTGACTGACACCTATATAATTATTATATGTAACTCAATTATTAATTTTATATGTGTGTTAGATGTTCAGCAAATTAATGTCGACCCGAATGGTAGAAATAGGTAAGTTATTACTAAATTTTAGGTTATACTTCTTTGTGCAATCAAATGACCCTGTAAACGATTATGATTGATGTTAAAAATTAAACACAAATTATTCTCATGCCGTATAGTCTATTAATCTTCGCTTTGGGCGATTCATTCCTATTTATTAGAGTCACATAAAGCGCTTATTACTATTGGACCATAGTTAGCTTTGGAGTTTTTCAAATTAGAAAAAAATTCTTGAGTAACTATCAAAATCTTTTAATTTTGAAATATTCATATGCTTTGTGTACACGTTAAATATTAAAAAAGTATAGTATTTCCTTAAAAAGGGGTATGTTTGAAATCATATTAAAAAGATAATTATACAAATTTCATATTTGAGTTGAATATTATTATTCTTCTACATCCTCATGGTTCAAATAAATTACCAATATTGTAAATTAATAATCATGATAACAAATATCGGCCACAACTATATCATATGGTTTTATCAACAACTGCGATAAGTTAATTTTACAAAACATAATAAAAAAAGAAAAAGTGATCATTCATTTCAGACAGTTCAAATGTGTTGCCCGTTTTAGCTAAGGCGGATCAGTCGGCAGTTCGGGCCACGAATTCAACAAATTTTGGCTTCTCTACTATCCCTGTAAGACTCAACCCTGGCAACTGGTCCTTCCAAAAGAGATGTTTATAAGATTTTTTGGTCTTGATAGAGCTTTTTGATGGTCTGACTCTTGATAGGGATTTTTTCTTTTCGTTATTTTCTACAAATTTATTAGGGGTTTTTTTAGGATTCGCACGTTTCTTTTTAATAGCTGTATGTATATATATATATATAGATATGTTATAGGCTAAGCTATATCACATATTGTCTCACAAAGGAGCGCTAAGGAAAAAAATACCGGGCCACAGTAACAAACATTGGTCTTCTGGAGCTTTTTAGAATTCCTAACAAATTACTTAAATTTTTTTTTAATAATTGATAAATACGTCTTAACAAATCCATGAAAAACTAAAACATCAACTAAAATTTTGTAATATAATATAAAATGATAAAAATGTTTTATCATCTTTACATAACTATATTATCTACGCCATGCAAATTATAAAATACATATATACAAATAAAAATCGTTTGAGGGGAAAATGGTTGTTTACATATATAAAACTAAATACAAGTGCAAAAAAGTTCAAACTGTATTATATAAACGAAACATTAATTAAATTGCCATACAATTGTAAATGAAAGTTTTAGAAATAAAACAATATAATTAGAAATACAGTTCTATAAAAAATGTCACCTATTATTTAAAAAGTCTTCTGAAATAAGTGCATTTAACTTTTCTACAATATAATTACTAATCTAGTTGGCATTTATAACACACGAATTTAATAGACTTAAAAGCAGTTTTACCATTTAAACTTTGCATAAAGCCATGTATTGACCGCCCGAAGCTTGATCGACTCTAGCTCAGAGCTTTCAAGCTCCACCCCCTCCCCCCTGTATATAGTGATGGTGACACAAATGTTGGAGCAAAAAACCGAGACAAGAAAAAAATTGAGTCGAGATGGATACGAGAATATCGATCTCTAGAGGAGATGATTTCAGTAATATCAGCGATATCTCGGTTTACATTTTTTCATTAACCATTATAATATAAGAAATAAAATTCTGTATTATGATTTATGATTGAGATACATTTAATATTAAAAAAATTTATAGACCCAAGTGTAATTAAAATCAATTTATTCGTGCAAAATTTAAAGTTTAGCTTATGCACCTGAGTAAGAGTAGCCATTAGGATATGTGAATAAATTTATAATATATTAATCATATAGTTATATGATGGATAGCATGCTTATAAAAAATTAAAACTTAACGTGGAAATGAGTTCTGTTGAAATAATGAATATATCTAAGCATTTTTGAATTTTGTACAAATTCATCATTCTGCCTGATGTGATGATATCAAATTGGTGGCCAATTAATTTTATAAAATATCCAAATTAGACTACCGCTCGAATTTTTCGACTAGCGACATCTGTAGTGCCGAAAGTTTCAAAAGCATATTCGAATGTTCAATGACACACAAAATACTTAATTAAACTCATGGTACACCCATTATATTTTTTATTCAAAAGAAATTATGTTGTTACATTCTCTTCATCTACATATTACAATATTTAAACATATAATTATAGCAATAATATAATCTGTATAAAATGTTATGCAAATAAAAATTATACTAAATTAAACTATTCATTTTTCACGTATTCACTCACATATACGACATAGTGAAAGGGCTCCCAACACTATTATTATATAAACGAATGAGGCCGAAATAAGGCTACATTTATATTAAACTAGATGAACCCGGCAAACGTTGTTTTGCCATTTACCCGGGTGTATTAGCAGAATATATATCATCTTATAGATAAATTTCAATAGATTAAGAATATATCAAATATAATGATTGGTAAGTGTTTATTATGCAAAATTTTTTTAACAAATAGTTAAAGAGGGTCCAAGGCCCAGGCCCACCCAAGAGAGATACCTTGCCCCATGCCCCCCCCCCAAGGGAAAAATCTTTGGTCCCCTGGCCCTTCAAGCAATTTTTTTTATTTTTTTGGTATTTAGGAAACAATATCATAATTATAATTATTTGTTTCTGAATAAAACTTTTAATTCTGAACATAATGTCCCAAGAACTGAGATATATCAACATTTATTGGCGCTTTGTTAAAAGTATTTTCATTTTTCTCCTTATTTAACGCGCAAAAAATGACAAAATTAGATTTTTTAATTTATTTAGCCACGCAGGAGGGAACACGACCGTCCTATAATAATAATAATTGACGTGAAAAATAAGCAAAAAAATGACTTTGATTTAATGTTTCAAATCGTAATAAGTTTCCATTTTCCGCAGCACATGGCTACATTTATCACACTACACTACCTACCTACCTACACGCATGCACACGATTCTTATTCAAAAATAAAGCTCTTCAAAAAAAGTGATCAGATAAAAGCTAATAAAAAATTTAGACCCTAAAATGTGTTGAAAAATAAAGCTCTTCAAAAAAAAGCTGATCAGAAAAAAAGCTAATAAATCAATAGGAACATTTGGCAATTTCGACGTATAGTGCAGAATATCTAATTGAGTACCCTAACCCTACCCATTTTTATATATTCAATATTTAAATTTTATTTTCAAATTTGCTATGCGACATACACCTCATAAGACATCAAGCGTACGAATTGCACAAAGAAGTATAACCTAAAATTTAGTAATAACTTACCTATTTCTACCATTTTCGGGTCGACATTAATTTGCTGAACATCTAACACACATATAAAATTAATAATTGAGTTACATATAATAATTATATAGGTGTCAGTCAAACACGATATATAGGTTGGAACAGCGTAGTCAACCAATTGTTTACTCTCATGCTGACCTTTTTTTGATTAAAAGTAGGTTTAAGGTTAGGTTTGATTACGGCCTGAATTAGGGAATTAGGATAGGATTTATTTATATTTACCTGACGGTAAAAAAGAAACTCATATTCAATAGTCCAATCTTGGATGCTGCGTTTGAGTTTCAAATAATGTGTCCTTTATTACGATATTATGGTATACGTGTATATCAAGGCGTTTTAATTATCGCGCGATATACTTAGATCTTTTTTTATTATTTATAACGTTAAAGGGTTAAAGAATGTTTCTGCAATCCTTGTAATAGAAAAAAGGAATTGATCAAAGAAGGGCACTTTTACCGCAGGTAAACCTATCAGCGGAAGTGGATAAGTTTCTTTGACGCTCTTTTTTTAATTAATTTTTCTTTTTATTTTACGCTAGCAACATCTGCTTTCAATCTCGCACCCCCGTCTGAATATTCCCAGAGCATCGATCGTTCAATCAAGCCCGCCACCCAGGGGAGAATTCAAGGGCCATAAATACGAAATCCCCTATCAAATCAATTATTAATCATTGTACTTTTGCCCAATTATTGTAAAATTCTCGATTATTGTACTTTTCCCCATCGCAAACCCCTTGAAAAACCCCCTTTATTTGTAAATATTTATCGCTTAAGATATAAATAAATTAAATCAGATTTTTCATTTGCCAATTTTACTTACATCGTGCCCCCCCCCTAGGTCCCCCTTAGATATCTAAGCCAAAAACTGGAGTCTAAAAAAGAAGAAGATATTTATTTACAATAATTTACAGCCTTGCTGCATTTGAAATTATCGCCATCACATCTGCTACAATTAAATTATTGATCCATACTCTATTTAAAGTCAAGAATGGAACCATGAAACAGTAAAAAATTTTCTTAGGTAGCATAATGCTACTTTTTAAGAGTCAATATTCTTCAACAAAAACTACCTTTTTAACTTGGAGAGAAAAATAAAAATTTGAGCAAGCTTGTCGTGAGACTGGTCGATCGCGCAAGTCTCTCCTATGTAAGCCAAAGCTACAGCTTATTTTACCAATTATTAGCTCTTTTTTATTTCTTTTGACATTGTAACATAACATTTTGTATATTTCATTATTTATATTAGCCCTTAATAACATCGCTATTTACAAAATTTTTATGTAGAATCTTTATCATAAATTTAATAACAAAAAATTATGATGAGTGTTGTGCAATCTATTAGTTGAAAATAGTGTCGTGAATGAACGCGTTCAAATTTTTTGAAAAATTGATGAACGGCGTTCCTTTTTTTGGTGAACTTTGAACGTGAACGCGTTCCTTTTTTTTATGAACGCGTTCGAATTTAACGTTCGTTCAATTTTAAAACCTCTTTTTTATTTTTATTATTTGAAAAATTATGTTAATCAGAATTTTGTAACAAAAAAGTCTTATATTTTTTAATCATCTGTTTTTCCTTTTTCCTATTCCCTATTCCGAAATACTTTTAACATACCATCACGTGCAAAAGAAGAGAAGATTAAAGTTTATTATTTGATATTATTAATTATATTTTAATTTATAAGTGTATATAAACAATCATATTATTATATCGTCGTCATCTTCAGATTTTGAATATTCAAAATAAGCAGATGAATTGACATTGTCATGGTCAAAATAATAAATATTTTTCACTCATTTCATATAAAGGACCGAATTCAATAATTACTAAATGTAAAAAATAATACACTTTTAGTTTTATTGAAAAATGGATTGAAACCCCTAGAATTGATAATGAAAGAACTGTCGATATCAAAATATTGTTTTTTGACGAGGAAGTAGAGGGCGGATTGGATAATGATATCTTATCGCAATTTTTTGAAGCGAGGGAAAAACATTAAATGTTATTCCAGATTTAATAGATTTGTTTATAAAGTACAATACTCCAATCCCCTCATCTGCCCCTGTGAAGCGGGTTTTTAGTATAGCTAATGCTGTATTAACTGCCAGACGTTCTTGCTTATCCGACGAAAATTTTGAAAAACAATTATTATTAAAAATTAATAAGAACAATTTTTTATAAATAAAAATTTTTTATATTCGCTCTATTAGATTATATTTATAATTACATTATCAAAATAAAAATATTATTTTTTATCATGGCTAATATATTGTTTATATACGACATTTTATATTAAATGACAAAAAAAAATATCATAAAATTTTGAACGAACGTGAACGCGTCTATTTTTTTGAAAACGAACGTGAACGTGAACGCGTTTGATTTTTCAATGAACGTTGAACGCGAACACGTTCGATTTTTTAAAAAATGTTTACAGCACTAGTTGAAAATCATCTGTAAATTTTATTTTGTTTATTGAATTAAAAACTTTTCGTGAATTGTCTTGTCATTATAAAGTAAATTACCATAAAACTGAACTTTACCTAATTTTAACTGCAAATATATCCTTTTTAACTTTCAAAATGATTAGTGGTAGACGATTCGCGGCTTTATGTTTTCAGATCAATGTGAACATCAGCTGCTAAACACCTATTCATTTAAATGGGGACCGGGTCAAAACCGCAGAAAAAAAACAGCAGAATTGGTCAGAACTGATCAAGACTGGTCAGAACTGGTCAAGATTGAACATCTGTTTATTTATATGATGAATTAAAATGTAAGTTTTAACCTATCTTTTATTCATAATTTATATTATAGATGTTGTATACTAATACTTCCATGGATATCATATTATATTTACAATTTTGGAAATAAAGGAAATAGAATTAAAAGTTTTAACCTAAAATCTATTCATAATTTATATTAAAGATGTTGAATACTAATACTTCCATGGATATGATATTATATTTATAATTTTGGAAATAAAGGAAATAGAATTTAAGTTTTAACCTATCTTTTATTCATAATTTATATTATAGATGTTGAATACTAATACTTCCATGGATATGATATTATTTTTACAATTTTGGAAATAAAAGAAATAGAATTTAAGTTTTAACCTATCTTTTATTCATAGTTTATATTATAGATGTTGAATACTAATACTTCCATCTTAGATTGTTGAGGAGGGTTAGTGTTTTAGGTCGGGGTTAGTGTTTTAGGTCGGGGTTAGTGTTTTAGGTTAGGGTTAGTGTTTTAGGTCAGGGTTAGGGTTATATTGATTATCTAAAAGTCATATTATTCTGCTACTTTTTAATCCTGCTACTTTGACCCTTTAAAATGTTTTGCCTTTACATTTAAGTTTTTTTTATAAATATTTACTAGATTATAACAGACCAATTTTATTAATATTTACTAAATTATAACAGACAAATAATCAAGTGGTAATAATATTTAACATTGCATCTCTTTCTTTATATTTTAAATAACATGATATTGTTTTTAGAAATTGAGATGGGTTTATTTCACTGTTAGTATAATGTTCTTTTAAATTATTGATACAAGATTCTTTGTTGATTTCTTTCTTAGATTTTGGGTTTATTGTTTTTCCTTGGTTTATTTTATAGATATTTGAGTTAGTTTCTTTCTGTATCTTTTTGAGATAATCAATAAATTGATAAATATTGGGATGGGAAGGCTTTACAAGTTGCTTTAGCTTATTGTGGAATCCTTCTATGTGATTATTTGTTCTTGGGAGATTTGTCTCTTCATATCTTCCCCACATTTCATACTTAAATCGTGCTGCTTCACCAACACATGTCTCATTTATATATTTCATATACTTTTCTAATACGGGATTATTAATTTGCTTTGATTCATGATCTAAAGACAAAAATTGTGATTTTACATCCTGCTCCTTTAAAAATGGCAAAGCCATTAAGCTTCTTATTGTACTATATTCTAACCAAATATGCATTAAAATCTATATTTTGTATACTTATTCTCTTCTTGCTCAAAAATGAGACAAATTCTTTAAAATAAGACATGAAAATAACAATTAAATATATGCTGTTTTGTCGTATAATTTTAAAATGTCTATGCGCTTCGCATTTTCCATCCCCCCGACTTTTTCTGCTATTTTTTCATAATTCTGCTATTTTGACCCCGATTCATTTAATTGTTAGTAAGGGTGTAAATATGAGTAATAAAAATGGATCATTGCAAAAGGAAACTCACTTTTTGTAAGTATTACCATTTGTATATATTTCTATTTATTGCTCACTTTTCTGTTCTTCATATTATAGGTTAATTAATAATTGCAAATTTATATTAAGCTAATATAGGTGTGTAGACTAAAAATGTCAATTAAATTAGCCTTTTAATCTAAGCCATTATTAGCGATAGTTAATTCTTTAATTAAAAATAGACTTGATTATTTTTTTTATTATAATTGCAAGTATTTCTCTAAGCTATGCCTAGCTATTTGAATATAATGAAACCCCTTGTTCCATTTTAAAAAATGAATACAGTTTTGATTTTCCATCATGATTTATATATTTGAAAATATTTCAAGAATCTTGCACGTTTTATTTAGTTTCTTTTATATCTAAATACGCCATTAAACAGCCAAACATAATATTTTATATTTTTGAGAGAGAAAATTAACATTTAAAAAATAAATTAGCTAAGGCTAAAAAACATGCTTATCATATTGTAAATTTTTAGCCAATTGAATCAAAAATTAGTAATTAATAGTGGTTGTTTATATAAATAAAAGTTATCAATCAACTCTTCTTTGGCTTAATGAATTAATAAGACCTAAAAACAAATAATCCAAAACATTTTTTTCCTTTTTTTAATTGTCCTTGATAATGGGCCAGGATCTTTTTTCTTCTACTTTCTGTATCAATCTTCCTAGACAACTGACATAACATCTCACAATACTTATTTCAAAATATCATAAGTTACTAAATGTAGATTTATTGAATTTTTAATGGCTTAACAAAAATTATTATAGAATATTTGTGGAAAAACTTCTGGTAATACTGATTTCAAAATATCATAAACAGTTACTTAGTGTAAAATTATGGAAATTTCAATGGCTTAACAAAAATTATTATAGAATATTTGTAGACAATTTTGTGCATCTTGGACCTATACTTTACAAGATATAACATTTATGCCCTTTCCATCATTCTTACTTTTTTAAATATCAACTTTACTTTTAGGGAAATTATATTATACCTACATATTCGAAATCAAATTTTAAAAACCTATTATAATTTTCTATATAAATAATGCTAATGTAGGTTAAAAAAATGAATTGAAGGCCATAATTTTTTGAAATGATTAATTTCAAACTACATAAGCATATAAATTTTAACTTTATTGCCTAAACTACCGTATTAATTTCTTAGGTCGAATCTAGAGGTCGTACTTATATGTTAAAACGCATCGCCCCTATTTTCTAAACCCTTGGGGTCTCTTAGACCCTTCAACCAACGGAATGTTACATTTTATTTGATCTGATATTAAAAAAATGATTTTTTTAGGACTTTTAAAGGGGGAAAGAGACAATTTATACTTCGTTGAGCGGTGAATTGTTGGTGTATCGCCCTGCCTTGACCCGAGAAGGCGTGGCTGTCACATGACTCGTACGAGGGGGTGCGGTCGAAGGTGGTGTAACACCTTTCGTGGTTGTGAGGGGTGAAGAGGCCATCGCCTTAGCCTATTATATCGACATCAAAAAATAATTGATAAAGTGAAATTCGGATTAATAAATAAAGTGGGAGGAAAGGGGTTCCAATATTTTTATCGGCCATAATCCTGGGAAAAAAGATAAATAAAACCAACTTTCTTGTGTTAAGGATGGAACACTACTTAGTATACTGAAAAATGATATTCGGTAGATGATTCGAAAATAATTAAAGTAATTATTTAAACGTAATCCTAAATCAAAAATCATAACAATTAAATTAGAAAGACTAATAGACTGTTTTAAAATTAGCTAGCCCGCATATTGTCAATAAAGAGTTTCCCTTTTCAAGAAATTTACTCATTCTCTTTTAAAAACGGCATTTAAAAAGGACAAAAGGAAAACAAAAAGTTTTATTAAGTGAACATAAATAAAATCTATAATTTGGAAATCAAACCAAGTATCAGCCATTTTAAGACTCTAGTTTCGCAGTCTATCAACTATGTTAAAACAATAAGCGTAAATTAATAAAAGTGGTATTACTAGTAACTCGTTTGATGATATAATTTAAATGTCGTGTAAATCTTCTTCTTTACAAAACTAAAACAAACATTCAAAAGTAAACAAAGAACAGTTTAGTTTTTAGTATTGCCTTAGATTTGCAATAAAATTTTTGTTAAGTATGATAAGGTAATTCTCCTTCACCGATATTATTCGATTTGTCATGCATTTAAAGCAATTCCTAAATGATGATTTGGAAATAACCTAGCTAATTTGATACATAAATATAAAATTATGACAAACTTTTTATACCAATTATGACTAAATGTTATGCCTCAATATCATAGCAACTTTTGGTCGATATGTAGAGTTTGATAAGTAAATATCACTTCAGAAAACGGCATAAAAGTCTATTTAACGTATTAATATTACACTAAAAAATGCGTATTTCTTTCTTACCCCATAATTATCTTTTGGTGAGGGTGTGGCTGGGGGTGAAGATCTACCCCCCAGGGTTTTGTCCATGGGGTAAAAGCCGTTGCCCCCCTTATCAGCTGTGTACCGGGTACCGGTCGAAGTGGTACGACTCTTGCTACGGTCCCGCGGCGAAGTCTAAATCAACGCTCGGCGGCCATCTTGTTTTATGGTAGCGGTCAAATTGTCGAAATCGGGGGTGGTGTCGCGTTTGATAGGCCGTCTGGTGCGGAGACCTCGAGGAACAACGAGATGAAGGCACACCTAGTGGAGAATCTAATTGTCGGGGGTGAAAGCAGATAACACAGGTCTTCAACAAAAATCAACCAAAAAACGATTATCACACATTTATAGAGTTTTTGGTGGTAAACACGAATATAATTTTCGTTTTTCTTCCTATACGTCAACATTTTACAATAATTGACTCAATTATTTTAAAAAATTGAAGTGCAGGAAATAAACGAAGAGTATATTCGTATTCAACTCAAAAAAACTCGATAAAAGCATTTTAACCGTTTTAGGTTGGGTCTAACAGAATATTATTTGCTGTCCAGTGTTATGCATAGATTAATTTCATAAATTTAAACAAACTTTGCCAACTTTTTCAAATGTATCGTTTTTCCGTCATATTAAATACATTAGCAGTCTGGAGTAATTTATAGCTAACACGTTGTTCAAATAATTTATGAATTTCCTTTGATTGAGGCCGATTTCGAAACTACACACCTAGTCTAACTCATCATAAATGTCATGATAATTCAATAAGTAGGGAAAATTCAAAATTAATATCTTCAAATAATCTATATGGCTCATAATAGTTAAACTTAATAAATATGAAATAATTAAAAGATTTGATGTTATGTTAGTTATTTAAATAAACAACGAAGGTAATTTAAAGAACCTTTTCGCAGAATTTATTGAAAAATCAAGGAAACAAATGGCTCTAAAGAGCAACACGAATTAACAAAGATATAATTGCATGAAACATTCTTTCATACTTTGTTTTGAGATGGAAAGCTGGAAGAATTTGTTGCTGAAAAACTCGTCTAAAAATAATTGAAAAGGGTAAATTATAAATTTATTTATAAAAACATCAAATACCAAGCATATCGACCTAAGTTTTAACAAATCAGATTAAATTCATACAGAAATTAAGTTTCGTCCCATTATAAAACAATCCAAATCCGCCTATATTACATTTGGAAGGTCGGGACTGGTTAATTAATTTATATTTTCATACGACCTATTCCACAAAAATCACTAATTTTTAAAAAAAAGCTATACCAACATTACAAATATATTCTCACGAAGAAATGTCAAATTGAAACCAATAAACTCCTAAAAAGAGTTTGGTCGCAAAAACGAAAAAATCCTTTAATTGGATATCTTGTCATTTTTAAGGATTTACTTTTAGCCAAAGGAGCTTCGCAAATCGAAAACCTTTTATTTTAACATAGTTAGAAACGAATTGGCAAAGTAAATTTAAAATTTAGTTAAAACAGTCCGGTCTTAAAATAAGAATTGAAATGATGATCCAACCGAAATCCATGCGGTCTCTGGCGTTGCGTTGTAGCAAACGAGTCAGCAGATTGTGCAGCTCGGGTGACGTGGCTGGGGGTATGGCCGGTTTAAGTTTGGGCGTCTTTTCGTAATAAGCTTTAAGCGCTTGTGGACTTTGAGCCTAAAATACAATATAACTCTCACACGTGACACATAGGAAACTCTAAAATAATTGCTGAAAATTGTAAAATTTCAAAAATTTACTAATGGTTTAATGGGATTGATTAATAATCTGGTTTTAATAAATCGAACCTCAGGGGTCCAACAAAACGGACAATAGATATTTAAGTAGAATGGCAGTTTCCTATATACTAATTACTAAACCTTAATCTTTTAAAAATCAAAACAATAACAAGTTTTAAAGTTAAAAAAGCCAAAGCTATTATAAATTAACGTTTATTACTTGAAAGGGTGCCTTGCCGGTCAAGCACTGAAACATGATGGTCCCTATGCTCCAAAGATCGGCTTTGGCGGTACTGCAAAGAAATAATAACTTCGGGAGCCTTAAATTGGAAAAAATTAAAATATAAGAAATTCATAAATAAATAACTTTTAATAATGTGTGATCGGAGTAAGAATCTACCCTTAAAAAAAGCACATTAAAATAATTTAATTAAACAAATAACTTCTTTAGGGAAATATACAATTATCAGGCATCCTTCATACAAAACTAAAATTTAAGGTTCAATTTGTAATATATTTCCTATAATTAAGAGTATCGTTTGTTAAAACCAAAATATCTTGATAAATTCTTTTTACTATGGTATACTATGTGAGAACGCGCCTAATAAGATTTTAAAATCTAGTTTATCAAAAGCTTTATATAACCTACAAACGCTGGCACACAAATTATTGAAATTAGTTTAAAAGTTACATCAAATCAACAAAAAAATTTGTAACATCATTCAACAACATTTTTTAAATTAAATTTATCCGTTAAAAGTTAATCAAATATTCAAACTATATTTATTATCTCAAATTAATCGAATGTTATTTTCTAGAGCAAAAATGTTGCATAAAAAATTATTACCATATACATGGGGGAGCCACAGAGGGTAGCTGCCATAACGCCATCTTGTAGAAAGCGGGCGAAACCAAAATCAGCTGCGCATATGAGTATAAAAATAATTATAAAGCTTTTGAACTATATAAATATTTTGTTATAGATATATATTGCGTTCACAATTTATAAAACCACGCGTATGAGTCCAGTTTTAAAATGTCAAAACTATAGACTTAGAATATGGCATATAAATTTGTTTTCTAATCTTTTATATAATAAAAAAAAATCTCTAAAATTCTGAAAAACTACAAACCACAAAAGGCTATTTTGATATTAATAACCTTAAGTTTATCAAAACTATAAATCCTATAAACATAAGCGTTACATGAAGTTTTTAGATTATTCGGGAAGCATTTATTGTGGAAACCTATGAAGACTAAGCTTTTGTTACGCAGATTAACAATTTATTAAACTTAGTTTTAAGCAGATAAATGTGAAATGTAGATAAAAATTGAATTAAAGATATATGAAAAGAGTTATACAAATTTTAATGTTAATTTAGCATACAATAATAATGTGATGACGTAATTAGTTTACCTATTTTGAGGGTAGCGTGGCGAGAATGGCCTTTGGAGGCGCCCGTGGTGTAGCATAGCAATATGTTTTGTGGTTTGAGATCTCTGTGCACTATCCCCTTAGCGTTTAGTGCCCTTAGAGCTGCAGCTAAAATTTCATATAAACATATCATTTATAAGTGGATTCAAAAATTAACTCAGATTAATAAGTTTTAGAAAATTTTAAAATAAGGTAAATATTTATTATTTAAAGTATTAAAAATTAAAATAAATTTTTAACTGTGCTCTAAAATAAGTAAAATAATACATTTAAAACATAATTTTAAAAACAAGAATGACAATTAAATTATGTGTATATTGATTTTTATAGTTTAAGAGTCTAAAAAGATAGTATTTTTAGGTGACAGATTTGAGGAGAGTAATTATAGTCCATATTATAGCAATTTTCAATAATTATCATAATAAAATTTGCAAAAGTAATTATGTGCCGTTATATCGTCTGCTTTCCATCTCCAAAATTACATTTTAATCGACTAATATTCATCAAGGTAAAACTTATAATTTTCACGACAATTTTATATATAATTAAAAATTAAGCTAATATATTGATAAATCGATAATCTAATTTACGAAAAAACAAATCTGGAATCTAGGGTTTAATTAGTTTAATAGTTTCTTAATTAAGAATCTAAATAGAAGAATAAATTATTAATAAGATGTCTAATATCCATAGGTGAATTTTGTTAATAAGGGAAATAATAATTAAAATAAGTCAATATAGATTCCTTACCAACTTGGCGGAAGAAAAGTGATATAGTGTCTTCGCTGAGTGAGCCTTTAGCTAATAAAATACAATTATTCTTATGATACTCTTTTTGTGCTTCAAATTTATCATTTTTTATTACATTTTTCATATAAATTGAATTAATTACATAATATTATTAAGATAAATTTAGCCTAATTTTTGCAGTAAATATATAGGGGATTTTTTAATTTTTAAGGGTATATTGCGTTAAAATAGGTTGGGTTGTACATTTTATTGACAAAAGTAATGAAAATAAACTTAACAATTTAGTTAATAATTGCAGTAGGGCAAAACACTCCTGCAGAATTCCGTTTTCAAAATAAACAATGACTAAAGAGGATTTAGTAAAAGTGGTCAGCTATTCTTTGTTTAATTTCAAATTATAAATATACAGTATTTCAATAAAAAACACTTTTTCCAAAAGAGTTTAAATTATTTTCAAGAAGTGGCACAACTGTGAAATTTTAAAATTTCAGGTCCGATGTAATCAAAAAAGTGCATTTAATTAAAACATAACCAAAAATTGTCATAATATACAACGTATTAGATATGAAATTATTAAGGTTAAAATCAAGCTAGCTCTGATCAAGCTACAAAACTTATTTTGCACCAAATTCTAAACATAAAAGCATAAAATATATATTAAATAGCTGTAATTTACTTTGCAGATAATCAGCCAAATCACCCCCGTTACAGTACTACAAAAATCAGAAACAAAGTGTAAATACGATTGAATTGTATATAACGTGATTTTGCTAAGTGCCAAATTTACAAACACGCGCAAACATTTCAATAATTTCAATACAAACTTTTCCAAAATCAAAATAAAGGATAAAACAAAAATTTAAATTTATTCATTTCAAGATAATTATTATGTTTAATTTTTTAAAAAAAACATGTTTGCTATTTAAAAAATTAAGTAACATGCAAGTATTAATCGGTCACTTAGCTGTGAATACAACGTGTATAAGCGAATGAAATTTTGTACCTCCATAATAAGGTACACACGGGAAACGGTTTCCTAGATAGAAAATTAAAGTTAATAAATTAAATCTCTATAACAATGTTTAATACTAAAATATCATTATCAAATTTTTAATTATTAAAAGCGTTTTCATGTTTTTTTAGCATACAATTCGTTAGAAAATCATGATTTTTATGTAGAGAACAAGGAAAAGTCATAAGAATAGAAATTGCTAAAATATTTCGACTACACGTTATAATGTGTTATCAAGGACGCTAAATTCGATTTATATATTGCATAATAGCCTACCTTGCAGTCTAGGAGTTGAACGACATTTTCGTGACGCAGCTGAAATAATTCCTGTAAAATTATTATTAATATTTATTTAAAATTATGCAAGTTAAAAAAATATTAAATTTATTTAATTAAACCTTTAACAATAGTTAAATAACATTTATAGTTTTTAAGCACTCTTTGTGTCAAACATTTTAAAAAAAACAAAATTTGTATAGATGCTCTTGAAACATTAAAATAAAATAAAGAGGGAAACCCCATTTAAATTATTTTCTCTTAAAATCGTTAAATAAAATATTTTTTTGAATTTTAAAGGCAATAATAATAATAATATGTCCTAAGTTAATTTTTGGGGGTTTATGTATAAAAATAACTAAAACCATGAACTTCGCTTAAATCAAAAACTTTTAAGCATTTCGTCGACATAAAAGATAAATACCGATCGGAAAGACACATTTGGGTCAAAATGCTTAGCCTTACGCTTCAAATTTTTAGTTTGCTCCTGGCTTCAAATTACAATTTTGTTTAAAAATTATATTTATAAAAATAATAAATGATTTTTATTTTTCCAAGTTAATTAAGAGCAAAGTTAAAGATAATTTGGTAAGTAAAAATAAAACTCGGGCCTTCGGCCCTCGTGGGAAGGGGAAGAAGGGAAGGGAAGAGGGGAAGGGAAGGGAAGGGAAGGGGGGACGACTCATCTGTACTTCGTATAAATGTATCATATTTGCTATGCACTTTATGGGCGAGAAAGGTGGGAAGGGGCGAGAATGCCTATAGGGGGGTATTAAATGCTTAATGATTAATTAATTATTTATACAAATTTTCCATTATAGGCAAAATGTAATATAGGCAAAATGTAATATAGGCAAGGGTTAGGGTTAGATTTAGTGTTTGCATCTAGTTGCGTATTACATTAGTTTTTATGGCCTTTAGTGATTATGGGTCTAACAAACATTGTATTATAAAACAACACAATGTTAAGAATTTGCAGAATTGTTGGGAGAATTTTTTTGTTGAATTTGAACAATTTTTAATTAAAAAAATCAAAAATTTGGCCAATGGTCACTTTTCTCTATTGGTCAGTACCAACAGATACTCTATAAGTCAATGATAGCCAAAAAAACGGAAAAAAAAATTTTGATGCTCACTTTGGCCAATGGTCATTTTAATCCATTGGTCAGCAGCCAGCACACGGTAAAAGTGGATATAAATTCATAAGAGTAAAAAAAACGAAAAAAAAATTTTCGAATCACATTTTGGCCAATGGTTATTTTTTTCCATTGGTCAGCAGCCAGGACACGGTAAAAGTGGATATAAATTCATAATAGTCACAAAAAAAACGAAAAAAAAGTTTTCGAATCACATTTTGGCCAATGGTCATTTTATTCCATTGGTCAGCAGCCAGCGGACGGCCAAAAAGTCATAATAGCAATGGTAGGAACAGGAACAATCATAATAGTCAAAAAAAAACGAAAAAAAAATTTCGATTCACATTTTGACCAATGGTCATTTTTTCCATCGGTCAGGAGCCAGCGGACGGCCAAAAAGTCATAATAGCAATGGTTGTAACAGGAACAATCATAATAGTCAAAAAAAACAAAAAAATAAACTCGGATTCACATTTTGGCCAATGGTCATTTTTTCATTGGTCAGCCTCAGCAGCCAACGGACGGCCAAAAAGTCTTACTATCAATGATAGTAACAAGAACAATCATAAGAGTCAAAAAAACTCCGGGATTCTAACCCAAAAACTAGTTAAATTGCATAGCAATTAAAAGTAAACAACTTTTATTTATGTTTATTAAATAACATTGGTCAGCAGCCAGCGGACGGCCAAAAAGTCATAATAGCAATGGTAGAAACAGGAACAATCATAATAGTCAAAAAAAACGAAAAAAATAATTTCGATTTACATTTTGGCCAATGGTCATTTTTTTCATTGGTCAGCAGCCAGCGGACGGCCAAAAATTCTTATTATCAATGATAGTAACAAGAACAATCATAAGAGTCAAAAAAAACTTCGGGATTTTAACCCCAAAACTAGTTAAATTGCATAGCAATTAAAAAGTAAACAACTTTTATTTATGTTTATTATATAACTAGTTAAATTGCATAGCATTAAAAGTAAACAACTTTTATCTATGTTTATTATATAATAGAAAATTTAACAAATCTTATATATAACACACCGAGGGAGATAGAGATGAGGGGTGGGGCACCTCTTATGCATTAATTTAAAAAATAACACAGCGAGGGAGATAGAGATGAGGGGTGGGGCACCTCTTTCTCATGCATTAATTTAAAAAAGCGATAACCTAATATACCCAATGCAAATAGATAGTGAGGGTAACGGACAACGGACAACGGACGGACGGACACCAAAAAACCCATTATAGGCAAAATGTAATATAGGCAAGGGTTAGGGTTAGATTTAGTGTTTGCATCTAGTTGCGTATTACATTAGTTTTAAAGGCCTTTAGTGATTATGGGTCTAACAAACATTATATTATAAAACAACACAATGTTAAGAATTTGCAGAATTGTTGGGAGAAATTTTTTGTTGAATTTGAACAATTTTTAATTAAAAAAATCAAAAATTTGGCCAATGGTCACTTTTTCTCTATAGGTCAGTACCAACAGATACTCTATAAGTCAATGATAGCCAAAAAAACGGAAAAAAAAATTTTGATGCTTACTTTGGCCAATGGTCATTTTAATCCATTGGTCAGCAGCCAGCACACGGTAAAAGTGGATATAAATTCATAAGAGTAAAAAAAACGAAAAAAAAATTTTCGAATCACATTTTGGCCAATGGTCATTTTTTTCCATTGGTCAGCAGCCAGGACACGGTAAAAGTGGATATAAATTCATAATAGTCAAAAAAAAAACGAAAAAAAAGTTTTCGAATCACATTTTGGCCAATGGTCATTTTATTCCATTGGTCAGCAGCCAGCGGACGGTCAAAAAGTCATAATAGCAATGGTAGGAACAGGAACAATCATAATAGTCAAAAAAAAACGAAAAAAATAATTTCGATTCACATTTTGGCCAATGGTCATTTTTTCCATCGGTCAGGAGCCAGCGGACGGCCAAAAAGTCATAATAGCAATGGTAGTAACAGGAACAATCATAATAGTCAAAAAAAACGAAAAAATAAACTCGGATTCACATTTTGGCCAATGGTCATTTTTTTCATTGGTCAGCAGCCAACGGACGGCCAAAAAGTCTTATTATAAATGATAGTAATAAGAACAATATAAAAGTCAAAAAAACTTTGGGATTCTAAGCCAAAAAACTAGTTAAATTGCATAGCAATTAAGAGTAAACAACTTTTATTTATGTTTATTATATAACATTGGTCAGCAGCCAGCGGACGGCCAAAAAGTCATAATAGCAATGGTAGAAACAGGAACAATCATAATAGTCAAAAAAAACGAAAAAAATAATTTCGATCAACATTTTGGCCAATGGTCATTTTTTTCATTGGTCAGCAGCCAGCGGACGGCCAAAAATTCTTATTATCAATGATAGTAACAAGAACAATCATAAGAGTCAAAAAAACTCCGGGATTTTAACCCCACAACTAGTTAAATTGCATAGCAATTAAAAAGTAAACAACTTTTATTTATGTTTATTATATAACTAGTTAAATTGCATAGCATTAAAAGTAAACAACTTTTATCTATGTTTATTATATAATAGAAAATTTAACAAATCTTATATATAACACACCGAGGGAGATAGAGATGAGGGGTGGGGCACCTCTTATGCATTAATTTAAAAAATAACACAGCGAGGGAGATAGAGATGAGGGGTGGGGCACCTCTTTCTCATGCATTAATTTAAAAAAGCGATAACCTAATATACCCAATGCAAATAGATAGTGAGGGTAACGGACAACGGACAACGGACGGACGGACACCAAAAAACCCATTATAGGCAAAATGTAATATAGGCAAGGGTTAGGGTTAGATTTAGTGTTTGCATCTAGTTGCGTATTACATTAGTTTTTAAGGCCTTTAGTGATTATGGGTCTAACAAACATTATATTATAAAACAACACAATGTTAAGAATTTGCAGAATTGTTGGGAGAAATTTTTTGTTGAATTTGAACAATTTTTAATTAAAAAAATCAAAAATTTGGCCAATGGTCACTTTTTCTCTATAGGTCAGTACCAACAGATACTCTATAAGTCAATAATAGCCAAAAAAACGGAAAAAAAAATTTTGATGCTCACTTTGGCCAATGGTCATTTTAATCCATTGGTCAGCAGCCAGCACACGGTAAAAGTGGATATAAATTCATAAATAAGAGTAAAAAAAACGAAAAAAAAAATTTCGAATCACATTTTGGCCAATGGTCATTTTTTTCCATTGGTCAGCAGCCAGGACACGGTAAAAGTGGATATAAATTCATAATAGTCAAAAAAAAAACGAAAAAAAAGTTTTCGAATCACATTTTGGCCAATGGTCATTTTATTCCATTGGTCAGCAGCCAGCGGACGGTCAAAAAGTCATAATAGCAATGGTAGGAACAGGAACAATCATAATAGTCAAAAAAAAAACGAAAAAAATAATTTCGATTCACATTTTGGCCAATGGTCATTTTTTCCATCGGTCAGGAGCCAGCGGACGGCCAAAAAGTCATAATAGCAATGGTAGTAACAGGAACAATCATAATAGTCAAAAAAAACGAAAAAATAAACTCGGATTCACATTTTGGCCAATGGTCATTTTTTTCATTGGTCAGCAGCCAACGGACGGCCAAAAAGTCTTATTATAAATGATAGTAATAAGAACAATATAAAAGTCAAAAAAACTCCGGGATTCTAAGCCAAAAACTAGTTAAATTGCATAGCAATTAAAAGTAAACAACTTTTATTTATGTTTATTATATAACATTGGTCAGCAGCCAGCGGACGGCCAAAAAGTCATAATAGCAATGGTAGAAACAGGAACAATCATAATAGTCAAAAAAAACGAAAAAAATAATTTCGATCAACATTTTGGCCAATGGTCATTTTTTTCATTGGTCAGCAGCCAGCGGACGGCCAAAAATTCTTATTATCAATGATAGTAACAAGAACAATCATAAGAGTCAAAAAAACTCCGGGATTTTAACCCCAAAACTAGTTAAATTGCATAGCAATTAAAACTCGGGCCTTCGGCCCTCGTGGGAAGGGGGAGAAGGGAAGGGGAGTAGGGGAAGGGAAGAGGGGAAGGGGGAACTCTTCTATACTCCGTATAAACGTAGCATATTTGCTATGCAATTTATGGGCGAGAAAGGTGGGAAGGGGCGAGAATGCCTATAGGGGGTATTAGATGCAAAATAATTAGTTAATTAGTTATAGGCCCTTGTAGGGGAGGACATAGGGTAATTATCAATGTTAACCAATTCAAAAACGAAAAAAAATTTCGATTTATTTGGCCAATGGTCATTTTTTTATTGGTCAGTAGCCAGCGGACGGTCAAAAATTCATATTATCATTGGTATTAACATGAACAAATATTAATTTAATTTAAAAAAATTTAAAAAAAAAATTTGTCCCCTCCCTGAATTGAACCCCACACCTCCAGTTAACAAGCCGGCGATATAACCACTATACCATGCCGGCTTTTAAATAGTAGAAGTTATTATGTTATTTATATAGATAATGAAATAATAAAGTTGTGTTTTATGTTTAGAAAATCAATATATTTCGTCGGTCAGTAGCCAGCGGACGGTCAAAAAGTCATATTATCAATTGTATTAACAAAAACAAAATATTAATTTAATGTAAAAAAAAAATTAAAAAAAAAAGTTTTTTTTTAGTTTTGAAAAAGGGCTAAATTCTTAAACTACCAGCCCGATTCGCTCGAAACTTTACCCGTAGGTGCCCAGGGCGGCCGGGGGTAAAATAACCTTTTCAGATTCTTAAAATACCTTTTCATTTTAAAAATATCGGACATTTCCCTGCCACACGTGCGGTGTAATATCTATGACACGTAGAAAAATTTTACTAATTATATAAACTTACGCGCGCCATCTAATAAAGTACAATTCGTGTTTGAGTTTAATAGTAGATTCAATTTAATTAGAAATAACGGGCTATGATTATACCTTTGAAGGAGGTTTCGAATTTTGTGTTAGTTTCTATCGATATATTTTATCGTAAATTAGAATCTAATACCTATATTATTTTTTTAAATATTACTTTTTAGGTTTTCTATGAAATCACAATCTAATTAAATGACATATATTAACCCAATAAAAAAATATATAAGCATTTATAAGGTTAAAAATATATATTACATAGTTGGCTGTCTGTTAGACCATCTATAATAAATTTTTAGGTTATATATAAAATTTGGCCAATGGTCATTTTTTTTCATTGGTAAGCAGCCAGGACACGGTAAAAGTGGATATAAATTCATAAGTCAAAAAAAAACGAAAAAAAAAATTTTCGAATCACATTTTGGCCAATGGTCATTTTTTTCCATTGGTCAGCAGCCAGGACACAGTAAAAGTGGATATAAACTTATAATAGTCAAAAAAAAACGAAAAAAAAAATTTCGAATCACATTTTGGCCAATGGTCATTTTTTTCCATTGGTCAGCAGCCAGGACACGTTAAAAGTGGATATAAATTCATAATAGTCAAAAAAAACTAAAAAAAAATTTTCGAATCACATTTTGGCCAATGGTCATTTTTTTCCATTGGTCAGCAGCCAGGACACGGTAAAAGTGGATATAAATTCATAAGTCAAAAAAAAACGAAAAAAAAAATTTTCGAATCACATTTTGGCCAATGGTCATTTTTTTCCATTGGTCAGCAGCCAACGGACGGCCAAAAAGTCATAATAGCAATGGTAGTAACAGGAACAATCATAATAGTCAAAAAAAAACGAAAAAATAAACTCGGATTCACATTTTGGCCAATGGTCATTTTTTCATTGGTCAGCAGCCAGCGGACGGCCAAAAAGTCTTATTATCAATGATAGTAACAAGAACAATCATAAGAGTCAAAAAAAACTCCGGGATTCTAACCCCAAAACTAGTTAAATTGCATAGCAATTACCAAAATTTAAATATAGATATACTTATGCATTAATTTAACGTAGCAATTAAAACCCGACCCCGCCCGAAAGCGAGGGAGATAGAGATGAGGGGTGGGGCACCTCTTGATAGAGATGAGGGGTGGGGCACCTCTTTCTCATGCATTAATTTAAAAAAGCGATAACCTAATATACCCAATGCAAATAGATAGGGTAACGGACAGACAACGGACAACGGACAGACAACGGACAACGGACAACCAAAAACGAGCCCATAAATTGCATAGCAATTAATAACACAGCGAGGGAGATAGAGATGAGGGGTGGGGCACCTCTTTCTCATGCATTAATTTAAAAAAGCGATAACCTAATATACCCAATGCAAATAGATAGGGAGGGTAACGGACAACGGACGGACGGACACCAAAAAACGAGCCCATAAATTGCATAGCAATTAAAAAACTCGGGCCTTCTGCCCTCGTGGGAAGGGGGAGAAGGGAAGGGAAGAGGGGAAGGGAAGGGGGGACGACTCATCTGTACTTCGTATAAATGTATCATAATTGCTATGCAATTTATGGGCGAGAAAGGTGGGAAGGGGCGAGAATGCCGATAGGGGGGTATTAAATGCCTAATGATTAATTAATTATTTATAAAAATTTTCCATTATAGGCAAAATGTAATAAAGGCAAAATGTAATATAGGCAAGGGTTAGGGTTAGATTTAGTGTTTGCATCTAGTTGCGTATTACATTAGTTTTTATGGCCTTTAGTGATTATGGGTCTAACAAACATTATATTATAAAACAACACAATAAGAATTTGCAGAATTGTTGGGAGAATTTTTTTGTTGAATTTGAACAATTTTTAATTAAAAAAATCAAAATTTGGCCAATGGTCACTTTTCTCTATTGGTCAGTACCAACAGATACTCTATAAGTCAATGATAGCCAAAAAAACGGAAAAAAAAATTTTGATGCTCACTTTGGCCAATGGTCATTTTAATCCATTGGTCAGCAGCCAGCACACGGTAAAAGTGGATATAAATTCATAAGAGTAAAAAAAACGAAAAAAAAATTTTCGAATCACATTTTGGCCAATGGTCATTTTTTTCCATTGGTCAGCAGCCAGGACACGGCAAAAGTGGATATAAATTCATAATAGTCACAAAAACAACGAAAAAAAAGTTTTCGAATCACATTTTGGCCAATGGTCATTTTATTCCATTGGTCAGCAGCCAGCGGACGGCCAAAAAGTCATAATAGCAATGGTAGGAACAGGAACAATCATAATAGTCAAAAAAAAAACAAAAAAAATAATTTCGATTCACATTTTGGCCAATGGTCATTTTTTCCATCGGTCAGGAGCCAGCGGACGGCCAAAAAGTCATAATAGCAATGGTTGTAACAGGAACAATCATAATAGTCAAAAAAAAACGAAAAAATAAACTCGGATTCACATTTTGGCCAATGGTCATTTTTTCATTGGTCAGCCTCAGCAGCCAACGGACGGCCAAAAAGTCTTATTATCAATGATAGTAACAAGAACAATCATAAGAGTCAAAAAAAACTCCGGGATTCTAACCCAAAAACTAGTTAAATTGCATAGCAATTAAAAGTAAACAACTTTTATTTATGTTTATTATATAACATGGGTCAGCAGCCAGCGGACGGCCAAAAAGTCATAATAGCAATGGTAGAAACAGGAACAATCATAATAGTCAAAAAAAGCGAAAAAAATAATTTCGATTTACATTTTGGCCAATGGTCATTTTTTTCATTGGTCAGCAGCCAGCGGACGGCCAAAAATTCTTATTATTAGCGATAGTAACAAGAACAATCATAAGAGTCAAAAAAACTCCGGGATTTTAACCCCAAAACTAGTTAAATTGCATAGCAATTAAAAAGTAAATAACTTTTATTTATGTTTATTATATAACTAGTTAAATTGCATAGCATTAAAAGTAAACAACTTTTATCTATGTTTATTATATAATAGAAAATTTAACAAATCTTATATATAACACACCGAGGGAGATAGAGATGAGGGGTGGGGCACCTCTTATGCATTAATTTAAAAAATAACACAGCGAGGGAGATAGAGATGAGGGGTGGGGCACCTCTTTCTCATGCATTAATTTAAAAAAGCGATAACCTAATATACCCAATGCAAATAGATAGTGAGGGTAACGGACAACGGACGGACGGACACCAAAAAACCCATTATAGGCAAAATGTAATATAGGCAAGGGTTAGGGTTAGATTTAGTGTTTGCATCTAGTTGCGTATTACATTAGTTTTTAAGGCCTTTAGTGATTATGGGTCTAACAAACATTATATTATAAAACAACACAATGTTGAGAATTTGCAGAATTGTTGGGAGAAATTTTTTGTTGAATTTGAACAATTTTTAATTAAAAAAATCAAAAATTTGGCCAATGGTCACTTTTTCTCTATAGGTCAGTACCAACAGATACTCTATAAGTCAATGATAGCCAAAAAAACGGAAAAAAAAATTTTGATGCTCACTTTGGCCAATGGTCATTTTAATCCATTGGTCAGCAGCCAGCACACGGTAAAAGTGGATATAAATTCATAAGAGTAAAAAAAACGAAAAAAAAATTTTCGAATCACATTTTGGCCAATGGTCATTTTTTTCCATTGGTCAGCAGCCAGGACACGGTAAAAGTGGATATAAATTCATAATAGTCAAAAAAAAACGGAAAAAAAGTTTTCGAATCACATTTTGGCCAATGGTCATTTTATTCCATTGGTCAGCAGCCAGCGGACGGTCAAAAAGTCATAATAGCAATGGTAGGAACAGGAACAATCATAATAGTCAAAAAAAAACAAAAAAAATAATTTCGATTCACATTTTGGCCAATGGTCATTTTTTCCATCGGTCAGGAGCCAGCGGACGGCCAAAAAGTCATAATAGCAATGGTAGTAACAGGAACAATCATAATAGTCAAAAAAAAACGAAAAAATAAACTCGGATTCACATTTTGGCCAATGGTAATTTTTTTCATTGGTCAGCTGCCAACGGACGGCCAAAAAGTCTTATTATAAATGATAGTAACAAGAACAATTATAAGAGTCAAAAAAACTCCGGGATTCTAAGCCAAAAACTAGTTAAATTGCATAGCAATTAAAAGTAAACAACTTTTATTTATGTTTATTATATAACATTGGTCAGCAGCCAGCGGACGGCCAAAAAGTCATAATAGCAATGGTAGAAACAGGAACAATCATAATAGTCAAAAAAAACGAAAAAAATAATTTCGATCAACATTTTGGCCAATGGTCATTTTTTTCATTGGTCAGCAGCCAGCGGACGGCCAAAAATTCTTATTATCAATGATAGTAACAAGAACAATCATAAGAGTCAAAAAAACTCCGGGATTTTAACCCCAAAACTAGTTAAATTGCATAGCAATTAAAAAGTAAACAACTTTTATTTATGTTTATTATATAACTAGTTAAATTGCATAGCATTAAAAGTAAACAACTTTTATCTATGTTCATTATATAACAAAAACTAGTTAAATTGCATAGCAATTAAAAGTAAACAACTTTTATTTATGTTTATTATATAATAGATAATTTAACAAATCTTATATATAACACACCGAGGGAGATAGAGATGAGGGGTGGGGCACCTCCTATGCATTAATTTAAAAAATAACACATCGAGGGAGATAGAGATGAGGGGTGGGGCACCTCTTTCTCATGCATTAATTTAAAAAAGCGATAACCTAATATACCCAATGCAAATAGATAGGGAGGGTAACGGACAACGGACGGACACCAAAAAACGAGCCCATAAATTGCATAGCAATTAATATAGGCTATTTTCGAAGCGCAAATTTCTGTTTTATATAACGGGAGTATTAAGGAATAGAAAATAGTAATATACTTTTTGATCTTTGACACAAAGGAATACGTTATATTTATAAGTAATTGGCGAAATGGGCCTAGAGGGTTTGGGTCAAAAAAACCAGCATACAATTTTATGCTGGGTTAAAAAAAATCGATCTAAATTTATAAGGTAATATATCCTGTCCTAATCCCAATATCTTATTTATGAATAATCAAAAAATACATTTATTAACCTTAATATAGTAAATAAGCTTTTTATATTTTTAGGTATACTATATGCCATATTTTAAACATTTAATAATTATTAAGAGTCATTTTTTAAATATAGGGAAGCCAATTTATAAGTAATCAAGTGATTTTATAAATAGACATTTAATAAAAAACTGAGAAAATAATTTGGCCAAAAATCATGTTAAATCAGAAATTATCCCTATAAACCAAGGATGGGATTAAAATAAATTTGCAACAAAGCTACAATTAACAAAACACTGAAATTAACAATTTTAACTAATTCTCAATTACACACTTTTAACCGTTCAATTATAAAAACAATCAAACATTTAAAATCAATCTTAACATAAATTAAGATAACTTATATTTAAATCTTTAAAGGATATTTAAAAAAAATACTTATACAAGTATAAATAAGTTTAAGAAATGCAAGTTTGGAAAGTAAGAAGGGTGTATTTAGGAGTATGAACATGTAATAAATGTTATTAAAAATTATGTATATTATTTATCAAATAAAGTGTTAATCAAACAATTATAAATTAAGTAAATGTAATTACTTTTAATATTTTAATTTCTTTTCCCAAAAGGCTTTGAGATCTTGATATATTCTTCTTTGTGATTGACTTAATAGCAACAATGCTTCCATCCTTCTATGAATGTTATTCAATGAGCAACATATATAGAATAAGCTGAAATTATCATTTTTAAATTATTTTTACCTTATATCGACCTTTAAATACTACAGCAAATGCCCCATGCCCAATCAAATCCTTTTTATTGTATTCAAAATCTCCTATATGTTCCATTATTTCATTTTATGAGCAATTTTTTAAAACATATGTTTTTAACCTTGTGGAGCAAATGAATCGTTGTTTCACTTCGGCGCAAAATGTGGAAAGCTGGAAATACGGAAAACTAATCAAATCCATATATTATATTATGAATATGTATTTATATCTATAATTATTCACATATATTGTCTTTACATAATTGTAAATGTATATATGTAGTGCATATATACTTTTGTATAAATAGATGGGTTTAAATATATGTAATAACGATATACACAAGGAACGCTTAACAATATATTACATATTATAATGTATGTAATATACAGCACATATTGTATATATTTATTTATGTAATTAACTTTTTTTAATTTGATATTTTAGATCATATATCTAGGGTTAGGTTTACTTTCGTTATTATCGGTTTTCCACATTATGCGTCAGATTCGTTGTAATTGTAAATAGATAGAAAAGATCTACGTTCAGAAAAATTACTCAGCATAAATATTTATGTACGGAACATATCGTTTTTAGTTTATTTTTAAGGCAAATTTCGTTTGGGGTAAAATAAGACTTATAATCATGTATAATTTTTGTACTATCAAAATTTGTCAACATGTTTAAACCACTTTAAACAAATTATGTGTGACAAAAATACAAGTTCCATAAATAAATCTGGATTAATTAATAAATTTTAGTCTTAATTCGTTAACGTTTTGTTTATACAGCAGCTATTCAACCTTCTTCTTCTGGTTCCAGAGCCGTGGGGATTATTTGTTGAGTTTCTATCATCGTTTGAGCTAGTGCCATGCCTTGATCAATCAGATTTCATAAATTTGTCTACTTGTCCTTTCGTGACAGTAGATCATCCTCTTCTTCTCTTCCCCGTTATACCTATGTCCAGTACTTTTTGATTTACTTTATTCGTCTCCCTTCTTATTTTCCACCTTGTTTTTCAGCCTTGTTACTAAGATCCTTTCCATAACTTCAATGAATGGCAAGGTTACTTGATACCTCTGTAATTTCCACAGTCGTGAGGGTCTCCTTTGCCCTTGAATACGCGTATAATCGAGTTTGATCTCCATTGATTGGGAATTCGCTCTTCTACCAATATCTTGTTAAATAGGTTCGTCATGGTCGTGACTCCTTCTTCATGGCATCCGAGCAATGTTTTCATATGTATTCCCTCTGGGCTAAGCTTTTCTCGGAACGGGAATCTTTGTCATTTGCGATATTTAATAAATTTTTTAAAATATCCTTTCCTTTCCATCACTTCCTCTGGCTTAAATAAGGGTAGACCCATCTCGTTTTTGCCTATTTTAAGGACTACGACAAGTGTATTTTTCACATTGCGCAGGGAAGATATGCAGTGCGCGTAGTTTGTGGAAGCTTTCTATTGTAAAGTTTTGTTGGAAACTATCTTGATTGTGAAGTTGGTTTTTATAGCCGGTTTTCGACCTGATGTCAACCCTCCACTTTTTGCACACGAACTTGGTCATTTCTTCATTCTACATCTACACTTAACACTTGTATTTGCGTTGCCATTTTAACCTTTGTATCTGCGCACAGCACTATGCAAAGAGCATTTGCACAAAGTACTCTAAAATAGATTTAGCTATCGTTTTCTTGTAGATTAAGGTTAACGTAAAGTTTTCACGGTGATTAATAATTAATAGAGATGCACGACTTTTCAGATTTAAAGGATTGTCTTTTAGATTAAGCATTTTTTTTAACAAATTGTTGTGGTTGCACGCTCCCCCCTCTCTCTCTGTAAGATAGAGCTAACACGAACATTAATGGGATTTTCTTTGTACTGTGACCTCCTCGATACCTATTATTCTCCCCATTAATCGCGTTTGAATACTAATTAATTACCATCGCATTTTTTCCTAGTTCCCATATATGTAAATTTTTTTCGGATTGATACTTCGCGCGATTCGCAGTTTGGGAATTAAGATTCGTATAAATTCATTAAATTTTGTAAGCCTATTTTTAATCTTTATAATTAACTAGATGAACCCGATGGATGACATTTTAAATGATGAAGGTCTGGTTGGTCATAATCCCTTGGATTATGACTTTCTTCCTAAGCATAGAAGGTGTGCTTGCCACACGTTGAATTTGATTGCTACAACTGATGTGACGAAATACAAAAATACCAATGGAAACTATAAAAAAAATATGCTCATTGGTAGTGCACAAATGCCAGCAGTTGTGGAACTTGCAAGGTAGATCAACTCATGCTGCTGAGTTAATTAAAAAACAACTTGGTTGTTATTTTATAGGTCCTGTAATTACAAGATGGAATTCCTTATATAATTTTATGAGGCACATAACTTCCATTATAAAGGGACAATTTGATGGGTTACAAAGTGTATGTGACAAGCTGAATCTTCAAAATTTCACATCACATGAATGTGATTTTATTGCAGAATATTGCGATGTAATATTTTATTTTAATTTAAACATTAGCATTATTTTAAAATGGTTTTTAAAGGTCATGGAACCAATTGCAAAGGCAATTGAGTTTTTGGAAAGGCAAAACTATATGTATCTTGCATATTATACCCCTACAATCACTCAAAGATTGATGATAAATGAAGCTATATGCTCTTTGAAATGGTGTAAGCCATTAAAAGATGCTATTACTCAAGGCATTAATAACAGGTTTAATATTATTTATAACGTCTAGTCTAGCTAATTAATGGATTTTTGGATCTTTTTAGCAAAGAAAATCTGTCGGCGGCTATTCTCCATCCTGCTTTTAAAACAGATTGGAATTGGATTCGCAAAGAATGCGCTGCGAACATGAAAGCAAGTATTTTAGAGGATCTCAATTTGTTTGTTCCTAAATCTCAACAGGTTGGACCTAGTTTATCAGGAATGGATTTTTTTGAATTAAAAAATGATGAAAAGAATGAATCAATTGAACGTTTTTTGCTTTCTAATAACCGAAATTTAAGTCTTTTAGACAGTTTTCCCCATTTAAAAAACTATTTATTAAATATAATACGTTATTACCATCAAGTGCCACTGTGGAAAGATTCTTTAGCTTGGGCAAAATTTTATGTGGAGATAAGCGAACATGTCTTTTAGATGACAACTTTGAAAATAATATTTTGTTAAAATCAAATAAACATTTATTACCTGATGATTTTTATAAATTGTAATATATAATATATTGGTTCTATAAATTAATAAAAGATGTTTGTACATTTTAAAAAAAATTTAAAAAAGGAACTTTAAAAGGAACTGGAACTAGTTCCTTTTTAAAATGAAGAACTAGGAACTGGAACTAGTTTCATTTTAGGCAAAGGAACTGGAACTTGACAAGTTCCTTTTTAAAAGGAACTTTTAACAGCTCTCGTTTTAACCTTCTAAGGACTTATACAGGCGCGTAGCCAGGATTTTCTCCCAGGGGGGGGGGGGAAATTTCCAAAAAAAATTTAAAACATTTTTATTTCAACATCAAAATTATAAAATCTGGTGTAAAACATAAATAAAATCATTATAAAATAATTTCACATTTTCTTTTTCCCAGCGTCATCTAAAATAGGAGCTAATTCCCCATGAATCGTTAATAAGAGTGTGAATTCATTTAATCTATTCAAACGTCATGAAGTTTGATTGAAATGTTGTCAGAAATAGATGAGAAAACAAATGAGGAGAAATTGAAGCAAGCTGGTATGATCACGATATTGCAATAGAAGCTGCAACTTTGCTCTCTTCTCTACGACAATCTGAATATATTATGCAAGAAATTGCAAAAAAAGGACCTAGATCTTCAGCAAGTCAGACTAGCAGAAATTTTAGTAATAGTAGTCGAACCTAAGGCTAAGTTGTATGATTTTGAACTTAAGAAACCTCGATATGCAAAGAAAATGAACGGTTTTTGGACAAGAAACATGTTTTGGCAAATTTCCAAATAATATTTCCCCCGAATTCTTTGATTGTTTTGCCAGAAACGCGAATAAAAATAAATTATAGAAGGATTTCGTCCAAAGAATCCTTTGGACGCTCTATCAGATTATAAAATATTGTAATCTTTGCCCAACATCACAACTCTTCTTTACCTATTAGCTTTTATATAAGAAATACTATGTCAGAAAATAGATTAAATGGATTGGCCCTTTTTTATAGCATTTTAATTTCAACATTGAAATTAAAAAAGATAATCATTATAAATAATTTTATATTTTCTTTTTCCCAGCGATAATATCAGCTAATTCCAATAAATTGCATAGCAATTAATAAGTGTCTTACTTGGTCAGTTACGTTGCACAACTATAAAATATAAACTTTAGATCTAAAATAATTTTTCTTTTAAATCTAGGGGGAATTTCCCGCTTCCCCCCCCCTCGCATTTACGCCGCTGGACTGATATAAATTACAATTACTTTCCGAAAATCTTTTGTTTAATTCTGCTATTATTCTATCGATGATAGGATAATATAAATCAATTTTGAAATTAATTCCTGAATTACTAGATTTAAAAGAGTAAAATGTGTCATACTTTTTTGGTTTTAATTGCTATGCAATTTATGGGCTCGTTTTTGGTTGTCCGTCGTCCGTCGTCCTCGTCCACCAAGTTATTGGCGCCAGCTTTGTGACTTGGATATCCCGGTGTAGCGTACAGAAATGACGAAGATTGTAAAAAGCGAACGTCTTATACGAATTGCTATTGGTTAAAAACACGAAATAATGAGTTTTGACGTTTATCACGTCTTTTTTTACTAGCAGGGGATTGGGTGGGGATTGGGAAAATGCATTGTTACTTTTGACGATCCCATTGTTATACCATAGCGTTTTTAAATTTGAACGTCAATTATCCCATATTTGAATTAGAGATAGATAACTAATACATTTAAATTGATATAATTATATTCATCTTAATAACATTTTGTAAGGTAGATGCTAATTGTGTTGTATTAAATATTAAATTAAATAGAATTATATTATTTTTTACCCTCTTTCTCACCACAGGGGGGAGGGGGGTGATTTGCCCCCCCCCCCCCTAATTTTTTACCCTTTTTTTCACCAGAGGGGAGGGGGTGATTTGCCCCCCCCCTTATTTTTACCCTCTTTCTAACCAGGGGGGAGGGGGGTGATTTGCCCCCCCTTATTTTCTACCCTCTTTCTTACCAGGGGGGAGGGGGGGATTTGCTTCCCCCTCCATTATTTTTTACTCTCTTTTTCACCAGCGGGGAGGGGGGGGGGGGGGGTGATTTGCCCCCCCCCCTATTTTTTACCCTCTTTCTCACCAGAGGGGAGATGGGGGAGGGAGGTTATTTGCCCCCCCCCCATTCTTTTTTACCCTCTTTCTCACGGGGAAAGGGGTGATTTGCCCCCCCCCCCCTTATTTTTTATCCTCTTTCTTACCAGGGGGGGGGGGGGGAGGGCGGGATTTGCTTCCCCCCCCCCCATTATTTTTACTCTTTTTCTCACCAGAGGGGAGGGGGGTGATTTGCCCCCCCCCCACCTTGTTTTTTACCCTCTTTCTCACCAGGGGGGAGGGAGGTGTTTTGCCCCCCCCTTATTTTTTACCCTCCTTTTCACCAGAGGGGAGATGGGGGGGGGTGTGTATTTTACCCTCTTTCTCACCAGGGGGGAGGGGAATGATTTGCCCCCCCCCTTCCCCCCCCCCCCCCCCCCACACCTTATTTTTTACCCTCGTTCTCACCAGGGGGGAGGGAGACGATTTGCCCCCCCCCTTATTTTTCAACCTCTTTTTCACCAGAGGGGAGATGGGTGGGGGGGGGGTGTTTTGCCTCCCCCCCCCCTTATTTTTTATCCCTTTTCTCACCGGAAAGGAGGGGGGTGATTTGCCCCCCCCCTTATTTTTTACCTTTTTTCTTACCAGGGGGGGGGCACCAGTGAAAAAGAGGTAGAAAAAATAAGCGGTGTAAAAGACCCCCCCCCCCCTCCCCTCTGGTAATAAATAGGATAAAAAATAGGGGGGGGGGCAAAAGACCCTCCTCCCCTCTGGTAAGAAAGAGGGTCAAAAATAAAAGGGCCATCTCCCCTGTGGTGAGAAAGAGGGTAAAAAATAAGGCGGGGGGCAAATCACCCCCTCTCCCCTGGTGAGAAAGAGGGTGAAAAATAAGGGGGGGGGCAAACCCCCCCCCCCCCCTATGGTGAGAAAGAGGGTAAAAAATAAGGGGGGGGCAAAAGACCCCCCTCCCCTCTGGTAAGAAAGAGAAAAAATAAGGGAGGGCAAAACACCCCCCCCCCCATCTCCCCTGTGGTGAGAAAGAGGATAAAAAATAAGGGGGCCCCCCTCCCCTTTGGTGAGAAAGAGGGTAAAAAATAAGCCCCCCCCCCCCCTACATCTCCCCTGTGGAGAGAAAGAGGATAAAAAATAAGGGGGGGGGGGCAAAGCACCCCCCCCCCCCCCTTCCCCCTGGTGAGAAAGAGGGTAAAAAATAAGGGGGAGGGCAAAGTTCTTAATTTATTTAATGATATATAATATGATTAAAATTGTAATGTTAAATAACATAATATTATTGATGATTGACGGTTTTATCCGCCAATAAGAACTATTTAAACAATTTTAATGAAAATAATATATGACGCTTGATTGACATTTGACTTCGCTATTTTACAACGTTCGCTGACTCCAATATTACACCGGGTTCAAGCCAGGGAGAGCACGAATTTTTTTTTGAATTTTTTTTAAATTAAATTAATATTTTGTTCTTGTTAATACCATTGATAATATGAATTTTTGACCATCCGCTGGCTACTGACCAGAGCTGTTAAGGAGCGGGCACAGAGGTGCGCGCACCGGTTTTGCGGTGCGACGTGCTGGTGCGCGCACTTTTTTAAAACCAAGAGCGAGTGCGGGTGCGCGCACCTTATTCACTCGGTGCGCGTGCTAAATTGCGCTCCTATTTTGCGCACATTATGAATTTTACAATTAATTAGGGCTGCACCGATATCGGTATCGGTACCGATATCACGATTTTTTAACGATATCGGTATCGGTTATTAATCGACCGATACCGATACCGATACTTGAAACTTTTTTTACAAATATTTTATATTTGTTAGAGCTGTATATCTATATACTTTTAAATTAAATTTTACTTGATTGCTGTTAAATCTAATTTATTTTTTCATTGATTCTTTCATTCAAATTCCTACCACCACTTATTTACATTATTATGTAAGTTAGTTTATATTTAAAATTTATAATATAATGTATTTATTTTTATATTATATATTGTATATACGATTTTTAATATATATATTATATAATATTTATCAACAAAGCATTTAAAATATTTTAAAATAGAATAACATTCTATGTTGTGTATTATTAATTCAAATGGCCTTACATTGACTTTATTTAAATTAAGTAATAGAATCATAAACGAAACATCAATGGGATCATATGTAAATCCATTAGAATATTGGGCAACAAATAGTTCCGATTTGCCAATATTAGCAACACTGGCCAGAAAATATCTGTCGTCACCGCCACATCTATCCCTTCTGAATCTATTTTTAGTATAACTGGTGATATTGATAGTCCACATAGAAGATCTCTTCTACCGGAGACTATTGAAAAATGACTATTTATGAAAAAAAATTTGGAATATTTTAAATAAAGCTTTATAAATATTAACAGGTGTCATTTTTATAAGATGTAAAATATCGGTATCGGTATCGGTATATTTATTTAAATATCGGTAGTATCGGTATCGGTTAAAAATTTGATATCGGTGCAGCCCTACAATTAATATATTTGACACTATCTTATATATCGCAGTGGATTTTTAACAAATAAACTTTAAAAAAAAAAAAAAAAAAAAAAAATCTTATATATCGCGCATAGCATATCTCACAAATTAATATTGTAGTGAAACAACATCAAAGATACATTTATGTTCCTGGTGGAGGAGATAACAAGGCGGGAAATTTAATTAACATCGATAGACAATATAATTAATTAATATATCCGCCATATTTTATATTATTCGCCTATTTACTTTATCAATTATTGCTTAAAACGTTTTGGTGTATCATAATTAATATTGCAATAGAAGTTGAAGTATTATTAGAAAAACAAAAACAGACAGGTAATTAGGATAAATAATTAACAATATTGTAATATTTCTATTCAGTGTTTTTTGGAAAACTTTTACCCGCCGTTACTATCTTGATATTTCATTTTCAACACTTTTAAACTTCTCATCGCTATCGTAAGTTTAATCACATAATAATTTTGTTATAAAATATATTTTTAAATATTAATTTCTATGGTTGCTCTTTCATGCTAAAACACTTTGCTATTTATAATTGAATTGTACATCAAATATTATAACTAAATTATTATAATTTGTCTTGTAACTAAGCATATTTTTGAAACAATTTTCTTCGTTAAAAAAATTATATATAAGATATAACACTCCGATTCCTTCGAGTGCCCCCGTGGAACGTCTCTTCAGCAAAGCTAAGGCGATTTTAAGCGACAGAAGGGGTAGCCTGACAGATAGTCACCTCGAAATGCTTTTAATGATGAATGTCAATAAAATGCTATTTTAATTGTTTTTTCTGTATCTTTATTATTTTTATAATTACAATAAATCGGCATAATAAAAGTTTTTAATTGAACATTTAATATATTTAGAATTTAGATAGAGTGTAAAAAATTATGGGTGCTAGTGCGCGCACCGGGTTTGCGGTGCGAGTGCGCGCACCTCTATTAAAATTAGTGCGGGTGCGAGTGCGCGCACCGAATTTTCGCAAAGTGCGGGTGCGAGTGCCGCACCGGTTTTTTAGGTGCGATTAACAGCTCTGCTACTGACCAAAGAAAAAAATGACCATTGGCCAAATAAAGCGAAATTTTTAATTGCTATATGCAATTTATGGTATTTTTTCGTCTTTGAATAGGTTAACATTGATAATTACCCTATGCCCTTTCCTACAAGGGCCTACGCCTCTACTGATATGGGTCCCTGTGCCCCTTACCAAAGCCTATGCCTTTACTGATATGGGTCCCTGTGGCCCTTACCAAACCCTATGCCTTTACTAATGTGGGTTCGAATCCCGGAGAGGGCAAAATTTTTATTTATTAATTGCTATGCAATTTATGGGCTCGTTTTTGGTTGTCCGTTGATGTCCGTTGATGTCCGTCCGTTTACCCTCCAATGTATATATTTAATTAAATTAATATTTTGTTCTTGTTAATACCATTAATAATATGACTTTTTGACCGTCCGCAGGCTACTGACCATTGAAAAAAATGACCATTGGCCATATAAATCGAAATTTTTTTTATGAAACTGCCCGGGAAATTTCCGATATTTTTAAAACGAAAAGTTAGGAATCTGAAAAAGCTATTTTACCCCTGGCCGCCCTGGGCACCTACGGGTAAAGTTTCGAGCGAATCGGGCCGGTAGTTTCAGAATTTAGCCCTTTTTTAAACTAAAAGGAATTTTAGGATCCTGCAAGAGCTATTACTTTAAATTTTATTTATTTAATTTAAATAGTTTGTTAAACCCTAATAATTTTGACTGTATACTGTAACATTGATAATATGACTTTTTGACCGTCCGCTGGCTACTGACCATTGAAAAAAATGACCATTGGCCAAATAAATCGAAATTATTTTATCGTTTTCGAATAGGTTAACATTGATAATTACCCTATATCCTTTCCTACAAAAGCCTATGCCTCTACTGATTTGGGTCCCTGTGCCCCTACAAAAGTTTTAATTGCTATGCAATTTATGGGCTCGCTTTCCATTTTGTTTGTAACGCTGTTCGGTGTCTTGTCTTGTCTTGTCTTGCACCGAATGTCTTGTCTTGCACCGAATGTCTTGATGACTTGCACCGAATGTCTTGTCTTGCACAGAATGTCTTGTCTCGTTGTTTACTTTCAATTCTTGTTAATTTAACTAGTTTTTGGGTTCGAATCCCGGAGTTTTTTTTACTCTTATGATTGTTCTTGTTACTACCATTGATAATAAGACTTTTTGGCCGTCCGTTGGTGTCTTGTCTCGTTGTTTACTTTCAATTCTTGTTAATTTAACTAGTTTTTGGGTTCGAATCCCGGGGTTTTTTTACTCTTATGATTGTTCTTTTTACTACCATTGATAATAAGACTTTTTGGCCGTCCGTTGGGTGCTGACCTATGAAAAAAATGACCATTGGCCAAAAAGTGAATCCAAGTTTTTTTTCGTTTTTTTTTGACTATTATGATTGTTCCTGTTACTACCATTGTTATTATGACTTTTTGGCCGTCCGTTGGCTGCTGAATGGAAAAAAATGATCATTGGCCAAAATGTGAATCGAACATTTTTTTCGTTTTTTTTTGTTAAAATAAATAATTAACCTATGCCCTCCCCTAGTAGAGCCTATGCCTTTACTGATATGGGTCCTTGTGCCCCCCCCCCCATACAAAAGCCTAAGCCTCTCCTGATGTGGGTTCGAATCCCGGAGAGGCCAATTTTATGTTTTATTTATTTTGATAAATATATTGTTCTTGTTAATACCATTGATAATAAGACTTTTTGGCCGTCCGTTGGCTGCTGACCAATGGAATAAAATGACCATTGGCCAAAATGTTATTCGAAAATTTTTTTTAGTTTTTTTTGACTCTTATGAATTTATATCCACTTTTACCGTGTCCTGGCTGCTGACCAATGGAAATAAATGACCATTGGCCAAAGTAAGCATCAAAAATTTTTTTTTCATTTTTTTTGGCTATCATTGACTTATAGAATATCTGTTGGTACTGACCCATGGAAAAAATGACCATTGGCCAAATTGTGAATCGAAATTTTTTTTCCGTTCTTTTTTGACTCTTATGATTGTTCCTGTTAATTGGTTTTAATGATTCGACAAATCGCTACCTGAGAATTGGAGTGCTCTATCTGCAATTTTTGAAAATTTTAAAGTAAAAGTGCTATTCCATAGATTTTTATATATTTTTTCATAAACTTTTTATAAAATGTGGAAAACAAATTATTTGGCTTCATTTTTAAGGTTCTTATTTCGCTTAAATCGCGAATATCAATATTTTTAGAATTGGTTTGCTCTAACTGCAATTACCCAATCGCAAGCGCTCATTTAATCGCGTGAATAAATCGTCTGCTTTTAAATTTTAATTCGAATAATATCTCTACAATTACTTTTCACATTGTTTTATGTCAAATATTTATAATTAAACTATTTCGGATGAAGATAATTAAAAGTAATATAAAAAATATAGCCATAACTATTATTATAAGTTTCAAGAGGATAAATCAAATAATTGTAAATAATGGTTGAAATTAGACTACAGGCAAAATTTGTATAAAAGATTAAAACTAATATTAATTTTAGGCTTTGTTCATTATTGCTCATGAAAAAAGATGATTGTTATAGCCAAAGCAAATTTTGCAAGAGATAGGAAAAAAATTAAATTTTTAAAAGAGAATATTTAAGATTATTCAAATATGAGAGATAAAATTTTAACGAAAATATTTGTTTAAAAATAGATATAAATGATTGTACTTCCATTTGATATTCTTTTATATGTATCATTTATTTTATAAATAATACATTAATAGTATTTATTGTAAATAATATGATTGCTACAAATTGGTCTAAGAAATTTAATTATATACTCAAAGATATTTAAAAAATTTCATAATTTACCTTAATGTACATAACCTTTATTTAGCTACTTTGCTCAATCTGAAATTTAAAAAATCAATTTTTTTATAAAATAAAAGAAAAAATCCACGTTTTTGGCTAAAATAATATAGATGCTAATAGTTTACACTATCAAACTTAATTTCAAGTCATATGATTAAATAGATTTTATAGCATTTCAAACTTTGAACTCAATTATCTCAGTTCGGAGTTTTGTGCAGATAGATCACTCCAATTCTCAGCTAGCGAAACATAAATAAAAGTTGTTTACTTTTAATTGCTATGCAATTTAACTAGTTTTTGGGTTAGAATCCCGGAGTTTTTTTGACTCTTATGATTGTTCTTGTTATTATCATTGATAATAAGACTTTTTGACCGTCCGCTGGCTGCTGACCAATGAAAAAAATGACCATTGGCCAAAATGTGAATCCGAGTTTATTTTTTCGTTATTTTTGACTATTATGATTGTTCCTGTTACTACCATTGCTATTATGACTTTTTGGCCGTTCGCTGGCTCCTGACCGATGAAAAAAATGACCATTGGCCAAAATGTGAATCGAAATTATTTTTTTCGTTTTTTTTTGACTATTATGATTGTTCCTGTTACTACCATTGCTATTATGACTTTTTGGCCGTCCGCTGGCTGCTGACCAATGGAATAAAATGACCATTGGCCAAAATGTGATTCGAAAATATTTTTTTCGTTTTTTTTGACTATTATGAATTTATATCCACCTTTACCGTATCCTGGCTGCTGACCAATGGAAAAAAATGACCATTGGCCAAAATGTGATTGGAAAATTTTTTTTCGTTTTTTTTGACTATTATGAATTTATATCCACTTTTACCGTGTCCTGGCTGCTGACCAATGGAATAAAATGACCATTGGCCAAAATGTGATTCGAAAATTTTTTTTTCGTTTTTTTTGACTCTTGTGAATTTATATCCACTTTTACCGTGTCCTGGCTGCTGACCAATGGAAAAAAATGACCATTGACCAAAGTGGGCATTAAAAATTTTTTCCCCCCGTTTTTTTGGCTATCATTGACTTATAGAATATCTGTTGGTACTGACCAATGGAAAAAATGACCATTGGCCAAATTTTTGATTTTTTTAATTAAAAATTGTTCAAATTCAACAAAAAATTTCTCCCAACAATTCTGCAAATTCTTAACATTGTGATGTTTTATAATATAATGTTTGTTAGACCCATAATCACTAAAGGCCATAAAAAAATGTAATACGCAACTAGATGCAAACACTAAATCTAACCCTAACCCTTGCCTATATTACATTTTGCCTATATTAAATTTTGCTTATAAATGGAAAATGTATAAATAATTAATTAATCATTAGGCATTGAATACCCCCCTATAGGCCTTCTCGCCCCTTCCCACCTTTCTCGCCCATAAATTGCATAGCAAATATGATACATTTATACGAAGTACAGATGAGTCGTCCCCCCTTCCCTACCCCTCTTCCCCTTCCCTTCTCCCCCTTCCTACGAGGGCCGAAGGCCCGAGTTTTTTTTTAATTATCGATATCAGAGGTGAATTCCGTAAAAAAAAATTTTTTGGATCAATCATCAAAAATTATTAACTTTAAATCACGATCGCATAGAGCTTGTTTCACAAAAACTAGAGACACGGTTAAAAAACGATATTGAAACAATCTTAACGCAACACGAAAATTTTAAGTGCTCTCAATCTAAAACTTCCCCCCGTGCAAAAATTCTTATCGAGATCCTAACAAGGACATAATGCTAAGATTATTTACTAACAGTTATATTGTTCTTGTTAATACCATTGATAATGTGACCTTTTGGCCGTCCGCTGGCTACTGACCAATGAAAAAAATGACCAATGGCCAAAGTATAAAGCGAAATTTTTTTTCGTTTTTGAATTGGTTAACATTGATAATTACCCTCCTCCCCTACAAGGGTCTATGTTTCATTATCTATATATTGTCACGCTCTTCGGTGTCTTGCACCGAATGTCTTGTCACGCATCGAATGTCTTCTCCCGCTGTTTACTTTTAATTTTAATTAATTTAACTAGTTTGTGGGTTCGAATCCCGGAGTTTTTTTTGACTCTTATGATTGTTCTTGTTACTACCATTGATTATAAGACTTTTTGGCCGTCCGCTGGCTGCTGACCAATGGAAAAAAATGACCATTGGCCAAAATGTGTATAGAAATTTTTTTTTTCGTTTTTTTGACTATTATGATTGTTCTTGTTACTACCATTGCTATTGTGACTTTTTGGCCCTCCGTTGGCTGCTGACCAATGGAAAAAAATGACCATTGGCCAAAATGTGATTCGAAATTTTTTTTCGTTTTTTTTTGACTATTATGAATTTATATCCACTTTTACCGTGTCCTGGCTGCTGACCAATGGAAAAAAATGACCATTGGCCAAAATGTGATTCGAAATTTTTTTTTTAGTTTTTTTTTGACTATTATAAATTTATATCCACTTTTACCGTGTCCTGGCTGCTGACCAATGAAAAAAATTGACCATTGGCCAAAATGTGATTCAAAAATTTTTTTTTCGTTTTTTTTTGACTCTTATGAATTTATATCCACTTTTACCGTGTCCTGGCCGCTGATTAATGAAAAAAAGACCATTGGCCAAATTGTGAATCGAAATTTTTTTTCCGTTTTTTTTTGACTCTTATGATTGTTCCTGTTAATACCATTGATAATATGACTTTTTGGCCGTCCGCTGGCTGCTAACCAATGGAAAAAAATGACCATTGGCCAAAGTGAGCATCAAAAATTTTTTCCCCGTTTTTTTTGGCTATCATTGACCTAAGAGTATCTGTTGGTACTGACCAATGAATAACCTAAAAATTTATAATAGATGGTCTAACAGACAGCGAACTATGTAATATATATTTTTAACCTTATAAATGCATATATATTTTTTTATTGAGTTAATATATTTCATTTAATTAGATTGTGATTTCATAGAAAACCTAAAAAGTAATAGTTAAAAAATATAGGTATTAGATTCTAATTTACGATACAATATATTGATAGAAACTAACACAAAATTCGAAACCTCCTTCAAAGGTATAATCTAGCCCGTTCTTTCTAATTAAATTCAATCTACTATTAAACTATTAAAACACAAATTGTACTTTATTAGATGGCGCGCGTAAGTTTATATAATTAGTAAAATTTTCTACGTGTTTAGATATTACAAAGCACGTGTGGCCGGGAAATGTCCCATATTTTTAAAACGAAAAGGTATTTTAGGAATCTGAAAAGGCTATTTTACCCCAGGCCGCCCTGGGCACCTACGGGTAAAGTTTTGAGCGAATCGGGCGGGTAGTTTCAGAATTTAGCCCTTTTTTAAAACTGAAAGGAATTTTTCATTTTAGTTTTTTTTCTTTAAAATTAAATTAATATTATGTTCTTGTTAATACCATTGATAATTTGACTTTTTGACCGTCCGCTGGCTACTGACCGATGAAATATATTGATTTTCTAAACATAAAACAGAACTTTATTATTTCATTATCTATATAAATAACATATTAACTTCTACTATTTTAATACCAGCATGGTGTGACGGGTTATAGCGCACGGCTTGTAAACAGGGTGACCTGGATATCCCGGGTTCAAGCTCGGGAGAGGGCAAAATTTTTATTTTTTTTTTAAATCAAATTAATATTTTGTTCTTGTTAATATCATTGATAATATGACTTTTTGATCGTCCGCAGGCTACTGACCACTGGAAAAAATGACCATTGGCCAAACAAATCGAAATTTTTTTTCGTTTTTGAATTGGTTAACATTGATAATTACCCTATGCCCTCCCCTACAAGGGTCTATAACTAATTATTTTGCATTTAATACCCCCCTATAGGCATTCTCGCCCCTTCCTACCTTTCTCGCCCATAAATTGCATAGCAAATATGCTACGTTTATACGGAGTATAGATGAGTCGCCCCCCCCCCTTCCCCTACTCCCCTTCCTACTCCCCTTCCCCTACTCCTCGGCCGTTTTAATACGTTTATAAGGTAATAAATTAAAAATTGCAGCTAAATCTTCGCTTTATTATAAAGAATTTAGTAGTGATCCTAATTTCTAATATTATTTGAAAGCCAATTAAGTTGTTTGAACTATACTTTTATTTTTATGATTGGAATTTTCTAGAATGCCATTTTTAATTAGGTTACTAAGACCTTCAGTGTAACCTAATTGATGGCTTTGAAATTATTTAATATAAATAGTTGAGGTTGAGGATGAAGAGCTATAACTGTCAATGTCATTCTCCTCTTCCTTTTCTATATATTGAATTTGAATATATGAATGAAAGCGCTAACACTAAGTAAACACCGTTCAGGACTGCCTTTTTCATATTATATTTATATAAACCTAATAATAAATTTTTTTGAATACCTATTTGATTTAACCTATTGCTTGGAGCTAAGGGCTTTAAAAACATGTTAAGCTTTAATTGCTTGCTATTCATATTAGTTAATAAAAATAAAGTGGAAATGAATTATTCGGGTTTTAAATTAATATAAATTATTAAATTATGGAAATATGTCAACTCAACAATTTTATACAATTTTCACCCTTTATTGTCTACAGCATCTTTATTTGTAATATTATAATTAAAAGTTTTATTCAAAAACAATAATAAAAACTTTACATTGCTTCCTAATTAGGTTAAAATAAAAAAATGGCTTAAGGGGCCCAAGATTTTTTTTTTGGGGGGGGGGGGGGCCATGGGGTCCGGTTTTTGCTCTTAGAAGGGGCCCGGGCCTCCTGAACCCCCCCCCCCCTAGCTACGCCACTGGAAAGAGGTATGAAATAAAACACTGCTCAGTGTCATAGAATGGTTTTTTGTTTAAATAATTGTGTGTTTTTTTCAAAAATTTTAGTGTTTTGATCTCGCCTAGTCTCGGTCTCGAAAGCAAATTTGCGCATTAACGAGAATTCTGGACATGTATTATTTAAATAATGCATATACTAAACAAATTTATCTCCTGACTACTTATTAGGTAAATGAATTTAGGAAATATAAAAAACGAAACGTTTGTTTATTCAGGATCTTTGTAAACATATTATTAATATAGCTTGTGCATGTGCACTACTTTGCTATATATCTTTTATAACAATGTTTATAGCTTCAAATGAAATTAAATAATAAAAAACATGTTATTATTAGGTTTCTACACTACGTAAAAAAATTGTATAGATTATTTATCAATTTATAAATATAACAGTTCCTATAATATGGGCAGATTTTGCCACTACATTCAAATAAAAATCAATTACTATAAATTTTTTAGACTTATATTTAACATAATTGCATATTTAAACGGGCAGGGACCCTAGTAAGCATCTACAAAAACTAGTAATGCCAGATAATGTTTTAAACACATCATATAAATTGCTATGAAATTTATGGGCACGCTTTTATTGTCAGTCCGTCCGTTGCCCGTTGCCCAACTTGTAATTTTTGCATATTTGCCGTAAAAGCATATACGGATTTTTAATGACTGTGGGCATATGCGTCTGTAAATGATATATATCGCTTTTGCAAATACACTAGCTTATGACCGCTGGTTAGCTCTAATTATTTTTATTGTTGTGACCGACTGATTAGCTTTCTACATAAATTTATTTGGGCAACTTGTTTGGGTTGTAACTTTATATCGGACAAATGCGAAACTGGCTAAATGATTCCCAGCAAATTATGACCGTTGCATAATTCTGCTTTAGCTGAACTCAGATACCAAAATTCTGGTTGATAGCTATTTGTATTTGCTGTTTTGTGAACTTTTTTTGACAATATGTCTAGGTTATTGCTTAATAACGGTTGATTGCAAAACTGTCTAAATAACTCCCTGCAAATAAAAGATGCCCGTAGCTTACTTCTACTTTATCTGACCCCGATCAAAGGCCAAATTCCATTTTAATTTTTGTGCCTGCACGTTTTGCCCATTTATGGTATCTTAGCTTTAACTGTACCAAAAACTAAATTTTTTGGGCTGAAACGAAATAATAATGACTGCTGGTTGCCTTTAATTTTATTCTCTAGATTTGCCCCCCCCCCCTCTTTTACCCTTTTGCAAAAAGGAGCCTTGTTTTTTCCCGATAAGCCTACGTCAAATTGACCTAATATTTCGTCGTGTTTACCACTGCGACCGCTTGGGATTGCGATTAAGCCATCCTGAGTATGATACTTGGTAGCAAAAAATCTTTCCACGTCTCACCGCACCCCCTAACAAGGGCCTATGCCTCCATTCATATGGTTCGAAACTCGGTAAAGGCACATTTTTTTCCAAGCCTATTTGAACACTTGTTGCATTTGCCTTATTTAAACCTACTTTCTAAAATCTAATATCATTTCGAACCTCCGTGAGGACAAACATTTTTTTGCTTTTTGCTATCAACCTAAATTTTGCATTAATAATATATTTAGGCTTTTTGGGCGTCTGCTGGCTACTGACTAATAGAAAAAATGACCACTGGCCAAAGTGTGATTCCCAATTACATTTTTAAATTTTGCCCTTATATATAGGCTAGTTGGCCGTCTTCTGGCTGCTCACCAATAGAAAAAAACTCCCACTGGTCAAAGTGTGAATCCAATTTTTTTTCCATATTTTGCCCTTATAGAATTGTAGGCTATTAGCTCAACTTGACAGCATTTTGTGCCTTTGATAGGTGTAGATTAGGGTTGTAAAAACGGCTTGGTTATGTTTGATCGACCTTTGGTTTTAGTCTACTAAACATATACAGACTAAAGAATTTTGGTCTATTTTTCTTATTCTACCTCCAGGCTTAGTCGAAATTTGAAAAGCAGACTAGAGTCGACAGGTAGACTTAATTGAACCAAAGGTCGGCTAAACAAACAGCCCTTTTTACAACAATGGTGTAGATTAACATTTAAGGTTTCAAATTTGTAATTAATAACACATGCTGGCGAATCTAGGGTCTTGCACTTGGTGCTTTTGTTATGCCCGTAAAATATGTTTTTAGGCCCTTGTAAGTCAAAAACTATTTGATAAATGATTATTCAAAAATTAAATTGTTTTGCAACGATTGATTTATCATATTTTTCAATTCAAAATTAAAATTCTTTGCTTTGCAGTTTAATAAATTATTTAAAATATAAATTGAGAATTTGGGCCATTTTAGTAAAATCCAAGATGCAAGGATCTTCAAACACCCCCCTTACACATAGAGTTGTTAAATTGCTAACTTGCTTCAACTCCAGCTACCATCTGCTTAAGTTTTTGGAATCGGGGTCAAAATAGCAGAATTATGAAAAAATAGCAGAAAAAGTCGGGGGGATGGAAAATGCGAAGCGCATAGACATTTTAGAATTATACGACAAAACAGCATATATTTAATTGTTATTTTCATGTCTTATTTTAAAGAATTTGTCTCATTTTTGAGCAAGAAGAGAATAAGTATACAAAATATGGATTTTAATGCATATTTGGTTAGAATTTAAAAAATCTTCAAACAAATCTCCCAAGAACTAATAATCACATAGAAGGATTCCACAATAAGCTAAAGAAACTTGTAAAGGCTTCCCATCCCAATATTTATCAATTTATTGATTATCTCAAAAAGATACAGAAAGAAACTAACTCAAATATCTATAAAATAAACCAAGGAAAAACAATAAACCCAAAATCTAAGAAAGAAATCAACAAAGAATCTTGTATCAATAATTTAAAAGAACATTATACTAACAGTGAAATAGACCCATCTCAATTTCTAAAAACAATATCATGTTATCTAAAATATAAAGAAAGAGATGCAATGTTAAATATTATAACCACTTGATTATTTGTCTGTTATAATTTAGTAAATATTAATAAAATTGGTCTGTTATAATCTAGTAAATATTTATAAAAAAAACTTAAATGAGTGTAAAGGCAAAACATTTTAAAGGGTCAAAGTAGCAGGATTAAAAAGTAGCAGAATAATATGACTTTTAGATAATCAATATAACCCTGACCTAAAACACTAACCCTAACCTAAAACACTAACCCCTACCTAAAACACTAACCCCGACCTAAAACACTAACCCTCCTCACCAATCTAAGATGGAAGTATTAGTATTCAACATCTATAATATAAACTATGAATAAAAGATAGGTTAAAACTTAAATTCTATTTCCTTTATTTCCAAAATTGTAAAAATAATATCATATCCATGGAAGTATTAGTATTCAACATCTATAATATAAATTATGAATAAAAGATAGGTTAAAACTTAAATTCTATTTCCTTTATTTCCAAAATTATAAATATAATATCATATCCATGGAAGTATTAGTATTCAACATCTTTAATATAAATTATGAATAGAATTTTAGGTTAAAACTTTTAATTCTATTTCCTTTATTTCCAAAATTGTAAATATAATATGATATCCACGGAAGTATTAGTATACAACATCTATAATATAAATTATGAATAAAAGATAGGTTAAAACTTACATTTTAATTCATCATATCAATAAACAGATGTTCAATCTTGACCAGTTCTGACCAGTCTTGATCAGTTCTGACCAATTCTGCTGTTTTTTTTTCTGCGGTTTTGACCCGGTCCCAGTTTTTGCTCGGCCCTCGAGCATTTTTATATGCTACTGTTCTGCCTAGTGCACCGTACAGCGAGCACATATTGTGCTAACGCGCATATTAAAACTCGGTGTACGTGCTCGCGTCTGGAGTTTGAAGCAAGTTAGCAATTTAACAACTTTACTTAATACAAGGGGCTTAGAACCCTGCAAATTAAAATTTATTCGGGCTTGAGCCAGTAACAATTAAAGGCGCATACAAATAACAAAAATTAAACGAATGATTTTTCCTGACAATAATACAGGCTCGATTGTTGTTGTTTTCTATAATATCAAAAAGGCGTAGTCATACCTACCGAGCTGCGTGAGTTTTAATTGTAGATGCTTTTTCGGGTTGGACTGAATTTAAAAAGGTTTTTAATATTTTTAACCTGGTAACGATAAATTTTTTAAAAGATATATTTACTTCTTATGGTTTTCTAAAGTGCGTAATAACGGACAATTGAAGAGCATTTACTAGCACAGAGTTTAATGAATTTTGTGAACAATGGAAAATAGACATGTACTAACAGCGCCATATCATCCTAGTTCTAATGGGCAGGTTGAGAGATATGTAGGTATAGTAAAAAATGGATTAAATTATCACATACTGGTAAGGATAACACCTGGCTCTGTAGATTATATCATATGTCACCCAAGTATTCAGGTCGTTTGCCGGTAGGCGAAGAATTTCTTAAACGTAAAGTAAGATATCCTGATTTTTTATTAGAATTAGATAATACTAACACCTTAACAATTACTCCTCGGTTTAAGATAGGTCAACTAGTATGGTCACGTAATTATACGTTAGAACTCATGTGGCTTTTGGCACGTGTTAATGATCATATAGGTAATAAGATTTATAAATTAAGACTTTTAGAAAGTCAAAAAGAGGAGGTAAGACATGTGGAGCAATTACTAATGCACGATGTCTTCTAATATAATAGTTTTTATATTTACTTGTAGATGAAACTTCAGACGTCATGGTGGGTGGAAATAGTGGTGAGAAGAACTAGGGCCATTCGCCCACCAGGACCCATACATTTAAGGTTCATAATCGATAGATGGGGTTCCGAGGATAGTCGGTATGTTTAAGCCACCACCAACGGTGATGCCAAGAAGACCAAATCCGTATGTTGGTCAACGGCATGGCAGACAAGAGGGTAAACCTCGAAGGAAGTGTGACGGTTGTCGTAGATGGCATCGTAAGCCGATGTGCACGGGACGTAGCACAGGGGCATCACGAATAGGTGTTGCACCTCAGGCTACTCCCGAGGTGACTCAAAGGGCTGATCAGTCAGCCACACCAATTAATTATGTGTCGTCGCTGAGTGCGACGGAGGCCGTACAACAACTTTGCTTTGGCCCTAAATAGGAGGTGCCTGAGAAGGCAAATGGGGAAGGTATTGTAGTTGTGTAAATTTTTGATTAGTTAGGTCGAGTATTTAATTTTTGATTGATTTGTTTAGTTTAAGTGTGCACATATCGCATGAATAAACTTTAGGCGGATAAACCTATGCAGACGAACCTATGCAGACGAACCTATGCAGATGAACCTACGCAAATGAGCTAGGGGAGACTGCGCGTAAATCGGCTATATATTGGGAAGAAACAGCGAGGAATATACATTCACACAATCTCGCCTATTTCGCACTTATTGCAACCGCCCACATATAATTTGTATCGTCTAACGTTTACATTTAGATCCAAAATATTGTTATCCTACCGGTTTGATTAAATAACCTTATACCGCGAATTCGTCAATTGGATCTACATTTATTTTCTTTGCTGGACAATAAACTAGTTATCAAGTGTCAAGTAAAGAAAGTGGTAGCAAGAAACGTTAAACTTTTATATTTAGATGCATGTACATATATTGCCTTTGATAACTTTCTCATTTATCCTTTCGTTTTATATAATGAATACTTGTTAAATAAAATTAAGTCATTTTCTATATAAATAAGTTGATATTAGCGCATACTAATTTCTTTAAGTAGCAAGTGGTCATAAAACATAATTAAACGGGTTGGCCCAACCTGTGCAAGTATGCTCATTTTATGAAAATATATTTACATCATAATATAAAGTCGGTAATACCGTTACATGGGTAAAAGAGATAGATGGTCTTAAAAATTAAAAATCGATAGACAAATCAATTTAATATTTATTTCTCTAAATTTGTTTATATCACATTATAATCATAAAACAGTTTTTACTTGTAGAAACTATATAATAATATTATATTAATTCTTCATTATGCGATAACAACGTCGTGTCATTATTTTAAAACATGTGTTTGTGAAGTCTCAAGGATGTGAGGATTTTAAAAAACAAAATTGCACAAAATCCCTTGTAATTAAAAATTATTTCATGATTTTGATCTTAGTATACTATTTAAAAAATGGGGCTTTATAAAAATACACTAGAATCCTACTAGTTTTGATCCACATTTGGATATGGTCTTACGCGAGAGTATAGCTGTTTATTAACTACTAGTTAAGCCCGGCAAACGTTGTTTTGCCATATACATTATGCCTGGCAAATTAACTAACTTACTATAAGTGTGTGGGGATAAAAAATTTATAAACTCAACTAATAAAACTGGCAACAAAATTAATGAACTGCCATTATAATCACATGGCCATAGAAGCATGTAATTTATTTGGGGACACGACCTTGCATAAGTTATGTAATAACAATGCACATTATAAGAAAGTATTATATAAAAAGATACAAATGTCACACGTATGGGGACGATGTGGGATCCATATTTCGGGTCATCTGGGATGGGAAGGCGAGGAGGTAAAACGTGGCCTAGGCTAGGGACAATTTTTCCCGGAGGTCCGTTTGAGTAGAAGCTGGGTAAAAATATTTTTGATTGGAGAGACACGACCTTGTATAAGTTATGTAATAACAATGCACATAAGAGCGTGTTATATAAAAAGATACAAATGTCACACGTATGGGGACGATATAAGCGTATTTTAACGGTAATGGGCAAGGTAGTCTGAAAAATTATAAAAAACAGAGTAAGTTATTACCAAGCTAAAAATATAAAAAAATAAATAGTATAAAAAAATTTAAACACTAACCTGTAGATGAGATGGCGACTGGCACAGTAAGAAATGAAGGTCGATTCGATATTAGCGTGTTTTAACGGTAATGGGCAAGGTAGTCTGAAAAATTATAAAAAACAGAGTAAGTTATTACTAAGCTAAAAATATAAAAAAATAAATAATATAAAAAAATTTAAACACTAACCTGTAGATGAGATGGCGAATGGCACATTAAGAAATGAAGGTCGATTCGATATACGCGTATTTTAACGGTATTGGGCAAGGTCGTCTGAAAAATTATAAAAAACTGAGTAAGTTATTACTAAGCTTAAAATATAAAAAAATAAATAATATAAAAAAATTTAAACACTAACCTGTAGATGAGATGGCGAATGGCACAGTAAGAAATGAAGGTCGATTCGATATAAGCGTGTTTTAACGGTAATGGGCAAGGTAGTCTGAAAAATTATAAAAAACAGAGTAAGTTATTACTAAGCTAAAAATATAAAAAAATAAATAATATAAAAAAATTTAAACACTAACCTGTAGATGAGATGGCGAATGGCACAGTAAGAAATGAAGGTCGATTCGATATAAGCGTGTTTTAACGGTAAAGGGCAAGGTAGTCGATATAAGCGTGTTTTAACGGTAATGGGCAAGGTAGTCTGAAAAATTATAAAAAACAGAGTAAGTTATTACTAAGCTAAAAATATAAAAAAATAAATAATATAAAAAAATTTAAACACTAACCTGTAGATGAGATGGCGAATGGCACAGTAAGAAATGAAGGTCGATTCGATATTAGTGTGTTTTAACGGTAATGGGCAAGGTAGTCTGAAAAATTATAAAAAACAGAGTAAGTTATTACTAAGCTAAAAATATAAAAAAATAAATAATATAAAAAAATTTAAACACTAACCTGTAGATGAGATGGCGAATGGCAGTAAGAAATGAAGGTCGATTCGATATAAGCGTGTTTTAACGGTAATGGGCAAGGTAGTCGGAAAAATTATAAAAAACAGAGTAAGTTATTACTAAGCTAAAAATATAAAAAAAATAAATAATATAAAAAAATAAACCTGCAAGGGAAATTTGATGGATAAAGGGTCAAATGAAGAATAAGGTAATACACGTACAGCAGTATTATAGAAGTATAGGTAGGTACCCGATTTTATTTGAAGCTGGATAAGTAAAATGGCCGATATTTTTAAAACAAATAGGTATTCAAATTTGCAAACGATGAGATGCGTTTGATTGACATTTTATTGAACGTCAAAACGTATAAATCCCAATATCTCAAAAATTAAAAGGAATTTTAGGATTCTGAAAAAGCTATTTTACCCCTGGCCGGGGTAAATTTTCGCGCGAATCGGACCAGTAGTTTCAGAATTTAGCTCTTACATATATACATATATACACTTTACTTTATATATATAGATAGATTACATGTAACTAGTTCTTGGAACTAGTTTGAACTAGTTTCTTTAAAATAACTAAATGTAATTTCTTAGTTTAAATGCAAGAGAATTGTAACTGTAGCTGATGATTTTAGTAACTGTTCGATAAAGTTACAGTTATTTACTATTTTTCAATCTTATAATAAATTCTGACAAGTATCATATTTAAATTTCTTAGATTACTTTTAGAAAAATTCACAACAGTTTAACCGTTTAAATGCTGGCGTTTTAAATTAAATAATCGAAAATTTGCTTAAATTTAATTGCAAAAATTTTGCCCTATTAATTGCTATGCAATTTATGGGCTCGCTTTTGCTTTTGTTTGTCCGCGTCCGCTTTTGTTTGTCCGCGTCCGCGTCCGCATACACCCTCCCTATCTATTTGCATTGGGGATACTAGGTTTTGTTTACCAGTATAGATAAGGAGGGGAATTGCTCTAAGTGATTAATGCATAAGAGGTGCCCCACCCCTCATCTCTATCTCCCTCGCTGTGTTATTTTTTAAATTAATGCATAAGAGGTACCCCACCCCTCATCTCTATCTCCCTCGGTGTGTTATATATAAGATTTGTTAAATTATCTATTACACCGGCTTTCTGACTGTTATATAATAAACATAAATAAAAGTTGTTTACTTTTAATTGCTATGCAATTTAACTAGTTTTTGGGTTAGAATCCCGGAGTTTTTTTGACTCTTATGGTTGTTCTTGTTACTATCATTGATAATAAGACTTTTTGGCCGTCCGCTGGCTGCTGACCAATGAAAAAATGACCATTGGCCAAAATGTGAATCCGAGTTTATTTTTTCGTTTTTTTTTGACTATTATGATTGTTCCTGTTACTACCATTGCTATTATGACTTTTTGGCCGTCCGCTGGCTACTGACCGATAGAAAAAATGACCATTGGCCAAAATGTGAATCGAAATTATTTTTTTCGTTTTTTTTGACTATTATGATTGTTCCTGTTCCTACCATTGCTATTTTGGCTTTTTGGCCGTCCGCTTGTTCTATTATTGTTTCATTTTATTATATAATAAAAATGAATAAAAGTTGTTAACTTTTAATTGCTATGCAATTTAACTAGTTTTTGGGTTAAAATCCCGGAGTTTTTTTAACCCTTATGATTGTTCTTGTTACTATCATTGATAATAAGACTTTTTGGCCGTCCGCTGGCTGCTGACCAATGAAAAAAATGACCATTGGCCAAAATGTGAATCCAAGTTTTTTTTAAGTTTTTTTTTGACTATTATGATTGTTCCTGTTACTACCATTGCTATTATGACTTTTTGGCCGTCCGCTGGCTCCTGACCGATGGAAAAAATGACCATTGGCCAAAATGTGAATCGAAAATATTTTTTTCATTTTTTTTTGACTATTATGATTGTGCCTGTTCCTACCATTGCTATTATGACTTTTTGGCCGTCCGCTGGCTGCTGACCAATGGAATAAAATGACCATTGGCCAAAATGTGATTCAAAATTTTTTTTTCGTTTTTTTTTGACTATTATGAATTTATATCCACTTTTACCGTGTCCTGGCTGCTGACCAAGGGGAAATAATGACCATTGGCCAAAATGTGATTCGAAAATTTTTTTTTCGTTTTTTTTTACTCTTATGAATTTATATCCACTTTTACCGTGTGCTGGCTGCTGACCAATGGAAAAAAATGACCATTGGCCAAAGTGAGCATCAAAATTTTTTTCCCGTTTTTTTTTGCTATCATTGACTTATAGAGTATCTGTTGGTACTGACCAATGGAGAAAAAATGACCATTGGCCAAATTTTATTTTTTAATTAAAAATTGTTCAAATTCAACAAAATATTTCTCCCAACAATTCTGCAAATTCTTAACATCATGATATTATATAATATAATGTTTGTTAGACCCATAATCACTAAAGGCCATAAAAACTAATGTAATACGCAATTAGATGCAAACACTAAATCTAACCTTAACCCTTGCCTATATTACATTTTGCCTATAAATGGAAAATTTGTATAAATAATTAATTAATCATCAGGCATTTAATACCCCCCCCCTATAGGCAATCTCGCCCCTTCCCACCTTTCTCGCCCATCGCTTTTGCTTTTGTTTGTCCGCGTCCGCTTTTGTTTGTCCGCGTCCGCATACACCCTCCCTATCTATTTGCATTGGGTATATTAGGTTTTGTTTACCAGTATAGATAAGGAGGGGAATTGCTCTAAGTGATTAATGCATAAGAGGTGCCCACCCCTCATCTCTATCTCCCTCACTATGTTATTTTTTAAATTAATAAGAGGTACCCCACCCCTCATCTCTATCTCCCTCGGTGTGTTATATATAAGATTTGTTAAATTATCTATTACACCGGCTTTCTGACTGTTATATAATAAACATAAATAAAAGTTGTTTACTTTTAATTGCTATGCAATTTAACTAGTTTTTGGGTTAGAATCCCGGAGTTTTTTTTGACTCTTATGATTGTTCTTGTTACTATCATTGATAATAAGACTTTTTGGCCGTCCGCTTGCTGCTGACTAATGAAAAAAATGACCATTGGCCAAAATGTGAATCCGAGTTTATTTTTTCGTTTTTTTTGACTATTATGATTGTTCCTGTTACTACCATTGCTATTATGACTTTTTATCCGTCCGCTGGCTCCTGACCGATGGAAAAAATGACCATTGGCCAAAATGTGAATCGAAATTATTTTTTTCGTTTTTTTTTGACTATTATGATTGTTCCTGTTCCTACCATTGCTACTATGACTTTTTGGCCGTCTGGCTGCTGACCAATGAAAAAAATGACCATTGGCCAAAATGTGAATCCGAATTTTTTTTTCGTTTTTTTTTGACTATTATGATTGTTCCTGTTACTACCATTGCTATTATGACTTTTTGGCCGTCCGCTGGCTCCTGACCGATGGAAAAAATGACCATTGGCCAAAATGTGAATCGAAATTATTTTTTCGTTTTTTTTTGACTATTATGATTGTTCCTGTTCCTACCATTGCTATTATGACTTTTTGGCCGTCCGCTGGCTGATGACCAATGGAATAAAATGACCATTGGCCAAAATGTGAATCGAAATTATTTTTTTCGTTTTTTTTTGACTATTATGATTGTTCCTGTTCCTACCATTGCTATTATGACTTTTTGGCCGTCCGCTTGTTCTATTATTGTTTCATTTTATTATATACTAAACATGAATAAAAGTTGTTTACTTTTAATTGCTATGCAATTTAACTAGTTTTTGGGTTAGAATCCCGAGTTTTTTTGACTCTTATGATTGTTCTTGTTACTATCATTGATAATAAGACTTTTTGGCCGTCCGCTTGCTGCTGACCAATGAAAAAAATGACCATTGGCCAAAATGTGAATTCGAGTTTATTTTTTCGTTTTTTTTTGACTATTATGATTGTTCCTGTTACTACCATTGCTATTATGACTTTTTGGCCGTCCGCTGGCTCCTGATCGATGGAAAAAATGACCATTGGCCAAAATGTGAACCGAAATTATTTTTTTCGTTTTTTTTTGACTATTATGATTGTTCCTGTTCCTACCATTGCTATTATGACTTTTTGGCCGTCCGCTGACCAATGGAATAAAATGACCATTGGCCAAAATGTAATTCGAAAATTTTTTTTTCGTTTTTTTTTGACTGTTATGAATTTATATCCACTTTTACCGTGTCCTGGCTGCTGACCAATGGAAAAAATGACCATTGGCCAAAATGTGATTCAAAAATTTTTTTTCGTTTTTTTTACTCTTATGAATTTATATAAACTTTTAAATCCATGGTAATTTTCCTCCGTTTCATTCGGGGCTCTCCCAACACGGCATCCTTTAAGTCCATCACTGTAATTAAAAATTCATATTCCTCCCTAGGTTGCTCATGATTATGAATAACTTCTGGGGAGGTTGCAATTTTCGCTCTGCTAGGGCAAGTTCTAGTCTAACATCGATAGTAGGTAACAAACGAGGTTTTTCTTGTTTTATATTAAAGATAATCACTAAAATAAAAGGGTATCTTTGCGAGAAAGAATAAATGACATCTAAAGAAAAGGCAATATTATTTAATACAGAAAGTATAAATACTTTGCTAAGTGCTTTGTATTCGTTGCACTACATCCAACATGATTTCTGCATTTACGATTGAGCCTTAATTGAATGATAAAACTTTTATTTGAAGGTTTTGATATAAATTGGCAGGAGCTGGGAGATACATAGGATTTGTAGGAGGAACAGATAAACCATCTATATAAATCATATAGAATGTTTATAAATAAACTTACAAATATGGGATGTGAGGATATTAAAAGGAGTTGGGAGAGACTTAGGATTTATAGTAGGAACAGCTTTCCTAATTACATTTAGAATAGTTAATAATCTAACCTATATTTACTAGCAATATTGTTCATATCCAATGTATGCAGAGGCCCAGCACTGCACCCATAATTTGGATGCTGTTTATTTAATAAGTGTTATAAAAGTCACTTTTGTGTAGGATCTCGTCATGCTCCCGTGCTAGTGTAAAATTTGCACTGCAATAGACACCTCTACCAACACACCCACTTATTTATTCCAACAGCTGTTAAAGCGATTATCATTATAAACAGTTTGAGCCAAAACTTTACTTTTATTTTAATTTTCTATAGTTAACTCAAATGAGTCGCCAATAGAGGCCGTATGGCTGGCTCTTTTATAGACCTTATAGAGGCACTCCATGGCAAATGATTTAGTACTATGCGAATAGACAAAGGAGAAAGTATTCGAAGAAAAAAGTGGTCAAAGAGCTTAACTGGATATGGTTTAAAGGTCAACGATTAAAAAACGGTTTAATGAAAATGAACGTTGCAGGCACCCCACCGCTAAATTACCATTTAAACCAAAAGTTGACAGATTTACATACCTAGGCTCGATGCTAAATCAAGAGGGAGGTTGCGACAAGAGTCAATGTATGGATCCAAATAGGATGGCTTAAATAGTGTAGAATATATGGTGCAATGTACGACAAGAAAATGTCAAGATGGTTGAAGAACAAAGCTTACAAATTCATCGTAAGATGGGCATTAAACACCACGGAGGAAAAGCTATTACAAGCCACAGAGATGAGAATGATACGATGGAGCTTAGGGTATACTAAACTCGACCATATGACAAATGACTTAATCATAACAAAAATTGGTATTCAACCTATGGCGGACATGATTAACGAAAATCGGCTAAGGTGGTAAGGACATATACTAAGAAGGGAGACGAATGATGTAAATCAAAAAAAACTGGACATGGAGGTATCGGGAAAGAGAGGACGAGGACTACCTCGGTTCACGTGGCATGTCGAAAAAGTTAAGAAAACAAAAGTGATTAGTCCAAACATGGCACAACCCGGTCAAGATGGAAGAAACTCATCAAAACAAACCCCATGGCTGTGGGACCAAATAATAGATAAAGAAAAGGCAGATTTAAGGTTGAAATGCAATATTTTTTTTAAATAAAAGGGATATGATTTAAAAAGATGAAGAAGTTTATATAATTGTTATATAACTATAAATAAATTTGCTTTTTAAATTTATTTAAAATGTGCTTAAATATGATATAGAAGGTAAACAAATCGGTGTCGACTTCAAATATCACCATCATTAATTAAACCAATAACAAATTACAAAATCATACTAGTAACTTCTTTAAATGATATTTGTTGTAAACCTTAACGAATATGATGGTTTCGTACATTTAAATTTAGAAATAATATATTTTGTTCTTCTCCTAAAAAACTGCACAGTTTTAGTTTAACTAATGTTATTAATATTAGTCAGCTCATTTTTATATGTTACACGACCGCCGCCAAAATAATATTATTTTAATCTAATTTTTTATATTGTGCTCAATCAATTAGATGATAACTCGAGTATATCATAAAAATTATTAATTGTTTATATACTAGTCAATTCAAATTATTGCAACAAATGTAAGCATTAAAAAATCATATGGATTTAGTATTTACATAATTTATGGTAAAATTAAAATCAAGAATTTATTTTACAGCTACGATTATTTATATATAGCATTATTGGTTAAACTGAATACTGGAGAGTAATTGATGAAGAGCCTCCATTTTGGATCTATAATTAAATATTAAAGGGATGAGTATATTCTGCATGTTTGAATTAAAATACATATATATAATTTCAAACCGTATATGTCAAGGTGGATCCAGCGTTAGCTAAAGCCACCGTAGATGTATAATATGCCATATTTCCAAAACGACGCAAAAATACTAGGTTAGCTAAATTAGCCCCAGCTCCAGAGGCAGCCACAGTAACGGCATAATTGACTGCTGTAGCAGGAGGATTGTTCCCAACAACAGCACCTAATTGGAAAATATAAATACTTTTATTCATTATTTCAGGCATCACTGAGGTCAATAAGACCCCAAATAAATTCATTATTCAGTTTAAAGATGCCATGGTTTCGTCATAGGATTGTTGTCCCATCTTAACAATACACCCAAACTTACTAAAAGAATGTGAGTAATCGCAATTGACAAATTAGTCTATTTTAAATAAATTTATAATGAAAAATGCTTTGAACGTTAAAACTTAAATATAAGAAAGGTGTTAAAGTTTATGATGGACTACACCCAATTTTATTCTATTACATAAAAAGTTTAGCTAAACACGTTTTTGGCCCAATTTGAGTGAGACTTAAGCGTTATGTGCTGGCGCCCTGCAATGCCAATATTTTGCAAGTCAAACAAAGCTGAAAATTTCAAACTTAACTTAGAAGTTTTGAACATTCATTAAAATCATGATGACGACTTACTAATAGGTACGCTCCCTAAAACACTGAGAGTAAAAGTTGCGGCGCAAGCAGTTCCACCAGTAGCAGTAACAGTAATCGGAGTTAAATCCGCTAAAAAAATCAAACTTAATGATAACAAATATTTTTTTCAACAAACTTTGTCCTAGGCTCCCCCTCCCTGCAAGAGTCATGGTACGCCCAAACGCTGTTAAAGCGCAATCACCTGCATACGAATATTACTATGAATAACAAAACTAAAATGGTTTTAAGCCCGTATTTCAATATTACATCAAAAAAATTAGTAATAATATGTGCATTTGTTGATTTATATATAATTATAAATTAAGATATTACCGTTGATTCCTTTCGTAAGCTCGGCTAACAAAAGTAATATGACAAACATTTTTTTTTAGGAATTTAAAGTTTAGAGAAGAATGAAGTCGATAAATTATATGATAATTTTTGAGATGCTTATACTATTTATTTACCTGTGGCTAGATTTAACCAGATCTATTGCGTCACTATTGCAATTACATATAAACATTGGCTTACGCAAGCAGCGTCTGCATATTACACCCCCATCCCATACATACACTATCTATACAAATATTTTCTTAGGCGTATATTTTTTAATTAAGCTATAAATGGAAAGCTTTTAAATCTACGCTGACTCATGTCAAAGGCTTGCAAATACAAATTATTTTGGGCCTAAACTTGGAATAAATTTCTTATTTATTTATTTAATATCCAACCTACTTTGTTTACCCAGCCCGGCCCTCTTAAAAACTCTATCTACTTCTTATTCATCAGTTATTTGGTCCCACAGTCGTGGGGTTTGCTTTGATAAGTTTCTTTCATCTTGACCGGGTTACTAATCTCTTTAGTTTTCATACAACTTTATCGATTTGCCCTTTCCACGTGTCACAGGGTGGTGCTCTTCCTCTCTTCCCCGGTGCGTCCAGGTCTAGTGCTTTTCGATTTACGTCATTCGTGTCCCTTCTTAGTATATGCCCATACCACCTTAGCCGATTCTCGATAATCATGGCCGCCATAGGTTGAATACCCAATTTTGCTATATGAGGAGGTCATTAGTCATATGGTCGAGCTTAGTATACCCCAAGCTCCACCATATCATTCTCATCTCTGTGGCTTGTACCTTCCCTTCGGTGGTGTTTAATGCCCATGTTTCACTTCCATAGAGTATTTATTTAAAATGAGCTAAGCTCGCCTTTAAATTGTATATAGACGAAGCAATAACTTAAATTCTTAATAATAATAAAATTAACATTACAATCACATTTTAAAAATATTTAACAACATTTGCAATATGACAAACAAGCGTCTCTTAAAAAATATTTAGGCTTGGATTGGTCTAAAATGACTTGATAAAAATCTTCATATAAAGTAGTTGGACAGTTGAATGTCCTTGACAATACATGTATCAGATGTAGGAGACTTTTATTAATTATTATTATTATCATCATAGTAGACTCATTTTAGCTTAAAAGGCCATGAAAGATATATGTTAGAATCGAGAGGATTTTTCATCAAGTGTCATTTCTATTCTTATAGAAACATCCATCCCTACAATCGCTACTGTTAGTTTCTCGCTATAACCAGTTTTGTAATTTCTATTGGTTTCATTTCTATACATCGTGTTTATACTCACTTTACTTAATTTTGATTCTTTGAGACTTCTCTTCTTCTTTTTTATTTATTTTTTCCTTTAGAAGATGGGCATAAATTGCCCGAAATATCGCGTTCCATTTCCACCTACCTACGTTATCAATCCAAACCCACCGTTTTTATACAACAATAGCCATAATGTTGCCTTTATTTATAAAAATTTTCTCGCAAAATTCTAAAGCCAAACTTTTATCTAAAAATAATTCTAGTAATTAACAAAATGTCAACAGATATTGTCTCAAGCATAAGCATTAAATGCTGGATAAAATGCATGTCTAGAGACAAATGTGAGATTTAAATATAGTTTTATGCACTATTTAATGTATCTGTTATGTTTTGGATACACTGTGACCACAACGTTTCCACCTAGTCTTCCCTCCCCTCCTCTCTCTCTCTCTACTAGTGTTGTAAAACGGAACTAATATTGAAGTTTAGTCGCCTAAAATCAAAAGTCGACAGACTAAAAGCATGTGTCGACCAAATAAAACCCAGCAATTGCTGGCGTGAGCAATGCTCACTGTGTGCTTTGCTCGAGCACGTACTGAGTTGTTTAATATGCTCGTTAGCTCAATGAGTGCTCGCTTTCGATGCACTAGGCAGAACAATAGCATTTAAAATGCTCGAGAAGCGAGTCGAAGCAGCAAAATCTGTTCTAGCATTGAGCAGATAACCCGAGGAGTAAACTCATAAAGATAGCTGATATAATAGAAGCAATTGCCACGAGTTAGTAACTTTAAATATTTGCTCAATCATAAATAAATTAAGGACTTTGCCCCCCTCTCTTTTTTGTCCCGGTGTTTTGCCCCCATCCTTTTTTACCCTCTTTCCGCCCGGGGGAGGGGGTAATTTGCCCTCCCCCCTATTACCATATCACTCACCCAGAGGAAGAATTAGCATCACTCCTTTACCCTCTAACTCACTCTGAGAGGGGGAGGGTACAAGGTAAAGGGGGGGGGCAATCACCCCTCCCACCTCCTCTCCCTCCGGGTGATAAGGAGAGTAAAATAAAGGGGAGGGACAAATTACTACCCCCATCTGGAGGAGGAAGAGGGGCAAACCTCTCCCCCCCCTGATAAGAATGAGGGTTAAAGGGGGGGGCAAATCAACGGGACAAAATGGGGTGGGGGTTTATTTATTATGTAATTGTTATGTTATTATTATGTTATATATGTGTTATATACGTGTGAGGTTATATATGATGTTATATATGTGTTGTATATCAGATTATATGATTGATATAATTATAGGATTGAATATTGTAAGCCAAAAGCCGAGTTGGCAAGATAATCAGATGTGATAATTTGCATAACACGGAGATGTTGATTTTTTGTTTTGATTAATAAATGATTATCCTTAGATTAGATATTATTGATTATTTTTAATAAATGGTGATAGTGAAAGAAGTACTCAAGCCTCAATTAAACCAAGGTAATTGGACAAAAAGAGTGAAGAAGAAATTCAAATCAATGCTTAATTCTAAGGAGGAAAAGAGATAATAATATGAACTTATGATGTCAATTCAAGGAGAATTCAAGGGATAATAAGAACTTATGATGTTAATTTGATGGATAAGGAAACATTATTATCTCATAATAATATGAACTTATGATGTTAATTCAAGGAGAATTCAAGGGATAATTCGATGGATAAGGAAACATTATTCTATGGATGTGGGGATAATTATGATGTTAATTCAATGAGAATCCAAAGGATAATAAGAATTCAGGATGTAAATTCATTAATCTATGGATATGGGAGGATAGGAGTATGCCCAACTTAAAATAGAAAACTACATATGAAATTAACCCTGCCACTAGCTTCCCCAAAATCCACTTGTCCAAATCCACACCCTCAAACCCCCATATTTCCCCTTCTGACAATTTCCATCCCATCTTACCTTCCCAGCTAATCCATTCTTGGAAATAGCATCCCCAGAATCCACGTAGCCAAGTCCACACCCTCAAACCTACAGATTTCCCTACTGATAACTTCCATCCCATCTCACCCTTACAGCTAGCCCACTTTTAAAGTTATGGAATGTTAAACATTGTTGTTGGAGTGAATGGTCGAAGAACAAAACCAGGAGGAGCCTTCATTCTTTAAGAGGAAAGATCTTGTATATTGGTGATTCATTCTTTAAGGGGAAAGATGTTATATATGTGATATATATATGATGTTGTATATGTGTTGTTGTATATTGGTATATCATTGTATACAGATTATATGATTGAATATTGTAAGCCAAATCCGAGTTGGCGAAAAGGAACATATGTTTTTTATCTAATTAATCTTTCTTTTGTTATTGATATATATAGAGTCCCCACCCCGGCCCTAGTTATTACTTCTCCTAATCTATAATATATCATTATACTATCTTTATCTTTACTTAATAAATGATTATCCTTAGATTAGATATGATTGAGTTCAAATAGTAATTGAGCAAATATTTAAAGTTACTAACTCGTAGCATTGCTTCTATTAAAGCAGCCATCTGCTCGAGTTATCAGCTCAATGCTTGAACGATTGCTGTTTCGACTTGCTGCTCGAGAATTTTTTTTGCTTTTATTCTGATGAGTGCACCTAACAGCGACAGATTGTGCTAACGCGCATATTAAACAACTCAGTGTGCGTGCTCGCGTTTGGAGTTGAAGCAAGTAGCAATTTAACAACTATACTCTTTACTAGTATTACGATAGGCGTTTTGATAGTGGAGGCGTTATTTATTGTTTAGGAGCTTATTTTATGGCCTGATTCCTCGCTTGTAATACTATATAAGGTAATAAAGGATGTGTTACTGTTTTAATTGTTTTTCTTCACTCTTTGGCATGGGCTTAGCCAGGAGGAGGCCCCCCCCTTATATGATGAAAAAAAAATCCCATAAAAAAGATTATGATTTGCCCCCCCCCCTAATTAAACTTTTAAACGTTTCGCCCCCTCCCTTATCCAAAACCTGGCTACGCCCATGCTCTTTGGCCTTCATATCCTCATTACGATATTCAATTGCGATCGGAAAGGATTACTTGTATTTTTGAAATTTGCACTAAAACTAGTATGAGGAATAACTTATACGCCCTTCGGGCGTAACTGAGGGCTTCGCCCCCAGACCTTCTTGAGAGCTTCGCCCCCAAACCCCCTGCTGGGGGCTCCGCCCCCAGTCTCCCGGAGAAGGGGGAGAAGGGAAGGGGGGGGGGAAAGGGAAGAGGGGACGACTCATCTATTCTACGTATAAATGTAGCATATTTGCTATGCAATTTATGGGCGAGAAAGGTGTGAAGGGGCGAGAATGCCTATAGGGGGTAGGATAATTGCTAGGGTTTCCCCCTTGACTACTTTCATGCCAGTTACACAACATAAAAATCTACTTTTTTGTAAAAAAAAAAAAATTCATTTAAATTTAAAACCTTAATTTACTCGCCGTTTTATAACGTATGTTTTGCATGTGATAAAAATTTGAAGAAGAAAAAGATAGTATTTTTTTAATTTGGCAGAAGCTGGCCATGTAACAAGGGATTGTTTTGTAAAATGAAATGTGAACATTAAAATAATCAAATATACTTTAAAAATTCTATTATTAATTCAAAAAGTGAGCCCATAATTGCATAGCAATTAAAATCCATATTGTCGTAAAGAATGTTTCCAGTTATAACAACAATTATCCTCGTCTAGGTTAGGCTTTCTTTAGTGTATTACTAATTTTATATTAATTTATTTGCTAAAACTCTTCCATATATAAATCTGCCAATATTGTGAAATAATCTTCATCTCCTCCACTCCCGCCCCCTAGCGGTGGGCGGATAAGAGAGGAAGATAGGGGTAGGGGTTTAACCTTGGCATAGCGCCAATGAAAAAAAATCAATATAAAATGACGAAGGAATAATTTCCCCCTTTCCCCTTTTAATTGCTATATAATAATAATTCTAATATATTGATTATCTAGTTGTAATTTTCAATTATGACAACTGCAATTTCAAACCTAAATATTAGGTTAATTTTAAGTGTTAGAAAATAGTTTTAATTAATATAACAACAGGCGGAAATTAGAAATAATAAAATTAATTAATCAACTTTTTAATAATAATAGAGAATTGGATTGCCTGTTACGACCGCACATCTAAAAATGATAAAATTTAATAACTTACTTTTGGTTAAAGTAAAATGTTATTAAATTGGGATAATTCCTATTGTGGCTTATAATAAAAAATTTTGAAAATAAAATTTAAATATATAAAAATGCGTTACATATTAAAAAATATGTCTTTTAAAAATAAGATGTAATAATAATTAGATTTATTAATAAGATATCTAAAAATAAAATAGTATAGATATTCAAAAATGGTATAAGGCATTTTTTTCATTGGTCAGCAGCCAGGACAGGGTAGAGGTGGTTATAAATTCATAATAGTCAAAAAAACGAAAAAATAATTTTCGAATCACATTTTGGCCAATGGTCATTTTTTTCATTGGTCAGCAGCCAGGACACGGTAAAAGTGGATATAAATTTATAAGAGTCAAAACAAAAAACAAAAACAAAAAAATTTTAATCACATTTTGGCCAATGGTCATTTTTTTTAATTGGTCAGTACCAACAGATGGTCTATAAATCAGTGTTAGCGAAAAAAAGCAAAAAAATAATTTTGATTCACATTTTGGCCAATGGTCATTTTTTTCCATCGGTTAGCACCCAACGGACGGCCAAAAAGTCATAATAACATTGGTAGTAACAACAATCATAATAGTTAAAAAAAAACGAAAAAAATAATTCCGATTCACATTTTGGCCAATGGTCATTTTTTTCCATCCGTCAGCAATCAACGGACGGCCAAAAAGTCATAATAGCATTGGTAGTAACAGGAACGATCATAATAGTCGAAAAAAAACGAAAAAATAAACTTGGATTCACATTTTGGCCAATGGTCATTTTTTTCCATCGGTCAGCAATCAACGGACGGCCAAAAAGTCATAATAACATTGGTAGTAACAGGAACAATCATAATAGTTAAAAAAAAAACGAAAAAAATAATTCCGATTCACATTTTGGCCAATGGTCATTTTTTTCCATCGGTCAGCAATCAACGCACGGCCAAAAAGTCATAATAGCATTGGTAGTAACAGGAACAATCAAAATAGTCGAAAAAAAACGAAAAAATAAACTTGGATTCACATTTTGGCCAATGGTCATTTTTTTCCATCGGTCAGCACCCAACGGACGGCCAAAAAGTCATAATAACATTGCTGTTCAAGTATCCATATAGATAATAAAAGATTTCATAAAATTTAACTGCTTATTCCCCTGAATTTAGAATATATCTAATAAAGTATCAATGTAATCACTATCTATTAAAAAAAATTAATCAAGGATGTAAAAATGGCTCATATGTTGTTATACATATAGATATCATTTTTATCAACCTATATTAGTTTAGTCATTAACCTTTAATTAAAGTATAAGAACATGGTTGTTAAATTCATATAAATTATTTGCTTCCGTGAGAAGAAGGACCCCCTCCCCTTTAATAAATTTCTTAAATTTAAATAAAATTATTATAAAATATATCAAATTCGGTACGTTCCAATAATTTGAGCATTATATATACATATCTCGCTTAGTGTGTGACTAGAAATTTAACTATGGCATACTGATAATAAGAGCGAAAAACGTGTATATGTCTGTTAGCATTTTCGAGTCACATGCTAAAAAAGATAGGGATATATATTTTAAATTAATCTTTAATTAATTTCCTATATATGGAGCATTTAGAGAATACTTTTCATTTAATTGCGGCACTCCTGAAAGGGGTTATTATCATCTTCTGATTCGTTTTAAGTGTTGATTTATGCCAGCTTAATATAAGATCAAACTATTAACGCTATCGTCTGCTTCCTACCCTATAAAATACTGATATTATTTTGAACTTAAAATACAAAACTCGGGCCTTCGGCCCTTGTGGGAAGGGGAGTAGGGGAAGGGGAGTAGGGGAAGGGGAGTAGGGGAAGGGGAGTAGGGGAAGGGGAGTAGGGGAAGGGAAGGGGGGGGGGAATCATCTATACTCCGTATAAACGTAGCATATTTGTTATGCAATTTATGGACGAGAAAGGTAGGAAGGGGCGAGAATGCCTATAGGGGGGTATTAAATGCAAAATAATTAGTTATAGACCCTTATAGGGGAGGGCATAGGGTAATTATCAATTTTAACCAATTCAAACACGAAAAAAAATTTCGATTTATACTTTGGCCAATGGTCATTTTTTCCATTCATATTATCAATGATATTAACAAAAACAAAATATTAATTTAATTTAAAAAAAAAAAAAATTTGCCCTATCCCGAGCTTGAACCCGGGATATCCAGGTCACCCTGTTTACAAGCCGTGCGCATAACCCGTCACACCATGCTGGTATTAAAATAGTAGAAGTTATTATGTTATTTATATAGATAATAAAATAATGATGTTCTGTTTTATGTTTAGAAAATCAATATATTTCATCGGTCAGTAGCCAGCGGACGGTCAAAAAGTCAAATTATCAATGGTATTAACAAGAACATAATATTAATTTAATTTTAAAGAAAAAAATTAAAATTTAACCCAATAAAAAAATATATATGCATTTATAAGGTTAAAAATATATATTACATAGTTGGCTGTCTGTTAGACCATCTATAATAAATTTTTTAGGTTATATATAAAATTTGGCCGATGGTCATTTTTTTTCATTGGTCAGTACCAACAGATACTCTATAAGTCAATAATAGCCAAAAAAAAGGAAAAAAAATTTTTGATGCTCACTTTGGCCAATGGTCATTTTTTTCCATTGTCAGCAGCCAGCGGACGGCCAAAAAGTCATATTATCAATGGTACTAACAGGAACAATCATAAGAGTCAAAAATAGGAAAAAAAATTTCGATTCACAATTTAGCCAGTGGTCATTTTTTTCCATTGGTCAGCAGCCAGGACACGGTAAAAGTGGATATAAATTCATGAGTCAAAAAAAAAATTTTCGAATCACATTTTGGCCAATGGTTATTTTTTTCCATAGGTCAGCAGCCAGGACACGGTAAAAGTGGATATAAATTCATAATAGTCAAAAAAAAAACTAAAAAAAAAATTTTCGAATCACATTTTGGCGGTCATTTTTTTCCATTGGTCAGCAGCCAGGACACGGTAAAATTGGATATAAATTCATAATAGTCACAAAAAAACCGAAAAAAATTTTCGAATCACATTTTGGCCAATGGTCATTTTTTTCCATTGGTCAGCAGCCAACGGACGGCCAAAAAGTCACAATAGCAATGGTAGTAACAGGAACAATCATAATAGTAAAAAAAACGAAAAAAATAATTTCGATACACATTTTGGCCAATGGTCATTTTTTTCCATTGGTCAGCAGCCAGCGGACGGCCAAAAAGTCTTATTATCAATGGTAGTAACAAGAACAATCATAAGAGTCAAAAAAAACTCCGGGATTCGAACCCACAAACTAGTTAAATTAATTAAAATTTGAAGTAAACAGCGTGAGAAGACATTCGATGCGTGACAAGACATTCGGTGCAAGACACCGAAGAGCGTGACAATATATAGATAATCAAACATAGACCCTTGTAGGGGAGGGCATAGGGTAATTATCAATGTTAATCTATTTAAAGACGAAAAAATACCATAAATTGCAAATAGCAATTAAAAATTTCGCTTTATTTGGCCAATGGTCATTTTTTTCATTGGTCAGTAGCCAGCGGATGGGCAAAAATTCATATTATCAATGGTATTAACAAGAACAAAATATTATTTAATTTAAAAAAATTAAAAAAAAATTCGTCCTCTCCCTGGCTTGAACCCGACACCTCCAGGTCACAAAGCTGGCGCCAATAACTTGGTGGACGGACGACGCACCAAAAACGAGCCCATAAATTGCATAGCAATTAAAAAAAAGGCGACTAGCTTGTTATTCCTACTACAAGGGGCATAATTTTGCTTGTTAACTGCCCTTTTTCCTCTTTAATCATAAACCATTTTATTTTTATGTGTAGTTAATATAGGATTAGAGCCTCTCTGTTAAGGATGAGGTTTTTAGCCCTTTTAATAATATCAGATTACTGCTTGTATTGAATATATTAAGCTCATCTATTTTCAATACAATTTAGTCGTGATTTATTTGAATGTATGACAATTAACCACTCTCCATCAATATAAATAGCTCTCAACGCTTACCACCAAACAACTCTTATTGTTCGCTCTCCTCTCTATCTTTTCTCCAATAAACAATTCTCCTCCTCAGATTGATGACCGCGCATTTCGAGAGAGCCTTTTTTTAGTCCTCCCTCAGATCACCTTAAATTTATTTAAAATGTGCTTAAACAGGATATAAAAGGTAAACAAATCGGTAACGACCTCAAATCATCATTAATAATAATAAATTACAAACTTATTAAATTAATAAATAGTATTTTGTTGTGAATTTAAACGAATATGTTGGTTTTGGCATTTAAATTTTGTAATATTTATTTAGTTATACTCCGAAAAAACTCACAGTTTTAGTTTAACTAATGTTATTAATATTAATCAGCTCATTTTTATATTTGTATTACACAACCGCAGCCAAAATATTATAGTAATTTGATATTTCAAACGATGTTCTAATTAGGCCATTTTAATCTAATTTTTAAATTGTGCTCAATCATTTAGATTATAAGTTTCACGTATATATCATAAAAATCATTAATTATTTATATATTAGTCAAATCAAATAATGCAACAAATATAAGCATAAAAAATATTATGTATTTTGTATTTACAATATTTATGGTAAAATTAAAACTAAAAGCAAGAATTTGATTTTACAGTTACGATTATATATATATCATTATTGGCTAAACTGAATACTGGAGAGTAATTATTGAAGAGCCTCCATTTTGGATCTAAAATTGGAGAATAGAAGGAAACATAAGTTTTTAGAGTATATTCTGCATTAAATTAAAATATACATATATATAATTTCAAACCGTGTATGTCAAGGTGGATCCAGCGTTAGCTAAAGCCACGGTAGATGTATAATATGCCATATTTCCAAAACGACGCAAAAACACTAGGTTAGCTAAATTAGCCCCAGCTCCAGAAGCAGCAACAGTAACGGCATAATTGGCAGCTGTAGCAGGAGGATTGTTCCCAACAACAGCACCTAATTGGAAAATATAAATACTTTTATTCATTATTTCAGGCATCACTGGGGTCAATGAGACCCCAAATAAATTCATAATTCCGTTTAAAGATGCTATGGTTTCGTCAAAGGATTGTTGTCCCGTCTTATCAATACACCCAAACTTACTAAAAGAATGTGAGTAATCGCAATTGACAAATTAGTTTATTTTAAATAAATTTATAATGAAAAATGCTTTGAACGTTAAAACTTAAAAATAGGAAAGATGTTAAAGTTTATGATGGACTACACCCAATTTTATTCTATTACATAAAAAGTTTAGCTAAACACGTTTTTGGCCCAATTTGAGTGAGACTTAAGCGTTATGTGCTGGCGCCCTGCAATGCCAATATTTTGCAAGTCAAACAAAGCTGAAAATTTCAAACTTAACTTAGAAGTTTTGAACATTCATTAAAATCATGATGACGACTTACTAATAGGTACGCTCCCTAAAACACTGAGAGTGAAAGTTGCGGCGCAAGCAGTTCCACCGGTAGCAGTAACAGTAATCGGAGTTAAATCCGCTAAAAAAAATCAAATTTAATGATAACAAATATTTTCTTTAACAAACTTCGTCCTAGGCTCCCCCTCCCTGCAAGATTCATGGTACGCCCAAACGCTGTTAAAGCGCAATCACCTGCATACAAATATTACTATGAATAACAAAACTAAAATGGTTTTAAGCCCGTATTTCAATATTACATCAAAAAAATTAGTAATAATATGTGCATTTGTTGATTTATATAATTATAAATTAAGATATTACCGTTGATTCCTTTCGTAAGCACGGCTAACAAAAGTAATATGACAAACATTTTTTTAGGAATTTAAAGTTTAGAGAAGAATGAAGTCGATAAATTATATGATAATTTTTGAGATGCTTATACTATTTATTTACCTGTGGCTAGATTTAACCAGATCTATTGCGTCACTATTGCCAATTACATATAGACATTGGCTTACGCAAGCAGCGTCTGCATATTACACCCCCCATCCCATACATACACTATCTATACAAATATTTTCTTAGGCGTATATTTTTTAATTAAGCTATAAATGGAAAGCTTTTAAATCTACGCTGACTCATGTCAAAGGCTTGCAAATACAAATTATTTTGGCCTAAACTTGGAATAAATTTCTTATTTATTTATTTAATATCCAACCTACTTTGTTTACCCAGCCCGGCCCTCTTGAAAACTCTATCTACTTCTTATTCATCAGTTATTTGGGGTCACAGTAGTGGGGTTTAGTTTAAAAAGTTTCTTTCATCTTGACCGGGTTACTAATCTCTTTAGTTTTCATACAACTTTATCGACTTGCCCTTTCCACGTGTCACAGGGTAATGCTCTTCCTCTCTTCCCCGGTGCGTCCAGGTCTAGCACTTTTTGAGTTACGTCATTCGTGTCCCTTCTTAGTTATGCCCATACCACCTTAGCCGATTCTCGATAATCATGGCCGCCATAGGTTGAATACCCAATTTTGATATATGAGCAGGTCATTAGTCATATGGTCGAGCTTAGTATACCCCAAGCTCCACCTTATCCTCATCTCTGTGGCTTGTAACTTTTCTTCCGTGGTGTTTAATGCCCATGTTTCACTTCCATAGAGTATTTGTTTAAAATGACTAAGCTCGCCTTTAAATTGTATATAGACGAAGCAATATTTAAATTGTATATAATAACAAAATTAACATTACAATCACATTTAATCAAAGTATTTAACAACATTTGCAATATGACAAACAAGCGTCTCTTAAAAAATATTTAGGCTTGGATTGGTCTAAAATATGACAAAAATCTTCATTTAAAGTAGTGGGATAGTTAAATGTCCTTGACAATACATGTATCAGATGTAGGAGATTTTTATTAATTATTATGATTAGCATCATAGCAAACTCATTTTAGCTTAAAAGGCCATGAAAGATATATATTAGAATCAAAAGGATTTTTCATCAAGTGTCATTTCTATTCTTATAGAAACATCCATCCCTACAATCGCTGTTGATGATTTCTGGCTATAACCAGTTTTGTAATTTCTATTGTTTTTATATCTATATCATCGTGTTTATACTCACTTTACTTCATTTTTATTCTTTGAGACTTCCTCTTCTTCTTTTTTTATTTATTTTTTTCCCCTGAAGATGGGCAGAAATTGCCCGAAATATCGCGTTCCATTTCCACCTACCTACGTTATCAATCCAAACCCAACGTTTTTATACAACAATAGCCATAATGTTGCTTTTATTTCTAAACATAGGTTTTTTCTCGCAAAATTCTAAAGCCAAACTTTTATCTAAAAATAATTCTAGTAATTAAAAAAATATCAACAGAAATTGTCTCAAGCATAAGCATTAAATGCCGGTTAAAATGCATGTCTAGAGACAATGTAAGACTTCAATATAGTTTTATGCACTACTAGCTGTGCCCGGCCAAGCGTTGCTTTGGTTTAGTCCCTTATTAGCTGAATAATTAGTACAAATTAATCTGTAAGAAAGTTTAATATCGCACTTTTTGAACTATAAAAATAAAAAATACCAAATAAATATTTAAAACGGTTGTAAATCCATTCAATCGTTTTAAATATACCTTTTCCTATTATGAAACTATATAATATTATATATATTTAAATAATATAGCAATCTATTTTTTTAAATCATAAACTCCGTCTTCTTTTGAAATAATTGATAAGCGTGACAAAGACGGTCGTAGGATTGAGTCAGATGCTAAAAATATATGGCATATACGCTATAGATAAATTTAACGCAATACCTGCTTAAATGTTTGCTTTGAATAAGCTGCTAGAGCCAAACTTGATTAACACACTGTTATATGCTTGAGGGTAGACAATATTTTTGGCATTTTATTATTTGTGTAGATAAACAGATTTTGTGGGTTACCAACGCGAGAACACGCAACATATAGTTGGCCATGTGAAAAGCAATCTGTTTCTAAATCTATACCACAAATTTCTAAAGATTGTCCTTGAGACTTGTTTATGGTTAGAGCAAATGCAAGTTTACAGGGAAATTGCAAACTTTGAAATTCAAAAGGTAAATCTGTCGGAATCAAAGGGATCCGTGGGATAAGGACATCTTCCCCAGTGAATGGTCCAGTCAAAATCGTGGCTTCAACAACGTTGCACATTAAGCGTTTCACAGCGAGACGTGTGCCATTGCAATGTTTGGGCTGATTGATATTGCGCATCATGATAATAGGGACGCCAATTTTCAAATGCAAAATGTGAGGTGGTATTCCTGGAAGATCAAGTGAATTTAAAAATTCGATTGGATAATTAACAGCGTCATCAGCAACTACAACACTGTCAATCGACTTGTAAGTAATTAAAACGCCTTGAATGTTTGACAAGATAAGATTGTTAAGCTCGTGCACGTCTTTATTCTTGGGGGCGAGAATAGCCCTTTGGCGAAGCCAAAGTCGATCATGAAAATGAGCATTAATATTTGGAAACACTTTTTCAATCAAAGCACTTTTTGACGGAACAAAATTGCAGAAGTTGATAGGAAAAAAATCCGTCCTGAACATACATCAACGGGCATCGTTCCGTTCTCAGCAATTGATAGGAGAATATCTCACCTGCAGGATCATTTGTAATAATACCCTCATATTAGTAGTTAGATGTAACTTACAAGGCCACAAAATAGAATTTTTTAGGCAAGCATTGATTTCGTCCGCAGGGGTGGATCGAGGGAGCACGGTAAAGTTTGCCTGAAATCTCTTGCAAGCAATACTATTGTGTTACCAAAAGGTTTGCAGTTTCCTCGTAAATCTTGCAACGAACGATTATGAGCTTCGAGCGATTTTTTATGAGCCATTGTGCATTCTTCCCAGACGATAAGTGTGCACTTCTGTAATACTTTACCCATTCCAGATGTTCTGGAAATGCTGCACATTGGAGTTTCACTGTAATGAACGTTTAAAGGCGATTTTAATGCGGAATGAGCAGTTTTTCCACCGGGTAACAATGTAGCAGCTATTCCGGAAGACGCTAGAGCCACGGCTACATCATTTTGAGAACGAATAGTTGCCAGGAGCAATGTCAGTAGGAAAGTTTTACCAGTACCTCCAGGAGCATCTAAGAAGAAGACTTCTCCATAATTTTTATTAACAGCAAGCAAAATCTTATAGTAAACGGCTTTTTGTTGCGTCGTTAGCTTTGGAACATTAAATTGCACATTAGACATAAGATCACTTTGGTAGTAATTTTGTTCACGATGTACGTCTACATCAAATGTATCAGCAGCAGATCTAGTTGGTACAGGCATACCCAATTGATACAAAGCCTTGTTTCCTATTTGTAAGCATAAATCTTCAAGAATGATTAAAGTTTCGTTAAAGTGTTGTATTTGATCCAACGGAATATTACAATGTGCATGACTATTCCGATGAATGATATCCTCTGCCATATAAGCTTTATATTTATTCCATAACTGGGTAGGACATGACGGAGAGCAGGAGGTTAATATAATAGCAAACAATGCACGAATTTGTTTAGGATGTCAAGTATGGCACGCGTCCCTAATGCATTCATCCCAATGATTATCGTGCTCTAATAAATGCATAGCTTGGCATGCACTGCGGAAAGTGGTTAGTGCAACGCCGTTGACCACTTTTAACTGCTGGAAACACGTTGACCGTGAACGTTAACTAAAAAAATGAAAAGAAAGAAACATTCATCTTGATTGGGGTGAACAGTGTATAGACGGCCTATCACATTAGCTTGGTATATGTCAGCCGTCAGGGGACTGGCTTTCTGCGTTTACGACGTTCAAAGTATCTGGTGCGCGAATTCCACGTGTAATACATAGGCACTTCGGAATATAGCAATGTTTGCGCAAAATCATCAAGGTGACATAGCTGGAAGAAAGCTGTTAACGTTGTATCTGAGGGATTTAATGCCATTTGCATTTGTAAAATAAACGCAATGCCCATTTTCAAGATGTATTGCTAAGTGAACCACAGCAGGACGACGTTCATGAATAGGAAAGGACAAAATACGCTGTATAGCTTCGTTGCTGCTTATGTATCTTCCAGCGGTGGCCCGTCAACTTGCCGAAAACCATCTCGCCGAATTTACCCAGTGACAATGGGAAACATTCTTAAATTAGGGGACATTTTTTAACCTTGGGACATTAAATACGGCGAGTTGATAGGGCACCTCTTCCAGCCTGATACTGTGCGATCATCAGTGTGAAGGCTCGCTATATTCGCAGTACTATCTGGTTGAACGATAAAAACTGCCATATCACTGCCTTTGTTAGCATACTTACAAATGTATTTAATAGATTTAACAGTTACAATATTCAACGTTAATAAGTGCTCTATATAAATTAATAGTAGAGGAGAATATGGAACAACCCAGCGGTTATCTACCTCGACGATTGCGTTCCACAGTTGAATGGTTGACACGTGTCCACCATCCTTTGTTGATCTTCTTTTGTACAAAGGATATCCATCACTTCCTGTATTTGTGTTGCATTTTAAGACTCGAGGATATCGCTAAGCATTTACCGTCTATCATGCATGGTGACTTTGGATTGAACGTTCCGCAAGGGGCGTGTACATATTTTTAATAACAATTTTATATAAGTCCTTATCAAGTTCGGGCAGGTATTTCAGCACATATTATTGAGTCGATTTAGTAGGGTGTGATCTTGTATAGCCCTATGAGTATATGGGCGTGCGGTAAACCTCTCTTTTGCCATTTCACAGAGTACATCCAGCAACGCACAGGGCCGAATAGCTCGTGCTTAGTAATGAGATTTAGCATTGATCTAAGTTTCTGTCAGAAAACACGTGCTGTGATGTCATGCCTATCGACTGATGATTGGCCATGAAATAAGAGTTCCTGTACCTCGGGCCATGCAGGATTGCATGTAAATGTAATGAATAAGTCCGGACGACCGTAGTTGCGAACATAGGCGATTGAGTCTTGGGCGTATTCATGCATATGACGCGGACTTCCGGTGTATGTTGAGGGCAAAATGGTAAGTCTCCCATCGTTTGTATTAGCGTCATTAAGAACTGTATCTCGCAAATGAACATATTCTTCTGAGCGTGGTCTGATTTAAACGGATGTAGAGCAGACGTTCAATTTTGGCATACATACATATCTACGATGTGTTGATGAAACAATTGGCGGCATTTTGATATATAATTTTCTTCGTGCTCTCGAACCATTAATCTGTATGAATAATAGTTCATAACGCTGCATGCATTAAACATCTTAACGTTGAAGTGATATCAATCGGCACCATCCCAAAATATAACTGGATATTGAAGGGGGTCATAGCATCGATGAGTGTCCGCAACGTGTGTCAAAGTAGCGTTTCTCCTATGCAGTACAATATCTCTTGATTGAAATTGATCCCAACAATAACAATTTCGACTGTAGGAGCCGTAAATCTTCTAACATGTTGTCCCGCGGGAGTCACCATGAATAACAATCCTGTGTGTATCTAATGGCATCATGTGGAGTGAGGTTTTGAACAAACGCACTAAATTGTTTTTAGCGTGAAGAAGCGCCTGAAGTAGTAAAACGATAGACCTTTTTACACCAGTAAAAATTCCAAGGCGTGCATTTAATTCATTCTCATTATCCCCGAAATAGTACATTTGTAAGAACTTATGTTGCCTATCTGGTTTTGGAAGGAGGGACCCCGCTTTGTGATAAATTTGGCCTTTTACTTTAAAGTTGGCATGAATTGAGTTGTAATAATATCTGCGCCAAACGACGTCATTTGGAAGCATTGTATTTCCTCATGTTAGATAAAAAATGTTTAAAATCCGCCGTATAACCAGCAAGCAGAGATTTTAATGGCTCTGGGGGTTCTCCAAGTTTAGGTAGTTTAACTTTCCCGGAGGCGCGACACATGCCGTTCGTTTCTCCAGCAAGTTTTAGAGCTGCATTAAGGACGTACAACGTTCATAGCGCCAATCAGAACAAGGCAACGCAAACTTTCAATATGAGAACGGGTGAATGAGCGTAATTGTTGATTAGGTGTAGGTGGCTCAAGCAAACTCGCTGAATTTTGTAGATTGGCTTGTTCAGTTGGTTGAGAAGCCTCTATTATTAAAGCAGAAGAATGCGAGTGCGAAAGCAGTGGGCACTCATCAAGTCTTAGAGTACGTACTTGATGCTTTCTATTTGCAGTTCGTGTACGACGCCCTATCGTTGATCTCTTGCGACGCATTTAGGTATAAAAGTAAAATTTCTGCATAAATTAAACTGGCGATGTTTAGGAGGTATTTTGTCGCTGAACTAAATCAATTTTATATATTAAAGATTATTTACTGCATTTTACAGATGACGTCTTACATTGTTGCATTTTACAGTATCCTGTATGACGTCATATGACGTCTCTATTAAGTGTCAAAACGTATAAAACAAAAAAACTTGACCGTCTTATTACTTAGGTCGATAAAAAGTATATATAAACCATCTAGGATGCTACGGCAATAATTTGGCCAAATTTGGTGGCAATAGGTCGAGAACTTTAGGAGTTATTAGAGAACAAAGAAAACGGAGTTACATTTTTATATATATAGTTGGATACACTGTACCCACAACGTTTCCACCTAGTCTTCCCTCCCCTCCTCTCTCTCTCTAATAGTGTTGTAAAAACGGTCAGACTAATATTAAAATTTAGTCGACTTAAATCAAAGGTCGACAGACTAAAACCATATGTCGACCAAATAAAACCCAGCAATTGTTGGCGTGAGCAATGCTCACTATGTGCTTTGCTTGAGCACGCACTGAGTTGTTTAATATGCTCGTTAGCACTATGAGTGCTCGCTGTTCGATGCACTAGGCAGAACAATAGCATATTAAAATGCCGAGAGGCGAGTCGAAGCAGCAAAATCTGTTCAAGCATTGAGCAGATAACCCGAGCAGTAAACTCATGCAGATAGCAGATATAATAGAGGCAATTGCTACGAGTTAGTAACTTTAAACGTTTGCTCAAATTATATATCATAAATAAATTAAGGACTTTGCCCCCCCCCTTTTTTGTCCACACCCTTTTTACCCTCTTTCCGCCCGGCGGAGGGGGGGGGGGGTGACTCCCCCCCCCTTATTACCCTATCACTCACTCAGAGGAGGAATTTGCACCACTCCTTTAACCTCTCACTCACTCTGAGAGGGGGGGAGAGGTAGAGGGTTAAAGGGAGGGGGGTGAGAAAGAGGGAAAAGGGGGGGGGGGCAATCACCCCTCCCACTCATCATCCTCCCTTTGGGTAATAAAGAGGGTAAAATAAAGGGGGAGGGACAAATTACCACCCCCCTCTGGAGGAGGAAGAGGGGAGACAAAGAGGGGCAAATCTACCCCTCCCCAATGAGGGTAAAAGGGGGGAGGGGCAAATCAATGGGACAAAATAGGAGGGGGGGGGGAAGATCTTGATTTATTTATTTTATATAATTGAGCAAATATTTAAAGTTTCTAACTCGTAGCAATTGCTTCTATTAAAGCAGCCATCATCTATCTGCTCGAGTTATCAGCTCAATGCTTACAGATGTTGCTGTTTCGACTCACTGCTCGAGCATTTTTATTAGCTTTTATTCTGCTTAGTGCACCTAACAGCAACAGATTGTGCTAACGCGCATATTAAACAACTCAGTGTGCTTGCTCGCGTTTGGAGTTGAAGCAAGTTAGCAATTTAACAACTATACTCTTTACAATTATTACGATAGGCGTTTTGATAGTGAACGCGTTTTTATTGTTTAGGAGCTTATTTTATGGCCTGATTCCTCGCTTGTAATACTTTATAAGGTAATAAGGAATGTGTTATTGTTTTAATTGTTTTTTTTCACTCTTTGGCATGGGCGTAGCCAGGAGGGGGCCGCCCCGCCCTAAATGACGAGAAAAAAATTTTTCATAAAAAAATTTATGATTTGCCCCCCCCCCCGCTAATTGAAATATTAAACGTTTCGCCCCTCCCTTATCCAAAACCTGGCTACGCCCATGCTCTTTGGCCTTCATATCCTCATTAGAGGTGTGCATGGGCTGAAATTTAAGGTTCAGGCCCGACCCATACCCGCACAAATTTTACTTTTTTGGCCCGCACCCGGCCCGCAACGCAAAAATTCCATCAGGTCCGCACGAGTAAAAACAAATCTACGTTTAAAATTGTTTATTTGTTTAAAAAAAATTGTATTTTTCAAACAATAACGCTATAGCATAAATCGGTTTTAATTGAAAATTATAATTTAATATTGTGATTTAAAAATATGAGACTATCTGTTCTCTCAGGCAATAATTTCGTTCTTCTCGGCTCTTGGCGACTTGCCTTATTGAATGTGCGTTCACTCGTAGCACTGGTGGCTGGAATTAACAAAAACTGATAGCTAATTTTGTTTTTGGTTGTGGTAGCGTAAGTTGGTGGTGGCGTTCTTTTCACCAATCTTCAGGTTTTAGATTTAATTTAACCCTCGAGAGTATTCGTGGGGTATTTTGGTACCCCACGCAAATTATAAATCTAAAACGCAATTTAAGTCCAATGAATCTGGCCTTTTCAGTAGCTTAATATTTTATCAAGAACTAGGTTAGGTGAAAATTTCATACGTTTTGGCTTAATACTTTTTAAAATATAGAGCTTTTTTGGCTCGTGGGGTTCTGTTGTACCCCACGAATACTCTCACGTAAGTTTTTTTCTATATGAAAAAATGTATATATTTTTTTTATATGAAGATATCTTTTACATTTTGTGTTTTTAATACAATTTGAACATTTTTGATTTATTTTAAGGTATATGATGTCAGGAGGTAAAATAAGAGGAAGCTCTAAAATAACCAAAATAAAAATGGGGGTCCAGAAAATTGTTAATAAGTTTTGTAATGTTGATTAGATTTATATCAAAATTTATACCATCAATCTTAAGACCTTTATAAACATATGTTTAAAAAGTGGGGTAGAGTTATACCCCACGAATACTCTCGCGTTCGGGATTTTTAGGAATACTCTCGAGGGTTAAGATAAGTATCAACTTAGTTGAAATCTTGAAGCTTTCCCGTTTCATCATCATCCCAAACAGAGATATACATTTTTAAAAATTCTTTTACCGTAGTTTTTACGAAGCTTTTTTTATTCTCGGGTAGCATTTTTAACGTGCGAAACTTAGGAACAAGAAAGGTTGATAATTTATGATAAATATCGATATTTAACTTTAAAATTAGCATAGTTTTGGCTCTTGAGTTCAATCAATAGATCTCTAAGTCAACACTACACGTAGAAGATGGAAACAAATTTGTAGTAGATGGAAACAAATTTGGTATTATTAATGATGTATAAAAGGGTAATGTTTTATCCGCTTCTAACTCGAAGCTTGCCTTTTAAGGTGAACGCAACTTAAATAATAGCATGATATTTTTGGAAAGCCTTCAATTTTTCTATTAAATCTTTGCCGGATAAAAAACTGATTATTTCATCCTACATCACTTGCAAACTTTTTAATATAAGAATTTTTGACAGATTTTCATTAATTTTTTGTTTCTATAATATAATTATATTATAAAGTTAAATAAATTCAGATTTTTTCACTTATCAAAGCCCAGGCCAGGCCCGCACTTTTTTTATTGCTCTATTTTAGGCCCGGCCCGTGGGGCGGGCTTGGGGGCCGGCCCATGCATACCTCTAATCCTCATTACGATATTCAATTGCGATCGGAAAGGATTACTTGTATTTTTAAAATTTGCACTAAAACCAGGCGCGTAGCCAGGATTTTCTCGACGGGGAAGAAAAATTAAAAAAAAATCGACACTTTTATTTATAATGTAACATAAGTAAACTTCGCGTAAAATATATGCGAAACAAGGCGCTATATAACCAGCTTTGGAAACATCTCTTCTCTTCAAGAGCATTTACTATCGATTATATACCTTAAAAAAGGACATAAACCTTCAAAAAAAATTTAAAATTTTGGTCAAGGGGGTAGAAAATTTCCGCTTTCTGCCCCCTTGGCCACGCGCCTGACTAAAACTAGTATGTAAAGGAATAATATTAATTAAAGATTTTTCTCATCATCTTTTATATACTACAGTATCCTCAATTAAGACTTTGTTTTGTTATTTTGCACATCATTATATTTGCTGTTCAAATATCCATATAGATAATAAAAGATTCCATAAAATTTAACTGCTTATTCCCCTGAATTTAGAATTTATCCAATAAAGTTTCAATGTAATAACTATTTATTAAAAAAAATAATCAAGGATGTAAAAAGGCTCATTATCTAATGTTGTTATACATATAGATATCATTTTATTAATCTGTATTAGTTCAGTCATTAACCTTTTATTAAAGTATAGGAACATGGTTGTTAAATTCATATAAATTATTTGATTCCGTGAGAAGGAGGACCCCCTCCCCTTTAATAAATTTAGATAAAATTATTATAAAAGATATCAAATTCGGTACGTTCCAGTTCATTATTGTGTCCCTTAAATTCGAATCTTAGCTAGGTCGCTCTTATTAGAGCTCATCAGTATGCCATAGTTAATTTTCTAGTCACACAGCGAGATAGGTATATATAATGCTCAAATTAGAACCCATCTTACTTAATAAGAGCGAAAACGCATTTCCGAGTCACATGCTAAAAAAGATAGGGATATGTAAAGTTCATTAGTCTCTAATTAAAATTGCCTATAGATGGCGCTAATTAAAAATACTTATTTGATTGCGGCACTCCTGAAAGGGGTTATTTATTATATTCTTATGATTATTATCAAAATTCCGCATTTATTAACTAATTTCTAATATAAAAAAAACAAAATAATTATTACTACCATAATAATGAGGGTTTTCTTAGCCACCATAAGAATGGGTAAAATCTAATTTGAGCATTGTATATACCTATCTCGCTTAGTATCTGACTAAAAATTTAACTATGGCATACTGATGATAAGAGCGAGAACGTTATATGTTTGTAATCATTTTCGAGTCACATGCTAAAAAAGTTAGGATATGTTCAAATTAGTCTTTAATTAAAATTGCCTATTAGAAAATACTTTTCATTTAATTGCGGCACTCCTGAAAGGGGTTATTATTATCTTCTGATTCTTTTTAAGTGTTGATTTATGCCAATTTAATATATGATCAAACTATAAACGCTGTCGTCTGCTTCCAACCCTGTAAAATAGTGATATTACATTAAACTTAAAATACAAAAAAGTGGTGATTAGCTTGTTATTTCCCTGCTACAAGAGGCATAATTTTGCTTGTTAACTGCCCTTTTTCCTCTTTGATCATATTTTATTTTTATGTGTTAGTTAATATAGGATTAGAGCCTCTCTGTGAAGGATGAGGCTTTTAGCCCTTTTATAACATCAGATTACTGCTTTTATTCAATATATTAAGCTCATCTATTTTGAATACAATTTATAATCGTGATCTATTTGAATGTATGACAATTAACCTCTCTCCATCAATATAAATAGCTCTCAACGCTTACCAACAAACAACTCTTATTGTTCGCTCTCCTCTCTATTTTTTCTCCAATAAACAATTCTCCTCCTCAGATTGATGACCGCGCATTTCTAGAGAGCCCTTTTTAGTCCTCTCCCAGATCACCTTCTTTTGATAACGGCGTCATGATTCTCTTTATTAAAAAAGGTAACTCGGATTTTTGCGCACTACTTTGTTAAGCCATATGAGTCTATCAACATGCCTACTTATAATTGCTACTACGGTGATAACCTCAACGCCCAAATATATTCCTGCCATAATCAACAATTGCAACGTCTGCCCCACTCAAATTGTCCACGGCTCCATATGGCAGTAATCACAACATCATCAACACCTGCATGGCCTCTTGTAATGAGCGAAGACTGCGCGTTCGGCAAAACAATGCATAACACCTATTATTACCAACAATCTCACCATCGATGATCGTTTTAGCTAATGGCCGATTCTGATTCCAATAAAGATACGTCAGCCCATTAGATAGCATATCATAAACCCCAAGCAACAATCATTCGACCACCATCACTAACAACCTCGGCATGCGAACAACAAACTAATGGACTAGTAGAGCGATTTTACTACACTGACACCTCCCTGCTATCAAACAGCAACAAATCATCATATCAAAAGCAAACAAACAATCCCCCCCCTCCCTACTATCTCAACCACAACCGACTTCAGGCCGCTAGAGTTGGTAGTGTAGTAGTTGTTATGCATTGTTCTGCCGATCGTGCAGTCATTGCTCAGCAAAAGGCCATGTAGGTGATGAATTTGTGATTGCGTTGAATTATTGTTGTACGCCATGTATAGCAGTAGCCAATTTGAGGAGTCGGGGAATGTTGCAATTGTTAAATCATTATAGAGGTGAAGTAGGACGTCTAGCTTATCACCGTGTGTAGTAACAGGTTTGTAGGCAGCTCGTTCGTTCACAGCATAGGGACATGTATTGCTCGAGGTTAGGCTTAAAAGGTTGAAGGTGATTGTTGGACCACGATCATATCTTTTCCGGTGTCTTATTTGGTGCTGCGTGTTCATTATTTAAACTAGAGAAACATACGCCAGTACTAAAGGAAGGTATGAAAAAAGGCGGCTCCCTCGAAATGCGGGTTCACCAATTTTGATGAGATTACATATGTTTTAAGTAAAAGTAAAGAGGACAGGGAAATGGTATTCAAATTGATGTGCTTAATATATAAATTTGTAGAAAATAGGCTGCAAATAGCCAACGATGTATGATAATTTAAATAATCGTTAATTATATATATTAGTTGGCAAATAGCTCGCGGTATATGAACATCAAATTCACGTATTCAAATTAACTTCTTAACACCTATATATAAGCGATTGTTTGCGCTTACTTACTACATATTCGCTTACTCTTCTTTATCCATTATATTAACTATAATTTAATAATTGGTAACCTGACCTTTGTTACACGCACTTTCTAAATGGATACCAGCCAATGTGATGACCCTAAATGTTTTTTTAATTACTCCCCTTTAATAGTTTAAATCTCCGCCTCTGGTTTGTTCAAACTGAGGCCCTTTTCACGATACGCCGGATAAAATCTGGATCCAGCAAACTCGGATACGTGATTGAATCCCTACCCCAGGAAGTTACAACCGAAATCCAAGCTTTTTGGAGAATTTACCGGTTGAATCGGTATACCACCAACCTGACAGCTATCATCGACCGCAAGACAAAGTCAGACTTAGCAAGGTTCCTGGACCTGCTCTCCAACGTGCAATTCGGCGGCCGTACATCATCCTAACATTTTAGACATATGGAAGACTTCCTGAGTACAGCCAAAATAGATGACTAAGCAATCGTGGTTGGACAAACTCGACACTAACATGGCCAGCATCTTGACTATGTGGGTGGGCGATCAAACTCCATTCAAACTGGCTGTAACAGCGGATGAATGAAACCTACCATATCCCTCAAATATCAATCTCGCTCCTACCACATATAAATCAAACTGATATCGACATGCGCGGTGACATCGTCACCAAACTGATTGTAAGTATAGACACACTGCGACATGAGGTCAGCCGAAAAAAACGTTTCAAGTCGAGGAGTCGGTTTTCATCGTGATTTCAATTCCCTTTTCAGCCCCGCGGAGATGTTCCCCAAGATTCGTGGTGGTATCATCAACGATATAAGGCCACTAAATGCCAACAGCCTCGCAAAATATAGCCTTACGCGTCAAAACCTAGGCCTGCCAAGATCTGAAACACCTGGTCCAAGCCATAACACCAGTCGCCTATTTTTTCTACGATAGATCCACTAAATTAGGTTTTCTATTGAAAACCGGTGCGGAACTTAGCGTTATACTACCCCCCCCCCGTAATCACCGTTTTACCCCTCGTAAATCCCCCTCCAAGCTGCTGATAACAGTTCCATATCTACCTATGGTCAGAAATCATTGAAACTAGACCTTAGCTTGCGCAATGCATTTTTACAGCGGAAGTAAAGACACCTATTATCAGGGCAGTTTTTTAAATCATTGTAATCTCCTCTTAGGTGACCCACCCTTGTTATACGGACCCTTCTACCCAATCCTTGTTACAGGAAACCTTTTACCCAACCTTTGATATACGCAACTTTGTAAATGGCTACCAACCAATTTGATGACGCATAACTAAAATCAGAGAACGCTATGTTTTTTAAATTGTACCCCTTTAATCGTTTAAATCCCCTCCTATGGTTTGTCCGAATAGAGGCCCTTTTCACGATACGCCGAATAACATCTGAGTCTAGCAAACGTGTATAAGTGATTGGATCCCTCCCACAGGAAGTCACAATCGAAATCCAAGATTATTTGGAAAATCTACCGATTGAGGCTCCTTACACCATCATCCGGACAGCTATCATCGACCGCACGACATAGTCAGACTCATCACGATTCCACGACTTACTCTCCAACGTGCAATTGGGTGATTGTACACCATCCCAAAGACATTTGAAAGCCCGGGTACTGGTAAAATGGTTGACGTCATCTTAAAACAATTGTGGTTGGATAAACTTGACAACAACATGGCCAGCATATTGGCAATTTGGGCAAGCGATCGAACTTTAGTGAAGCTGGCTGAAATAGCGGATAAAATCGCGGAAACATATCATACGCCTCAAATATCCAACCTCGCTCCTGCCACACACAGATCAAACGATGATATAGAGACGCTCAGAGGCATGGTCAACAAATTGAGGGTAAGCATAGACACATTGCGGCATGAGGTCAGTCGACAAAAACGTTTTAGGTCAAGAAGTAGGTCTTCATCAAGGCGTTTTCGATCCCCTCTTCAACCCCGCACAGACGTTCCCCAAGATTAGTTTTGGTACCATCAACGTTATAAGGAAAAGGCCACTAAATGCCAACAGCCTTGCAACTATACCTCGCTTTCCACGTCAAACCCATAGGCCTGCCAGAATCCGCGACACTTGGTTCAAGCATAACACCAGTCGCCTAATTTTTATTTAGGATAAATCAACCAAATTTCGTTTTCTAATAGATACCGGTGCGGAACTCAGTGTCATCCCACCCCCACGTAATCACCGTCTTTAAATAAAAAATAGGCGATTGGTGTTATGGCCTAGACCAAGTGTAGTGGATTCTGGCAGGTCTAGGGTTTGACGTGGAAGGCGGGGTATAGCTCCTGTTGGCATATAGTGAAGTTTTCCTTCTATCGCTGATGATACCAGCGCGAATCTTGAGGAACGTCTGCGCAAAGTTGAAAAGGGGATCGAAATCGCCATGATGAAGATCGACTTCTCGACAAACGTTTTTGTCGGCTCATCTCATGTCGCAGTGTGTCTCTGCTTACAATGAGTTTATTGACCATGTCACGGAGCATGTCGATATCATTGTTTGAGTTATATGTGGTAGGAGCGAGATTGGATATTTGAGGGATATGGTAGGTTTCATATACGCTATTTAAGCCAGTTTGATTAGAGTTTGATCGCCCACCCAGATAGCCAAGATGCTGGCCATGTTGATGTGGAGTTTGTCCAACCACAATTTTTTTAAAATGGCGTCATCCATTTTGGCTGTACCCAGGAGGACTTTCATATGTAAAAAAAGTTATGATGGTGTACGGTCGCCCAATTGCACGTTTGAGCCATGAAACCTTGCTGAGTCTGACTTTGTCGTGCGGTCGATTATTGCTGCCTGGATGGTAGTGTAAGGAGCTTTAATCGGTAAATTTTCCAAAAATCTTGGATTTCGGTTGTGACTTGTTGGGGTTAAAATTCAATCACGTATACGAGTTTGCTAGACCCATATTTTATCCTACGTATTGTGGGGCCTCAGTAAGAACAAACCAGAGGCGAAGATGTAAACGATTAAAGGGGAGTAATTTAAAAAACATAACGTTTTCTGATTTTATTTGGGCGTCATCACACTAGCTGGTATCCATTTAAAAAGTTGCGTTTAACAAAGGTCAGGTGACCAATTATTATTAAACTACATTTAATATAATGGATATAGAAGTAGGCGAGTATGTAGGAAGTCAGCGCAAACAATCGCTTCCACATAGGTGTTGAGAAGTTGATTTGAATAGTGAATTTGATACCGCGAGCTATTTGCGAACCAATATATACAATTAGTACAATTAACGATTATTTATTAACATATACTGTTGCCTATTTGCGTATTCCCCAACATAATCGAAAGTGATAATGATGTGTTGTAATAGATGACATCATTGCTGAAGGTATAAAAAATGACGATTTGACGTAAGAAGATCAATTGAAAAACCGACTTTAAATTAGTTTCGATTGATGAATTGTATAAATTAAAATCTTAAAATCGTAATCAAACCGAGTCGAGCCAACAACGCAACGCTATGTGATTAACACCTGAAGCCCTAATTATTGTTACCTGGTTCCCTAATAAAAACATTATAAAACCTAGCACACAGCTAATTTGCAAGGTATCCAAATACCTTTTCTACCCCTTAGACTTTGAAACCATGTGACTGCTTACCCATAAATTTAAAACTTATATATATAGAGAGTTCCCCTACAATTTTCTTTACGCAAAAAAGACGAATGATGTATATCAAAAAATACTGGGCATGGAGGTACTTGGGAAGAGGACGACCTCGTGTAGCGTCGAAAGGGCAAGAGGACAAAGTTATGAAAAATGAGAAGATAAATCAAGACATGGCACTTACCCGATCAAGATGGAAGAAACTCATCAAAACAAACCCCACGACTGTGGCACCATATATACGATAAAGAGGAAGAAGAGATCGCAGGGCCTATTACAATGTCGCTAAAATATGTCATATACCCTTTATGTATAATAAAACAAGTTCAGTATCCCATATATTATTAATTTAGAAACAACGGCGACACATTTGATGTTAGAGTGGAGTGGAACATACAAATGATAAGACATAATATTAAGTACACGAGTGGTCGGTGCGATGTGGATGATTGTGCTGTGTGATCAAATTGTGCCATAGTGAAAGAAAGATAGGGAAGAAGGAGTAAGAAATTATGCGAACGCGACCTTAAAAACGAAGTAAAAAGTAATAGGGGAGGAGGGGGGGGAACAAGCTGAAAACACTAATAATTCGTATCTACAAGTGAGAGGAAAAATATTATAGGTTTTCGCGGGATGGTTTTGTGTAATTGGCAGACTAAATTACACCACAACGCCTTGCCTCCTTCGTTCGTTCGTGGCGCGTGAGTTAGCGTTTGGACAATTCGGCTGATAACCAGTCTAGGCCTTCATAAAGTCCGGTCCCTTGGGTAGCACAAGCTGCTTGTATGTACCACTTTACAAACAAAAAACCATATAAAATCGTATCGCGTTCGTAATGGTGAGATGATGATTAATACGAGAAGAATAACATAGTTTTTTGGTATTTAACTGCAGCTTTAGTGTATACACTTAGTCAAAGAAAATTAAATTTTGGTATAAAAACATTGGTTAAATTAAAAGTAAAAATTCAGCATCTAAATTTGAGGCATTTAAATGGTATATTTGATAAATTATAGACAAAGAAAGTATTCAATATGTAAGAAACCTGCATGGCATAGCCAGCTTTGGAATTAGAGGGAGGGCAATTATAATTTAGGGAGGAGCAAAATCATCATTTCTTTAAATTTTAGTCATAATTTTAACAAATTTCAACAATTTTTTAGATTTAGAGGAAAGCAGCAGCCCCTCCCATGGAAACCTGCATGACAAACATTTTTTCAATACTACAAACATAAACTCTGATAACAAGTCACAAACAATTAAGACTTTTTTAAAAGAACACTGGCATAGATGAATGAGTAAACTTATTTTGTTTTAAACATTTGCTATAATTTTTCATAATACACAATTCGGTAATTGAGGTCCCGAGGGCAACCAATTTCTCAAATAAATATCAAAATATATTACCTCCATTACACACAATCCCAAAGAATTCTTTTACATCAAGCAGAAAATTACCATGGAAATTGTAATATCTAATACAATCTCAATCCATGGCTCGATGCCAGCTCATTAATTTAATACATTTTAGCATTTAACATACATAATTATTTGGAAATAAACTTCTATTGGATTTAAAAAAAATAAAATAACAATATAATTACTAAACTGTCAAGGCTTGTTTATGAGCATTACAATAAAAATTGAAAATAAGTGTAACCTTTTTAGAAATCCCAAAAATAGCAAAGCCATGTAATTTGTAGAAACATTAAAAATTATAGTTTAATGTTAATGCCAATGTTAAAAACTAAAATTAGACAATTTATGCATATGAATTTGCATGGTATTGTTTGAATTATGGCAAACATAAAATAATAGTGGAATATTGTATGCCTGAAAGCATCTTTTAGGTTTAGCTGTTTATTCAAAAGTTTTTGGTTATAAAATATATGCAATGTAGATAAAACAAGTCCAGTGAATTTTGAGCAAAATAGAAAATAATATCTACAAACATAGGCATACTAGTTTAAAAAATATACTTTTTAATTAAACTACATAAAATAAGATGACATGAAAATGTACACATTTTAAAGTAGTCACACATAATAGTTTATTAAACATGGCTTTAGTAAACAGATGAGAGTATACAAGATTTATAAATGGAAAAGAAATTTAATAATGGCAATATTTATTTTAAAATGATAAAAATTAACGCTTGATTTCTTTATCAAAATAACAGATAAGTAAAATTATAAAATTTAATTTAAAAAAATAATAATATTAGTTATAACTCATTGAAATTAAAATTACCGTTCGATTACGCAGATCATTAAGGCCCAATTTGCTTGTAAGCTCAGCACATGTTAATGCATTAGGGAGGTCTTGTTTGTTGGCAAAAATTAACACTACAGCATCTCTTAATTCATCTTCTTGAAGCTTTGTAAAAAAATAAAAATCATTTTTTAAAACCTTAAGATTTTTATAATAGAAACATAAAAAAATGTTTTAAATCAATATAATATCATCAAAGGGTAAAAATTATAAAGCCATATATAATTGAAATAAAATAAAAAATATTACATAAAATCCTTGTATAAAAAGCAGCTTACCATTTTCTGCAATTCATCCTTGGATTCCTCAATTCTTTCTCTATCATTGCTATCAACAACAAATATTAGACCCTATAAAAATTTAATTAATTCTTTATGTAAAAACTTGAGTATTTTGAAAATAGTGTCGCCACAAGGGCCTAATCTTATCTTGACCACCAACATCCCATACAGTAAAACATATATTCTTGTATTCAACCGATTCAACATTAAAACCTAACTATTTAAAATGTTATCTATAGAAGTTTACCAATTGTTGGGATGGTTGTAACAATCTCCCCAAGTTTAAGCTTATATAAAATGGTTGTTTTACCAGCAGCATCCAAACCCACTAAATTTAGATAACTTGCATATAATATAATTATATACCCATTAGTATTCGCATTTGTTTTTTACCAAACAAGCGGTTAAACACCGAAGAAAGCGTGAGCCCCATTTTCAAAAACAGATGTAATCAAACGTGGCTTCTTGGAGGAAAATAAAATGTTTTAGTTATATAAGTACTAATTTTTATTGAAGCAGCGTTTAAAGTAATCATAAAGCATTACAAAAACAGCAATCTTCTTTATCTTTATCGTGTATTTAGGCCGAAATAAATTTGCTTTATTGAACCAGGGTCATGCCAATTTATATTTTCTTATCAGGAGCCCAGGCAGGCACCACTACAAATTTTAGCGATTCGGAAATAATAAAAAAATTTATATAGTGTATTTGTATTATATTGTTTTTGTTATTATTTTGTCACCTTTTTATTTGATTGTATAATGTTTATAATGGTTTATCTTAGAGAAACAAGTTTTAAATCTACAGGCGTGTAGCCAGGATTTTCTTAAGGGAGAGGGGGGGGAGGTGCCAAATTTTTTTTAATATTAAATTTGTAATTAAAAATAAAAACTAAACAGCCATAAATTCAGCCTGGGTCCACTCAGCCATGGGAACGGGGAGGCAACCGTCGTAAATTAAGATTTTCAAGTATGCCGGGGCGGGCACCATAACAATGCGATTATTCTATCGTTTACTATTTTTGTCACTTTTATTTATAAAAATTCTAGAATTAAATCCGTGCTGTCATTTTGGGCCCGGCAGTTCGGACAGCATTAGTGAATATGGCAATTAAAGAGTTTGGGTTGGCCCTGGAGAGCAATTTAGTTATTAAACCGTGATTGGTTCTAACAGAATTGAAAATTTTATAATTAATAAAGATATTTATTTTGTGTGTAGATATTATATTATGTTTACAGATTTACACGTGTCTTAAAATTTTTATGCAACTAAACTATAATATTTTTACCAATTTAGTTATTAATTATAAATAATTTACATTTTTGCCAAGGAAAGGGAATTTCCCCCCCCCCCCTTCTGTACGCCTATGTAAATCTATAATTTTTCGAAAATATAGCAAAATTATTGATAAAATTTTAAAAATCATTATTTCAGACCGGGCAGTTCAGGCCGAACTTGAAAGGGTTTAAGTGGGGTCGGTGGATAATTAAGTTATAAAATCGGATATAGTGGCCTTTTTAAACAAATCTGACTCCTAAAAAGATAAACTGTGTATAAAATACAAAAGGTTATAAAAAATAGACATTATAAGTCATGGTTAATAATTCACTTGCTCTGCGATTTTCTATCTAGTAATTCATTTGAGGTGGTAAAAATCCCAATAAACTGTTAATTAATTTCAATCTATTTTATCGATACCATCTCATTTTAGTAGATGTTTGTCCCATTTGGAATTCTCCCCCCCATATCCACGCCCATGCTTTTTTATTTTAACTTTTGCATCCAATGCCCAAAAAACATTCGATATTTGCAGAATGCGCATAGTTTGAGGATGCTCTAGATACAGCTATAGATTTTTATTTAAAACAACCACCGTTTTGAAGTGAATTTTTACAGTCAGACCTGACGCCAGCCCTTCACGTTTTGCACACGGATTTGGGGCTGTAATCTAATAAAATTCAGCAAATTAGTATCCCGTTTGTAGTTATTTCATATACCTTTTTGGGAGGGAGAACTATGCACTAGAAATATTCATTTAAAAATTTATGTGTGTATTAGTTACATAGTAATATTGGCTTTATGCAGTCTATGCATTTTCTAAAAGAAACTATTTAATAATCTTTAAATTTAATAATGAAATAGGGTTGGAAAATGGGCTGCCGTGGATACGATAAAAATCTATGCGTAGTTTTAAAAATTTTTATTTAAAATTCCCCATGCCTTACAGACAACAATCAAAAACGAACTTCCCTTAATAAAAATGACGCTACAATAACTAGTATGGACACTAGCCTATATATTCGGAAGGAGAGGAATTTATCAACTCTATAATACTTTTGAAAGACACTTTCTTTAAGCTTATTAATCTAAATTGAGTTATAATTGTTTTTTATGCTTCAAATTAATATAAAAAAATTTACAATAACAGAAAATAACAATTATCAGGTACTATAATAGCATATTCTTCATGGATTTCATGAAGAACATCGAATATGAGGGTGAAAATTTTCTAAAATATTAGCAGAGTCAGGCGCGTAGCCAGGATTTTCTCAAGGGGGGGGGGGGAAATTTCAAAAATTTTAAAAACTTCATCGGGAGTAGGAGCTAACTCCCGATGAATTGTCAATAAAGCCAATCCATTTAATCTATTCTTAGACATGGTATTTCTAATGTAAGTTTTTAGCCTCCTCAGCGTTGAGAAGCTATAAAAAATCTTTTTAATCCTTGCCAAGGGGTGGGGAATTTCCCGTTTCCCCCCCCCCTTATTTACGCCACTGAGCATAGTTAAAACTCGAAAAATAGAACATGGTAAACATAAACATATAAAAAGTTATAGTTTTTCCACGAGAAATTTGGTAAAACTAAGTTAATTTTGAAGTTATAACGCGAAATACATAAAAGGGTCGACAATTTTTGGATAGAAAAAGTAGCAGAAAATTATCTAACTTAATTGTACAAATTAAATGGGTTTGTTAGTCGATTAGACGCATATAGCAAACTTTATAAAGTTTATATATTAATTGTCTCATGACAATTCGGATTAGCTTATTTTAAAATAATTTGACACTTGCTAAAATATCTCAAAATTTTTAATGTTTATTTTTTCAATTTAGAATTATATAATAAACCAAATATCGAAATGTCATGATTGTTGTCGTAAATACGGATGTCGTATACCCCTGTCGTATCCGTATATATTCGTATATTAAAATTCTCCCCCCCCCATGTCCCCTTACACAAAAGTAAAACAATTCCCCCCCCCCCGCGCTAAAAGTTGTAAAGCGTATTCTCATACAAACTTATTTAGTGCTGTAAACATTTTTAAAAAATCGAACGCGTTCACGTTTACGTTCGTTTTCAAAAAAAGGAACTCGTTCACGTTCGTTTAAAATTATATGATAAATTTATTTTTTAATTTAATTTGATATACATAAATGTCTTATATATTTAACACAATATATTAGTAATGATAAAAAATAATAGTTTTATTTCAATAAATTGTAAATTAGACTCCTACTCAAAAAAAAGCTGTTTAAAAGAAATTGGTTAGGATATTAATGGGCTGAAGCCCACACAAGTTATGTGCTTAAAAATGAAGGGGTCGACCATACTATTATAAAAAATAAAATATTAAATTTACTATAAGCTAGGTATATTAGGAATAAGTCCTACACAAGGTAATGGGAATGCCCTTTGGAAGTTTATAGTGGACCTGAAAAAATACTTGATGGCCTATTAGGAGTATGCTGCATATTAAATAAAAAAAGGAAAATATAAAGATTGAATACTTAAAAAAGAATGGGATATTCAAAAAGAGTAAATAAAACTAAGAAGGATAAGACAAAATTAAGAGAGATTAATAAAATCCTTAAATTATAACTGTAAATTGCGGAGGAATAAGCTTAAATCCTTTTAATTTACTTTCGATATATGCATTATAAGTTGTAATTGCCAAATGTTCCTAAATTTACCTTGGATGTTATGCACTATACGTCGAAATCGCTAAATGTTCTTATTGGTTCAGTGGCTTTTTTTGATCAGCTCAAAAGTATTTCGGAATAGTAATAGGAAAAACAGCTGATTAAAAATATAAATAACATTATTTTTCAAGTAAATAAATAGGGGTTTAAAATTAAACGAACGTAAATTCGAACGCGTTAATCAAAAAAAGGAACACGTTCACGTTTAAAGTTCCCCCCAAAAAAAGAAACGCCGTTCATCAATTTGTTCAAAAAATTTGAACGCGTTCATTCATAACACTATACTTATACGATCTTCCCCCTTCTTTCTTTATTTAATTGCAAGTTCGTTGATTGTTATATTACTTAGCACTAGCGGATACCCCTTTTGATCTTACACGCGTTGATTAATATAACTCGTATCTTTATAACGTAGAAAATCTGCTGTATCCCACATACTTCGAATTCTTTATACTGATTTCAATATACAATATAGAATGTAATTTTAATAATACAATTGCGGTTCTCAATAAAGATAATTAGGAAACCAGCGGCCAAACCACAAAAATTGTTTTTGGTAGGAACTTTAAAATGTCTGTCTAGTTTTATTAATATATATATAGTTTAAGCGGTGTTTAAATGCATGTTTTTAACTTTGAAAAACACATTTTTAATAACGTGAGAAAACTGAATAATGTAATTTTATACTTATTCCAGACACGGCATAAATTTGGGCTAAATCATAAATTAAATATATATAATTTTTTTCGCCATCATTCATAATAAAATCAATAAAATTTAGATCATTCATAATGCACGCTGAATTAATCATACAGAAATATCAAAACTGAAGATGAGTTTACAATTTATTATAAACTAAAACACGCATAAGATGATGAGAATATTGAATGGGTTTGATATGACATAATAGATGTAGAGCAACATAGACGGACATCTATTTTAAATTACGAATTATGCAATCAGACAATGAATATTTTAAGGGCATCGTAAACGCGAGCGATAACAAAAGAGCAAGGTTAGAGGTGTGATAATATTTAAGATGGCGCTGTTTAACATGCTACGATATTAAGTGGCAGTAGCTTTGACGATTGCCTGAAACGTCTGTTCATTATTTCTCATATTTTGACTGGGCTTATTGTTTAAAGCTGCCTTGCCCCCTTTTTTAGAGTCAGTTTCTTTGACCGTTCCTTGATGTCTGGTGTTAGAAATCTCTTCACCTTCAACAAAGGAATTCAGCTGTGTCAAAACTTTATCGAGCTGAGTGCGAGTGACGTATAGGTCTCTTTTTAACAATGGCTGCGAACTGCTAGACGTGGAGGCGTTGTTGATGTAAGGGTTTGAGTAATGGGCGTAATTGTCGTAGGAATACGAGGTCGGTCCTTCGAAATCTCGCCAAGCATACTCCGAAGCTAGGGTCTTATCCGTAGGATTGTCGAACATGAAATAGGGATTCGTTTCCAAATCTAAATCAAAATAATAAGGTCACTTCAATAAGATATCAATAAATCACACAAAAAATGTATGAGCTATAAACGATCGCTCAAGGTAGAAACTATGGTTGACAAATATTTTGACTTCCAACAGCAATTGCCTATAAAATTTCTACAAACACAAATTTAATCCATTAAATGACCTATGACGAGTTTAGAAAGCGTAAATAAATCGAAGTAGACTTATTTTCTAGTACTAATAGTTGTATCGGGGCCTATAGGTAGAGAACTTGGAATATTATTAGAAAACAGTGTCAATTGATAACAAAAAAAAGATTGATTTATATGTCACCAACGTATATTTGGTTGTTTCATGAGGTTATGTGTGACCATAATCATATAAGTTCTTGATTTCTTTCAACAGTTGAAACGGGGTTTTTAAAGATCAAATACAATCTACGATCTCTCTTAAGTTTATCAAGTTCCATCTTAAAGAGCCTCTAAATGTCTATGTAGAAGACTTAAAATTTTTCGACGCTTATTTAATTTTTAAGCAAATCACCACCTTGTAGCTCTTTTTCCAAAGTGTCCAACTGCTTTTCCAACACATTTTGTTCCGCTACCAATCGATCTAATACGGTGGCACTTTCAACATTCAGAGAGCTGCTAGATCGATCAGGATTTGTAGATAGAGCTGGCAAAGAGTCTGCTGCTTTAATATTCTCGTCCCCGGGGACAGTTTCGGACTTAAAAAACAAAATAGATTTATCTTAATCATTCAAACCACCGTGAATATGAGCCCTTAAATTTGTCGTGTAAAGTATGTAAACCTAAAAGACCCTGTACTTTAGCGTTTTAAGGTTAAACTGCAGGTTTAAACTAAAATTATAATTTGACCGTGATATATATTGCAGCAAATAAAAGTACCTCGATAGCGTCTCGTAAAAAGAATTATTAGAGTAGTACCTATATACCATTTATTGGGTGGAATTTTTGTGACATGTAGATTTAAGTTAAACGTCAATTAATACTCAAGCCCTTTTTAGTTTGTAAAGGACTCGTGTGAATGCAACACAATTTATTTTCGGGTAAATTAGATGGCGACTAATGCGTTAAATTTGAAACAATGCGAATGGTATGATTCAAAAAATGTGAAGCTTTTTAGTATTTTTCTTGAGCATTCGAAGCACTTAATTCACGAATAACTGCTAGAAATAGCCTTCAAGAGTATTACGCGTTCACCAAACTAAATTTTATAGTAGTTGTATCTACAGCTATTTTTCAGAAATTTCTCAATTATATTCAACACCCCCAACAAATGCGGGAATTTTAAGGAGGGGACCCAAGGTGGGATATAGTAACCCAATACAAAAACACCTACCATGGCAGTGTTGGGATTAGGTGAATCAGCCTTAGGAAGTAATTCCTGTCCGATATCTCCTTGCGCGTTGGTGCTGCTTTCAGGTTTTATTTCAAAATTTTGATCTCCGCCCCTAGTAACGGGAGCGAGGAGATTTACAGGAATTGGCCCGTCCCCGATAGGTTGTGTAGAAGTTGCCGCCTCTTGCAACAAAAACAGGTTAAAATTTTCTTCTTCCCCACTTTTAATGACTCCGTTAGCGCTAGAGTCCGTGGGATTTGCTTCGATCGTGGTTTCCCCCTCACTAACACACAAATGGAAATTTAGGTTTTAATGGTGTTGAGATACTTGTGTAATGTTAGGTCGTAGTGTTGGAAAAAGGGGTGGGTTTTGTTTGGTCGACTTTTGATTTTAGTCGACTAAACATAAAGAGACCCAGGGCTTTTGGTCTGCTCTCCTTGGCAGACCTCTAGATTTAGTCGAAATTTGAAAAACAGGCAAGAGTCGACCGTAAGTTTTAGTTAAACCAAAGATCGACCAGGCACAACCCAGCCGTTTTTACAACTCTATTGTTAGTCATGGTTGAGCTGTGTTTAATAATAAAAATTGCTTATGGACGGGTTATTTTATCAAGTCAGGAAATGATAAATTCGACCCAAAGATTAAAATTGGTACCGGTTTTGAAGAGTTTTTTATATCAAAAAAACTCTCGTCTCGTGTTTTAAAAGATACAGTCCTTTTTTGGTAGATTGACAAGAGCTCGATTCTTGACCATTACTTAAAACAAACCGTTGAAATCAAAACCTAACAAACGGTCAAACGATAATTTAAAAATTTACCTCGACTTTTTTATGAAGTAATTTAGAGGGCTAAAATCTATTAAAAAGTGACGAACTTTACTCCCCCACGCCCTTCAAAAAAATAATTCTGGGTAATTACAAGAAAAAGTTCCCTTTGGGCAAACGTGAAGTCTGTAAGTCGAAATAACATGTTTTACCAGATAATATATGCCAAACTTTTAAGAACTAACCACAACTCTTAAAATGTAATACTTTAAAGATTTTCAGAAAGTCAAGGATGCTAAGGTAAATAACGATAAAAAATACGGTCTTGCAGTCGTTTCTAATTTAAAAATTACAGATAAATGCTAAATTTCTATACTTTTTAGATTCGAATCCTGCATCAAGAGCCGAGGGTTCAATATTCGTCAATGATTTGAGATTAGGTGGAGTAGATGGGATTTCTCCCTTTTTAACCCCACCAATTTCAACCTTCTCCTCATATTCTAAATGGGCAATGAGGTCGTTCAGCCTATTTCAAATCATTATATATAAAATCAAAAATTATGAAAAAGTTGCACCAAAATGGCTGCTGAAACAAGGAAATTGATACAAAGTTGTGATATCTATTAAAGCTCAAATTATTTATTTAAATTATCTTATTTAAATTAGCCTTGAGGCGTCAAAAATATGGCAAAAATTAACAAAAAGTTAACATTATCTTTATATGCCAGTAGATTAATTAATTGTAGTCATCAAGCCAAATTCAAAATTAGTGAAATTAAGCAATTGCCCAAAATTTTATAAGTAAAGTACAAATTAATTTGGTCATTCTTAGGTAATTAACAAATAGACAAATTTGTTAATAAACACATAATTAAAATCAAAATAAAATCAAGTAACAGCTACAGATATTTTTTAAGTTTCCCCCATATACTAAGTCGCCTTGGCCTCTCTATTTATTCCAAATAAAAATTGTCGAAATCCCCGGCAGTAAACAAATTCCGTGGCGGCCATTAAAAAATGACAATCGCGATACAACGACAAATTGTGACATTTCAAAACGGTACTTACGAAGGATTATTAAATTTCTCCACGTCCTGTCCCGTTATACAAGTGTTAATACGACTCCTGAGGCTTTTAAGGCCTGTCCCAATGCCCACTACCCTTCTGCGAAGGGCTAGAGATGATCTAAATATGGCTTGATCGTTGGTCGTTAGTCCAACCTCTAGGCCGGGTTCTAGACTAGCTAGTCGACCCCCATTGTTGGCCCATTCGCTGTTTAGAGACCGAGCGAGACGCTTGGGCGAAGCATCTTTATTATGCCAAATACAAATTTTAAATAAACAGGTAAGAGCCAATCACAATTTTAACGGGGGAAAAAGTGATTTCGTTTATTGATTTTAAACTAGAGAGGGGCGCACTTAAATTTAGTGAATGTCAAATTTTTCACTCGTTTTTAAATGGTTTTAAGACTCTACTACAAGGTTCCATCGCATTATAATTAGCGACGGGCAAAAATTTAACTGATCGTTAATAATCATTAATTAAACTTTTATTTTTCATACAAGACGATTAAATAATAACGATAAAAGAATAAAAAGCGTCATAGAAGTCGAAATTACAAAATTCCAAAAATTAAAATCATTCCCTAGTAGCTAATTGCTATAATTTTGGAATATCTTTTAATACAAGCATATTCAGTAAATTTAATCGAACAATAGTATTCACCCCTCTAATTTACCCAATGTAATAATTATGATTCCCAATTGTCTAATTTTTTTAAAGGAAATAATAAAGTGCTGGGTGATGTAACATGATGTAGCAACTATAAATCTCAGGGTAAAAGAAGATCTGTGTATAAATAAGAATCACTTCTAGGGTCGGTACAGAAATTGCAAATGAATCTATCTGGAACCGTATCTTCACTCCCAAATCCGACGCATTGAGCGTGCAGCCAACACAAACATAGATCGCACTATAGTGAAATGTAAAATAAGTGACGATGATATCAGGTGGCTCAAATTTACGTAATCAAATATCACGGTATAAATAAGCGTAGCCAAGATTTAAATTAGAGGGGGGGAGGAGAAACAAATGCTCTGCCCTCAACTACAGACCTGCAGGCGTGGCCCGAGCCCAGCCCGCACCTTAACGCTATCTTAAATTACGTAATATACATATTGACTTTGTGACCAATAATTTCGATAGAAAATATCACGCTGTACGATATTGTGTTTTTTGAAATTTTTTCCAAGGGGCCACATTCTGAGAAAAATGGGGTTAGGAGTGCAAAAAAAGGCCTTTTTCGCCTTTTGTGGGCTATATTACCACGCCATTTTCAATTTATTTTTTAATAATATTAGTATGATCGCATAGACCATCTTCTCTTAACCTCATCTTGCCGAACTCACCTTGGGACATTAACGACCATTCTCTTCATTATTATAGAAAGGCCCAAAATGTAGTGCCTATCATAATAATAAAAAAATTGACTTTAAAAAACGTAAATTTTAACTGTAATTTGCAATTGAATAATTAATAGGCTTTTTTGCTGAGGGACATAGACATTTTTTAACCCTGGGACATTCAATTCGGCAAGATGGGCTACGGCAAGTTGATTGGCCACCAGTGGAGACAATTTGTGAAATTTATGCATCAATCAAATAAAAAAATGGCGTCAGCCTGGTAAGATGGGGTAATGAAAAGCATTAATTTCATTGGAAAACAAACTGCCTACTAGTAGTGTTGTAAAAACGGCTTAGATTTGTTTGGTCGACCTTTGGTTAAACTAAGACTAAGTCGACTCTAGTTTGTTTTTTAAATTTCGACTAAGTCTAGAAGTCGACCAAGAAGAACTGACCAAAAAACGTTTGGTCTGTTTATGTTTAGTCGACTAAAAGCAAAGGTCGCCCCGGGCTTTTGTGCAACACCACTGCGCCTACTAACCTGTATCATGAGCCCGTTCTCTTGATTGTACCCGCAGGGGCAATGTATGATCCCTTCTTCAGTTTCGGTGAGCATGCCTTTGGGCGAGGCAACGGTTGGTTTGCTTGGAACAGATCCCGAGGCTCCAGCCCATACAGGCTTTAGGGTGCGTTTTTTGATTAAATTAAACGACTTCTTCTTTTGTTGACCGGCGTAATGGTCTTTCGCGATCGCTAAGACCATAAGATATCGTATGTAACCATTTTTGAATATATTTTTTTCAATAAAAACGACGAAAATCCAAAACATTAAAAAAAATACGCCCTTCGGGCGTAACTGGGGGCTTCGCCCCCAGACCCCCTTGGGGGCTTCGCCCCCAAACCCCCTGCTGGGGACTCGTTGGGGGCTACACCCCCAAACCCCCATCTCCTGGGGGCTCCGCCCCCAGACCCCCGGAGAAGGGGGAGAAGGGAAGGGGGGGGGAAGGGAAGAGGGGACGACTCATCTATTCTACGTATAAATGTAGCTTATTTGCTATGCAATTTATGGGCGAGAAAGGTGAGAAGGGGCGAGAATGCCTATAGGGGGGTATTAAATGCAAAAGAATTGGACTGACGGGCATAGGTAGGTATCAATGTTAGCCAAAAAAACGTAAAATTTTATTTTGATTTACAATTTGACGAAGCGGGAAAATATAAATGAGTTAAGTGTATAAATATTGGCTGGATAAAATATAAATATCATCTTTATTTTTTATTTTTTAATTAATGAAATTAGGTTAAACATTTTAGGTTAGGAGGGTGAAGGGGCTAAAATGTAACTCTTGGAGGAAGCTTTATTGAAATTTTTTGTCATTTATTGGGGGGGACTAGTTTTGCCTGGGTTTTGCTTGGTCGACCTTTAGTTCAAATAATAAAACCCCCCTAAATGACGAAAATAAAATTTTTCAATGAAAAAACCCGTAAAAATTAAAAATTGTAGGTTTGCCCCCCCCCCTGATTGAAATTTTAAACGTTTCGCCTCCCCCCCCCCAAACCAAAACCTGGCTACGTCCATGTCCCTGTCGATCAATTAAATTTCATTTTTGATAAACATATTTTTACGATAAAATGTTTTTTAAAAGTGTACTGAATTATAGAGTTAGACGTCATTTATAATAGGTTCATATGGAAAACATAACATTATACAAAGACATTTGGAATATATTAAAAATGTATTTAAAAAGGAGAGATTAATGTTTATTAAATGAAAGATTAAATTATTGAAGGAGAGATTAATGTTTATTAAATGATAAAAGAGGCGTTAAATAACAGAGATTAGATAAGGTATATACATAAGAAGTGGGGTCAGCATAAGGAGGCTGGATTATTACCAAAAGTTCCGAGAAGATTGAATACATTAAAATATAAAGCTAGAAAAAATGCAACCATTTCATTTTTAAGTTAAACTGTTTGAACCAAAACAAAATCTAGTGGAACGTTATTGTAAGTAAAGGAAACCTTTAAATTAGTATGCCCTAATTCGCAGTTAATTAAATTAAAGATTAATTTTCTAATTTAAAAGATTTAAAAATAAATAGCCCTATAAATATTTGAGTGATATAAACAGCTGACTTGGCGCTCTAAGTGTATTTGCCTGAAGTGAGGGGGAATAGAAGAGTAACTACCTCCTTCCCCCCCCTTTCACTCCGTTAAAACTAAACGCGCACACTATCCCCCCTTTCCCTCCGTTAATTTGCCAAAAGCATATAAAAATCAATAATAATCTAATTAATGAAGTACAGATCTCCTAACTTAAGCAGTGGTTCGTTGTAATACCCCTTTAAGATTGTAGTTCAATTATTAAAATATTTCTCATATACATTAGCTCTCACTATTCGATACTTTGATTGTTTTGGTAACAAATTATTTAAAAGCCATTTAATGGTTTAGCTAGAGCTGTTAAAGGAACTAGTTCAAAAAGGAACTAATAAGTTCCTTTTTAAAATGAGTAAACCTAATTTTTATTATTTTACATCTTTCTTAAAATGATATGCAAAAGGTCCATCTCTATAAATTTTGGTTAGTAATAATGGAAAACTTTGTTAAAAATAGTAATTAATTTAGGCGTCCTGTTACGTCTGCGCATCTAAAAATGGCACAATTACCAGCGATATGCAATAGCTCCGCTATTGCCTGTTACGAACGCGCATCTAAAAATGATAAAATTTAAAAACTTACTTTTGGTTAAGGTAAAATGTTATTAAATTGGGATAATTCCTATTGTAGCTTATAATAAAAAATTGCATAGAAATTATTAAAAATTTTTACATAGAAATTAATGGGAAATAATAATAAAAATTAAAAAAATCCTTACGACGAAACTATCAGCGACATGCAATAGCTCCGCTATTGCCTGTTACGACCGCGCATCTAAAACTGTCACAGGTATCATAAAGATATATCAAAAAATTTACATGTGCTAAATTGTTCCATTGGTCAGTACCAAAAGACAATCTATTAATACATAAGAGTCAAAAAAAACTAAAAAAAATTTCGATTCACATTTTGGCCAAATGGTCATTTTTTTCATTGGTCACTACCAACAGATACTCTATAAGTCAATGTTAGCCAAAAAAACGAGGAAAAAAATTTTACTTCATACTTTGGCCAATGGTCATTTTTTTCCAATGGTCAGTAGCCAGCGGACGGCCAAAAAGTCATATTATCAATGGTAGTAACAGGAACAATCATAAGAGTCAAAAAAACGGGAAAAAAAATTTCGCTTCACACTTTCGGACACTGACCATTTTTTCCAGTGGTCAGTAGCCAGAGGACGGCCAAAAAGTCAGATTATCAATGGTAGTAACATGAACAATCATAATAGGCGGAAAAAAGCGAAAAAATAAACTTGGATTCACATTTTGGCCAAATGGTCATTTTTTTCCAGTGGTCAGCAGCCAGCGGACGGCCAAAAAGTCTTATTATCAATGGTAGTAACAGGAACAAACATAATAGTCAAAAAAAAACCCTGGGATTCGAACCCAAAAACTGGTTAAATTAACAAAAATTAAAAGTAAACAAAAAAGACATTCGGTGCAAGACATCCACGTTTTTTTCATTGGTCAGCAGCCAACGGACGGCCAAAAAGGAATATTATCAATGGTAGTAACAGGAACAATCATAAGAGGCAAAAAAAACGGAAAAATAAACTTGGATTCACATTTTGGCCAAATGGTCATTTTTTTCCAGTGGTCAGCAGCCAGCGGACGGCCAAAAAGTCTTATTATCAATGGTAGTAACAGGAACAATCATAATAGTCAAAAAAAAACCCGGGATTCGAACCCAAAAACTGGTTAAATTAACAAAAATTAAAAGTAAACAAAAAACAAGCCGAAGTCATTCGGGTGCGTGACACGAACAGCGTGACATCCATTCGGAAAATGGAAAGTGAGCCCATAAATTGCATAGCAATTAAAAATAAAACTTGCATTTACAGCAAAAATGATATTTATACGCCATTCTCCACGATCTCTTCGCCCTCCCCCTTCGTAATTTCAAGTATTTGACTACGGTATAACAAGCTTGAAACCATTTTTAAGGCAAATCGTTTTGGGGCTTTTATTTTATCTAATTAAACTATCAGGCGTCGAACTTATCTGGAAGAAGGGGGGGGGGGGGGGGGGAGGTTGCTGAGAATCCTGCTACACCATTTAAATCCAAACCCCCCCCCCCCCTTCTTAAATATTTAATTTAAAATATTTATTACGTAAAGGGGAAAATTATAAAATTAAATTTTGCTTTCGCCAGTACGCGAACGCTTAAAAATCAGGAACTGAATAGATGTATGTACGTAGAATCGTTTGAAAGAGTTTCTTTTTGGATTTAAGAAACTAAATTACTACCTTTAAAGGCTTATAAACCGTAATAATTCCTTTCAGATTAGATTGGATCTTATATGGGTTTTTGCAAAATTTTGGATTAAATTAAGATAGCCGCTTGTTGAAGTCTATTAAAGTCAAACTCGGATAAAACAAGTCCGTCCTATAAATCCATAAAATAATAAAATATTATGGGCTCAAAAAACTAAAGTAAAAAGCGAGTATTACCAGCGGGTTTGTCGTTTTGCTCGAGCAAAACAGCAGCCGGAGAGCTCCTTAATTCATCAACATTTTGGGCATGGGATACCAGTTCCACCTTAGGGCCATCACTAGATTCAAAAGTTGTTGGATCGACAGATGATTGTCTAGCTGCCAGGTCAGGAGAGTACCCTTCAACATTTAAGGCTGCTCCTGCTGTTTGTAATTCCTCATCCATTTGTGCAGAGTCGGTCTTATCAATACCTGCGATATTGAAAAAACGCAAAAAAAAACAGTTTTTTATAAGCCGAACTTTAAAATTTATATATAAGATATAAATAAGAGAATCGTCCTCTTTTCTGTACCGACCAAAAGGTGGGAGACATTTTTACATTTTTGAAATGAAATTCCCTCTCAATGTATTCTTAATCAGCTCTAAGGGATATTCTTTTTAAATTAGACAAAGACTCATAATTTAGGGACCCCAAATGCGAAGTTCACTAGGTCTTCCATCGACCTGTAGTGTTGTAAAAACGGGTGGGTTTTGTTTGGCGAATTTACAAAACTAGACCTAGGGATATCCTCATTATTTTGCTGTCGTAGCAAAAGGATTACACAGACAAAAGCACGGCTCTTCCAAAAATAAAATAACTCGATGCCCCTTGTTTAAACCACTTTTCTCCGAAATCTAATTCCCTTTCACTTAATTTCCAATGCAGTTTTAGCGGCAAAAAAAAGGACAAACTCTCGAACTACAACACAGTTATGATTAAAAAAGCGATCGGACACTTGTAAAATGTAATGGGCCTACTATGAACGATCTTAGTACGTTTAGTCCGGCGTGTGAAAAATGATTTCGTAGATATAGTAAGTAATCCGCTCCGCTTGCTACCACTACTATTGCAGGCGTCGGGCGTGCTAGTTGTGTTAACTGCTGCCCGCCGGTTTTTTCGTTTAACCGACCTTTTGAGATCTAAGGATACGTCGTAATCGGAATCATGAGCTCCTGTAAGAGCGGGCACATTTTTACCGTTAGATTCGATAGATTCATCCTCACTGCTATTATCATCTTCATCTCCTGCCGCCTCGACACCTTAATAATAACGAACATTCCAGAAACACGCATTGCAATGTGACCGATAAATTGGCAAAAAAAGGATGAATGAACGGATGCAAACTAAAAGTTTCAGGACTTATATTGCTAGTTTTGTGGGCATGGGCGTAGCCAAGGAGGGGCGGCTGCCCCCCGATAAATCCAAAAATTTGTTAAAAATGTTTAAAATTATGGGTAAAGTTTCAAAAAATTATCATTTTGCCCCTCCCTAAATCATTATTGCCCCCCTCTAATTCCTACGCTGGCTAAGCCCATGTACATGAATGAAGACGGAATTTAAATAGGGTGCAATAGGCGTAAGGAGGGACGGCTGCCCCCCCTGTAAATCCATATTTGTTTTTGAAAATTATTAAAATTATGGGTAAAAATTTTTAAAATAATAATTTTGCCCCTACCTAAATCATTATTGCCCCCCTTCAATTCCAATGCTGGCTACGCCCATGTAGATGGGTGAAAACGGCCCCAAGCTTAAGAATAAGTTGAATGATGCGTTTTTAAAGTCTTAACATTATTTTTTTTTATTATATAAAAATTGTTTGGAAAAAGGTAATAAGGAGTTTCCAAATAGGTTATAAAAACGGCAGGGTTGTATTCACAAATTAATATTCGTTACATATTGGTATAAAGTCTAAAAGAACTCGCACCCACTCGAGAGCTTAAATTTTTTGAGTTAATCTTAATTAGCCATTGAAGTCACCATTATCAATGAGATTGGCTTCGATGCAATTTTTGATCCATATTGACAGTAGTGTTGTAAAAACGTATGGGTTTGGTTTGGTCGACCTTTAATTTAACTAAGACTAGTGGTCGACTCTAGTCTGTTTTTTGAATCAGGCCAGAAAATCTTTGGTAATTATGTTTACTAAAACCAAAGGTCAACCAAGCCTAGCCCACCCGTTTTACAGCACTAATTGACAGTGTCAATGATTCTATGATGACAACATAAACAGCTAAGCATCTAATCGACAATTTTATAATATGCGGTGGTAATCAAGGTTTTATTTCAAGGGCTAAAATATAATACCTCGACATGCCTTCAATTTTTTACGAATAAACGATTAAATTATTAGAGGGCACACCAATCTTCCCAACAATACCATTTCAAAACTCAATGAATTTATGTTGTTTCAACTCGGTCACGAACAATAGAATTAGTATTTATGTAAGGAAAGAACTTTTAGAAAAAATTTTTATATATATGATTCATTTAGCGGAAGGATTGGGTTGGAAATTGGTAAAAATTGAAATATTTAAATATTCCCCCTTTAAGACGTTGTAAAAACAGCTAGGTTTTGTTTGACCGACTTTTAATTTTCCTTAGAACAACGGTCGCATCTAGTCTGTTTTTCAAATCTCGACTAAAACTAAAGGTCGACTAAGAAAAACAGACGAGAAAACCATTGGTCTATTAATGTTCACTCGACAAAAACCAAGGTCGACTAAAAACTCTGCCGTTTTTACAAGACTAATCACCAGTACATATCTCGCAATTTACATTATTTAGAAGCAAAGAATCGTGTAAAGGATATTAATTTCACTAAAATTCATTTTTGTCAATTTATCAAAAGATCAAATTCTGATTCTAATATTTCAATCGATCCATATATCTTTCTTCGCAAAACAAAATTTGTAGTCCTTAAAATTTCAACACTCATATTATACTGCATATTAAGATTTAAGATAAAACTCGTACAACCAAAATTTTATAAAACACATAGAGCGATCGAATTGAAATTGAGCTATAGCCATCCCTTTAACAAAAAGTTTGTTTTTAACGCCTCTATTATTCACGGAAGCTTTTTAGTACTCTCACCTCCATATAATAACAAAATAATCGTTTTATTTTTAACAAGTTTTTACGCGTTCACGCAAAAAAACTTAAATTGATCAAAACTGTTTAGACCCAACTAAAAACGGTAGGTATATTGTTAACAACTCTTCAACACGTCGAAGAAGCAGGCGTGGCTTTATTAAAATCACAGCACATTCAAGGATGAAATTGCAAAAGTTTAACGTAAAAATTATGGATGTTTAAAATGAAGGAGGTCGTAGTTTTGGAATGAAGAGAGTTCCCATTTACGAGATTTTGTGTATTCCCTGCGACAACTACCGCAAATTTTGGTGCCAGGAAGGAATGGGGGAATCATCGAGGCGGGCACCTTTCTCAAACCAACCATTTTTTTCCCGTGCTTGGCGTAGGGGTTACAGCACCTAGTCCGAAGCTTGATCCATTCTAATACACAATTCCCGATAATTACTCGCTATCAATGCGTTGTCGTCGCTACCAAAAGACCCGAAAAGCCCGACCCGGCCCGCTGCCCGACCAAGCCCACCTGGGTCACGAGCCTGGCTGAAGAATTGTAGTAAATTTAGATTTTAGGGCGAGCTCGGGCGGGCACCCTAACAAAATTTGGGCGGCTCGGGCAATGAGATTTTTTTATATAGCGTATTATCTTATTTTTGTGGATAATTTTGTCACTTTTTATTGGAATTTTTTGGAAAATATGACAAAATTATGAGTAAAAATTTAAAAAAAATCACGATTTCGGGTCGGGCAACCCTCTAAGGAGGATTAGGGCGGGCAGTTTCGATATAAAATCGAAGTGGGCCGGGTTGTGGCAGAAAAATTTAATCTGACTTCTGGTCGCATCACAAGTTTTCGTCATCATCCTTTCAATAATAGCCCCCCAGCCCCCTCCAAAGAAAAAAATAATTTGCAAAACCAACACCAATCCCCAAAAATATATGTTATAATTCGTTTAACATATTGGCCGATCATCATTAAATAACGAGAGTGTTTAGGCAGAGATTAATATAATAAGATAGACTAGTGTTGTAAAACGGCTGGTTTTGTTTGGTCGGCCTTTGGTTTTAGTCGATTACACATAAAGACCAAAGATTTTTCGGTCTATGGGCCATTCCAGGACAAATCAAAACGATTTCGACCGTCCATTTCAGATCAGGATAATTTTTGGTGAGGGTGTAGGTCTCATTTATTAGATTAATTTCTGAAAGATTTAGCCATTTTGGGCCAATTTTTAAGTTATGGACGTTTAAAGGGCCAAAATCACGTTCGGGAGCGTTTTTGGATTTTATATTTTTGAAAGTAATTGCGTTATTTACTCAGATTTTGGTGCATTTTGTTTTTAAAAAAATTCTCTATCGAAATAATTTAACCAAAAACCTCAAACTTTTGCGGTTAATTTTTTGTGGTAAAATTAGTGAAAAATCATAAAAACATATTTCTCCGGGATATGAAATCACCACTTTCACAATGTGAACTGCTTTATGACCCATTATCATATTTCAATCATAAAAAGTTTGGGCGCGGCTACGAGATGGTCAAAAGTTCGAAAAATTGTATTTTTAACGAAAATATTTATAGATGGCGGTATAATCAATTATCACAAGAACATATTATGGTGTTTATTTTTTATCAAATTGCAAATTTATAAAGAATATATGGTAAATAAATAATATTGGAATAAAAATAAACTTAAATTTGATTTTTTCTTCTGCGCAATTGGCAATTATCCGAGTTTGAAAATTAGATTTTGAATTTTAACTTAAATAATATAGGGGTATGCTAAAATTAATATGAGGCTGAAAAAATAAATAAATACTAATATGATGGCAAAATTGCTCATATATTTTTGTTTTTATACTGATAATCCACGCTAAAAATAAAAAATAAAAAATAAAATTAATGCAGGATGAAAGGTATTTAAAAAAAATTATTGCTAGTTGTGACCATTTTTTATCTTTTTAAACCTAAAGTTATTTTCAAACTCGGTTACTTGCCCACCGCGAAGATAAAAGTTCAAAATTTAAGTTGATTTTTAATCCAATATTATTTATTTACCATTATTATTTAAAAATTTGCAATTTTATAAAAAAACAAACACCATAATATGTTCTTGTGATAATTGATTATACCGCCATCTATAAATATTTTTGTTGAAAATGCAATTTTTCGAATTTTTGACCATCTCGTATCCGCGCCCAAACTTTTTATGAATGAAATATGATGATGGGTCATAAAGGAGTTCACATTGTGAAATTGGTGATTTCATAAGAAATATGTTTTTATGATTTTTCACTAATTTTACCACAAAAAATTAATCGCAAAAGTTTGAGGTTTTTGGTTAAATTATTTCGATAGAGAATTTTTTTAAAAACAAAATGCACCAAAAACTGAGTGAACAACGCAATTACTTTCAAAAATATGACAAAATAGTAAAATCGATAAAACGCTCCCGAACGTGATTTTGGCCCTTTAAACGTCCATAACTTGAAAAGTATTGGCCCAAAATGGCTAAAACTTTCAAAAATTAATCTAATAAATGAGACCTACACCCTGACCAAAAAGTATCCTGATCTGAATTAGTCGGCCGAAACTCGTCTTTTTTTGACGAATCGACATGGAATGGCCCCTATATTCTTAGTCGGCCACTAGGCTTAGTCGAAATTTGAAAAAAAACCAGGGTCGACCGTTAGTTTTTGTTAAACCAAAGGCCGACCAAACAAAACCCATCCGTTTTTACAACACTAGCCTATAGTCATAGATGATAAAATATATAAGACCTGCTCACACTCATATCTAATGGATGTAATGGTTAATAACAACTTTAAAAAAAATATAAATAAGCAGATGAAAAACTCCATCATTAAGCATTCCACATAAACTAAGTTCTTGTTTTAGGTATGTGCAAGGTTCTGATTGCAAACATGTTTGAAATAAGGGTGGATAAAACTAAAGGGGGATCCCACAAAAAAACAAAATATAAAAATTGTAAAAGTGTGGTTCGTGCGAACGTCACATTAATTTTCCCCGCAAAAAATGACAAATATTGAGGAAAAACCGAAGGAAATTTCGTGATTTTTAGGGGAATGGTGCAACGAGAAATAATATATATCGCAGCAGCTAATGTAAAATCGCAGAAAAATGCATTTGAAGTTATGAGGGCTTAATTAGATAAAATGTTTAAAAAGCAAACAAAAAATCGAAAAAAAAATTTTAAACACCATTAAAACAAATAATATTTTTTAATATGCGAAACGTGTTTATGTGTGCATACTCAATTTTACACTGGCTAAAAATATGGGCTAAAATCAAGCCAATAAATTTTTTCGTAGTAGCAGAAAGGTTATAGATCCTATTTTCAAATCTAAAATTTTAAATGACATCATAGCGTCCGGGTCGAGGCGAAATAGAGAGACTATTTTACATTTGATAAACCAATAAAATTTACGACAACTTATTATTGTAAACCCCAAGGTGGTTTTTTGAAAGAGCACACCAGCTAAAAAAAAGATGCAAAATAAATGGTCAAAGCAAATCTGTTTAAAAGAGGGATCTGAAGCTTTAATCCCCGCTTACATTTATCGCGTGGTTTGGCTTTGCATAAGCATCACTAATAAAAGTTATCGTTCTTTGTAGTTCCAACCAAAAGGGTTGCATTTCAGTTTATATAGCGAGCCAAATTCGGAAAATATTATAAAATATCTATATATATAGGTAATAATTAGTCGGGCACAAAAACAATAATGGAAATTGGACTCGAGCGAGGTCGAAAAAAAAGCCAACCAGCGGTCACTAGCTATTCTAAATGCGAAAGCAAAATAAAAGTCCGCTACAGAAGCATAAGTCCCCGGCCATTAAAAACTTGTATAAGTTTCCACGGCAATTATTAAAAAATAACTAGTTGGACAGGACAGGACGGAGAGGACAACCAAGAGTGAGCCCGTAAATTGCATAGCAATAAAAAAGTAAAATACCCCTATGGGGGGAAGGAGAACAAAAATTAGCAAATCGTAGCAGTAACGATGAAAAAGACGCTAACCCGTTCGGTTCTCGCCCGGTGATGGGACCACAAAGTCGGGTTCCTTAGGTTTTCGTCTTTTAAGCCTCTGCTTGCGCCTAGCTTTACTTTCTGCATCTTCTTGTTCCCCGTAAGAAGATGAACTCGTCGAGAGGTAGGATATTCTCTCTTCCACAAACTCCTCATCCTCTAAGCTGCCGTTAGCTCGCTTTAAACTGGGTGTAAACTCTGGTTGGTGGTCGGAATTCAAGCTTGTATTTTTGCCGAGTTTAGCACCTAGAACATAAATAAAACATGTGTAAGATTATTTAGCCAGTTCTGCAATTATCAGGTATGAAGCAACAACCTAGACGAGTTGCCAAAGAAATTTATATGTAAAGGTATTAGTCGGGCACAAAAACAATCATGAAATTTGGGCCTGGGCGAGGTCGAAAAAATTAAAGCCAACCAGCGGTCATTAGCCAGACTTTTTGCGAAAGAAAAATACATAAGTCCACAGCCATTAAAAACCCGCTGTTCGCGGCAATTATTGAAAAATTACAAGTTGGACGGACAGGATGGACATGACAGAAAAGCCAGACCTTATTTATACGAAGGGGTGCCCCATAAGTGCATAGCAATTACTGTATGCAGCAAAATTTAATGAGGGTAGAAGCGGCTTAGAGATCAGTAATACAGCGCACCGTTGTAATTAAAGAAACAAATAAAATTTACAAAAGTTACTACAACCTACTGAGATGAGAGCTAGGGGTATACTAAGCTCGACCATATGACAAAACCTATAGCGGCCTAGAATAACAAAAATCCGCTAAGGTGGTACGCATGTAGAGAAGGGAGACGAATGATGCAAATCGAAAAGTATAGGACATGAAGGTGCTGGGGAAGAGAGGAAAAGGACAACCACGTGACAGGTGGGAAGGGCAAGGGGGCAGAGCTATGAAAACTAAAATAAAAAATCAGGACATGGCGCTTACCCGAACAAGATGGGAGAAACCTTTTAAAACTAATTGCACCACTAAGGGGTATGATACATGATAAAGAAAATAATAGGACAGACAAGACAAATATTTTTCTTAAGGAGGATAAAGCAAGTTTGGTCAAGGCACTAACGGCTACACAGAGATAAGTGTTACATCCAACCCCTTTATCCAGATCGACGAATAAAAATTTATTACAACAGTGTAGAAAAAGGTGAGAGCGAGTAAATATATGGTCAGATATCTCGATGTCCAAAACCGAGATTTGATGAAACCTTATTTTTCGACAATGAGAAGTATAAAAAGTCATTACTCAAATTTTATCTTCTAAAATATTCAAATGATGCATTCCCTTATCTTTTGGGAAGCTAGATTCTCTATCAAACAGTCTATCTAGTTCTCGTAGAGCCATAGCCAAGGATTTGATCACCAACAAATTGGGTCCAAATTATAATTTATAAAAATGCTACCCCTTAATTATCGTTAAATAACTAAGATTTTTAAATTTTCCGTCCAAGCTGAATTGAGCCTCAATGATAAAGACTCGATGCTGGTGTACCTTTAATGTGGGGCGATGTGAGGGGGCTAGACGTGTCGTGCCTGGCAAATTTTGCCGCTTCCGAAGGATCCAAGCCGTGGAAATGGGTTAGGTGTGATTGGAGGAGTTTAACGTTGCGAAAATCTTTTCGACAACCTATTTGCCGGCAATGGTATTTGGCGATTTCGTCGTTAAACGTGGTGCAAAATTTAGGAGGGGCCAGCTGAGTTATAGTTTTCACCGACGAGTCGTAACCTTGGGTAACTGCGTAAAGTAAAATTGGGTGAAGTTACAAAAATAAAACTTTAAATTTAAGGTCAAAATTTCATAAAAACGGGACTATTTGGAAATGTTACAGAAAAAAGTTGATAAAGACATTTTTACGTTAGGACCACGTTAACCACAAGATATCAGTCATAAATTATGAGGCTAAATGTTTGATTGGAAAGCAACGGTTCTAGTAGTGCTGCAAAAAAATCAAGGAATGCTAATATATACAATGATTTTAAAATTTTATTGATATTTTTCATTTTTTAAGCGCAAAATCCCGATCACACCTCATATATTTGTTCTCCTACTTTAACTTGTATTAAAGCATAATAAATTATCAATAAAAGGCCCAGCAATAACAGATCAATCCGTGTATACGAAACAAGACTTGATCGAGCTAAAGAATCATATTATATGTAAATAATTCGTAAGTAACATCAAATTTTACGAGAGCCATTAGAGGTGGCAAGGTCGAAAAGATGGTCGTTTTTGCGCTTTTTGCCCCTTCGAGGTGGAGAATCTTGGGGTTCTTGGAGGTTTTGATTTGCGGCCAAATCGCTAGTGCCGCCTCTACAAACAAATGGCTGTTCAAAAAGGAGTTAGTAAGTACGATCACACTAATGTTGCAAAAACGGCTGGGTTTTGATAGGTCGACCTTTCGTTTTAGTCGACTAAAACATAAACAAACTAAAAGTTTTTTGGTCTGTTTTTCTTAGTCGACCTCTAGGCTTAGTCGAAATTAAAAAAACAGACCAGAATCGTTCTTAGCCGACCTATTGGCTTAGTCGAAATTTGAAAAACAGACTAGAATCGACCGTAAGACTTAATAAAACCAAAGGTGACCAAACAAAACCCCGCCGTTTTTACAACACTAGGTTACACATAGCATAGAAGAAGAACGTATGTTATATGAGCATGCATTGGTGTTTTGGGGAAATCATGATATAAAAGAATGCAAAAAAACCTGTCGATTTCTATCTGAATTGACTAATTATAAAGTTTATTTTAAATCGTTTTAATAAATTTTAGGAATATTGATAATTAAAAAAATTTGTTAAAAAGTTTGGTTCATTTTGGCATGCAAGTCACTTTTTTAACACGACCCAGAACCCGACCCAAAAGTATTTTAAAATTTTTAACCCGACCCGAAAAATTTTAAAATTTTCAAGGTCCTCTATTTACAATCGAAGGTCTACGGAATGGCCAAGGTCCCAAACCACTAAAAACATGGCCAAATATAATTTAAAATCGTATAAACAACTAATTCCATCCCATGTAATTGTTTAGAAATGACAGAGATCATTCATAATACAAAGAGTGTGGTTAAATCTACAATTTTTGCGAATCATTACCTTAACATCGGACCTGGAAGCTTTGGGGGCGAATGGAATGAGATTCATCTGGCGCGGTCGTCCTACACATAAAAATGATGACAAACATTAAATATTACATGGCAATATAATAAAAAACTCTTAATCCATGAGAAAATATTGCCTTATAATTAGAAATACAAAACTAGTGAAAACAAAAATCGTAAATATAATTGTTAACACTTTGATTGAAAGCTGCTCTCACTCACCTATTAAATAATTATGCTCCAGTACATCGATTCCCGGCACATAGTAACGGGGTAGGGCAGCCTTATCGTAGGGTGTCACTGCAGTAACTTCTCGGCGCCCAGTCGTATATACTGGATTGAAAACTAAATCCGAAAACAAAAAATCTTCTTAAAAAAATCAAAGTCTACGACATTAAAAACTAATAAAAATAGCCTATATATATTGGGGGAAAAATCAATAACATAATAACAAAATAATAACTCTCACTTTCGTCACAATTGACGTCGCCTCTGTTATAGTCTTTCCCCTACAGAAAAATAAAAAAAATAAAAGTAGAAATTATAAAAATTTATGTATTGAGCAAAATGTGAATTTTTACTCTGCGCCTCGCATCGGCGCGTTTAGCCTTAAAATTTTGGAAAGTGGACAAAGGAATGGGCGACGATAGCCTCTTGCTTTTGGTCCTCACTCTAGGGGTGCGTTTAGAAGAGGAGCCATCTAAGTTTTCAGCTTCTAATGTGGTTTAAAATATATTTTATTTATTTATTTATTCATTCATATAATACGCTCTTAACCCCCGTCTTAGGGTGCGTCTTAATATCGGATTCAGATTCAAATCGCGCGAATTTATCTTTGTCTAAATATCCTATTCAATTTCATAGGTCAAACTAGGTTGTAATTATTAGTTTTTTGTTTTTTGATAGTTAAAAACGTTTTTTTTGTTTATTTCAACTTTTGAGATTAAATCCAAACTTTGGGTGATATCTAGAAATTTATAAACATACAACATTTAAGCTTAGGAAAAATTTTGCATCTCACAAAATCGCTGTTATGTTATGCGTCTGAAATGCAAATCTGCTTTGAATACAAAGTTAAGACGCGGCTATGTTATAACCCGTACGACGATTTTTGCTGCGCAGCAAAATCCGATATTAAAACAAGCCCTTAACAAACAATTCAACTTCAAAGCGCCATATTTTTTTGTCGAAATATGCAATTTACATGTCGTGGAATCAGCAATTTTAGCTTAGTTACCATGTGAATATGCATTAGTAACTAGGAAGCGTAATTAAAAGAAAAATATATGTTTTATGAGCAAAAACACAAAAACTAATGAAAAATGACGTGACGCTCGTATTAAGACGCGCCTATGTTTTACCACGTGTTATTTTGTCTAATAGTAACTTTCACCGTCCTTAACTACTAAAACGTAAAAACTCCTTTTTTTATATATCGTAAAAAGATAGCAAATTAGACAAAGCCACGTTTTAGGCTGCACAATAGCGGGTTCAACTCAAAAGACACCTCTAATGCTAGATGCTAATTTCATTGATAGGTAGTAGTGTCGTAAAAAGGGCTCTAGGTTATTTGGTTTACCTTGGTCTACTAAACATAAACAGACGAAAAGTTTGAACAAAAAATCTTTAGTCTTTATGAAACTAAGGGAAATACAAAAACCTCGACCAAACAATGAACACTATAAATACCACACTTTATATATAAATTTGTAAAACTTGACAAAATAAAAATTTAAGCTAGACAGTTCAGTCTGGAAGAGTATTTTTTTTAATAATAAGTTTATAACAGGATAACCAAACAAAATAAACCTTAATTGTCTTTAACATCTTAATTTTTGGAAAAATGATATTAAGTAACTCATTCATGTTTCAAGCTAATTATAATTTTTAACCCATAGTCAAAATACTTAAATGAATTTGGCTGCCAGCTCAGCTTACAATATTTTAGTGTAAGACATAAGACTTAGTTGTTTAACCATTAAATTAGCCTTAGATTAAAGGTTGATTATAATTAAAACCGCTTTTACTGTTACTGTTATAAAGTCTACTTAATTTAAAAGCTCTCAAGCAGCACTTTGCTTAAAATATTAGCAATTAAGATAATTTCCTAAATTAAAAAACTAAAGCAATTATAAATTTTTTTGAAAAATTCAAACATAAATTACCGTTATTTGGATGAGATATGGAAGTATCGGTCTTATCAGGGGATATCGTATGGTGGTATAGTGGTGCATATCTCTTCTTTTGTGAACCTTTCGCATTCGACATGCGGTTGGGTGAATCAATTTGAGTTTGTTTCAGACTGAGTGCATAAAATTCTTGTATCATAGCAAGATCAGTAAATGGTAATTGAGATGGAGTAACATTGCTTTCGGCATCTTCACTTGTATTTGCAATTGTTTCTGGTAGCTCCTCTGCAATTGGTTTTTCTTTAGATTGTAAAGAATTGAAAATGGACGTGGGCAAATATTCTGACAAAGATTCAATGTAACCCTGAAATATTCAAAATAATAATTATAAATATTTTGTAAATTTATACTTTAAGATCAAATTTTGCATCTAGAGGTTTGATTGCAGTAGTCCTGACAATCTTTTTGGTGCAATCCACAAACCCCACTTCAACATATCCTTTATAAATTGTTTAAATAAATACAATGGTGTGATAAAGCAATGTAAAAAAGTATGTTAATTTTATTCTTATTTATATTACCTTCCTTATCATTGGGGTTTAGTTGTAAAACTTTACCAGGGGTATAATCAAATTTACTAGACCATCTTGTTATGATATTATCACCAATCGATAAAACCTTAAAGAAATAACATAAAAATTAAATAAGGTAACTATCAACTAATTCATATAAAGTGTTTTTATTTTACATTATAAATATTTCAATTAAAATTATTTAAGATTATTATCAAATATCAATACAAACTATAACCTTAGGTGATATGACGTTGACCTCTTTCCCAAGGACATGCCTTATTCTTGTGCTATTTAATGGTAACCACTCATCATATTTACTATTCCAGCCTTGAAAATGAATAAGAACTTTTTCAAGATCTTTATTGTGTTCTAAAACTTTAGCCATATACCTTTTTTATAGCCAAATACAAGTGGATAAATTAATTCAGATATAATAATAATAATATTTATATATAAATAATATTAAAGATTTTATAATGAAATAAAGGATTAACATTACCAGTTAACTCCATCTCTAGCCTCGATAAGCATATCTCTATAAACATTTTCATTTTTCAAAGGTTCCCTTTCCCTAACTTTAAAATATTTACATAGAGCTTTTAAACTAAGAAAAATTATAAAAAAAATATTTGGCTTTATAATCATGTTTTAAGAAATTTTATTCAATATATTTTAATATATATTACTTGTATCACTCATAAATATTTAGGTTAAAATCTAGGTTAAGCATTAAATGGCGGTTCATACATAAACCGCATTTTGGTACAAAGTTTAGCTCTTTATCATTTCTACAGCATATTCCGAGGTGGGGAGCGGTATTTAGGTAACCCCCCCCCCTCTCTTAATTTTAATATAGAGAAATTTCTTTTATAGTAAATTGAATAATATAACTTATTGAATTTATGTTTTGAGATTAATAAACACGCAAAAAGCAAAATCAATATTAGTTTTTTAAAATTATATTATCTTTTGTTAAAAATTTCATATCTTACGTTTTTCTAACCTTTATAAGTATTTTACAATGGAATATAAGTATCTTCTTAATATGTGCATGCGGTGTATTGAGAGAGTAATTGTGTTATTTGATTTCCCCAGTCAACGAATACCGTAGAGTAAAAGCAGATTTATTAAAGTATGATAATTGGATATTATAGCGATAATTATTGAAACATTCCAACCCTTTTATTTTAAATATTATTAAAAAGATCTTAGTATACCGCACTTTACGAATATTTGGTATACCACCTGAATACCACCCTTCTGCTCTTTAATTTTCTACATTTATTGGTTTTATGTACATCATATTATTGTCCACCGAATGTATATTAGCCAATTATCTATGAAAAATTATTGTTTTAAACTTAAATATAATAACATCAATAAACATAATTGTAATATCTGGAAGTCTCGCCTTTTATTGGTACACAAATAATATAAACTATATTGGCCGAATTTACGTTATGATATAAACTAAATAAAATATCGGATAACGATCTTCAGTATTGAATGTATATGTCGGACGATGGCCCGGGGGAAATATTCGCGCAACCAATAGTCTAGGTAGATTGATGTATATGGACTATTGAATGGAGGACGTTTGATTTTTCGACCGATTACTAGGTAGAGAGAAAAAAATAAAATTAAATGCAGTGTCAAATTCCAGCCTTATAAACCCTGTCGCTGCACTTCTCAATTTGCATGAGGGATGCCGACAGTTCGGTGTACTGCACATCTCAATGAGGAATGCCTGCTACATATTCGTCTGCTTCTAATTAGTGCCTTAAACAACCCATTAATTATGAATCTCCGCAGACGATAACTAGTTCTTCACGCTTAATTATGACTCTCCCGCAGACGATAAATAGTTTCTCACTCTTAATTAAATTACTGTCAAATCCTAATTGGCCAACTACAACAACTGTCAAATCCTAATTGGCCAACTACAACAATAATAATAAGAATATTATTTATACCTTTTTAAATCATTTTAACTGAAAAAATATTGTGCTTTAAATCCTAAAAATTAAAAGAAAAGCAATTTTGCTATTTGCACTTATTTAACTTAAACTATAGTTGTCCATTACTTACCAAACCTAATTTATTTGTAGATTTGACTAATGTTTCAATCAAAGGAGCAGCCAAACAAGCTTCTCCCTCTAAATTCATAAAACTTATATATTTATCAAAATTATCACTTGGCCCACTCTACATCATTAACATACCTTTTGCCCTCACCTCAAATTCATATCCGTCACGTCCATCCTTAAATTATCTTTATTAAGCAATCTCAATAGAAAAATTTTGACTAAAACAAGCAACACGGACTGACAAATCTTCCATGGAAAAAGTGTGATGATTTCATTTAATGAAGTTTATTTTTATTCTAAATATATTTTATATGTACGAAAACTAAGGATGACATATATAATAAAATGTATAAATAAACATTTTGATAAAAAAATCTATATTCGTATCATTATTTAAACTGGGCCAAGAGGCGGATAAAGCTTTAATGTTGTATCGAACTATGATCTCTTGTTTCTGATCAAAAAGCTGGTGCGATATTTTGATCTTAAAGAATTTACCAATTTCTCTAAAATATTCATGGTATGTCTACTGAAAATTCCGGGGCATGGAGCATGAAAAAAAATAAAATATGCCAAAGGGGCAGAGTATTTAGCAGTTTAGGCTTTTCTGCAATAGCAAGAGGGTTGTGGCCAAAATATGATAGGTCATAGCGGTGATGCATGTGTAATCCCTTTCGAGGGAAATACCATTTTGCCAAAAACTAAAGCCGCCTGAGCACATCCTTTCATTTTTGAACAGGGCATATTTTGTCAAATAATATTATTTTAATAACACAATAGAGCTAAGGATCTGTATGCATTTTAAGGGCTCGCTTCTGGATGCCCTCTTCTGTCCTGTCCAACTTTAATTTTTTAATTGCCATAAAACTTGAGCTTTTGTTTACGACTTATCCCCCCCCCCCTTCCTACTTAAATTGCATAGCAATGTGCCATGTTTATATGGTGTATAGACGGTTTTTGTACGAACAGTTCCCCAGAATTAGGCCTGAGTCCGAACGTGTGATTTAAACAAATCTTTACATCTGTGAGTATAATTGGCTAACTTTTTGAGGTGATATTTGTTAAAATTAGTTTTTGAATGTCTATAAAATTAATTTTTTAGTAACGATCATTGAATTGATTAAATTTGTTGATCTGAAGTGAAAAACATTCAATTCTAAAACGCATCTCTTTTAGCATTTTAAAATTCAATATAAAGATCATTTTGTTCAACGGGAAAAACTTTAAGCATACCTTAATTATATCTTAAACAGCATGAAAACAATTGCACACAAAAAGGTAAGATATAAAGCATTATGAAATATGAATTAAAAGGTCACACAAATTGACCTGGACTTTTATTACAATGGATGATAAACAACCTTACCCTTTCGTAGGAGGAGAAAAAAAGAATTAAAATTTAATTGTGTAATTAGATTTTAAGTGGTTTTTTAGCGGAGGGGTAGGGATGTTTCAACCTGAAAGAAATTAATTTAAAAGTTTAAATACATAGGATGACAAATTTAAATGACACCAATAAATTGAACAAATTAAAAAAAAGTAACAAAATATTAAAAATCAAGTGAGGCCCCAAAAAGAACATAATGGTTTTTGACAAATTAAACGTGGGCGAACTTCAAATATTTTCGAAATAAGCAGCAAAAATAAAAAAAAATTAAATGAAAATTTTTGGACAAAACAGACGGACAGGACAGCCAAAAGCGAACCCATAAATTGCATAGCCATTAATATAGCTTAACAAAGATAGGCACTTCGGAAAAAGAGTATTAACTTTTGAAACCTTACCTATGCGCCTTGTCTTCTTTCAAGTTGTACTAATTAGCTTCCTATATAAAATTAATTAAAAATTACAAAAAAATCTTAAATTTTAAAACTTTGAAAAGCTTAGAAACCCTAAAACAAATATATTGAAGGAATAACTCACTCCATTTTAACATAAACTACATATGCCAACATGGGCGTAGCTAGCATTGGAATTAGAGGGGGGTGGCAGTAATGATTTAGGGATGTGCAAAATTAACATTTTTTTTTTAGCCATTTAATAAAGTTCAACCAATTTTTGGATTTAGAGGGGGGCAGCTGCCCCTCCCTGTCCCCTGGCTAAGCCCATGTAAGCCAATCGTGCGTATAAATTTTCCTATGTGGACAGGTAAAAAATCGATATCATGTCCCTAACCTGCGGGAGAATTGTCTTTAGCTTGTGTCATTTAAAAATAAACAACTCGATCAATAATCATATAATATACCATGCATATGAAGCAAACATCTCTATCATTCTTTTTAGTGTTAAATTAAATTGTGATATTTTAAGATTTCGATGAATTCTTTGGTTGAAAAAACTCAAAATATTCTGGGGAAACATATTTCTCTGACACCATTGACACCCAAACTTCTTTCTAAGCCTCCGTTCAAATTCTTGCAAGAAATCATTAAAGAGGTTATATCTATAAATTCTTATTAAATTTGAAATTAACGCGACTATTTTTTTTATTAAAATTCACTTTTTCTTAGATTAATTAATGCTGACATTTTATTAAAATAATTTTGGGTTCGAGCTAAAAAATGACCCTAATCTAAGACACTTTTTTATTAAACCCTTTTATATTTTTTATAATGTATAGTTATAAAATAAATAATTTTCCTGAATTAGATCTTTTGAAAGTTATTAAAAAATTTGAAGTTTTTGGTATTTATAGGTGTATGCTTAATATTTGAAGATTTTTCTGAATATTTGCTCTAAGCCAAGAATCTGTTATTCCTTCGTTTAAAAAGTGATATATGATATATGTTTCTTTTAGTGGACAATATCCCACAAAAGGTTGTATAAAAGTTTTAAAGCAAATAAAAAACCTTATAAAATCCGTTACCTTAACTTATTACGGCTAAGAAATTAAATGATCCAAAAATTTAAATTTACTTTAAATCACCTTTCAATTTGTATGATTTTAAACTACATTTTAAGAGAAAAATGTAAAGTTATAAAATCAATGATTTTTAAATTGATATTTTGTAGCATGTTTTACACATTTTTTATTTTAAGTTTTAACTACAATGCGTGCAAAAATTTTTAGTAACATTTTATAATATTTGTTGAGGTTATATTAGATAAAGAAAAATAAACAAAAAATATTTTATAAAGTCATTTACGTTATAATCAACAAAATAAATTAACTTTGCCATGTTCAGTTTTGAACATTTTTGAAAAAATTAAATATCTAGTTTTTTCCCTTTATAACATCCACCTATTGCATAATTAACTAGTTAATAAATAAAACATCTTCTTTTTTTATTATTATATGATAGGTTAATGAAAAATACAATATATTTGATCAACTATTGACTTCCGATGATTTAAATTTAGCAAAGGTCAAGGTAACATTTTAACAATTTATCAAATTATGCATAATAAATATTTTTATTTACATTATTTTTATCAATAGAATAAAACAGAGAAGGTTGCGTTTTTAAAAAAGATTATAGAAGAAATTGGTAAGAAATATTATTAAATAGACTTCTGAAGCTATAATTATAGAAAAAAGGTATGGAAAAAAGTTTGCCGCCAATCCACTAAAAATTGTTGCTGGTTTAGAGCCTGAATTAACCAACGAAATACTCATAGCTCTTGGCAAAATTCTGGACAGATCTCTGGTTTATATCTAAAAATTCTAATAAAATCTAAATTAATCTTTTTTATAAGACTTCTTTATTGTATGTTTTTTCGTTAAAAACAGAAAAGTCAAGGCTCAAAAACAAAAGCTAAGAACGAACAACAATCTATAGCGTTTGTTAGTACAAAAACTGACGTCGCAAAAAAACCTGTTGTGGAATTGAAGTCGCAAAATGAGGCACGGTATGTAGTTTAGTTTTGATGTATATCTGAAAATTTTAAATTTAAAAATATAATTGAATTGGAAAATGCACATGTCTTAATTCATTTTAGTCTTTTTATATTCCTTAAACCAATTTCTAATGTTATATGTATTACTGAGTCGTCAAAAACACCTTTATATCGCTTTTGATTTTTAAAACTTTTATAGAAAATCTCCAAAAAATGTATAGCAAGATAAATTTTATTATATAAGAACCTTTTGATTGCATTGTTAAAATTAGACCATCAATAGCATAGGCTCATCATGTGTTTGTCCAGTCTTGAAATCCATTTAAGTTTATCTTACAAAGTTTAGCAATTTTGGCCGTTAAATGTAGTTTTAGCATTGAAAGGGGTGGGGAAAGATTCCTCTAAAATTTATAAAAAATGGGAGACGAATTTAAGTGTTGAATTCTTATGATTTTCTTAAGCAAAGTCATCATTTTAATATCTATAAAATTTGGTAATAACACAGCTTTTTCTCGCAATTTTAAGTATTTCCTCATCACCTAGGAATTCTAAGTGGAATGTTATCTAGAAGTCAATGTGATGAGCTATTTGAAATAGCAAGCGGATATCAAAAGTTGAATGAAAAATTTCAAATGAATACCATGAAAAACGCTGTCCTTGATTTATTTGATTTTGCATTTAAATCTACTATTTTTGTAAAAAAAAAATTACAATACTAATTTTAAAAAATTAATTTTTACTAGACTTTTACTTTTTTTTGTATATAGTATATTAGTAACGCTCATCCTTTCTTATTCTTATACAATTTAGAAGGAATTCCTCGAAAATCGAAAAGACAAAAAAAATTGTGATAAAAGTAATAGCTAAATTGATTGTTTTAACAATCTTCATAGACCCCACCAGCAACTGTTCAGTTGAAAAAGAATAACGAAACAAGTGGGTATAAACTATATATTCATGTTTAATAAACAGTTAGTAATCAAAAATACTATTCCAACTAATCTAATGCCCTAGAATGATTTTTCAATAAAATTACATCTAAAACGCGTTTTATTTTATAAAGACAAAATCAAGAATTCACAAACTGAACAACACATTCACGTTTCAATCCCGACATCAAGCCAAGCATCGGAAAATATAGTGCAAGAGTTTAAGCAACAAAACAACGCTAATCAAACTATCAGCTCAAAGTACTCTATAATTTATCTGTTCGATTATGTAAAGTAAAAATGACAAACATTTTAAAATTGCTTCTTCAAACAAAACTATAATGATGCAAAATTTTAGAAAAACCTCAAAAAACATTGATAGTAGATTATTACATTGATAAGATAGGTGCTATAATTTTAAATTTTTACCAATGGTGACCTTATTTTGCATTTAAAAAATTGCATAGCAATTAATAACATATAACTAAAAAATGACATCGCTTTGATAAAATCACCTTTTTAAAAAGGAGCCAAGCAAGCTATAAAGTTGTAAATTCGCTATATGTATTTGTTTTTCCGATTTTTATTTAAAAACACTCCTTGTTTGTGGCTTGAAATAACTTTATCTTTACAATAGCCTAGTCTTGAATGTTATTCTTAATCCGTTTACCGAATCAATTAAGAATTCTTTTAAAAGTTACTTACATTTCCTCAAATAATAACCATACGCTAGTTCTTGAGCAATATTCATACTATAATATTTCATTGAAGTTAAAACTGTTTTCAACTCTTACAACTCTTATTATTTTACCTAATAAATTAGATAGAGGCCAGGTTTGCAGTCAATATTCAATGAATTTCCCCTATTTAGGATTATAGATATAAGAATTTCGCTCTAAAATAATTATTTTGAAATTTAAAAGGATATCTAATTCTTGCCCTCAATTTTAATTTTGGCAACATCAAGAACTTCTATCACTTTAGTAAGGCTTTTTGTAGGTTCGACATTAAAAAGTTATAATTTGTTCATGGGCGTAGCCAGCTTTGGAATCAGAGGAGGGCAGTAATGATTTTGGGAGGGGCAAAAGGATCATTTGAAATTTTAGCCATAATTTTAATAAATTTTATCTTCTGTAGGATTTAAGGGTAGTTTAATAAAATTTAAGCTTTAAGTGTTTAAGATAATAGTAATGTTCCCTTAAAAAAAGGCTATGATATATTTACTACTTTTTTGAATTTTCAATTTATAAATTTTTGGAAGAGGGGCCCCCCCCCCTTTGGCTACGCCCATGAATCTGTTATCATTAGTGAACAAAGGCAAGGCAAGGTAACCCAGCCTAATGTAAAAATTCATTTACTTATACTCCCCCCTCGTACATTATTATCAAACCATTTACCTCTCCTCTAATCTAAATCTTAGCTACATCCATGTAAGGGCTTGTCTTAATATCGGATTTTGCTGCGCAGCAAAAATCGTTGTACGGGTTATAACAGAGCCGTGTCTTAACTTCGAATTCACAGCAGATTTACATTTCAGACGCATAACATAACAACACAACAGCGATTAATCTCTAGAGTTAAAATAAACAAAAAAACGTTTTTAACTATCAAAAATCAAAATATTAATAATTACAACCGAGTTTGACACATGAAATTGAATCGGATATTTGATAAAAATAAATTCGCGCCATGTGAATCTGAATCCGATATTAAGACAAGCCCTAACAGTTCCAAGAATTGTTAAAAGCGATTAAATAGCGCATTTATGGCAGATCTAATAGCGTTATTTTATAAAATTATATTAATTTATGTGTTAGGGTAATTTGTCTTTTCCCTACAAATGATATAGAGTCGTTCCCGTTGAAAGAGATAAACGCTTCCAAACAGAAGTTAACGGTGAGAGAGGAGAAGATGTTCCATATAAAGTTAGGCAAATTCATTAATTAGACGACTTTAATTTAAGTTAAAAAAATTATTATTTAAAACAATCAAGCTTTCATTTAGCGAACGCTCATTGTAAAAAATTATTTTTGGTCTAATTTTTTTAACAAGATTAGCACTATGAAATGCAATTGCCCAACCTATTGTTCTATATATTAATTTAAAGGAGTTTGTCAATTATAATAAACTTACCTAGACGTAGACGCGCTTGTCCTTGTTAGACATGTAATCAAGACCTTACCCTATTATTTAATAGGACATAATGCAAATTTTTATTAACAGAAGGACAAATGGCAATTATCAAATTGAATTAACTAAAATCAATTTTTTTGCAAATTTTTATTTTGTTTTCAATGTGTATAACGACTTTTATATTTTTGGTGATACTTTGACTTTTAATCTTTATTAAATTATTATCCCAAGATTGAGTATCTCTATAAAACATAAATATTTAAATTAATATTTAAACTTAATTTAGATATGTAAGTAATTTATACTTTATATAAAATATATTTATAGACGCCTGATCAATCATGGGACAATAATACTATAGTTTGTAAGATTGAATCTATATGTCAAAGTTTGGTTCCGTTAAACGCCCTTCTAACAAACTTAACATCAAACTACAATATTTTGACTGATGAATTATCGAAATGGAAATTAAAAAGGGAAGAAGCTGAAAAATCTCTTCTGTTGACGAAAAATGCTTATCAGTAAGTAGAAGTTAATAACTTCTAAATTTTTTAATTAGTTATAAATTTGAAAAGAAAATTTAATGATGATTAATCATAAAATATTGTAAACTATACTTAGAGACAAGCTTAGTATGAATCAAGACATACTCAATGACATTGAGAAGGTAGAAAAAAATATAACTGAAATTAATGTGAAAATTGAAGCTGAAAAGATAGTGGCCATGAAGAAACAAATGATGCAATTGAAAACTTAATCATATGTTTATATTTAGGTTTTAATTAATAAAGGTTTCAAAAAAACCAACTCTGTTTAATATGACTGTCTATAATATTTAAATAAATCCTCGTGAAAAATTTATATCTATACAATGAGTTAATCCCATTTTAAGTTTTGTAGAATATGTTTTCCTAATTTCTTGGATTTTCTAAGACTTTAGGACCAAATGAAGTGGAGAAGAATTGGGTGAGGGGTAAAACAAAAGCCCTAATTTTGAGCACTTTTGTGTTTCTGAGACCAACGGCCTCTATTTATGTTGGGGGGGGGGCGATATATAGTAATAAATCATGGCAAGCCAAGCGATTCAGTTGCAATTGACAAAAAAGCAAAGAACAAATAAATGTCTACGAAAATGCATTTGTCGATTTAACTGTGTGCATCTAACCCTAACCTAAAACCCCGACCTAAAACACTAACCCTAATGTTTTCGTCTCTGTAAACCCCTCTCAAGAGCATTTTCGTTAAATATTCATAGACATTTTGTCATTGGCAGAGTCCTTTTGCTTATAGAGCTATGGTCTACCCTTCCGCAGAACAAACTATTTGGTTAACGTTTTGGAGGAAACCAACTCTTAAATGTATAATGATGGACATGTCATAACGTGCCTTGTTTTTATATCAATGGAGGCCATATTAGGACAGAGGTATTGCAGAGCGAGAATGATTTTATGGTAGGAAAACTAACGCACCACAAATTAAGGTTTATTGTGAGATCGGCAAACTTTTATTTTAGCAATAAAACAAAAGTTGAAGCTTTCATGAAAATGTGATTACAAAATTGTAATGGTAGATTAGAATTAATCATTGATATTTTTGTTATAACGGAAACTTATAATTAATTTGTTACCACAAATTAGGTAAGTTAGAATATAATTTAAGTGGTTGATGAAATATTTTGTAATCATTACAGTGTAATGGTATAGTAGCTAATGAGAATTTTAAATTTGAACGATGATAGTTTATAATAATTCAATTGAGGCAGTTGGCTACCACCTTACATTTACAAATTATGTCATCTTTAATATATGGACAGGATAATTAAATAATAATTGAATGAATCTAGCACATGATCTAGTAATCCTTAAATCCCAATAAGTGAGGGCAAAAGGCACTTAGTTATAGTTATTATACTAAGCTGAATACGAAGATACTAAATAATTATTATAAGACTTATCCTAAAAATTTCATAAGTATCATTAAACATAAGACTTATAAAAATTGAAAGAAATTAAAATCATTACATTCAAAAACATTAAAGGCTTTCACATTAGGTTAAATGTGGTACACATATTGCGCAACTCTGAAATAATTTCATCCGCATTATTTAAATCCGTTTTGTAAGCTAGGGCAGCCTCAGCCGCTACATCCCTTTCTACCTTTAAATTTTCATACTGTTCTTCGGTTATGCAAGGCAGCCCGATCGTCTGTGAGGCTTTATTTTCCATCCTTGAAACATTTAAAAGAGTTTAATTTTCAATAAATAAACATGGATTCTGAATAACTATTTTATTTTATAACTATTCTATATCCATGTGTAGCCTTATATACTCGTAGTTTATATTTTTTACTTTGTAGCGGCTTTTATCTTATTACATCTCGGGCATACAGATTGGGATGGGCTCTCTGAAACATTGTATGCTTTGATCTAAATAAAAATGAAAACTTTAAAATATATGTGTTTGTTATTAAATTGAGTATATTGAAGTGAAGTAAAATATCCCCCCCCTTAATACAGAAAATCATAGTTTTTAAAATAATTATAAATTAATAAGTTTGGGCTGGCTACTTATATGTTAAATAATTTGAAGATCTAATTTAGAGTGAGGTTAAGTAAAAAACGCGATATTTACAGCTCTTGTTGGTATAAACGTGTCCGAATAAGCGTGAGTTATGTGCTTGTTATGAAGATTTAAGTCGGGTAAGGATTGTCTTGACGTCCTCCTATATAATATATTGAAATTGAATAGTAAAAGTGAAGCATAGGAAGCCACATAAAATAATATATTCCAATACTTTAATTATAGAATATTTTTGTAACTTTCTAGCGGTATGAGTTGACTAGGCAGATGATAACTTAATTTTTCCTTAGAATTCTCATGCTTCAGTTATTGTGTCTTTATATGATATGCCGAAATTTAAATTGTCTTTGGTTCGCCAATCGCTTAAATCCTTACATTATTTTACGGTTGGCATGATTATTCATTGCCAAGATAGCAATAAATTAAATTTAAAATTATTGATACTTTATTTTATAAATTACTGAATAACTTGAAATTTATTTAAAATTTTAGGTTTCAGTGGGAAAAAAACATAATCATACTTAGTTGAAGGTCTAACCTACATGGGCAGACGTGAAATTTATCCTTGAAAAATCAGTTCGCTACTTGGGAATTTATGGAAAAATATTGTCACTAAACATACCTAATATTGGCACTAAACATACCTTTATCAACATTTAAAAAGAATTATTTGAATCTGCATGCTGCCTTTAAGATAAGAGATAATCCTTGAAAGTCATATATATTCATGTTCGATATAACAAACAGATTTGTGTGTTGTATTAACAGCACATTGGTTAAGGAGATCATTGCGGAAGTCTTAACATTTCGCCGTTTCATAACCAATAGGCTAAAAAAAGCGCTTGACGAAGGTCAAATTTTACTGGTTGTGACAAATGACATCTTACCTCCTATGCCACAAAAGGTTTTTAACGCTTGTAAATGTTACTTAGCAGAGCTACTTGGTATGAAATTTCAAATTGCAACTAAATGATCTCGTGTGTTAAATGATCTGTAAGCTCTTTCAGGAATTTATACTTTTTAACGGACACTTTAAAATACTTGTATTTCTCCAGAACTAGGACTCACTCGTTAAGGGACATGATTTGGAGCGGGTGCCAAATACATTAAAAAATTTGTAAAAGTGAAAAGTTAAGGGCATCTTCAGGGTCTAATGTTAGTGATGCCAAAAAAGTTTCTTGAGCCGTGGAAAAAAAAACAATAATTTAACAAAGGACTAAAATGTTTGTGATAACGATAAGGTAAGATTGATAAAAGTGAATTCTTAATAAAACTGTTAAGAAACTTAACTGTATGCAAAATCTTCATTCAATAAACAACTCTCTTTCTTAGCTTACTTAATAGTTATGGAGCGACTAACGCCATATCTCTTTGATTGAAAATATAGAAAGTTCCTCTCATCTCTTGCGAAGGTTAATAAAATTTTACATGTTTACTTATATAAAAACCTATTCTATCTTCATGGTAAAAATTTACCATGAATAAAGAGGTTGCCTATATGAAAATCTAAACGTTATTGAAAAATACCTATTTACTTTTTTTAATTTTAACGCCAAAATCAGTAATCGAAAAAAAACTTTATGTGCTTAAAAGATGGATTTGAGTCCCTAAATATTGGCTCTGTAGAATGGACTTTAATACTTTACTATTGTCGTATATGTGAATACGTGAGATGTCGTATATGTGAACACGTGAAAGAAGAATAGTTTAATTAATTGCTATGCAATTTATGGGCTCGTTTTTGGTTGTCCGTTGTCCTCCCTATCTATTTGCATTGGGTATATTAGGTTATCGCTTTTTTAAATTAATGCATGAGAAAGAGGTGCCCCACCCCTCATCTCTATCTCCCTCGCTGTGTTATTTTTTAAATTAATGCATAAGAGGTGCCCCACCCCTCATCTCTATCTCCCTCGGTGTGTTATATATAAGATTTGTTAAATTATCTATTATATAATAAACATAAATAAAAGTTGTTTACTTTTAATTGCCATGCAATTTAACTAGTTATATAATAAACATAAATAAAAGTTGTTTACTTTTAATTGCTATGCAATTTAACTAGTTTTTGTTATATAATAAACATAGATAAAAGTTGTTTACTTTTAATGCTATGCAATTTAACTAGTTATATAATAAACATAAATAAAAGTTGTTTACTTTTAATTGCTATGCAATTTAACTAGTTTTGGGGTTAGAATCCCGGAGTTTTTTTTGACTCTTATGATTGTTCTTGTTACTATCATTGATAATAAGAATTTTTGGCCGTCCGCTGGCTGCTGACCAATGAAAAAAATGACCATTGGCCAAAATGTGAATCGAAATTATTTTTTTCGTTTTTTTTTATTATTATGAATGTTCCTGTTTCTACCGTTGCTATTATGACTTTTTGGCCGTCCGCTGGCTGCTGACCAATGTTATATAATAAACATAAATAAAAGTTGTTTACTTCTAATTGCTATGCAATTTAACTAGTTTTTGGGTTAGAATCCCGGAGTTTTTTTGACTCTTCTGATTGTTCTTGTTACTATCATTGATAATAAGACTTTTTGGCCGTCCGTTGGCTGCTGACCAATGAAAAAAATGACCATTGGCCAAAATGTGAATCGAAATTATTTTTTTCGTTTTTTTTGACTATTATGATTGTTCCTGTTACTACCATTGCTATTATGACTTTTTGGCCGTCCGCTGGCTCCTGACCGATGGAAAAAAGGACCATTGGCCAAAATGTGAATCGAAATTATTTTTTTCGTTTTTTTTTTGACTATTATGATTGTTCCTGTTACTACCATTGCTATTATGACTTTTTGGCCGTCCGCTGGCTGCTGACCAATGGAATAAAATGACCATTGGCCAAAATGTGATTCGAAAACTTTTTTTTCGTTTTTTTTGACTATTATGAATTTATATCCACTTTTACCGTGTCCTGGCTGCCCAATGGAAAAAAATGACCATTGGCCAAAATGTGATTCGAAAATTTTTTTTCGTTTTTTTTACTCTTATGAATTTATATCCACTTTTACCGTGTGCTGGCTGCTGACCAATGGAAAAAAATGACCATTGGCCAAAGTGAGCATCAAAACTTTTTTTTCCGTTTTTTTTTGGCTATCATTGACTTATAGAGTATCTGTTGGTACTGACCAATAGAGAAAAAGTGACCATTGGCCAAATTTTTGATTTTTTTAATTAATTGTTCAAATTCAACAAAAAATTTCTCCCAACAATTCTGCAAATTCTTAACATTGTGTTGTTTTATAATATAATGTTTGTTAGACCCATAATCACTAAAGGCCATAAAAACGAATGTAATACGCAACTAGAAGCAAACACTAAATCTAACCCTAACCCTTGCCTATATTACATTTTGCCTATATTACATTTTGCCTATAATGGAAAATTTGTATAAATAATTAATTAATCATTAGGCATTTAATACCCCCCTATAGGCATTCTCGCCCCTTCCCACCTTTCTCGCCCATAAATTGCATAGCAAATATGATACATTTATACGAAGTACAGATGAGTCGTCCCCCCTTCCCTTCCCCTCTTCCCTTGCCTTCCCCTCTTCCCTTGCCTTCCCCTCTTCCCTTCCCTTCTCCCCCTTCCCACGAGGGCCGAAGGCCCGAGTTTTTTTAGTATAACTTTTATGTATCATTTTCTATAGATTATATTATTGCTATAATTATGTGTTTTATATTGTCAGCCAAATCCGAGTTGTTAAAACCATATGTTTTTGTGTTTATAATTTTAATTATCCTTTGTTGATTAATTTCCCCCTCCCGGCCCTAATTACCAATAAAATTATCTTATTAATATTTTTAATTTTTATTAAATTCGAACATCTGCCATTGTATTTGTAATTTTAGGCTTATTGTGTCCATGTAGAGAAAATTTTAGCCGCAATATTAGAACGGCACAGTTAAATTAACAAACTATTTTAAATTTTATCACATAAATATCCCTCATTTGTCTAACAATTTTAAAATGCTAAAACGTTAAAAAAATTTATTAAATAAAAATCTTAGTTAACACCGTAGGCAAGTTATATTATGTAAAAATGTAAATCTTACTTACTGCGAAAGTTCTGGATAATGTTTGGATTTCTGTTCAGTCTCGAAAGCATAAAATAACAATTAATACATAATATAAAGCATCACAGACATTGTTAATAATAAAACTCCTATGCTTTTCTTATAAACTACACAAACTATAAAGCCATTACAATGTAATGCAAACTGCAATTGCGCCTTTGTGGGGTGTTTTTACTAAGAAAAAACTCGTTGAAGATTATGACTTTATGTTTAATCGTGAATATCGTTTAAAATTTAAATTTTAATTAAGAACCTTTTAAAAAATTTCTTACAAATTTTAAAGAAAATAAAGACTCTTTTGATTATTTGAAAACTAATGTGTAGTATTTTCGATCTTTTTTATTAACTGAGCTAACATAAGCTTAGATTTGATTTTTTTAAGATGCAAACTTAAAGAGATATATTAGCAATAATTTTATCCCTCACTTCATTACTCCTATAACTTGGTTCGTATGCAACATCATTAGATGTATGTGATAGTCGATCAATCATTGAAATCGAAGACTCATTTCTAAGGTTTTGAATCCAGTCATTTATCCTAGGTACCGGTTGAATCTCATTACATAATCCGTTATACCAATCCTCAGAGACTTCATTGTTAGCCCTATTTGAAAACGTCTGGTTTATGTCGTTGTTGTCAAGGAATTTATCAACTTTGTCAAAATCCAATCCATTGGTGGGTGAACTTAAAATTTCATCCTCCGTTTTTAAATTGTTATTGCTATTGTTAGTAAGAATAGACGCTTCCTTGTGATGATAAACATAGTGATTTGATCTCATTTCGTCAACCTGTGTTTATTAATTATATGTAAATAATAGCACAGCTATTTAACGATACTGTTTTAAAAAGACCGCTGATGATAAATCTTAGGCCAAATGCATGAACATAGACGGGGGGTCCGCCCTTTCCTCCTAAAAATTTATGTTTTGCCCCCCCCCCCCCTAATCCAAAACCTGGCTACGCCCATGGCCAAATGTCTACACCATTTTAAATATCAATTGTGCTTGTATTTCATGTTTAGCAGATTGTTTGCACTTATTATACAAATGTATAAGATGCCCTAATTGTCATTTAAAACAAAGCCTCTAGTTTGGTGTACAGGTTTTTGTATAGCAGTTATTAACTTAGAATGAGAACTGAAGATCTAATAAAATAGACCATTATAGATACTTTTAATAATGGTAAACGCGAAAGTAATTTGTTGTTTGATGTCAAAGATTATAATAGGGATCATCGTGATGGTGATTAGCTAAAGAGAGTGGGCCAATTAAAATTTGAAATTCTTTAGTTGCGATATCTTTGACATGATAATATGGTATGGATGATAACATAATGTATCTAACAACTTACATACAAATCTGCCATTGAAATTGACAACATACTTTCTTCCATCCCAGAATCGTTCTCTTTAATTATTGTACTCCAGGGGTTGTGAGCATTAGATAGATTATTTTTAGTTTGATTGGGTGTCATGTCACATCCATTAAGATAATTGCTTAAAATTGATGCCTTAAAAGCTTCGTACTCACTTGGACTTTCGAAAAAGGCCACGCTTCTCCTATATTTTTCCCCTGCATAATTCATGTTATAGGATTGAAGAGTTTTGATATAAACCTAGGCGTTTTAATATACAATTATAAGATTAGGTATAGAATAAACCCCTAAAGTGAATTCTATTTAACTCGCTTTTAAACGGTTATACTCTTTTTGCAATAAAAATGTGTATGTTATACATTTTATGCACTTTTTAGTTGCCAAGACGCCTTGACATATGGTTTAAAAATTCTAATTAATGGATGAGAAAAGATCAAGACTATCCATAATCATTTGTTTGTAAACATATTTTTCGTTAATTATGAAATTTCGTGAAAAACTATAATTGCTATAATACGCTCAATAAGATGGGATTGCCGTTTATTCCATAGATATTAAACTAAAATAGAATTAATAGATTCAAATTGACGCTCTAATGTTAGATCTCAATTTGTGCTTAGAACTGTTGATTAGTGTTGTAAAAAGGCCTGCTTTTTTTAGCCGGCCTTTGGTCTTAGTCGACTAAACCAAAACAGACTAAAGGTCTTTTGGTGTGTTTTCTTAATCGACCTTTAGGTTTAGCCGATATTTGAAAAACAGACCAAAATGTTGTTAGTGTGTTTTGTTTAGCCAACCTTTAGGCTTAGTCATAATTTTGTTAATAAACCAATGGTTTTAATTGTTATTATTAGTCGACCTTTCGTTTGGTTTAGGTGTTTTGGGGTGGGGGAAAAATAATATATTTTTAATGAGCGGCTTTAAAATTAAGCAATATAGTTACACGTAGCTTTTTAATTTTTTTTTTGATTTAATGATGGTTGGGATTTATACCTAGCTGTAAAATATAATTATAGAAATAAATCATTTGTCAAGCTAATTTGGTGACATTGTCATAATGGTCGTTTATGAAGCAAAATGAATTGTTTTAACGAAAATTGCTTGAGTAGGGTGTCATAAATTTGTTGCAAACTTAAAATTTAAATTTGTCACCTCATCTTGGTGGCAATTGTCTAAATGTCATTTTTAGAGCTAGTTTCCTAACTCTTGTGTTTAATTAACTTATTATCAATTATAGGGCTTAGATCTAGAATGTCTGAATAAATAAAAGTATTATAGCCCCGGTCTCATTAGTCCCAAGGTTAGAATATTTCTTGAGGAGTTGTTATGACGCATTTTCAACAAAACTGTTTGTTCCAAGCAATTTATTTTTTAAAGTTCACACTCTATCATAAAACTTGTTGGAGTTCTAACAATAATTAAAAAGTCTTAACGAAAAATAAAAATTTAAAAAGGAACTTTTAGCTTCAAAAAATCTAATTTTCTATTTTTCTCTAGCAACACTTTTAAATTTGAGAAAGCAATCTAACCACTAAGATTGATAATATTTCGATTAATTACTAGGTTTGGGAAACGTATATTATTATTTTAAAGTGATTTAAAATAAATTATCAATATAAATAACGAAGATAAAAAATATATATAAATTAAACCATTATTATGGTGCAATTATACTATTTAGCAAAGGTCACTAAACTAATTCGACAACTAATTTTAAAAAGACTTTATTGGAACAATTTTATGACACCCTAATCCACCAATTTTTGGTAAAACAATTTATTTTGCTTCATAAATGACCATTATGACAATTGTCACCAAATTAGGTTGACAAATGATTTATTCCTAAAATTATATTTTACAGCTAGGTATCAATATAAAAAATCACGCTCAACCATTATTAAATAAACTCAGTACAATTAAAAAGCTACCTGTAAAAATATTCCTTAATTTTAAAGCCACTCAATAAATTATATATTATTTTTCCCCCACCCCAAAACACCTAAACCAAACGAAAGGTCGACTAATAATAACAATTAAAACCATTGGTTTATTAACAAAATTATGACTAAGCCTAAAGGTTGGCTAAACAAAATACACTAACAACCTTTTGGTCTGTTTTTCAGAAATCGGCTAAACCTAACGGTCAACTAAGAAGACAGACCAAATAGTCCAAGAACAAACCTTAGCCATAACCTGGTCGAAAACCCTTTGGTTTTTTCTCAACACTATAGTTGATTGGTTCTTTTCCCATCATTGAAACCTATCTTAAATTAGGAAAAAACATCTTTAACGTTTTTACAAATAAATACTGCTATATGCTTATGGAATGTATTTCCAGTTAATCAATTCCTTTTCAATTTATTAATCATTATATAACTTTTCTCTGTCATCGTAATAATTAAAGAGACCCTCTTATATCCCTTAGTGTTTGCAGGTAAAATACTTTTTGATTTTTAATGTGGACACACGATGTTGATAAATGCCTAGACCCATACTTTGACGCTTTCAAACATATTCACCCTAACGAACTAACGCACTTAGGATCTCCCGTAGGTGGCTCACACCCTTGTAACAAGTCATTAACAGAGACAATACAAAAACTAGTAGAAATCAAACCCCTCCTTTCTTACTTGCCAGCCCACCAGGCTTTTTTTTTAATTAAAAACTGCTATTCTTTACCTAAGATAAATCATATCTTCAGGTCATCCACCTCATTTTTAAATCCTAATGCTCTATCTATATTCGAACAAAAACTCAAAGGTGTAGTCGAGGAAATCACAAACCTTTCTTTTACAGGGTCCCAATGGAAAGAAGCGTGTCTCCCCACAAAATATGGTGGTTTGGGCCTGAGATCACCCCCTCTAGTAGCTTTGTCTGCCTTCATCTCGAGTCGACTTTCAGCCAAACCAATCATCGACAAAATAATCGATCAACCAGATCCCTTTACCCAAATCGCTCTCGACATGTGGAGCTCGTTGTCCCACCCTAACACTCCATTCCCTACCATAAACTCTCAAAAAAGTTGGAACACTCCTCTCTACGACCATGCCCTTAAAACTCTTATATCGGGCGCTTCGTTGGAGGAGTTACCAGCTTTAAGAAGTTTTGCATCAAGGTCCGGCCACGAGTGGTTGGAGGCCATCCCAAGTCGGACCCATGACCTTCAACTCTCCAACAACGAGTTCAGGATCGTAACAGGGCTCCGCCTAGGTTGTGATATAGTTGCCCCCCATCAATGCAACTTATGTGGCTCATCTGTAGGTACAAAAGGTCATCACGGCCTACATTGCAAATTTAATAAGGCCAGATTTTTACGTCACACATCTGTTAATGCTCTTCTACAGAAGACATTCAATAAGGCTGGCTTTCCCTCCCAATTGGAGCCTAATGGTCTTTGCCTTAGCGACAAGAAGAGACCCGATGGACAGACCCTCATCCCATGGGCAAAAGGGCTATGCCTAGCATGGGACTACACTTGTCCGGATGCCTTTACACCCTCAAACCAAAACAAAGACCCCCTTGTCGATTCTGAAAGAATAAAGTCAGCTAAATACGCAGAACTTAATTCCTCACTCCTTTTCTGCCCTATAGTGACCACTACCCTTACAACAATAGGTCCTAAAACCCAAGCCCTCCTGAAAGAATTGGGGCGCCGTATAGCTGCCAATACCCTTGACAAAAGGGAAACTTTTTTTTTAAAACAGAAAATCGGAATTATAATTTGTCATTTCAACGCGATCGCAATTTTTGAATGTTTACCTAGCATATAATTTTTATAGTAATATATAGTTTCATTTAATAAAAGATATTATTAATAAAAAAAAAAAGCCGTTTGATCATAATTTTTTCACCAAAGCCTAATTTATCAGTAAAAATATAAGTTTAAAATTTTGTTAGGGTGCTATTAAAATAAGGTATAAGCACCTTAGTAAACACCTTAGGTGGTCATTGCATCTGAAGCTATTTAAATTTTATTTAGTAGGAGCACAAATTTACTTAAAACATTTAACCATTTTACAACATTAATTCTATATCCTTCTCCAAATCACTATCTCCACTTGTTTCATTCCTGTGTGCGAAAGTTGAGATATAAGTGTAATCAGAATAATCACTGACAATAATTTTAGGTAGAGGTGTCAATTCTTCATTAGAATCGAGATTTTGTCTATTTAAATTATTATTTTGAGCAATATCTCTCAAGTCTTTATCGCTGTTATGGATGACCTCCGAACGTTGGCTTAAACTTTTATTTTGAGCATTTGGAACGTATTTTTTCATATTGAGCCATTTAAACATGGACATTTGCCTAAACATTTTTAGCCTATTAAGTTTGTTTTTATTTGACTCTATACTGGCCACGTTAGTTGGATATAATGCAGGGCTTTCTTCAATAACGACTGCCTTAGTGTGCATGGCTCTAGTCTCGGAGTTTTCGGGGCTTTCAATTGTTATGGCCATTATTGGGATTTTAGACATCTGAGAACTATCGTTTACCCTTTCGATTACGTCATTAACATGGTAATGTCTTAGAGGATGTCGAGAATTTTGTTGCATATCTGTCAACTTGAGAGCCCGTTTGTGAGTATCCTCAAAATTGTCATAGTATTTATTTATGTGACTTTCGCGTTTGACTCCGTTTAAGAAGACAGTTGGATTCATGTTGAACATATCGCTAAAGACTTGACTGGTGTCTAATTGAGTGGTACCGTTTTTTAGAAGAGGCTTCAATAGGTGTGACCTTTGTTCATCCATACGATAATTAATCCTTTTTTCGTTGCAGTCATTTATGGAGCGAACTGCTGAATCGTCATTAGTTACTTTTAAAAAATTGGTTGTTCGTTTTTTTGCGAGCTGTTTATGTCTTCTTTTATGTTTCGTGTTGCTAATATTATGCCTACCGTTTAATTTACATAACGGTATACCCCCAATAAATTTGCCTAGACTCAAATGATATAGCGACGAGAGAATATGGGTAAATGTTCTGATGAAAGCCCGCCTGAATGTTTTGTTAAAATAAATATAAATCCCAACATGAAGCCAATGATCCGTCACGATTAGAATGTTATGAAGGTGAAAGTAATTAAGCGGAATGTTGATTCCTCCTGCAATTTCCCATATCGCTAACATATAGAATGGCATACTACAGGCCGCATATAGCATTAACAAGGCTATCATCATTTTGATCACCCTCAAACTCCGCCGTATGGCTAATGCCTAGTTATAAAATAAATATAAAATTCTTACAGATCCTGTACAAAAAGTGACCATGAATAAATTTTAGTTATAACAAAATTTAGTTTTTATTAATTGTGATTTTATTTTTGTACCTGGATGGTTCTTAACACTCGGGCTTCTTCAGCATCCAAGTGCATGTTATTATACCAGAGATAACGCACTATTAATATGTATAAAACTGAAGCAATGGTCAGGGGTAGGGTGCATCCAATTCCAAGTTGCAACGAGATATTGAAAATATTTTCTTTGCTATTCATATAACAGAAAAAGTTAGGAGTTGAGTTTGGGCTGTATATATCACGAGACATATTATTATAAAGGAACGTTGAATTCCATGGACTTGAAACTTGAAGTGAAAGGTTTAAGGACTGAGACAAATTATCTAGAGGTGTTGGTCCTTTGCCTAAATCTCTGATGTATTGAGAGTTATTAAAACTTTCTTTCGTGTCGTGCATTTCGAAAGGTGACCTTTTAATATTACTCGAATATTTTCTCTTTGTTACTAACATTAAAAGTTCGGGTAAGCTATAAATGATTGAGAAAACCCAAATTGCAGCTATCATTTTGAGACAGAAGAGTTTTGTGAATTTTGGCTTTTTGGTCGACTTAACGATGGACCTATATCTATCGAGTGATATACCCATGTTAGTGTAGGCACAGCATATACCGGTGCACGAGTTTATAAACGAAACCAAAATAAATAGCTGACACTTTCCCGTAAAGGAAATTTGTTGAGAGAAAAAGGCCGCCACAATAAAGAGAGGCAACATCAAGAAACCTAAATATTTATAAAAAGAATTATTATGCTAATCTAAATCCAACTCAAATTGTATTAATAGCATACAAAAAGAAAACAAACCCTAGCTTATTGCTAATTAATGATCAACTCTAGGCATGTGACTAAAACATAAAGCAGACAAAACAAGCTATGCTATAGATATTCGTTAATTTTATAGACTCAATGCAAATCAATGAGTTATAAATAACTCGGGCCTTCGGCCCTCGTGGGAAGGGGGAGAAGGGAAGGGGAAGGGGAAGGGGAAGGGGAGGAGGGGAAGGGAAGGGGGGACGACTCATCTATACTCCGTATAAATGTATTATATTTGCTATGCAATTTATGGGCGAGAAAGGTGGGAAGGGGCGAGAATGCCTATAGGGTGGTATTAAATGCCTAATGATTAATTAATTATTTATACAAATTTTGCATTTATAGGCAAAATTTAATATAGGCAAAATGTAATATAGGCAAGCGTTAGGGTTAGATTTAGTGTTTGCATTTAGTTGCGTATTACATTAGTTTTTATGGCCTTTAGTGATTATGGGTCTAACAAACATTATAATATAAAACATCACAATGTTAAGAATTTGCAGAATTGTTGGGAGAAATTTTTTGTTGAATTTGAACAATGTTTAATTAAAAAATCAAAAATTTGATTAATGGTCATTTTTTCTCCATTGGTCAGTACCAACAGATATTCTATAAGTCAATGATAGCCAAAAAAACGGGAAAAAAAATTTTGATGCTCACTTTGGCCAATGGTCATTTTTTTCCATTGGTCAGCAGCCAGCACACGGTAAAAGTGGATATAAATTCATAACAGTAAAAAAAAAACGAAAAAAAAATTTTCGAAACACATTTTGGCCAATGGTCATTTTTTTCCATTGGTTTTGTTTACTGCGACCGAACTTGTGAAGAATATTGAATTTTGTGAATTTACAGTAAAAACTAAGCTTAAGCTAGAAAAACGAATTTAATCTAAAAAGCGTAAAAGGATTATCTTTCTAGAAGATTCGAAATCTTAAATAAGTTTAAATTACAATAGAATCCTCAGCTTTTATATGACAACTATTAGAAATGTTAACTTCCGAATATCTATTTAAGATATTTACCCAATAAAAAACATATTATTCAATGAAAGTAAATGTTATTTTTACTTAAGTTTACTGCGACCGAACTTGTGGAGAATATTGAATTTTGTGAATTTACAGTTAAAACTAAGCTTAAGCTAGAAGTGCTAAACGAATTTAATCTAAACAGCGTAAAAGGATTATCTTTCTAGAAGATTCGAAATCTTAAATAAGTTTAAATTACAAATTATTTTATTGAAATTAAATTAGATTCAATTAATAAATAGCAATTAATTACCTGTTGTGAATTTAATTAATTGTTAATGATTAAGTTTGTAGATGGTTTATTGGAAATAAAGAAATGAGTATTTGAAAATTTACAAAGTCATGCTCTCTATACGATTTTTCGTTTCCCTCGGAAAAGCCATTAAATTCCAAGGTTGAGTAATTAAAGTAAGATTAAGTTATTGGGCGAAGCGGGTACTCGAGAGTATGTTTTTGGGGGGGGGGCATTAATTAGGGTTAATAAATAACCTATCAAAATTAATTTTGGGATAACAAATATTTTTTTTTAATTTGAAAAGGTGCCTAACATTAAGAAATATTAAATTATTATTAAATAAAAAATATAATCCTCAAGGTTTATATGTAAACTATCAAATTGGCATAATGCGAGCATACTTACGAGCTTGGAAAGAATTTAGAGGCTTCCATTGGAGGGACCGGTTAAAATTTAAAAAAATCACTTTGCCCCTCCCAGGTATTGACCTACGCAAGTCCTGCATTAAGGATACATAAAATTAAAATTAAACTTTGTTACAAACATAATTATTTAAACTAATTTAAAACTCCTCGTTTCAAATCATCAAAAGCGAATAAAAAATAAGTTTAAAAACGGGTATATGTGCCAAAATTCAAAAATATTTAAAATTAGGCGTGTAACAAACATTATATTATAAAACATGACAATGTTAAGATTTTGCAGAATTGTTGGGAGAAAGTTTTTGTTGAATTTGAACAATTTTTAAAAAAATCAAAAATTTGGCCAATGGTCATTTTTTTCCATTGGTCAGTACCAACAGATACTCTATAAGTCAATGATAGCCAAAAAAACGAAAACAAAATTTTCGAATAACATTTTGGCCAATGGTCATTTTTTTCCATTGGTCATCAGCCAGGACACGGTAAAAGTGAATATAAATTCATAATAGTCAAAAAAAAACTAAAAAAAAATTTTCGAATCACATTTTGGCCAATGGTCATTTTTTTCCATTGGTCAGCAGCCAGCGGACGGCCAAAAAGTCATAATAGCAATGGTAGTAACAGGAACAATCATAATAGTCAAAAAAAACGAAAAAAAAAGTTTCGAATCACATTTTGGCCAATGGTCATTTTATTCCATGTGTCAGCAGCCAGCGGACGGCCAAAAAGGCATAATAGCAATGGTAGTAACAGGAACAATCATAATAGTCAAAAAGAAACGAAAAAAAAATTTTCGAATCACATTTTGGCCAATGGTCATTTTATTCCATTGGTCAGCAGCCAGCGGACGGCCAAAAAGTCATAATAGCAATGGTAGTAACAGGAACAATCATAATAGTCAAAAAAAAAAACGAAAAAAATAATTCCGATTCACATTTTGGCCAATGGTCATTTTTTCCATCGGTCAGTAGCCAGCGGACGGCTAAAATGTCATATTATCAATGGTATTAACAAGAACAAAATATTAATTTAATTAACAGGGACCCATATCAGTAGAGGCATAGGCCCTTGTAGTGGAGGGCACAGGGTAATTATCAATGGTAACCTATTCAAAAACGAACAAAAAATTTCGATTTATTTGGCCAATGGTAATTTTTTTCAATGGTCAGTAGCCTGCGGACGGTCAAAAAGTCGAATTATCAATGGTATTAACAATTAATTTAATTTAAAAAAGGCTGGCGCCAATAACTTGGTGGACGACGGACGGACGACGGACGGACGACGCACAAAAAACGAGCCCATAAATTGCATAGCAATTAATAACAATGTTCAATGAAGAATGCATTATCCAATGCATAGCAAATCACATTTGCTCCCATTAATATTTACATTAAGTAGGACCATCATAATTGTACAAAATACAATTGTAGATAGCATGCGAAATGTAACAAAAACTTTTTTTCCAATTATTTATATTATATAACATGTATTAGTTTAAATTAATGCGATAATAATAGTGCAGTTAATTTTTGCTTTACATTAAAAATAAAATGAACTAAAATCCGGAGGGAAGAACCTTTCATTTTAAAAGTTGCTTTATGTAATGAATAATGTGTTCCAAATATATACCAGGCCACCGAAAGACTAATGTAAAATATTGTTATAGCTAATTAGTTAAAATTGAATCTCATAATATGAACTTAAAAGTGGATATTAAGTAATTTTGGTTTTTGTAAAACATCGTTTTAAAGCCAACCCGCTATGACATCTTTTTTGATTTCACTAGACGATATAAATAATAAACGACATTTAAGTCTTCCACTAGCTCGCTAGTATTAATTAAGACATTGATTAATGACTAATTTAAAAAGTTGTAATTTCAGGAACGCCACAGGTTTGATGAATCTTTTGGGAATACTAAGTATAGTGCGAAAAGATTTTAAATTTATAGAGGAACGCGAAAATAAATTGTCTAATTAATGTCTGTAATTTTAACTATACTAAGCCATATAGATTTATGACTTAAATTACATAATCATAAAAGTTTCTAAAACAGCCTAGTATTAGTTTCATTTAATGTAAGTTACTAGATGAACCCGGCAAACGTTGTTTTGCCATTTACCCGGGTGTATTAAATTATGTTGGTATTTTAGGGCATATATGATGATAAAGCGGTTATTGTAGTAAAAATAAAGTTTTATGTCTATATGTTCTACTTCTATTGTTCTATTTCCGTATACAGTGCAACGCGTACGAATACTCGAAAACTACTGGACCGATTTGGCTCGAACAAATCTTAAAACATGCCCCGGAGTGTCAGGAATAAACTGTGAATTTTTGAGCCAAATCGGTCTGGTGTTTTCAAAATTGGTGGCGGCATATACACACACACACACACATAGTTTCATTTTTATATATAAGATTTAAAAACATTTAAATTTAACCTAAACAATTTAACACACTAAGCAAATAATTCACATAGATATTATAAAAAACATGAATTATTTAGACCAAACTAAAAGCCACCAAAGAATGCTGGAAAAAGGAGCTAAGCGCAATTTAACTAGAGCATTATATATTTATACCATTCTTAAAAAGCCATTGATAAAATCAATTTCAATTACACAATGTATGAACGGAGCACAATCAATTTTAATTGAACAAATGGCATTTTATGAAGTGGCTCAGGGCACTTATTTTAATTGGTCTTTAATAAAAATTGGATTTTACAGATCAATACGATGTGCCTGCCTTTTGGGTGAATTTCAGTTTACACTAATACGTATTTTTATTTTTCTCTACTAAGACGAGAAAAAGATTGAGATTATGCTTTCGTAAAGTCAGCTTGACTCTAAAACAAAGAGCGAGCTTTACACTTAAAACATTGCTTACATATAAAATTATTAATTAATTTTTAGCAACAAATTCTATTTGATTTTTTATATCTTTCATATTGCCTTAAAACGTTACTCTACCAAGTTTACATAGAAGACACTATTTAAGATGAACTTTAAATACGATTAAGCAAAGGTTTATTCTAATAACAGTATTCAACGTTATATTGAATAAAATTTTAAATTAAATTTTTTGACGTTTATTAAATGCATTAAAGCAATAATTTGATAGGATGGGTCAGGGGATTCAGATGGCCAAAACTAATAATGAAATAAGTATGTTTATTAGATCATATTAATAAACTAGGCAGTAACATTTTAAATAAATTAAAATATAAAAATAATCACAGCCAAATTCTGAAGAAGATAAAATGCCTATTTATTACTTATTGTCGTATTATAAAAATATCCTTAGACACTGCAAGCCTTATCTTTAGGTTAATGTTACTTTATCGATTTTGGGAACATAATCTATATACCTTATAAGATTAATTAAATTCTTTAAATGTTGCTAATTAGCACATTCTTTTTTAAATACAGCTTATTTACCCTCGCGTGAATTAAGCTTGGATTATATTGGAATCTGTATATTTGACACGATGTACTAAAGTAAAAATTTATAATACATTTAACTAACCTTTTAAAAAAATGCTATTTTGAAAACGTCATACAATGGTTGTGAAAACTGATCCGAATTCAGCATTATTAAAATTCATAATTAAATATATAGAGTAGGTAAGATGGATTAATTCGTAATACAAGGAAGGGATTTGATTTAATAGGATTAATATTATAGGAGTTAACAAAACTTTATCAGATAACATGTCAGTAAATAGTGTAATATATTATCGATTGACTTTGACTATGAATTATGACTTATGATTTTTTAATACTTCAAAATTATCTATAAAATTAGCATAAAATTGCCATAAATTGGGTGCGATAAATGTATGTGTATGCATAATTATTGCATTGCCCCAAACCGAATAACGGCTATGGCTATGTTTATTTAATTAATGTTCTTTTAATTTTATTCGTTTGCATGTTTGGTGAGGCCTATTTTGTGCTGAGAATACTCGTAGCAAGTTTTAATACTAGTAATTTTAAATACCGTCAATGATTTTACAAGTTAAGAAAAGTTTCTCCAAATCTAATTGCATTTGTGTATCTCTAAAATATTTGTGCTTTTTGTTTTGCTTGTTAAGCTTGGCAGTCTATTTTAATAAATTTAAATTTAGCCAAAGTATTAAAACACGATGTTTAATTATTTTAACGTAAAAATGGAACTTATATTCTTTGTTGTTAAGGTAAAATAAAGAATAAACAATTCAATAGAAGGTTTGTTATTTAATATTGTCATAAATTTTTAATTAAGATACAAGACATTAATAACACACATTAGTGTAAAAGCTATGAAATAGTAAAATGCTACACAAACCCCGTTATTTTATCGTGCCATTTTTGCATTATGTAAAAACTCTTAATTAAATTAGCATATATGAAGGACTTCGGTGAAGTTTGTACGTAGTTATAATTAAATTTCATTATACCTTAATTATATGTGCACATGAGAGAATTTTTAATTAAGTATACTAAATAATAAGAAGTTCTTTGTCAATATAGACAAGCCAAGCTCTATTCAATATTAAGGCAATTTGAAACATGGTCCACATACCGTCCACCCTCATTCTTCTGGCTACAGACACCTGCTTTTGCCAGAATTTTAGAATATATATGAATGTAATTAAATTCACGCGTCCGCACTCCTCAAACTAAGATAACATTTATTAATTTAACTATAGAGCCATGATTAAAATAGCGAATATACTTTAATAGAGTTTATATTCCTACTCATAGTTAATCAATATATCGCTCGAGTCTCAATAGTCAATTATTTCATATATACTACTTGTCAATCTTCAAGGTATAAGATAGTGTATTAAAATATGTTCAAAATAAACTTAGTATTTGTCCTGATTGAAATTAATTTTTTATGCATTGATGGCGTTTATATTATTTATCTTTAAAAACTATTTATTCAAATATAATAATCACTTCTTATAATTCTAAGTGTAGTTCCACATTCCTAACGTAACTCATTGTAGTTTCAAAAATTTCGTGGGTCCTTTTAATAATTACTTAAAAAATCATTTGTACATATTAAAATAGCGCAACTCACCCATATTAATTAATGCATTTCTTGAATATATAAGATAAAGCAAATGTTTAGTCCGTTAATAGGTTAGATCTAATATTTTTAATTTTATATAGTTGGACTTTTAATTATTAATACAAATATGATATAAGATTAAGACATCTTTATTGACTTACATGATAAGCCTTTTAGCGTATAGGCAAAGATTCAGGGAATAAGCAACCAATTAGTGTGATATTAATATGGTCATTTTAAAAATTATTATTCTGCCGCAACCCAATCTAAGCTCATGGTTGTTAGGTAAATCCTTAAAATTATTAAAGACAAGAAATATTATCATAACAATTTGTAAAACAACTCATCCCTCCTCCTCCCCCCCCCCCCCCCCCCAAAAAAAAATGAAAATCGACTTCTTGTTAGTATTATAATATGGGATGAGAAAGTTGGGTATAAAAAGCATATTTTTTTGATAACTTGTGTTGTATGGGTTTTACCTCTGATTGAATAAGCGATGCTAAGGGATGTTATGAAGTAATAGGTTGTAGTCTGTAATATCTTGTTCGACCAGATGGTATATATCGCGATTAAATTAGTTATTATGATCAGGAATATCATAATGATGTATGGAATCGTCCATACACTTTCTCCATAATGATTTACTCCTTGAGACATTAAGTTTCCAAAGTCCTGCGAGGCCCGAAAATAAAGGATTTTAAAATTTTTGCAGATATACTCAGCGAAAGATATGATCTGCTGAGACGACTGAGTGGAAGGGGGAGTGGCGTGAGCTATGTAGTTTAATTAAATCTTCAACACCATTTTCAATATCAATAATAATACCATAGTATCTCCCCCTACATAAAGGTTTAATATAAAACTAACCTTAGCGTAGCCTTTCAGCTCGTGCTGGGGACTGATTGATATATAAAGCAATCCTTACTTAGCCTTATAAATAATTATTTTAATTGAATGAAATGATACTTAGAGCTAGGATGAATATTGAATTTATCGGCTCAGTTGGAAGCCCCATCTAGCCAAGTGATAATTCAAAATATCATTATATTAACACCACTCTATTTAAAATTAATAACGTACGGCGTAATTTAACTTTTCAGCCCCCAGATCCTCCTCACTCTTTGTGCTCATATTTGTTCAGAATTGTAAATTAATTTTTATTACTGATTTGATAGAAATTGAGAAAGTAGGTTTTTTACTTCATAAATGGAATGTCTAAAATGGCATTTTTTGATAATTTATTTTACTAATCGATTTTATGGAAAATATGGTCACAACTATTACAATTACAAAGCAAATAATGAAGCATACTTCATAGTTCATACTATATTGTTTTAAAGGCAGCTGAGTATAACAGGAACACTGATACAACAATATAAACCCTGTCTAAAATTCATACTCTTTAAAAAAGAATTCCGATTTAAAAACGGACTTTGATTAATTTAATTTATTTATAAAAAATACAGAGCTCTATTATAGACTGTCACATCTAAACCATTATCATAAAACAAAGTTTACAAACCCAACACAAGCATTAATTGCTTCTTATTTTTTGTCATCTTGCATAATTAATTAAGGATTATAGCTTAATTCAAAAAAACCAGCGATGTAATTATTGATTAATTTGACCTCGCTTGGGGGGGGGGAGTCAAATACTCAGTTGTATATTATATGGATGATTTTAACAGTCTTAGATGTAATATAATGAATAAACAGTAAAATATTAAGGTTTATTCTTGGAAGGGGATGAAAAACGGGCGATATCGCCGATTGTTCTTGAATTTAGAATATCGGAAATATAATTGTTCGTCGATTATTAATAGGTGTATGTATACTAACGTTGCATTAACGAGAATAATATACAATAAAGATTCATAAATTATATGCGAAATTATTAATGAGTTTTTCTTATAAGTAGTGCTACCCTGCTTGAACGTGAGATAATATAAATAATTAAGGCATTTCATTCAATATAAATCTTTAATGGGGCGAGACAAAATCATGAGGCGTTAGGCTTGCCTTTTAGCATCCTCTCAACATTGCCCCTTCTTGAAAATTAAATAAAAAATTGATTGTAACTTTATAAGAGTGTGCTTTGCGAGAGATTAGTTCAATAGCATGTATCATACACAAATATTTGGAAATAAATCTCTATTATTTAAAAAAAAATATTAATATTTATTTCTGTAAGTTTAATAAAACGATTCAAAGGAAGTCTATCGTTTAGCCACAAGCCAACGGTCTTTTATCAACAGGCAAAATCAAAGAGGAATTTAAAATATTATAAATTTAATTTATAGTCTATTTTTTAACGTCATTTTCTGTTTGAGTCGCACGTCTTCTTCATAATGCGAAAATGTTTTATTTGTCACCCAACTTAATCAGATCGGAGTAGACTCAACATTTAGATGACATGTGACTTATCCTTAGCTTAACTGATATATTTGTCGAACTATTTGGGTCATATGACATTAATTTAATTTTGACTGGCCATAGCCCAGCCTTAAATAGGTTATAGCAAACTTTGTAATTAAAATATTGGTAGGAGAAGAAATTTACTAAGCCATTAATGATTTATCCCAGCCAGAATCAATAAACGGAAAGGATTGTAATAATCTTACTAATTTACAGTTAGTCAACTGAATTGATAAATTAAAATTAAATTCACGCGATGTCCCTGAGTTTTAAGAAATGCATTTAAATCTAATCCTTTTTAATTAAATATTTTTTTTATTAATTGAATTTATTTATTTTAAATTTAATATTGTTATCTTTATCGAAGCTTTAAAAAAATATTGAACACAAAGACTTTTTAAAATTTTATCAGAAAATAAAAATCTGCCGATTAATTGTATAAATTTCTTAAAATTAGGGTTTTTATTATATAATTAATAATTTGACAAGCTTAAAAATATTATTGATTCAATTTAATAATATAAAATTTATATATGATTGAAAATGATAATTAAATAATGGGTTGTAGACATCATATAATTTTAAAACAATAAATTTTATTGATTTTATCAATCATAATGCCTTAATAATTATTATGGAAAAAAGGTTGAGTAATGCAATTCGAGGTTCAAGAGAATTAATGATTAATGAAGTGTTGCTTATATAATACATTATTTAGTAATGTAATAAGAATAATTAACATACTTAAGGCGTCCAAATAAAATAAATTTATATACTATATTAGATAATAAATTTAATACTATACGCGTACAAAACGCATTTCTCAAATTAAAATCTAATAAATAACATATGCATTAGGCATTAGATATTGCCAATCTTTGCATTTATCCATATAGGGAAATAATTAAGCTGTTGTCAATATTTTTTAGGCCAAACTATTAATTAATATTATCCTGTGGTCCAATTTCAATTAATGAACCAAATATAATGTCATTTCAGGATGCGTATTTTGGTTACGGTCCAATTGCAAATAAAATTATTTTCAAGCATCCATCCATAGTATATAATTATTTGTTTAAAAAGGGGCACCTTGACCCTAACCCGTAATTGGAATATATCAGATTCACATAGGAGACTTCGATTTATTTAGCCCTAGTGAAAATTATAAAAAATCAAAGTAATTTAAAATATAAATATGTGTTAGTGGCTTGAATATTTTTACGGCATTGAATGTTATGATTTTAAATTGTTCCGTTATCTTTTTTCATTTTAAGTTGTATTATACAAGCATTTAACACATTAAATGGCGTTGTTGAAATTTTTTAGGAATCAAGTTTAATTGAGATGCGACCTATAAACTAAGATAACAAAGCTCAATTTTTATTAAAAGTTTATTGAAAAAATTAAAATAAAACGGTTACAATAGTAATCAAATCATTGGTAATGATGGGCTCAACCCCCGTGCGTCCTCCACCGGTGCCTGTTTAAATCCATATAAGTGTCCGTCCTGCGCCCAAATAATTGACTGCCTCACAGGCCCGCTCCGAAATCTATTGGCTCGTTAGGTCTGAATTAATGGGTTCCTAAACTATTTTCGCCAAATATTGATTGAAACTAAGCTATTGGAGTTTCCAAAGACATTTAAAATATTATGTCGAAACTTTAGAAAATAATCACAAGGCTCTATATTCTACCATAAAGTATAAAATAAAAATATATGATTTACTTGAAAAGAGCGGAAGAGACTTTGAAATTTCTGAAAAAATTTCCCAAGGATTTAAATCCTATCTTCAAAAGCCCTCAGACATTCTTATCGATCAATTTAAGAAACTTTTTCTGATTCGATAGCAATAACAATCAATAAGTATCATAAGATCAAAGAAAAATAATTATGTTAAGCCTAGATTAAATCTTCCACTTATTTATCGTTTATTCGATTCCACAGTCTTGGGGTTTGTTTTGATCAGTGTCTCTTCCATCTTGATCGAGTAAGGGCCATGTCCGAATTTATCTTCTAATGCCTTTTGATACGAGGTCGTCCTCTTCCTCTCTCAAAGAAAATTATATTTAAAACTACCAATATTTTGGAGTGGGTTTTTACAGCCAATTTCGACCTCAAGCTAACCTCCACATTTTACACATGGACTCGCAGGCAACATTAAGCCTTGATTAAATAACACACTAAACCAAAATAAATTAAATATAAAAGCACGATAAAGCTCAAACTCCTCAAATATTTTTCAAGGCCCCCGTGAGGTCACCTCAAATCAAATTTCAAGGGTTTCCCAGCCATTGGCATTATTGATCTCTAATGCTTTTAAAGAAAAGTCGAATTCACCTTATGTTATACAGGATCATAACCTTTGTCTTCCTTACAACTATCAAAAATCAATTTATAAGGTTTTGTATTGGGTTAAAGCTTAAGTATTAAAGGATTTAGTAATATCGATTTTGTCATTGAAGATTATAATATGGGAGAAAGGGTGCTTTAATCAAATAACATACCTGCATTTTATTGTTTAAAGGGCCAACAACATAAAGTCAAATGAAAGTTTTAAGACTGAACCTGCAACTAACTGAATTTATTATACTTATCATAAAAATAATTTACACCATTGTAATTTGCACACACAACTTAAATATCATAATAAGTAAAACTTATAAAATTATTTTAGACAACCAAGGCATTACTTTTGACAGCTAATTAATAAAATATCTAAACGGTTGAGGTTCTAAGTCAACCCTCTAATTTCACAAAAGTTTATTAAATGGAGTTTGTTAGCCTATTAAATTTATAAAATTAGGGCTAACGGCAACAAAGAAATTTAAAAGCATACTTTATCTAAGGAGCTACGATCTTAGGAATAGCCCTACACATACGAAATTAAATGCAAATCTTGCCAAGTTATATGAGAAATTTAAATTATCATTATAAATTTAAATTTCGTTGAACTTTTATAATGTCTTTTGCCATTTTTATATACAACAAATAATTTTATAGGATATAATACTACTTGTCTTAAAACTTGTTCACCTCGAAAAAATTCTGGAAATACATTAAGCTAACTCACTTTATTATTTTCTTTTTACATGTTAAAAGCCAAAGATTTTACTTATTAATTTCCAATATGCCTAAATCTCAAAAAGTTGCATATATAGAGAAGCCATGGGCAAATTGTAGCAAGATTGTTTAATTATGATTAACTGGATGATTTTTTTTGAAATCCTATATATCTTTCAAATAATAATTGCTTAGTAATTAATATAAAATTTTTTTAACAAGAGTAATCCACTGACTTTGGCTATAATACCAGCTATAATTATGGCACTTCCTATGATTTCTTTTATATTTTTCGAGGTTGATATATAGCCAATCATCTATTATTAATGCATTTTGACAAAGGAAAAGGTTTTTCCATCAAAAAAAAGTTAGATGGCACCCACAAAGGTCATTCAAAGAACCAACACTCTAGCCAGTCTATTTGAGATTCAATCCGACTTTATCTCCCCTTATTTGATGTCTTAATCCTCTTATTGAAATTTCAGTAATTTTATCTTTTGATGAATTAGGCGTTTAATGATGCCAATTTTGACATTGCAAAGGTTGTCATCATTATCATATAAAAATGGCATTTTAAAGTGTAGGCTTTTGTGCTAATATATAAGTTTTAATACTGATATGAGTTATTAGGTCTAGGGGCCCTTATGAATGTGTGTAGTCATGATTTGCGTTAAAAGAAAGGTCGAAAGGGGCTAAATGATAATAGAGGGGGAAGGGAAGGGGGGAGGGAGGTGCAGGAGGGAAGGGGGAACGATACGCATTTATACTCCGTATAAACGTAGGATATTTGCTATTCAATTTATGGGCGAGAAAGGTGGGAAGGGGGATATAAAATGCAAATTGATTAGTTATTTATTTATACAAATATTTAAAAGGTTAAATTTTTGTAAAACCTGCTATAAAACACTTATTAATACTTTATTTATTGAGGGATAGGTTTTCTTTTATTCATTCTTATCAACTTCTAAATTAATCAAAATGACGAAAGGAACGCAAATAGAGGGTATGACTTTGGAAAAGCCAATAGTCATCCTTCCAAAACGTACAACTCTCAATTTAGAGTTTTTTTGATACTGTATAAATTTAAACAATTTGGTGAAGGCGACCCATAATTTGAATTATGACTATAGACTCTATTCAAATCATGCGCATATGCATAGCAATTAACAAGATATTAAATAATCGAAAAAATTTTCTAATCAGACCTTAGCCATTGGTCATTTTTTTCCATCACTTTGGCCTGGTCATTTTTTTAATGGTTAGCAGACAGCCAAATAACTAGGCTATAATTATAATCTAAAAAGAAAAATCGATTTTAACCTCACTTTGGCTAGTGGTCATTTTTTCATTGGTCTGTAAACAGCAGACTCCCAAATACTGGCCAATAATTATAAGCTAGAGAAAAAATTTGTTCTTCTCACTTTGGCCAGTGGTCATTTTTTTTATTGGTCAGTAGCCAGCAAACGGCCAAATAGCCTATATTTAAAATATAGAGAAAAAAAATTTGCTTCACTTTGGCCAATGGTCATTTTTTTTATTGGTCAGTAGCCGGGACGGTCAAAAAGATATAAATACATAAAAGACGAAAAAAAACGAAAAAAAATTTCAAATCACAATTTGGCCAATGGTCATTTTTTCATTGGTCAGTAGCCAGGACACGGTCAAAAAGTTTTATTATCAAGGGTATTAACAAGAACAATATATTAATTTAAAAAAAAATAAAAATTTTGTCCTCTCCGGATATCGAACCAGCAATTAAGAATTTGCCCTCGCCGGGATTCGAACCCACATCAGGCATAGGATTATGTAGGGGGGACGAGGCGCAGGGACCCATATCAGTAGAGGCATAGGCCCTTCTTGGGGAGGGCATAGGGTACTTATCAATGCTAACCTAATATACCAATTCATAAACGAAAAAAAAAATTTCGATTTATACTTTGGCCAATGGTCATTATTTTTTGGTCAGTAGCCAGGACACGGTCAAAATGGATATAAATACATAAGAGAAAAACGAAAAAAAAATTCGATTTACAATTTGGCCAATGGTCATTTTTTCATTGGTCAGTAGCCAGGACACGGTCAAAAAATCATATTATCAATGGTATTAACAGGAACAATATATTAATTAAAAAATAAAAATAAAGAAAATTTGCCCTTTCTGGGATTCGAACCCACATCAGTAGAGGCATACGCCTTTGTGGGGGGGGGGGGGGCAGGGACCCATATCAGTAGAGGCAAAGGCCCTTGTATGGGGAGCATAGGTAATTATCAATGTTAACCTAATAATATAGCAATTCAAAGAAAAAAAATTTATACTTTGGCAATGGTCATATAGATTAATTTAACTTAAAAAAAAACTTTGCCCTTCCCGGGTATCGAACCAGCAATAAAGAATTTGCCCTCGCCGGGATTCGAACCCACATCAGTACTCAGTAGAGGCATAGGCCCTTGTAGGGGGGGGCACAGGGACCCATATCAGTAGAGGCACAGGCCCTTCTAGGGGAGGGCATAGGGTAATTATCAATGTTAACCTAATATACAAATTCAAAAAGAAACAAAAAATTTCGAATCACAATTTGGCCAATGGTCATTTTTTTCATTAGTCAGTAGCCAGGAGGATACGGTCAAAAAGTCATATTATCAATGGTATTAACAAGAACAATATATTAATTTAATAAAAATAAAATTTGCCCTCTCTGGGTATCGAACTTGAATTAGAAATTAAGATACACGTTGGACAACGGACAACGTACGGACGGACAACAAAAAGCGAGCCCATAAATTGCTTAGCAATTAATATGTTACAACAACCGTCTCATTTATAAATGCAATTGTGGCTGTTTCATCATTAACAAAGATGTATATATTAAAATTAACATTTTGAACCTCTAGTATTAAGTTATATTATCTATCTATGACGGAAAATATTTTTTTAAAGTAATTGGTTTGGGTATGCGATGCAGAATATTTATAATTTAATTAAGCCCTCAACAACGAGTAATTGGAAAGTATATGTAAGCATAAATTATTAATACTAATTTAGACTGATTATATTTAATTATTTATGTCATCAACTTATTGCAAAGAACTTATAATATTCAATATATATATTAACATACAATTTGAACGTAATTGCTAGAGAAGGGAACATGCATTTTCTATACGAAGATTCTCTTACATTTTTTAAGAAAATATTTTTCCTCTCCTATTGCCGAACTTTTTAGTCCTCTTTAATACAAATTTTGGCAAAGACCATGCACAAAAAATATATAATTAGCTCAGACAAATAATTTTTATTTGGCGTTTTCTTTTAAATGAAGTATTTATTTATAAAGAACTATAAAAAAATTATCCGAATAGGAAAAATTATGAAGCCCTATAAATTTTGTTTTATATAGTGCTGCCTACGCCAGGTTTAGCCTGAATTTTAAAATAAATATATAGGGAGGAAAATATCTGACTAACCGCATGGGATCCTACGACCTTGAGCCTTTAAAAATACTGTTAAAAATAAGCTTTGGTTAGGAGGGAGGGTTAAGGGCTTAAGTATAGTTTTACATAATTTATCTTAGTGCTTTTATGCAAAATTTGCATAGTTTTATCAAATAATATTTAATGTCTAGAGCGTATAAGACGAGACTTTTTCTGGTATGATAACAAAGCATACAATTTAAATGCATGTATATTATGTGAAAATATAACGATAACATGCAAAAAATGGTTTTAATATTGTTATAAGTAGTTATTTAGTCATTAATTGTGAGATAAAATAAACTGCAAAATGCAAAACAAATAGGTGTAGCTTATTAGATTTCAAAATATGTCATTCATATTAATTTAAAAAAATTAGTTTAAGCAAATTTTAATTGTATTTGCTTTAAATTAATTAATGGGCCTAGCGAAAGAAGGAAAAGAGAGCCAGCTTCTACATTTTCTTTTAATTTAAACGGTTGAATATCAAAATTTTGAAACCGAGCTCGATCCAAATAAAAGTGAAGGGAGTTCACAATGTCTCAATCAAAGTGCGTTTAGAGTGGCTTACATTCGCTACAGTTGAATCAGACCACCCAGCAAATTAATCCATTAAATTTTGAACTTGCAATTATAACAAGAACAAACACCATGACAACGTTATGTACCAATTATCTAAAGTTTGAACCCTTGAAAACAATTTTTTTTAACCTTTTACAAATTGAAAATTTTTGCTAGGCAGACAAAGTTAACTTAAAGCGACTCTTTTTTCTTATTTTTATTTTTTTATTTCCTCCAAATTAAACTATGAGGCATAATTTTTTAAATATTATATTAACATTTTCAACTTTTTAATAAAATTAGCAATTTTATCGCAAACAATTTTTTGTATTAAAGTTGGAATTTTGCAGTTACATGGCTCTCATGAGTAAATTTTTGCGTAGCTCAAATAATATATAAATCGCAAAGCACAAAAATATTTATAACCCTATATTAAAAAGTTCGTATTGTCAATGGTCTTATGATTATAAAGAAAATGGGAGGGAGGATGTCCCAATATTTCGTACCACATGACATGGGCTCGTTGCTGGTTATAAATTTATAGCGAAAAATTAATCTAACTGGTAATAAAACGATCGTTAAAGGTTGCTAAAACTTGATGTAAAACAACAGCTAGTCATCGTCGGGTAACGAATAGAATAATAACATTAAATAGAAAAAATGATAGCATTTTATATGCATTCTATTCCGAGATATGATCACATCTTGATTCAACTGCTTTCTGTATGAATCCGTATTAAATTTTAATTTTGTACACTTAACTATAACCTACAATGTGCGATCAATGAATTTATATATTATATCGGTCTCTAGGAAGTTACATATCAATTCATTAGATATATTAATGGTTTTCACAAAATTTATACTAACAATCAAAGAGATTTCCAAGGACAAATCCTGATTATGGATTTAGGACATAGCTAGCATACCGTCCGTTTTAGAGCCTTAGGACCATTCGCTGGATGGAATGCGACCCGACGATCTCATCGCTTGATAGCCAACGGGATTCTACTTGCTTGCATAGACATTTCACGCTCTTAAGCCAAAACTATATCCTCTAACACTCTCCAAGACGTCCCAACACCATGCCCTCCTTTTATACAACGTCGTCATCCTGATCTTCGCCTCAAGCTCTGGAGCTTTCAGTCTTCGCACAATTATCCCATTTAGAAATAAGCAGGCGCTGCCCGTTTTTTAAATAGTGTAAAAGCTTTGTGTTTAAACAAAAAACGGCGATTCTAATTGCATTGTATAATTTTAAATATTTAACCGTAAGCTGACCGCTTCTCGCGTAAGACTCCCTCGATTTTGTGGAGCTATAATATATATACTAAATTTTCTTTTCTCCGTTTTTATAATTAACTAGCTGAACCCGGCAAACGTTGTTTTGCCATTTACCCGGGTGTATTAGCAGAATATATATCATCTAATAGATAAGTTTCAATAGATTAAAAATATATCAAATATAATTGGTAAGTGTTTATTATGCTAGGATTTTTAAACAAATAGTTAAAGAGGGTCCAAGGCCCAGGCCCACCCAAGAGAGAACTGGCCCCATGCCCCCCCCCCAAGGGAAAAATCTTTGGCCCCCTGGCCCTTCAAGCAATTTTTTTTAATTTTTTGTAATTAAGAAACAATATCATAATTATAAATATTTGTTTCTGAATAAAACTTTTAATTCTGAACATAATAATGTCCGAAGAACTGAGATATAACAACATTTTTTGGTACTTTGTTAAAATTTTTCTCCTTATTTAGCGCGCAAAAAATGACAAAATTAGATTTTGTAATTTATTTAGCCACGCAGGAGGGGACATGACCGTCCTATAATAATAATAATTGACGTGAAAAATAAGCAAAATGACTTTGATACTCAATGTTTCAAATCGTAAAAACAGCACATGCCTACATTTATCACACCAAACGATAGATATGCAGGGTGCGTTTGATTGGCATTTTATTAAACGTCAAAACGTATAAAAATATATTTCGAAAACTACTGGACCGATTTGGCTCGAACAAAACTTAAAACATGCTCCGGAGTGGCACGGCAAACGTTGTTTTGCCATTTATTTTTGCATTTTGCAGTATCACTTTTTAAGTGTTTCTAATGGCTGTAGACTTACACTTTATGAATAATTGACTAAAAACATAAAATATTCATAACGCAGTATAGATATAACCCAAATAAGTTTATGCAATAATTTAATTTACACGGAAAAGCTTCTTTTATTATATGGAATAAAAAGCATATATGTAATTAATTGGGGAAGAGCATATTAATACTTATTAACTGTTATGCAATTTATTTATGGTAAAGTTTAGCATAAGCCTGAAAGAAATGTCACTGAGTTTTAAATGTAATTTAAGTTTCTTCTACAAAATAAACGCATAACCATGTCATAAAATACTTTGTAGAATCTAATGTTTATATTCCTCTGGTTCATTCATATGGTAACGGGTCTGCCCTGATTTAATACGAAAGAAAATTTTTATGCAGCAATAAAACATTTAAGCTTCATATACTATACGTCATATGACGTCATTATTAAGTGATAAAACCACTTCTGTGCAAATCGTAATATGTGCATTTCGTAAAGAATTGCTTATGCGCATGCGCAGTTATAACCCTCCGCGTTTGGTAAGTTTTCTAATATTATTATCTTTTATTTTGTAAATATTATTATCGTTTATTTTGTAAATTTAATGTAATCTAGGCAAAATGTAATATAGGCAAGGGTTAGGGTTAGATTTAGTGATTTATTTGATAATATGTATTACTTATTACGAAATGCACATATTACGAAATGCACCAGATTCGATAAAACGTATAAGACAAGGTATAAAACAAAAAAACATGACCCCTCAAAAACTACTGGACCGATTTGGCTCGAACAAATTTTAAAACATGCTCCGGAGTATGGGGAATAAACTGTGAAATTTTGAGCCAAATCGGTCTGGTAGTTTTCCAAAATTGGTGGTGGCACAAACACAAACACACCCACATACACACAAACACACATATTTTCATTTTTATATATAAGATATCTCTTCGTTTTTATATTGCCTTTAATTGAAAATAAACTAATATTTAAAATATTAAGGATCTAAGGTATGTTTAAAAGCTTTAGTAAATAAGACGATCTCTTGCCAGAGTATGAGGTATTAGTTGTGAATAATTATTTATAATATATTAGGATACACAATTTGCATTAAGTCTCAGCACGCCTCTCTTAACATGGTAAGATATAATTTCTTTAGCCGTGTTTCCTTTTAAAGTGAGAAAGCAATTAAAAATCGCCTGAAAATTGCAAACCTAATTTGAATTAAACTTAATAACAAATAATTGCATAGCAATTAATATATTTCTCCTATTAGCTGTTTGTCACACTCTGTAGTCAGCTCCTTTAAGTAGATTTTCCACGAATACCTGCAGTAACACCCGCTTTGCTTTAACTCATATATACATTCCAGCTTAGTCCTCATCTATTTGCTAACTTTCCAATAGTAACTTCTTGATACGATTCGCCAGGTTATTTTCTCCCCTCAGTCCAGATGCCATATCATCTCAATCCTCTTGCAGCCAATTCTCTGTATCAGAACCACATCTAATATAACCATTATCTCTTGTTTTCTTATATGGTCATTCATGCTTATTCCAAAGATTTTTAACATTCGCATGGCATTGTATCCAAGCTTTACTCTCCTTTAGCCACACTCCACAGTTAGTACCATAACGGTCTTATATAATCGTCTTTTCAATTTGAGTAGAATATGTGTTTGGCACATAATACACTACTTAACTCCCTGAAGTTTAGCCATCCTGCGTTTATTCTCCCCTTAATTTCACTTTCTACACCGCCATTACATCTCTAGGACTATGTTTGAATCCTTTCTTGCTTAAACACCAGTGACCAATTTGCAGATGTATTTATTTGTCTTCATTATTCGAATACAATTATGTATTAGTTTTATTCCGGTTATAAGGTCATTGCTTTCGATTCGATCCATCCCTTTTAACCGGTACACAGCATTATATCATCCGCAAAAGTATTGTCAAAGGTGTTTCGTGTTTCAAGTCTTCGATTATCCAATCAATCATTGCTAGAAGAGCAATAGATCAGTGCCGATCCTTTATGCGCACCGACTTAGATTGAATTCTTTGTATCACCAACAATCCATACTTTGGCTTTTAAGGTATTATACATATTTTTCATTAAAACGGCGAGTACATTATTGTATCTCAGGTTATCACATAACAACTGCTTAGTTATTTTATCAAAAGCTTTCTCATTATTAATAAAACATATATAAAGTTTTTCTGTCTCTTTTTAAATAATTCCATAAGTCGCCTATGACCAAGTATTACATTTGAACCTTACTTGGCAAGAACCCAAGTTGCTAATGATATCATCTTTCTAGCTTTAATGATCGTTTCTAATACCTACTTTTACCGACTCGTTAACATTATCTCTCGATATTTATTGCACTCTTGTACATCTCCCTTCATTATGTATTGGTATAACATAACTTACCTTACACTCAGCCCGCATCTCCCCATTTGCAAGTATTTTGTTAAATAACTTTGCAAGTTAATGTGCACCTAACGTCCTTAAAATTTTTAAACCCTTCCTTGGTTCCCACCGCTCTACTTTTTAAGCACTAGGTCAACTTCTTCTTTTGTCACTTTTAACTCTGGGGCAAATTTATAATTCTTCGAAAACCCTTTTTCACTGTTTATTGATTTTTTATGGTCCCATCCCAACTTAATATTTTCCAGAGCCTCCCTTATTTTTATAGGTTGTTACTTTTATAACATCTTTTAATTTTCTTGCTTTGGTCCTAATATCTAGATCATTTAGATCACCTTCTTTAATATTTAACTTAGCGTTCAAATTTTTATAGACATCTATTGTAGCCTTGGCCACACAACGTTTTGCTTAATTTCTGGCTTCACATAAGCCAATCTTGTTTCCAACCCTATTCCCTAATCCTATATTGTAAAGATTTCTTTTCAACTTACTATGCATTGGTCTTCCCTCCAATTCAACGTTTCTTTATCACTCTGCATCTCGGTGTGCTCTCCCTTAGAACACATTTCGCCACCAATTGTTTGGCTATTATTTCTATCCTTTGCATTCTGATAATTGTCTATCTGCAACCGTTTACTTGATTATTGTAAAAATCTTTCAAGTTCAGTAGCCGCACCATTTGGTTTTCTTATTAAGTCTCTTTTTTGCCGTGGAGATGACTGTAGATATCATACGAAAAGATTCGTCTAACTTTTTTTATTAAGCATTTTTCTTCATCTGTGCATCGTGTATGCGGAGCATAATTGAACATTACTTCAATCATTTATGCAAAGTTTTTACAAAAGTTCTACAATATAAGTCGGCCACAATTTATCTTTGTATTTCAATGACTTTATCTTACAGATGTGAACGCATACGATTGCCACTCCTTTTTTATGCGTTAACCTTTCTATTTTGTTTTTTTGTATAAATTTCAATATATTAGGTTTGTTAAGGGTGTCAGAAACTTCTCGGCATCTTGCAGTCATCGTTTGAACTTAAAGCGACTCCACTCTCAATCTTGTCTCTAGCACATCTTTCTTAAACAAAATCCGTTTGTGGAAGATGTAATGTATCCCTCGCTGACATCCCCTATAATATGGGCGCCTACCATGAGCGTCGTTGGGGGAGGACGCCATCTTGGATGAAACTTTTTTTTTAATATCTATTGTTTAATTATATATAAATTAAAATATAGTAATAAAATCATTTTTAAGGTATCTTGACCTTATCGCTCCCCCCCCCATAATATTCTTGATCAGGAAAATATTTAGTCAAAAATTTTATCCAAATAGTTAGCTCTATTTGTATAGGGACTTATGTTGATTATTTTTTTTAAATATCATATATTGACACGAATTTTGGTGCTATTGTCCTTTTGTGGAAATCTCTTTAAAAGTGGCAGGTTTTGGGGCCTTAATGGCGGTGATGCTAAGTCAATTTTATTGCTATAAATGCAAATTTTGTTTTTTTTCACGGACTCATAAACAACCTGTACCGATATCCGCTATCTTTTCCATTATAATATACACCATTTTCGTCGACCCATCTTATCCCAACACCAACATATTGTCCAGATTTACATCGCTAACTGCAAATCCACCCCTTTCCTGTGAATCTTACTATTATAGAAACCCCAACTTTTTCCTTAATCACTGAAATCCAACCCCGACATCGACTTTCAGAGTTGTCTGAGAGTACAAGACAATTCCCGCCTAATTTGGGGTTTAGATTTTTTGATTTTTATAATTGAAGACAGTTTAAAGGCTGTAAACTGGTTTATTGATGTCTAATCACGGTACAAAATGAGAATCCAACGTATTTTTCACAATGGATGAAGGCGACGAATGTCTGCCATAATATATATATATGAACTAATATTACGTAGGTGAGAGGTGCTTGAGTGAGGAGATTGGGGAGAAGAACACGGCGTGTGGAGTTAAATTTAATCATTTGTTGGTTATAATTAAGCTATTTAAACCCTCCAAGGTTGATGTACTTCACATCTCAATTTGCATGAGGGATGCCTTTAACATTAACATATTTGTCTGCTTCTAATTAGCATATTAAATGACTTCTCAACAGTGGCGTAAATACGGAGGGGGGGCGGGGGGCGGGAAATTTCTCCCCCCCCCCCCCCCGGTATTTTTTATGGGGAAAAAATTATTTAAGCTTGTCTTCCCATCACTACATGCACCAATGAAAGAAGTTTCTCAACGTTGAGGAGGCTTAAAACGTATATAAGAAATACTATGTCGAAAAATAGATTAAATGGATTGGCCCTTTTAGCGATTCATCGGGAATTAGCTCCCACTCTAGATGAAGTTCTTGAGATAATTTCGCTGGGAAAAAGAAAATATAAAATTATTTCATAATGACTTTCTTTATTTAATTCGAATGTTTAAATAAAAATGCTATAAAAAAGGGTCAATCCATTTAATCTATTTTTTGACATAGTACTTATATAAAAGCTAATAGGTAAAGAAGAGTTGTGATGTTGGGCAAAGATTACAATATTTTATAATCTGATAGGGTGTCCAAAGGATTATTTGGAAATTAGCCAAAACTTGATTCTTGTCCAAAAACCGTTCATTTTCTTTGCATATCGAGGTTTCTTAAGTTCAAAATCATACAACTTAGCCTTAGGTTGGACTACTATTACTAAAGTTTCTGCTAACTGTCTAACTTGCTGAAGATCTAGGTCCTTTAAAGTTGCAGCTTCTGTTGCAACATCGTGATCATACCAGCTTGCTTCAATTTCTCCTTATATGGTTTATCTTCCATTTCTGACAACATTTCAATTAAAACTGCCCCATAATATCCCTGGCCTTTTAACAAATTTATATGCTCTTTATAATTATGTCGCTTAGACCTCTTCCAGTCGTATCACAAAAAAAATCTTCTTTGAGTCAATAAATCGAGCACACCAATTAGGTCATTACAAAAACAAATTGATATAACCACATTTTGAAAGTGAGGACTTAAGTTGTAGCACGGTACCTTAAAAGAGCTCTAAAATTGCCATCACCAGATGACGCTGGGAAAAAGAAAATATGAAATTATTTATAATGACTTTCCTTATGATTTATACCAAATTTTATAATTTTGATGTTGAAATAAAAATGTTATAAATTTTTTTTGGAGATTTCCCCCCCCCACCCCCCGGTAGAAAATCCTGGCTACGCGCCTGCTTCTCAACTTACACTAACAAGTAATTAGAATACACTGCTTCTTACGGCATCTCCGGCAGACGATAAGTTTATTTACTTTAATACATTTTAAATTTCGACAAATTAATTAACTACCTACAACATTAACATAAACCAAAACCCCGCCCGCTACTTGGATGGGTAGTGCCAAAGTTTCGATATTTGATACCCTAATTTGTGGGCGTATCCAGGGGGGACAGAAAGGGGTAACTGCCCCCTCTAAATCCAAAAATTTGTTAAAATTGTGGCTAAAATTTTAAAATATTCATTTTGCCCTTCCCTAAATCATTATTGCTCCATCTAATTCCAATGCTGGCTAAGCCCATGCCCTAATTTCTAAAGTTTATTCTTATAAAACAATTATACCTATAAAATACAGCAGTTTGCCAGTAAGATGGAATGTATTTTCAATTAATTCAGACATATTGTAAATAGGCAACCCTTCAATCTTTAAGAAACAAAGTCTCTTCTAAAGGGTTTTGACTCATTTTTGTTATTCAGATATTAGAAAAACACCTTATAAACAAATATGCTTTTAATTTAAAATATTGCTTAATCGCACGTCTAGGAATGGTATTTTCCAAGGGGTTGTCCCGAACCCAAAGCCCTGAACCCGAACCGGCTAAAACCCTATGTTTTACAGAACCCGAACCCAAATCCGAACCCATTTTTAAAAATACCCTTAAAACCCGAACCCGAACCCGATGAATACAATAAAGGTTCGGGTTGAGGTTTTTAATTTAAAAATATATTGTGAATTGAATATCTCAGTTTTCTCTATCATGACAATTTAACGAAAAACATACGATTGTAATTTCAATTTTTTTATGTTTCCGGCATTTTTCATTCATTAATGGATACTAATAATCTCAAGAATTATTTGTAAGTATTAATATATAATTGATATATATTAGTTATGGTATGGTTTAAAAATGTATTATTAGTATAATATAATTTCTTGAACCCGAACCTGTACCCGAACCCAATTCCTTAAACCCGAACACGAACCCTATTTTAAAATTTATGCCAAACCCGAACACGAACCAAAACTCGATTTTTTTTAAGCGGGTTCAAACCCCTGGTATTTTCTCAAACTTCAATCAGCTTGATTAAAGCTTTTTAAATTATAATTTAGGGATCAACATTAAACCATTTTAATATATATTTGAGAGTATCAATTCAACAGCTCCTCGATGCCACTCAGTATGTGTTAGAAAAATATAAATATAAATATAAATTTACCTCCATCCCAAATTTCCAAAAATTTTCAAATGCACATTGGATACTACTTAAAATAAAACCCTACTCTCTAATTTATTAATTCATGAAGAGGTAAATCGGGCATAGACGATTGTCACATCCGTTTTCGTTAAAATGCCTGAGGCAATTGTCAATCTATATCTCTCCCTATGCTGAACTTTCTCCTCACCTTTTTCACAGTTATTGCATCGCGAAGCTAGGTAGTTTTAGTATCTATTAGATGTTTGTACAGACAATCGCGACATTTGACCCAATTCGTATAGAGTGAAAGAAACATTGCGGAATTTTAATTGTGAAAAAATTTTGTGTTACGAAAAATCATTTCATCATCCTAAACATCCCATGTAAAATTCCTTTCCTTCTGCTCAGAAATTTTCGAAATGGATGAATTCGGTGGGAAAAATCCAAATTTTTATATTTTTAGGTGTAGTAGTATAAAATTATTTTATTTGCTCCTTCAAATTGTATCATTGGCTTATGTCTGTTATGGTAAATATGAGTTGGAAGACATTTATATGACTCCTGGACCCGATAATCAACCGACTATGATATTCACCGAACCTTTTCTAGCCAGATTTGATGGTACCAATGTGAGTTTTTTCATATTTGATAACCTTGTTTTATTAAATTTAGTAATTAACTTTTTATGGATTATTAAGTTCAAATAGCAATGGTTCATGTTATTTATAAGTGTTAAGAAAATATATTTTGCTAAGTTTATCTATTTACCTTTAGATAAATCTTAGAGGAAAAGGTGGAAGCTCGATCCCTTTAAAATATGTATATATATCGCGTGTAAAAATTCACTTTCCCACTAAAAAAATTTTCTTGTAAATATGTATGCTTTGAAAACATAAATAACTAACTAATAAATAATATAGCACTTTACTGGTTTAAATTTATAAATTTCTTAGCTAACCAAATAAACAGTCAGGAGTTAAAATCCTTAAAACCACCCTTAGCCATCTATTTATCAGGTTTACCCTGATAAAACAAGGTGAAATTATGTATTTAACGTGACATAGTATTAATTAAATGATAAAATTTATGATGATTATAAAATTAAAACTATAACCTGTAAACATTTTAAAGCATATTTACATATTAATAGAGTAAAGTTTGAATGGTAGCTATTAAAATTTATTTTGAACTTTATATTTAAAAAAATATTTTTTATAGCCGAATGAACCGATCTATGTATCAGTAAGAGGGGTTGTTTTTGACGTTACCTCACAACTAGGTATATTTGAATATATAATATATTTTACATTGCATTATTATTGATTAACAAATAATTTGAAAATTTTTTAACAAATTTATTCACAAGAGCATTAGAGAGCTGTGAATAAATCTTTTTAAAATATTCTATACGAGGGACAAAATCCTTTAAATTTAAAAATTATTAAAAAGCTATGTTTCTACACAATACATATAGATGATTATAGCCCAGGAAAGACATTATGCTACTTGGCGGGTAAGGATGCATCAAGAGCTTTAGCTAAGAATTCTACCGAGGAAGAGGACTTAAATGATAACTTGGTTAAACATATTATATTTTATTAAATGCTAGGCAGTTATAATTGGCTTAGTTCTATATAATAGATTTATTTGTTAAACCAATTATTACATAACATAGACCTATAAAATTAGCACATAAGTATGTATACCTATTTTTTCACTTAGGATGGTTTAACCGACAAAGAATTAGAAAATTTGGATAACACATACAAGCAGTACAAACGTAACTTTCACACCATAGGTTACATGAGTTCCTTGGCTCTCAAGGAGAAAATAAAAACAGAAATGGATGCCGATGAAATCAAGAGAGCTCGTATAAGGACCAAAAATAACACGGAAAGCGAAGATAAAACGAAGAAAAAGAAAAAGAAGAAAGGAAAGGGTAAAAAGAAAAAGAAAGATGCTACGAAGACTAAACAAGCCGATAAAAAGACGACATTGGCACCACCAACTGATGCAAGCTTAGTTACTACGTTACCTTTAGAAACAACGACACACAGTGAAAATGCAACGGCAGAAAAGGAAAGTGAATCAACTAAAGCTACGCCTGAAGAAATAAGTTTTGCTGATTTAAGCAACAAAGTAGAACCAGAAGCATATAAAGTAACGACGCAAGATAGTTTAAAGACTACGACTCGGCAAGTTAAAGTTAAGGCTGATGATCTGTTATCCAAAAAAGAAACCAAAGGCGGTAAAAAGGTTGCGTATGATGTTAAGGATACTTCAACTCTCTCTGCCAAAGATTATTATGTGCCCTACGCGGAAAAGCCTGAAAACGATTACTTCCATGACAAATTTGTGGCTGAATATGAAGAGCGAAAAAAATCAGAATTATAACAATAGAGGCTGACAGTAGAGGAAAATAAATTTAGATTTATTTTTATAAAATTAGATTGCCCTATGCGTGTAGATAGCTTTGTCGTTAAATAAATGGATTCATAAGTTTTTTATATTAAGTTAAATGTTAATGGGCCGGATGTCAGAAAGGTTCATAGGCGTAGCCAGGGGGAGGCAGGGAGGGGCGGCTGCCCCCTCTAAATCTAAATAATCTCTAAAATTCAATATAATTAGAGATAAAATTTCAAAAAAGATTCGTTTGCCCCCCTAATTCATTATTGCTCACCTCTAGTTCTAATCCTTGCTACGCCAATGGAAAGGTTTTAAATAAAAAAATCTTTCTTGTTTAGGATAGCTACAATACAAGTATAGAATGTCCTATTAATATACAATTCAAATTAATTTTAATTAAGCAGCTTAATATTTTTTCGCCCATTCAAACTCATAATCTTAATAAGCTTTTTAACTAATGCCTTAGAACAATACTCATTATCCCTAAAATAAGAAATTAAAAGCTAATTAATAATAATAATTATTTGTTTTAATATCATTAACGGATATATTGTATCTTCTAACAATTACTCTTTAGATTATTGCTTATAACTTTAAAGTTAAAAGTGAATTATATTAGATTCGATATTTTATATTTAGAATATTTGAAGTCGCATGTTTAATCTTAAATTCACATCAATTATTAATTAAATTATGTATAAAAAAGGTGATTAAAAACTCAAGCCTTCGGCCCTCGTGGGAAGGGGGAGGGGAGAAGGGAAGGGAAGGGAAGGGGGGAAGGGAAGGGGGGAAGGGAAGGGGGGACGACTCATCTATACTTCGTATAAATGTATCATATTTGCTATGCAATTTATGGGCGAGATAGGTGGGAAGGGGCGAGAATGCTTATAGGGTGGTATTCAATGCCTAATGATTAATTAATTATTTATACAAATTTTCCATTTATGGGCAAAATGTAATATAGGCAAAATGTAATATAGGCAAGGGTTAGGGTTAGATTTAGTGTTTGCATCTAGTTGCGTATTACATTAGTTTTTATGGCCTTTAGTGATTATGGGTCTAACAAACATTATATTATAAAACATCACAATGTTAAGAATTTGCAGAATTGTTGGGAGAAATTTTTTGTTGAATTTGAACAATTTTTAATTAAAAAAATCAAAAATTTGGCCATGGTCATTTTTTCTCCATTGGTCAGTACCAACAGATACTCTATAAGTCAATGATAGCCAAAAAAACGGAAACAAAAATTTTGATGCTCACTTTGGCCAATGGTCATTTTTTTCCATTGGTCAGCAGCCAGCACACGGTAAAAGTGGATATAAATTCATAAGAGTAAAAAAAAACGAAAATTCGAATCACATTTTGGCCAATGGTCATTTTTTTCCATTGGTCAGCAGCCAGGACACGGTAAAAGTGGATATAAATTCATAATAGTCAAAAAAAAAAACGAAAAAATAAACTCGGATTCACATTTTGGCCAATGGTCATTTTTTTCATTGGTCAGCAGCCAGCGGACGGCCAAAAAGTCTTATTATCAATGATAGTAACAAGAACAATCATAAGAGTCAAAAAAACTCCGGGATTCTAACCCAAAAACTAGTTAAATTGCATAGCAATTAAAAGTAAACAACTTTTATTTATGTTTATTATATAAAATTAATAAAATGAAACAATAATAGAACAAGCGTACGACCAAAAAGTCATATTATCAATGGGGCACCTCATATGCATTAATTTAAAAAATAACACAGCGAGGGAGATAGAGATGAGGGGTGGTCATTTTTTTCATTGGTCAGCAGCCAGCGGACGGCCAAAAAAGTCATAATAGCAATGGTAGGAACAGGAACAGTCATATAGTCAAAAAAATGAAAAAAATAATTTCGATTCACATTTTGGCCAATGGTCATTTTTTCCATCGGTCAGGAGCTAGCGGACGGCCAAAAAGTCATAATAGCAATGGTAGTAACAGGAACAATCATAATAGTCAAAAAAAACGAAAAAATAAACTCGGATTCACATTTTGGCCAATGGTCATTTTTTCATTGGTCAGCAGCCAACGGACGGCCAAAAAGTCATAATAGCAATGGTAGTAACAGGAACAATCATAATAGTCAAAAAAAACGAAAAAATAAACTTGGATTCACATTTTGGCCAATGGTCATTTTTTTCATTGGTCAGCAGCCAGCGGACGGCCAAAAAGTCTTATTATCAATGATAGTAACAAGAACAATCATAAGAGTCAAAAAAACTCCGGGATTCTAACCCAAAAACTAGTTAAATTGCATAGCAATTAAAAGTAAACAACTTTTATTTATGTTTATTATATAAAATTAATAAAATGAAACAATAATAGAACAAGCGGACGACCAAAAAGTCATATTATCAATGGGGCACCTCTTATGCATTAATTTAAAAAATCGATAACCTAATATACTAGATGCAAACTAATAACAAACAGCGTGACAAACAGCGTGACGTGACATCGGTAAACAAAATCAAAAGCGAGCCCATAAATTGCATAGCAATTAACAATTAATATGACATATATTTATAATTTAAATTACAGCGTTTACCTAAACTTTTGCACTTCGTATTCCTCTCCTTCACACTAGTAGGAGAGAAAAGGGGTAATCAATCATAGCGTCCAACATGTATCGCTTATTCCTTCTCTCCCCTTCGCATCCAGAAATTATGTTTTGCCCCCCCCCCTAATTAGCCAGGCGGGGGCAGGGGGCGCCGCTGCCCCCCCCCCCTAATTTTAGAAATAAGAAGGATTTTAATACAAAATCCCTTAAAAATTAAAAAAAAAATTTTGTTTCCCCCCCCCCTAATTAGCCAGGCGGGGGCAGGGGGCGCGGCTGCCCCCCCCCCTATTTGAACTTAACTCAAATTAATTTACACAAAAATATAAATTATTTTGGTAAAATGAAATTTAAATTACGGCCGCAGGAAAACTTTTGGATAGTCAACACCTTTTTTTTTGCTCTCAGGAAAATTTTAGATAGTCGAGACCTTTTTATTTTATTTTGCTCTCAGGAAAATGTCGAGCCCTTTTTTTTAATCTGCCCCCCCAAGCCGTTAACAAAAATATTACCAAAAAAATTGTATAAATAATGAAAATCACGACAATAAACCTATACATGACAAAATTTCATTTTTAAGGTTGAATAAATTTTAAATTAAAAAAATTAATCATTAAAAAAATTTAAGTTTAATTAATTTAAACTATACTAGAAAAAATTTGAAAAAAAATTCACTAATTTATACAAAAAACGACCATTTTAAAAAAAGTGCAAAATATGGTGTGTGAGTTGCAAAAAAACATGTAAGTTTGGGGAAGGAGTGTGTTACATGCGAAGGGGAGAGAAGGAATGAGCGATACATGTTAGACGCTATGATTGATTGCCCCTTTTCTCTCCTACTAGTGTGCAGGAGAGGAATACGAAGTGCAAAAGTTTAGGTAAACGCTGTATGATGGAGGGACATAATGATACCGATATATATGATGAAAGGTGATAATTATAATTTCAAGAGTCCCATAAAGTTTAAAAAAGTAATCGCAAAACGGTTTAGCAATTAGGATTTATATTGGAGAGCTCAGCAGCATTTGCTTTGAATAGTGTTAAAGATTACTTAGGAAAAATGGGGATAATTTACACCTGTGTTTTATAGATCTAGAAAAGGCGTTTGATAAAGTTTCTAAGGCAAACGTTTGGAAAGAAAACACTGTACCAAAACTATCATAGGAGACATGTAAAGGCAAAATAGAACGCTTATTAGAAATGCGGTGGGGACAACAAAAAGTTGCCATTCACATTCAAGGTTCAGCACTTAATCTTTCCTATTAGTAGCGAATGGATAGTATTATTAAGATTCCGGAAAGCACCATGGGCAATACGTTTGCTGACAATACACTTCTGTTACCATAGGTGAACAGGAATTGGTTAAAAATCAAAGTTCCAACAGAAGGGTAAATACTATAGAAGAAAGGGTTTCACGAGTCGGAAAAACAAAGTACATGAAGGTAAGGTTTATATTAAATTAAAATCCCGCAAAGCGGATCCCTTATTTTTTGAATGAAAACCTAATGGCCTATGGTTTTTTATATATTTATGGACTAGACTTCAAACGATGGAATAGGTAAAAAAAAGTCCAAGCAAGGTAAATTCTGAATGAAATTAGAGTTTTGTATCACTGAAGGATTTAAAAAAGACTGAGGGAAACTGTATAGGTTAATTTTATAGCCAACAGTACTGTATAGCTCCGTATCATGGGTCACATAGAAAAGGAGAGAGCAACATTTAACGTCTATTGAGATGAAAATTAGAAGATGTATTTTAGAAATAAGCAAGAAGTAACACAAGGACAATGATAAAAATTAATCTAACAAAGCTTGTAGCAAACACACTAATATTATGTGGTGTAGAGAGACTACGTAACGGCACGTCTGAAAGAAAATTAAGACTGTAAACTTGCGGGTAAACAAAAAGATGTAACCCAAGCTTAGATAAAATCACAAAATATACATCATTCGAAAATATAGAAAATGAATAAAGAGGTGTGTAAATATAGAGACAAATGGAAGTTAATGTTGAAAGGAGTGATCACAGTGCTCCAGTGAGTACTGCCCAATAGGTGCTTCGTCATAGACATGCGCTGTATGCTCCTAAGTAAATGTATCAGATGAAAATGCGCGAGGGCGAAGTGAAGCAGCAGAAGCACAAGCAGACATTGAGCGTTAACCCGAGTTGCAATTAAAATAGTTAGCAGATATGATATGTTGTTACAAATACTTACTCTAGAGTTGCTCTGGTTTTAAGTCTCCTTTACAATACATGCTAAGCATATTATATTCGCGCACATGGTTGTTTAGTGTCAATACTTATAGATGTCTTAATAAAATAAAGAATTATACTTCAGCCATTTATTTAGGCAACAATGTAACTTAATTTTTAGAAGTTGATTAATGAATCACATTATTCCTATTCTCCATTTTAAGTTTTAATGACAGATAGCTTTATTCTTATCTTTTTACTGTATGGTGATTCAAGATCGATTATGCATCCTAACTAATTCTATAAGAATCTACAGGAAAAATATTTTATTAATTATAAAATAATTATAACTTTTCCAACTTCTTGGATCATGGAAGTTTGTGTATCAATTAGCCAAGGAGGCTAAATATTAATACTACTTGTTATTAAGAGACCAGGTGAAAGGACATTAAATGGATTGGCAATTGCCTCTCCTAGGAATGATATTGGCATTAACTTTCCTCAGAGCGATGTTGATTTTAATAGATCAGTATTCGAATTATGTGAATTTAAATGAATAATTAACGCTGCATAGCTGTTGCTCTGAGGTCAATGAAGATTTTATAATAAAATCTGAAGATAATCTATTATAAAGATTGGAAAGAAGGCTACTTAGCTTTAGAAAAAGTATGAATAAAGTAGGGGGCAAAAGACACTATGATCGCGGTTGCGGCTTATGTAATAAAGAAGTAACAAAATTTAGTATCAGGCAATATCTATAAAGAAAGAAAACCCGTATAAAAGCTGTAGCGAAAACTTAATAATCCAAATTAATTTCAGCCCCTTTAACAAAAAAAAATGATAAGGACACTAGGGATGGCCTATTAACAAAAATTGGTGATGGACATCATAATGAGAAGCGTTAAAGGACATAAGGTACAAGGAGTGGTGGCTATTGAAGCAGGCGAAAGGAAATATGTGACAATTGAAATTATGAGACATGCCAAATTTAAGGCAAATACTTCGTGCGAAGATCCGTCAAATGCTGTGAGCTTGAAAATACAAGGGGAGGTTTGATATTAGGTGAAATCAAGCAAAATAAAAAAACTCTCAAGAAATCGTGGTGGTGAAATAAAGACGCAAAAATTTCATCAGAGAAAAGAAGAGGTTCTACAAATTTTGGTTGCAATAATTATAATGATAGGCAATTTACCCATTGGCCATAAAATGGGTTGAATGATGCGTAGCAATACTAAAGCTGAGGACGATTAGACTAAATTCCTAGAAAGAGAGATAAAACTGCGAAATCCGAATAACTGCTCTGAATATTACAGATTTTAAACTAGGATTTCATTTTCAACACCAGACATTAGTGGATGGTGCGGCTACTAATTATTCATCCTGTGTAATAAAGGTGAACATGAAGTGGAGAATATCTTTAATAGATGTGCGAATGCATTAAATGAAAGTATAGAATTAATAGAAAAAAAAACATAGTATATAATTTATATCAATAAAATACGCAATGCACTTTGATTGTAATAGGTCGATGGAACATAAAAATGTGGAGTCCATCAAATAATGATCTACTCCTCCTTCTGATAGTGAGATGGATATCACCAGAATGATGAGTAGCGTAGTAAGGGTGTCCGAGGGGCCAAAGCTCCTCAGGGCCAAAATCTAGTTCCCACTTCTTAGTCCCTCTTCTATATGCAAAAGTTGTTTTATAAACTTAAAGTTATATTTGTTTATATAAACAAATTATAAATTTTATAGTTAGCGCTCACCACACGTGGGGAAATATGATTCAATCTATAATTATTTTTTTGCATACCAACTTTCCACGGGATTATTAATTGCTATGCAATTTATGGGCTCGTTTTTGGTTGTCCGTCCGTCGTCCGTCGTCCACCAAGTTATTGGCGCAAGCTTTGTGACCTGGAGGTGTCGGGTTCAAGCCAGGGAGGGGACGAATTTTTTTTTTAATTTTTTTAAATTAAATTAATATTTTGTTCTTGTTAATACCATTTATAATATGAATTTTTGACCGTCCGCTGGCTACTGACCAATGAAAAAAATGACCAATGGCCAAATAAATCGAAATTTTTAATTGCTATATGCAATTTATGGTATTTTTTCGTCTTTGAATATATGCCCTTTCCTACAAGGGCCTACGCCTCTACTGATATGGGTCCCTGTGCCCCTTACCAAAGCCTATGCCTTTACTGATATGGGTCCCTGTGCCCCTTACCAAACCCTATGCCTTTACTTAGAGATGTTAAAACGCTTATATGCTACATGCTTAACCCTGGTAATAGGCACTTATCTCCTACCATTCCCATCTAGCATAAGGAGCAGATGCCTTAATAACCCGGTTACTAGCACTAGCAGATTGAAGCTGGTTATGGGAGCCGGTTGAGCAGGATATAAAATAACTGGGCATCGAGCAGAGTTGCTTGATATATACCGTGGTATCGAGCATGGTTGTTTGAAACTAAACATGTTTCTCAGCAGATTTTACTATAGCGTACTAGCTGAGCAGGCAATTGGCATATAATGCTAATACAAACACAATTTTCATATTTATACATAATTGCTTAACAATATTATTTTAATTTTTAATAATAGATCCATACATTGAGATGTTATGATATTATATATAATAAAATAAAAAATATTTATTTTGCGGTTTACCTTAGTCACATTTTGTCATAATTAACATTTTTAAAGCTAAAGAAAAAATTTAAACGAAAATTGGTAGGTTAGGGTGTCATATAGTTAGTAATAATTAAAAAAACAGTTTTGCGGTTTTACTATGGTGACAATTGTCATAATCGTGAATTTTGAGGCTAAATAAAAAATTTAAACGAAAATTAATAGATTAGGGTGTCATATAGTTAGTAATAATTAAAAAAATAGTTTTGCGGTTTTACTATGGTGACAATTGTCATAATCGTCAATTTTGAGGCTAAATAAAAAATTTAAACGAAAATTGGTAGGTTAGGGTGTCATATAGTTAGTAATAATTAAAAAAATAGTTTTGCGGTTTTAATATGGTGACAATTGTCATAATCGTCAATTTTGAGGCTAAATAAAAAATTTAAACGAAAATTGGTAGGTTAGGGTGTCATATAGTTAGTAATAATTAAAAAAATAGTTTTGCGGTTTTACTATGGTGACAATTGTCATAATCGTGAATTTTGAGGCTAAATAAAAAATTTAAACGAAAATTGGTAGGTTAGGGTGTCATATAGTTAGTAATAATTAAAAAAAAATAGTTTTGCGGTTTTACTATGGTGACAATTGACATAATCGTCAATTTTGAGGCTAAATAAAAAATTTAAACGAAAATTGGTAGGTTAGGGTGTCATATAGTTAGTAATAATAAAAAAATAGTTTTGCGGTTTTACTATGGTGACAATTGTCATAATCGTGAATTTTGAGGCTAAATAAAAAATTTAAACGAAAATTGGTAGGTTAGGGTGTCATATATATGAGTAATATGTTTTCATCTTCCTCTTTTAGAAGAGGCCAGGAATCCAAAAAAGATTTGAAATTAAATTTTGCAATTAAGATGGCTATTGATTGTTTTAATAAAAATGCGGGGGAATGTTTGGAGGGAGGGGATCGCCTGCCTATTTCTTTGAAAAAAGCCAACGCCATTTTTTCATAGGATCCTGAACAGGAGGAAACTATTGGGATAAAAATACTAAAGTCCAAAAGGGCCTTGTATTTTTGGAGCTTGCGTTCTTCGGCGAGGGCCATGGGGTCATAATTAAGATTAGAGGGGGCAAATAGGTCTATGCATGTAAAATCCCACTTTAAAAGGAGACCATTTTCCCATGGGACTAGCGATGAACCGTCAGGACGGATTCGACCTTCAAGGGCAGGATCTGAAGGTTCAAGTATGGATGGAATTTGGGCTTTTCTAGGGGCTGACTGGATAAAAGAATTAATTTTAGAGTGTCGCAAGTGTCTAAATTTATTAAGTCTGCAGTGTAACGGGTGGCGTGCTTCTTCATCCACAGGCAGGTTGCAATTTTTACAGGCATATGCCTTTGTGTATTTTATTCCAAGGCGTAGTGCTACATTGTAGGATAGCTCGCAATCCTCTAACATCATATTGGAAAACCTGCTAGGAAAAGCCTCTAGCCATTCATGTCCAGATTTATCAAACACCAAAGATCTAAGGTTGTAATGTTGTTTGGTATCGCAGCTCGAAAGGAGATAAGCAACGGAGCGCGAAACCAAACATGCATCCCAATCCTTTTGATTTGGTGTTTGTGGTGGTGAGCTTTCTGGTAGAACATTTAAATTCCAAAGGGATAGGGCCTGTATAAATGTTTCATCAAGGGGGTATGAGATTAGTTTGGCGACGATGGATTTTGAGGATAAGTGGGATGATACAAATGAGGCCATGGATAAGGAGCTTGGTGAACGAATTCCCAGACCCCCAGATTTTGTTGGTAATGTGGCTCGTAGCCAGGTGTTAGTATCGAATGATAAGTTCAGGGTGGATTCGATGACAGATTTTATGTGGGTTTCGAAATTATGTAAAATTTGTGTATGCAAAAATGCGCTTGTTGATCGGAAGCAAAATAATATTTTGGCTATATTAAAGTAGTTTTTCAATATATAAAATGCGTGATGGGCGGGCATAAGCTTAAAAATTTCATTTTTACATTTTAAATTTTTAAGGTTTTGTCGAGATAACTTCTTAAGCATTCAGGACCGCCTATTGGAGAACCTAGTAAAAATACCTCGTCCTTCTCGAGGCGTAGAAAAGATGCAAAGGATGGGTGGATGTCAGTTGTGCTGTCAGAATAAATTTCGCATTTTGTCGCGTTTAATGATAGGTTAAGTTTTATGTAGTATTCATTAATGATGTTAAGAGCTTTGATTAGCTCTTCCGTGGTGCCTGATAGGGTGGCATCGTCGAGATACCATACGTTTAACCTCAAATTGCATTTGTCGTTGATTTCATCTATTAATGGTTTGATGGCCATACAAAATAAGGGGGGGGGGGCCAAGGGGGTCCCCCTGTTGAATGCCCTCAGCTGAATCAATGAAAAATTGTCCATATTTTAAAATAGACGGGGTGCATAACTTAAAAGAATATAGTTGGCATATTGGGGAAAAACATCGATGAAAGTGTTAATAAAGGAATTTCTATTTAGGTTGTTAAAGGCATTTTGAAAGTCTAATTTTATAAAAGACTCGCTAGGCGGTAAATTTTCAAGGGTCAATCTAGCAGCATGCGTAGCTATTTCACAACCCCCTTTAACACTGAATCCTAGCTGATGAGGCATTAGAGATGGGATAAATTATGCTTGATTGATTTGCATATAACTTTAGATATGATTCTCCGGAAGACTCCGCCGATGGCGATCGGTCTTAGAGTTTTGTTCTGTTTTTGAATAGCAAGTAACTTGGCCCCAAAAATTATTGGTCGTACTTCTTGAGGAATGTTGCCATTAATAATTAAATTGCAAAATTTAGTTAGTGCAACGAGCAGAATTGAAGAATTGATATTTTCAATTTTAATAATCTTGAAGATAAATTGGTTTGATACCATCCAAACCTGCAGCAGAGTCAATTGGAAAGGAATGGATAGCTTCACTAATTTCTGAGGATTCTAGGGTTAAGTTGGATGGCACAAGGGGGAAGCAATACTGAGACAAATGTTTTGGGTGTTTAACGGAGGTGTTCATATTATTCCTGACTAGGGGTTACAATTGGATTGTTCTCCTCTAAAAGTCTCATGGCTCCTTTTATATTAAAAGAGTGAATTTTCCTGGATATCCTAGTTGCTGTTTGTTTTGGAGTTGATGATATTAATTTTCGTTCATCAGGTGTATAATCTGCAAGTGTATTATTAATGTCAAAATTCAAAATTTCATTTTTAATTTTTTGTGATAGGTTTGTTTCCTTAGATTTGGGTGAGGCCAAAATGTGAGAAGAGAATTTGATTAATTTTTCCCATGCAACAATGTTGTGTGGGTCACTTATGATAGTGTTTAGCAAGTTTATTAAAAATTGTTTCAAACAAGGTCGTGCTCCTCTTGGAATTCTTGAAATTGTGGGGGTGAAGCCGTGTGCCAAAAGGACTTTACTCCATGTTGAATCAGGAGGCTCATCACTGTAATAAACATTATTAGGGGTAGCTGAGAATGTACTAGAGTTAGGTATAATGTCAATATTAATATTAGATTCAATTTCTAGTGCTGTAGGAGGACATATTATATTTGAAGGGGCCAGCTTACCAGATGAAGGGCATTTAGCTGATAATGGGCCAAGGGGGACAAAACAATTTTTTTTGTTTAAACAAATGTTCCTCTTACATGTAGGGCATAGAGATTTAAGTGCTACCATGGGTTTAAGGTGACAAATAAAGATTAATAAGAATTTCAAACGTGCAAGGTTGAAATTCACAGGGTATGTGTTATATTGTTATTATGCCTTTCTGTAATAACATAAGTCTGTTTATTCTCATATTTAAGTGGTATACAGCAAAAGTAGGTTGTTATGCAATATAAATTTAACCCTTTAAGGTGAGATCAGGGAGTACATAAATGAGCACAGTAAAATTTTATATTGCATAAATGAAAGATAATAAGAAACATAAAATTGTATTTATCTCAAATTTTGATAATCTGTTTTAAAAAGATTAAACCATTTATCCAGGGAAGATCAGGGTTTATTGGTATGAATATATAATTGGGTATTGCCTGTGGCTAGGATTGTTCTTTTTCTGACGAGGATAGGTGGTAAAGACACGTAATCCATAGGGTAGATTTAGAATTAAGTTGGTTCCTGGGTAAGCGTAAGACTATATATTTATTATTTTTTTTTGGGATCAAAAGAAATTTAAAGAAATTTTTTTACACATTTGGAGGCTCACCAGTTTTTTTTTTTTTGAACTTTCGCTTACACGCTCGTCCTTTACATACCAAGTCCCCATAATATTCCACTTACTATCCCAAATTTTACGGAATTATTATTGGAATTCCTCGCGTTTAGCCCAAATTTTATCATTACTAAGAGCAAAAAAGGAAAGGGAAATGACCAAACGCCTACAACACCAAATCGGACAACTAGTGTCCAAACAGGCACCCAAATGGCAACCACGACAAATACTGTCGCAGAATTGGTACGTATGCTCCAAGAGCAAAATGCTCTTATAAGGGATGAGGTCAGTACCTCGCAGGCTAACATTGATCGCCTCATCAACACCATGCAAGCAAGTTAATCAGGCGAGTCCGAAACCCCCGCCATTAATATCATTCAGCCGGCTCCGGCCGAGCCTACACAACAGGAGTTAATTGAGGATGTGTATGAAAAAGCCAAAAAGCTCAAAGAGCTAATTTCCACATTCCCTACCAAGGTATCGGGCAGAGATCGGAAGGAAGCCCAATACTGCTGCTTGGTAACGGACTCGCTGGACATCGAATCACATCCAACCCTGATTAAAGAAACCATTGCAAGGATGACGACCTTAGCCACGGCCATCCACTTCAACTGAGCCACTGCCATAAAAAACGACAAATTATTTGCCGAATGGAATATTCCAAATCTTGAAGTGGTCCCCAACAGAAGGCAGTTATTTCTTGGCGCTGGTAGAGGCAGAAGCTGCACAACGCGCTGTAACTTCAAAAAGACGCCGGCCTCTACCAGGGGTAAGACGGCGCATTAAACAGGTGGTCGGAGCATGGTGAGTCGGGCCTTCGGGCGTACTGCTCTCCTCGGGAATGAAACGTCCACGTCTCCCATATGGTTAGCCCGATTAATTTTTCAAATCCGGGAGACCCGCCGGTGGATCTTCTCACCCGAAGGCCTCCCCACAGGGACAACGGGGGCCATCCGAACACCTATTCCACCCTACACAAACACTTTTGTCCCTTCCGCTAACTATTCAGCGCGCATAGCGCAAGTGGAGGCTGCCTTCGGCCGGGATTTAGGGTCAGAAATGCTCCCTATCTTTAGCCTCCACAAATCACTATTCCAATGGAACAAGGAGCCAACTTCATCGGCCCCTACAGGACCATTGAACATTGTAACATCGAAATTGCGGTACCATCCATTACAAAACCCCTTTACTCGCAAAGTGGCCCGTAGCGGATTCATGCCCAAATTCGACATGGCCAAAATACGAGCCATAGGATTCCAACGCCCCGGTAGACGCAAGGCAATATCCAAAGGAAAACCGGAGTACTTCGAAACGATGGTTCATGCTCAGGTAGTGGAAGAACCGACCGGGAAATTGTAAAATCAGCAACTTTCTTTATCTCTAAGCCTAACGGGGACCCCCGAGTGATCACCAACCTCTCGGCAGTTTCCAAAAACTTTGTCCACTACCCGCTTAAGCTATGCTCTATTCCCCTTACATCGCGTCAGCTGTCCAAAGCCCATTACGCGGCAAAAATCGATTTCAAGGCAGCCTTCTTTGCCATTCCGGTCAACGTAAGCGTCCGAAAATACCTAGCCTACACGTACAAAGGGGTCAAGTACAGGTACAAAGTCCTCCCCATGGGAGCTTCCTTTTCCCCCTACGTCCTCCAAAACATTATCGCAGATCTCACCAAGAAATCGGTCACCAGATGTAAATACAATGCGTACCTGGACGACGTGCTAATATATGGAGAATCTGAAAGCGATGTGCAGCAAGACTTAGAATCCCTCTATGACCTGGCACATCAATGGGGTCTAACGATCAATTGCCGAAAATCTTTCATAATCCCCGAATGCGACATTGATTACCTCGGCTTAAAAATCTCCTTCGGGTCGCATTCAATATCGTGCTCCCCTGAAATCATAAGCCGCCTGGAATATGCGACAGACATTCTGTTCCTGGTCGCAACTAACAATATGCTCCCTCCCAAAAATGTGATGCTGGAAGCTCTAGGAGTCCTTAACTATTTCCTATACAACCTTACGGGGATGTCCAAGCTCTGGCCCCATTCTACGCTTTCCTGACAGATGACAATCGCACATTTAACCTGGATAGCGCGTGTCATAAGCTTCATTCCATCGTGCAATCCCTACGAACTAGGATTTCCCTTTACGTGCCGCCTAGCATCACGATATACGCGGACGCCTCGGACAGCCACATCGGTATTTACACCCCTACCAAGGAATTCTCGATTTCGTTCACCGACGCAGCAGCCGCTCTCAACTTCACTTACCCGGAAGACGGCCACATTACGTTAGCTGAAACTCTGGCCGCCATTTACGCTTACCTGGTAGCTAGGTTTGAAGGTGAACCCTTCCCACAAATCCGAACCGATTCAACAACCGCCTACTACGTCCTCCTTAAAGGAGGTTCGAATTCGCCAATGGTCGAACACCTGATCTCTTGCCTAGTTAGAGAGTATGGGGTCCAGGCCCTAATTGCCATTTGGTACAACATACAATGGACACCTACCACTGACAACCCAGCCGATTACGCTATCCGTGCCTGGATCCCGCCAGACCGATACACAGTTCCATCCATCAGCACTCAAGAGCCACCGCTGGGCGTCGACATACCTGACTCCTTTTCCGACGAAGACCTCTTCGATTGGACTACCTGGGCAGGTGACCCGGCGGACACCGACGAAAACCTAGACAGTGGAATAGGGACAGAACGGATCACATGACCCAATGCGCGCGTTCCCTCTTGCGCGTATATAAGGAACCCGCTCCCTCTGGGGTCGCCTTTTTGAACTTTCGCTTACACGCTCGTCCCTTACATACCAAGTCCCCATAATATTCCACTTACTATCCTAAATTTTCGTCGATTACCTGTTCTTAATATACTGTAACATTCGCTAATTTCTCTTATATCACCTATTTTACTTCGCAAAATGTTCATTTATATTTTAGCGCTCATATGTTTTGTTTATTTGATAGAAATAAAATAAATAAACGCTGTGGGGGACAGTAGGGTTATCCCTACCTGAACCCACAGGTCTGAGTATGGCAGCCTAACTGCCATACTCAGATAATAATTATCATAACATCTCAATGTATGGATCTATTATTAAAAATTAAAATAATATTGATAAGCATTTATGTATAAATAGGAAAAATGTGTTTGTATTAGCATTATATGCCAATTGCCTGCTCAGCTAGAACGCTATAGTAAAATCTGCTGAGAACCATGTTTAGTTTCAAACAACCATGCTCGATACCACGGTATATATCAAGCAACTCTGCTCGATGCCCAGTTAGTTTATATCCTGTTCAACCGGCTCCCATAACCAGCTTCAATCTGCTAGTGCTAGTAACCGGGTTATTAAGCAGCATCTGCTCCTTATGCTAGATATGGTAGGAGATAAGTCCTATTACCAGGGTTGAGCAGTATACAAGCACAACCATTTCGAGAATTTTAACATCTCTACCTTTACTAATGTGGGTTCGAATCCCGGAGAGGGCAAAATTTTTATTTATTTTTTAAATTAAATTTATATATTGTTCTTGTTAATACCATTGATAATATGGCTTTTTGGTCGTTTGCTGGCTACTGACCAATGAAAAAAATGACCATTGGCCAAAATGTAAATCGAAATTATTTTTTTTCGTTTGTGAATTGGTTAACATTGATAATTACCCCATGGTCTCTCCTACAAGGGCCTATGCCTATACTGATACGCCTGTGCCCCTTACCTAACTCTATGCCTTTACTAATGTGGGTTGGAATCCCGGAGAGGGCAAAATTTTTATTTATTTTTTAAATTAAATTAATATATTGTTCTTGTTAATACCCTTGATAATATGACTTTTTAACCGTGCCCTGAGCCTGACTACGGACCAATGGAAAAAAATGACCATTGACCAAATTGTGAATCGGAATTTTTTTTCGTTTTTTTTTCTAATATATTGTTTATGTTAATATCATTGATAATATGACTTTTTGTCGTCCGCTGGCTGCTGCACCTAAAAAAGCTTATTCCTCTACTAATGTGGGTTAGAATCCCGGAGAGGGTATTTTTTTTAATTTAAATTAATATATTGTTCTTGTTAATATCATTGATATATGACTTTTTGACCGTGCCCTGCCTACTGACCAATGAAAAAAATGACCATTGGCCAAAATTGGATTCGAAATTTTTTTTTCGTTTTTTTTTGACTCGTATGTATTTATAGACCGTTTCTTGGTACTGACCAATGGAAAAAAATCACCATTGGCTGGAAAAAAATCACCATTGGCCAAATTGTAATTCGAAATTTTTTTTCGTTTTTTGTTCTAATTAATATATTGTATTTGTTAATACCATTGATAATATGGCTTTTTGGCCGTCCGCTGCCTGCTGACCAATGGAAAAAAATAACCATTGACCAAAGTGTGAATCGAATTTTTTTTTCGTTTTTTTGACTCGTATGTGTTTATAAATCGTCTCTTGGTACTGACCAATAAAAAGAATGACCATTGGCCAAATTGTGATTTTCTCTCTCTCGTTTTTTTTCGTTTTTATTTGCGATTTATGCATTTTTAGCTATGTTATATAATTTTAGTCATTTTAAGTAAAATTTAAAATATAATTTAATCGGTTATTTTAATGAAATAAATATATTGCTTCTTACTATCATTTAAAACATTATTTAAAATTATTTATTACATATGGTTTTATGGAGATAAAACGTGGTTTTGTAATTATCTTTATCTAATATCTAGGCTTATAAAATTTAACACATAGTTTGATGAAATAATGACTTTATAACATGCCAAATTTTTTAAATATGGTTTGGGTTAAAAAAAAATAAATAAAATAACAATGATCCTTTATAAGACACAAAAACTTTAAGGCAAAATTGTTGTATCATTGTTAGTTGAATTTCCATTTGTTTGCATATTGTTTTACAATCCCCTTTCGTCACCTAACTTCAAGTATTATCAAGGGCATAGCTAGGAGGAAACAGGGGCAATTGACCCCCCCCCCTCCTTCTCATAATATATTTCTTATAAATTTAATAAAATATTATTTTTTTACTGAGCATTTAATTATTTTACTGTGCATTTGATTATTTTACTGTGCATTTGAATTTTCTACTGCGCGAAAATTTAATTTTTACTGGGCACATTAATTTGTTCTCATAAATATACTTTAAAAGTCAACAGTGGAGTCAACTTATGCAATATCATGCATAGCTTCCAAAAAAAATTGGCATCATTTTATAACACACCCGAACCCTATTCAGGTTTTATCGATTTTTTAAATTAATGCATAGTAGGTGCCCCACCCCTCATCTCTATCTCCCTCGCTTTACCCTTCACTGTTTTTTATCGATTTTTTAAATTAATCCATAAGAGGTGCCCCACCCCTCATCTCTATCTCCCTCGCTGTGTTACCCCGCGTTCGTTATTATATTTAATTCCTGAACCTTGAAAATTAATAATAGGTTTTTAAAGAAACGTAAAAAATATAGCAAATGAGAAGACCTTGTAAATTTTTAGTTAATTTTTAATTCAACATTGTACAAAGGCGTTAGTTATTTAAGCGAGTAAAAATAAAATAGAAAATCTATACCAACCTAACAGCTCATGTGGGGCCTGATAGAAGTTGCTTGCGGTTGTAGTATATCTTTAAAATCCACGATCTTATTCCCATTCATACCACTACTGTTTGAGGTTATTAATTACTATGCAATTTATGGGCTCGTTTTTTGTTGTCCGTCCGATGATGTCTAATGTCTAGCAAGTTATTTTAACCAGCTTCCTAACGTGGAGGTTCGTGTTCAATCCCGGGAGAGGACGAATATTTTATTTTTTCTAAATTAAATTAATATTTTGTTCTTATAAATAACATTGATAATAGGACTTTTTGGCCGTCCGCTGGCTACTGACCAATGAAAAAATGACCATTAGCCAAATTATGAATCAAAAGTTTTTTTTCATTTTTGAATAAGTTAACATTGTTAATTACCCTAAGCCCTCCCCAGGGCTTATGCCTTTACTGATATGGGTCCCTGTGCCCCTACAAAGGCTTATGCCTCTACTGATGTGGGTCCGAATCGCGGAGGGGCAAATTTTTTTTTGTAATTAAATGGAAAATTTGTATAAATTATTAACTAATCATTTTGCATTTAATACCCCCCTATAGGCATTCTCGCCCTTTTCCACCTTTCTCTCCCATAAATTGCATAGCAAATATGCTACGTTTATACGGAGTATAAATGAGTCGTCCCCCCCCCTTCCCTTCCCCTCCTCCCACGAGGGCCGAAGGCCCGAGTTTTTTTATTATTATCTTACTTTAAGTCTAACCTTGATTGTTTTTTCTTGTTAAAATTTTAAATTCGGTTAAGATCGGATTGGTGAAAACTAAAAAATGGGGTTGTCAGGTTTAGATTAAAGTTTACAATAAAATTACGGGTCGTGTTTGGGTTGAAAATATCACCTTTTAATTAAGAAATTTGATTAATAGAATATCAAAACATACGAACGGGTGTAGCCAGGTTTTGGATTATGGGGGGGGGGGGAGCCGAAAGTTTTTTAGTTTAGTTAAGGGGGGGGACATAAATTATTTTTAATTTTCAAGTGTTTTTGTTTTAATTTTTTTTTTCATTTTAGGGGGGGGGGGCGCCCCCCCTGGCTACGCCCATGCATACGAACTTGTAGTATGCTTTATATTTACCGAGTTTTAATCAAAAAAATTTGAAATTTTAAACTTAAATTGATTAAATATTAAGAACTAGACAAGCTTATGTATAAAAGTAATTAGTGGGGCCCATAAACAGTATTGAATATTGGGCTCGGGCGAGGTCAAAAAATAAAGCCAACCAGCAGTCATTAGATAGTCTATTTGCGAAACTACCATAAGTCCACAGCCATTAAAAACTCTTATATGTAACCACGGCAAATATGCAAAAATTAAAAGTTGGACACGACAAGACAGGACAACCAAAAGCGAGCCCATAAATTGCATAGGATTTCATATCTTCACCCCCTCTTATTTTCATGATCATTCGGCATTAATCATTTATTTAAAAGTAAATCCTAAATTTTTAATTTATAAAATATAAATTTTTCAGTGGGTTTGTAAATGGATGTTGAGTATTAGCAATTGTTAATATTTAATACTTAATCTAATTAATGTGCGAGAAACCTTAATTTATTTCTATAAAATTATATAAAAAAGCATTTCATTATTTATATTACGAAAAAAATCTATCAATTCTCACCATTGAATTTACTTTCAAAAATAAAAATTATATTCTAGAAATAAATCAATTGACACCCGTCATGCATTGTATTATTTAAATTCAAAAAGAAGCAGGTATATGATTAATTATATTCCCCGCCCTCCCTCAAATGCTTTTGATATGATACTTCCTTCCATTGTTTAAAAGGTCGCTAGTTGGAATTTTTGCAAGGAAATTCGTTTAAAAAAGTTAATTTAAATTAGCGAGAAATAGTTACTTAAAATATGAGTCTAGACAGGAGAGGGTTAAAGTACAATTCAGTTTAGCTTTAGTGGTCAAAAAATATATGTGCAGCAGAGTAGAATTCTTTGGCTGGTAAATTAAAAAAATTGATCTCTTTTACCATTCCCACCCATCATGGGCGTAGCCAAGTTTTGGACTGGGGGGGGGCAAAACATAGTTTTTTTCAATTTTTAAGGGTTTTTGCATTGAAAATTATTTTTTTCGTCATGGGAGGGGGGCACCCATTAACTCAAGGCTATTCCTATCTAATTATAAAAATTTTTAGAAACTAAACTATTGCTTTTTTATAAACATTTATAATTAAAACACTTTTAAACGAATAATAAGCAAACTTAATTATCTAAATTAATAATTTTTATTATTTTAGAAATCTAAATTATCTAATTATTGTTGAATAGTAACCGCAGGAGGGGGGAGGGGTGTGAAACTTCAGTTTCAATCACTTAACTTCGCTTGCCCAAGCCAAGGTCTCTATACCAGACACAAACGAAATTGTCGAGTAGTAGTAATAAATACATGTAATACTTGAATGAGAATGTAAAAGGTAGGTGCTAGTGTTACTATTAATGAAAATGCAGAAATACTAGCTAGCATTAGCATTGCATACAATAGACGTGTTGTTAACTACCCAGAGTAATTAGTAATTTGCTGCTTGCCCCCAGACCTAGAAGGGTAATAGTAGTCAAAAGCGGATAATTTCTTTAGCAACCCATGCCATCATGTGTGAGTGAGGTAGGTGCATTGTAGCAAAAATGCATATAATTACCTTTTTTCTCATGAGATACCCACCCCTTCTACCTAGACTTTTCTCATTTTTCTACACATATCTAACCTTTTCTTATAAGGCTACTCTACCTTTATTTCTTATTCATATTTTATATGTTCCCTTTATGAAAAAAAGCATCTTTTCACATTACATCTAGCAGAATTGAAGAGAGAAAGCGAGATAGCCTAGGACTCTTTGAAGCCGAGCAGCAACTTGTAACAATTATTTTTCATCTTGAGGAGGGGGGGGGGCAAGGAGGGGAAACATCATGCCTGCAGCTTAACACATACCCCTCCCTATTCTTTTGTAGCAATTTTATTCACGCGCTTGATACATCATTCCTCATTTAACATTTTACCCATTTAAACCATTTAACATTGAGTCCTCCGAGTCGAGTGCTTGACAAAAGTCAAATTGCTTTGGCGATTAATTTCTAAAATATTCGTAAAAATCGTAATATATTTCTGGGAAATAATGGCTAGAATTTGAGCTAAAATAATCATTTATTCCATTTATAATGATGGCTCATGTCATTTATCTGTTCTCATCGTTTTGCATTATTCAAATTGCTTATACCAAATTGAACCTTTCCGAAATATCACCCAACTATGAAAACTCAAATAAAAGTACAATTAATTGTGATTTCTTTTGTTAATATATTTTAAAACTTATTTTATAAAATTCAGCCCTTTAACATAGTAAAAACTAAATCAAATTTAATAATTCCTTACTCCTAGAACAAAATTTTTATTATTTTAACAATTCTTATACTAATGAAATGGTGTTAAAAATCCGTTTAGTTTGTAATTTGCTTTGCATAGTATTATTTGCATAGTATTAAATATAATACTATGCAAGGGCCCAGCCAGGATTTGAATTAGGGGGGGGGCAATATTAATTTAGGAAGGGGCAAAATGATAATTGTTTAAATTTTAGCCATAATTAGTTAAAAGTTTTTTTGGGGTATTAGAGGGGGGCAGCCGCCCCTCCCTGCGTCCCCTTGGCTACGCCCATGATATCATATTTGAAATGACCCTTGAGTTTTGTATCAAATTCTTCGGTAATCAAAAGCGATGTGTTGATTAGCAACATTGTTTGAAGCAGATGCCGCAAAATTCTCGTGTAATTTATTTTCTTAAATAACGGTAAAAAAACATCTGTAAGATATATAGGTATTATATATTTAATAATTTACACCTGGTCTGCCCTCAGGCCCCCACGACTACTTTATTTACTATGAACTTGCATATCTTGGTGTTTGCCGAACGAAATGTTAATGAAGAGCAGCGATGCCTTAATCCCATTGTCTCAACAAAAACAATTAATATGCCTAATTAACCTTGAAACTTTTCCTAGCATTTTAATAAATAATTATAACATCTTTCTTAATTAAATGCTTCATTTAAATTATATCAGCTGCTGCCATGTGCGTAGCCAAGGGCCAGGGGGCAAGGAGGGGCAGCTGCCCCCCTCTAAACCCAAAAATGTGTCGAAATTTATTAAAATTTGGCTATAGTTTTAAAAAGATTTCATTTTGCCCCCCTCTAATGCCAATGCTGGCTAGTGGCTACGCACATGGCTGCTGCAATAAATATCATTACTATTTTTTTGTTGGTGAAAATGTTTTGAGGTTAGGGGTGATTTATTGGTAGTGGACTTCTTTAGCCCGAGGAACTTGGGCGTAGGCAGGATTAAAATTAGAGGTGGGGGGGGGCATAAAGGATATAGGGAGGGGCAATGATATTTTTCTTAATTTTAGATATATTAAATTTAAAAAAAATTAGATTTAGGGGGGGGGGGCAGCCGCCCCCTTTTTACCTCCTGGCTACGCCCATGCCGAGAAATATAAAATAATAAAAGCCTAAAAAAATTTCAAATTGCATATTTATATAGCACTATCTCACATTTTACTGTTGTAGTTTTAGTCTTAATACCTCATTTGACAAAATTTTTTAAATATTTTAAGTAGACACTCAATGCAATTTTATTGGTTTAATTGATCATTTATGTACATTTATTAATTATTTTTCAGATAAAATCTCATTTAATGGTTTAAACGCATGGAATTCACATATATAAAAGGTTAATGATCATGGGCATAGCTAGGTTGTGGATTAGGGGGGTGGGGAGGCAAAACGTTTTAAGGTTCAATTAGGGAGGGGCAAAACATAATTTTTTTTAAATTTTTAAGGATTTATGCATTGAAAATTTTTTTTCGTCATTCAAGGGGGGGGGGCCCTGGCTACACCCATGTTAATAAATAAGTATAATCTATTTAGTGACATTTGAGTGTTGCAATATTTATATCAATGATAAAGAAACTTGTTGATAAAGTTCTTTGCCAGGGGAAAAAATGAGCATTCTTCTTTGATTAAATATTGACTTTACTATAGTTGTTTGTAATGTCGTCAATTTTGTATAATTTCCATTTGGACAATCCATTATAAAACCCTAAATTACCCAGAGCCCAGCCGATAAATAAATGTTGTAAAAACGGCTGGGTTTTGTTTGGTCGACCTTTAATTTTAGTTGATTAAACACACAGTAAATATTTTTTTGGTCAATTTTCCTTGGTCGACCACAAAGCTTAGTCGAAATTTGAAAAACAGACCAGATCGACGATTAGTCTCTTAGGTAAACAAACCGAAGGTCGGCCAAACAAAACCCAGCCGTTTTTACAACACCACTACAAATTTTGTTGTTTAACATTAAAATGGCTAAGGCCTTAAGGCTGATACCAGCCTTCGTCATAACTCAAGAATTATTTATGTTTCAAAAATGTGAAGGGAAGAAGCGCCTACCACCCCCTGACTCCCCTTTTAAAATGAAAAAATGATTCGTTCAAATGGGGGCAGGGAAGGGCGGCTGCCCCCTCTAAATCCAAAATGGCTAACATTTCAAAAAATAATCATTTTGCCCCTCCCTAAATCATTATTGCCTCTCACTAATCCCAATGCTGGCTACGCCCATGATGATTTATAATGATTAAACTATTTATAAATGGAGGTTAGTTTTATACAAGTAAATCCTATTAAGATATCTTGATATTAACCATCAAGCAATATATTTGTGTTTTGCATAAACTACAGACGCCTTTTATATGAGGTGGGGGGGGGGCTTATAAGCAATTAATCTCATGTACCCCGTTTTTAAATATAAATTAAAAAATCAATAGACGGTCTATTGCGAAGGGCCAGTGCAATTTGGACACGCTTTTTAAGGGTCCCTATGGAAACTAGCACGTTTTAATTGTATTTTTGCGATAGATTACAGAGTTTTAGCCCTAAACCTGACACGGCCTTATTTTTACTAAAATTGCCCAATTTCAAGGCCAAACAAGAAAGCAGGGCTAAAACTTTTTTAAAAATTATCGTAATTTAATCTTATCAAAAATCCTTTGTATGAATAGAAAATCACCCTCCCCCACCCTCCCTTGTTTAGTACGTTCTTATGCATGGGCGTAGCCAGGTTTTGGATTAGGGGTAGGGGCAAAACGTTTAAAAGTGTAATTATGGGGGGGGGCAAAACATAATTTTTTTTAATTTTTTAAAGTTTTTACATTGAATATTTTTTTTGTAATATAGAGGGGGGGCAGCCGCCCCCCCCCCTGGCTACGCCCATGTTCTTTTGTCCATTGTTTTTCTTGCAAAATCATAAAATATATGCACTAAGCAAAGAATTAGTTCTCTAAAAACTGCTGGGTTTTATTCGAGCGACCTTTGGTTTTATTAGACTAAACATAAACAGACCATAGGTTTTTTGGTCTGTTTTACTTGGTCGACGTGTAGGCTTAGTCAAAATTTGAAACCAGACCAGAGTTGACCCTGTGCACAGTATTTAATTCATTTTTCGTTCAGTAGATTATTCAAATGCTCAGTACAATACTCATTTTTTTTTTATTAAAAATCTATATTATGTAAAATCTATATATATGAAAAATATAAAACACGATCAATGAATAAATAAAAAGCGTGACTACTCTTCATCGAGGCCCAGAGGCTTATTCAGTTTTTTAATCCAACGCTCAATAATTTTTCATTTTTGCCCAGTTATGTTAATTGCTTAAATATGAACATATACTCGTAATAAAAAAAAGGAATTTTTACTTTATTAGAGTATAAAATACATAGATTTAAAATAATTTAAATATTATTTATAATCGCGTTATTAAAAAGGTGGCTATTTTCTATGATACTAATTATTTATTTTTCCAAATTTTGCAATAGCAACGGACGGAGATAAAGGCCTATTCCCAGTCATACTAAATTTGGCGAGCGAGGCCAAAATATGGACAAATGCCACTTGTGGACAATACGGCCCCGAAACCTATTGCAAGCTCATGGAACACGTGGAAAAAATGCCTTACGATTGGATGTATAATAAAAATAAAACTTTCATTTTATTACATGGGCGTAGCCAGCGTTAGGATTAGAGGGGGGCAATAATGATTTAGGGAGGGGCAAACTGATCATTTTATGAATTTCAGCCTTAATTTTAATAAATTTCAACAAAGTTTTGCATTTAAAGGAGGGCAGCCGCCCTTCCCTGCCCCTCCCCTTTGGCTAAGCCCATGTTTTAGTATTATTCAATGAATTGTTTAATTATTATTACTCTAGAATAGAATCTTGTTTATAGGATTATTCAAAAAAGATGCATTTAGTATTTTGGTAGACTTTAGCGTACAACATTTATAAAAGAAATTGTCATAATTGCGAGTGTTCAAGTTAATAATAATTTGCTGGGTGGGGACTACAGTTCGAACAGGCAATGCGACGTGTGTGATAGCAATAGCAGTAGAGCCAACGAAAGGCATCCCATAGAAAATGTAATTGATGGAACTAACCGTTGGTGGCAAAGCCCTTCCATAGCCCAGGGCTTTCACTACAATTTCGTGGACATTGTGATCGATCTGGGGCAGGTCAGTGTTTCTTAACTTTAAAATGCATTAAATATGTTATTTATGCTTACCTTGGGGTCAATTAGACCCCAAAAATATGGAATTTATAAACGGTGTGTTTGATAAGAATAAGATATTATGCAAAAGTTTTTTTAAGTGCCTATGTTGTTGGCTTAATATTAAATAGAAATAAACTATAAATTGTATAGCTATATATGCAGATTGAGGGGGGGGGGGAGTTTGGATTTTAATTTATTATTTTAATTTTTATTTATTAATGTACGTACATGAACAAAAGCTTGGGGTATGGTAGTAAACATTAAAGAACTTTTTGATTTAAGTTTTTATCGCCTCTTACTGCCTATGCCCTGATCATTAAAACAGCTTCATGTGAAAAGAGCAAAGATATCAAGCAGTTCACTTAAATAATACAATGTCACATGGGAAACATATTTGAAAAATTTAAATATTGTCCAAACAAGCTGCTGAGCGGACATCTTTCACTAAAACCCCAAAATTACCAGTAGCTTTTTTAAATTGTGTACCAAATAATTATCACGAACACAGCCGGGGAGATTTTATTTTTTTATATATATATATTAGCCACCTCGTCCTCCTAAACCCAAACTTGTTAATTAAAATTTTAAACTTAACAACACCCCCCCCCCCTCCCATTGAAATTTTGTGAAAGCCCATGTACATATTTTATACAAAGGGCGTTAATTTATAAGTGCTCTTTTTACAAAGCCCTTTTATTCTTTTTTTCTCTCTCTCTCTCATTATTTCTAAAATTATTATATCATCATCGTATTTCTAATGTTAATGGCAACCCAACTTAAAATGCAGGACATCAAAGATCTCTCCTGGTCTTGCTGACCTTCTTATCTTTCCATCTCTTTCATTATCTCTCTTTATCTCTAATCCTATAATTGCTTTTTAATTATGCACGCCCCCCCCCCCTCATACTCTTCAAACTAAGATACGCGAAGTCTGATCAAATAAAATTGCAATAAGTAAGACAAAGAATTCTTAGTGGTTTGAAAGTTCAAAAGAAGAAGTAAGGACTCGAATTGTTTTATTTCATATGATAAAAACCAGGGGTTTGTCCCGAACCCGAACCCGTGAACCCGAACCGGGTAAAACCCGATGATTTACAGAACCCGAACCCAAACCCGAACCCATTTTTAAAAATACCCTTAAAACCTGAACCCGAACCCTATAAATACAAAAAAGGGTTCGGGTTCGGGTTTTTAATTCAAAAATATATTGTGAATTGAATATCTCAGTTTTCTCTTTCATGACAATGTAACGAAACGAAGAAAACCATATGATTTTAATTTCAATATTTTTATGTTTCCGGCATTTTTCATTCATTAATCAATACTAATTATCTCAAGAATTATTTGTAAGTATTATATATATAATTGATATATATTAGTTATGGTATATAGTCTAAAATGGTGAGGGAAAATAACCCCATTAAGAAATATTATAAAATATCTCCATTATCAAATAATTCAGAATGCCTTGCCATAGATTGTGGTAAAAAAATGAAAGGGACACATTTAACCAATCTTGAAAAACATTTAGAAAGATTTCATTCAACTGTCTTTGACAAATATAAAGAAGAAAAGAAGGCACTTTGTATTTCTCCTTCTCCGAAAAAACTCAAATCCAATCAAGAGTCAACTTTAGACAATTTATTTGAAAAATTGACAGTCAAAGTGGAGATTACAGAGAAACAAATATATGAAGGACTTATTGAGATGGTAACATTAAATGGGAGACCATTTACTTGTGTAGATGACAGTGGGTTTAGAAAGATTCTTAACCCTATTCTCAAGGGTATGAATAAAGAAATATGCATTATTACAAATATAATTCGGGAAAAGGTTATGGAGACTGCTTATAAAATCAGGGAAGGTATGAAAAATGAAATAAAGGGGAGACTTGTTTCTCTAAAGATTGATGCTGTAACAAGATTGGAAATACATATGCACTGAAATAATTGGCATGTGAATTTAATTAGGTGCTAAAAATTAAGTTAACTATTCAATAATTTTTTGAAGGTAAAAATGTATTATTAGTATAATAAAATTTCTTGAACCCGAACCTGTACCCGAACCCGAACCCAATTCCTTAAACCGAACACGAACCCGAACCCGAACCCAATTCCTTAAACCGAACACGAACCCGAACACGAACCCGATTTTTTTTTGGGCGGGTTCAAACCCCTGATAAAAACTCGACACTTTTGCCATTTTTCCTTTGTTTTCTTCGGGTAGTCTAAAGGACTTTATGATTCCCTAGTAATTATAGAAGGTGGTTTTGATTTACATAACAAACAAGAGTTAGATGTAAATTTTTAATTTTCATATAAAATTGGCGTCAAGGTTTTTAGCAAAGTTTAGCCACAATATTTCTTAATTTATATCATAACGCGCCTGGGTCACTTATATTTTAAATTTTACTGCTTGGCAAATAGCTTTGCAGAACATTATATTTTTTATAAATAAAATATACAAATTTTGAGTGTCGTATGATAAATGCTTCTTAAAGCCCAGTACACCCCTAAAAACGCTCATTTCATTTATTTATGATTATTGCCCTACCAAAAAATTTAAGCAAATTCATTTTTAGAAAACTGAACACAAGAAACTAGAAATGCCAGGTTTAATTTTGCGTTTTCCATTTTCACAGGTTTACCAAGTATCGTACCTCATAATAAAAGCTGCCACGTCACCCCGACCCGGTAATTGGATTTTGGAGAAATCATTGGACGGCCTCAACTACCGGCCCTGGCAATATTTTGCCCTGAGCGACTCTGAATGTCGGCGCGCCTACGGGCTGCCTTCTATAAATGCCGGTTTTTATGCCTTTACTCGAGACGACGAAGTTATATGTACCACAGCATACTCGAATTTGATGCCGTTAGAGGACGGAGAAGTATACTATGTTTTTCTTTTCTGGACCTTTTTTTGGCCGTTTTTACAGAAAAGCTCGGCCCAAAAAACTGTGGTTTTCTAACGCTAGACCCATTAAAATGGTCTCGTTATAATATTTTTGAATGTACACAGACGTAGTGTTGTAAAAACGGCTGGTTTCGTTTAGTCGACCTTTGAATTTAGTCCACTAAAACCAAATGTCGACCAAACGAAACCCAGCAGTTTACAGTACCGGGGCAGTTTAATACTTCTAGCTAAGCATTAAAAATGTCTTTTGCGTTTTGATACCTGTCCCAAATCTAAAGTTAGTCCCTTAATTTTGGGCCAACTTTGAAAATTTTACTAAATTAAAGAAAATTTAGTATTTATGCTAAGAGTTTGTGATTTTTTAAACTCATGTTTGATTCGCTTTTTCGTGTTCAGATTCATACGTCACTGGTTAATGGTAGACCTGGAATTCGAGGACCGAGCAAATCCCTTATAGTAATACAAACTTGCTAGACTATATTGTAAAATATTTTATTTTTCCCCCTCTTATAGACAAAGTCTAATATTTGCTAAAAATATATATCGTATGAATTTATATTTTAAGAAATGCAATCTTATACATCCTTCTCAATAAAAAAAATAAATTTTAAAATTCTTATAAAAATAGAAGTTATAATCGATAAAAGAAAGTAGTATGGCTTTTTCCGCAAAACACTTATAAATGTACAATTAATAACTACAAAAAAATTATTGTTTAGTTATCGTAATAATAAATTTTGTTTGCGTTAAAATCTTGTAGGATTTCACATCAGCGCGTTACATAAGGCTTCGACTGCAAAGAATCCGCACTCTAAGTGCCGATTTAATAACGCTGGGCAATAGAATTTATAAAGACGCCTTAACGCGGAGCTTTACCCAGAACCCGACTATTATAGGGGATAGCAAACCTGTTGTCGTCCCTTATCCATCGGCTTATTCTTCCTTTAGCTTGGATCAAACCGTTAGTAGGAGAGTAAGTATCTACTAATGTGACTACATAAAGACTCTTAGCTGGGGGGGGGGCAAGGTGGGGCACATGTCCCCTCCAAACTTTTTAATTTAAATATATTTGATTAATTTTAATAAAATGGACCTCGAGTGGATGGCACTATACTCACTGGCTAAATCGAAATATATTTGCATGTTTTTGCACGAAATTAAACGAGATCGATGATTCGGCTAGTGGGAAGCAAATTTAAAATTATTTTAAATAGAATAAATATGTTTGATACTTTATATTAAATGTTTAGCTCCCCTCCTCCCCATATATTAGGTTGAAGCCACGTACATAAATAAGTTTGATAAATATCGAATTAAAAAGAGATTTTATCCTATCCCACGAAACAATATTATTCAATTACTCAATTTATATAAATCAAAATTTACTACATTTCATCTTTATCCCAATCGACCATGTACTAGTGTTAACGGCTCGGTTTTGTTTGGTCGACCTTTTGGTATTAGTCGACTAAAAATAAGGGTCGACCAAACAATACCCAGCCGTTTTTACATACCAAAGGGGCCGAGACTTAGCTTTTATCCACAATATCAAAGTGAAAATTATGTTTAAAACTTTATCTTTACATTTGATACCTATAGTGGTAGCACATGAAAACGGCTGGCTAAATGATGTTTTCTTTATTTTTAGTACTTCTACTCCATCAAAGATATTTCCATCGGAGGACAATGCATCTGTTACGGACACGCTAAATCATGCCCCATAGATCCTTCCACCCGAGTAAAAATTCGGATAATAGAAAGCAAGGGGCAACTGCCCCCCCCCCCCACCCTCTGATTTCAATTTTTTGAAATATTTAAAGCTTATAAAAAATTAGCATTTTGTCCCTCCCTAAACCATTATTGCCCCAGGTTAGGCGCCTACAATAATTAATTAAAAAAGCACATCGCATATTTCTATGTAGGGTAGGCTTGTTAAAATCATTTATCTCAGTTTTAAATTAGCAAACTACTAAAAAGTAATTGCATGCGGATTTGCCCTATAAAATGTAATTTCAATGCGCTTTAGCAATAACTAAAATTGTAAAAATGAACAAAATCTTAGCTTTTGTTTCTCCTAATTCCCCAAATAAACATATATAGAATCAAAAAATAATCCTTAATTTACACACTATTTTAAAATATTTATTGATATTTGTCATCGATACTTTTACTTCAGCTAATAGTAATTAAAATTACAGACGAAGAAGTGCAAGTGCGAACATAACACGTGTGGGACATCTTGCGAGAGGTGTTGCCGAGGCTACTTTCAAAAGTTGTGGCAGCCTTCGACCATAGACGAAAAGTTTACTTGTCAACGTAATTCACTTTAACGTTTTAAAAAAATTTCCCCATAAATTCTATGCTTGGTTGGACTTACATTTTGTAATTTTTGTTTTTGGCTAGCTTAAATATGTGATTAGAAAGTGAATATTCCATTAATTGCTATGCAATTTATGAGTTTGTGCTTGTTTGTACGTCCGTCCTGTCCTGTCCAACTTGTAATTTTTGTAATAATTAATGTGAAAACTTATACGGGTTTTTAATGTCTGTGGATTATTATTCTTTCGAAATATACCAATGATTGAATTCCTTGTGTACGATAAAAATAGTTTATTTACTCACACCTAGAGCTCTGCACGGGCACTCCGATTTGACAAGCAGGGCTTAAACAAAAATTTAAAGAAATAAACTAGGGCCGGGCTCAGACAAAACAAAAAATAGAACCTCAGGCCAACGAATGGCAATTTAACAGGGTTTTATTCATACCACAAGGATTAATGTCCACCATATGGATTTTAAAAGCTTCCCAAACATAAATAAAGGGAAAAGCTCAAATTTTGGCTTTGGCTGGTAATGATTTAAAAATAAGAAAATTATGAATTTTTTAATAAACATAATTTTGTTAAACTTAGAAATCTAGACCGAGAAGCTCGCCCTCAACCGTTTGATAATAATTCTGTTTAATTTATTATTTTTCATTTTTGAAATTAATACACGCAGCTTGCAATTGTCACAATCATTCGCGGGATTGTACTTACGATGCAAACGTGGAAAGAGCCAAGCAAAGTCTCGACCGAAACAACGAATACGACGGTGGGGGTGTTTGTTTGCACTGTCAAGTAAATACTAAATTGGAGATAGTTTGGGGTCATATTGACCCCAAAATGTGTTTAAAATCTAATGTTAAATTGCTATAATAACTCTATAATAAATTAATAGTCATTTAAACAATTTCTAATCTTTCAAGATTACATTTATCTTGCCTAGTGTTGTAAAACCGGCTGCGTTTTTTTTTGGGTCGACCTTAGATTTTAGTCGACTTAACATAAACAGACCAATCGTTTTTGGTTCTGTTTTAGGCTTGGTCGAAATTTGAAAAGCAGAATAGAGTCGGCCATTAGTCTTAGTAGAACCAAAGGTGGCCCAAACAAAACCCATCCGATTTTACTACACTCATCTCGCCCATTAATAAAATATATTATCAAAAGTTAAAATTCTTATCATAAATATTAAAACAAAAAATAATTCCTTTTGAAATATGTATGAAATAATAAAAAAAACAAAATTTTTATTAATATTTTGATATAATTTTTAATCTATGTTGGGCGACTTTATTTACACAGCACAATACGGTGGGTATAAATTGCGAAAAATGTATGGATGGTTTTTACAACCCAAGGGGAATTTCTATGCGAAACCCCGATGCTTGTAGTGCTTGTGATTGTTCTGGCCCCGGAGTCGTATCTTCTATATGTCTCAAAGATATCAAAGATGGCCGAACAATTCAAGGGTCGGGCATGGTAAAAATTAATTTACATGAAGTTTTATTTGTAAAAAAGATAGCATTTCTGCTTTTTTGGCTTTTATTTGATATTTATCAACAAAAAATACCTCCAAGAAATAATTCTGAACATGGGCATAGCCAAGGGGGGACAGGGAGGGGCGGCTGCCTTCCTCTAAATCCAAAAATTTGTTGAGATTTATTAAATTTGGCTAAAATTTAAAAAAAAATGATTATTTTGCCTCCCTAAATAATTATTGCCCCCCTCTAATTCCAATGTTGGCTACGCCCATGATTCTAGATTAAGTCGTTTGCTGTTATAAGTAGATATTTGGATGGCAAAGGGGTTGAAGAAAGCTTTCCTTTCCTGTCTAAGTTGGTCCAAAAATATTAATAACCATAAAAAGCAATCTTATTCCATTATCTAAATTAAACAACGAAAAGGAAATATGAAAATTTGTGGATTTTTAAATTTTGCGATAGGAGCCGGGCGATTGTTTTTGCAAGCATAACTTCGACGGTCCAAAATGCGAAAAATGTGCTCCGGGTTTTAGGAATTACCCAATTTGCGAACCCTGCCCATGCAATATCGCAGGGGTAGTAGATCCAAGCAATTGTGAAGGCAACCAATGTCACTGCAAAGTAAATTTGATATATTTCTAGACATTATAAATCGGTTTTATAAAATGGATTACGCATGTTATATAAGTTTTTTTAATTTTTAGATGAATTCCAAAACCTTTAAAAACTCATAATATGACATAAATTTCAAAGGACTTAGAAAGAAAAATAATTTAAAATATGCTAAATAACGATAATAATACATGTTTTTAATGATTTATAAAAATCGGATTTTTATTTATAAAATATTTAGAAACACGTAACTGGCAAGTATTGCGATCAATGCCAAAAAGGCTACTTCAACTTGAAAAAGGGGAACGCGGAGGGTTGTCATAAATGCTTTTGTTTTGGATTGAGTAACACGTGCACGGGATTTGAATGGTTTGTACACAAAGTAAGGATTTATATAAAATAATAACACAAAAATGTTGTTTATATAATGTTTTTAAACTTTATACTTTTTAACTATAACTTGACTTTGATCTGTTTTAATAGGTAATATTTATGTATTGATAAATAATGTTATTTACAATATCCTACTATTTAAAAAAACACGTCGCATTATTACTAATTAGTATGTAATAACATCATTAACATTTATTTTCCCATTAAAATCTATGTAGCCCACCAAATCTATTTTAAATCAACTTTTAAACTCTTATTAGTAAATTTTGTATAATCACAGAGCTGAAAATACTATTTAAAATTTTTATCATTCTATATCACTGCAAAATATTATTGTCACCCCTATAGATTTCCACATTAAGAGGCTGGGCTCTAACAGACACGACGGGACAAATTTATTTTCCCGTCCCAGCCCTAGAGAAGGCTAACGGTAAAAGTAGCACTTTAAGCATCGCCTCGACCCAACTTCCACTAAGTGTTGGTCAATACTATTGGTCTGCTCCTCCTAATTTCCTCGGCCGAAGACTGCTTTACTCCAAAGGCTTAGCTCTGCACTACACGGTTAGATACTTGAACGGGCAAGGGACAAATGGGCAAAAGCCAGTTGGCAATTATTATTCTAATCCCGACATCGTTATCGAAGCAAGAAATGGACTTAGAATTGGGTACGGGAGAAAATATGTTAAACCTCGAGTTAAACACAGTGAAACGATCAAGGTGAAACACGAAAATTGGTTTTTACTAAGGAATCGTGCTTCCTCGGACAGCACTGATCCTACCCTCTGGATGCTAAATGGTTAATTTTATGCTGATACTGTCCAATATTGAATGGGTGCAGCCGAAAAGTTATAATCCATGGGCGTAGCCCAGGGGGGGGGGCAGGGAGGAGCGGCTGCTCCCCTCTTAATCCAAAAATTTGTTGAAATTTATTAAAATTATGGCTAACATTTGTAAAAATGATCACTTTGTATCATTATTGCCCCCCTCTAACCCAATGCTCGCCCATAGTTCTCATAAGGTTAATTTATCCAAAAAATTTTTTAGTTGATAATTTGGTTGACTTTCGCCCTAGGTCCTATTTGGTTTAATTATATAAATTGCTATTAAGGCCGGGTCGATGATAAATTTGAAACATATCTGGCTATCTAATCGTAATTACACTTTAGTAATAACACTAGACTTATCAATATTTTGCATTTCGATCGTGGAATAGATTTGGAGAAACCGGTCTCCTTCCGAACCTTCATGAACGTATTGGCAGACGCCCAACGCCTATTAATTAGAGCTACCTTCCATTCCGATCAAAAAGTTGGATTTTTGGAATCATTTATCATGGAATATGCGGATCCTACAGCACCACAGCATAGTGACCCCCAAAAATTAGAGAAGACTAGCCCCGACACTAAGGCTACGCAAATAGCCTATTCAAACGTTACTATAAATGGTGGTGACGAGCTCAAGCTCATTCATAGGTCAGTTTTTGACTACTTTATTGATAATAAGCAATCTTTCGTTATAATTAACCGTAAACTAAGTAACTTTAAAGCCAAAAATAATGCAATGAAGGATGTCTAATTCAAATAACAATGGTGATTTATAAATTTTAGACAAAGATAGGGTTGAATTTAAAATTAATTAATAAATTGCGGGTTGGTTAATATTTTGAAGCAGATAGTAATAGCCCCAAGTGAAATGTGAACATGGGCATGAAGGCACTTAGTCTAAGATGTTTTTAAACTTTAATATAATTATGGTCAACTTCGAAAAATTTATCTTTTTTCTCCCCTGCCTAATTCATTGTGGCTTCCCTCTAGTTCAGATCCTGGCCCATATGAATAATTTTGAGTAGGTCGAAAGCAATTTATATTTATTAGTCTATATGCGAAAGCTAAATAAAAATATTTTACAGAAACATAAGTTTACAGCCATTATCATATATTTTTCCACAGCAATTATTAAAAAATTCCAAGCTAGATCAGACTGACGGACGGACAACAAAAACGAGTCCATAAATTGCATATCAATTAATCCTACGACAGACATCATATTGTATAGGCATCTTTTTGAGTCAATTTTATTTTATAACCAACTTTATAAATTATTAATTGCTATACAATTTATGGGCACGCTTTTGTTTGTCCGTCCGTCCTGTCCAACTTGTAATTTCTTAATAAGGAATCGAACTCTATTTTTTTATGCTTTTAGCGGCGGAGATGAATTTTATTACTTGATGCGGAAGCAGAGAGAATTGGATAGGGTAGCCCAAGGACTAACCCGAAAGCACGTGGTGGAAAGATGTGTGTGCCCTGGGCCGGGGTCGGGCTATAGCGGTTTATCTTGCGAATCTTGCTCACCCTCATTCCGTAGAATAAATAACGTCCGCTTCAATGGGACTTGTGGACGGTGTCACTGCAATAGCCATTCGGAATTGTGCGACCCTTACACAGGCAAATGTTTGGTACGTTTTGATTAGTTTTTAATAGAATTTAATATGGATCATGATCAACTCTCTTCATGAATCTCTTAGTTTCATATGGTATATTCAATTTTGATAAGATACAGCCTGACGCAAGTGGGAAATTCTGTGTAATGTTGACCAGTTGACTAAATGGCATTACCAAAATCTTGGTTTCTACGAGGTTTTTAGAAAATTTAAATTGTCTTTGGTTTATGGTTGTTTAAGAAAATAGTGTGTATCCCCACATGTTATTAATAGTGGATGCATCTTACAAAAATAATTGTATTGCTCTAGGATGTAACCTAGAAAGAAAATTCAGAGCCCATCCCTGATATTTAAAAAACACACCTACAGAAAGCTTAGATAGAAACTATCTCTAAAATAAACAAATATTAACATCATTGATAGATTCTGTATAAGGCATTATATAGATTGAAGAATAATCTTGAAATGATACAAAACTTAAGAAAATCAAATGTGTGGTAATTTTTAGATGTGTCAGCACCACACCCAAGGCCCAAATTGTGAGCGCTGTAAAGTGGGATTTTACGGAGATCCAACCTCGGAACGATCAGATGCCTGTAAAACTTGCGTCTGCCCCCTAGCCAAACCTCACCCAAGCCATATTGCGGAATGCGAGACTTCTATATACAGCGACTTCCAGTGCACAGTTTGCCCGCCCGGACACAGTGGGAAGAGATGCGAAATGTAATATGCAAAGAAATCATTTAAGACATATAAGCATATTAATATTGGAATAACAATATAATTTTACTCCAAAGTTGAATTTAATATGATAATGGGGATTTTTAAAGAAATTTAGAAGTTTTCTTTGTATAACCTATCCATGCAAGTTAAGTCACGAAGTATAATTAGTAGATTTCGCTAATTTTGAACCTCTAGCTCGAAGTCTATTTAACCAATTAAAGCCCTTCATTTTAAGTATATAAACATTAAACCAATAGATGCTGTAAACGTAGATGATCTTATAATTCATTAAAAATTCCCCATTTTTTACCTTTAAACATAGGAAAGCAAGGTCCTAAACATACAATATTTGTAAATAAAATTCGGATATTTTCGAAAGCGGTTAAAATTTGACTCATCACTTAGTTACCCTTTTTAAGGTACCTTAATATAAAGCTCGTGTCATATTGACCCATAAAATTGACAAAAGGAACCGTAAATAATTTGTTTTAGGATACCTTTTATTGGTTTATTTAAAAAGGCCTGCCCTCCCCACATTACTTTAGTGCCAATAATTGTAAAATATTTCTAAATTTTAAACAAATTTTTTTCTAAATTTTAAACAAAATTTTCAACAGATGCTTAGACGGTTGGTACGGAGACCCCTTATCTACCGGTGAATTTTGTAAACCGTGCAATTGTCATGGAAACTCACAGGGGGTTTGTAACAGATTGACCGGACGCTGTAATTCTTGCAAGGCCAACACGGAAGGCGAGCACTGCGAGCTGTGCCAAGATGGATTTTACGGGTGGAAAGATGGTGGACAGGGGTGTACAGGTATTAGAAAACTCTTCCCACCTACTCATCATATACATGTTTTTGTTGTAAAAACGGCTGGGTTTTATTTTTGGGGCGACCTTTGGTTTTAGTCCACTAAACATACACAGACCAATAATTTGAACAGGCTTTGACCCAAAAACATTTGGGCTATTTATGCCACTAAGAAAAACAGACCTAAAAACTTTGGTAGGTCGACCAAGTAAAAGCCAGCCGTTTTTACAACACTCCATGGGATAGACGAATAGACTTAAGTGGGGTTCTCCAAATGTTTTGGCTGAAAAAAAGTTATTTGTGGGCATATAAAATGTTGGCTTGAAATATGAATTTAAGTAAAAGTTTTGTATAAAATGTTTATTGGCAACCTTATAAACTATGATATTTTTAGATCTTTTTAGAACTGAGAGATATAAGCTTTTATCCAGTTACAATAGCAGCATAGTATTTAGACTCAAGGTTCCAACGGTCAAGTTAAATTATGAAGAAGTTAGAGACAATAATGGCCTGTGTCTAGTGTTGTCAAAACGGCTCGGTTTTGTTTGGTCGGCCTTTGGTTTTAGTCGACTAAACATAAACGGACCAAAAATTTTTTGGTCTATTTTTCTTAGTCGACCACTAGGCTTGGTCGAAATTTAAGAAACAAACCGTAGTCGACCGTTAGGACTTAGTTAAACCAAAGATCAATCAAACAAAAACCAGCCGTTTTTACAGCTCTACTTGTGTCAGAGCAAGGTGAATTTTATGTTGAAAAAACTTAATCCACAGTACTAGTATAAGCGCATATATATATATGTTAGTGTTGTAAAAAAGGCTGAGTTTTGTTTGGTCGACCTTGGTAACGGTCGACTCCGGTCTATTTTTCAAATTTCGACCAAGCCTAAAGGTCGACTAAGAAAAATAGACCAAAAAACCATTGGTCTCTTCATGTTTAGTCGACTAAAACCAAGGGTCGACCAAACATACCCAACCCCTTTTTACCACACTAATATATGTATTTTCATTTCTTACAATTACATTTGGTTCAAAAAATGTAAATTTGGCATTGAATTTAGCATGTGACTGTAATATGTACGGATCAAAAGTGGGCGAATGTGACAAAGTGACGGGGAATTGTCAATGCAAAAACAAAAACGTCGGACAAAAATGTGATGCTTGTATGGTAAATATATCTATGATTCTATACACCCAAAATATTGAGGGGTTTGAAAAATGGTTTACTTAGCATAGTTTTTATTTTAGGATTATATAAGGGATGATAGTTGTAGCCAGGGGTTCTAAATCCAAAAATTAGTTAAAATTTATTATAAAATTATAATTAAATTTTTTTTAAAGTTTAAATTTTGGCCCTCCCTTTCTCACATTGCCCCCCTCTGATTTTAATTCTGGCTACGTCCATGTTCATTAGGAAATCCATAAAAAGACAAATTATAATTTAGACAGCTTACAAAACCAATGAAAATTAAATAGATTTGTTAAAAAATGTTTAACAGGACTAAAGTAAAGCTCTTTGCCATTATAACAAATACAAATTCAATATAAAAATATCTTATGGTTATGAACCCACAGGAATTTTTTTTGTTTACCAATGATTTTTTCACATTTTAGCCATAATTTGGTGGGTAATTTTCGGGTTTCAGGTATATATATCTCCAATTTTTACTTAAATGCGGCATATTAAAGCAAAAATAAGACCTATCAAGTAGTTAGAGTAATATTTATATAACGTTTGACACTCACACGTCGTAGCCCGGGTACGGCAATATAATGGAAGGCTGCGTAGAATGCAAATGCCATTCCATTGGATCATTTGATAGGGAATGCGATGCCAAGAGCGGACAATGCGTTTGCAAACCCGGAGTCACTGGTCTGAGGTGTGGTCGTTGCTTGCCCGGTTACTATGGACTATCCGACAATGGATGCGATTGTAAGTCTATTTATTTAAAACCGTTAGTGTTTAGATGAACATCTCTATGATATTTTGCATGGCATTGTTTATTAATTTTTATTGTTTAGATATATACGAATATAATATTACACATTAATACTTATAATACATTTGTTATATTTTTGATACTATGTTTTAATAACCGTAAGTGTTTACATCAACATCTATGTGATATTTTGCATTTTATTGATATTATTTTTTTTTTTTAGCTAATATAGGTTTATTTTAAAATATACATGCTAAATATAATAAATTAATGAGCAGGCTGTTCTGATTGTGTACTTACTTATTTTTATAGATAATTGCGTTATTATTACTATCATTGCTTTACACCATAATTATTATTATAATATATGTATTAATGTTATTACTACCTTTTCTATTTATTGTAAATGTAATTTTGTTGATTAGATTGCATGTGTCACGAACAAGGGTCAAATGGGACACACTGTCACGCAGTAACGGGTCAGTGTCAATGTTTGGGTCACGTTAAGGGTAGGAAATGCGACGAATGCGAGGTAATTGACTTGAATAAAAGCTACATATCGGCTTTCGAATATGTGCCCTGCTTTTTGCTTTAAATCTCATGAAGATAAACTCATCTCGAAGGGTTGCTGAAATAGGAGTTTATTAATTATATTTTATTAAAACTCTTGATTTTTTTCGGATGGACCATATTGTTATTTTAATTATTTTCTGATCATGCTGAAGTGTCCAGCAATAGTAAATAGAATATGTACGAATAATTGAAGATATAAACTAATTTATTAATGTAAACCTCAAATAAAATCCTAGGAATAGTTTTTTACGCCATCTTAGTGATGTCATTGTTGTTTGTTAAAACTCCTTAATCCTAGGCTGGCTTTTGGGGTATCCACATGGATGGAATGGGTTGTAGACCGTGCCGATGCAATCCCACCGGTTCCGAAACGACCCAATGTACATCGGATAGGGGCGAGTGTGCTTGCAAAATAGGAGTGGAGGGCGAGCACTGTGATAAATGTGCGCCCGGTTACTACGGCCTAACCGCAAACATTAATGGGTCCGGGAGGTCTGTTGTTGATGGGCTGAGCGGTTGCTTGAAATGCGCTCCTTGCTCCAAATCTCAACACGTTTGCGATTCTCTAACCGGGGCATGCACTTGCCCGCTCAACACTATGGGGTCCGATTGTGAAAAATGTGCGCCTTATACCTGGGGATACCACTCCGTCAAGGGTTGTAAAGTGAGTATTACTAAATTGATAGTACTTTAAAATACTTGATGGGTTTAAAGAAAATTTGTTGGTTTTTGATAGCCTTTATGGTCTAAGCGGCTAGGCTCATAATAATTGTGCGCTTATGTGTAATTGTGACTTAGAATTTCAGGAAAGGATATGATGTTGCTAGAGTTGTTAAATTGCTAACTTTCTTCAAACTCCAGACGCGAGCACGCACACAGAGTTGCTTAATATGCGCGTTAGCACAATATGTGCTCGCTGTTCGGTACACTAGGCAGAACAGTAGCATATAAAAATGCTCGAAGGCCGAGCAGAAACTCGAGCAGATGGTAGCTGGAGTTGAAGAAAGTTAGCAATTTAACAACTCTAGATGTTGCTATCTCATAATATGATGTAACTTGAAAATCAACTATGGCATAATGATGAGCTCCACATAGAGCTAAAACGTAATCTGTCTGTTTATTATTTTCGAGTTACATGCTAAAAAAAATTGGGATAAATTTGGCCAAATTAGTTTCTTATTAAAAATTGCACTAGGTGGCATTAAATTAGAGTTATGATTCGCGGTTACGACCCGTCCTAAATCGGTACCAATATTAACAGCCCTTAAAAGATTTGAAATGCTACCTGCGCACAGTATAACTTTGCACCTTTTGATCGATCTGTTAATTAATTTGAATAGATTTATAAGATGTTTTTAAACAGCATTTAACACATTTTAACAATGGAAAAAGATAGGGTTTATTCCAATATATCTTTAAATACACATTATCTACCTAAATGAAGGTTAGTTAAATTTACACATGGCGAACATAGGCTTGTTATTGAGACAAGGTAGCCAAATAAAAAGCGATCTAAATTACAAATATCTCTAATAAATTATATCCTCTTATTTACGTTCAGTCCTGCAACTGCAACCCAATCGGGAGTCAATTCCTGAATTGCAGTACGACTCACGGTTATTGTACGTGCCGAGCCGGTTACACTGGCAAACTATGCGATGCCTGTATCAGAGGCTACTTCGATTTCCCTCGATGTCGCAAATGCAGGTGTCACGGGCCAGGGACCAAGCCAGAAAGTTGTCACCAAATTGTCGCTAATCCCACTAATAGCACTGCCGGGCAAGGAGGACTAAATAGTTTTAGTGGATTTACTTTGCTAACAGGAGGGTTCGGGACTTCTCAAAACTTAGCTCTAGCTTCTGCTGGACCCATTTGCGACTGCGAAAATGATGGGAAATGTCATTGCAAAGTATGACATTGTAAAAACGTAGTAGCTAGACAATTTAAAAATAGCTACAACACCTAAAGCTTTAATGAATTAAAATCAATCAAACATTTTTTGAATCAATATTTAGGGTTGTTTATGGTTTCGATTGCAGGCCAAATATAATACTTCTTTAGAGATCTAATCGCTTCGCTTTTCGATCTGCTTAAAAAGGCCATATTTATAACCCTACATACACTCTTCGACTTTAAGTATTGTTTTAGGAGTGTAGATAAGTTAGAGTTTTTGATTATTTAAATAATAATGCTCGTTTTTAATTTTACTCTGTATAGAAAGAATTTTAATTATTGTAAAAAAAATATGATTTTTGAAATTGAGGTTATTATTAAAAGTCTCATTTAGAATGCAAGTAAGCACTCTATTTAGGCTATTATTAAAAATTGTATGCCTACTTAAATATTGAATTATTTCGAATCTTTTAGACTGAATAACTTGATTCCTATGCTTTAAAATAACCCGAGCCCCATTGATTTTGCCCCCTTGGGTCGAATGGGCTGTCCTAGGACATAAAAATAAAGTTTAATACGATTTTTCAATATTCGCTAAAATTATAAAAGAAATTTACTAACGCTTAATCAATTTTAATATAAAAAATTCCAAATTTGTACTTTAACCCCACGCAGACCAACGTGGACGGGAAAACGTGTAAATGGTGTAAAAAAGGCTCATTTACATTGGACCAATCGAATCCTGACGGCTGTACACGATGCTTTTGCTTCGGTCGGTCTCAACTTTGTGAACAAGCCCCTTACGTTTGGTCTAAAATTGGTATTGGAGCCAGGAGCGCAGATAAGAATCGCATTACCCTCATTTTTGACAGGGAGGCCAAACTTACGGCTAACCAAACTGGACCGAGCGGGTCATCTAGTCGTGGGATCGTTTTTGACCCCACTTTAGGAATTCTTAACGGGTATACATTATTATCATGCCCCTCAATTTACAATAACAAATCATTTTTTTAAACAGCGATATATGTCATTCTTTGGATTACACTATACATTGTTAAAATAGGATCGCTAAACAATTCAAATATTTATTCCATGAGTCCTGTGAACCTGATATTTATAAATGTGTAAGTTGGAAAACAGCTTTAAATGATAACATTTGTTGTGACAGCTAATTAATGCTAGCAGCATGGGCGTAGCCAGGGGGGACAGGGAAGACCAAAATGTCTTGTAGATATAATATAATTATGGCTAAAATTACTTAAATTAACTTTTTGCCTCTCCATAAATCCTCAAATTATGTGTTTGCCCCTCCCTAAATTATTAATGCCCCCCCCCCTTAAATCCAAGCATGGCTATGCCCATGTATCATAGTATTGTTCTTTGACACAAAACTATACCAGGATTTCTTCAAAATCATTTAAATGAGTTGCCTTACCCCAATGTAGACTCTACTTCTTCCAACCTAATATGGATAGCTTATGGAAAATGGCATATATTTTTGTGCGTTAGATATGAAAATGGGCCTGGACAAGCACGTGACAGTTATATGAGTTGGCCGGGCCAGATGGGGGCCTCTAGGGGAGGCCGATTATCACAGAATTTATACGTCGTAGACCTTGAACACTTCGTGCCCGAACCCCTCAAAACAAACGATGGAGTGGATAATAATGTTATTGGTGCTCGCGATATGTCTATAATAACGTTGCAACCTCCGGCCCCGGGCCAAACTCTTTACTGGAGCCTACCCAACAAATTTTTGGGAGATAAGGTATGGAGTTGTTTTTAATATTATTATTATATAATTGTAGTATTTATTATTATGTTTTTAGATATATATCAATCATTAAACTAACTACATCTCTAAAAGATTAAAAAATATAAATGGTAAATATAACGTTAGTTCAATGTCAATTTGAGTTTTATTCACAAAATTTGACGTTTAAAATATGATGGGGCGACGTTTAAAATACCCATTGAAGTGAAGATATTACTGAATCATAGCAAGTGATTCCATACTTAATACTTACAAATGCTTTAAACATACTTGATTTACCCAAAATGTATGATTTTGATTTAGAAAAAAATCCATAGGTTATAATAGGAAATTAATAGTGTAAATTATAGATACTTACATGGGTGTAGCAAGGATTGAAACTAGAGGGGGGTCTTAATGCTTGGTAGGAGCAAAATAGTAATTTTTAGATATTTAAGCCATAATTATATAAAAAATTTTAAAAAATTTAGATTTAGAGGGTGACAGTCGCCCCTACATGCAGCCCCTGGCTACGCCCATAGATACTAAGCATTAATTGTCTCGGAAAATCACAGCCAACGATAAAAAGCCATTTTAAAGTGTCTTAGGTTTTTGATACTTTTAGTTGAATGCTGAGCATCAAGAGAAGAATTAATCATTATTCCGCATTAAGTGCTCAATATTTCAACTTAAATCTCGTTATAAATGCTTACTTTTTGAGGCTCCTCCTGGCACAAGCAAAACAAAGTTAATTTATCGATAATTTTTGCTCTTATCCATCCCATTATTTATGTATTAAATAGACCCTAGCCTACGGTGCCAATCTTTCATTCACGCTCGAATCATACCCAAGCCTACCGCATCTTTCGCAAACCAAACTTTACCAAGAACCCCTGGTACAATTGGTGGGTGGTAATGGACTAATCACTCTCCTCTATTACCCTTACCTACCCCCTGACTCTAATGTAGCTTCCCAACACTCCCTGGATGCCCAAATGATAATACCCGATTCGTTTAAGTAAGTCTCAAAGAATGTTTCTGATAACTTGGCCCCTCCCACCCAATTACAAAAATAAATTGATTGAATAAGTTCCAATTCTTAGTAAGGTCTAAGAAAAATTAAATTGATTTATATCGATTGAACCACGTCAATAAATAACCCAGTAAGATTTATAAAAACTCGGGCCTTCGGCCCTCGTGGGAAGGGGAAGGGGGGAAGGGAAGGGGGGAAGGGAAGAGCGGAGGGAAGGGCGAACTCTTCTGTACTCTGTATAAAAGGAGCATATTTCCTTTGCAATTTATGGCGAGAAAGGTGGGAAGGGGCGAGAATGCCTATAGGGGGGTAATGCAAAATGATTAGTTAATTATTTATACAAAAAGAGTAAAAAAAAACGAAAAAAAACTTCGTTTCACAGTTTGGCCAATGGTCATTTTTTCATTGGTCAGCAGCCAGGATACGGTAAAAGTGGATATAAATTCATAAGAGTCAAAAAAAAACGAAAAAAAAATTTTCGATTCACATTTTGGCCAATGGTCATTTTTTTCCATTGGTCAGCAGCCAGGACACGGTAAAAGTGGATATAAATTCATAAGAGTCAAAAAAAACGAAATCAAAATTTTCGATTTACATTTTGGCTGATGGTCATTTTTTTCCATTGGTCAGCAGCCAACGGACGGCCAAAAAGTCCTAATAGCAATGGTAGTAACAGGAACAATCATAATAGTCAAAAAAAACGAAAAAATAAACTCGGATTCACATTTTGGCCAATGGTCATTTTTTCATTGGTCAGCAGCCAGCGGACGGCCAAAAAGTCTTATTATCGATGATAGTAACAAGAACAATCATAAGAGTCAAAAAAACTCCGGGATTCTAACCCAAAAACTAGTTAAATTGCATAGCAATTAAAAGTAAACAACTTTTATTTATGTTTATTATATAATAAAATGAAACAATAATAGAACAAGCGGACGGCCAAAAAGTCATATTATCAATGGTAGTAACAGGAAAAATATATTAATTTAATTTAAAAAATAAAAAAAAATTTGCCCTCTCCGGGAATCGAACCAGCAATTCAGAACGTTCGCCGGGGTTCGAACCCACATTAATAGAGGCATAGGCTTTTGTAGGGGCACAGGCACCCATATCAGTAGAGGCATAGGCCCTTGTAGTGGAGGGCATAGGGTAATTATAGCAATTAATATCAATGTTACCCAATTCAAAAACGAATAGATATACTTATGCATTAATTTAACATAGCAATTAAAACCCTACCCCGCCCGAAAGCGAGGGAGAAAGAGATGAGGGGTGGGGCACCTCTTTCTCATGCATTAATTTAAAAAATCGATAACCTAATATACCCAATGCAAATAGATAGGGACGGACAACGGACGGACAACGGACGGACGGACAACAAAAAACGAGCCCATAAATTGCATAGCAATTAATATAAAAAAATTAACAAATCAAAATATTTGGTCTATAAGTCTAAATTGCTGAAAAATTATCATTTGTCCACCCTTACATTCATAATGTTTGATTATTTAGGGTTACATTTGAGGGTGTCGTATTTGTTATTATAACTATGTTCTCTTTGAATGGAAGTGTTTTTAAAACTAGATATATATAATTTTTGTCGAACATAATAAAAACATCTCCAAGTTACCAAGTAATAATTAACTTGAATGCTTTTTAAAGAAAATAAGTGTTTTGGAAACTAGATTAATGCAATGGATTTATGTAATGAAATCGAAAAACACTCATAGAAATCTAAAATTTCCGCGTTCTTTTACTTACGCAACAACAAGGGATTCTTGTCGTACGATACAACTTTCAATCCTTTGCCCACTCTGGGCCTATTTTAGATGATAGTGATATAAATCTTTGTATTTAACCAACATGTCTTTTATTTGTATTACACTTATATATATATGTAACTTTGTTTTCGTTAAAATAAAAATTTTTAACCATAAAAACCAGTATTCATAAAATTAGGTCGGATGAACAGTCTATCGTAACAGGCAAGAAGGAGAGAGAACCTTCTAACGAAGAAGAATACATGTTTAATTTCTTGTTTGAGAAAAAAGAAACCCCAATAAAACTAGCTAAAAACACCACTTCGCAATGGCAACAATTTGAAACGGGTCCCGACGAAGCGACGTTCAATAGTATTTTATCCTTCGAGAGTGGTAAGAAAAAACGGAGCGCGCCCGATGGTGCTTCTGGCGGCGCTGGGGTTCCATTGGTGGTTCCACTAAGTCCAGGTCCCCTATGGAGATGGAGTCAAGATCCTAATAGTCCCGTTACCCGAGAACTTATAATGACTTGCTTGCAGAGCTTGGATTACGTAGCTATCAGAGCCACTTTCGATTTTGGCAGGGGATTCCAACAGGAATTGGCTAGCATTTCGGATTTAAATATGGACGTGGCTACACTTCGGGAAATGTCGTCGGGTAATATTATTGTAGATTTAGAAAGAAATTTTTGCAAAGTTTTGGGGTTTTCGATTTAGAGATAGACGAGCCAATGAGCTGTATTATGATGAGGGATTATAGTTTTTTACTGATTCTAGAGAGCTTGATGTTAGCTGCAGTTTTTTATCTAGGTAAATATAAGTAAGAAATTAATTTTCCCGAGCTTTGTTTATAACTAGTATTTTGCACCCTAAATTTGTAAAAAACGGCGGGGTTTTGTTAGGTCGACCATTGGTTTTGGTCGACTAAACATAAACAGACCAAACATTTGACCAAATATCCTTTGGTTTTTTATGCGATTGAGCGAAAGAGACCAAAAAACTTTGGTTTGTTTTTTTTGCAAGTGTATGAATGTAATTAAAAATTACGAAAACTTTTGTTAAACTAACAGATGGAGAAAATTATAGGATGGCTGAGGGTATCGAATTTTGCAGTTGTCCCCACGCCTACACCGGTCTGTCTTGCCAAAACCCGGCACCCGGTTATTTCCGATCTCGTTCCTCTGCTTCACGTGGGTTGGCGTTGTCACGTGACGAACAGCTGATACTCGGAGCAGCTGGTCGAGCTGAACCCTGCTTGTGCAACGGCCATAGCACAACGTGTGATGGCGAGACGGGACATTGTCGAGATTGCGGCCATAACACTTACGGTCCCAAATGCGAATTTTGCGAACCGGGCTATTATCCTTCTAGCCAAGCTTCTTCAAATAATTTGACAAAATCTAAAATTTCTTGTAAAGTTTGTGCTTGTCCCCTCACGGTAGCTTCCAACAAATTTTCTCCTACTTGCCACGTGGAAGCATCTAAAATCGTCTGCGATCAATGCGCCCAAGGATACGCTGGGCAAAATTGCGAATTTTGTTCGCCAGGGTAACGTTAAATGATGGTTTTTATAATTTGATTAGGTTAGGTTGCATAAAATATTATCGTTTTTACCTATTAGTATCTTTTTTGAAATTTATCAATTTATTTACATTAAGCGAAACGGAAGATAATGGTAAAAGATTTTATCATATTTAAGGAGGAACTATGATATTTATAATCACTTTAGTTATAGTTTATTAATAGCCTTTTTCAAAAAAACCTATATCTAGTTAAACTTTATCCAAATATGCGATACCGTAATATTTAAAATGAATATCTAGCTAGCATATGGATGCAGCCATGGGCGTGAAAGATTGGAATTACGGGGGGCAATAATCCTTTAGGGAGGGGCAAAATGATAATTTTTTTAATTTAAGTAATAATTATATTAAATTTTTAAAAAATTTTGGGCTTAGAGGGGAGCAGTCGCCCCTCCCTGCCACCCCCTTGCTACGCTCTTAGATGCAGCAAAATAGAATTTATGTTTATTGTTGGTATGCGTCAGATATTATGGAGATCCTAAAATTATTGGTGGAACTTGCAAGATGTGTCAATGCGAACCGCAAGGTAGTTACGACAATTTATGTCACAACGCGACCGGACAATGCAATTGTTACCAGGGTATAACGGGCGTCAACTGTGACAAATGTCAACCAGGACACGTCGTAGTACATCGAGGGTGCCAGTGTAAGGAATTACGATAAGTGTTGCAAAAAAAAGTTTTCTTTGGACGTTTACTAAATTTTTTTATATATATATAAATGACGTTTTTCGACAATATGGCTTTGACTATTTAAGTTTGAATGTTCTATTGGAAATTATAATTCTCTATGAATAAGACTGGCATAATAATGGAAAACAAGCAATTTCTTATGATAAAATTAAAAGACGTTTGATTACTAGCGTTTGTGATCTAATATATGATATATTTTTTTTATTATATTTATAACTTTATTTTTTGATTTTATCCCCATAGATTGGTAAACATTTTTACACGAGTGCTAAAAGGCATATCTTTAATTTTTTTTACACTTTTAGCATGCTATCACGGCTGCACGGAAGCGCTCATGCTGGATCTCGATACATTGGAGCACGGATTAGTGGCTAAAAATTTGACCGGAATATTTCCTGCTCCGTGGGGCCGTCTGGGTCGAATTAAAGAACACGCCACATTTATAAATGTGCCTGAAATTATCATTTATAAACTATCATTTTTATAAGTATAATAAGTAGCCATTTTTAAATTTATATTGGCAAAATATTAAATAGTGATCTTATCTTAATTTGCAACTAACTTAAATGAAGTAGCTCCTTGAATGCTTAAATAGTTATAAATTTTAACCTTTGGAGCTTTTGAATTGATATTAGGTGATGGTAGAAAAAATTGGTCAATACTTTGTAAAAAAACTATTTATTTTTATTTTTTATTTATATAGGGGAGGTTAAAAAGCATGGAGAAAAGTAAAATGGCGTTGTCTATGATGAATAATCAAGTGGGTAGCCTGAGTAACATTGAAGGTCTCATGAACGATCTTCAGATCAAAGTAAGACTAAAAAATACTTAATAGCTAACATACACAAAAACTTTATTAAATAAGGATATTTTTGACTGGCTTGCTTTGGCGGAATATGAAATTAAGGTTTTCCTAGGGGTTTTATTAATGTTAAAGCTAAGTTATATTTCGATCATCTTATTATTTATGGCAGCGTCATATATATAATCGTTATTAATAAATTAATCACGAATCCTTTGAAAAACTTTAATGAAACATGCAGTTTGTGAAAAATTTAATGTTTTTAAAATGTAGCCTATAATATTGAGACTATTAGAGAGTGTCTATTTGTAATTTCATAGGCGTATTAAGTAGTGTTGTATAAACGGCTGGGTTAGGTTTGATCGGCCTTCGGTTTAAATCGAGTAAATATAAACAGACCACCAAAGATTTTTCCTTCTATTTTTCTTAATCGACCACTAGGCCTAGTCGAAATTTGAAAAACGGACTAGGGTCGACCGTTACTCTTAGTTAAATCAAAGGTCGACTAAACAAAACCCAGCCGTTTTTATAACAATAGTTTTAAGTATTACTACTTTCAGCAAATAATGAAATAACGTCCAATTGTCTAATCTGATTTAAAATGAAAATGAAAACTTTTCATCAAAACTCCTGTCTATTTAACATTTTAAATTATATTCGTGTGATGTTAGGACATACAATTGAAGAAAGATATTTTGGAGGCGCTAAAAAATCACGAAATTCTGCATAACGAAACGTACGAGACGATAGAAGATGTCAAGGCAATTAAATTATCACTCAAAGGTGACCCCCTTGTTAACATAGACCACATAGACTGCTACTATCATATGTTTCTTATGCCAAATTGTGTACCATGAAATCCACCATTTTGAATCTAACTATCTTTCACGTCTTTAACAGAATAGTTAAAATACCTTATAGTTAATAATTAAAAAGAATTTTAATAAATGATTATTTACTAAAATGCAGATGGCATTAAAAAGATTTAACATCACACCATTACAATATTTTTAATTTTATATATTTTGTAAATGAGAGATTCTTTAAAATGGTGTTTTTGATGTTAAACTATTTCAATATTTTGTTATTACGTTTTAAAAGCACTTTAATTAACCAAAATTACTATATTTATATGTCCTTCTGTTATTTTTGCACATTTTAAAATGGCGGAAAACGGTACACTTATTTAAAGTTGATGAGCAGTCCATCTAGTCTATGCTAGTTTGTTGATTATATAACAACATTTTCCATAAAATTAGATATATCTTATGCCATTTATTGGTATTATGTTGAAAATATGAGGTTAAACAATCTTTTTCTTTTTTACATTAATATTCCAGAGTTAGTGGATAAACTGATGTCTTTCGTGACACACACTAAAACGAAAGTCGACACTGATAGGGCTGCTTCAATATTACTCGCTAAAGAATTACTCAGAAATCTATCTGCCATAAATTACGACAACGAACGTATTATCGTAGGGGAGGAAGATTAGTAAATTGATTTATAATATATAAGTCGATGTTTTACAAACAAATTTGTTGGATTTTTTTTAAAGTTGCTAGAGATTTTATAATGGAAAAATATATAAAGGTCGAATCAAGCCCCGTTCTACATGTTAATTTCTTATCTAGGCCCGAAAATTTTAACGCTTTGTTTAATAGAATTGTAATTAGACTTATTGACGTTGAAAAGGTGTTGCATTTGACCACCTCCCCCTGTAAAGGCTAAATTTAGCTATATTCATACTTATAGACATTATTTATCATTGGTAATAATTGTCTTTATGACTATATATATCCTAAGTGCTGTTAAAATGACTGCGTTTTGTTTGGTCGACCTTTGATAATTTAGGCTAAGTTTCTGGTCTTTGACTAAGCCTCGTGGTCGATCAAAAAAAGTCAAAAATCTTTGGTTTGATCATATGTTTAGTCAACCAAAGGCCGACCAAACAAAACCCAGTAATTTTTACAGCACTTTTATATCCTGGCATTTACCCCGATTTTTTACTAATTTAAACTCTCATTTTAAATTGAAAAATTGTGGAATTGAAGCATTGTTCATTTGTTAGGTTTAATTGCGACGTTAGCAGGAATTAACAAAAATATAATCTACGCTCTGGCTATATATGTGCACTCTAACAAAGTTTTAAACAATTTTGCTATTTGCTAATATTTTTACACATATTTCCAACTAATATTGCAGTATTTGAATAAGTTTCAAAACTTAAATATAATTAAACGTATTCATTATCTATAGATATATTAATTACTTTACCTTAGTATGAGCCAGAACTACTTGGAATCCTTGCATTTGCTGATGGAAAGTAAAATGGACCTGAGTAACTATAGCAAGGCTTTGGATCTGGTAGAATCGATGCTTAAGGATATGGATTTGATAATGAACGAAAATTTGGGAATTTTGGGCACGGATCTTGAACAGATGGAGATAAAAAATGCTGAAAAATTGAATGATTTAAAGGTAAACATCGTTCGGTCGTGTTTGGTAAATTATTATTCATGTTATTCAATTTTAATGGGCTATTTAGAAATGTAACCCTTTTATGTATAATGAATGATTTTCAAAATATTTCCAAAACTTAACTTTTCTTACTTATTTCATTCATCTTTACAAAATATGCATTTAATAAGTAGAATTTGGCATTATTTTATTAACTAAATTTGCTCGCATCTTGAATGAAATGGTAAGTGTCGTTTTAACCAAAAATAAAGTTCAAATTTAATTACTTCAGTATTTTATTTATATCCTTAGATAAATATTTATATTTTTAATTTTATGCGATAGGTGGATGTTCTTGCTATAAAGGAACTCCTTAATTCAACCAATTCCAAGCTAAATCAAACTAACAATTTAATAAATCGGACGCAATCGTTTCAACAAAATCTTTGGGATACGTCTCTAGTAAAATTTATATATAATTTGGGGTGTCTTTTTTTATAAATATTAGCTCTTTACCAATACTCGAAATAGTTATTTAATTTAATTTTTATAGCTGAATTTTAGCGATCACAGTATGAATATAAAATTTGTTTCAATAAGTTTTCATATAACTTATATCGAAAGAAATAAGGCATGCTAAATTATATAATCTTAAATGTGAACCAAAATAAACCATTAACATTATAAAGAAAATCGTTTAAAAAGTAATTAGATGAAAAATATTTTATATTAATAATATATTATATGAGTTAAAAAGAAATTGTAAACTGAATTATTTATTTATATGTATTTAAACAAGGAATTCGCTAGTATATTAACTCTGACCTCGAGCCAGCTAAAGAATCTTAGTACGGTCACAAACAACCTGCGCAACTTGAATGATCGCTACGAGGATGAATATGTCGATACATCAGAATCACATTCTCAAGAACTCCGAGAGAGAGCAACTTTGCTCCAAAAGTTGTTAAAATTATTCGCAATTTATTGTGTTTTTTTAAATTTTTTAACCTTTTTTGGGCTATTTTTCTTGTTATTTCAACTTTTTAAATACAATTATGAAATTTCTTATTAGTAAAATATATGGGTAGAAGTGAAAAGGTTACTTTAGACAAGGTTCCACCTAAATCAAGGTGTATTAAAATTTTAAAATCTTCAAAAATATAAAATTTTTTAATTTTAATGCTTAAAAAGGCGAAATAATAAATAAACATTTTCCAAGAGGTAAAAATAATATATTTTGCGATTAGCATGAGTTGAAAATAAAATAAAAAACAAAATCAATATTTAAAAGTATGTATTATTTAGGGGAATTTTTAATAGGAAAAAACACAATTTTCCGAGGAAGTTTCTGGGGGAAAACTGGAATTTTCCCGAGAAATTTCCTCATGGTCCCATCTCTACTTAACTATTGACCGCTAATTTTTGAAATTAAGAAAATTTGTATTCTGATTTTAAAATTATTTTAAGAAATTATTTTTTAATTTATAGCATTTATTTTGCATGTTGGATTAATAGTTTACTCAACTCCAGCAAACACATATATGGTCGACCCATAGATGCATTGAATCAATTTAAATCCGTCAATTTAATCGTGAACAATACATCCTTCGATTCATCCAATGTGTCCCAAAAGCTAAATGACATTTTAAACGAGGTTATTACACCTTTTGCAAATATTAGTTTTAATATCGGTCATCTTGAATTATTCTATGTTTTTTATAAAAAATTGCATTTTCCCATATATATTAGCTGTAAAAATAAAATTATAATATATAAATAATGTTTTTTTTTAAATTTGCCGAATGTCATAAAATCGTATAATTTTTAAGATGTTAATTTTATTTCTTAATTTTATCCTTTTAACAAATGTATCACTTTAGGTCAATGAGTATTTAAAAAACCCTGAAAACCAGCCAACTACGATTTTTAAACAAGGACAAACTATCGAATCCCAAGCAAATGTCCTCAGTTCAAGAAATTTATCAAGTAATATTAATAATTTATACCTTAATTAAAGCTTCTTCATATATTATTCATGATTATTATTTCTAATAAGTGCATAAACAACATTTGAGAGCTATTATAAATTTTAAAGGCACTAATATAATTTTTAAACTTTTTTTGGCGTTTTTATTAATTTTTGTTTCCTAAAATTATAGAAATGCGTGAATTGGTGGGCACCTTAAAACATTTATCAAATTCGACTGCGGAAGGAATTGTCAAAGCCAGTGAGCAATTGATTATGCTGGAACAGAAAAAGAATTTTGTCCAAATTACAGGTTTTTTTTACAATTAAGTTGCATTTTAAATTTAAATTACATAAATAAATTTAATTACTCTGTAATCATATAAATTCGCATCTTGGCTTTTTTTGAAAAACTATATCTTAGAAATATCTAAAATCTATTTAAGTCTTAAAGTAAGGTCACAAACAAAGGTACCATGTAAACAATCGTTATTAAGGATTTTGTATGCATATATAAGATAGACTGTTGTGTACCATTTTTCCGCCATTTTGAAATGTGCATAAATAAGTGAAGGACATATAAATTATAGTAATTTTGGTTAATTAAAGTGTTTTTAAAACGTAATAAATAAACATTAAAAACAGCATTTTAAGATATATCTTTTACAAAATAAAAATATTGTGATGATGTTGGTAAAGCGATTTTGTGCCCTCTGCATTTTTTTAAATAAACATTTATAAAAACATTTTTTTTATTTATTAACTAATGAGGAAAATTCACTTTTTCTGTTTTAACAATGGGGTACACTGCAGAAAAACATGGGAGATATTTTTCAAAATGGTGGATTTAATGGCGCGCATTTTACCATATAAAACACATGATGAGCAGTCTATGTAGTCCATGATTGTATGCCACTTTTCACATATGTTTTTGCATCATATTAAACAAAACAACCAAATTTCATCGAAATTATACAGAAACATTAATCTGAGGCAATAATTTTTTAACAGAGTTGGTATGGATAATAATTTGGAAATAAACTTTTATTAATATCCTTAAAAAATCATATATTTCTGCCTATTGCTCAAACAGATTCGAGTGTTGGAATGGCGAAATCTCTAGATAGCTTAATCAGGGTTGATTCCATAGGTGCTAAGGTAGAGGCAATCAAAGCCAAAATAGATGATAGCAAATTCACAACCACTTCAGGGCACAGTTCAGAATCTACTCGTCAAATATCCAACCAAAGTAAGCCGAAAGAATTTAATTTTAAAATTATTTTATTTAAGTTTCGAGCCAAGTGAAAATATTGGTCCACTAATTTTAAAATGCTTTTAATTCAAGGTTTAGAATTATAGATAATTTATTTTACTAATTTATTTAGCGAATTTTATTTTTCATTTTATGATTTAACTCTTAAATTTAGGTCTAATAACTTATTTCATCTTAAACTTTCTTTAGTTAATAAATTTATGGGTTAAATGAAATTATTATTTAAGCATTTGTATGATTTTTTTATTAACAACAACTAGTTTTCCAAGCGAGATCAAATATGAGTCTTACGCAAAGCAACATATTTTTGCTGGAGGACAAGCTGACTGAGCTGCACAGTCGAAAAAATAAGCTGGAAGAGGGATTACAAGCATTGCGAGACCAAATTTTAATGGCACGTCAAACGGCTTCCACGGTAATAACTATTTTTATTATTAAAAAAGAAGCGAAAATTTAGGGCACTAATTTATAAAGTGTACAAGTTGTAGTGTATATATTTGGCTTTTTAATTGCTATGCAATTTATGGGCTCGTTTTTTGGTGTCCGTCCGTCCGTCGTCCGTCCGTTGTATCCTCCCTATCTATTTGCATTGGGTATATTAGGTTATCGCTTTTTTAAATTAATGCATGAGAAAGAGTGCCCCACCCCTCATCTCTATCTCCCTCGCTCTGTTATTTTTTAAATTAATGCATAAGAGGTGCCCCACCCCTCATCTCTATCTCCCCTGCTTTCGGGCGGGGTCGGGTTTTAATTGCTACGTTAAATTAATGCATAAGTGTATCTATTCGTTTTTGAATTGGGTAACTTTGATATTAATTGCTATAATTACCCCTATGCCCTCCACTACAAGAGTTTTGGTTAGAATCTCGGAGTTTTTTAGACTCTTATGATTGTTCTTGTTACTACCATTGATAATAAGATTTTTTCGCCGTCTGCTGGCTGCTGACCAATGAAAAAAATGACCATTGGCCAAAATGTGAATCCAAGTTTCTTTTTTCTTTTTTTTGACTATTATGATTGTTCCTGTTACTACCATTGCTAATACGACTTTTCGTCCACTGGCTGCTGACCAAAGAAAAAATGACCATTGGTTAAAATGTGAATCGAAATTATTTTTTTCGTTTTTTTTTGACTATTATGATTGTTCATGTTCCTACCATTGCTATTATTACTTTTTGGCCGTCCGCTGGCTGCTGACCAATGGAATAAAATGACCATTGGCCAAAATGTGATTCAAAAATTTTTTTTCGTTTTTTTTTACTCTTATGAATTTATATCCATTTTTACCGTGTGCTGGCTGCTGACCGATGGAAAAAAATGACCATTGGCCAAAGTGAGCATCAAATTTTTTTTTCCGTTTTTTTGGCTATCATTGATTTATAGAGTATCTGTTGGTACTGACCAATGGAGAAAAAATGACCATTCGCCAAATTTTTGATTTTTGTAATTAAAAATTGTTCAAATTCAACAAAAATTTCTCCCAACAATTCTGCAAATTCTTAACATTGTGATGTTTTATAATATAATGTTTGTTAGACCCATAATCACTAAAGGCCGTAAAAATTAATGTAATACGCAACTAGATGCAAACACTAAATCTAACCCTAACCCTTGCCTATATTACATTTTGCCTATATTACATTTTGCCTATAATGGAAAATTTGTATAAATAATTAAAAACTTGTATTAATTGCTATGCAATTTATGGGCTCGTTTTTTGGTGTCCGTCCGTCGTCCGTCCGTTGTATCCTCCCTATCTATTTGCATTGGGTATATTAGGTTATCGCTTTTTTAAATTAATGCATGAGAAGGAGGTGCCCCACCCCTCATCTCTATCTCCCTCGCTCTGTTATTTTTTAAATTAATGCATAAGAGGTGCCCCACCCCTCATCTCTATCTCCCTCGCTTTCGGGCGGGGTCGGGTTTTAATTGCTACGTTAAATTATTATATAATAAACATAAATAAAAGTTGTTTACTTTTTAATTGCTATGCAATTTAACTAGTTTTGGGGTTAGAATCCCGGAGTTTTTTTTGACTCTTATGATTGTTCTTGTTACTATCATTGATAATAAGAATTTTTGGCCGTCCGCTGGCTGCTGACGAATGAAAAAAATGACCATTGGCCAAAATGTGAATCGAAATTTTTTTTTTTCGTTTTTTTTTGACTATTATGATTGTTCCTGTTTCTACCATTGCTATTATGACTTTTTGGCCGTCCGCTGGCTCCTGACCGATGGAAAAAATGACCATTGGCCAAAATGTGAATCGAAATTATTTTTTTCGTTTTTTTGACTATTATGATTGTTCCTGTTCCTACCATTGCTATTATGACTTTTTGGCCGTCCGCTGGCTGCTGACCAATGGAATAATATTTATTTAAATTTGAAAGATATTGTCCCTCGTAAAGAATATTTTTAAGAGATTTCCTCACAGGAGCATTTATAATTATTTTTTAACGCCCTCTAAAGCTTCTGTGAAAAAATTTCTTAAAAATATTGTATATTTATAATCGATAGATTATATGTCGTGAACAATTTATAACAAACTTATAATGTATTTTCAAAATTATTTTTTTCTTTCTATGCTAGATAAGGGTATCCCTAAATTCCCCCAAAGGCGATTGTGGACGAACCTACGCTTTGTCTGATCTCAGTTCGAGAACCGTGAATGAAATTCATTTAGTGATCCGCCCACGGGTTTTGGGTTTAAGGGGTGATATGACTTTACTCGATGATTCAACCCTCTTTTACATGGGCCGACCTGATGGTGATGCCTTAGGGTTAGAAATCGTCGGAGACCGAGTTCGTTTTGCTTGGCGCGTGGGCAACGCCTCTGGGGTCGTCCTGGACCCCACTTCTTTGAGCAGCGCCAACCCCACACCAACTTCGGATGACGTTTGGTTTACCATTAAGGCTAAGCGGTGAGAAATTTTCGAGATATTGTTGCTCTGCTTTTATAAAAATTTGCGCCTTAATCTAATATTTTTAAGATACCTTTTCCCGTGTGATATGAGTATAGTTTCTGGCATGGGCTTTGCCAGCATTGGAATTATAGGGGGAGAGGAAAGGATCATTTTTTAAAATTTTAGCCATAATTTTAATAAGTTTCAACATATTTTTGGATTTAGATGCCCCTTTGGCTGCGCCTAAGGTATCTGGTAAAAGACGATTAAAATGTCTGACGATCATTAATAAACTGCGTTAAAATCTACGAAATAAACGATATAACTTAAAATTGGGAGTAAATAAAGAACACGTAACATAGATTTTTGGAGAGGTTTTGTTGAGGGGAAATACTAAAAATTACGATTAATCACCTAGTTATATTAAAAAAATACTTAATAACAGAGATTTGAAAGCATAAGGATATAGGGTATCAAAAGGTTTAAAAAATGTAAAAGAAATATAGAATTAAATTAAATTTGTCAAAATAAGTCGACCATTTAAAAAAGCCATGGTACAAATATTAAACTCGCCATTATTTTTTAGCTTGGGCAATACTGGAAGTTTAAAGGTGTATCGTACAGTAGAACCGGAGCCCGAGCAATATGTTAATAGCCAAAATTCAAGCAACGATCTAGGATTCTCTAGAATTCATCTCGAAAATCCAGCCAGAATCCACGTTGGAGCTTCTCAGGTTAATTTTAAATTTAATCAATTTTTTCGTATTATTTAAAATTTTGACCACAAACTTGGAGATAGATCCATAGATAAGGATAGAATGACTTAAAATCTTGTATTTCCATGTAAATATAGTATTTTTTTGGAATTATAAATTAAAAAATTTAAGACATTTTTTAAAAGCATCATTATTTAAGATTTCTGATGCACTTTTTGAAAAGAGACCAATCTATTATCCAGGTCTCTGACTAATTAATTTTACTGTTTTTAATAGAACGAAACATCGATACTCATCACGAAAGGCAATTTTGACGGTTGCATAAGTGAGTTGATCGTAGATGGCAAGCGGGTCGGACTATGGAATTTCTTGGAGCAGAAAGGAACCTGTTCTGGATGCACAGAAAGGTAATAACACGGCTAGTTAACTACTTGGATATTTGATAAAGTACTAAATTTTTTTTTAATAGGCATTTTTTATTAAATAAACTATAAAAAACTATAAAAATCATATGCGAGGTAAACATTCGAAAATTGCGATAGCGTAATTACCGTTTTTGTGCGTATAAATAAGATTTTGTGTTGGTGCTTATTAATCGTGCCCTTGGAAGCTAATGGCGTTTAAAGTGTCAAAGTTTTGATATTCTAAGAGTGCTCTCGTTTTGTAAGGCCCCAATTTGGTCCTAATTTATTTCGTCTGTCCGACTAATTCGCAATTACAAAATGGTCAAGACTCAAGAGTCGAAAATAAATTTTTTTATGGAATTTTCGGGAGTATTAGTGGGTGTTGAAAATAAATTATAATAAATATTATATTTCGTCCTTATAAAGAACATCATAGGATGTAAATTAAAAATAAAGAAAATAAATCGACGAGAAATATTATTGTTTACGAGTGTAAAAATCTTCTAAAATTAAAATACATGATTTAAACGAAAGCTTATCTTTAAACTGTTATTAATTTCAGTTAACTGAGGAAACATTATGAGTCATTCAATCGCGTGGTGTTCTGGACACTTTAATTTTGTTGTTGGAATACAAGATGGCGCATCCTACCTTTAATGAAGCGCATCTGCTCTTAAAGCCAAAAGTGACATAAGCAATAATTTTAACTTTTGTCCAATTCTGTTTATGCGACTAAAAACAAAAACCTTTGCTCTGTTTTGTTCAGTCGACTAAAATCAAAGGTCGACCAAACGAAACACAGCCGTTTTTAGAAGTTAAATTTTAATTTTCTCACAATTATTTCGTTGTGATAATAGCCCGAAGGAAAGTAGGGAAGATTTAACGTACCAATTTAGTGGACACATGAGCTACGCGGTCACTCGGCAAATATCGCGTTACAATCCCCGACGCAATTCCATGACACTCCAATTCAAAACTTACCTCGAAGCCGCTCTCCTCTTTTTCATGTTCAACCCTGCCAAAGTAAAAGTTTAATAGTTTCTCATAGCAAGAATTCGTCACTTTTTCTCAGAATTGGATTAATAAGATTAGAATAGTCTGGCTAATCTTAACGATATACCAGTGGCGTAAATAAGGGGGGATCCCCTTGGCAAAAATTTAAAATTTTTTTTATAGCTTCTCAACGCTGAGGAGGCTAAAAACTTACATTAGAAATACCATGTCTAAGAATAGATTAATTGGATTGGCTTTATTGACAATTCATCGGGATTAGCTCCTACTCCCGATAAAGTTCTTAAAATATTTGCAAATTTCCCCCCCCCCCCCTTGAGAAAATCTTGGCTACGCGCCTGCGATATACATAAGTTTGTTATTGGTCGAAAAACTGATATTTTTTGAGGATGAATGAAATAAATAAATAAAAAGGTTAGGAGTATTGTAAATATTTGGAAAACATTACGATATTGCATATGAATTATATATTTACGATAGTAATGCCGATTATATCCGTCTTATGAAAAAAGATTCGCGATTACCATTAATTCTATGAAAAATTTCAATTAGGGGAAGGGGCAAAAGGCTGTCAATGATTGTTTTAAATTAACGCCTTCTCTAATTATCAAAAATCTTTTATAAATTGAGGTTTGAAAAAAGCGTTTCTTTTTGATATGGCTATATTAATTAAGAAGCTGCGTGATAAAAGACTTTTATTTGTGGTACTACTTTTTTAAATTTGTAATTTTGTTTTAATTTAGGGCCAATATTTCGCTATCGAATTGGCTGGAGGTCGTGTTCTATTCTCCTTTTCCCTCAATGGTAAAGACGTTGCCCGAATGCAAACTGCTAGGCTCTACAACAACGGCGATTGGGTTTCGGTGTCGGCTGAAAGGCTCAGTTATCGCGGTAATGTCCAAGTCCATACATGGTGTTTTGTTGAAATAAGGATTTCAAGATTTTATAAAAAATACAATTGATTACAAAGCTAATTATTTTATTTGGTTTATAAGAAAAGGTTTAGTTTGTCATTTGGTCCATTATTTGTCTATAAATAAGTAAGGTTGCTATAAAAAATAGTATTCATTTTCAGCGTTTATCATCAAAAAGGTATTATAAAGAGCGTTTTATTGTTTAAACTATTACTGGACTCAAAGATAAACGTTAAAATTATTTATAATCATGCTTTATTCAAAGATAATTTCGGGAAAACCCTTTAAAGCAATAAAAAATTTGCCATCCTCGTATTTAAGTATCCAAGCTAAGTTAATTTGTCATAAGACTCAATTTATTCGATTAGAGAGACGGACTGGAAAGTGTTTAATGTAAGATGGAGCGAATATTTAAAAAAATAATATTTTTAGGGGCTAGAAGTTGTATTATCCACTTTTTTTAAAGCTGTAATATTTACATTTGGTACTCTAATTAATCAAGGATTTGTGTGGTTTTTTTTGCTTTTAAACCAATTTTACCTTCATTAATATTTCACGTTACAGGACATCTTAAAGTGGACACGGAAATAGTTGAGGCCTCATCGCCCCCTTACGGCACAGAAGAACTCGACTTTTTCGATAGCCGATTGTTTTTCGGGGGCCTTCAGCCGGGCATTCCCTTATCTAAGTATTTTTCCCAAAATTATAAATTATACATTATTACAACTTTACTTGGCTGTTTATAACTTTGTTTTATGTATTTTAAGAGATTTATTAGCAGGAGCATTAGAGGGAGTTGAAAAATAAGTATAATCAGTAGTATTCTTAACGATAACTCCCACTAATGCTCCTGCTAATAAATCTCTTAAAAGTATTCTTAACGAGGGACAAAATTTAAACTTTAATTTAAACTTTAATTTCGTTAGTTTTAATGCAAAGCAACTAATAATGAAATGGTTTTAAAATGGTTGTATCATGTCTAGCAGTCTTATGATGATTATAAACATGTAATCTTTATTAGGTGGAACGTTACGTCTAAATTTTTTATGGGATGCATGCGTCTCATACAAATTGGACAGGGTTCGATTGAACTGTTAGAAGGACAAATATACGGGCTAGAACCGGGATGTAAAGCTAAGGTATAAATTATTTACTGAAAAATATCCAATTTCACATGATTTATGACATGGACTTATAATAATTTACGAGTGGATATAAAAGTAACCTTTTAATTTTTAATTTATATTCTTTGCCTTGTAATTTTGTGAATGTCATATTCTTATACAGTCTTGTCTTTATTAATTTGTCATTTTGTTGTATTATAAAACTGTGATATTCCGTCCACATTGGATTTTTAATTTTCATCATTCCTACCGATTTGAATATTATTACTCTTTTTAATTCATATCTTATATATCCTACAAAGTTTGTATGACTTTCATAATTATCATTCTTGACCCTGAGTATATGAAATTTATACAATTAATTTGGGGAAAATTCTTGTATATAAAATTACTTTGCACGCTAAATTACAGAAAGTTTATACGTTGGGAGTGAGCGGGTCTGGATTTGCCGAATTTAACGCTAAATCTCTCGGAGCTAACGCATCATTGGGTCTCACATTTTCTACCGACCAACCCGATGGGTTAATTTTGCTGGCGACAACCCTCAAAGGCGACCAAGTTCCTGGCTATGACGACGTAATGCCTCTTCGACATAACATGAACTTTTACTACTAAATTAGGACTCATCAATTTTTCTTCGCCTTGGTTCTAAATTTAATGACACAAATAAAGCACTATTTTTTATCGATTAAACTTCATAAATTGTTGTACATCTAAAATTATGAAAAAATTCAAATTTTCTAAGAATCGTCATATTAATATTTATTTATTTCAGGTCAGAGTTTAAAATTAATTTTAATTCCGATAATCAACAAGCAGCTTAGCAGAAAAACGATAATTTAGCATCACCCATGGTATATGAGTAAAATGATATTTATTTACCAGCATTTCTACTCCGTATCGATGTTGGATGGAAAAATTAAAGTTATGATGGGCGCTGGCTATGGACCCTTGACTTTAACTTCTGAAGGAATCTTTAACGACGGCCAAAATCACGTTCTAACCATCATCAAGAAACACAGAGAGTAAGTGCTGGCTTAATTGCTATTATAATCAATTGATTGATTACGCATTATCTATTGCAGTCTTTTTCTATTCTCACTAGCTAGTGCCTAGCTAGGGGAGGCAAAAAGGGGCAGTTGCCCCCCAGTTTAATAATTGTTTTATATTTTATAGAAATAGAGTTCAAATCCTCAATATATAATCAATATGGTGATGCTTGTTATAAATGGCATAGCACGATATCTTGATCATTTGAGAACGTTTTAAATAAAATATTGCATTTGGGATTTTGCACCATTCCTAGTGGTGTTGTAAAAAGGGCTGGGTTTGTTTGGTCGGCCTTTGGCTTTAGTCGACTAAACGTAAACAAACCAAAGATTATTTGGCCTGATTTTTTAGCACTAGGCTTAGTCGACATTTGAAAAACAAGCCAGACTCGACCGTTAATCTTGGTTAAACCAAAGATCGACCAAACAAAACCCAGCCCCGTTTTTACAACACTAATCCTTAGTTGATGGGTACAATATTTTTGGAAGACCATGAATTTTTTTAATTCGTGTCATGGTATTTTAATTTTTAAATTGAAAGCTAATGCTAAAAATTGTTAATATTACTGCGCATTTAAATGGCTTACAAATTCGTGCACTACGTTTTAATTAAATTTTTACCCCGTATATTCATTCATATGTGTCTAGTGTCGTAGTCAAAATAGATGGAGACCAGGTTATAGGATCAGGGAGAATCCCGGTATCTAACCCGGAAAACGTACAAGCCCAAATTAATAACGAACAGGAACGTCAGACTAACAACTTGGAAAACGAAAGAACACGGCAACTTTCATTGGTTCGGATAACTAGTATTGGTGACAGTACGACACCCAACTTGGAACAAATTCCCTTTTCAACAGGCGAGGAGGGAACGGGTAAAAGCACATTTCAAAATGGCGGTGGTCTTTACTTGGGTGGAGTACCGTTCGAACTTCAAGCAACTGAACTCGTAGGCAGTCTAACCTCTTACACCGGATGTCTGAGTGATATAATCATCGCTAACGAGTATGCATTATATGCTATATTCATGTGTGCTGAAAGTGAAATTTTATATTAATACAAGTTATTGTAAATGCGGTTTTTTGTAAATACTGGTGTGTTTTAGATAGTTCAATTGGATAACTTGCTTAACTTAGGGTAACATAAATTATATAAATTAACCCTTATAATTCTATCTAATTCAACTGCGTAAATTGTTAAGTTTTCTTATAATCTCTCGCCCAATTTCCTATATTGTAAATTTAAATCCATAAATAGAGGGTTTGGAAAGAGAAATTATCAAATTACTTATAAACTAGATTCCTATTACTTATGTCTAAATCTTAATCCAACCTAATACACGTAAGTTCAAATCGTCGCGTCGTAAATTGACAAATCCACAGCTAAATTAAACTATTACAACTTCAAGAAACCTTTTATTCATTGGTATGTTAATCAAAGCAATCATTAATTTCCCTTCCATTTTTAGGCTAGTTTTTCTAAATTGGCAATTAATTCCCTAATCCCACCACACCTATATTAAATTCACAATTTAAAGAAACCGTTTATTCATTGGTAGTTAATTAAAGCAATCATATATTTTTATTAAAAAAATTTATATTTCTGTAAAATTTTTAGGTTATTTTCCCTGGATTCGCCCGTTAGATTTGAAGGCGTAGACCTTGGTTACTGCCCTTACCACGTGCTCCAACCTCAGGCATCCCACAAACAACAGGAACCCGAATCATCTCTGATCAAGGGCCTGACCAGCCCTACCCAACTTGACGATGGAACCAAGCAGGAGCCAAAAAATGAAGACATTGATGAAACACGTGAATTTGGAGACGATAATGAGGATTCTTACGATGACTTTTTTGTCACCACTATGCCACCCCCTCCACCCCCGCCCCCCTTCCTCACCCTACCCTCAACTTTATTCGAGGAGGAGGAGGGCGGTTTGAAGAATGAAAGCACTAGGAGTCAACAAAAACTGCTGGGACTCGAAACCGAGAGTACCACAAATTCCTACGTAGTAAATGCCTCTAAAAAATTGGATGATAAAAGAGTGATCGTGGGTGAGAGTGATGTCAACAAATCTCATGGTGAAATACCCAAGCCGGCCCACAAAAAATTCGAATTTAAAGACGCCACGTTACCGGCTTACAACCCTAAAGATAATAAAGTAAGTTAAACTCTCTATAGCAGTGTTGCGAAACCGGCTCGATTTTGTTTGGTCGACCTTCGATTCAACTAAGACTAACGGACGACTCCGGTCTAAATTGTAAATTTCGACGAAGCCTAGTGGTCGACTAAGAAAAGCAGACGAAAAAAACTTTGGTCTGTTTAGGTTTAATCAACCAAAGCCAAAGGTCGACCAAACAAAACCGAGCCGTTTTTGTAAACACAACTCCATACTGTCCATTTGTCACTAACTCGTAGCCTGGTTGCTTGGCAAAATTTTTTTCAAGTTCTTCAGAAGTAGGGACGTACTTAACTAAAAAAATGAATGGTATTTATTTCTAGACCTATGAATGGAATATCTTGTTAAAATTCAATAATCGATTTTATAATAACCCATTATTTAATAATCCATAATGACAAGCAAGCTTATTTTTTGTCGAAATAAAAAGCCTAATAGACTTTCATTTTTATGATTGCTTAACTAACAACTCGAATAATAAGTTAATTTATTGCTTCATGATAGGAGGCGATCGTAGCACAAAACCTATCAACCGCATGTGCACCAAGATGGTCTAATCATTCCATAGAATATAACGCGGTCAGTTTTGGAGAAACCTCCAATAGTCACGCCAAATTTCGCTTCAAGGATATCGTCATGCGGCGAAAGTAAGAATTATTTATAATTCTTTGAAAATTTATTATAAATTTCTATATTCAGGTTATGTTTCAAATCGTAAAGAGGGGAATTGTTTGGGTAGATGTGAAATAATGATTTCCAAAACTTTTAACCATAATTGTGTTAATTATAGTAATTTTTAAGTCTAATTTGCTATAATCTTCTAAAAAAATATTGTAATTGTCAATTAACTAATGTATTTTGTTTTATGAATTTAGATAAAGTTAAATCAGTTTTGAATGGGCGTAGCCAGCAGAATTTGAGGGGCAATAATGATTTAGGGACGGGCAAAATGAGCATTTTTTGGCTGCCCCTTCCTGCCCTCCCCCCTTTTGGCTACGCCCATGACTCCTTGTCCCCATATACCTCTGTGCCATTTATTCTCTAAATTCTTAAGTGTAGTTTCTAGAAGCCCGAATACAAAAAATTTATAAGCTCGGTTAATTAATTGCCGGCATTTTGGATTTTTAAAGAAATTTATAATCACCTAATCCGTACTATATCATTTAGGCTGGATATAGCGTTAGAATTCAGGACTTTCTTTTCGGAAGGATTGCTCATCTATATCATGGACACGGATCAGACGGAATATTTGGCCTTACAGCTCAGAGATACCCGTTTCCAAGTTGTTTATTACACTTGGGGTGACAAAGAAATCCTGTCACCCGGTGGTCTGAACGATGGCAAATGGCATAAGGTTTAATCATTTACCACGAATTTATATTTTTAGCAACACTCTATTAAAGTAGGTGTAAATGAATTTAAAGGCGAAACTTTAAGAATCAAAGCAATAAAAACATTACAGACATTTCTACAAAATGCAGTAATCGAGATATCTATTTAAATAATTCCACTCTTGAAAGCTGTTGTACCAGTTAAATAAGTGTATTCATATAGCCCTCTTATTCTGCTGATAATTTTGCTCTAAGCTCAAGCATAATTCGTTAGTTATTTAGCCATCCGGTTAAGGGTGCCCCTGTCTATAAAGTTTTGTTAACCTTGAAAAGCAATGTTCATTATTGATTTATAAAAGTGGATCGACACAACTTCTTATATTTAATTAACTCCCGGACTTAACGTCACGTATTTAATTTAGGTTAAAATTTTTAAAAAGTTATCAACAATATCTGTGGGTAATATTATGCCGCAATTCTTCACCATTATTTCTGCGATAATATAGGTGAGAGTTAGAAAGGAGCGTAGGAAATTGACCGTTTCGCTAGATGACTATGAACCAGTCATGGCGCCCATAGTAAGGACGCTAAACGTGGTCGGACCTGGATTTATTGGTGGTGTTCCCGAATCTTACATTCCGCGTCCTAATGTGGTAAGTCTCCTTTTAGCATTTTAAATAAAATTACGCGTTTATTAAAACCAAAAATGCTACACTTTTTAGTTGATCGGCCTCGCTTTTTTTTGTAATAGTGATAAATATTTGTTGAAAGTTCTAAGATATAGCTTCCCCAAAAGCTTAAGATTTAAATTTATATTACCCTAATTTTTTTTGCAATATGAGTTTATTTTTAAATAATTGTGTATGTTACATGCTAAAATATACAACCCTAATTTAAATCGGATTGAACAAATTTGTGGGTCGATTATGTATTATTTAAAGAAATTTTTTATTCTATTGACAAATTTGTAGAAAACTCAGAGCTTCAGAGGCTGCATCCGAAATTTGGTAATAAATGAAGAGCCCTTCGATATTTTGGAGTCGGAATCTTTCGTGGGATTATCTCAATGCTTTGCCCACATTGAACTGGGAGCTCACTTCACTGGCGATTCATACGCCATTTATGGTAAGCAAATAAAACCGTTTTTTCGCTCTGAATTAGATTGATCTTAATATCAATTTACTAATTTATATTTAGGCAGAATTATAAATTTCAAAATTTTCATTTTAAATTTTAAATGCCATTCTGGTCATTTTTAGCTTGATCTTGGATCTTTAAAGACAAAATTTTGCATAAATTTATTTTGAAACATCATAAAACTTAGAAAAAAATTTCAACATTGGAAGCGAGATGGATATTATGCTGGATTTTAGAACGACTAATCAAAACGGGGTCCTCATAAGCATTGGAGAAAAGAAAAATGGGCCCTCTTTGGGACTAGCATTACACGAAGGACAAGTAAAAATACCGACATTTACACATGTTTTTTCACCGAAAACAATTATTTTGGCACCAATTTATCAAAGTGACAATTGTTAAAAATATCGAGAAAATTAGAATTTAAACATAAAAAGTCCAAATAATTTTAGAATTGAAAAATATAATTGTCTTAATATAATTTATTGATTACTAGGTAATATTTTCCGTAAATATGGGTGAAGGATTGGGTCCTTTTAAAACAGTGAAGAAGTTTGATTCCAACTACTACGTGTGTGATAACAAGTGGCATCACATAACCGCGGTTTACATAAAAAATATCATAACGCTGAAAGTTGACGATTTTAACGTGGAATTTGGTTTCGACGAAGGAACTCTGCAAGAAACCAAAACTAATAGCTTTTTCTACATAGGCGGATTCCCAGGTGTGCTTTATATTTTTTTTTTAATAATAGCGCATTAATTTCTTGTGGATTGTCATAAGTCAAGGTTAATCGAATACTAGAAAAAATTTTGTATTAGAGAGCAGTGCAATAGCTTTTAAGTTTTGGATTATAGGTATTTTTGTGAATGAAAAAGCTCTACTTAAGAATACCGCTATAGTTTAGAATAGTGCTTTATACTTGAATAACATTTGGTTCACAATGTAGTTGATTTTAAACAGTTATTGGGCTTACTCGCAAACCTTTGATAATTTTTACAATGGACTTTATAACGATTTGTTCGTAGATTTTTAAATTTTTTTGCCAATGCCTAATCAATATTTCGATAATTTACTTGATTGGCATGCTAGAATTATATTTATTAGATAATTTTTAGCAGGCATAAGGCCAGCAATTTGTCTTGGTCATGGGAGTAGACGGTATTGGAATTAGAGAGAGGGGCAATAATGATTTAGTAAGGGGCAAAATGGTCATTTTTTCAAATCTTAGCCATAATTTTAATAAATTCAACAAACTTTTGTATTTAGATTTGGTATATTTAAAGATCGTTATATTAATTTTGTTGCTTTTAGATTCGGTAGCCGATAATCAAGGAACAGTACCTACCACGCAAAAATTTGTGGGCTGCATGAGAAACGTTATAATTAAAAAATCTGTCAAGGATTGGCAAAACATGTATCAACTTCACAACTTAAATAACAATTGTCCCTTACCAGAATCATTGAATGTGACTTCGGAAATTTAATTTTGAATTTAAATTTATATACGTTTACCGTGAACCCAGTGTCATTCATTATTGTATTATTTATAACACGCCACACATTCAACCTTTGCTTGTTTGCTTATTTATCGTCGTCAGCATTTAAAATGCTTAATCGCTCATGAATTAATGTAACCTCTTAGATTGTTCAACATTCCTTTTTTTACCAACATTCCTCAAGTTTTAAATTTTTTTAAATTTTGTGCTTTAATTATGTGATAAATTTTGTAATAAAATATTTGCCAAGCACATTTGTCAGATTTATAAATTGCTTTCAAAAAATTTGGTTTTTTCATATTTGAGTTGCTTAAAATCTTCCCTTTTACTTTTGGCTTAGGTTAATGTTACCAATTGATATTTCATTTCACTATAGAGTTTGAAATGTGACCATATGCAATGTTGAGTGCCAACAATTTTTGACTCGTAATAAGCTATCTAATTTAACCAGAAAACTACTACAGATAAATAACACGGTTCAACAAGAAAAATCAACCGGCAAACTGTTTGCAGATTCTGGTAGAGTTTTTTACGGTGAACACAAATATGTTTTTAGTTTTTTCCCTATACGTCAAGTTTTTTAAATATTCGCTGTCAAAATTGCCAAAAACGCGATTTTAGCGTTCAAACGTCAATAACTTGCAAATTAGTCGGTAAAAATTTTATTTAATAGATTTAATACGTAGGTATAGGGGAGAGGAATGTATTAACAATTTTTTTTATCCTAGCACTTTTACTTTTAAATTATATACAAAATTAACTATCTCTATCTTTTACATTGACAAATTACACCATGAATACATTTTTCTCCCATATATCTACGTATTATATCTATTAAATAAAATTTTTACCGACTAATTTGCAAGTTATTGACGTTTGAACGCTAAAATCGCGTTTTTGGCAACTTTGATTGCGAATATCTAAAAAACTTGACGTATAGGTAAAAAATTAAAGACATATTTGTGTTCACCGTGAAAAACTCTACTCGAATCTGCAAACAGTTTGCCGGTTAATTTCACAAGTCCATTATTTGTTGACCAGTCTAATTAATATAATTAAATATAAGGGAATATAATTATTTTGCGTAGCTTATTTTAATGTAGAAAAATTATACATTAGTCAACAAATATTGGTGTGAAATCAAAGCAATTAGCAAAATTTGTTTAGTTTTTTTTTGTTTAAAAGAGTACAAAGTTGCGAAAATAAGCGTTTTTGCCACATTTTTGAAGGCGTGTATTTCTGAAACAAATTGATAAAAATTAAAGACAAAGCATTTTAGTCGTAAAAAAATTAAAATAAAACATGCAAAAAAGAAAATAATTGAGATATAACTTACTCTATATTAAGGCAAAAGCTAAATATTTGATTTCACTCCCTTCCCTAATCTCTTGAAAAAAATGTACAAATCATGGCAAATAAGGTTTAATTTTTTATGTAGAGGGGATATAAAAGTAATTTTCTTACTAAATTTTCTCCATAAACTTAAATTAATAGTTAAAATTCATGCAATTGCAATGCGTGAAAGAGAGAAAGGTCGAGGCGTGGGAAGGAGACAGATTTGGCAGATAAAGAATGGGGATAGGGTAAAGCCTAAGTTGACTTTCCATATAAAACAAAACTAAATAGAGCCAAAACTTCGCAATTTGAACCCACAGTTGCTTCTACAACTTTAATAATATATTTGCAAATTTGCGAGAACTTTTGCAGTATACATTCCTATAAAGGAGCAACAACGATTATTCTAATTAGAAAGCAACTACATTACAGACTTTATGCAATGGAGAAAAAACTTCTTAGTAATATCTTTATAAAATCTTTAAACCATTCCCCGGCCAGTGAATATTAAAATTCAAAACGTCTAAAAAAAATTATAAAGCTTCTGGCTAAGATTTTATAAACAAAACTTAGAATTTTTTTATATTATAAAATAATTGTTTGATAGTAGAGTAGTTAGGGCATGGGCGTAATCAGGGAAGGCAGAAAGGGGCGGCTGCCCCCCACTAAACAAAAAATTGTTGAAATTTATTAAAAGTATGGCTAAAATTTCTAAAAATATTCGTTTGCTCCTCTCTAAATCATTATTGCCCACCTCTAATTCCAATGCTGGCTACGCCCATGAGTTAGGGTATGCATACACATAATATTTATAATATATAATTTATCGGTCACTAAGTACGTTTCTTTTTAAAACCAGGACTCTCTTTGACTATAGTAATCTGCTTAAGGGTCGTTATATTTTATCACCCTATACAAATTAGGGTAGTGGAGTTCTTTGATTTGTAAGGTCTCAATTTAAAGAAACAACAATTAGAAGTTCGTCTTTCATTAGTGTCATTGATATAGTTTCTACCTGATGCATGTAGCCTTCGCTTGGAAGCTCAATAGCCAAAGATTGAAACATATAAAAAGTAAATATGGTAATTTACCGTTAAAATATGCATAGGCTTAGCCCGATGGGGCAAGAAAGGGCGGCCGCCCCCCCCCCTAAACAATGAAAAAAAATTTCAATGCAAAAAAAGCCTTAAAAATAAATAAAAATAGGCTTTGCCCCCCCCCCCTTAAATGTAATTTTAAACGTTTCGTCCCCCTCTCCCCCCCCCCCCCCTAATTTAAAACCTCGTTACACTCATGAAAATATGATTAAATTAAAAGTGTTAATCGACTTAGTGGTCCCATACATAGACGTATTTAAAAGTTTTGATAGATTTTGTCCTTTGACGTTGGTCATGCAAGTATCATCTGGTCAAAAATATTTTTACCTTTTCATTTTGAATTATTAGGCAACATTTTTGGTTAGTGAATATTAAAATCTTCATTTATGCTGTTGTAATTTAAATTTGTACATATATGTCTTAGAAATTTGGCTTAAAATTTATTAAATATTTGCTTATATTTCTCATTAATTTATTTTTATATTTTACAACTTTCTAATTTATAAAGTATGCATGCATATTTATATAATTATTTATTGTTTTTGATAAAATATTTTAGTTCCATCATGTTTATATACCTGGCACTACTTGCAATCTTTGCTATAATCTTTTTGGACTATGTCTTTTTTGCTCATGGTAAAATTCCAATTATATGGCGTTTTGGAGTACAACATAAAAGGCCATATGATTGTCCTTGCCTAAATGAGGGCTATGCTAAGAAATTTAATTTGAAAGGAGAAATAATTGTCATTACTGGAGGCTCAGAAGGAATTGGTAAAGCTACGGCTTTGCAACTTGCCCAAACAGGAGCAGATGTAGTTATAACTAGCAGAGATGAGAAAAAAGGTTTGAAGGTTGTTGAGGAGATTGAAGCCAAGGTTCCAGGATGTCATGTTTATTACAAGCATCTTGATTTGGCATCATTCAAATCAATTAGAAAGTTTGCACAAGATATTATTGATAGGAATTATGGGTGCCCTGAATGTAAGTGTCTGTTTTAAAAGTAAATCAAAACGTTTTCGACCAACCATCTCAGATATAGATGATTTTTGCTGAGGGTGTAAGTCTCATGTATTATAGTAATTTTAAAAATTTTAGCCATTTTGGACCTATATTTTTATGTATGTTCAAAGGGCCAAAATCACACTCAAGTGGGTTTTATAGATTTTACTATTTTTGTCATATTTTTGAAAGTAATGGCGCTATTCACTTAAATTTTGCTTGTTAGTTGTGCTTGTGACCATTTTTTATTAAATTAAAGTTATTTTTAAACTAGACTCCCATCGCGCAGATAAATAAGTTTATTTTATTCCAATATTATTTATTTACCATGTATTTTTATTAATTTACAATTTGATAAAAACAAAAATCATAGTGTGTTTTAACAATTGACTACACCGCCATCTAGAAATATTTTTGATGAAAATGTAATTTTTCGAATTCTTGACCATATCGTAGCCAACCTCAAACCTTTTAATTGAAATATGATAATGGGTCATAAAGGAGTGCACATTTGGTGATTTCATATGGAGGAGAAATAGGTTTCTATGATGTTTCACTAATTTGACCACTTAAAATTAAACGCAAAAATTTAATGTTTTTTGTTACATTTTTTGATAGAGAATTTTTTTAGGAACAAAATGCAAGTGTAGCGCCATTACTTTCAAAAATATGACAAAAATAGTAAAATTATAAAACGCACTTGAGCTTGATTTTGGCCCTTAAATGTTTATAACTTAAGAAATATGGTTTCAAAATGGCTAAAAATTTCAAAAATTACGATAATATATAAGTCCTACACCCTTACCAAAAATCATACATAACTGAGTTGGTCGGTCGGAATAATTATTTTTTTGACGATTTGACATGGAATGGCCCATAGCCTAATACTTTTCCATTATTTGATAGCTCCCTGCAAATCCATATATGCTCTCATCAATAATGCCGGGATTATGTTAATCCCCGACAAAGTTATGACAGAAGATGGCTTTGAACTTACCTCAGCCGTTAACTACTTTGGACCCTTTCTAATATCTCACCTTCTAACTCCTTTTCTCAGATCTTCGGGCAAGATACGTCAAAAACCCTCTCGGATTATAAATGTGTCTTCTCGAGCTCACACTATAGGTCCCACCACTGTACGAGACTTAGGCACTGCCTTCAATCGAAACATGGTTTATGGCAATTCGAAACTAGGCGCAGTCATGTCTACCATTACCCTAGCCCAACGATGCAAATCATTAGATAGTCTCGAACATTATGAGGGTTGTTCTCTCATAGCAGTTTCCCTACACCCTGGTACTGTCGATACGGATTTGTTTAAACACGTACCCCAACCCGCGCGTTATATTATTCGGCGATTTTTTAGCGTTAACGCAGAGACGGGGGCCCGAACGAGTGTCTTTTGCACCCTGTCACCCGAAATAGGAGCCCAACTTTCGGGTTACTACTTTTCGGAGTGCCAGGTGGCAAAAGCCTCTCCTAAAGCCTATGACAAAGACGTTGCTGATAGATTGTGGGCTCGTTGCGAAGAAATTTGGAAGAACACCGCTTAGTGTGATAATCAACTTCTGATGAAGGCCTAAATCATTCAGCGGCATCTAACAGTATCTATCGCTAAATTGTATTAATTTTTGATATGCTTTGACATTCTTGTAAATAACGTCTTTGTATACTGCGCTACAATGTCGTTTTTTTAATTGTTTGTTATACAATCAAAATGGTTTAAGTGTGAATTACTGGGCCCGAAATTTGAAAATTGTCATTTAATCGATTTTTAACATTTATACGATTAAAATAATTTTAACATATTTACATAATTTTTTGCAATAGAGTTATTAATATTGTAAATTCTAAAAATTACTTTAAATTTTATTAAGACAAATATTGAGGTTTAGTTGCTCGTAATTTTTTTATTTTAGAAAATCATAACAGCCAACTTTATTAACCTCTTAATTGAGTCCTTATTGGTATAGCTAAGCTACATTTTTAAAGGCAAAAAAAAAATTTTTTAGAGTAGTTTATTATTATTTTATTTTGATTAACTATATTTTATTCAAATTAATTAATAAAAGTATCACACGGGTAAAATACATTGGTAATTAAAATACTATAATACAAAAGAAAACGCGTTAAAATTTGATTAGTTTTAAATTATATGTATATTAAATGTTGTAACAGATTTTTAACAATTAAACTTTTATTAGTAAACATACGTAAGCGACACTAGTAATCAAAGCAAAGCGTTGATTACACCAATTGTGTTTTATCCTCGACGCTATATCCCTGAGTGGAAAATAATTGTTTTCGAATGGAGCGTAATGCTATTTATTTACAAACTGGATAGAGATGAGCTAATAGTTATTGAGGTGACCTCAATTGACAAGTTAGAAAAATGACAGAAGGGTATAACACGGTTAGGGGGAAGTAATAAAAAAGGAACGAAATTTCTGCACATTGTTAAATTAAATTAGCTGTTAGCAATTCTTCAAAGAGAGAGCGGAACATTGAATAAAGCCAAAAGCGGAAGCTGTGCCACCCAGATCGATTATTTTATCTTAACAACAAGCAACGACATATTGACCTGCCACCACAGGCTGTTTGTGATGGATAGAGCCATGCAAATTTTAGTTTCTTTGGCCCGAGCCCAATATGTATCCATATTACCTTTATTTATGTCCTTGCCTGAGCCCAGCCAAACATTTTTTTAATTCAAATTTTGGCCAAATTTTTCATTTGAAGTTTTTTATATAGATTTTATTGCTATTAATTCTTAAATTATAGCAATGAAATGCTTGATAAAACAAATAATTTTTATCCCCTTACAATACTATTTTTGAATGTAAAACTCTAACATTAAACTAATTAATATATTAGAAGTTTTAAATAAATCAATTGAGTTATTGATTTATTTTATCGTTAAAAGTTCTCGTGGCTACTATTTATATTAAATTTAGGAAAAGAATAAATTCTTGATCAAAATGATAATAAACAAGGAGGATGGGCTAAAGTCCGAAAACTATGTTATGTATTCTGTAAGATATTTATTCGAGTCGGATATATAAAGCATATTATTTAAATGGTTAGTTGTCTACAGTTTGCTTCGGGTCGGGCTTGAGCAGGGTGGGAGTTCAAGATGCCCGTGCATGGATCTTGTGATATTCTAGAGATGGATAATACGATGAGTATAGTGATTACAACATATAATATTAAAGGATAGTGCTTTACATTTACAAGAAGCAGTGGGATGCTAAATTTAATGTGAAGATTTCGTCTCAACATACCTTAAAAAGTTTCTAAACGGGCAGATTGGTATTAGGTGAAGGCAAGAGTATCTAGGAATCGGGGTAATGAAATAAGTAATTACAATAATATGCTAAGAAAAGGCTATCAATAAAGCTAGCTAACATTTTGGCTAAAGATGCCTAGTAAGCTAAAACGTAGATCTAGGGCCATTATATAAATGACTGTTTCTGAAAAAGATATCAGTTAATTAACAAAAAATGAGGTGGTATGTAGGCTTAATGGAGAACTGAGGTTACTTAACAAAACAATCAGTAACATAGAGATGGGGCGAGACTATTACATTGATTTATTTAAAATGCCCCAATAGTCAAAAGTGCAAGTCAATAAATAGTAGAATTCGACCGGAGTAGATCTCGGAAGCGAAAGGATGAGTTGATATGGGTGCCCTTGAGTGTGGAAAAACACTCGGATCGAACAACAGACCAACAAAATGTTTAAGCATTTAGATTATATGGGGTACCAAACCATTACCTTTAGGAAAATATCATCAGCTGCCAAAGCATATTAATATTTGAAAAGAATTAATGCATTGAATAAAAACCTAAATTAAAAACTGCGGAATAAGTAAAAAAATAAAACATTTAGTAGGTAGCCAATTATTGTCTCAGGCGTTAACTCTATATCTATAAAATATTAGTCATTTTAATTTTTATCATAATTAAGGGTTGATGCTTGGGATAAGCGCTTCTATTAGAATAAACACCGTTAAACAAAAAATATGTTGCTTAACTAACCAAGCTAGTTAATTTATATTTAGAGCACATTTAAATAATTTATCTCATTTTTAATTAGGATCAGAAGAGTGATAAAATTTATTTGAATTTTGAAAGTTTTATTATTCATTGCATTAGATGCATAGCCCATCCATCTAATTAGAAGATAAGATTGTTTATGCTACTTTAATCCTAATGAACAGAATTACTAATTGGAAGGTGGAATTGTTTATGCTACTTTAACCTTATTACAAACAGAGTTGCTATAACCTTCACTTATTTTATCATATTCTAGTTGGTTAGGATTAGAGCTCTGGGCTAGCATTGACGACACACTGGCAGGTTCTTGACTAGTAAAAACACAATGTTACACGATCCAAATTCTTGTACTGTATAAGCGATCTCATATTCCATTTTCTTATTCGATCCAAAAAATAACGAAGCGCCTAGTGCGAAAAACACAAATCGTAATAAACAAACAAAATTTCTTACTCACGTTTTCATATTGTGATTTAGGTCTTGCAGGGGCAGGTTTTGTAGGGTTAGGGTTAGGTTATTTTAGGTTCAAGATACAAAATTACTTACTTTGGATCGAATAAGAAAATGGTTTGTCAGATCGCTTATACAGTACAAGAATTTGGATCGTGTAACATTAGCCGTAAAAACAAATTTGACCATATGATTATTTATTGAATGGATAATCTAGAAAAAAGTCAATTTTTTGACAATAAGAGTGAAAATGTAGATGTCTGGGTTAATGCCTTCATTAATGACAAAAAAACGGGTGATGCGACATTTATGGACTCTTTGTGCGATGAGGCACAAGATCCACTTAAAGTTTGATATATGTGCTGTACAATTCATTTGTGTAGACATGTTTTGGGTTTACCCAAGAAGAACAAATAGAAATGTCAATTGAACACTGCAAAAACACAATAAAACAAACCCATAAGGATTCACCTTTATACATTCAAAACGTTCACAAATTAATTCAGTTAAAACTTAAATTGCAGATTATAAATGTAATAGTCTTTAAATTATTTTGTCTATAAATTTTTAGGACGAAGCCTCCTCGGAATCTCATAAAAATTATTATCTAATACATGGTCACAAATTTAAAATTAAAAAAAATATTGCAAAAGAAACCTCATGTGAATTGTGCAGCAATATAATTATCCCTTTATTTCATCAATATTTATTATGCAAAAGTAAATAATCAAATTATCTTTTCAATTATGCTAGTATTATAAGACTGCTATTATGTATGCCATATCAAATGCTCTGAGAGAATTACAAATAGGTGTGCTTCTTATATTGTAAACAAACACCCTTCTTATATTTTTGCCATAAGGCCTGAGACAGGATTGCTATCACAAGATTACAAATGTGCTGAGTGCAAAATTCTTTTTGAACTTGGTAATTTACTCCTTGATTGTTTTGTAATGTATATTATTTTAAATTTGTCTTGTTTTATTATCTGAATTTGACTATTTTTATATAAATGAATTTTGAATAAACATTATTTTTAACTAGCAAAATTTTTATTAAGTTTTAATCATAATATTATGAATCCTCTATAAGACCATTATAAAGTTATAATTTATACATGAGAAAATGTTTCCATGTCCTTACAAGTCATAATTAAGCAATGATGGAAACAACATTTTTTCCTATATATAATTAGTTAAGACATCTATTCCTTTAATAGAAGTGATTGTCTTATTTAATTTTTAAACGCTTTATAATAGTCCTATTAAAATTTTGATGCTGATTTGTTCATGATTGTTATTAATTAACATTTTATTTAATTTACCAAAGAGTAAAGAATATATGGTTGTAATGCAAATTTTTGTTCATAATTAATTATTTTACTATTTAATTCAACCAAAATTCTAGCATTCAAAGAATTTTGCAATTTTTGTTTTTAACAGACCCTGATTAACAATAAAAATTGTCTTTGCCCCAAAAAGTATTGCAATTTGGCAATCAATAATTGCACAATTTTCTGTTCATCTCCTCGCCGAAAGTGTGCAATCATTATTGGAAACCTCATCTTCTTTGCAATATAAAAACTTTTACAGATAAGCCCATCGTGAATTTGAGGGTATGCGACTATTCGGGCTTAGCCTACTGTCACCATTGTCACCGCAACGATACTCAAGTTATTCCCGCCCGGGTCATTCATAATTGGGATTTCAAAGTGCGAGGGGTCAGTAGACGGAGCAAACATTTTTTAGAGCTAATGCGAACTCGACCCGTCCTCAGCCTTGTCGATTTGAATCCTTTGCTCTTCCAAAAAGTGCGAGACCTAGCGCGTCTAGCTACCCTTAGACGCAACCTTCTGTACACTAAAGTATACTTGACCACCTGTAAAATGGCCATCAAAGCTAAACTCTTACTCAAGGTGGGTCATCTGTATATCATCATAAAGTTTTTCTAGCATGGGCGTATCCATAGGGTGGCAGAGAGGGGCGATTGCCCCCCCCCCCCTATATCTAAAAATTCCTTCAAATTTGATGTAATAATTATGGCTAAAATTGCAAAAAATTATCATTTTGCTCCTCCCCAAATCATTATTGCCCCCTCCCTCTAATTCCAATCTCGGCGACGCCCATGTTTGCTAGGAAAACGTGTGTTTAAATGTTTTTAATTTTTTATCAACACCCACTCAATCGAAAAATAATGGGCAATTAATGAGGTATAAAACTGTTTTTTCTCACCTTTATAATTGCACGTGCTTGAAAAATTTATATTTAATATAAGAAAAACGTTGTTGCCATCTCAAATTGTGCAGAATAAAGTTGGTGTTTTTTTATGTAAAATTTTCCAAAGGGTTTGTACTAACTTTTTTGGTCAGGTGGCTAATAGGCAACATTTCGTGGAAAATGCTGATCTCTATTCCCTCCAGGATTTAATCGACGTTAACAACGGAATACTGCTACCCGAATTATCGCTAATATACAATTCCTACCTCATACACATCAAGCGAGAATGCCAAGTTTAAATTTTACCCACAAATTTACTCTGCAAATATTTTTTTCCACTTTTACAATTTTTAGCTACTATATCGTTTTTCAATTTTCCATACTATGAGGTTTGCGCCGGAAAAGGATTTATATGCGAATTCTGTAAGCGTGACCACATGTTGTACCCTTTTGACGACGGTGTTTACACTTGCGACCAATGCTTGGCCGTTTATCATCTGTAAATTATCATTATTACCACCATGAGCGTAACCAGGGGGTCGCAGGGAGGGGCGGCTGCCCCCCTCTAAATCCAAATTATTTTAAAAATTCAATATAATCATGGCTAAAATTACTAAAAAAATATAGTTTTGCCCCTCCTTAAATCATTAATGCCCCATCCCCCCCTCGGAATCCAATCCCAGCTACGCCCATGATTACGACAGATTATATGTGGTTTTTACACTTGACAATCTTATATTAGATTATTCATAAGTCATAATTACTTGATCTCATGTGTTCGAATAATCATAACATAACGAAATGAATAATGTAAGAGGCTTGGGGGCTTAGCAATACAGACTTGAGTTGTAAATACGGCTGGGTTTTGTTTGGTCGGCCTTTGGTTTTAGTTGACTAAACATAAACAGACCAAAGATTTTTGGTCTATTTTTCTTAGTCGACCACTAGATTTGAAATTTGAAAAACATACCTGAGTTGACCGTTAGTCTTAGTTAAACCAAAGGTCGACTAGACAAAACCAAGCCGTTTTACAACACTACTTATAGAGGTGTGCACGGATCAAATTTTTTTGATCCGATCCGAACCGAGGGGTTTTTGAAAAATTTTATATCCATCCGATCCGATCCGAGTTTTTTAATATCTAAATCCGATCCAATCCAATCCAAGTTTTTTAAAATTTAAATACGATCCGATCCGATCCGAAATTTTTAAATTAAAATTTTACGAACAGAACTTTTTATTGATGATTAAATTCAAAATACATAAAAATAAGGTATAGCAATTTTAATAGACCTGAAATAAATATAAAATTTTATTTGACTAATTCCATATTATCATATAAAAATAATAAAGAATCTAAATTTTCTGGTTTAATTCGGGGAAAGGAGCTACGCGTCTGCTTTAAGGAAAGGGGAGATTGTGATTGATAATTTTCGGAGTTGAGTTGAGATAGAAAGAGATGCGTGTGCTAAAAATGAAATGGGAGATGCTGATTTATCATTGACACTAGCTCCTTTGCCAAACAAGAAAGTCTAGCTAGGGAAAAACGCTAGGGAAATACTAATAAATATATTAGGGTAAGTTAGGTGAGAGGTGGTATTGGGCATCAAAAACGGTAAATTAAAAAAAGAATGCAAAGATAATTATGAAAGGTATACTAAAAATTATTAATTCAATTAATTAGAACTTATTATTGTTTATTTTAAATTTTAAAATCCGATCCGATCCGACTAAAATAAAATGTTCATCCGATCCGATTCAACTTCCAAAATTAAAATGTTGATCCGATCCGAGTTCGGACGGATCGGATGTCGGATCGGATTGATCCGTGCACACTTCTAACTACTTAACATGTTATTTTTAAAGGGGGTACTTCACTTTTTTAGCACCCTTAATATAATTTCATGTCGGAAAGTTTTAGTTATGTATTAAACAGGGCACAATAAACTTGTAACTATTCTTTGTAAGTTCGTAGGTAGTCATGGCTTGATAACCTTAGATCTTCTATATTAACGATCAAAAAAGACCATTTGTCTTGTAACTTGTATATTGTTCTTAATATTATAAAGAGTGTTGATTTTACTTAGAGGTGACGATAAATTTTAAAATTTTTTAGATTTTATTAATTATCAACATTATTTTCATTTTCAATTGGCAAAATGTTAATTAGGAAACTTGAAAATATGTTACCAAATTTTATATAGGGAATGTCAAAATAAATCATCGGTCAAGTGTCCGCGGTGTGTAAGGAGGAATTCGAGAAAATCTGTAGTTACTCAAGCTGCGGACGACTGATCAAATTATATCATATTTGTCAAGATTTTATTTATTGTATTTATAATAATATCTTTATAAATTCTTGATGATACCCATCGTTAATAAATGTCGGTACACAAGATAGCAATTAGAAAGAAGAAATGGGCACTTTGATTAATATGGTCTAGCTAGGGTAGGCAGAGCAGAAGTCAGATTTGTTAAAAAATTTCTGCCCGAACCCGGCTCGGTTCGATTTTATGACTAAACTGCGCGCCCGAACCTTCTAAGTACCAGCTTGGCCATGCCCAATTTATAAGATCCGGTCGGCCCGAAATAATGTTTTAACAAATTTTAGCAGTAAATTCGCTATATTTTACAAATTGCCGATTTTTTTGGATAAGAATTGGGATTCACAAAGATTAAACAAAAAAATTGACAAAATAATACACTAAAACACGATAATATTATTTAAGGAATATCATTGAGCCCGAATCTTGTTATGGTGTTCGACCGAGCCCCCTAAAGGGCCGGGCTGGCAGGTTTGGGCCGCTGGTTGTGTCAGGTTTTTGGGTCTCAAAGAGGCAGGACGTTGTCTACCATTTTAACAAATGCGGAAAATTTAATATATGGCAAGTTATTGAAATTTTTAAGGTTTAAATTTGATCTGTAAGCTTAATTCGCGGCTATTGTAAAATCATATTTTTGATGATTGGAGTAACCCTTGCTGTCTGGCACCCTGGTCATTTTAATATAAAAATTTTGTTAATTTGTAAAAATATGGAGATTGTTAAATCTAATAATCTCGATCCGTCTCTTAATTTTGTTTTAACTTATACACTCATATTTTTATTCTTTTTCACATGAATAATTTATTAAATGCTAAATAAAATTCTTTGGCGTAATATTTTATCCTAACTAGAGCTGTTAAATTGCTAACGTTCTTCAACTCCAGCTACCATCTGCTCGACCCTCGAGCATTTTTATAGGCTACTGTTCTGCCTAGTGCATCGAACAGCGAGCACATATTGTGCTAACGCGCAAATTAAGCTACTCAGTATGCGTGCTCGGGTCTGGAGTTTGAAGAAAGTTAGCAATTTAACAACTCTAATCCTAACAACATCTCTTAATGTTCTATTATTAAGAGCACTTTGAACCAAATTCTTAGTAACGTAAAGTGATGTGAAACAACTTTACATAAATAAGATGGTGCCACTTATTAATAAATTGCACTAAAGCAAGTAGTTTGCAAGGTTAACACCTTTTGATAACTTGCTATATTATTGATTGTTGTCATCTAGACTAATTTAACAATATTTAATCGTAAAAATCTTTGATTTTATGGATGAGTATGGTGATAATAACTACTTGTCTGGAGGCGATTCTTCTCATTTAAACAAGATTTTGCTGAAGGCTTTGATGGAACTTAATTTAGGATTTGGTTGTTCATTTAAAGATATTGTTCAATACATTAAAGAAAAAAGCGAAAGAAATTCATTTTCTTCCAGGTTAATTAAACGTGAACTTGATAAGGTTATTAAGGAAAACAAAGTTGCGGGATTTGCAGGTGAGAACGTGTTTTTTAAAATTTAATCATTATTTTGTGTTTAAAAATACTAAAATGTCAGTTTTTAGAATATATGCTTATTATATGTGATGTTAGTCGGGACTAGCTTGTGTCGAAAAATTACTTCTTTAACCAACATAAATTATATTTTAAAATTCGATTGAGCCTTTCAAAAAAACTTTAGGTCCAAAATGTGAGATGTTCTATTTCGTGGTGGATAGAAATTTTAGACGATCCCATGGATCATTAGGCAAAATGTCTTCTAAAAAAGTGTCCCTGAAGCGTTGCGCCTCTTCTAAATTGAACGTTTTTTCGAAGAAAATGAAATAATGCTAATTATACACACATCAATCTAATAATGCTAATTTATATCATTATATACTTGTTTTTTGTTTATATTTTCACGGATAATCTTTAAAATTATTTATGTGTCGATCATTTCTCTATATAATGAAGTACAAATTATTCTTTTAAACATTTTTTTTGTAATTAAAAATAAACAACCAAAAAGTTAGGACGTCGCTAAGCCCAGTCGGGCAAGGGGCCGGGCAGGCAACCGTCGGAAATTAAGATTTTCAATTAGGCCTGGGCGGTCACCATAACAATATTTTTTATAACGTTAACTATTTATTGTCACCTATTTATTTATAAAATTTGAGGAATTAAATCAAAATAGAATGAGGATGATTAAAATAAATAGTCATTTGATTTTTCATTTAGAGATTTCACCTGAAAAAAGAGAATTATCTATGATTCGTTAATATTGCAAATTCATTCCATCGATGTCTTAACATCCTATATTTTAAATAAGCTTTTAATCTCATGAGTATTAAAAACTAAGATCACATGTGGTGTTACATACTAAAAATGTGGTTAAAGCTTTTTGCCATAAATTGAAATAAAAAATAAACATAAATTTTTTAAGGTATTCTTTTATCTGAATAAATATTGTTAATTAATATCAAATTTAAATTTATGCTAAAGAGGGGGGGGCCTTGGCTACGCCACTGATATACGTCATTGTTTATAACTATAGGTGAGACGTTTTCATCTTCTTTGAACAAATACAGGGTATCATCTAAAGATTATTAATCAGTGGAATCAAAATATATATATATATATATAGGTTAAGATTACCATAAATAATATTTATTTTAATAGGTAAAGTTTAATACGGGTTGGATATGCATATGTTTTGTCTATATATGCTCAAGTAACATCTTAAAAAATATACCATAATATTTATAACAATTGAAATATGGAAGAAATTAATTACTATGTTAAAGATAATCGTTAAGTTAGCTTCCTGGGGCGTTCTGGTGTTTCCTTGGATAAATGTTCAACCAAGTTTTCTTTTCATAGCAATTTTCACAATTATATTCGGAAATTTTATATTGCATTTTGTCGAAATTTAAAAAAAGTAAATGTATATATTATGTTTCCAGATTTTTATGTGTTTTAAAATCTCTTATGCAACAAAACTATAATATTTTAACCCATTTAATTTCGTTGTTAATTAATTTTTTTTCATTTAGCCAGGGGGGAGTCCCGCTTCCTCCCTTGGCTAAGCGCCCGCCTCTTTACTTTACTATATAAACTAGTGTTGTAAAAACGACTGGGTTTTGTTTGGTCGACTAAACATAGCCAGACCATAGGCTTTTTGGACTGTTTTTCTGAACAACACTAATATAACCATCACCATACGCTTACAAAGCACTAACTCTTTTCTTTTCCCTCACTATATTTTTCACCTTCAATAAATATAACCCATCCCAAAAAGCTTTTCCTATAGCCCTTAGAGAAAGCCAACATTGTGGTGGCGCTTCCTATAATACATCTACACGATGGAAAAAATGTTTTTGTGTGTTTATATTCTTTATTATGAAGAAGAAGTGTTAAATATATAAAGACATTAAAAAAATATATAAGTGTGGAGGAAGAAGACAATTTATTTATTTATTAGGGAAGGAGGAATCGCAACGTAGTTAACTTCCTTAAGTATGGAACCTCTTTTTTTGTTTTTACAATAGTTCTGCCAAATTTTCTACATTTATAGTCCCAGTCTATGTTCTTATAATTTAAATATAAAATTAAAAAAGCTATTTTTGTTAAGAGTTAAATTAATCACAAGGGTGAGAATTTTGGCGGTTGAACTAATTCTGGATATAAATAAATAACCACTTGATCAATAACCCGCCGCTTTAAACCTTTGCCAAATCTTTATGGATATAATAAAAACTTTTATATTCTCGTTAGAGCAAACGAGAGGGTCAGCAACAATTAATTCAAACACAGTTAGCACATTATGTTCTTTCAAAAATGGAAGGGCTAGAGTGCGTTTTACAAATTTAATATAATATGAGTTTTCGTTGTAATTGGACCTGATTCCCTCATGTCCGAGCCTTGGAAAAATAGCTTCGCCAAAATGAAATAAGCATCCTAAATAAAAATATAGGTTATTTAGGAAATTAGAAACCTACATTCTCGGAGAGCTTGCACGTTCGCCTTTCAGAGGCTACCTGAACAGAAATTGGTTTTATCATGCAATTATGCTCACGGCACAGGTCTCCTCATTGTTCTCCGACTCCTTCACACGTTTAGGATTATGGCGTTTAAGCGTATTTTTAACAGATTCAAAAATTGGGGTCGCTTTTGGGTAAAGGACGATGTCGGGTACCTCCCGTACCCTTTGGGCTATAATTCTATGGTAAATATTTTTCAGTTTCTCCCGGGGCTCTGCCAACACCGCATCTTTTAAGTCCCTCATCGTAATTAAAAATTCATACTCCTCCCTAGCTTGCTCATGATTATGACCATAGGTAACTTCTGGGGAGGTTGTAGCTTTGGCTTTGCCAGGGCAAGTTCGAGTTCTACATCGATAGTAAGTAGCGGACGAGGATCTTTTTGTTTTATAGTAAAGATATCCACTAAAATACAGAAGGATACCTTTGCGGGAGGGAATAAATTGCATATTATCTAAAGAAAAGGCAACATTATTTTCTGAAAGTATAACTACTTTGCTGAGTGCTTTGTGTTTGTGGCACCACATCCAACCTGTTTTCTGCATCCATGATTGAGCCTTAATTAAATGATAAATTTTTTATTTGAAGGTTTCTAATATTAAGATTGTTTATATCAATGGGCCATTCCATTCCGAATCGTCAAAAAGAAGACGATTTTCGACCGACCATCTTAGATATGGATAATTTTTGGTGAGGATGTAGGCCTCATGTATTAGAGTAATTTCGGAAAATTTTAGCCATTTTGGGCCAATACTTTTTAAGTTATGGACGTTTAAAGGGCCAAAATCACGCTCGGGACCATTTTATAGATTTTACTATTTTTGTCATATTTTTGAAAATGGCGCTATTCAATCAAATTTTGGTGCATTTTGTTCCTAAAAAAATTCTCTATCGAAATAATTTAACAAAAAACCCCAAACTTCTGCGGTTAATTTTTTGTGGTTAAATTAGTGAAAAATCATAAAAACCTATTTGTCGATTATTTGAAATCACTAATTTTACAATGTGCACTCCTTTATGACCCATTATCATATTTCAATCATAAAAAGTTTAGGACCGGCTGCGAGATGGTCAAGAATTCGAAAAATTACACTATCACCAAAAATATTTATAGATGGCGGTATAATCAATTATCACAAGAACATATTATTAGGTTTTTTTCATTAAATTTAAAATTTATTAAAATACATGGTAAATAAATAATGTTGGAATAAAAATAAACTTTGAACTTTTATCTGCGCGATGGGCTAACCGAGTTTGAAAATTAATTTTAATTATATTATAAAATAGTCAACCTAGCAAGCAATCATTTTTTAAATACCTTTCATCCCGCAAATTTTATATAAATTTAGGATGGATTATCAATACAAAAATAATAATATTTGAGCAATTTTGCCATCATGTTAATATTTTTTTTTTCCAACCTCACATTTATTTTAGCCTACCCATGATCTAATTATTTCGATAGAGAATTTTTTTAGGAACAAAATGCACCAAAATTTGATTGAATAGCGCCATTACTTTCAAAAATATGACAAAAATAGTGAAATCTATAAAACGGTCCCGAGCGTGATTTTGGCCCTTTAAACGTCCTGGCCCAAAATGGCTAAATTTTTTTAAAATTACTTTAATACATGAGGCCTACATCTTCACTTAAAACCATATCTGAGATGGTCGGTTGAAAATGTTTTGATTTGTCACGGAATGGCCCTAATTGCAATTTTAATTAACACTTAAAAGCAAATATTTTAATAAATTAGCTTACAATCATGGGATGTGGGGATGGTAGAAGGTGAGGCAGGAGCTGGGAGAGACTGAGGATTTGAAAAAGGAACCGATACACCATCTAAAAAAATTATAGAATGTTTTAAATTAACTTACAAATATGGGATGTAGGGATGGTAGAAATTGAGGCTGTAGCTGGGAGAGACTTAGGATTTGTAACAGGAACTGATGCAACATCTATAAAAATTATAGATGTTCATAAATAAACTTACATATTTCAGATGTGGGGAGAATAGAAGGTGTAGCAGGAGTTGGGAGAGATTTAAGATTTGTAGGAGGAACTGATGAACCATCTATAAAAATCATACAATATTCATAAATAAACTTACAAATATGGGATGTAGGGAGGGTAGAAGGTAGGGCAGAAGTTGGGAGAGACTTAGGATTTGTAGGGGTAGTGGATATACCATCTAAAAAAATTATAGAATTTTTATAAATTAACTTACAAATATGGGATATACGGAGGGTAGAAGGTAAGGCAGGAGTTGGGAGAGACTGATGATTTGTAGTAGGAATTGATACGCCATCTATAAAAATCATAGAATGTTTATAAATTATCTTACAAATAAGGGATGTGGGGATAGTAAAAGGTGACGTAGAAGTTGGGAGAGGCTGAGTACTTGTAGGAGGAACCAATACACCATCTATAAAAATCATAAAATTTTTATAAATAAACTTACAATTATGGGAAGTGGGGATAGTATAAGATAAGGCAGGAGTTGGGAGAGACTGAATATTTGTAGGAGGAACCAATACACCATCTATAAAAGTCATAAAGTGTATAAATATAAACTTACAATCATGGGATGTAGGGAGGGTAGAAGGTGATGCAGAAGTTGGGAGAGACATAGGATTTGAAGAAGGAACCAATAGACCATCTGTAAAAATTATAGAATGTTCAAAATATACTTACAAAAATGGTATGTGGGGATAGTAAGAGGTGAGGCAGGAGTTGGGAGAGCCTGAGGATCTGTAGTAGGAACCAGTACATCTATAAAAATCATAAATGTTTATAAATAAACTTACAAATATGGGATGTGGGGATAGTAAAAAGTGTGGCAGGAGCTGAAACAGACTGATTTGTAGGAGGAACAGCATCTAGAATTTTTAATGATCTAATAAATATTTAATTATACTAGCAATATTGTTCATATCCAATGTTTGCAGAGGCTCAGTAATGCACCCATATTTTGGATAAGCTATATCATATATAAGTACTAATAATTATATAAGTTACTTTTATGTGGGATGCCATCATGCTCACGTGTTATTATAAATTTTTCATTATAATAAACACCTCGACTTACACATTGGCTAATTCTACATTTATAGTACTCCCTATGATCTTTCCTGCCATTCACTTTAATGTACTCATATTTTCCATCAACTAAAATTGGTTTGTTTCTTTGGGATAAAACAAATTGAACTTTAGACATTTTACACTTGAAAAATTTAAAATAAACGGGAGTTTATGTATTTAGGTCTTCGTAGGGGTTATATTAAATGTTTATACCAAATGAACTGTTGGGAGGAATCTGGTACAGTACTGAGCTGTTAAGCGACAACCAATTATATTACGCGATTCTTAAACACGTGACTGCAACATATTAGACTCTAAATCATAATGAAAATTAAAAATTAAAATAATATAGTATAAATATGATATAACACAAAAGATTAAATACAATATAATATATATTACATTATACAATAAATATACTACAATAGATTTAATATAATATAATACATTAAATTGATTTATTATAATACAAAGATACTATCCCTGGAATAGAATTTGATGAAATGGCAGATGAAGGCACTGATACTATCCCTGGAATAGAATTTGATGAAATGGCAGATGAAGGCATTCATACTATCCCTGGAATAGAATTTGATGAAATGGCAAATGAAGGCACTGATACTATCCATGGATTAGAATTTTATAAATATTACTTTTTAATTACCTTTTTTATTGTGTTCCACAGTTTCATAAAATAATTCATTAATAACTTTGCCTCTTCCTTTGCAAGTCCTGTCCCTGCATCTGTAATATTTAATCTGCTTTCTTGTTTGGTGGTGCGTGAAGAATTCGTCATTATATATTAAAATTGTATTGCCTTTCTGACTTGGAATAATGCGTTAATGTCGCTAAAGAATAAGTAGTAAATTTAAAGCAAGCAGCGGGCAAAGGGTTTATTTTTCTAACCTTTACCAAGCCTTTAAGCCTATCAGAGGTAAAAAAAACCAATTAACAATACCTCCTAAGTCCTAACAGTTATCTCCATGACAATCCAACTTTTTAATACCAAACATCAAAATAGCTGCCATTTTGTAGGAAAAACTCAACAACAAATTTATCCCAAATATCCATAATTCTTCGACATGAACAACACAAACTCCACAACCCAAACCGGAACCTGCCCAGTCTGCTACAGGTTAGCTTCAATTACCCTCTCTAATTTGATTCACGTTCACGGTCCATTAAAACAGAGGTGCCCAGGCTCTGGAAAACATCCAACAGCTACACTCCCTTAGAGGTCTACCTCAACTCACAACCATTTATCGCATAATACCTACTCCCCGCTCGAAACCACCACCAACAATACATATTCAGACATTCCTCATTCCCCTGTTAACAGGATAGAGACCTGATGGAGACCCCAGTCCCATGGGCAAAAGGGCTATGCCTAGCTTGGGTCTATACCTGTCCGGATGCCTTTGCTCCCTCAAACCATAACAAAGACCCCCTCGTTAATTCTGAAAGATTAAAGTCCGCTAAATACGCAGGACTTAATTCCTCACTACTTTTCTCCCCCATAGTGACCACCACTCTTACAACAATAGGTCCTAAAACCCAAGCCCTTCTGAAAGAATTGGGACGCCGTATAGCTGCCAATACCCTTGACAATAGGGAAACTTTTTTCATTAAACAGAAAATCGGAATCATTATTTGTCATTTCAACGCTATCGCAATTTTCGAATGTTTACCTCGCATATAATTTTTATAGTTTTCTATATTTTCATTTAATAAAAATTGATTAAAAAAAAAATAAAAAAATTAATATAATATGAGTTATATAATAAATATAATGCAATAAATATAATATGATATGATAAATACAAGAAATATTTTATAATGCATTAAATATAATATAATACAAGATAATATATTTAATTATATAATTTATATAATATAATAAGATATGTATAATGCAATAATACAGTAAATATAATGCAATATAATAAATATAAAACAATATAATAAATATTATATAGTACAATACAATAATAATAATACAATGCATTAAATATAATATAATAAATAAAATACCATATATTGTATTATATAGTAGTCAAAAACATAGAAGGTCACACCTTATACCAGCCCAGAAGGTGTGGGAAACATGGGCGTAGCCAGGTTTTAGAATAGGGGGGGGGGAAAGTTGTTTAAGTTCATTTAGGGAGGGACAAACACAAATTTTTTTATTTTAAGGGTTTTTGTATTGAAGAAAATGTCATTTAAATTTAAAACTAAGTAAAAAATTATAAAAAAATAGATTTAAAACAATTGAAACTTTATGTCTTAAAAAACAAAGGGTTAAGACTTTCTTAAGTTTGGACAACTCTTATTTTTATGATGTTTTTTATGAAAATCATGAACTTATAACAATATCTATTTATAAACTGACTATTTTAGACTTTACCCTTTCAATCTAAAATAATTTTACAAACTAAGAAAACTTATAGGAACTCTCATTTTATACACAAAATTTACTATTGAGCCTGATAAAATTTTTGTTTTAAGAAAATACATGGTGCCCTATCAACTCGCCGAAAACAATCTCGCCGAAAAATAATGTCCCCCAGCTAAAAAAAGGTCCCCAAGCTTATTAACCCTAACCCATCAACCAATCACAAATTTGGGGACATTTTTTAGCTGGGGGACATTATTTTCGGCGAGATTGTTTTCGGCGAGTTGACGGGCCACCAAAATACATTTAGATTTTTTTGTATTCTTATTTCTAACCTTCTATGATGTATTTATATTCAAAAAAAATTAAATTGAAGTCCAAAAATAGAAAATAATGGTTAAAAACATTAGTACTTTTTAACTTTAAAAACTAGGGCCAAAATTCCATAAGTTCGGACATCTCTATTTTTTTAGGTTTTTTATGCCAAATTGTCTGTATTTATAGTTCTAACCTTATTTTATATAATATTACTAGCTGACCCGGCAAACGTTGTTTTGCAATATACATTATTTCTTGAAAATACTATAAGTGATGTGCATGCTCATCGTTTTGCCTCGATCATATAATGAGCGATTAAAATGTAATTGTCCTACGGGAAATAACTCACGAACTTAATGTAGAAAGAATTAACACGCTAAATACAAAATATAAACACATAAAGCAAAGTACTTAACATCAAATTTATTATTGCTTTGCTTTACACATTTTGCCTATATAAATATACTGTCAAATAAATTCATACATATCTAAAGAATTATTTAATTTGTAAATTGCCACAGGTTTGTTTTTTTAAAGGTGCTAAAAACCTTTTTTGGTCCTACCGCAAAATCACGATTCTGGAAAATGACCGTTTTCGGACTTCAATCAAAACCCCAACCCGTCCTGAAAATCTGTTTTATTTTTGCGCCTGAACATATTTAAGCGCGTCCAGCTTTTCACTTATTTGGGCAAACTACAATTCTGCTTACATCAGCTTAGAAACTTTAGGTATATCAATGGCCGCTAACCGAGCTTTATTGCAATAAGGTCTCATTGTTATCATGTTTTGCTGATATATTGTGTAGTTTAGGCCAACAGGTACCATTATAGACGTAGCCCGACCCTATACCCTCAATTCCCTCTCCGTTAATTTTTTCTCTTGCTTAAATTGCATAGCAAATGAATGCTCCCATACGAATTTAGAAGACCCTAATAAGGCGACACAAAGACAGCAAGTAGACAGGGGTTTAAGGTTTAGAGGGGCAGCCCCACCGGGGTACAGGTGTGAAGCTTTTGTTTGAATCTTCCTCTTCTTTATCAGTTATTTGGTCCCACAGTCGTGGGCTTTGTTTTGATAAGTTTTTTTCATCTTGACCGGTTGAGTGCCATGTCTTGACTACTCTTTAGTTTTCATAACAATCGCCTTGCCCCTTCAATGTGACACGGGGTCGTCCTCTTCCTCACTTTTCCGGCACCTCCATGTCCAGCACTTTTCGATTTAGGTCATTCGTGTCCCCCTTAGTATATCTTCATAACACCTTAATCGATTTTCGTTAATCATGTCCGCCATAAGTTGAATATTCACTTTTGACATGAGAAAGTCGGTCGAGCTTAGTTTACGCCAAGCTCCACCGTAGAATTCTCATCTCTGTGGCTTTTATAAGCTTTCCTTCCCTGGTGTTTAATGCCCATTTTAATTCCTAATTAATTTATTTTCATAATGTCAAGTTCGACAAAAAATAAGGTTTTTTTTAACTCACTTTGTTGTTCACATGTATTCTATCTTTATTTAATTATTTTAATAATCCACAGTCCAGGTTTAAAATGCTCCATAAAATGACCACTGTCTTACGTTAATTTGTATGAGTAGCCCGGCCCGAGGCAAAAAGCCATTTTTATTTTTGCGCCCGAATCGAGCCTGGAGCAACATCATTAATCTCGGTTATTTCCGAAACATGCGAATATCCCCTAACTTCCTAAGCAGATCTTTTTTGTTTGTTTAAAATTGCCCACAAACCTTACTTTAGTCAATAAGCTATCAGTGTACTCAGATAATTAATTAAAACTTGAATCAACCGGTATAAGCATGCGTAGCCAAGCCCTAAAACATAAAGGTCCGTTTTCTCCCCTGCTTAAATTTCACAGCAAATGAAATGTTTTTCAACGAAGTGTAGAAGAGTTTAGGTTAAATGCTCAACAAAAAACAACACGGGGCCCGGGGGCACTACCTAACACCAAAGAACTGAGGATACGTATGTTAATTATAAATCGGCGTAGTCCACTTGAGAAGGATCCTTAGAATTGTAAGGGATTATATGTGCGATTGGTCTCAGGGGAGGGAGAGTTCGAATATGTATAAAAATAGTTGCGGAAATATAAAAAAAATACATAAAATAGGTTAAAACCTGTTTATCAAAGGTGCCCAAACACGAAGCGACCAAAGGGATAAAAAATTTTAGAGTTAAAAAGGCTTTGTATTTGTTGATTTTCAGCCCCTCAGCAACAAATAAAAAATTGCATTTTTTGGATGACATTCAGTCTTTTTATCTTACATTATTATTAGGCAAAAGGTACATCTTTCTTTTAAGATATTTTTTGAGACATTTTCCTTTTTAAATATATTATTTACTGGGTATATATAAATTATATTTTAATTTCATGAATATTCATGTGCTTATATATATTGATTTTAGGGAAGGGTAAAATGATATTTTTTGAACTATTCAATTTCCAATTAGATTGGCATTCGCATTGACAATTAATAAGGCTCAAGGTCAATCAGACGCGTAGCCAGAATTTTCTCCCGGGGGGGGGGGCTAGATCATAAAAAAACTATATATAAATTAAATTGTAGCAAAAACTCTTTAATGAGAATTATAGGGCTCTATCCTTAATATGTGGGAGAAAGGATGACAGGTTGTGCATTTGCTTAAATGAAATAGCAGTAGTTGGGCCATTAATATAAGATAAGATTTGGGATTTAGAGAAATATATTCTAAAAACCATTCCCTTACCAATAAAATTTCTTCTAATATTTCTTAATGCAAACCGATTATAATAATATACCTTACTTTTAAAACTTAATAATAAACTTATATGATAGTCATCTTAAATGCCATTAGCAAGATTAAGTGGGAGTAATTTCATCTTTGCACCCCCCCCCCCTAATTTATGAAAAAAAAAAATTTCAATGCAAAAACATTGAAAAATTAAAAAAATTTATGTTTTGCCCCCCCCCCCCTAAATGAACTTTTACCCGTTTTGCCCACCCCCCTAATCCAAAACCTGGCTACGCCCATGATATAAGATAAGATGTGGGATTTAGAGAAGTATATTCTAAAAACCATTCCCTTACCAATAAAATTTCTTCTAATATTTCTTAATGCAAACCGATTATAATAATATACCTTACTTTTAAAACTTAATAATAAACTTATATGATAGTCATCTTAAATGCCAGTAGCAAGATTAAGTGGGAGTAATTTCATCTTTAACAATATAAGATATGATGTGGGATTTAGAGAAATATATTCTAAAAACCATTCCCTTACCAATAAAATTTCTTCTAATATTTCTTAATGCAAACCGATTATAATAAACTCGGGCCTTCGGCCCTCGTGGGAAGGGGGAGAAGGGAAGGGGAGTAGGGGAAGGGAAGAGGGGAAGGGGGAACTCTTCTATACTCCGTATAAACGTAGCATATTTGCTATGCAATTTATGGGCGAGAAAGGTGGGAAGGGGCGAGAATGCCTATAGGGGGTATTAGATGCAAAATAATTAGTTAATTAGTTATAGGCCCTTGTAGGGGAGGACATAGGGTAATTATCAATGTTAACCAATTCAAAAACGAAAAAAAATTTCGATTTATTTGGCCAATGGTCATTTTTTTATTGGTCAGTAGCCAGCGGACGGTCAAAAATTCATATTATCATTGGTATTAACATGAACAAATATTAATTTAATTTAAAAAAATTTAAAAAAAAAATTTGTCCCCTCCCTGAATTGAACCCCACACCTCCAGTTAACAAGCCGGCGATATAACCACTATACCATGCCGGCTTTAAAATAGTAGAAGTTATTATGTTATTTATATAGATAATGAAATAATAAAGTTGTGTTTTATGTTTAGAAAATCAATATATTTCGTCGGTCAGTAGCCAGCGGACGGTCAAAAAGTCATATTATCAATTGTATTAACAAAAACAAAATATTAATTTAATGTAAAAAAAAAAATTAAAAAAAAAAGTTTTTTTTTAGTTTTGAAAAAGGGCTAAATTCTTAAACTACCAGCCCGATTCGCTCGAAACTTTACCCGTAGGCGCCCAGGGCGGCCGGGGGTAAAATAACCTTTTCAGATTCTTAAAATACCTTTTCATTTTAAAAATATCGGACATTTCCCTGCCACACGTGCGGTGTAATATCTATGACACGTAGAAAAATTTTACTAATTATATAAACTTACGCGCGCCATCTAATAAAGTACAATTCGTGTTTGAGTTTAATAGTAGATTCAATTTAATTAGAAATAACGGGCTATGATTATACCTTTGAAGGAGGTTTCGAATTTTGTGTTAGTTTCTATCGATATATTTTATCGTAAATTAGAATCTAATACCTATATTATTTTTTTAAATATTACTTTTTAGGTTTTCTATGAAATCACAATCTAATTAAATGACATATATTAACCCAATAAAAAAATATATAAGCATTTATAAGGTTAAAAATATATATTACATAGTTGGCTGTCTGTTAGACCATCTATAATAAATTTTTAGGTTATATATAAAATTTGGCCAATGGTCATTTTTTTTCATTGGTAAGCAGCCAGGACACGGTAAAAGTGGATATAAATTCATAAGTCAAAAAAAACGAAAAAAAAAATTTTCGAATCACATTTTGGCCAATGGTCATTTTTTTCCATTGGTCAGCAGCCAGGACACGGTAAAAGTGGATATAAATTCATAAGTCAAAAAAAACGAAAAAAAAAATTTTCGAATCACATTTTGGCCAATGGTCATTTTTTTCCATTGGTCAGCAGCCAACGGACGGCCAAAAAGTCATAATAGCAATGGTAGTAACAGGAACAATCATAATAGTCAAAAAAAAACGAAAAAATAAACTCGGATTCACATTTTGGCCAATGGTCATTTTTTCATTGGTCAGCAGCCAGCGGACGGCCAAAAAGTCTTATTATCAATGATAGTAACAAGAACAATCATAAGAGTCAAAAAAAACTCCGGGATTCTAACCCCAAAACTAGTTAAATTGCATAGCAATTACCAAAATTTAAATATAGATATACTTATGCATTAATTTAACGTAGCAATTAAAACCCGACCCCGCCCGAAAGCGAGGGAGATAGAGATGAGGGGTGGGGCACCTCTTGATAAAGATGAGGGGTGGGGCACCTCTTTCTCATGCATTAATTTAAAAAATCGATAACCTAATATACCCAATGCAAATAGATAGGGAGGGTAACGGACAGACAACGGACAACGGACAGACAACGGACAACGGACAACCAAAAACGAGCCCATAAATTGCATAGCAATTAATATACCTTACTTTTAAAACTTAATAATAACCTTATATGATAGTCATCTTAAATGCCAGTAGCAAGATTAAGTAGGAGTAATTTCATCTTTAACAATATTGAGTAAAGAATTTATATTAATTATCTAATGAATTAACAAACAATAAATATAAATGACACAATAAAGAAGTTAAAGAAAATAATTTAAAAAAACACATGTTGTTTGACATTCTATATATTGTAAATTCACTTAAGCTTTTAGAAAAATAGGTAGTTAAAGAAATAATAAACTTATGATCAATACAAAAATAAATTGTAACAGCATTTCATATAACTTTTATAAATATAAATTTCAAAATTAGTTAGTTTAATTTAAGATGATTAAGGAGTACCCTCCTCCATTTAAGTAGCAAATGTATGGAAATCCAAATATTTCTTATATTCTTCATGCATTAAGAGCATGCTGATAGAAATCGTCTTCAGGATATAATTTATATTCCCTCTCTTGATATGAAACTTTTTTGGAAATAAAAAACCATAAACCAATAAAGACATTTGCAAATTTTTGTGAACCTAAAAAAATTATTTTGGAATTTACTTCGATAAGCCTTCTAAATTTTTTTTTTTTTTGAAGCAATTGTTTATTTTATTATGCAAGATTTACATTAAATGAAACTAAAAACAACAAATTGAATATATTAAAAGTTCTTATAAAGAAGAGGTCAGCGAAGTACAATCCATCTTAATCAATTAACAAATATCTTTTTTGCTATGTATAACAAATATTTTGCAAATACTGCGTGCGGAAGAATACATTCACAACACGATAGATACGCAGTATACGTCATGAGGTGGCGTTTGAGTGACATTTTAGTAAACGTCAAAACGTATAAAGCTAAATAACTTGACCGTCTTATGACTTAGAAATTTGGAATACAGTTAAAAACCTATTCTCAGACCTACCAATCATTCGCGGAAATTTCCATATAAATCGGTCCAGCCGTTTCGGAGGAGTTTAATGCCTAACACCGTTTCACGTGATTTTTATATATATAGATTAATAAAATTATGAAATTAAAATAGAATTTTTTACCCTTTTTCTGATGTAGGGGAGAGGGGGGCATGGGGGGTGTTTTGCCCCCCCCCCCAAATTTTTTACCCTCTTTCTGATGCGAGGGAGAGGGGGGGGGGCAGGGGGTGTTTTGCCCCCTTCCCCAATATTTTACCCTCTTTCTGATGCGAGGGAGAGGGGGGTGGCAGGGGTTTTTTTTTGCCCCCCCCCCCCTAATTTTTTACCCTCTTTCTGATGCGAGGGAGAGGGGGGTGGCAGGGATTTTTTTTGCCCCCCCCCCCTAATTTTTTACCCTCTTTCTTAAGTGGGGGAGAGGGGGGCATGGGGGGTTTTTTGCCCCCCCCCCCAATTTTTTACCCTTTCTGATGCGAGGGAGAGGGGGGTGGCAGGGGGGTGTTTTGCCCCCCCCCCAATTTACCCTCTTTCTGATGTGGGGGAGAAGGGGGCATGGGTTTTTTTTTGCCCCCCCCCGCAATTTTTTACCCTCTTTCTGATGGGGGGAGGGGGGGCAGGGGGTGTTTTGCCCCCCTCCCCTCTAATTTTTTACCCTCTTTCTGATGCGGGGGAGAGGGGGGGCAGGGGGGTGTTTTGCCCCCCTCCCCCCTAATTTTTTACCCTCTTTCTTATGCGAGGGAGAGGGGGGTGGCAGGGGGGTGTTTTGCCACCCCCCCCCTAATTTTTTACCCTCTTTATGATGCGGGAGAGAAAGGGGGGGGGGCATGGGGGGTGTTTTTCCCCTCTTCCTATTTTTTACCCTTTTTCTCACCCGGGGAGGGGGGGGCATGGGGGGTGTTTTGCTCCCCCCCCCCCCTTATTTTTTACCCTTTTTCTGATGCCGGGGCGAGGGAGGTTGGGTGAATCGCCGCTCTTCTTATTTTTTACTCTTTTTCTTACCCGGGGGGGGGGGGCGAAAAGCCCTTTTTAGCCCTTTCAAAATATTTTTGTGAATTTTTGCGGTCACAGTGGTGACAAATGTCATAATCAACATTTTCTATTGAAATTAATATTTTTTTTTGAAAATAGACTTATTATATGACTGAAAGATGTTCTACTATTATAAAAAGATTTTTGGGAAGATTTGCGGTCACAGTGGTGAGAAATGTCTTAGTCAACATTTTCTATTGAAATTAATTTTTTATTTGAAAATTGACTTATTATATGACAAAGATTTTCTAATATTCGAAAATTTTTTTTTGAAGATATGCGGTCAACAATTGTCTTAATATACCATATCAATTAAAATAAATTTTTTTAATTTAACTTCATTTAAGAAATAAGCTGTATTATTAAATATAATATTAATATGAAATTTTACCAATTTAAAAAAATTTGCCATCATGGGTAAGTAAGTTTTACTATTTAAGTTATCTGGGCATTTAATGGAAAAACTTAAGGTATTTCCAAAAAGCATATCATGCTATTAATTACTATGCTTTCACAAGGCACCAACACTCTACGTCCTGTTGACTTAGACCTTGCGTTTACAATGCTTATAAGGATCATAAAAAATATCGGACTTTTCTGAGTAACAAAAATGAGTTAAGCATCTTAATTTAAATTATTGCTTATTATTTAATAAGAAACTTAATTTTCTAATTGCTTATGACTTAATTAGTAGTTGACCTAATAAAAAAAAGTTTAATTTTAATTTATTTTATTTATAATAATATGATTCGCAACTTCTACATACCTTGATATGTTGTACGTTAAAAAAGAAATGAATGTAAAATGATGTAATAAAGAGCCTAGCCAGCCCACGCCACACCATGCCTTGTTGTGCCATGATTTTTTTATATATTTAGTTTAGTACTTAACTTAAATCTGATAGGTTTAAATCCGGTATTGCGCACGCATTGCAACGAGAGAAGGGAGAGAGATGGTGGATTAGTACATGAACATGTACATGCTACATGGGAGTGGTGATATGTCGAGTCGCGCGGGATGCCGTTCTCTGATATTGAAAATATAGTTTAAATATAAAATAAAAGGGACATTATATAATTAATAAGTCTTTATCTTTTACAAGAGGCGAGGAATTCAAATATATTTGAAATTAAATTTTGTGTTTAAAATTGCTATTGCCGGGAATATTTAGAGGGGGATCTGTTAGCTGTCATTAATTTAGAATGAATTAAAATATTAATTTTTAATTGAAGGATTGAATTCAAAATCTGCTCTCGAATGGTCCGATAAATCTCACTTATCGTTTTCTATTTATTGAAAACACCCCACCTGCACCCCTCTCCCCCGCATCAGAAAGAGGGTAAAAAATTAGGAGGGGGGAGGGGCAAAACACCCCCTGCCCCACTTGTCCCTCGCATCAGAAAGAGGGTAAAAAATTGGGGGAGGGGGGCAAAACACCCCCTGCCCCACTTGTCCCTCGCATCAGAAAGAGGGTAAAAAATTGGGGGAGGGGGGCAAAACACCCCCCATGCCCCCCCCCCTCTCCCCCGCATTAGAAATAGGGTAAAAAATTGGGGGGGGGGGAAACACCCCACATGCCCCCCTCTCCCCCACATTAGAAAGAGGGTAAAAAACAGGGGGGGGGGCAAAACACCCCCTTCCCCCCCCCTCTCCCTCGCATCAGAAAGAGGGTAAAAAATAAGGGGGGGGGGCAAAACACCCCCCTCTCCCTCGCATCAGAAAGAGGATAAAAATTTGGGCAAAGCACCCCCCTGCCTCCCTCTCCCTCGCATCAGAAAGAGGGTAAAAAACTAGGGGGGGGGGCAAAACACCCCCTGCCCCCTACTCCCTCGCATCACCTCGCAATAGAAAGAGGGTTAAAATTTAGGGGGGAGGGGGGCAAAACACCCCCCTACCCCCCCCCCCCCCCCCCTCTCCCCCATCAGATAGAGGGTAAAAAATTAGGGGGGGGGGGGGAGGCAAAACACCACCCTGCCCTCTACTCCCTCGCATCAGAAAGAGGGTAAAAAATTGGGGGGGGGGGCAAAACACCCCCCATGCCCCCCTCTCCCCCACATCAGAAAGAGGCTAAAAAATTAGGGGGGGGGCAAAACACCCCCCTGCTTCCTACTCACTCGCATCAGAAAGAGTGTAAAAAATTGGTCCCCCTGATCAGAAAGAGGGTAAAAATTAGGGGGTGGGGCAAAATACCCCCCATGCCCCTCTCTCCCACACATTAGAAAGAGGGTAAAATAATAGGGGGGGGGGGGGCAAATCACCCCCTGCCCCCCTCTCCCTTGCATCAGAAAGAGGGTAAAAAATTGGGGGAGGGGGGCAAAACACCCCCTATGCCCCCCCCCTCTCCCCCGCATTAGAAAGAGGGTAAAAAATAGGGGGGGGCAAAACATCCCCCATGCCCCCCCCTCTCCCCCACATTAGAAAGAGGGTAAAAAATAAGGGGGTGGCGGGCAAAGCACCCCCCATGCCCCCCTCTCTCCCACATTAGAAAGAGGGTAAAAAACAAAGGGGTGGGGGGCAAAGCACCCCTTATGCCCCCCCTCTCCCCCACAGCAGAAAGAGGGTAAAAAATAAGGGGGGGGGGGCAAAACCCCCCATGCCCCCCTCTCCCCCACATCAGAAAGAGGGTAAAGGGGGGGGGCAAAACACCCCCCTCTCCCTCGCATTAGAAAGAGGGTAATAAGGAGGGGGCAAAACATCCCCCTGCCCCCCCTCTACCCCGCATCAGAAAGAGGGTAAAAAACTAGGGGGGGGGCAAAACACCCCCCTGCCCCAACTCCCTCGCATCAGAAAGAGGGTAAAAATTTAGGGGGGAGGGGGGCAAAACACCCCCCTGCCCCCCCCCCTTTCCCCCGCATCAGAAAGAGGGTATCCCTCGCATCAGAAGGAGGGTAAAAAATTAGGGGGGGGGGCAAAACACCCTACATGCCCCCCTCTCCCCCACATCAGAAAGAGGGTAAAAAATTAGGGGGGTGGCAAAACACCCTCTATGCCCCCCCTCTCCCCCACATCAGAAAGAGGGTAAAAAATAAGGAGGGGGGGCAAAACACCCCCCATGCCCCCCTCTCCCCCGCATTAGAAAGTGGATAAAAAATTAGGGGGGGGGGGGCAAATCACCCCCTGCCCCCCCCCCCTCTCCCTTGCATCAGAAAGTGGGTAAAAAATTGTGGGGATGCAAAAAAGCCCCCCCCCCCCCCCTGCTCCCCCTCTCCCCCGGATCTGAAAGAGGGTAAAATATTAGGGGGGGGGGGCAAAACACCCCCTATGCCCCTGCCTCTCCCCCACATCAGAAAGAGGGTAAAAAATTAGGGGGGGGGGCAAAACACCCCCCATGCCCCCCTCTCCCTCGAATCAGAAAGAGGATAAAAAATGGGGGGGGGGGCAAAACACCCTCTGCCCCCCCCCCCTCTCCCTCGCATCAGAAAGAGGGTAAAAAATAAGGGGGGGGGGGGCAAAACACCCCCCTCTCCCTCGCATCAGAAAGAGGGTAAAAATTTAGGGGGGAGGGGGGCAAAACACCCCCCTGCCCCCCCTCTCCCCCGCATCAGAAAGAGGGTAAAAAATTAGGGGGGGGGCAAAACACCCCCTGCCCCCTCCCTCGCATCAGAAAGAGGGTATCACAAATTTTTTTTCATAAATAAAACATATTAATTCACTACCTACTAATACATTTATTTTTATTTTCTTAATTAAAAGTTCATTACCTAAATCTAAATACCCAAATATGATGAACAGTATAAACAAATTGATATATTTGCATGCCCAACCCAAAACGACCAAAACCAAACCAAAAGGTTAATAACAATATCCACCCAAACCCTTTAGCTGTTTAATACACCCAAACCTAAACGCCAAAGGTGCCCCCAAAAAAACACCCAAAACGCTTTGGGTGTTTTTTACGAAAACGCCAAAGCCCTCCCAAGAAAATTCACCTAACACTGAAAAGGTTGGGTGAAAAAAAACGCCAACGCTTGCAGGCAACCAATAGAAACCCTTGGGTTTTTTACAACACTACTGCACATTTTGGAAATGGAAAAAACTTGGTTTCAAACCCAAAAATCTATTTAAACATGACATTGTGCTATGTATTACAAATCTTAAACTTATACTGTAAACATTTTGGGAAATTTGAAAATAACTTAGTTTCTAACCCAAAAAATCTATATAAACGTGACATTGTGCTATGTATTACAAATCTTAAACTTAAATACTTATACTATACACATCTTGGGAAATTTGAAAATAACTTAGATTCTAACCATAAAATCTATATAAACATGACATTTAGGTATGTATTACAAATCTCAAACTTAATTATCTATACTGTTGTAATACTTCTCTTTTGGTATTAACAACTTTTATTAATAATAATTATTATTAGCGATACAGAATATAAATGAGCGATAAAGATAATATTCCGGAAGAATTGTTGATGGATAGATGATTGAATTGGTTGAAAAGTTCCAAGTGTGTGTAATGTCAGTTTGTTACTTTATCTCGCCAAAGTCTAAACCGCCCCAATACTCCCCTTCCAGATATGTTTAAGGTTTTAAATATGTCGATAGGAATGGGCTAAAAATTATGTGACGTATTCCCGAAGATTTTTAGGCCAATGGACTTTCCTGCCTTTTCGAGTTACTTTGACTGGTTCTTCCGCTTCTTGTGTCGGTGCTTCGGCCTGAGTTTTGTCGACGGTTTGAAAGGATGGCTCCTCTCTACTTAGATGGCAGGGTTTTAATCTGTCTATTGAGACTGAATTTCTTTTACCATTTTTTTCTATTACGAAGTATTTTGGTTCGCGTTTTACTACTTGGAACGGTCCGTCATACGGTGAGGTGAGTGGCCTGCGAACTGCGTCGTTTCTGACGAACACATGAGGAGTTTCTAACAGACCTTGACTAACCTGTTCTTTTGACTTCCTGTGGTGTTGCGGTATGGGGTATGGTATTGCAATCATTGTCATACTTAGTTTGTCTACAAAGTTAAGCAGTTCCATTTCCGGTTGTTGGTTGGCCTCAGGTAGCTGTAGAAAATAGTCTCCAGGCAGTCTTATGTTGGTTCCATATACGAGTTCGGATGGTGTTAGTCCAATGTCTTCCTTGATTGTGGCACGGATACCAAGTAACACGATTGGAAGAACTTCACTCCATTTGATTTTTTCGGTGGCTTTTAAAGATGCCTTCAATTGCCTGTGGAAACGTTCCACGAGTCCGTTGGCGGCTGGGTGATAGGCAGTGGTTCTTATGTGCTTGCATCCTAGCGTGTTGGATAGTTGTCTGAAAAGTCCTGACTGAAACTGCGCTCTGTCGGTAGTAATTGTACTTGGGACACCGTAATTGGCTATCCAACCCTCGATTAACTTGGAAGCGATCTCTTCGGTAGATGTTTCTTTGAGTGGAACGGCCATAGGCCATCTCGAGAAACGATCGATTGCTGTCAAAATGTGAGTAAAATTACTTGAAAATGGTAGTGGTTCAACTAAATCGACATGTATGTGTGTGAATCTTGCGTCTGGATGTGCGAAAGTCCCGGGCGTCGTTATAGTGTGTTTATGAACTTTGTTTAGTTGGCATTTTAAACAACACTTAGCCCAATTTCTAACGTCTTGGTTCATTGAGGCCAGACCATTCGATTTGTAATTAGTTTCAAAGTGGCACGTATGCCTGGGTGTGATATAGCGTGAAAATGGTCAAAAACTGTTTTTCTGAGTGTTTCTGGAATGACCGGCCGAGGTTTGGCAGTTGAAAGATCACAAAGGATTTTTCTCTCGGATCCTGGAATTGGCAATAACTGTAACTTCAAAGATGATGAATCCTTTAAGCTTTTCAGGGATTTGTCATTTATTTGTTGTCTGCTAATCTCTTCTAGATCGGGCATTTCTGGTAACTTGATAGCATCCACTCCTAACCGAGAAAGTGCGTCCGCGACTGAATTCGCTTTGCCTTTGATATATTGTATATCTGTGGTGAATTGAGATATAAAATCCAGTTGCCTGGTTTCTCGCGGCGAGTATTTGTCAGGTTTCGCATTAAATGCGTAGGTTAAAGGCCTATGGTCGGTAAAAACGGTGAAGTGTCGGCCTTCTAACATGTGTCTGAAGTGTTTGATAGATAGGTAGATAGCGAGGAGTTCTCGACTGAATGTGCTGTACCGTGATTGAGCTGGCTGAAGCTTAACCGAAAAAAATGCCACAGGCGAAGTTTTTTCTGCTACAGTTTGTTCCAACACTGCACCCACCGCTGAATTGGATGCGTCTGTCGTCAACGTAATTTTGGTTTTTGGGCTGGTGTCCAAAAAATTTAGGATGGTGAATTCGCCGAGCGCGGCTTTAGCTTTGTCGAACGCTTTCCTCTGACTGTCGTTTAAAACCACGGATTTCCGAGGGTTTTTGAGTATGTCAGTTAATGGCTGTAGGGTTTGCGCCAATCCTGGTAAGAATCTTCGGTAGAAATTTATCATACCGAGGAATCTGCGGAGTTTTTTACTCGAATCCGGAATTGGAAAATTTTGTATGGCATCAATCTACTCCGGTAGGGGGGTTATACCTGTAGAAGATATTCTGTGTCCAAGAAATTCTAATTCTCCGACTCCGAATTGGCACTTGTCGGGATTGATTCTCAAATCATATTCTTGTAGACGTTGAAGAACGGTTTTTAGGAGCCTTTCATGGTCCGCGTCGGACGAGCTAGCTAATAGAATATCATCTATATATGCGTAGGTTCCTTCTATCCCTCTTAAAACTACGTCGATAAACCTCTGGAAGGTTTGTGCGGCGTTCTTTAGCCTAAAAGGCATTTTATGGAATTCGAAAAGTCCGAACGGTGTCGTTACGGCTGTTTTGCAGATGTCGTCTTGTGCAACCGGAATATGATGGTATGCTATTACCAAATCCAATTTGCTAAAAACAGTTTTTCCGCATAGATTTGCTGTGAAGTCATGTATGTGGGGTATTGGGTATCGGTCGGGAACCGTCACTTTATTCAAGCTTCTATAGTCCCCGCAGGGTCTCCAGTCGCCTGATTTTTTGACAGCCAAATGTAATGGGGATGCCCAATTACTTTTTGACTCACAGATGATATCTAGTTCCAGCATATATTCGAACTCCTTTTTGGCTGCACTTAATTTATCGGGCGCCAATCGTCTGGGGCGTGAGTGCTGGGCTGGGCCTTTTGTCAGAATGTGGTGTCGTACGTCGTGCTGTGGGATTTGACCCGTAAAGTTTAATGGTGATGTGAGCGACGGAAAGTCTTTTAATATGGCCTCAACTTTAGAATTCTGATGAGTGAATGCTACACGAATTCCAAATGTTTGGTGCTGTGAGGCGAATCCTTTTGAGGATAGATGTGTCACTTCGTCGATTAATCTTTTGTTTTTAATGTCCACAATTAGATTGTGTTTGTGTAACAGGTCAGCTCCTATAATCGGTGTGTGAACGTCTGCTATCAGGAAAATCCATTGTATCTCACGTCTTAGGCCTAGGTTTAGAGCTAACATCTTTTGTCCAAAGGTGCAAATGTTGCTTTTGTTGGCAGCTTGCAATACCGGACCATTTGGAATTTTTGGGACATTGGCTGGCGGTAAAATTATACTCACTTCGGCTCCGGTGTCAATGAGAAATTTTTGTTACGACGTTTGGTCAATAATGAAGAATAGACGACTGTTTGAATTCATACCAGCAGTAGCCGTCGTCTGAACCACCCGGCCTGTTAGTTTTTTTGATTGTCATCACCGAAGGCGCAGGGCTTTACGCATTTGCGAGCCTTGTCCTGGAATTTGGAATGATAATAACAGTATGGGTGTTTTTGTGCCCTGTTCCGTGAATTACTTCTTGTTCGTACTCTTCCATGGTAGGATCGTAGAGATACATTGTTAATTAGTAACTTCAAATTACTAATTTTTTTTTGTTAAATCCTGTATTGCCTTGTCACTATCTGTGGATTTAGCTATAGTAGTAATATACTTATTTTGTGAAATTGTTTCATATATTCGGTCAGCGACTTCAGCTAAAGTTGATAGAGATTTTTCTTCTCAAAACAGGTTAAAATTCCAGTAATCTCTTTAGGCAATTTGTTTACCCATAAGTTCTTGAGAATTGTATCGCTCATTTGGTGTTCTCCTAGTAAGGATTTTAAATGTCGTAAGAGTTGACTTGGGGATTTGTCGTTTGAGTCGACATCCTTGAAGAGCTTTTGGATTCTCTTTGTGTCACTTTGTCCAATTCTTTTAATCAATGCTTGTTTTAAGGCATCATATAGATTCTCTTCTGGGATGTTAAGGATGAGATCAGCGACCTCCTCTGCCACTTCTATGGGGAGAGATTCTAATAAATATGCATATTTTACCTTCTGAGAAGTTATCCTCCTGGTTGAGAATATAGCATCAACCTGTGCTATCCAAATTTGAATGTTCCTAGAGTGGATTTCAGGACAATTGATTCCTGCTTGATACCTCCAGTAGTAGAAGTGTTTATTGGTATTTCCTCATTGGAAGTTGAAAGTTGCGTGTTCATTTAGTAGGGGTTACCAATGTAATACTTCTCTTTTGGTATTAACAACTTTTATTAATAATAATTATAATTAGCGATACAGAATATAGATGAGCGATAAAGATAATATTCCGGAAGAATTGTTGATGGATAGATGATTGAATTGGTTGAAAAGTTCCAAGTGTGTGTAATGTCAGTTTGTTACTTTATCTCGCCAAAGTCTACACCGCCACACTGTACACATTTTGGGAAATTTGGAAATAACTTGGTTTCTAACCCTAAAAATCTATATAAACATGACAATATGATATGTATTACAAATCTTAAACTTAAAATCTTATACTGTACACATTTTGGGAAATTTGAATATAACTTAGTTTTTAACCCTAAAAATCTATATAAACATGACATGTTGATATGTATTACAAATCTTAAACTAAAACACTTATACTGTACACATTTTGAAAAATTTGAATATAACTTAGTTTTTAGCCCTAAAAATTTATTTAAACATGACATTTTGCTTTGTATTACAAATCTTTTCAAATAAATTTTTTTGTTATTGCTCAACAAACAAGTGATAGTCCTAATCTGAGTATAAATACAGAAAATATATCATGGGCTTTAAATACATGTATATATATGTTATTAATAACCTAATTTAAATTTAATTATTAACTTACTAGCAATATTGTTTATATACAATGTTTGCAGAGACCCAGCAATGCACCCATTATTTGGATAAGCTATATAATATATAGGTGCTAATAATTATAAAGTCATCATGCTCACGTGTTATTATAAAATTTCATAAATTAAAATCCCAAAACATCATGCATTTTATATCATCAAAAATTATTTTAATATCTCGAAAATTCAACACTGCTTCCGGTCTTAATCACCTTTTTATTACCCGAGATTTTAAAATGCTACGATAGCTTTATGAAAAACACGCTAGAAGCCACCCTATTAAATTCAGCACTTCTTCGTGGCTCCAAGCCTCAACCAAAGCTGGCGGCCTAACGCCCAGCTACCTCAATTTCTTAAGCAGCCTTTATCTCTTCGTATAAATCCGTCCAAGGTTTGATCGACCGATTAATCACAACAAGCGAGGAGCCTTCGTTTGTACAAGCTCTAAATGTCTGGTCTGCCAACGGTAACCCAGGGACTCCCTTCCCCCTAACCACAAGACAAAAGTAATGGGATGCTGGCCTCGTATCGCGCTCCGTTGATTACCTCTTACCGAGTTGCAACGCCCGCCAGCACTTACAATTAAATCTTTGATTTTTGACGGATCGGGTAACGAGTGGCTAGAAGCTTATCCTAGTTCACTTTTTGGATATATGTTGGAGGACCCAGAGCTAGCATACTCCATCGCCCTCAGGCTAGGAATTCCCTATTCAAAGGAATATTCCTGTCGCAACTGCTCCCAGAACATAGACATTTATGCAAGGCACTTCCTACACTGACTTTACAATAAATTTAAATACATAAGGCACGAAAAGGTGAATAGCTTTATCCAAGCCGCTTTTAAAAAAGCCAATATCCCGTCCGTATTAGAGCAGTCAGACCCTTCGGTGGAGGGAAGGATGCGACCAGATGGCTCTACCCTCATTCCTTGGCAAAATGGCCTACCCCTTAAATGGGATTTCACCTGCTTTGACATTTTCGCCCCCTCTAACCAGATCTACAACGCCCTGACCCTCGCCGAACACCGCAAAACGGTAAAATACCAGGCCCTCCTACCCTCTAATATCTTTACCCCTATCGTTGCCTCGTGTTCTGGGACTTTTGCTACGGCCGCCATTAAGCTTTTAAGAAATCAGCCGTCGCTGTCCGCCCTCCAAATATTCCACAAAATTTTTTTAGACAAAAAATTGGTATTTTTATAGCAAAGTACAATTTTAAATCCCTGGCCGACAGCTGGCCACTTTTAATAGATGACACATACGACGCTTTTGAAATATAATGTTTTTATTTTGTTTTATACGCGCTCTTATATTTTTCCAATTTAATACTTCGTTTTTATAGTGTTCTAACGTTCAAATAAACATAATATATATAAAATTTTTTTTTAAACATTTTACACTTGAAATATTTAAAATGAACGTTTAGGTGAGATTAGGTAAGTTTAGGTGAGGTTAGATAAATGTTCGGCTGACCGGTTGTCGGTTGACTTGAAAGGCTGTTTTGTTTGGGAATCGATACGATTTAAAATAGACGTTATGTGCAGCTACGTTCTGATTGGTTTGTTGCGCTTAGGTGAGATTAGGTGTAATATTGGTACGGTTCTCGCGGAACATCGAAATATAAAACAAATGTAAATAATTAAATCGTAAACGTTTCTAAGAATGGGCATTGAATCAGGGAGTAAAAATTAAGCGATGGAAATGACGATTTGACCCATAAAAGGACATACCATTCACCACATTTACCAACTAAATGCAAAATCGTGAAAATTAAATTCAAAAATTGTAAATATACATATATACATATTAAACTCGGGTCTTCGGACCTCGTGGGAAGGGGGAGGGGGGAAGCGGGGGAGGGGAAAGGAAGGGAAAAGGGGAAGGGGGAACAAAACTCATCTATACTCCGTATAAACGTAGCATGTTTGCTTTGCAATTTATGGGGAGAATGGGAAGGGGCGAGATGCCTATAGGGGGTATAAAAAGCAAAATGATTAGTTAATTATTTATACAAATATTTAAAAAGTTAAATTTTTGTAAAGCCTGCTATTATTGAGAAATAGCTTTTCTTTCATTCATTCTTATTTATCAACTTCTAAATTAATCAAAATGACGAAAGGAACGCAAATAGAGGGTATGACCTTGGAAAAGACAATAGTCATCCTTCCATAACGTACAACTTTCAAAGAGTTTTCTTGATACTGTATAAATTTAGACAATTTGGTGTAGGCGACCCATAATTAGAATTATGACTATAAACTCTATTCAAATCATGCGCATATGTATAGTAGAAACAAGATATTAAAAAAACGAAAAATTTTCCAATCAGACCTTGGGCACTGGTCATTTTTTCAATCACTTTTGCCAGTGGTCATTTTTGCTAATGGTTAGCAGACAGCCAAATAACTAGCCTATAATTATAATCTAGAAAAAAAAATCGATTTAATCTCACTTTGGCCAGTGGTCATTTTTCCATTGGTGAGTAACCAGCAGACTGTCAAATACTGGCCAATAATTATAAGCTAGAGAAATTATTTAATCTTAATCTCACTTTGGCTAGTGGTCATTTTTTTATTGGTCAGTAGCCAGCAAACGGCCAAAAAGTCAAATTATCAATGGTATTAACAAGAACAATATATCAATTTAAAAAATATATTTGCCCTCTCCGGGATTCGAACCCACATCTGTAGAGGCATAAACCTTTGTGGGGGGGGGCACAGGGACCCATATCAGTCGAGGCAGAGGCCATTGTAGGGGGGCATAAGTAATTATTAATGTGAACCTAACATAACAATTCAAAAAACGGAGAAAAAAAATTTCGATTTATACTTTGGCCAATGGTCATTTTTTTATTGGTCAGTAGCCAGGACACGGTCAAAGAGTCACAGTCTCGATGGTATTAACAACAAACATTATTAATTTAATTTAATAAAAAATGTTTGCCCTCTCCGGGTATCGAACCAGCAATTAAGAATTTGCCCTCGCCGGGATTCGAACACACATCAGTAGAAGCATAGGCCCTTCTAGGGGAGGGCATATGGTAATATCAATGTTAACCTAATATACCAATTCAAAAACAAAAAAAAATTTCGAATCACAATTGGCCAATGGTCATTTTTTTCATTGGTCAGTAGCCAGGACACGGTCAAAAAGTCACAGTACCAATGGTATTAACAAGAACAATATATTAATTAAAAAATAAAAATAAATTTTTTGTCCTCTCCGGGTATCGAACCAGCAAAGAATTTGCTCTCGCCGGGATTCGAACCCACATCAGTAGAGGCATAGGCTTTTGTGGGGGGGGGGGGGGGGTCACAGACACCCATATCAGTAGAGGCATAGGCCCTTCTAGGGGAGGGCATAGGGTAGTTATCAATGTTAACCTAACTAATTCAAAAACAAAAAAAATTTCGAATCACAATTTGAAAAAATGTTAAAGTTCATCTATGATAAGAACTAGTTCCAGTTCATAGTACAATTTGAAAAAAATCATTAGTTCAAGTTTATATTTTTTTTAAAAAATAACTAGTTCAAGTTCATGTTCATATAGGAAAAAATGTAACTAGTTCAAGTTAATAGTTCTATTTTACAAAAATAACTAGTTCAAGTTCAAGTTCAGTTCAAAGTTCAGTTCATTTTTTTAAATATGATAAAGTTTAAATCAATCCAAGGGGTTTTAGGAAATGATTCCTGAATTAACCCTCGAGAGTATTCCTAAAAATCCTGAACGCGAGAGTATTCGTGGGGGATCTACCCCACTTTTTAACTTCTTATAACTTTTAAAGTATTCTTTTAAAACCTTTGAAATTTTAAACATATGTTTATAAAGGTCTTAAGATTGATGGTATAAATTTTGATATAAATCTAATCAACATTACAAAACTTACTAACAATTTTCTGGACCCCCATTTTTATTTTGGTTATTTTAGAGCTTCCCCTCATTTTACCTTTTGACATCATATACCTTATAATAAATCAAAATAAACGTGATTTTTTATTAAAAGAATGTTCAAAATGTATTAAAAACACAAATTGTAAAAGATATCTTCATATAAAAAAAATACATACATTTTTTCATATAGAAAAAAACTTACGTGAGAGTATTCGTGGGGTATAACAGAACCCCACGAGCCAAAAAGCTTCTATATTTTAAAAAGTATTAAGCCAAAACCTATGAAATTTTTACCTAACTTAGTTCTTGATAAAATATTAAGCTACAAAAGCCAGATTCATTAGACTTAAATTGCGTTTTATATTAAATTTATAATTTGCGTGGGGTACCAAAATATTCCACGAATACTCACAAACTATTTTTTTTGAATCCTATTCAATTTTAAATAAATTTTATAGTTTATTAATTATATATTTGAATCTAATTTAAGGAAATATTTATATATGACAAAAGCATCAACTATACAATGTTTAAAATCTTTATTACAAACATTACACAATTATAATTTATAATAAAAATCATGTGAAAGTAGATGTGAATTGGGCTTTAATAAAATATTGTTTTCAAAATAATCATTTAATGAACAAGAACGCTTATATCCAAATATAAGTTTTCCCAAACTAAAAAGCCTTTCAACTGAGCACTAGATGGGAGACAAGCGTTATATTTGATAAAAATTTGTTTTAGATTTGGAAATTCATCAAATATATCAAATGAGGTATTATTGAGTAATATAGTCTTCAATTAATTCTTTATTAGAATTATCACGTCTTATATCTAAGAAATCTAAACCATTGTGAGTATGCACCTCTAAACTCGTTCCTATTATCTACTTCAGAGCAAATACCCGAATCACTATTGATATCCATCTTTTCTAATTACAGGCTTTAATAAATCACATTAATTAGCTAAATCTTACTAAGTGCTGACAATAAAACAAGCAAGAATGTTTTTAAAATCAAAAATGCGCGGTTACTATATGTCTGTATGATACCGCGAAGACAATGCACGTCAAATTGTTGATGGATATACACAATAACTCCTCTTATAAACTTATTTTAAATAATATATTTGTGATGAACTAGTTTAATTATATTGTATAGTTCAAGTTCAAGTTCAGAATTTCAAAAAAATAACTAGTTCAAGTTTAAGTTCAATCTTACAAAAACTAAATAGTTCAAGTTCACAGTTCATATTTTTTGGAAGGTAACTAGTTCAGTTCTAAGTTCAGAAAAAAGTGAACTAGTTCTATGAACTAGTTCAAAATGAACTAGTTCTTAACAGCTCTAGTGAGTAGCCAGGACACGCTCAAAAAGTCACAGTATCAATGGTATTAACAAAAACAATATATTAATTTAATTAAAAAATTTTTTTGCCCTCTCCGGGTATCGAACCAGCAATTCAGAATGTTGGACGGACGGACGTACAACGGACGGACAACAAAAAGCGAGCCCGTAAATTGCATAGCAATTAATAACTCGGGAAGGGGGAGGGGGGAAGGGGAGGAGGGGAAGGAAAGGGGGAACGAAACTCATCTATACTCCGTATAAAAGTAGCATATTTGCTATGCAATTTATGGGCGAGAAAGGTTGGAAGGGGCGAGAATGCCTATAGGGGGGTATTAAATGCAAAATAATTAGTTACAAATTTTCCATCACTTTGGCCACTGGTGATCTAATGGTTAGCAGACAGCCAAATAACTACCCTATAATTATAATAAAGGAAAAAAAACGATTTTAATCTCACTTTGGCCAATGGTCATTTTTTTCATAGGGCAGTAGCCAGCGGACAGCCAAAAAGTCATATTTTCAATGGTATTAACAAGAACAATATATTAATTAAATAATATAAAATAAAAAAAATTTGCCCTCGCCGGGATTCAAACCCACATCAGTAGTTAGTGATGCGGAAAAACCGAGAATAATTTCGGTCTCGTCTCGAACCGAGACGAGAATTTTGATGTCGAGACGAGACGATACGAGATTTTGTCGGCGAGTTCTCGACTTTTTATTTAACGTTAGATTTTTTTAAATTAAGATGTATTTTAATTTGCATGATTTACATTTAAAGTATTAAGTGTAATTCAATATGTTGAGATTAAAAAAATTCCTAAGTGTAGTCAACATGTATATTTTTGCAAAAAATTAAAAATTTGGCAATCATTTACCTAAGTATGGTTGACCCTTGAGGTATGTGAATAATTTTATAATATATTTATCACATATTTGTATCCATAGCATTATTAAAGCTAGATATCTTTATTAAATGGTATACATAAAATTACATACACGACTAAAAAAATATAAAAACGCGCTATAACTAAACGGATGGCATTGATCCATGTATGGAAATTGTGTTGGATTTAACGATTTCATTGTGATCTTTTGCCTGATAAAAAAGTACTCTTTTAAATCTAAAGAGACGCTAACATTACAAAATTTTAGGCTTAGAATGAGTTCTGATGGAATAGTAAATATTACTGAAGCATATTTAAACTTCGCAGTTACTCATCCTGCATGATGCGGTAATTATAAATTGCTGGTCAATCAGTTTAAAAATATAAACAAGTTAAATGAAGGTGGCCTGAGATTTTTGAGCACCCGCCTAATGATTTCAAAATTACCATGTATATTTAATGACACCGTAATAGATTAAATTTTAAACCATGAGTTTTGTAGAAGTTTTTATGCTTAAACTAGTAGTGTACCTCCCAAATTTTATAACCTTAATAAGACATTATGTGAATACATAGTCTTGTCATATGCATTACTTTTACATTATAAGCTGAATTGGCAGGTGCTTTCAAATTTACTATTATTGCTACAATTGTGCAATATAAAATAAATACACGAACCTTTACTGTATTCGATAAATAACTATTTAACGGCAAAGTTAGTTAGAATTGGAAGGTAATTATTTGGAAAATAAATTTGATTATAATGATTTTTGTCATAAATTTAAATACGTGCGCGTTAATTAAAAATTTAAAACCTTATGTTCTTAATCATATATAATGCTGATTTTAGTTGTTTTTACAACGTTTTAAAATTTGCAACTAGTTATCAATTCTTTAAATAATAATAATATCATTAAAAGTCACTCGCACTTTGTGGTTTTTAACGCTATAGTAAACATGCAATGAAATATGGGCTATAATTGATGATGGTAATATCAATTGACTTTAACGTTTGCCTTAAATATGTTAAGGTCTACTTTGAAGCTTTAGCCAGAGTTAATAAAGGGTCTCAATTTGCTCAATTGTGCAACTAAGTTAGCTATAAGCGAACTTATAACATTCTCAGTCTTTATAGAGTTGACAAACACAGAGAATTTGATAAAAATGTTATAATTTGCTAGAACATTAAAATTTAATTTTCTATCCTTCAAATTTATTTATAGTTTTTTTGGATCTGCACTTTCCATAGGAAATGTTATCTTTATGGATTAATTCATATCTTTTTATTGCCAACGAGATGTAATCTTTAAAAAGTTTGTTTATTAAAGTTTTTCAAAAAATGTCAAAGTTTGCCATTTGGATTTTTTAACACTTATTTAATGATTTTAAACAGGAGAAATTTTTATTCCATATATAACGAGACCGAGATTTTTCTCTACCGAGACGAGATGAGATCGAGAATTTCATAATAGCTCCCGAGACGAGATTTCGTTTTCGAGATTGAGACGAGACGAGATCGAAACACTAATCAGTAGAGGCATAGCCTTTGTAGGGGCACAGGGACCCATATCAGTAGAGGCATAGGCCCTTGTAGGTGGGGGCTATAGGGTATTTATCAATGTTAACCTAATAAACCAATTCAAAAACGAAAAAAAAATTCGATTTATAATTTGGCCAATGGTCATTTTTTTTATTGGTCAGTAGCCAGGGCACGGTCAAAAAGTCCTATTATCAATGTTATTATCAAGAACAATATATTAATTTAATTAAAAAAACAAATTTGCCCTCTCCGGGTATCGAACCAGCAAGTCAGATACATTTCAAATCCTAAAATAAACTTGACTAAATTAAAAAATCGATAAAGGGTTAGATTAAAATATAGGTTAAGATCCGTATTAACTAGTTAGGTACAGTTGAAATTTAGTAAATGCTTCCCCTCCCTCCCTCAAGAGTTAGGCTCTGTCTTTTACGCGCTACAACTTCAACCCCGCCATTTTTTTCTGTCCAAATACGCGTTTCGCGTTTCATGGATACAATTTCTTTATTAATCCTTTTACTCTCTGGGTATGCTTTGGAAAAATGGATTAGAAGGAAAAAAATGTATTATATGAACAAAGACATGATTTTGGGGAGTTAATAATATGATGAAAAATATTTTGAAGGATGATAAGCTTTTTTTTATTATAATTGTTATTAATGTTTAGGATTGTAAAGTTTAGTAAATAAATATACATTTTATTGTCTATAATATCAACTTAATATATTGTTATTAATGTTTAGGATTGTCAAGTTTAGTAAATAACTATAATTAAGCTTATACTCCAAAATATTACAAATATGATTTATTAGTATATAATCTATACATATAAAGTAAAGTCTATGTATGTGTGTATGTATGTGGATAGGGGCTAAATTCTGAAACTATTGGCCCGATTCGCGCGAAAATTTAGCCATAGATGCCCAGGGCGGCCAGGGGTAAAATAGCTTTTTCAGAATCCTAAAATTCCTTTTAGTTTTAAAAATATCGGACATTACGTTTTAAAAAAGGGCTAATCTCTGAAACTACCGGCCCGATTCGGGCGAAAATTTAGCCGTAGATGCCCAGGGCGGCCAGGGGTAAAATAGCTTTTTCACAGAATCCTAAATTCCTTTTAGTTTTAAAAATATCGGACATTTCCCGGCCAGTTTCATTAATAGCATCATATACAATAATGACGTCATACATACAAGGTTGAAGTTTTCTCGAATTAGATATTTAAAAGTATAATAAAAATGTTACAGTATACGGTCAAAATTATTTTAAATTAAATAAATAAAATTTAAATTATGCAATTTTTGCCATTATTAGCACGTGGTCGATCTTTCAGATTCCTAAAATACCTTTTCGTTTTAAAAATATTGGACTTTTCGTTTTAAAAAGGGCTAAACTCTGAAACTACCGGCCCGATTCGCGCAAAAATTTAGCCGTAGATGCCCAGGGCGGCCAGGGGTAAAATAGCTTCAGATTCCTAAAAAACCTTTTCGTTTTAAAAATATCGGACATTTCCCGGCCAGTTTCATTTATAGCATCATATACAATAAAGACGTCGAACATACAAGGCTGAAGTTTTCTCGAATTTTATTATATTAAAGAAAATTGTATTTTTAGCAAAACAACGTTTGCCGGGTCAGCTAGTATAAAATAAATGATAAACATCCATTAATTTTCAAATAATGTAGAATTTAGTTTAAACAAAATTTATTAGCCTAACAGACTTAAAGTCTGGAATTTTTAGCATTTTATCCAAAAGATTAGTATACTTAAAACTCCTATATAAACAAAGCTTAAAAATGCTGAAAAGATAGTTCAGGGTATTTGTACACTACAAAATATACTGATAATAAAGATTTGCCTATGTATGATTATGAGATTAACAATAACAAAACTCAGCAAAGAATTGAGATATTTGTTCTTATTCCAATAATTTTCTATTACCATGGTTGTAATTTTATATTATATTTTAAGATATTAATGTATATATTATTAGTTAAAGTTTTTAAGTTTATACTATACTAATAAAAATCAGCCTTTACTTTACCATGGTGATATTTCACTAAATTGATATAAGGTTCATAAATTTAGACTTATAAAAACAAATTTATTTATATATAAATACACATAGATATATTAATTTTTTTGTAACATTTGTAAAACATTTATTTTAAATAAAAGCTTATTGGGATAAGATAAGCCTTTAAAATCTTCAAGAAGAGAATCAAGGAATGTCTTTTCCGGATCCTGAGAAGTTTTTGCTTCTCTGCTTCTATATTTATTAGCCTGTTTATTTGGTCACACAAGAGTTTTTTCTTTTATTACAATTTTCCTTATCAGGCTCACTTTCACTATATGATAAGCACTTTTCTTTTCTAAATTTAGTTTTGCAATAATCCACTTTGTTAGTATTTTAATTGATACTAGTTACCAACCAAGTTGCTGTGGCCACCAAACCCCAGGCTTTTTTCATTCAATTATTCATGTGGAGCTCTTCATGTGCCTTTCCACACTTTTTATTAATGTTTTTACTTGTTCTTGTCTAAGTATGTAAACATATTAGGTCATAGTAATAGGATAGCTTGTATCTTGTTGATCGCGGTTGAGTTGATACAGCAAAACTTCAAAAATGGCGTGACGCTCGTATTAAGTAAGACGCGTCTATGTTTTAACATATTCGCTTTTTCAATCTAAATACAAAATCGCGTATTAAGACACACCCTTACAAGGCGAGCGCGGTAATTAATTTTAAAAACATATAAGCGCATAGGCGTAGCCAGGATTGTGTCATGGGGGGGGGGGGGTTTCAATTAGCATGGGCGTAGCTAGCATTGGAAATAAAGGGGGGGGGGGCATTAATGATTTAGGGAGAGGCAAAATGATAATTTTTTAGAAATTTACAAATTTTTAGATTTAGATGAGAGCAGCCGTTCCTCTCTGCCTTTCCCTTGGCTATGACCATCCTAGTTAAACTTAAAGAATCCAAAAATTATATTTAAATTTAGAGAAAGTACGGTATAAATTAATTAAAAACTTTAGGATTAATTTAAAAAAATTAAATTGAATTAAATAATCTGAAAATTTCAATGGATCCCTTTTTTATTGGTCAGTAGCTAGCAAACGGCCAAATAGGCTATATTTATAATATAGAAAAAAAAATAGCTAAACTTTGGCCAATGGTCCTTTTTTTCATTGGTCAATAGCCAAAAGGATATAAATAAATGGAAATAGAGGAAGACTCTAGACATTATTATATCTCAAAACAAAGGGTATTGCCGATATAAAAAAATGCCTTTTGACCAACCTTATTTCAAAGTTTTATTGACTGGGTATTGCAAGGTCTGACTGAATAATACTGAAGTTTTCTTGAACGATGTAATTATTAAAGGGAAGAACGATGTAGACCACTTAAAGAATCTTAATGAAGTGGTATTTCGACTCGAGGCTAACGGGATTAAGCAAAGATAGAAAAGATGAAAGTTACAAACTTAAATAACTTTCTAGGACACAAGTTTGATAAATATGGTATGGCAAGGTAAAAGCGATAGGAAAATTTTGGACAAAAAAGTGAATTAAGATCGTTTTTGGGATTCGCAGATAATTTTTGCCACAATTACAGGATAAATGTGCTCCATTTTCATTTGAAAAATACATTAAGATGGACTGAAAAAGAAGATAAAATTTTTGAAGATCTCAAGATGCTATTAGCGGCAAATGATACAGTGATTCCATACAATAATAATTTACCAATAACCTCAGTCAATGCTTCACAAAATGGCATAGAAGCTGCATTATGTCGTAAAGAAATACCAGTGGCATATGCATCAAGAAAATTAAACAAGGCTGAACAACAATTTTCTTCAATCGACGAGAAGCATTAGCTAATGTTTATGGAGTTAAAAGATTTTATCAATATAGTGGTCGATTTTTCACTTTAATTACGCATCATAAACCTCTAAAACAACTTTTTAAGAATCGGAGGGATTTAAATAAAATGACAATTAATCGACTCATCCGATGGGCTCTGTTTTTGACTAGATATTAATACAAAATCAATATCTTAGAGGAAAAGATAATATGGCGGATGCTTTATCCAATTCCCAACTGAAATAGGAATTTCTGAAGAAAATGAAAGTGTTAATTTGATTAGAATCTCTCTGATAAACGAATTACTTTTGTCCGCAGACATACTTTAAGTGGAAATAACATCTGATCATATCACGAAAGAATCATAACATGATTGGAGAGTCGATTCGGATAGGATCAGAAAGGAATTTAAACCGTTCTGGATACGAAGAACTGAAATATCTTACGAAGAGGTAATTCTACTATATGGGGATCGGTTGATTATCCCAAAAAATTTGCGTAAGACGGTTCTTAATGTAATTTATAGGGGACATCCTGATATTTCTGGCATGAAAAACCAACTAAGATTTTATACTTGGTGGCCTTCGGTTGATATCTATGCTGAATTATGGGTAAAACTGTGATGGATGCCAAGAACAAAGAAAAAATACTCAAAAGATTCCATTATACCCATGGAACATTTCGAATTAAGTCTGGAAAAGAATTCATGTTGATATTACAGAACCTGTGGAAGGACAATGGTGGCTAATAGCGATCGATGCGTTAATCAAATGGGTCGAAGTCGCTGTAGTCGACTCAATAAAATCTACCACGATCACACGGCAGCTAAGATGTTGGCATGCAAGATATGGATTGCCAAAAAATTAATAAGCGATAACGGACCATAATTTGTATCTGGTGAATTTAATAAATTTTGTAAAGCAACCGCGATTATGCATATAAAACGTCCCCATACCATTCGAAACCAAATGAAATAATTAAACGAGTTATTCCTACACTAAAAAGCAGATATTATCCAGGACGAAAGACAGAACAAAATAAGGAATTATGTTTGTTACAGGTTTTAATGACCTATTGAAACACTCCGCATTCGACGACGGGAAAGGCTCCGGCAGAATTGATGTTTGAAAGGCGAATTAAAACAATGTTTGATCTTTCAAGACCGGACCCAAGAGATAAAATGGAGGAGGTAGTGTGGAAACAGAAACTTTATCATGATCTAAATAGTTTAAATAGAGAATTTAAAATAAACGACCTAGTTTGGGTCAAGAATGAGCTACGTCCTGGATGGCACAAAGGTGTGGTAAAAGCTAGGCAAGGACCGTATTATATACCATTCTAGTTGGTGATATCTCTTATTATCAGTTATTTGGTCCCACAGTCGTGGGGTTTGTAAAAATTTTGCTTGAAACTATCATGATTTTGGAGTTGGTTTTTGTAGCCGGTTTCCGACCTGACTCCAACCCTCCACATTTTGCACACGGACTTTTTGTTTAAATTATCATGATTTTGGAGTTGATTTTTACAGCCGGTTTTCGACCTGACGCCAACCCTCATCTTTTTGCACATGGACTTGGGACCGTGAAAAGAAAACATAGCGATCAATTATGAGAAAGATGTTCCGTCGATTAGAGAATCCAATGTCAAAACGCAAACAAACGTGTTCAAACCGAAGGACAGAAAGTCAGGTAGGTACCAAATGTAGAGAGGAAGAAGATGTAGTGTTGCCGTTTATTGTTTGTATTTTTAATCAATATATCCCTTATGGATACATGTCTCTTAAATGTATTATTTATATATATCATATGGTAGTTATTTGAATAATAAACGTATCGACGTCACTAATTCCCAATATATATATATTTATAAATAAATTGTATAAGAAACTCTCGAGTCTTTAATCCTTTGTTATGCCGTTTCAGTTGACCTAACCCGTCTTTGCAACTTAAACCGGAGAGCGTGCTCAATCCAAAGCCGTTTTCATATGTTGCCCAAACAAGAGCTTATAGGGTGTTGACCCTGTCTAATTTAAAGTGCTTATTCTGTACGTCATAAATACATCTGACAAACATTCATGAGCATCTCTGCGTTTTGGTAGCCGCGTACGTTTTCTTCAGAGTTTGAACTTGTTTATCTGCTAACCCGTTAGTCTTTATGGAGAAAATTTTATTTAAATGTTATTCTCCATACAAACTCTAGCCTAGTGAAATGGGGTCTGTTGTCTGATACAATTTGTCGAGGAATATCATACATGGCAAACCACTTTCTAAGAATTGAAGAATACCTTGAGTTGTTGTTGATGGTAAAAGTTCAACATCCATCCATTTTAAAATCCATCAACCACTATTAGCCAGGAATACTCATAAATTGGTCCCGCAAAGTTGATGTGAATTCTTTCCCATGGATTCTCGGGGACATTCCATGAAAACTGTAATATATAGCGTAATATGTAATATCAGTTTTATATATACCATGTGGAAAAAAAATATAATTTTGTTTTCCGATTTAAGACATATGTAAATTAGTATTGGTGCGGTCGAGAAAAAACTTATTCTGAAAATGGAGACTGTGGGAATACCTAATTTTAAACAAGGTGATAATAATTCGATATACATAATAACTATCACTAATATTTTTGAGGCTAAAAATGTGCCTAAAGCTACTCGATGCAAAATCATATTGGGATACACGGGTCAAAAGAATATTGAAACTTTAATAAATTTCCTATACACTGAAGATATATCCTTGCTTAAATATGAGGATTTAATAAAATTAATGAAAAAGGTATTTCAACAAAAATGTACAATTTTCCACTCTAGATTACAATTCATGAGATGTCTTAAAAGAAATGATGAAACTCTGATTGAGTATGTAACAAGATTAAAATATCTGCAGAAAATTGTGACTTCAAATCTAATTTAGATGAACGGCTCCGTGACCAACTCTTAAATGGGTATCAAAACTTATCATTGGAAATTGATGTTAGGACAAGATGGCCTGAAGCTTTAAAGAAAGAGGGTGATGTTGTAACATTTAATGATATATACAATCTAGCTGAATCAATGGAGACAGCTAATAAAGAAGTTAACAAATCACAAGATTTAAACAAAATTCAAAATAATAATAAACCAGATCTAATGTACTCAAATCAAAAGAATAGGCAATCAATAAAACAATTTGCTACAAAAAAGGATGAACATCAACAATCATTCATAAGAAATTGCTATAGATGTGGTAAGTCACACGCAATGAAGCAATGTCCAGCATTTTTAAAAGAATGTTCCATATTGCAAAAATGTGCAAAACCTCAAACAAAGTAAACCAGATTATTAATACAATTGGAAAAATTTATGACTTAAATAATGTAACTCACCTTAAACCATACATCCAGGTAAGGATAAATCAGAAAATTTTCAAAATGTCAACAAGAATATCTACAACATTTTAAATACACCTCAATTAACACCATGCCCCAAGATAAAAGCTTTTGGAAATAATCCAGTTCCTATATGTGGAGAAACACAAGTTCATGTAAATTTAAACAATAAAACTTTAAAATTAACAGCTATTGTAACAACTGTAGAAGAAGACCCCATGTTTGGTTTAAATTGGATGCAAGCTTTTAACCTAAAACTTCCTCATCATGTTAAGATTAATGCTATAGAAGAAAAACCTCAAACCAAAGAAGAGGAATTGGTTGAAAAGTATACCAATGTATTCAGTGATGGCACTGGCTGTATTAAAGATTATGAGGTAAATCTTTTTGTACAGAAAGAAGCCAAAGCCATAGCATTTCCTGCACGAAGAGTTCCTTTTCCTTTAAGGAATAAAATTGAAGAGAAAATTAAAAGATTATTGGACGAAGATATAATTGAGCATGTTGATCCTGCAGCAACACCAATAACATGGGCCACTCCAATAGTGAATGTATTAAAATCAAATAATTCAATTAGAATCTGCGGCGATTTTCGAGTTTTTAGCAATCCTTCCTAACTTTAAACAACCATCTACTTCCGATATTTGACGATTTAATTCTGAGATCGCAGGAGGGCTGAAATATACAGTAATTGACTTACGTGATGCTTATCTTCAGATGAAGGTCAAAGAAAAGTCGCGACATTATCTCACTATCGCAACACATTTAGGTTGTTATCGATATAAACGTCTTCCATTTGGACTTTCGATAGCACCAAATTTATTCCAACGTTATATGGAGGAGTTATTAGATGGGATTCCCCATACCGGCGTACTTCTAGACGATATCATAGTTACAGGGGTATATTAAAATGACCACCTGCAAAATCTGAACGAAGTACTAAAGAGGGTACAGGACGCTGGTCTAAAAGCAAAGAAGGAAAAGGTTTTACCAAAATTCAGTTAAGTACTTGGGACATGTGATCGATGCAACAGGGATCCACCCGACTCAAGAGCGAGTGGAAGCCGTTGTTAATTCCAAAGAACTACAAAACAAAAAAAGAACTACGTTCCTTTTTAGGACTAATTAATTATCAGGAAAGGTTTATCCCAATATTACACGAAAAATGCGCACCCTTGCTTGCATTGACGGGCTCATCAATAGGTTGGAAATGGACGACTAAAGAGCAGAAGATTTTTAACGATGTTAAATTGATGCTTTCAACGTCCAATACATTGGTACGTATTCAACCTCATTGCCGTTATACCTAGCGGTAGATGCTTCTGAAACTGGTGTAGGTGTTGTACTATCACACTTATATGAAGACGGGTCCGAAAGAGCTATTGCGTACGCATCCAGGGCGTTAAGCGAGCCCGAAAAACGATACTCCACAATTGATCGGGAAGCGCGAGCCATTGTGTTCGGTGTTCAAAAATTCGATCAATACGTACGTGGTCGAAAATTTGTATTGATGACGGATCACAAACCTCTAGAAAGATTATTTGGAAATCATCGGGATTCACCGAAAGTGATCAATAATAGATTAATTCGGTGGGGTTTATTTTTAAATGGATATCAATACGACATAAAATACCGACCAGGAAAGAACAATCAATGCGCTGATGCATTGTCGAGACTGCCAGATCCAAAATACCTTGAGACGGATCAGATCAATCACGTAGGACTACTCATGTTCGATGAATTAAAGTTAGATTATGAAATTCTAAAAACATAAATTAAACAAGATCCTTTTTGTCGTGAATTAATTTTAGCGATCAACCTAGAATGGCGGTTGGATTTAAAAAAATGCCGTCACGACATGAAAACGTACTACAATCGAAAGGGGGAACTATCATTTGAAAATGGATTATTATTGCGTGGCAATCGGTTGAAAATACCGAGGAACTAACAAAAGTTAGTTTTAAAAATATTACACCAAGGACACCCCGGGATTACAGGAATGCTTAATTTAGCCCGATATTATGCTTGGTGGCCGGAAATGGACAAGAGTATTGATCTGTTTTAAAAGAATGTGACGGTTGTCAAGAAGGCCGACAAGCCGAACAAGAAGTTCCCTTATATTCTTGGTCCGTACCTGACCGTCCTTGGGATCGAGTCCACATAGATATTGCCGGACCTGTCGAAGGAAATTATTGGTTGGTTTTAATTGATGCATTATCGAAATGGGTGGAGGTAGCCACACTATCGTCGATTAAAGGACCAAAAATTGTGAGGCAATTACGAAATTGGTTTTGCAGGTTCGGTATTCCCTTGCAAATAGTATCAGATAATGGACCACAATTTGTCGGTGGAGAATTCACGAAATTTTGTGGCAACAACAACATTAAGCACGTAACATCAACTCCATACCACCCCAAAACAAATGGATTAGCTGAGAGAATGATTCGAACGCTAAAATCAAGATACTGTGCAGCAAGAAAATCAGGGGGAGAGAAAGAATTATGCCTTCAACAAATAATTATGACATACAGGAATACACCTCAGGCAACCACGGGTAAAGCTCCGGCGGTTGTTGGGAAGAAGAGTAAGGACAGCGTTGGACCTTTTCCGACCAGATCCGAAAGAAAAGTGGAAGGAGAGATTAGCTTAACAAAAGAGCTACCATGACCGAAAAGCGTGTTATAGGGAATTTAATGTTGGAGATCCAGTATGGGTTCGGAATGAAATTAAAGCGGGCTGGTACAAAGGATTTATCATACAACGTAAAGGCCCATATTCATATAATGTTCGCTTTGTTAAAGGAATTAAAAAGAAACACGCGGATCAGTTAAAACTTAGGATGCAATCCCAGTTTGTCGAAACTAACGATACTAGTCTGGAAACGAATGTTGAAAAAGTTGCAAGTCCGATTACGTTAAGACGATCGACTAGAACGTCAAAACAACCTGTACGGTTCTACGAGGAATTTCACATTTAAAATAGGGAGAAATGTAATATATAGCGTAATTTGTAATTTCAGTTTTATATATACCATGTGGAAAAAATATATTTTCCGATTTAAGACATATGTGAAGTAGTATAAAAACAATGGAACTTCTTTAACATCCCACGATTCTCTTGACATGCTTTACTAGCATTCACAAATTTTTCAATCTCTGAACTCAATTGAGGCCACCAACAAAAAAACCTTTCAATACATTTTACTAGCTGTGCCCGGCCAAGCGTTGCTTTGGCTTAGTCCCTTATTAGCTAAATAACTGTTAGAGAGTTTAACATCGCACTTTTTGACCTATAAAAATAAAAAATACCAAATAAATATTTAAAACGGTTGTAAATCTATTCAATCGTTTATAAATATTTCTTTTCCTATTATAAAACTATATAATATATATTTACATATTATAGCATTCTATATTTAAATTATACAATAATACCATTATTTTATTTTTCTAGTTAGCTGATTATTTGAAATACAATTTTCTTTAATATAATAAAATAATTAATTAAAGGATGGATATTAAAAATATGCTTCTATGATCGACCACGTGATAATTATGGCAAAAATTGCATAATTTAACTTTTATTTATTTAATTTAAATAGTTTGTTGAACCCCAATAATTTTGACCGTACACTGTAACATTTTTAATATACTTTTAAATATCTAATTTGAGAAAACTTCAGCCTTGTATGTATGACGTCATTATTGTATATGATGCTATAAATGAAACTGGCCGGGAAATGTCCGATATTTTTAAAACGGAAAAGTATTTTAAGGATCTGAAAAAGCTATTTTACCCCTGGCCGCTCTGGGCATCTACGGCTATATTTTCGCGCGAATCAGGCCGGTAGTTTTAGAATTTAGCCCTTTTTAAAAACTAAAAGGAATTTTAAGATTCTGCAAAAGCTACTTTACCCCTGGCCGCCCCGGGAACCTACGAGTAAAGTTTCGCGCGAATCGGGCCGGTAGTTTCAGAATTTAGCCCTTATCCACATACATACATACATACTATAAATACACTTTACTTTATATATATAGATTGCCGATATTCAGAGGTGACCTTTATGCAGATTTATTAATACTCGCTGCCGAAGGGACTGCGGTATAAAAATCCACCCATTAGTTTTGCTCTGCGATTATAAAAGACCCCACTATCTTGTGGAGTATCCTCTTTGCGTGAGGGCCAACCTTTGTTTATGAAATTCTTTATTTTGTGCAGCCCTATGTGCTTATGTATTTCTTGACCAATAGTCTTCCCCGATAGTGAAAGGCGCCCTTGAAAGTGCATCAGCTACTTTATGTTCGCCTTCAATGTATTCCAAAGAAAAATCGTAGCGCATCAATCGATTATTTACTATTCTCAACAGATTCCTATTTTTACCAAACAGTCGAATCAAAGGTTTATGATCAGTTTTTATGATTAATTTCTTCCATAAAAGTAGGTGCGTATATTTTGTACCGCCCATAGTATGGCCTTGGCTTCCTTATCAATAGTAGCATAACTTTCCTCGGCTTTGGAATGTGTTCTCGAAGCATAGGTAATAAGACGCAATAGTCCAGCATCAAAAGCATGTGACAACACTGCCTTAAATCCTTTATCAAAAGTATCGGTTTCCAGCAACAAGGGTAAAGTTGGTGAATAAGAAAGTATGGTATTAGGATTCTTTAAAATCGCTCTAGCTTTTAAAAATATGTGATTTTCATCCTATGACCATACCCATCAAGATTTCGTACCAGTAAGTCGGTGCAATGGTGACAAACTAATGTAAAGGTTAGGAAGAAAATCCGAAGAAAAGATTTTATCTCTGATCTATTAGTGGACTTCTTAGTTTTCAAAATCCAGAGGGATGGATCACTTCTTTTTCTATCACATAACCTAAAAAATTCTACAAATTCTTCTCGAACCCGAATTTTATTAAACTGTGCTTTAACTCCCGAACAATTTAATGAAAACTTTATGGACGTTTGCAATGTGCTCCCCGCCATTTTCGCCGGTGATTTTTATATCATCAAGGTAAACTCTTGTCTTGAGACAGTCGTTTAGTTGTCCATAAATCTCTGAAAAATGGCTGAAGCTGAGGACAAACCAAACGGAGGCCGACAGTATTTATAACCCAAACTGGCTGATATATGTAGGAGGTCCTGAGATTTTTTGGCAACAAGCGTTTGCAAGTACACATCTTTTAGATCAATTTGAGTGACTTCTCTTCCTCCCAAATTTTTTGCTGCAGTATCTTGAAATGTTGGGATATGATGATAATCTATAATTAAATTTGGATTCACAGTAACCTTAAAATCGGCACAGATGCGGATGTCATTCTTTATTTTTCTTACGATTGCAATTGAAATAGCTCATTAAATGTGTGTAATTGGGATCCACTGGTTTTAGCACATTTGTCGTAACCAATATTTGAATACCTTTCTCTAGAGCAGCTCGCAGAGGAGACGGAACCCTCCTATCTTGCAAATTGGAGTTGCATTTGATTTTATATGAATAACTATTGGCTTACAAGAATTTATTAATTCCAATTTGCCATCAAATTTCCTGCTAAATTCCTTCTCAAAATTTTTAATAATCGAGATTTGATTATTAACTTTGAATTATGAACTTTAACCCCTGGAAAGTGATAAATTAAAAATTAAGCTTCACCGTAAGCCATTAGGAATAGTTATATATTGATATAAAAGCACAATGAAACAATCCAAAACAAAATAAAACAACCGAAAAATGAAATACAACTATAATACGAAACAAATCGAAAGTCTCGTTTGGAATAGATATAAAAATGCAATATTTATAAATAAAAAATTAGTTGGATTAATATGATGAAACTGAGACATTAATATTATTGGCAATAGTTTACAAAGCTAAATTAAGAATGTGGTATCCTCCACTCCCTTACGTGTGTCCTTTCCGATAATTTATATATACGTTCCCCCCACACACATACACACATACGCGTAAATTTTACTCTTATTGGTGATGAAACATGATTTTTTGTGCCTCTAGGATATAAATAGATTAACGATCATTATTACACTACTTACTTACTAAATTTTTTTTGAGTAAAAAAAATTATAGAAAAAATGTAAATCAATATAATTAATAAATTTTATCGCGTTCCTTTTATCGCGGGAAAATTATCGTTGAATAAATAAATATTATTCGCAGACGCTTAAATAAATAAGAATTGATGATTTTGTATTAATAAATAGATTGACTAAGAGCCAGAAGATCTTATCTGATGTGTGTTGCAAATTTGTCAAAAGTTTTGATTGGTTTTAGAATTTTGCCATTAGTTCTTTGCCAAGTGTTTATGTGTAATCCCATTTGAGAGATGCCTTTTGTACTGTAACCGTTTTACCACATATCAGCTGCATTATTCAAATGTACACCACTCCCAAACGCATTTCTCATCCATGTTATTCAGTACAATATTGTTTCCACTATTTCTATATAATATTTAGAATCAAAGTCCAAACGATAGCTTTAGTGAGTATTCGCAGTCTGTGCCAAAAATTATATGGGACAACAAAAGTCGTTCTCCATTTAATCTAAAATACAACGAAAGTACGCCTACTATCATTTTGTTTAGAAACTTTAATTAGAGCACCAAAAAAACTCTGACGAAGATATTGCCGAGATTTCTAAAGTTTTTGATAAACATCAGGTAGAGTATATTACCGAGATATAAATATTGATAGGATAATGAGTTTTCTCAGTCAGTTAACATAAACCCTTTTATAACAAAGGAATCACACAATTTATCATATAAGTAATTGTCATTAATAAATAATAATTTTACCTTTTCTAGCAAAAAAATACATCAAGAGAAAAGGTTTAAATTGCTTAAACTAAAGGAACAAGCAAAATTATTACTTAAACAAAAAGATCAAAGTATATTAGAAATGATAATTATTTGAATATATCTCTAACTTAAACTTGTATGAATTATTAGGTAATGATCATTGTAAAAATCACAATGAAACTATTACACCCAATCTGTGGGATGATATATCTGTAAATGAAGAAGATTTTAATTTTCTTAGTGATGCAGAAGTAATGTTGACTCAAATTACAGATAATCTATATGATAAACAACGCTGTAAATTTAATACACCACCTCATAAAACTTCAACTAATAAGAAAACCCAAAATTCAGATTTATCTTTAAATCAACATAATCCATTAATATCAAATAACCCAATCATCCCAATGGCCCCATCACCCCAATTCAATTCAACACACAGTCATTCAAGTCATAAATTAAATCCTTTAAACAAAACTCGTGATTTATCTATTAATGTAGCATCACAATCACCAATCATTCCATTATTTGTTAAACCCAAAAAACTTGACAATGATGTAGGTAGAAAACCTTTATCAATGATAGACCAAAACAGAAAAAGGGCTAAAAATTTCATGCAATTAAACAATAATTTAACAATTTTTAAGCCTGAACCTCTTAACACAACAGAGAAAAATTCCATAGACAAAACTCTGCAGTCAACTTTTGTACAAAAAGCATCTATGAATTTGCCTGAAAAATCGAAATTAGACACTGTAAATTCAAAAAACAAATGTTCAGAAATATTTGATGATTATATATCAGAAGACATCATTTTAGCACTAACACAAGATGATGATGATTTTTTTTGATTTATTACATTTACTTTCTCAATTTATAAATACCTGTCATGTGTAGTACTAAAATGATGTGCAAATTAAATAATTTATTAAATTCAAGGCATTTGTACCTATATATATAAATTTATACATAAAAAAATAAGCGTGTATTACGTATGGTCTTTACATCGTATGTATACATATTGTGTGTCGTCAATACAATATAAACGCGTTTAATGCAACCTCGTAACTTGTGGGCCTTGGGCATAAGGGGAGGAGCTAAAATTATCATTTTTAACAACGGTGAAATTTAATTGTTTTATCATTATTTATCCATATGGCTGACATATCTGTTGTACATACTAAGTGGCACAAATGTATCCTTTTATAAGGTATATGTTTCTTTAGGGAATAACATAATATTGTTGAAACAGCAATAAACATTACTGGAAATGTAATAAATATTCTTATGGGGAATTTTACAAATTTTCAATGATGAAATGCCATATGTAGTCGAAGGTAGTGTTGTAAAAACGGCTGCATCTTTTTTGGTCGACTAAACTTAAACAAACCAAGGGTATTTTGGTCTGTTTTCTTAATCGCATAAATAGATCAAAGGTGCTTAGTTGACTAAAACCAAAGGGGGACCAAACAAAAGCCAGCCATTTTTACAACACTAGTCGAAGCGATTAGGGGCGCGACAACACTTTTATATTGCAGCAATGGTTATACAGGAGGTGGATGGAGGTTTAATAATTTATTACAATGAAGTCTATATATCGTTGGGTTTGTTTCCTCTGTGATTCTTCATCAACTATTTGGACACATTTGATGTGTCAACGGTTTTGCCTTTTACCACAGACTGTTGTTCGTTACTTTGTGGGGTTAGAGTGCGATTTTTGTCATTTGCCAGATCAAGGCAACATCCTTTTGGGCTTAAATGATCGAATGTTGTAGCATCTTCGCCGTCGCCACCTATGATTTTTTCGCAAAAGTTAAAACTAATGTACGATTTTATTTGAAAAGTAATAACATTTAATTTTATTCCTAAATTTATAATTAAAAGATATGTTTTCGCTTGACGTTTAGTCGGTTCTCAACCTTCGGGACAAACACTTTAAATAAGAGAACGCCCTATCAGTTCTTTGTAAGCAAAAGCTGGACAATTATAATTATGAGACTAGTGTTGTAAAAAACGGCTAGGTTTTGTTTGGTCGTCCTTTGGTTTTAGTCGATTAAAAATAATTTTTCTTAGTCGCACAAATAGACCAATGATTATTTGGTCAAACTTTGGTCCGTTTAAGGTTAGACGACTAAAATCATGGGTCGAACAAACAAAACCCAGCCATTTTTTCAACATTATACGAGACAGGCGAGTTACATGGTTTGCGTCAAATGTAAAAGCATTTTAAGTACGAAACAAGCATAATATGATGATGACCAGTCATAAACTAAGTTTAGCCTTCCATACAAAACTAGCGACAAAGTGTTATTCGTTGCTAGTGTTGTAAAAACGGCTGAGTTTTGTTTGGTCGCCCTTTGGTTTCAAATTTCGACTAAGCCTAAAGGTCGACTAAGAAAAACAGACCAAAAAACCTTTGGCCAGTCGTTTTTACAACACTAGCACTTGCTAGCTAATTACTGCCTGGCGGGACTGATAGCCGGGATAAAGTGTCTGGCCCGATCGTTTTAAAGCCCTGATGACTGGGGTAGGAGAGGAAACTGCATGAATCACAGGATAAATCAGCGGTAGAATAATGAGATGCGATAGTACGTGGCATAGTTCCAATAGGTTCGGCAGTGGTGGTATTGGTCGTTTTGGGTTCGTGTAAAATTTCGCTAGGGATTATAGAATAAACGTGAGGTTGTGCAGAGTTTCCTCTGAGGGAGTAAATCAAAAGCTGCGGTCAATAGGTACAATTAAACGTTTTTATAGTAAGGCCCGTAAAGGCGTTTGAGAGATAAGTTAAAAGATAATTAAAATTGTAAAATTTACGTCAAAAAATTGGTATTTTAATAGCGATGTACAGCTATAAAACATGGCATTTGGCCCATGACAAATTTTAAAAATAGTTTTTCACAATTTTATACTCGTGTTTGTATATCCTCTGCACCCTTTTTACGATAATAAATGTACTTAAACAATTATAACATTCCAAAGATAAATGTGCTCGCTAAAAGCTAGTGTTCATACACATGTTGTAAAGTTATTTTTACTTACGACATTTGAACCCCGATGATCGATCCAGCCAGCGCAGTAATACTAGCTTCGTCCATTTCCCTATAGAAACCCAATACAAAAATTAAAATTTTCCAATTGAATGTCATTGACTAATCTTTGTTAGGAAATCAATAGAGCTCCATGACACAACCCCCTTCAACTAATCAGCAAAATAACATTTGCATTTTTAACATCTCAAAGGGCCTATATTTGTCGAAGAAATACTTTAAAACGTCAAAGCCAATTGATCGATAAGTGTCAAGTCAATACATTCTATCAAAAACCTACGAAATATATGAGCGCATTTTCTAATTCCCGAAACTACCATGTAAAAATTATCTCTCTCTTTTAATATACCGAGATAATGCTCATTCTACAATTTTTATCCCCATAATAGCTTCCTGTTCCACTACTTTTGCCAAAAAAACCATTGGAATTTCTTAAATTGATAAGAAAGAGATCCCCCATCAAAAAATTCCCATCAGAACTTTTTAAAGTATACATAAATATCCAATGTATCTTATCCGGAAAAGTATTACAAATGGTAAAAGAGATCTTCAAATAAACATCAAAAGAAGATCGTACCGTACACGTGGGTATCTTCTTCGAAAGAGTTAAAAACAACATTCTCACATGTGAGAATGTTGTTTTTACTCTTTCGAAGAAGATACCCACTCTTAGTTTCAACACTACTATCAAAACAGTAAACATTATAATAGCTAAATATTCTGCCATAAAGATTACAGCAAAATAACCAGAATAGTACTCTGTGTTAAAACCAGATACTAGCTCTGATTCCCCCTCTATTAGATCATACGGGGTGCGATTGGTTTCCGCTAATCTGCAAATCAAAAAACTAATAAGTATAACTCTAGCCACAACAACCATAGGATAAACACACTCTTCGAAATCTAAAAACAACATTCTCACAACACCTATAGCTATAAGTAAAATAATAAAAGAGAGAGCTAGCTCATACGATACAGCTTGAGCTACTGCTCGTATAGCTCCCAATATTGAATACTTTCTATTAGAAGTTCAACCAGACAAGATCAAATTATATACCCCCAGCCCTATCAAGCCAAGCAGGGCTACTAATATAATCTTTTACGCTTCTTGAGCGAAAGATGCTTGGCTCAGTAGAAATTCGAAAAGGACCAAATAAAGTACTAGTGATAGGGCTGGGGCAACCATTCATGGATCATATTCCTACTAATAAAGATGCTTGGCTCAGTACAAATTCGAAAAGGACCAAATCTGAAGGTGTAAACACACATATTAGAATACTCGCCCAGCTTTATTTTACGACCAAAAAATGGGGGTTTTAGTAGCGAAAATAATATTAAATCTTTATCTGACACATGACCCTTGTTGGCTCACGACGAATCTGAAGAATATTTTTTCATTAATATAATCTTTTATACTCGTTTCTTAAGTATTTTAACGCAAAAAAGGAAAATATTTTTGATCAAGTGCGCTAGGCGACACATTTTTGAATCTCTAATTGCAGCGAGCGTCAAAAAGGAGCGTACCGATTCAACGCTATGGAGCCGGCCATGGCGCGCAAGGATGACGCTCCATCGTCCGTGGTTAGGAGTGATAGGACGGCAGATGAAGATTTGTCGCTACAAGCTGACGCTTCACTCCCGCCGCTCCAACTCCCTCTGCTATTTTTGCGTCCGCGGGCCGAATGACGCCGCGCTCTGCCCGACGCGTTAACGCTCACTTTTGACGCTGTTACCATCTCATCCTGGAATTAACAATAACATAGAGCCGCGTTTCCATATTTCAGCAATAAGTTATAATAAACATTTTGCGAAATGAAATAGCAATGGAATAAAGATTTGTGAATTTAGTGTTTAGAAAAAGTCACCCAACTTAAAAAACAAAATTATAGCTTCAAAGCTGGTAAATCTTAAACTCTAGGGCGTTTTCAAAGAAAACATTTCCAAATTCGTTTCGGTTTGGGCTTAGATGTTTTACAAATCAATTGCCATCATTACCCACATTAGTTTTGTAAAAACGGCTGGGTTTCGATTGATCGACCTTTGTTTTTAAGCGCCTAACTTATCTGATCTGCTTCTCTTAGTCGTATAAATAGCCCAAAGTTTTTTTTGGTCAAACCTTTGGTGTATATGTGTTTAGTCGACTAAAACCAAATGTCGACCAAACAAAACCCAGCCGTTTCTACGACACTAGTTGTGCGGGCCGGGCTAAATCATGAAAAGTAAATATAATAATAATATAAATGTCATTGCTTAAAGTCGGTGGATTTGGATTGATAGCGTAGGTAGAGGGAAATGGAACGCGATATTTCTGGCTATAAAAGCCCATCGTCAGGGGAAAAAATAATAAAAATAAAAAAGGGAGATGAAGGCTCGAAAAATAAAAAATGAAGTAAAGTGAGTAAATACGGAGATATAGATCAAAAAACAAACAAACAGAATCAACGACTAATCCATCCAAAACCACAAGCACATACATCCACACATCTATATTTACAATTCACTATGTCTAACTACCCTTTTATTACACAATTCTATTATTTGTTAAGCACAGTTATTGTATTTATACATAAAATACCTGTGATCCCCCCTGTTTCTCTTTTTTCGCCTTTTATTATTTAGCTATTTATTTTTGCACCTTTTTCCTAACTCCATGTGTACCTATTACATTGTTATACATCCATCCCTACAATCGCTATTGTTAATTTCTCGCTATAACCAGTTTCTAATATCTACTGTTTTTTTTTGTATTTATATCTCCGTATTTACTCACTTTACTTCATTTTTTATTTTTCGAGCCTTCATCTCCCTTTTTTATTTTTATTATTTTTTCCCCCTGACGATGGGCTTTTATAGCCAAAAATATCGCGTTCCATTTCCCTCTACCTACGCTATCAATCCAAATCCACCAATTTTAAACAATGACATTTATATAAACGGATTGAAAATTCTTGATTTATAATAATATCTTCACTTTCAATCCTTCCAAGTCTAACTCTTCCTTGAGGTCTTCGTCGTGGTGAGATATTTCGGCCCGAACCACTTCTATTTTAAAGGCCGGCTGAGGGCTTTGCCTTTGCTCGTCGTTCTCGTATTTATCCGTCGAATCCGAGACAATCCAATGGGATTTTTCGGAATTTTGGGGGGCGGGAATGGGAGATGAGGTTGAGGGTAAGGAAACTGCTGGGACTGGGGTACAATGGGCCTCCGAGGTAACTAAGTCGTATATATTTATGAGGTGACCAGGAGTTTTACAAAAACATTCGGTTTATTTACATTAAGAACTCCAACGATGGAAAAATGGAGTTGGCTTAATTTAAAGAAATAAGCAGGCGATCCCCTCCCTCTTAATATACCCCCGCATTTTTGTTGAAACAATCAATAGCTGCTATCTTTGTTGCAAAATTTAAGTTCAAATCTTTCTTCGGATTCCTGGCCTCTTCTAAAGAGGAAACTGAAGACATATTACTTCATAAATATTTTTTAATATTATTATATAATTTTAGTATTTAATAATATTATTTTGATATATGTCAAATAATATTCACTATTCATTCTTAAAGTACAGACAGAGCTAAAGGACCTCTTAGCCGGACTCAGCTATTTATATATACGTAACGGGCCAATTTGTAACGTAAGTAAAAGCCCTTTTTCACCCTATTAAATGCTTATTTGTAAAAAATGCGGAAATTTGACAATAATACATAAAAGAAAATAGACATCGAAATGCGTCAAAAGAAAACAAACTATTCTCATATAAAACTAAAAAGATGGTCTTCCAAAAATGGCCATGAATCCGCAAACGATTTGAAATTTTATTTATACCAAGTTTTTGTTTTCTTAAAAATACGTCCTCAAAAAAAGGTGAGCCTATTACACAAAGCGACAAAGGGATTATACGGATATCAACAAGGATTACTATAAAACCTTTTTTTCCTGTATATCATCCAAGAGAGCTACATACGTATTTTCCGTAACTTAATTTTTATTTGCTAACAATTCAATTTCGAATTACAAACAAAGGCGCAAAATTAAAAAAAGCAATTAAATAAATTCATTTTGTGTGAATATATTTATTATTAATAAAATATTCAACTAATATTAAAGCACTTTGGTCATACATAATCATAGATAAAAGATTAAAGCTTATATATTATGTCAAATGCCTATATGTAAGTTAAGGCGTAATTTTAAAAATTACAAAACACCAAAAATGCAACCAAACCAAGTGCATTAAATATGAACCTACCTGCGACGCTGGAAGCGCTAACGCTCGGGTTATGAGCGTTAAGTGCGAGCGGCGCACTTAAAGTATCGTGAATGTATTCGCCGGGCGGAGCGCCACCTATGATGACGCTCCGATCGAGATTTGAGCCAGAGGTAGCTGCGCTCAAGCTAGCGCGCGCTCGACCGATGGAAGATGAAAAATCGCTGAGAAGACTGGGTTCGTTCGTTATGCAACATGAGGGGGCTCCATTTCCCCCTTGTAAATCTACTACGGGAGATAGTAAACGGATAAGTTATTTAAAGGTCCTCAAATTACTTAATTTAACATTAATAGACCGTTTGCTAGGCAATAGATTTAATCAAGCAGTTATACCAAAATTGCAATATATTTATTAAAATTGAAACATCTTCTCAATAATAGTTTTGATAAAGCAGTGCAGAAAAGTACAATGGTTACAAAATTTCGAGTATTATTTCAAATCTATTTGTTGGCATCAAAAAATTTTTTGAACCCAATTAAGATTGAGCACATCAATTGCCCTCAGACTAGAGTTGTAAAAATGGCTAGGCGACTTATGATGCAATCTTTGGTTTGTTTATGTTTAGTCAACTAAAGCCAAAAGTCGACCAAACAAAACCCACCCGTTTTTACAACACTACCTCAAACTAGGTTATATACTTTTACGTGACAAATAATGAGGTAACAATTTTTATAAAAGTCCGGATTCTCACATCCAGCTTAAACACGTCGTGCGAACCTTCCTACAAACTATGCGAACATTGATTGAATGAATAATATTCACCTTCGAAATATTTCCAAACATTTATCAATTTTACAATAGAATGTAGCTTACTAGAAGGATTATCGTCGGAGTAAGAATGGGCATCGCAGAAATTGTGCCGTAGGTAATTCTCAATGCTGGTACAGGCTTTTGCATCACCGCTGTTTGGTCCCACCTCTTGGGCGTTCATTAAAAGTTGCCGGGGTGGCGAGGCGATGGACGCGTCACCCAACACTAAAATTGTTATAATTTTAGTCTCAGTGGTTAAAATACATGCTAAAAATGTTATCAGACCTTAAGGCTAAAATATTTCGAGAATCACATATATATTCAATATGAGGGGATATATGTGTACATGATATCTAATTCAACCTCGAGCTTGTCCGTTTTAACCTTTAAACGTATCGAAAGTAAATTTTTAATTTTCTCGCTTCGGCAAAATGATAGAATTAATAAAAAAGGATTGGTTTTCGAAAGAAAACATGTGCGTTGTGGTCAAATACATTTTTTGAAATGGTTCGCAATGGTGTCTATTAGTGTTAAAACGGCTGGGTTTTGTTTGGTCGGTTTCCGGTTTCAGTCGACTAAACATAAAGTTAATCGACCACTAGGCTTAGTCGAAATTCGAAAAACACACCAGAGTCGACCGTTAGTCTTAGTTGAGCCAAAGGGCGACTCAAACAAAACCCAGCCTTTTTACCACACGAGTGTCTGTAATATTTCACCCAAGTAAAGGTCTATTTTAATTAATTTTACTCCTACCCATTTATAAAGTCGTCTGCTGCGGTTCATTGGTGAACAATCTGCAATGAACGTGTTTCGACTAATATATCAATTTTAAATTGTAAATATAAAATGCCCATTTGTTTCTTAAGGGGGAGGGGAGGGGGGAGGAACACTAGAATTATAAAAAATCAAAGGTATCACCTTCCTTAAATATAACAAATCCTCAAGAGCGAATTTTCTAGATCAAACATTACAGATACAGATCTTAAATTTTTTTGACAATTATAGAACCTCACACAACTTTTCACGTTAATTTGAACAAGACAAACTGGTTGGCTAAACCCTTTCAATTTACATATCTTTCTATTTTGACCAAAATCTAAATAAACAACTATTATTTCTCTTCGTGTAAATAAAATTCAAATTACCATTATTTTTTTGAGAGAGTGAGAAGTAAGATTTGCCGTTCCTGGAGGAGTTCTTGTTCGTGATGGTCGAAGTCGTTGTAGTCACGTGATTTCGGGTGGTGGTAGATTGCGAAGCGAAAGAAACCAAACGATCTACCCAAGAGTTCATCGTTCTACGTTTGGGTTTGGCCACGCTCGCACTTTGATTCAGGGTTATTATCACGGTAGGGCTATCAAAATAGAAAAACATTTCTATTACAAATTTTGTTTAATATTAATATATATATGTATACATATATTGTTTATGCATTTTTTCATTAAATTTTTAATGGATATAATAATTTAAAAATTAAATTATATTAGTTTTCAAGACATTGATATATAAAAGCTAGAAGCTACATATCGGTAAAATTTATTAAATTTTTTGAAGTTAAATGCTGATAAATTTGTAGCTCTTTCATTCATTGATGAAATTATATCGGCTTCAAGAAGTATAAAGCCCCCTATTTATTACTTGAGATTGTAAAGGCTTACAAAAACTTAGAAAAGTTCATTCCATTGTGTCAATGTAAATTATACAGTTTAAAATATTAATTAACTTATAAAAAAGTTTCTCTGACCATAGGTCTGCTCAATAAACTGGAAAATGTTCAATCCATGAGGTAATAATCCACTTTAACAATCTGACGAGACCACATTTAACTCTCATATGGCTTACAAAGTTGTAGCCAGAGCCCAGCAGGGGCTGCCCGAAGCCAGACCCGGCTAGAGTGAGTTTCAGACCAGACTCGGGCAAAATGTAAACAAATAATCGGGCCTCTCGCTCGGGTCGGGTCAAAAATAAAACGGGCTTAAGTGGCGTTGAGGCAAATTAAAAATGGGCTCGGGCAGAAGAATATCTATTCTGCAGGATTCTAGCTTTAATAAAACTTCAAAAAGTGCTGATCTCTTACTAACATAAATTTAGCAAATTATAACAATTTAAGTTGTATCATTTCCTTTAGCCCAGTCTTTGTTTTTCTATAACACGTGTTAATATGGATTTTATGAATGAGCCTAGTGGGGTTATAAATAAGAGATTTTTAATCAAAAAATTTATATTGAAATTGCTTGTAAAATATAATCTTACAAAATTTTGTGTAAAAATGCATATTTTAAGTAATTAGTAAAATTTATAACGCAATTGTCTGTAAATAAACAAATATTATAAAGCACAAGAATCACCAAGGAAATTGTGAAATCCAATACAATTTCAATCCATGGCTCAATCTATGGTTTTTAATTTACACATATTTTAGCATGCATCATAAAAATTTATTTATAGATAAATCTCTAGACACGAAAAAAAAATAAAAAATTAAAAAATCTCGAATAATAATAGATTTTATAACAGGCATACCTGGGTCTGCTAGATTGACTGCCACCACAGCCTTTATCTCCGCCCCCGACGGGCAGGACTATAGTTTGGGAGGTGGGGGGAACCATATCGTTACCCACTCCTGAGCCTGGGGATTGGTTAGTGTCCATAGTGGTTGAACGAGAGCGAGAGCTATTAGATGCACCCCCCGTCCCTGGTCCGTAAATTCCATTTTGGCACAAGGAAAACGGGACTACACCGTACACGTAAGCTAGCAGGATGGGAACTCCGATGCCTGTTTAATACCGGGATTAAATGGGTAATGGTTATGACCAAACAATTTTTTTTATATTTCTATAGTTATTTTTATAAATTTATTTAAAAATGTAATCCTTTAATATTTGTTTTAAAAACTAATGCAGAATTTGACAAAAAAAACCCGGACACGAATACAAATACATCAACCGTGATGAAACCGAAAGAAATGAGAGGATCGATGTTAAAAGATCTTGAACATTTAGGTACATTTAATTTTAATGATTCAATTATAATTATTAAGTAAGGTCGCGAACCGCCATGTTTAAAGGGTATATATTATCGAACTTAAAATTAAATGCTAAACCTAAGTGGTAATCCTTAAATGTTCTCATCATAATTTATTCCGTAACTTTTGCAATTTTTACTGCACGAGTGGGATTATTAAAAAAACGCAACTCCAAAAGTACTCATTAAATTTCTATGCTAAAATCAGCTTTTAATGGTCTATTGCACATTTTTTAGTCAAAAAATTTAACGCGTTTTACATCTAATACAAAGCTCTTGTACCTTGAAAAATCGTTGGATTAATCATATTTAAATTCGTCCATTATAACTCACAAGTATATAAATTATATTTAGTTTATAAAAAAGCTGTTAATGATAAAAATGTCGTGAGGGACTAATTTTATAAAAACGCGAAATAGAATTACTAAATCCAATTATGAAATGAGTAAATTAGGGAAATATTAATATATTATGTGTGGGGTTAAATTGTAAAGGTATTAAAAGGAAATTGGTAAAAACAATTTTGTAGAACTCGGGGGCGATAAATGCTGATAAAAACTAAAATTTCGAGGGTTTTTTTATTAGATGCCCCACCGTCAATAATAAAATTAATTTACACAATTTTAATTAATGGGGTTGCATATTTTGATCCACCCCACGTTTCATAAATCATATTAAAACGCTAACAATTTCTAAAAGTTCCCTTTTTAAGAGAATAATATTTAAACATTATTAAAAAAATTATCATTTTAACCCTGCCTACCTAATTTACTTATTTCCGTTAATTTGTGAGGAATTGTGGTGAAATGGGGAAAACCAATATAATGTAACTTGACAATTATAAAGGGAGATCCCTATAAAGCATCTCTTTTATACCGAAAATAAGAGCGATGGGAAATTCCCCACGCGTAAAAGCAATGTAAACAACGATGTTTCAAGCTAAAATCCCTCGCGGTGGTTGTGAAAAATCCAGAAAATAAGTAACTCACTGACGGCCAGGCAAGCTAGGACGGGCGACAAAACTATGGAAGCCAGTATGCCACATATCATCGCGGTATTACGTTTCAAGGCTTTACACTTTTTGTATTTGGTGTATATCTATAAAGAATTCGGCGCGAAATAATATAACAGTGAAATTAGGACAGTTTATTATAATGGTACTTGCCAACCTCTACATATGACAATTAGTGTTTTAAAAACGGTTGGGTTACGTTTGGTCGCCCTTTGGTTTTAGTCGACTAAACACAAACAGACCAAAAGTGTTAAATCTTTGGTCTTTTTATCTCTAATCGACTAAAACCAAAGGTCCACCATTTTAAAGTCAGCTGATTTGCAAAACTGTGTCTCTCTATTTGCACAAATCTTAGGGCTTGTCTTAATATCGGATAATCGCAGTACGTGTTATAACATCATAGCCGTGTTTTAATTTCGAATTTACAGCAGATTTAAATTTCAGACACATAATATAGCAGCGATTTTGTAAGATGCAAACTTTTTCCTACGCTTAAAGGTTGCATGTTTTTAAACTATTAGGTATCAGCAAAGTTTAGATTTAATCCCAAGAGTTGAAATAAACAAAAAAAAGGTTTTAATTATCAAGTAACAAAATATTAATAATTACAATCTAGTTTGACCCATGAAATTGAATGGGATATTTAGACAAAGATAAATTAACGCGACATGAATCTGAATCCGAATTAAAACAAGCCCTTAGTCTCCTTCGTCACCGAGAGAAAGCCACAAATTTAATTTATTTATATTTTTAATAATATTTTTTTGGTTTCATCAAAAGCAGACGAATTAATACCTTTCGGCCCACGAATATGGGCACTCCGATGATTATGGCTGGTATCGCTATACTCGCTATCAGAGCTATACCCATAGGTGCTCCCACCAAGGTTCCGAGCTGCCACAAAATTTTCTTCTTCTTGCTCCACGGCTTTTTGCCCCAAAACGTACACCCGGATGGACTGTAAAAATACGTTTATAGCAAATTCCATAAAAGGTTAGCTGAATTTAACTCACCAAAAATAACTGCCAAAATTTATATTATACGCATTGACTAAGTACGATAGATAGACTGAGGCTGATTTCTGCATTAAAATTTATCAAATACCTCAAGCCACTCTTTTGGGTGAGTTTGTTTTAGTATGAGGGGCAATGAAAAATTGCAAAAGCATGGAAAAAAGAATAGTGAAAACATTAGGAGGTTATCTTTAAATACACAAGTTCAACATTTAATTATTCGAAAAAAAATATAAATGGCCCCTCAATAGTCTTACTTAATAATTGTGTTCAGCTATTTGCTAGACTATTAGAGTATTAATAGTAGTGTTGTAAAAATGGCTACGTTTTGTTTGGTCGACCTTTGGTTAAAGTCGTCTACACATTAACAGACCAAAGATTTTTTGGTCAGTTTGTCTTAGTCGACCTGTAGGCTTGGTCTAAATTTAAAAACCGACCGAGTTGACCGTCAGTCTTAGTTGAACCATAAGGTCGACCAAACAAAACCCAGCCGTTTTTACAACACTAATTATTGCTAATCTATGATTATACCTGAGATAATGTAAATCGGATATTTCCTTCATGCACAGCCAACAAAATTCGGCCCCGCAAATGGCACAAGTCATGTGATTACAAGAACCGTCATCCATTTTCATGATGTAAGCTTGACACCTCGGGCATATTTTGATATTGGTTTCCGTATCTGTTCGAGTTGATAATAAGTTATTTGAAAATGCCTAGCTAAATTTTAAAAATTATTAAATTAACATGCAAGTCTGAGTGAACATATCATATTTTAATAAGATGTAGATGCTATTTGTTTTCGTGAAAACCAAGCAGTTTACCACCTAGGTATGTAATAAGAATTCTCCAAAAAATGTTAAAAAACACATATAGGATTTCAAAAACTAGGGGGTTTTATTAATGGTCCCGTAGGATTGATAAAAAAGGTTAGAGGATAGGGGCTCTTATATTTCGGTCCGCTTGTGACAATATCAAGGGGCAAAAAAGAGAAAGGGTATTTTAAAATAGAAATATGTATACAGAGGAAAACTTGATGATTTTCAATTATACCAAACATTGCTCAAGTTTCTTGTAGTCCATGTTTTATAATTTAATAACAATAACATCAATAATTAAATTAGATGAACAAAGAAATATCTAATGAGTTTGGGACTCTAGTGTTAAAATTAACAAATAAAAAAAACCAATAATACAACAAATATACTGATAGTAAATAAGATAAAATAATACTTAGGGAGTTGAAAGCCAAAGTTTCCCAATTGGATAATAGCTGGGAAGAAGATGGATGGGGGAGAGAGAGTCTAAAGCGAATAGATTTAGCCGCATCACAAGTTAGATTGGGGTGCCACTCATTTTTGCAATGGTAACAAAAATAGGTATTGCACCCTGGCCTTTCACATTTGAGCATCGGGCAACTTGCACATCCACTAGCTATTACTGCATACCTAAAGCCCCCCAAAAAAGATAATTTATACCATTTAACTAAGTTACAGTAATTTGAATGATATTTACTAAAGTGTCTGACACCTAAAAAGTTAAATTTAATCATAACAAAGTGTACATTTACATTGCTATTCATTAAAATATAACTTAAATTAATAATAATTGTTATAATCTTTGTTATAATAAGAGTAAAGAAATTTTATTTCAAAATATGTACCCACAATCGGGAGCAGGACACCACCTAGCATCGGGTTCTAATACTAAAAATCTCCTGAGCGTAAATGCTTCGTATTTATTGATCAGTGAAGTATCGTTATTCAAGATGGAATAAACGTCGGATGGATGTACAGGTTCTGAACACTGTGGACACCCTAAACTAATACGACCTTCGGTGATTTCAATTTTAAAGTATTCCTTTAAACAAAACAGACAAAATTTGTGGCCACAATTATAAAGTTCTATCAATCTGTCTGGTGCATACTTGGCCACACATAATGGACATTCTACCAATAATTGCTTAGTTGAGTTTGATGATTGAGGTTCGTCATAAGCATCAAAGACTATTGAAGACCAATTAGATTCGCTGGTTTTTCCCATTTCTTTCATACTCTAAAATATTTATTATTAATGTAATTACATAGTTATAATAAACTTTTAATTTTGATAAAGTCCAGGGGAATATACTCATGTTGGAATCATATATGGCAGAGGAATTATGTATATGTTTCTCATTAAACATTTTTGAATTTGTTGGTTTATCCAAGGGATCACTCTCACCTTTCTCTGTTAATGATGAAAAATGATCTGATTTTTTGGAAGAACTTGGCAAAAATTGACCAATTGTAACACCATTAAGACTTATATTTTCCAAGTTAAAATTGTCTGCATTTTGTAATTTAAGATTTAATAAGTTATCTAATCTAAAATAGCTGAAATTTTTTTTGATGCGTAAGGGATGTTTAACTTCTTTAGGAGATAACTTTAAACTTTTATAACCCAATTTTGGCTTCTTCCTTTCCCCTGTGCTATAACTTGATTTGGCCAATGATTTTTGGCCTGATGTTCCTGAATGAGTGGAATTAATTTCTGCATTTAATGAAGAATTTGATGAAAATTTTTTATTCAAGTTTTTAGAATTGGTTGGTGATGTTAAAGTTTTTCTACAATCAAGTGGTTCATATGATGTGGATGCGCTATCAATCATATTGTTGCACCGTTTATCTTTAGATTCTGACAAACTTGCATTACTTTTATTTTTTGAGGTGTTTTGAAAGATTTCGTGAAAAAATCTTGATATATTAAACTTTTTTGAATTGCAGTTATTTTTTATAGGTGGGGCTTCTATATTGATGACGGAATTATTGCTACTTAATGGAATGCCTTTTGGTTTTTTAATAGTGTCTTTCATTCTTCACAATTATAAGGAATGATTTGATTATATTGATAATAAGTGAACTATTTAGACATATTCATAAAATAATTCTAGTGTTCCAAACAGAACAGGTTAGCGTCGATTAATTACAAGTGTATTTTGTGCATAAGGGTTAAACTTAACATATGGCTTTACTTAAACAACGTGAGCCACAACCTTTTGTATATAGTGGCGTAGCTAGAGGGAGACAAGGGGGACAAGACCCAAATCGAGCCAAGTAGCTTATTTATATTAAATCCGCTTTGCTATTTATCAACACTTAATCAAAAAGGCAATCATTTCATACTTAAAACTTTCTTTAGGTCCAAACAACACCGATTAAATAATTTTTGATTGGGGAAATAGCATTGGTCATTTTACAAAAATCGAAAAAATTTGTTGCCTTACGCCATACAATTTTATGTTTCCATAATATAATCCTTTCAATGTTATAGTTTTGTTGTTATTAAACTAAAAGCATTATACATCATAAATGAAAGATATCTTATTAAGGCATGAGCGTAGCCAGGTTTTGGATTAGGGGGGGGAGGGCAAAACGTTTAAAAGTCGATTAGAGGGGGGCAAAACATTAAATTTTTCAAAATTTTTGCATTGGAAATTTTTTTCTATCTTGTAAATTAGGAGGGGGGGGCAGCCCCCCCCCCCCGCCCCTTCCCCCCCCCCCCCCTCCCAGCTACGCCCATGTGTTGAGGGTATATTTGCTTAAAGAGAGGCACGATCTAGCCCGGCTGGGCTTTAAAAACTTAACTCGTGGGGTGGACCTCTGCTTCAAAAAAATTAACTTACCGGGAGCGGACCATTTAATAACCTAGCGGGCTTGGACCGGGCATAGATATAAGTAAGGCCCGATAAAAAACCGATACAAAATCATTAAAGAATGATGTGCTTTGTAAATATATTATATTAATTTAAATTATTTAATGTTTATTAAATTAACAAAAAAGGGGGCGTGATCCTTGAAGCTGGAGCTCGCATCCTGCCTTCAACACTTATAAAGAATAAAAAGTAACTCAGAGCGTCACCACGGCTGTCACGAGCGTCACCTCCGAGTTTACAATAATAAAAACAATGAAATCTCTAGGGCGTTCTCCTTAAACTTCGCGCATGGTAGGTGCCCGTATCATGTGAAGAGTCAACAAGGATCACTACATCTTCCACAAATGGATACAGTTAAATAAACTAGTTTCTAAGGACGATAGTGAGAGTGGTTTAGCTAAAGATTGGAACAATAACAGCAAAATGCCGAGAAGTTGCTGACACCCTCAGCAAGCGACGGGTTGATATAGCATGTTAAGAAACAATAAAGCTAAACTTCATAATCTCAATAGATGAACGACAATTTGGGTTTATGCCTAAAAAGTCAATTATGGTTTCAGGCGACTTATGGAATTAAATAAGAAAAACCAGAAGGATTTCATATGTGCTTCAGCGATCTTAAGAAAGCTTTTGATAATGTTCCAAGGCAGTTGCTATGGGATAGCTGAATTCCAATGGTGTACCCGACGCAAATATAATGTAAATTAAGGATATTTATAGTAAAGCTAAAATTAAAGTATAGGCATTCAGCAATACAGCTTCAGCTTAAATGTTGGTGTGCATCAAGGATCGGCACTATGGATTGAATAAATAAGAACCTAGGAATCACCTTGGGCAATGCTCTTTGCGGATGATAGTGCTGTTCGCAGGCTTAAAAGTGCCGTTATTAACACAGGTAAAAGTGTGTATGGATCGTATTAAAAGCAATGGTCTTAGGGTGAACCGGGAGAGAACTAAATACATATGCTTGGTGTCTAATGCATATGCATAGAAACACATCTGCATTTCGATGACAGGTATGTATGTATGTATGTATGTATGTATGTATGTATGTATGTATGTATGTATGTATGTATGTATGTATGTATGTATGTATGTATGTATGTATGTATGTATGTATGTATGTATGTATGTATGTATGTATGTATGTATGTATGTATGTATGTATGTATGTATGTATGTATGTATGTATGTATGTATGTATGTATGTATGTATGTATGTATGTATGTATGTATGTATGTATGTATGTAGTGATGCGGAAAAACCGAGAAAAATCTCGGTCTCGTCTCGTCTCGTCTCGAAAAACCGAGACGAGACGAGACGAGAATTCGGAAAAGGGAGTCGAGATCGAGACGAGAATTTTGATGTCGAGACGAGACGAGACGAGATTTTTTCGGCGAGATCTCGACTTTTTATTGATCATAAATTTTAGTAAATTATTGATTATTTTAATTTGCATGACACATTTAAGGTAATAAGTGTAAATCAATATGTATGAAATATATTTGATATACAAAAAAATTTTAAGTGTAGTAAATTTTATACATCTTTACAAAAATTAAAATTTGGCAATCATTTAGATTTACTTAAATATGGTTGACCCTTAGGGTATGTGAATACTTTTATAATGAAAATGTTAGGCTTAGAATAAGTTCTAATGGAATAGTAAATATTACTAAAGCATATTTGAATTTCGCAATTACTCATCCTGCATAATGCGTTAATTATAAATTAGTGTTCAATCTTTGAACAATTATACAACTTGAACTAAGGTGGCTCGAGGTTTTTGAGCACCCGCCTAACGATTTCAAAAGTTTAAATATTAAATGACACAGTAATAGATTAAATCTTGAGTCATAAGTTTTTTAACTGTTTTTATGCTTAAACTAATAGTATACCTCCCAAATTTTTGAACCTTAATAAGACATTATGTGAATACATAGTTTTGACGTATGCATTACTGTTCATATTATAAACAGGGTTGGCAGGTGCATTCAAATTTACTATAATTTCTATAATTATGCAATATAAAATAAATACACGAACCTGTACTTTCCATATAAAATGTTATCTTTATAAATTAATTCATATTTTTCTATTGTCAATGAGTGTCCTGTCCCGCTAAATCTTTAAAAAGTTTGTGTATTAAAATTTTTCGAAAAATATTAAAGTTTACCATTTGGATTTTTTTACACTGATTTAATATTTTTAAAAACACTCGACAAATTTTTATTCCGTATTGATATTTTTTAAAAGTCGAGACGAGACGAGAATTCTCGTCGAGACGAGACGAGACCGATATTTCTCTAGACCGAGACGAGACGAGATCGAGATTTTCTTAATCGCTCCCGAGACGAGACGAGATTTTGTTTTCGAGACCGAGACGAGACGAGATCGAAACACTATATGTATGTATGTATGTATGTATGTATGTATGTATGTATGTATGTATGTATGTATGTATGTATGTATGTATGTATGTATGCATGTATGTATGTATGTATGTATGTATGTATGTATGTATGTATGTATGTATGTATGTATGTATGTATGTATGTATGTATGTATGTATGTATGTATGTATGTATGTATGTATGTATGTATGTATGTATGTATGTATGTATGTATGTATGTATGTATGTATGTATGTATGTATGTATGTATGTATGTATGTATGTATGTATGTATGTATGTATGTATGTATGTATGTATGTATGTATGTATGTATGTATGTATGTATGTATGTATGTATGTATGTATGTATGTATGTATGTATGTATGTATGTATGTATGTATGTATGTATGTATGTATGTATGTATGTATGTATGTATGTATGTATGTATGTATGTATGTATGTATGTATGTATGTATGTATGTATGTATGTATGTATGTATGTATGTATGTATGTATGTATGTATGTATGTATGTATGTATGTATGTATGTATGTATGTATGTATGTATGTATGTATGTATGTATGTATGTATGTATGTATGTATGTATGTATGTATGTATGTATGTATGTATGTATGTATGTATGTATGTATGTATGTATGTATGTATGTATGTATGTATGTATGTATGTATGTATGTATGTATGTATGTATGTATGTATGTATGTATGTATGTATGTATGTATGTATGTATGTATGTATGTATGTATGTATGTATGTATGTATGTATGTATGTATGTATGTATGTATGTATGTATGTATGTATGTATGTATGTATGTATGTATGTATGTATGTATGTATGTATGTATGTATGTATGTATGTATGTATGTATGTATGTATGTATGTATGTATGTATGTATGTATGGTATGTATGTATGTATGTATGTATGTATGTATGTATGTATGTATGTATGTATGTATGTATGTATGTATGTATGTATGTATGTATGTATGTATGTATGTATGTATGTATGTATGTATGTATGTATGTATGTATGTATGTATGTATGTATGTATGTATGTATGTATGTATGTATGTATGTATGTATGTATGTATGTATGTATGTATGTATGTATGTATGTATGTATGTATGTATGTATGTATGTATGTATGTATGTATGTATGTATGTATGTATGTATGTATGTATGTATGTATGTATGTATGTATGTATGTATGTATGTATGTATGTATGTATGTATATGTATGTATGTATTTGCCCCGATGACTTTCATGAGCTTAGCTAAATCGGCAAGCTAAGATTGAGTCCCATCTGACACCTATGAGGTGCATCTTGGGCAACGTTAGTAGGTTAGTGGTTTATGTGTTAGTATTGGTATATATATAAATGGATTAGTACGTTATTAGTAAACAAAAGAAAAATTCAAAAAAAAATATATATAGAAGAATACATTCCGATTGACAGAGTGATCGGTCTGTGGCGCTAATTACGATGGAAGTAGTATTTATCTCGTCACGGGAGGGTACGACTTGGGAAAGTGGGACGAAGAGAAGGTTTTTCACTCCATCCTGTCTTGCATTATAGGGAGTATTGAATTCCAATCGTGGTTGAGGGACCGGAGTTGCTGAAAGGTTTGTATATCCAGCTTCCTCTACATTTGCGGTTTCGTAATTGCGGGGGTCTCAAAAAAATAGATCTCAAACTGTTGTGGTTGCGCGCGCAACGCAACCACAGTCTATTATACATAACACAACATCTCATTGCGGTACAGTGACTCCCATTGTTGGGTAGTCTACCATACATGTGTACTTCCCATCATCATCTCTCTCATTGATTTGTGAGACGCATCTTAATGTATACGCGTAGTCCCTCTACCCCATCGCTCTCTCCGCGTTTCTTTGTTCTAAGAATATATTTAATCGCTTACCATCGCGTAATATATTCTTGTGGGCATCTTATATTATGACACGATTTAATAAATGCAAATTAGTACTATCAAATGAAATAAATATTCTAGATGATTAGAATTAAATGGAAATATAAGGTAAGCATAAAAAATAATAATAATAATTTAACCCCTTGAAATAATAATAATCTAAATAATAATCCTATCTTTTTTCAATCTTTTCTAACAGGTTAGAAAGGTAAAATATAAGGATATGATTAAGATTAAGTGTTACTTCGATTTAAACTATTATTATTATTTCAAGGGGTTAATTTATTATTATTATTTTCAAGTCTTACCTTATATTTCCATTTAATTATAATCATCTAGAATATTTATTTTATTTGATAGTACTTATTTCCATTTATTAGATCATGTTATGATAAAAGATGCCCACAAGAATATAACGCGCGATGGTAAGCGATTAAATATATTCTTAGAACAAAATAAAAGCGGAGGGAGATATATGTGAGGAGACACGTGATCACAACATTGCCACATGCGTATGTATTACTACGCGTCTAACAAATCAATACGAGCGAGATATTGAAGAAAATACTCGTGTTAGCATATCACTATAATAAATCGCGGAGAGAGCGATGGGGGGAGAGGGACTACGCCTATACATTAAGATGCGTCTCACAAATCAGTGAGAGAGATGATGATGGGGAGGGATACACATGTATGGTAGACTACCCAACAATGGGACTCACTGTACCGCAATGAGAGGTTGTGTTGTGTATAATAGACTGTGGTTGCGTTGCGCCTGCGCTCAACCACAACACTATACCCTTCAAGATAACCTCTTCCGACCTGATTGTTGACTTCTAAGCACGGTCGTCAGATTTGAATTTTTTCACCGCTGTCCATTTTCGGACGTACGAATCGAGTATTGTTGAACGTCTCCAGGATCGTTTTCTGCTTCGGCCTTCCAATTGGACTTCTCGATCTGATTTCCTCGTTGACCATAAAAAATTGAATCGCACCATACCCTTCAAGCTTGCTAAGGGGGGAGGGGGGGGGAACTTTTGTTAATGTATCCGGGCGTCGTTGGGTTTAGGATAGGATACTTCACCCAATTGTTTTCGTTAACGCAACCCAAAATAGTTTGTTGGGTTGGCAAATTGCTCCTGCGCATGATTGATTTGTTGGAGTTAATTACCTCGCATGTACGATGGGAAGTTAATACCATCGTTGTCAGGTCCAAGATACAAACATATGTTAATACCACTCCGTCTAGACTGATGTGCCAGAAAGTTCCATCCGAGAAATGATTATGTTTTTAATGGGAGGGTTTTACAAAGGGTCCAGAGGTTGACGTTGCTGATTAACTCCGGGTAGAAAATATTATAAACTATTTTTAGCGTTTTGTTGAGTTTTGTTTGGGCCGTTCTGAGAGTTGGGCCTCTGAGTAACCATGTTTCACAACCATAGAGTAGAATGGGTAAGATAGTGGTTTTGAACATGCGGAGGCGGGTTGGTAAGGCCAGTTCATGCGACTTCCATATAGAGTAGCACGAGTAGAATTTTTTCAGGGCTTTATCTATTTTTTTAGAAGATTTCTAGAAGGGAGTATGTGTCGGGGGAGAGAGTGACTCCAAGATATTTGACTGAATTTGAGATGGGGACTTGAGTATTATCAGAACGGGTTTTAATTGCAATGGTACATTTACTGAAAGGATATTGGATTTGTTAGGGTTGATCATCAGACCCGCTTTCTGGGTCTCCGTGGTGAATCTGTCTATGAAGTTCGGAGTTCTGGAGATTGAGTCGGAGACTATGCATAGATCGTCTGCGAATAAGAGGGAGCCATTTCGATGACAGGTGTTTACACAGTAAGAATGAATTCAAATATCTTGACTCTAATATACAATGCGATGGGTGTGTGGAAAGCGTAAGGCAAGAATAATGAAGGCTGGTTAAAATTCAAGGTGACGAGTGGTGTACTATGTGCCAAACACATACCACTCAAATACCACTCAAATGAAAGGACGATTATATAACCCCGTTTTGTACCCACGGAAGTCCATGGAGCAGAAACATGGGCAGTTAAGGGAATAGAAGAGCAACGCTTGGCTACAACGGACGGGCAAATGTTAAGATGGATCTTGGGAACAATGAAGAAGTACCATAAAATAAATCAAGATATAAAATATAGACTATAGTTTAGATTCAGAGAAACTTGGTTGTAAGAATAGATGGCATGGCCATTTGGAGATACGGGAGGACAGCTACCTGGCAAAACCTAACAAGAAGGTGCAAGATGAGGTAAGTTGAAGAGAGGGAGGCCTAAGCCGACATGAAAACATAGGATAGATATGAACTTGAGAAGGTACGAGCCCGAAGCTATAAGTGCAGGAATTTTTAGAGAAATGAGTTGACCACTAAGTGTGACAATAGATCTAGGGGAAATAATTAAATTAACAAAGAAAATATTTTATATTTTTCTCGTTACTCTTTCACTCATCAGTATCTCAACACGCATTATAAATTTATTGTTAATTTGAGACTATATATAGACGTCCACTCTAATCATACTGTTTATGAATCTATAAACATTAGCGTAAGCTAAGCTAATTGAACATTTTGATAAATATTATTTTTTGCATGATTATTATTAACATCTGTAATATATTTATTGTTTGAATATTTCAATAAAAAAAATACAATGGAATTTGATAAGAAGCTAAATAAATTTGTTTGTATGGTGTTCCCGACTCGGACTTTGTATTAAAACTGCGAACGGTCTATCATTATTATTTTGATAGGCCAGAACCGGGCTGAGCGTTTATCTATATGTAACGGGCGAGCTTCTTGACCTAAAAAAGACGGTTGCAGACCTCTAATTTCCCATGCTCCTGTGACGAGAGGGGAGATCTAAGTATTGAGATCATAATATTGATATGGGATTTAAAATGTGCGTTCAAGGAATTTCGAACAAAAAATATACAAAGAAATAGCTAATTATCAAGTTAGACAAATGGCTTGGAAAAAATATTTGTCGCCGTTGACCCCTCCCTACAGGTGTGAAATTTAAGTTCGACCCACAAGGGAGTTTAAAACAAATCTTAATTCTGAATTTTAATTTTAAATTATAGGTAGGAGCCTCATTATTGATTTAACCGAATAATCTAGAATTTAAATTATTACTTTAGCCTTAAATATTAATTTGGCAAAAGTATAAAAAAACCAATGCCAAAATGTTGATATTTGTCGCTATTAAAAAAGGAAAAGAGAACATTAATTTATCAAATACTAAGATTAACTACAATGTTACCTCCTGAAATAGCCGAATACGAACTTCAATTCTCAAATATAAACCCAGTATCATGCATTAAAATCGCAAAAACGCCGGAAGAGAACACGAAGAAAATAAGTAAGATTACACAAGAATTATTTCTGGGGAATAGACCATAAAATGCTAGATATATTTATTCTGTGCTGTGCATCTCGCCATCTGGATCCTTTGTGGTTATCCAAACTCACAATAGGATGGTAGATAATTAATATACAAAATGCGATTAACGGGGAGGAGACAAAAGTAAGAAGAAAATCAGTATATCATTTATACACAAAAAATGTTAATACTCTGCCCTTGCTATAATTATCTGCGCTATCAAGCGACATTTTAAAGCCCGATCCATTAAGGGCGAGAAAGAGAAGAAGGGAGGGGGGGGGGAAAGAATGGGAACAAATCCAACCAGTGAAAATGACTAACCACATCAAACACTAAATTTATTTTATTTTTATAATTTGAATATCAAATTTGTTTGAATGAGCTAAGCTTGTTGAACAATGATTGTTGATAATTGCAAGAGTAAATCTGTCATTCTTTGCTCAAATGTGAAGAGCATAATTTACTGTGCTTCATTATTATAGAGGGAGACTCTGTTTGTTTGAGATATATAGCTATTAATTTTATAATCTTAAACAATTTTTTGCAGGATGAAGGCTCTATATTTTGGTTAAATATTATAAGGTATTTAATCACACTGAGAAGAGATGGGATTTGGGCAAAGACTAATAAAACTTTAGACTGCCAAACAGCTGATTTTTTAGCAAGTATAGAAAGTGCCATTTTGAGGGAACTTTGTTATATTTTACTTTTTTTAATTTATAAATTAAGTTTATATTTTATATTTTTTTAAATATTATATCGTGGAGAAGTATAAATATACCTTTTGTTGTGATTTTTCTTTACGATGGCAGCCAATATGGTGTCTGAAAAATTTTAATAGTAAAAATCAGCTGTACGACAGTCTATGGTATCTATGGATTTGGGGTAATTGATTCATGTTATGTTAGATATATCTATAAGTTATTAAAGTAAGTCTAATATTCCTAAGCCATTATTTTGTGTATGTATGTATATGAGCGTATTTTGTTTCAGAGCATCCCATTCCACCTAAGAAAAAGGTAGGGGAATGGGCGAAACAACCTTATGACGTGGGTGCCAGCTGATGAGTACACATTCATTGAGGAACGTTTTTGAAATGATATTGCCAAAATAAATATGGTAAATTCTAAGCATTCTCTAATATTTTATATAAATTAGACGCCCTCAAAAGAGGAAAGTATCTCAAAGGCTAGCGAAACAAATTTTTTTGATTTGACCAAAAGGGAATCGGAAGATCATTTAGCTTCTGAGCTTGAGAAGCTTTTGGAAACTGCTCCCCAGAATGAAAAACCTGTGATGCTTTATTAAATATTTTATTTATAATATATTTAAGTGGCTTTATTTTTAATTATATTTTTTAATACCCAAATAATTTTGTTATATTTATAGATTTATAAGCGAGAATTTGAAGAGTTTCAACATTTATTTTCACAATACATTCGTGGTGGTAATGAGCCTATCGTTTGGGATAAAATAAATCCATTGCCTCCTCAAGCAGTATTATTTTATAACATTAATGTGTTACTATTAATAATTATAATGGAAATTGTGTATTGATTTAATGCAATGAAAGAATCACATTTCATATTGTAATATATTTATGACTATAGTGTGTACCATACAATCTTTTATCTCACCCTTTGGAGACAAACACCCATGAACTTTTAAAAAAACTGGTGGTAGTAAAACTCAATGGTGGCCTGGGTACTAGTATGGGTTGTGTTGGCCCAAAAAGTCTTATATCTGTTAGAAACAATTTCACCTTTTTGGATCTAACCATTCAACAAATTGAGGTTTGACATAATATTGTTAAGTTTATTTCTTTCTTTTAATTTTTGCAATTTAACAAAAATACTTTACTGTTTTATTTTTGTATGGTTTAAAATTGTTTAAGAAACGTGACTTTATTCATATTATTTTTGCCATGTCACAATATAATTAATAAATTAAATTATTTCCTCATTTGCTAGGCTAAACCCTTTACAGTTCATATCAATTAGACATGTTATCTTAATGTGTGTTACCAACTTTAACATAATATGTTGCAAATGAGCTTTAGGGTCTCTATTATAATAATGATTAAAACACTTATCTGCCAATTGATATACTTTTCAATTTATTTTCACACTAGCCTAAGGGCTTATGTATTAATAGTTACTTCAATATTTAGTTACTATAAATTTTGGGAGTTTTTCTAGAATGCCCGTCCAGAATCTCAATTGTTTAAAGTTTTACAAAATAACACTACCCTAAAAATTAATCTTTTTTAAATTTAGATTTGAATTATAAATAGTACTTTAAGATTGTTTGAATGTTTCTTTTTAGGGCTTTTTTACTATCAATTGCAGTTTATTGAAAGATAAGGTCCTTCCTGTTTAAATGAAATATTATATAATTGCAATTTTATATGTATTAATTAGTGTTTTAAAAATGGCTGAGTTTTGTTTGGTCGGCCCTTATCTTTAGTAGACTAAACATAAACAGATCAAAGGTTATTATTTGTCAACCTGCTTAGTCAAAATTTAGTTTAACCAAAGGTAACACTAGTATCAATTTAATGTCTGTAAATATTTATGATATAATGTCATTTGTATAAATTATATTTAGCAGTTCAAACCTAGTAATTGAATCCATTGCACCTTATTGCTAAAAATAAAGGAATAAGATGCATAAATCATATTATTATCAAAAATTAATTTGGTAAAATCAAAAATAGTTTTTTAAAGATATTTAGAGAAATAAAAATTAAGATTTTTGTAAAATTCATTTATTTAAATTAATAATAACTCCATTTGTTTTTTGACAAAGCATCTTAACAAATTGCACACTGTCGATATTCCATTGGTCCTCATGAATTCTTTCAACACTGACACCGAAACAATGAGAACTCTTAAGAAATATTCTCTCCTCAAAATTAAAATTAGCTGTTTCATGCAAAGCAAGTGTGTATAATAATCTTTTTAAAACTATTATTATTTAATGTTAATTTTAATCTTCAATTTAATAATTTTGATAGTTTTTAGTTAAAATTTATGATATCAAATGACATCATTTTATGCTGGCAAGGTTTCCTCGCATAAACAAAGAAACTCTTTTACCTATCCTCAGCAATATTCAAGAAGGCGACCCAGAAGCGTAAGTTAAAGCCATTTCAATACAATAAACTGGATAGCTAATTTTTGCATTAAAGTTATAAAGTAACTAAGGTTATCATTTTGGGTGAATATTTTTTTCAATACGTACACTTGAGAAGTCAAATTGAAAAAATTTAGAGGTTTTCCTGGTCAAATCGCCACGTTTTCTGCCCCGACCCTCTTATATTTTAATGAAATGTTGTGTAAATGTAGAAACTATTGATATTATAAAATTTTTGTAAGTTTTTTAGGCCATTTGAACCACTACTTTTCGAGTTGTGGGGGTTCAAATGTCAAAAATCGCTCTTTTAAGACATTGGGTCATGACTAGAGCCCTGCAAAATTGAATTTCATCGGCCCGAGCCCGACCCGAGCCCGAAACCTTTTTTTATTTTTTGCCCGACCCGAGCCCGATTTGTTTTTTTCACTCAGGCCCGACCCGAGCCCGGCCCGACTTTTGTAAAAATGTAAATTTGTACCAATTTTATTTCAAAAATTGATTTTTAAATATATTACGTATCGCGAAAAATATATGATTTAAAATATGATTAATTATGGTAAATAATACTAACTCTATTGTTCAAAATAGCTACTATTATTTTTGCTTTTAAGCTTAATCTACACACTGTTGTTTTAAATATTTCATCATCACTCATAGTCAAAGTCATACATAGCATAGATAGACCCACACAGCTAACCAAGAAATTAATATGAGGTGGTAGTAAAATTCTAAATATTTATTTGTAGGGGGATTATCTTGTATTGTAATTATATTTTGGATTAATATTTATTCAATTTTTTTTTCGGGCTCGGGCCTCGGGTCGGGCTGGCCCATCAGGCCCGACCCAAGCCCGAGGCCCGATCAATGTTTTAAAATTTGCCCGAGCCCGGCCCGAAAGCCCGTCGGGCCGGGCCGAACTCGGGCCGGGCCGGGCCTCGGACGGCCCGTGCAGGGCTCTAGTCATGACGCTAAATTTGATAAATTGCCTACGGTTTTGAGCCCCTTATCATAAAAAACATTGCTGTAGTAAGGATAGGTAAGACTTGTCTCCTTATAAAAAATTCAAAAATTTGGTTTTTATCGATTGGTCATCATCAGATAATAATGGCCAAAATATTAATTGCTATGCAATTTATGGGCTCGTTTTTTGGTTGTCCGTCCGTCCGTTGTCCGTTACCCTCCCTATCTATTTGCGTTGGGTATAATAGGTTATCGATTTTTTAAATTAATGCATGAGAAAGAGGTGCCCCACCCCTCATCTCTATCTCCCTCGGTGTGTTATATATAAGATTTGTTAAATTATCTATTATATAATAAACATAGATAAAAGTTGTTTACTTTTAATGCTATGCAATTTAACTAGTTATATAATAAACATAAACAAAAGTTGTTTATTTTTTAATTGCTATGCAATTTAACTAGTTTTGGGGTTAGAATCCCGGAGTTTTTTTTGACTCTTATGATTGTTCTTGTTACTATCATTGATAATAAGAATTTTTGGCCGTCCGCTGGCTGCTGACCAATGAAAAAATGACCATTGGCCAAAATGTGAATCGAAATTATTTTTTTCGTTTTTTTTTGACTATTATGATTGTTCCTGTTTCTACCATTGCTATTATGACTTTTTGGCCGTCCGCTGGCTGCTGACCAATGTTATATAATAAACATAAATAAAAGTTGTTTACTTTTAATTGCTATGCAATTTAACTAGTTTTTGGGTTAGAATCCCGGGTTTTTTTGACTCTTATGATTGTTCTTGTTACTATCATTGATAATAAGACTTTTTGGCCGTCCGTTGGCTGCTGACCACTGAAAAAAATGACCATTGGCCAAAATGTGAATCCGAGTTTATTTTTTCGTTTTTTTTACTATAATGATTGTTCCTGTTACTACCATTGCTATTATGACTTTTTGGCCGTCCGCTGGCTCCTGACCGATGGAAAAAATGACCATTGGCCAAAATGTGAATCGAAAATATTTTTTTCGTTTTTTTTACTATTATGATTGTTCCTGTTCCTACCATTGCTATTATCACTTTTTGGCCGTCCGCTGGCTGCTGACCAATGGAATAAAATGACCATTGGCCAAAATGTGATTCGAAAACTTTTTTTTCGTTTTTTTTTGACTATTATGAATTTATATCCACTTTTACCGTGTTCTGGCTGCTGACCAATGGAAAAAAATGACCATTGGCCAAAATGTGATTTGAATTTTTTTTTTCGTTTTTTTTACTCTTATAAATTTATATCCACTTTTACCGTGTGCTGGCTGCTGACCAATGGAAAAAAATGACCATTGGCCAAAGTGAGCATCAAAATTTTTTTTTCCGTTTTTTTGGCTATCATTGACTTATAGAGTATCTGTTGGTATTGACCAATAGAGAAAAAATGACCACTGGCCAAATTTTTGATTTTTTTAATTAAAAATTGTTCAAATTCAACAAAAAATTTCTCCCAACAATTCTGCAAATTCTTAACATTGTGATGTTTTATAATATAATGTTTGTTAGACCCATAATCACTAAAGGCCATAAAAACTAATGTAATACGCAACTAGATGCAAACACTAAATCTAACCCTAACCCTTGCCTATATTACATTTTGCCTATAAATGGAAAATTTGTATAAATAATTAATTAATCATTAGGCATTTAATACCCCCCTATAGGCATTATCGCCCCTTCCCACCTTTCTCGCCCATAAATTGCATAGCAAATATGATACATTTATACGAAGTACAGATGAGTCGTCCCCTCTTCCCTTCCCTTCTCCTCCTTCCCACGAGGGCCGAAGGCCCGAGTTTTTATATAGTGTGCTGAGTAAAATATGTACCATTAAATCCGCCATTTTTAATTAAACTATCTCTTTCAAAATGGCGGAGAAAAAGATACCAAATTAAAGTTGATAAGCAGTCTTTCCGTAGGAGTGACTAAGATATCCTCAAGGGGGTGGGGGGGGTTATAAATTTCTTTGGTTGGAATTTTTTTTGTAACTATTTTTTTGGATAATAATATTTTTCCCCTAGTTTAAAGTGACAATAGCGTAAAAATAATAAAATACCAAAAGTAAAATTCCAACAAATATTATTTTTATTCAAATATACAATATAAAATTATATAATTGAAAATCAGGGAGGGGTTTTAACCCGAAAACACCCCCTCCCTGCGCCAATGAGTCTTTCTAACCTATTTAACACTTTTGTGATATGAATGCGCCTAGATGGTATCCTCCCGGGCATGGTGATTTTTATTTTGCTTTCTACAAATCCGGCCTTCTCACCAAATTCATCAAGGAAGGCAAAAAGTATTGTTTTCTCTCCAACATCGATAATCTGGGCGCTACGGTCGATTTAAGTATGTATAAATATCATTTTACTTTTTAATATTAGCTTTTTTTATTGTATAGACACATGGGCTTAGCCAGGGGGGGGGGCAGGGAAGGGCGGCTGCCCCCTTTTATTAAAATTATGGCTAAAATTTCAAAAATGATAATTTTGCCCCTCCCTATATCATTATTGCCCCCCCTCTAATTCCAATGTTGACTACGCCCATAAATAGACATCACAAATTAAATGTCTCAAAGTATTTAAGTAATCTATTTTTTTAACGGAGAATGCTAAAAGATTAAAATGCTTTTGCGATGAAGGTTAGATAATGTTATGTTGGTAATTGTGGTATTTTTGACGACAATTTTGCTTGTGTTGTAAAAAAGCTCTGGTTTTGTTTGGTCGACCTTTGGTTTAACTAAGACTGACGGTAGATTCTAGTCTGTTTTTCAAATTTTGACTAGCCTAGTGGTCGTCTAAGAAAAATAGACCAAAAAATTTTTGGTCTGTTGATGTTTATTCGACTAAAACCAGATGCCGACCAAATGAAACCCAGCCGTTTTCGTAACACTAGAATATATTACGATAACCTTCATAATCATTTTCTCTAAAAGTGGAATTTTTCATCAAAAAAGAATATTCTGGATAGTGTGGTACATCTACATAGGTCACATTTTTATGGATTGTTATATTGCAAAAACATAGATCGTAATTTAAATTTATATATATTTTTTTTTAATTTATAATCAAAAAGATGCCATTTAAAATTATGCATTATCACTTAGATATTTTGCAATTTCTTTTGAGTGCCCAACCCAAGGAGGAACCTGATTTCCTCATGGAAGTGACGGATAAAACTAAAGCAGACGTAAAGGTAACAAAAGAAACACAAAAAAAATTTAATTTATTTTTCGTTTTCTTCTTTAATTTTTTAATATCAAAATTTTTAGGGTGGAACTTTGATTGAATATGAAGATAAGTTAACTTTGCTAGAAATCGCTCAAGTACCAAAAGATCACGTAGACGATTTTAAATCAGTAAATAAATTCAAGTAAGATTACGCTTGGCTTTATTAAATAGATTTTTCTTATTTGTGATTTTTTTATTGCCATTTCTAAACAAAAGAATATGTATGCTAACTATTTTTGTTACATATTTTGATTCTATTTCTTATATTATTTTTTATTGCGAGATGTTAAATTAGCATTTGCAAGTCCTGGTTATTTTTTAGGGTAGCTTAATACAATGAAAACATAAGCCTTTCGCTCATTGTTGAAAAGTAAAATTTTTCATCGATTTGGGTTGAAAATTTTCCTGTCTTGCATATTTTTCTCTTTTTACATTATAAAAACGTTAAGAATCAAAAATTAGGATCTGGGTTTGACTTAAATTTTTATCTGAATATATTTGATATTTTAGGATAGAGAATTGGGCAAAAAGTTATGATAATAAACTGAAATTTTATTTCGCAGAATTTTCAATACCAATAACATATGGGTCAATTTGGAGGCGATCGAGAAAAAGGTGCAAGATAAATCTCTAAACTTGGACATTATCGTCAATAATAAAGTAATCGACAATTTTCAAACATAGCTGCCCCGAGGCTTAAATCTGAAGGAATTTTGTATTGCGAAAATAGTTACTTTTTTATGATAAATATTTTAAAGTTATTTTAAATGCTAAGTATGGTATTGAATTTATTTTAGACACTGGACAATGGTTTGAACGTGATTCAGCTAGAGACGGCTGCTGGATCTGCCATCAAAAATTTCGAAAAACCGCTGAGTAAACATGAGAATTTTTTGGTTTTTTGAATGTACAAAATAGATTTTTGGAACTGGCGCGTTAATTATCGTTTTCCCTTGGTTATTGATAAATCCGAGATTTTTGTTAATTTGATCCTTTGTCGCGTTTGGTTCTTAAGACTTCAAACAGAATTTTAAAGGTGTTGTTATCTGTTATAATAATGTTCCCTTTAACCTCGGAAAAATATTTGTTATCGTTTTTAAGCATTATACGACGTGATTAGCTTTTCCATAAGAAATTTATTTAAAGCCCAAGTTAATACTGTTTTAATATTCATTTATTTATAATAATTTCTTTATAGTGTAGCCGTTTTAATGGTAATCGATTGAATGATGAAAAAATTTCGATTTTTAAAATGTTTTTGGTTTCATTAAGAACATCGCTTGAAATAATTATGTTAAATAAGTTACTGTAAAGGAGGGTTTATAAGTGTCTGATATGTCTATCCAAAAACTGAGCAAAACTGATAAAGTACTTGGCAAATAATTGGGTCGACAAAACCTTTGATCGAAACTTGGTTTATGGTATTATAGCCCTTTTTAAAGTAAAAATTGGCCATTAATATCTTTCCATGTACCATATTTTTCACCCATTGTGACTAAATATTTCAGAATTTTCGAGAGTGATAAAAATTGATAAAAACTCGTTGTTTAGGTATTAACGTTCCGAGAAAACGCTTTTTGCCGGTCAAGAAGACATCCGACCTATTGCTTATGATGAGCGACCTCTACGAAATCAAAAACAGCGCTCTCATCATGAACCCGAGACGCGCTTTCCAAACGGTACCCCTGGTTAAGTTGGGTGATTTTCATTTTTCCAAAGTACGTTATATAAGTACATTTTTTATCTACTAAAACGAGGTTTAAATTTTTATAATTTAACAAAAATGAAAATATTGAAATTAACATCAATTTAGAGGGCAGAATATTGATAAATGGCCTTGGTAAATTCTATTGTATAAATTTAAATAATAACGAAAACGTAAATTTATTTATTTTTCATTTTTTTAAATTGATAATTTTGATGTTGGGGATCATAGGTGAAAGATTTTCTGAAGCGATTTGCCAGCATTCCTACCATCCTGGAACTGGATCATTTAACGGTGTCGGGCGACGTTACTTTTGGCAAACATACCACCTTCAGGGTATAAACTCTACTATGATTTTAATATAACTTTTTCTGTAAAACTAATTATGAAATTTTGCATTGTTTTCCGTGATTTGTGACCCTTAAAGTATCCCCATGGGCTTAGCCGAGGGGGTTGGGGGAGGGGGGTAGGGAAGGGCGGCTGCCCCCCCTCTAAATCCAAAAATTTGTTGAAATTTTTAAAAATTGGTAAAAAGCATTATATTATGCTTTTTATAAAAGGTGTGGAACTTAATTTTATTTAAGACTAGCTGTGCCCGGCCAAGCGTTGCTTTGGCTCAGTCCTTAAGTGGTTAATTAAGTATAAGCTATTTATAAGACTTATCTAAAATGGGGTCATATACGAAATAATTTATAATGTGAAAGGTCTGAATGATTTTATGAACCCACTATTTTTAGTATATATTTATTGATTCAAAAATAAAGTATATTAATTAAAAAAAATTTACTATTATTAATATCGAGATGCCCTTACTTGTAATGAACTTATCTGTTTGCCAATTGCTTTAAAGCCTCAGTTTTTTAGTCGAGTTTATTGCATATAGTATGAAAACAACCAATACTTGTCGGCAATCAGATCCATGGGCGTAGCCAGCATTGGGATTAGAGGGGGGCACTAATGACTTAGCCAGGGATAGAGCCCTGCAAAATGATTTTTATTTTGCCCAGCCTGAGCCCGAACAACTTTATTGTTTTTGGCCCGCCCCGAGCCCGATCCGATTTTTCAATAAAAAATTTTCAAAAATTTTTTTTAAAATTGTTGAAAATTATTCTACCATATAAATAGATAGTGCATTAAATTATTAATAATCCTAATTTACAACTAGGATAAGTTTAAAATAAAATAATCATTTTCACTCGCTGCAATTTATTCAGCCAAGAATTAAACTGGAAATCTAACTTTATAAAATATTTTTTATCTAATAGTTCCAAATAAAGCTTTTTAAAAATTTCCTCATTTAATTTCTAAAGTAATGGCTACTATGAATTTATTAAAATACTAGAATAAGATTTGCAATTTAGGTCAAAATATTATAGAGAGTGAAAAAGCTGAAGCTTGGAAGCTATATTTTGTATGGTATACGAAGATAATTATTTAATATCGAGTTGAGTTTGTTTAAATCATATTTTATAAAAGATTAGTTTCCTTTAGTCATATCGGGCCGAGCTTGTGCCTTAAGTCGGGCCGCCTCATGAGGCCCGACCCGAGCCCGAGGCCCGATTGTTTTATTAAATTCTGCCCGAGCCCGATCGGGTCGGGACGCGTAGGGCTTCGGGCGGCTTGTTCAGGGCTCTAGCCATGAACAAAATGAAGATTTTTTGAAATTCTAGCCATAATTTCAATTTCAACTAGTTTCTGGATTTAGAGGGGGGGCAGTCACCCCTCCCTGCCCTCCCCCCTCCTTGGCTACGCCCATGATCATATGGTAAAATTGGATGAATTTTTTTTAAATATCGTGCCTCGTTGAATAATATAAATTTTTTTACCACAGGGCACCGTAATTATAATCGCGAATCATGGGGAAAGAATTGATATACCGGCCGGTTCTATATTGGAAAATAAAATAGTTACCGGTAACATGAGAATATTGGAACACTGAGCCCGAGACGAAAAGGCCTCTTATAGGATTGAGCGCTACTTACCAAAGAAAATCTTCTTTCTTAAATCTTTAGAAAATTTGTATGCAGAATTGCCTGGACAAAACATATCACAATTTTCAACTCCCCTATTCCATGCAATACCGATTTTATTTTACATATGAATCCTAATATATTGATTGATCGAAAATTGTTTTAAATGATTTAATAATTATTAGTAACCGCTAGGTTGTAAAGTTTATCCATATTTTTATCTCTGAAATTTGTTTATATTTCGTTTTTATTCCTTGTTTTTTTAGGTTATGTTATTTGTGTGTGTAATAAATCTGCGTGTTGTGACGGGATTCACAAACCGAAAATATTTGAACTTTAGTTGAGAAAAGGAATTGAATCTAAAAAAGCAACTTGTATATGATTTATGGAGTTTAAATAAATATTGGGTCAACCTTGAAAAAATTGTTTTAATTTACTATTAGCCTTTATTAAGCAAATAAATTTTGCATTGTAAAAAGATCTTGTTATTTATTTCGATTATCAAGGCTTACATAAAAAAATGGTTTTGACTAAAAAGTATAAGATGGCTTAGCAATGTTTAGACTTTTTTGTTTATTTCTATTGATCTAGTCAAAAGTTTCTTATAAAATTATTCATAAATTATGTGCTTTAAAGTTTCCCCTACGTTATATATGGCTTTTGTGCCCTTTAATAAATATGTTTAAATCGAAGCGCCATCTAATAACCCACTCCCTTTAACGGAAGATCGTAATTCCCTTAAATATCGAGCTATTGCTCAATCCAAAAATTTGAATCCAATAGTAGCAACCGGTTCCGACACTTTTGGCAAGAAAACATTGGCTTTTTCAACTCTTATAGGAAGAGATCCCCTATTAATTTACGGCAAAAATTGGCGTTTAATAGCAAAATATAATTATAAATCTTTATCTGACACATGGCGCTTCTTGGCTATTGAGGAATCTGATGAATTTTATATTATTATACTCGTTTATTGAATATCATATGGATCATTTCTACCTAATAAAAGCATTTTGATTAAAAAAGTTATATTTAATCAATTGTGCAAATCTTATCGAACTCGTCAGAAAATTATAAAATGATTTTATTAGAGCAAAGTTTTCAAGTTTGGTGTCTACTTGTTTCAATAAAAATCGTAAGATTTCTTTATCAAACGTATGTTTCAATTAGATTATCAAAATTAATTTTTCAAATAAGTGAAATTTTTATTTAAAGGAATATGCTAAAAAGTAATCATATGGAATCTAAATCAAATTAACACAATAAACGAGCTTACAGAATCTAATAAATGTAGAAACGGCTGAATTTTCTTTGATTGACCTTTGGTTATAGTCGATAAAAAACAGACTTCTTAGTCGACCTATAGGCTTAGTCGAAATTTAAAATGCAGATCAGAACCGACCATTAGTCTTAATATTAAAGGTCGACCAAACAAAACCTAGCCGTTTTTGCAACACTAAATCTTATCCATTCACTTTTATTTCCTATGTTATTTACAATAGGCTTAATTAAACATCCATTTTAGAGGAACAAATGTTTTTGACTTGTTTAATATTATTAATTTGAGCAAGCTACTGATGGCCTTGGGTGTGTAAACATAATTTCGTGGATTGTCATGTAACAAAACACAGATCCATAAGTTAATTATATCCTAGCTAACCTAAACCGGTATTAATAATAAACATATGCCTCAACTTAGTTCTACATCGCATTTATACAACATGGTTACATGTACACGGGTCGATAAGAACTGTGAGGGGAATTTAAAGTATACTATGTACGATGACCTCCACAACAACGCTTATTATATCTTTGCCAGCACATATTCGTGAAAATTTGTATTTTAAGACATGGACGAAATGCCTACGATTTCTTCTTCTGTTAAGAACGACAATACCACTTCTATAGCCGTAGATGTTCCTCCCGCCAAGGTAAGGACTAAAAATAAGGCTGAAATTGGAATGTACAAGCAAGCCTCGTTTGGTAGTATCAACGATGAACATTCTATGAGAAACAAGAGAAAATTAACTAGTATACATAAAGCAATGGTGAAAGTATGTGGAAGTGATGAAAATGCAGTTTACTGGTCTAAATGCTTTTCTTCGACCCTATGCTTATCCGTGTTCCTAACCATAAACTTAATCATTATAGCTTATTATTGGTTTTACTGGGACCCTAAATCCAAAGCAAAAAATTATTGGTTCTCCGATCTTGGACGTCTAAATTATTTTGAGAATGTGAGCAAAGATCAATCTTAGTAACTATCTTTGATATTACGTATGAATTTATGAGATTCATTTGTTGGTGTTAAGTCTTTAAATGATAATAAAGAAAGTAAAATTAATGTATATGTTTAAGTTTTAACATAATTAAAAATATGATTGTTATAGGCCAACCTTTATATTAAATATTTTTAAATTTACAATATAAATACCACCATGTTAAAAGTGCAAACGCATTTAATGCAATGTTAGTGTACCAACTACCAACAGATCTAACACATGAAATTAATTTCAAGCTTCTAAATATTTGCTCCTTAAAAATTTATATAAATCTATTTTATGAAAAGTTTATTGTTGTTAAAATGCTAAATACATGTGAAGGGCGTAAGTTTTATAAAATTTAATATTATTATAATTGTTTTATATAATTGTTAAACAAAAGCCATCGATTAAATACATTGACAAACTTTTAAATTTAATAGTTACAATACAATTTTACATTTATTTATTAAAATATCAGAGCATTGGTTTTAAAAGGGTATAGTTTGTTTTGAATCGGGGTCAAAATAGCAGAATGATGAAAAATAGCGGAAAACTATTTTATTAGATTATCAATATATTAGAATTAAATCTCAAATAGGGAGGGAATTTGATGTGCAAATAACCCTAACCTAAAACGCCAACCTAAAACCCTAACCCTAATCCTCCTGACCAATCTTGATCTTGATGAGTTCTGACCAATCTTGATCAGTTCTGACCAATTTGGATTCTGCGAATTTGACCCGGTCCCGTTTGTTTTGCTTAATAACAATGCGTTTAGTATCCAATAAAGGTTCAGATTTCAATGTTATGGCTAATAACACAATATGCTTGAAAATAAAATCCTTAAAAAATTAAAGCAATCATAGTACAATACATAAATTCCGTATATTTGTTCAAATCTAGAGTTAAATTTATTAAAAAAGAGCTATTTTATTCTAATAGGGTATGTAATATATTTTAAAATAATTAATTTAAATAACGATACGACATTTTATAAACAACCTTAATACTTTTTTATAGCCAGGCAAACTTAGCGCTTGATCATAAAACTTAACAAAATAAACCGATAATTTTAACACTATGAAACGTATAAAAACCTAACATAAAAAACTTGCAGATATAACATAGTTATTAAGCTCTGCTCTTAAACTTCGTTTTTAATAGCGAATGTTACTAGTTAGTTCATAAGACAACTTTGTCAAATCTTATTTAAATAAAGAGAGTGTAGTTATTAGGTAAATTTATTTTTTTATTGGAATAAGTCTTGTTATTATATTGTAAATTGCCCATATTTCCATGAATAATTTAGGGATGTAGCTAGATCAAACATCAATTATCGTATGCAAGACAATAACAGAATATAAATTTATGTGCATGTTAAAAAGAAACTTTATTAATAATAAATTTTATTAATTAGTTTCGTAAAGCCTTAACGTTATGACTATAAGTGGAATCCTCACGTAAAGATCGAGGCGGTCTTTAAAATTATAAAAAAAACCTTTATGAGTACTTAGCCTATGCTTATTGTGTAGTTTAAATATGATAAAGAATAATTTTTTTCAATATCAGCATATATACACAAATAGAATCAATCATCAGCTCAAATGTAGTTCAGGTTCATGGTGCTATTGCAATGTTTCTAACTAATACACTTGACACTATACAGATATAGATAAACACAAGTATCTTTATTGAATAAATGCAAAATTGTGTAGTTTTGGGATACATTGATCATGAAGTAAATATAATAGCACTCATTGTAATTATATTTAATGATAAGTTCGTGACGACTCCCAGTCAAGCAAGCATTAACTAATACACCTACTATTAAAGTGTAAAAAATTATTTTTTGGGTTCAACGTGCGATTTGTATTTAACTTTGATTGATCTACGTTTCGCACGAATGTAAAGGTCATCAATAACATCACAATGGCCAAATCCATAGACTAGATAGATAGACTGCTCATGGCATATGCTGCATATGGTTAATTGTGTGTCAAATTTTCCTCCATTTTGAAGAGTGCAACTGGTGTATTTTAACCATGAATTTTGCCCTATAACAGTCAATTTACCTTCCTCACTAGTTTATTAACTGAAACGAACGTCAATAAATTAATATTATACAAAATATTGATGGCGCTATATCATTAAGCAAACTTTAATCGCAGTTTTTACATTTTTAATTTTTATGTAACTTTTAAATGATATTTATTTTAAAATGCTGTTTTTGACATCTAATCAATTTAATATTTTTAATTGCTATGCAATTTATGGGCTCGCTTTGGCTTTTGTTTGTCCGCGTCCGTGTCCGCGTCCGCATATTTAAATTAATGCATGAGAAAGTGGTGCCCCACCCCTCATCTCTATCTCCCTCGCTGTGTTATTTTTTAAATTAATGCATAGGAGGTGCCCCACCCCTCATCTCTATCTCCCTCGCTTTCGGGCTGGGTCGGGTTTTAATTGCTATGTTAAATTAATGCATAAGTATATCTATTCGTTTTTGAATTGGGTAACATTGATATTAATTGCTATAATTACCCTATGCCCTCCACTACAAGTGCCTATGCCTCTACTGATATGGGTCCCTGTACCCCTACAAAAGCTCATGCCTCTATTAATGTGGGTTCGAAACCCCGCCGAACGTTCTGAATTGCTGGTTCGATTCCCGGAGAGGGCAAAATTTTTTTTTATTTTTTAAATTAAATTAATATATTTTTCCTGTTACTACCATTGCTATTATGACTTTTTGGCCATCCGCTGGCTCCTGACCGATGGAAAAAAAGACCATTGGCCAAAATGTGAATCAAAATTATTTTTTTCGTTTTTTTTGACTATTATGAATTTATATCCACTTTTACTGTGTCCTGGCTGCTGACCAATGGAAAAAAATGATCATTGGCCAAAATGTGATTCGAAATTTTTTTTTCGTTTTTTTACTCTTATAAATTTATATCCATTTTTACCGTGTGCTGGCTGCTGACCAATAGAAAAAAATGACCATTGGCCAAAGTGAGCATCAAATTTTTTTTCCGTTTTTTTGGCTATCATTGACTTATAGAGTATCTGTTGGTACTGACCAATGGAGAAAAAATGACCATTCGCCAAATTTTTGATTTTTTTAATTAAAAATTGTTCAAATTCAACAAAAAACTTCTCCCAACAATTCTTCAAATTCTTAACATTGTGATGTTTTATAATATAATGTTTGTTAGACCCATAATCACTAAAGGCCGTAAAAACTAATGTAATACGCAACTAGATGTAAACACTAAATCTAACCCTAACCCTTGCCTATATTACATTTTGCCTTTAAATGGAAAATTTGTATAAATAATTAATTAATCATTAGGCATTTAATACCCCCCTATAGGCATTCTCGCCCCTTCCCACCTTTCTCCCCCCATAAATTGCATAGCAAATATGATACATTTATACGAAGTATAGATGAGTCTTCCCCCCTTCCCTTCCCCCCTTCCCTTCCCCCCTTCCCTTCCCCCCTTCCCTTCCCCCCTTCCCTTCTCCCCTCTTCTTCCCACGAGGGCCGAAGGCCCGAGTTTTTTTATTTACCTTTTTAAGATTATTTAATTTGGGAAAATTACTATTTCTATATGATCACCACTTTACAATGTTCATGGTGGAAAAAAGGGTACAAATTTTGTGCGTTGATGAGCAGTCTTTCTACTCGTCTATAGTTCTGTTCCGCCACTTTTGGCAAGAGCGTCGTTGTTTTTGAATATGGAAAGAGATCATCTAAAGCCAATTACTCACCCAGCTTTATTTCTGGGCAAAGTATCGGCGTTTTAATAGCAAAATATATTTAAAACATTTATCTGACACATGGCCTTTCTTGGCTCTTGACGAATCTGATGAATTTATATTACTTTATGCTAATGTATTGTATATTTTATGGATCATTTCTACATCATAACATCACTTTAAGAAATTGTATTGAATAAATGTTATTAGGAGCAAGCAAAAGGTTTTTTGGTCTGTTTTTTTAGTCAACCACTAGGCTTAGTCGAAATTTATAAACTGACGAGAAGCGACCGTTAAGGTCGATCTAACAAAACCCAGCACTTTCCTAAATCTAATCCACTAATTTTTATTTCCTATATGTTATTTACGATAGGCTTAATTAAACATCCATTTTAAAACAAATATCTTTGACTTATTAAATATTATTATTTTGAGCTAGCTAATGACGGCCTTGGGTGCAAACACTATTTCGTGGATTGTCATGTAACAAATTTTATTAATAAATTGTCAAGAACAAAGATCCATAAATTAATTATATTCTAGCTAACCTAACCGGTTTTAATAATAAACATATGCCACAACTAAGTTCCATATTGCATTTATACAACATGGCTATATGTACACGGGTCGATAAGAACTGTGAGGATAATATTATTAGCAAAAAATAAAAAAAAAATAAAAAAAATTTAAAGTATTCTATTTACGATTATTTATAACTCCACCACAAAGCTCATTATATCTTTGCCAGCACATATTCGTGAAAAGTTTTCTTTTAAGACATGGACGAAATGCCTACCATTTCTTCTTCTGTTAAGAACGACAATACCACTTTATGAACGTAGATGTTCCTCCGGCCAAGGTAAGGACTAAAAACAAGCCGGAAATTGGAATGTATAAGCAAGCTTCGTTTGGCAGTATCAACGATGAACATTATGTGAGAAACAAGAGAAAATTAACTACTATACATAAAGCTATGGTGAAAGTATGTGGAAGCGATGAAAATGCAGTTTACTGATCTAAATGCTTTTCTTCGACCCTCTTATTATCCGTATTCCTAACCATCAACTTGATTATTATAGCTTAATATTGGTTTTACTGGGACCCTAAATTCAAAGCAAAAAATTATTGGTTTTGATCTTGGGCGTCAAAATTATTTTGAGAATGTGAGCACAAGTGGATCTTAGCGACTATCTTTATGAATTTATGAAATTTATGTGTTAACAATTTAAATGATAATAAAGAAAGTACAATTAATATAAATTTTGAAGTTTTAACGAATAAAAATATAATTGTGTTAAGCACACCTTTGTAATAATTATTTTTAAAATTTTATTTAAATATAAAACGATACTATATTTTATAAACAACCTTAACAATTATTTATAGCCAGACAAACTGAGTATTTAATCAAAAAACTGAGGCTAATTAAACCGATAATTCTAACACTAGGAAACGTATAAAAAACATAGCATAACCACTTGCATATAAAACATAATATATTAAGCTCTGCACTTAAACTATATTTTAATGGCGAATGTTACTAATTAGTCCATAATATAACTTTGTTAATTCTTATTTAAATGTATAGAGTGTAGTTATTATGCAAATTTATATTTTAATTAGAATAAGTCTTGTTACTATATTAATAAATTGTCCACCTTTCCATGAATAATTTAGAGATGTAGCTAGATCAAACAACAATTATCATATGCAGGGTTTCTTTCAGAAAAAATGCTCCGGGGAGGTATTTTAAACTTCGGGGGGGGGGGGGGGGTAAAAATTTTTTAATTGCTAAACTATTTTGTATAATATTTACTGATTTTTATTGGTGATATAAGTGATATATAAATAGATACATACACGCATAATCAGGAAATAAATACATGTAATATTTTAACGGGCAAGTGTTCTTTTAAGAAAGTATGTTGTAAAGAGAACAGACAGAGCATGAAACCCCACCTAAGGCTTCATCAAAAATTAGCCATTTGTATTTACATGTCCATGAAATCTTAAATTTATTTGATGGTTTAAGTTTTAAATTTTGCCCCTGTTTTTCACTTTAAGAGACTGAGCAATTAGTAGAGCTGCCAATACACTCATCCTTATCAATATATATTAATAAAACTTGCATAATTTTAATTACCAGCATTTTTATCATAAGAAAAAGAAGAGACAGTTTTCCCCACTCCAGCAGAATTACAATTTTCATCTTGACCTAAAACATGAAAATATATGTAATACTTCTATATTAAAACCAAAATCTTTCTTGCCTCTTTCAGAGTTCATGTGAATTTCACTGCTGGAAGCAGAATAATATCTGCCTTTAACTTATATATATTTAAAATATCTAATGCTTAAAAATAATTACCATAATTTCCCATAGTAAGCGATAAACCAAGAGTTTTTTTTAATTCAGTCCCATCTTTACCTATTACAAACAAACATATTATTTTATATAAACACAAATACCCATACATAATTAAAATTATTCCAAATTAAATCATATTTACCATCTTTTTTATTAGGCATTCCCTTTTTATTAAAGTAGCATGGGCGTACGCAGGGGGGGGGCAGGGGGGGGGGGGGCGGCTGCCCCCCCCCCCTAATTTATGAAAAAAAAAATTTTTCAATGCAAAAACATTGAAAAATTAAAAAAAATTATGTTTTGCCCCCCTCTAAATGAACTTTTGAACGTTTTGCCCCCCCCCCCTAATTCAAAACCTGCGTACGCCCATGTAAAGTAGTGTAAAAGAATACTTTTATATTTACCAGACATCTGTAATTCAAAATAAGCATATTATATCAATAAAAAACAAACAATAGAATCTATTATTAATAATAATTCTTTTTAAGTTTATAAGTAAGATAGTATTTAATAATTCTAAAAGCATTTATTTATGTTTATTTACCTATTGATATTTTTTAATTAAAGATAATTTGTAACTTGAAAATTAAATTTTATTTTTATAGCAAATATAATATTAATATCAAATGGTTTTTAAATAATACATTTAAACAAATTAATTTCAAGATTGTAAATTAGGCACAGATGTTAAAAAATGATGTCTATGAATGATTTTCAACTGATTTGTAAAAAAAATTTAATTTCGCCAATTTTGTATTTTTTTGACAAATTAAAATAATTTATTGAATCAATTTTAGCCTATTAATATAATTTATGACTTCATGATGGAACTTGAGTTCATGCTTCCTTCAATCAAAACACTCCGGGGGGTGGGTATTGAAAATTGCCCGAGGGGGTAATACCCCCCCCCCCCCCCCCTGGCTCCCCCCTAAAAGAAACCCTGATCATATGTAAGACAATTACAGAATATAAATTTATGTGCATTATGAAGCACGTGCATGTTAAAATGAAGCATAATAAATTTTATTAATTAGTTATGGCTATAATTGGAATCCTCATGTAATAAAGGCTGTCTTTAAAATGATAAAAAAATAACTTACGAGTAAATAGCATATGCCTACTATGTGGTTTAATTATGATAAACAATAATTATTCTTTTAAACATAAGCATATATACAAATAGAATCATCAATGTTAATGTTCAAATGTAGTTCAGGTTCATGGTGCTATCATGGGCGTAGCCAGGGGAAAAAATTTTCAATGCAAAAAGCCTTAAAAATTTGATTTTTGCCCCCCCCCCCCCCCTAATTGAACTTTTGAACGTTTCGCGCCCCTCCCCCTTATCCAAAACTTGAATACGCCCATGGGTGCTATTGCAGTGTTTTTAACTAATACTCTTAACACTATACAGATCAGAGATTAGATTGCCCGATCCGGCCCGGCCCGCGGGCGGGCATGTTGAAGATAGGATTTGGGCTTAATGAGATTTTTAAATGGTGTTATTTCGTTACTTCTTATTTAATTGCATATGAAAATGCTAAAAAAGTTAAGAAACTTGATTTCGCCATCACAAAGTTTCTCCAATTAGCCTTTATTATTCCCTTATCATTCGTCGCTTCGCTAAGTTACCACTTATTTTTATAATAAAAAATTTCTATACCTTTCTTTTTTTAAATTGCATTTAAATTCTATCGATAAATTATTGTCTTTTTAACAAAAAAGTAAGTTTTAACAGAGCACAGAGACTAATTGAACTAATTTTATTCCTTAAGAAGTTTATTTATAGGTAGGGCAAACGGGTTAACTCAAAAGGGGAGTATAATTTTGTTTATTGTAATATTTTTTATTAAATATGTTTACTTTAAACTTAATTTAAAAATTGCTACATCAATATCATGGATATCGGCTGCATTAAATTAATATTTTGCTATTATATGATTTTTAAATGTTCCAACATGTTTGTCCCTTAATGCATTAGCAATCAACTTATTAAAATACTGTGACCTAAAGCTGTTTAGCCAGTGCTATCTGGCCAAATTTTTTCGAAAGACCAAATACTAACCTTTTTTGACCTATTAGGATTAAAATTAAAGATTTCATTTGAAAAAATCATTCGACTTTTAAATAATATAGGAAATTAAATTTTATTTGTGATAATAAAATATTGCATATATTTTTTTAAATGCCATTAATTTAATGCTTATATTTTAATAGTAGTTGATAGAATTCAAGATCGCATAATTTCGGGCCTAACGGGCAAATTTAATATTTCGGGCCGGGCAGTTCGGGCAGCTTTAATGTTTTGGGCGGCCCGGCAGGCACCTAGAAGGTTCGAGCGGGCTCGGGTGGGCAATGAAGTTAAAAAATTGAACCGGGCCGGGTTCGGGCATAAAATTCCTAACAAATATGACCTCTGATACAGATATAGGTAAACACAACTTTAACTTTATTAAATAAATACAAAATGGTGTAATTTTTGGGATACGTGGATCGTGAAGTAAATATGATAGCACTTATTGTAATTATTTTTAATGACAAGTTCGTGACAGCTTCCAATCAAGCAAGCATTAGCGAATACACCTACTATGAGTAAAAAATTATTTTTTGGTTTCAACGTCGATTTGTATTTAACTTTGATCGATCTAGCGTTTCGCACGAATGTAAAGGTCATCAATGACATCATAATGGCCAAAACTTAACATTTTTATAAATAACTCGCCTTTAATATTTGCTTCAGTCAATAAATTCTATATTCACCTAAATAATCAAATATTATATAAATTTTATAATATGTCTGTTAATTATGTAGTTCGTAATTGACAAGTCGTCATTAAAACTAAAGCTAACGCTGAGCTGCAATGCATCGTGGGTCAGATCCTTTATAATTTTTATGTAGATTTATCAGGTATTTGATCCCACAGCCCTAAAATTTCTTTTGCTAAGTTTCTTCCGCTAAGGGTCATGTCAATTTACTATCTTAGTTTTCATAACTTTGTCCACTTTGATTTCCACGCGACCCGAGGTCTTCCTCTGTTCCTCGGGACCTTCATGTCCAATAATAATTTTCGATACATCATTCAACTCCGTTTTGTATATGACCATTCCACCTTTGCCATCGTTAATCAAGTCCGCTAAAGGTGAGACGTTTTCAAGTTGATATAACTCCCATTTAATCCAATTTATGAAATATAAATTAATGGTTAATCAGTATTATTGGTATAGCAGATAATGTGCATTATCGAAAAGTGCATAATCCTTAATTATTTCCCTTTAAAATTGTCATATACACCGATTAACCTTTATAAATGAACTGATGTATTAATTGGTTAATAAACGTATTAAAATTTACATATAGAAGCCTCATTTGCATAGGCGTAGGGGAGGCAGGGAGGGGGGCTACCCCCCGCTAAATCAAATTTATTTTAAAGTTTAATATAATTATGACTTAAATTTCGAAAATTGCTACTATGCCCCTCTCTAGAGCATTATTGCCCTCTCTAGCACTAATACTTACTACGCCCATGCTCATTGGCTATTTGGCATCGTTGGCTAACTAACAATAAAGCAAAAATGGGAATTACGTTAATATAGAAAAAAACGTGTTACGTTTAATCTATTTTAAAACATATTACTTAATGAGTATTGGCACATACCACATGAAAATTAGAAAGTAAAAATACTATATTAAGAACGAATTATCAAGGTAATGTCGGTCAAACACAAAATGTTTTGTGGTTTTAACTATTATAAAATATTTTCCATTTTAAATTAATAGGCCAAAAATGTTGATATGTAATTGTGGTTGTGAAATTTATAACCCTGGATGCGACCCGAAAAAATATGAAAATTTTAACCCGCCGACCCGATCTTGAGTCGGGGTTCGGCTCTGATTCGGGTCACCCATGCAGGCCTCTAAAATAAGCTCAGTTGCATTAAAAACATGATTTAAGGTTTTTTGTGTATAAGTAAAGTTATAAATGGCCTGGAATTCTGTAGTGAGAATATAAGTCTGTAGTGAGAATATAAGTAATTATTTTGCGATTATTAACTTACAAATGTATAACAATATAAATGAAAACATCCAAACTTTCTAATCATAGATGACATACAATTTATATGTACAAGCGAGGTTCTAGCAATGGGCAAAAATTAGTTTGTAACTACTTTAACCCTTAAAATAAAAACTGAATTTGAAAAACCATTTATAGATGCATATAAATATAGAAGAAAGATTGCTTATCAACTTTAAATAAATGTACTATTTTTCCGCCATTTTCAAATGTGCACAAATAAGGGAAAGACATTTAGATTATAGGAAATTTGGGTTAATTAAAGTGTTTTTAAAAAGTAATGGAAAAATATTGAACTAGTTTTAAGAGATTTATTGTCAACAGGAATATTAGAGGGAGTTAAAAAATAATTATAATTATTATAATAATATTTCGTCCTATTCAAGGACATCTTCAACAAAATTAAATTGATTAATAAAACATTCCATTTTATTTTATTTCAATTTAATTTTGTTATAATCTGAAGATGTCCTTGAATAGGACGAAATATTGTTATTACAATTATTATTTTTTTTTACTCCCTCTAATATTCCTGTTGACAATAAATCTCTTAAAAGTATTCTGTACGAGGGAAAAAATCTATTAAATTGAACTAGTTATACACTAAAAACAACATTTTAAAATATATATCATTACAAAATTCATAAAATAAAAACACTGTGATGATGTGAAGTTAAAGCAATTTAGTGCCCTCTGTATTTAATTAAATAATTATTTATTAACATTCTTAATTATCTATTAACTTTTGAGAAAGGTAAATTCACTTTCTCTGTTTTAACCACAGACTAATAAAACGACTGCCGAACAGCTTAAATTTTCCAGCAAATATAGCAAGCGCCATTTTGTAGGAAATTGCAAACAAACAATAGAATTCAGAAAAATTTATTGTTCTAATTTACTTATTTTTTTTTGATTTATTAATTAAGTTATTAGTCTTATATTTTTTCTTCAATATTTTATCGTGGAGAAGTATAAATATACCTGTTGTTGAATTTTTCCTACAATATGGCAGCTATTTTGGTGTCTGAATGATTTTAATAGTAAAAATCAGCTGTTCGGCAGTCTATAGTTTTATTAGTCTATGGTTTTAACAATGGGGCACAATGCAGAAGACATAGGAGATAGTTAATTACAAATGGTGGATTTAATGGTAAACATTGAACCGAATACCCGTTAAAGTAGCAGAATGATGAAAAATTAGCAGAAAAATATTTTTTTATATAATCAAGATATTAGAATTAAATCTCAAATGGGGAGGGAATTTCTGATGTATTCCTAACCCTAACCAGAACCCTAACCCTAACAATCTGAATCCTGACTGACCAATTTGGCTGCTATTTTTCTGCTACTTTGACCGGGTGCCATTTTACCTTATGAAACATATGTCATTGACACTCTATGCGGGAACCGGTCAAAGGAGCACAGAAATAAGAGCGAAACTCGTCATGATTGCTCAGGATGAATTTAACATATTGTCTTAGCACAAAATATTTTATATTAACATGTCCTAGTGAAATTATAACAAGTAAATATATGGGTTAGGGTAAGTGTTAGGGCTAGGGTAAGGGTTAGGGTTTGGGATATAATAACAAAGTGTGCTCCTTATCTGATGAGCTCTGTGCTCCTTTGACCCCCACTCCTCTATCCGATCTATGCATATGATTCGCAAATATTCATCTAATTTATCAAGTAAATTTTTTAAGTTTATGAGCCTAGTTTAGCACCCTTGATCCAGAGTTAGAGCTAGTGAAACAATCAAATTATTAAAAAATAATAATTGTTGTGGAAATCTGAAAAGTCTAAACAGCTTAGTATCCAAGATATATATAAATGTGTCTCTGTTTATAGAGAAAGTTTTGTTTACAAATTATAATGAAATATGATGAAATTATCGAATAATATTTTTGTAACCGAGTTGCAGCAAAGATTTATAAAAGCGTAACTTTTTTTAATGATATGGTTTGGTTTTAAAATTTTATTCCACCTTTTTGGATTATTTAACATGATTGATATGTTATAATTCTGAGTGAAATCTAAGAGAGGATATAAAAGCGTAGTTAACCCAAAATGCTTTTAAAGAATGATAAACAATAAACCGATATAGCAAAACAAGTTATAGGTGATTTTTTAAAATTTACTTTTGCAAAAAATATTAGTAGTCAATCATAATGGTATTTTTGGAAAATGACATATTTATAAAAATAAAAAAATTCCACCAGTGTTCAAAAAAAGCTTATTAGGTATTAAGTACATAGATTTTAAACTAAAAATAAGTGTATTTATTCATAATTAAATAACCATGATTAATGTACTAAAGTTTAGTTTAAAAATTAGACTTAAATCGGGTTTAATGTTTATAAAAACGGCTGGGCTTTGTTTGATCGACCTTTAGTTTTAGTCGACTCAATATGATGACACCAAAGGTGTTTGGTTTGTTTTTCCTAGTCGACCTTTAAGCCTAGGCAAAATTTGAAAAACGGGCCAGAGTCGACCGTTAGTCTTAGGTAAGCCAAAGGTCGACCAAACAAAACCCACTCCTTTTTACCCTAATTGGGTAATAACCATCTAATAATTGATGCATATAACTTAAATTGTTGATTTACACCGGTTTCCATTTAAACATAAATTGTAGATTGCCAAATAGATTGTTTTTATACCTTTATAAGCGAATCTACAATGAATCTTAAGTTATTATTTCATTAGGTCGAGTGAGAATGTTTGTTGTTTTGATAAACTGTCTTAAGGAGAAGGAGGTAGAATTGTGTAAAATATATCATAATTAAAAAAGCTATAATTCTAATAACTAAAAGATATGAAATTCCTCATTAATATTAAATCCCTTAATAAAAAAGCTATAAAAGTTTAAGCCAATGATAGTCACTAGGGACACTGAAATAAAAATTTAAACTGTTACCATTAATATCGCTTTGAAGTAATTGCAATTTCAACATGTCAAAACTAACAAATTTTTACATTTTAAATATTTCTAATATTTTATTAATATTTATCAAACCTTTAGGAATTTATCAAACCAATAAATTATTCATTAGATTCTCTATTTTGTGTAAGGCAGTATTTTAATTTTAATTTTATTATTTAATTTATTACCCAAAAACACTTTATTATTTTATATCATTTTAGATTCACGCCTATCTGGCAATTTATATAAAGATATTTGATATGAATAACCTTAATCCGAAATTATTTATGCATAAAACAAGTTTATTAATAAATGTTTGGTAAATTTAAAAAATGTGAAAGGACTTATTATGAGTTAAAGCGTAATGATGGAAAAGTAGATTATAATAATTTGAGGTACTAGAATTGATATAGCGAAACAAAGTAAATACAATTAACAAGTATGTGCTAGTCAAAATAACTCGCCAAATATAGTTTTATGAATATTCAAGGGCGTTCAAAAAACTACTGGTTTATTTTCCAAAAATCATATAATGATACATATGCTTCTTACTTAAAATCAATCATAAAAAAATTATTATCACGACATTGCGATATATTTTCTTTTGAACATTGAAAGATATTAAAGTATATAATCATAATACAAAGGGGGGGGGGAATCTTGCAGCAGGCGCACGTAAATCATAAGGTATCGTGCGCCGCTAAGGGGAAGGGGGAATATTTCGACTTGCAGCAGGAGCCCGAAAATCAAAAAGTATCATTCATGACATCTTCCTCTTTTTAAAACGCCTCTTCATCAGCACCCACCGAAAACACATCTTCCTCCATTAACATGTGTTGATCCATGGCTGCTATGTTATCAGGCGTCGTATAGTTGGGAGCTATACCTATAGCAGGGGTTAGGCCGTCAGGAGTGGATACCACCGTGCCCGAGCTGATACGCGCAATAGGAGCTACACGGCGTGTTGCATAAGATAAAACGTTTGCCCATTGCGGGAGCACGCTTAACGCTTCCGTTGTAGCCCTAACCCTCTCAAACTCAACCAGCGGCACTCCCGCATTGTTCAATGACGCCCTCTCTGCCGTACCCTAATGTGCAACTGCGCCTCGCTCAGTTTCGCACATTGGAAGTAGGTGATCTTCCACAACCTCCGCACCTTCTTCGAAGCGCTCTTCGAGCCTCCCGTCCTCCCCTCGTATTAGCATGTCTTATTGCATTCTCCCTTCTTCCCTGAGCCACCGGCCTCACTAGGGTTAAGTTTGGTTCATATAAAGAGAGTAGACGGGGCAGCTCATCGGCTCCGATGAGAATACTAATGAGCACCGGACCAGGTCTCACCAGCTCTGCTATCCGCTCCATTAATATCCTTATACACCAGGAAGTAATAATGTCCATCCCTGTGATATAAATAACAATATAATTAAGAGTATAACATATTAGCTACTCACAATGTCGTGTTTCAACTTTATTAGTATGCAGCACGCGCACTTTATAAATTTTGGATGTAATCACTTCCACTACGCGCGATATCAACCATTTAGGCGCACCGTATAATTTCTACACCACACCAGTTGTTCTACATTATATTTTGGACTAGCATTATTGCTCACTACAGGGCTCCGCTCGTAAATCAAATCAAAGGGACACCTTAGTTTTCGACCTAAAAATTCCATTCCTACTGGCGGCCGTTCCAAACCACAAGATGCTGCATTAAAATATAATTTAGTTAACTAAACACCATCGCTTTCTGATTTGGCAAGTCTTAACCACTTCTTTACTATTCCCACATACCGTTCCACCTGACCATTGGAACTCGGATGATATGGCGGTGTTAATACCTGCTTAATTTTCCACGTTTGACAAAATTCAACTCTCACAAACGCTTTGCCGTTGTTCGTGACAAGCATACTAGAAAAACCATAAAAACAGGTAAGGCTCTTTAAAAACTTATTGTCACTCTAGTAGTTGTGCTAGTAATTTTCTGAAATTCCCTGTAACCGGAATATTCATCGACTATTATATAGTTTTTCCTTTCCCATACAAATAAATCGATGTGTACTCTTTCCCAAGGTCCTCTAGGTCGAGGCCATCTCGCAGCTTTATTTCTACGAGCTTGCATAAATCACATCGTCTAATCCGCTCGTCAATGTTTTTCGATTTTCCAGGCCACCAAACATACTGACTGGCGAAAGACTTCATTTTAACCATACCAAAATGTCCCTTATGTAACATTTCTAAAATTGCCGGTCTAAGACATCGGGTATAACTACCTTATCGGCTCTTTTTAAACAACCGTCTTTGATATACAGCTAACACAGCGCACTTTTATAATGCTGTGGCACCTCTTCTTGCGTGTCCTCTCCAATAATATCTTCTTGATCACACTAATATCCCTATTAGTGTTGAAAGCAGCGGAGATGTCCTCCATATCTACCATTTTTTAAGGCATTTATTACGTGACCGCCGACTATTTCGCATGCCAATGGAGACTCTTCCGAGCTAATATTTTCCGGACTTAATCTAGACAAAACATCGGCTAATTCGTTATCCTCTCCCTTACGATAAATCAACATTAGTGTAAAGTTACCTAACACTAATAACCATCGCAGCAATCTAGGGGACATCAACATTTCGTTGTTATCTTTCCGAAACAAGCCTATTAATGGTTTATGGTGTGTATAAACGATGAATCTTTTACCTATCAGAAATTCCCTACACCGTTTTAGCCCATACACCATAGCCAAGCTTCTATCTCTATAACAGAGTAGTTAAGCTCGGTCTTATCTAATTTCTTGGCGAAATACATTAACCGATGCTCACCTTTATCCTCAAGCTGACATAATGCACCTCCCCCACCATTATTTGATGCTTCGACTACTAAAACATGCTCTTTTGAAGCCTCAAAGCAAACTAATACAGGTTTCTCAAATAAAGTTTCGCGCAACTTGTCAAAACAGTCGTTCTCAAATTGCGTCCATTTAAACTGCACGTTATCTTTAATTAATTCGTTTAAAGGACCTGACCACCGAGTAAAATCAGGAATGAACCGATTATGATAAGTTATCATTCCCAAAAACGACTTCAATTCCTTTTTATTACTCGGCGCTTTCAACTGCTGTAAATCTATAATTTTACTTAATACCGGACGAATCGTACCTTTACCTAATACGTGTCCCAAATACGTAATCTCCTGCACACAAAAAACACATTCTGATAACCGTAGCCCCTTAATTTTTATTAAGTTTAAAACCATGTTAGACGTTGGTTATGCTCGTTTTTATTAGATTCAGTAACCAAGATATCGTCTAAATATTAAATTACACCCTCCATGGTTCTTTGAAAAATCGGGGCTGACACACTAAGACTGAAAGTTAATCTTTTAAAAGCAAACAACCCTTGGTTTAATAGTTAAAACTAACGCCGTCTTGCAATCAACCTTTAATTGTAAATAGGCGTTTGCAAGGTGGATCTTAGAGAAATAATTTGCACCACGCAAATAAGATAAAATACATTCTAATCTGGGTAATGGGTATTTAACGTCGACCACATATTTATTGACCGTTTTCTATTATCCGCCTATACCTTATGGGGTAACCCACTCAGAAAATTCAACCAGCGGCACTCCCGCATTGTTCAATGACCCCTCTCTACCGTACCCTGATGTGCAACTGCGCCTCGCTCAGTTTCGCACATTGGGGGTAGCTGCCATCTTTCACAACCTCCGCACCTTCTTCGAAGCGCTCTTAGAGCCTCCCGTCCTCCCCTCTTATTATTATGTCTTATAGCATTCTCCCTTCTTCCCTGAGCCACCGGCCTCACGGGGGTTAAGTTTGGTTCATATAAAGAGCGTAGACGGGGTAGCTCATCGGCTCCGATGAGAATACCAATGAGCACCGGACCCAGTCTCACCAGCTCTGCTACCGCTCCACTGATATCCTTACTCTACACCAGAAAGTAATAATGTCCATCCCTGTGATATAAATAACGAATCTAATTAAGAGTATAACATATTAGCTGCTCACAATGTCGTGTTTCTACTTTATTAGTATGCAGCAATAGTAATTATTTATAAATAAAAAAGGTTAATTTAAACTTTATGTATACTACTTAATATTCCGGGTAAAAACGGATAGTTGTAAATACAAAATTTCTCTGACCATTAGATTTTGTAGCTGGATTTGCTGATAAACCGTTTGGACGATGGTTTGTTAGAGTTAGATATATGTGGTGTGGGATGAGGTGGGTGGTTTAGTTGTGCTATGGAGGTTTATTATGGTGAGTCTAGTTTAAGATTTTTGGATTGACGATATGTTGTACGTAATTCTTGGAAGTAGTGGACAAATAAGGGCACATAAGGCGAATAATGCAATATGCCATTAAGAGGATTATAGTAGGGTTAAGAGGTTGTCATTAGCAAGCAAGCGGGTAAGCAGGCAGGTTATTAAGCTGATAGCAGCTTTCAAACACATTTTGTGTGAAGTTGATTTTGAGAGGTTCTTAGAGTAGCGATGTGCCACATAAATTTATCTCTGTTTATGTCGCATCTGTATGGCTTTAAACACACGTAGCCATTGAGGGTTAAATATTTTTTGCCATTAAAGTTATAAGGGGATTATAAAAAAGGTGTTACGAAAAATACTAAAACAAAAAAATGTGGCTCCCTGGAAACAGGGGCACGAGTTATGTTCATTAAATATAAGAGGGATAGATTCTACGCTGAATACTACACCTTATTTCTTAATAGAAAACTGGGATTATTATTTTGGGTTAATTATCTTTGAATCAATTTTACCTCTCACTATGTATATGGAATTCTTAACAAGAATAATTATTTTAAAAACTGGTTAAAAGATTTCAGAATTAATCCAGTACGGTTAAATAAGTTATTTAAATGATTTTAAAATAAACAAAATTATAGAATTTATTGTCAATAATATATAACAAGACTGTAATCAAAAAATTAAGTTGCTATATTCAAGAAAATTTCGTCGAAATTTCCATATTTTGTTTCGATTACCTTACATTAAGCATGTCGAAATTTTTTGCACAAGCAGGCTCCGATTCGGAAACAGAATCTGATGAGAGTGAGGTTGAACAAATACCAGTCCAAAAAAGTGTTGCTGCCGCAAAGTTGTTACAAAATTATTTTAATTTTTAATATTTATTAGGACATTCCAATTGAGTGACGATGAAGAAGATTCTAAACGATTAGTGAGAAGCGCCAAAGATAAGAGAGAAGAAGAAATAAATACAATTGCAAAGCACCTTAAAAATCATAAAAAAATAAGAGATATGTGTAAAGTTTTGTCAGGTATTTTATCAATTTTAGTTACCTTTATATAATTATTAGGTTTTGAAGATTTACAAAAGGCATATGCTAAAGCCAAAGGTGTCCTAGATCAAGATGGACATGCTCCTGATGGATATCTTAAGTATATAGTGGAACTGGAAGATTTTGTTAATGAATGTTGGGAAGACAAAGAATTTAAAAAATCTATGAGCAAAAATAATTCGAGAGGCTTGTCATCTTTGAGACAAAAATTGAAAAAATATACAAAAGATTTTGAGGAAGATTTGAAAAGGTTTAGGGAAAAGGAATCAAATGTAGATATTAAAGAATTGAGTGATGATGATAAATCAGTAGAATCTCAAAGTGACATTGATGATGACAAATCAGATCTTGATGCTGAGCCCAAAATTAAAGGTAACATTATTTTAGTTTTTATTAACTTTGCAATTTTAGAAGCCAGGAAAAAGCCACTTAAACGAGCCAAAGATGTAATTTATATATAAATTTTATGAAATATTTGTTTTAGTTAGATGATGATGATTATTCAAGTGATTGGGGAGATTCAGAATCTGATGAATCATCTGAGAGTGATGATGAAAAATATGCTGGAAATCTTGCTGCTAAATTTTTGAAAAAGTATGCCTTGCAAAATATCTTTTACAGAGTTTTATTGTTCAAATGATTAATGAGAAATAAGTTATTATACCCTCTTTTGTTTAAGTGACTTACTCTTTTGCTTATAGTCATTAATAATTATTTTTTAATTTTGCTAATGCTATAAGTAACTTACTTTAAAGCAAAAAAATTGAATTTGTTTGATTATGTTTTACTTAAAATATCTTAACTAAACTTCTATATTAATCTCAATTCTAATATTAGGATTGAGCCTGAAGGGGGTGAAAAGGAGAAAAAGAAAGATAGAGCTACAAAAAGTAAAGAAGCAGCTAAAAAAGATTTAGAAGGTGAGAATGAAGTAGACGAAGATGACGAAGATAAGGGTAAATGGGAATCAGTTACAGCTAAAGGTGCTTCTAGAGGACTTGCTAAAGTAATTTAAACCCTAATTTTTACTTCAATTTTTGCAGAAAATAGCTTTTTAAAATAAACTTACAACTTTTTCTTCTGTTGTATTATAAAGTGAAAGTACCAATATAGGCTTAATATGTTTTGAAATCTTTAGGAATTAATAAAACATTGCTTGTTAGAAATAAATAATAAAGGCCGAATCATTTGTTTTTTTTCAAGGAAAAGGTTGTGACAGTTTTTGCTCCCGATGAAGAGATAACCAGGGAAGCCATATTGAAAAAATTGGGTGAAATACTAGCGACTAGGGGTAAGAGGGGTGGAGACCGAGCCGATGTTTTCAGTTTGCTCCCAGAATTATTGACCATAGCTCAGGAAAAAGGGATGGATGCTCCTGTCATAGTTAAAATAACTTTCAATCTCATAGCCTCGTACTTCGATTATAACGGAAAACTAAGTCCCTGCATGAAGCCTGGTCCTTGGGAAAAGTTAATGAAAAATTATATTAAAGAATCCTTAAGACATTTTTTAATGTTTACTCACCTGTTTGGCCTTCAATTATTAAGCGCTGTTATTGTGCCTTTGGAAGATAAGAAATTTAATCACTCATAATAAAGCTCATCGATATGCTATAGTTAATATTTTCATGTCACAGATAATAAAGGACATCACGATCAAAAATGACTCTGATTAGGATGACTTTTGGTGAGGATGTAGATTTTTTTATGGTTTTGGTAATTCCTAAGAATTTTGGCTATTTTGGGCCAATACTTTGTGGATTATGGACGCTCAAAAACCCAAAAGAACGCTTGGGCCCGTTTGACCAAATTTACTTGTTTTTTTTATATTTAAAGAGTCTTGGCTCTAATGCCTAGACTCTCATCAAACATTATCCTGTTTTAAGATGATCGGTCGAAAACGTTTTGTTTTGGCAGGGAATGATCCCTTTTCAAAATTTAATGTGTTATCTTTCCTCCTAATGGTCAAAATTTAGGTGACAACTTTTTTCCTATACTAAACCCGTTCTTAATATTACTATCGAAAACTCTAGTATTGTACGCTTATTTGGTTTTTAGATTATTCTCGTATTTTTAGCGTATTGCGGGCAAAAATAAAACTGCGTTTGTGCATAAATTACTAAATTGCTTTTAAGGCTTATTTTAACGCTATTTTTATACCATTTCAGCTGTTTAAAGTATTTGGGCGTCATCATAAAGATGTTAGAAGAGCACCCTGAGATCAAGATAGGAACCCACATTATTGAGGATTCGGAAAATTTGATGGTAACAATCTTTTTTTCCATTTTGTCGAAACTATTTTCTTTCATTTTTTATACTTTTTAGCCGGGTGAATTTAATTTAAAATTAATTAATTTGCAAGTAATTTATGGAACCAAATTCTTTAAAAAAACACACTTACTTCATACTATATCATAAAATGTAGAATAGATTTGAAACGAATGTAAATTTTTTTTAATTAGTCATTTAATGTCCTTCTTAAATTATGTTTATGGTGAAGCCTCAACCCCTATGCCTTAAAAATGATGAGTTTTTTCATGACTTGATGCTCTTACCTATCATATATGTTAAAATAAATTTGGGGTCTTTTTGTACCCCAAACCCCTTAATTTATGAATTTATTTTGATTACACAGCCAGGTGAAGATGGAACCGTTCACATCAAGATTTGCGTGCTTTCGTTGTTGGAAATAGCTGACGAAGAATACACGAAGATCTTGCAAAATTGCGACGCCCACAGCACTGAATACATCGATAGGTAGCCCCTATTATTTAGCATGCCATTAATTTACGCCCTATCTCGTTTTTAGACATATCTCGCAGGCAATAATTAATTTTTAATTAAGGATTTGGATTAAAAAATAACGATTTTTGCGCTCGAAAATGTTCTAAAAAGCTTTAAAATTTTAGTTTTTGTGCCTTATTATATAGGAAAAGGGTTGTTATTACTATAACGCGAAAGAGGGGAAATTTAGTTAAAACACTTTTGTAGGGGCTGAATGAGAGTTTTAAAGAGAAGCCTTAATTAAAACCAAAGATAGCTGTCGCAATTATGGATTTTGTAGCGGGTGTTTTATTTTAAAAAGCAAATTATATCATTAGCTAGTTAAGAAAAAAATCTTTCTGCTAACACCCTTACTGCTTTACTCCTACTAGGCAATGGCCCATTAATAGCTATATAGGGTTTACTTTGACTACATTTAAAATATTACCATACAAAAATTTTCTCATTTATCGGGTTGCCCAGACTGAAAGACGAAAAAGTTTTGTGTCAGCTCATAGCCGATCTGCAGAGGTATTTGGAAAAGTATGGGCTAGTTAGCGAGCTATGCCGTATATACTTCAAACGCGTCGAGCACATGTATTACAAGGTACTTCAAAACCTCAGCCCTACCTCTTTTCATCTCAACTTACCTTCCATCATATCCTTTAGTTTTACATTATAACTTATTTGTTAGGCACAATAGGGTGTAACTAAATTTTTAAGTTTCAACCGTAAAATTATTTTAAAAAGCCTTTTACTCTAAGGGACATTCCGTGTCAAATCGCCACGTTTTCGGCCGACCCCCTCAGATTTTTATAAATTTGGAGGAAATGTTAAAACTATTAAAATGATTAATTTCCGAAAATTTCAGCTCATTTTGGCCACTACTTTTCGAGTTGTGGGCGCTTAAATATCAAAAATCGGCTTTTTAAAAAATCGGTTTGTGACGCTATATTCCATAAAATTTATTAGTTATTGGCCCCCAAATCACAGGATCTTGTTGTAGTAATAGGTAAGACCTATCTCCATAGAAAAAAATTTTATCGATTGGTCACCACCTCATAATGGCCAAAATGGCATAATTACTGATGAACCCTCTCAAACCGTTTCAAATGAGACAAATGTTTTATACTACCTAGTAATCAAATTAAATAAAAGTGAAAGTTGGGCGGCCATCTTGAAGTAATAAATTGCTTGAAAGGGTATTTTAATTTATTTGGCGCCAAAATGGCCCTCTAAAAATGTTTTTTTGCTCATTTAGCCATCTTATAGTATTAGTATATCTATAATGCAAATAATTTTGCTATAAATTAACACCCCAACCCCCCCCCCCCCCCCAAAAAAAAAAAATCCCTATCAATTACAATAAAAATAGCGAGTGTTTTTTTTTCCAAAATTATTTTATTTTAATTTGGAAACAGGCTATCAAAATAAATATATAGGCTTTAAAAATGCTTTGTCATCACAGATTTATTTCTTTTTTGGGGCGTACGAATTAATTTTTATCACCCTGTAGCGCGAATTTCAGGTGATGTCAAATTCTTTTAATGAAATTTTGAATATGAATTATAATAAAAATTATGAAGATGAAAAAATAACAGTTAGTTTGCTAAATCCATGCGGGCCGTTAAACTCTTTCGCTTTTGATAAATGTCACAAATTATCTCTTAAGAAATTATATATATTAACACTTGTATCACCTTTAACCACAACCGGGAGAACTTATACCTTCTCTTAAAGTGAAAGATTGATGCGACACCATAACATATTGCTTTAAGTAAAATTAGTGTTTCGATCTCGTCTCGGTCTCGAAAACAAAATCTCGTCTCGGGAGCGATTATCAAAATCTCAATCTCGTCTCGGTCTAGAAAAATTTCAGTCTCGTCTCGACGAGAATTCTCGTCTCGTCTCGATTTTTTAAAAAAATCCTGTTTTATTAAAAATATGGAAAAAGTGTTAAAAAATCTAAATAACAAATTTTTATATTTTTTAAAAATCTTTAATATGCAACCTTTTTAAAGATTTAGCGGGACACGACATCTTATTGACAAGTATAAAGATATGAATTAAGCCATAAAGATAACATTTTCTATGGAAAGTACAGACAAAAACATAGATAAATTTGAATTATAGAAAATAAATTTTATTGTTCTTGCAAATTATAACATTTGTATCAATTTACTGTGTTTGTCAACCATAAATAGACATAAAAGTCTTATAGTTAACTTAGTTGCATAATTGAGCAAATTGAGATCGTTTATAAACCCTGGCTAAAGATTCAAGGTAGACCTGAACATATTTAAGACATTTATTGCAGGTTTACTATAAGGTTATAAACCACATAGTGCGAGTGACTTTTAATGGTAATTTTATTTACAGAATTGATAACTAGTAGCACAAATTAAAACGTTGTAAAAACAACAATAAAAGCAGCAATATTATAAAATTTTAATTAATGTGCGCGTATTTAAATTTATGACAAAAATCATTATAATCAGATTTATATTCCAAATAATTACCTTCCAATTCTAACTAGCTAGACCATTAAATAGTTATTTATCGAATAAAGTATAGGTTCGTGTATTTATTTATTCACAATTATACAAATTATAGTAAATTTGAATGCACCTTCCAATCCAGCTTATAATGTTAAAAGTAATGCATATGACAAAACTATGTATTCCTATAATGTCTTCTTAAGGTTCAAAATTTTGGGAGGTGTATTATTAGTTGAAGCATAAAAACTTTTAGAAAACTCATAATTTAACACTCAATCTATTACGGTGTCATTAAATTAAATACTCTATTGTAATTTTTAAATCGTTAGGCGGGCGCTCAAAAATCTCGAGCCACCTTAGCCTAACTTGCTTAATTGTTTAAACTGATTGACCATTAATTTATAATTACCGCATCATGCAGGATGAGTAACTGCGAAATTCAAGTATGCTTTAGTAATATTTACTATTCCATCAGAACTCATTTTAAGGCTAAAATTTTGTATTATTTAATAATGCTCTATGGATACAAATATGTGATAAATCTATTATAAAATTTTTCACATACAGTAAGAGTCAACCAAATTTTAATAAATGATTGCCAAATTTTGATTTTTTTTCAAAAATATAAAACATTTACTACACTTAGGAATTTTTTTAATATCAAATATAATCCATACATATTGATTTACACTTAATACCTTAAATGGAAATCAAAATTATATTACACAATAATTTACTAAATCTAACGATGAATAAAAAGTCGAGATCTCACCGAAAAAATCTCGTCTCGTCTCGACAACAAAATTGTCGTCTCGATCTCGACTCCATTTTTCATATTCTACCGAGATTTTTTTCGGTTTTTCCGCATCACTAAGTAAAATACACTTCAAATAACGTTAAATTAATTTTTTATAGGCGTTTGAAGACATGCCCTTCGTCATACTTTTTTCATAAATACTTATTATTAAATACAATCATCTATACTTGTATCTACAACTATATTGAAGTAAATTATTAAAAGTCATTTTACAAAGCTGTTTGTATTTCAAAAAAAAGAATTAAATTTGTAGCCTATTCGGAGGAAAATCAATCGCCATTTTGATTTTGTTTGATAGGGAATTTGAGGGGGGGGGATTGGGGTATTAATTTATAGCAAAAATATTTGTATTATAGATATACTAATATTATAAGATGGCTAAATGAGCAATAAAACACAATATTTTTGCGGTTTCATTGATAAATTGATTTCGGCGCCAAATAAATAAAATACCCTTTTAAGCAATTTATTACCATTTTAAGATGGCCGCCCAACTTTCTTTTTTATTTAGTTTGATTACTAGGTAGTATGAAACATTTGTCTCCACTTTGAAACGGTTTGAGAGGGTTCAACAGTAATTATGCCATTTTGGCCATTTCGCCATTATGAGATGACCAATCTATAAAAAAAGATTTTTTTAATTTTTTACTATGGAGATAGGTCTTACCTATCACTACAACAAGATTCTATGATTTGGGAGCCAATAACTTATAAATTTTATGGAATATACCGTTACGAACCGATTTTTTTAAAAGCCAATTTTCGACTTTGAGCGCTCACAACTTAAAAAGTAGTGGCCCAAATAAGCTAAATTTTTTTCGGAAATTAATAATTATAATAGTTTTAACATTTCCACCAAATTTTATAATATTCTGAGGGGGTCGACCAAAAAACGCGTTTTTATGATCGATTTGACATGGAATGTCCCCTAAGCCTTCTGATTCTTTGTTTATAATTGCTTGGCCTCTTTAATTCCCCCTATTTATGTGTACACTTTTAATGTCTACTATACATTGATTGTTGATCAATTTTGTGCCACTAGATCGATCCCGCCGTTCGCCAGGTCTTCAAAAATAAGGTAATGTCTTCTCATTTTTGTCGTTGATTAAGAAACGCGATCTCTTTATGTTATATTCGAATATTGAAACTGATATTTTATAACTTTGAAATTGAATTTTCATTACACATTACTAAAAACCCATCCTGCAATCGGACCTATAACTGATGGTTTTGCGCTGAACAATGATCTGGTTTTAGTTTTTTCCAAAACTTCCAGTTTTTAGATAAACGAAGTTGAAGGTGCGAAAAATCCCTATTTTATCCGTTTTTGAAGCATACCGGGCATTTTTCGTAAATAATCGCGCGTGCTAGTCATTAACTTTTAAATTGCAATAAAGACTTACCAATATCACACTACTAAGTAAAACTATCACACATGTATCCTGCTGTCACGATATAGGAGGCTAAAAAGATATCGTTGTTTACAGAAGAAGAAGAAGGGAGAACGCTCGCCCCTAGCGAAACCGGGGCTGGAATCGAAAATTTGGAGAAGTATTGCAAGTACATATACGCCCACGACGATACAGACAGGATGAGAACTCGGGCCATACTCTGTCACATTTACTATTGTTCCCTGCACGATGACTGGTACAAGGCGCGAGACCTTTTGCTCATGTCTCACCTTCAGGACACCATACAGCACTCAGACACGTCCACACAAGTAGGGCATTTGTCATTTTATCAGCGTTAGATATTACCAGGAATGAGTTGGTAGGGCTTAGACGACTGTAGTCGACCCTTGAGTTATGGGTAGCACATGCTTGTTGGATCTATTTATTTTCTTAACGCTGATGAATTTGATATTTTAAGGAGGGGGTTGGTTGTACCCCTTTGTTTGGTATAGTATTTGTTAAAATTAGTATTAAATTGAAAAGTCTTCGCTCGTCGGAGAAGACATAGTCCTTTATTAATGTTACATAATGACGTGCACTCAAAATTTGCTTGCTAATTATTGTCATCTTGAAAAGGGGACAATATAATGTAAGAATCGTTAAAAGAATCCATTCCTGACTATTATATATTATAACAAGTGTAATACATTTATAATGACACTATAACTAGGATGGTTTTAAAAACGACGGGGTTGTTTGGTCGATCTTTGGTTTTAGTCGACTAAACTTGGGCTATTTATGCGACTAGAAGAACAGACCAAAAAACCTTTGGTTTGTTTGTCGACCAAACAAAACCCAGATGTTTTTACAACACTAGATGCAGCCTCTTAAATGACATTAATTCTTTGTACGATATTTGTATAACTTGAATTTTAAACGCTTTCTACTTCATTCATTTATTCTCGCGATAGACGCTCTACAATAGGGCCATGGTTCAACTCGGGCTTTGCGCCTTCCGTCACGGCCTATTTAAAGATGCCCACGACGCTCTATTAGACATACAAAGCAGTGGTCGAGCCAAAGAGTTGCTCGGGCAAGGGCTGTTAAATCTGAACCCCATGGCTCGCGGCTACGAACCCATGACTCAGGAACAGGAAAAAGCGGACAAACTACGACAAGTTCCCTTTCACTTACACATCAACCTCGACGTGTTGGAATTTGTGTACTTGGTGTGCGCCATGTGTCTTGAAACCCCTTACATCGCGCGTGAGTGTTGGCCTGTTTCGTAACGCTTGCTTAGTGCTGTAAAAACGGCTGGGATCCGTTTAATCCACCTTTGGTTTTAGTCGACTAAACATAATGGAACAAACAAAGGTTTTTTGGTTTATTTTTCTTAATCGCATTGGTCCGTTTATGTTTGGTAAACTAAAACCAAAGGTCGACCAAACAAAAACCAGCTGTTTTCTACACTACATACTTAAGGTGGGGTCCGCGTGACCCCACTTTTAAACGAAGCACCTTTTGAGTTTAGTTGTAATAGTAACCAAGGTTTATTTTATGGGCATTCGCTTATTTCTGTTATGAAGTTTATAGAGGAGGTTTTGTAAAAACCGTCCTCTGTTAAATTAATCCAAATTATTTAGTCAAGTTCAATCATGTTATTTAAAAGAATAAAACTGTGAATTTCAAATACATTCTATTGTTTTGTAGTTTATAAGCGTTCCCTTTAATCAGACGCATAGGTCAGACTCCCATTGAATTTAAAAATCCAGAGCTTTTTTAGGTTTGGACTTGTTTGTTAGCTTTTTGATAGGTTGATAAACTAGCCACATATCTTTGGGACCAGACTTCAATCTTGAAAGGCGTCTTCCAATGTTGTTTGTTTGACAATTGATAAACGCGGCAAGGCTCATCACACGACTAGTTTTACTTTATAAGTTTGCCTTCACCTTATTCTTTCTATTATCAAGTGGGTGAAACTGATCGTAGGAGGATGGCTAGCAAGAATTTCTATTACCAACTCAAAATTAGCGATAGGCAGTTGCTTTCCGGCCCTCCCGATACCATTAGGGATCACATAGTGGCTGCTCACAAAGCTATGAAAGTCGGGGACTGGAAGGCTTGTCGAGATTTTGTCATGAGCGACAAAATACAAACAAAAGTGACTATATCGCTTTCTAAATTCGTCCTTTTACCATTAGTTCGTATTTTAAACACCACCTTAGTTTCAGCTGAATATTGTGCTTAGGCGTCTTTACATTTATGATCATTATTAGTAATAATTTTTTTAAAAGGGGCTTTCTGTAAACTAGAGTATAGTCAATATATTAAAATTGTGACTTATTTGCTTAAATCATATATGTAAAGCTAGTCCAATTATATTCAAAAATAAGACCTCTGTTCTTAACTCCCCCCCCCCATTGTTTTGTTGAAAACTAATAGATCTCCAGTGCTTTCTTGACGTTTAAAACTACTTTGTTTTGCCCTCACTTTTAATGCGAGACATGTTCAAAAACTATTAACAAAGCGTTAAAGTCTCGCATGAGAACATAATTGAATAATTTATAAATAAAATACGTTACACATGACAAGACATTCACCCGAGCGGAGGGGGTTCTGCTGCAAACTAACTTTTTAAAACAACGCCCGCCTTTTGTTTTTTAGGTTTGGGACTTGTTTTACGACACTGAACGGGTGTGCGACATGCTGGTGCGTAAAATCAAAGTGGAAAGTCTGAGAGTTTACATCTTCGCGTACGGAAACTATTACGATTCCATCAACCTCTCCACTTTGTGCGCCATGTTCGATTTGGGCATTCCCGACATCACTAACATCATTAGCAAGATGATCCTCAACGACGAAATCATGGTAACGCACTAGTGGCACGAAAATACTTTCGAGCTTTTTATGCCCTTTTCTTGCACAATTACTCCTGGTAGTGTTGTTGCAAAAACGGCTGGGTTTTGTTTGGTTGGCCTTTGGTTATAGTCGACTAAACATGAAATAACCAAATATTTTTTGGGCCTATTTTTCTTAGTCGCCGTTAGTCTTAGTTAAACCAAAGGTCGACAAAACATTAACCCAGCCGTTTTAACAACACTAGCTCCTAGCTTTTTACTGAGACAAAGACTTGGTATTCATATGTAGCCAAATACAATTTTAAGTCGTTCCCAAATTCTTGGCCAATTTCGAAAGATCCTCTCGATGATTATACATTAGAATTGTTTGTTATTTTTTTATTATTTATTTCTTTATATTATTGTCAAAATTCCACATAAATTTTTTTAAATTTTGACCCTTTTTCGTTTTTTTTACGGCCACAGGCTGCTTTCGACGAGTCGTCCCAAACCTTGATGATGTATCGCGTGGAACCGAATAGACTGCAAACCCTGGTCCTGCAACTGGTAGAAAAAGTGGCCCAATTCCAAGACGTGAACGAGAAATATGCCGACCTCAAGCAGACGGCCCAAGTGCAACAAGCCGCGATGGCTACGGGTATGTGCAACCAATTTCTTTACTTAACCTTTTGTTTGTTTTGATTTTGATTAAATCCTTGCTGTTATGGGATTGACGAAGTGAGAGTGGTTTAAGGGTGGATGTAATGGAAGCATCTCCACCTTGTTGTGCGTTTTAGATAATATTGTTGAAGAACGCTATTTATTTAGGAAAAATTATAGATGCATGTATAAGAATTATTAGGATGTAGCAATTTAATGTGGGACTTAGCAGGACAGTATTGCCTTCGACGCTAAACTAGCTACTTACTTTACTTCTAATTTTCTTTTATTAAAGTTACGTGTTAGAAAATTTTTCTGTAATTAGTTTAAATAATGAAGTTAAAAAAATATATATATTTTATGTAATTTGAGTGTCCTTAATGAATTTATTTATAATTTTTTGTTTTTTATAGGCATCACTAATCCCTACCAGTCTAACTACAACTATCCTCTTCCATCACAAAAACCATCTGACTCTTATTATAATGTTAACCCATCATCTGCAGCCGTTGCATACAAGAAATATTAACTTAAACCGATCATTCAACTTATAATTTTTTTAAAGCATCCTGACACTAATATGTTACCTACATTTATAAGGGTATTCAATAAACTTGTCTCAAATAAACCATTATTTCTTCTAAAACCTTATGTATATCATAGTGATTGTATGTATGTTTCCTTGTTTAATTCTTTATTGACGTCATAAATTAATGGCAATTAAATTATAAGCTTGATCGGGTTCACGGGATTAATTAATTATAAAAGACAAATTATAAAAATTTTAGCAGTTTTTATATTCACAAATGTGCTATTGCCACGTTTTCGGCTATCAAATTTGTTAAATTTTTTTTTTATATATTAACTACTAGCTGTGCCCGGCCAAGCGTTGCTTTGGCTTAGTCCTTAGGCTAAATAATTGCTACCTATCAATAGGAAATAAAGAATTTGGGTCAACTGAAAGTGTTTATGAAAAAATCATATTATTATTTTATGCAAATAATTATTAACTTAATAGGAAAAGGCATATTTATTATTAATTAAATAGATTATAACAGTTTTAAATAATTATTAGGTAGCGATAATATGCATAAATTGGGTGACAAAAGTGTTTATAAACCACTATTATAAAAAAGTCAATGATAATTTTTGGCAGAAAAAATTGTTAGTACAGCGTGTATAGTAGTGTCTTGACAGCCTTAAATCTACGGTAATAAAATGAAGAGATAGTAAAAAAGCACCTTCAAATTTGGTTTAATGAAGTCTTTTACAATCTATTCAAACCCCTGAAGTAAACACTCAAAAGTTTTGGAATGGCCCCCTGACCGAGTGTTTCCTAATCTCTTATTAATGGCGCTTCGGCAGAGGAACTCCCAGCTCTTAGGAGCTTAGCTCCACGTTCAGGTCACGAATGGCCCGAAGCTTTCCCAAGTCGTTACCTCGGTTTACTCTTATTCATCAACGATATTCGCATCGATGAAGGCCTAAGATTAGGATAAAACTCGGGCCTTCAGCCCTGTGGGAAGGGGGAGGGGGGAAGGGAAGAGGGGAAGGGCGAACTCTTCTATACTCTGTATAAAAGTAGCATATTTGCTATGCAATTTATGGGCGAGAAAGGTTGGAAGGGGCGAGAATGCCTAAAGGGGGGTATTAAATGCAAAATGATTAGTTAATTATTTATACAAATATTTTGCACTCCAGGATTTGAATATAAATTCATAAGAGTCAAAAAAACGAGAAAAAAAAATTTTCGATTCACAGTTTGGCCAATGGTCATTTTTTCCATTGGTCAGCAGCCAGGACACGCTAAAAGTGGATATAAATTAATAAGAGTCAAAAAAAAAATTTCGATTCACATTTTAGCCAATGGTCATTTTTTTCCATCGGTCAGCAGCCAACGGACGGCCAAAAAGTCATATTATCAATGGTATTAACAGGAACAATCATAATAGTCAACGATTCACATTTTGGCCAATGGTCATTTCATTCCATTGGTAAGCAGCCAACGGACGGCCAAAAAGTCTTATTATCAATGGTAGTAACAAGAACAATATATTAATTTAAACAAAAAAAATAAAAAAAAATTTGGCCTCTGCGGGATTCGAACCCACATCAGGAGAGGCATAGGCTTTTGTAGGGGGGGGGCACAAGGACCCATTTTAGTAGAGGCATAGGCTCTGCTAGGGGAGGACATAGGGTAATTGTCAATGTTAGCCAAAAAAAACGAAAAAAATAATTTCGATTCACATTTTGGCCAATGGTCATTTTTTCCATCGGTCAGCAGCCAGCGGACGGCCAAAAAGTCATAATAGCAATGGTAGTAACAGGAACAATCATAATAGTCAAAAAAAACGAAAAAAAAACTTGGATTCACATTTTGGCCAATGGTCATTTTTTTCATCGGTCAGCATCCAACGGACGGCCAAAAAGTCTTATTATCAATGGTAGTAACAAGAACAATCATAAGAGTAAAAAAAACCGGGATTCGAACCCAAAAACTAGTTAAATTAATAATAGCAATTAATAATAAAAGTAAACAACGTGACAAGACATTCGGTGCAAGACATTTCGAGCGTGACACGAACAGCGTGACAAATAAAATGGAAAGTGACGTAGAGAACTGGAAAGTCACTTTTTTTCAACCCGAACCCGACCCGACCCGAAATCATTTTATTTTCTACCCGGACCCGACCCGACCCGAAATCATTTTCAAATTTTCTACCCGGACCCGACCCGACCCGAAATCATTTTCAAATTTTCTACCCGAACCCGACCCGACCCGAAAGCATTTTAAAAATTTCAACCCGAACCCGACCCGACCCGAAAAATTATAAAAAAATTACTTTCGAGCGCGAAAATTGCCGTGTGTAAAATTAAATCGACTAATAAAAGCCATGATGATTTGTATTCTTTAAAGGGGATGGTGAAAAAAAACTCATAATTATTTATCTATATTTAGTTTCCTAATATCAAGTAAACTGCTCATATGTTATAGATTTGAGACAACTATTTAACATCCATTTATTGTTATTATGAAACCATTAATATATAGCTGATTATAATCAATATAGTAAATAAGATGAAATTTATAGTGACTGTCCAAATGTTTTAAGTTTGAAGTACAATTTAAGATAAATTCATTTGATATGAAACTTTAAAATAATTATAAGGTATTAAAAAAAAAAATTGCACATGAAAAATTTATAAAATTATAACTTACTTTTAAGTTGGCTATGTATTAAATGTAATTTAAATTAACGATGAGGATTAGCTAAAACTTCACTGTTAACCAGGGGTTTGTCCCGAACCCGAACCCGTGAACCCGAACCGGGTAAAACCCGATGATTTACAGAACCAGAACCCAAACCCGAACCCATTTTTAAAAATACCCTTAAAACCCGAACCCGAACCCAATAAATACAAAAAAGGGTTCGGGTTCGGGTTTTTAATTCAAAAATATATTGTGAATTGAATATCTCAGTTTTCTCTATCATGACAATGTAACGAAACGAAGAAAACCATATGATTTTAATTTCAATATTTTTATTTATCCGGCATTTTTCATTCATTAATCAATACTAATTATCTCAAGAATTATTTGTAAGTATTATATATATAATTGATATATATTAGTTATGGTATATAGTCTAAATGGTGAGGGAAAATAACCCCATTAAGAAATATTATAAAATATCTCCATTATCAAATAATTCAGAATGCCTTGCCATAGATTGTGGTAAAAAAATGAAAGGGACACATTTAACCAATCTTGAAAAACATTTAGAAAGATTTCATTCAACTCTCTTTGACAAATATAAAGAAGAAAAGAAGGCACTTTGTATTTCTCATTCTCCGAAAAAACTCAAATCCAATCAAGAGTCAACTTTAGACAATATATTTGAAAAATTGACAATCAAAGTGGAGATTACAGAGAAACAAATATATGAAGGACTTATTGAGATGGTAACTTTAAATGGGAGACCATTTACTTGTGTAGATGACAGTGGGTTTAGAAAGATTCTTAACCCCATTCTCAAGGGTATGAATAAAGAAATATGCATTAATACAAATATAATTCGGAAAAAGGTTATGGAGACTGCTTATAAAATCAGGGAAGGTATAAAAAATGAAATAAAGGGGAGACTTGTTTCTCTAAAGATTGATGCTGTAACAAGATTGGATAGAAATATTTTAGGAATTAATTGTCAATTCATTGATAATGGTAAAATTCAAATAAGAACCTTAGCAATGAAAGAAATACTTACCCAAGGTAGTGGGGAAAATATTAAAAATATTATAAAAAGTGTTATGGCCATTTATGAAATAACAAATGATCAAATTTATACAATAACATCAGACAATGGAAGAAATATGGTTAAATCTATAAAATTGTTAGATAACGAAAATAATATCAGCCTCTGTGAAACTAATATTTTTGCAGATTTTGATGATAATATATCAGATGAAGATTATGATATAAATTATAATCTAATAAATATTCCAAACATTTATTGCATACGGTGTGCTGCCCACACACTTCAATTAGCAATAGATGATTCAATGAAGGAATTGCCTTCTTATCCTATTATTACTCGTGCTAGACAGATTAATAAAAAAATGAGAACTCCAACTATCACGAAGCTTCTCAAATCATTAAATCTTCTTAAGCCAATTTTAGATTGTCATAGATGGCATTCCTTATATGATATGCTGGAAAGATTAATTATACTTAAAGATTTCTGTAATGAAATGGAAGATCAGGATTTTCATATGTTACCTTCTGATTGGGCAGAAATTGAGGAAATTTTAATGGTTTTAAAGCCCTTAAAATTAGCAACAAAGATACTTCAAAAGGAGCAGCTCACTCTCAGCTGTTTTTATGGAACATGGATAAATTGTATCCTAGACATTGAAGCATTAGATTCCCCATTTGCTAAAATAGTAATTGAAAATATGAAGGCACGCGAGGAAAAGCTTCTTAAAAATGATGTTCTTTTAGCAGCTTTATACGTTGATCTGCGTTATCAATGTCTACTATCCGAGGAAGAAATTCACATAGCCAAAATACATTTACTAAAAATTTGGGGGAAGTTGGAGGTATTAAAGAATGGCTGTAATGATTCTAGTGATAAAATACAATTATCATTGCCTGATAAAACGGATAAGCTTGAGAAGCTTTTAAGAATGAAAGAACAAAGTAAAACAAATAATATGGAAAATGTTAAAAGTGCAGGAAAAAGTATAGGTTCTGTCTTGACATTGTTTTTAGATCAAAATAGAATTGGACGAGATGAGAACGTATTAGAATTTTGGGAGAAAAATAAACGTGAACATCCCAAGATTTATCAGTTAGCCCAGGTTGTATTAGCTGTTCCACCTACCCAAGTTAGTGTGGAAAGAGCTTTTTCCTCATTAAAATTTATTCTATCAAATTATCGATCACAAATGACTGATCAAATATTAGAAGATGTTTTAATTGTAAGATTAAATAATATATCAAAATTATCTACATAATTTATGTGTCAACTGTATTTATATTTAATGATGTGAAGTATACGTTGAATAAAAATATTTTGTAATTTAGAATATGGTATGGCTTTTATTAATTATATTTTTATTGCTTTTAAATCCAAAAATAAATTAGAACATTAAAAATTCAATAAATACATATGCACTGAAATAATTAACATGTGAATTTAATTAGGTGCTATTTAAAAATTAAGTTAACTATTCAATAATTTTTTGAAGGTAAAAATGTATTATTAGTATAATAAAATTTCTTGAACCGGAACCTGTACCCGAACCCGAACCCAATTCCTTAAACCGAACACGAACCCAAACCCGAACCCAATTCCTTAAACCGAACACGAACCCGAACACGAACCCGATTTTTTTTTGGGCGGGTTCAAACCCCTGCTGTTAACACTAAAAAAATTTGAAATATAACTTTATTGAAATACTTTACCTTTTAATAGTCAAATTAAAAACAGGAGTAATTTATGTAGTTTGAATTAGTGATGAGAATTAGCTAGCACTTCAGAGTTTGGAGTTTTAAAATTTAAAAAAAGAGGAAGAGAATTAAATAAATGAATGATCCAATTTAATTGTGCATTTCGATATTTAAAAACACTCTTTGCTTAGCAATTAACATTAATTACAAAAATAGGTCTCGCGTGTTTTTTACAATGTATAAACCTTGGACCCGACTCTATAAATTTGACCCGACCCGACCCGAAAGCATTTTCAAATTTTTTACCCGGGCCCGACCTGACCCGAAATAATTTTCAAATTTTCTACCCGGATCCGACCCGACCCGAAATCATTTTCAAATTTTCTACCCGAACCCGACCCGAGGTCGGGTCGGGTCTCGGGTCACCCGTGCAGTTCTCTAAAAGTGAGCCATAAATTGCATAGCAATTAAAATATAGTTGCTGAACACATTTCTTCACTTTTCAATCTTATATATAAAAATGAAACTATGTGTGTATGTATGGCGCCACCTTTTTTGGAGAACTACCAGACCGATTTGGCTCAAAATTTCACAGTTTATTCCCCACACTCCGGAGCGTGTTTTAAGATATGTTCCAGCCAAATCGGTCCAGTAGTTTTCGAGATATTGGGTTTTATGCGTTTTGACGTTGTATCGCACGTCAATCAAACGCCCTGCCCTCATCACGTACTGCTGCGTATCTTATCTATCGTGTAGGGTAGGTAGTGTGATAAATGCAGTAGGCATGTGTTGCGGAAAATGAAGGCCCCTCCCCCTCAGAGAAGCGTACAGATTATTTATAAAGTGCAGCCATTTTAAATATTCAGGAGTAAAAGTGATTTATTTAGCATTCGTATCACCCATAAAGCCATTCAAATTTTGATATTCTGGAAATTAAATTAAGGTAATGGCTTTATTTTTCGCATTTAATATTTGCAATAAATATATGGGTCTGGTTTTAATATGTTTTGGGTCAATATATTTTGGTAAATGCTATTATGTGTGAATTAAATTATCAGATTTGAAAATATTGATAGTTACCGAATCTATTTCAAATCTTGCAAATAATATCTTATTTCTGTTTTCGCATTTAATATTTGCAATAAATATATGGATCTGGTTTTAATATGTTTTGGGTCAATATATTTTGGTAAATGCTATTTTTATATAAATGTCATTATTTATCTATTAACCGAATCTATTTCAAATCTTGCAAATAATATCTTATTTCTGTTTTCGCATTTAATATTTGCAATAAATATATGGATCTGGTTTTAATATGTTTTGGGTCAATATATTTTGGTAAATGCTATTTTTATATAATGTCATTATTTATCTATTAACCGAATCTATTTCAAATCTTGAAAATAATATCTTATTTCTGTTTTCGCATTTAATATTTGCAATAAATATATGGATCTGGTTTTAATATGTTTTGGGTCAATATATTTTGGTAAATGCTATTTATATATAAATGTCATTATTTATCAAATAATATCTTATTTCTGTTTTCGCATTTAATATTTGCAATAAATATGTGGGTCTGGTTTTAATATGTTCCTCAGAGACGCGTACAGATTATTTATAAAGTGCAGCCATTTTAAATATTCAGGAGTACGGATTTATTTTCATCGTTTATGTAAGTGTTTAAAAATGTATAAAATCAACAAATCCTTTAATTATTTTTATCCAGATCTTCCAATCAAAGGACGATGGGGTGGAGAGGAGGGATGGCGGGCGCATTACGGATTTATTTACATCGTTTATGTAAGTGTTTAAAAATGTATAAAATCAACAAATCCTCTAATTATTTTTATCCAGATCTTCCAATCAAAGGACGATGGGGTGGAGAGGAGGGATGGCGGGCGCATTACGGATTTATTTACATCGTTTATGTAAGTGTTTAAAAATGTATAAAAATGATTTTTATCCAGATCTTCCAATCAAAGGACGGTGGGGATGGAGAGGAAGGATGGCGGGCGCATTACGGATTTATTTACATCGTTTATGTAAGTGTTTAAAAATGTATAAAATCAACAAATCCTCTAATTATTTTTATCCAGATCTTCCAATCAAAGAACGATGGGGTGGAGAGGAGGGATGGCGGGCGCATTACGGATTTATTTACATCGTTTATGTAAGTGTTTAAAAATGTATAAAATCAACAAATCCTCTAAATGATTTTTATCCAGATCTTCCAATCAAAGGACGGTGGGGATGGAGAGGAGGGATGGCGGGCGCATTACGGATTTATTTTCATCGTTTATGTAAGTGTCTAAAAATGTATAAAATAGACAAAATTTCTCCTGTTTGTAGACTATGATAATCTAAATCCTCTAAATTATGTTTTTTAAGATCTTCCAATAGAAGGACGGTGGGGTGGAGGAGGGATGGCGGGCACATTACGGATTTATTTTCATCGTTTATGTAAGTGTTTAAAAATGTATAAAATTAACAAATCCTCTAAATTATTTTTATCCAGATCTTCCAATCAAAGGACGGTGGGGTGGAGAGAGGGATGGCGGGCGCATTACGGATTTATTTTCATCGTATATGTAAGTGTATAAAAATGTATAAAATCAACAAATCCTCTAAATTATTTTTATCCAGATCTTCCAATCAAAGGACGGTGGGGATGGAGAGGAGGGATGGCGGGCACATTACGGATTTATTATCATCGTTTATGTAAGTGTCTAAAAATGTATAAAATAGACAAAATTTGTCCTGTTTGTAGACTATATCCTCTAAATTATGTTTTTCCAGATCTTCCAATTGCTGCGGAAAATGGAACTTTTTACGATTGGAAACATTACATCAAAGTCATTTTTTGCTTATTTTTTACGTCAACTATTATTATTATAGGACGGTCGTGTCCCCTCCTGCGTGGCTAAATAAATTAAAAAATCTAATTTTCTCATTAAAATGAAAATACTTTTAACAATGTGCCAATAAATGTTGATATATCCATGGGCGTTAGTTTTAAATTTTCTTATTTAAATTTTTAATTTTTTTTTAAATATTTTTAATATGGCAAAACAACGTTTGCCGGGTCAGCTAGTAATTCCTAAAATCGAATGGCCATCATGGCCTACACTGGAATCGCAACGAAGCCCGGTATCTTTGACATACCGCGGTTTACAAAATCATACATAACTTTTTACCAAAGCTGGTATCTCCTCAATTCTTAAACCCACAGGCCTCTAACCGATGGCCAAAGGCGCTTAAGAAAAAGGGCTCCTTCTAGCATGGGATTATACATGTATTGACGTATTTGATCCATCTTATGACAACAAAGATCCCCTGTCTTCAGCCGAGTCTCGGAAATTTTCAATTACTCTGAAATTAACAATACTTTAATTTTTTGTCCCATTGCGACAACCACCCTAACAACCTTTGGCCCCCAAGCCTTACAATTAAGAAAATAGGGAAACATATCTCTTACTATCCCATGATAATCGCTAATTGTTTTTTATTAGACAAAAAATCGGCATAACTATTTGTAAATATTCCAATTATTTATAATTCTTAACTTTTTTTTATTAATTGCTATGCAATTTATGGATTTATCGTATCTTCACAAAATAAGTATTTTATAAAAAAAATTATTAGTATATTTGGTTGATATTAGAATTAACTGGAAATAATACAAATTTCCGCGAGTATGGTGAAAGCAAAAAGTTATATATGATAGAAAAATTAACAGCAAGCAAAATCTGATCGTAAATGACTTTTTGTTGCAAGCTTTGGAACATTAGATCACACATAAGACAAAAGATCACCTTAGTTGTAACTTTGTTCACGGTGTAAGTCTATATCGACTAGAGCAGCAGATCGATGGTGCAGGCATATCCAATTGAGTCAAAACTTTTTAATTTCTATGCATATATCTTCAAGAATAATTAATTTTTCGTTGTAGTGTTTTAGCAATTGATCCATGTTAATATTAGGATGTGTTGCATGACAATTCCGATAAATGATATCTTCTGTCATGTCTGCTTTGTCTTTATTTAATAAATTGGTGGAACATGGAGAGCAGGAGATCAATAAAACACGAATTTGTTTGGGATGTGAATTAAAGCACGCGTCACTAATTCTTTCATACCATTGATTATTATGCTCTAATAAAGGCATGGCATGCACTGCGGAAAGTGGAATGTGCAACGCCGTTGATCACTTTTAACAGCTGGAAACACGTTGGGCCAGGGACGTCATGCGAAGAAACCTAATTGGGAAGAATAGTGTATAGTCGGCCAATCGCATGCTGCGCGAATTCCATGTGCAAGACGTAGGTACTTCGCAATATTGCAGCTTTTGCGCAAAATTATCGTGTTGACATAGCTTGAAGAACGCTGTTATCATTGTATCTGGGGAATTTAAGGCTATTTTGTTGACATTTGTATTTGTAGTTTTCTTGATGTACAGCTAAGGGAACCATAGCAGGACTGCCTACATGTATAGGAAAGGATAAAATACGCCATATAGCTTCATTGCTGCTTATATATCTTCCAGCCTAATACCAAGCGAGATCATCGATGCGAATACTCGCTATCTACGCAGTGATATCTGGTTGAACGGTAACAATTGCCATACCTCTACCTTTGTTAACCGAATTAGAATCAACATTGATATGTTCTTTGCATAATTTTGATAGCAGAGGACAATATGAAATAGCCCAACGGTTACCACCTGCACGCGAAATTGAATGGGTACCATGTTACCACAATCTTTTGTTGATTTTCTTTTGTACAAATGATAATATTACTGCCCGTAATTGTGCTGCATACCAAGCCTGATATCGCTTTAAGCCTTTACCATATATCACGCATAGCGATTTTGGATTGAGTGTTCCGCAAAGGCCGTGTTCGATTTTCGTAACAATTTTGTACAAATCCTTATCTAGTTTAAGATCAGGTATTTCAGCACATATTACATCGTCGATTTCGTTTGGAGGTGATCTAGTTATATAGTTATATGTGTGTACAAGGCATGCAGTAAACCTCTCTTTGCCATTCCTTAGAGTACATCCACCAATGCAAAGAGCCAAAGACCTTATGCTTAACAATGAGATTAATCATTGATTTAAGTTTCTGGCGGAAAAAACGTGCTGCAAAGTTATGCCTATCGACTGGTGATTGGTCATGAAATAAAAGCTCGTGTGCATTGCGCTAAGCAGGATTGCATGTAAATGTAATGAATAGGTCTGGACGACAGTAGTTAGGAACATACGCAATCGAATCTTAGGCATATTCATGCATATGATGTGTACAAAATGGTTAGCTTCCTAACATTAATTGTATTGGCGTCGTTAATAGCTGCATCTCGTGGCATTATTCTTTAGGAAATAGCTCTGCATTTTAAGTTTGTCGGTTAACCATTGTCTGCATTAATCATCTTAACTTAAAGTAAAGTTTTTGTACTTGAAATATTAATAATAAAACTTCGTAGAAATACGAAAAAAAACGAAACGTGAGAATGTTTGCAAAAGCGCGCGTTATTTTTATTTAAGAAAATGGAGATGTTTTAGTGTCTCTAGAATATTTATTTGTCACAGGCTTATATATTGTCAAAAAACGGACGTAGTTGTGTAAAAAATTGAGACACAAATGATAAAGCAATCGTGGAAAAAAAGTTTAAGGCAATAAGTAGCACCATAACGATAGATAATACAAAAAACATAGAATCTCTCATCCGCTAGATGGCGGTAAGCACTACCAAAAAACAGGGTTACGGGAGTCGCAGGTCGATAAAAAGTATATATAAACCATCTAAGATGCTAAGGCAATGATCTGGCCAAATTTGGTGGCAATCGGTCAAGATTTAGGAGTTATTAGAGGACAAAGAAAACGAAGTTACATTTTTATATATATAGAAGATAGATTGATATTATAAAATTTTGAATTTTTTTGGGCCACTACTTTTCATATTTTGGGGGCTCAAAGGTCAAAACGTTTTTTTACGACATCGTGTCTTGACGATAAATTTGATAATTTTTCCAAATTATTCACTTCCTAATCATAATATCTTGTTGTAATGATAGGTAAGACCTGTCTCAATAAAAAAATTAAATTTTTTGGGGGTTAAAACGCTTATTTTTATTATAACAAAGTGACATTTGTAATCGTACACAAATAAAAAGGCATATTTGTTAAGTACAAAAATCTATATCATTTTCGTCTAAAATAGGCCAAGACTCGGTAAGGATTAAAAATTGTATCATACAATAAGGATCCCAAGTTGTTCCCTGAGTAAAAAAAGAAGTGGAAACTTTAGATTTTAAAGAACGTTTTCCAATTTCTTTTAATCCATGGCCTGTTTACCGAAGGAACCGCATGTGGCAACAACAGAGATAAATCTTGGATGTCAAAAGGGCAGAATTATGTTGTCGTTTTAGTCCCTCTATGGTGACGATAAGAGTCGTAATTAAAAATGGGAAGGAACAAAAAGGTCGATACAAGTAAATTCCCATTTGAGGGATAAGCCATCTTGCCAGAAGAGAAAAGTCCGCCGGGCGCATTATACCTTCCAGAGAAGGATCCGAAGGCTCAAGGATTGAAGGGATTTTGGCCTTTTTAAGCGAAGCTCAAATTAATAAATTGGCTTTGTTGTGCCTAACATATTTAAATTTGTTTGCAAGGTAATTTAGAAAAAAAATTTTAATTTGCAATTTACTTCTTTAAGGTAATTTAGTTATCATCATGCTTAATAATGGCTTATAATTTGCTCTCACATTTCTGTTACTATTCGAAAAATTAAAAATTTGCGATTTACGGTAATTTAGTGTCTATACCCATATCAATGGGAAAAACTGGACACTATAGATATAATAAGTTTTGCATCTTAAGATATTCTTAATGAACATATGCACTAATAATAAATACAATTTTATGTTGAAAGTGATCCTAATCATGCAACATAGATTCTTATCACCAATAAACCCCCCAATCCCATTAGATTTTTAGTATTCACATATTTGTTATGGCCAAAAATAACAGTTGCACCATGTATAATATTTTTTAAGTTATATAGGTAATATTAATTGTTCAACATATCTTAGGGATCCTTAAACATTTTCAATATTTTTTCTTACATAACTTCTGCAAATTTTCGTTGCACAATTGATATTCGACGGTAATTAGCTTATAGTCAGTCTATTGTTTTATTGGTTACATATAAAAACCAAATTAAATAGATTGAAACCACTTATATAGTGTTAAAACCGAGCAAGAAGAAAATATTCAAGGAAAAACTTGCCATCAAAGATAAATGTCGGTTAAAGGTTGTTATATAATTTGAGGACTCGAATATCGGGCATTATTAATTAAAATATACCAAATTATCATTAATTATTTAAATAGTGTATTCGAGAAAATTTTTATTGTTGATTAACTCAATTTTTTTCAAATATTATTTCACGTTGATCTAAAAACAATTTCGGTTCAATACAAAATTTGACGTATTGATTTTAGGCAAGCGAGTAAAGATTTCAAATAGGCTTTAACAAGTTTATGTTTCTAGAGGTAATCCTACCAAAATTGAAAGGCGGAAATTAATGTCAACCCTTTTAAGCACTCATAAGTGACACGTCTAGACAATTTATCAATAATTGATGCCGAAATGTTTGAAAACAATAAGTCATTTTAACAGTTTTTATACACTTTTCGCTATCTTGTTGTCCTTTAAAAGGCTATTCTACTCTGATGAAACAAGAATTACCATCTTGTAATGTTTTTTTTGCCCTTCGTGTCCCATTTTTTATTCTACGTGTCTGTCTTCATAACTTTAATAGCCATAGCCTGCTTGTTCCATTCCTAAATTCTTTGCCCAAAAATTTGCAAAACCATAATTCTTACTACCTCCCTAAATTCATCATCAACCTTATCCTTTACTTCTTATCGATCATGTTCGTTTACACTATCATCACTTATCACATGAAATGGTTTACTCCATGTACAGGATCAGGCTTTAAGTTATATTTGGTCAGAGCTTTCGTTATTATCAGGCCCGCGTTGACTAAATACGCCCTACTCATTAAAATTGTTTATTTCTTAGATAGAACTATTTGTATTTGTCACCGTTCCATGGTTCCTGGTATGAGAAAATGTCGATCTTACAAACTAGCACTTTACGTGTCTCTAGTAATTTTACTATTGTTACACGTCATAGGTTTTATTAAAGTTAACATTCTACATTGTAACGATGTTAATGTTCAAAGAAGCATAGCTTCAATACCACCGGTTACGGTATATTAAATTATACCGGTTTATCAGTTAGATGCTTAAGACTGGGACGGAAGAAAAGTGCGGGTTAGATTTGAAACCCAACCTCAAAAATCTATTCGATTGTTCATGGGATATAAGGACGCCTTGTTTATCATACTACTTGCTTTGGTCGTTAAAATTTACCTTTTCATATGGTGCTTTCAAAAAATAAATCCCCATTCGAGTGAACAAATTATAACATTGGATCAGAGCGAACGTAATGGAATCTAAACCTCTGAGGGTCAATTTAAAGTTGTACACTCAACTAACACCTATGGTTGTAATGGGAATGAAGTTAATTATCTTCATTGTACCGTTAATAAAAATCTAATATGGTCAAAAACGAAAATTAAAGTGCTAAGGTTATTTGTCTTATTTATTTGTTCTTTAACAGATTATGTTTTTCTTAAATGACGAAACATTGGCCCATAAACGGTTTTTAATTCTCAAATCATCCACAATATGGCTAACCGTGGAAATGCTCAATAATTCCTTGTTCTTTGTCGTTTTTATTTACAACAACATAAATTTGTACAAGCATTTTATAAAAAGATTAAGTTTAAAACAAATAATGGCTGATTTTAGTAACGCGGATTGTACTGTCGTAAATTGTTGTTATCATTGTTGAAACATTACGTATTTAAGTTGGTCAATTTAAAATCGCTATACGCTTTACTTTTATTAGAGCTTTAAGTTTGTATTTAAAAAAGTACCGTTTTTGATTAAAGCATATTTGTTTAGCTAGGAATAATACTATTTTGATAAACTTTATCTCTCTCTCTATCTTTGTATTGTCACCAATTCACGACGTCGAAAACTATAGTTATATTTTATACTATCATCATTACTAATTAATAGTATCATGTACAATAAATTTGGTTATAAGACTTGCGAAAAGCTAATAATTATTGAATAAGGTTGTAGACGGTCATGTTTAGCATACAAACATTAACAAACTAAACGCTAGTCATTTTGTTGAATAAAATGGAAAGTTAATCCTTCAATGTTCACATTATTCTTTCTTCCATAAATTTTGCAATTTATCACTGCACAAGTGCGCATATTGAAAAAATCAACCCAAAATGGCAGTCTAAGTTACTTAATAAAAAATTAAAAACAAAAATCAGTTGTTTAATAGTCTATTGTATTATTATGGTTACAACAGTGTTTTTAATTAGTATAACTTGTTTTGGGTATGTCAACTGAAACAAAATTAAATGCAACTGAATCTCAATGGGACTTCACCTAGGTCGACATATTTGCCCCATCCAACTCCTCTTCCGACCTTATAGTCAGTGCAGAGAATAGGTAGACAGCCAAATATTCTTCCCTCGCGGACACAATATTCATTCCCTTAGTGGCAACCAAAATTGGAAATTTAGGCGCTGAAGCTCTCGCTCTCCTGAAATAAATTGGAAAAGCGATCTCCAGCGTCTCTATTTGAAAGAGTACTTTTATATCAGGCAAAAGATCACAATGGAAATCGTTAAATCTAACACATTTCCATACACGGATCAATGCCATCCGTTTAGTTATAGCTCGTTTTTATATTTTTTTAGTCGTGTATGTAATTTGTATACCACTTAATAAACATATAAAAAGTCTTTCATATTAAATTAAACTTTAATAAAAAAAAGCGATGTAATTTAACATCATCTTATTTATTATTTCGATACCACTTAAAATTCGAACTAACTTGTATTTTAACTTTCAAATTTAATATCTTGTGTTCAAATAAATATCATATTATGGCTAATACTTCATAATTAAAGTGTGCTACAATGTATTATCTGAATTTAATAGGGAGATACATATTTATTAAGAAATTTTGTTTGATATCAACCAAGGCCTCAATCTCTGCTTTTCTTCGTGTTAAGGCTATAAGCTCCACCTTATTATTGCAATTAAAACAACGGTAAAACTAATTACTTCTTCTTTAAGTAATGAATTGCATTGAACGTAACTTCTTTTGATCAATTCTTTGCATTTCATATCATCATACTTGTTGAATGGAAATATGTTTGATTCTGGTATATTGAACCTAAATTTGCGATTTATCAGAAAAAGAAAATACTTGCAATTTTTTGTTTAAGAAAACATTATATAAAAATTTGTGATGAAATAGAAAAGTATATAAAGATACTGCTTAAATGGTTGTTATATATTAATAGGATAAGCTAGGTAAGATGAGTTAAAAATTTAAAGATTGCTATAGTATTAAGCACTTGTGTAAGTATAATAAATATAACCTTTGTATTTCGGTTGGGTATAATCCTATCCAATTTATATCTGAGGAGGCCAAAGTTTCATTTTCGATCGCCATTTTCTAGTTAAATAAATATTTAATATGAACAAAAGTAGTTGTAAACATAACTATGCTAGATTATATATAAGCAATGAGCTGGCATAGATCCCTAGATCGAGATTGTAATGAATTTAACAATCTCCAAAGTAATCTATTGCTTAAGTTCAAAAATTCGTTGGGGTTTTAGATGATAAGTCAATTACCGAAGGTCGTGGCCACAAATAAAAAAAGTTCCATTGGAGTTTGGTTTTAAAAATATAATAGAGATATATGTTTTAAGTGGCAATTTACAAGTTTTCAGATTGCACTTTTCTTAAACTATATTCCTAAATTAAATGGGAATTTAATCACATATTATAATAACTGAAATTCCATCTAATGACTTTTTACACGCAATAAATATTATTTATAGCAGATTATCTGTACCTGAGATCCAAAACGATATACGCACATAATGTCAATACCTAAAATAAACGGCAACATCATAAAGAGTTGATTAAGTAATTTAACCACTTTTATAAGCTAAATAAGATATATTAAATAATTTAATCATCAATTCAAAATTTTATAATAATATAAAAGGTAGACACATTCCTAAATTCTCATATATAAATATATATAACCAACACGAAGAATAAATTTCTTAAAAAATCAATTATATTCATTAAAAATGAACTAGGTCTCATCGTCTTTTATAGTGATGTAAAAATGGCAGGGTTTTGTTTGGTCGACCTTTGGTTTTACTAAGGGTCGCTTCTGGTCTGTTTTTCAAATTTCGACTTAGCCTACAGGTCGACTAAGAAAAACAGACCAAAAGCCTTAGGCCTGCTTATTTTTAGTCCATCAAACAAAACCCAGCCGTTTTTACAACACTAGTCTTATCTCTCTATCTTGCTTGCTTTTTTTTCTTCAAATTACTAATAGATTAAAACTAACAGATATTATTTGTCATGGTCTAAATATGCCAAAATATGGAATTTAAAAAATACAGTTAGATAGCTAGAAAATATTGATTTGTATTTTAGACATCAAATTTTTTCTATCTTATTTCTTCGCCTGAAGCGAATTAATATATACATTCCTATCCATTCTATGTATGGATGTTTATGATGTGAATCGTACCGTGAGGGTCTGCGTCTGTTAAGATGTAAATGTTAGCTGCGGTTAAGAGCTGCAACAATTTGACAAATTTTCTTGTATTTATATCTGGATATCCCTTACCCTAAAAGTATTCAGCAAAATCAATATGATTGTCATTTGCCAGAATAAAATTACCGTTATTAGTAGGGTATTGGAAAATTTTGTCAAAAATCCATCGTCTAATAGACTTTGAAAACAGGCATCTTTCTCCACGATCAACACTTTCTTCAAATCTTCCGTTAATACTATTAAAAGATATGGTAGAAAATATCTTAGTGAATTATTAGTTTTAATTTATAAGCCTTTTATATTTTTAAAAGTATGTATATATAGACTAATCTTGGGCCCTCTAGAGGGCCCTCTGATACTATTAAGCCCTTCATGGTAGGAAGAGTGGGTGTTTCAGTTTCTATGTGTATTTTCTCAGCTATTTTGTCAAGTTTTGTAATTATTCATTTATATTTATAATTAAACTTTTGCCTCTTATTTAATTAAAACCATAGAAATTTACTTTTATCTTTTAATATTATACTTTAAACTCTTGCGGCAGGCGCGTAGCCAGGATTTTCTCCGGGGGGGGAATTTCCAAAAAAATTTATAACATTTTTATTTCAACATTAACATTATAAAATCTGGTACAGACGCGTAGCCAGGATTTTCTCGAGGGGGAGGGGAGGGGGGAACGCTGGCAAATTTTTTTTACATTTTATTTGTAATTAAAAATCAAATTTAAACGACCAAAAAGTCGGGCTCGCTGCTGGGCCCACTCGGCTAAGGGGTCATGCAGGCTACAATCATAAATTGAGATTTTCAAGTAGCCTGGGCGGGCACCATAATCAGATTTTTTATATAGTTTACTATTTTTTTGTCACCTTTCTATTTATAAAAATTCTAGAATTAGATCAAAATTTTTTGAAAATAAGACAAAATTAATTCTTGAAGTTTAAAATTGTTATTTTGGGCCCGGCTGTTCGGACCACAGGTCAGATTTGTTGGAATTTTCTGCCCTAACCCGGCCCGGTTCAAATGTTTAACTAAATTGCCCGCCTGAACCCTTCTAAGTGTCCGCTCGGTGATGCCCGAACCATTAGAGCTGCCCAAACTGCCTCGCCCGACTAATAGGTCACAAAATTTTAATAGATTCATTGCTAATGCATTTAGGTTAATAAAAAAAGTTTCAATTAAAAAAACTATATTTAATCATTAAATCACCTTCTTGCTATAGAATATAATGGGGAAATTTTTTATTTGAAGCACAAAAATGGTTTAGGAATTAATTCTATATTATAAAAAAGTAATAGCGTAGATAAGGGAATAAAAAGGGCAAATTGCGAAATGGGGCAAAAAAAGAGTAATATGAAAATTAATTATTATAGAAATTAGAAATAATTAATAGCGTAGATTAGGGAATAAAAAGGCGAATTGCAAGATGGGGAAGCTTTGTTCAATCAAATTTTATTTGTTAAAGAATTAAATGAAGAATAATTTAATTTAGCATTTATTTGTTTTAAGTCTAGACGGCACAGGCGAACAATGAAAGGGCTACATAAATATTTCATTTCTTTTCATAAGCGTAGCTAGGGATCTGAAAGAAATGGAGTCGGGCAAAGATTATAAAAATAACTTGGGAAGGGGTGGCAAAATTATGCTATTTTAGCATTGCATTCTCGATATATATTCTAATAAAAAAGTAACAATATAATATACTATGTTTTTTTTAATTATGCCCGAATTGCCCGAATCTTATCAGCGTGCCCGCCCGGGCCTGCCCGACATTTAAAATTTAAGACATTAACCGGCCCGGCCATGTGGTCTCTGGTTCGGACAGCATTAGTGAATTGGGCAATTAAAGGGTTTTGGCTGGCCTTGGCAGGCAATTTAATTATCAAACCGTTGATGGGTACTAGCAGAAAATTTTGGACAAATATGATAAATGATAAAATTATTATTAATATTATATAGAATGAGAAACATTGTAATAATCGCTTAGTTATCTACTTCCTAGGGGTCTGGTGTTTTCACGGTAAATAAATTTTCAAACAAGTTTTTTTTCATAGCAATTTTCACAATCATATTCGGAAATTTTACAATGCATTTTGTCAAAAATTAAATCAAAAAAATTAAATGTATATACTTTGTTTCTAGGTTTTTATAAGTGGCTATGTAACTAAACTATAATATTTTAACCCATTTAATTTAGTTATTAAAAACTTTTCAAATTTTTGCCCGGGGGGGGGGGGGGGAATCGTCCCCCCCCCCTTTATTTACGCCACCGGATGGGAAAAAATCGTATATAAGGTTACGTTTCATATCTCAAAAGGAAAACAAATCGGTATATATTTAATAAATTGCATTGCATAGCATAAGAGTCTTAATTGGTCAGTTACGTTGCACAACTATAAAATATAAACATTAGATCTAAAATAATTTTTTTTTATACAAAAATACCCCCCCCCCCGTATTTACGCAACTGTCTGCGAACAAAATGTATAAGTTATTTAAGCAAATTATTCATTTCAGTTTGAGTCATAAAATAAATAATGAAAAATACAATTGAATATTTTAATTGATTGAATTAAATATATTATAAACAACCTTTAATATTAGCCGTATTTTCAGGTATTTGCACGCCCTGGAAAAAATTAATTATTTATTATTTAATTATATTATTGCAAAAAGTAATAATAAAAAATAAAATAAACTATACGCGACTGCTTTCCTGACAATTGCATAAGATCCCTGTATCGTCGATGTATTGAAAATAGCCAGCCATTAAACCTTTTGACGTGGCAGTCTAATATAAAAGGATTTAAATTTGATTTTATTAATATTAAAAAAAATAAAATATTACCTAATACATTTTTAAAATATTATTAATGTATTCTTAATCAAGTGAAAGGTGTTTTAATTTTTAATAATTTAGATAAAATAAAAGGTTTTACTAAATTTAAATCGCTTCGAGGGACTTTGAGGAGGCGTGCTACAGCATCTACAACAGCGTCTACATTACCTTGATTTTTGTATAGATTCTTAAATCTGTAATATATTTCCCTACAAATTAAAGGAATAAATTTTAATATTATACACAGTAGAGGCGATCAATCTCCTTTATAAATCTATTTTTTACTATTTTAAAATGTTAATATTAAGTTTCATAACTAAAGTTTCTCATTTCTCCGTTTAAGGATGCGAAAATTAATAGCTGAATTAATAATTTTTTAAGGCAAAGGCTTATTAGTTAGGTTATGACTGAAATTAGGAAGAAAAAGAATGATAATTTAGTAAAATCTTCGTTAATTATAAAAAATTTTATAATCTAGAAGGTGGGGGCCACTTACCCCTACCTGTTTTACAATGGCCACTCCAAATATTACTTCCTTAAGCATTATGCAAAAAAAATTGGAGTCAATATCATTATAATTTTAGTATTATACCGTTTGGTACAAACCGAGTCTGTGATGAGCAGATTATGAACGACCGAAAGCATGTGCAAGATTCTGGCTTTATTAAAAGTAGAAACATAATGTGTTGTTAAAAGCAAAACATAAAAGTTTGTTTTAAATTAATGAAAAAATCACGAAATTTTGATTTTATGGGCATTAGAATCTACATGGCTAGGCATAGGTAATATCAATTTTTCTATTTAATTCGTTACTATGCATTTTGCCAAAAATCTTTATTTTAATACGTGTTAAGTATTAAAAGAATTTCTTGGAATTTAAACTGGACAGAAAAATGGCAAAATTATATTTTAAAAGAGTTTATACCGCCAGGTTCAAATTAATTTTTTTTAAATGATTCTGGGCGAAAACAAAGATTACTGAATTTTTGGATAGAGCTGGCTACGCCCAGTTTAGATTTTTGATGAGGAGGTTCTTTTTGAATTGCCTGATCTGTAACGTGGCTATTTTTATTTAAAAATCGCTAGATATCTGATAAAACGCGATGTGCTCAATTTTAAGAAATGAGTATTTAAAAACTTTAAATTCTTCAGAAAAATGCTAACCAAAATTTTCTTTCTAATTCCATGTTAAATTACGAGAAAAAAATACTTAAAATTATGAAAGGTATTAATTAAAATATTCATATATTCATGATGTTTTACCTAGTAGCCTTGCTTGATTCGTATTCTATAAATGGTAAATCATCCTGAGCTATCATACGCAATATTTTTAATACCTCCTTTTCTATTGCATCTAATATATCACTATAAAAAACATTATTAATTTTATGAAGTAATTCATATACCTTTTAAAATTTAACGGTAGCATTATAATCGTCTGCTTTTGGGATAGATTCTAATATGGAATTTTATGATAATTTGCATCTTACTAAATTAAGATTGCTACAAAATTTAAAACTTATAAACCAATTTTATTATTAAGATCACTTCTGACAATTGTTAGGAGGTCAAAGAAGTTATTATATTAATCAGTCAAAACAACTCTCCCCATTCAATTGCAAGGTGCAAGCACATCGAGCTAAAGTCATAAATTTTCAGGCTTAGACAAATAGATTTGGCAGGGGGGGGGGGCACTGCTCCACCTTAATGGGGAAATTATTTTGTGTACTAATAGCTTTAAGATTTAAGAAATTTATATTCAAACTTTGGATTTATTTAAATAGACTAATTTTATTTTTAATATTGAAATTGAATATCAATATGAGATTAGTAGTTGCGTTTGTGTGATCCCTCACTTCTTTCCTACCCCCAAATTTAATTTATATGGACAATACAATTTTTTCGCAATCACGTAAGTTAAGTTTTTACATACTTCTTCTTTCTATGACTGTTTGTCACCTAGGCTGGTGGTCAGTCCTTTTAGCATTCGTTTCCATTTGTTTCTATGTTTAGATAGATCTTTCTTTATCTTGTGGACCTTTATATCGTGCCGTATGTTATGAATCCAGGTAAGCTTGGGTCTTCCTCTCCTTCGTTTTCCTGCGAAATATATCATCTCGATTTTCTCTCCGACGTAGCTATCGTCCCTTCTTTCGACATGGCCATACCATCTTAGTCTATTTGTTAGGAGCTTTGTCGTAATAGATGTAGTACCCAGATTCTTCTTATTTCTTCATTTCGCCTATGTTCCTTTTTGCTTACTCCTAGCACCCATCTTAGCATTCTCATCTCAATATCGCAAGACGCTGCTCTTCTCTTTTACGTATAAATCATGATTCCGAGCTATACAGGACTGTTGGCTGCATGATGGATTTATACAATGCGCCCTTTAGTCTTCTCGGAACGTTTTGTCACACAGAACGCCTGTCAAGTCCCTCCACTTAAGCCATCCGGAATTTATCGCTTGGATTTCTTTATTCATTCCACCATCCGATTGAAGTGTTGATCCTAAATATTTGAAGGAATCAACGCTTGTAAGTTGCCAATCGCCTAAAGTAAGGGATGCTTTTAGCTGGTTTTCATCCGATTTAAACTTTGTCTTCATGTATTCTGTTTTCTTTCGATTTACCCTGAGACCACTTTCTTCTATTGCTTACCCATCTATTTACAGTATTAGCCAATTCTTGTTCATTTTTGGCACAGAGGAATATATCGTCAAAGATCATTGCCCAAGGAGCTTCCTCGCCTATATCCTTGGTAATAATATCCATTATCATTATGAATAGGAAGGGACCAAGAGCTGAACTTTGATGGACTCCAGTGTTGGCAAAGCCCTTTGTAGTCCCCACCGTTGTTCTAACGTACATATCTTCTATTGCTCTGACGTATAATTCTGGCACGTTGTTTTCTTTAAGACATGTCCACACTAAAGTACGAGGAACTTTATCGAACGCTTTTTCTAGATCGATGAAAAACATGTGCATATCTTCTTCCCTTTCTTTAAACCGCTCCATTAATCTTCTAACACTGTTTAGAGCGTCTGCTGTAGACCTCTCCGGCATGAATTCGAATTGGTTATCTCGAATTTGGACCAAACTTCAAAGCCGTTTTTCGATCACTTTTTCCCACGCCTTGAAAGTGTGACTCATAAGCTTTATCCCTCTATAATTGTTGCAATCCTGAATGTCCCCTTTCATCTTGTATATCGGGATCATGTAGCTATCCCTCCACTCGTTAGGCATTACACCCGTTTTCAAGATATTGTTAAAAAGGTTGGCGAGGGATTGTGCACCAGTATTGCCTAACGCTTTGAAGCCCTCTATTGGTATATTGTCCGGTCAAAGAGCTTTTTCCGACTTTAATTTACCCATGGCAACTTTGACTTCCGTTTCCGTGATCCAGTCCGCTGTGTTTAATTCTCCTATTGTTTCCTGGTTAATGTCTTCGACTACAGGCCCCTTTTTAATTGATAAATCGCTATAATAGTCGTACAATCTTTAAAGTATATGGCTCTCGTGTGTTAGTATTTCTCCCTTTTGACCCTTGTTTAGCCGACATTCTTGGTAATCTTTAGAATTTCGGGCCCTTGACTTTGCGATTTTGTACATCAATTTTTCTCCTTCCTTTGAGTTTAGTTTTACATTTATATCGTCGTACACCTTGCTTTTGCTACGAATTTTATAGCCGATCTTTTAGCTATTTGATAAGCTTGCTTATCATTATTATCCTTGCTTTTATACCAAACTTTATAGAATCTCTTCTTTTCCTTGATACATTTTTGCACTTCTTCATTCCACCACCACGATTCCTTGAGAATTCTTTTAGTGCGCTTGCTTTCACCTAGTATTTGTCGTCCCGCTTTTCGCATTGTGGCAGCTATACCATTCCATTGATCCTCACATGAAGTATTTTCCTTAAATTCAGCATGTTTAATTACTTGTTCCTGTAATGTTGGATATTATCCTTTAGTTTCCTCCATTGTATAGTAGCCGCTACTCTTTGTACCTTTTGCCCTTTAATCAGGGTTTCTTTCAGGGGGGACCCCGGGGGGTATTACCCCCCCCCCCGGGCAATTTCAAATACCCCCCCCTCGGAGAGTTTTGATTGAAGGAAGCATGAACTCAAGTTCCATCATGAAGTCATAAATTATATTAATAGGCTAAAATTGAATTTCAATAAATTTTTTTAATTTGTCAATAAAAAAAAATAAAATTGGCGAAATTGAATTTTTTTTGCAAATCAGGTGGAAATCATTGATAGACATCATTTTTTAACATCTGTGAACGCTAGTTTACAATCTTGAAAGTTACAAATTATCTTTAATTAAAAAATATCAATAGGTAAATAAACATAAATAAAGGCTTTTAGAAATTATTAAATCACTATCTTACTTATAAACTTAAAAAGAATTATTATTAATAATAGATTCTATTGTTTATTTTTTATTGATATAATAGGCTTATTTTGAATTGCAGATGTCTGGTAAATATAAAAGTACTCTTTTACACTACTTTAGTAAAAAGAAAAAGCCTAATAAAAAAGATGGTAAATATGATTTAATTTGGAATAATTTTAATTATGTATGGGTATTTGTGTTTATATAAACTAAGACATGAATATGTTTTTTTGTAATAGGTAAAGATGAGACTGAATTAAAAAAACTCTTGTTTTATCTCTTACTATGGGAAATTATGGTAATTATTTTTAAGCATTAGATATTTTAAATATATATAAGTTAAAGGCAGATATTTTTCTGCTTCCAGCAGTGAAATTCACATGAACTCTGAAAGAGGCAAGAAAGATTTTGGTTTTAATATAGAAGTATTATATATATTTTCATGTTTTAGGTGTAATTCTGTTGGAGTGGGGAAAACTGTCTCTTCTTTTTCTTATGATAAAAATGCTGGTAATTAAAATTATGCAAGTTGTTTTTATTTTATTAATATAAATTGATAAAGATGAGTGTATTGGCAGCTCTACTAATTGCTCAGTCTCTGAAAGTGAAAAACATGGGCAAAATTTAAAACTTAAACAATCATATAAATTTATGATTTCATGGACATCTAAATACAAATGGCTAATTTTGATGAAGCCTTAGGTGGGGCTTTATGCTCTGTCTGTTCTCCTTACAACATACTTTCTTAAAAGAACACTTGCACGTTAAAATATTACATGTATTTATTTAATGATTATGCGCATAGACTAATAAAACCATAGACCCGAACAGCTGATTTTTACTATTAAAATCATTCAGACACCAAAATAGCAGCCATATTGTAGGAAAAATTCAACAACAGGTATATTTATTTTTATACTTCTCCACGATAAAATATTGAAGAAAATATATAAGACTAATAACTTAATTGATAAATAAAAAAAAATAAGTAAATTAGAACAATAAATTTTTCTGAATTCTATTGTTTGGTTTCAATTTCCTACAAAATGTCGCTTGCTATATTTGCTGGAAAATTATCAGCTGTTCGGCAGTCTATGGTTATATTAGTCTATGATTATGCGTGTATGTATCTATTGGCGATGGCTACACCTACCATTTATTTTAGTAAGCGCAACCTTTTGAAAAATGCGTTTCTTATAATTACCATTTTCCGATCAACAAATGATCGGTATTATGATGTCGTTGTTTACAATTAAATAGCGCAATTCAAGAGGCTGTCTTATTTTCTGTAAACTCATGTGAATACAAATTTAGGGGAAAGCTAACCAAATATGCTTTTAAAATTGTTTTGGAACAAATCAACCTATCAAAATGTTTGGATTTCTCACACATATCAGATAATAGTTTTCTAGTTAATGGGGAGCAATTTAATATCACAGAAACCATTTGCTCATGTGGCCTTCAAAGCAGCATATTGTTGCCTTGTTGTCACCTCTTTAAGGCAAGGAAATTTAACAACATTGAATACTTTGACACTAAATTATGCCCAGAGAGATGGGTAAAATCTGGGCCAATTAATGTGGATTCTGAAAATGAGGTTATTATTCAAATTGACAATGTGCCTACAATTGAAAGATCATTGTCCAAAAATACAAAAAATTCCAAACCATAACTTCAGAATTAAATTCCATAGCATGTGAGATGGATGATAAGTTGTTTGATATGTATTTCATTGGTATTGAACATTTCAAAGCTAATATGTTAGAACATAGAGTCCCTGAAATTTTCAGAATGGCTGCAAGTAACTTAAGTTTTATTGTTAATTTCATAATTAAGATGTAGGCAATCCAACATAGTTACTAATAATTATGATGTTAGTGATTCTCAACAGCCTTTTCTAAAAAGTAATTAAATTTAAACTGTTGTAAACTTTTTAGGTATTGAAAATAGATTTGAGTCTATTAAATTGCTTCCAAAGTTTAGGAAAAGCAATGGTAGATTGAAAAAGGAGACTAGTAAATTAATATAAATTAATTATATTATACAATTTTTTTTAGGTTTAATCTTTAAGCAGAAAAGCAAACCTATTGAAATGCAAAAAACTCTTCCACCTGTGTTAAAATTCCCAAATTTATTAAAATGATGTATACATTTTGATATTATAATTTATGGTTAATAAAAGATGCATTTTATACTAAATTATTTATTACAGTCTTTTATCAATTTATTATTGTGTTTATTAAAGGTCAGATTTATCAATAAAGTTAAATAAGAATCTAGACATATATACAATTCTCATTTTTATATTATATAGTGCAAAAACTCTTCCATCTGTGTTAAAATTTACTAAAATGATCTATACATTTTTAATAAGGTTAGCTTTATCAATAAAGTTAAATAAGAGCCTAGACATATATACATTTTTCATTTTAATATTATATAGTGCAAAAACTCTTCCATCTGTGTTAAAATTTACTAAAATGATCTATACATTTTGAATAAGGTTAGCTTTTGTGGCGAGCTGCATCGTTCATATATGTATATTCGCGTCGTTTATTATGTAACTTCTATATTCCTGGTGCTAAACCAGCTGTTAATTTCATTACTTACTTCCTTCGCCAATATTCACTAATTCAAATATTCACCAATTCGTCAATTCACCAATTATCATCATTTTTACTTCTTTCGCGTTTATCACCACACCAATAATCATTTTTTATCATCTCTATATTATTCGTGTTCATATTTCATTTAAATAAACCAATTCCTATTCAACAAAGTTTAAGCAATGACTAAGAATGGACAGCGTCCCTAAAGTGGTGAACCCGACGTATTTTTTAAACTCCCTAATTTTGACGCTGAAAATTCCAGAGCTTGGTTCGTAAGGATAGAAATAATATTCAGGCTTAGAAAAGTAAGAGAGCCTGCGAGTAAGTTGGCCCTGCTACTTGAGGCATTACCTCAAAACGTTTGTACAGAAGTACAAGATCTCTTCGAGGACATTACCAAAGATGGTGCTTTTGAACACATAAAATCAGCTATCATTCGCCGTACTTCAAACTCCGATCAACAACAATTAATTCTTTTAAATAATTTGGGATTAGGGGATCAACGCCCCTCGCAGTTACTGCGACAAATGAAACAGCTGATTGGAAACTATACCATGGACGACGAGATTTTTAAGCAGATGTGGCTTAATAAATTGCCTAGCCATTTTACCAACATTCTCGCAGTTTTCGCTACTGAGCAATGTACGTCAAAATTAGCTGAAACGGCTGATCGGATCGCCGAGGCAAATCAGGGCAACGCCATACATAGCTTATCTACTAACAATAAAATTTCAAGCCTAAAAGAGATGGTGGAAAAATTATCACTGGAAGTCCAGAAACTAACGGCAAATTCTGCCAGGTCCCCTGCTCGCCAATTCCCCCCCCCCTATAACTCACGTCGCTCCCTTTCCCCTAATAATAATAACGCCAGCGACGTGTGCTGGTACCACAAAAATTTCAAAAACAACGCCAAAAAATGTACCCCTCCCTGCCTTTCACGTCCCGATTTTCATCAAACGCCTAGACCAGCCGGGAAAGGCGACGCCCGAGCTCGGTCATATCCATCGTAGTTGCTTATTTTATATCATTGATAAAGTTTCCGGACACCGTTGGCTCGTTGATACCGGCGCGGACATCAGCGTCTTGCCAGCTAAATCAAATCAACGTTCCCTACCTGCCCCTTTTCAATTACAAGCTGCCAATAACAGCTGTATCAAAACCTACGGTCAAATTCCTTTAACGCTTGATCTCGGTTTAAGAAAAAGGTTCAGGTGGATAATTACGATCGCAGACGTAAAAACACCCATTTTAGGAGCGGATTTCCTCGATTTTTTCAATCTCACAGTAGATTTAAGAGGGAAAAGGTTGATTGACCCACAAACAGCGACAATATCAAATGGTGTACCCACCTCAACGACATCTCTAAGAATTCAGTCTTGCTCCCAACCGTTAGAAAATGAATTCGCAAGTTTATTAAATGAATTCCCCGAAATAATGAAACCTCCGGATTACAGAAAGCAGGCGCATGGTGCCGTGCATCACATTCCCACTAAAGGACCGGCATCTTACGCCAAACCTCGGCGATTAAACCTGGAAAAGCTGACAATTGCAAAGGAGGAGTTCGCACAAATGTTAGAGCTTGGAATTATTCGACCATCACAAAGCAGCTGGGCCTCTCCTTTACACATGGTCCCAAAAAAGACTCAGGGTGATTGGCGGCCCTGTGGAGATTATCGTCACCTTAACAATCAGACAATCCCGGATCGTTATCCCCTACCCCACATCCATGATTTCTCGATGAACCTAGCTGGAACCACAATATTTAGCAAGCTTGATTTAATACGGGCGTATCATCAGATCCCCGTTGCCCCCGAGGATATTCACAAAACGGCGGTAATAACGCCGTTTGGACTCTATGGTTTTTTGAGGATGCCATTCGCGTTCCAGCGTTTCATAGATTAAGCATTCCGAGGATTCCCTTTTACGTTTGCATACCTGGATGATGTTTTGATCGCTAGTAAGTCTAGGGAAGAACATATTCATCATCTCCGCCAGGTATTCACACGACTAAAACAATATGACTTAAAGATCAACGCTAGCAAATGCCAGTGGGGACTAAATACGATAGACTTTTTGGGGCATAATGTTTCTCCGACGGGTTTAACTCCGCTTCCAGAGAAAGTTATAACGATAAAAAATTTTTCTATTCCTATATCTATGACGCAACTTAGAAGGTTTATAGGCATGTTAAATTTTTACCGACGTTTCATTCCTCAGTGTGCTCACCTACTCAAGCCCCTAACCGACTTACTGGACGATAAGAAAGAGCCGATCGTCATGACGAAAGACTCTATAGATGCTTTTGAGAAAGCCAAAGGAGCTCTTGCTGACGTTACTCATTTGGCACACCTTGAGGAAGGCGCAACTCTTTCTTTGACAACAGACGCTTCAAATTCAGCTGTCGGAGCCGTTCTCAATCAAACGAAATGTGGTGAAACTAGCCCTATAGCTTTTTTTCGCAAAAACTTACACCGGCACAAGCGTTACAGTACTTTTGGACGAGAGCTACTTGCCATTTATTTATCGATAAAACATTTTAGGCATCTGCTTGAAGGTCGTGACTTTGCAGTTTATACCGACCATAAGCCTTTGACCCATGCCTTGTTTTCCAGACCTGACAAGTTTTCCCCCCGAGAATCTAGACATCTAGATTACATATCGCAATTTACGTTAGATATTAGGTTTATCAGTGGTCATACTAATATCGTAGCCGACACTTTGTCCCGCGTTGACATAGACACCATTCACCTTGAAAGTATATCCTCAGAGCAGATAGCTAGATCACAAGAATTATAATTTTACAGCCCCGACCAACTTTCGTCACTTAAAATTTCAGATTTTCCTATTCCCGGTTCAAATTTGACGATTAAATGTGACACCTCCTGCGCCACACCACGCCCGGTTATACCTACTTCAATGAGGCGAAAGGTGTTCGACCTCATTCATAACCTCGCTCACCCCGGAATCCGTGGAACCCTTAAGCTGGTTGCTAAACGATTCGTATGGCCACAGATGAATAAAGATGTACGGTCATGGGCAAGACTAGTGTTGTTAATCTGCTCGAATTGGTTGTGCTGGTATAGTGCTAAACCTGGTAATAGTAATAGGCACATATTTCCAACCATTACCATCATTATTAAGCAGAACATGCTGCTTAATAACCCGGTTACTAGCATGGCAGATTAAAGTTGCCATGGTTGCTTGGTTGGGAGAGATGTAAGTAACCGGGCATTTGGCAGATTGGGTTGATAAAAACCGTGGTATTGAGCAGGCTTGTTTTAAACTAAACATGGTTTTTAGCAAATTTAATTTTAGCTTACTATTAGAGTTGGTAGCTGCCATATAATGCTAATCAATATTTTTCAATCATATATTAATCCAAAAATGGTGATTAAAAAATTAAAATATATTATAAAGAACTTTTTTTGTCTTGTTTTGCCCCCCCCCCTTATTTTTTATCTTCTTTCTCACCAGGGGGGAGGGGGGGGGTGTTTTGCACCCCCCCCCCCCCTTATTTTTTATCCTCTTTCTCACCAGGGGGAGGGGGGGGGGGGGTGTTTTGCCGCCCCCCCCCCCTTATTTTTTATCCTCTTTCTCACCAGGGGGGAGGGGAGGGGGTGTTTTGCCCCCCCCTATTTTTTATTCTCTTTATCACTAGAGGGGAGGGGGGTGTTTTGTCCCCCCCCCCCCTTATTCTCTTTCTCACCAGGGGGAGGGGGGGGGGGGGGGGGGGGTGGGGGTGTTTTGCCGCCCCCCCCCCCTTATTTTTAATCCTCTTTCTCACCAGGGGGGAGGGGGTGTTTTGCCCCCCTCCCTATTTTTTATTCTCTTTCTCACCAGAGGGGAGGGTGGTGTTTTGCCCCCCCCCCCTTATTTTTTATTCTCTTTCTCACCAGGGGGGGGGGGGGGAAAGGGGGTGTTTCCCCCCCCCCCCCCCTATTTTTTATTCTCTTTCTCACCAGAGGGGAGGGGGGTGTTTTGCCCCCCCCCATTATTTTTTATCCTCTTTCTCACCCGGGGGGAAGGGGAGGGGGTGTTTTGCCCCCCCCCCATTTTTTATCCTCTTTTTCACCAGGGGGAGGGGGGGGGTGTTTTGCCCCCCCATTTTTTATTCTCTTTCCCACCAGGGGGGAGGGGGGTGTTTTGCCCCCACCTCATTTTTTATTCTTTTTCTCACCAGGGACCAGGGGGAGTGGGTGTTTTGCCCCCCTCCCATTTTTTATCCTCTTTTTCACCAGGGGGGGGGGGGGGTGTTTTGCCCCCCCCCCATTTTTTATTCTCTTTCTCACCAGGGGGTAGGGGGGTGTTTTGCCTCCCCCCCCCCTTATTTTTTATCCTCTTTCTCACCAGGGGGGAGGGGGAGGGGGTGTTTTGCCCCCCCCCTTTTTTTTATCTTCTTACTCACCAGGGGGGATGGGGTGTTTTGCCTCCCCCCACCCTTATTTTTTACCCTCTTCCTCAACCGATTTGACAATTTTCAAGCTAATGTAATTTTTTAAACTATAATGTAGTGGTAAAAAAAATTATGTTAAACACAAATTTTATTTTGTTAACTTAGATGAGGACAATTGTTATAATTGTCAATTTTCAAGCTAAGGTATGGGTAGGCAGGGCTTTATTGCAATATTTATTAAATTACTTCCATTTCCATTTCTCAGCAACAGCATGTTGCCATCATGTGCAGTGCATGGTATGAGATAGAGGGGGGAAGGAGTTTTTATAAACAACTAGCTGACCCGGCAAACGTTGTTTTGCCATATTAAAAATATTTTAAAAAAAAATTAAAAAATTTAAATAAGAAAATTTAAAACTACCAAAAAAAAATTTAAAAACTCAACTAAACGAAAAATAACAAAAAATTGATATTTTTAAGGGTGGTTAAAAACACAAAATTTTACCTCAATAATGTTCGAATTTAAATTTTCATGAAGCAAATTTTTTTAAGTCAAATTTACCTATAATCAAAAAAAATATCGCGCCTGGCCTTTATGATAAAATATAAACAAAAGGCGGATACGGATACGCATATAGGTTATTTAACGAAAAATAACAAATAATTGATATCTTTAAGGGTGGTTAAAAACACAAAATTTTACCTCAATAATGTTCGAATTTAAATTTTCATGAAGCAAATTTTTTTAAGTCAAATTTACCTATAATCATGGGCGTAGCCAGGTTTTGGATCAAGGGGGGGGGAGCAAAACGTTTAAAAGTTCAATTAGAGGGGGGCAAAACATAAATTTTTTAAATTTTTCAATGTTTTTGCATTGAAAAAAATTTGGTTTCGCAAATTAGGGGGGGGGGCAGCCGAGGATTTCAATACAAAAACCCTAAAAAATTAAAAAAAAATTATGTTTTGCCCCACCCCCTAATTAGCCAGGCAGGCGGAAGCAGGGGGCGCGGCTGCCCCCCCCCCCCTATTTGAACTTAACTCCAATTAATACAGATGCTTATTAGCGAATTTACACAAAAATAAAAGATCACTGTGGAAATCGTCAAATCTAACACGATTTCCATACACGGATCAATGCCATCCAATTAGATTTTAACGCGTTTTCTTTTTAATATTTTATTTACCAATGTATTTTACCCATGTGATTATTAGAATAAACTACTGTTTGTTTAAAAAAAAATTGTTTTGGTAAAATCAAATTTAAATTACGGTTGCATGAAAATTTTTGGATAGTCGAGACCTTTTTTTTTTTTTGCTCTCAGGAAAATTGTTGGGTAGTCAAGACCTTTTTTTTTAATCTGCCCCCCCCCCCTAATTCAAAACCTAGCTACGCCCATGGATATATCAACATTTATTGGCACTATTTTCATTTTTCTCCTTGTTTAACGTGCAAAAAATGACAAAATTAGATTTTTTAATTTATTTAGCCACGCAGGAGGGGGGGGGACACGACCGTCCTATAATAATAATAATAATTGAAGCAAAAAATGGCTTTGATAGTGCGTAAAAAGTTTTCATTTACCGCAACACATGCCTACTGCATTTATCACCAGACTACCTACACGATAGTAGATAGATAAGATACGCAGCAGTACGTGATGAGGGCAGGGCGTTTGATTGACGTTCGAAACAGCGTCAAAACGCATAAAACCCAATATCTCAAAAACTACTCGACCGATTTGGCTGGAACATATTTTAAAACACGCTCCGGAGTGGCGGGAATAAACTGTGAAATTTTGAGCCAAATCGGTTTGGTAGTTCTCCAAAAAAGGTGGCGCCATACATATATATATACACACATAGTTTCATTTTTATATATAAAATAGGAAAAAATATAACTATAACTATTGTAGTCTAGCTAGCTACTCTACTAGTTAGTCTCTCTCGTCTCTCCTCTCATTCTAAATCTCATGTAATGTATGAGATGAGATAAAAGAAGGAAGGGGGGGGGGGGGTGAGTTTTTAAAAACAATAGAAAATGATTTAAAATTGCCACTTTTGAAATATAAAAATAAAGTTTTAGCCAAAGTAGTTGAAAATATTTAAAGGGATAGACAGTTGCTTCAAATATGATAAAATTATTTTTTAATTATTTTAAGTCAATTATAAATAACATTAATTGCAACGCTTGAGCCATAAGTTCCTGTAATTTTTAAAACCATTATAACAAGCATTTTGGGATTTATCTAAATTAGAATTTTAAAATCCCTCCCCCCCAGGTTAGAAAGAGGGCAAAAAAGAAGAGGGGGGGGGCAAAACACCCCCCCCCCTCTCCTCTTGTCAGAAAGAGGATAAAAAATAGAGGGGGGGGCAAAACACCCGCCCCCCTCCCCTGGTGGGAAAGAGCGTAAAAAATAAGGGGGGGGGGGCAAAACACCCCCCCCCTCCCCTCTGCTCAGAAAGAGGATCAAAAATAGGGTAGGGGGGGCTAAACACCCCCCCCCCCTCCCCTGGTGAGAAAGAGCGTAAAAAAATGGGGGGGGGCAAAACACCCCCCCCCCCTCCCCCTGGTGAAAAAAGCGTAAAAAAGGGGGGAAGGGCAAAACATCCTCCCCTCCCCTGGTGAGAAAGAGAGTAAAAAATAAGGGGGGGGGGGGCAAAACACCTCCCCCCCCTGGTGAGAAAAAGCGTAAAAAAGGGGGGGGGCAAAACACTCCCCCCCTCCCCTCTGGTAAGTAAGAGGATAAAAAATAAGGGGGGGGGGCAAAACACCCCCCTCCCCTCTGGTCAAAAAGAGGATAAAAAATAAGGCTGGTCGGAAAGTGAATAAAAAATAGGGGGGGGGGCAAAACACCCCCCCCTCCCCTCTGGTCAGAAAGAGGATAAAAATATTTAAATTTTTTAACACCATTTTTGCATTAATATATGATTGAAAAATATTGATTAGCATTATATGGCAGCTACCAACTCTAATAGTAAGCTAAAATTAAATTTGCTAAATACCATGTTTAGTTTAAAACAAGCCTGCTCAATACCACGGTTATATCAATCCAATCTGCCAAATGCCCGGTTACTTACATCTCTCCCAACCAAGCAACCATGGTTGCCAGTGATAGCAACCGGGTTATTAAGCAGCATGATGCTGGTTATGATGATGGTAATGGGCGAGATGTATGGTACTACGATAGGTTATGGTAGTAGCATTCTGGCATTTTAACAACACTAGGCAAGACGATGCCTTCAATGTCAAAAGTGTAAGGTCAACAAACACACTATTACAACCCCTGGTAGTTTTGCTAATCCTGATGCACGATTCAGCCATGTGCATCTTGATTTAATTGGCCCTATACCACCTGCTAATGGCTATACCTATTTGCTTACTGCGGTCGACAGATTTACGCGTTGGCCAATTGCAGTGCCCATATCTAAAATTACCGCTAAACATGTTGCCCAAGAGTTTGTTAAACCTGGATATCAAACTATGGAGTTCCAGTAACGATTATTACTGATAGGGGGTGCAAGTTGAGTCTAGACGACTTCTGCTTATCACCCACAATCTAATGGAATGGTCGAACGCTTTCACAGGCAGCTTAAGGTAGCCTTAAAAGCCCAAGGCGATACAACAAAATGGGATGAACTTGTTCCACTGGTTATGTTAGGGATTAGGTCGGCTGTCAAGCAAGATATTGGTTGTTCCGCGAGCTGGTTTACGGGACAACGTTGCGTCTTCCAGGCGAATTCTTCGAACGATCAAAAAAGGCCATTGATATCCCCGAATACATTAATCGTCTTAAAGATCATTTTGCTCACCTACCATTTCATCCAACTCGCCCTCAGGTTATCACTCCAAATTTGCCGAATGCTTTAAAAACAAGTAATTTCGTTTTTATACGGAACGACGAATCCCGCAAAGGTTTGTACGTTGCTTTCAATGGGCCTTTCAAGGTGCTGAAGAGGTATGATAGATATTATGTAGTGGAAAAGAACGGTAAGGGTGATACCGTTTCAATCGACAGGTTAAAGCCAGCGCATTTGGATTCTGACCCGGACGTGAGTTCGTCATCATCTGCGCCACAAACGAGCAAGGCGGAAGCTGTTTCAGCCGGCATGTCCGAATGTTTCGGTTCCTAATTCAGACACTAGTTCATCAGCATCCCCCCGGCAAATAAAGTACACTAGTAAAAGTGGTCGAAATGTTCATTGGCCAAAGAAGTTATCCGAGTACGTCTAACACTCCGTATTTAGGAAGGGGAGTAATGTGGCGAGCTGCATCGTTCATATATGTATATTCGCGTCGTTTATCATGTAACTTCTAAATTCCTGGTGCTAAACCAGCTGTTAATTTCATTACTTACTTCCTTCGCCAATATTCACCAATTCCAATATTCACCAATTCGTCAATTCACCAATTATCATCATTTTTACTTCTTTCTCGTTTATCACCACACCAATAACCATTTTTTATTATCTCTATATTATTCGTGTTCATATTTCATTTAAATAAACCAATTCCTATTCAACAAAGTTTAAGCAATGACTAAGAATGGACAGCGTCCCCAAACTTTATTAATAAAATTAAATAAAAACCTAGACATATATGCGATTCTCATTTTTATATTATATAGTGCAAGACATTTAAATTTGATTGTTTTGATATTCATTTAACTTGAAACTTAAAAAAATTGCATAAATTATTTTGCAAAATTAATTACATAAAACTTTGATTTGAATTCCAATATTTAGATAATTACATTACCTAAATTTTAGATTAAAACAACTATAAGTAATTACACACTTACTGTATGTTTTTTACATTTGTCATCCATGTTGTTTTACAAATGGCTATTCTTTACACGTAAACAAACAAATTACCGAACGTGTTCGTGATGGTATTTATAAGAAACGCATTTTTCAAAAGGTTGCGCTTCCTAAATAAATGGTAGGTGTAGCCATGGCCGTATCTATTTATATATCACTTATATCACCAATAAAAATTAGTAAATATTATACAAAATGGTTTAGCAATTAAAAAAATTTTTACCCCCCCCCCCCCCCGGCAGTGGAAAATACCCCCCCGGAGCATTTCTTCTGGAAAAAATTCTGCCTTTAATATAAAGTTCATCACCAACGGCTTGTGTTGGCAGGCCAATATTTCACTCGGTATTACCTTAACATTTTGAACATACTTTAAGTGCGCTCTGTTGACTAGAAAAAAATCTATCTGAGTGGTACGGCTGCCGCTTTTGTACGTTATAAGATGTTCCTGTCTCTTTTTGATGAAGGTATTTCCTATTGCTAGGTCAAAAGCTTGAGCAATTGCAAGAATTTCCATACCTCCTTCATTTCTTAGGCCGTAACCCCGACTACCGTGATTTCTTTCAAATCCTTCCCTTGCCCACGTGTCCATTGAGGTCCGCTCCGATAATTATTAGTCTCTCTTTACCGAATTGGGATAGAACATCTTCAAGCTCCTTCCAAAAACACTCTTTTCCGCCTCAGAGCATCCACTTTGAGGGGCGTATGCTTATATAACGTTTATCGTAGTAGATTTATAACAAAGCTGTATTGCCATAATTCTGTCATTGATTCTTTTAACGTCGACGACAGTTTGCTGAATTCTTCCGATAGCACCCTACCGACGCCATTCCGATGAGTTTCTGTACCGTAAAAATATAATTTGTATCCGTCTCCTATGTATTTTGCTTTTTGGCCTTTAGATTTGGTGTCTTGTATACAAGCGATATCGATTTTTCTCCTCCTTAGAACGTCTGTCAATACTCTGCTCTTGCTAGTCATTGTACTAATATTCCATGACCCAAACTTTATCCGCAAAAATGTTTTTAACCGCTTTCGTTTGTTGAGAGAGCGGTAGCCTTCGTTTATTTCCCACACATTCCAGGCGAAGAATGCGCGCGTCGCTCAAGGGGGACGCCCTAGCTTGGTTTTCATGCTGCTACTTTGTTGTAGTATACATTTTGGTTTATATAAAATGAGGAAGTATTGATATCCCGGCCTTCCAAACCTGACGGAACTATGTTAGATTTTGGCGCTTGACTACTTACTATTCTTTATGATGCCGTCATTTTGGTGAATTAAACTTTTCTTTAGACCCCTCGTATTGATAGGCTTAATGTAGCACTTCCATTTAACTAGTACTCCCTCAAAAAGCCCAGAAATTGTAGTCTGACCCTTCACCAAGAACCTTGCCAATAGGGTGACCCCACCAGTAACAAACGAATCTGGCTCAGTAGGCGATTTTTCAGTTCGCGATCATTGAGCACGTGACTGCAACATAATCATTATGCAAATTAAAAATGAAAATAATATAGTATAAATATGATATAATACCATAAATATAATACAATAAAATAAATATTATACAACAGATTAAATACAATACAATATAATATATATTACATTATACAATAAATATAACCCTAACCCTGATTGGTTGTCGCCTAACAGGTCAGTCGCCAACAGTACAGAAGCGGTAACAAACACAAAAATTGTGTTTGGCTACCAAAGGTATAGCTTCTTGGATCACGAGAGTACACAAGCTCAACCACCACTACAAGGTATTTCTGACTCGGTTGAGTAAGTTTTACACACATGTTGTTTAATTTAAATTTAATTTCATGAGTAAAATGATAAGCTTAAAGATTTAACAATTAAATCTAAGTTAAATATGAATTTTCATCTGATTTTTTTAATGCAATTTAATTTTATTTTTAAATAAAAATGAAAAAACATTTGAATATTTTTTGTCCGTATTCATTATTGTTACGTTTTTCTTCAGGTTGAGGCCAGAGCATAAATTGGAAAGCAAAAAATATTATATAATTTTTTTGCCCCCCCCCCGCCTTAGTCCAAATCCTGGCCACGCTAATGCTACGACACAAAGACAAAAGCTAAGTAATTCTCTTGCAATTTAAACAAATCATGAAAAATAACTTAGCACTATAGTTAAAACAGCTGTATTTTCTTTGGTCGATATTTGGTTTTAGTCGACTAAACATAAACAGATCAATGGTTTGACCGAAAAATCTTTGGTATATTTATTCGACTAAGAAAAATAGATTAAAAACCTTTGGTCTGTTTATGTTTAGTCGACCAAAACCAAAGGTCGACCAAACAAAACCCAGCCGTTTATACAACACTACCTTGCACTTTAGGAGAGAAAGATAAAAATTATTAAAAATAATTGTGATTGTCTACTACCAAACACCAATCATGTCTCCCTGCAAAAAAGATTCGCACCGAATCGAAAATTACAGCAGAGAAGGCCAACATATATTTAAATTACTAGCTACCGCTAGATAAATAACATTATTAAACACAAGATTATTAAGATTATATATACATCAGTGGCGTAAGCAGGATTCCCCAAGGCGTGGATGGTTAATAAAATTATATAAATTAAATATTTATGATGAGTTTTTTATAAAAAAATGCAATAACATCTTCAGTATTATGCTTGTACATAGTAAAATCAAAGATTAAGTTATTTATATTTTTTGAACCAATTACGCCTGTGGTGGATGCACTTGGCAAAGAGCTCCTTTCGTTTTTGTAATTATGCCAAGTAACGGCATTGTTCAAGCTAGAGATATGCATAGGCTTTTTAGGCATAATTGGCGACATGTATCAAATATTAAATAAACTAGATCCAGGTCCGGGCTCTTTAGGCTTAAATTATAGCCCCAGCCCGGCCCGCTAATTTTAATTTGTTATCATTAAAATACAAAAGATAAAAGTAACTCCGGTCTATGTAGTCAAGAACTTTTAGTCCGTTTATATAAATGTCATTGTTTAAAGTCGGTGTATTTGGATTGATAGCGTAGGTAGAGGGAAATGGAACGCGATATTTCTGGCTATAAAAGCCCATCGTCAGGGGAAAAAATAATAAAAATAAAAAAGGCAGATGAAGGCTCGAAAAATAAAAAATGAAGTAAAGTGAGTAATTACGGAGATATAGATAAAAAAAACAATAGAAATTACAAAACTGGTTATAGCGAGAAATTAACAATAGCGATTGTAGGGATGGATGTTTTTTATAACAATATAATAGGTACACACCACTCAACGCACAAAACGTGTACCCTTTTTTCCACCATTTTGATGTTAACATGGCAAAGTGGTGATCATATAAAAAATAGTAATTTTCGCAACTTAAATAATCTCAAAAGGCAAATAAAAAAATATGAATTGGGTAGATATCAAAAACAGCATTTTAAAGTAAATATTATTTACACAATACATAAAAATTATAAACTGCGATTAAAGTTTGTTTAATAATATAGCGCCATCAATATTTTGTATAATATTAATTTATTGACGTTTGTTTTAATTTATAAACTAGTGAGAAAGGTAAATTGACTGTTATAGCGCAATGGTTAAAATACACCAGTTGCTCTCTCCAAAATGGAGGAAAATTTGACACACAGTTAACCAAATGGAACATATGGCATGAGCAGTCTATCTAGTCTATGATTTTACTTTTCTTTTCGGTCCGGAAGATTTAGAATATATGTTCACAATATTATACTCTTACATATGCTTGTAACGCCGTCAGGTCTTTTAGTGTCCGTTGAGTGTGGCATCCTACGTGCCAGGTGTTATCTTTATTTTATATCTTCCCATGTTCTATTTGACTCTCTATTTTTATATCTTCTTATTATGTCTGTGCATTTCTATTTCTATCAATGCTCTCTTTGTGTTTAATTGCTTATGCTTATTGCTTTGTTATCGTCCGCCGCGTTATAGATAGCGCGTGATTGTATTAAATAAACATCGTGACGGCTTCAAAAAAATCTCTGGATTATAATTAAAACGTGAAGATATATCGAATTCATTATCATTATAATATTTCACCATCATTTATAATTCGTGTACCACGAACTAATATTTATCTAGTATTATAAAGATTTTGTCATAATTTATATTATTATCACAATTCGGAATAAATTGTAAGTTGAAACAAATAAATTAGTAGTCAAAATAGTAATTCATTATAGTTAGATTAATGATTCTTTATAGTTTAAGCTTATAATTTAAATGTGTTAGGAAAGTAATATTTTTAAATGATTGCCAAAAATTTCATTGATCATGGTATGACGGGGATGCCGCTCTTACTGTATCAGCGATGCCGCTTACTATACCGGGCTGGCGACAGAGTTACAATGGAAGGCAAACACAATGTCGCAACCGGGGCTAAGGCCTACAGCAAGGAGCCTCGCCCAACATGTGTATCCCAAAGTTTAGGCATGGGAGCGTCTCGTTTCCATTAATTAACAACAACGGACGCCAATTAAAGTCATCATTCCTCAAAGATGGACTATTTAAAGAGAGGTCAGCGTTGGAACGTGTTATTAGTGGTAAGTAATAATACAGTTTGGATTTTACTTCAAAGCTTTATCATCACGAAGTGCAATTAAAAGTCTAAATTACATAACTAATATTCCACATAAATTTGAGAAGGAGAAAAGATAAACAAAATTCATAGTCGATGGATTAAGATTTAATCTGATACTGAAATTTTCTTAATGATCACGTAAAATATAAGTTAAAGCATGTGTAGGGTGGTCAATAAGGCCTTAGTATCAGAGATATTTTTAAAATACCACTAAAAAATTAGCTAATATATTTTTTCTTTTATAGTATAAGCTTCTATTTTGTCAATTATTATATTATCGAGTGAGACCAAATTTAAGAGAGTTGAATAGTTTATATTTATATTGTTTCTGCACTTAGTCCTTTTGTCCATGACAAAAAGCATTTACCTGCTGATTTAAAAAAATGTGTCAAACATCAGACAACATCGAAGAATATTTGATCAAAGATGATTATGCCAAGTAAATTACCCAACGCTATATCTATATAACAAAAGATTGACTGCTAAATGCAGAAAATGTCCATCCTCTCCGACAATTGTCGCTCGCCAAAAAGATCCATTTTGTAAAATAAATCATCTTTTTTCTCATTTTTAAAGGTGCCTCATGTTTTACTTCTTATTTTGAGCACAAATTTAGATCAACATTTGGGAAGCACAAAATAATTAAAAAGGGTGAATCTGTATTAGTAGCATATTCAGGTGGAAGAGGTTCAACTGTTCTTCATCATTTGCTTAGACAAAGTGTAAGGCTTACATAAATAAATTCTGAATAACTTCAATGTTTATTATTTTAGAATATATATTTATATGAAACTTATTTCACATTATTAGTTATCCAAAAATGAAAGGGGATTATCTCTTTTAAATCTTCACCCCATCTTTATCTACATAGAAGGTGAGGAATTCTGGTAAGAATATACAAAATATGTATATTCAATAATTTTTATTAATTTGATTTTTTTATTTAATTAGGTTATTCTTCTATATGTTTTATAATGTATTTTATGACTATCTGACAATTTAAATGAGGCAATGGCATTTTCTATTATTTTATCTATTGAATTTTTTTTAAATATTAGAATTTGGTTTGCCTAATTTGGAGAATGCAAGATTATCTTTAAATTGTGATTCTGTTAGAAATGTGGAAAATGTAATTTGCGATATAAAAGATTCTACTCAAGATATATATTTCACTTCCCTTGACTCAGTAAGAACAAATATTTATAAAACTATTAAAATGCACTCAATTGTTTTTTTTGTGTTGAGAAATTTAACAGCATGTTAACACAGTGATTCTTAACCTGGGGGTCGTGACCCCCAGTTTGCCGGGGGGCCGCCAAATTTTTTAGAATAAAATAAAAATATTTAAAAAAGCTTTAGAAAAAATACTCACCAGGGGATTCTAACTCGTTGCCTTAAGATTCATTATTAGAATTAATAAATGATTGTTAAAATCTTTGTTTAAAACTAAAAGTTTGCCGCAATTTTGGATACAAATTTGTGCAGAATATCCTCCATTATTCTCAGCAGCAATTCAAAATTTGCTGCCTTTCGCTAGTACATGTTTGTGTGAAAAAGGCTTCTCAATTGCGACTAGATTCCTGCATGAGGATAGCATTACAATCAATTGAACCAAGAATTAACTAATAGGCTGAAGATGTTCAGCAGCAGAAATCTCATTAAATATATTTCCGAATGCATATATTTTTTATTTTTAAACATTGTTTTTATGCTTAATTATGAAGTTTTTATGTTATTATTATTTCATTATCTATTTAAATTTTAAATAGATAATGAAATAATAAAGTTGTGTTTTATGTTTATTATATAATAAAATGAAGAATAATAGAAAATCAATATATTATAGATAATATAACAAATATAAATTATTATGAAAAAATAGGGGGCTGCAAACAAATTATAAAATATTTGGGGGCCGCATGTATAAAAAGGTTAAGAATTACTGTGTTAACACAAATGCAATTCCCCGATAAGAATAAAGTTTCAACAGTTTCTTAAATGCTATTTACTGTTAAATAATAAACTTTTATGTATGTGTAGGACACCAAGGTGTCTATTGCAAAGGCCCTACAATGATAAATTAAAATGTATACTTAATAGAATAAGTTTTTAATTATTAAAATTAATTGTTTGTTTTTAAATCATAACTTGTTTAGTACTTAATATGTTACTATTTTCATGGCCAGGCAGAAAGAAGCAGCTGCCCCTCCCCCCAGATCCAAATTTTGATATATTCAAAACATTGTCATTTTGCCCCCCCCCTTTTCGTAATTCAAATTTTGACTGCATCCTTTAATTATAATTTTAAACCCATTTGTTGCATCTTAAATTGACAAATTTGTTGAATTTTAAATATGGATTTGCCCTTTTATCATTTATCAAAAAGAATTAACCAAGATTTAAAGGGTTGGGGGGGGGGGGGGGGGTAAACAATTTTAATCAGTATTTTTAGGGTGTTATAAGAAATTTTTTATTTTCATCTTATTACGCATAATCCTAAGTGTTTCACATGATTAATATATTTGCATTTTTCTAATGTCTCCTCAGATATTCTCTCCCGATAGGCCCATCAAACTTTTTAAAAGTGTATCTGACCTCAACTCACACCTCAATTCTGGCGCACCCTCATCAAAGGCTTTCCAAAAATTTTGCCAAAAATTGCCTAGAAAATACCCATTCACAAGCACCCTTCTCCAAATCATACGGTAATTAACATTTTTTAAAACATGTAAAAAAACACTTAGAGTCTAATTTTGTAATAATTTTACCAAACATTACATTGTTTTTTATTGTTAATTTGATAAAAAATTATTACTATGAGCTAGCACGGCATTTTATATACTAGGTTTTATAAATTAAAATTATAAACGAATTATAAAAATGTTTAAATATTTTGTTTTAGACGCCATATTCTCATAACATGTGCTAAGCAATTGAATCTTGACAAAATATTGTTAGGAGATTGTACAACTTCTATAGCACCAAGAAGCATGACTTCTCTGATAACCGGTGCCGGACTACAGATGTATTACGACGTGGTACTATTCTAAAATTTTAGTTATATTTGTATTTTGAAAATTAAATAAATTATGGAATTTAACTTAATTTTTTTCAGTTGTTTTTATCTTTTATTTAATCTATTTATTCCAGGCTTTCGTTCAAAATATTCACGGAGTCGCCTTGCTCAAACCTCTCAAGTAAGACCACTTAAAATTTTATAAACTACGTAAATAATGATTTTTAAAAGTTTTTTTTAATTTCCTTCTTGTTTTTAAAAATTTTTTTTAAATATTAATGCTTTTAAGTTTATTGGTTTTCTTGTTATCTATTATTTTTTTTTATTTAATTAGAGACGCTACATACAAAGAAATCGTTTATTACATTCATTTAAGATCACTCAATCCTTTAGGCAATCCCTCCTCCATTTTACACTGTGAATCCGACTTGCTCATGGTTTAATTTCTTTTGCCTTTGAAAGTTATATTTATTTATTTTTAATTGCTATGCAATTTATGGGCTCGCTTTCCATTTTCCGAAGTCACGTAACGCACCGAACGTGTAACGCACCTATAACGCTTATTATTAATTGTAATTAATTGCTATGGAATTTATGGTTTAACTAGTTTTTGGGTTCGAATCCCGGGGTTTTTTTGACCCTTATGATTGTTTGTTACCACCATTGATAATAAGACTTTTTGGCCGTTCGTTGGATGCTGACCGATGAAAAAAATGACCATTGGCCAAAATGTGAATCCAAGTTTTTTTTCCCGTTTTTTTTTGACTATCATGATTGTTCCTATTACTACCATTGTTATTATGACTTTTTGGCCGTCCGCTGGCTGCTGACCGATGGAAAAAATGACCATTGGCCAAAATGAGAATCGAAATTATTTTTTTCGTTTTTTTTGACTAACATTGACAATTACCCTATGCCCTCCCCTAGCAGAGCCTATGCCTCTACTGATATGGGTCCCTGTGCCCCCCCCTACAAAAGCCTATGCCTCTCCTGATGTGGGTTCGAATCCCGGAGAGGCCAAATTTTTTTTTATTTTTTTTTGTTTAAATTAATATATTGTTCTTGTTAATACCATTGATAATAAGACTTTTTGGCCGTCCGTTGGCTGCTGAGTAATGGAATGAAATGACCATTGGCCAAAATGTGAATCGAAAATTTTTTTTTCGTTTTTGACTCTTATGATTGTTCTTGTTAATACCATTGATAATATGGCTTTTTGGCTGTCCGTTGGCTGCTGACCGATGGAAAAAAATGACCATTGGCCAAATCGAAAATTTTTTTTTACGTTTTTTTTTGACTCTTATGAATTTATATCCACTTTTACCGTGTCCTGGCTGCTGACCAATGGAAAAAATGACCATTGGCCAAAATGTGAATCGAAATTTTTTTTTCATTTTTTTTTGACCCTTTCGAATTTATATCCACTTTTACCGTATCCTGGCTGCTGATTAATGAAAGAATGACCATTGGCTGAAATGTGAATCGAAAATTTTCGTTTTTTTACTCTTTTTGTATAAATAATTAACTAATCATTTTGCATTTAATACCCCCCTATAGGCATTCTCGCCCCTTCCCACCTTTCTCGCCCATAAATTGCATAGCAAATATGCTACTTTTATACAGAGTATAGAAGCCTTCCCTTCCCCCCTCCACATTCTCACGAGGGCCGAAGGCCCAAGTTAATATTTATCTTTTTATATTGTAAAATTTTTTGATAAAATTTTATCTTTTAAGGGTTTTTATTTTTTCTTGTTGTATTTGCGATATAATATAACTAATAGTCAGTGAAACGATATGTAATTTTCTCAAATTCCTTGAAATGTACTGCAATTATTTTTTAGTTTCTTACGTGTATTTCTTAATTTCAGGGTGTCAATAGCGTGGAAACTTTAGCATCAAATTTTTTAACCAATCTAGAGCGGGACTTCCCATCTCTGGCCAACGCCGTATGCAGGTTTACTCCAATCAATAATACCACATATGAACTGTTTTTAATTTGTACTAATTTCAATTGCTTTGCCCCTTTCTACGATTTTTATTATACTATACATGACATTCGCTATTTCTTTTGCTTTAAACTTATTATAAGTCGGTATTTTGAATAGGATCGGCGACAGGATCGCGATAAATTCGAAACAGGAGTGCGAATCAATAGGAACTACGTGCCGCATTTGTGGGGTAATGCCTGCCCTTTTTTTGGCGTGTTTGGGCGAATGTTGAAATTTAATAAACAGCCTTAAAGTCTAACTTTAAGTTATGGTTAATCTTTGGTCTAAGCTTTATTATAAAACTAGTCGTCGATAAGATTATTAATAAATTTGCACTAACTTTTCCTAAAATTGTCTCTTAAAAATAAGATTATAATTTGTCATTTTACTTAGCACAAGTTGGATTCCGGATTCAAATCTTTTTAAATTTTGAGCGCGTGATCTCATTAGGCGTTTTGGGAAGTCTATTGTAATGAGAATTAGAGGGAATAATTGATAGACAAAGACTAATATCTAACTATCAACTGATGAACGGGTGCGATAATCAGAAAGCAAGCGTGTAGTGCGCCCTCTCGATGATATTAACAAATGCAACTTATTATTTCGAAATGTCATTTTATTTTTAATAAGCTATATATAAAGCTACTATCAGTTATTAAAAGCCAACACAGGAGAAGACTTAGTTAGATTGTTAAATTGAAAATTCACATGATTGAGAAGACAACACGTTATTGCTAAAAGTGATCAGAATTTGTTTTCGACATTTTTAGTATTCTATAATTTTTGGACCTTTTAGTGCCCACGTAAAACGGAGACCTAGCTTAATTTAGCTTTCGATAACATAATCAGTTATTTACCAATCTATAGTAATAGTAGCCCTTGTTCTACAAATAACCTAGAAGTAAGCGAACGAGAAAAACGCTTTTCCAGCCATATAATAGTAAGATTAGACTCTAGATGCATTCAGCGTTAAAATCTAATCTGCCAAGCTATATTTTTGTGTAGCTATCTATGACATATTATTTATTATAACAGGAATTATACGCGTCTCATAGTCAAAATCCTTTTTTAAACTTGGCTTCACACACACACCCGAACCCGGACTCTAATGCAACCCCAGGGTATGTCCATTGTGTTTGCAATATAGCGTTGAAAAACGTTTAAAATTAGTTTTTTTAAAAAATTATTTTAATTAAATTTATGCTTTTTTCTCCTTTGAACGTAATATAAACCTGTGTTTTATTTTTCAGAGTTAATAATTGCCGAGTTTTCCATTTTTGTAAAGCATTTCTGTTAAAATAATAGGAATTAGCTTGTGGGATACCTATGTCATGTTTATCTATGTTAAAAATTAGTTGTAAAACTTTCCACTTTGTATGCTAGTAATTACTATATCATTTACGTTTCTGCAAAACGAATGTTTCTTAATAAATTACAGGCTTTGCTTGAAGCTCCTCGTACAATCCACATTTAATTTACTTAAAATGATTAGGTGAATTATTACTTCAAATGTTTCAATCGATCTATGTATCATAAATTAAAGCTGATGTTTAATATGTTAAACAACTTTAGGTTGTAGCGATTTATAATTGACTTATGCTTTTTAAATTTTAGGCATTTTTCACAAACTTGCTACAAATGTGTGACCGTCTTCCAAGATTTGGTAATTAAAATTTTTATGATTATAATGACAATATTAACATTTATTAAATTAGTCGTTAATTTAATTTTTATCGATATTTATTACTAGGACAGAGACGCGTTGCCCAGCTTTGCCATTGACATCGAGGACGATCAATAGATTTGTCAAAAATTTTATCTTGTTTTTTATAATTGTTAAAATTATACTTCATGTCAAATAAAATATTAAAATTCTAGTTTTGTGTAAACAATGTGAAATGTACCTAAAGCATTTTAATAATTATATTACTGAAACTTAAAAAAACAAATTGGAATGTACCTGAATCATTTTAATTAAATTTATTTTGTATTAGCTTGAGCGTTAATTATCACCTATTTTATTTATTTTTTAATTAAAAATTTTGATTAAGTTGATGCAATTGTACGTGGTGGGTTAATGGACTAACCATTACTTGTTTTTTTCTCTTATTATAATATATCACATATTCCTGTATAAGTTTTATAAGATTTACTTTAAAAAAGCATCCGATGCGTAAAGGTAAAAGCATTTTACTTTTTTGTCTTTTTCACACACACCCCCCCCCCCGGGTGAGAAAGAGGGTAAAATATAAGGGGGGGGGGGGAAATCACTCCCCTCCCCCTCTCTGGTAGAGGCCTGCAAAGTCACTTTTTTTCAACCCGACTCGAAAGCGTTTTTAAATTTTTAACCCAAACCCGACACGCCCCGAAAGCGTCTTTAAATTTTCAACCCGAACCCGACCCGACCCGAAAGTGTTTTTAAATTTTCAACCCGGACCCAACCAAGTAGAAAAATTTGAGGATGAAAAATTTATTCGACAGAAAGGATCATACAAAATTTGATTAATAACTTTATGAAATTGATTTACTATAATTATGTATAAATTTTGTGGCGTCTACGATTCGGGGCGTAAATTAGCTCTTTGTGTAATCAAATTTATAATTTCAACTTTAAATTGAATATTTAATTATATCTTTTTGTAGTTAAATTTATAATTCACTCTATAGACTATAAACAATAGTAAATACTCATTTGTTTATATTTTACCTTTCGTGATTCAGCTTTGAATTTAAATTTGCCTCCAAACTAAACGAATTAAAAAAATAGAAAAGGAAATTGATTCTATGAATGAATGATTATAATTAGTTATACAATTCGATATTGTTTTACAAAAATCATAGATAACAGCATTAATTTAACAAACACGTTTTGTTCATTTTTTAATGTAAGATTCATATCCTTTGATCCGACTTTAAAAATCCAACCCGACCCGAAAGCATTCTAAAATTTTTAACCCGAACCGAAAGCGTTTAAATTTTTAAACCCAACCCGACCCCGGGACGGATTCGTGTTTTGGATGACCAGTGCAGGCCTCTACGGTGAGGAAGAGGGTAAAAAAATAAGTGGGGGGGGGGGGCAAATCACCCCCCCCCCCTGGTAAGGAAGAGGGTAAAAAATAAGGGGTGGGGGGCAAATCACCCCTCCCCCCTTGTGGGGAAGAGGGTAAAAAATAAGGGGGGGGGCAAATCACCCCCACCCCCCACGTGAGAAAGAGGTAAAATTAAATTTCAGTTACTTGGCAGCATAGAAATAATAACTGAACAAATGAATTAATTACTGAGCAAATAATTAAATTACTGAGCATTTGAAAATTTTACTGAGCACTTAATTATTATACAGTCAATTGATTATTCTACTGAGCAAAAATTGAATTAAATACTGAGCACTATAATTTGTTCTCTTATGAAAATAAACAATATTATAACTAACTTAAAAGTGATGTTAATTAATGGCGCATATTAAAAAACCCCAAACACAAAATGGAGGCCTAAGTTATATGATACTTTTATTTCTAAATACCAGTTAATTAAATCATAATCTATGTGGAATTTTCCAGGATTCGCACCCAGAAAAAAGTCACATTTTAAATCCCTTAATGAATTATTCCAAGCTGCCTAATCATTACCTAATTTTATATTTGAGCTCAATGAATTTACAAGTACTTACTAGAGGACCCTACAAAAATAATTGGTTCATTGAATATTTATGACAATAGTAAAAAAACTAATTCCAATCATTTAATTTCAAACAAACTGAGCTAGATACTTTCAAAATGAGGAGTCAGGAACTGGAACTAGATATCTTAAGGCAAAGAAATGTCAAAATAACAAGTTTTTTTGTAACATGTTTTTATTTATATAAATTGCCTTCAAATACAGCCATTTAAAATGAATGGCGGCCTCATCAATTTTAGTTAAGCCAAAATGTCTTTTTAATTGTAATATCATTAATAATAATGGTTAGCAGATAATAAGCATATTATTTTTATTATTCATTAAATTCCACTGGTCATGTCGCACTTAATTTAAAATAGCAGTCTGATAATGACTTTAGTTTGTTTTAGAGATTTTAAACATGTATTGATTAAAGCAGTGATTCTTAACCTGGGGGTCGCGGCAAGTTTGCCGGGGGGCCGCCAAATTTTTTTAGAATAAAATAAAAATATTCATAAAAGCATTAGAAAAAATACTCACCAGGGGATTCGAACTCGTTGCCTTAAGATTAATTATTAGAATTAATAAATGATTGTAATTTAAAATCTTTGTTTAAAACTAAAAGTTTGCCGCAATTTTGGATACAAATTGGTGCAGAATATCCTCCATTATTTTCAGCAGCAATTCAAAATTTGCTGCCTTTCGCTAGTATACATATTTGTGTGAAAAAGGCTTCTCAACTATGGTGGATACTAAAAAACGCAATCGATTGCGACTAGATTCCTGCATGAGGATAGCATTACAATCAATTGAACCAAGAATTAACAAATTGGCTGAAGATGTTCAGCAGCAGAAATCTCATTAAATATATTTCCGAATGCATATATTTTTTATTTTAAACATAGTTTTTATGTTTATTTATGAAGTTTTTATGTTATTATTATTTCATTATCTATTTAATGTTTTATGTTTATTATATAATAAAATGAAAAAATAATAGAAAATCAATATATTATAGAATATAGATAATATAACAAATATAAATTATTATGAAAAAAATGGGGGGCCGCAAACAAATTATAAAATATTTGGGGGGCCGCGTGTATAAAAAGGTTAACCACAAATTCTATCATGGAAATCTTATTCTTTTTTACTTTTATATTATAGCTATTATTACCTAGACTAGATAGACTGCTCATCAACGCCAAAAATGTGTACCCTTCTTTCCACCATTTTGAAAGGAGCATTGTAACGTGGTGATCATATAGAAATTAGTAATTTTCGCAAATTAAATTATCTTAAAAAGGTAAATAAAAAAAATATTGAATTGGGTAGATATTGAAAACAGCATTTTAAAATAAATATCATTTAAAAAATACGTAAAAATGTAAAAACTGCGATTAAAGTTTGTTTAATTATATAGTGCCATCAATACTTTGCATAATATAAATTTATTGACGTTTTTTTAATTTATAAACTTAGTGAGGAAGGTAAATTGACTGTATAGGCCAAAATTACAGGGTTAAAATACACCAGTTGCACTCTTCAAAATGGAGGAAAAGTAGACACACAATTACCCATATGCAACGTATGGCATGAGCAGTCTATCTAGTCTACGGCTATTACCTAGAGAACTGCAAAGTCACTTTTTTCAACCCGAACCCGAAATCATTTTCAAATTTTCTACCCGGACCCGACCCGACCCGAAATCATTTTCAAATTTTCTACCCGGACCCGACCCGACCCCAAAGCATTTTAAAAACTTCAACCCGAACCCGACACGACACGAAAAATTATTAAAACAAATTACTTTCGAGCGCGAAAATTGCTGTGTGTAAAATTAAATCGACTAATAAAAGCCATGATGATTTGTATTCTATAAAAGGGATTGTGAAAAAAAAAACTCATATTTATTTATCTATATTTAATTTCCTAATATCAAGTAAACTGCTCATATGTTATAGACTTGCTATTTAACATCCATTTATTGTTATTATGAAACCATTATTATATAGCTGATTATAATCAATACAGTAAATATGATGAAATTTATAGTCACTGTTCAAATGTTTTAAGTGCAATTTAAGATAAATTCATTTGATATGAAATTTAAAAATATAATTATAAGTTATTATATAAAAAATTGCACATGAAACGTTTATAAAATTATAACTTATTTTTAAGTTGGCTTTTGAATATGTATTAAATGTAATTTAAATTAACGATGAGGATTAGCCAATACTTCAAGGTTAACACTAAAAAAATTTAAAATATAACTTTATTGAAATAATTTATCTTTTAATAGTCATATAAAAAAGGCGTAATTTATATAAATTGAATTATTGATGAGAATTAGCTAGCACTTCAGAGTTCGGAGTTTTATAATTTAAAAAAAGAGGAAGAGAATTAAATGAATGAATGATCCAAATTAGTTGTGCATTTCGATATTTAAAACAGGTGTTTGAACCCGCCCAATGTGTTCGGGTTCGGCATAAATTTTGAAATCGGGTCCGTGTTTGGGTTTAAGGAATTGGGTTCGGGTACAGGTTCGGGTTCAAGAAATTATATTATACTAATAATACATTTTTAAACCATACCATAATTAATATATATTAATTATATATAATAATTACAAATGATTCTTGAGATAATTAGTATCGATTAATGAATGAAAAATGCCGGAAACATAAAAATATTGATATTACAATCGTATGGTTTACGTTACATTGTCATGATAGAGAAAACTGAGATATTCAATTCTCAATACATTTTTAAATTAAAAACCCGAACCCGAACCCTTTTTTGTATTCATCGGGTTCGGGTTCGGGTTTTAAGAGTATTTTTAAAAATGGGTTCGGGTTTGGGTTCGGATCTGTAAAACATCGGGTTTTACCCGGTTCGGGTTCAGGGGTTCGGGACAAACCCCTGATTTAAAAACACTTTAATTAAAAAAATAGGTCTCGCGTGTTATTTACAATGTATAAATCTTGGACCCGACTCTGTAAATTTGACCCTACCCGACCCGAAAGCATTTTCAAATTGACTACCCGGACCCGACCCGACCAAAAATCATTTTCAAACCCCGGGGTCCGGGTCGGGTCTTGGGTCACCCGTGCAGTTCTCTACTATTACTATTACCTAATATGAACTCACTATTTTAATTGATAGCTTTAAAACCACATGCGCGAGTGAGGGCAGATTTTCAACACCCAAGGGATTAAAATTATTTCGAGATTATTTCCGATCTCAAATGAAATTATAGATATACTATTGCGGGCAAAAGTAAAATCAACGCTATTTAATCTTTACGAGGACAATAACGTTTTGTATAGTTTTAAATACTTTTTTGATGTATTAAATACAAGAGTTAAATATTTATGTTATAAGTCGACGATTGATTCATTAAACTTATTTTGCACTAAAACTATTTATAGAGCCAAAATATATCCTTTTACATGTTTTCGTTGTTATGTTGCAGTACAGTTTGTATTATTCATTAAGATAAAATGTAATTATGATGAGGGTAGGGAAGGTCTAAACTAATTTAAAAACATATTATTAAAGGTACGCGTTAAAGCGAATTTAAGGTAAGTATAGGTATGAGGAAAACATTCTCCGAAAAAGCAGTTAACCTTTAAGTTCGACAAACAACTTTATAGAAAAACATTGGCTGTTTACCACGTCTTCACCCTAGGGAAATTAAGGTTCGGCCTCGGCCTTAGGGTAAAAAGCTAGTCAAGCCACTGGCAAATACATTAATTTATTGCCTCTGTGTTTAAAAAGGAAGATGAAGGCATATTAGTCATATAACGCCCCGAGATATTATTTCAAACTAATTGTAAATCAGATATATATCAATACACTTAATTTAAGGGGGAAAAAATTATTATCCTAGCCACTCGTTGTTACTATGCCCACTGTTGAAGCCTTTAGAAAGCTTAAAGTTTTTAGTATTTGAAAATATTTTCGTCAAGCAAAATTATTATTAATGCTTCTTTTTTTTCGTTATTAAATTTAGTAGTTATAATTTTATATCAATATTTAAGCCGACCGACCCCAATCTTTCGTAATTTGCTGTTTTTTCATTCACGTTATATATCAAGGATATTTAATATTTAGAAATATAATACATTTATAATTAAACCTAAAAATTCTAAATATTAGTTTAACAATTTAAATGCTTCGTATTTAAAGCTTATATTGCGCAGCAATTAAAATTACTTTATTTACAAAAGTTTTATAATTAAGTCATAGAGAAGTTAATCCCATAGCCTAGGTATAGTCATAGAAGTAGCCAGGATTTGCCTTAGAGAGGGGCAACAATCAAATGGGAATTAATGCCATCTTTTTATTATATTCTTAGTATTTTTGCTCTAGGGACGGGGGCAGATGGTCCCTCTGGCTACGCCCATGGGTATAGTGCTGAATGAGGAGACACGACTTTTATAATGCTCTTGACGCGTACTTAGAGCCCTGCAAAATGAAAATTTTTCTGCCCGAGCCCGGCCGACGTCTCAGTTTTTATTTTGCCCGAGCCCGAACGACACTTTATTTTTGGGCCCGACCCGAGCCCGACCCGATTTTTCAAATAGGAAATTAAAAAAAAAAATTTAAAATATTTTTTTATTTTAATTCTAATGTAACGGCTACTAGGAATATATTTAAATACCAGAATATGATTTGCAATTTAGGCCAAAATATTTTAATAGACAGGTATGGTGTACGAAGATAATTTTTTAATATCTAGTTGAGTTTGTTTAGATCATATTTTATAAAAGATTCGTTTGTCTTAGTCAATTCGGGGCGGGCTCGGGCGTCGGGTCGGGCCGCCTCATCAGGCCCGACCCGAGCCCGAGGCCCGATTGTTTTATTAAATTCTGCCAGAACCCTGCCCGAAGCCCGGTCGGGTCGGGCCGGATCGGGCTTCGGGCGGCCCGTGCAGGGCTCTACGCGTGCTTGAGTCAGGTGAAGGGAATGTTAATATTTATAAGTCAATTTATTAAAGTGAGGGACTTACTAAATAATTAACCTATATTGTTGTATAAAATTTATGGATTCAATTTTAAGGAGAATTAAATATTTAGTTTGAAAACTTTTCACGCGTGCAAATGTATATATGAGAACTATATTTTAATTATTCCACTCTAAAATAATAACCGGTTAACATATTTGAGGGGGAGAAACATTTAACAAATGTATATAGTTAACGGGAAAATGGAGTACAATATACACGTCGCGAAATTTGATTGGGCGCCCCGTGTTGTTGGTGTTGTTTATCTAATTGTTAATTTTTAGAATATATAACCAAGTCCACCATATTTAATTATTCACATAACTTTTTTCAAAATCTTGTTCTCTTCTTTTCCTTACTTTAATGGGAAATTTCTCTTTCCGACTTATGATGGCTTGCCTGTGCGTGGGAACGTTAAGTGAGTTTTAGAAATCTTTTTTTATTTTAATAATTGCCACCTTATTATTTAAAAATTGTAGTGTCTCAATATGTAAGTTTACATCAGTCAATTTATACCTCCCTTTTAATTTTACAATATAAATCTATAATTTTATTTTATTTTACAGCGCAATTGTCTGTAAATTTTATTTTCCAAATGCATTATTTCTAATATTTTCTTAAAATCGTTAATAGTTAGTGGGAAACATTGATTTACAAAAATCTTTAATATTGTATTGTTATAGTATCATATATGGCAAAAATTCATTAAAAGCAACTTTCAAAGGAAGTACTTGAGCTAAACCATCGAAGCCTGATCTAAAAATGTTTAAAAATTATAAAATAAATAAGTCGAGATGTGTATTTAAGGAAATTAAAACGCGAGTTTATCTTAAACTGTATGTGCATAGCAGTATATTTCCTAGTGCAAGTTTGAGCAGATTTGCGTTATTTTTAAATATTCAATTTTCCCATATTCTAGCTTTTCTGACCTTTCCAAACAAATTTCCGCTTGGATGGAGTATTCATCTACAGCCTCAGGTAATTAAAATCATCTATTGTATATAGAAATTAAGTAGTATAAAAATCAGGTTAGGTGTTTTAAAAGTTATATTTTTGAAATAAATAGAGTGACTAATTTAATCAGAGAGACCTGTTGGATTTTGAGGATAAAATAATTTGCAAATGTGTGTATTTGAAAACTGAAAAAGTAATATTACACAAATTTTAAATGTTTTATATAGTCATTGACTTGAATGAACCAGGTATAAGTTTATTTATCATATTACTAAGTATGTTTTGTGGTGAGTCTAACTAGATTTACAAACTGCGACATTATCATTTAAGAGTTGATGAATACAATATCGACTTTTAATTTTAGCGCTCAACTAAATATGTATTTACATTTGCAATTATTGATGAAGGAACTACAAATAAGCGTAAGAAATTAATCCTTTATAGATTTAATACAAATTACGCTTCAATTTTTGTTTGTATTTTTAGTCGCAAGTAATAAATATTTAAAGAATATAAATTTATTTTAAATAATCTCGATCTATAAACAATCTTAAATATTATACACATTGAATATATTTTATCTAGGCAAACCATGTAAGAAAATTTATTATATAATTTTATAGAAATATAACAGTGTTTAAAATTAAGTTAATTTAGCATTTTATTAGTTAGGTTTAGCAATTAAAAAATTATAATTATTTTTTTGTTCAAAACTTTCCATCAAAAATTTTAATGAGAAAATCATTTAAAATGTTACATCGTTATATTTTTTAATAAGTCATACATTATACTAAAACTTAATATAAAGTGCTTCTAATTAAGTAAATCTATGGGGATAGCCATGGAGCAAAGAAGAATGATATGGAAATTAATTAATATAGAAAATAGAAATAAGTAATTTAGGGATTAAAAAAGGCGAGATGCAAAATGTTTTTAATTTAATTATGCCCGAATTGCCCAAATCTTATCAGTGTGTCCGCCCGAACATTAAAATTTAAGACAATTTCCCTGCCCGGCCCGGTCCGCGGGCTAGGAAGCGAGCCGGGCTGGGCAGCGGGCCGGGCGGGCTGATATTATTAGTCACTATTTGAGATTCTTCTGCTCAATACTTAACTTGGATTTATTTATTATAGTTAATTCAAATTGCTACCATGCATTTGGACCCCCCCATCTTAATAACATTGTATGTGTCATGATGCATGGAGATGTGGTAATGCGTTAAACTAAAATACTTTTTCATTATTGCTCGTTGTTATAGTAGCAAATGTAATGTTGTATTTATACCAGCTTGGAAATTCCTTATATTTGTCCGACGAATTTAATGACATTTGCATTATACCTAAAAATGCAAGTCATTCAGGCCCTGTTATTGCAAATTATGATGAAAACCCTAGAGCTGTTCTAGTTTACCCGTCAATTCGATTTACAGAAATTCAACCGCCAACGGAAAAATGATATTCTTCATTTTTTGCAAACTGATGTTTAAACTTTTATTGTTGATAATAAAACAAACATAATTCAATTAGTATATCCCTTTGATTGATAAACATCTAGACACATCTTGTGTTAAAACTTATCGAAGGAGTAATGCAGTTTGAGATAGGTATTATTGGTATTATCTTTTTTTAAAATCTTTCCCATTATTAAATTATTCTTTACTTTTAATTGCTATGCAATTTATGGGCTCGTTTTTTGTTGTCCGTCCGTCCGTCTGTCCGTCCGTCTGTCTGTCTGTCCGTCTGTCTGTCTGTCCGTCCATCCCTATCTATTTGCATTGGGTATATTAGGTTATCGCTTTTTTAAATTAATGGATGAGAAAGAGGTGCCCCACCCCTCATCTCTATCTCCCTCGCTGTGTTATTTTTAGAATTAATGCATAATAGGTGCCCCACCCCTCATCTCTATCTCTCTCGGTGTGTTATATATAAGATTTGTTAAATTATCTATTATATAATAAACATAAATAAAAGTTGTTTACTTTTAATTGCTATGCAATTTAACTAGTTATATCATAAACATAAATAAAAGTTGTTTACTTTTAATTGCTATGCAATTTAACTAGTTTTTGTTATATAATAAACAGATAAAAGTTGTTTACTTTTAATGCTATGCAATTTAACTAGTTATATAATAAACATTAATAAAAGTTGTTTACTTTTTAATTGCTATGCAATTTAACTAGTTTTGGGGTTAGAATCCCGGAGTTTTTTTGACTCTTATGATTGTTCTTGTTACTATCATTGATAATAAGAATTTTTGGCCGGCCGCTGGCTGCTGATCAATGAAAAAAATGACCATTGGCCAAAATGTGAATCGAAATTATTTTTTTCGTTTTTTTGACTATTATGATTGTTCCTGTTTCTACCATTGCTATTATGACTTTTTGGCCGTCCGCTGGCTGCTGACCAATGTTATATAATAAACATAAATAAAAGTTGTTTACTTTTAATTGCTATGCAATTTAACTAGTTTTTGGGTTAGAATCCCGGAGTTTTTTTGACTCTTATGATTGTTCTTGTTACTATCATTGATAATAAGACTTTTTGGCCGTCCGTTGGCTGCTGACCAATGAAAAAAATGACCATTGGCCAAAATGTGAATCCGAGTTTATTTTTTCGTTTTTTTTTGACTATTATGATTGTTCCTGTTACTACCATTGCTATTATGACTTTTTGGCCGTCCGCTGGCTCCTGACCGATTGAAAAAATGACCATTGGCCAAAATGTGAATCGAAATCATTTTTTTCGTTTTTTTTGACTATTATGATTGTTCCTGTTCCTACCATTGCTATTATGACTTTTTGGCCGTCCGCTGGCTGCTGACCAAAGGAATAAAATGACCATTGGCCAAAATGTGATTCGAAAACTTTTTTTTCGTTTTTTTTTTTGACTATTATGAATTTATATCCACTTTTACCGTGTCCTGGCTGCTGACCAATGGAAAAAAATGACCATTGACCAAAATGTGATTCGAAATTTTTTTTTCGTTTTTTTTACTCTTATGAATTTATATCCACTTTTACCGTGTGCTGGCTGCTGACCAATGGAAAAAAATGACCATTGGCCAAAGTGAGCATCAAAATTTTTTTTTCCGTTTTTTTGGCTATCATTGACTTATAAAGTATCTGTTGGTACTGACCAATAGAGAAAAAGTGACCATTGGCCAAATTTTTGATTTTTTTAATTAAAAATTGTTCAAATTCAACAAAAAATTTCTCCCAACAATTCTGCAAATTCTTAACATTGTGTTGTTTTATAATATAATGTTTGTTAGACCCATAATTACTAAAGGCCATAAAAACTAATGTAATACGCAACTAGATGCAAACACTAAATCTAACCCTAACCCTTGCCTATATTACATTTTGCCTATAATGGAAAATTTGTATAAATAATTAATTAATCATTAGGCATTTAATACCCCCCCCTATAGGCATTCTCGCCCCTTCCCACCTTTCTCGCCCATAAATTGCATAGCAAATATGATACATTTATACGAAGTACAGATGAGTCGTCCCCCCTTCCCTTCCCCTCTTCCCTTCCCTTCCCTTCTCCCCCTTCCCACGAGGGCCGAAGGCCCGAGTTTTTTATACGAACGATTGATTTATTTTATGATGATGATATGATGATGAGATTGTTTTGATGTGAGGAAACTGGTAAAACTTGCAAATAAAGGATGATCTGCGATTTTAGTTGATTTCCCCTATTATACATTTCATTCATTCAGATTTACGTTTGTTTTAACATAAATTTTTTAGAATTCCATTTAAATGTAAATCATCTAAGATAGATTTAAAATTGGATCTAAGCGTCGTATAGTCAAATAGAGCTGTTAAAAGTTCCTTTTAAAAAGGAACTTGTCAAGTTCCAGTTCCTTTGCCTAAAATGGAATTAGTTCCAGTTCCTAGTTCCTCATTTTAAAAAGGAACTAGTTCCAGTTCAGTTCCTTTGAAGTTCCTTTTTTAATTTTTTTTTAAATGTACAAACATCTTTTATTAATTCGTAAAACCAATATATTATATATTACAATTTATAAAAATCATCAGGTAATAAATGTTTATTTATATTTAACAAAATATTATTTTCAAAGTTGTCATCTAAAAGACATGTTCGCTTGTCTCCAAATAAAATTTTGCCCAAGCTAAATAATCTTTCCACAGGGGCACTTGATGGTAATGGCGTATTATATTTAATAAATAGTTTTTTAAATGGGGAAAACTGTCTAAAAGACTTAAATTCCGGTTATTAGAAAGCAAAAAACGTTCAATTGATTCATTCTATTCATCATTTTTTAATTCAAAAAAATCCATTTCTGATAAACTAGGTCCAGCCTGTTGAGATTTAGGACTAGGAATATGATAAAAATTAAAACCATTAAAGGAAATGGACTTTATATAAATTAACATAAGTCGAAAAATTTATTTAACAAATACTACCGTGAATAAAATACTTAATAATTTTTAAATTATAAATTAATTTAAAAAATTTTAATGTAAATTGAAATTGGCAAAAGGAACTTAAAAGGAACTTTTAAATAGTTCCTTTTGCGATAAATTGAGAAAAAAAAGGAATTAGTTCCAGTTCCAGTTCCTAAAAAAAGGAACTAGTTCCTTTAACAGCTCTAGTCAAAAGCCTAACTCAAGATCCCATCAACTGAACACTTTATTTTGCCGAGAAATTAAATACTATTTTAAGAGAACAAAAATTTAGAGGTAAATAAAAAATCTGAGAATGTTTCAATGCTATTTTAATACTGAGCGCTCAATGCACCGAAATTGTAATTATATTTAACCTTCATAATGATTTTATGCTTATTTAAAACCAAAGATTGTCTTGGAGAAATTTTTTCCTTCGATTGAACCGGTGTAATATTGGAGTCAGCGAACGTTGTAAAATAGCGAAGTCAAATGTCAATCAAGCGTCATATATTATTTTCATTAAAATTGTTTAAATAGTTCTTATTGGCGGATAAAAACGTCAATCATCAATAATATTATGTTATTTAACATTACAATTTTAATCATATTATATACCATAAATAAATTAAGAACTTTGCCCCCCCCCCTTATTTTTTACCCTCTTTCTCACCAGGGGGGGGGGGTGTTTTGCCCCCCTTATTTTTTACCCTCTTTCTCACCAGAGGGGAGGGGGGGGGGGGGGGTTTTGCCCCCTCCCCCCTTATTTTTTATTCCCTTTCTTACCAGAGGGGAGATGGCCCCCCCCTTATTTTTTATCCTCTTTCTCACCACAGGGGAGACGGGGGGGGGGGGGGGTGTTTTGCCCCCCCCCCTTATTTTTGACCCTCTTTCTTACCTGAGGGTAGGGGGTCTTTTGCCCCCCCCCTTATTTTTGACCCTCTTTCTCACCAGAGGGAAGATGGGGGACCCCCCCCCCTTATTTTTGACCATCTTTCTCACCAGAGGGGAGATGGGGGACCCCCCCCCCCTTATTTTTTATCCTATTTCTCACCACAGGGGAGATGGGGGGGGGGGGGGTAGGTGTTTTGCCCCCCTCTTATTTTTGACCCTCTTTCTAACCAGAGTGGAGGGGGGTTTTTTGCCCCCCCCCCCTTATTTTTATCCTATTTATTACCAGAGGGGGGGGGTGTTTTGCACCCCTTATTTTTTATCCCTCTTTTTCACTGGTGCCCCCCCCCCTGGTAAGAAAAAGGGTAAAAAACAAGGGGGGGAGGGGGCAAAACACCCCCCCCCCCCCCTTCATCTCCCCTCTGGTGAGAAAGAGGGTAAAAAATAGGGGGGAGGCAAATCACCCCCCTCCCCCCTGGTGAGAAAGAGGGGTAAAAAATAGGGGGGGGGGCAAAACACCCCCCCCCCCTCTCTGGTGAGAAAGATGGTAAAAAATAAGGGGGCAAAACACCCCCCCCCCCCCTCTCCCCTCTGGTGAGAAAAAGGATAAAAAATAAGGGGGGGGAAGCAAAACACCCCCCCCCCACCCTGTGGTGAGAAAGAGGATAAAAAATAAGGGGGGGGGGCAAATCACCCCCCTCCCCCCTGGTGAGAAAGAGGGTAAAAAATAAGGAGGAGGGGCAAATCCCCCCCCCCTCCCCCCTGGTGAGAAAGAGGGTAAAAAATAAAGGGGGGGGGCAAATCCCCCCCCCCCCCTCCCCCCTAATGAGAAGAGGGTAAAAAATAAGGTGGGAGGGCAAAACACCCCCCCTCCCCTCTGGTGAGAAAGATGGTAAAAAATAAGGGGGCAAAACACCCCCCCCCCCCCATCTCCCCTCTGGTGAGAAAAAGGATAAAAAAATAAGGGGGGGGGGCAAAACACCCCCCCCCCCCTCCCCCTGGTGAGAAAGAAGGTGAAAAATAAGGGGGGGGGGTAAAACACCCCACCCCCTCCCCCCTGGTGAGAAAGAGGGTAAAAAATAAGGGGAGGGCAAAACACCCCCCCCCCCCCCCCTGGTGAGAAAGAGGGTGAAAAATAAGGGGGGAGGCAAAACACTCCCCCTCCTGGTGAGAAAGAGGGTGAAAAATAAGGGGGGGGGCAAAACACCCCCCTCCCCCCTGGTGAGAAAGAGGGTGAAAAATAAGGGGGGGGGCAAAACACCCCCCTCCCCCCTGGTGAGAAAGAGGGTGAAAAATAAGGGGAGGGCAAAACACCCCCCTCCCCCCTGGTGAAAAAGAGGGTAAAAAATAAGGAAGGGGGCAAAACACTCCCCCCCCCCTGGTGAGAAAGAGGGTAAAAAATAAGGGGGGGGCACCCCCCCCCCTCCCCCCTGGTGAGAAAGAGGGTGAAAAATAAGGGGGGGGGCAAAACACCCCCCCCCCCCCTCCCCCCTGGTGAGAAAGAGGGTGAAAAATAAGGGGGGGGCAAAACACTCCCCCCCCCCTGGTGAGAAAGAGGGTAAAAAATAAGGGGGGAGGCAAAACACTCCCCCCCCCTGGTGAGAAAGAGGGTGAAAAATAAGGGGGGGGGGGGCAAAACACCCCCCTCGGGGGGGGGGCAAAACACCCCCCTCGGGGGGGGGGGCAAAACACCCCCCTCCCCCTGGTGAGAAAGAGGGTAAAAAATAAGGGGGGGGCAAAACACACCCCCCCCCCCCCCTCCCCCTGGTGAGAAAGAGGGTGAAAAATAAGGGGGGCAAAACACCCCCCCCCCCCCTCCCCCCTGGTGAGAAAGAGGGTGAAAAATAAGGGGAGGGCAAAACACCCCCCCCCCCCTGGTGAGAAAGAGGGTGAAAAATAAGGGGGGGGGGGCAAATCACCCCCCCCCCTCCCCCTTGGTGAAAAAGAGGGTAAAAAATAAGGGGGGGGGGGGCAAATCACCCCCCCCCCCCCCCTCCCCCATGGTGAGAAAGAGGGTAAAAAATAATATAATTCTATTTAACTTTTAATATAATTCTATTTAACTTTTATTTAATACAACACAATTAACATATATATATCAATTTAAATGTATTAGTTAATATTTATCTCTAATTCAAATATGGGATAATTGACGTTCAAATTTAAAAACGCTATGGTATAACAATGGGATCGTCAAAAGTAACAATGCATTTTCCAAATCCCCACCCAATCCCCTGTTAGTAAAAAATGACGAGATAAACGTCAAAACTCATTATTTCGTGTTTTTAACCAATAGCAATTCGTATTTGACGTTCGCTATTTTACAACCTTCGACATTTCTGTACGCTACACCTACATTAATTCATTAACTATTCAACTCAAGTTGCAGTACTTTTTATAAAATTTAAAAATCATTAGTGTGTCTTCATCGCTTTAAATTTAAATCTCCTTCGCTGATAAAATTTAAATAGTATTTCTAATAGATAATCCATCATAAGAAAATTACAAGTATCATAATTTATAATTTTTGTTCAAAGTCGGAAAGGATCTAAGAGTGCATTTACACTGTTATTATTTCTAATTATAATGATGGATCTTTACAAATATCCGATAGTTTCCCTAAATTGAACATATTTTAAATAAATTCAATGTACCCCTACAATCCAGCGCCCCCGCCGAGCGTCTATTTAGACTTGGTAAACTAATATTAGTAAAACGGACAAGCTTATTAAACACAATATAGAATATAACGTTTTATTGAAATCGAATCACCATAATTTTATTCTAATGCATTAAGATCACAATGGAGATCGTTAAATCCAACACAATTTCTATACACTGATCAAAGCCATCCGTTTAGTTATAGCGCGTTTTTATATTTTTTTTAGTCGTGTATGTAATTTTTGTATACCACTAAATAAAGTTATTTAAATATTAATAAATAATATTTAAAAAAATTGTTCTTTTTTCGTTTACCCGTAATTTTTAATGTAACTAGAAGGCAATTATTATTATGCTAATGGCCATGGGCGTAGCCAGCTTAAGAATTAGAGGGGGGCAATAATGATTTATAACTGGTGTATTCAGTTACTTTTGACAAATTGAACTGTAACTAATTACATTTTTTGAAATTAACTGTAACTTCACTAGTTACTGTGGCAATTTAACTTGACAACTCCATATATATTGGTTTAAGGCAACCGTCAGACACAAAGATAACCCAATCAAAATCTTTCTAAGATAACCCAATCAAAATGAGATTCAAATTAACTGAATTACAAACAAGATATAAAAACTTAAATTCTATATTTACAATAAATAATAATTATTTAAAGCTTTTTGAATATTTATTAATACTAAGGACTTTTTTTTAAGTTTAGACATTATACTATTACTAATTGTATATATTAGAATGTAAACTTTATTATTTATTGAAGAATTGAAATAAAGTTATAATTGTATGTTATATAATTGAATGTTAATCACTTCCACATTGTAAATATAGTATTTTTATACAATATTTTACATACCCATCATTTATAGATATCCTATACCTTTAGGGATATGTTCAACAAACTTTGCAAGAGCAAAGCCAATAGGTCAGAATCAAAATTTAATTTAAGATAAATAAATATTTGAAGCTTTTTGAATAATTATTAATACTAAGTACCTTTTTTAGTTTAGACATTATAATATTACTAATTGTACATATTAGAATGTAAACTTTATTATTTATTGAAATTGAAATAAAGTTATAATTGTATGTTATATAATTGTATGTGAATTTCCGCATTATAAATATAGCATTTTTATACAATATTTAATATACCCATCATTTATAATGATATCCTATACCTTTAGGGATATGTTCAACAAACTTTGCGAGAGCAAAGCCAATATGTCAGAATCAATATTTAATTTAAGATAAATAAATGTTTGAAGCTTTTTGAATAATTATTAATACTAAGTACTTTTTTTTAAGTTTAGACATTAAAATATTACTAATTGTATATATTAGAAAGTAAACTTTATTATTTTTGATAATTGTATGTTATAAAATTGAATGTTAATCACTTCCACATTATCTTTTTTTAAGTTTAAACATTATAACTCGCAATACTTCAAACAATCTGAATAATATTAAGTCTTAATGTATGTTATTAATGTTCAACCTTAATATTTTTAAAATCATCATTACCTACTTGCAATTCTTCAAATAACAATTTAATTAAAGTTACACAAATTAGGTTCTATCATTAAAGTAAATCCCTTTAAATATTAGCTTTAATATAATTTTTAGCTAATGATCTTAAATTAAAAGCAAACACCAAAACCAAATCAAATCTACTTCACATCTTTCAGAGTGTCGTATCCGGAGATACTCGTATATTTAAATTCTCCCCCCTCCATGTCCCCTTATACAAAAGTTAAGGATTTCCCCCAACCCCCTTGTAAAACGGCGTATCTCAGACATACTTATTCGATTCCCCCTCTCCTTTCTTTATACATTAATTGCAAGTTCGTTGATTGTGAGATTCTTTTGATCTTATACACAGTAAAACATCTGCTGTATTTTACTGATTTTAATGGACGTAAATTTAATGTGTGGTATACCTCTTTTCCTTTTTATTTAATTAACAGTACGTGTGTGTTACTCCCCCCCCCCCCCACGCGCTTATACGTGCTTGTTATTTCTTCCCCCATATATTAGTATTGATCAACACGCATCATTGAATTTTGTATACAATGTATTGTATCGAGAAATTTTTTATACTTGGAAGATTATTTTATACTGTGTTTTACATAGTTTTTAGTATAATAAAGATGTAGTTTATAGAAATAAAAGTAAGTCTCCCTTGGGGGATATATCCCTGACCTGCCGTCTCCCGATATATTTCCCTATTCTCAATAATATATCCAAATTTATTCCTGATTCTCCCTTCAAACCTTTTTTTAAATCGTGTTCCCGCGGCCATTTTTCTTTACATTATTCCGCCGCTGGAACATGATACAGAGAAGTGAGTTTTTTCAATAAATAAATAAAACTCACTTATAAATGATAATATTAGTAGGCTTATATGGCTTTATAATGATATTTATAATCCTTTACCTTTATGTTTTTATATTAATGCCTCATCCTACATGTGTTCTAAAAACCATACTCCTTTTTATATGATGTATCTGATTTACAATAAAATGTCAATTTAATTTAGATTGGTTTGAAATCAACAAATATTATTCTTTATATGTATGACAGTCGTTAGATAGCCTATTTTAACATAGGTGTATTCAAAAAATTACTATCCTTAAAAAGTAATTCTCAATCATTATAACACTTACATGGGCGTAGCCAGGGGCGGGGGCAGCCGGACCCCCTTCCCCCCCCCTAATTAATTAGGGGAGTTGCTTTTTTTTGCTCCCAGGAAAATTCTTGAATAGGCAAGTTCCTTTTTTTTTGCTCTTAAGAAAATTTTTGAATAGGTAAGTTCCTTTTTTTTTGCTCTCAGGAAAATTTTGAAATAGGCAAGTCCCTTTTTTTTGCTCTCAGGAAAATTTTTGGTATAGTCAAGCTTCTTTTTTTTTGCTCTCAGGAAACTTTTTGGAATAGTCAAGCTTCTTTTTTTTTTTTGCTCGCAGGAAAATTTTTGGATAGTCAAGCAAAAAAAATTTGTTAAAAATAATCTGCCCCCCCCCCTTATTCAAAACTTGGCTACGCCCATGAACACTTATCTTATTTTAACATAGTGATTATAACACTTACAAAAATTATTTAATATTACAACCATTATCCTAATTAATTCCTATTAAGTATATTTATTACAACACCACTATTATATTCATATGTTTATAAACTTCTGTTAATATCTTTAGCAATTAACTATAATTAGAGCTGTTAAAGGAAAAAGTTTCTCGGAACTAGTTCCTGGAACTAGTTCCTTTAAAAAAAAGGAACTAGTAAGTTTATTTTTAAAATGAGGAACTGAAACTGGAATTAGTTCTTTTTTTTCTCAATTTATCGCAAAAGGAACTACTTACAAGTTCCTTTTAAGTTCCTTTTGCCAATTTCAATTGCATTAAAATTTTTTTAAATTAATTTATAATTTAAATATTATTTAGTATTTGATTCACGGTAGTGTTTGTTAAAATTTTTCGATTTATGGTAATTTATTTAAAGTTCATTTCCTTTAATTGGTTTTTAATTTTTATCATATTTAGTAATAATAAGTTTATAAATATTATATATATAATTTTTTGATTTTAGATATGAGTGACATTACAATAATTAAACCTGAAAATATACCCTGGCCTTTATTTGAGAATATTTTTACGCTTATTCAAAAGGATGCAAAATCAATAACACTTGGATGCAAATTATGCTCTCTAAAAATAAAACATATATCAACTTCTATATCTTCTACCGCAAATATGTGGCGTCACCTCAAGGTCAATAATTTAAGTATAATTTTAATATTTATTTTTTATAAACGTTAATAATTTTTTTTAATTAATTTTGAAATAAGTTTGTAAAATACAGCTTTTTGTATTCTACTATATTAAATGCATTAAGGAGTTTTAGAGAACTGCACGGGTGACCCGAGACCCGACCCGACCCGGACCCGACCCGACGATTCGGGTAGAAAATTTGAAAATGATTTCGGGTCGGGTCGGGTCCGGGTAGAAAATTTGAAAATGATTTCGGGTCGGGTCGGGTCCGGGTAAAAAATTTGAAAATGCTTTCGGGTCGGGTCGGGTCAAATTTATAGAGTCGGGTTCAAGGTTATTGTAAAAAACACGCGAGACCTATTTTTTTAATTAATGTTAATTGCTAAGCAAAGAGTGTTTTATATATCGAAATGCACAATTAATTTGGATCATTCATTTATTTGTTCTCTTCCTCTTTTTTTAAATTTTAAAACTCCAAACTCTGAAGTGCTAGCTAATTCTCATCACTAATTCAAACTACATAAATTACTCCTGTTTTTAATTTGACTATTAAAAGGTAAAGTATTTCAATAAAGTTATATTTTAAATTTTTTTAGTGTTAACAGTGAAGTTTTAGCTAATCCTCATCGTTAATTTAAAATCCATTTAATACATAGCCAACTTAAAAGTAAGTTATAATTTTATAAATGTTTCATGTGCAATTTTTTTTATAATAACTTATAATTATATTTTTAAGTTTCATATCAAATGAATTTATCTTAAATTGCACTTAAAACATTTGAACAGTGACTATAAATTTCATCATATTTACTGTATTGATTATAATCAGCTATATAATAATGGTTTCATAATAACAATAAATGGATGTTAAATAGTTGTCTCAAGTCTATAACATATGAGCAGTTTACTTGATATTAGGAAATTAAATATAGATAAATATATATGAGTTTTTTTTTCACAATCCCCTTTAAAGAATACAAATCATCATGGCTTTTATTAGTCGATTTAATTTTACACACAGCAATTTTCGCGCTCGAAAGTAATTTTTTTTATAATTTTTCGGGTCGGGTCGGGTTCGGGTTAAAGTTTTTAAAATGCTTTCGGGTCGGGTCGGGTTCGGGTAGAAAATTTGAAAATGATTTCGGGTCGGGCGGGTCCGGGTAGAAAATTTGAAAATGATTTCGGGTCGGGTCCGGGTAGAAAATTTGAAAATGATTTCGGGTCGGGTCGGGTTCGGGTTGAAAAAAAGTGACTTTGCAGTTCTCTTTGAGGTTAAAAAAATGACACCAGCTAAGCCTATAAATCATAGTTGATAGGTATACTTATATAATTATTTTATTATATACATTTTATTACAACTCTGGTCAGGGTAACTAAGATTTTAATTGATTGTTAATTTAATTATAAATCCTATTATAATTTATAAATTTAGTATTTAAAATTTATATATTAGAGATTGCACAATCAACAATATATAAAGTTAAAGCAACAAAAAATCTATGTTTGATGGTAGTGAGAAAGATAAATTAAAACAACTAACAATTATTAAATCTTCATCATCAATAGATGACAAAACTCTTAGTAGGGTTACTGCAATTTTGGCCGGTAGAAGATTAGAGGGCAGACATGCTTTTGATGGTTTATGCAAGACTTTGATTTCAATATTCAGGGAATATGAAATATAGAATAAAAATGTATGCACGATAACAGATAATGCAACAAACTTTGTTAAAGCATTTAGGTATTAAAAGTTACAATTCTAACTCAAACATCTTTAGGTTATTTGCCTTTAATGAAAATTCATCAGAAAATAGTGATGTGGAGCATATATCAATGGATGACATTTAAATGATGAAGGTCTGGTTGGTCATAATCCCTTGGATTATGACTTTCTTCCTAAACATAGAAGGTTTGCTTGCCACACGTTGAATTTGATTGCTACAACTGATGTGACATACATATAAACCAATAAAAAGTAGAAAAAATATGCTCATTGGTAGTGCACAAATAGCAGTTGTGGAACTTGCAAGGTAGATCAACTCATGCTGCTGAGTTGATTAAAAAACGGTTGTTATTTTATATGTCCTGTAATTACAAGATGGAATTCCTTATATAATTCTAGGAGGCATATAACTTCCATTATAAAGGGACAATTTGATGGGTTACAAAGTGTATGTGACGTAAACATACAGACATAAAAGGATTGCTGTTGAGTTAATAAATATAACTAAAGCATCTTCAAATTTCGCAACAATTACACCATCCTGTCTGATGTGATGAAATTTTAAATTGGTGGTAACTATCAAAATAATTATCCAAAATTGGCTAAAACAATCAAAGATTTTTAAGCATCCTGCGACTTCTGTATCTGCCGAAAGATTTTCAAAAGCATTGTTATGCTTGAACTCATGGTACACCTCTGAATTTTTTAGGCCATTATTCACATTATTCATTTGATCTGTCATTTACATTATATTTACATTAAAAAGGTAGGGCTGGCAGATGAACTCTAATCAAATAAATTTTCCGTTGGAGTTGCACTAAAATATATGGATCTTAAGCATTATTAATAAAAAAATATTTTTGGCTATATTATAAAAAAAATGGATTAAAGGATTGTTTGGGGAATCTTGAGGTTTGACATTATCATAGAATCATATTAAATGTAAAAGTATATGTTATAATATAAAATTATATATGTGTCATTTATTCAAAGCTGCAAAAATGTTATGTTTCTATTTCAGTAAAAATGCTACTTTTATTGTTGTTTTTACAACGTTTAATGTGAGCAGCCAATTACATTTGTTAAAAATAACTATAAATAGTTTCCACTTCTACCTCTAAGGTTTCTATTTCAATATAATAGACATTAGATAATTAAACTGAGAACGGTTATACGAGAGGGCTAGTATTAGCCAAAGGCATTATTTACCAATATTAACTAAAAGTCGCAGCTAGTTCAAATATGTACATGACATGTTTATGAAGGTTTCTGAATAAAAAGATGGTTCGACATTTTTCTTTTTTCTTATTTTTTTTATAATTCACTGGAGCGTGCCGAGAGGTCTGCTAGAGTAATTATGTTCATAAAATAGCCACACCCACATTGATAGTCTCCTTTTCTTTTGAAAAATTCCAAACCGACCACTAGTATATTTTGTCATAGAGACTCGAATATGCCATTATGTATAGGCCACGGGGGTGTTAGCAAGTTGTTATTGTCAACAACACGCTGTATGATGTGCTCCGCAGTCATTTATAAATAAGCTAAGCTTCACAAATGTAGCTAGAAAATAAGGCAAATGTAGCAGTGCCTTAAAATTAACAACGTTCGCCCCTTAGTAATTTTTCTTCGATAGGACCATAGAAGAGGAAACCAGTAAAAAAAGGAACCTTACACTAGGGAAGCCTATCTCTCGCAAGACTTTTATAATGGTGATGGTACTAAGTCAGTTTACTCCTTAACAGCGCAGGTCTGAAAAACGCTGAATAACAACGCTACGACAGAGATTATTCTACATTGAGACGGGGTGCAATTTTGCTTTGTGGACCTGTAATATATTGTTATTGATGATATTGTATTCCTAGTATATATAGATATATTCTTATTGTTTATCCATATGTTTCATCCATCCTATTAATAAATATCATAAATGGCGCTGGTCAAAATAGAGGAATTCTCTAATCTAATGGTTATTGACGACTGGATAATGGTGTTGAAAAACGCCATGGAAATTAAAGATTTGTGAACAAGAAGAAATATATCATCACATTCCTTGGCCTCCCGAATTTGAAAAGGTTAAAATATAAAATTTACCCTAAAAAATTAGATAATTGTTCTTATGATGGATTAAAAAACCGATTGCTTTTGTTATTTGGAAACAAAAATTCTATATTTTTTTATAGGCTAAATTTTTTAAGGGCTAGGCGAGGAAATGAATCAGTTCAAGATTTCTCACAAAAATTAAAGGCTTTAGTTATTAAGTGTGAGTATAGGGAAGAAGATAAGATGTTAAGGGATGGATTTTTGTTAGGATTAAATAATAGTAGACTAGAAAATGAAATAAGAATAAGATTTCCTGATGGTAAAGATGGAAATGAAAAGTTAAAATTTAAAACTGTATTTGAATTGGCACTTAATTTTGAGAGAGCCTCAAATGAAGTGGTAGAAAAGATAAAGATATATTACATGAAGAAATTACAAAAGTTCATGATAATAACAAAAACAACTATGCTGACCTAGTATGTTTTAATTGCAAAAAGAAAGGCCATTTAGCTAGATTTTGTTATTTTAACAAAATAATGATCATTATAAATTCAAAAATTATAATAATGAAAATAAAAGAAACAATATCAATTGTGTTAAAGTGTATAAAACTAATAAAGCATTGGTTAAAGTGGTAATAAATGATAAAAACTATAATTTCGAGTTTGACCCTGCAACTCAGGCCACTGTCATAGATAAGCAGACTTGGATGGAAATTGGTGAGCCTGAGTTAAGAAATTGTCCAAGTAGATTGAGTTATGGAAACTTTAGTGTCAAAACTTTGGGCAAGTGTTTAGCAAAAGCTCAAATTAACAATAAATGTTTGGAAATCCCTTTTTTAGTAGATAATGAAGGGGATTTAATATTGGGATTACCAGAAATTTTAGAATTTGGATTTGAATTACCTAAAAACATTGTAATTAGACAACTTAAGTTAGAAAATTTGATCGAGCAGTTCCCTAAAGTGTTTTCAGAGAAATTAGGTGAAGTTAACAATTTTATTGTAAATTTGCACTTAAAAACCCCCTATAAGCCTATAAGTTTGCCACCACGAAGAGTACCTTTTCCGATGAGGGAGGCTATCGAATCTGAGATTAAAAGACTTTTGGAAGAGCAAGCAATAGAAAAAGTCGAACTTAACACTGAAATTCCATGGTGTACACCTACTGTCAATCGATTTAAGAAAAACAAATCCATTAGAATATGCGGGGACTTTAAGGCCACGTTAACTGATCACCTATGTGATATTGGGGACACTCTGCCTACCTTTGAGGATGTAACATCTAAGCTTCTCGGAGGCAATAAATTCACATGTATCGACTTGCGAGACGCTTTCTTACAATTAAAAATGTCTGAGCAAAGCGCAAAACTACTTACCATTTCTACACACGTAGGATTATTCCGTTATCGTAGGCTACCATATGGAATAAAGGTGGCTCCATTGATTTTTCAAAGGTATATTACTAATCTATTAGCTGGAATTCCAAATATAGCGTATTTATTGATGATATTATCAATACGGGACTTAATGATGAACAACACATTTCAAATATTAAAGAAGTATTAAAACGATTTGGAGAGGTAGGAATTACCACAACACCAAACAAAATAAAATATCTTCAAGACTGGGTTGTTTATTTGGGCCACAAAATTAGTTCTAAAGGTATTCAACCTATGGAGGAAAAAATTTTAGCTTTAAGGAATTGTAAAAGACCTACAAATAAATCAGAACTTAAAGGATTTTTAGGACTATTAACATATTTAGGCATATTTATACCTATGCTACAACCACAATGTGTTCCATTACACAGCCTTTTAAAAAAAGAGTCTAAATGGGAATGGGGGAAAGAAGAAGAAGATTGTCTTGATAAATTAAAAAAACTTAATATCTAGTGAAGATACCGTTGTTCCAGATTCGTTACGGAAGCCGATAGTTCTGTATACAGACGCTTGTGAAGCAGGATTGGGAGCGGTGTTAATGCACGTAGTGTCGGATGGACAAGAAAGGCCTATTGCCTATGCATAAAGGGTTTTAAGTCAAGCAGAAAAGGGATATTCCACTATTGACAAGGAAGCTTTGGGTATTATTTATGCTGTTAATAAATTTCACCAATACATTTATGGGAGGACATTCATATTAAGAACAGATCATCGACCATTACAATACATTTTTGGTCGAAAGGGACACCATTATAATTCCAACTTGCGGTTACAAAGATGGAATACTAAATTAATGGCCCATGACTTTAAAATTGAGTATATTTCTGGGAAGACTAATCAAATCGCAGATACATTATCTCGACTACCTACCCTTGCAGAGTGTAATGAAGACATCCATATAAACATGATTGAAGATTTAAAGTTTTCCAGAAAAACGTTATTGGACGAAACAAGAAAAGACCGAAGGTTGAATGATGTTATTGATTTGATTCGCTGTAATTGGAGCATACCTATCAACGATGCAACTATTCGAAGATCATTTTATCCGAAGAAAGATGAGTTATCTATTGTAATCGATTTAATATATTGGCAAAATCGGTTAATAGTTCCAGGAAAGTTAAACATGGTTTTGTTAGAAAATTTACATACCGGACACCCGGGAATATCTAGAATGAATGAGCTAGCAAAATTTTATTGTTGGTGATGGTGGCCCAAGATCAACGATGACATTGAAAATTTGTCCAAAGGTGTAAAGGTTGTCAAGAAAATCGATCTAATATGTTAGAATCTCCCTTATATCAATGGCCTACAACAGAGGAACTAATGGATCGCGTCCACCTTGATTTGGCAGGACCCATAAACGGCAAATATTGGTTGGTTTTAGTTGATGGTTATTCAAAATGGCCAGAAGTAAAAATCAGAAATTCTTTACATTCTGCAGGAATTATTAAGGCGTTGCGCGAATGGTTTGCTCGATTGGGACTGCCAAGAGTTTTAGTAAGCGATAACGGTAGTCAATTCCTGGGAGAGAAATTCTCAATAATTATAAAAGCTAATGGTATTAGGCATATTCGGACATCTCCATATCACCCAAAATCTAACGGATTGTGTGAAAGATTTATCCGGACACTAAAATCACGGTTTTACGCAGCTGCTAGGTCAAATCAAGACGATGATAAAACCTTGGCTCAGGTACTCATGGCTTACAGATTGACACCTCACAATACTACAAGTGTAGCTCCTTGTGAATTAATGTTTAAAAGAAGATCCGGTCTTCTTTTGACCAACTGCGACGTTCGACCAAGGAAATAACTATCGACCATGTTTGGAAACAAAAGTACTATCATGATAGGAAGGTTTCCGATCGCAATTTTCAGGAAGGGGACCCCTTTGGGTAAAAAATGATAAAGAAAAGGGTTGGCACGAGGGAATAATTGAACGTAAGAAAAATGATTGGTCCTACGATGTTTGGGCCGAAGGACGGATTAAACACATAGATCATTTACGGAAAGCCATGACAACCTAAAGGAATCAATAGGGGCCGAGGAAGAGGAACCAATTGCTGGATTTAAACAAGATAATGTGCCGAGACCTCAAAGACTTAGACAACAGATTCGACGATGAATATTAATCTTATGGGGGACTATTGTAATATATTGTTATTGATGATATTGTATTCCTAGTATATATATATATTCTTATTGTTTATCCATATGTTTCATCCATCCTATTAATAAATATCATAGGACGGAGACGAGATCCAAATTATTATCCCGTACCCGTAGTTATTAATGTCGAGACGACTTTTGAAAACTTTCAAAGTTCTGTACCTTCATTATTCAAATATTGTTATTAACTGAACTAAATATGGTTTAAAAACATACAGTTAACAATAAAATTGACATTTAACAATGAATCGTCATATTTAAAGCAAAACTTACGAGACACCTTAAAGCTATAATAAAGTAGAAACGAACATGCTGCTAAAAAGGGTCTTCTTAGACATATTAAATATATAAGTTCTGCCCATGAAAAAGCAAATAAAATACTTTAAATGGCTTTTGACATTTGATGGGTTGTTTTAGGGTAGGACCTATATGTGAAATAATTTTATTTATTATTGGAAATACTTTTCCCAAGCTTAGCGTATATTCGTCTATCTAAATAATACTGGATGTACTAAAATTACCGTTTCAATTCAAAAGATAAAGTTTCAAAAGAAAAACTTCACCAATTGCCACCAAATCTTCACCATTTCTCACCATTTCACACCATTTCAGGTAAACTATTTTTAGTTTTTATTAATTGTTTTTATAAGATTAGTTTGCATTGATTTGAAATTTTATCGGCTGATTATATCCACCATATTGAATAGGATAGATTCTGCCTATTTGTGTACAATCCGCTAAATCTTTTACAATTGAAAATTATCTACAGTCGCAGGTTTAAAATGATAGAATTGCCCTAAACTATAAAAACCGCCACAATTTGAACAAATTTTTTTGGTATCTATAAAATGTTAACAACCACCACCACATTGATCACTCTGGAATTATGGGTTCGCCTGGTTTATCTTGTTGATTGGGGATATCTTTACTATCTGATTTAAACTTATGGATTTAAAAAGTTGTGGAATTCCATAATTGTTGCTTCACCACATCCGGAGATCATATCAACAAATTTTTATTATTACTTTCCTATCCTCAAATTATTTGGATGGATCTTTGAAAATTCTGAATCTTATTCTCTAAACTTTACTCTCTGGAACATATTATTTCTACTATTTTTGTGGTTTGCCGGACCCCGATTCATCATAATATTTAAAAGACAACTTTAAAAGAGGATTTAGCCTGGGATGGCAAAGAAGGGATCATAAAATCAGCTAATTCCTGGACAATCAAAAACCATGACAAATAAGACAATAATATTTCAACTACAATATTAATATTTTTTTTTTTTAAATAAATTTATTGATAATTAATAATGATAAATTTTTGTGCCTCATTAACTTAAATTAGGATAATAGTTTAACTATCATTTTTTAAGACAAGGAAACTTGGTATAGTTTGTTTATATGTTTTGCTGAAACTTACCCATCTTACCATATTTCTTATAATGCATATATAATTATAAACTTAAACTAATATATCAGTTTAACTATTATTCTTTATAAGTCAGGGGAACTTGGTATAGTTTGTTGTACGTTTGCCAAAACTTACTCTTAATATATTTCTTATAATGCATGTATGATAGCAAGAGTTCAAATCTGCACCCGCAGCTTTCAATAAATCGTAGACCCCATGGTTGTTAAACTCCCGGATAAAAATCGTCTGCCTCTAATTAAAACTCTCCTTTAGGGTCAGGGTCAATTACACTTTCCATAAATCGCAGACGACTTAGTTGTTGAACTCTAGGATAAAATCGTCTGCTTTTAATTAAAAGATCCACTACCCTTTAAGTTAGGAGATTTCGTCTGCTTTTTCCCTAAGTTAGGAAATTTCGTCTGCTTTTACACCTTTAGGTTACTAACTCGTATATTACATATCGTCTGCTTTTCCCCTAAGTTAGGAAATTTCGTCTGCTTTTACTCGTATATTACACTATTTTAGCTTATATTTCCATTCTTATAAGCATCGATAAAAGGATAAATAGCACGCGCGCGCTTTTTGACTTCGATATTAGATCTCTAATTTTCATTATTCATAGTTAAACAAATACTAAATCCCTCCCCCGAATCATATCATTGGAAGAGCATTCATAAGAATATCCTGGACAAAATACAAACAATCATGCGGATAAAAATCGCATCATTAAACGTTTATACCTTAATGGTGGAAGGGAATCAACAATGTATGATAACATTCGCTAGGAAATATAAATTGGATGTTCTGTGTTTACAACAAACTCGGATCCCCCTCTCCAGAGTCGATAGTGCCTACTCAGACTACACAATATACCATACGGGCTTCGGCGAGAACCCAACCACAGGAGTGTCCACGATTATAAATAAACGTCTCTCAATCTCGAGCATTGATTGGGTTAACGACAGAATCCTCATCCTCAATGTCACATTTGGGTCACGTACTCTCTCAGTGATAAACGTCTATGTCCCCACATCGTCATATAAACTTCAAATATTAAAAGACTTCTTCACTCTACTTTCAGGAAAGATCAAGACTTTAAAGCGCTGATCATTGCCTGTTATCATTGGCGACTTCAACTCTTCTGTTAAGTACACTGACCGTGATGACCCTGGCTTGGTAGGCCCTAACTCTTTAGGCACAAACAATAGAAACGGGATTTTCCTGAAAAAATGGTGTAGAGGGTTGAAGTGGCGTATTGCCTCTACTTTTTCCGAGCTTCCGACAGATCAGTTGGCTACATTTAGAAGAAGGAATAGTCCCCAAATAAGCCAAATAGATCACCTGCTGTGCAGATCACGGCATTATAAAACTGTCAAAAACTTTCGTGTTATACAAGATACAATAATTGAAAAGGCGGATCACAGCGCCATAGCTGCTAAGCTGGTAGTGAAGTCAGCCACCTTACGAATACCATCATTGCGCAATAATCTAACGATAAGGTCACAAGGTTTATCAGGTACAATCGAATTCAGGGAATATCTACGCTCCAAATTTAGAAATACAAATTTTTCTGCTTTACCCATTAATGAGTTGAGTCTGAAAATATCAGCTATATTTGCTAATGCCCCCAAGGGACAGAATCGAATGAAGACAAAAACTTGGTTCTCACAACAAACGCTGGGGCTACTGAGGACAAGAAATCAACTTTTTTTCGATGATAAAAATTTCCCCTACAAATCCTCATGCCTGTCGGCCCTCAGCAAACGTATCAAGTCAAGCATAAGACAAGATAAAATGGCTTATATTAACTCGAGAACCAGCGAGGCAGAGGCCGCGGCCCGCTCAAATAATACTCACCAATTATTCAACATAATAAAAAGCCTGAATCGTAGCTCGTTTACAAAAAGGGCATACTACAACATAAAAACAGTTAGTGAGTCTAATGATTCCTTGGTGCAAACCAAAACATGGGAGCTATACTTTAGATCAATCTTGTCACCCCAATTCAAAGTGCCGGTATTGGACATTTTCAGAGAATTTATAGTAAATTTTAAAGGACCTCCGGCACTCCCAATATCATTTGACCCACCATCGTTTTCTGAGATCAAAAGAGCAATTAAATCACTTAAACCCCATAAAGCGGCTGACCTGATTGGACTCACCTCAGAGGCACTGAGCGCGGATCCATACGTCTCCGGTACTATGCTACATCTACTCTTTTGTAAAATTTGGGCGAAAGAAGAGGCACCAGAATCCTGGTCACGAGGGCGCCTTATCAAACTTTTTAAGAAAGGAGACCCATCTGATCCTAACAATTACAGGGGAATCACAATTATAAATCTTGAGTCCAAAAAATTCATAAAAATAATCTACGACAGAATATATAACGAGGTTGAGGGCATCCTTAAACATAATTAAGCAGGATTCAGGAAATGCCGGACCACAACGGAACACATCATCACATTGAGGAATATGATAGATGTGTCGCGCTCCAGTGGGGACCCTTTGGTTTTGGTCTTCCTAGACATTTCGAAAGCGTTCGACTCCCTTTCCCATCTTTACATATGGGAGTCGCTATGTTTATTGGGAATTCCCAAGAAATTGATCCTTATGATCTTCCTGATCTACCAAGATATGAAAATAATAGTAACGCATCTACAACACAAATCAGACCCGATTTCGGTGACAGTGGGAGTTAGACAGGGCTGTCCATTGTCCCCTCTTCTTTTTATAATAGCGATGGACTTGATTGTAAAGCGGTCCATACTTGGCTATGAAGGCATCAATGTAAACGGTATCAACATATCTTCACTACTTTTCGCGGATGATATATGCCTTATCGCTTCCTCTGTATCACAGGCTCAATTGATGGTTGATAGATTTACTAATCAGGCGAAACAAGCAGGGTTGTTTATAAAAGCTGGTAAGTGCTCTATGCTCGTAATAAATAATCAATCAGAAGAGGAGTTGATTATTGAAAATAACCCAATACAAGCATCCAATAGAGTAAGATATCTGGGAGTAGAACTAACAGAGGATACTTATGCCGACGGAGACATGGAATTAAAGCTCCGACGAACCCTTGTAAAATTTTATTCTTGTTCGGCAATCTGGCGCTCGCGCCAACTGGTCCTCAACACCCGCCTGAGGATCTTTAAAGTTATGATTCAACCAACACTTCTTTATGGGTGTGAATCTTGGTCGTTGCGTGCCCCCGTTTAAAAAAAACTCCAAGTTAACATCAACAAAATGCTACGAATTGTATGTCGAATTTTTTACCCAGCAACGATAACAAACGAAAATCTGTGGATGCGTTGTAAGATCCCTCCAGTTAAAAATATTTTGTTAACAAGGAAGTGGAATTTTTTAGCACATCAGGTCCGAAGAAAAGGTACAAACTATTGCCTGTCTTCACTGTTCTGGTATCCTCCTTCACTAAGGGGCTTGAAGTGCAACGGCAGCTGGCTTCACAAGACTTTTCGAGATATTCAACTATTAGGTCAGGACTGGGATTCAATGTTGACAATAATGCAGGATAGGAAATTATGGATAGAGTTCTCAAAGAACCAACTATCTAGTCTTTCAACTTCAAGGGCGCGTATATCCCATTCGTAATAAATGCTCACCTACAAAGTTCTCTTTAATTCTCATGCAGTTGGGTATTACATATTAACATGCCATAATTACACTGCATATTAATCAAATTTGTTACAGGTACATTACACACGTTGTCACCAACGTGGCCTTATGCGCCATTTGGCGTGAGAAGGGGCCCAACCTTAGATTGCACTTACTAAGCTCTTGGGCGTAGTGATGGGAAAAACCTAGGTGTGGGTTAACCCAAGGTCAGCCTTGGGCTAGGTTAAAGGTTCCTAGCAAACCTTAAAGGTCTTTTGACAGCCTAACCTATTAGCCAAGGCATTAGCTCCAAATCGACCTAGTAAATTTAGGTGGATTTAGTAGGTTGATGCTAAGTCTATAGCGCAAATTAGCCTAAGCGCTATTAGGTGGATAATTAGCGCTATGCTAAACCTTTAGGTTAGGTTAGGTGAGCTAAGGTTAATATTCTCATATATACCCAAGGATTTCGAGTAAACCATAGTCCCTAACTTTCACTCTTATTTTTTTGTAATATTAAATGATATTACAAAATTATAATATTATTAATAAGTTAAAAATCTAATAATGATTTAGTTAAAGTTTAAATTTTTGTTAAAATTTATATTGTAAGCTAAATTAAAGGACATTTAGTATTTAAATCTATACCGCACCCTAGAAACTAATAAAATTTAGATCATCCCCCTTTTGCTGAGACAGATACATTATTAGAGAGGGAGAGGGAGGATATTGTGTGGCGCTGGCGTGTTTGCTGTGTTGTGTATTATTGTATTGTATTCCTAATACTAGATTAGATAGATATGCTGTGCAAGCGCTAGTATATAATAGGAAAGGTTGCTTAGGCTGTTGATAGCATACTTTAGCATGCTTAAGGCGACTATAGCATGCTTTAGGCTACTTCAGCATGCATTAGGCTATTGCTAGCACAGCGCTCTGTGTGTATTTTTATTACTATAAATACTAATTAATAGGGAAAGGGAAAGGTTGATTAGGGTGCTTTTAGCACGCCATAATATGCTAAAATATTGACTTCTTCAGCTTATGGGAATTAGTTTGCTATGCGTTTAATTATTTTTTTTATTAATTCGATTTTTGTTTTCGATTAAAATGCTAAATTTTTTTAAAATTATTTCAGTATGATTTTTATTTATTTTTGCCAATAATTTGAAAATCTCACATTCTTCTGATACCTTTTAATTAGTTTGGTTAAGTTATTTTTATTTAGTTCCTGTTTTTTTGGTGTTTTGATTAGAATGCTAAATTTTTTTATTCTTTCAGTGTTAATTAGATTTTTTTGCCCAATTTTAACAATCATCTGCTAAGTTCTAATTAGTTGTGCTTTTAAATTTTTATTGATTCGATATTTTTTATTTAAATGATATTTACATTGATTTATTATTATTTTTAATTATTTCTGCCAATTTTTTTGGGATATTTTGAGATTCTAGCGCTAATTTTAAATTTGTTTGGTATACCTTTTTTTATTTAAATGCTATTTTTGGTTTTTTATTTAATACTAATTTTTTCAAAATGATTTCAGTATCATTTTGATTTATTTTTGGCAAAAATTTGAATTCTGATATTCTTCTGACAAGTTTTAATTGATTTGGTTAAGTTTTTTTTATGTAATTGTTGATTATGAACGCTTGGTCATGGTAATCAGCTAGTAATCAAAATAGTTTTTTTAGCTAGACAATATTTAGATAACAAATTTTATTAGGTCATTTGTATAAATAGACATATATGTATATTAAGGAAAATGTTTTAGCCAATTATTTAAACATAATATATGCTGAAGAGTAGTCGATGACATGCGGTTTCGTTTCTTTGTCATAACGTCTCCGGCCTTAGAAAAGACCCTTTCCGCGGCAACCGATGATGCCTGTTGTGCGAGAAAGGATCTAGCCATAATGGCTAGATTCGGAAACTCAATTGCGTTGGTTCTCCACCATGCATACACGTCGCCGTGAATGGAGATCCTCGTTTTTTGTGCGTATTTTATCAACTCATCGTGCTCCGTGTTCAGATTTGAAAGATTTGCATCAAGCCTAAAATAAACTATATATTATGAAAATATTAAGTTACGTTTTCTTCATCACGATTCGGCTTAACCGTGAGCTTTTTGCCAATGAATTCACATTCGAGCCTTCTCCCCCTTCGTATTCATTCTGGAAAGTTTGATAAAACTCATCTGAATACGAAGAGTTTTTTAACACATTTGGAATTAAATTAGCATCCATTCTTGGATCCAAGTACAAACACGCGTAATTTTCAAAGGTGCTTACAAAAGGCATATAGCTATTCAGCTTTTTCAGCATCCTTTCCACGGATGCCAAAATTACTGAATTTTTATTCGTTAGTTTAAGCTCGTTTAATTCATCTAGCATGTCCTCGAAAAATAAGATAACGGATCCAACGGTGTTATTTGTCTCGGAGCTCAATTCGAGCGTCATATCGTAGAAACTTTTGAGCATCTCCTCGACTTCCTTCAACAGTGCGATTTCATCTGAAGAAAACAGGAGGCTTTTGTTGCCAATGTTTTTATCTGCCAATACATTGAGGCAGGCAATATTCTAGTAAAAAATATTATTATATACTATTATAATGTACCTTATTAGCTTCAGCCAACATAAGGTACGTTGAGTTCCAACGTGTATTATTCGGCTGGGGCATTTTGGTTTTCGTCATCTTCGCGTATTCATCGCTAAGTGACGGCGATTTTTTCAAGGTCTTCACCAAAAAATACATCTTCTCGAGTGGTCCTTCAATGGCCACCAAACCCTCCTTTACCATAAGGTTGATTATGTGACAGGCACATCTTCTGTGATAAACTACCTTTGGGGCGTTCCTTTTAAACAAATTTATGGCCCCTATTTCATTGCGGGCGTTGTCCGTGGTGATAGACAATATTTTGTCAGTAATATGGTATTCATCAAATACCCTGAGCAATTGATGGTATAGTATAGCAGAAGTATGCGGGTGACATACTTCAACAATGTCAAGTAGTAGGGACTTGGGCTCCCATAAATCATTTATAAAGTGGGCCGTGATGGCCATGAATGAGGAGTTTTTTATAGACGTCCACACGTCTGTAGTAATTGAGATCCTGGACTTAAGGGATAATAGGATTTTCTTTATTTCTACTTGCTTATTATTGAAAAGAGTGGCCAATTCCTTCTTCGCTGTTTTTTTGGTCCATATTATGACTGTTGAATTAAAATATTTTAAAATATTTTTTAAATGCGTTGAGTCGAATATTTTGATGGTAAGATTTTCCTGGACAATTAAATTCAAAATTCTTTTGTTGATAATTTCGATTTGATCATCGGTTAATTTTTGATTCGATAAACTATATTCTTTCTCCACCTCCATTTCTCCATGAGCGTTTTTATAGTGAAGTTTGATATTGCCTACAAATATATTATAAATTATCGGCTAGGATAACATGATGAATCGTTAAAAATACTTACTCGTTGATGTCTTGCGTCCAAAATGCTTTGGGCAACTAATACACTTCTTTCTAGATTTAGATGGAGTCCAAACAAAACAGCTTTTTCTCCCCGCATTCGACCTGGAAACATTCCCCGTACAGAGCGAATTATCCTTAAAACAAAATAATGTAGATAGAGGGGTGTCTATTATACCTCATCACCGATCAGGGAAATTATTATCGAAACATCCTGTAAATCTCCGCTAGGTATTATATCGTCTTGACTAGTAATAACGGGGTTCATCATAAAAAAAGTAATTAATATCTTACTTAATTACCGAGTTTATATACCTTTCATTCATAAAAACTTGCCTATCAATTTATGCTAATATAATTGTTTATGGCATTTGTTTAAGTATTTAACAGATACCTTTACTAAGATGTTTAACAATAGAAGGTGCCGGACATTACACTTCAGATACCTGTTGGGACTAGCGTTCTTATGTAATTATTTCTCGGAAGATTGATATTTACTGGGATGTTTAAAATAGAAGGTACCGGACATTACACTTCAGATAATTGTTGGGACTAGCGTTCTTATGTAATTATTTTTCACCCGATTGCGCGGATATCCTGATATGATAATGAATTTATAAAATCTTTTATATTTTGAATATCCCTGTTTCATTTCCGATAAATTAATTGTAGGCGTTATTGTTAAAATTATTAATCAAAACACTTTTCAAATTTTTGCCGGGGTGGGGGAGTCCCTCGTTGACGCCACTGCATTGCATTTTCAGAAAAATATCAGAATTCAAATTTTTTCCAAAAATAAATCAAAATGATACTGAAATCATTTTGAAAAAATTAGTATTAAATAAAAAACCAAAAATAGCATTTAAATAAAAAAGGAATACTAAACAAATTTAAACTTAGCGCTAGAATCTCAAAATATCCCAAAAAAATTGGCAGAAATAATTAAAAATAATAATAAATCAATGTAAATATCATTTAAATAAAAAATATCGAATCAATAAAAATTTAAAAGCACAACTAATTAGAACTTAGCAGATGATTGTTAAAATTGGGCAAAAAAATTTAATTAACACTGAAATAAAAAAATTTAGCATTCTAATCAAAACACCAAAAAAACAGGAACTAAATAAAAATAACTTAACCAAACTAATTAAAAGGTATCAGAAGAATGTCAGATTTTCAAATTATTGGCAAAAATAAATAAAAATCATACTGAAATAATTTTAAAAAAATTTAGCATTTTAATCGAAAACAAAAATCGAATTAATAAAAAAAATAATTAAACGCATAGCAAACTAATTCCCATAAGCTGAAGAAGTCAATATTTTAGCATATTATGGCGTGCTAAAAACACCCTAATCAACCTTTCCCTTTCCCTATTAATTAGTATATATAGTAATAAAAATACACACAGAGCGCTGTGCTAGCAATAGCCTAATGCATGCTGAAGTAGCCTAAAGCATGCTATAGTCGCCTTAAGCATGCTAAAGTATGCTATCAACAGCCTAAGCAACCTTTCCTATTATATACTAGCGCTTGCACAGCATATCTATCTAATCTAGTATTAGGAATACAATAATACACAACACAGCAAACACGCCAGCGCCACACAATATCCTCCCTCTCCCTCTCTAATAATGTATCTGTCTCAGCAAAAGGGGGATGATCTAAATTTTATTAGTTTCTAGGGTGCGGTATAGATTTAAATACTAAATGTCCTTTAATTTAGCTTACAATATAAATTTTAACAAAAATTTAAACTTTAACTAAATCATTATTAGATTTTTAACTTATTAATAATATTATAATTTTTTAATATCATTTAATATTACAAAAAAATAAGAGTGAAAGTTAGGGACTATGGTTTACTCGAAATCCTTGGGTATATATGAGAAAGACGCCCAAGTTGGGCGTCTTCGCGGCAATCCCTACATGCTCAATTGCTAATTACTCATCAGTTATACTCACCTATTCTTACCAGAACTCACCTATTCACATCAGAACGCAGTTGATAACTACCGTTTGTTTTTAATTTTTGAAGTGTAAAATGTCTAATGTTAAATTTATATTATCCCAAAGAAAAAACCTATTTTAGTTTATGAAAATTTTGAATACATTCTAGTCAATATTGGAAAAGATACGCGTGTTTATTATAAATGTCGATGTAGTAATTGTTCTGGAAGAGGTTTCTACTTAAATGAAAATTTTACCTTATCCCATGAGCATGATAATATTCCACATAAAAGTAATTTATAATTATTTGCACTTATTTTATATATAGCTTATCCAAACTATGGATGCATTGATGAACCTCAACAAATATTGAATATTTACAATACTGCTAGTAGGCCTCTTCAAACATTAGACATAAGTAAGTAGTTGAATACAAATTCATCATTAACGTATTCTAGATGTATTTAGGATAGCAATGGAACAAAATAGGTGCAGTGCAATATCTACAGCAATGGAACAAAATAGGTGCAGTGCAATATCTACTTCCACCATTTTTACATCTCATAGTTGTAAGTTTAAGAAAAATATATTATAATTTGTATAGATTGTGCCTCTAGTCATCCTCAATTTGCTCATGCCTTGCCTTTCACCATTTTTTACATCTCATAGTTGTAAGTTAAAAAATAATATATTGTAATTTGTATAGATTGTGCCTCTAGTCATCCTCAATTTGCTCATGCCATGCCTTCCACCATTTTTACATCTCATAGTTGTAAGTTAAAAAAATATTTTATTATTTGTATAGATTGTGTCTCTAGTCATCCTCAATTTGCTCATGCCTTGCCTTCCACCATTTTTACATCCCATAGTTTGTGCCTTCATTAATATTCATAATTTACGTTGTGCCATTTGTAAACTCTATTTTTTTATGTTTTGTTAATATTAAAAAGGATTGTTCTATTTTGCAATAAAGTTTTTAACTTATGTGATTGTGTCCAATATATGTTATTGCTGATAATTTTCATCTAATGTTATAAATTATTACAGTTTGTAAGTTATAAGTAGAGCTGTTAAGTAACAAGTTATTGGAACTATTTCATTTTTTAAATGTAACAAACAAAAATAACTTTAATTTTATGGTTGATATAATAACAACATATTAAATAAGGTAGGAACTATAAATTTAAAAAATTTGGCTAGAAATTATCATTTGTAATATAAATTATCAAAGTTTAATTCCATCTTATAAAAGCCTATTAGATATAAATAGATTAAATGAATTATGATCCCCGAAATTTATACTGAGATTCTTAATACATTACATATTAGACAAGAAGATTGCCTCATGGGGATGGGGTGGGTTTTCAAAATTTTTGGACTTATAATTTTTTATTAAACATTTTATGAACAATAATGGATGTGCTAAAGTAATGAGTGTGAACCAACAGAGTTATTAATATTTAACCATGAGGACCTATTTATTTTATGGTATATGGAGGTAATATATCTTGATATCACCTCAAGGTATAATTATAAAATGATGAGATGTTTAATTAAGTTGTGTAATAATAGAACATTTGAATGTATTAGGTTAAGGTGGCATGATCTTATTTGCAAGCTACATGATCATACATATATTCTAGATGTAATTGAGTAAGAACTAAAAGTAGGAATTTCATTATCACCTTCATCACATATCTATTTGTCAGAAGCAATTGATAGTATTTGTTTACAAACCTTTATATTGCTTTCCATAAGTAAAAAGATGTCATTTGTATATCAAAATTAGATCACAAAACAAATCTAGACTATTACCATTCGTTAATTGTTAAAGTCTAATTCTATCCAATAAGAATATAAACTTATTGTACATATAAATAGATTAGGTAAATTTTATTCCCCAATTTAAAATTGAACTTCTTAATAGATTTTACGCTAGATAAGTAAATCTAAATTAACTTTTTATAATATAAAAAAACTATGACTGATGACTCATTATTTTATTGTAAAATTTGCATTACAATTTTACACTCATTTCACTTTTTATAGGATAAAAAATGTATGAAAGATGATTTATTCAATATTTATTTACTCATTCTCAAAACAAACTTTTTATGATCACAAATAATACAATCAAAGCCTAGGTGAGTAAATCTAAAACCGTTTCTTATTATGTTATAATATTATACTCTTACACCTATACTTACTTATATTATAACTTAAAATAAGGTTTTATAAAAAACACTATTTTTAATTATTAAAAAAATGTTGTATTTATTATATATGACTTTTATTTCATGTGTTTTATAATTTTAATATGTACCAAAATGCGCTATTTGAAGCATTTGAGCAGTTAGCAATTGAGTAGGATTCCGGCAATCATGATTTCACTTTTCTATCATCGATTTATACACATGATGGATTCGCAAGACCACGACAATATATGAATATGGGATCGTTGGACGTGATTCCCCTTTGTCGTTTATTATTTGTGGCTAATGATATTCATTAATTCAATGTAAGCATATTTATATTAATTGGCATTTTAGGATTATTTGATGGAAAATGTGAGAATTCTGTGGCATGAATCGACTCAACTTGAAATGATATTTAAAGTCAGAACAAACATTTGTTTCAGTCAAAATATGGCTATTTCATGTGGGTCAAGCCTGAAGAAACTTTGTTGAGCAGAATTTGAAAGTATTGAATATTGAGAGGCTGGGAAGAGCGGAGAACGACCTCGCTCTATGTTGAAAGGGAAAGTAACTATTTTCAAGAATCTTTGTTAAGTTAAATTATCATTGAGTTTGTTGCATAAGACCCAATTTATTTGAAGGATTAATTTCAACATAACCATGATTCAAAGTAGATAACTCTAGACATAAGATTAAACAGCTTAAATTATTTTAACATGAATTGATCCATTATAAAATCTTTCCCTTTTTGCATATGCCTAAATAAAAAGTAAAATTCAAAATAATCAGAAACAAGTGTTATTTTTGAGTTTTAACATTAAATCTACATTGGTCAGAAAATCCCTCCTTTTTAATTAAAATAAATGTATAACTGGTATATATTTAAGTCTAATTTGTAACTTTGATTCACCATAATCCTATATAAAAATATTAAAGATTAAAACTATTTAAAGTGTGATTTGTAAATTTTTGCCTTACATCAGATCATTATTATTTTTTCTTCAACATTTTAGAAGATAGAGGAAACCATCCATTATATAGTAAAATCAGAAAGATATAAAATAACATGATATTTGGAGTTACGTCTCTCTAACAAAATAAACTGGTTTAAACACAGAAAATTACAATTTGCATTCTTATCTATTTTATACTTCTAAATTTCTAAATCTAAAATCCTTCAAGTTGTGCTTTAGAGAGGTTTATTAGACCGCATAGAGAGGATAAATTAAAATTAAAGTCACTTCCTGTTCACAAATAGCTCCTTTTAATTAAACATTTTTTACTTGGTAATAACTATAATACACATAATTAAATTTTTGAGTCATCACTCCTGCCCCTCTAGAGTATTGGTCTATAAACAGACCTGCTCGTTCTATAAATAAAAATGGAAGTAAATCTAAGCGTGTTAAATTCTCTTTTAGCGTATTGAATGTCTCGTTAAAATATGAAATGCTATAACCCTCACTCCCCTTTCTCATGTATACGCTGGCACCACTCAAATAAGACCCTCTTCCTAACTCATTCAATCCTAGTCTAGCCGCCCTCATACTCCACAAGCAATCGCTCATATTAGCCTTCCCTCTCTCGAATCTGAAAATATTAGTCATTATTTTACTTTATACATCATCAAAATATAAAAAAGCACTTCCTGTCCTCTACCCCCCCCCCCCCTTTTCTTATTCCTCTGAAACGAAACAACCCCCCAGAACCCCTGTGCTCTGAACTTGAGTCTGATACTACTTAAAACATCAACATTACAAACCCAGAAAAATACTATATAGATACGTTCTATAAAAAACAAAAAATCCAAGATTAAGTCTAATTCTATCCACTTTTTAAATCAACGGAAAATTCCATAACGCCAAGTAAGAGATACTCAGTTTCAATTTAATTTGTTATGACTTTAATCAACAGTGTTTACTCCAACAGTGTTTTTTTTTTTTTTTTTTACAACTATTGTTTACTTTTCCATAAGAAGGAAGGCCTAGAAAGCTTGTTTAAAAATTATTATTAGCTCAGAGACATCTGGAATAACTTCATTTATTGCAGTAAAAAACGATACCTAAATTAATGACTATTTAAATATGCTTACATTGCCGCTAACTGTAATGAGATGAGGAAAATAAATTTCTCAATTATGGTTATTAAAATAAAATAATTAACTAATATATCAATATATTACAAATATTAACAATAATAATGTATAAATAATAAATCATCAATTATTTCCAGTCTCAAGCGAGTTCTTCTTTCTTCAATAAATTGACCTGCAGGTGAAAAATTTCTTTCACTAGTGGCACTTGTGATAGGAATACATAAAACTTTATATGCCAAATGAGATAGTTTTGGATGCCTAATTTAAGGTTGAATCGATATTAATAACATTTACTTTTGGCTTCCACCATTTTATAAGATTAAAACATTCAGGATCTACATATCCCTCTAGATTCTTTAAATTCATTTGGTTGATTAAGGTATGCTTTCATTATCCTCCCATTCCGAAAATACACACTTAGATTTTTTAGCCAAACATTACTGTAATTTTGTCTTAAAATCTAAAATATTACCTTGAGCTTTTGTCATTTTCTAAACTCTCGGAAGAACTAAGAGATTGAGTAAAATCATCGCGCTCTTTAAGACTATTCCTTCATAAGTCTCCCTTTTCTCCTGAGTACTAGCCATTTTCATTTGTGTAAATTTGGGGTGAAGCGCCGTAGCCTTTCTATACAAGGAATGGATGGTACATTTGATCAATTCTTTAATTATATTTTTGATATTTCTAATTTAATTGTCCGAAAATCCATCATTTTCTATCATATTAATTAACTTAATTTCCATAAAACATAAGGCATAGTGGATTCTGAGTCCACCTCTAATTATGTGTTTGCTCCTTTAAAGGGCCTCAATAACGAAATATTAATCTTGAAATTTTATTAACTTACTCTTAAGTTTGTAACTAGAAGGATATTATAGTTTATTCCTGTATATAGTAACAAATGAAAACTTATCTATTTGAAATTTGAATTGCGCGGTAGTTTCGTAAATGAATGAATAAAGGAGGAAATTCAAATGTATTTTCATTGTCAATTAGACAAAAATCAATTAAAAAATAAAAAGTCTAACATATCTCTGTTTCTACTATAATAAAAAATTAAACTATTTTGTAACAAGTTTTTTTTTTTTTTTTTTTTAACCTAGCTTTTAGGCCCGTCCGTGCAGGTCTGACATATACATTCAATTTTAGTAACCCACTGGTTTAGGTACATTTCACCTCCATACCTCGTTGGTTTAAAACCCCCTATTTATAAAGTTAATTTAAAGCTTAAACCATTTTACATAAAAACTCAACAAGTATAAGTTAATCAAAATCTTGACAAACTAGTCTAATAATACAAATGAAAAAATACAACAATAATAAAAAAAAAAAAAATTCTATGCAAAATAACTTGTGGACTTAAATGTTACTCAACACTTACCCTTCATCACTAGATTTAAAAACCGTAAAGAATAATCACCATTTAGCAGTCTTATATGACATCGACGCATAAAGATATCTTTAAGTTCCCCTTGTTCTAACAAAATCTCAAACAGCAAACGCAATACTGTCACCACGGCTTACAAAGAATTTATACCCTCAAACTAGAAACGAGTCTTTCTATATACCTTCCTTGCTACCTGCGTACCCCATCAGATAAAGAAATATGAAATTAAACATTGGATCAATAAACATCAACTCACTAATGATACAAGATAACCAGCAACTAATGCTCATGTTTGCCCGTAAACATAAACTAGACGTGCTATGTCTACAACAAACACGAATTCCTTCCTCAAGAACGGATACATACCCCGACTATACACTTTATCACTCCGGGGTTACCGACAACCCAGCTTCAGGAGTTTCCACACTGGTAAATAGGCGTCTCACTGTTTTGAGCCTAAACCGAGTCAACGATAGAATTATAATACTAAACCTAAAAGTGGGTGCTCGCACAGTGTTAATTATAAATGTTTATGCACCAACTGCATCATACAAACTACAGATCTTTAAAGAATTTTTCGAAGTTATTGTAAAAGCAACAAAAGATCTGACTTCAAGGGCAGTCCCAATAATAATAGGAGACCTCAATGCCTCTGTTGCCCTTACGGACCGGGATGACACCAACATAATCGGCCAAAACACGTTGGGCTCCAACAATAGGAATGGAATTTTCTTGAAAAAATGGTGTAAAGAATATAGGTGGCGAATTGCTTCCACCTTTTCTCAACTTTCCAACGACCAGCTAGCTACCTTCCGTGGTACAAATACCTCCCGACCAAGTCAAATTGACCACATGCTCTGTAGGTCACGCCATTTTAAGACCGTCAAGAACTTCAAAGTAATTCACGATCCCGTTACAGTGAATGCTGATCACCATGTGATTACCGCAGAACTAATAATAAAATCAGCCACTCTACATGTACCCTGTACAAACAGAAACCCAATAATAAGACCTCAAGGCATAACAGGCAATCTGGAGTTTAAAGATAATCTTCTCCTTAAAGTTAAAGACACTGTTTTCCCAAAGCTCTCAGTCAACGAACACAGCATTGAGTTATCAAACATATTTGCGAACCCACCAAAGCAAAAAAACCGCATCAAGACGAAAACATGGTTTTCCCAAAAGACACTAGACCTGTTGAAGACAAGGACGAATATATTTCATTGCAAAAAGGATCTTCCGTTCAAACACTCATGCTTGTCTGCCCTTAGCAAGCGTATCAAATCAAGTATACGACAAGACAAAATAACTTTCATCAATTCTAAAGCAAGTGAGGCAGAATCAGCTGCACGTTCGAACAATAGCCATCGCCTCTTTACAATTATTGATAGCCTTAAATACAATACATTAGCTAAGCGCACCCATTATAACATAAAAACAGACAACAGCTCTAACGACTCAATAAACCAGACAAAAGCTTGGGAAGCCCACTTCCGTTCTATCCTATCCCCCCATTCGCCCGTCCCTGTACTGGACATCTATAAAGAATTTATTAAGAACTTCAAAGGACCTCCGCCGCTCCCGATTGACACACTCCCACCATCCATCTCCGAGATTATTAGAGTGATCAAAACTCTTAAATCACATAAGGCAGCAGATCCGTTGGGGATGACTGCTGAAGCACTTAAAGCGGACTCGGACCTATCCGGAAAACTTCTATACCACCTTTTTTACAAAGTCTGGGATAATGAGGAATTACCAAACTCCTGGTCGTTAAGCCGCCTTAATAAACTATTCAAGAAAGGAGACCCTTCTGATCCAAACAACTATCGGGGAGTGACAATCATAAACCTTGAATCAAAGCTCTTTATCAAAGTATTATACAATAGACTCTACAACCAGATAGACGATATACTTAGACACAATCAAGCGGGGTTCAGGAGGTGCCGCACAACCACGGAACATATTATCACTCTAAGAAATATAATGGATATCTCCAGTACTAGCAAAACCCCTCTTGTCCTTGTATTCTTGGACTTAGCCAAAGCTTTCGACTCTGTACAGCACCTATATATATGGGAGTCCCTATGCCTATTGGGAATACCAAAGAAGATAATCAGAATCATTTTTATTATATACGCAGACATGAAGGTAGTTGTCTCTCACCTTCATCATCTATCAGACCCAATTCTCGTGACGACAGGAGTCAGACAAGGCTGCCCATTGTCTCCCCTTCTCTTTATTATAGTGATGGATCTGATAATGAAAAGGTCAATATTTGCCTCCGATGGCATTACGTTAAACGGAACTATGCTATCCTCACTCATCTTTGCCGACGACTTATGTCTGGTGGCGACCTCTACAAAGAAGGCCCAATCTATGGTGGACAGATTCTCCGATCAGGCAAAACAAGCTGGACTATATATAAATGCCGACAAATGTGCAATGATAACACTAAACGTTCCCTCAGAGGACAGGATACTGATCAATAACAACCCTATTAATGTGTCCCACAAAGTTCGATACCTAGGAGTAGACCTCACAACAGACATCTACGCCGGAGTAGATGTGGAGTCAAAATTACAACGTACCCTGGTTAAATTCCACTCTTGCTCCGCCATATGGAGATCCCGCCACTTGACGCTCCCTACACGACTCAGGATTTTCAAAGTAATGATCCTACCAGTTCTGTTATACGGTTGTGAATCCTGGCCTTTAAGAGCACCTACTCTAAGAAAACTTCAAGTCAACGTGAATAAAATGCTGCGGATAGTTTGTAGAATTTTCTACCCTAACTATCAAACGAAGATTTGTGGGCTCGGTGCAAAATTCCTCCGATAAAGAATATAATTTCAACCAGAAAATGGGGCTTCTTAGCCCATCAGGTAAGAAGAAAAGGAACTAATTATTGTTTATCTTCCCTGTTTTGGCGTCCTCCTCTATTAAGGGCTCGCGCGTGCAATAATAGTTGGCTGTACAAAGTATTCCGCGACATGCAAACCCTCGGTAAAGATTGGACCTCGTTACAAGCTATCATGAATGATAGAAAATCATGGAAAAATTTCTCGGAAACCTATATTTCTCGCCTCCACTAATATGACTTTTTTACTACCCATAATCTAATGACTAATTATTAACCATAACCCACACCTAAGGTACATTAACATATTATCATGCATATTTACACTGCATAATCCATACATTTGTTACAGGAATAAAATCACACGTTAGCAATAACGTGGCCTTATGCGCCATTTGGCGTGAGAAGGGGCTCAACCTTAGATTGCACTTACTAAGCTCTTGGGCGTCTTCGGGGCAAAAAATACATACATACATATACATACATACATTTCGCTTCTGTACAGTGGACGACTGACCTGTTAGGCGACAACCAATTAGGTTACAGATTTATGTGCGACTAGAATGAGCTTAACTGGAGAAAAATACAAGTGATAACCAAGTAATGAAAACCAATAAGGTTATTTGACACATTTGCACATACGTTTAGTTCATATATATTCTACTTATTTTGTACCAAAAAGCTTTAAGATGCACCACATAAAAGTAACATTTAATAATTATGCCTTTTTTAAAACTAAATAATAATAAACAATATTCTACTTATTTTGTACCAAAAAGCTTTAAGATGCACCACATAAAAGTAAGATTTTTGGGCCTAAGTGAATTTATATGTATTTTAGCTACCTTAGAAGTAATCTCATTTCATTGATCTTCCAACTCAATCTGTTCAATGTTCAACGTATTTTATGTGCATATTTTTTAAATCTTTAGATTAGTCAATGTTAAAACAATGAATTCATAGTGCTGAAAACCAATAAGGTTATTTGACACATTTGCACATATGTTTATATTATAATTATGCCTTTTTTAAAACTTTCAGTTCTTCCAACTCAATCTGTTCAATGTTCAACGTATTTTATGTGCATATTTTTTAAATCTTTAGATTAGTCAATGTTAAAACAATGAATTCATAGTGATGAAAACCAATAAGGTTATTTAACACATTTGCACATATGTTTATATTATAATTATGCCTTTTTTAAAACTTGCAGTTGATAAACAATATTCTACTTATTTTGTACCAAAAAGCTTTTAGATACACCACATATTTTGGGCCTAAGTGAATTTATATGTATATTAGCTACCTTAGCACAAGTAATCTCAATTCATTGATCTTCCATCTGGAGCTGTTCAATGTTCAACTTATTTTATGTGCATATTTTTTAAATCTTTAGATTAGTCAATGTTAAAAATATGAATTCATTGCATTAAATATGTACTATTTTTTAACATTATATCAAATAAATTTGTATACTTAGAGCTTGTCTTTGATTTGTATATAACTTAAATTAAATTGTTATTTGAAGTAGTGCATAATGATCCTAAAGATATTAAGATTGAAAATTAATAACACACCTTAAGACATTATGTTATTCAGATTGTTTGAAGTACTGCAAGGTATAATATTTAAACTTAAAAGATAATGTGGAAGTGATTCACATACAATTATATAACAAACAGTTATAACTATCTCAATTCATCAGTAAATTTAAGTTTACATTCTAATATACAATAATAATAACTTTTTCTATACATAGAGGATTAGCTAATACATTGGCTTAATATAAATTTTAACTTAATTTATACTTTGCATATTATAAACTCATCCCTGCTTTTACTGAACTAAAATTATTATCTACAAATGTATGTAAAATGTTCAATATATAATATTTAAATTAAAACTTTTATAACAGATATCATTTATGCATTTTTGGACTTACAATCAATATGAGATGTCTGAACTTATTGAATTTTGGCCCTATGTTTTTAATGTTAAAAAGTTACTACTGTTCTTAACCATTATTTTTTATTTTTGGCCTTCAATTAAATTTTTTTCAATATAAATACATGATAGAAGGTTAGAATTAAAGATATGAAAAAAATTTAAATGTAAGTTCTTAAAAAAAAATTTTATGAGGCTCAATAGTAAATTTTGTAAAAAATGAGATTTCCTACAAGTTTTCCTAAATTATTTTAGATGAAAGGGTAAAGTTTAAAATACTCAGTTTATAAATATTTGTTGGTATAAGTTCATAAATTTTTGAATTTGGCATAAAAAGTATCATAAAAAAGAGTTTTGTCCAAACTCAAGAAAGTCTTGACCTTTGTTTTTTGAGACATAAAATCCTTTTCTTTAATAGAAGGTTAGAATTAAAGATATGAAAAAAATTTAAATGTAAATTCTTAAAAAAAATTTTTATGAGGCTCAATAGTGAATTTTGTAAAAAATGAGATTTCCTACAAGTTTTCCTAAATTATTTTAGATGAAAGGGTAAAGTTTAAAATACTCAGTTTATAAATATTTGTTGGTATAAGTTCATAAATTTTTAAATTTGGCATAAAAAGTATCATAAAAAAGAGTTTTGTCCAAACTCAAGAAAGTCTTGACCCTTTGTTTTTTGAGACATAAAATCCTTTTTTTTAATACAAAAACCGTTAAAATAAAAAAAAATTGTATTTGCCCCTCCTTAAATAAACTTAAACAACTATCGCCCCCTCCCTTATTCTAAAACCTGGCTAAAGGAATACTAAACAAATTTAAACTTAGCGCTAGAATCTCAAAATATCCCAAAAAAATTGGCAGAAATAATTAAAAATAATAATAAATCAATGTAAATATCATTTAAATAAAAAATATCGAATCAATAAAAATTTAAAAGCACAACTAATTAGAACTTAGCAGATGATTGTTAAAATTGGGCAAAAAAATTTAATTAACACTGAAATAAAAAAATTTAGCATTCTAATCAAAACACCAAAAAAACAGGAACTAAATAAAAATAACTTAACCAAACTAATTAAAAGGTATCAGAAGAATGTCAGATTTTCAAATTATTGGCAAAAATAAATAAAAATCATACTGAAATAATTTTAAAAAAATTTAGCATTTTAATCGAAAACAAAAATCGAATTAATAAAAAAAATAATTAAACGCATAGCAAACTAATTCCCATAAGCTGAAGAAGTCAATATTTTAGCATATTATGGCGTGCTAAAAACACCCTAATCAACCTTTCCCTTTCCCTATTAATTAGTATATATAGTAATAAAAATACACACAGAGCGCTGTGCTAGCAATAGCCTAATGCATGCTGAAGTAGCCTAAAGCATGCTATAGTCGCCTTAAGCATGCTAAAGTATGCTATCAACAGCCTAAGCAACCTTTCCTATTATATACTAGCGCTTGCACAGCATATCTATCTAATCTAGTATTAGGAATACAATAATACACAACACAGCAAACACGCCAGCGCCACACAATATCCTCCCTCTCCCTCTCTAATAATGTATCTGTCTCAGCAAAAGGGGGATGATCTAAATTTTATTAGTTTCTAGGGTGCGGTATAGATTTAAATACTAAATGTCCTTTAATTTAGCTTACAATATAAATTTTAACAAAAATTTAAACTTTAACTAAATCATTATTAGATTTTTAACTTATTAATAATATTATAATTTTTTAATATCATTTAATATTACAAAAAAATAAGAGTGAAAGTTAGGGACTATGGTTTACTCGAAATCCTTGGGTATATATGAGAAAGACGCCCAAGTTGGGCGTCTTCGCGGCAATCCCTACATGCTCAATTGCTAATTACTCATCAGTTATACTCACCTATTCTTACCAGAACTCACCTATTCACATCAGAACGCAGTTGATAACTACCGTTTGTTTTTAATTTTTGAAGTGTAAAATGTCTAATGTTAAATTTATATTATCCCAAAGAAAAAACCTATTTTAGTTTATGAAAATTTTGAATACATTCTAGTCAATATTGGAAAAGATACGCGTGTTTATTATAAATGTCGATGTAGTAATTGTTCTGGAAGAGGTTTCTACTTAAATGAAAATTTTACCTTATCCCATGAGCATGATAATATTCCACATAAAAGTAATTTATAATTATTTGCACTTATTTTATATATAGCTTATCCAAACTATGGATGCATTGATGAACCTCAACAAATATTGAATATTTACAATACTGCTAGTAGGCCTCTTCAAACATTAGACATAAGTAAGTAGTTGAATACAAATTCATCATTAACGTATTCTAGATGTATTTAGGATAGCAATGGAACAAAATAGGTGCAGTGCAATATCTACAGCAATGGAACAAAATAGGTGCAGTGCAATATCTACTTCCACCATTTTTACATCTCATAGTTGTAAGTTTAAGAAAAATATATTATAATTTGTATAGATTGTGCCTCTAGTCATCCTCAATTTGCTCATGCCTTGCCTTTCACCATTTTTTACATCTCATAGTTGTAAGTTAAAAAATAATATATTGTAATTTGTATAGATTGTGCCTCTAGTCATCCTCAATTTGCTCATGCCATGCCTTCCACCATTTTTACATCTCATAGTTGTAAGTTAAAAAAATATTTTATTATTTGTATAGATTGTGTCTCTAGTCATCCTCAATTTGCTCATGCCTTGCCTTCCACCATTTTTACATCCCATAGTTTGTGCCTTCATTAATATTCATAATTTACGTTGTGCCATTTGTAAACTCTATTTTTTTATGTTTTGTTAATATTAAAAAGGATTGTTCTATTTTGCAATAAAGTTTTTAACTTATGTGATTGTGTCCAATATATGTTATTGCTGATAATTTTCATCTAATGTTATAAATTATTACAGTTTGTAAGTTATAAGTAGAGCTGTTAAGTAACAAGTTATTGGAACTATTTCATTTTTTAAATGTAACAAACAAAAATAACTTTAATTTTATGGTTGATATAATAACAACATATTAAATAAGGTAGGAACTATAAATTTAAAAAATTTGGCTAGAAATTATCATTTGTAATATAAATTATCAAAGTTTAATTCCATCTTATAAAAGCCTATTAGATATAAATAGATTAAATGAATTATGATCCCCGAAATTTATACTGAGATTCTTAATACATTACATATTAGACAAGAAGATTGCCTCATGGGGATGGGGTGGGTTTTCAAAATTTTTGGACTTATAATTTTTTATTAAACATTTTATGAACAATAATGGATGTGCTAAAGTAATGAGTGTGAACCAACAGAGTTATTAATATTTAACCATGAGGACCTATTTATTTTATGGTATATGGAGGTAATATATCTTGATATCACCTCAAGGTATAATTATAAAATGATGAGATGTTTAATTAAGTTGTGTAATAATAGAACATTTGAATGTATTAGGTTAAGGTGGCATGATCTTATTTGCAAGCTACATGATCATACATATATTCTAGATGTAATTGAGTAAGAACTAAAAGTAGGAATTTCATTATCACCTTCATCACATATCTATTTGTCAGAAGCAATTGATAGTATTTGTTTACAAACCTTTATATTGCTTTCCATAAGTAAAAAGATGTCATTTGTATATCAAAATTAGATCACAAAACAAATCTAGACTATTACCATTCGTTAATTGTTAAAGTCTAATTCTATCCAATAAGAATATAAACTTATTGTACATATAAATAGATTAGGTAAATTTTATTCCCCAATTTAAAATTGAACTTCTTAATAGATTTTACGCTAGATAAGTAAATCTAAATTAACTTTTTATAATATAAAAAAACTATGACTGATGACTCATTATTTTATTGTAAAATTTGCATTACAATTTTACACTCATTTCACTTTTTATAGGATAAAAAATGTATGAAAGATGATTTATTCAATATTTATTTACTCATTCTCAAAACAAACTTTTTATGATCACAAATAATACAATCAAAGCCTAGGTGAGTAAATCTAAAACCGTTTCTTATTATGTTATAATATTATACTCTTACACCTATACTTACTTATATTATAACTTAAAATAAGGTTTTATAAAAAACACTATTTTTAATTATTAAAAAAATGTTGTATTTATTATATATGACTTTTATTTCATGTGTTTTATAATTTTAATATGTACCAAAATGCGCTATTTGAAGCATTTGAGCAGTTAGCAATTGAGTAGGATTCCGGCAATCATGATTTCACTTTTCTATCATCGATTTATACACATGATGGATTCGCAAGACCACGACAATATATGAATATGGGATCGTTGGACGTGATTCCCCTTTGTCGTTTATTATTTGTGGCTAATGATATTCATTAATTCAATGTAAGCATATTTATATTAATTGGCATTTTAGGATTATTTGATGGAAAATGTGAGAATTCTGTGGCATGAATCGACTCAACTTGAAATGATATTTAAAGTCAGAACAAACATTTGTTTCAGTCAAAATATGGCTATTTCATGTGGGTCAAGCCTGAAGAAACTTTGTTGAGCAGAATTTGAAAGTATTGAATATTGAGAGGCTGGGAAGAGCGGAGAACGACCTCGCTCTATGTTGAAAGGGAAAGTAACTATTTTCAAGAATCTTTGTTAAGTTAAATTATCATTGAGTTTGTTGCATAAGACCCAATTTATTTGAAGGATTAATTTCAACATAACCATGATTCAAAGTAGATAACTCTAGACATAAGATTAAACAGCTTAAATTATTTTAACATGAATTGATCCATTATAAAATCTTTCCCTTTTTGCATATGCCTAAATAAAAAGTAAAATTCAAAATAATCAGAAACAAGTGTTATTTTTGAGTTTTAACATTAAATCTACATTGGTCAGAAAATCCCTCCTTTTTAATTAAAATAAATGTATAACTGGTATATATTTAAGTCTAATTTGTAACTTTGATTCACCATAATCCTATATAAAAATATTAAAGATTAAAACTATTTAAAGTGTGATTTGTAAATTTTTGCCTTACATCAGATCATTATTATTTTTTCTTCAACATTTTAGAAGATAGAGGAAACCATCCATTATATAGTAAAATCAGAAAGATATAAAATAACATGATATTTGGAGTTACGTCTCTCTAACAAAATAAACTGGTTTAAACACAGAAAATTACAATTTGCATTCTTATCTATTTTATACTTCTAAATTTCTAAATCTAAAATCCTTCAAGTTGTGCTTTAGAGAGGTTTATTAGACCGCATAGAGAGGATAAATTAAAATTAAAGTCACTTCCTGTTCACAAATAGCTCCTTTTAATTAAACATTTTTTACTTGGTAATAACTATAATACACATAATTAAATTTTTGAGTCATCACTCCTGCCCCTCTAGAGTATTGGTCTATAAACAGACCTGCTCGTTCTATAAATAAAAATGGAAGTAAATCTAAGCGTGTTAAATTCTCTTTTAGCGTATTGAATGTCTCGTTAAAATATGAAATGCTATAACCCTCACTCCCCTTTCTCATGTATACGCTGGCACCACTCAAATAAGACCCTCTTCCTAACTCATTCAATCCTAGTCTAGCCGCCCTCATACTCCACAAGCAATCGCTCATATTAGCCTTCCCTCTCTCGAATCTGAAAATATTAGTCATTATTTTACTTTATACATCATCAAAATATAAAAAAGCACTTCCTGTCCTCTACCCCCCCCCCCTTTTCTTATTCCTCTGAAACGAAACAACCCCCCAGAACCCCTGTGCTCTGAACTTGAGTCTGATACTACTTAAAACATCAACATTACAAACCCAGAAAAATACTATATAGATACGTTCTATAAAAAACAAAAAATCCAAGATTAAGTCTAATTCTATCCACTTTTTAAATCAACGGAAAATTCCATAACGCCAAGTAAGAGATACTCAGTTTCAATTTAATTTGTTATGACTTTAATCAACAGTGTTTACTCCAACAGTGTTTTTTTTTTTTTTTTTTACAACTATTGTTTACTTTTCCATAAGAAGGAAGGCCTAGAAAGCTTGTTTAAAAATTATTATTAGCTCAGAGACATCTGGAATAACTTCATTTATTGCAGTAAAAAACGATACCTAAATTAATGACTATTTAAATATGCTTACATTGCCGCTAACTGTAATGAGATGAGGAAAATAAATTTCTCAATTATGGTTATTAAAATAAAATAATTAACTAATATATCAATATATTACAAATATTAACAATAATAATGTATAAATAATAAATCATCAATTATTTCCAGTCTCAAGCGAGTTCTTCTTTCTTCAATAAATTGACCTGCAGGTGAAAAATTTCTTTCACTAGTGGCACTTGTGATAGGAATACATAAAACTTTATATGCCAAATGAGATAGTTTTGGATGCCTAATTTAAGGTTGAATCGATATTAATAACATTTACTTTTGGCTTCCACCATTTTATAAGATTAAAACATTCAGGATCTACATATCCCTCTAGATTCTTTAAATTCATTTGGTTGATTAAGGTATGCTTTCATTATCCTCCCATTCCGAAAATACACACTTAGATTTTTTAGCCAAACATTACTGTAATTTTGTCTTAAAATCTAAAATATTACCTTGAGCTTTTGTCATTTTCTAAACTCTCGGAAGAACTAAGAGATTGAGTAAAATCATCGCGCTCTTTAAGACTATTCCTTCATAAGTCTCCCTTTTCTCCTGAGTACTAGCCATTTTCATTTGTGTAAATTTGGGGTGAAGCGCCGTAGCCTTTCTATACAAGGAATGGATGGTACATTTGATCAATTCTTTAATTATATTTTTGATATTTCTAATTTAATTGTCCGAAAATCCATCATTTTCTATCATATTAATTAACTTAATTTCCATAAAACATAAGGCATAGTGGATTCTGAGTCCACCTCTAATTATGTGTTTGCTCCTTTAAAGGGCCTCAATAACGAAATATTAATCTTGAAATTTTATTAACTTACTCTTAAGTTTGTAACTAGAAGGATATTATAGTTTATTCCTGTATATAGTAACAAATGAAAACTTATCTATTTGAAATTTGAATTGCGCGGTAGTTTCGTAAATGAATGAATAAAGGAGGAAATTCAAATGTATTTTCATTGTCAATTAGACAAAAATCAATTAAAAAATAAAAAGTCTAACATATCTCTGTTTCTACTATAATAAAAAATTAAACTATTTTGTAACAAGTTTTTTTTTTTTTTTTTTTTAACCTAGCTTTTAGGCCCGTCCGTGCAGGTCTGACATATACATTCAATTTTAGTAACCCACTGGTTTAGGTACATTTCACCTCCATACCTCGTTGGTTTAAAACCCCCTATTTATAAAGTTAATTTAAAGCTTAAACCATTTTACATAAAAACTCAACAAGTATAAGTTAATCAAAATCTTGACAAACTAGTCTAATAATACAAATGAAAAAATACAACAATAATAAAAAAAAAAAAAATTCTATGCAAAATAACTTGTGGACTTAAATGTTACTCAACACTTACCCTTCATCACTAGATTTAAAAACCGTAAAGAATAATCACCATTTAGCAGTCTTATATGACATCGACGCATAAAGATATCTTTAAGTTCCCCTTGTTCTAACAAAATCTCAAACAGCAAACGCAATACTGTCACCACGGCTTACAAAGAATTTATACCCTCAAACTAGAAACGAGTCTTTCTATATACCTTCCTTGCTACCTGCGTACCCCATCAGATAAAGAAATATGAAATTAAACATTGGATCAATAAACATCAACTCACTAATGATACAAGATAACCAGCAACTAATGCTCATGTTTGCCCGTAAACATAAACTAGACGTGCTATGTCTACAACAAACACGAATTCCTTCCTCAAGAACGGATACATACCCCGACTATACACTTTATCACTCCGGGGTTACCGACAACCCAGCTTCAGGAGTTTCCACACTGGTAAATAGGCGTCTCACTGTTTTGAGCCTAAACCGAGTCAACGATAGAATTATAATACTAAACCTAAAAGTGGGTGCTCGCACAGTGTTAATTATAAATGTTTATGCACCAACTGCATCATACAAACTACAGATCTTTAAAGAATTTTTCGAAGTTATTGTAAAAGCAACAAAAGATCTGACTTCAAGGGCAGTCCCAATAATAATAGGAGACCTCAATGCCTCTGTTGCCCTTACGGACCGGGATGACACCAACATAATCGGCCAAAACACGTTGGGCTCCAACAATAGGAATGGAATTTTCTTGAAAAAATGGTGTAAAGAATATAGGTGGCGAATTGCTTCCACCTTTTCTCAACTTTCCAACGACCAGCTAGCTACCTTCCGTGGTACAAATACCTCCCGACCAAGTCAAATTGACCACATGCTCTGTAGGTCACGCCATTTTAAGACCGTCAAGAACTTCAAAGTAATTCACGATCCCGTTACAGTGAATGCTGATCACCATGTGATTACCGCAGAACTAATAATAAAATCAGCCACTCTACATGTACCCTGTACAAACAGAAACCCAATAATAAGACCTCAAGGCATAACAGGCAATCTGGAGTTTAAAGATAATCTTCTCCTTAAAGTTAAAGACACTGTTTTCCCAAAGCTCTCAGTCAACGAACACAGCATTGAGTTATCAAACATATTTGCGAACCCACCAAAGCAAAAAAACCGCATCAAGACGAAAACATGGTTTTCCCAAAAGACACTAGACCTGTTGAAGACAAGGACGAATATATTTCATTGCAAAAAGGATCTTCCGTTCAAACACTCATGCTTGTCTGCCCTTAGCAAGCGTATCAAATCAAGTATACGACAAGACAAAATAACTTTCATCAATTCTAAAGCAAGTGAGGCAGAATCAGCTGCACGTTCGAACAATAGCCATCGCCTCTTTACAATTATTGATAGCCTTAAATACAATACATTAGCTAAGCGCACCCATTATAACATAAAAACAGACAACAGCTCTAACGACTCAATAAACCAGACAAAAGCTTGGGAAGCCCACTTCCGTTCTATCCTATCCCCCCATTCGCCCGTCCCTGTACTGGACATCTATAAAGAATTTATTAAGAACTTCAAAGGACCTCCGCCGCTCCCGATTGACACACTCCCACCATCCATCTCCGAGATTATTAGAGTGATCAAAACTCTTAAATCACATAAGGCAGCAGATCCGTTGGGGATGACTGCTGAAGCACTTAAAGCGGACTCGGACCTATCCGGAAAACTTCTATACCACCTTTTTTACAAAGTCTGGGATAATGAGGAATTACCAAACTCCTGGTCGTTAAGCCGCCTTAATAAACTATTCAAGAAAGGAGACCCTTCTGATCCAAACAACTATCGGGGAGTGACAATCATAAACCTTGAATCAAAGCTCTTTATCAAAGTATTATACAATAGACTCTACAACCAGATAGACGATATACTTAGACACAATCAAGCGGGGTTCAGGAGGTGCCGCACAACCACGGAACATATTATCACTCTAAGAAATATAATGGATATCTCCAGTACTAGCAAAACCCCTCTTGTCCTTGTATTCTTGGACTTAGCCAAAGCTTTCGACTCTGTACAGCACCTATATATATGGGAGTCCCTATGCCTATTGGGAATACCAAAGAAGATAATCAGAATCATTTTTATTATATACGCAGACATGAAGGTAGTTGTCTCTCACCTTCATCATCTATCAGACCCAATTCTCGTGACGACAGGAGTCAGACAAGGCTGCCCATTGTCTCCCCTTCTCTTTATTATAGTGATGGATCTGATAATGAAAAGGTCAATATTTGCCTCCGATGGCATTACGTTAAACGGAACTATGCTATCCTCACTCATCTTTGCCGACGACTTATGTCTGGTGGCGACCTCTACAAAGAAGGCCCAATCTATGGTGGACAGATTCTCCGATCAGGCAAAACAAGCTGGACTATATATAAATGCCGACAAATGTGCAATGATAACACTAAACGTTCCCTCAGAGGACAGGATACTGATCAATAACAACCCTATTAATGTGTCCCACAAAGTTCGATACCTAGGAGTAGACCTCACAACAGACATCTACGCCGGAGTAGATGTGGAGTCAAAATTACAACGTACCCTGGTTAAATTCCACTCTTGCTCCGCCATATGGAGATCCCGCCACTTGACGCTCCCTACACGACTCAGGATTTTCAAAGTAATGATCCTACCAGTTCTGTTATACGGTTGTGAATCCTGGCCTTTAAGAGCACCTACTCTAAGAAAACTTCAAGTCAACGTGAATAAAATGCTGCGGATAGTTTGTAGAATTTTCTACCCTAACTATCAAACGAAGATTTGTGGGTTCGGTGCAAAATTCCTCCGATAAAGAATATAATTTCAACCAGAAAATGGGGCTTCTTAGCCCATCAGGTAAGAAGAAAAGGAACTAATTATTGTTTATCTTCCCTGTTTTGGCGTCCTCCTCTATTAAGGGCTCGCGCGTGCAATAATAGTTGGCTGTACAAAGTATTCCGCGACATGCAAACCCTCGGTAAAGATTGGACCTCGTTACAAGCTATCATGAATGATAGAAAATCATGGAAAAATTTCTCGGAAACCTATATTTCTCGCCTCCACTAATATGACTTTTTTACTACCCATAATCTAATGACTAATTATTAACCATAACCCACACCTAAGGTACATTAACATATTATCATGCATATTTACACTGCATAATCCATACATTTGTTACAGGAATAAAATCACACGTTAGCAATAACGTGGCCTTATGCGCCATTTGGCGTGAGAAGGGGCTCAACCTTAGATTGCACTTACTAAGCTCTTGGGCGTCTTCGGGGCAAAAAATACATACATACATACATTTCGCTTCTGTACAGTGGACGACTGACCTGTTAGGCGACAACCAATTAGGTTACAGATTTATGTGCGACTAGAATGAGCTTAACTGGAGAAAAATACAAGTGATAACCAAGTAATGAAAACCAATAAGGTTATTTGACACATTTGCACATACGTTTAGTTCATATATATTCTACTTATTTTGTACCAAAAAGCTTTAAGATGCACCACATAAAAGTAACATTTAATAATTATGCCTTTTTTAAAACTAAATAATAATAAACAATATTCTACTTATTTTGTACCAAAAAGCTTTAAGATGCACCACATAAAAGTAAGATTTTTGGGCCTAAGTGAATTTATATGTATTTTAGCTACCTTAGAAGTAATCTCATTTCATTGATCTTCCAACTCAATCTGTTCAATGTTCAACGTATTTTATGTGCATATTTTTTAAATCTTTAGATTAGTCAATGTTAAAACAATGAATTCATAGTGCTGAAAACCAATAAGGTTATTTGACACATTTGCACATATGTTTATATTATAATTATGCCTTTTTTAAAACTTTCAGTTCTTCCAACTCAATCTGTTCAATGTTCAACGTATTTTATGTGCATATTTTTTAAATCTTTAGATTAGTCAATGTTAAAACAATGAATTCATAGTGATGAAAACCAATAAGGTTATTTAACACATTTGCACATATGTTTATATTATAATTATGCCTTTTTTAAAACTTGCAGTTGATAAACAATATTCTACTTATTTTGTACCAAAAAGCTTTTAGATACACCACATATTTTGGGCCTAAGTGAATTTATATGTATATTAGCTACCTTAGCACAAGTAATCTCAATTCATTGATCTTCCATCTGGAGCTGTTCAATGTTCAACTTATTTTATGTGCATATTTTTTAAATCTTTAGATTAGTCAATGTTAAAAATATGAATTCATTGCATTAAATATGTACTATTTTTTAACATTATATCAAATAAATTTGTATACTTAGAGCTTGTCTTTGATTTGTATATAACTTAAATTAAATTGTTATTTGAAGTAGTGCATAATGATCCTAAAGATATTAAGATTGAAAATTAATAACACACCTTAAGACATTATGTTATTCAGATTGTTTGAAGTACTGCAAGGTATAATATTTAAACTTAAAAGATAATGTGGAAGTGATTCACATACAATTATATAACAAACAGTTATAACTATCTCAATTCATCAGTAAATTTAAGTTTACATTCTAATATACAATAATAATAACTTTTTCTATACATAGAGGATTAGCTAATACATTGGCTTAATATAAATTTTAACTTAATTTATACTTTGCATATTATAAACTCATCCCTGCTTTTACTGAACTAAAATTATTATCTACAAATGTATGTAAAATGTTCAATATATAATATTTAAATTAAAACTTTTATAACAGATATCATTTATGCATTTTTGGACTTACAATCAATATGAGATGTCTGAACTTATTGAATTTTGGCCCTATGTTTTTAATGTTAAAAAGTTACTACTGTTCTTAACCATTATTTTTTATTTTTGGCCTTCAATTAAATTTTTTTCAATATAAATACATGATAGAAGGTTAGAATTAAAGATATGAAAAAAATTTAAATGTAAGTTCTTAAAAAAAAATTTTATGAGGCTCAATAGTAAATTTTGTAAAAAATGAGATTTCCTACAAGTTTTCCTAAATTATTTTAGATGAAAGGGTAAAGTTTAAAATACTCAGTTTATAAATATTTGTTGGTATAAGTTCATAAATTTTTGAATTTGGCATAAAAAGTATCATAAAAAAGAGTTTTGTCCAAACTCAAGAAAGTCTTGACCTTTGTTTTTTGAGACATAAAATCCTTTTCTTTAATAGAAGGTTAGAATTAAAGATATGAAAAAAATTTAAATGTAAATTCTTAAAAAAAATTTTTATGAGGCTCAATAGTGAATTTTGTAAAAAATGAGATTTCCTACAAGTTTTCCTAAATTATTTTAGATGAAAGGGTAAAGTTTAAAATACTCAGTTTATAAATATTTGTTGGTATAAGTTCATAAATTTTTAAATTTGGCATAAAAAGTATCATAAAAAAGAGTTTTGTCCAAACTCAAGAAAGTCTTGACCCTTTGTTTTTTGAGACATAAAATCCTTTTTTTTAATACAAAAACCGTTAAAATAAAAAAAAATTGTATTTGCCCCTCCTTAAATAAACTTAAACAACTATCGCCCCCTCCCTTATTCTAAAACCTGGCTACGCCTATGTTTCCACACCTCCTTCGGCTGGTATAATGGTGACCTATGTTTTTGACTTATATGGTATTCTTAATATTTAATGCATTGTATTATTATTATTGTATTGCACTATATAATAATTAATAAATTGTATTATATTTATAATATTGTATTATATTTATTGTATTGCATTACATATATCTTATTGTATTATATTAAATAAATTATATTATTATTGTTTTGCATTATATTATATGTTTTATTTATTATAAATATTTGTTTATTGTATTATATAGATTATATAATATTTATTGTATTATATTTATTGCATTATATTTATTATATAACTTATATTTTAATTATTGTTCTGTGTTACCTTATTTTATTGTATTACATTTAGTCTATTATATTAAATCTATTTTATTGTATAATATTTATTATAATGTATTGCATTATATTTATTGGGTTCCTAGGCTAAATCCCGAAAGCGCACAATCCCGAATTTTAATGCTACACTTTTACGGCAATTAACATATGGTAAAAAATATGCAATCATATAATCAAGCTTTTAATGAATATTTGGTTGAGAGAACAAATCAAGATAATACAGAAAGTATAAGTAAGCTTAATATCTAAATATTTATAAATTATCTTTAGAATTTAAAAAGTCGAGTAGAAAAAATTTGATTCTGACCCATAAAGACTTGGATTATACCAAAATTAAAGATGGAAAACTTTATCATTTGTTAATTGTTAAAGCTTAATTTCATCAAATAAAAGTCTATTCTAGATATAAATAGGTTATCATAATTCCTTAAATTAATACTGAGATTCTTAAAAGTGCAGGAGATATTTAGATAACTCTTGACATCTCACATGAAGGTAACTTATAATTCTTAGCACTTATATATTATATAGCTTATTCAAATTATTTGTAAGTTTATTTATAACATTCTATGATTTTTTAGGAGAGGGTGTATCAGTTCTTCCTACAAATCTTTAGATTATACAACAGAGCTAGAGTATTATCATTTGTTAATTGTTAAAGCTTAATTACATCAAATAAAAGTCTATTCTAGATATAAATAGGTTAAATCAATGATTCCTTAAATTAATACTGAGATTCTTAAAAGTGCAGGAGATATTTAGATAACTCTTAGGTAAAGTTTCTTTGAATATGACTAATTTTGCTCATAACAAAAATAGCTTTTTTAATTTTATGATGAACATATTAAATAAGGTACAAACTATAAATTTAGAAAATTTGGCTAAAAAAAACTTAAAAACAAAAATTAATAGAATCGTCCAAACTTAAGGAAGTGTTGACACTTTAAATAAAAATACATCATATAAGGTTATATTTAATAATATGAAAAAATCTAAATGTAATGTCTATAAACATATACAACTATAAAAATGATAATTTTTGTGTAAAAATGAGTATCAAATTTAATTTATTGTAGATTAAAATGAAAATTATAATTAAGTAACTTAATAAACATAGTATAATGAGTTCATTAATTTAGAATTTTTGTGTATTAAGTTGCTAAGCTTTAATAATATTTACTATAATGTATAAACTCTTAAAACTATAAAATTAGATTATAAAACAAAGCTAAAATATTGTTATTTGTTGATTGTTAGAGCTTAATTTTATCAAATAAAAGCCTATGCTAGATATATATAGATTAAATGAATGAAAGTATAACCAATCTTTTACTCATTGATAGATTACTCATTATTTACAATTTTATAACCATAAATTCAACAAATTCCATAAAATGGTATCAGAAATATACATGTAATATTTTCCAAAACAAAATTTTTATAATGTGGGTCTAACTTAAATTTCTATATGACAATAAGTATATTATTGATATTTCTTGAAATTAAGTTTGGTAAAATATAAAATTTTTCACATTCCTAAAAAAGTTATTGATAGGTACCAGATTTTCATAACCTGCTATAACATTTTCTAATTAGACTTTTTAAAACAAGAACAAGATTTTAAGGCATTTTTTTGCTAGGCTCTTTGGTAAGCATTAAATGTAAAAATTGGGGTAAGAGTTTCATCCATCAATCATCTTATATATCAATATAACAGCACATCAATAAGTAAACATTAGTTGAGGTAGATAAAAATAAAATAGAAATAGTTAGTGATTTAGTTATAAATAAATTTGCCTTATAATAATAGCAAAAACTTAATACAAAAGCTTATCTAATCACATGCACATTGATACTAATCATATTTAACAATGATCCCTTTACAATCTTATAGGATCTAAATTAAGTTATATAGCATCATAAATTGTATGAATAATTTCTATTTAATCTAATGGCTAAAGAGATTGCCCTTTTAAAATTTAATATTTTTTCTATTAAAGTACAAAAAAACTTTAACAAATTTCTTATATGTTTACTTGCTGAGATTATACTCTGTAACTATATCACTTAACGTTCTAAATATTCCATTAATCAACTTTTATAAAAGAATCTAGAGGCATGGGATAGCACTGGGATGATATCCTTTATATAATACTTAAATTTATTATATATTGCTTATTTATACACCACCTTATACCAAACAAACGTATATCAGTTAATTATATAATTAGTAAATTGTAAAGGTTCCACCCAAATATAGCTCTTGAGTACATAATACCCAAACATTATTGTATACCTAATAGGATTAATGATTCCCTGATTTTAAATACGTTAAAATTACCTTAGATATTGATTCCAAACGATTATTATTAATGGCATCCTTTAATTTATACCTTGTCACTAAATATTAATACTCATCAGTGATCTGTAAATAAAGCTATATTATGTTACTTGGTGCAGAGGTTAATTAAATGTGATTCTTACATAAGTAAATTGTAAAGGGGCACCCAAATCTTGCTCTTGATTATGGATAAAACTTTAAAATTAAAAAACATATGGAAATTTGAAAATCGTAGCAGTAGCATTATTGTAGCTTCGGGATTGTGCCTTTTCGGGATTTAGCCTATATCCCTATTTATTGTATTATATCTTATATAAGCTATATATTATTTTAATTTTCATAATGATTTAGAGTCTAATATGTTGCAGTCACGTGTTCAAGAATCGCGAAGTGAAAAATCGAATCCCATTCATAATGCCAATCATCCACAATGCCAATGACTGTATTATTTTTAAGTAATAGCTCATTATACAGTTAATTCTATTATAATGATTATATTATATCTATGTGTACTAATTGTACTTATAATATTCCCTAACCCTAGCCCTAACACTAACTTTAACCCTAACCCTACCCCTTAACTTTGTTTTGATTGGTTAAGCCATTGGCGGTCTAAAGCATTGGCATTATGGACGATTGGCATTGTGAACAGAAGCGGAAAAACGCCTAATGTACCAGATTCTTTCAAATTTGTCAATTAAAATCTGCGTGTATATGTTGACGCAAAGAAGGAAGCCTATATATTTTCATGCCAATTACTACTACACCAAATATAAGGAAGGGAAATATGGTCGAATATACTTGAAATGCCGCAATTATCGTTGCTCAGGCAGAGCAATTCTTGAGGGAAACATGTATTATGTTTCAAGGGAGCATCTAAACATTCCACATATAAGTAAATTTTTTGCATAAGTGTTTATATATATAGCAGGCCCAAGACCTAATATGTATCTTTCTGAACCATTAGATGACATCTAATATATCAAGTAATTAAACTCTTATTTATAAATTCTTAATGTAGCTGATGGTACTAATTTGATGATGGATGTGTCCACAAATGTTAATAGTGAAAGTAATTTAAAGTGCCATTATAAAATTTATAACTATAAAGTAGTTACTGCCACAAATTCTATAATGTCATGTGATCCTACGTAAAGTCAAAGTATTTTAAGAAAGTAATTTTGTTTACCTTTGAATAATTTAAAACATTTTTAAAGGTTGATTAACTCAGGCCCATCTTTTCCTGGATGCTTGTTGAAGCTTACAAGCCCCAAGCCCTTGTATCTTATATTATTGATAACAATATAATTTTTTAATAGCAATGACATTTTTAGTATATCATGACTTAACTCTACCACTGACACAAAAGAACAAGATCCAAATATAGACTTAACATCAAGTAAATAATCATTTTTATTTCTGTTATTAGATAAAACTCATGTTTCAGTTAGCAAATATACAAGTTTATTTGTCTTTTATGGCTTTCTTTTAAATCTCACTCAACAATGTACTAATGCCACAAAAACTTATTCATAAATATAGAAGGACTCAACAAAGCAAGTTTTGTATAGGCAAATAAATAATTTTAAATCTAGATTTAATTAGGACCCTAAAGGTTGCTGAAGAAAATGTGTGGGATGTGATGAACACTATCATAAATGATAACCTATGTTGAAATATCATTAATATGTTTTAGATAAAGAAAACATACCAGAAACTGTCAATATGAAATCAACAAAAATATTTCTTAATATATACGACAATTACTTATATAAGAATATGGAAAAAATAAAATAATCTTTCTACATATATCAGTTAATGTTTAATCTTACAGCCTTGTTGATGTTTTTATAATTTTTACAAACATTAGTCACATTTCACTATAAAAAAATTGAATATTTTCTTTATCTCACTCACCCCTTATTTTATATTATCCATGAGCATAGCCAGGTTTTGGATTGAGGGGGGGGGGGGCAGAACATAATTTTTTTTTAACTTCTAAGGGTTTTTGTATTGAAATTTTTTTTTGTCATTGTCCCATGGTATTATCTATTAAGTATTTTAGCTAGTATTTAGAGTATATAAAAAAAGTAGCATAAGTCTTATATAGACTATTAGAAATGATACAGACACTGTAAAATTCAAGGAAGTTAGAATCAGCACAGACAAGTACATATCTACAATTAATCATTAAAAATGTTTTTTTTCTCCTTATAACATATTTCTATTTTGTATCAACTATTTAATTCATTATAGATTTAGCAAATGGATTTAAATTTTTCATAATGAAGCAATCTAATTACAATTAGGGATAAAACTCTTAAAACTTTAGAAACCTTTGCTCAAAAAGGAAAAAGTGTGCTTTTACCAACAATTATATTAGGCCTATGTACTAATTACTTTACAAAATATACATTATGAAATAATTTCTTATGCAAGATTACTCATTTAAAATTTCTTAATAAAATTCCTTTGTCTATAACACATAAATATTTAAGTTACACTATGTATTTTCATTTTATGATTATATAATACTAATCTTAATATATATGAATACAATTATGCTTTTATAATTTAAACTTATGCCAATCATATATAATTTGCAACTACATTCTGTTGATAAATAACTCATTCTACGTTACACATAGTTGTTGCACCACCCAATACATTACAGTATTGACTAATACTTTAATGTTGACAAGATCTAACGTTATACATATTTATGGCTTATAAAGATATTCGTACTTAGTCCTATCATATAATACATAACGTATTTTCTCTTAAAATAATATTGCATAACAAATTTTAGGTATTATTTACTTATTATAGCAATGTAATGTAAATAAATACAAACATTTTAATATATTTAAATTTAGTATTATTGTAGTAAGAATCACATGTTTTTTTTTAATGTCATGCTTGATACATGCATTAACTTTATCTTTTGCAACTTTATCTTATGGCCCGGAATCAAAATTACGATACATTAGATATGGATGATCCGAGCTCGGCATCGGAAGATTTAGGGTATCCCCTGCAGATTATTACAGTCCCAGATCATCACGAATTTCATATAGATGAGGATGCTCTTAAGAAGATATTATACAACCGGGATGTTATTAACCAAAAAGTGGTTGTTGTATCCATTGCCGGAGCTTTTAGAAAAGGGAAATCATTTTTATTAAACTTTTTCCTCAAGTATCTCAATGCAAAGGTATATCTTTTATTCACGCTTAATTTATAGTATCCTTTAGCATATATTAAGATTAACCTTTTTAATATAGTATTATTCTATGTGTGATTACAATTGCCCTTATATATGCATGAGATAAATGTCGATGTTCTTTACAACTTTTAATCATGCTCTTCTAATCATTTTGGTCATGAAGATTTATTTATAAACTCATTTAAATATTAGCTAGATGCTCAGTTAAATGATACATGGCTCAATGAACCAGATGAACCCTTAACAGGATTTTCTTGGAGAGGTGGTTCAGAAAGAGAAACAACTGGAGTTTTGATGTGGAGTAAACCATTTATAGCCACATTATCAAATGGAGATGAGGTTTTTATTGTTCAACAAATAATTAACCTTGAAATATTGTTTATATTATTTTGGAAAGTCAGACATCTAGTTTCTATATATGTTTATAATTGATTTTGAAAAATTTTAACACCATCATTTTTTTTATTTACCAGGTTGCCATTCTTTTGATGGACACTCAAGGTGCATTTGATAGTCAATCTACAGTTAAAGATTGTGCCACAGTATTTGCACTAAGTACAATGCTAAGTTCAGTGCAAGTCAGTACATATATTATTTTAAATATTTTTTTTATATATCCTTAAGGCTATTTGTATAGATGTTTCTAATGTATAAATTTTTTGTCATTCTTTAATTTAATAGTCATCAATTTTTTTACAATATTTAATTTACACTTAATAACAACAAATTAATAAATTTTATTTCACCCTATAAAATTATATAAAATTTATTTACATTTTTAATACTAGTCAAAAATTTATGGCATATTACTACTTGTTTAGATAAAATAACACTATGTTCTTATTGTTTCTTGGTATTTTTTAAAGTTTTAGAATAAAATATATCAAAATATATGTTTGAGAATAACCAAAAGAAGTGTTTTTCCTAATTAATAAACATACGCGTTTGTCATTTCTATTATTGTTTTTACTCTGAGTTGTTAGGTTTTATAATATTTCCTATCTAAATGGCATTACATTGCATATTGAGTGGTTTAAACTAGTATTCATTAAAACTTTTATGTGTGGACTAGTCAAACCTATAAATATAAGATGAATGAAAAAGGACATATTGGTTAAATCAAAAGATCTAAATTGTTTTAATCTAATATAGGCCAAGAGTTGGCTATGCTTTAAAGTTGTATTCCACTTAAGAATCCCATATTGTTGTCTGAGTAAAAAGGATGTAAAATATTTTGATTTTGGGGAATGTTTAACAATTTTTTTAAAAATAATTCATGGCTTTTTACTGAAGGTTCCTAAGCACATGAGGCAAAAGGATAAAAATATTGGATACAAAAAGGGCAAAATTTAATTATTTTACGCTCCCTTGCGAATGTGAAGGGAAAAAGTTATTAATATAAAATTTCAACTAAGGGATAAGTCATTTTGTCAACGGACTTAAAAGCTGTCATGGTGCATTTTCGCATTCAAAGAATTCCAGGGGCTCCAGGATCAAATGGATTTTGCTTTTTTAACGGCAGCTTGAATGTTGGCTTTGTTTTGCCTCACCATGGGTGTAGCCAGGGGGTGGCAAGAAGACTGCCCCCCCCCCGTCTTTAATCCAGAAATCCTTTAAACTCTTATTATGGCTAAAATTTCAAAAAACTATTATTATGCTCGCCCCCCCCCCCCTAAATCATTATTCCCCCCCCCCCCCCCTAATTCCAAATCTTGCTATGCCCATGGTGTCTCACTTATTTAAATTTATTTGCATGACAATGTAGAGAATTTCTGCCATATTTGTCTACTATTTAACTTGTACCCCTTAAAGCTATATAATATAAACCGAAAATCTTCAAGGAGCTTTCATAAAAATTTGATGGGATAGGCTTCAAGCCACTTCTCATTGAAACCATCAAAAGCGAGGGAGCTCAGGTTTTAATGCTGGCTGCCAACGTTGTTCAATAAGTGGTAATCAATGAAACACAATACTAGACATGGCCGTAGTCAGCATTGGAATTAGAGGGGGGGCAATAATGATTTAGTGAGGGGCAAAATTATCATTTTTTAAATTATGGCCATAATTTTAACAAAATTTTGAATTTAGAGGTATCCACAACCTCTACAAAAAATTCTGCCCTTTCACATCCAAATATATTAATTACCTGTTGTTGATAAATGCACCAGTTTGACTAAACAAGCCATCCATTTTTATTTAAGAAATTGGAAAAAGTTTACCAAAATTTAGATTTCCACTTGCTATTTGGCAATAACATAAAATCCTTAGAGTTGCATGGCATCTGCCAACCTTTGGCTTATTTTAGACTATAATGATTTATATCTTTGTATTTATCCAATATTTCCTTCTATATAAGTGGCTGTCTTCTTACAAAACATTTGAATAAAATGACAAACAATTGTAAAAATAAAAATATCAATTTATGGGCAACCTAAATCATTATTGTAATAAATAAAAAAATTTATGAATTGTATGTATGAATAGTGCATTTATTCAAGAATGATAAACATGCAAGGTTTTATATCCTAAATATATAGAACTAAGTTAAATTGTCATCAAGTATTTTTGAAAAAATAGCAACTCAAATACTTTTGTCCATTAATATTTACAAATTGATCTTCATTATGGTAATGCAGCTTTTCAATCTCATTCAAAACATTCAAGAAGATGATTTACAACACTTGCAACTATTTACAGAGTATGGGAGGTTGGCTTTGGAAGATCATAATAGCAAACCTTTTCAGGTTGAATATAAAAACACATATAGCCACTTAAAATATTACACAAATGGTTGTTTTTCTACACACGTAAAAGAATTTATTTTGAACACCATAAATATTAATATGTTTAAAATGAATAATGTCTAATCCAATATTACTTCTAAATTTATTATAAATAGGCTAAATAAAGATTTTTATTTATTTACATGTAGCATTTAATGTTCCTCATCCGGGATTGGAGTTATCCTTACGAATACCCCTACGGATTAAAAGGTGGCAACGAGCTCCTCAAAAAACGACTAGAGGTTGAAAATATATATATTAAAGAGAACAAATTATCGTGCTCAGTATTTAACTCAATTTTTGCTCAATAAAATATTTTAATCTTGCTTAGTAATATTTTTATTTTTGCCAAATAACGGAAAACTAGTGAGAAAATAAAATTTTTAAAGTGAGTACCATGTAGTCAGAGTGTTTTTAAAAAGAAAGATTTATTTTTGTTAGTATGGTGATAAAAAATAAATTTAATTTTGTAAACTACTTAAAAATTGAGTCATTAAAGGATGAATATAGACTTCATCCGAATTTTCGTTTAATGTTCACCCTATTTCTATGAAGGAAAAACATGGGCGTAGCCATGATTCGATAAATAGAGGGGTAATAATGATTTAGGGAGGGGCAAAGTGATAATTTTAATTAATTTTAGCCATGATGTATTTAATTTTAAAGACTTTTTGGATTTTGAGGGGGGGGGCAGCCGCCTCTCCCTGGCTACGCCCAGAGGTCCAATCTAGTGTGTTTTTTTTGTTGCTGTAATTTATAACGGTATATTGATTGTTTCAGATATCGGACAAGCAACACACGGAATTACAACAAATTCGCCAACACATTCGGACTTGTTTCGAGAAATTAGATTGCTTTCTTCTACCCCACCCCGGGCTCAACGTTTCCACATCCCCCAAATTTGATGGGCGAATTAAAGGTTCATTTTTGCCACGCTGCAAGTTGAAGTAGCGTTGATTGCAATTAGCACTTACCAAATTGTTTTATCTAGCGAGAAAGTGCTTGCTTGATTACTGAATGGGCTACGCTACGATCACAAACTAATAATACAACAGACTAGTGTTGTAAAAACGGTTGGGGTTCGTTTGATCGACCCTTGGCTCAACTAAGACTAACGTCGACCTTGGTCTCTTTTTGAAATTTCGACTAAGCCTAAAGTTCGACTAAGAAAACAGACCAAAAACCTTAAGCATGTTTAGATTTAGTCGACTAAGATCAATGGTCGACCCAACAAAACCCAGCCGTTTTTACAACAATAGACTGGTGAATGGCTAATTTTTGCATTAAAATTCATTATGTTATGTAAGTTGTGTCGAAATATTTGTTGAGTTTTTAATGTTATGGGCGATGTAACGAGAAAATTAAAGGATCATCTGTCCATATGTAAGTTTCAACATTTAATTGTTCAATAAAATGATTAGCGTAAAGTTTGTTAATATAAATTCCCCAAACATGGCCGCCTGCACCCTTACTTAATAATTAATTTGCCAGACTATTTTATTATTACTCTATGACTACCGTAATCTTGAGCTGCTTTCATGTTCTAGATAGAAACGTAATTAGTATGGAACATGAAAAAAATGCTTTTGGCTTATAATCTTGCAAGAGCTCTTAATTAGGACATACTGTCTCAAATATTGACTTACTTTTAAATATTTTTTTAAGCCTCTTTCATAAGTATACGAAAATATATTTTTTTGACCTCAAAATTTTTAAATTTTTTGTGTAACCATATAGCCCTCATGAAAGTTTTTGATTTTAGAGGTGAATTCCATGTTTTTGATCAGGCATCGAAATTATTGACTTTAAATCACTACCGCATAGAGCTTGTTTCACAAAAACTAGACACACGCTTAAAGAGCGATATTGAAGCAAACTAAACGCTCTTGAAAATTTTATTTTTTCTCTATTTAAAACTTATCCCTGTTTCAAAATTCTTATCGGGATTCTAGCCAGGACATGATTTCTTTAGATCGCGCTGGTTGAGGATTTGGATTTTAAAGGGCCCGGCACTAGATTTAAAAACCGTAATTTGGGATGTAGCGAGTGGATATTTTTACGAAATGTACACTCGTAAATAAAACTTTGAAAATTGCTGGGTAATGAAGAATACATTTATCTTTATGACAGATGTGCAGGATGAATTTGTGGAGAATGTGAAGATCTTGACTCCTCTCATATTCTCCCCCGAAAATCTCAACGTTAAAAATATCAACGGAGCCGACATTACGGGGAAGGAGTTGTTTGAATATTTTAAAGTTAGAGAGCTCGAATAAAATTAGAAATATAGTGTAACGTGTGTGATATTCACGGGCGTAGCCAGCAATTGGGGGGGGGGTCGCAATATTGATTTAGGGAGGGGCAGAATGATAAATTTTCGAAATTTTGGCCATAGTTTTAATAAATTTTAAAGAATTTTTGGATTTAGAGGGGGCATCCGTCCCTCCCTGCCTCCCCCTGGCTACGCCCATCGTAATATTGATTGATACCTTTGCCTAATTATGAGTTTTCATTTAAAAAATTTTTTAGGAGTTTTGAGGTAGTTTTTTAGTTTGACTTCTTTTTACCGAAGATTTACTATTAAGCGATAATTTTGATATCCCTCACACCATTTATGGTTTCGAACCATGCCTTTTACAGATTTTTAATACCTTTGGGCTTTTAAACTAAGGATGGGCTTTGGAATTAGTTGTGAGTTTTAATAAATATACTGCTTTTTAAGCTTTATATGCCAACTTAATTTTACTAACGCATTTTTAATAGTTTTGTTTAGTTATTTTTAATTTTTTATATATCTACGTAAACGTTAAATGATTTGGTTTTTTTCGTATTATAAAGAGCTATACATATCTGTTATATAGAATGACTTTTGTTTTCGGTACATGGCTTAACTAACCCTTTTTTGTTTATATTATAAAACGATTTGTAAAATAAATTTACCTCTCAGGCTTACATAAAGATATATCAAGGGGACGAGTTACCGGAGCCTAAAACTATGCTATTGGCCACGGCTGAAGCGAATAATTTAACGGCCCTCTCCAGCGCCAAGGACCGCTACACTCAACTCATGGACGAGGTTAAACGTGTGCCCTTTTTCATTTTTTATATATATCTAAAAACGATAATTTTTGATGACGGACAGCTGTTGGGTTTAATGAGGTTTTTCTTTGGTTAATCATATCACGTCTAACTTAATATTTTTTAACTGCGATGCTTATGCCAAATCAATCATAAAAATGCGCTTGTAGGCCGACTCCTCTTTGGTGAAAATGTAGAAACTATTGATATTTTTAAATTTTGAAAGTTTTAGCTCATTTGTACCACTACTTTTCGCGTTGTGGTGGCTCAAAGGTCAAAAATTGGTCTTTTACGACATCTGTTCATGACGCTAAATGCGATAATTTTTTTAAATTATTCATTCCATAATCATGAAATCTTGTTTAAGTGACAAGTAAGACCTCTCAATATAAAAAAATTGAAAAAATTTTTATAGGTCGATTGGTCATCTGTTAATGTCTGAAATAGACAAAATGTCATTTCTCAATGTTACATAATGGGACAATTTAGTGAGCTTATGTATTGCTAACGCTTGACTATAAAAAGTTTGTTTTTGATATTCCTATGACTTTCAAGTGTGAGGTATAACAGGTTTGCCCACATTCGTATTGTATCCATAAACATTACTCATAATCGAATAGACTGGCGAATTGCTGATTGTTTGAGATAAGGATTATTAAACTTAACGCTATTCATTATATTGAGATATTATATATGTTAACCCTGCCTATGGAAAATAATCTTCACTGTTCTTCTTATTTTTTTAACCATAACATTAGCAATTTTTACGATTGCAAGGACCACGCCCAACATGGCAACTAAAGTGACTTAGGAGGATTTTAATGCAAAAATTAGCTATTCGTCGTTCTGTTGTAATATAAGTCTATGATTTTTAGGGCTTAGCTTTTTCAATTTAAGATTGATTCCTTTGCACCAGGTTATTCTTCCTTCGGGTTATCAACTTTAGGTTCTAAGGTCATTTCGTTATAAACACTCGACACTCAAAAGGTGACACGCGTATGTGTAATTTGTCTTTAAATGTTTAGTTTTTAAATTTCCCTTTCTTAAACTGATACTCAAAATGTTAGCGTCTGCTTTTTAATAATTTTAGTCAAAAGGGCAACAAGTGAAGACTTTAATAAACCATATCCATGAACTGAGAATAAAGATTGTTATAAAACTCTAAATTGAAAACTAATATTTATTTGGTCTTTTATCTAATTTCGACTAACTTATAGGTGTGCGGCTCCGAGCATCCCTACGTAAATCCGACCCTGATCGAAGGTCGCAACTTGGTAAACCACCAAAAGGCTCTCCTCCTCTTTCGCGGCACTAAAAAGATGGGTGGGCCCGACTTCAGTCGAGCCTACGAAGAGCGTTTGGAGGCCGAATTGCTGGAATCGTTTCACAATTACCGTCGCAACAACGAAGCCAAAAATATATTTAGTTCGGCCCGGACCCCCGCCGTCCTATTTTGCCTGCTCGTGGTACTGTACGTCGCCTCGACCGCCTTGGGCCTGTGTGGCCTTCAGGCGCTAGCCAGTTTGGCCAATTACGGCATGGGGGCTATACTCATAGCCTTAGTTACTTGGTCTTACTCGCGAACCTACGGTGGGGCAGGTGAAATAGCATCTGGCATTGACTCCTTCGCCGACCTCATGTGGAAGTCTGTAAGCGTCTCTCAGAGTTTGTGTTTTTAATATTGATTTAATTGCTACACTTTGGGTTGTCCTGTCCAACTTGGGTCGATTAATTTTATGATGGAAACTAGTGTTGTAAAAATGGCTGAATTTTATTTGGTCTTTGGTCGGCCTTTGGTTTTAGTCGACTATTTTGGTCTATATTTTTTAGTAGACCACTAGGCTTGTTCGAAATTTTAAAAACAGACTAGAGTTGGCTATTAGTCTTAAACCCCAAAGGTCGACGAAACAGAACCCACCCGTTTTTACCACACTAATGGGAACTAATGATTCTTTAAAAGACTTTTTTGCTTTAGCATAAAAACTAGTTATGGTATAACTTTTGATCTAGGTATTAAGGCGGCGTTCGCAGTGCGATGCGATGTTAAAATTTTGGACACGAATTAATAAATTTTGGAAGAAATAGTGCTCACCAACAAATTTAATCTAATTCATAATTCCCTATTATTAACTCAAAACATTTGTAATTGTCAAAATTTTTATGTCGCGCTCGTTATGAACCCAGACTAAGTGCGTTATATATAATGAGAACGAGTTTTTTACCGCGGCACCGCCATTATTATATTTTCTAATCCTATTTTCGAAAATGGTATATTGTTCAAAATAAAATACAAAGCAATTTGCATTTAAATGTTTATAAAAAGTTCGTATGCCTAGCTATCCTAAAACTTTGCTCAAATGGTTTTCGCTCTCGTTTTTGTCGCAGGTATTTTGCGATTTGATGTCTAGCATGATCACTAATCCCGTGGTAAGTTCATCCCTAGGCCTAAATTCCACAACTTCCAGCGCTCAAAACGTTAATCTCTCCTCAACTTCGCTATCTACCGATAACGCAGCCGGGTTGGGTCATCATCACAACAAGCACAAACCACACCCCGATGCTAAAAGTCGGAAAGATAAAGTTGATTTAACCAATGCCGGGACTAGTTATCAATCGGCAAGGCGCATATTGAGGGAAACGCAAAATTTTATCGATTAAATAACGGAAATTATCGATTGGAAATCAATAATTAATTAATCAGATCAATCATCAATCAGTTTTTGTGCAAGTCCAGTACACACACTCCCGATACACCTTATATATGCATAGCGCAAGCCGAAATTAAAGATTTTACAACATATATTTATTTACTTTCTTCGAACCTTTTCTTTCGCATATGCGTTTTATTATACCCTTCGTCAAATTATATTTTGTCTTGGAATGTTATTTCAAATTCTATTATGTTTTCACCTTACTTAACGTTGTTAGTAGTTTATCTTTCTCGTTAAATAACCGCTAATAAATATTGACACCCGTGCACGTTAGCCATTATACATTTAAAGGCTCAGAATGAAAGAAATTATGGTATTTTCCCAAAATATAATGGGACAAAATACAAATAGCTTGAAACAGTTTCAAGATCTTGAAACCGTTCCAAGATCTTATAATGCGCATGCAGACCAATCAGATAGCTGCGCATTTTAATAATGCGCATGCGTATATATTTGCTGCACTATAAAACTTGAATCATGTTCAAAATAACGACTGTTCAAAATACTGACAGCTTTACAAATTAGACATTAAATCTACAATCAAAATTAGCAAAAAATATATGAACATATGTTTAAACAAATAATTGTATTTAATAGTATATATAGAATTATATATAAGCAATTACTACATATTTAATATAATATATTATACACTAAATTATATAATTAATAAATACAAATTATTTGGTATAGGGTGGTATATAATTAAGTGTATATAATAAAATATATGTAATTATTTAAAAGCAATTCATACATACTTAATATATTAAATACTAAATTATATAATTAGAATCGAATTAGTTTGTTATAGGGTAGTATATAGTTAATATAATAAATATATGTAATTATATAAAAGCAATTTATACATACTTAATATATTCAATACTAGATTATATAATTAATATACGTAGTTTGGTATAGGGTGGTGTATAATTAAGCAATATATAATAAATTTATTATATAAAGGATATCATCCGAGTGCTATCTCATGCCTTTAGATTCTTGTTTACAAGTTGATTAATGGAATATTTAGAATGATAATTGATATTTGAGAGGATAATCTCAGCTTAAACATATAAGAGATTTGCTAAAGTTTTTTTTGTACTTTAATAGAAAACATATTAAATTTTAAGAGGGCAATCTCTTTAGCCATTAGATTAAATAGAAATCATACATACAATTTATGATGCTATATAACTTAATTAGATCCTTAAAGATTGTAAAGGGATCATTACTAAATATGATTAGTATCAATGTGCATGTGATGAGATAAGCTTTTGTATTTAGTTTTTGCTATTATTTTAAAGCAAATTTATTTATACCTGAATCACTAACTATATCTATTTTATTTTTATCCACCTCAACTAATGTTTACTTATTGATGTACTGTTATATTGATATATAAGATGATTGATGGATGAAACTCTTACCCCAATTTTTACATTTAATGCTTACAAAAGAGCCTAGAAAAAAATGCTTTAAAATCTTGTTCTTGTTTTAAAAAGATCTAATTAGAAAATGTTATAGCTGGTTGTGAAAATCTGGTAACTATCAATAACTTTTTAAGAATGTGAAAAATTTTATTTTTTACCAAACTTAATTTCAAGAAATAAGAAACACTAAACAAATTTATAATAAATTAATAATATGCCATAGACTCTGAAGCTGTTGAAGGGCAAGAGGCAGTAAAACATTTGTAATAAGATTTGTTGGGCCTCTTTTGACTTGTCATATATAGGTATGAGGAGTAATACAAGATTAATCCTCCTTTTTGGGGCCTAAAATATTCTGGGGAAGCCACTAGGTTAATAAATATAAATTAGTTGAATCTTAGATATAAATACATATTTTGTGAAGATAATGAAATAAATAAAAAACTAGGTAGTATAAATATCAAAAAATACCTCTGTCCATTTGTTGGTAACATCCATAATTTGTGGATTATCAGTAGGTATAAAATGGCTTATTTGTGTATTAGGAGTGGCCACACTTTGCTGAAAAAAATACAAAAATTAAACAATACAATACTTTGTGGCTGTTCTTGCCTAACTAAAACTGTAGGCAGTATTCTCGGATAGTTGGTTGAAACACCTAATGACTGGCTTCTTAGTGTATTATGACTAGCAATCTGCTGATCTAAAAAAAGATTAGAACAAATGCAGCAATACAATACTTTGTGGCTGTTCTTGCCTAACTAAAACTGTAGGCAGTATTCTCGGATAGTTGGTTGAAACACCTAATGACTGGCTTCTTAGTGTATTATGACTAGCAATCTGCTGATCTAAAAAAAGATTAGAACAAATTCAGCAATACAATACTTTGTGGCTGTCCCTGCACAATTAAGGCTCGAAGCAGCAGTTGATTAGATGCAGAGATAGCTGGGTGATCATTCTGGCCTATATAATATAAATTTGAAAATAAATGAAATTGCACTTGTAGGCATGAATAATAAATGAAAATATTGATTGCACTTTGTGATATGGTAAAATTTTAAAATAAACGTTAAAATCAACGTTATAATGATTGGTTGTTTACTTAAGATATGTGACATATTATATAAATTTCGATTGCGAAATTGTCTATGAATTTGATTGGTTGTCAGTATTATGAACGGTCGTTATTTGAACAGAAGCGTAAAACTTTAAGGGACAGGGTTAAGGTTCAGGGTAGTGTTTTAGGTCAGCGTTTTAGGTTAGAGTTAGGATTAGATGCACATCAAATTCCCTCCCCATTTGAGATTTAATTTTCCGTGATATTGAGTGTGGCATTTTGGACTGTAACCATTATATTTTGTCTCATTGAATTTTGGGCATGAATCAGAAATTATTTGTTAAACCTGATTTGGACCCATAATCACTAAATAACATAATATTCTTTTAATTAGATTGATACTTGGTGTTGGTTGTTAACTAGATCGCTTGAAGCATTATGAATGATATAACGCGCGCGAGGAATTTAAAATCATGCAAAACAAGGTTTAATATGAATAATGTAAGAATTGTTGATTTTTTTGTTAATGAATATATTGAGAAAACGACAGGGGAATTAATTTCAAGTTTATATGTTTTGCAAATTTGTCAACAGTTTTTATTGGTTTTAGAATTTTGGCCAATTAATTTGGTACAAGTTTTTATTACAATTCCCTGAATTTAATATATGAACTATTAATAAACCTTACGTCCCCGGAGATAAGATTGGCTGAGTGTTTGGTTAATTTGAACATTTATAGGCTTTTATAATAATATAACGTAACAAAATGTAATTTATTGATGTATATAAGATCATAGGCGCAGGGAGGGGCAGCTGCCTCTAAATTCAAAAATTTATTAAAATCATGGCTAAAATTTCACAAAATAATCATTTTGCCCCTGCCTTAATCATTATTGCCCACCTCTAATCCCAATGCTGGCTACACCCATGTATAAGATTATATTAAAATTTGTTGTATACCAAATGAGAATTGTCAAATTCAGGCATTGGCAAAAAATTTTACTATTCTTATTTCAAAAATACAAATATATTGGAAAAAAAATTTATGCAAGCATATTAAAGCAGGGGTATTTAATAATATTTTGATCTAATTATTGCATTAAAAACATAATACACCAATCCAGTTGCATTGGAGCGACTTAAAAGGTTAATGAGTTTATTATACCTTTTAAAGGTCATCAAGTAATATAAATTAATGTATAATGCATTTATAAAGAAGTATTAATATGCAAATGTATAAAATTCTATTATTCATACAATATATCAATACACTGGGTCTAACACTCATCATATAAATTACATCAACAATCTATAACATTTGAAGCAATAAAAAGGCACAGCAAATTTATTGTGGGGTTTATCACATTGGTATAAAAGATGATTAGTGATAAAAAACAATATGACTTTTAATAAATATGAATATTTATAACAACTTTTTAACCAGTTCGTATGTTGTATTTATGATACCCCATGATAATAGGGAACGAGAAAAATTGAAACGAGCTCCATAAAAAAATGCCAAAATTTTATTTCCTCTTTCCTTGTAAACAGCTTTAGCTATTACTAGTAAAGATGTGAAGGGTCCTCCTACGGTACTTTGCATTTGAGTACGTATGACGTTAATGGGGTAAAATACTGTACTTATAAGACCACCCAATATAGCTCCACTTCCAAAATCTGCCAGTGTTTCCCAAATTTTTTTGTAATGACCTTACAAAATTAATGCAAATTTATTAATTAATTTGTGAAACCATATATTTTATTTTCAACAAGATAATAATTGATATTACCAGAGTATTTGGAGTTATTAGTGTTATAATAATTCCGAGGAGGACTAAGAGCTTTTTTAAGAGGATCTCTAAAGGTAAAGAATAGAACTGTGGCAGGCCCATTTCTGAGGAGAATAGGTGTCAATCCTCTAAAAAGTTCTGGCCATCCATAAACCTGTGGTAATTTTTTCATGGCATATATTGTGTTGTGGAATTTATGTTGAAGGTTAGGGTGTTGTAGCAATGTTTGCACCCTTTCTAATGGTGTAAAAAGTGAAGCCTCCAATGTCCCTGCTAGAAGTGCAGCTATTATTGTACCAAAGAGATGAGAAGAACCCACATTTGATTTATAGTATGATTTTAAGAAACTATCATAGGCTCCAAACATAAGGCTAATGGATGCTGTTTTTTGAATTAGAGGAGGCAAGACACCCCTGTAAAGAGAGAGTATGCCTTCATATCGAATTTGCTTGAATGCAGGGGATGTCCGAATCCCATAAAGCATTTGTCTAAATACTATCTTACTCACTGGGTACGTTAAAATAACATTGGTAGAAGAAGCCACTGCCCCACAAAGGTATTCAACATATGTGGCATTATTGTGATTTTTTAAACTTTTATTTGCATCATTGGGCACTCTACCCATAAAATAACACCTAAAATGTGAGTTATAAAATAAAAACAAGAAATCAATAAAGCGTTCAATTAATATATGAGTGATTCAATTTTACCACTAATTTTAATGTGAGAGACCAAAAATTAAAACTTTATTAAATAGTCATACCTAGCATGTGCAATAATTTTTTATAGTGTTGCAATGTTTATGATTAAAAATCTATTCCATGCATGGGGGCAGCCAGATTTAAATTAGAGGGCAAAAGGTTTAGAAGTTAAAAAAATGGCATATAATAATTCTTTAAAATGCATCCATATCTTATTAAATTAAAAGAATTCTTTTATTTATTAACGGGGTGGAAGCCCCTCTGTCTCCCCATGGCTAGGTTATTATAAATTTTTTGATATTTGTACCTATTTAATTAATGCCATACAGCTGACTCAATTATAACAATTGACCTCCAAAACGTCGCGTTCAAGGGTGTAAAGTAAACTCGCAAACTAAATTCTTGATAATTTAAAGGCAAAACTTTAAATGAGTATAATATTTAGCTTTAACCTATTTGGAATGCATAAATGTCTTTAAAACCTTATATTTATGTATTTGTTAGTAGCATAAGTAAACCTAACAATGCCTGCATTAGCCAGTCGTTATAACAATACAACTCATTTATAATTCACAATAAAATTTTTATAAAAAATACAAATTGGTGGGCACGTGGCTGTATTTCTTAAGTGTCAAAATTATATTAGATAAAAGGATCTTTTTGCGCAAATAACACTTTTTTCAAGTTATAAATAAGCGAGGGACAAAAGAGTCCTGTACATGTATAATGGTTAAAATATTCTAAAGTGAAAAATTGCACCTAGGAGAAAAATTAGCTAGATGGAAAAACATCATAGGTCTATCAATATTAGGTAATATTTTTTCCTATTAAAATATCCTAACAGAAATTAATTAATTGAGGTTAGATGCAAAAAAATTAAAAAAACCTTGGCATTTTTAAAAACCAAAATGAGGCCTCCACAATTTATATCTGTAATAGATGTGCACAGGTTGAACAAGGCTTGACTTCTACGCGGCAAGTTTTCGGGCTAACCTAGGGTAAAAAAAGTTATGAGTTTCATGGGGCACTTAGGGATTAGTTTTACCCCAGGTCCGAAGCACAAATAAATACTAGATTTTATATAAATCAGACTATAGGTAAAATATAAACTTAACACTATAAATCTTTTAAGCTTCAGCCCTACCTGTAATATATTGTTAATCGTTCCTTTTGTATATATTTTTATGTTATATATGTTTTCCTGGTTCTGAATACATTACTATTGTCCGGTTGTTATAATTCCATATCGTAATCTCATATTTGAACAAATACTATAAATGGCGCGGTCGCTGATCAAAATAGAAGAATTCACAGATCAAGTGGACATAGAAGATTGGCTGTTAGTTTTGGAAAATGCCATGGAAATTAAAGAAGTCGCGCCGGAGAACAAGAAGAAATATCTCATAACATTCATTGGCCTCCCTACCCTGAAAAAATTAAAGCTTAAGGTATATCCGAAACTTATTAATAATTGTAGTTTTGATGAATTAGTAATTAATTTAAAATTATTATTTAAGAGTAAAAATTCTATTTTTTTTTCGAGACTAAGTTTTTTAAGATGTAGAAGAGGTACAGATTCAATTGAGGAGTATGCTCAAAAACGTAAGGGGTTAATAACAAAATGCAATTATGATGATGAAGATGAAATCTTAAGGGATGGGTTCTTATTGAATTTAGACAATAGCAGAGTAGAAAATGAAATCAGGATCAGGTTTCCAGAAGGTAAAGATGGAGATGAAAAGCTAAAATTCAAAACTGTATATGAATTAGCTATAAGTTATGAAAGAGCAAGGGATGAAGTAGAGGATAAGGTCATACATAATGATATTAATAAAATTGTAAAAGGTCAAAATAATAACTATAGTGAGCTGATATGTTTTAATTGTAAGAAACAAGGTCATATAGCTAGGTTTTGTCATTTAAATAAAAATAATTCTTATTATAAATTTAAGAATTTCAATAAGGAAATGAATGGGAATTATTTAAATAGAGGAAATGATAACAATTACATTAGATGTATTAAAACTTATAAAATCAATAGAGCTTTGGTTAGAGCAATTTTAAATGGGAAACCTTATAATTTTGAGTTTGATACAGCTGCTCAGGCTACTGTAATAGATAAGCAGACTTGGATAGAGATAGGTCAGCCCGGGTTAACAGGATGTCCTAGCATATTAGGTTATGGAAATTATAATATCAAAACTTTAGGTAGGTGTTTAGTTAAAGGGCAAATTAATGATAAATGTTTTGACATCTATGTGATAGTAGTCAATGAAGGTGATTTAATATTAGGGTTGCCTGAAATTTTTAAAATTTGGATTTGAACTGCCAAAAAATATTTATATTCGACAAATTAAGTTAGAAAATTGATTGATCAATTTCCCAAAGTATTTTCAGAGAAATTGGGCGTAGTAAACAATTTTTTGGTAGATTTACATTTAAAAACCCCTTATAGGCCTATAAGTTTGCCCCCGCGTAGGGTACCTTTTCCAATGAGGGAGGCCATTGAAAAAGAGATTAAAAGATTATTGGAAGAAGATGTAATCGAAAAGGTTGATTCAAACACTGCAATTCAATGGTGCACACCTACCGTAAACCGTTATAAGAAAGATAAATCAATCAGGATATGTGGAGACTTCAAAGTCACATTAAATGATTATTTGTACGATGTTGGGGATACGTTGCCTACTTTTGAAGATGTTACAGCAAAACTGATTGGAGGCAATAAATTTACCGTCATCGATTTAAAAGACGCATTCTTGCAGTTGAAAATGTCTGAACGGAGTGCAAGGTTACTTACAATTGCAACACACTTAGGATTATATCGTTATCGCAGACTACCATTTGGAATCAAGGTTGCCCCTTTAATATTTCAGAGGTATATAAGCAACCTTTTATATGGAATTCCCAACACGGCAGTGTTTATAGATGACATTATAATAACGGGAATAAATGACGAACAACATGTGTCAAATATTAAAGAAGCATTAAAACGTTTTGAAGAAGTAGGGATAACTACAACCCCGAGTAAAACAAAGTTCCTTCAAGATTCCGTTGTCTACTTAGGTCATAAAATTAGTTCTAACGGCATTCAACCTACGGAAGAGAAAATTTTGGCCTTAAGGGACTGCAAAAGACCAACAAACAAGTCTGAACTCAAAGGATTTTTAGGGTTATTGAATTATGTAGGAAGATTTATACCGATGCTTCAACCACAATGCGTCACATTACACAACCTTCTAAAAAAGGACTCTAAATGGGAATGGGGAATAGAGGAAGAAAAATGTTTTGATAAATTAAAGACTCTAATATCAAAAGAAGATAGTGTGGTTCCTTATTCATTAAATAAACCAATAGTTTTATACACATGTGAAACAAAACTGGGGGCAGTACTTATGCACGTGGAGCCTGATGGGAAAGAAAAGCCTATAGCGTATGCATCAAGAGTTTTAACCCCGGCAGAAAAAGAATATTCCACTATTGATAAAGAAGCTTTAGGTATCATATATGCTGTTAATAAATTTTATCAATACTTATATGGGAGAACATTCGTATTGAGAACAGATCACCGACCTTTACAATATATTTTTGGTCGCCAGGGACATCATCACAATTGCAACTTGCGATTACAAAGATGGAGTACAAAATTAATGGCATACGATTTTAAAGTTGAGTATATATCTGGTGATAGGAACCAAATAGCAGATTCATTATCGCGGTTACCTACCCTTGTAGATGTTAGTGAAGACATTCACATACACATGATTGAAGATTTAGAATTTGATAGGAAGACGTTGGTGGAAGGAACAAGGAGGGATGCAAGATTAAATTCTGTTATTGATATGATCCGTTGCAATTGGAGCAAACCTGCCAACGATGCAACTATTCGTAAGTTATTTTACCCAAAGAAAAATGAATTATCCGTTGAAAATAATTTACTTTACTGGCAAAATCGGTTAGTGGTTCCAGAAAATTTAAAGCAAGCTGTGCTCGAGAATCTGCACACCGGACATCCGGGGATATAAGGCATGATTGACCTAGCAAAATTTTATTGTTGGTGGCCAAATATTAACGATGACATTGAAAACTTTGTTCACAGGTGTCAAAGCTGCCAACAAACTCGACCGAATATGGCCGAATCTCCCTTATATTTATAGCCTAATACGGAGGAGCCAATGGACCGTGTACATATCGATTTGGCTGGTCCGGTTAACCACAAATATTGGCTAGTATTAGTAGATGCGTATTCGAAATGGCCAGAAGTAAGGATTTTAAATTCGCTACATTCAGATGGAATTATCAAGGCGTTGCGGGAATGGTTTGCACGGTTAGGAGTGCCTAGGGTCATAGTCACGGACAATGGGGGTCAATTTACGGGACAAGAATTCCCAATTTTCATAAGAGCAAACGGAATTAAACACGTTCGGACATCCCCATATCACCCAAAATCTAATGGCTTATGTGAAAGATTTATTAAGACTTTGAAAATGCGGTTTTACTCTACTTTTAAGACAAATCGAGATGAAGAAAAGTCGATTGCTCAAGTCTTGATGGCTTATAGACTGACTCCCCATAATATTACCAGCGTGTCTCCTAGTGAACTAATGTTCAAAAGAAGAATAAGGTCCTCCTTGGACCAGCTACGTCGATCAGGTAGAGAGATAACAATAGATAATATGTGGAAGCAGAAATATTATCACGATAGGAAGGCTTTTTACCGTACCTTTGAAAAGGAGATAAAGTATGGGTAAAAAATGAAATGGAAAAGGGTTGGCACGCTGGAGTGGTGAATCACAAAAAGAATGATTGGTCCTACGATGTCTGAGCCGAAGGGCGAGTAAAGCGGAAGCATGCAGACCAGTTAAGAAGAGCATTGGGGAATGTAACGAACTGGATAGGGGGTGATGACGAGAGTGAAGGACGAGAACAAGTAACCACGGCAATTAGTCCACGACCGCAGCGACGACGCCAACCTCCAAGAAGATACGATGAAGAATATTATTAACTTAGGGGGGACTATTGTAATATATTGTTAAGCGTTCCTTGTGTATATATTTTTATGTTACATATGTTTTCCTGGTTCTGAATATATTACTATTGTCCGGTTGTTATAATTCCATATCGTAATCTCATATTTGAATAAATACTATACTACCCACCTGTGCAAATTCATTTCTTGATTAAAATTGTAATTTTATTTTTTTACTGATAAAATATCATGCATAGTAGCTAGTAAAAATTGAAACAAGAAAATGAGTCAAAAATTAACAAAATGATTTTAAAGGGATACAAATTAGTTATGGGATTATATTTTTAAATGCAAAATCTTAGAAAAATTTGTATTAAAAAACGGCCCTAAAATCAGGAACGGCTCAAAAGGATTTTGCATGGCCCTATATTTATTGTACAAATAGTTTGGCTCAAGATTAAATTTTAAGCAGAATTACGATTAAGAATAGGTTCTATATATAAACTTATGTATTCCTTATGATGTTAAAACCTGCTAGCTGTATCATTGACAAGTTGAACTTTTTTAATATGATAAACTTAAAGGGAATTGTAGATTCAGAAAAAGCTAATCATTATTATCCAACACCTCATTTACCTAATCTTCTATATCTATATAATTGTTAATCTAAAAAATATATTTCCAAAGGTTTTCGACCAATGTTTTACAATTTTGACACGACGCTGCATTACCTATACGAGAGTTTCAGCAGACAGGTAAAAATACGTCTTATTTAAAAAAGTGCATATTTGCAAATAAAGTCTTGGTTTGGATGGATTATTAAAAATGCCTATATCATTTAAAAAAGGATTAAATAGTAATATAAAAGATTTAGTTCCTCACTGTACTTTTTAGGCATTAATGCAATATACTCCCTGTGTTTGCAATTCAAGTTCATTTATAAAACATCTATGGAAATAAAGAATGATCCAAGGCAACGCTTGTGCGGGTAGAGCTAGTCTTCTTTAGAGAAACAGACATACACCAAGTAATGTGTTTTTATATTTCAACACAAAACATCTATCTATTTATTCATTGCAATCCGGCTAAATAATAATTCAATATTAACATACGAGTATGTCATCTAATATATGTTTTCGTAACATCCACAAATTCCCCATCGGGCGAATCGTAATTTTGAATGGGTGGGGTACAGACTGGCCCATCTTTGCTCAGTGGAATTAAGGATTCGTCCAGCTAAAGCAATGAAAAATATTGCAATAAATTAAACTCAAAATTCAACGATGACAAAATTCATATAAAATTAGAATGGAAATAGATGGGCATACTTGTATAAACGTTTTATAAAACCAATAACTTTATAAAAGGTTTTTGAAAAAGCGTCTAAAAATTACAATTTACGAATCGAATTTATTTTTAATTTTAATATAAATCTAGCTTATTAATTGGAAATTGCCAATGACTTTGGGGTTGAAATATAATATAACTAAAAATTATCAAGTGGCTAATAAAAATCGTTTGGTTATTAAAAGCAAAACATTTTTAAATATCTAGTATTGCACTCTGAAATTCATATGTGTGCGGTAATATACACGTTATATATATAATTTAAAAAAAAAAGTTGTTTTATAGGTCCCAAGTAATAGTTTTACTCTAAAAGTGACCACCTACCAATTTTAAATTCCAAGAAAATTTTGCTACATTATATAATATTAAAACATAAAAAATATAATCTAATAATTCCAGGGGGAAAAATTTACCCATTTTATAAATTTAATTTAGAAAATTTAATATGGCATTCAGTATGCTTTTTAGATTATGTATGAGACCCACAAAGTGTTAAAGTAGGTGTATGCCCAAACACACAAAAAAACTTTAAATAAGTTTAAATAAAGTTGACAAGTGATATAGCAAGCCCTGATATTAGAGTCTGAGCAAGCAAATAAACAAAATAAGCCAGAAATGCAACTTACATAAAATGTTTTTTACTAGTATTCACGTTTAGAAATATATTAAAAATGAATCCATTTATACATTAATTTTTAACGAATTAATGCTAAGAATTACTTTGATTGCTTCTTGATATAAAGGAAGTGACACTTTCTTTAATTCTTCCAGAGCTCTCTTTTGAGATTTAATGAGTTTTAAAGTTGCCCGTGCAAAATCTTTATTTTGAGCAACTTTATATCTTGCCCATTCTTTGTAGGCTAAAGCTTGTTCGTTTAATTCATCTTGTGACAAGTTTACGACAGGTCTTTTCCGGGCTCTATACAAATAAGTAATAATCAGTAGCGTAGGGAAAGGGAGGGGGGTTTTCGGGTTAGAACCCCCCCCCCCCATTGACAAAAAAAAATTGAATCTTTTTAAAATTATACGGAAAAATGTTAATAGGAGTCTTGTGTGTGTTGCGCATATAGAAATTTATCTTAAATTTGATATTTAATTTAAAATAAAATCTACTATTTCTAACACTACTTATACACTGTCCCGAGTGCGTGTTTTATAAAAAGAAGAAATACTTTTTAATTATTTCTCTAAAAAACTATCTTAACCTCTAAATTAAACGAGGAAGATGCTGATACAAGCCAAATTTTAGTTATAAAGGTAATTAATAATTTTATTTTTTTAAGTATTTAACAATGTTATTTAAACTTACATTGGTTCCTTGTTTATAGAAATTGCGGGTTTATTACTAGGGAAGGATATTATAATAAAATACAAATAATTAACTCTCAATGTAAATGATACTTTTACTAAGCGTTTTGCACATTTCATTCATGCATGCTTCATTTTTAAACATGCTTCAAAACTAATTTCTTTAGAAATTGTGCGTGCTAATTCCACAGTAGAAATTGATGTGAAAATTCAACTTAAAATTAATATCCTTTAGGATTTAGTAAATTCATTTTTTAAGTTCAATTTTTAATGATCATGATAGCTAACTTTATTATAGCAAATACAGTTGGCACCGCCAAAACCGGGCATGAATAAGCTTTTTGTTAAAAATTGCCGGCCGGGCTTGGACGAGCATTATGGTAATAAAACGAGCTCGGCGGTCCTTGGGCAGGACAATTATTGGTACTCGTGGGTAATTTAAGCCTAAAAGGCCCATGCAAGCGTTTAGTTCAAACAATGGCCCTAATTAGTGCAAACAGAAAAATTAGAAAGAGCGCTTTGCGATTTGTGTCTCTGAAGATACTATTAATGCATTTTTCACCAAAAACCCATCGTAGATATTAAATTTTTTAATAAATTTTTGGTTAATCGAAATTCTTTGACACAAAATTTACCCCTCCCCCCTACTTAGATAGCCCTTCCTCCGTCACTACTGTATATAAGCTAAGCCTAATAATTTTTTGTTCCATAGTTTAGATGTAAAAAAAATTTGGAAAGCCCCCCCCATGAGGCAATCCTGGCTATGCATATGGTAATAATAGATGTTTAATGCAAAGCATACTTATTCCCAAAAGCATAAAATTAAATATATGAGAAATCATTAAATGTAGAAAAAATATCCCCTTACACATATTAATAAAATATTAAAATCAGCAGTCCTTTTAAACTAATAAATACAAATACATATAAAAGGTTTCATTAAGGGTCCCCATAAGTGTAGCCGTGGGGGGGGGGGGGCGGGGACGGGCGGCTGCCCTCCTCTAAAAATGTAAATTTATGACTAAAATTTCAAAAAATGATGGTTTTGCCCCTAATTATTATTGCCCCCCTCTAATTCAAATCCTGGCTAAGCCCATGGAGGTCCCTCTTTTTTAAAATTAATTCCAGTAAAAACAGAAGTTTTTAGTCACCACAAATACTTTTTTTAATAGTTCAGATGTTTGTGTAATACAAAAAAAAATTAATGAAACCCAAATATAATAAAGGCAGAGCTTTGTTATTAAAATTATATCTAATTGAACGTTAATATTAGATACATATTTTTTTATGAATTAATTTTATCAATTTTAATGAATTATTGACTTTACTCTAATTCACGTAAAAACTGTGGTTCAGGTTCGCATTCAATCAACGGTTTTAAAATCCTACCACGTTTTTCTAATGTTTTAATTGCTTTCTCTAATCGTTTTTTCTTTCTATCCTCTCGTGTTTTAAGAATTGCAGGATCAAGACGCTTTTTCTTTTTTAATGGTTCAGCACTAATAAATATGATATGTACATAAATAGTATTTACTGATTGATCTCTGAGAATTTGAATGGATTTGGTACACCTATATGTATTTTAGCATATGAGTTAATCTTGGTTGATACTCTATCAAATAAGTAAACAAAAATATTTAGCTAAGTACTGTAGTATGGCATTTAATAAATTTTTCATTTTAAAGAACATCTGGTGCCATGCAACTCGTCACTTATTTAATAAATCGGATGCATAGGCTTAGGAAGAAATTAATCAGTGGCATAGCGCGGGGGATAGGACCCCCCTAGAGCAAAATTCGCTTTTTCGGCCCTCCAAAGGTAATAATCGTGACCTCTTTGACTCCTTCCAAGCAATTATTTATTATATCTTGATCTAACAAATAATAATTTTATTTGTTAATATGTAAACATTATAATAGAAGTAAGTGACTTGTTTATATTATGTTTCCGCTTTGTTGATTATTTACAGGCAATCAAAAAGGCGGAAATTGAAATTAAGCTATTTTTAAAAGCTTTAAACCACAGCTACCAATAAGTATGATATTAGGATTGGGGCAATACCAAATTGTTATAACCATTAAAAAAATTAATATTTTTTGTCATATACCCGTTCTGTTTTGGATATTAATTAGTTTGTAATTTACTATACCTATAAAATTTTATGTAGCCTTAATATAATCTTTTTCATTACATAATTTCGTTATTATTAAGCTCATTTTTCATTACAAATAAAATTTATTTTAAAGCGATTTCGCTTAGAGACCTGCACAACCTGCAAGATTTTGCTTTAAAGTAAAAACTGGCCGGGGCGTGCTGTAATATAACTTAGCAGGCTGGGGTATTGCATAGATAAGTAAGGTTCGCTTAGCTCTTTACTAAATTCCATAGATTTTTTTGTGTATAAATATAAACAAAGGTGTGCTTTTTTAGTTTTATATCTAATATATAAAATTCTCGTGTCTAGATGTGTATAGTGAAACTTCTCCGAATTGGCTTGACCGATTTTTATGAGAATTTCTGTGCATATTTGTTAGATCTGAGAATGGGTCACACACTGTTTTTTAAATCCCTAAGTAATAAGACGGTCCATTTTGTTTTATACGTTTTTATTAAAATGTCAATCATACACAATTTCATGACTACAAGGATACTGTAAAATGTGACGATGTAAATCATATATAAAAAGGCTAGACGAGAACGGTTAAAGAATTTTTTCTGGATTCGCTGCTTAAAAAACTTAGCCATAAGCATGCTGCATTTAAGGGCTAGATTTCTATTTTTACTGGCTTGTTTGTTACGCTTGTAGCTAGGTATTTTTAAGGGGTCATGTAACATCCTATGTTTACAGAAATTATCGTATTTATTCGTTTTAACAATCGTATAATTCTACAATTATCAAAATATTATTATACTTGATATTCACTAAATTATTTTACATAGCCTTAATAAAGTGGTTTTTTACATATTGTCATTATTATTTTATAATTCGTTTTTTTTCATTTACATTAAAAATTATTTTTGGGCTGAGGATTGCGGTATCATTTCAAAATGTCACAGTCCAAAATGCAACTAAGCCACATCGTGAGATTCACAATTACTCATTGCGCAAGCGCATAATTTCCATTGGGTAGTGTTTTAGGTCAGCGTTTTAGGTTAGGGTTTGGGTTAGGTTTAGATGCACATCAAATTCCCTCTCCATTTGAGATTTAATTTTTCGTGATATTCGTGTGACATTTTGGACTGTGACATTTTGAACCCAAGACAAATTAGTTAAGTTATTTTTATAGCTGTTAGATAACTTGATTTTCACGCGCCTACGCTAATGTAAGCGTGTGAATAAAATGTAATGTATTTTGGTTATGTAAATAGACGTGCACTAATTTGATGCAGACGTAGTGTTGTTATGCGGCGCGCCATTTTACACCCACGCCTTAATAGAAAGAAAGAGACTAAGAAGCCACACCCTTATAAAGGTCCCTCGTAAGGCGCGCTTGCCTAGTGTAAGGTCCCTTTTTTTTACTAATCCCCTCCCCCATGGTCCTAAATTGTAGAAAATAGAACCGCCACATGTGCCATTTCATTAGTCACATTAACCATCACATTGACGAAACAAATAAGGCATGAGGGTTGTACTATTTACTTTTTTTAACATAAAATAGCAACACTGTGGATAAATCAGTGGCGTAAATGAGGGGGGGGGGGGGTAGGAATGAAAAGTTTTTTGATTAATAACTAAATTAAATGGGTTAAAATATTATGGTTTAGTTACATCAAAGACTTTAAGACATAAAAACCTACAAACATAAGAAGGATTTTTTGAAGGAGGGGGTTATAAAATTTTCATGGTTAAATTTTTTTGTAACTATTTTTTGGAAAAAAATGATTTTTTTTGAAATAAAATGTATGTTGTGCTTTTACTTGTTACAGTGTGTAAAATTTACAAGGGCTTAAGAACATTATATTTTTGGAGGGGCATAACAAAAACACCAAGTTTAGATACATTTATTTGCTATTGTAACCCTCCCTACCGGTTACACCCCCCCCCCCCCCCCCAAAAAAAAAAAAGTCAAACAACTTAGAAAATTCTAATTTAATATTAGTTTACTTACACTTATAGATAGGATAGCTTAGATTAACAAATTTGACTGCACTGCACGCACAACGACAGCACACATCGTGTTGATGATGATGACAATAACAACTAGCTAATAACACCCCATTAGCATATATCTAAGGGTCTATCGGGTCTCTATGAAAAAATAATAGACTAGCTAATGGTCGGTATTCAACACACCCACACTCAATGTCTTCACCAGAAAAGGAGACTAGCAGTGTGGGTGTGGCTCTTTTTCATAAGACTACAATACCCCCTCAGCACACCCTAGGGCGCGCTATCTAGCGCGCCCGTCACAACACTATGCAGACGTCGAACGGTCGGCATCCCTCATTCAAATTGAGCGGCGCATCGACTGTGTTATAAGGCTGGATTGTACACTGCATTTTAATTATGTATATTTCTCTTTTCTCGGTGTAGTAAGGGTGTTTATCGATCAAGCTCCAAAAGGTCCTACGAGCCTCATACCTCCACCGATCCGTAGACGATTAAACTTACGGATAAAAACTCACGGCCATCGCCCGATTTATATTTCATTATTACCTGTTCATTATTGATTGATCGGAATTATAACGGACATTCGTCCTATATTATTTAAACTATTTTTGTTACCAATAAAAGGTAGTCTCATCATCTGGTTAGTACAATTGGTAGTTCCTTGGTTATGACAATTTTTTATACATAATAAAGATAAAAATTAAGAATATGGAAAATATTTAAATGAGAAAATTTATAAAAGAAACTTTATGAGGCTATAAATATAGTTACATATACATTTTAGACGTATATTTATAGTCACAAATACTAATTATTTCAGCCGAAATGCTTAAATCAGGTTACTTTAACTCAAGTGATATAAACTGAAAGGTACAGAATACTAATTATATTTATTCATTTAAAAATTTTCGCAAAAAAAATATACAAATGTGACATTGTTGCTCTAAAAATGTTTAATATATCTCTGCTCCATAAGTCATTGAGGTTTTGATGATTAAATTTATACCAATAAAAAATGAATTATAAGGTCTAAATTTATTGTACATATTTAACAAATACAATATGCCCATAATAGCAGTGATTTATGCCAGAGTAAATCTTGTGTTCTTGGGTGGCTAAATTTTACTATACTCTTAACTATTTCATATCAGTAATTTAAATTATTTTTGTTAGGCATATCAATTAACTTTTCTTAACATGGGCTTAGCCAGGAGGGGGGTGGCCGCCCCCTCCCCCTAAATGGCGAGAGAAAAAAAAATTTTCAATGCAAAAAGCCTTAAAAATTAAAAAAAAATTATGTTTTGCCCCCCCCCCCTAATTGAACTTTTGAACGTTTCGCCCCCCCCCCCTCCCTAATCCAAAACCTCATCTTCATCTCATAACTCACTCTCAAATTCATGAATACTCATGTAGATGTAATCATCAGAATCTCTAAGAACTACTTGATAAAATGTTATAACTGTTATGTTTATACACCTTCTTCAGACGAAGAACTATCAAAAATGCTGCACTTTTTAAGATGACATATTAAAAAATAAAAAAATGTGGGAAAAATCACACAAATAAGCACTTTGGAATCCCACAAGGAAAAATTAACCTGTTAAAATCAGAGTTTAAAATTTAAATATCTTAAATAAAAAGAAATGTATACAAAAAATTTCTTCACAAATGTGTTCACAATAATGGGTTTTAATAATGAAATTCAAAAAAAATGGTGAAATTTTTTTCTGCATATTATGGAAGGTGGGAAACACTCTCTATCTTAAAACCTATTGGATAAAAACTAGCCAAATTTTGCAGAGATATTCTAGGGTAAATTTTGTTAAGCTACTGAAAAAATGAAGTTATAATATCCACTAACTTACTTTGTACAGCAATTTTAAATGGCTTGGGGTCCTCATGACCCCACCCGACCTACAAAGTTTTAATGCAGTACAAATTCAAGCGAATTTGGTGTCTGTAGAGATATAAGGGGAGAAAACACATATAAGAGGAGTTGACCCTTGTATTTGACTTAAACAAGTCTAGGAAAAAAATTTCAGCCACCTTTTACTAACTTTTCACTTAATTTAAATTGATGCTCTCCCTAGAGACCTACAAAGTCACTTTTTTCAACCCGAACCCAAGCCAAAAGCCAAATTTTTAACCCAAATCCGGGTGGTGTTTTAGGTCGCCCGTGCAGGTCTCTAGCTTGCCCCCCCCCCACCAAGGGCAAAACTCTAGCTACGCCACTGCTAACACATTATACAAAACTTCATATGAGAAAATATTTTACTATAAATAAATACATTTAATATTTAATATAAAATATGTATCACAAACTATTTTGAATTTTGCACTCAATATAACTCCCATATAAAGGACCCATGGTTGATAATATCTCTAATCACTGAGAGGCGTAATGTGTGCATGGTTTTAGTATTAATTTGCCATTCTAAAAGTTATTAAGAAACATTTAAATAAATCAAATAAATAGTTTACATCATCACATGACATATTAAAGTCATTAAGTATAGTTCGGCAACCAGATGCAATGCTAAAAATAAATATTCATATTATAAATTTAAATAAAATTTGGCAAGGAAAATTAAATTCTATTTAAATGTGTAATATTATGTTGTAATTAAAGGCAATTAAACTTATTTCAATAAATGTATCGTGTGGTAAATAATTGAAAAGTTTTAAGACAGTATCTAAATAGAGACACATTTTGAATTTACATCCCATTATAATCAACCTGTAATATATTTAAAAGGTGGAAAATCAATTGGTAATTTATTTTTAGATTCTAATGTTATAAAATTTGAGAGAATATTAATAAGACTGAATAATTGCTAGTAAGGAGAAAAATGACTAGCATTTATTAAGAGTTGGTGTAGAAACAACTATTAATTTTACACTATAACGTAATTTTTTAACAAAAATTATTTACAATGAAAATAAAATTATTTTGCCCATGTAAAATCAAAAATAATGAGAAATCACAATAACAATAAAGTATAAAGCTTTCATAGGAGATAATGTGCAAACTTATGGTAAAAATTACTTTTGTGGTGCATGTATCTTATAGTGAGTTCCGCGTAAAAGTAATATTCCCAAAAACATTAAGGATAATGTAAAACAGAGATGTCTTTTTAAAGATTGATATAATGATATCTAAATTAAATTAATAAAATAAATTTCGTCAGAACTTGGTAGGTGAGAGGATCCATTAACCAACTGTAAGCACCATAAAATATCAGTAAGGTAGTCATTGAGAGCAAAACTTTAAATGTTATTACGAGTAAGAGAAAAAAATACCCTTGGCTTTACGGCTGTCAGGTTGTACTTGTGATATAACTTCCATTAATCTTCTTTCAAATGCTTTCAAATCTTAAAATTAATTGCAAAATAAAATGAAATAAAGTAACCCTCTGCTTGATCCAATGATCGTCCAAATTTTGAAGTGTCCATATGGTTTCAAAGAGTGAAATGGAATTGGGTTCAAAATGCCACAGTCCAAAATGCCACACTCAATATCACGGAATCCGTGTCAGCTTACAAACATACAACTCACAAATTGAGGGTTAACGATGGATAGATGTCGTATTTGTTAATATATTAGAATTAAATCTCAAATGGGGAGGGAAATTGATGTGATCTGATCCTAACCCTAACCTAAAACGCTGACCTAAAACACTACCACCTTAACCCTGTCCCTTAAAGTTTTATAGTGCAGCAATAATTGTTAAATGCATACGCATGCGCATTAATAAAAATCCGATAAATGCGCAGCTATCTGATTGGTCCGAACCTGCACAGCCTCCAGATTTTCCATCGTCACAACGACCAATCAAATTCACCCAAATATTTGCTCCAAGTAATGTCATAATACTACCATCATGGTCATAACACTAACAGCGTGTGTCATAACATAAAAGTTAGATAACTTTAGATAACTTATCATAATAGATCCCCTATCGTTTCAATTGACAAGAGTTCATTTGTAAAAATACCTAAACTCCCTTTATTTTAAATTTTCCAAGTGTAGAATGTTTTTCAAATGTAAAATGTCTTAAGTTCAGTTTGTTATATACCAAAAAAACAAACCAATTATCCAGCATCACCTTTTATTATTCCAACATCCCATATTTGTAAGTTTATATATAAACACTTTATAATTTTTACATCAGTTGTAACAGTCCCTTCAATAAATCCTAAGTCTCTCCCAACTCTACCTATTGTTCCAACATCCCTTATTTGTAAGTTTATTTATAACATTCTATAATTTTTTAGGAGAGGGTGTATCAGTTCTTCCTACAAATTCTAAGTCTCTTCGAGCTCCTGCCTCACCTTTTACTATCCCAACATTCCATATTTGTTATTACACATGGATTTAATTTTTGTGTAAAAACGAAATAATTAAGTTACTTAATAAACATAGTATAATAACTTCATTAATTTATAATCTTTGTGTATTAAATTTCTAAGCTTTAATAATATTCACTATAAAGTATAAACTCTTAAAACTATAAAATTAGATTATACAACAAAGCTAGAATATTATCATTTGTTAATTGTTAAAGCTTAATTTCATCAAATAAAAGCCTATTCTAGATATAAATAGGTTAAATGAATGATTCCTTAAATTAATACTGATATTCTTAAAAGTGCAGGAGATATTTAAATAACTCTTTGGTAAAGTTTCTTATTGAATATGACTAATTTTGCTCATAACAAAAATAACTTTTTTAATTCTATGGTTGATATAATAAGAACATGTTAAATAAATGATTCCTTAAATTAATACTGAGATTCTTAAAAGTGCATGAGATATTTAGATAACTCCTAAGTAAAATTTCTTAGGGAATATGACTAATTTTGCTCATAACAAAAATAACTTTTTTAAGTTTATGATTGATATAATAAGAACATATATAAAATGCTTTAGGATATTGTCATATATGGTGTTTTCACTAAAACCATAAGGGCAAGACCTAATATGAATGCTTAAAAACATATTTTTTCCTCATCGTTTAACTTTGATTTCTCAATATCTATTAATCAATTCAATTGATCAGAAAATGTAAATATTTTTAGAAGGTCTTTTTTAATCACCTAAGGTGCTTATTGTAAATGCTTCCTCAAAGACCTTTTCCATAAAGATTATATTATTTTTAACTGCTATTTTGTTTCTTACCTCCTCCAGATCCTCTGCTATAACACAATGTAAAATTATAAATGTTTATAAGAATAACTACACATATAATTACAAGCATATTTAAGGTTGAGATAGTAATAGGTTTATGAGAATTTTGATAAGCCACTGCCTACACAGATAATATAAAGTTGTCCATGATATTAAGCATTTTGTTTACATGTTTTAGGTATAAAATTACAATTGTTTTAATAATCAGTTTCAGTTGTTAATTTAAAACTATATATATATAATTTATAATATTTAATTCATAAAAAAACTAATACATATTTATTTATAATTTTAGGTACAATTAAATTTAAAATGACTCTTCATATGTTAAAAGTTTGAGATGCAATTGTTTAATTTTAATTATTCATAGACCTTGTGATTTGAGGAAATTCCTAAGTTTTGCATTCTTTAAAGGGGATGGTGAAAAATGATTATTGGTGCATTCATAAAATTGTTTTATTATTTTTATTCAATCCATTTTTTTGGCTCACAATTACGCCCCCCCCCCTTATGATGAACATTTGGCAACGTAGTGTTCATTATGTGAGTTGTATTTTAAAATCCGCTATTCAAGGAGCTCCAGAGAAAGTATGAAAAGAGTGGCTCCTTGGAAATCCGAGGGAGTAATGTTTTATATAAACTCATATTTTTTTTATAGTGGCATTTTTTATTAAATGAAACTATAAAAATCATATGCGAGGTAAACATTCGAAAATTGCGATAGCGTTGAAATTACAAATCTTATTTATCTACATTTAGTTTCCTAAAATCAGTTAAACTGTTCATATGCTCTCGGCTTGAGAGACAACTATTTAACATCAATTTATTGTTATTATGAAATCATTATTATATAGCTGATTATTATCAATATATTACATATGATAAAATTTATAGTGACTGTTCATATGTTTGAAGTTTGAAATGCAATTTAAGATAAATTGATGTAAAACTTAATACATAATTATAAGTTGTTATAAAAAAAAATATTATATAATTATTGTTGCAGTAATATATATTTACTAATTAGTATTTAGTACTATCAAATAATAAGTACTCATGTGTTATAGATTTGATAGCCAACTATTTATTATGAAATCATTGTTATTTAAAACCTCTTATACATAGATAATTATTATGTATTTATTATAATACTAATGTTTTATGTTATTGTATTAAATTAAAATTTTACATACAATTATTTTTAAATATTAATTATATGCGTTAGATATATTGTCTAATTTGTTAATGGTGTCTTGAGGATAAAATATCTTGACGTTGCACATTATTCGATTGGTCTGTTAAATGCATACGCATGCGCATTATAAAAATGGTTAACGATCATCGAAATTATGCGCTTGCGCAATGAGTAATTTGATTGGTGAATCTCACGATTGTGAGATTCGTGAAATGTGAGATTCAGTGGCATTTTGGACTGTGGCATTTTGAAATGATACCGTGAAATGCGTACACAGACTGTAAAGTACGAATGTTCTATGGTTATAGCTTGCACCAAAAATAGTAGCTATCCTGAACTTAGTTGTAACTAATTATATAAACTATGAATTTTGTAATATTTTGTTAAGTGCCTTGTGTATACATTTTGTACTTATGATTCTATTTTTCTAAATATATAATAGTTTCTTTTCTTATTCCCGTATATTAAGAAATAATACAAATGGCGCTGGTCAAAATGTAAGAATTTACGAACCAAGTGGACATTGAAGACTGGTTAATGGTTTTAGAAAACACTATGGATATTAAAGAAGTTGCGCCTGAGGACAAGAAGAAATATCTCATAGCATTCATTGGCCTCCCTACGCTGGAAAAATTGAAACTCAAGGTATTAGAGTTGGGGATCTTTTTTTACTACAGACAGGTTTCGAAGCGATACAATAATAGAAAGTGAGTAAAAACATGTATATCCAACGTATATAATACATTCCGCATATAACCAATTAACGATAATTTGATTGACAACACATCGGTAAATAACATATCCCCTGAGGCACTTCGCACTCCAATTACCTCTCTACAGTTCCCCCCTTTTCACAGACAAAATCCTTAAGGAATGCTGGCGGTTTCCGACTACGCTGCGGGTATCTAGGTTCTTCTCTATGCGTTCCTGACTGTTTTTGAATTTGTTCCCTTCTAGGTTCTTCTCTGGGCGTTCCTGACTGGTTTTGCATTTGTTCCCTTTAGCACTTGTTCCCGCTTCCCTTTCTGATGATATCCTTTGCGGCCACCCGTTCTCTTGTCCCAGTGTGGTCCAATCCAAGATTTTTTGTTTCCTTACTTGATCCACGTGTCGGTGGTGTTATCTTCCCTGTGCCCATACATCGTAGGACCGACTACCGTGCTTGGCTTTTATCGTGCCTTCTACCCATTTGCTTGGTCCTAAAAACATACGTACCCAAACCAAGTCTCCTACGTTGAACATCCGCGGGTTCCCGGTCTCTACCCATTGTTGTGGTACGATTTCCCTCAATACCTCCCATTCGGTTCGCATACGCCTTTTTAGCATCACCTCTGCTGGGCTTTTATTGGTTGTGGGGTGTTTTGTAGATCTGTAGTTTTCTAAAAATCTACTTAGCCCTACTTCCGACTCGTTTCTAATAATGGCTTCTTTAATTAATCGTACATATCTTTCTGCCAGACCGTTAGACGCAGGATGGTAAGGAGCTGTCCATCGCTGATTAATCCCTCTCATCTTGCAAAAATTCTGTAATTCCTGCCCTTTGAATTGTGGGCCGTTATCTGATATTAACCATGGCGGATTTCCAAATCTAGCAAACGTTTCGGCAAGTTTTTTTATAATGGTGGTCGCTGTGGTGTCTTCTAATTTAAACACTTCTACCCATTTTGAGCTATTGTCCACCAACACCAATGACTTACCCTTGAGAGGACCCATGATATCGATATGTACTTGAACCCCGGTTTATGGCTAGGTTGACACTCTATCAACGGTGCCCTCTTCGCCGCCGCGGCAGTGTAATTGCAATTCCGGCACCCTTTCGCTACGCTCAATAAGTCATCGTCGAGAGTAGGCCACAATATATACTGCCCCGCCTGCATCCGCTTGATACCCACGTGGCCCCTATGTAATTTTTGGAGTACCGCTCCTCGTAACTTAGCCGGAATTAATATTCGTTGTCCTTGTAAATTATTATGCTTTTGGCTTCGTGTAACTTTGGCAGGTGTTTTTCGTAGGAGCGTTTTAGCCCATACGCGACCATTGTGTTTTGTTTACCTCTAATCCACTCTTTTAATTGTCGCAGCCCCGGGTCGTCCAAGGTGTGTTGTCTTACAACGTCCAATGATATAAACGGATTTGTCGAGTCTTCTGGAATTTCCTCGCTAACCTGATACGCGTTTTTGTTCGGTTTTCTAGACAAGAAATCTGCCGCGTTTTCGGATCCCTTGTTGTACACAAACTTGGTCGTGTAGCCTGATACCATGAGCGCCCACCTAGTTAGACGTGGTGACTGTTCCTTGCCCCTTTTGCTCTGATCGAATAAATATACTAGGGGTCTATGATCCATCATGATTGTAACGCTTCGTCCTTGTATATATTTATTGAACTTTTTTAGTCCATAAACCACCGCAAGGGCCTCTCTTTCGATCGTCGAATACCGGCTTTCGCTATCGTTTAACGCTCTTGAAGCATAGGCCACCACTCTCCAATTCTCCCCTGGTGCTCGTTGTTGTAAGATGGCCCCTAACTCTGTACCAGAGGCGTCTACGACCAGGCTAGTCTCCCAATCTCCATTAAAGTATGCCAGTACGGGGGCTTTAGTAAGCGCGGACTTGATGGCTTCGAATGCGTCTTGTTGTTCTCCACCCCAGTGGTACAGCACGTTTTTTTTCATGAGTTTCTGAATCGGGTGCACGATTTTGGCGTAGTCCTTAATAAACTTTGAAAAATATGCTGTTAACCCCAGGAACGATTTTATTTCATTTTTGTTTGTTAAATTTTTCCACTGCTTGACCAGTTCGGCTTTATTGTCGTTGATTTGAATTCTCTTGTTACTTATTACATATCCCAAAAATGTTACTTCCTTCGCCCACAAGATGCTCTTGGAAATGTTTGGCACGAACCCCATTTTTGTAACGTTTTTAGTACTTTGAGTAACCGCTCGTTGTGGATTTCTTCCGTTTCCCCCGCGATTAGTATATCATCAATGTATACCGCTACCCCCTCCATGCCTCCTAATATCTGATCCATTGTTTTTTGGAAAATCGCCGCGGCGCAATTTAAGCCAAAAGGCAGATGCTTTGGAATAATTCGTTATTAATATATATATCTACAGTTAACACATCTAAAGCATGTTTTAACCTGGAAATTCGGACCGGCCCAGGCCACGCTTCTCGTCCTGCCACTACGCTCCACGCCTCTTCGGACCCGTCTTGCAAAGTGCTTAACCCCACGTGTATCGTCTCGGCCGTTAACGCCAGCTCGCGTAGGCGGTCCCATTTGATGTCATTTTCTGCTAACAGTCTCGCCTGTAAGCTTCTATCGCGAATCTTATAATGAATTGGTCGACGATTCTGTTCAGCAATTCTTCGTTTCCGAAGTTGCAGCTGTTAGCTCCGGCCTTGAGTCTATTAGCGTACGTGTCTATCGTCTCTCCCTGGCCTTGCCGGACCTTTGAGAAATCATACCTCTTTGCCCTCGCGCATGAATTCCTTTGGAATAATTTTTTTAACCGATTTTTAGCTTCTTCATATGTAATTCCTGTCAACTCTTGCGGTCTATAATCCTCTAATATTAATTGGAATGCCTCCCCATCAAGGCTGGTTAATAATAGAGCTGCTTTTTGCTTATCTGTCTCCGTCTTATTGCTCCTTAGGAATAGCCGTTGTTTTATATTTCTGCATTCCCGCGTAAGCTTATTCTTTATTGTGACTCTGATAAGTTAATCCTTAATTTAAAGTTATTATCTAAAAGTAAAATTCTATATTCTTTTAATGGCTGGAGCGGTCTAATAACTTCGTAAATTTAACTATGCTTTATTGGTCAAATGACTGATAGTAACAATTTCGTTTTTATAAAAGGAGAATGAAAGGAGATTAAAAGGAGAATGAATGCATTAAAAAAAAGGATATATTTAACTATGGCTCGTCATTATTCTTGGCACATTTCCAAAGTAAACGATTTTCTCGCTAAAGCTATGACTCAGTACATTTCCAGCAATAAAAATGTTTTCTTTTTTTAAACTAGAACTTCTGAAAATGGGTAATAAAAAAGAATAAGAGGAAAGGGGGAATAGAAACATGATTCATCATAAAGAGGCGTATAGTAACATCATAAACAGGCGTAGAGAAACGTCATAAACAGGCGTAAAGTAACGTCATAAAAACTGAATTATAAAAAAATAAAAGGTTAAGTCATATTGAGGAAGGGGGAAACACCACACCTCCCCCTTTAACGAGAAGTCAAAGACTTGAAGTCCTTAGCGCGTATGTTAAGTCAACCAATCAATACGTCTTCTTCCCGCAAGGTAGGAGCGGGTTATCGGTGCTATTGCCCAACGATTATTGTTGTTATTTTTCTTTTTTCATTTCCGGTGCTTTCTTTCGGATGTCGCGTTTGATAGAGTATATCGGATGTCGCGTCTGATAGAGTGTTTCGGATGTCGCGTTTGATAGAGTATTTCGGATGTCGCGTTTGATATAGTATATCGGATGTCGCGCCTGATAGAGTATTTCGGATGTCGGGTTTGATAGCATTTTTCGGATCTCACGGATTTTCTTTTTCTTTCATATGTCGCGCCTCTTTCTTCTCCCTCTTTTTCTATTTTTTTGATAATGAACATGTATAAGTGAGGCACGAATAATCGTTACAGAAGGGTAATATATATCATAGGAAAACAAACGAACATGATTCATAATAAACAATAGTAGCATAACATTTATTATAGGCGTATATGTGTATGTATGGGAGGGGGGGGGAAATAAACAAACAAAAACAAATAAGCTAGTCTCCGCCTAACGAGAAGTCGAAGCGGCTGCCCCATCGAGGTTCAGGACTTCTAAAGCCCCCTCAATTTGGACCGCCGGTTCTCCTACCTCACGGACCGGGACTATCGGCCTATTGAGCGCTTAGGGTTTCGGACACATCGGAGGTGGGTGCCTCCTCCAGCATCCCCAGCACTTTTTCCTACGAGCCATAGCTGTTCCGGCCACCTGGCCGTCTCGGAGTAACATTAGTCTGAATGGTTGGCGTAGATTGTACAGACCCGGATGCCCCAGTACCTGAAGGTGTAAGCCTCGCAGCTGGTTGGCTGTTCCCAATTGGCGACCTAGCCGTCTCCCGCGTTGGTGCCACAACGGGGTGTGTTAAATTAACCACCCTCGCTCTCCCTGTCGGTTCCACCGCGAATGTAATTAACAGGGGCCTTCGCGCATGGACTGCGGCCGTCGAAATCACCTCCAGACGTACATCACACCATGCAGTAGGTCTAGGTATAATCATCTAATGCAGAATATAAAAACATAAGATCTAATATTTCATATTTAAAAATGTCTTTCAATTATTAAGCAATGTACAATTTAATTTGTTCCTCATGCCTAGTCTCAATCTTATTTGTTTCTGCATTTTTAATCTTATAAGTCCTTGAGCCTACCTGCTCTACTATCTCGCCTAGTAACCACCTAGGTTCCTTCAAGTAGTTCCTATACCAAACCTTCTGATTTAGCTTTACCTAGGACTACCTGACCTAGGCAGTTCTGGTTCGAGATATTGAAACAAGTCAGGCGGGTACCTCAACTTTCTGCTTAAAAATTCGTAGCTAACTGAAGGACGATTAGGAAATCTTGAAGCCATCTTATGATATAATCTTAACATCCATGTACCACCCTTCGTCTCTTTAGCTACTCTTAACCATTTTTTAACTATTCCTACATACCTCTCCACCTGCCCGTTTGAGCTAGGGTGATAAGGAGGCGTTAGTAAATGGTTAATCTTTAATTCTAAACAAAAAATTTTAAGACTCAGTACATTTCCAGCAATAAAAATGTTTTTTTTTAAAACTAGAACTTCTGAGTGAAATGGGTAATAAAAAAAGAATAAGATGGAAGGGGGAATAGAAACATGATTCATCATAAACAGGCGTATAGTAATATCATAAACAGGCGTAGAGTAACGTCATAAACAGGCGTAAATAACGTCATAAAAACTGAATAATAAAAAAAAATAAAACGTTAAGTCATATTGAGGAAGGGGGAAACACCACAGTTCTATTACAGACTAAATTTTCTAAGGGCTAAAAAAGTGGTAGACTCAATTGAGGAGTACGCTCAAAAACTTAAGGCGCTACATAATGCAATGATGATAAAGATGAAATGATAAGAGATGAGTTTTTACTGCCTTTAGACAAAGGTAGATTAGAAAAGAGATCAGATTACGGTTTCCAGGAGGTAAAATGGAGATGAAAAGTTAAAATTTAAAATTGTATTTGGTTTGGATTAGCTATAAGTTATAAAAGAGCAATGAATGAAGTGGACGATAAAGTTATTGTACATAATGATATTAATAAAATTATTAAAGGTCGAAATAATGATACAAATAATTAGGGTTAGCTGATATGTTTTAATTGCAAGAAAAGGTCACATAGCAGGATTTCGTTATTTAAATAAAAATGATTCTCATTATAAATTTAAAAACTTCAATAATGAAATAAATAGGAATTATGTAAAAAGAGGAAGTGATAACTACAATAAATGTATTAAAAGTTATAAATCAATAGAGCTTTGGTTAGAGCAAAATTAAATGGGAAACCTTATAATTTTGACTTTGATACAGCTGCTCAGGCTACTGTTATAGATGAGTAGACTTGGAGAGAGATAGGTCAGCCCGAGCTGAGCTAACACTACGTCCTGTATATCAGGTTATGGAAATTATAATATCCAAACTTAAGGTAGGTGTTTAGTTAAAGGGCAGATTAATAATGAATGTTTTGATATCTATGTGTTAGTCAATAAAGGGGATTTATTATTAGGGTTGCCTGAAATTTTTAAATTTGGATTCGAATTGCCAAAAAACATTTATATTCGACAAATTAAGTTAGAAAATTTGATTGATCAATTTCCCAAAGTATTTTCAGAGAAATTGGGCGTAGTAAACAATTATTTTGTAGACCTACATTTAAAAACCCCTTATAGGGCTATAAGTCTACCCCCGCGTACGGGACCTTTTCCAATGAGGTAGGCCATTGAAAAAGAGAAAGATTATTAGAAGAAGAAGTAATCGAGAAGAATTAAATACTGAAATTCAATGGTGCACACTTACCGTAAACCGGTATAGGAAAGATAAATCAATTATGATATGTGGAGATTTCAAGGCTAAATTAAAAGATTATTTGTACGATATTAGAGATACATTGCCTACTTTAGAAGATGTTTCAACAAATCTGATTGGAGGCAATAACTTTACCGTCATCGACTTAAAAGACGCGTTTTTGCAGTTAAAAATGTCAGAACGGAGTGCAAAATTACTTAAAATTGCTTGCAACGCACTTATGATTATATCGTTATCGCAGATTACCATTTGGAATCAAAGTTGCTCCTTTAATTTTTCAAAGGTATATAGGCAACCGTTTATATGGAATTCCCAACACGGCAGTGTTTATAGATGACATAATAATAACGGGAATAAATGACGAACAACATGTGTCAAATATTAAAGAAATATCAAAACGGTTTGAGGAAGTAGGGATAACTACAACCCCGATTAAAGTAAAGTTCCTTCAAGACTCCGTTGTCTACTTAGGTCATAAAATTAGCTCTAAAGGCATTCAACCAACGGAAGATAAAATTTTTGCCTTAAGTAATTGCAAAAGACCAACAAACAAATCTGAACTCAAAGGGTTTTTAGGGTTATTGAGTTTTTAGGTAAATTTATACCGATGCTTCAACCACAATGCGTCATATTACAAAATCTTTTAAAAAAGGAGTCTACATGGGAATGGGGGAATGAGGAAGAAGTAGTTTTGAGAAATAAAAGACCCTAATATCAAAAGAAGATAGTGTGGTTCCTTATTCACTCAAACCAATAGATTTATACACAGATGCATGGGAAAAGGATTGGGGGCAGTATTCATGCACGGGGAGTCTGATGGAAAAGAAAAGCCCACTGCGTATGCATAAAGAGTTTTAACCCCGGCAGAAAAGGAATATTCTACTATCGACAAAGAAGCTTTAGGTATCATATATGCTGTTAATAAATTTCATCATGGGAGAACATTCGTATTGAGAACACATCTCCAACCTTTACATTATATATTTAATCGCCAAGAACATCACTATAATTGCAACCTGCGACTACAAAGATGGAGTACAAAATTAATAGTATACGACTTTAAAGTTGCGTATATATCTGGCGATAAAAACCAAATAGCAGATTCATTATCTCGGTTACCTACTATTGTAGATCTTAGTAAAGACATTCACATAAACCTGATTGAAGATTTCGAGTTAGATAGGAAAACGTTGGTGGAAGAAACAAGGAGGGACGCGAGATTAAATTCTGTTATTGATATGATCCGTTGCAATTGGAGCAAACCGGTCAACGATGCATCTATTCGTAAGCTATTTTACCCATAGAAAAACGAATTATTCGTTGAATATGATTTACTATACTGGCAAAATTGGTTAGTGGTTCCAGAAATGTTAAATCAAGCTGTGCTCGGCATCTTCACACAGGACATCCGGGGATATTGGGCATGATTGACCTAGCAAAATTTTATTGTTGGTGACAAAATATTAATGATGATATTGAAAACTTTATTCACAGGTGTCAAAGCTGCTAACAAACTCGACCTAATATGCTTGAATTCCTTATACTTATGGCCTACTACGGAGGAGCCAATGGATCGCGTACATATCGATTTGGCAGGACCTGTTAAATATTAACTAGTCTTAGTAGATGCGTATTCGAGATGGCCAGACGTAAAGATTCTAAATTCGCTATATTCAGGTGGAATTATCAAGGCGTTGCGGGAATGGTTTGCATGATTGGGAGTGTCTAGGGTCATAGTCACGGATAGGGTCAATTTACGGGACAAGAATTCTCAATTTTTACAAAAGCACGGAATTAAACACGTTCCTCCATTTCGCCCAAAATCTAATGGGTTTTGTGAAAGATTCATTAAGACTTTAAAAATGCGGCTTTACTCTACTTTTAAGTCGAATCGAGATGAAGAAAAGTCGATTGCTCAAGTCTTGATGCCATATAGACTGACTCTCCTTAATTCTACAAGCGTGGCTCCTGGTGAATTATATTCAAACGAATTATAAGGTCCTCTTTGGACCAGCTACGTCGATCACGTAGGGAGATTACAATAGATAATATGTAAAAGCAGAAATATTATCACGATAGGAAGGGTTTTTACCGTATCTTTGAGGAAGGAGATATAGTAAGGGTAAAAAATGAAATTGAAAGAGGTTGGCACGTGGAGTGGTGAATCGCAAAAAGAATGATAGGTCCTACGACGTCTGGGCCGAAGGACGAGTAAGTGGAAGCTTGCAGATGAGCTAAGAAAAGCATTGGGGAATGTAACGAACTGGATAGTGGATGATGACGAGAGAGAAGGACGAGAACGGGAAACAACGGCAATTAGTCCACGACCGCAGTGACGACACCAACCTCCAAGAAGATACGATAAAGAGTAATATTAACTTAGGGGGGGGACTATTGTATATATTTTTAGCGTTCCTTGTGTAAATATTTTGTACTTATGATTCTATTTTATTTGTAGTATTGTAAGTAGGTTTTTGTAAGTACTATCACAGATATGTCCGCGTTACCAGTGTGATATTTGTAATTAAAGATTGTAAGTAGATTTCGATTGAACTCCTTTATTTAGGTATGCAATTAATATAAAACAATATTGGGCGAATTTGAATTATAAATCCAATAAACAAATTATCGATCGTATAATGATCCTCAGGATTAAAGTAAAATGTCGATGTATGAAGATGGCGAAGGGGGGAATATTCGTGCAATCAATAGACTAGAACTGGTGGTGTCTATGGGTAAATTACGGTATGGGATTATAGGACTTTAGACTTCTTTCGAACGATTTGCTAGGTACAGAAATAAAAATATAACGATTTTATGTAAAGTACAAATTCATCCTTATATACCCTGTACATCCCCTTCTCAATTTGCTTGAGAGATGCAGAAAGTTCGATGTACTGCACATCTCAACGAGAAAATGCCCTTTACAAATTCGTCTGCTTCCAATTAGTGCTTTTAAACAAACCCTTAATCGCAGACGATAATTAGTTTCCCACACTTAATTATTAAATTTTAATTGCTATCTACAACACCTTCCCCTTTTACCTTCCTGGCACCTCCTAATTAGGGCCCAGGGAAAGCTGCTGCAGGGCATCCGCCGCACTCCGCGACGATCCCTCACTACTTCCCGGTGTTACCTCATTAGCCCTCGGCGCTACCACGGGCACAGCCTAAGGACCGTCACCTACCTGTGGCGTCCCTGTGCTTCTTCCCGCACACATGGGCATACGGTGCCAACGGCGGCACCCATTGCACCTCCTTCGAGGCCTGTTCACGGGCCTGCCTTGCCGCGGACCCCCATAGATACCTGGTCGACCCGATGGTGGTGGCTCGAACATAGCTACCACCCTTGGAATACCATCTATACCGATTATCATTGTCAAATGAATGGGCCCCGGCGGACGAATTGCCACTGTCCTCCTCACCACCACCTCTATGGAGCACCAGGACAATTGCACTTGCATCTAAATATAAAAAAATTAGACATCGTGCATTAGTAATTGCTCCAAATGTCTTACTTCCTCTTTCTGACTTTCTACAAGTCTTACTTTATAAATCTTATTACCAATATGATCAATAACACGTGCCAAAATCCACATGGGTTCACCTGCATAGTTACGTGACCATACTAGTTGATCTATCTTAAAGCGAGGCGTATTAGTTAAATTATTATTATTATTATTATCTAATTCCAATAAAAAATCAGGCGGATATCTTAATTTACGTTTAAGAAACTCTTCGCCTACCGGTAAACGATCCGGATACCTGGGAGACATGTTATGATAAAGTCTATAGAGCCAGGTACCATCCTTACCAGTCTGTGATAATCTAATCCATTTTTTAACTATACCCACATATCTCTCAACCTGTCCATTAGAACTTGGATGATATGGTGGTGTTAATACATGTCTTATTTTCCATTGTTCGCAAAATATATTAAACTCTGCGCTAGTAAATGCTCGGCCATTATCGGTTACTACGCACCTTGGAAAACCATACGAACTAATTAAATCTTTTAAAAAATTAATCGTTACCAGGGTAGACATATTAAAAACCTTTCTAAATTCAGTCCAACCCGAAAAAGCATCTACAATTAAAATATAGCGTTTTTTATCAAGTTCGAAAAAATCAATGTGTATGCGCTCCCAAGGTTCTCTAGGACGTGTCCATCTCGCCGCTTTGTCTCTGCGAGGCATGGCCGTCTTTGCCTTGCACCCTTCACATTGTCGGACTTGTCTTTCAATATCTTTTGTCATCTTAGGCCACCAGACATACCTTCTAGCTATGTCTTTCATCTTTGTAATACCTGTATGCCCCTCGTGAAGTACCTTTAAAACATCCTCACGTAGCTCGGTAGGTATGACCATTCTTTCGTTTCGTTTAATCACGTTATCCTCCCAATAAAGCTCGTTAAGCACATGTTTAAAAGCCAAAGGTACCGACAGACTATTCTCATTGCCCAATAAAATATCTTTTATTTTTATAAAATCGGGGTCAGTCTCTGAGCTCTTAACTATGGCGTTAAACTCAACAATTTTTAATACATTAATGTAATGGTCACTACTCTGCGTGATTCCAATATCGTTGTCAGCTTCCTCGTTATTACCACTCATACGCGACAAAACGTCTGCTAAACAATTATTTCTACCTTTACGATATTTTAAGGTTAACGAAAAATTACCAAGTATTAATAACCACCTTTGCAAACGTGGGGCAAGTATTCAGTATTAATCTTTTGGTATAAATTAATTAAAGGCTTGTGATCAGTAAAAACTGTAAAGGTCTTGCCTATTAAATATTCTCTACATCGTTTTAAAACAAAAGTTATAGCAAGAGCTTCTTTTTCAATCACAGAATAATTGAGTTCCGCTCTATTAAGCTTACGCGAAAAATAAATTACAGGATGTTCAATTCCATCCTCGACCTGACATAAAGCTCCTCCTATACCCGTGTTGGATGCATCAACATTTAAGATGTGCTCTTTAACCGGATCAAAACATCTTAAGATGGAGTCTTTTAACAAAATATTTTTCAAATACTCAAAACATTGATCTTCCCTATCTTTCCATTTAAACAAAACATTATCTTTAGTTAACTCATATAGGGGACCCGAAAACTTCGTGTAGTTATCAATAAATCTGCTATAATAATTCATAAGCCCTAAAAATGAAGATAACTCCTTCTTATTATTAGGCCTCTGCATATTTTTTATAGCTTCAACTTTAATTACATTAGGTTTTACCCAGCCATCGGTTATTATATGACCCAAATAAATTATTTCGGTTGCGCAAAAAATGCATTTATTCGCTGATACACGTAAATTTTTACTTTTAATTAAAGATAAAACATTTATTAGTCGAAAATCATGCTCGGCTTGCGTTGAACCCGTTACTAAAATGTCATCTAAGTAAAAAAATATGCCATCTAAATTATTAAAAATAGAAGCCATTGCTCGTTGAAAAATTGGCGCAGACACACTTAAACCAAAAGGTAATCGTTTAAAAACAAACAAACCTCTATCGGTGTTTATTGTTAAAATTTTAGACGTCTTATCATCTACACGTAACTGAAGGTATGCATTCCTAAGGTCTATCTTTGAAAAGAATTTAGAACCTTTTAAATTAGCTAAAACCATCTCTATTCTGGGTAAGGGGTATTTAACCTCTATCACATGTTTATTAATAGTTATTCTGTAGTCGGCACACACCCGTATGCTACCGTCATTTTTCTTAACGGGAACTAACGGGGTAGCCCACTCAGAATACTCTATTGGTTCAATAATATTATCCTCTAACCAACTATCTATAACTTTATTGACCTTATCAATCCACATGAACGGTATTCGACGGGCAGGACAAAAACGAGGAACTGCATCTGAGTGAACCTTAATTGAAAACACGTTATCGTTTAAACATCCTAATTCATCTCGAAAAATCTCCAAAAATTCCGCTTTAATCTCATCAATGTTAAAATGCCACAGTCTCCCGACGTACTGACCATCACAATCAACCCATCCAGAGGTCGTAGGCTTATCATCGAAAACCCTTGCCTCTGACACCGAGGCTGGATTATCCATTGCCTCCTTAATAACAACCAAGGATTTATGCTCGTTTAAAGAAGCTACCTTGAAACCGGGTGTTGCATGGTCATCAGCATTATTGATTAAACAATTGATTTTCTTATTTCTGATATACGTGGAATTTTTACAAATGCCCCACCAATTAACTAGAGGCCCAATTAATTTGATCCAATTCCACCCCATAATATTATCTATTTTCTCATCGATAACGAATAACTCTAATTCCAAAACTTCCTCGCCTGCACATACTTGAACTATAGTACTCCCTAAAATTTTGATATTCGACCCGTCTAATTGTTTTACTAAAACACGACTTTTATTGATGTTTTTAAAAGGCCAAAATTTTAAAAAATTATACTTACTTATAACCGAAATAGAGGCTCCAGAATCTACTAAAAATTTTATTTGCATACCTTCAATATTTAAATTAACCACCGGAGTTTGTGAAGAATTAAAAAAATTAATATATACAATACTAGTGTTGTCTTCGCCAATCGAGCGTCGATTAAAGTTACGCGGCCCAGGATTAACAGAATTTTCCTGCGTGGCTCTATTCTCAAAATTACCCGGAATAACCTGGTTATCATTATAAAATTGTCTGTTTCCATAAAACCTTCTATAGGGCTCGCGCGACTGCGATCTATATCTAAAATGTGCCTTGTTATTTTCAAAGTTACGGCTTACATTACAGTTGCGCCTGATGTGCCCTAATCTATTGCAATTATAGCAACGCGGGACCGAGGTCTTAACCCTGTAAACCTGTTCTACGCGATGCATTTTTATAAAAATTACTACTAAAATGACCATGATAATTAACAACATGACAACCATCTTGTCTTCTAAGATTAAATTTACAAATGAAAATGAATCTTTAGGCAAAAACATTGAGCTTAACAACCAAAATTAAATAAGTTAAATTATCGCGTGAATGTTTTATTTAAAACCACAATCAATAAAGCAAAATTTTACGTAAGGAAATATCTATAATATGTCAAATATAGCAAACTAAATGAAATCACAACGTTAAAATCAATGATTTAATCAAAATTAATCTAAATGTTTTGTTATATAATGCCATTATAAACATTAAAATTAAAATAATGAAGATTAACAAAGATCTTTCCATTAAAAGTAAATTATACCTCTTTCTGGGTATGACGATTCTTCGGATTGTTGTGCAAGTTGTTGGCGTTTGCTCGTCCTATCAAACTCGTTTGCCTTTCGATCGTTTTATCGTGCAAGGATAATTTACTCGTGCTACCACTTATTTTATTTGTAGTATTGTAAGTAGGTTTTTGTAAGTACTATCACAGATATGTCCGCGTTACCAGTGTGATATTTGTAATTAAAGATTGTAAGTAGATTTCGATTGAACTCCTTTATTTAGGTATGCAATTAATATAAAACAATATTGGGCGAATTTGAATTATAAATCCAATAAACTAATTATCGATCGTATAATGATCCTCAGGATTAAAGTAAAATGTCGATGTATGAAGATGGCGAAGGGGGGAATATTCGTGCAATCAATAGACTAGAACTGGTGGTGTCTATGGGTAAATTACGGTATGGGATTATAGGACTTTAGACTTCTTTCGAACGATTTGCTAGGTACAGAAATAAAAATATAACGATTTTATGTAAAGTACAAATTCATCCTTATATACCCTGTACATCCCCTTCTCAATTTTCTTGAGAGATGCAGAAAGTTCGATGTACTGCACATCTCAACGAGAAAATGCCCTTTACAAATTCGTCTGCTTCCAATTAGTGCTTTTAAACAAACCCTTAATCGCAGACGATAATTAGTTTCCCACACTTAATTATTAAATTTTAATTGCTATCTACAACAGATTCTATTGTTCTAAATGTATAGTTGTTTCTTTTGTTCTTATTCCCGTATCTTAATAAATACTACAAACTTGAGCTAGTTCGCTTTTTGTAAGTTGAGCTTGAAACTAGTTATTTTTTTAATATTCTAAACTTGAACTTTCCAATATAAATGAATTAGTTCTTCACAAGAATTATTATTTAAAATAAATTTATAAATTAAGTATAAACAAGAACAATATATTATGCACGGATTCGGATTCATAAGCATTAATGGACATAATAACTAACACATTTACAAACTAGATACAAAATCTTAAATAAATAAAATAATGGAAAATATAAATTATAATAATTATATATATTAAATATATGTTTAAATTAATAAATACACAAAAGTATGTTACATAATATATATAAGATAGCATATTGTAATACCATATAGTTTTCTAATAAATGCACTTACATAAAAACGTCTATAGCCATACTAAAACCTATATTATAAGTGGATAAATCTAACTTTGTGATTAGTTAATGAATATATGCAAGCATATAATAAATTGTAACAATAAACAGTTTTCTAATTTTTACATAACGATAGCCATACTAATACCTATATTATAAGTGAATAAAGGTAACTTTGTGATTAGCTAATGAATATATGAAAGTATTGGGAGGGGGTACTCTTTATTGAAGGTAAATAATAAAGTGAGGGAAAAGAAAAGAGTTCGTAAGTAATAAAGAAGCGTAAAACACTTTTATACATAATCGCGCAAATTTTAATGTTATGAATAGTTTATTATATCTTATATATAAAAATGAAACTATGTGTGTATGTGTGTATGCCGCCACCAATTTTGTAAAACTAGAGGACCGATTTAGCTCAAAATTTCACAGTTTATTCCCCACACTCCGGAGCATGTTTTAAAGTTTGTTTGAGCCTAATCGGTCCAGTAGTTTTCGAGAGGTCAAGTTTTTTCTGTTTTATAAGTTTTGGCACTTAATAAAGACGTCATATTGTGACAACAATCAAATTTAATAATGATAAGACGTTTATTTTTATTCAGAAACAATTCAGAAACAATACAAATAATCAGAATTGTTTTAAAGGTAAATTTTTTCCCATCCCGATAATCTACAAATAATCGGAGCCTTTTTTTTCCATCCCGACAATCTACAAATAATCGGAGCCGCTAACAATTTTGGAAATCTACCAGACCGATTTGGTTCAAAATTTCACACTTCATTCCTGACACTCCGGAATGCAAAAAAAAAATTTTTCCATCCCGATAAACAAATAATCGGAGCCTTTTTTCCATCCCGACAATCTACAAATAATCAGAGCCGCTAACAATTTTGGAAATCTACCAGACCGATTTGGTTCAAAATTTCACACTTCATTCCTGACACTCTGGAATGCGATAAAAATATGCACAATCATCATTTGGGATGAATGTACGATGGCACATAAAAAAGCACTCGAGGCGCTGGATTGTATACTCCGAGATTTGAGACAGATTGCACGTCCTATGGGAGGAGCTCTCTTGCTGCTAGCCGGTGACTTCCGTCAAACCTTGCCAGTCATCCCAAAGTCAACACCCTCAGATGAGCTTAATGCTTGCCTGAAAGCGTCATATCTTTGGAGAAGTGTGAAGATAATCACGCTAACCACCAACATGCGTGTTCATTTACTTCAAGATGATTCGGCGCAACCATTTGCTAACCAACTGTTGGACTTGGGAGACGGTAAATTTCCAATTGAACCTACAACGCACGAAATATCATTTCAATCGCATTTTGCAAAATACAGTCATCAATTGAAGATGTCGTAAATATGGTGTTCCCGGAAATTCTTATTAACTTCACAAATCACGACTGGCTTTATGAAGGGGCTATCTTGGCTCCGAAGAATGACGACGTGAACAAAATAAATAATCGCATTCTATTGAACATTTCCGCTGAACCATTTACTTACACATCTGTTGACAAAGTTATCGATGCAGATCAGGCGGTGAATTATCCAACTGAATTTCTAAATTCATTGGAACCATCGGGAATGCCACCTCACAAATTGATTCTGAAAATTGGTTCACCTATAATGATCCTTTGCAATTTAAATCTACCTAAGGTGTGTAACGGAACCAGCATCGGGAACGCGTGTAAATGGCAAAACAACGTTTGCCGGGTTCATCTAGTATCCAATAAAAGTCAAAG